>OX451360.1:5967500-8921057 GCA_949629185.1 Apamea crenata | reverse complement strand
GACCCGGATGAAGTGGTGCAATTTAGGCGAAGCCCATTGGCGTAGCGAGGGATTTTGTCTAGGGGAGGCAGACGTCAAGCTGAACTAACCAGTCATCTAATGAGATCATAAATGGCTCCTCGTAATAAATTATTCCACCAAAACGTTTCATGTAAAGTAGGTTGTAGAAGTAGGTAGGTAGAGCCAAGCCCTCTACAAACCTGGCATCTTAGTATTTCCAGCAGTGAACTGCAAAAGAAAGCGTTAATTGATTAAATATTTTCTGATAACACCATGGGCCTCAGCAAGGAATGGCAGCCTCGGAAAGAGAATCAGCAAGATGTATGTTAAGAAAAAAATAAACATCATCAATGTCGGTCAAGAAAGTCTATGCTATGATTATCTTGGCAGGCGGCCAAATATTTCCCACATAAGACAATACTATGACAGTTTTACGAAAACTATTCAAAATACTGTTCCGGTAACCAAACCCAATGTGGTCTGTATTGGAGTTGGTTGGCCTGATAAACCCCCATCGAATCTCACAATCTATTGTTGGCATTAAACTAAGAAAAGGATAGAAGGACGAAGAAGAGAAGGACAGGATACTTAAGTGAGTGTAGTTCTCTTGATACTTTTGACATAGATCAGAAGGCCAATTCTCGTAATTTAAAACGTTCAAAATCTAGTCGCAGTCTCTTCTCAGCGACAAACAAATGTCAAAAACTTGTCAAAATGTAGGGAAATTAGAATTATATAATTAAAATATTATAATTTATATGGAATCTTTAATTTTAATCGTAATAACCTTTAAAACTGTTACAGTATAGTAATACATTTAATAATTTCAATAAATATTTAGCAAATCATCACCTAAATAAACTGGTACGAAGTCAATCGATTCGCGCAAGTCGACTAATGAACTCGGTTGCGTTAGTAACAGTAACCGCGCAGCGCTACCTCAGATTTAGTATCAGCTTTGGTCTCGTGCGGGAGGGTCGTGAAAATGACTGGCGTCGATGAAATACTAAATTATCAAAGGAACCCCGACGACGACTTCTACGGCTTGTTGGGCTGCGACGAGAATTCAAGTGTAAGTACTCAAGTTACATTAATATTTTGAACCAATTTAAACGCAATAACAGATGTGCTCTGATTTCGGATTCCTAGTGCCTAGTTTATTGATTCTACTGTACTGCTCGATGACCTTATTTTGTCTAGGGGCCCTGAGAGTTGACCTACATCTGATGAAAAAATACAGCTTTTGTGTACCTATATGTTCGAATGTAATATGTTTTAATTAAGCAAAAGGTGTAATTGCGCGTTTGTGGAAACAAAGTTTTGTTGAGTCAATGCCTTGTGTTTGGGTTTTCCAGTTCCCCGTTATATGACGTTCCATTGCGAATGAACTTCGTGCAGCCAAGTAGTTCCAAGTAATAATTTATGAATCAACAAGATCTAATGAGAAACTAAATGATAATTTAAACGCGTTTGCCTCGCAATTGTTTGTAATTAAATGTTATGATGCTAATATATAAATGCGTTCATTACAGGTTGAGCAGATCACTGCTGAGTACAAGGTGCTTGCTCTGCAGCACCACCCTGATAAGAACGATGGGGATAAGGAAGCTGAAGCTAAGTTTCAGCAACTGAAGGTAAGAAAAAAATTATAAGCTTTTTTTTTAAATTTTGAAAACGAGTTTTCGAGTACGTCTTTTGCGCAACAAACGGAATATACAAGGATGCGTTGACTGTTTAATATACCACAGTTTAATTTAGCTAAGTTTTCAAATTCTAATTTACCTTGAATTAATTACTTAGGCACTTACCTAATTTATCATCAGTAATTGCATCAATAATTGGTAGAATTCGAGTCTAATTCAACTCTTTAAAATATCTTGTTTTACACCAAGCTAAAAGACTATTATTTATTGTTAAGTATTTTAACTTCTTGTTTCAACATTTTAAACTCCATTAGGCTAAAAGTTTAACGTAGATATTTAATAAGGTAACATGAACTTCGGGCTTATAAAGTTTTATCTTTAAGTTTGTTTAGACTTTAATTGATAGACAAATACTTCAAGTGCCTACTTAGGTATAGGTACTTTGTTTTTAATCGAACGGTTGTATTTTCCCGGGCTCTTCTTTAGTTTTATTTTTTTACTAGCAATTAGTGTGCCACTACTGGGCAAAGAACTCTCCTTCCACTTACCTCTCTCTGTCCAGAGCTGCCAAGGACCAATCGTTGATGAATCTAAAGGAGCCGCTCTATTCTGTAAATATTTCAACGTGAAAACTTAGGTGAGGTGAGCGTGAATTGAGCTGTCAATAGGGGGGGGGGGCAATCCCTAACATCAAGTGGATTGACAGTTCACTTCACCTAAGTTTTCACGGTATGATTTTTACAGAATAGCACAGCAGCTCACCCCGCCCTCTCAGTTTAAAAAGTCCGCATATGGTGTTCGTAAAAATCGAAACAATTTAGACGTCCTATCTATTATTTTGGAAATGTTCTATTAGATCTCGACGAAGATTCTTAATTTCGCGAAAGTAGTCGTGTCGCCTAATTAGATTCGTGCTCCGGCCGGAATATACGTTTTATAAAATAGAAGCCGCTCGAAAAATTGTGAGCGCTGGTAGGAAAAATAACTCGCGGTAAAAAATACGGTCTAGCTCTAATCTTTAGATCCGTCAGCTCTGAACTTCTGGCCAAGTTTTTCGTGTGGTTGTTCGACCGTAAGATGGATTGGCTACGACAGCCGGAACGATGACAATACGGAGCAAATCAATGAAACTAAAAAGTCTGATCGTTTTTGGTATTTGTGTACCGGTCAGACCGATCGATCTGACGCAGATTCCTCTGGTCAGACTTAAAACTGATCTCTTAAAAAAAGGTAGAATAAATACCCGAATCGGGATAATTTCGCGATAGCGGTAATAAAATTACAGCACCTTTTTATTCTCGAAGTTTCGTCCGAACACCTTATTTGTGCAGAATAAACAATTTTTATTTATTTCCTTCCCTGATCACGGGTAGACTAGAGATATATACGTACAGGGATTTTTACCTTTTCACCCTCGCTTGGTTTTCTTTTATTCGGCTTCAGTCAGATAACTGGGTTCATAGATATTCGATAATTCGTATCCATCTTCCCGATCGAGCATATTTGTTAAGGATCATAATAGTGACGAGTATTGGAGTGGAGTTTCGAGTTCATTCAATCGCGTATTTTGCGTACAGATTGCCAATTGGTATATTATTGTAGCCGGATTACAGTTAATGCTCTATTGCAGCACACCTTTTATTTTGCGGTTCTTATCAGGGCTATTCGCGATGTCTTCTTTGACAGTTACTGCAAAAAAAAAAACCTACAGAATAGAATAAAATACTCTTCATTATGAACACCATATAAATTACAAATATAAATGTAGCAATTTTACATAGGGTGACACAATGGGCGGTCTTATCGCGAAAAGCGATATTTTATAGACAACCTTACTATTATCATGAATACGAGTATGCACCTAATAGGCAATTGGTTCATTCGTGGTCAAGATATTGAAACACTGAAATGAATACCGATCGCGGTGGGTGGGCCATAACCGCAATAGACGATATTATTGATATTTACTGCGCCGATCGGTGTGTCACATTGAATAATAAAACATTGTTTATCACGTACCTACTCGACTGATGTAATATTTTTCGCTTCACAATAAATTGATATTCAGTACTTTGCAAATAAAACTGAATATCAGTCGTCTTTATATTCTGCTACAGTTATAGGTCTCTCTTTTTATTAACATCCTCCAGCCATATTCTTCGCACACTTCATTCATGCATCGCTTTTTTTGTGGGTTTCCCCTACTCGTATAACCCAAACTCAAAACTTTTCTCAGTACTTAGTCATCACTCATTATCATTTTAGCCGGAAGACGTCCGCTGCTGGACATAGGCCTCCCCAAGCATCGACACATCAACCGGTTCTATGCATCTCGCATCCAGTCCTCACTCGTCATAAACAAATGTATTTATTTTACCAGGAAGCGAAGGAGACGCTGTGCGATCCATCTAAGCGTGCGCTGTACGACAAGTGGCGCCAAAGCGGCATCGCCATGGGGTACAAGCAGTGGCTCGGCATGAAGGACCATGTGCAGCAGTCCATGCACTGGACCAAGCCGAACACCAAGGATCGCATGTTGGAGGGCGAGTGCGGCCGCGCTTCAGGCCCCTCGAGCCTGGGCCCCACCAACCCGGCCGCTCGTCGGGCCTCTGAGGGCGGCGCCGCTCTCTGGGGCCGCTGGGGAACCGGCAACCAAGAACCTCCCTCTGAGGTCATCAACAAATTCCGCAACTATGAGATCTAAACTCGAATTCGCCAATAGTCCCACTCTCTCTCGGTTAACAAAGTCTCCTGACTTTATTAGACCAGCTCCCGGGACTATTTTCTTATTTATTTATTTTTTTATTGAAGAGGTTACTTGTGCCCTAATCTCTATTTTATGTTATACACCAATATTATTGTACTTAATTTTTAAAATTTACCCAAGTCACATCTTGTGGTTTTCTTGCAACCAGGCTGTTAAATTTATCACTTGCCATTACAAGTTTACAAATTTAGTCATGTTATATTTGACAATTATTAATTATATTTAAAATTAAGGATAATTATTATTAGTAAGTTATATATTATAAAATAACGGCACAATATTCATCAAGTCAGCTCGCGGTACGTTTCTCGAATGTGGCTCGATATTCTAATGATAATTACTGTTTTTCAGTGTTTGGTGTACTAAATGTATTTCTGTTGTAAGTAGGAACAGATTTTGATGTAGGAGCCCCAATCCCTAGAATGATGTATTAGTGTAAAACACTCTTAGCTGTTACCCCTTAGATGTAAGCTGTGCACATTCCTGATAAACTTATGAGTCTGATTTATTACATTTCTGCTATAGAACAATATTGTCTACTTAAAGAATCTCGATATTTTGAAGATTTATATTTTTGATCCTCTTTATCTTACTATAAGTATGATATTATTTTTAAAGAGAATGAGTATATAACGGATGTTGTTGTGAGATATATACAGGGTAACGTTGCGAGACAGGACTTTTGTTTATTTTTACCTTCTGCAAACTTGACAATTCTATTTTCTAACAATCATGGTCTAACGACGTATATAATCATTAATCGTATTTGTTCCAAAATAAATGTTGTGTTACCTGATAGTTACGTAGAAAATAAATGTTATTATGTGTTAAATGTTTGATCAGTATTTACTTTATGTATTTAAAAAATATAAGTACTTAAATGTTATAAATGGGTAGTGGAATTTTAAACTTTAAATGTTTTGTCTCGATAAGTATTTTAACAAGCTAAATCCAAAATGTATAAGATGTTTTTATTTTTGATGTAATACATCTTGAAAACAATAAAGGTTTGCTGAACATATTCGTGTTTGGATTCTGCAACGGTATGGTTTATCAAAAATATCCTATCAGTAGAACTAAACGGATGAATGGACTAAACTGTTTAGTTTAGTTAGAAGAACATATACCTACTGATAAAAACCTACTGGATGGATATGGATTGGCAAGTATTTTAACCTCCTGGGACGGACTAGCTGATATAATATTTACGACACAAACGGTAAGAAGCTATTACAGCCAGATCAATGCTACGGCCTTAAAACTCAGTTGAGCCAGCAATAGGTAGTAAAATAAAATGATGACAGATTCCAAATCGCGATGTCAGGTTCAAAATAGAGCTAAGCCGCTAAAGACAGCCCAGTCATAATTACCACGCAGGATGATGACTGCAGCGCTGACTTCTCTGAAATCAGTACATATCGCATTTTGACTCTAGATAATCAAGCAAGTAGTGCAACCCTAGTACTGGTAACTAAATGGAACATGAGAGTACCTACACAACAGAAAACAGTGCTTTCACACAACAACAGTGCAATCAACTGTATCTCGCCAGAAATGATATAAGATATCTATAGGTATAATACCTACCTAACACAAAACTTCAACGACTCAAATGGAATAGGTATCTTTATAAAATATCCACGGGACTGACAGTTGTCATCTGTTGCCGCATTGCGCAAACGCAAAATGATTCTCAGCGTAGTGATTGCTTTTCACTTTTTATAGGAGCAACGTAACGTTGTTCGAAGCTGAAAACCCGTAGATAACGTATCCTGGATGAAGCTCACTTTTACCCACCAACATCAATAGACCCCAGTCCCCACGGTATTGGGACAACGCAGAATATCTGGAAAGGTTTTAAGGAAAAATTATGTTCTTTACTTGCCTCTGCAGTGAAATACTATAATAATCACTCTTTACCGAAACCCAAACCATTTTTATAAAGACGACTTTATTCTGTAAAACTGAAGATTTGATTGTCAATAGAAGATTGCCTAATTGCGTCGAAGCAAACGTAAATGAGATTACTCGCCACACACAGTTTGACTCTATACTACTTAGGTAATCTCAGGGACGTCTCATTAGGAATGGATTAGGAACAGTTGATAAAACTTTGCTTCACAAAGTTGTCTTCCGTAGGTACTTTTATAACTCGATAATGGAGTTTTCTAACTCTACTCAATCTATATCTACCTGCTCCCCTATAAAAGTTTGATGCACTTTAAACCTAGAATCTGGATCTGTTCATCTGTCGCAAAACTTATCGGTAATAATATAATTTTTCAGGTGTTTTTTTTTCTTAATTATACAGACTTACAGTCTTACATAGGTATTATTTAAGTATCTTTACAGAGGATTCTGAAAAAGAACGCAACGGTATGGAAAAGCAAATCGGTTCCTCGCAGCTATGGCGTCAACAAGCATTTTTCAGGGAAAATATTATGTAAACAGGTCGCGTGACATTCCAACATATGTCTACAAACATGTGAAAAAGAAACAACAAGTTTTCACGCAGGCCCCATCCTGTTTAATAATTCCGAGGATTCTTGTGTTGGAAAACATTTGAAGCGCGTGCCTATAATATAATTATTTGTAATCAACACCATTTTATTTACACAAACTGCCACGTCATTATCCCTGAAGGCTTGAACGGAGATGTACAGTCATCCGTGACACTTGAACGACGAAAACCGCCCTTACTGCTACGACATATAGGCGTTGTCCTTGACAGATTGTTACCATGGACTTGCAACCGCACAGTACAGTCAGGGGGTCTACTCCGAAGTAGTATCGGCCGAATGTTCGGCCGTTTCCTGCTAAGAAGTTACTATTTGGTTCAGTCGGTCCCGATCCTACACTCCTACACTCTTTCGAATATTGACTATGGTCCCGACCCAACAAAGCCGATCCGAACTTTTTTCGCATTTTTCAATAATATTCGGTTCGGCCATGTGTCATTCACAGTGAACATTCACACTTTGCACTTCGGAGTAGACCCCCAAGCGACTGTACTATCTATCGTTTACTTAAGGATCATCGAGTTTAGCGTCAACAGCGCTTAGGTACACAACCCTAGAAAAAAAACTAGGAAATGCCTTTTGAAAAACCAGCAAAGTGCGAGTCGCACTTGCACACAAAAGGTTCCCGTACCACCAAAAAAATATGAAACGCTACATATTTGAAAAAAAAGTTTCTTGTATATGGGGACAGGACCCCCTTTAATTTTTACATTAAATTTTTAACTTCATTTTATTTTTATTATTTGTTGTTATAGCGGCAATAGAAATACACACTCTGTGAAATTTTCAACTGCATACATATTACGGTTCATGAGATACAGCTCGCTGACAGACAGACGGACGGAAAGTGGAGGCTTGGTAATAAGGTTCCGTTGGAACACCTAAATTATAATTTAAAAATTAATTAGCGGTAGCTGTTATTAAAGCATATATAATTGGAGGAATAGCCTAGGGTAATTACCCGTAACCTGCTATCAGATCAAGCACAAACAATGTTATAGGGATGGCCACATAGAGCGTGGGAAGACCCTCTTAGCAAGGTTGAGTAGACAAGCTGTCTGGCATATTTTAAAGGCCATGGGGTAATTTTAATCGCTGACATTCAGTGGGTGCATCTGTCTTAGTTAGCCCTATTATAATATGTACGGTCACCAAAGGAGATAAGGAACCAGGGTCGTCGGATATAGTTGAAGTTTAGTAAGAAACCAATGGTAGTTTTCGAATTAAATTGAATTTGATAAATGAACTGTTTGTTTTCTATTAATTAAAGATAGATAAGTCTTTATTTGCCATAAACATGGTATAATGGTGTTACAGTCTTATTTAAATACCATGTCCACATGTTTAGCTATACAGAATATGTATCAATAATTGCATGCAAAAATAATTATGATGTCAAAATAACAGTGAGTAGCAATTAAATAATTCAAATTAATAGATTATTATACGAGTAAATGTATGTCAAAGAAATACTTAATGTCATGAAAATTATGTCCATTCAGCCATTTTATACAGCTTGTTTTTAAATGAATTAGCATTATTTATACATTTTAGTTCTTTAGGGATTTTGTTGTATATGCGAACACACATCACAAGGCAGCTTTTAGCATACTTGGATAATGTAGGATTATCCTTTGTTACAAGTCTGTGTGGATCCCTTGTTGGACGAGTGATTACTTCATATGCTTTTTTGAACAACCCTATAATACTGTAGACAAAATATATTGCTTGTGTGGTTGACTTGTGCTTTTGGAATCCAAACTGTTCATTTGATATAATATTAAATTTGCTACAAAAGTCGACAAGTCTCTTGAGCATACATTTCTCGAAAACCTTTGACAGTATGGGAATAAGTGTAATCGGGCATAGTTTTTGACGTCTTTTAGACAGGGATGCATCCTCTCACCTCTGCTCTTCAATGTGTATGGAGAGTATATCGTTCTAAAAACTTTTGGGCTAGGAAAAGTGGTTTTCTTTAAAGGGGGTACGATGACGACACTGTTCTCTTTGCTACAACATTTGACGACAAGAAGGAGATCAAATTAGAAGTTGCCATAAATGCGCAGAAAACCAAGCTTGTGGTGATAGATAGTGCGGGAAAGCTATCGGGCGCTTGATATCTCACATGGCCATGGTACAATTTTTTTTTCTACGAAATTACTTTTTAAATCCGCTTCCTTCATTTTCATTTTATAATAACAAAACCTATAACCATCGTACGACCTAGACGAATAAACGATAAAACGCTCATAATACCTATATGTATCTATCCAGCTGTTAGGATGCTTCGATAGCAAAGATACATACTTGTTAAAAACATAACCCTGTCTTTGCTGTCGCGCAGTCGGACAAAAAGGCAGGGTCAGACTAGACTTTTAAATAAGAAAGCAATTTTTTTTTTCACAAAAATATAGCATAAACCTGGTCCTAAACGTTAGCAGTAGTAGCACCTGACCTTTTCGGGGAAACCCTCAAATCGTTTGTATTTTTTTTTTTTTGTTAAAAAAATTGATATTAATTGCTCATAGAGAGACTCGTAAATAGATTCCTTATTCGGTATAAAATTTCTCAAGTTACTAGACCTCTTACAAGGTCTGGTTTCTAGCAGTGTACTTTTATTGTAAAATAAAAATCTGAAATAATGAAAAGTATCCAGTATGAAAAAAGTTATATTACCACTTAATGAAGCGATGCTATATTGTGAAATATGCCAACTACTTAAATGGTTCAAAATTAAGGTACACTGATTGTAAGTCGACACGTCATCGTCAGTATGGTCTCTTATTAGAAGGTATGTGTTATTGCCACTTAGTTTCATAATTATTGTAAATACTTATTTAGACTGAATCTAATGGCGACTAGACACATAAACGGTCATGGGCCTGTCCAGAGAATTCATCTCCCCGGTGGTCAAACAGTTACCTTTATGTGCCATATTACTAATGTTATGGAGGTCTGAGCGCGAGCGTCGGCGGTGCGTCGACAGCCTGCGAGGATTCCAGTCAGTGGATGTTTACAGTCCACAGCTCCGGTTTCATCGTTAGCCATCGACGACCGACTCCACTAGCCATCAGTTTGTTACCAGCACTTGGCTGATTCGAAAGTGTAGTGTTAACTATCTACATATTAATTGTGGACCAACCAAAAAATTAAAATCATCATTGGCAATTTCATCAATAAAAATCTGTTCGAAATATTCTTCAGAAATAATTAAGATCAGTTTTCATAGGCTCTTAATTCTTTATCAATTACTTTGCCTGTGAAGAAGGATACCTATGCAACAACTGTGTAGACTTCGGAAAGGGTGAGTGATCTTTTTTCAAGGGAAATGATTGTAAAACAGAATTGGAAGTTCTTGTGCCTTTTGCCACAATCTTCAAAGATTTCCAATCGATCTTTAACGTGTTTACTGGACATACATTTATTTGAATTATTTTCTTTGTTGAAAGATGGAAAAAAGAAAAATCAAACAAGCTGATCAAATGTATTTGGAACTGGACGCTGGTCCTGATGTTCCAAAATATGGTAAGTATGGAACATCTCTGATTATTTTTTTCTGCCAGTGCAAGATAATTGAGTTTGACTGATTGTATAACATTTTAGCAACGTTCATAATATTAGCTCCAAAGTGCTGTAAAGAGAGGGAGTTCCAAACTTTTATAAAAAAAATAAGTTCACTAGTTCGGTCATAAACCTAAAATTGTATTAAACCAAGAGTGCTCGTACTTTGGGGGACAGACAGTTCGGTCATTACGTTCACGTAAAGCTTTATCCTACTTCAAAACTTTTAGAATCAATCCTCCAAAGCTGGGGTTATGACAAAACTTGAACGTTTACTTTGAGAGTCAGCTGCCCGATATTTAAACTATGAACATCAGCTACTTTCCAGATAAGCCCCTGTAATACTAAGGATTGACATGTCGAAGACAAGGAATATCTGGCCGTGTTACTTACCTCCTAGTTTCCCACAGTTTAACAGTTGAAGTTCATTAAAACTATGGGTCATGCAAACTGGACGAGGGAGCAGTTATGTAATTAGTTTCACCTGACAAATGCTCATACAACATTTAATAATACTTAAGCATGCTGTACCTACAAGTCGCTACCTGTTGAACTTTTGCATCTAATTCTAAACTCAAGCCTTGCAATTTGTTTCAATTTTTAATACTTTTGTACAATATCACTGTAGTCAGTAGCTTTGTCAACCTATAATTATTTCACATATCCTCGGTAGCAAGCAATTATGAATCAAAAGGTTATACGATATTCAATTTAATATTAAATCCAGCCAGTTGCATATCCTTTTGAAAGTTGATTACAGTCGGAATTGGAAAAGTTATTTTCGTTCTATTACTTTTCGTTTGGCCCTAAAGGCTAAGATTACATGATGATATGCCTCTGTGGAAGGAATTCTATTGATACGTGTACTACCGATATGTTTACTTTTTCAGATTCTTGTTTGAGCTGGTTTTTTAGTTTGACCGTGATGATTTTTACTAACAATACTACCTACCTACTTGAACCAAAATTCATACCTTATTCCAATTGGATAAGAATCCATTTGCTACGACAAAAAAATTGTTTTCTTGTTTTGAATTTTCGGTTACCTACTTACCTATAAATGCTATATCCTCATATATTTCAGTTTTTTAGGATACCTATAACTTGATACCATTATGTGCAACTATAGATAAAGTGCTACTTTACGTTGCACATGACTTCCACAATCAATTTTTACCCAGTATTGAGAACTCAGGAGCAAACATTAACGTTTCCGTGAATGCGGAATCCGCAGAAGCAACCCGAGAACCGATTTTCCAATCACTACACTATTGACCTTAAAACAAAGAGCCATTATACTGTGACAATGAAATGTAACGCCGAAGGTTAACTACATGTAGACTGGAAGTTACGTGAAAAAAATATATGACTATACATACATTTTGAGAAATGTTAATGCTACTCTAACAGTCTAGCGCCTTGAGGAACTTTTCGCCCAGATCCTTGGCAATAGGTCCCTACGGTCGAGAACCTTGCCCATATATTTTAAAAATACTGTCTAGCCTATTAAATAGACATAAAGTTAAATAAATAAATAAAAACCATGAGATTATAAAAATAACATAAAAGTTAGAAATATTATATTAAGTCCATAGTCCATAGGTACGTTCAGCAATAACAGTCCAATAACTCTGTCACTTATACATATCATCAAAGTTAACACAAAATAAGTCGAAAAACAGCTTTTTCAGCATTTCATGGCATAGCTAAAGTCTATTCAATTTCAAATTAATGTTTTAAATTGATGTTATTTCAATTTAAACAAATATGCACTTCATTTGAATGGCAATTAAGTTGATTTCAGAGTGACTACCATTATTGAAAAATGTATAAACATGTTTGAAGTTGTAACGTAAACTGAGCTTTATTGTGTAGGAATTAAATTTATTTTTCCATAAACTGATATTTGTTTACATTTTTGGCAAATAAATCGCGAACGCAGATTAGGTGTAAATATTTTTGAAATATTACGTTTGTTCCGTTTCTTTTTTAAATATTTTACTCAATAACTAAATTAAAAATACTGAAGTGAAAATCGACTTCTGTTGCTGACCGTACCAACAAAAAGTTAATATTCAAAGAATAAGCAACGTGTTTAAATAGTTATTTATTAATTTTATAATAATTTCAAGTTGTACAATTAGGAATGTGAAATGTCCAAATAAGGTGGAGAGAAACAATTTGTCATAAACAGTCTTATTATAAAACGAGTTCTAACTTTAGATCCAGCCTAAACTTTCGAACCAGTTATATATTTTGAACTTTATCAAACGTAAAGTTCTTAATGCAAAATTAACTATTTGGACTCGGGTTTAACGTCAGTTTTTGAAATAAGAACTTTAATTTTGTCGGATTCTAGTTCGAAATTTAAAAATAGCTCGATGGTTTAAACCTGGGTCTAAAATAAACCTTGATTTGTAATAGGCCTTATTACAAAACTAGCTTATAAAGTTTAGGAAGTAGAATATTAAGATATACCAAACCAAATGAGGAGTTACCTACTAAGGAGTATGGAAGCCTGTTCAAGAAGAATGGAAAAC
This sequence comes from Apamea crenata, assembly GCA_949629185.1. Classification (NCBI taxonomy): domain Eukaryota; kingdom Metazoa; phylum Arthropoda; class Insecta; order Lepidoptera; family Noctuidae; genus Apamea; species Apamea crenata. Next base: position 8,908,027 of record OX451360.1, on the reverse strand, counting down.
CAAATAGAAGATTGAAGAAACAAAACCCAACGGAAGACAACAAGAGTGTTTCATAGCAAACACAGTAGTGTGCAATGCTAAAGGTCATCATGCATGTACTTACTTTGTTTGTTCTGAAATACTCTAACGAGCGTCGCCGGCGCCGCGAGATTCGACCAATAAGGAGTCAGAAGCTTTAGGGTAATGTATAAACAACAGGAATGTTATGTACAGTATACGTATAATTCTATATGTAACGTTTTTGTTGTCTTAAATTGCTCTCCTCACAGCGAATCAAGAAAGAAGATGGCTGACACCGGATACCACTGACTTTATTATTTTTTGGTTCTTTTTTGTACAGACGCCAGCACATCAGCTCGGCATCAGCTGCTACAATCTGTCAAATTTCTTTAATAGATTTTCGACTTTATCGCTAAAACATTAACGTTCAAGGTTGATTGGGAAAATTTGACAGTTTCGGGTAGCTTGACCTGCTGGCGTCTGCACTTGGTGTATCAATTATTATAAAATGTACCTATATTAGTTTGGGATCGCAGCTTTGTTCGGTTTTTTTCACATTATTATGGTAGTCTTTACAATAGTCGGTACACATTTTCAGATTTTACTTTGGTTATTTATTATTTATTTTATTTATAAATACAGTATTTTTGTTTGTAGTATTTTCTGCGGGGTTATTGCGTAACACACTATCAGTAGCAACGGGTTTTATTTAGACAGTTCAACAACATTCATTGCGTTGTTTACGTTGTTGAGCGGACACATTTTAACAAAATATGAAGCAATGGATTAGCAACATCCTTCAGAATTATTCAGATCGAGATTGGTAGTTGTTACGCAATTAGGGTGCAGGTTCATGTTTGTGTTCAGGTTTTGTTGTGTTTGTTATTTTGATGAAGTCTCCGAAGATAATTCCGCGAACTTATAAACTTTGAATAAGCTTGAGCAGGTTTATGAAACTCTTCGGGGGAGCGGTGAATGCTTATGCGAATCGCGCACCCCCAGCCATAGGCAGAGGTGGAACACCGCGGTGGTTTTAGCCGGTAAGATTTCCCCCCACCCCCCTCCCCCGTCCCCGGGGATACCCCTCCGTCACTCCCACGATGGAGGGAGTCTAAACTATGTAATCGTACTCAGATTCATCATTAGTTACCGATGATTCATGCATATAACGGCAAAGGATTCGAAAACCAAAACAGTGTTTTGAGATGTAGTATAACTAATTTGAATATTAAAATAATCAAAAGACAATGTATCAATGAGAATTGTATAATCAAAAACTGGAAAACAAAGCTTGTTTACGTCTAATCGATTTTAAAAATATTTCTTAATTATAGCCAACTTAATTTAAGCATAATGTTTTAGTTAATTATCTAGTAAAGCAATATTGTCATTATTAACATGTTTAAAGACTTTGAATAAATGCATTTCATGAGATTGAACATAATTTGTATCTTTTGTTACTTAAAACTAAATTAAATGACTGGTTTTCATAAACATAATATTATTTGTACATACATATTTAAAAATATTTTTTTACAATGTAAATAAATGTATATAAATCAGTATATAATATCAACGTATTTGATCTACAATAGCTATTAGTATTTAAATAAACGATTCTTATCTTTTATCACTACATACACTGGTAATAAATTATTACATTAGTTTTTCAGACGAACGGCCACTCTGAAGCCTCTATATATTTCATTTGATTAGATGTCTATTTGTAGGCTAGATTAAAATTATTATTACTTGTTCATCATTTATTACACAACACGGTACACACATACTAAATACTATATTCGCTGGTGAATCACCTTGTACTCAATTAACTAAAACAAGCAAATGATAAATTTGATAACTAGCAAGTATGTATACATATACAGTTTGAGTAAAATATAAAAAATAAATAACGATTTAATAGGAATGGAATACCGACTCAGTAGTGTTGGGATTGCTGTTGAGATTTAACCAACGATATCGATAATATTAACACCTCTAATCCTTTGGTCCATACGCACATAATTAGGGTGGAAATCAGTGCGCGCGAATTTCACTCGACACAAAATACTTTCGCGTTTGTAGGAGCATACACTCCCTACATCGTTCGCCTCACAAAAACATACTTTATAGTTATCAAATGCACAATTTACTGCACTAATCAGATCACTACATTTGCACTAGTCAGTACCGTTTGTACAGTTTATTCATCAATGTGGACTGGTAATTCTACCTGGATGTCTTGGGTACTGGGCGTGGGATCTGTCGAATCATGCCCTCTTCTTGGTACTCCAGGTTGCAGGGTTTCAGCAGCTCTTGGCCGCCTTGGTGGAGCCATTTGTTGCACACTGAAATGTTGTAAGCAGAATAAAATTAACTTTTGTTTAAGTTATGGTAAGAAATTATACTGGAGCATGATTTATACAGACAAACTGAACTATGAATCTGTGGTAACAATATGGTATGTAATCTATGGTTGAGCGTCGATGTCCATGCCACCCAAAATAAAAATGGTTTATTGGTATCTCATATTGGATATTTCGCCCAGGAAAGGTATTGGCAGCTTCTAATGTATTGTTATTTTTCAACAGGTCATTTCAAAACAAGCAGTTCCTGCAACAGGATCCAAGTGAAGTTCCAAGACGTGCCAACTCTTGTAACTTCACTTGGATCCTTAGACGATGGGCTTACGTAGTCACCTACAATCAACGGTACGATGCAGGTGCTACTAGTTAGCAATCGTGCAATTCACTGCGAATATGTAGACATCATGAACACTGACACAGTCTTAAACCACGTCCTACGACTAGGTACAGTTAGGAAATGAAAAGGTTAACCGTGTATGAGACCCACCACGCACTGCCGCTCAATTGTGTCAATATCATTGTTATTCGTTATAAATTGAAATGATCAATGCGCATTCGTAAAATGCATCATACAGATGATGTATGGTCTGTTCTAGTAGTAACTAAAGAAAATGTAAACAAACCCTGTTTAGGTTAACTTCTTAGCCAATCACGCAGTGAAAGGAATAAGCCACACATTCATCTGTTTTTGGGTTTCCAAAATTTTTGTTGTAAAATTAACTTCAATTGTCAAATGAAAAACATCTTCAGGGAGATTTAAAACTAGAATTTCGTTTTTAAAATAATCAAATCAAACCACTCAATTTGGAAGTGACCCTACAAATTGAAATCCATAGATGACGAGAGAGACGTTTTCTGTTCTATTTGTTTACACTTTCATCAGACACTTTTGGAACAGACTATAGTATGTTACTAACCCCACTTGGATCCCTGCAGCACCGGGCAGGCGGCGTGTCTGGTGGCGAGATCTCCTTCGCCGGAGGGGTGCAGGTTCAGCCAGAAGGCGGCCGCTCGCTTCTCAGGGAACACGCTCAGACCTAACTCCGTGAACACCGTGGCGCCGCCTTGAGCTACATCCGACATCTGGGCAGAAGGGAAGATACGAAATAAAAATTGTTCTACTATAATTAATACAAGTATGTAATTGGCAATCCGCCTTTCGTCCAAGAGAATAGGCAAATACCACACTGCCATAGCACAATTGACCCACTGCAGGGCAAAGGGCGTCTCATACAGGCACGAGCATTAATCACCACGCTTGCTTAAAGGCCTGCGCAGACGACGGACTTTTCTCCGCCGCGGAGAAAAAAGTACGCTCCTTAAGTACTACTTAAGGAGCGTACTTTTAATCCCTTGTTTCCCCTTCCCTCCCCTCCCTTGTTCCCTTGTGTTTGCGTTACTCGATACAGTTGTAAGCGATCTATTTTAGCGGCCAAAAAAGTCCGCGGACAAAAATCCGTCGTCTGCGCAGGTTATAAGACGGTTTAGCGATAGTGGAAATCATTAAATAAAAATAGTTCTATCATGATGTGAACTAAGTTATTTTCTACTAGTTAATATAGTTTTTATTTTTTTACCAATGATTTTTATTTAGACTGAATGTTTTGTTTGCCATTCAGGTTTGGTTTCTAAGTATTAAAAAAAAAACTCATAAGATACCGGTTTCTGATTTGAGAAATTTACAAACTTTACTTATGCATTAATTGAGAATAAAGCATAGGTAAACATATTTAAATTTATGCAAAAAAAAAACAAATAAGGTAACACATTATTCCTTTAGTTTTTCATTGCATCAAGAATCTTAATACAGTCGAAATATTTCGTCCATATATTAATAAGATTAAACAGTCATCTCAGTTTGCCTATGATTTATTTAGAATTCATTATAATCATCAGTATTCACACACACCACAGTTGTTAATTGACTACAGCTTATTATATTGATATGGAATAAATATGTATTTTGGATGTAATAAAATTGAGTTTCTGACTTTGTAACAAATAAATGAGTTTGTGAATACAACTGTTTATTATTTCAATTTGAATACTAACATAGAAGAGCACCGTAGCTATTCTGTTGCCACCTGACTTGGCGAATGCATTCTCCCGTTTCTGTGAACAAAAAGGATGATTAAATGAAATACAGGGTGAACATACAGGGTGGTAGGGACATCGACAAACTGTAACCAAGATCAGCACACGATTCTAGACTCTCCTTAGTGTAGAAATTTTCGTAGGTTATCAAAAAATTCATTGGCTGTTTCATAGAAAAGTGCAATGTCTAAGCGGGCAAAATGTATGGAACAGCAATTTTTTTTTAAACTGACGGAAAATTTCAGCTCAGGAGCGTTCAGAATCATGTACTGAATCCATGGTGACATGTTGCGCGTCGATGTCCCTGCCACCCTGTACACTTAAATAAAAAATAGTAAAATAAAAAAATAGGAATTCTATACAAGGTCAAATAGCAAAGAGGCCGCTATCTGAAGACGCTGAGAGGAAGTTTAAAGTAATTTTTTAGTTATAACATAATATATATATTTTTTTTTAGGTCAAATTAGCTGGCGAAACTTCACAGATGTGATGGATCGTAATACCTGAGGGATGAGGGTAGCCGAGGATCAAGTCAAATCGCGTGCGATTGGAGAGGCCTATGTCCATCAGTGAACGGCTGATTATCGACTTACCCTAGCAAAGTCGTAGTGGGGTTCATAATGCCCTCCGATCCCGTAGTTGACGACCTGCAGTTCTTCAGCGAAGTCCATATTAAGACCTGTCATGTGGGACACCCTGCGAGAGATGCGCGCGATGGCCTCAGCTTCGGAGTCTCGAAGCCACGATGACTTGCTGATGCGGTAGTTGGCGGGTACCAGTTCACCGGTCTTCGGGTCGTGAACTACGGCGCGTTTGAACTAACAGAAAAAAAAAGAAGTTGTAAAGCAAAGTCAGAGAAAGGAAAGTTATGTCGTTTCTCTATGTATTTTACTAATACTACTTTTTTTAATCCTACTAATATTATAAATGCGAAAGTTTGTATGTATGGATGTATGGATGTTTGTTACTCTTTCACGCAAAAACTACTGAACAGATTTTGACGAAATTTAGCACACAGATAGTTTATAACCAGGATTAACATATAGGATACTTTTTATCCCGACATTCCCACGGGATCGAAACTTATGCGGGTGAAACCGCGGGGCGCAGCTAGTAATAAAATAAATAAACATTTCCGGGGAAATAACCATTTGATAAATATAATATAATAAATCAAGACAGCTGGTCTGATTTCAATATACCGACTATTTCAGTGGAAAGTTACTTTTGCAAAAAAATCCATTTTTCTGACTGTATTTAAGTCTTTAAAATATTTTTTTATAGAAGACTAGTAATCAACCTTGATTGGTGTAATTCTGAATTAAAAACGATAAAAAAGCTAAACCAATCGAGTATTTAATTTATATAAATAACAGTTATAAAAGTCAAGGTTAGGAATTAGCGAGAACGGTGACATTTGCGACTGAGTGATACCTGCAGACAAAACCAAAAAAGAACACGTTTTTTTTTTGCATTCTAAAGTGTTCGAGAAATAATCCCCTATCCCCTGACAATAATAACATCAAAATGCTATTCCAGCAACTCACCCTTGGCCTGGCCATTTTCTTGACCATCTCAATCTCTCCATCACTGATCACGTCGTGGAATATCACTACGTCAGGTTTGAGGTACATCATTTCCATCTTAATGGGCGCCAGGCGAAGGAACGGATGGTTCTCTGTGAGGTAACGACATGTCAACCTGTGAATGACAAGAAAAGACACCAATTAAAACAATTTTATTAAAATTAGGCTGAGAATCAACACTTTTTAATGGTTAAAGTTACAAGAGAGAGCTTCTAAAGTACCAACTCAAATCCGCTTCCCAGTGTTTAAGCTGAGAAGAAGTAACAAATGGACTAATGTAATCTGACTCACCAAAATGTTGAGCTGTAATTAACAAGCAATTTTAATGTCAGTCTCTTGGGTACATTACCAGTCGACAGCGATGCGGAGGAATATATCGACGCAATATTTTAGTTTGTTAATAGTTTTAGTTTGGTTAGGATATTATAGTTTTATTTTAATAGTTTTTAGGGTTCCGTACCCAAAGGGACCCTATTACTAAGACTTCGCTGTCAGTCCGTCCGTCTGTCTGTCACCAAGCTGTATCTCAAAAACCGCGATAGCTAGACAGTTGAAATTTTCACAAATTATGTATTTCTGTTGCCAACAAATACTAAAAATAAAATAAATATTTAAGGGGCCTCCCATACAACAGACGTGATTTTTATAGATAATGGTACGGAACCCTTCGTGCGCGAGTCCGACTCGCACTTGGCCGGTTTTTTAGATTATTAAGTATTAGAAGTTTGTCCATTTCATAAATAAAGAAACTAAATTTAAATGTCTGGGATAAAAAGCGCTTTCACCTACACTTTTATAGTTTGAAGTAAAGAATCATACATTTAAACGAAATTAGTCATGGTGTACGGTTCTGCCTACTCGTAAAACAGCAAACTTGGGTTTAAAAGTTCCATTCTAACTGTATGCGTGGGAAGAAAACCATACCATTTACAGTTACATAAGAATGGAATTAGTTTTTTATGATAATTTTATTAACTTCATTTAGATACATATAACGTGAATTTCTGTCAAAAGTAATAAAAAAACAATGGTACGATATTAGCATAATGTTAACACTTTACGAAACACTAATCGGCCCCGGACGTTCGGACGTAATAACAATAAAAGTCCTATTACGTCTCGATCAGTCTCCTTCCATGTTGTAGCCAAGGAGAAAAATATATTTTTGAAGTGAAAACTTCTTTAGAGGCGTTGTACACTTTTGTTGTGATGGGTAAAAAAATTTGAGCGTCAGGATCAGGATACGTGACTAGATCGAAAATTCGTAAGACGGAGCTCGCGTCAGGACACGTGACCTGATCGAAAATTCGTAAGACGGAGGGAGAGTAGACCGCATTCCAAAATATCAAAAAATGCACAACATTAATATTCAAGTTTTCACTTCTACCGGCACTCCCGGAGTGCAACCCGTTTTTTTTGGTCCTTCGGTCCTGAGTACGATGGTTGTTACTCAGTACTTACTTGTACAAATACATTTATATAGACGACTGTTTAATGTTCGTTTGATATTCATTTGTTATTTTATTCGCATTGTGAGAGACATTCTTCCCAGATGAGAGCAGGAAACCTACTCACCTGAGCTCCCAAAAACTAGCTATCTGGATTTAAACAAACGACCTATAGCTACGCAAAACACAACGTACAGGATACTGGTACTCGCCGACCTTGAGTCAAATTCGTGCAATGCTCACTGGAGCATAGGTAGGTACTGACCTATCTTGTCAAAAAGAAGTTAACGCATTATCTCCATTCAAATGAGTTAACTATTCTTTGTTAACAGTCACAAGTAATGCTATGTTAACAAGGTTAAAACAAAACGAAAAAATAAAAACGAATAAATAAATAGTAATACAAAACCAGTTGTGTTTGATTTTACTTTTGTTTTTATTTGCATTATATTATAATTAATTATATTATATTATTAGCCTGTGATGTCCCCACTGCAGAGCAGAGGACTCCTTACTCTCTTTCCAATTAATTATACTGCAACATATTTATAATTTATTGTTTTGTAATAATAATGTGTTACAATAAAGAATTAATATTAAATTGATTTATGGCCAATTTAAGTAAACGTTGAAGGCCATGCCATGAATGGGACAGTATGATGTTCCCACTGCTGGGACACAGGCTTCTTGGCAGTGAGAGTTGTGAACAACAAATAAAGCTTAGCGCGATAGAGAGATTTTTACTACGAGGACTGAAACAAGTATAAGATGGTTTACAGCGGTAGTGCTTAAGGGGTTTATTTATAAACGATTATTAAAATTAAGTGACGTTTGAACGTAAAAAAATTATGGTTAAACAGTCGCTAATCACTACTTAACTTTAAGCAACATTTATGAGTAAGGAGGTAAATGTCCTCAACAACGCATGATGGTGGGAATTAACGAAATAACTGTAAGTTGGGACGAAATGGGTGGGGTCAATGTAGTATGAGTCAGATTGGTATTTTTTTTTGCATTGAAAATGCAATGGATTTACATTTAAAATCGTGTGACGACCATGAGAATACAAATGAGGTGATTCAATATTTTAATTTTAACCGATAAATTCACTGCATGCAACATAGTGGCTTTGGCCTGGATGAAGGATATTACAAAAAATTAAATCCTTGAAATGTGTGATATGTGAATCTGATTTCAAACATCGACCAACAATGATTTTATCTAACACAAGTTCACTCTGACTTAGCTGAAATGAAGCAAAGCACCATGTAAGTTATCTATCAGACCATGCTGCCAAACTATTCTAAACGCCACGAGGTTATAAAATGTGCGAGTAGGGCGGAGAATATTTAATACGGGATTCCTAATAGCTAGAGACCGGATTAATTGCAACTTAAAATTACCGAAGTATGCATGCAAATACATAAAAACTCACAGACTTATTAAGTCTGTGTAAAAACTTGTATAGCGTAGGTCATCCCACAATAAACATTTTTGCGAATGGTTATATGGCGTGCACAATAAAGGGTAACTCTGAGACTCAGTATAGCTTTTAGGAATCCCGTATTAAATATTCAGTCTTATTCCCAATTTTAATGACCGCGACAACTACGAGTCTTGGCGTTTAGTATGGTTGTTTTAGAATATATAATATATGTATATATAAACCCCCGACCGATTTCGGTCACGGTGGCAATAACACTTTTTTTAAGCACACTTTGCATAATAATATCTCCTGCGTAGGCAGGAGATATTATTATGCAAAGTGTGTGCACAAACACAGGTGCACTCGTTCCTTTACTCTCATAGTCCGATGGGACGGCATTCCGACACGACCGGGGACAGATCAGGCGCAGGGCCAACGGATTTACGTGCTTTCCGAGGCACGGGGGTAATAAACCGCCAACTTTCTAACTCTGGGTTATTACTAAGAAATTCGTACTCGTAAACCCAATAAAACTTTGCCCAACCTGAGAATCGAACCCAGGACCCCACGCTTAGCAGTTGCGTTTGCCACCACGAGCCCAACGGAGCCGTCAGTTTTAGAATAACAGTGTTTTAAAAATATATTTACTTCTTAGAAATAGCGAGAGGTATGTCCACTTCGCCGCGACACAGCGACTCGTAGACTTTTCTCTCCTTAGCATAGCCAGTCAATTCAACCGGTTTTTCCTCTGGCTGCTCCGCGCCAGTCTCCTGTAAACCAACCAATAAAATTTTATAGCCGAATTAGATTAGATTAGACTTCATTACAATAATTTTATTTTATAGAAATGTGTTTCAATAACATAAAAATACGACATGTTTTTCTTGTTTCTGCGAGGTATTTTTATCTTTAAGGAAAAACGGTTTAACTTTATCCGTTAGTATGCCCGATAAATTCTGTAGTTCTGACTCAACTCTTCAGGGGGCCTAAAAAGGCCACTTTGGCAGAATCAAAATAGGATAAAAATATGAATCATATTAAAACTCGTAAAATGGTACTATATATATAAAACTGACAATTCATAATATGATCTGTGTGCAATTCTGGGGCCTAAAAAGGCCACTTTAAGCAGTACCTCTAAAAGCTATTCATTTCCTGAATTCCCAGCAGATCATTAGCAATTCCTCTAATTTTCGTTAAATGGTTACACATAATAGTTTAATCACCTACAATTAATTTCATATCAATCTTATTTGGTGTAAACATTGGTGGACCATTTTACGAATTTCCATACAAAACTGTCAAACAGGTAAATTGCGTGATTGCACACAGATCATATTATGAATTGTCAGTTTGTGACCATTTTACGATTTTTAATAAATAAATAAATCCCTGGACATTTCACACAGCACCATTTGTCCCAAGCTAAGCAACCTAATGCTTGTGTTATGGTAACAAGATGGCTGATAAACTACTTATATACATTTTTTTTTTGTAAATACATACATATTATAGATAGAAAAACACCCAGACTCGGAACAAATACATGTAGGTCATACAAATATTTGTTCCGTGCGGGAATCGAACCCGCGACACGCAGCGCAGCAGTCAATCGCTTAACCACTGCGCCAACCGTGCCGTCAGATATATAATATGATTTATATTGTTATCTTGTTATGATTCTGCCAAAGTGGCCTTTTTAGGCCCCCATATCACGCAATTTACCTGTTTGATAGTTTTGTATGGAAATTGTAGGTGATTAAACTATTATGTGTAACCATTTAACGAAAATTAGAGGAATTGCTAATGATCTGCTGGGAATTCAGGAAATGAATAGCTTATAGAGGTATTTGGCCCCCTGGTTATATTGGAGTTGACAAAAACAAAGCTGTTAACTAAACCATTAATGTGTTTTTATGCAAATGAATATGAACCCCATATTGAATAATTTATATAATTCCGAACAAGTTGTTAACCTTTACACCAAATATTCTGTTATTATGACGTAGTCACATAAATAAAAGGAAATCGGTATTATTGACCTGTATAAAAAGTAAAGTTATGTATTAATCATAATGCTTATGTTTTTTGCTAAACTTTTTTGTGTATGAATATATCACAGACTAGTCTGTAATATATTCCTACACAATTTTTTTTTAGTTTGGGTTTAGTCAAGTTAGACACAGCAGTAACACTTAGGTACCTATCTATTCCTGGCCCGAGACCCCACAATTAGATATACATATAATGTGATCTTGTCGCTATCACAAAACACGTGCACACATAACATTGCATTCCAGTGCATTGTGATAGAATCTAGCAGTTAATATTTGTTAGCAAGACCTAATAGACAATCAAGTGACCAAAACAACCGCTGCCGTCCGCCTCTGTACAATCGTGTGCTTAAAGTATTTTTTTTTTAATCTGCTACCATGCAAGATTCAAACCCTCGCAGTAGAAGGCTTTACAAGTAAGCTGTTTTGGGGGAAAAAAAAATATTTCGGAACAATTGTTTTTGCCCGCGTGGAGGTGAAAAGTAGCCCATGGGAACGTACCACCGGGATAAAAAGTATTTTATTCCATAGAATACACACACAGGTAGACCATGACCTAGGTTAGGACATACCTAACCTAGGTCATGGACTGGCCAAATTTCATAGAAACCCGTTTAGATACAGCAGTGAAAAATTAGGTGAAGTGAGCTTAGAGTGAGCTGTCAATAGTGTTAATCCCTAGCATTAGTTGGAATGACAGCTCACTCCACGCTCACTTCACCTAAGTTTTCCCGGTGAGATGGTTACAGAATCGCAGTGCAGTTACTTTAAGAAGAAGAGTACTTTCACATTTATAAATTTATAGTATGGATTACACGTAAGTGCAATAGCTACTCAGTCAATCGCATTATGCGAAGTAGATGAGAAATCGATCACAAAATTAAAATCTTAGTCTAAAACTGAAGTCAACAAATTAATGGTACATACCCCGCGCCGTTCCTTTCTGAGTCTCTGTTCTTCTTCAGCGATGCTCTTCTGATAGTGCGGCACGTTGCCTTTAGCGCGCGAGTGCTTGGGGTCGACGGCTAGCAGCTTATGTGTCCATTCTAGAGCACTTCGTGTGTCGCCTGGAAATAACAATAATAAATTACTATTGTATCAACCTGTATGGTGAGGCTAAGAAAGAAAGAAAAAGTATTTATTGCGACTCGTACAGGATCATAAACTAAACTAAACAAAGTTAAAAATAAAACAAATTATATAAAAAGTAACAAAAGGAAAAATTAAAGAGAAAAGACTCCTTCATTACAGTAATAATCATCAATATAATAAACGATCATGGTTTTCCTCTTAGATTAGTGACCTAAGTAATGTTTTATTGGTAGAAAGGAATGGAAGTAATGCCTCGGCCTAACTCCTTGGTTCTTTAGTGGCATTTTGTGGCAATTCCAGACAAAGAACTAAAATCCAGATTACAGAAATTATACTCAAAATAGACTAGGGCAGAGGGAAGACTAAAATCTTACTGACATGAACAAAATTTTATTTAATACTAGCTGAACCCCGCGGTTTCATCCGCATAAGTTTCGATCCCGTGGGAATATCGGGATAAAAGTATCCTATGTGTTAATCCAGGGTGTCAGCTACGTCCAGACCAAATTTCATAAAAATTGGTCCAGCCGTTTGAGCGTGAAGAAGTAACAAAAATACAAACACACACATTCACTCACAAAATTTCGCCTTTATAATATTAGTGTAACCAGTATCCCGCTTTGCACGGTTGCAATGGCGACATGTCAAAAGGTCGAAATTTCTGCGCAAAAACTAAGTTAATTTTTCATGTGCTACAATTTGTAATACACATAAACCTTCCGAAATCAATTCTCTAAATGGTGTTGAAAACCACAACTAAATCCGTTGCTTAGTTTAGAAGAACAACGCGGTCACACAGACTGACACGAAATGCGACTTTAGTACTTACTATTTTATATACTATGTCTTACACACAGGCACACTTACCTAGCAAATAATAAGAAAAGCCGATATACTCCAGTATGTCAGCCTCAGTGAAGGAGTAGGAAATATTTTCCTCTTTCATTTTGCGTAATGCCTCCACCATCCATGCGCGCGCGTTTATTAGATCTTTCTCGTTGTAAAGTGCGCGGCCGAGCTCGTAACAGTCGCCTGCACTCATTGGAGTACTGAAATGAACATGTAATATTAAAGCCCTGAGTCAGTGGTTAACAAATGTTGTTACAGCAACATCATTTTGTGGTACAGGCAACATTGTCAAGCTTAAACTTTATGAAATGTTGCAACCTGTTTCCCGCAACACTAAAACTTGCTGCTGAAACTTAATACAATTTGGACTAGACAACGATACGTATCTTTGTTATATAGATCTTAGAGAAAGCATTGAAATTAGTGTGAATAGATCTCACTTTTGTCAAGCATAGAGTCTAGACACTACGATTTGTTACTTGTGTTGTAATAGGACATAATTAATGACTTATTGTGTAAAGACTTTGCTATTGTAATAGGTATTACAATAAAAAATAAATAAGTCATACTTATGTCCTAATATAGTCATACTTATGTCCTAATATGCAAGTCTTTTATTCTATCTTATTTGACACAAGACATTTATTTACATTTATTATATCTATTATTATTATTTATTACAACATACTTAGTTCCTATTGTAATGGGTAGGTATTACAATCTATAGGTACATAAAAATAAATAAAATTGAAGTGTCTGTTTGTAATGTCAAAATAACAGCTTTTTACTAAATGCAATGGAAAAAACCATTTAGATTTTTTTTTGTCTGTCTGTTTGTTCCGGCTAATCTTCGAAATAGTTGGACCGATTTTGACGGGAATTTCACAGGCAGATAGCTCGTTTTAGAAAATGAATTATTTAGTAATTATTAAGTGTTTTCCGATATGCACGCGAAGGAAGTCGCGGGCATATTATAGTCAGAAATAAATCTCTACACTAAAAATTCGAAACTATTACCTAACAAACATATCTAAAGACACAAACCATTACTTAACATGATGTAAGTTATTATGCAAACACAATTTATATAACTCTTAGTCACACAAAGATAGTTATTGTATCGGTATACAAGTTAGCGCTAAACTACTAACATCGTCCTTCACGCTAATAAAGTCATCATTGTAGAATTAGTTACACTTAGCGCATCGCATAATAAAGATAGTGTAACTAAAAACATGTAGGCAGTTAGGTAATTAACAAATGACACGATTTTAAAATGATAAATTGTAATTAACCCCTGAAGACACACGGAATATAAAAAAAATATGACTGTCTGATAACTATATCGGGAAAAAAGCTCCTTACTTCTTACTTACGAGTTTCATATCTTATCTTACCTGACCTGTGCAAAAACTATCTTATACATATTACTTTGAAAATTATAACCAGTTATCTTAAATTCACTTGAAGTACTTTATGGAATTATATTGGATAATATATTATAATAGCCAACCTTCCATCTTGCGCCGCATCTGTCACCTGTGCACTTGATGATCTAATGACTGCGTCAGTGAGCGGAGTTCGCGTAGTTGAATTTTAGGCCAATGATGTTTGAAATTTTTGCCATCGATAAATAAGGGAAGAAGAGGAAGATTGGCTAATGTTTGGACTCCTCTACTCCTCCTGCTTTAAAGGGCAGGCAGCCTTTATGATTGTGTGAAGGAATGAGCTTACCTATAAGCGACACCGTTGAGCAGTCCTTCGGAGAGGTCCTTCACATCCAGATGGTAGGTCTCTTGAAGTCTGGTGAGCGCCTGTGCGGCACCCGTCAGGTCTTCCAGAGCGGGATACTTCACGTCATTGTGGTTCATTGTTATATTCTTTATGTATTCTGTAATCATAGCTAAAAACTCAGTATCATGAAAGACGAATTTGTTGGAAATATGGTCTTAGTCATTATTATCATTACAAGCCCGTATTTTCCCACTGCTGGGCAATAGCCCCATTTCTGTTTACATTTCTGTATGTATATCTGTCCCAGTAGTCACAGTCAGCATTAATTAGCTCAGATTTTTTTTTCCAAATATTGCAATTATTCTTGAAACCCAATATAGACAGTTTCTGTCACCTTCGTTACTTTTGTCGGGAAACAATATAACGTTCCCAGATAATGTGCAAAACATAACCCGCGTATTATTGTATTGTGGCAGTTGTTATTTCTTTAACCTTAATCAACGTGAATGATAGTGAATACTTCGCTCGATTCTCGTGATCGCGAGAATGCTATTGTTTTATTTTGAAAAAAAAAAAAAACAAACCACGGCTGAAATTGCCTATTATCTTTTTTTATAGCCGTGTGGTGTTGATTAAAACCATTATCTTAATGAGCATTATGCTTTTCCGTGAGACCTTGTTAATAGTTCTAACTTTATGCTTCCCAGGAAAATGAACAACATGGTAACTTAGGAATTCGGATGAACTTTTAGTGAGTTGAAGTGAATAGGCCTTCCAAAGAAATAAAATTCGCGTGTTAGGTAGGTGCTAATGGAGATTTATCCCAATAAAACTTCTCGTACATCATCTAATTGGACCAGATCAAATCAATGAAGCCGCAACTAAAATTTATAGTAACGATCTGTGCCAGTCTATCATTTAAATTTTCGTTTCGTTTCAGAGTCGATTTCCGCATGGTGGTAAAAAAATGTGGGTAAAATACGGCCCAAAGATTTTGTCTTGAGTTCATAGTTTCTACGTAGATATTCCCTTTCACCGTGAGGAGTCCTGTGACCCAGCAGTGGGAACATTATAGGCTAATTATGGTTTTTATGCTATGCATAGTTTCTACATAAATATTCATGGTATATCAGTGTACTAACTTCCATTTTCCAAAATTAAACATGATCTTGTATGGGATTATTTTATAAATAGCATAAACAAAAAGTTACCTGTTCCTATTTTAATACTATCTTCAATATGATCAAGATCTGTCGTCAGTCTTTTGATAAGAGTGAAAGCGTTGATTGGATTACCCAAGTAGTTGGGAATATCTTCCATCGCTCTTTCATGCTCCTTTTTGTAGAGATTCAAATGCCTGTGAATATAAATAAAAATGTTATAGGTACAGTCAGGTACATCTATCCAATACCTGAATTGCTTAACACAGTATCAATCTCAATCTGAATATTTATGTATATTTTGAAGAATATTGCTAATCCATTGCTTTATATGTTCGAAAAAATTGTCTGCTCAACAACGTAAAAAACGCAACGAATGTTGTTGAACTGTCAACATGAAAGCCTTTGCTACAGAGAGTGTGTTACGCAATTACCCCGCTGAAACCAATTTACTTTGTAGAGAGCTTATTGTTTGTCTTCTTCCAACTTATTTCAATTCTTACCTCTTTAAGTTCGATAGTCTGTTCTCTTCCTTATTAATATAAAAGTCTAAATCATCAATTATTCTCTTGTGTGTTTCCAGCAAATGTTCTACTTCTGCTATTGCCGTGAATAATTCCGCGTGCGTGCGCGCACACAGATCGAATAACAGTGCGAAACATATTACGTGCAGCAAGTTCAAATTAGGAACCATATTCATGGCTCTACAAACCTAAAATAAAAACAGCCATTAAACTAAATTCCAAAGTGTCACATCTACTCTTTTTTTGCGCAGGACGGTCTGCGGTTTCGATTACATGGGTAGTTTCTTGAGCTAGCACTTTTAAAACCACTTCTAAGAAATAAAGAAACATACAGAGTGTCTCATTAACAGTTGTTCCAGTTTGTTAAAGCCTCTTTCCAATAGTTTCCTGAAAAAATGTTTTTTCGGAAAAACAAATTGGACAAGTTTATTGGACATCCTATATAAATATAAGAAATTATATGAACCTCCTCCATTTTAAAGCCGGTTTAAAACTTAAATAAACAAGCAATAGTGTGATGATTATCAATACAAAATATTAAACAAGTAGGTAATGTAAAGCAATGTTCATTAAAAATATTCGATTGGTTGACATAGCAGAATATAATCTTAAAATGTTTATTAATTAATTATGCATAATATATTCTATATTTGACAGTTAATTATTTACAAACGTGACGATAAAATGATCAGAAATAAGTTCAACAAATTCTTAACTGGTTAAAGAAATGGCTTCTCATTATTATAAAAAACCAGTTACATTTTGTAATAAATTATATTCATAAGTGCTAAATATGACTGTGATACGTGATTCACATCTCAATTTATTGATCTTGGTCATAAAATATAATCAATAAATGCATAGGCAAGTTAAATCATCGTAAAACTCGGAACTTCGGAAGCTTTAATTAACTTTAAGCACGCTTATGGTTATTTAATAAATTTATATAATCTTTGTTTTAAAGAATTATAATGTTTTCTTGTATATTCACTTGACTTCCTTAGGACCAAATATTATTGTAGAGAATTAGAGATATATTTGTGCTTTCGGGGAAACCCAAAGTATTTCGTGAACGTTTTCGGCTTAAGACGTACGACACTCAAAACCACAAGTTGGTGTTAGTCAATATTTTAGTTGACGTAAGGATTAGAATGAACGAAATTTTGGCAAAATCTTAGTTTTTTTTAGTTTTAATTAACCAAGTTGGCTTGGTTCTATAATATTTTTGAGTACCGGCTTACAACGGTATATTAAGGCAAATCTTCGGATTTTCGCTAAAACCGTAATGGCTAACATTAAGGTTTTGCGAAAATCCGAAGATTTTGTTACTTTGAAGAATTTTTTTTCTCGAAACATCTTGTCATGAAGATGTTTGATCAAGACCCGAAGATGACCTTAGATAGGACAATTTCGTAATCTAGCTAAAAACGGTGTGACTACCAATATTTTCTAGACCGATGATTTCAGAAACATAGATTTAAAGCAAACTTTCCAAAGCTTACGGGTAGGTCATCGTACAGATTCGTACATTTGATACCGTAAAATAACAATTACGTATGAAGCAAACAATACGTGAATAATTCCGATTGATTTATATTGCCCGGCCGGGCAATGACTGCTCGCGGTACCTATACCAATTCATTGTGACCGGCTCGAATGAACTGAATGCGTCCGTCCTTTTGCCAAAATTGAAAACATCCCAAACGATTCTTTTTTTATATCTTTAATATTTAATCACTCAGTATCTTGCGAGAAAAATAATAATTTAATGCGACTTTTTGCGGACTGTATCCTGGACTCGTGACTCGTATATCGCACACAAGGCAGAGAAGATTTTATCATTACAGTATGTTTTGTTCCTGTCACAAGCAGGATTATGATAAAATCTTAAGACGTGTATATTATTGCTCATATTTATGTTTTAACATAAAAATTCAAGCAGAAGTCTGCAGTGGTGGACGTGATAGTAAGCGCGTACGCAATTGTACGGAAGCCGGCCGGCAACTGACCGCTTTATTATCTGTTTAATAACGATAACAAAATGGTTCACAATATGCTATCGAATATTGTTCTACTGATCTAAATATTTTTCTCGAAGACTCGAATTGTCGATACTAAATTGAAGAAAGAAGAAATTGAAAGAACTACACAACGACTTAGTGAAAAAGTAGAGCCAAACGTTCCTCCCTCGTCTGAACTGTGCAATGAATTTTGATGTTCCTTCATAGTTATTTAGAACATCAATAATTGGGGAAGTGACTACGCACGTGTTAACATTGTTTTTTTTTTATAATCTGTCAAAAACACACAGTAATTGAAGTACTTTAATTGGTACCGTAATAATATTTTCTGTCGTTCAAATAAATTAAAAATCGATACAGTATCGTAATAGTTGAGGAAATAAGTATTCCTACGACAAGTAAAAAATTTGCATTGTAGGTGCTTAATATACAGATTGTTTTAAGAATTTAAAAAATATTTTCTATACAATGCAGGGCTCATGAATAACACAACAACGATATTGGTACATTATTATTTTCTTAACGAAGAAACATAACGGCATTCGGGACACTGTTGTCAATGTTACCAGAAGATTCTCATTTAGAACAGTTACATGAGCAAACACAATTCGGTCATAATAAAATGTGTTCCTGTCTGCCCAAAGAATCCATTCATAATCAGATAGCAACTTGCTTTTATGAATTGGTATTTAAGATGGTTAGGTAAGTATGAGACCGGTGTATTAATTTATTGAAATGTACTTACCAACAGCACTAATAGTAAATGGGTCAAATATTTATGCAAAAATACACAAAAATGTTGGTGCCAAAATAATGAGTTAGATCTACGCACTATTACACAACAACAAGATCAAAATGTGAAAATCTGGGCCTCGAACAAATGCTGCTCGGATCCGAGCGTGCGCCAACGCAACCGTTCGCGGGTCAACGAACAAAATACTGCCATTGAGTAGCTAGCGAGGCGGTGACCTTATCTAACTACAAGTGTGACGAGATGACGTCCTTTATTAATACATGCTATATACATTAGGGGAGCGCTTGATGATTTTACATTGATTTGCGACCGCCTAGCGTGAAGTTTATTGTTTCAGCCAAATTAATGTTCAAAATAATCGCGACAATATATCTTTTGAGCTTATCAGTAGATTGTTGTTGAGAAATTCATCAGACAGGATATTTTGTAATTCGGTTAAAAAAGATAAAAATTAACGATTTACATATTTGATTCAAATGTAGATAGATCTAAGGATATTTATATTCTGTTACATTTACTTCTTTTTGTTGCTGATCGTACCTACGACGATAAGAGTCGTGGGCATCAACTCTGGATTCATTTTATGATTATTAGGGCCCTCGCCCACTGGCGACTTTTTGTAGCGATGCAGTCGCGATGCTCTCACGCGTAGCATCGATACAGACGCGAAGCAGTCGCTAGCTGTGTGCCCGCGCCCACGGGACCAGATTCAGTCGCGATGCAAACGCGATTCGGTCGCGATGCAAACGCGATTCGGTCGCGATGCAGTTACGATACAAAAATACCTTGGATCAATACAGTTGCAAGATGGACTCCGTTGAGGCAACATTGGTCACGTTGTCTTTGGTGCTGCTTTTACGTAAGCAGCCGAAGCGTAGGCAACGGAAGCAGCGTCAATATTGGATGCATCCATTTAATACCCAGAGATTACTTTGTGGACATCATGTAACAACATTCAAACAACTCAAAAATTATGATCTTAAATTCAAAAGTTGTTATAGAATGTCATATTCGACGTTTTGTGAATTGCTTTCCATTGTAAAACCAGAGTTGACACGCAGAAATACAATGATGAGACAATGTATATCAGCTGAAGAACGACTAACCATCGCGGGTCATAACGGTCGCGCGTTTGTATCGATACAATCGCGATGCAGTAGCGCGTTGCAAATGCGACTAACACGCGTTAGAAGTGATGCTGTCGCGCGTTTGCTTAACGCGCGACTGCATCGCTACAAAAAGTCGCCGTGGGCGAGGGCCCTTAATTTAAAGGATGTCACGGGCTTTTCCCTACATAGGTCGGTAAGGCCCCTCGCCCACGGCGACTTTTTGTAGCGATGCTGTCGCGCGTTTCGTAAACGCGCGACGCATTGCTACTAACGCGCGTCGGTCGCATTTGCAACGCGCTACAGGATCGCGACTGTATCGATGCAAACGCGCGACCGTTTCGGACGACATCGGGGAGAGAACGGAGGGTGGGTGGCGCGTAAGTGGAGAACCGAGCATCAGTGCAACACGGACAGGTCGACAGAAGCGCGACAGTATCGCGTTTGCATCGCGACTGAGAATCGTGGTGTGGGCGAGGGCAAACAGCTAGCGACCGTATCGCGACTGTATCGATGCGAATGCGCGACAGGATCGCTACTGCGTCGCTACAAAAAGTCACCGTGGGCGAGGGGCCTTATAGTTAGGTCGTCCACGGCGACTTTATGCAGCGATTCTGTAGCGCGTTTCGGCAAAGCGCGTCTGCATCGCTACGTTTGGCTGTTTATCGCATTTGCATCGCGCGACAGCAGCCATTCAGTAGTGATACAGTATCGCTTCTGCATCGATGCAAACGCGCGACTGTAGACGCGCGACATATTCAACATTTCGGTCTTTTAGCCGATTTCGCCCGAAACGATTGCGTGTTGGTAGCGATGATGAATCGCGACTGCATCGCGAGAGTCGCGACTGTATCGCTACTGAATCTTTGCAAAAAGTCGCCGTAGGCTATCATCACCCTTAGGGTAAACGGTCGCAGTGCTATTAGTGCACGAAATTATGATAAAGCCTGTCTTGCGGCGGGATCGTCCGAAAGGGTTACCGCTGCCCTGGAACAGAAAGGGCTAAGGAAGGAACACGGGTGGGTTTTAGTCAGTAAGAGTCTGACACTCCCTTCCGCTCCACCCAGAGCGGGAGGGGTCATTTGATGATTTCCCATCCTCAAAAAAAAAAAGCCTGTCTTAATGTTGGTATGACATTATTTTTTTTTTATAAATACAACTACCGCAGATACCAAAGACGTTTGTCAGCACTTTTTCGCTTTTGGGCAAGCATCATTGACTCACAGCAGCAAAACCAATATTTACTTATAACGGCCCACTTCGTTTTTGTAAAATATGACGAAATTAACGTACCTACGTATTCAATGTCAACACGACACAAGACGCAAACATTTTCGGCAAACAAATTAGTGACCACAAACTTACCCTAAGGTCCACCACGTCCGCACGGACGTAAAAATATCGCGGCTGGATTTTTTCACGCACTAGATTTTCAAATGGTGTTGAGCCGAGCATTGAGAATCCAGTAGAGCGCATCTCAGCGCGTCAAAAAAACATTTAAGCTGCTTTCAGACTACGCTTTAATATAATAGCATATAGTATACCTATAGCACAGCAATATCGCGCACCATACGTTGTTATGGACACGTTCACACTGTACTGTACTATATACATAATTATTATTGGTTTACTATTAAAAGTAATACTAGGTTCTTCTTTGGTATAGGTACTTTATGGCACTACAGTATAGCGTAGTCTGAAAGCAGGTATAGATTTTCAACTCTCGGCACTGAAGGTAGCCGATTGACGATACGTCCATCAATCCAAATGGAGTGGACGGCTTCCAAAATGGTTTCGTGAATGTGATAAACGTATGCCAATCAAATGGACACCTTCCAGCTTTGGATTTCCAAACGGATTGAAATCCATGTATCCAATCCAAATGATCGTCATCCGCGTCCGACTGTCAATATCAAAAACGTGCGACACGCAATTTGGAAGCCGTTCGAATCCTCTGTGAATGGGCAAAACCGCGTCCATTTTTTTGTAAATTTTGTCTCAGTTTTTGCTATGTGTACGGGGGGTACATGTGCTACAGTGCTAGAAAGAGCTGAGTCTACGAAACCAGGACCGTTTTATTTGTAAAGGTAGCCATTGACGATCCAACCAGCCTTTCATCCATTTTCTCCTTCGTCTTTTCTGTCTTTTTATCGAAATACACACTGCTGTTGCCACCATTAAAAAATCCATTGTGATAATTCTTCCGTACGACGTCGACTTGATAGCGTGCTATTTTCGAAGTGGCGGCGCGTACGTCCAAATGGAAGTAAGTCAATGTGCCTTTAACTGAAGTACCTCCATAAGGAAGTCTTCCATTTAGAAGCATTCCAAACAGACGTATCGTCAATGGCTACCTTAAGCAGTACGTAGAAAATCAAGTGCGCGTAAAAAAATCGCCGCCGGAAAAACATGCATACCTGCACACCTGGGTTTAGGCATCCCAGTCAGATTTTAAGGTCTGCCTCAGCATTTTTTGGACTTTCGTAAATCTCACTTTGGGATGACCTAGGGGTAAGGTAGCTACTAGCTTCTAGGGGCGTAAAAAGGCCACTTTAAGCAATACCTCTAAAAGCTATTGATTTCCTGAATTCCCAGCAGATCATTAGCAATTCCTCTAATTTTCGAAAATGGTTACACATAATAGTTTAATCACCTACAATTCATTTCATATCAATCATATTTGGTGTAAGCATTGGTGGACCATTTTACGAATTTCCGTACAAAACTGTCAAACAGGTTAATTGCGTGATATAAATTGCACACAGATATTATGAATAAATTGTCAGTTTGTGACCATTTTACGATTTTGATTATGGTTCATATAATGATCTTATTATAATTCTGCCAATGTCGCCTTTTTAGACCCCCTAATCTATTCCATGGGCGGGCAAGATAATTTAAAAATGAGTGGACAAAATGTTTGTCGATGGTAAATGCAGCATAAATGCTGCGCAAAGGCGTCGCTAATACCGCGTCAATGCGACATTGTTTCGACACAATCACGTTTACGAGTTTTTCTAATTAAGATCATTTTACAAAAACAAATATACAATTGTGCTTTTGCTAAAGACATTAATTAAGTACTAATTTTAGGTTTTGTTAAAAAATTAAGTTTATTTTTAGAAACAACTATATTTTTTATGTCCTGAGGCTATTACTACTGGAGTCTTTCTTAATAATTGGTGTGATAAAAAACAATTTGACAGGGGTTTAATACTGAAAAAAAAAGCACCACCCACCACCTGTAGGCTCAATATCAAACACTAGACCTACAGCACAATTTAACTACTATCCAGACAAACAATATTTGGGTAACTATCTACCTACTATTGAACAGTTGTTTGAAAAACAACAGTAGAGAAAAAACATTTTACAACAAACTCAACCAAAAAAAAGGGAACACAAGAAGGCAGTTAGAGTTCATGAAAATCTATTTTTATAAACAAATGAATCTAATTCGATAACATGTCATCAAGGTACACGTCGAACTATATTTTGGAATAGAATTGACGAATAAAAATACGTGCTAAGAGAAGGATTAAAAAACAAACATAAAATATTGTCCAATAGTATAAACTTACAGGCTACGGCGAATCCACTACCAGCAGTTTGTTTGAATATGCGAGTATGCTTTTTAAACGGCGAAAGAAGAGTTGATCAAAACACTTAATGATCAAAGCAATTGAAAGTTCCTAACACTTTATTCTCAGCATCAAACAATAACACAAAATAAATAAATAATCGCCCAACTCAGCTCACTGACTGACATTGACATGACATGACATACTGAAATTACTGACATTACTGGACGTTGACCACAGATTAGATAGGCAGGCAGGCAGGCTAGTGATAATGAGCGATATAGCCATTGACATAGAGGTGACATTGACATAATGTATTCAGTGCTGCCAGTTGCCGCCTGAGCATCTTCTTCTGTGCTAATTCTGTGGGGTGTTTACAAAATGCTTCTTCGTGCCAACTTACACGGGGTTGAGCAAAAGAAGCATTTTTTTATTATTATTATCAAGCTGATGTGGTAATGTGGTGCGTCCAAATGATTTGGATGGCTTTTAAGTCTGTTCTTGTATGCATTTTCCACTAAAATTAATTTTCCTTCATTGTGTTATTATAATGGCTCGTAAATTTCTGCATTGCTAGTGAACTATGAGGAATGGATTTCAGAATTAAGTTTCGTAGTAGTTGCACTATGTTGATGTTTGAATCTGAGACACTGACTACTAGCTGTATCCCATTTATTACGGCATTGTAAACCAATAACTTGTTCTGTAGTGGGAGTTTAGACTTTCTACCCAGCACACGGCAAAGGTTTCTAGAAGTGATTCTAGCCTGGTCTTTTTTGGTTTGTTTGTTTTCCACGTTAGTCGCCTTTCTTTTGCTTAACCAGGTACTTCACAAAGTCTTTGTATGGCAAATCATTGCTTTCCAGCTTAACACGCACAACCTTTACAAACGTGTGGGGCAGCGGACTCCACGAGGAGTACACTATTCTTTGTCACATCTAGTAGCTACAGTACCGAATGTCATCTCACATCTGTCAAATTCACAATAGAGCATGCAGTGTTCCAAGTGCCCTAAGCTACCTATAAATTCCCTCAAAATTTTGGGTTTTTTTATGTCTGGGTTGGAGTAAAATCTATTCAATTTTTACTTGTGTTAATTAATTAATTTAATTGTGTTACTTAAAGTTTTGATGTGAAATATATGTTGGCACGCTTTGGGGGTAAGACCGACTCATATGCCGTGACGGCACACGGCGGCGCCAGCGTGACGCTTATCGCCGTCATGGCATCTCTCCGCCGCCGCTCTTTTTGATGTTTCACATCTGCCGGACGTCTCGTGACAGGCATATTTTTTTTTTGAACTTAGAAGAAAATTAAATGTCTAATTGTAGAAACTAAAACTGTTGACTTAAATCTCTAACATCCATTGTTGGTTTACAAAGCTGTTGAGCTATCAGCTAAGTTATACAGTGTGAGTCTTCATAATGTGCACATATCGTAATGATGAAATCTATGCTTAATTTTATCGACGGGAAAAATATAAAAAAAAATCTAAGTATTTTTTTATTTTTTTCATTAAATTTTTAAAAATGTTGTTCGCTACTTTGATCCATTGAGATAGGAATAAACATGGAGATGCCGCGATAATCTATACATACATTTACTTATACAAATATGAGTGAAATGTGATTCAGAATTGGAAATATCGTTATGTCTCATTCTTTCTAGTGAGATAATCTTATTTGATAAAAGAGACAACTATATTTTAAGTTGTTGCTAATTTTGTCGTGACGTAGGGACAGTTGTAGGTAAGTGCCGAAGCAGCCATCATAGGCGACGAGTTTCGTGGTAGTTTTGCTGTCAAATGGTTGTTTGTTTTTTGTAAAGTTGAGATTTGTGAGAAAATTAAGAGGATTTTACCTTTTAAAACTGCATGCAAATGTTGGAAAATAGAAATTGAACATGCCTCTGTGTTGTATTGTGAAGTGTGGTGCAAGAAAGAATGCAAATCAACCTCAATTGTCTTTGCACAGGTTAGTAACCGGTTTTCATACATTAATACATACACTATTACACATTTGATGATACAATTGTAACGCGATCATGAATTTATGGCTAAAGTATTGATATTTGGGTTCATTTCCATATAACAGGCCTTTTTATTATATTTGTTAATTCATTCGTTTGTTTACAAACATATGTCAGAATGGAATAGTGTTGTACCGTTGCCTACTTGCTGTAATAGTTTCCGAAACTAGTTCCTCCGCTGAAACGATATCCGTATATTCTGCGATGTTAACAAAAATAATCATGCATCTTATTCGGTCCGAGTGACCTAGCTAGCCGCTAAGTCCGGCCTGTGGTGCACACTAAACTTTACAGCACCAAAATAAAAATATTTCACATTAACCTACATGGACACTTATGAAACGTCAGAAGCTAGGTGCATGGTAACAATTGGTTGTTTCCTATGGAGAAGAACCGGCAAGAAACTCCACGGTTACAGTTTTAAAAACAATTGGCTTTTACATTGTTTTCTATTTTGTTAAGTACCTGATACATGTTGACAGACCTACACTGTCCTCCCCTACCTATTTTTTTTCTTAAAAGTATTGTTTAGACGATAAGCGTTTAGTAAAAAGCTATTATTTTGACATTACCAACAGACACTTAAATTTTATTTATTTGTATAGATAACAGAAGGTAAGATAACCTACTCATCTTTTTCTGTTACAATTACAACGGACTTTAAGTAAGTAGGTACCTACATAATATTAGGTATGATCCAAACGTGATAACTAGTAAAACTCGTATTTAGTATCGATACTCGTTATAGTAACACCGATGTTACTTGATTGACACAACCCTAGCAATGGCAGCCATTTTATGAGACAATACGAGTTGTAGGTATGCACCCTTTTTTCGTAGGTATTTCCAGTCCATACTTTTCTTAGGTCAATGCTTTGATCCCAGTGTGAACAAAACGGTGTAACTTTTAAACTAAACGATCTATCGCGATGAAACAAACTTCATAATGATCGGAAGTAATTAGGCGTTCTCATAAAATGAAAATTGTGGAAAAAAATCTACCCTCAATTGAAAATAAACATGTTTTTAAATCTGTTGTGTTTTCATAAATTTTTACAATAATCGTAAAATTTCATAAATACATCATCATGTCATCGTGTGTGTGTGTTTCATGTTTTATTTTCGTTTTGATCAAAATTTTTAATAATTTCATGAAAAAATAAAAAAAATACTTAGATTTTTTTTTTATATTTTTCCCGTCGATAAAATTAAGCATAGATTTCATCATTTCGATATGTGCACATTATGAAGACTCACACTGTATGAATAATAATAACATTAATTTGTTGATTCCTATATTTATATCTGTAATTTATATGGTGTGCATAATAAAGAATATTCTATTCTATTAATAAGGTGAAAAGCAGAAAGTATCAGATTTCTAAGGGTTTTTCATAAGGCTAAGGAGTTACGGGAAATCCAAAATCAGAGAGTGGCAGCACCGAAAGCATGCCTGCTGTCAGAGTCAGTCGGTGAACGTAGTAATATTTTTATTTTATCACTATTTGAATTTTGAGGTTATGTTGTGAACATAATAAATTGTGATTGATTTCGTGATTGTTTTAAAAAACTAAAAGCAATAAACAAGCATACAAGATGTCGAAAATGAAAATAAAAGTGATTAGCCGGAATCCAGATGATTATTTGCGTGCCACGAAACGGGATATCCACAAACGTGAGATTATTTATTTTTATTTAATACCTGCTCGATAATATACAGATATACTCTTTCTTTGATAGTTGATACCACTAGGCGAGTCCTGCCTGTACTTCCTGTATGAAGCACAGGCAGGACTCACCGTTGTGGCTTTTGACCGGCAGTGGCGTTTTTCAGTTGAATGATGATAATAATCTGCTAATACATTTTCATTTACACACGCTCTACGAAACTTGTTTTTTTTTTTTTGTAGTCTTATTCAGATACGCTACACACTTAATCAATACACTCATACTCTAACTATTTAGTGCTTGATTGTTTCAGTACCAAGGAATTATGATCCAAGTTTACATCCTCTCGAAGCGCCGCGTGAATATGTGCGCGCAATGAATGCTGTTAAACTTGAAAGGGTGTTTGCTAAGCCTTTTATTGGTAATCTTGATGGACATAAAGACGGCGTTTCCAGTATCGCCAAACATCCTAGCAGATTAGCTGTTCTGGCTAGTGGAGCATTTGATGGTGAAATTCGTTTGTGGGATTTAGCTGTAAAGAAATGTACTAGAAATTTCGTGGCTCATGAAGGTTGGGTGCGAGCTCTGTGTTATACACCCAAAGGCGATACATTCACCAGTGTTGGTGATGACAAAACTATCAAAACATGGAAGGCTGAAGTCCAGTCTCATGATGATGAGGAACCCATAAACACCTTGCTCAGCATGTCTGTAGTCACAGGTGTAACACATCACAGAAATAAACCAATATTTGCAACCTGTGGTGAACACTGTCAGCTATGGGAGAATACAAGAAACGAGCCTGTGAAAGTTTTCAAATGGGGAGTGGACAGTCTACATCATGTTTCATTCAATCAGGTGACAGTTTCGACTAATTAATTTGAAAATATTTAACAAATAATAAGTTTGTGTTATACAAAATAAGCCACCTGAACTAATTTTGTTTATAATTGTTTTCAGGTAGAACAAAACTTGCTAGCATCATGTGCAAGTGACAGAAGTGTAATTCTGTATGATTGTCGTGAATCAGGCCCTTTGAGGAAGGTTGTAATGGAACTTCGGTCTAATGCCCTATCTTGGAATCCTATGGAAGCTTTTATATTCACTGTAGCTAATGAGGATTATAAGTATGTATTTGCTAATATTTTTATTTCATCATCATCAACATCCACAGCCCGACTTAACACACTGCTGAGCATAGGCCTCTCTTTTCTTGTGCCAACCTCGCATGTGCCTGTGTGCAATCTCCATGTACCTGTGTGCAATCTCCATGTGCCTGTGTACAATCTCCATGTGCCTGTGTGCAATCTCCATGTGCCTGTGTCCAATCTCCATGTACCTGTGTGCAATCTCCATGTGCCTGTGTGCAATCTCCAGCCATGATGGCAACAATATTATCTGCCCATCTTGCCATTACAACAATATTGTAGGACAATATTGTTGCCATATAATAATATTGGACCAATGGCCGGTGGAGCAGACGAATCCTGAAGTAGAGACCGCGCATTGGCAAGAGTAGTGTGGGACGTCCTCCAGCTAGATAGACGGACAACCTAAAGAAGGTTGCTGGGACGGACTGGATGCGGAAGGCAGAGAACAGAGTGTTGTGGTGCAGCCTGGGAGAGGCCTATGTCCAGCAGTGGACTGCGATAGGCTGAGTTGATTGATAATAATATTCTTATTAAATAATCAAAAAATCTTTCACTTTTGCATTGTGTTCTACAGCACCTTTATGTACTTTACTAATATCTTTCCCTTAAATTTTCAGTTTATACACATTTGATGTAAGGAAATTAAAACAACCTGTAAACATACACATGGGACACACATCAGCCGTCATAGACGTAGATTATGCACCAACTGGACGAGAGTTCGTAGCTGGCAGCTATGATAAAACTGTTAGAATATTTGAGAGTCTCAAGGGTAACTCCAGGGATGTATACCATACAAAACGAATGCAAAGACTGACATGTGTTAAGTGGACACTGGACAATAAATATATTCTCTCAGGCTCTGACGAAATGAACATAAGAATGTGGAAAGCAAGAGCATCGGAAAAACTAGGTGTGGTAAGTGTCACAGCAAATTTTTATTTCTACTAGCATTTCGCCCGCGACTACGTCTGCGCGGATTTCGTACTTTCTCCTACGAATTTCAACATGAGAGAAGGGGTCCCTCTCATCCCAAAGGGTTGTTTTGGAAAAAACCATTAGTCTTAAAAACTGCCGCACAGGTCGATCGATCAGGTTAAGCTACGTTTGCTGCGGTTGGTCTGTGGATGGGTGACCATCCTTACATACCGAGACCTCCCCGTGTCTCGGAAAGCACGCCGTTGATCCCGGCTGTCATTCGTGGATTTTGACTTTGACAGTTGTCACAGGTAGTCAGAAGCCCGAAAGTGACAACCAGTTAAGACTGGTTGTTGTACCCAGTAACTGGGTTGGGTAGGTCAGATAGACAGTCGCTTCATGTAAAATACACTGGTATTTAGCTGCATCCGGAATCGGATAGACTGGAAGCTGACCCCAACATAGTTGGGAAAAGGCTAGGCAGATGATGAAGTAGTTGTGCCAAGTTTCTAAATCAAAATAATGGGATTTTTCATTGAATTTTATTGCGCTTTTTATTTGTTTAAGTACTGCTATGATTGGTAGACTAAATTATCAGCAACCAATCGGATCACTCGATATCTATACTCAATACCTATCCAAGTATATCCGTAATGGCGATAAAACATGCGCAACTTATCTTTTTGATGATCACTCCTTAGGAATAGTAGTTCGTTTTCTGGCTTAGTCATAAGCTTACTTACCTGTGTCTCGTAGGAGTTACTAGCGTAGCCACAAGCAAATCTTGTATTTGCCACTTAATTATATTAGTTGCTAATGTACGCGCAATTATATTTCAGCTCAAACCACGTGAAAGAACCGCATTGAACTACGCAGATTCATTAAAGGAAAAGTTCGCAAACCACCCGCAAGTGAAACGCATAGCGCGTCATAGACATGTTCCCAAGCACATATTGAATGCCCAGAATGAAATCAGAACTATTAAAGACAAATCAAAGAGAAAAGAAGGAAATCGGCGTGCGCATAGCAAGCCAGGCGCTGTTCCCTTCGTGCCTGAACGACAGAGGCATATTGTTAAGGAGGATGAATGAAAATACACTCTTTAACTTTTTGAATACCTGTTTCATTTAGTAATATTTTTATATTTATTGGAATCAAGTGTTACATCATTTTATTTTTAAAATATTAATGTAACTATAACATATTATGTGATACAGACATTTAAGAAATGGTATTTCATTCATTCATGCACTTACAAGTATTATATAAATAGGTATAGAAGAAATATCATAATGACTTAATATAAATAATGAAAGTATGTAAAGCTGTCCTATGTTTTTCTAACCAGATTGGTTTATGGGCCGGCTAATGCGGTTTGGAAGAGTCATGAGGCGGATGTCCACACTGAAAAAAAAATACAATAGGTAGACATAGTCAATGGTATTTCAGTTGACAAGTTTTATTTCAAACCGTGCCTTTATATTTAAATTAATACTTACATAATATCACGTGGCAGTATAGATGTGTCAATGTTGTTTTCCAACACAACAAGAATAGTTAAAGTCTTGAGAGATGGTTGATAGTCAAGGAGATGTAGGTCACTGTTATCAACCAATCTCTCTGGGTTATTATCCACATTCTCTGGTATTCGATTATTTCCAGGACAGGGGCTGCAGAAAAAAAAACATTTAAGTAGTTGTTCAACTAGTTAAATTCTCATGTACTTACTAATCATTTGACCTTAAACTATTAGACATGCAATACCAGAAGTAGAAAAAACAATTCAAAACACTGACCTTGTGCCTCCAAATAAATATACTACATCTTTATGAATAAGACAAGCTTGACGTCGACGCTTGCACGGCACTGAGCCGCCCACGCTGATGAATTGCCAGATATTATCTTTTATAGAATACCTGTAGAGATCATTGAAGTGTGTCTTTGAGTTACCATTAAATCCACCAAAAATATACATGTAGTCCTTGTAGATCCCTGAAATCGTATTATTGTCTTTATAATAGGTACTTAAACATTATTTTTCAATGACTCCATTTTAAAACTAGTGAAAAAGAACTTACAAGACGAGTGACTGCGCCTTCCTTCTGGCCATGTACCACCAGGGTTTACAGCCACCCATTTCTCATCAGTAGTGTCTAAATAAAATACTTGGGGGCAGTATATTTCCTCTTGGGAATTGTAGGGACTGTTCAAATCTCCTCGTCCACCAAAGATGTACATTTTGTTGTCTACAGCAACGGCAGTGTGGAAATCGCGATGAGATGGTGCAGTGCCCCGTGCATCAACAAAGCTCCACTGCAGTGTATCAAGATTTAAGCAGTGTACTTCTTGTGAATACTGATCAGTGAGATATTCAAACCCCCCAAAAATGTACATCTTGTTATCAATCACACAAGCTGAATGGCCATCTTTGGCATAGGGCACCATGCCTGTTACAGCTGGGGTGCTCCATTCCAAAGTCTTGGTGTCAAAACATGAGAGAGTGTCACAGGCCACAGCATTATTTCTGCCTCCCCACATGAAAACCTGTAAAACATTAACCCATGGTCCTACAGTATGCTCTCTAGTAAGTTAAGTTGCAGCATGAGTTGCTCAGCTTTTATAAACCTCCCTGCATTGAAATTTGTATCGAAAGTTATTAAAAAAAAAAAAAATTACATACATTTTGACAGCATAGGTAGGCACTTTTCTAAGAAGCAATTTTTTTTTTAACAAAATATCTATTTTGAGATATCGAGTTTGAGTTTGAGTTCAGGTTAAGCTACGCTTGCCGCAGTTGGTCCGTGGATGGGTGACCATTTTCACATACCAAGTCCCCTCCGTGCCTCGGAAAGCACGTTAAGCCGTGTCATTCGTGGATCTTTGAAAGTCGTTACGGGTCGTCAGTAGCCCGAAAGTCTGACAACCAGTCTTACCAAGGGGTATCGTATTACCCAGTAACTGGGTTGTGGAGGTCAGATAGGCAGTCGCTTCATGTAACATACTGGTATTCAGCTGCATCCGGTTAGACTGGAAGCCGACCCCAACATAGTTGGGAAAAGGCTAGGCAGATGATGATGTTATAATTGTTCAGTTTTCATACATGTTTACTTTCATTAATTCAGATATAGCAAAATGCATAGCTGCTCTCACCTTTGCAGATAAGACATGGAGTGCATATCAATAAATTATGTACTGTGAGTGGTTTGCTTTACCTACTGCAGAACTAAGCAACAAGCAAGGTATGAGTCCCAAACACTTGACTTTTGTTTAAGTTACTTAATACAATTCTTCATAATAAGGTCATCATCTGCCGAACCTTTTCCCAACTATGTTGGGGTCGGCTTCCAGTCTAACCGGATGCAGCTGAATACCAATATTTTACATGAAGCGACTGCCTATCTGACCTCCACAACCCAGTTAATGGGTAATACAATATCCCTTGGTAAGACTGGTTGTCAGAATTTTGGGCTACTGACTTCTTCATAATAAGGTATCAGGAAGAATGTGGTAATTTATGCAAAATGAATGTTTATTTACATAGACAAGGTTAAATGAAAATCATGTGAATACACATTCATTAATATTCTTATTATTGTAATCAATAAGCTTGTTACCTATGCAACAAGGCATTGTCTGGACAATAGGTCTATCCGTCTATTTATAAATACTACAGTTTAATTTTAAAATACGGAAATATAAAATGATTTCACTATGATATAATAGTTTCTAGGATGCGTTACTCATGTATGAAGTTGCAGGTTCAGACTAGCTAGGAAGTTAGTACAGTCAGTTACAGCAATTAGCTGACCCACCGTTGCATAAATTGTTGCTGTTACTGACTGTACCAATGGCACTTTTTCTACTTCATACTTCTGCCCAAGATCTACTTAGGAAGAACTTAACAATGTTCTATCTAAGTAGACCATGGGCACAAGTGTGAGCAATAGCATAAGCATATTTAACTTGTTTCCACAGCTGGGACACAGGCCTCCTCTCTGCGTGAAGGAGTGGGTTGTGATTCACCACTCTGGCTCAGAGCAGATAAGCAGTTTTAGGACAAGCCGGTTACCTCTTCCTCATAATATTTTGAGAGCAGTAGTGATGAAATAATGTACACAAAGTGTGTGTCTGGGTTCAAACCTACAACCAACAACTCATAAGTTGTGGCCATTTTTCATCAAACATTTTACAATAACATTAATATAATAATTTAAATTTTTGCAAGTTTATGTGTGGCATAGACGTTGGACAAAAAAGTTATTATTGAAGCTAATGGGACATGAGTAGACTCATGTGCTAATGTGTAATAAGGCTTGTATCTACTATGAGCATAGTTCATCATCTTGGCACTTTACCAACTGAGTATGGGGAGTGATGTAAGATTAAGTCATCTTAGATTATTTTTAAACCTTTATCTGGCCAGAATAAGCAATTAAAAAAATTTATGCATTCAATCAAAATTAAGAAAAAGAAAATTAGGACAAATGCAATAAAAAAAAACGCTTAGCGTCATTAGAATTATCATCATCAGAGGTTTATTATTTCTTTAACTTACCTTGTCCCCATATGCGACGGTGGTATGGCCATATCTTTGGAAAGGTGCTACATCAGTCCTCTTATAATTCACTGGTGCCCATCTCAGGGAATTTGTGTCCAAGACATGGACTGGTATTGGCTCCCAATCTTTATATTCCTCGGTAGAGCAATATCCTCCAAACGAGTAAATTTTATCGCCGATGCATACAGCAGCGTGATTAACTCGCATAGGACCACCCTCGATATGCACCGTCCATCTCATGTTGATGTTGGCAAGTGTTTACCAACAGTGGTTG
Source organism: Apamea crenata (assembly GCA_949629185.1). Classification (NCBI taxonomy): domain Eukaryota; kingdom Metazoa; phylum Arthropoda; class Insecta; order Lepidoptera; family Noctuidae; genus Apamea; species Apamea crenata. The sequence goes on along the minus strand of OX451360.1, from coordinate 8,873,635 downwards.
ATGTTAGAAAGCGACGGCTCGCACTGGAACCGCGCTGTTGTCGAAGAATGTTGTGTAAAATATGCTGGCAGTCTGCAACTGTGAACTACTTCTGTTGACAGTTGTCAGTTTTCTGTAATTTAAATTGTCACTGACATTTTCATGTTTTATTGATTTATCGTTTACTGCTGTCAGAAGTGTCACTAATGGCAGCTCAATAGTGTTGCTGACTTTCAAACGAGAAAATCGGTACAATAAACAATGGATGCAATTTTACTATTTAAAAAAATTATCATACATTTGAGACATTTATAATTATGTTTATCTTCGAATTAAATTTTATAATGAAGTCAACAGAAAAATTTACGAAACATAATATTGCGTTCAGTTTACCGCACATCAGTGGTGGACGGTGGCACAGACGCCAGCACATCAAGCTACTACAATCTGTCAAATTTCTTTAATCGATTTTCAACTTTATCGCAAAAGCATTAAGGTTCAAGGTTTATTGGGAAAATTTGACAGTTTCGGGTAGCTTGACCTGCTGGCGTCTGTACACACGGCTACACATCAAGCTATACATTTCCAGTTTTAGCTGACCTCGCATTGTATAGGTTTAGCTTACGATCAGAAGTCAGCTTATACTGGTTATGTATAGCTTGATGTGTAGCCGTGTGTAACATACATATTTTCACTACGAAAATCACCCTTACTGCTACGACATGAAGGTGCTATCAATGTCAAATTGTACCGATTGTAAAGATGAACGGTGATGAGTCACATGATAGATAGTTTTATTCCATCAATAGGTATGTACTGGTATGTACCTACCTTATCATATCAAAACGCACAAAATTAGTGTGAATGAATGAGTTTTAGTTGTGTGAATCTCTAATACATGGAATTCCTTGCGGTTGTGTTTCTCGATATCGAGAACCTTTTAAGACCTTGTAAATGTGTTCGAGTCAAGAGTGTTTATCTAACGTTAAAGTGTTAAACCACATCATCGTTCAGTATGAGTCAAGTAAAGCAAGCCTAAAGACAAACCAGAAAAAATCTAAATAATTACCGGCGCGGCGGTGGTTTGAAAAATCTATTCAAGTCTGCAGAATGTACACCAAAGTATATCTACATTCTGCAGACTTGAATAAACAGCAGACTGCTAATTCAAGAATTAGCAGTCTGCTGTTTATTATTTACTAGTCTTGGCAACATTAAATACCAGAAGTGTTGCTAAGCGTTGCTAAAGCCTCATAAAGTTAAGTTAGAGTTGCCACATAAGATTAGATTTTTTGTATGTGTCTTTGTTACGTTTTTACGCTCAGACGGCTGAATAGATTTGGATTAAATTTTGCACATGGGTAGACCATGATCTGGATTTGGACATAGGATACTTTTTATCCAGATATTCCTCCGGGATCGAGACTTATGCGGGTGAAACCGCGGGGCGCAGTTAGTTATCGATAAAAACGGTTGACCAAAGTGTCATTCATGTAATCATAATTATATCATACAGACAGAATTTCTAATGAATACATCTTTTTCTACAATATATAAACTGAGCTATGTGCATTCAGAAATTAATGCGTGTCTTGATAATAACGGCGAACAGAGTCATCTATGATTTTTTGGGTGAAGCATCAACTACAAGCAATACCTACGATATTATATGTAGAGCTTTCAATGAGCTTCCTTTCTAGAAACAGACGCTTGTCTCATGACAGTGGTTTAACCCCGATGAACCTAGGTGAGTCTGTTTTTACTATTAAATACTGAAGTGTATTTTAAGTAGGTACGTACCTAAACAAGATTATCAATAATTCGTTGGTCTATCTGGTTGGTTGGTATGTATCAGACTCACTCATACCTAAGCCTCTATGGCTCCACCCAAACCTGCTCGAATTGCATTAAACGATTCAAACTCATATCTACTCAAAGCATTGATTTCAAATAAACCTTTTGAATTAACAATCGGTCAGTCAGAAAGATGAAGCCAGTTGCCTATTCCAAAGCGTAATAGGTAGGTAGGTACCTATCGAGAAGAACGGGCAAGAAACTCCACGGGCACTCTTTTAAATCATATAATTGTTACAAAATATTGGTTACATCATTCAAAGCGTCCGTATTTTAGAAGATAAAAAAAAAACAATTCAAAAATTAAAATAAGCCGTGGGCTGGCAGCTAAGAGATGACCAGTTCCTACTGACGGCGTCCGTCACGAACATTACGGATGGACCAGCACCATTCAGCTCAACCATTTTGAAGGGAATTTAATTATCCAATATCCAGCACACATGCCACCACCAGCTAGATATTTGAGTGAGCATAAAACTCCCAACGCCAGGGCACATTCAAGTCAATAAAATACCACTAAATACTACACGTGGTGTGAGCAGTATCATACTGCTCGCGCGTGTGCTATGCAATTATACAAGGTAGGTATTACATATACAAATTAGGTATTAAATCATGATAAATTGTGCAAATCAAATCAATGTTTCAAGAGGGTACTACGTTTAGGTTGCCTAAACATTTTACTTAAAATGTGTATCTGTGTTAGGTATACATAGATTAAGACTTCCAAAACCGTGTATCTAGGTAATTAGTGCCTACGTAAGAAGACAGCGGGATAATTGCGTAACACACTATCAGTAGATAGCAGTGGGTTTATTTTTGACAGTTCAACAACATTCATTGCGTTATTTACGTTGTTGAAGATATATTTTTCGAATATATGAAGCAATGGGTTAGCAATATCCTTCAAAATGATTCAGGTTGAGGTTGAAAGTGCGTTACGCAATTAGGATGCAGCGGTCATTAGTTATCTTTCGGAGAATATTTACAGGCTTAAACTTGAAGAGTCGGTTAGTTGTGGGTTTCAGCAACGAAAATACTATTAACTACCAATTATATGTCCTAATTATGCAAAAAATAGATCTGATACTTAAGTATTGAAAGGTCTGTCTAGTACCTACCTACTAGTACTTTTATATGTTGTATTGGAGAACTTTTAAGACTTTATAGCTTCGTGGAATTACCAAAGAATAGATACCTTCTATGGGCTTGTTAGTCGATTCGCGCGAATTTACTCTCCCGAAACGGGTGAACCGTTACTTAATTTTTTTTTTGTAAGCGACTCGCTCGAATTTAATTTATTTGTAGACGAGTTGACAACTCTAGAAATAGGTATGTAGGCAATTGGCATATTTTGAATTTTATGCTTCTATTCCTCATATCAATTGGTAGCATTAGACCTCATACGTAGGTACGTATATGGTACCTACATATTGCATAACGACTTTTTAAACTGAATGTATCTTACTAAGTAATATTGTTTACTTTTTCATCAGCAGGAGAGCAATAGGCGTGATCTTTCAACGCCAGGCGGTGTTAGGGCGCGAATCATTTGTTATTATTTCTCTCACGCGTCAAGTTTCCAAACAAATTGTATTGTAACTGACAATATGAGCGATTATTGTTCGATTTGATACAAATGTTCGGTCCGTGCCGAGAAATATTGTTAACGCACTTTGACGTGGAGACGGTTTTTGTAGCAGGAAAGTTAGGTAGATATTGATGGTGCATGAAAACAAGGAGACGAATCGTTCATAAAAGCATTTTTATAGAGGAAGCATTGTAAGGCCTCTGCAATGTCTCAGACCAAGGTATTAGAACTAGTGGGTACTTAAGTGCCGATCAATTTTTTTTTTAATAGCCTTCGCTGTCCCCCTCCTGGGCAACTCCTGCCATCATTCGCGAGCCCGCGCGTCCTGCTTCCAGTTTTGACGGAGATCTAACGATATAACTTACCTATAGCTGATTTTCCAGTACCTACTTAGAGAGTCGAGAAACCGTTCCATGGCTGAGTTCTTCAGGTGGTAGTGCAATGGTAGCCAAGAGCACTAGTAACCACTACAGTTACCAAAGTCCTATATTGAAAACCAGATGGATAAAATTGATGTGATGGTAATTGTACAAAACATAAGTAACATAAACATAACCTACACATGTCATGCAAGATGTTACATTTAATTAAATCACACTTATGTTTTGCCTCATCGGCGTACAAATACCAATAGGTAAACATCAAATAATCGCAAATGTTTCCATTATTCAAAGCAATCAACATTACAAATTAGAACTTAAAAATTAAAATATGCAAAATAATGGTGACATTAACCGAAAATGTATAATAACATTTAAATGTTAAAGTAAATAGGAACAAAATCCAGATACTCGTATTTCACACAAGTCAGAATAATTTATCAGCCAGAAATTCGTCAGTGCTGTACTCAGACCATGAATATAAGTACTTTTACACACTAGAGCTGCCCTGGATCTAGGAATGCAGTTTGCTATTGTCGCGTCTATTTCGAATTACCTACTAGGTACGAGTATATCTGTGTGTCATCTGTACGAATGGCAGGACACCTTCGCCAGCAAGAAGTCGATCGGGTCGGTAGAAGAGAACACAATGCAGAAGTTTGGTATGGGGTTTGTTAGTTCAAGTTCAAGTCCTCAACAGGATGCGGTTTTCACGTGGTATCGTTAAGGGCTTAAATGCTTATGTTTCGTAGATAGGTACCCCATAGGAGCAAGTAAGTATCTACATGAATATTTACTTTGTAGCACCAAAATATACGCAATTTTCTTTACCCCTGAACCGCGGTGTTAAGGCGGTGACATGTCCTGTGACGTATAGAAAACGCATTGCCGATGACGCCCGATCTATAAATCATATTTCGGGATCGGCAATCGTCCACCCGCCCGTCTGCTCGGCAACTTTCCTCGTTTTTTGTCTGACTCCTAAACCGTTAGCGTGTGATGTGATAGAAGGGTGGCGACATATGTTGGTACCGTACGTTGTCAACAATTGTATCTTGATAAATTGATGAAGGCAACTAGTATTTAGACGGATATTAGGCCTAAAAGGCCAAGCTAAGAAAAATGTTAAGAGAACCAACCAACACGATGGATGAGTACCTACCTATTTGAAGCTTGATACTAACGTGGTTTTGGAGCAGTGCAGTGGTGGCCCAGTGGTAACGACCGCGACTTACAAGCTGTAGATTATTGGTAGTTAGGTTCGAACCCAAAGAGGCGCTTTACTTTGTGTAAATAGTTTCATGACCACTGCTCTTAAATCGTTGAAGGAAAATATCGTGAAGAAACCGGCATGTCCCAGCACCAAAAAATCGAATAAGACTGCCAATTCGCATTTGGCCCGCGTAGTCTATTATGGCCCACTCCCTCTCCTCGAAGAATGGATGTCTGTGTCCCAGCAGTGGGAATATTATAGGCTGATTACTGACGTAGTTTTAAATATCAACAGTTCCAAAAGTATATGAACTTTTCACACACTTTATTTGCCGCTTTATTTCCACATCATCGATTGCATGAATATATTATAAGCTATTTGGAAAGCTTATTTGGATACGTTACACGCACCACCCGTTAGCCCATCCAATGGTAACATTTATCATCGGAATCCTATAAAAAGTAAACCGGAACTAATCCGGGAACCCCACCAGTCACCCTCCCCTAATCTGCATACGCCAAGAAAATAATTTCACGCCCTAACCACGGAGACGATGCGCCATTGTTGAGATTTTATGAATAATTTTGATGCGTGGGTGTAGTGTGATACTCTGTGGCTCTGATAACTTGGTAGTGGCAATAGAATGGCTTATTTGGAATCTCTATTATGTTTTGGATTTGATTTCAGACGGTTCGCGTCTGGTATGCAAATTTCCATAATTATACTTCGGCAGACTATCCCTAATTAATATGATTGATGGTAAATCTCAATACCTATGTTCTTCTCAATACTTAAACGATTGTCAAGGGAAAACAGTACATTGTAATTGTTGATTGGTGGATTAGTAATTAATTTAGATTAGCAAACAGCTGATACGCCGGTGATAAGTCTTTAATTCTTAACCCTCTGTTAGCCAGGGTCAGGTTGGGTTAAGTAGTGGTGACCATTAGTCAAACCGTGGTCATGCATGACACTAGTGTCTGATATCCCATAGTCCATAGTTATACAATATAAATAGGTAGGGCAGGAAAAAAAGAGCATCAAATAGTGGTGTTCTCTAGTAATTTTTTAAAGTAAATTATTTTGGTTCTTACGCATATGTTTCTCTTCGGACCCGATTTTTATAATCAACGCACAAAGAATAAGTTACTGAGGTTTTCCTGAAAGCTCCTCCGATTTCAACGTTTCAAGGGCAAAATATCCATTCATAATCTGAGAATATCTTAACCATATCAGCACGTATCACGTAGGTATACGACATGGCACTATAATGTGACATCGCGGCGACATAAAGAGCGCAATGTGTCTAGTCGACGGCTCGATCGACGTTATTGATACACGGAAAAGATTTCTCTTTGATAGTTGCGGTCGTGCGTTTTGACGCCTCGCGTCTTGGGCTAGTGCTGTGACGAAGTATTATCGATACTTATTGTTTGTTTATTGTATACATTTTCTACCTACGTTTAAGATTATAAGATCGAATTATTGATGGTTCTTACTGTGTTTTACTCGGGCCTTAAACAGAAAAATAAACAAAATTGATATTAATTTCGTATAGTGCGGCTAGCCAAAAAGTGATGATGCTGCATTCTATCAATGTTTATACCTACTAGAGTAGGAACTTACTTATTGATTGGTTCTATGTTCTATGTCACGGGTTTGGTTTCCGCACTTAGTCCTACAAGTGGACCATTGTGCGTGGTTGATTGGTTATTATAACTTCTATCGGTTAAGTAATTACAATGTAGTTATTTGCAGGAGCTCGCAGCTTTACTCCTTAAACCATTTGCACACGAGTTTAAAGAGATCTCAGTGATAACTTATCCAACATTCTCACTTACTCCGAAGGCAGAATGAAGCGTGTCTTCATAATATTTTAAATCTGATTATTCTAACTGAGTATATTCGATATTTTGGGACATGTCAGGATTACAATCATCGATAGCGTTGTTTGCGTTGGCGCAGCGCTAACCACCATAAGACTGCGTAACGTTCCCCACGCAGCGCCACATTTATTGATGGACTTTGGAAGTTTTCAATATTATGGCTACTTTACATATCATATGGAGAGTTTTATTACGATTTCGCATTTGCCGCCTGATGGGAAAAACGATTTCCATCGGCATCGTAGCGAAAAAGAGGGTCTGTTGTTCTGGACTTTCCTTATCACTTCCAGAAATCAACAACATAACAGAAACAGCCAAATATCTTTATTTTCTTCTCTTTTTTTTCTAAAATAACTTGTTCTTTTTCTATTATATCACTCCTTTATAATATTGGAGCCATATTTTTATCATCTCCATATCGCTGGACGTTTATTCCCGCTATTTTTTCGCCATCCAAACCTACGCGGCAACCGTATGTCATTTTTATGTGGCCACTTTTCGACATTATATTCCTTTCTATTGTGGCAAAGGTGCTCATAGGGATAAGGGCCTTAATATACGATTATCGGTGGCACTCACTATTGTGCTTGACCTATTCTTTGAGTTATTGCCCTTATCGACAATGATAGCTCAATTTTGAGATTCTTTTAGAGCTTTAGTATGGAATAAAGTATCCTGGCCTAACGGTAAGTAAGATTGGTAGCACTAATAAGATTTCTAGCTAATTTCGAAACATTTTCGTGTATTGTTTTTGATGGCTTTGTAAGTTACCATGGTGCACAAGTTGTTGTAAGTAGCGCCAGGGTCAAGTTCCATCATAACTCGCGGCGACAGCCCAACTTTTAGCGCAGAGGTCGAACATCAAGAGCAGAGCGGAGACAAAAACACAGAAAATCGGCCATTACCAACAAGCAAGTCGCAACTTCTTAAAACATCCTTATCCAAAGAACACATAAAAAGCAGACATCGTTTTTCTTTTAAAAAACTCTCTCATTTGCCTATCAATAGTGGTTGAGGCAGATCTGACCGTAATAAATGTCATACTTTATGGCACTTAGGAAAAAATGCAAGGGAGCCATTTTACATTTTAGCCGGTGACCGGGGATCGCTATGTCGAATTACGCATTTCGAGTAGCCATTTCCTTGGGGAATTTTAAATATTTTTCGTTTGGAAACATTGAGTTTTTGTTGTTGATTTACGATGTTTACAATGTAAGATATTTGTTGACGTCATTGATCGTTGACGTGCCTACACAGAATAATAATAGGAAACTTATAGCTTTATCTCCAGCTAAGCTAAGCACGTCAATATGCTAGTTGACAGTAGGTATTTGAAAACCAATGAATAATTATGTTCCTTACCTATGATTAATTTTCCTCAAAATATGAAGATCTACATAAATATTAACATTAACAGATGTGTCGTTGTTATAACGTAATTTAATTTTGACTGTCATATTCATAACGGAGCATTCTGTCATGGCGGCTCGAGTGACTTCAATACTTTTATTTTGTCAAATCAGCGAGTTTTTTTCAACAGTGTTGTTTGTACTTCTGTTGGAATATTATTACCATTTCCTTCCACTGATTCTTGCCTAGCTTCAGAAAATATTACAATTATTTTCTTTAAACTAAATATGTACATACTGCGTGTAAGTTGCATCGCATCGCATCAGATTAGGAACGACCATTGTTCCACTAATGAGATTACTCACTGGCTGAAACTCACTAAAATGCACCAAAAGCTTGCCTGAATAACGTTAGATTACAATCTGTGAGATATTCATGAACTCTGACCAGACTTGCGATACCCAGGTGTTACGTTTTCAGGATTAGTGTAATAGGTACCTACTGTCTGAACACCGGTTACCTTTCGGTGATAGTGAAGAAAAGATGGAAATCTTATCAGAATACACGTTGGAAGGTGTAAGTCGAACCTCGTATAGTGGGGCTACCTCGACGGAACGGCAGCAGGGTGTGGATGTGGAGCTCCTCCTACCCTGCTCTCTGTAACCCAAAACATGCAGCGACCAATGATAATGATGAAAGGGACCTCTGCTACCGATAAGGCCGTGGAAGTGGCGAAGTTTTGGGTCAACATTTGAATAACTCTCGTGGCAGAGACACGAAGAAGAAGGAGATCAAAATACATGTTATGTCAAAAAAATGAGAACAGCCGCTTAAACATAAAGTAGGCTGTCTACTGTTACTGTTAGATTACATCATCCCACTGCTGGGCAAAAGCATCTCCCCATGATTTCGGCACGGTTGGCGCAGTGGTTAAGCGATTGACTGCTGCGCTGCGTGTCGCGGGTTCGATTCTCGCACGGAACAAATATTTGTATGGCCTACAAGTAGTTGTTCCGGGTCTGGCTGTTTGTGTATGTGAGTTTAAATGTGTGTAAACGTAACCACGAGAAGGCACAGGAGACAGGAGAAATTCCTAGTGTGGGGCAAAGTTTTTAAAAAAAAAAAAAACCAGCTACTTATCTAGGTACTTATATGAAATTAACTTAATTACTTTACTGAAAAACACTAGTTGCTTTTCTAAAGAGAGTAAAGATTCGAATTTTTGTTATTTTCGTAATACATCCCTTTTCTGTTTGATATTATTTTCAATGTGCACACGAATGGCGGTCTGGGTGCCAACTGCACGTGATCAATCAAAGATTTAAGCCTCCCTTTGGCCAAATAACAAAAGTGTTGCAAAAATTTAAATTAAATCTGTCCCAGACGTGTTTATCGCAGACGCACAAGTATTAAAACACTCCTTTTGTATACTCGGAAATATTTTTGTCTAAAAACCATTTTGAAAATAAATAGAGTCTGCAATTTTCAGGGAAAATATGACAAACGGTTGAGCTGTTGAGCTGCTTTGGATAGAAATATTTGGTTAGCTACAGATTCTTGATAAATGCTATAGTGCTGAAATGTAATTCAGAGCGAGGAACAAAAATTAAAATTTACGCGTTGTGCAAGAGTTGGTCGTTGCTGCCTGAAATCACCATGTTGGTCAGTATTCGTTCCAGATTGCAATCTGGTATAAGTAGCTAGGTCCCTGGCACATCGCCTGCGACGACCACATTAACCTATTTCCTGGAGTCCAAGACTATAGGGACTAATTGCTATGTTAGCTTTAATTTTCTAAATATAGAAAATCAAAATAGTTAGGTACCTACCTACGTAACATTATAATCTAAAGTTATAATAGGTACCTACCTAATAGGTTAGGCAAATAGTATCTGCCTGCAGTAGGTAATACGTAATTGGTGACCGCAATTCCACGTCAAAGCGCGTATTTAGCGTACGGCATAAGGAATGTTGAAATGAGCACTATTGGCATAAAAAATACGTACCTACAGCAACTCCAAAAATATGAAGAGCAACAAATTGCTCCAGCTCTTCTAAATTCGCTGTCATCCTTGCATCGCTCTATTTTTTTAACCCCATAGAAAGCCAAGTACGAATAGAATCATGGATGACACTTATTGGCAAGGGGTTGATCGATTGACGGATGGCCTATTGTAACCAATCTTCTACAATTGAATTTAGAATTATTTAGATAGAGGGCGAACGTGCCTGACGTTTTTAACTAGAATAGACGAAGAGAAATACAATCGGGAATTGATAAGTTCAATGAAAAAATGTTCATGGTGGTTTATCAAATGCACTCAATAACATTTGATAAAACACACACCATGAGCACTTTTGGTCTCTCGATTGCTTTTCTGCCCAATTACAAGAAAATTGTACTTAATCTCAAAAGAAAATATGATTAATTCGAAGTTAAGAAGAAAAAGAAAAGAAAAAAGGTCTGTTTGTGATTTTAATAAAATATTGTGTCCTGCAATTATCTACTGTGAACTACCTCTACACACATAAAATAGGTGACCAATCATATTATCTAGATGGGTTTGTTAAAGTAGGATGCTACGGAGGTTATCTAGACATTTTTTCACCCCAGATCGAACTGAAAAGGCAAAGTGTATTTTCCTCACACATCTTATTAGTAATTTACGTAAGCTTTTGCTCATTGAATCAGTGGAGCATCTTGAGGCTTTAAGCAGACGAGTTGAGCAAAGCGTCAGATTACGGTGACACAATATTTGCGGGCGGAGAGTGCGTGTGCCCGATAAAAATATTCTATTTATTACGAGCCACCGCGGAGGTACATTCAAAGCGCGTCACGCGTTGACATCCGACTTCTCCGCGTTTCCGAACACGTACGCTTGCTTAGGGTTGCGCTGCCACGGATTTGTTTATGATCCTTTTGTGACTAATTTGCGGTTATGAATCAGATATAACCTAGAAGCAGCTATCTAGGTAAATGCTTTTTGCAATAAATAGATAAAGAATTTTAACAAGTAAATTAACTCAACCTCATTGCGTCACATCACAACATGCAGCCTTTAGGCGCACTAAGTATTCTATCCTAACTATTGATCAATTAGTTTGTTCTTAGAAGCCATGAAGAAAATCCTAAAAGCAAAAGAAATAAGTAGAAATGAGGTAACCGGGAAAGTTCGTTTAAGCTAAGAAAAATACTTTTCCTAACTTGCTTTTCATTTTCTTATTTGTAGTTATATAAGTATCTAGGTAAATGAGCCACTAACAACTATAAAATGGTGTGGTTCATCCTATTGCATTGGGCTCATCCTGTAAAGATAGTGTGTGTAAGTTTTTAATAAATAAATAAATAATAATAATAAATAAATTCAAAATTAATTATTCATTACAATCTAATTTATTAAACTATGTAAAATTCAGCACAGTTTTAATATGTACAGTATTTTCCAGCAGCAATTGTCAGCCCTGCATCATATTTCGCGGGATCACGCGCCCGCCCCCGTCACCGTAGCCACCTATACAGTCAATACGTGCGAGTGCGAATAATTTTTCATCTATTCCCATTAAATGTGACGTCAGTGCCGCAATCAGATATCGGGACTACAGTTCATTATAATGTCATACTACAACTACAATAATACGAGTCATGCATTACTGCGTTCTTAACTTATGTAGAGGTACTGGGTAGGTTGCACTAACAGTTTCTGAACGACCTATTTTAACCACATGAATTGATTGCAGTCAACGTGCACGGATCATACACAGTTTTCCTATTTTCTCAACCACGTCAACGTTCCTTTACACAGCTCCAAGGGAACAAAAATAAGTATAGAACATAAAGTACACAACGCCGCAAAAAATCTAGTGTGCAACTAAAAAAAAATGTACACGAGACTATTCAGCGTAAAAAGTATCATTCATACTGCACTGCGGTCAGCGCCGACTAAGCCGCCTCGCAAAGTCAAAAGAGCTTTGACTTCAAAGCGTTGGGGACTGGGGTATAACTGGCAACACCAAGAGAATGCAAAATAAACTGGCAACACTAAGGTAAGAGTGCAAAATAAATGCAGCAACAGCACATTACACAGCCATTGAATCAAAAGACAGACGGAGCGTGAAGTGATGAAAACTGGAAAAATAATAAAGTTGCCCCTTACGAGTGTGTGCGAGGGACGACTATTCTGGGATCTTGAGGCGCACAGATAAGCACAGAGCGGCACTGATCGGTGAACTGCCCTTTACTCAGTCCTCCTTTGCTTGTTGGACCTAATAAGTCTAATAAAATCTCATAGACAGGAACGTTGACATTAGGGCTGCGCTTGTTACGAGTAAGCTACGGCAATCACAATACCTCTTATTTAAATTTTGGCAGTTGATATAAGTTGTTTCAAATACATTGTACTGTTTGGTCAAGTCATGGCAATTAACTAACCTCATACCTGCGGGATGATTGTGTAACACACTAACAGTAGAAATGGCTTTAATTTTGACAGTTCAACAACATTAATTGCGTTATGTACGTTGTTGAGCTGACATATTTTTTGAACATATAAAGCAATGGATTGGCATTATCCTTCGAAATTAGGATGCTGGACCTAAATATACCTAAATATATATATATTTTTCATACCACCGGAAATGCAAATTAAGAAATATTCAGAGCATTCTCTAAATTTCAAATTCAATTCAATTCTAAAACTTCCTCCCAAAATACACACATTTCAATATCGCCCACAAAAAATGCTCAGAAAAGTAAATTATCAACTGAATAATGATTCCCTGTGGTCGGTACTCCGTAGTCGGTAGTGTCGGTACCGCGTCTAGGTGTTCGCACAAGCCGTGTCAATATTGGCAGACACTTGCAGGGAGAGACGTATGATTTTTACATCAAAAGCAACACGATCTCAAAGCAGACCAGAGAGAATTTACATTTGATGAGTAAGAGGTGTGGTAACGTTTTTGTTCAGCCCCGACGTGGGGATAACAGGGCTTAGTAAACAGTTCCTGTTGCTTTGACATCTGTGCAAGTGCACCTTACGGGTTTTACACCCCTTTCAGATATAATATAAGAGAGTATAATGAGAATTTCACCAGCTCATCATTTCGTTTTCCGAGTTCGTTTCTTATTTTGCTTTTGTATGAATAGCATAACCCGCACTGGGCCCGCGTGGTGGATTACAGCCCATTTCTTCTCACTGAGAGGAGGCCTGTGTCCCAGCAGTGGGAACGTTATAGACTGATTATGTATATTATGTAAATAATATTTGCTTTTGTAAGAATATTTGGTTTTAGATCCATTTTTTTCTCCTTTTTCTTACAATCTGTCGTATATTTAGTATTTTTTATGACGTGTTCTAACATGTCTTGCTTGGTATGCATTCTATGAAACATCCTAGTACTTGGTTGGATCTAACTTAGAAATGGTGCTGATTTGAGTTATGTATGTTGAGTTATGTACTAATCACTCATTCCCCGATGTTGAGGTGGATGTAACTCCACGCTGAATTTTAATTGTATATGTTAATCTGTAACATAGAGGGGCTTGTGGCTAAGTAATAACAGCCGCACGGATTGATCGATCAGGTTAAGCTACGCTTGCCGCGGTTGGTCCGTGGATGGGGGATCATTTTCACATACCAAGACCCCTCCGTGCCTCGGAAAGCACGTTAAGCCGTTGGTCCCGGCTGTCATTCGTGGATCTTTGACAGTCGTTACGGGTCGTCAGTAGCCCGAAAGTCTGACAACCAGTCTTACCAAGGGGTATCGTATTACCCATTAACTGGGTTGTGGAGATCAGATAGGCAGTCGCTTCATGTAAAATATTGGTATTCAGCTGCATCCGGTTAGACTGGAAGCCGACCCCAACATAGTTGGGAAAAGGCTCGGCAGATGATGATGTTAATCTGTAACATAATAACACAAGGTATGGCCTCCTGTCCGAAATAAAAGTTGTCTATTCAATAGAACAAAAATAATAGAGCCTTACATCCATCAATAACACCACAGACTGATGTCGCGTTAGTACTCGCTACTTCCGCAGAGCGGCGCCAAAAGCAAATTAGTGAAAACATAAATTATCGAAAGCGCAGAGCGGTGGCACCTTGCATTGTGAACAAATTTAATTTCCTAGTCGAGCACGAGTAAATGCATGAAACCAGGATGCGGGAGCAGGGGCCGCGCACCTATTGGTCGCATTATTTACTGCACTTTCAACCCGACTAGTGAAAAGCATTGTAATTAATTGGGTTATGGCCTGCGGTTTTGTCGTTGTTCAACTTACTCATCACTTGTTTAGGCGAAAAAATGAATGTAGAGGTAGAATGGTTAACATAACTTGTTTAATTTTATTTCTTTGTTAAAGTTTGGTTTGGCACCGATCTATTATATATTATTTACATTTGTAGAGTTCTTATGATTGAATCATCACACTTCCCTAATTGCATATTTTTTTATTATATGAGACCAAAAATAAGTGCCATTTTTCAATTAACTACATGATGTCATTAACAAATAACTGCTGTAGATATAGGTATCCGATGAAATTATTTAATAATATCTATCACATCAAATCTGTAGCATTCCATTTAATATTAATATCTATGCAAAATTTTCACGTTTCACAGCGGGGATTACAGTTGTTGGCCGTCGCATCCCAAAGTTACGGCTTTAATATAAAAATAAAGTTTAACGAGTATGCGCAGTCTGTTGCAGCTTCCCAATGTTGAGCTCGATTTATTGCTCGGCAAAGACCATTTGTTTCCGATACTTTTTTGTGGGCTAATCCCCCTGTATCTCTTCATTTTTTTCCGCGAACTGGCCGCTTTTGCGATTAAAGCATTTTGATTGTTGTTGTATGGATGAACTTTAGTGGTTGGGACGCCTGTTCGATTTGTGTGAGCAATAATAGGTGTGTTGTGGGAACGTTTAGGTTGATTCGCGATAGTATTGGAATATAAGTGTAAGGAAGATTTATTTTGATTTGGTTTATGGTGGGGTGTTTTACAGATACGAGTACATTTGAGCTACTTTAACCTATCTATGTTCTTTATCTGCCATAGTTCCTAAATAGTTCACATCTGAATCTCAAACAGAATGTACCTATGAGGTTTCAATACTTCTTAGCGTTTTCACACATTTGTCACAAGATGGTAATAAAAAACTTGGTTGAGAATTTGAGATGGAACGGTTGCCAATATCCACAACTTGATGTCGCATACCAAACCGCTCCGGAATCAAAGACAACTTGAGATGTATCATTGCGACTTGTCGTCAATAGATGGCGCTAGTAGATACGATACCGAGCTGCAAAGTTTTTCCACTTGGAGGGAAAGATGAGATTTTGCAAAATTAGTGTAATTACATCGTTTTTCATATTATATATATTTAATACGTATTGTTCTTGAATATAATAAACATTTCTACATGAGTCTACGGAAGTTATAAATAAAATATTGTGAAAGGTTTTCAGAGTACCTTTGCAAAGTTTTATGAAACGTTACTTGACGGATTCTGATTTTTTCATTCAAAATCCGTCATGAAATATCGTGCTTTCAGATATAAAGTTCCTTCTAGTTGCACTCGTATAAGAAACTACCTCACAGAGATGGGTTCAACAAGGACATGTAGGAAAATACTGAACTTTATTTCACAAGAAACAACCGGATTTTCTGATGCTCGCTACTTCTCTATCTTAAAGGAAACTCGTACAGAGAAACTACCTACGAAAACACATGGTGACATGGATAAATAGGTGGCAGGTTATTAATTAACATTAATTATGTATAAATATATTATGAGTAATAAGTTGTGAAATCTCTGTAAGTTATAGAGGAGATAACAAGTGGCTAAGAGCTGGTAATTTGTTTGTTGATAAAGAGTACTGGAGATTATCTACCGGTGGAAATATTCCACGTATTATACTTAGATAACGTTTACTTAAGGTCAATATAAAGCCAGGCAATTCTGTGAATAATTGTACTGCAGTTGACTTGGTATCCTCTTTCACTCTCCTGTTGGTACGTATATTCTTTTGAATATAAATATCTTTAACCGTAACCGTATCCTGTTGTCAAATTCCTTCAGTGTGGTTAAAGAGTAAAGTCAAATCAGTGTTTTTTTTTACATATAGTAGGTAGGTACCACTGAGCTTATCGGTATAGATTCTTTTGGTAATAGAGCCAGGTATCTATTGTGGTGTTTCATTATTTGTAAGCCAAAATAAAAGGCATTCTTAAAGAAACCGTTCAATTTTCATAAAAAATTCAAACTATTACAGCAATAAAGAACAATATGGTAAAATTCAAGAATATATTTACGGATATAACTACGTCAGGTTGTACTAAAGTGTGGCAGACCGTCACATTCGCCGAATTCACCCACACATTCACGTTCCCAAGCGCCCGGGGTGGTTTCCATTCTAAAAAAGGTCATGTCATGGAACGCTGAAAAAGAACTAGCAAAGCTAACGTCCACTACACCGCTACGTTTCCAATGAATCTCGTCATTATTTTTTCATCTCTAGACAATTTCGAGGGACAGTGCTGTTCCATGGCCTTATGCATCAACTCCAAGATTAAGATAACTCAGTTTTCTATATGAAAAAATATCTGATTCTAAAATACAAACATATTTTATACACGGTATCATTATAATACGTTTACATTGATTTTTAAGATGACATTAAACTCCTGTCCTCTATTACAAAACGATGTTACAAACAAAAATACAAACAAACTAAAATATAGCGTCGAAACATTCATCCGCATCGCTGTCGACTAGTAATGTACCCAAGACACTGGCGGCATTGCCACGCTTTATGGCAATGCTTAGCCTCTGGCCAAGGTAAAAGCCAGCCCTTGGGTCATGGGAAGTGTCAACCAGTCTTTTCGAAATTTCCTTAAAAAGACCATGTGCACTCGGACCCCACGGCCCGAGGGCTTCAACCCCAAACGGCTCGAAAGAAGAACTTAGTCTAAATCGAAATAAAGTTCGAAATACAAATACTGGCCCAAATTTTTAGGCTAAAACTAAAGTAAGAAGAAGAAGAATTAGGTATGCTGGAAGAGATTTCTCATGAAATAAGCATCACCTCTGTACCTATTTTTTTGTTCTGTTTTTCATTGTCTATTTATATATGTATGTACATAAATGGTAAAATAAATAAATAAGATTTCGTTTTGTAATAAGACGGCTGAAGTTTGTGGTTGAAGTTGAGCAGTACAAGAATCATACCGTTCGAGGGATATTAAAGTAGTTTGTACCTACACATACAAAATCAACCAAATATTTGAATTAACTTTTCTTAAAGACAGTTTAAGCTAGAAAAAAAACGAACGAACCTGATTGTTCACACTCTTGTACGAACAATGCACTGTTCCCCTTAACAGTATAAAACATTTTTAATGCTGAACCATTTTAAAGCTGTTATGAATTACCCAGTGTTTCAGAGGGTAAATATACTTGTAGATAACATCGTTCTTTGTTTCCAACGCCCCTTTAGTGACATCTCATTATCTTTTATATATGATTGATAATCACACAGAAAAATATATTTTTCCTTCACTTTTGTACGGAAAACGTAAACACAGGTAGGTTTAATAACGATTATCAATGTACTCTGTACTTGTATGTATGAAGATATATAATGGTTTGTACCTAATGTGTGTGCTTACGTCATTGAATATGGTTTCTTGAATATGGCTAAGTAAATATAGATTAGACTCACGTATCTATATGAAATCTGAAAAACATGTTTACGTTGTTATAAGATTAGTATTGTATGGAATAATTTGTTATTACTTAGGTATTTTTTTTTAATGCTTTATGTGCATGCTCTTGACCTCAACCACGTCTGATTGAAAGCGATGGAATGAGCGTACCCAAAAGATGCTTGTTCGCTCTTGCTTTGAAGGCAGACGGGTTAGATGTGGAAGGGAAATACAGATGCGGGCAGAGACGTTTGCACTCAAATGTTAATTACATTTCTTAGAGTAAGATTTAAATCTGGCAAATTGGTGTGACGAACTAGATTAAGGAACCAAATGAATGTAGTAGCTATAGCAGGTTATCATGAAGTTACGCATATCTCGTACATGTCGCTGCTTTGAATATACATTACATAATCAGCCCCTCCTCGGCTTCTCTCTTCGAGAGGGAGTGGGCCGTAATCCACCACGCGGGCCAAGTGCGGGTTCGTCAATGTCACATGTCTTCGAATTTTTGGTTCTAGGTAATGGCGGTTTCCTCAGGATGTTTTCCTTCACCGTTTTGTGAGCAGTGGTGAATATAAACTATATGAATAACATCATAATCCAAAAAAGGAAAAACAGAGCTGTCATCTGAAAATAAATAAAAGACTTGTTCACTACTTATAGGTTTTAGGTTTAAATAATATTTTATCTCATAAGAACTCATGTTCTTATGAGTTAAATCTATAAATCGTCGTCTAATGACGAAGCATATATAATGAAGATAAACAAAGGTATAATGCAAAAATAAGAAGGATATAGCTAATGTCCTTATATTTAGGTACTTGGCCTTGAACACAATAATTGATTATTAATAACTGCAAGAACTGACATTTCACTGCCACTTTTCGAGAATAATTGTTCGAAAATAATTCGTTTTATTTCGTTAAGAATTCAAAATGGATTAGTTCTGCAGATAATATTACTAAATATCTGAAAATTATAATAGAGATATGGTTATTATTCAGGAAAAAATGTATATGGTTTATTCAAAGACTCGTAAAAACTGTCGATCGTGGAATGTTGACAAAAAATTTAGCTAAACATCAACCAATATCATAGTAACATTTTATCCTATCACAACGCATGTATGCCGGATATCAGCATGAGATTTATTTTCCATGTAGTAAGAACCATTTTGGTTTGCGTTGTGTTTTTATCAAGAAATATTTTGGATTGTGTAGTTAGGTATTCATGCAAAGCACCGATATGCCGTCTACTTGCGTAGTGTTGCAGTCTTCTTGACGTCGTAGCCACAGAGCTACGCAAGTGTCGTAGACCCGTCTACTTGGCTAGCGTAGCAGTCTTTTTAACTTCGTTCTCACAGAACTACGCAAGTGTCGTAGACCCATCTAATTGACTAGCGTAGCAGTCTTCTTGACCTCGTAGCCACAGAGCTATACAGGTGTCGTAGACCCATCTACTTGACTAGCGTAACAGTCTTCTTGGCCTCGTAGCCACAGAGCTATACAGGTGTCGTAGACCCATCTACTTGACTAGCGTAGCTGTCTTCTTGACCTCGTAGAAACAGAGCTATACAGGTGTCGTAGACCCATCTACTTGACTAGCGTCGCAGTCTTCTTAGCCTCGTAGCCAAAGAGCTTTGCAAGTGTCGTAGACCTGTCTACTTGACCAGCGTTGTCGTAGACCCATCTACTTGACTAGCGTAACAGTCTACTTGGCCTCGTAGCCACAAAGCTATACAGGTGTCGTAGACCCATCTACTTGACTAGCGTAGCTGTCTTCTTGACCTCGTAGCCACAGAGCTATACAGGTGTCGTAGACCCATCTACTTGACTAGAGTCGCAGTCTTCTTAGCCTCGTAGCCTCAGAGCTATGCAAGTGTCGTAGACCTGTCTACTTGACTAGCGTAGCAGTCTTCTTGGCCTCGTAGCCACAGAGCTATGTAAGTGTCGTAGACCCATCTACTTGACTAGCGTAGCAGTCTTCTTGGCCTCGTAGCCACAGAGCTATGCAAGTGTCGTAGACCCATCTACTTGACTAGCGTAGCAGTCTTCTTGGCCTCGTAGCCACAGAGCTACGCAAGTGTCATAGACCCGTCTACTTGACTAGCGTAGCAGTCTTCTTGACCTCATACCCACAGAACTACGCAAGTGTCGTAGACCCGTCTACTTGACTAGCGTAGCAGTCTTCTTGACCTCTTAGCCACAGAGCTATGCAAGTGTCGTAGACCCATCTACTTGACTAGCGTAGCAGTCTTCTTGACCTCATAGCCACAGAGATACGCGAGTGTCTTAGACCCGTCTTGACCAAACTTGCCTAGCCTAGCAGCCTGGTTACCCTCATAGCCACTCATCGTAGTCATTCGACTAGAGTAGCAATCTTCTGGACCTCCTAGGCTCAAAGCTACCCAGGCGTCGTAGACCCGTTTATTTGACTGGCGTAGCTGTCTTCTGGACCTCGTAGTCACAGAGCTACGCAAGTGGCGTAGATCCATTTTCTTGACTAGCGTAGTAGTCTTCGTGATCTCATAGACCCAGAGTTAGTCAGCGTAGTAAGCTTTTGCAGGCTAATTAGTCATATACTCTTACTTAGCTTTAGCAAGCGTAGCAGTCTATTTGAAATTATAGAAAAGGACATAGATGAAAATTTGCCATAATGTCTGATCCAAAAGTATTTGAATAAAGTAAGTCCATGGTTTAATTCTTACACAATCACTCAATTAGGAGAATTATTAACACATTCATCTGTATTTAGAAGGTTTTAACTTTAGGTCTTATCACTTTTTTCAACAATTAGGTACCAAAAATGGTCGACAAAATTGAGGTTTTATATGAAAAACATGTTTAAGGTGATTTAAAATTAGAATTTAAGTACCTATGCATATAAGAAAATCAAAGCACTTAATTTGTAAGTGGCACTACATATTGGCATCCAATCCGTTTTCTAATCCATTTGTTTACATTTTCGTCAGACAGTTTTGATCTTTTTAGTGACAGTTCTCTATATACTTCGCTAGGGTAGTATTCGTTACCTTCTAAGGCACAATATTATGCGTGACCTGATCACGCTGCCCATACAAGGTGAGTCTCCCGTTTTTTGTAGTTGCGTACTCGTATTTATAGGCTACAAGACTAAATATAATAATAGTTTATTTTACAAATAGAAGAACATGCAGAAGGCCAAAAATCTGACAACCAGTCTTACCAAGGGTATAGTATAACCCAGTAACTGGATTGTGGAGGTCAGATAGGTAGTCACTCCATATAAAATACTGGTACTCAGCTGCATCCTGTTAGACTGGAAGCCGACGCCAACATATTTGGGCAAAGGCTAGTCAGATGAAGAGAAGAATATGCATCTAATGCATCTTGAACTATGTCTTCGCAGTATTTTGTCTTGTACAGTCACGAGCAAAAGTATTTATACACTCGGCTTTATTCAAAAGCGATTTACTCCTTTATTTTTTAATGAAATTTTATGTTGTTACGAACATAGCATTTTCGAACCCATAGGTTTATGTAATGTGTCGTATTTCAAAGCTGCATTCGTTATTTTACCGCGAAAAAATTGCAATTGAAAGTTGCCAAGTGTTGACATATTGGTGCTCGTGACTGTACATGGAGAAGTCACTAGAAGATTGTAATTCAGATTTTGAAGAACATACCTTACGAAAGGTAGTGACTGTTGATTAATTAATTGATAGTATATATTCCAATAAATGATCAAACTATCGTTTGTAATAATACATTTCAGAGAAATTATTTATGAGCGTCCTAAATATTTTATTAGAATTAGAAACTGTTAAAAGACGTCTTTCTTGTGTAAAAGTAATAGAAGTGAAGATTTTAGTCTCCTATCAGTTTTCTGTTAAAAATCGGTTGGGAGATACCTATTTTCTGTGTTTTGTAAGTGTGTTTTCACCACCTTACAGAACATAAAAGGTCAGAAATAAAAATGTAGGTATAAATTATTTAATATCTACCTATATTATGTATTCGCTTACAGAAATACTTCTCCCCCAATCACTTTGCAAATAATTTATTCTAAAGAAATTTTTCCTATACCAATACCTACTTAGTTACTTAAACTTTTAAAAGAAAATATCTAGGTACTTACTATCAAAATGCTTAATAAACATTCATATTACTGGACATAACATACTTTAATCTCAATTAAATGATATTAATTGCAGCATTACAACAATTAACTAGACCTCTGATTTCTTAAGATGTCTACTCTACTTACAGCTTTTCATTCATAAAACTTACTTACTTGAGTACACTCAAACTAACAACTCAAAAACAATACTTTTAAAAACTTAAAAAAAAAACATAGCAAACACTCAATACATTGAATAATACAGAAGTACCCTACATCTATATGTTGATTTTGATACCAATATTATAAAGAATAATCATTGAAAAACATCCTGAACAAAGAACTTTACAAAACAAACTTATCTTTGACCCTCCCAAATTAACCTTCCACCCCTTATGTTCTGAAAAATAAGGGTTATTTTAGCGTGCGTTGTAAGTGTTGGGGGTGTAAAAGTTATAGTGGTGTAGAAGACGGAACCTATTGGAGTGGCTTTCGGGAGTTTGGCTAAGTTGTCGATCGTTGAGATCGCTATTGTTCCGACACTTCAGCCCCTTTGTATTGTAATCACGATGTAATATGTAGAAATAAGTATGTACTTGTATTGTGGGTAGTTGGAAAAATGTGGTGGCAATAGCAGAGAATGTTGATTATACACAATAATCAAATATCTACCTGATAATTCAGTTTCTTGGACATCATTTTTTAAATAAAAAATATACATATATATTAACCAATCATGTCCCACTGCTGGGCCAACGCCTCCCTACTCTCTTTCCACCTCTCTCTGTCCAGAGCTGCCAAGGACCAATCTTTATGAAAGGAGTCCAGTCAGACATTATTCCATAATATTAGTTTAGGAATTTATTTACAAAACCACACAGTACGTATGTAAATATAAAGATAAGTAATAAAACAAATATGTTTCTAATATTTTACTCACTAAGAATTCTAGGTGGAAACTTTGCAATTCATATCAGGTGTATCAACCCTTGAATAATAATAAATATTGTAAGTAGAGCCATACTTTTACAGTTTCTAGGATCACTTTAGTTAGCATTTAAAATAACTTGCTGAAAATTAAAAGCTAAAAAGTAATTTTCGCCATGGTATAGGTACCAACTCCTTATTTTTATTATTCCCATAAGATTTTTTTTTTCTGAAGTTCTAACAAAATATGTAACAGAATAAAAAGTAGAGTTCAGTTTTCCTACTCAATAAAACGAGTACAGTCCATAAACAAATCTAAGAGTTTTCCTCCTTATAATCAAAGTTTGTAATTAAACAAGATTGTAGAAGTAACAGTTAGTATTTATTAGGCGGCAGAGAGCGCGCGGCCGCGGCTTCTAGGCTCATATTGATTACCGGTGACATTGTTATCAATCCCCGAGCAGACGCGCGACGCCCGACACACACAACACCCAAAAGAAACAGGAACGTTTCTTCGCGCGTTTGTAACGCAACGCAACGAAAAAAGAGGCGGAGACTCCGCGACAGCGTCGTCGACCAATCACAGAGCAGCTGCAGCCGCGGCGAACCAATCGCGCGTGGCGGCCGGGGCGGGCGCGCGCACGCGGCCGCGCCCTCGCCTCGCTCCGGCTTTTTATTTATTGTTGCGCGGAACAGCGCGCGCGACGGGTGTGTGATGCGTGTGTAGTCTCCCGCGAGCATGGAGTCCGCCGTGGACTCAGCGTCGACCGCGAGCGAAGTGAGCGGTTCGTCAGGGGGCTCGCCGCGCGTGAAGGCGGTGTCGCCAGCGCGCGCGCTCAGCCCGCCACCGCTGCTGGCGCCGCGGATGCCACTGCCGCCGCCGGGGCTGGGCCTGCTGGGATCGCTGCAAATGATGCACCACTCGCCGCTCGAGCTCATGGCGGCAGCGCATCACCACGGCCCACCGCGCTACGGTAGCCCGCCGCCCATCTCCACGTCCGACCCTTCCGCCAACGAGTGCAAGCTGGTGGACTACCGTGGCCAGAAAGTGGCAGCCTTCATCATCCAGGGGGACACGATGCTGTGCCTGCCGCAGGCTTTCGAGCTGTTCCTGAAGCACCTGGTGGGCGGGCTGCACACAGTGTACACCAAGTTAAAGAGACTGGACATAGTGCCGCTGGTGTGCAACGTGGAGCAGGTGCGCATCCTGCGCGGGCTGGGCGCCATCCAGCCGGGCGTCAACCGCTGCAAGCTGCTTTCGTGCAAGGACTTCGACGTGCTGTACCGGGACTGCACCACGGCAAGGTACGTCCAACACACGAACACCTCCTTGTTGTTGTCACATGTCAGTGTCACCGACCACCTGGCCGGTGGCCGGTCTACCGGTCAGTTAGGAAGGTAGGTATCACCTCTGTGTCTGTAGTGTTCATTTAATTTTACTGTGACTGGCTTATTTATTTATTTTTAAGGTTACGTTTATGTTGTTTTTGTATGAACCCTGACACACTTTTTCCTCCATTGACCTCTTCATATGAGCAGGATTTAAAGTTTTGTAACGGATGTCAAAAGTCAAGTATTGATGAATTACACATGCATAGAAAATAACTGTGTGAACTACAGTTTAATTGTGACTTTACATCTGATCGAAATGAACCTATGAACGGTTTGGATAACATAGGCCTAATAAACAAGCTAGCTAGACAGAGAGGTCCGTGAGTGCATGACTCCGATGAATACCGGTGTAATTAGCTATACAATTATAATTTAATTGTGCTGAGGATGAGCCAGGAAGTGTCATCAAGGTCGTCAGGATAGAATATAAATTGTGTGGCGTTTGTCCGCTTGCATGCACAGCCCCGCGGGGAGAGACGCGCGATCCATTAATTTTTCACATTTTAATACGCGCAAAATATTTCCACCGGGTTAAATATTAAAGTGGGCTTCGGTCGGCGACGGAAGGGTTAAATCTCAGTTAATTAGCGGCTGTGGCTTAAATATTTAAATAGTAATTTTTACAAACGGTAAAGTTAGATTAAAAAATCTTGTTGTGTTGTGGTCGCGGCGGCCCCGTAGGCCTATATCGGTGTTTTTACTGAATGTGTTTTTAAAAATGTAATGTTACCGGGAACTATGCATCTGGGAGGCGTAAAGTTTAATTTTTTGTGGTTATTGTCGCTTTGTGTAATATTTAATGTTTGTTTATTTATTGGGGAACGGAAGCGCTCGGACGTGTGACGCAGACGCGCGGCTGCTCGCCTTTCTGACTCACGCTTTTGTTTGACTTTATGAAATCACTATCCACCTAATTTATTTGACAAATGATGTCATACATGAATTCCACTAATTTGATTGATGTTGGATCCTGGGTGGATATAAAATAACAGTTGGAACTGGGATTGTACCTACTATAGGTATTATAAGAATAAAATATTTTATTAATTGATTCAGTAGGTAGATAGAGTCTTAAGTAATAAATTATTCAATAGGAAACGGGTTGTTATATTTATTTAAAATTTAATTAAATGATGAGGAAAGTTAAGGAATGTGGATAACCAATAAAATTTTATTTTTCTCAACATCATATTACAGGCACTGATTAATATAAGCACAATCCTAAATAGAGAAAAGTGTCTGAGGTAGGAGGGTCCTGAGTTACAGGTCACCCGGCTCTCTTAGATACGACTTGTTACTTTACAAAACGGTTAGTAATATGACAAATAGATACGACTTGTTACTTTACAAAACGGTTAGTAATATGACAAATACTGTACCAATACAATCAGGCCAGAGCTCTACATTTAAATCTTTAGAAAGCAATTATAATACAACTTTTGTCACCACAGTGAAAGTGTTAATTTAAAACGAATCATTTATATTCTAAAAATAAATGAATGGTACAAGAAATATCATAAGAAATACCAATCAGAGTAGAAATAAATGAAAAAAAAAACTCGTCCGTTCGCCGGCGGTCGGTGAATCAGACGAAATTCGTATTGACATGTTTCCAGTATTACGATTCCACTAATACATTCGACAAAGAAATCTTGTTTCTAACATAAATAACAATTCGCTTTTTATACCTGACTTCTTTTGGTAAAATAAAATAACTATTTTGCTCTGCTATTTTATATTATAGCTAGGTACAGTCGGTATTAAAATTGTTTCGATTTGACTAGGTTGGTATTTTTTGTTATAGTTGCTAACTTGTCTTATTTGCCTTGATTTGATTGGTAGGTAACCAAATATGTTTAGTTATGTAATAATATTATAGATCAATTTTGTAGCATTTGTAATAGAGCATGGGTCACAATAATACTTTTTAACCTTTTATTGAACGAATTATTTACAATTAGTTAATGTAAAAAAATAGTAACGCTTTAAAAAATATAATTTTCCTATAGAGTATAGATACAATAGTTTTATAAGTTACCAGTGAAATAAAAACAACAAATATTTCTTCAAACACAAACCTAATGGATGTCACTATACATATTAGGAAATGCGATATTTTTTTAAATAAAAACGGAACGCCCGCATTACAAAACGCAGTGTAAATAATAGGAGGACGTTCCTTTTCACGCTTCAATAATTGCTCGACAGCAGATAAACGAGAGGTATCACGTTACCGGCGAGGATCTGCACGGGTGTTCTGACTTCACTTCTATAACTCTTTTATGTGACTTAATGTATAAGCACAATGCCTTTTAAAATCTTTTATGATATGTAATAATAGTATGTGTGATTCAGATTGGGATAGTCACTTACAAAGTTTTAAATGATTAGCCGTTAGGAACTGGGTTGTTGACGTCAGATAGGCAGTCGCTCCATGTGAAATACTGGTATTCAGCTGCATCCGGTTAGACTGGAAGCCGACTCCAACATAGTCGGGTAAAGGCTAGGCAGATGATGATTATAAGCCTAAAAACCAGAAACGAGCTGACAATTTTTTTTTTGTTATAAACACATTCGTATAACGAATGTGTACATAACAATAAATGGCCTTGTCTGATTCCAGTCAATCGAATTCCTTCGATTAATTAGGAAGTAGAGAAAGCACTTGAACCGCACAAAAGCAGGCGCTACTGCCGTCGACTTATTTTTTTCTTCTAATCAATACATTCAAAGCACAGGGTTCCGTCCATTGTCTCTGCTACAAAGAGCGAGGTTCAATTACGGAGGTCATCAACACGACTTTTTATGGAATTTTCAACTTTACGACTCATTTTGATGGTCCGCCTTCAAACGGAGTGATATTTTGTAAATAAACAAAGGACTGAAATAACTACCTCATTACCTTTGTAGAGCCGGTAGTGCGGAGTTCTTCTCAAGCGTTTTTGTAGCTAGTTTAAAAAACTTATAGGTGTACGGTTATGAAAAAGATAAAGGTTCTCTCTGTAATGTTTAATTTGTATCTATGTTCAATGATTATGCCGCGACTTACAGGAGCCTGTGATTTTGAAAGCAGTTCATCCGTTGTGGGTTTAGCCAAGATGTTTTTATTATAACACTATTACATTAATAGCTAGTCAAAAGTAGGATGCCTAGTCATGTCATCGTTAGTTGTTACGTCAACTATAATAATAATTTAGTTATTAACAGATATGTTAGTACTTTAATATTTATTTTAGCTTTTGTTTCGCTCGCGGATGGCAAAATGATTTGTTTACTTTAGACACACATAGTCCACATGCAAGCGTATGTAGAATACATTATTATCATGAATGTTGTGTCCGGACTCCGACTGGCGTTGGTCCAAGCACTGATTCTCATTGAAATATTAAACCAAGACACTGCAATGCAGTGTCTGAGACGCGTGTGTTGCCAAATTAATTAATTACAATGTTATCTTATGTAGATAGTTTAACAATTCAATGTAAATTATTGAAAATACATAAATTGAACATCTTGATTAAGTTATAAATGTTTATGTAAAGGCTAACAATAATTTCTAGTTTCATTGTTTGATATTTTGTCTGCGATTGTACCTATCAATTTAATCAGGTTGATCAGTAAAGTACTAAAAATAAAAGAGAAGATAAGTAAAAGTACTAAAGATTTAAAATTCAGTCGTGCCATCGACACGGAGAAGGAGAAGAAGTAAAGTACTTTCCGTAAAATTGGAAAAGAATATTACCAAGTTAATAAAGAAATACAGCAATGGGTAGTAGAATTTTCCAGTAAATTCTGTATTTTTACATTTGTTTGGGTTACTTTTTGTAGGTAACGAGAAATAAAAAATACTGCGCCTTAATTAAACCTTTAAAATAAAACACAAGGAATTGTATAGCCCAAATTAGATTAAAAAACGGTAGCAGTATGCAGTAGTATCCTAGTCTGATAAGTAACTAAGAGTTGATCTACCTAGATCATCTGCGCCGGCGTCGGTGCGGCGACGGACCGGCGCGGCCGCCGCCACCGCGCCAGCCTCACGCCTCGATGCACGCTTTATCGCCATCCAAACAGACATAAATACCCACACTAATGGAACTCTGCTTTGCTTTCTAGATTTCCGTATATCGATTGGTAGTTTAATTCTACTTGATATAAACTGAGTGGTTATTCAACTCACCTCACATTTCCTTCCCGCACATCTCGATTAAACAAGACCACCCAACGCGATAATAAATGTAAAACAATCATCCAAACCACATTACATTCACAATTGAACGACAAATAAACTCGAGTGGCTTGAGGAAACGCAATTTCCTTCGAGGCAGTAAAGCGACAAACTGTTCCACAATGGGAATATCATGGAGGCAATTTATTACGAATGATCAACAAGTAGCTGGGGAACTTCGGGCCACAGACGGAAAGCAAAGAATGAATGCGAGAACCTCCGAATTGAAACGAACACCGATAAAGGACCCTCCGAGTGTCGGCGGCGTGCACGCTCGGAACGCACGCCAACACTCCAATCCTCCCGTAGCTACAATTCGAAAAAGCGAACGCACACAAATGACACGAGGGAATCCCTCCCGGCTAGACAGAATTATCTCGGCCTCTCTATTTCCGTTTCGCGTACTATTGAAATCGCGTCTCACTCGCTCCTCGCTGACTGTATAACGCCGTCTCTATCGCATTCAGTTCATTCATGACTGTATATTTGAATGGATTCGGAATGTGCGTGTTCTTCCCGCTAGTCTCCAATTCGACGTCATTCAGGAAACGGCCGGGTGACATCGGGACGTGTCGTTTGAATCCGCTGCGAATCTTTGCTACGACTTTTTTCAGATGTGGAATGCTTGTGATAGTCAGTAAATG
This sequence comes from Apamea crenata, assembly GCA_949629185.1. Taxonomy (NCBI): domain Eukaryota; kingdom Metazoa; phylum Arthropoda; class Insecta; order Lepidoptera; family Noctuidae; genus Apamea; species Apamea crenata. Next base: position 8,844,389 of record OX451360.1, on the reverse strand, counting down.
CATCAGATATTCGGCCCTAGTCGTACGGTTGAATGTGAATGCTAAGCAACACTTATGGTCAACTGACACAACAAGATCGACTCACAAAAAGCGACAATGTATTAATGAGCGTGTATAATTAGAATTAGCTTCCGTGTTAGGTAGATATTGAATGGTTGATAGAAACTATCGCATGGCGTGTGGCGTAGTGCGCCGGTAGCCGTTGTAACGTCTTATAATTGCGGCTCACCATGTGTTGAGCTCTAATCATGTTTAATTATAGTAAGAAGAAGGAGTCATTGCCGTTTATCATGAGATGAACTGTTACAGACGTATAAACGCCGCGAGAAAATGATGAATTAAACGTTGCTCCAGTTACGAGTATGAAAGTACGGTGCTCACATTAATTAGTAAACGTTAGAATAGATCAGAGCTATAAACATGTTTAATATTTATTGCTCTGCCTATATGCGTAATTTATTAATAGGCGGCGAGAGAATTTGCGGAGTATTTAGTATTTATCTCATAGCTTCTAATTTGTTTTAAAACGGCGTCATTTGTCGGTGTACTGACTCCGCCATTTAAAAACATTTCTGAAATACGAATAGGCTAAAACCTGCATGTAGTTTACCATAAAAAAAAAACAAACCAAGAAATGAAATTTTCCTTACAACGCCAATCTTGCATCTAAGAAATGAAGACATGCTGCGTCGATGTGAGTAACGGGAGACAGTAATTTAAATACAAGTTTTCTTCTGTCCGTACACACATAGGTACATGGTTATTAATCCAATGCAGATTAGAGCTAAGACAATGGGAGGCGGAAATGCAGCGGAATGACGTTTTTGCGAGACTCGCTCAACCGCCATTGTGTGAATGAGACGCGCGCACTAATTGCCAGCGAAATTATAAGTTCAAACAAACGAGACTCATTTATATTATGTTCTAAATTAAGACGTGTTTGTTTGTTTAAGAAAATTATATTAATCGTACAGTAATCGTAGATTGGAGGCAGACAAGCTAAAACGTACAAACGACATCGTGGGATCTCGCAAGATTGATACAGCAATTGACAGTAAAAAGCGCTCGCTTTAAAAATCAATAATTCTAATATAGCAGTTAGTTCTTGCACACAATTATAACAGTAGATAATGTTTTCTTTTATCGAATTACAATTCGTAAGTAGTAGGTAAACGCCAATGGAATTGTAATTGTTTCTATTAATTTGAATTGTAAAAGCAGTTAAGTGCTCTCTACAGCGTGCAGCGTGACAAAATAAAGTCATTATACTCGTACGGAGTGTTAGTATAGAGCGGTGTAAGAAATGCATTCGCACAATTAGTCCATTATGAACTGATACTACGCCGTGTACCGCGGTTTTGCTTGTTTTTCTCATGATACCATATCAATTTACTAGCTTGTGCACCTAATCGTTGTTTTTGCAAATTATTGGTAAGAAACACGAAAGTGTTCGTTGGAGAGAGAACCGACCATTTTTATTATGTACGAATAGTTTGGATAAAATTGGAGAAGCGATGTGTGATATGAAAGTTGGTAGGTATTTTATTCATGCCATGAAATCAGAAATCACATAAGCTTGGTTATGTGTTAAAGTAATTCAAGCAAAGTAATATCTAACTCTTACAAGAAAGTCTGCAAATGTTGTGTCTACTTGGCAAAACAACGGTTTTGAATATACGAGCGTAACAAAATATCTTTATTGCAGCCATAATAAATTTATAGTAAGGTGAGAAAGTATTAGAAAACATAAAAGTAGAGATGTAAATTACAAGTAATTGTGTTCGTAAGTCCAACTTTATACAAACACATAGGAAAGTTTATAACAAAGAAACAAAATGAGATAAGGGCTACTTAAGTCGGTCTGAAACCCTCGTTAAACGTTGATATACGGTTTATAATAAAAGTTAATAAAACATTTGCAACAATTTAAAAGGGTTATCGATAAAAAACTTAGTAGACGAGTATCGAATGTGCGTCGGAGGTTGCCAGTTAAAAGATAGTAAACTGCGTTTTACAACCTGGCTGTTATTTATTTTTAATCAAATCACGCCTTAATAAATATAACAATGTAACGTTATATACGTGCAAATATATAGCTAGGAGGTAAGAAGGTATTCAAGGTAAGGTAGAAGGTATTCATTACAAAACTTTGGCTTCCTGTTGTTCTACAGCTTGATATGATCTTCCTATACCTATGCTCCATTGTCACATAAAGACCTTATAAATATTAGTTTGATTGCAATTCAGACCGTGAAAATGCAGATCCCTTTTGTAATCCCTGTAACATTTTTGAGACACTTTATATAGTGATGTGTTTGTCCAATAAAGATTTGCTACATTGTTTATATGTTTTGAGCTGGATATTATTTTGCTTAAACGAAGATTTGAACTGACATTTTAGTCTTGTGTCCTTGACCGACATTGTAAAGCGGGCAGGTTTTCTTTGGAGTGCCGACGTACGACTACCAATGGATTAACATGAACATAATTGTGCATAAAATGTTGTCATTAGTGGTTGTAGATATTATTTTAGGTGTATTTAACGTGTCTTCCACAACATAGTAGGGCGATAGTGATCGAGGCGGCCGCAGAAGGCGCCCGCGAGCATCACACTCCGATTAAAGTAATTTACAGCCGATATAAAACTATTTCATTTCGACGACGGACACATTTAATATAATTATCGTCGCTGCACTTAAAATAACTTTGTTTCCACTTTTACGACTGCGAAATTAATAGTTTTTATGTTTATACTTTTAGCACATAACATAAACGACGGAACACGTAGGACACATACTTTATAATAATTTCGTAAAAAAAATGTAAAATGTTTACAGTGTGTGCAATTATCGATTGCTGGCCGGAAGGTAAAAATCGATAGCGGTCCAGATGCACAAAAATGGGCCAGAGAAATCGATTTGCCCCACATTTTGGCGGTCTAGCGGCCGCCGGCGGCGAGGGTAACGCTCGCGATAAGGGATAGTGCCCCCCTCAGGGGCGGGGGTATCCCCCTGTCCCCCTTGATAATATTTACCGCCCCCCGGCCATACTTACGCCCCTCAGTATTTACGGGTTAGAGAAAAACAAGGGTACTCGAGCTTCGGAAGGTGCAACGTAGATTTTAATCCTTTCTGATGTTTATGATTGATGGCGGATTTCGTGATCGGTGTTGCGCTCATGTTGATGGATTCTTTATGATTCCCGTGGCTGGCGGCACCGCGGCTCCGGCGTGCGCCAACACGTGATCGCGAATTAGTTTTAATGATTACACGCACGTAATTGTTGCCATATTTTCAAATGCATCTTCATTAGCGTCATAGATCTGTTTTTTCTGGATGATATTTAAATTCAGTCTATTGTAGTTACCCCTCATCTGCAGAATCAGGTCAGCTGTAGTTAAGTAAACTTTGATGAAATGGAAATTGAACTGTTTGAAGTTTATTTGCATGACTTGCCATTCAAGTGATTTTGGCCCACACAACATGAAAAACTATTATCATCAACTTGAAAGCTAATAACTACGTCGATACTTACTCTTCAAACGTACCTTCAAAACAATAGTTTAATAATCACATCCCAAGCGATGTATCCATTTTAAATAGCCGCTAGCGCCATCTGTCAATCAATAATGAATTTCAATAGTACTAAAAAACTTAATTAGACTGCTTTCAAAGACAGAGTAACATCGGCCAACAATTCGGATATGCGGCTGGCAACTCCCTCCATAAGTAACTTGAACTTTATTTGTAGAACTTTAAAGTTTGGAATGGGGCAGTTTAGTTTGTGGAATGGTAAAAGTAAGTTTGTGTTGATGTAATGTGGTGACGATGGGTAAAGATGTCCGTCAGTATTGACGCGTGCCGATAGCCCAGTGTGTCCATGCCGGCCAGTCACGGCCAAAAGGCTAATTATTATTTTCGTTATTTTAATAGACGGATTAACGGTTTCGTAACAGAGTACTTAATCGTTTTAGATTTGGTCATGTAGTACTTTATGTGTTGATCAATACATCAATAAAATTGAGCTGTAAGAAAAGCTTTATTTGAATGTTAGAATAACTTACAGTTTTTATGGGTAAGCTAACTATAGGCCGACAAAATTTCTTCTTTCGTTGGTGACAGTCCCAAGGTCCTAGCGGAGACGCGGGTCAAAACAATTGAAGCGCACCCGACTGCACAATGTATTGCATTGTCAAAGATGAGTCTGCAGATTTCTCTGAAATACACTGGCCTGCAAAACTAAGTATCACACTTTTAAAATTAAAATAACTTTTTAAGTACACAAGATATACTTTCGAAATAAAAAGTCATATACATGAAAAAAAACTTCATAGTCGAGAACCTTCTTTTAAGAAATGGCTGAAAAGAGCTCCAAACAAAAATAATCCTTTTCGAATCAGAATTTTACCATTCATTTTTTGGTTTCTGTTTTTGTTTTCAATTTTTTTCTTGATCGATGAGTCTTGTTACAAAAGCTAAGTTAGACAATAGCACATACATTTTATTTATCATGCCTCTTTCATCTGAAGAATGTGCTAGGATCATGACTTTTCTGGAACTAGGCATCAGTATGCGTCATACTGTAAGAATTGTGGGTGTGACGTTACGAACGGTCCAGAAGATGAAGCGAAGGTACGAAGAGACTGGAAACCATCTGAGGAGACCTTGTAATGGCAGACCCAGGTGTACGAGTGCCCGAGAAGACCGTTATATTGTTTCCACTGTGTTGAGAAATCGCCACCTTAATGCAGTTGAAGTCCAGCAACAGCTGCAGCTTCTTCAGACGCACACTACACTACATTAGTGGACTACATTAGTGACAGTACAGTGAGAAGAACACTTGCTGCAGCAAATCTGAAACCCCGAAGACCAGCTAGTGGCCCCAAACTGGAGAGAAAGCATCGAGTAGCGAGACTGCGATACGCCCGTGAACACATACAGTGGGATGAAGAAGAGTGGTCAAGAATTTTGTTCACAGATGAGTCTCGATTCTCACTTTACAGTTCTGATGGAAGGCGAAGTGTCTACAGGCGGCCTGGTGAGCGATACCTTCAAGACTGCTTCTCAGAAAGAGTCCAGTACGGTCGAGGCAGTGTACATGTATGGGCTGGCATATCTTCAGAAGGTCACACAGAGTTAGTGGCCATAGAAAATGGCACTCTGACTGGGGTAAGATATGCCCAAGAGATTCTCAACGAGTATGCAGGGCCGTGTTTAGCAAGTATGGGTGATGGATCGATGCTGATGCATGATAATGCCCGATAACACACGGCTCAGGTCGTGCAAGATTATATTTAGGAGGTTGGTATTAGCGTGATGGCTTGGCCATCAAGAAGTCCTGATCTCAACCCAATTGAGCACGCGTGGGGAGCTAGGGAGGCTAGTCAGAAGCCGCAGACCACCACCTACCACCCTCAGGGCACTAAAACAGGCCCAGATTGCAGAATGGGAGAATATTCCCCAACATCGGCTCCGAAACCTTGTGTTCAGTATGCCAAACCGGCTTGAAGCTGTAGTCAGAGCCCGAGGAGGCAATACCAGTTATTAAAAATTAAATAACATGTAAAACATACTTATAAATGTTAATTGAGTTTTTTGACACTAATAATAATAATAATAATAATATCCCTCGACATTTCACACAGCACCATTTGTCCACACTAAGCCAAAAATGGCTACTTTATTGTTTTATCTTTTGTTTGTTATCATTTAAGTTAAAAATGTTACTAATGTATAGTTTACTAGTTTCAAAGAAAGCTGATAAAATTTGCTCTAAAACGTTTTTTTATTTTGAATCTCTAACTTCTTTAATTTAGAAAAAAAAATTAAATTAAAAGTGTAGTACTTAGTTTTGCAGGCCAGTGTATTTCGTGATTTACTTCAGCGGATTGAAAAAGTCTGACCTTGAATTCTAGAAACACTAACAGACAAAGTTAAAGTAAACAAAAGATTGCCTATCAATTAATAAAGTCGTTTCCCTCGGTAGGTTTTATAAGTTTTATAACTACACAGTCAGATAAGCCGATATATACGCTTTATGTTTTTCTTTAATTACCGGATCAGAAAAATTAAAATCCGATCCTGAAGTTAATAAAAGTGTTAATTAAGCTTACAATTTATTTTTATGATTGTTAATGTTTGTGTATGTTTAATTATTATCTCTATTAATTAGTGTGAACTTTAAATTATGATAATTGGAAAAACGATTCAGATTATTTTTTCCGACTGATTCTAAATAAATGATACAACAACTAGTCATGCAATGGGTTAATAATACTGAATATTGTAGTAAATCCTCTATACGACCTACATACCACATAATCAGCCTATAATGTTATCACTGCTGGGAGGCAAGCCTCCTCTCTTTTTGAGAGGGAATGGGCCGTTCGTATCCACCACGCGGACCCAGTGCGGATTGGTAGATGTCACATGTCTTCGAAGCTTTGGTTCTATGACATACTGGTTTCCTTACGATTTTTAACTTCACCGTTAGGACCGCTTTTTTACAGTTACCTTAAGGTCTCAATATTCTGATATCGTCATGATATTTTGAGTAATTACGACCCACACAAAACACGTCCACTGAACCAAAGCGTATTAATTTATTTATAAATGCGTTTTTCGGTTAGTTTCACGTTTGCGATGGAGGAAATTAAGTTTGGGGAATTGAAACTAGTCATTGTTCTTTTAATTGCGGTCAATTTGAGGCGTTCTAGACGAAATGTGCCGATCATTGTGTGTCGAGGTGAGCCGTTACATCAAAGGCTTCATGCCTCTCTAGGGAATATTGATTATATTATTATTTTATTGTTACTCGATGCTAGGAATTAGAGCATTGCGGTTAGGTATATGTATAGTAGAATTTTGATGTAGGACAGTATAACTAAAAATATTATTTCTATTGTTAATTTTAAATCAATATTTATTCACATTCATCTTTCTATCATCATACTTTTCAGTTTATTTGGAACATTATTAAAACAAAAATGTAACGGTTATAGTATCTTTGTTTTTACAAAATTATCGACGTTTAATTAAAAAATATCGACAATTCCCCAACCCTACTGCACACATTTTGGAACAAGTTTTAATAATTCCATTCGTAATATCATACAGATATCAAAGAAAGGGTTGCACAGTGGGCCGACTGCGCGCTGACTCGCACAAAATGTTCTATCTGCATATGCCCTCTGATTGATGTGCCCTGTAATTATTTGGACGCGTTAATAACACCACCGACGACGGCCGCACTTTGTTTCTGACGACTTAAGACGAATGAAATGAGAAATTCTATCGGACTCTTAATAGAGCTTATTGCTTTCTGATGTTTTGTTGATTAAACGAACAGAAATTGTTATTAAGTTCTCCGGTTGTTTTATTCCGTTTTGGGTTGCGAATTTTAATTATCTTCCATTCAACAATATTAAAAAATATTTTAATAGCGAGAAGGATGACAGTCAGTAAATCCGTTGCGCATTAAAGTAATTTAATTATAACGTACACAAAACCACACCCAATTATAATGGTAAACATAGTGGCCACACCCGTTTCGTACATATTGTTGTAATAATGCGGTATCGTAGATTTATTTACATAAATGGCTGCCACATACAAATTGTCTTTATGTTTTCTGTGCGTGCGACCCCCGCTCCGACGAATCAGAATATTAACGTAAATAGTAATGGCGGGAAAAAAGCTATTATGCAAATGAAACATTTTGTGGTAAATAGAAACTGACGTAATACGATGTTAAGAAAGGTTATAAATCGTTTTTGTTAGTGGATTTATTAGATTTTTATAGTTCCAACATTACTTGATACTATGCGTGACTTGATAGGGATTCGAGGCTTAATGTATCGGTACGTTAAGCTTTTAGCTGGGTTTAATTTGATTCGACATTATTTTTTGTGCGTTTCAAATAATATTATGATTATTATGAATTTCAGAAAATGTGCTGCCTACTTTTAATATTGTAAATATCTCATACATAAGCAAACTAATTTCAGTCATCAAAACAAAACTGTATACTTAAATTAAACCATTTGTACTACGCATAATGGCATCTGGCAAAGAATACAAAATATTAATCTCGTGCAACACAAAATAATGGAATTGGCATATTCATTGAGATCACAGATATGAATACGTTATGATATACATTATTATATTTAATAACAAACGGCGGCTGAGTGGTGAATGTGCTTACGTCACAACGGGAACCGAATAATAGAGTTCGCTACAAACGTTTAGCGAACCCTCGAAAATTGAAATAAAAAAGAACCATTCGAGATGTAACAGCGATATGATTTTGCACTTTTTATTATTTTTTTTCCTGTTTGCGTGCGTGTTTTCAACACTGTGCGATGGAGTTGCAAATCGATTAGACACATCGAAATTACGGATTTGCGTAACGTTTCACGTTTTTTATTAAATGAAGGTAGTTTTCCATTGAAACATAGAAAAATCTAAGTAGGTAGGCTATCTACAAACGCCGTTACTTTATTTTCATAAATATTCACTTTAAAGTTCAATGGATTAAGGATATTAATAAACTTGTTTGTGAGTGCTAAAATACAAACATCAAAATATGAAAAGGTTATTATGCAGAAATAGTAGATCATTGTAGAAAGATTTTCCATTATTTTGCTTATAAATAAACAAATTATTTATATTTTTCATAGACGGACTATTCTACGCCTTTGGTGTTCCAAAAAAGCGCCCCTGTTTTTGTGAGTCTAACGTAATTATAAGCGAGATTGTTGCGAAGTGACTACGTGTAATACGACCCCTTCTATAATACAGTTTTTAATTTTACAATTACATACCATATTTGGATAAATGTTACACTTATTTTCATAGTTATATCTTGTATAGGAAGATTATATCCAAAATAACTAAAATATGTAGGTACAATTACGAGTAAATTGGTTGTATCTACTAAAACTTTCAGAAGAAACGTTCATTAAAATAAAATAGTTATTTCGTCTATGGAAATTTTAGTGGCTTCATAGATGCTGTGTAGCAATTTCGTAGGCGGTGCGTAGCAGTTGCGTAGATCCTGCGTAGGCAGTTTGTGTCGTTTCATAGACGCTGTCTTGAGAACACGAACCCTTAATTACATAATAGTTTTGAAACAATAATGAACTAAATACAATCTGATGTTTTTTGTATCACAGGTATAATTCAATAAACAACAGCTGAAATAATTCCAAAATCAATATTAAAACTACGAAGTACATTGTAAAGCGTAAGAACTCCAAATATTCGGACATTCGGACCAGCTAGGGGCCCATTCGTAAGAATGTAATTAATTAAACAAATGTACAGAACCGGAAAGAAATTCGCCAACCCTTGGCTCCCATTTTTTATAACAGACATACCTCATTTTGTTTTGGGGCCGTAATTGACTTGTTGTTAATTTTATTTAAATTTTCTGCTAAAAGGAATTTATCTGTGATTTTCAATTAAGAAATTATTGTTCTATTTTTTTTCTTTTTGTGCAAAATGGTTGTTAATGCTGGATTATACTCATAACTTATGGTTCAACAGAAATTGCTCAAGTTGATTACAGAAAATATGCACATATCAAAAGATCTAACGATATCTATAACCAACGAGCATTAAATAAACATCAGTAGGAATCATTTAGAATAGACGCCAGTTACCGCGGCAAATAAACAATTCAAACAGACAGCGGGTCATTACTGCAATCGCAATATGAAACAAGTGTGCATACGATTCTCACTGTTTTTTTTTCCTTAATTATACCTCGTTACATATGGAAATCAATGGCCATAAAGAATACAGACATATCTTGGTAACAATCTATCGTAGACAGGATAGAAACGGCGCTAAATCAAAACAACGTGCAACGCAACATTCGCTTCTCATATTTCCAATTAAAATTCCTATACATATGCATTGTTGCGAATCAGATATCTCTATTGTCCAGTGAATAGTTTTGTATATCGCACACACATACGACTGTATTATGCGATTCTAGCAATTGATCGTTGAGTCGTATGTAAACATGTCCGCTAGTGCTGGCAACACCGGGAATAGTGATGTTACCTGTCGAGGTCTATTAATTAGTCGGATGGTATAATGTGACAAGTAGTGATGTGTTCGAGGTGTAGCACACGAAATGTAATAACGTGATGTTATGTGGTTGATAGTGTAAAAGTACTTATTTTAAACTAGCTGCACACCCCGCAGTTTCACCCGCATAAGTCTTGATCCCATGAGAACATCGGAATAAAAAGTATTCTTGTCCTAATCCAGGTCATGGTTTACTCATGTGCCAAACTTCATCCAAATTCGTACAGTCGTTTTAGCGTGAAAGTGTAACAAACAAACATGCAAAAAATCAAATCTTTCCTTTTATAATATTAGTTTAGGATTACACCGATTCGATTCCTTTAACCTATTACAAAAAGCTAACAGGGCACAATTCTTCCAAAACAAATGAAACATAAAAAAAGAGATCCCAATTCACCAGAGTATAAATTGTTACGTCATCAACAGCTAAGTCCAGGCACTTACGAGCACGTGGAAACATAGGATTTAAGGCAGAGTTAAAGTACAAACAAGAGTTTCAGTTCTTACACAGGTGTCCCCTTTAGAATTATATCAAGACTGGTAATGAGGTGTAAACACATCACACACGTTCTTGGCAAACAAGATTACTGATACATCCTGCCATCCCGGTGGCCTAATCCACCTTATCAGCTATAGGGAAAAATTTATGAATAAACCCACTGTTTCACTCATCATTGTTTACAACATACAAAGATGCCGCCCAAACTTCTATATTAATATCATTAATTTTGTGCTTATGTAATCTTTGTCACCCGTTTACTGCTGTGTGTGGTATTTTTATTATAGTTTGTACTTAATTTTCACATGCTCGTGCTTATAGTTATAAGTTACATGAGAATCTTATTAATTTTTGTCATTTATTAGATCAGTGAGTTATGTAGACATGCAGACAGTGTTTGTTAATTAGAAATCGCTTGTGGTTTTATACTAGTTTTTTATATGAGACATATTATGAGTAACGTGATCTTCACAAGAGTGAATGACGAAACGTTTAAACAAAATACTACAACATGCTTGCTTTACTTATCTAATTAGTCAAGTAATTACACAGAAACTGGCTGAACATTAAGACAAATGTCTCCATTCATGATTTCACAGATAACTGTTGCACAATGGAATTGAAGATGGAACTGTTTCAAATTACCGTGTAGTACTAATGTCCGTAATAATGTACTTGTAGAGTATGTTCTGTGAGTGTGATAAGGGTGTAAGGACGTTAACTAAGCTGTTTGTACAAGAAATAGTTTGATACGGTAATTCAACTTCCGTAAGTCGAGATGATAATGCGAGGGAGTCATGTTGTCTACCGTGAATGCTTCAAGCAAGTGTAACAACACATGTAGATCATGTTCGTAGAAGCATAATTATATAATATAAATATCATTGGTATTTGTAGAGAACATGGGTCTATAGGTGGTATAGTTCAAAAACCTCTAAATATGCTGAGTTAAAAAAAAAAAAACTAGAAACGACTGAAATTAAAATCGAGCCTTTAGAATATAAAGAAACACCAAATCCAACAGCACATTGCAAACTAAAAAGCAATATTTCAAACCATCAAAAATTTAACGAGCTGAATAACTGCACTCGTTATGCACCAGTGTAGTAACTAGGTAGGAAACGCAATTAGCCAGTGTAGACCCGCGATGCCTTTAAGTCGCTCAACCATGTAACTCCTTATCTCTGTTGCATGTTTTTTCAATATGCAATCCAAGACAATCGCCGCTTTATCTGGCAATCAGAATTCTCAGGTATTTTTTCATTCGCCAACAGTTCTAATTATTGTACACTTTCGTAACTAGCTGGCTCTTCGTGTCAATTGGATTAATAATTGACTACACACTGTCGTCGTGTTGAGCGTACCTAACAATTAATTTTTAATTCCATTCGCGTTACGATCATCGGTAAGTGCACCGTTAATAAGATGGCGAAAAACTTTTTCAGTCTGCAGCTGGTTAACTTTTATGGTTGTGTGTATCGTAATACTAGTAGACTCTTGTGACTTTGCTCCTGTTAGGTGAGTTGGACGAGTTTGGCTGTGACCTTCCACATGTTCATGTTCAATGATGAACGAGTTATATTTCTGCATTTCTGGAACGCCTCTTTCTTTTCACTTTAACTCAGCGTCGTTTACTTAAGTAATCACGTAGGGCTTGGTTTCCCATCAAACAGTATTGATTGGTATTTTAAAGAAATGAAGGTAGTACTACCTTCATTTCTTTAAAATACCAATCAAATGTCCAAACCAACAAATTGTAAAGAAAAGGCCAAAATTACACAACAAATGATCATGATCTCGATCCCCAAAGATACCGACAGACTGTCTAGTAGGTATTACTGGAAAATAATATATTATAACCCAACTTACAACTCAGAAGCTTTAAACAGAGAGAAGTAGAAAGAGAGAAGAGACGCCTTTGCCCTGCAGTGGGACATCACAGCCTTTTAATCCTACTAATATTATAAACGCGAAAGTTTGTATGGATGGATGGATGGATGGATGTTTGTTACTCTTTCATGCCAAAACTACTGAACGGATTTGGATGAAATTTGACACATAGATAGTTAATAACCAAGATTAACACATAGGATACTTTTTATCCCGATATTCCCACGGAATCGAAACTTATGCGGGTGAAACCGCGGGGCGCAGCTAGTAAATAATAATAATAACCAAACTGTAGTATTTTAAGCTACTCATGACGTCTCAACTTGCTGTTCACTTATGAACCTGCTAACTGTATTACCTGGACAATAAAATATTTTCTATTTTTATTAATAAGCGGGTAGTTGGATTTGCCAGGCCCAGTGCTGCCATGCCGGACACTTTACTTTTGTTTATATAGCTAGATTACGTAGCTTTGTTACTGGTTAGATAGTAGCCGTTGATTGGATCGGCACGGCTCGAGTGTTCTGCGTGTTTTCTAATTAACAATTTACATTAATTGATCGCTGAAGCCATAACCTCATGACTAATGTAATAATGACTCGTTATTGAATCACGGTAATTTATTGTTATGTTACAATAATTGACAGTGTTTGTAATTAATTCGTCCAAATAATACAGGTTTCCTGTTTGTGATGTGGGTGTAATTGGATTTAGATAGACATTTCACGATCGTTCTATGAGTGTCATAACAGTTGTCCTAAGGGGTTATGCTCAGAGACTGGTAGCAATATCTTGGATGAATCTATTTTCGCTTGTATTGAGGAATGGTTCTTAAAAGCTTATTGTAGTAGTGTACTTATTGGGATCCCAACGCCAATGTTTAGTTGTAGGTCTCGATAGGGCAAGAGAATTAGTCTTGAAGTATTATTATCATCATCTTTTCATCACTGCTGGATATAGGCCTGCCCCAAGCACGGGTTCTGTGCTTATCACGTCCAGCGGATTCCTGCGGCCCCCACCAGGCCTGCCAACGGTACGTCTTCCAGTACGCGGTTTCCACTTAACCTTAAAAATATACTTTTAGTAATTCTGAATTAAAAACCCAAATCTCTTATCAAGTACAGTTAGCCAGCCACATTTATAACATAATTAATCGAACTTCCTCACGAAACAGCAGCAATTACCTACTTCAGTGGAAATGAAACATTATACAGAAAGGCTTTTACTAAAATAAGCCAGTACGATTTCCTGAAATACACATAATAAGGAGTGTTCCTACCCTCGTCTGATGTCTTAATGATATCGTCCGAATGATGAATGCAGGCCGGAAGTATGAGTGGCGGTGGACCGGGTACAAATAGACCAATTTCCAACAATTTGTTGGCTTTATATTAACGTAGTGTGTGCTTTTGGTGAGGCAGATTGTGGTGAGGGTAGTTTTTAAATGTTAGACTTACGGGGTTTATTCATAAACGATGACTAAAGTTAAGTAACGTTTAAACGTCAAAAATGAATGGTTAACCAGTCGCTAATCACTGCTTAACTTTAAGCAACGTTTATGAATAAAGGGGATTGTCTATGCCAAAGTAAACGTGACTTCTTTTTAAAGATTTCCAATTCCTGATAATATGGATTATATACGCTTTTATGGTTAGACCAAAACATTATTTGCAAATATTGTGCTCTTCCTTTCCAATGGTATATAGAGCATTTATGTCAATAGACAGCATATCAATTTTAAAACTATAATTGTAAATGTTTACCAGAGAATTGCGCTCCATGACTTTAAATATATATAAGTTAACACAAATGCCTCCATAAATTTCGTTAAAGACCATGCTCACGACTGATCAGTTTATTACAATGATGTAACTCACCACAATTTATTTCCTTGATTCAAAAGCTGAATTCTAGCGATTGTTTTAAAAATGTGGGCTGTTTGCTAAACTTATTTCATACTGACGTGGTTTGCGTGCTACAACAAACTTAGTATGAAGAAAAATTGTTGCCAGTTGTTGTAACAACGTAATTCTCTTTTATGGTGGCCGTTTATACTATCAGCTTGTATGTGACGGTTTGAAAATTTGCCTCGTCTTGATACATTGTTAGTACTTAGATAGTTAAGTGTAACAAGAAAATCAGCTGTCCGTTTATAAAAAATACGACGGTATAAAAAAAAACTTTAACTAAACTTGACTGTCACTACTAGGCATCTATTACCTAAATATTTTTGGCCATTTTTTGTGCCTAGCTTCGTGATGTTTTTTTGTGAAATAAAATCATTTCGATAATTTCACGTTTATTTTTTATCGGGTTGCGAATATTTTTTCAAACAAAACGATCTCTTTGAAACTGATTTCAATGAGGAATAATGGAAATACCAACCGTATTTGTATACAATATATTGTTAATGCCAAATTGTTAGCCAAGCTTCGTTGCCAATCATTTCAGATAGAACTGGTTTTAAGCCTAGACAAGTATCTTCCTTAAACAGCTCAGACTTTACTGTGTTGAGGATCGAATCGGCCACGATATTGTTGCGTTCAGCAAAACAGTTGCTAAACTAATTTGAACCATTTAGAACAGTGGAACGGAGGAGTGGGTTGTTTAATTTAAAGTTTGTGACTGCAAAATTAATTTGGTTGTAGCGTACAATAAATCGTGACCACGCAGTCGGTGCCTCGGGCTAATCGCTCCTGTTGCCTTTTATTCTGACTTTGTTGACGTCTTGGGGATCGTAATATAAACAATATTATATTAATAAATATGTATTTTAAGATTTGTGTTTGACAAATGGTTATAGTTTCTGAATAAAATATGTGTCTTCATGTAGTAATTGATAAGACAAATAGGCGTATGATGGTTTTGCAATGAAATATGATGTCGATGAGCTACTGACATTTTCCATTCACGAGTTAATTCCAATCGATAAGACTGTGGATATAAGTTGTTACTATATTATTATATTCTGTGCATCGATGCATTTACTGTAACAGTTTTTATAGTCACAATTAGGGCCCATCATTACCACAGTGGGGCAAAATGGATGAGTTTGCGGTAAAGGGCGTTCATAACTCAAGGCGCTTGCGGCGCACCCGTGCGAAATTATTGCCACTAGCCGCTCGATAATTATCATAATTAATTTTGCAATTAGTTAAACAATCGCAATTACTGGCGCTTCAACCCTTCCTAGCGTCGAATAGAGGTGCTGACATCTATAACGTATCGGATCTTCGTGTTCTTGTTAATTAGGTAGATATCACATTTTATTATGATAACTATAGATATTGATAATGATTATTGCTTGTGTAATTAAAAATAAACGCATCATTTTCTTCTAAATAAAAATATATTGTCAGCAGGTGATTATGTTATACTGCGGTAGGGACATGTTACCTACATTAGCTAAACAATAAGACAGTTATTAAACTTGAACATTAGGTCATAACTTATTCTAGTTTAATTCAATGTTTCTTCCATTAAATAATTACAAATAGATAAGTAGATAAACTGCACATAAGTGCTACAGTTATTATGTTGGTACTAGCCGACAGCGGTCCAGTTTGAAGAGTGTAGGTACAAGGCCGACAAAATGTCACTAACCCTCCACATGACAGGTGTCACTAGGACTTCGCTACTGTCGACTAGAGCGAATTATTTCCTTGAAAAATACTAAAATGCAAAACTCTTGACAAAGACGGACACATCAATGGGTGTGACTTATAAAGGTTTACGTAAAGGTCTCACTTGTCACTCAGTTTAGTCATTAAGACGAAAGGAAAAGCTCGAATTAAAGTTTGTTTTATAAATACCAAAATATAATTAGTTCTGTCAAATTGTACAGACTTTTATCTGGTTTTTTGACTAAAGGACTTTAATTTATTACGATGTTTTAACTATATAAAAATTAATCCCGACATAATTTTGGCCACCCTTTAAAGTGTTTTGCCAAAACAAAATAAGAACAATTTATTATTACCTACCTTGTTTTAATACAGTAAGAACACAAATGTTCGATTAATCATTTACTTAGGTAAAAAAGTTACCCTTTTAATTAGCGTTGGGCGAGCAATTTAATCTCGGCTTGGGATTACAAGCACTGAGCAAGGACTTAAACGATTCAGTAGTAATCATTCTTCCGAGTGTTATAAATAACGAAAATAAAAATCTTGTCCTACAAAGACTTGGAAGGGTTACACTTTTAAGGTGGTAACACACCGCACTCGCTTAGATGGTGCTTAACCTATTTATAGCTACATAATTATATTTGTTAAAGATCGATACTTGTTACACGCAATGTGTGTCAAGAATAAAATTGTCAATACCTCCATGTTGGTCACATTAAGTTAATGTCAGCGGTCATTTCAAAGACATTTTTTGTCATAAAATTATACGTTGAACAGCTCATGCGTACTAGTGTTATTATTAAATTATGCCACAATTTGTGTCCGTATTCACATTAAAAGTACACGTATTGCTGAAAGATCTCGCTCATCTATGTTGTTATCATGGTAAATATTATAATTAACGCTTTAATAACCGATTTCATTTTCTTTTCATTGTTGCCTTAGTTTGGCGTAATGTTTAAGTTAACGTTAAAGTTATGTATTAGATTTTTTGTCAAAAAATAAACTTACAGTTTAGCGTTACCTTACGAAACTGCCAATGCCATAGAGTTCATATCTATTATTGTGCTACAGTCTTTAAAAGAAACCAGATCCTTGCTAAAGTAAGAAGTAATGCACTAATTGGGCTGTTTCCTCAACAGAATCGCGGCTGAAGGGAAATTAATGCCCCCAGGAGGATAAATGTGCAATTATTTTTCCCGAAAAATGTTCGTTACGGTCGTGTCAAAAGTTTGTTTAGAGAGCAGGTGGGACGAAGGAGTTCGCGCCATTCCAGTTCTATACTATGTTTTGTTTATGATTCTTGTTTCATTTTATTACAACCGCAGAAATTAATTTGGAGAGTCTAATTAAATACTTACTGAGTGTACACTTGTACAGACACTGTTTTTACGTAGACATCATAATATAATATAATCGGTGAATTATTTCCAGTCTTAAAATATCAAATAAGGATACTTGTGATATTTCAAGGAGGGACAGGCTCGCATTTACTTTAATAAATTGATTTACAAGTGGGGTGGATGTTTCCAAATAATTATTTCTGCGTTTTAATTGAGAGCTATGAAATTTCTAGTAGTTGAGCAGATCATTGCTTAAGTGGGAATGTATACCTTCTTACTTGTACCTATATCTATGATTGCTCGTGGGTTGCTATCATATTTAATTGTTAAATAACTGAATATTGTTTTTAGTACAGCTCATCCTTTTAATAGGTAGGGATTTTGTTAATCCTTTCAAGTTAAAAGGCAAAGAGATAATTAAGTTATCTTAGAACTACGTTTTTGTTTTGTAGTTCTTTGAGATAATGCATGAAACACCCGATAGAAAGGATATCTACGTAGTTTAGGTACCTATATTTCAACAGACTATTAATTTCTGATAGATCGTTGTGTACATAATAGCTATGTAGAGTGTGGTAGTCTAAAATGATTCAGTAGACCCCCACATCCCGGCACATCACTATCAATTGAATGCGCAGCCTAGAGAACGTATCAATCTAATTCTATGACCTGTCAAATATAATTTATACTCTGTGACTCATTACAATTATCTCGATCATCGCAGGCCTGTGGGAGGAATATTATTGTGAAACTGTCTTAAAATAATATCATATACTGGCACGTGATCTACCCACGACATGTTTTCATTAATCACATTTTTTTGGCAGACGAAAACAATATCATGATTAATAATGTTTTATTACTGCTCTATCTCCGTTCTCTGTTTTCTTAGACTTACGAAAACTCAGAAAACAATTTAACTATATTACTGTCTCGAAATAAGCTGTGTTACACTTACAATCGTTACTCTAACACAAGAATAGTTCAGCAGAGTAGTCGGGTACTTATGCCTTCTATTGTAATAAAATGTAGAAAGAATGAATTGAACGCAAGTGGTTTGATTTATGGCAACGGCCACCGCAAATCAACCGAGCAACAAATCTTCGAGATACTTACATCACTAATAAATTAATATGGAAGTTGTTTCTGGATGCTACATCAAAAGAAATGCTCCGAAATGTTTGTGGTCAATTTATTTACTAGTGATTCGTTACGGTTTGGGCGGATACTTGGCTGGATGATAAATTGTATACAGTCGCTCATTTTCTGGAAATCCTGGCGATGCAAACGCAGAATTTTGAACTTTAAAACTAGCGAGATACGATTCAAAGTTGTATTTTTTACTCTCTTGAATATTCTTGGGCATATCGTTCGAACCGAAATGTTATTTTGAACTTTAAACATAAGCTCCGTAAAATCATTTTGCATCATGTGGCATTCAAAAGCTCTCTGTGGGATTCAGAATGACACTTGGAATTGACAAATGATTACCAGTCACAGTTCAACAGTTAATTTGTATGTAAATATGATTTTATTTCGTTTTATTGTTTGATTTTAAATTAATTTCTTTTAACAACAACCTTGTAGAAGACGTTGGAGAAATAGATCATTTTTTGTGTTATTCATAAAAATAGAGATATAATTTTTTGAAGGGACACAATTTAATGCAGTTAACAATAACAAACATTGAATAGAAGGGAAAATAAACGCTAAATTGCACTCATTTACTGGGTCGCGACGATCAATCATGGCGGCTAAGTCATCAGCCGGTTCAAATGTCAAACGAACCTAGGGTGGCAATAAAAAAGAAAAACTGTGTTGCCATTATTAAAAAAGTGACTGTGACTTTATTTCCATTGTCGATTGCCGATTCGGGATTATTAACTGACTTGCATATTTTTTGTGTTCTAATATTGATAGATTGGTTTTTTCGAGTAGGTGACTTTTGATTTTGTTGCATGTATGCGTCGGTACGCTGTGAATACCATCGATTACAATATCTACGAGAAAAGTATTTGTGTCAAAATAACACAAAACGATAGTCATCGGTGGTTGTTCACACGCGAAGTGAAATGTATTGTACGAACCGCTACTCTACGCCACTTTATTCATTCTGAGCTCTTTTTATTGCTTGATATTTTTGTTCTGTTTCGATAAATTTATTTTTAGCTTTGACGTTTTCATTACTCCTCTAATGATACAATCGCAACGTTTAACGGCACTTTAGGTTCCATATCTTTGATATGACTGGCACTACATTTGAGTACCGACCGATATCACGTGCATTATGCCCTCTTTATAGTGAAATGATGTTAAGGGAATTGGATTCAATTTAACGGGATTGATTTCCTTTAATTTTACGATTCCGTTTGCGTGATCTCGTCCGGTAATAATCTAATAAATTTGTCCATCGGGAAGGGGGGTTTGCTGTATTGTAATGACTCAATATTAATCTGTTTTTATTGGTCAATTCATATACATTTAATAATACTTATTTCTTTAATTGATTACTTGTACAGCATGAGTCATTGCAATTTGTAGTGATGATGGTAATTTTGGGTTAACGTTCATGGAGGTTAACTTAATCATATTTTTTGTAACTTTTTCAAGTAGGTTAATTAATAATAGGTACAATAACGTTTAATGAAAATCACTGACTTTTAGTATAGGTAGGTAGGTAGTATAGGTAGGTTGTTTAAATTATGCTCTCTGCTTGAACCCTCGCATACAGGCAACAGTAACATTGGAATGCGATGTATCTGTAATACTTAATAGGATAGTTAATGATTTTATGCACATGATTCAAAAATGGAACAAACCGTTGGCTTGTAGCTGCACCAGTGTGCGAATGCAAACACGAGAGAGAGATCGCGTGCAAGCGCACAATAACACCGGAGCTGCGGAGTCAAGCCGCTCGACGCTACCCCATATTTTAACAACTGTCCTAATACATCTTGCAATGTTGTTTTTAACTGTTTTTGCCACATTATTGTTTATTCTTTTTTAGTATGTTTACTTTTAATTTTTATAATTCATTTTTGTTACCCCTTGTTCTCTTTGTAGATCCATTGCTCGCAGTAGACGATTTCGTTTACAATGCAAATAACCCAGAATTCCAGAGTCGATATCCAGTTTTGTGATACAGCGAAACGTTTTGATGTAAACCTACACACATCCTTGCATGTAAATTTATCTGTGTCAATTTCAAATGTAGATAATCAAAATTTTTGAAATTTAAAATTTTCAACGAATTGGATCGATTTTTTTCTTCATTTCAGGTGCCTGTCAATGAAAGCGCCAGACAGGTATGTCGCTCTCTCACTTGCACCGCGCGTTCGGTTTCGTTCGGCCGGGTTCGGTTGCGTTCGGAAACGTTCGAGCGGGCTCGGCCGCTGGCCGGTTGCTCGCAGGCCAAGGGGGTAGCCTGGAAGACCACACGTTACACCCGCAACGCAGGACTTTTACAGACAGTATAATCTTTCCAACAAAATTGCTTATTGGTGTGTTTATTTTCTTTTCATTTATTTTATTGTGTTTGCGCAATTTCCATCTCTTACCAGGTAGGTCCCATTTCATTTCATTGGAATTTTGAAGTTAAGCAATGATTTTCTTAAATGCTTGGTTGGTCCGTGAATCAGTCCTTTTACATTCGATTGCATAATATCTCAATGGTGTGATTATTTTACTGTATCTAAGTGTAATTGGAATAATTGTGGGTGAAATGTTAGTTGTCGTTGTTTTGGTTCCAGGTTACACCCTAGCTATTGATTAAAACTGAAAGTCACAGATAAATTTACATTGTAATACATGTGTAGTAGTATTATTGAATGCGTTAGTTGTTTATGTTTAGTTTTATAAGCATGATTGTGTTTGTGACCTTTTATTTATTTATTATATAATGCTTCCGGGGGCAGCGTTGGGTAAGTATTAGCATTTTTATTACATCTAAAACTCCATCGGAAAATATTCAAACAAAAAGTTCAATGACAAAAAAAAAATAGGTTAGACATCAAAAAAGATCTCATAACAGAACAAATGTATTTCAATATGTGAGTTCACGCATGACCGCCAACGAGCCCAGAGTGCGGTCCAATGACAAACGCGTGATCATCATCATCAAATCGTAAAGGATTTAACGCCTCTGTTGGCACACTTCTTTTGTTGGCTCCATAAAGCCGGCCATTAAAATGTTTGATAAAACGTTGGACGTACAAAAAGAGACTGTCGGGCTACTGTGGGCTCCCCACAGAGAGGCTCAATGAAGAACGATGCCATGCTGCGGTACTTACAATGGGAACACAAAGGCGCTGAATGTTCCAACTCCCGATTTGGTTGATCATTGCTTGTTAAACTTGCATTTTGTATGATCTGTTGTTGAAATGTATCAATAATTTAATAAGTAGTTAGACTCTCCATTAAAGCATTCAGGTTTGCAAGTAACAATGTACTAATATAACGGATTCTACTTATAGCTCTGCATACAAGCATCAGATAAAATACAATTAGATGGGAACTGCAGTTATTTGAAACAACAATGAAAGAAAATATAAACTCTGATAAAGAAACAAATGAAGTTAGGTCTTCACCATTAGAGCTACGTTACATACAAAAATGATTTAAGAGCTAAACAAAAACTCTCTTAGCTTTCTTTTGTTCTAACTCAATTAATGAATGCATCGATATCACATTCATACGCCGGTCAGTTGATATATCACGTTCAAATATCTCAATATATCTTTATCTAATGGAATTCAAAGCTCTACTTATGAAGAGCGTGTGTTGTCAGCATCCACATTAAAATAATCCTGACAGACTTTAGAGCATTAACATAAAATGGTCTTATAATGAACTCAGGGGTTTCTTGTATTTCTTATTATGATTGTGTTCTGATTAATTTGAAAGGATTTGATTTAACCTGTTTGTATTTGAATACGCTTACTATTGGAAAACCCAAAATCAATGTGTGGTTCTCAAGTACTTATTTAGAAAGAAGAAACGTATATAATAGTTAGAATAAGAACGCAAGATTAAGCTAAAATTAATTAAAAAAACTAACCAGAATAAGGTGAAACAACCAATAAAGTTTTTACAAATAAATGTCAATAGAATTTCCAACCTAAAATTCGAGCAGCACCAGTCGATAAATTGAAACGTCACAAGTAAAGGGGTGCGAACGAAATCCTTGCAAACGACAAAACAATAAACCGGGAACGGTCGGAACAAAACACACGGCAATCACAACAAAGGATCCGTTTACATTCTAACGCCTTTTAAACTAACAAAGGCGGAATTCAAATAAACACTAAATTGTTAACCCTTTGACCGTCCGTGGGCAATTTTCACGGAAAACAGAATAGAAATGATTTTGTGAAGGGTTCGAGTCCCGACACCCTGGAGCCAAGTGGACCTATTTTCAAAATATTTTTGAAATCAATTGAATTAAAGTGACTGAATGTTAGGGTTTATTTTCCGCGAATATTATCCGAAATAAAAATAGTTTCAGCATGCATCTGTCAGTTATCACTTATCAGTAAAATCATTTGCCAGTAAAAGCTAACCCATAGAAATAAAAACAGTAAAAGGTTAACCTTATAAGGAAAAAGCTTGCTTTAAAAAAATTGCTTATTAAAAATGGTAAAGAGAAAAACTGCGGAACTGAATATTCACAAAAGAAATCAACAAGAAGACCACTTTAAAAGGAGTTCCTACAAAAATAACGTGAGAAAATAAATGAAAAACCTACAGAGCCGACACTAATAAACTCATCAGACTTACATGTAGGTAGTGAAGGTTTTCCTGTCAAATAACATAATAATCGTTCTAAAGAACAAGGTTTAGAATCAGTGCAGCAGTCGTTATTCGTAGCACTCGTAGCGTGACGAAATATCGAGTGATGTCAAGATAAGGCAGTGCGGTGCCGGGAGTGTTCGTTGTGACGTAAGGAGGTGTCCGACTGTGCCGTTTGATGACGTGTGCCTTTGTGTGCAAATTATGCCCTTTAGTATGCCCCTACACTGTGTACGAGTGTACATGTTTGCCTGGCTATAATATGACTTTGTTGCTCCGTTAGTAGGGACTAATGATCATTAAAATATATATAAATGTCGTTAAGTAGCTGTTTGACGTAAAAAGGTAGTTTTAAAGAAACGTTACAGATAAATAAAATGTCGACAAGGTAAATCTAAAACTGGAAATAACTTTATGCAAATCTCTCTAATAGATTAATCAATCATAAAAATGATGTCATAGAATTTCCATATGTCATTTCTCATATCAATTCTTAGAATTAGTAGTCATAAATAGACAATTGAAAACAAAAAAACTCAGTTGAAGAGATCTCCAATCGGATAGTGGATATACTTAACGTAAAGCCGAAGGTGTGGTCACGTCTCAATGTCAATCGGCTTTGATCTCGCCGCGGCGCGCCCCCGCGCTCACGCCGATCTGAACAATAGGTATTCTCTTAACACCTTGTCTGACCACTCATTGTTATCTTACACCTTCAAAGTTAGCACGCAGCTATCCACTCCTAATACTCCCACGCCTAGAGTTTAATTTCCATTGACCGATTGTAATACTACCGCTAGAAACGTGTACCACCTATTATGGCCCATAATTGAATAATAATCTTGGCTAGTCATTTGTTTATCTCCTAAGAGTTAAAGTTCAGAATGCCGCGACTGATGTCCTTGATTATCGATGTGTATGTAATTCGACACACTGTCAGAGCTGTAATGCGATTGGTCGGAGCAATAATGGCCTATTCAATTGTTGATTTATTACAGTCACAGTTGAAACGTAATTGAAGGTTTCGTTAGCTATGAGCTATGGGTTACTATCGAGCCCTTGGTTTTTCTTCCACGGACATTCTTGTTATCTGTTAAATAGCCTGTAGTTTACTACTGGGAATGATTGAAAATGAAAATTGTGGCAATAATAAAGTAAATTAACAAGATAATTGCAAATAACACATAGAGACAACTGAACAATACCAAGCAATAGATACGAACAGTGCACTCGACCGCACCCTTACAGTGCGGGACGCACACCATACACAAAGGTGTTAACATGTTCACCATGTGAAAATACATCTGTTTAATGAGCCCGATTGCCAATTATGTCATGAATGGCCGGTGCGTTGCTCTGGCCAGTAACCGCACTCACCCACTTGCGCGCACAGGCGTGATGAGAAACGGAACGTGAACTTTCCCTCTCATCAGAATACCCTAACTGCTCGTATTACGTAACACTCGACATCCCTGTCCCACTCCGGACCACACTTGAAGTGAGAGTGAGGCTCACAAGTAATCTATGTAGCTATTGGGACAAGGGTGCCTGACGCCTGACGTACTTGACAGTTTGTACTAATTGTTCACCTGGTTCTCACAGTAATCTCGATCGACACAGAACCGGTGGAGACGGTGGAAAGTAAATAACTTTGTAGTAATCTATAGCTATAGAAAATAAATCGGTAACAGAAAGCCAAAATTAGCGTTGTAAAAATAAACGTCCAATATTTGCAGTGCATATTTCAAAGCGTCTAAGACAAATGAATCTATAAAATTAATTGGACAAGTAATCGAAAACTCAGAAAGAATTTCTTCATCTCTGGTGAGGGGAGCGGGAAACAAATGAGGGGCGGACGTTGAATAATTCGATTTCCTTATTTGTACCAATCAATATCTTATAAGGAAACTCGATATTGTTATACGGAGACATTTGGATATTGACATTGAGAATCAAAAGAGAAAATATAGGTGCGGTTCATTTCGCCATCAAAGGAATTTTAAATGATTGACATGCGGCCCCAAATTTTATAAAAAAAATCTCTAAGGTGACAGTTTTCAATGAACCAAAATATGCGAACAGTTTGGAACGGACCTATCTAGGATAAACAAAGTACAGGTGCTAGTATCTTAATTATATTCCAAGTTATCCCCAAACAGTTAAAGGGTGGCATCGCTTGGAGCAGTACTGGGAGACGAGCGCGCGTCGGTTGCAGACGGCATATTAGCAGATGTAATTGCATTTACTACCGAGATCGCTGACATTTCCGACTAAATGTATATCGCTGAGTATTACAGACAATCGAGTTATTAACACAAACCACCCTCTGTAATAAGTTACCACTGATGGAAATACTCCCTCCAGGATTGACTTCTTAGAAACTTCTAAACCAATTTCCCCACGACGCGGAAAAGTATCGAGCTCTGTTTATTTGTCAGAACAGGGACATAATATTTAAATCCAATAAATACAGTGAAGAGTATCAGATTAATTAGGAAAGATCTCCGCTAAAAATAAGCTCATATTAAATTTTGTCCGTAATACTGTCGGGTACTTATTTAATTCCGGATATAAAATTTCTGTGATTGAGTCCCAGCGGGTGGAGCCGAGGGGCGTGAATTCCAACAAAATTAGCACCAGGGGTCGAAATAAAAAAAGCGAAGGAAAAATTTAATGAACAGGAAAATGCTCCTTTTTGCAGCTATTCCATCTATTTATCTACATCGGGATGCCCATTACCTTGCTAAGAGAAAAGTTTACATTTTTAATTTAATGATTCCACTTTGTGGAAGTTGGGCGGGTTTCGGCGAGATCTTAATTTGGGGATTTCTGAGGCGTCTCGTTTTGTAAATATTATTCCTTTAATAAGACCTCACGTCGAGGGGGTGCCTGCTGAACTCCGTGATTACGACTCTCTTTGCAAGCTTCATTTTGGACCTCGTCATTTTGATTGGCGCTAATGAAATTTTTCCTACTCTGCGTGCCATTTTCTTGTTCTTGACAGTATAATTTTCAAGGGACTCGGAATCACTTCTGTTGCGTCACCAGCACACCCTCTAAACATTTAAGGAAGGCAATTTCGCGACATCTCGAACATTATTGTTGTCATCTTCATTTATGTTTTTCACTTTGCTAATGCAATTTTTTACTTATCTCTTTCCCGGAGCGGAGTGCGTGTCCCATCTGTAACAAAATTTCTAAATCGTCAAGTCCCAGCTGCGGTTGCGTAGGCGATGACGTTTCGCTTTTAGCGGCTGTTTTAAAATTGAATATTTGATGCCTTATTCCCTTCTGACGAATCCGCGGTGGGTGTAAAGTACCGGATTCCGTGGTAGATAATTTTTTGAATGTCTCTGTTAACGACCGCATGCATTACCCTTAATCCCGGTGTACCACTTGGTGTTCTTCATTTATATTTCAACAATTTGTATCATGTTTCTTCGTAGCACTCTATTCAAAAAGTGAGTAGGTAAGTAATAAAACTTTGGAGAAGGACATGAAAGCGGGAGACACTTAAAAAGTTTCAATTTAGTTTTCATTGGTTATGTGTGTTTTATTTTATATAGAGTAGTTCTCTAGGATCGACCAGTCTATTCTGTAAAAAATCTCACCGTGAACACTTAGTTGAAGTGAGATTACAGTTACCTCTCACACCACCTGATGTTACTGAAATTGACACTATTGCCAGCTCACTTCACCTAAGTTTTCCCGGTTTACAGAATGCATCGGCAGGTGGTGGTATAGGTGCGAAAACTAAATTTTTATCAAGGTAGAAACAATTTTGACATTTACAAGAGTTTTATGTTATCGCACGTGTATTCTATTAAAGTGTTCAACTATTCGGTTGTTATTTCAAGCTCATAATATTGTGATAGAAATCAAAGAATTAGCATAATAATTTATTGAATAACTTCGGGATAACAGATAGATAGTCTCCGTCATTGGCTAGCTAGCTCACGTTAAGTTACCTAAAAACTAAATGCTATAGCTCGGTGTGCACCTATCATAAGAACGAAAACATGATCACTATCAATACATAAAAAAACTATTTCTATACATGTTATCAGAAACATGACTGTAACACTCGAATGTTCCCATAAACACAAATGGTTACAGCTTAGTTCCCTTCTAATTACATAGATAAGTAACTTCAATAACGGTTGGTTTATCACAATCATATGTTTGGAATCTAATTGGAATTTTGCATGTTGATATGCAGAACTTTTTATTGGTCGATATTATGTTTGTTTTCCGATATTGATGATTGTATTTCATATATATCGGTTTCATTAGAGATAACAACGGGCTGCACGAGCTTAATGCTCAAATAGTGAAAATGTACAAACGCAATATGTTTTTCCGTTCCTTGTTTATTGATTTTATTAAAACGAGTGTCACCAAAACAAAGTACCTACATTTTAATGAAAAGTAAACAAGATGAAGTGATAGCGCTCTTTTATCTACACAAGTGTCTGATATGTACTTGATAAAAAATAGATTTCGTGGACATCAAAACAACTATTATAATAAACTGTATTAAATTTTTGGTCGGGAGTGATAATGTTGACATAATACGAGAAAAAGTTCTTACAGCCGCGGAATTTGTTAAAGGTTCGAAAGCTATCGAAGCTATTAAAAACGTAAGCACCTGTCAAATAAAGATGAAATTGTTTTACAAAAATTAATTCCCTGACACGAGGTCTGCTCCAATTTGTCAAAACTATGACCACATTAATACATCAGAATGCCCAATTTGCATTTAAACGTTTACGATAGAAAGATAATTTGGGAAATTACAGTTATTTTAATAGAAATTATAGTCAGCGTTTTATATGCTAGGGTCGATAGGGGTCGGTTTTTTAGTAAAACATCTGTTGTGTGTAGCGTATGAGTTTTTTTTGTTATTTTAAAAGGAGACATGATGGATCAGTTTCAACACGTATTCGTCGGTTCCTTTGTTGCTTGGTTTATGGCTTTGTAATGTGTTTCTTTGTTTGTTCAGAATGTGTTACAGAAGCTTCCGAAGTTTGTGTAAAAACGGGCAAGTGCAAGCAATGGTAAACTGTGTGCCCTACTAATTAATCCATCACTGTCTCTATGGTAAAAATACTAGATATTTTCTATACAGGATTTCCATATGATACTTAGAATTTATATGTACTGCAATGAATCTTCTTTACTTAAAATTCCACTCTACTCACATACTCGGGAATCCTTTCAGACTCTCACAAAGGATTCAACACCGAATTCAATTACAAGCGGATTAAGAGACAACACGTATCGTCACTACAAATGCGCTTGCACACAAAAGAGTGCAAAAAACTGCATCTTAACGAAAATCGTTTTGTGCTAGTGTGGGAGTGTGCTGGTCCTCGAGAGTGCGCTTTAAAAGCCACCGTTGCGTGTTTTTAAAATAGGATTTAGTGCAGATTGCCGGTGCCGGCTAGAGATTGCATAATCTTATCTTTTAAAGTAAAAAATATCGGTTTGTCGCCAACCTTTCAAATGATATTGCAAAGCCATATGAGCTTAGGTTTTTTATGAAACCTTTGAGAAGACGATTTTTTGCTTACCGCGCGTATCTCTGCAGGAATCGCTGTGTCAACGCTGACGACCTTTATGTTTACAGATCTGAAATGAAAACGTGCAAATGAATGAAACCAATGCTCGCTTTGAATGTACGGACCCATTCGTAAAGCAAATATGGAGATGGAGGTGATCTTGACGTGTCATGTCGACGAGATAGTTTTGATATTTTGTGTTGCAACTTGTAACTGTTTTGTATTTGCTGTCGGTGTTGATTTTATATTTTTAAATGCGATTACATAATATAATACGTATTTATTCGATCTATATAAAGTTTTTTTTTAAATTAACTAACCATATTTTTATGATACTTGACCAGCTAAGTTACTTGGTATTCGAAATAATTGGTTTATTTAAATTTTATTGATAACTTTACCATTAACCATTGCCACGTCTATACAACAAAGGATACAAAACTATCATCATTTCAATCAATCAAATCAAAAAACAGTCTAACGAAAACGCTCAAGAATGTTGAAGTACAGTCAGCGAGAAAATTCTCGGTAGCAATTAGAGTCTGTTGAATAAATCACGTAATCCCGACCGGGGCCGAATGAGGCCGAATGATCACGAACGTGAAACGAATACGAATGTTTATTTACACGGTACTCCGGGGCACTTTGCGACGAGCTCGTGAGATCTGCAATAGACTTATGAATGTAAACGATTGGGCAATAAAGTTGAGTAGGAAAATGCTGGGGAAAATTATTGTAGGGAAAAGGTAGTTAATGTGGAATTATGTGGTAAGTTATACATTGGCACGTCTATATATTTTTCCTTTCTGGTTAGGATGTTATCAACACATATTGGGATACAATTAGATTATGATTTAACTAAAAAAAATAACAGCTATACGCAGGTCAAATAATAAATACTTAAAATAACCATATCTATGCCGAATTCTTTATACATTATTCAAAAACATTTGTATTGCCAGGTGCTACGAATTTGCTACGAAATCGTAGTGTTAGCTTGTTCTAATTTAAAACAAACTTCTCTACTCAAATGTCCAAATCTAAACATGTTTTTAGATCCTGCTACGATTTTGCTACGACTTCGTAGCGGTATGCTGTCCTAATCTAACGCTTAACTCCACGCTCTGTCTAGTCATAACGATAGTGGTTGAGTCTAACACATTCTTAGACACGTAGTGCGGCGTCTGAGCTACGATTGCCCCTCAACATGCGACCACTCAATCATACGTCTCCGTTTGCTCGTGACTATATGTCGAAGTCGCATTTGATTCATAACTGCGAATCCATTTCACATTCCTGAAATAAATATCCTCCTAAAACAAATACCCCATGGTGATGGCACACTTGTTTTTAAACGTATAAAATATAATTCGTGGAACATATCGTTACGAGCATAATCATAACAGGAATCCATAATCACATTAAGATTAAAAAACCTCATTTGTAAAATGTAATTAATCTTTGACATCAGGACAAATCCGTCAAACTAATTTAATTTAAGGGATACCCGATTCCTTTATACAAACAAAATAATACAGGCACATTTATAGCGGTTACAGAGAGGCGAAAGTGTATTGCAATGAAGTATAGAAAAAAGAAACGAGCGGCAGTTTTGATTGATCACCGACTCGGAGCTGTTTTTTGTGTGAAATTAAAAACACGGAGTGGGCATGCGTTGGATTAAAGAGGAATTTCACTTGGCCAGTAAGTAGAGGGATTCCTGCCTTTGTTGTCGAAAACAAATTGTGAAATTAATTTATTTTCGTAAGACGCGTTTTTGGACATCGATTTCGCATTACAGGAATTAATGGTCGCTTCCGTTTCGATCGATTTGGATGATGAGTTTCTGAAATCATTAACATACACGCATCTGTCTTTTAGAATATAATGTAGCCAATAACTCAGCTTCAAGCTCGAGCGAATAGAAATGAACATTAACAGAGGAACCACAAGTGTACCGCAAACGAGTAATTAAAGCATCTATAATATATTAACATTATGCATACCAAATTCATGGGAGACTTAGTCAAAATGTTAACAGGAATGGTTGGGGAGAGATGTGTAACACCCAATACCGCAAAGGTGAAGCGTAATAATAGGAGCTATTCGGAGCTTTATGAACGATCAAAATTGCAAGAGCACGTGTATAAAATACACTTTGCAAAGTAGATTTAAATTTTAATACAAAGCTTTCAGTCGAGGGTCGTAAGTAATGTCTTGGCGTTGGAAAAGTGTGGAAGTGCTTCCGTGGCCATTTTTCAGTACTATTTTGCCAACAGGAATTTACGCTTGCAACATTATCAAAATTCATTACATAAGAAAATTAAATGCATCTGCCCATTAATTTCTGGTGCAAATATTTTGAGATATTTGAAGTTTCCACTTCCGTGTGGAGTTTCAGTGTCATTCAGTAATGGCCTTGGCTTATTTGTTATTTAGAAGGTAGCGTAGTCAAACAGTAACCCGGGTGAGCGCAGTGTTTCGGCGTTGCGGGCGGTGCGGCGGCGGTGGCGAGGCTCGTTACCCCGCGGCGCGGCGTATCCACGCTAAGTGGTCGAGCCCTGTGTCTCAGGTGTCGACTGCGGCCGATTTCACAAGACAATGCTTAATAATTTCATTTCGCCATTACGGCGGCCATCTTTGCGAGTCGCACAGTTAGAGGGCATCGGCGCACCCCTCCACGGCAATTTGCATTGTAACTCGGACCACGTAGAAGGCCCTAACTGCCATACCACCACCTCCTAACTCTTGAATATATAATTTTGTTGCTTTTATTAACAGCAACTTTGCGTGGGAATTGGCGATAGCCTTCCGCGGCGACTGTTTATTGTGGACGATAACTTGCTAGATTTATTTTATAGTTCAGCTTGAGACTTTGTCCTGTGCTGTACATGAGTGTGTACCTAAGGGTTGCTCGCTGGCTACGCGTTCGACGGACGCTTTATACTACCAATAAAAAGGGTCGATGCATGGAACCATTAAAATATTTGTTGGCTTTATTTGACAGCAAGCTTGTTGAAATGTTTATTGGAACCATCAGTACATTGTTGCAAATTGGACTCTCAATCGTAATTATGTTGTAATAGATTTACGATTGGAGTGCATTGTAAATCTACAGATTTTATGAATAAGAATTTGTTAATTGAAACTGAATTGTAATACCAAATGTAGAAGAAATAAAAGGTAGTGATCAAACGGTGTCGGTGTAATAGATGAAACCGTAATTGCTTCCCCGACTGGGGACTTAATGTAAAAGTTGGGCGACTGTTACAGACTTAAAAAGTTTGTTCTCGTGCCTATAAATTAATGTGTTTGCATGTCTTCGTTGCCCTTTAAAATCATTTAGAAGTTGGTCTGCTTGAGTTTCTGCGGTTGACTCTACAATAATTTGTTATGTATCTTTGTATTCAAATTCTTAGGAAACTCTTAATTAAATTCTGTATTTCCTACAAATCAAAAGTTTGTCTTATTTCATAGGTTAACAGAAAGTTCAAGATTTTTCTATGAAATGCTAATTTAAGCAATCAATAGAAAGCTTGCAGCTGAATTACATTTTACATAACCACTCACTAATCACAATAATAACATTTATTCACCCTCTTAAGTAAGCTTAAGCTAAGGTTCCATGGTTCATGAGATAGTGTGGCCTCGTGCACGGAGCACAGGATACAGGAAACGCGGAAATATTGGGCCCCGGTGCGGAATAAATTGTGCCTCTAATTCTAATGGCGACTTTTAGGGGAATCCATAATTCCATTTCGTGTTTTCAACTCTTTAGGGGGTCGGAATATAGACATTAATGGCTTGTGAAAGGTTCCTTACGAGGAAACTTTTTGGAAGTATTGTTTCTTTGCTTTCAACTGACATAAACGCTGGTTTTATGGGTCAGACAGTTTAATTTATTCGTCTTTTTAATGGGTGCCAGATAAAATGTAAAGATTTTGTTATTAGCGTTTGTGTGCACTGCATTATAAATATCTAATTTATGTATTCTCATGATATAAAATCTGATAATTAAAACAACATTGAAGAAATTAATGTTTAAGTTCCTAAAGAGTTGTTTATCAAAAAAGTATTGTCTCTTGGCATTAAAACCACTTTAGCAATCTATTATGAACAAAAAACAATCTAAACTCGTAACTAGATCTTCACTGAAGCGTTATTGGAATGTGACCACAAAGAATTGAATAAAACGGACATTTCTTCACAAAAATGTGAATCGAACTTCGAATTTTGAGCCGAGACCAATCGCTTAGTGACACAGCCCAAGTCACTGGTAGAATCCAATGCTATGGGAAAATGATAAAGTGGGATTGTTTAATAGATTTCTAAATACTTAACAAGTTAATGAAACATGAACAGCTATTTAAAGTTGCAGTAAAGTTAGGTACAGCTTTCAGACGGTCCATCAAATGATTAAGTTTTGCGGTAAGTACGTATTAAGTTTAATTTGCGTCTAATTCGTCAATTCAGTTTTAGTTCTCGTACACAAGTTCTTTTTGTAAAGTATGACTAATAAGATATGTATACGTATTTCAATAGGGATTAATTTATAGCCCAATATTACCCATAAATTTACACATAGGTATTTTGCGTTTTTCCTTCTTTTTTTTTTGAATGAAATGAAAAAATATCATATCGATAGTTACACCACCTACAAGCAGTTCGCATCCCAAAAAAGATAAAACCAAAATAAAACAAAGCACAAAACATTGCCTTTCAGAATGAACCGCGTACAGTCGCGTACACTCCCATTCAAGCATCAAACAAAAGAACAGCCATTAAAAGTTTAAATTTCGAATGTAGTGAAGTGGAACAGTGTGACAGACATGTCGAGCGTTTCACCAGCTAAGACAGGCGCCATCAATCGTACTGGTATCGATTCAGACGCGCGCCGCGATGAATTATCGAATCTATTAACTCGCGAGATTACCGGATTCCATCGAGAGAATGACTGCGGAACGACTAGACAGATCGCACACAGATGTTAGAAATACAATTGAAAAAAAAAGTGGAGCTCACTGCAAACGTTAAGAAAAAAAGAAACATTGTTGTGGTGACTTCAAAATATTAAGTCTTATCATAATTAAGTCACCACCACTTATTAAAATTAATTACATTTTATAGTAGGTATATACCTAATAAAATATTCAAAGTAACCAATCGTGCTTGACAACTCTGATTTGTATATATTTCATGAGAACGTAATTTACAAATTGTATGAATCAAGTCTACACGTTGTTAGTTCTACGCTCGGCGGCTTGAAGCAGACGATTTGTACTAATTATAACGCGCGAACGACGCGCGACGCGATTAGCTTTCCACTGCCGATGCGAAACCACTGCCGACACTTAGACGACTACAGCTTGATGATATGATAGTGTTCCCTAGATAGAAAAAAATCTATTTTAATTAAGTAGTTGGTAATAAAAACCAATAAGCAAAGGTAACTACTATTATTTCCAAAGGGCAGGTCGAAATTTTCCGGCTTATTGGTCGATTCGCACGAATTTACTCGGACAAAGCGGGTGAATCGACACTTAAAAAAAATATTGTTCATATTTCTAGAGTTGTCGACTCGCCCACAAATAAATTAACTTTGTGCGAGTCGCTTATAGTAAAAAATAATATAATTAAAAAATCGAATAAATTCGTGTGAATCGACTAATAAGCCAATTTCCCATGTCGTTATTTGATATATATTGATTACAATAAAGCAAATTGTTGGAACTGTAGAACGAAACGAAAATTTCACGTTTGGCGATCATTTGCGACTTATTAGACCACAGACCTGGCTCTCTAATTAATGTTATACCATAACCCGTTTATTGATAACTAACACCGCTTCTCATGACAAATATGCAATGAAAAAGAATACTAGCGTACTACGTACGTGTTGGCATGAACACGTGCACCATTTTATGTGTGTAACCTAACACGTGATGGAACAAAAGCTGATGACAGTGAACAAGTGTCAATATCCTTGATGGAGCAAGAGGAGTATAAGATGCCCGTATGTCGTCGGCTTGCACTTCATTCATTCATCGAACATAATGGCACTTTACGTACTGTGTGGGAATGTGGAATAGTATTCGAGTGCTCGGTAACTTCGGGTATAATCGACGAAACGGTCATCCAATTATTCGCAACAGTCGAGTAAATCGGACAGCCTCGGCAGCGACGCTCCCAAATTAACAACAAAAATTAATTACAGAAAAAAACACGGCTACCGTGCAGTCCTACAACGAACGCGGAGTAAATATACCGTTACTAATTACTGACGAAAAAACTGTTGGAATTGAATTCAAACATTTGTCTCTTAACGAATCGTGTCGCGGCGGCTTCAACTCAAAGCGGCGTGATTCGGCAATTCCGTTCCATTTTCAAATGCTCGCTGCCCATTCGTTCCCTCGGCTACGCCTACCTAATAAATTAGATGCCTCGCGTACACCGCATAGTTACAAACTAATGAAATCCCGAAAAGATCTCAACCCATTTTCTTAACAACTTTTCCGAAAGAGCAACCGCCTTCAAAGATTTTACCCGGAGAAATAATTCCGCTAATAACGCTCAGCGCTCACGCGAGTATGTTATGCAACCATAGGAATTTCATTAGATACACACGCGTCTGTTTGTTAAGGAGCTTTCCATTGCTAAAAGTTTCTTGAGGCGGGTATAATTCCTTTGTTTGTTGTAAAGGGTGGCACGCCCGCCTCACCCACTACGTTTTCTAAGTCATCGGGTCCAATTATGCCCCTTTGTAGGTTTTGATATGTAAATTCGCGATTTTATTAAACAAACCGTGATGCCATTCGGGGGCAGCGAGCCGGATTAATAGCTTCTTCAGATTTGTGTAATCGCTTTCTCTTAAGACAACAGAGGTGGATCTCAAGGGAGCTATTCACTTTTGTTTCATCTCCGCGAGGTGGGCATTTGTTTGATGTTACCAGTTCCAATGTAGATTTCCGGGTCAAACATCTAAACTCACAACGACAGACATCCCTAGTTCTAAAAATAACTCGTATCGATCCACAGTCAATCGGCACAGACACATTGACAATAACGTCGTTGACATAATCGATATATGACAGCATCGCGCGATTTCGATTGCCAATAAAACCGATTCGCTTGACTCGTCACAGGATATAACAACATATTAATCTGCACATGGAAACATAAAACGAGCGTTATGGCCGAAACTACCCATTCGGTTTAAGCTTAATTTTTACCCCAGCACTATTAATAATTTACACGGGATAACGCCAACGTTTGCGCCATATTACAACGCATAAATTAATAATGTCGCTCGCTTGTTTAACTGCGAATCAGATGAGTTTTATTGACAATTTTGTTGGGAAAGAGCAATTTGCGGGATGACCAGGCAGTGCCGCCAAGTGGTCACCAAATAGGGGAACGTTCGGCTCCGTACGTATGCTATTGGCTGGCAATTGTCATTTTTAGTTACTGTAATTGCGATAGTGGTAGCGAGCTTATCGATATTATGGAAAGGGCGCTTAGCAATTTCAATAAAATATTGATTATTCTATTCTGTTTTGACAAACGTTCATCGTAAAGAGTATTAGCACTTGATTCGTAGTAACGTGGTCCCGTATCCTAAAGGTCTTTATTAAAACAACTTTGACCGCAAAACTCACCCTGGCCTTAAGTATACTTAATTAGCTTTCGAGAAACTTCATCAAAACTTCAAATCTAGAACAAATTGTATCCCGAAAACAAATGCAGTCTGTCAAACCATTTTCGATACATCGATACTGTTGACATGATACCTGCACTAATAATTATATTAACGAGGCTCTCTCCACACCGGAGTGCGGGCGCTAGATGCAAATGTTTCCATCGTATTCACTGTAACTCAATCCTCGCACGAATGTACACAATTGCATTTGGGGTTGCATTGAGAAGCTGACACACGGACGCTATTATTGTGCAAACTAGGGCTTCCGCTCATGTGGACTGGCCTTTATCGTACTGTCGTGCGAATGACTGATATTACGGGTGATTATGAAACAGCTTGATGATTTTATTGATTTTCTCTTTCAATTATTTAAATTGATGGTCGTGTTTCGTTGGTTTTAATTGAAGTGTAACTTAATTGCAGTACGGAATACGGTAATAATTTGATCAATTTGATCCAACTCTGCCTTGTCTTTTGGTAGTTTTTATGTATGAATGTGTTTTTTTTTCAGCATTATTGGGTGATTAGTTATTTTAACTGGCATCGTATTTGTACTTGTTTGCTCGATTATTAGCTCGTAATGTAGTTAGGCGGGTGGGTGGTAGGTAGGTACATTGGCAAAACGGTGTGTCGCCTCGAATTAACACGAGCTTTTGTTATCATTCAATTTGATTCTGCCGCCGGCTGTTTTATTATTTTAATGAGCCTCAATTTTCAGGGATAATTGAATGGACGTCGCGTAGGTTCGATTATTATTTCATTCGATACTGTAGTTGCAGGTAGGTGATACATTGGGTACACTTATTTACTGAATTGTAGGTTTGGTGTTATCGAAAACGGAATTGGTTATCAATCCATTAAAGTTCAAGGTTATTTGATACATTTTACTTCTGAAGATTTAGCCTTTAATAGAACTGGACCATTTCACTTTTGAAAAGTTTTTATCGAGTTTCAGTTCAAAGGGTAGGATTTGAGCCCCGCTTAGAAGAGAGCAGTGGCCTCGTGGTAACGGCTCAGATTTTCGAGTTGTAGGTCGTGGGTTCGAACCAAGACAGGCGCATTCTAATCTAATCTAACTAGTCTGTACTGTCCCACTGAAGGGCAAAGGCTTCCCGCTTTCTTTTCCACACAATTCTATCTCCTACGGGTGCCCTCCGGCCGCGCACGCACTAGCATCTGCCCTCACCTGTACCTGCATCTGCACTTGGACCCTGTACCTGGACTTCTGTACCCGCTTCTGTTGCCAGCAACTGGATCTTCACCTCAGCCTCCTCAACTCACCTATCATAATCATCATATACACCCCACTTGCACATACTACACACCACTCTTCAATCCATATCCATTTTAAATTGTTTATAAATATATTTTTAATTTTATTGTTCTCTACCTCCCTCTCTTTAATTTCATCACCCCTAACTTAGTTTTCTTGTCGCTACACGACATTTTGGCATTACAATTCAATAGTGTCAATCGCTAGCATTAGTTTGAATGACAGCTCACTCCACGCTCACTTCACCTAAGTTTTCACGGTGAGATGGTTACAGAATCGCACTGCTGTCCTTCTCGAAGAGCGGAGGGGGAACATTTTAGGCTGATTACGATTAGAAGAGTATAAATAATTTCATGAAAAATGAAGAGCGAACGATCTAGCGATGATAGATGACATTAGTCAAAGTCAACCAGTCTAAATCAACGTCCAACCGCCCTGAGCACGAGCACAACGTCACACCGACCGTATAGCTTCCCTCCGTCACAATTTCAATGACAACATGACTGCTCCTACCTAATATTACTGCTCATTCGCCCTCTGACAAACAGTCCGGGACAATCGCAGGAGTAAATTATACGTGTGCCTTTATTCAACGGCTAGTTTTAGCTAACTATAGTTAAAGTTGACTTAGTGCCGGCAGTTTAATTAAAGGGGTGCGTTTTGATTTGTAGTAGCAATATGAAAGAGTGCGTTCCATAATGTGATTGTAAATAGTGATTTTCACCGTTCATTTGTTTGTCGTGAAGGGAGGTTTATTTGCATAGTTTTGCACCTACTTTCCTAGGTTTGTTTTGTTTGATTGAAATTAGAGGTTTTTGGAAGCTAGTAATTTGGTTTTTAATGTTCTGTACATTCCCATTATTGTTTTAGTTACATCTTTCGTTAGTAACGAAAGTTGTGTTGTGTGTTGTGTTGTGAAATATTCGTGAACGGGCGCCGTTGGTTGAGACTGGTCATCTCTTAACTGCCAGGGCTTATTTTTAATGTTATAAATTGTTTCTTTTTTTTACATTGTACTCACATATAGAAGCAATAAGAATAATGTTCCCAGGATTTTGTAATAATATCTTGATTTAAAAGAGTGTCCGTGGAGTTTCTTGCCCGTTCTTCTCCATAGAGATCTACGTTTTTGGAATGGGCGACTAGCTTCAACTTTCTGACTAACTGACCGACTATTTAATTTTGACAATTCAAAAGTGCCTGTAAATGGTTTAATTGAAATAAATGATTTGAGTTTGAGTTTGAGTTTGTTCAGTATTCAATTTCTAAAACAACTCACATAGGGCTGATTTTTCAATCGACCGATAATTTTTATTCGTGGAATAAAATTGACGTCTGAAAGTTTTTGTATGGAAGAACTGTCAAAAATTCCAAATTATTCCTCCGTTAAAGTTATCTGGCGTTGTAAAAATCAGCCCTTAGTAGAGTAGATAAGTACATACCTATTAAGGAGGATTCAAACATACTATTTCTTAACTTCCAAACAATTATTTTCAGGGTGACATTCCTAAAAGCTTTCGCATGCAACAATGATATCTATTACCCAACACAAACAAGTACCGAATGGGTAACCATGCCAGTCCGCGGGCAGTCCGACCACAGACCGCGGCACGCGACCAATGAGGGGGCTCTCGAATTACTTATTAACGTATCTTTGGACAATTAGCACCCATTTCCGAACAGTGTTCGCTAACGATCTGTGGAACAATGTTGAATAACAGCTGATTTGATTGCACAATAGGATAATCATGTCTCGAGCATAATTAGGCCATCCGGTCGTGATTTGCTAATTGGTACAACGGATATCGTTTAACTGTTAACTTCAATTTTGTATAGCAGATTTAGGATTAATGTCTTAAAACCTTTGATTTTAGTTATATTTTAAAATTCGAAATTCACTCATTGTCATTACTGCTCACTATAAGAAAACGATTGTCAAAATTGTTTTCAAAAAGTCATTTGGTAACTCATATTGGATTCAAACTTCGAATTTCGAGATGATTCGACAATAAAGGCTCCCAGGAAGACAGGCGCAACGCGACAGTGTGACGTGATTCCGGTAGAACAATTTCCATGAAGTTTTCATAGAAATTGTCTCACCTGTCTGCGGGAGCTTTTACTCTTCCTATTACCTTGGCTAGCGTAGTGATTGTGGTAATAGTCCCCACGATCATTGCAAGTCTATATCGAAAGGGAGTCATGTGTTCAGTAGTGGGCATTTGTCATTACAGTGTGTTCAGCCGATCATGATCTTATTGTCTATTAGAATGTTCATGTACTCTGTACTAATTAGGTGTAATGTCTGTATGGGGCTTAGCAATGCTAGATACGCTTTTTATCACCAGAACCCTTTAGTTTACATTGTGAACACGCATCGTATGAGTTTTTGTTGAAATATCAACAATTACACCCTATTAAAGCCTTTCAGTACTAATTAACACTACAAAGACCAATTATTTCGCGTATTCGTACCTAACAGGAATACTAAGTTCATTAGTTGTGTACTTGCTGGTAATTTAATATTTGCACGTGACGCGCGTACTTTAATTGTCTGCGTATGTACAGTTATGGGCAACAATATGTAACAGATAGCGGGATTTGCTTTTTAAATGCTAATTTGCAAAATATTTTACATGCCACGTGTTTACAATATTGCCCATTAACCGTTCCAATTTATTTACAATTGATAATCATAATCAGCCTATACCTAATGTTCCCACTGCTGGGACACAGGCCTCCACTCTGTGAGAGGGAGTGGGCCGTTATCCACGTGGGCCCAGTGCGGGTTGGTAGATGTCACGTGTCTTCAAATTGTTGGTTATAGGACATGTCAGTTCCATTAAGATGTTTTCCTTTACCGGTTTTGAGAGCACTGGTGATAGTATTTGATAATGATAAAGTTTATTTCCTAAAAAACTGTGCTTTACACTTTTTCATAGTCGACATTAACAGTTAGGTTCACATTAAAAAAAAATAAGACGCAAAGGAAGCATTCGGCTTATGAACTCCCACCTTTAGGTCGAGCCTGTCTCGGGGAGTCCTGTATAAATGGAAAGGAGTGGAATTATATATATATAATTATATAAATAAAAAAGAAAGAAAAATGCGTTTATTGACATTACATAAAAAAAAATACACCTTACCTCTATAAAAAAAACAGAAAACAAAGATTACAATGCCAAAAGGGCCTCAGCTCAAAGCCTTACTTAATTTTAGTTTTGCTCACGACTGTACAGAGGCATTTAAAGTTAATAGAATTAAACGCACCCAATGACACGCATTCAGTCATTGCAATTGGCGCCCTATATCATGAAAAAAGTGCCGGTCGTAATGAGACTTAATTGAATTACCTGCATTTATTCATTTCATTATGAAATAGCACTCACAGCCGCTCCCAAATACGGACGCATATAGCCCGGTGCAAATTTCTTAATTATAACGTCGCTCATGACAGATAAATGGTCTTTATTAACTTTTAATAACTAATGTAAGGCTTTTAACATTATGCTTTACTGGCTGTTGTCCGCGGTTTGACTCGCATTCTAGAAAAACTTTTCCACGTAAACGGATAAAAAGTATATGTCTTACCTAATCCATGACATTGACTAGCACCCTAATTGCGTTACACACTAACAATCTCAATCTGAATCATTTTGAAGGATGTTGCCAATCCATTACTTCATATGTTCGAAAAATATGTCTGCTCAACAACGTAAATAACGCAATGAATGTTGTTGAACTGTCACAATGAAACCTATTGCTACTGATAGTGTGTTACGCAATAACTTCGTTGCTCTGTATCAAATTTCCACCAAATTAGTACCTACAGCCGTTTATGAGGGATTGAGTAACAACCATAGACAAGTCTGTGGCAACAACCATCTTCACAACCTTTATTAATTTCTAATATCGTACCGGGTGGTGGGACGATCTGGTAACGTTTGCAGGGCCAACATGGCCAGAGATAGTACAAGACATCCAAGTTTAGAACGAAAAAGGGGAGGCCTTTGCCCAACAGTGGGACAAATGCAAGCTAACAAAAAAAAAATGTATTATAGCTCATAACCGATCGGTTATTTTAAGGATACAATAAAGAAGTAGAATTTATAAAAGTGCAATTCCTGAAGAGTTTAAACAACGTGCCAGTTTTAAAAGGAAAGTAGGTACGTTTAAGGTTGAACCTTAAGGAGTAAGAGGTTACATTTTGACAGCTCTCTTCGCGTGACCGGCCAGCTTAATATTATGTGTTTTTTATTCTCATACTCGGTTTCGAGCAAATTGATTACGTCTATTAACTTGTTCCTCAAAGTGACAGCCCTAACTATTAAAGATGGCCGCGCTTTTATTCTATTTTTAGAGTTCGTAATCCCGTTAATAGGTTTGTCAGTTGTCTAAATCGATATTATTGAGTCTGATGATAATTTTCATTTGTTTTGTAGGCTTGAAGGAATATTTTATGCTAAGAATAGCATGCTGGTGAGCTGTATTTGTGCTTTTAATTTACTCTACCCATTCCTCAAAGTCGTCAGTAGGTACCTAATTTATCGATTCATGTCATTTTTCATTATGTGTCAATTTGAATATCTGATTACAAATTATGTAGTATAACAAATATTTATTTCTAAATTCACCGCGGCAAGCCAAAGTACATAGTTTTATAGGACTTTAAACTTTGTTTAAATACCCCATTGTGAAGTGTAACCAGTGGGAACCTTCCTAAGATTCGTTTAATTTGTCATATTTGTGTTAGATAAGCCGCGAGATGGGAACGGAAGTCAGTAGGTAGCTGAACTAGATGACACACGTCAACAGATAAACCGCTTTATGACTATTGAAAATACGAAGAAGCACTTAGTAGGGTTATAAACTTCTGATATTTAATATCTGACCTATTTATTTTGTTTCATCCGCATAAGTCTCGATCCCATGGGTATATGGGAATAAAAATTATCTATGTCCTAATACAGGTCATGGTCTACCCATGTGCCAAATTTCATCAAAATCCGTTCAGCCGTTTTAGCGTGAAAGCGTAACAAACAAAGATACAAACAATCAAATCCTTTCTCTTTGTACTAGTATAATATTATAACTTTAGATTAATTTATGCAAAGTTATAAGTCGATTTGTAGGATCAGCCTGTCATCGGGTTGAGAATAAGCACTAACTGATTTATACATATTATACTTACCATTATAAATTATGGTGAGCTAGAACCGGAGATGATAACTGGCAACCCTACTCATATAATTATGTTGACACGTATAAAAACCGGCCAAATGCGAGTCGGACTCGCGCACCGAGGGTTCCGTACAATTACAATTTACGATTTATGACGTATTAAAAAAAAATTACCTACTAGATCTCGTTCAAAACAATTTTCGGTGGAAGTTAACATGGTAATGTAGATCATATATTTTTTTAAGTTTTATCATTCCCTTATTTTAGGAGTTACAGGGGGGGGGGAACACACATTTTACCACTTTGGAAGTGTCTCTCGCGCAAACTATTCAGTTTAGAAAAAAATTATATTAGAAACCTCAATATCATTTTTGAAGACCTATCCATAGATAATTTTTTTTTTTTAGTTTCAGTTCTAAGTATGGGGAACCCCCAAAATTTATTGTTTTTTTCTATTTTTGTGTGAAAATCTTAATGCAGTTCACAGAATACATCTACTTACCAAGTTTCAACAGTGTAGTTTTTATAGTTTCGGAAAAAAGTGGCTGTGACATACGGACGGACAGACAGACAGACATGACGAATCCATAAGGGTTCCGTTTTAGCCATTTGGCTACGGAAACCTAAAAATGATGTCCTTCTACAATTAATGTGGCATGTTTTATCGGACACCTATACTCCTAATGACGTAGTGTGGCTTTTTAAGTTCAAGCACGTGTGATCTAAATATCATGCCTGTGTTTTCGGCGGTTCAGATCGGCGTTTTTTCTTGATACAATATATATGTTAATACACAGTACGAGCCAAATGAAAAACTGCAAAAAAAAGCAAAGAGTTTATTCCATTTCTAATCAAAAAGCTTCTTCAATTTTTACATTCAAGTCTAATAAAAGTATGGCCCTTATAAACTATTTACATTATTGACTGACCAAGAATAACTACGGCATTTATGATTCCCGAGGGAGACGAAAAATGTACGGCTATTTCCCAATACACCAATCATGGTATTAGGTTTCAATATCCAATTTGCTTTATTGGACATGATTTTGAATCGTAGCAAAGAGAGCTAGCTAGTGTAAAAGTAGAAACTCCTCTTCTTGGTCTGCTTATAATAATAATAAAAAAACCCATCCCACCTCAAGTTGATGAAAAACAATACCCAAGAAATGTCCAATCAATCTAAAAGTAAAAATCAAAAGAACCAATCATAACCCGGATGTAGAACACAATACAATGATTCCCACATGCTTCTGACAAAACAAAACAAGGTTTAAACATCGTCTAAACGCTGAAATAACAAACCGATTACGCGATGATCAGTGTATTATATGGTCCAAGGTATACACTTCGGTACCTAACCCTTTTGATACACCACCTATTCTTATCCCTCCAACGTGTAAACACATTGAAAGTTATCTAGTA
Source organism: Apamea crenata (assembly GCA_949629185.1). Lineage (NCBI taxonomy): Eukaryota > Metazoa > Arthropoda > Insecta > Lepidoptera > Noctuidae > Apamea > Apamea crenata. The sequence goes on along the minus strand of OX451360.1, from coordinate 8,800,017 downwards.
CCGCTTCACATTCCATGAGATATTATTCTCAGAATGTCAAACATTTTTATACAAAACACGTGTACCCGCTACCGTTTATCACTTGGAGAGTAACGTGGAAACAGTAGCGGGTAGTCTCACTCAGCGATCCAATATTTAATAGTTTTATGATGTATTATCAAAACAAATCTCACCGAGTAACTATGAACCACTGCGGTACGTTTCGGCTGCAATTCGATGATTAACCGAACAGTTTTGATATTTGATTGTTACGATTTCGTTGAATTTCGTGCGGGCGTTGAGGTGTTTTTATATTCGTATGTATTTATATATTCTTATGAATTGGGAAGCCAGACCAACTGAAGTAGGTACATTCTCTGCAATGATAGGTAACATAATCTTTAATTCCAAAGACCAGCTTGACATGATATTCGATTTGCATTAAATGTTAAAAAAAGGACAAAATGTATTGATGTTTTGTCATTTTAACAAGCAATAATCAATGATATGTTAACAACATCATAAAAATTTATTGAAAGCAAGTACAAGTGAATTTGGACGTCACACACAATGCCTGGCCCGAGTAATACGTATATTACAGTAGTTAATTGGCATAATGGTCTATGGTTATAGCTTGTGAGTTCCATTATAATTGGGTTTCCTCTTGTCTACGTCCGTAGTTAAATAATGCTAATATTGGTGGATACGGATGGGTTACATTCAACATTAATTCAATAATGACTCCATGCTTAGAACACATTAAAGGGCACGCTAGATGGATTGCGTCGCAGAAAATAAATTAAAGATCATTCGAGGTATACTGTTTGATCTTTGATGTAGTATGAAGATAATGCCGCCCTTCGACTTGTAGAAGGTTCACTTATAATTAATAATGAGCGCAATAAATGAAATTTATCAATTTATATAATAGGTATGTGTTATTATAAGTAATTTTTATTAATGTTGATACAAGCTCCATAAAACTCATTATGTCGTTAATTTTTTGACATACGACCACAGAATGGTTTGATGAAAAGTCACGGTGCAAAAGTACAAAAACTTAACCGGTATATGTAGTGCAGACGTTTGGCATTTAGTGAAATGTTGGCCCGATGCCGCAATTATTCACGGTCGCTAATTTGTTTTTCTTTATACAGAATATAACAAATGCAATTAGCGTATAACTACCGTGCCGAAGGGTGGTTATTGCAATTTTTTCAACTTTTTTCTTTATTCATTGATTGGCGATGATCAAACGATCAAGATTAAACATCAATAGCTTCTCATTTATTATGCACTGTCTCGTAAAATGGAATAATTGCTCTTACAAAGTAGTTTACTCCAATCCTTTTTTAATTATACATACATATATTATAGGTTCACAAAAAACTTTTTCAAAGTAGTATTGCATTTTAATCAGTAAAAAAAAATGTGAAGTATCAAGACTTAACTAGTCGAACAAAAATAAACAGAAGCGGTCGATACAAAAGGACTTAACATATTTTTTCATCATATTTTATTATGAACTTCTGTTCAACATCCAGATGTTTGAGTCTGATCAAACAAAAGATTTTTCAGATGTACTTACGCTGCGTCAGAATGTAACTATTACGTACATGATTTATGATTAACTTCTGTTTATCTTTAAAATCCCACTTTTGTTTTTAAGATTCGAAAAACTTTTATCTTTGAATATTTGTCTATTTCCTTTGTGTGGTGTAGGTATGTGGAGTGATATCAAAGTGGTCGGTGGATACTAAATAATCTCGAGCTACCGTTGTGTTCTGCTACATTTACCGATTAGACAGTTAGTTATGAAGTTTACATCTGTTTCGTATGTAACTGGCGCAGAACTTGCGCAGTGTGCGCTTCTGATAAATCTGAACATTCCGTAACAATAAAAAGCTGAGCATGAAAAAACAATGAGTCATGAACTCATGATACAGTACTGAACGCTGGCTACAGGGAAGCCCGCTCCCACTTGGCCGTTTTTTAATAGTTTATTTCCAAACTCCCTCGTCGACAGCACCGATGTTTTTCTAATAACCTGTTTAACAAATCATAACGTTTATTTTTGTTCGACACTGAACGATCACACGTCCGGGACTCTATTCTGTTTCAAATCTCAAGCTTGTATGTTTTGATTATTTTAATTTTTCATTGAACATAAGAAATTGAAGTTATAACAAGAACAGCGGACGTAAACGCGTAGAATAGAGGAAGAAACGCCACAATAATGTAACACATAAACATCACACTAAACTGTTACTTGCTTAATTATAAAATTGTCGTAATCATCTTTGAAAAGGAAATATAAAAGATTATTTATGCGACATGCATGTATTATATTTTTATTCTAAACATGTTTAGGTTTCGATACGCAATGGTGTATTTATGAATTTCCGAACGCATCTCAAATACAACTGCATCTATCTTTCAAGTGTCTCTCTAATGGTGGCCGATGAAAAACAAGCTCCAGTACTTTTTTCAAACGCATTTCTTTGTATAGCTAAAAGCCGCCGATGGCATGCATACGACCTATATGACTCGACAGTATCAGTCGCCAGAATTAGACGAAATTAATTTAGGAACCGACTAACTGTCTGTTGACGGCCAGGTAGCTCGCTACTATTTTTTGTATCGCTACAAAAGACCGTTTGGGAAAAAAAAATACAAACGCCGGGAACGGTAGCAAAACTTTTCGATTATTCTTGATGAAGCGTATCAATATAAATAGAAAACTATTAAATATTAAAAAAATATAACAACACAAATGTTCCATTCGATGTAGACCCAAAAGTTAATTTGAGAAAACATTTTGCCAAATTAACAACTTCTGGCGCCAACAGCAAAAACTACGTAAATCAATTAGTCATAGCGTGTTTAAAAAGTATTTCAACATGTTAACTTGTATTTTTTAATAACCTGTAGTTTACAAGTCCACACAATTATTAAGGTTAATCCATAAACCTTTCCATTTTAAACAATTTCAAAAATAAAAGAAGTAAATCCTTTTGTCGTAGCTCATAATAATAGATTTTTCATTTTCAATCGAATGGCGGAGGGCGTGACAGTGGTGCTGGCCGGCCGCGCGCCGCGGTCACCCGGCCAGAAATTGTATAATTTTACGCAACAAAACAATCCACCAATACAGGGTGAGCGTGAATGGACACGTCCGAACCAACAGCCATCAACGATTCATAACAAAACGTGCCAAACACACGCATCCCGACTGATGCCGAATCAATTGAAAAGTGCCCAGTGAAAAATACCACAAAGAGAAAAATGTATCAACCGGTTTCGCACCCTGTCAAAAATTTTAGCCACCAGAAACGGAGAGAAAATACACAAAGCATTGAGGCAAAGGTCAATAATTAATAAATGCAGGGCCCAAAGTAGTATGGCAGAAATGAAAGGAGGTTTATTACCCAGCAGTTGGTGATGCCGGGCTGAAATTACGATGATGAAGGCATAAAGCTACCAGACTAAGCTAAGAAAATCCACGCACAGAGCGATCTCGCGAATGTCTTTAATAAAATACTTCGATCACATAAAGCTTTGTACAATCCGTCTACAAAGTCATTCAAAATTCATCCAGCCAGACTTTCCAGTAATGAAATCCTTAGACAGGTAATAGTAAAAGGGAATTTCATAACGGCTTTAGAAATGAAATAAAACGATAATATGTCGGGAGCTATTACGTCTTACAATAGGGTACGACAAAGGGAAATTGTAAGATGGCTGTTAAACGAACACGATAAAGCTATATTAATTCTATCTGAAGAAAAAGGGGAGGCCTTTGCCCAGCACCACGGCTGGGCAAACGCCTCCCCTTTTTCTTCTTTCACACAATATAGGCTAAGAAAAGAAAACTATATAACCTCGTCTGTAAGATCTCTGAAACATTTACGCACATTGATATAAATAGCGACCGCAAAGAATATACGACCAATAAGCTCTCTAGAATCAAAATAACACGTTCCTCAAAGACTCTTCAATAATATCAATTGGAAAGAATAAAACTTCACAAAGACGAACGCTCTGTCCAGATAAATGTTTAAACTGGAGCATCCTTTGATACACCAGCCAAAGAAACAATAAAGAAGCCATATCAAACGATACTCTAAGCGAATTAGAAACAAAATGAATTCGAAAGACTTTCTGAAGATGACGTCTCTTTCTATACGAAGCAGTCGTCGAGTTTCCTTTGTAATTAAATATTGAAATTAAGAAATGAACAGCCGCTAATTACAAGAGGTTGTCCCTTGGGGGCTGATTATGTTGCCCCAGCATTCGCAGAAAGGGATGTTGGGGACTACGCCGCTCTTATTACAATTAATATTTAAGATTTTAATGTTCTCCCGCCAGAACATTTGTTTCTGAAGTTGGATTGATATTATTTCTACTGAGCTTTCATACGATATTACTTCAATTAAAAATATATACATATACATCTATTTTGAGTAAAGTCTCTAACTTAAAATGAATTTATGCAAATTCTACGAGACATGTTAATAAAACACATCAACATGTTGTGAATTCATTAAAGGGTAATTAAAAAAACATCTGTTCTGGTCACAAAGGCGACAGATCTGCGGCAGACGTGTTGTGTCAAATATAATAACATTAGATCAATGGGAGCAACATCGATAGGAGTAATAAAAAAGAAATAGTGACGTTGTACAAACTATAAATTTAGTGTTTGGACATTTCAATTATCCGGACCACGTGGCGTGCCGACAATGATGTTCGTGCCAACAGTAATAAAATTTAAAAAAGTAACAATAAAAAAACGTGTCCGACCCAGTTAATATTTTTATGTATCTAATTCTATCGCTAATAAGACATTTTATATTGAAGATGATTAACAGAATGGTACAGTCGAATGCGAAAAAAAGAAACAAACAATGGAAGCGATAATAACTTCATCAGGGAGCGATCACATCGCAGTCGCAATAGACTAAGATCTTAAATACGTTTGGAATGTCTTTATTAACTGTCAACAAATCAAGTGAAGCACCGGGAGCTGTTTAATACCCTATCAGACAAACGTAATTAGTTTTGTAAATAAAATGCCTCGAAGAAATTGAAACGTAGCAGCTACCTGACTGTTGCGGTGACTTGCTACATTAACTTATGATTGTACTGTCAGATAGAACAGTGTTATTAAACCGAGCTGTAACTTTATAGAATCACAGAGGTTAATCCCCTCAGCCGTTGATTTAACTATTATTTTCTGGATCTAAGAATACGAAGATGATATCTTCAATTGTTTCGCCATTACGTTACATTAATTGTATTTGAAATGCAAAAATATACAAAGTTTGATCTTAACGCCTGTATGCGTTTAGCTAAAAGATTTGAATCAATGTTAATTAAAATCTGGGTATGTTTTTCTCTTGCATACTTAATTACTTAGAAGTTAATATAATGTATAATTCAATTTAAATATCGCTTTGTAATGGTTAACAATAAACTAACACATATTTCCAGTTCGATGCGCTGCGTTGATGTTAAAACGCTTAGGTATTCATTGTGTTAGAATGTATTAAGTTACTTCCACGAAATAAGAAACTAAGTTTTAATAAATTAAAAAGCATCCCTCGCCCTTGGGACAGGTAACATTAGGAGAACAACTTGCTGCAACAGAACATGATATAATTGTAGAGCAGAACTCCGGTCGCAAAACTTTTCCACCCCAAAGCATTTTTTATTTAATTTTTATTTTTACGACACAATTAAACGCGGCTTTGCTTTCACTTTTTATTGTTACTGTCTTAGTGCCCTCTAATTTTTGGCTTCAATTACATTTTTCCCTTTGGTTTTATTAAAACATTGGTTTTAATGATGAAACTTCATCGTCATCTGGACAAAATTATCGAATTTTATAGTTTCTCCTTCCGTTGTTTTTAGAATATCTGTAATGTAGTCGAAATAAATTAGTTACCAGACGTTATCAATAATTCGGACCTCTCTTCTTCCTCAGGTACTTCTCAAGGTGAATAGGTGTTTCTATTCAAGGAGAGATTACATCTCGCTCCGACCGGAACTCGTTTAGAAAAAAATAGAGCAACGATTTTTTGAACCGAAATCATTTATCATGTTTGCACTGAACCCAAGACAAACTGCTACTGCGTTTGAGTTTACACTAGATAAGATTACGTACGTTTGTTTTACGTTGTCTACCGATTCTTGGGCCATTTTTAAGACAGAGCCTCATTGTTTGGTGTAATACCCAGATATGGTGTTTCTGAGACACTTAACTTGAAAAGGAAATAATACATCATACGTGTACAGTCATTGGTGCGTTCAAATATTATTCAGTAGCGGTTAGGTTTTTGATAGATCGATGATTAAAATAGATTCATAGGTAGCCTAAAGCCAATTTATGATTAAGGATGTAAGAACACATCTGATAAATCTAGCTCCAAATAACAAAATCGTCTAAAAAAGTAACAAAATCAATATAATGATTGAGAGTAGTATTTGATGAAGCTAATTGTGACCTCTATTATATGCTGACTTCAAATCAAATCAAATTATTTTTAAGTTTGCAAACATGCGCATTTAGGACATAGATGTTTTATTATAAGAGTAGACTATTACGTATAACAATTCCAGACTGTCGTAGCTATATTGATTAAAACTAAAGTAATTTACGTAACTGAAATATATATATATATATATATACTTACTATAAATAAAGCTAACTTCCAATCTTATAATAAGGCCACTAATCCAATAGCAGTAAAACGACAAAGTCGATGCAAATAAAACAACGGTGGCATTGAATCAGAAGCGTTAAGTATCTTCAAAGGTATCGTATGAAAATATGACTTAAGCTAATAGAGATAAGGTATAATGTCTTGTCCTGACAAACCCTCCGAAATAAGGATATATTTGGACCAACAAAACTTAAAAAGAGTTTTAATTTAATGTGTAAACATTCCCATACGGGTTGTAGTGCTGTAGCGTGTAAATAATCGGGCGCTTCAGTAACAAAAACATAAAATATATACAGATTATGACTATTAGCTTACAATATGCTGTCAGCGAGCTGTTTTTGGTCTTTTCAATTTTTTTTAAAGGTAGGAAGGATGTTTACGCCACGTGAATGTTATGATGTAGTGTCAGTAATTATTAGTGAGTGTGAACACGTCCACTAAGAGTTGAGAATAGTATTACAAATATAATAACAAAGACTGCCGAGTCTATTCATAGTGTGCCGATGCGTTGATACTGTTTGTGTACTTAGCAGCTTCATGTGTTTAAGATCCTAGTTTTTATGGAGTCGGGAAGATTGAAAGGAGTTACTCGGAATGAGTTTGACGCTGAATCAATGTTGCAGTCACGTTCGTTCAGAACGTTATCTAACTTCTTTGTAATATTTATATACTTACTGCAGATTTTCAATCTTTCTCTATAGAATCCGTCGATCAGGATTTGTTTCGTAATGTTTGTGAAACTATCTATCAAGGGTATATCTGTCAGAAATATCTGGGGACTCCTTTGTGGGTGCTATTTGATCAGTGACACGGGCGGTGAGTGATGAATATTGCCAAGCAAATATACAAAAAGCAAAACTATACGTGGTGTTAGTTTCACTAGGGTTGGTCGGAGGAAAGAGTACGATGTGCAGAATCGTAACATGTTTGATTTTATATACATTTCGGGATATTGTTAGGATTAGGACCAATTGTATACAATTGTATGTATTGAATATATTATGCTGATTGATGGAATGATATAGAAAACTTGGTATGAAAATAATTTTGTAGGTTACTTACGAAATTTATATGATTATTTATTCGATACTTACTTTAATTTGCACTTAGGTACTTGTTTCTGCGCTTTCTTATATTCTAAAGCTTGGGTTGTAGCTTAGTTCAATTTTCAATCTTGTATCGCCATTATACTCGTGTTTATCTCATTATTCCATTACTTTTCGTAGATACTAAGTATTGAGTAAGTTTCTACCCTCTAGAACTCTTTGGTTTATGATACTCTCGCGACTTCGCACACCCGTATAAATCGTTCGGAAATCGTTCGGTAATAAATCGAACGCTTTTTAATGGCAGTTTATCGCAGTGAGCTTTGCGGTATTCAGATTACGGGTATGGCCTAAGTGGCGGCAAGGGAGCGGCACGTGCTCTCCTTATCTCTGTCCCTCGACACTTTCAATATTCGATTTCGTCGCGGGCCCGATTGTGTTTAGCTTTTTTTGCTCCTAACTGTACTCGCCTGCACCCAAAATAAAATCAATTTTTATGTGCGGCCTTTGAAGTTCATTCAGACTATTTATACTTTATAATTGTTCCGCGACGATAGTCAAATGTTTCGGAGATGACAGAAAAACTAAAGCTATTAGGTTTTTTGCTGTAATACCGTTGTTCGTAAATAAAATTGGCCATCAAAATAACAAACCCTTTATCTGAGCACGGCAACGAAGAAAAAAACTGTCGCACCGTACAATCGCACCCCAAAGCGTAACCGAAAACGAGTGTCACCGCAATCCAAGCTAATGGAGTGTCTCATAATGACGGTTGCTGACATAAAAATAAATAGGCGAGACTCAGTTTCTGCGTAAGCCGATACTATGATAACAGCATCGCTCCCCCGATAATTGCCGAACTTGGCCGACGCCTCTGATGTGGTACCTAGTTGTAATGTAGTGCGGATTAGCTGGTACCAGTGTAATTGATCTTACTTCGCACCACCAATTAGTTCGGACTTGCAACTAGCGGCTACTGTCCATATATTTAATTCTAATGGTTTTCCTGGCAATTAAAATTGTTGTGTGACAGGTCTATTTGTTTAAAGTAGGGCTTACTAACTTATGGTAGGTATACGTTGGTTTTCATACCATTTTCTCTATTATCTTGAAGGCGTGTTATTTACTCGTTTTATGAGTTCTATAGGTAAACTAGGCACCGCAACTATGAAGGGTTTTAAAATTATACAGAATATGTAGGATTATATTATTCTTAGCGTTACCATGTCTTAAACTTACTTTCGAGTTGCCAACTGTATCTTTTGTATTTTACTTGGTCTTGGAAATTATTCTAGACTATGTTACTTTGTAGGTACATATTATTTTTTACCTTTATAACGTGACAATTGGGGGAAAGTCAGGTTGATTCTTAAACAGGTCCAATAACATACAAAATCTTTGTCTTTTGTCACCCTTATTATTATGGTGATCAGGTTACACCTTTCTTAGATACCTGTGGTTAGTTTACAAGCAATGATACAGTTCTTTTGTCCAAAGTAAAGCTTCAAGTAGAGTCAATGTTGAGTGATCTTTGTATTCTTCTTACTTTACTTTTGGTATACTTGGTCTGACTTATCGAAAGCTGATTTTGATTAATTCTAGATTTTTGTCAGCTCAATTTTGTTTCCATTCTAACTTTCAAGGCTCAAGCAGCTGCATAAAATGATTTATAAGATTTCGTTACCGAAAAGTTTACCATTACAGTTCCCAGAGAGCTCGTTAACTTAAATTCTTTACTAATGCCACTTTGATTGAGAACTACTATGCAAGCTATTATGTCAGGCGAATCCATGCCTATTCTCGTCCGAACTCAGTAAAACGCATCGGAACATTACTCAATAACTCAGAAACACAACCTTTTTATCGTCACCACAAACTAATAGTAACTCCAATAAAGGTAAACAAAGTTTTAGGTCCGCAAGTACGCAATAGGCTTAAGGGCAAAGATTTAGGTGACAAACTTTATTGCGGCCAAGAAATACTGTTGTCTATTACGTGAACATAAATCACGGATGGGAAAACAATAAGCGTGAAATTGTGGAAACTGCGGTCGACGTGTTGCGGTATTAAATCTTAGGGGAGTGAAATAAATAAAAATAAATCTGTACTATCCCTCCCTCGCCGAAGTTGATTTATCTGATAAGTGAAGATGGTGCATGAGAAGCTCCCGTTGCTCACTTTTAATAGAATTTAATTAATGACCGTTTCAGTTATTGTTCTTTTGTTGCAGTTATGAGAATTTACTATGAGTACTGAATGATAATGAATGAATCATGTGTAAAAGCGGATTGATCGATTTCTTACCTGATTTTTATGCACGCTTTTTATTGGAGCGTTTTTATCAATTAGCGTTTTAATTTTTTCACACGTCTGTGACTTTTATTGCTGAAATAGAATGTGTGATTTGTGTTGCTACACTTGACAAACTTGACTTATTAGTTTTGTTGATCGAAACTGTAATTACACAACTATTATACCTACAATTAACTGTGAATTATTTACTAACTCGGTCTATCGCAGTCCATCTATGTTAATTTCTTTGAGGAAATATGTCTTATGATTTCTTGTAGTCGTCACGTCCTGAAAGCGGGTCATTGAACGCGTAGCCAATATTTATGCTCAAATAGTAACGCTACGAGTGTGTTACGAATTTTCTTTGACAGCCAATATTTTTAGGAGGGACACGTTTCAACGTTGGTTTCAACTCCATACAAGGTAATTGAAAAAATATCTAAAACCTCTTAGTACTAATTTCGTATCATAATCTCGAATAACGTGTGTTCTTCAACATTTCTGTTGCTGTAAACTGCGATAGGCTGAGTTAATCCCTGGTTCCTGAAAGTCTGTTCCTCGAACTGTCGTTAAATCTAAAGTCACAATTCTGATTTAATTATTGACTAAAATTACAAAAACCCATCACAGATATTGGCATGACATTTGACAGCTGAAGAAATTGAACAGCCTTTCAGAGCCCTAATTTCTATATAATTATATATATTTTAATGTGTCTCCGGTGCAATCCTCCATAGGTAAAGTGTAGCATCTTAAACGGCAGTAACGTGCTACTATGTCCGCAGCTCCAGACCGGGCCGACCACCGAAGCGTGCGTCAGGAGTAGGACTGTCACTCGCAGCCACGCAGTTCCCGGGTCACCCCTTCAAGAAGCACCGCCTCGAGAACGGCGAGTACTCGCCTTATGAAAACGGACATATGAGTGGTATGTACTAATTAATAGATATATTTAAGATAACTATTACGTTTAGACTTTTTTGGAGTGCAATTGGGGTGATCGTAGGTACCTATAGACTGATACTGTTCAAAAACAAGGAAGATTTTAGCACTATGTGGATGCGTTTTCAATGAAGTATAGGATAGACTTCGTTTCACTGTTTTATTACACCGTTCAATGAAACATATGATGTAGGCTCTGTTTTATTTTGATGTATATCAATTGTATGGTTAGGTATATGATTTTGAAGAGTTAAAAGTTTCTAAAATTAATTTGTCTAATATCGCCTAATAATTCAATAGCTAAATTTGAAGCCGTAACTATACAGGCTAGCTAGACAGGCAGAGTGTCATAGGCAAAGAGAATTAAACCATAGGGGACACTTCTGAGGGAGCATAGCTAACAGGATATGATGTCACTAAGATTACGATACGGTATGAAAACAACACGACTAAATTCCCACCATAACAAATGTGCCTTTATATCCCAGTGATGCCTTAAAATTCGAATTAAACACAAAGTTATTAACCCAAAGATTAATCTCAACTTAATCTGGCTTTGTAATATAAATCAAAACAAACGGTACCATGACATGTGATAACATCAAAATCGGGTTTGTGTAAGCTCCGGATAGGCGCCGGATATGAATCCCCATCTTCTCGGGAGGTATGCCTCCTCATTTCGTATACAAATTACACAAATACAAAATTATCCCAACACAAACGGAGAAAAGGGAATAAAGTGATTAAATAGAGCTCAGCGCAAGACGGCTAGCAATCAATCATTTTTGTCGCTTACGGCTTTGTTGATACTGCCACTTTCCATCTCTTTTTGTCGTGTGCATTAGGCAAATTTTGTCTCGCTTCAGCATGAAGTGTCGTGCCAGACAAGGGAGCAATTACATTCGTGATCTTGCATAAGCGGCACTTGCTTATCGCGCACTGCCGCATTTGACTTTGAGTGTAGTTTGTTCGCTTTTTTCCCGAAATTTGCAATTCGAAACACTCTCATGTCTGAAATAAGCATTGCTTTGTTTTGCGCTTATTGCATTTCCATTCTATAAACCAGTCACATTTTTTGTTGAACACGCGACCCTCGTTCTTTCGTATCATTTCTTGTTATTGTGTTTCGTATCGCATCTACGCTTAGTTAGTTTTAATTATTTTACAATTAGTGGGAAGATGGATGGCTCTCGCAAGGGGTTTGATTTGAGATTCGAAGCTCACGATACTTATGTCTATATGTGTATACTTAGATAGGTTAACGAGATCCTTAACTGGTTTTGATACTTTTGGGATTATTTGGTTAGTCCAAATTAAATCATAAGTTTCAAAACTCATTCGTGGGAATTTATGTTGTATAATGTTTCTCAAGTTGGTTTCACTTATAATATAATACTGGACAGGCTGTCTTAGACATTACTAACATCGATGAAGGAAAAAACCGTAAGAAAATCTGGACTTATAGTTAGTATAAGTCTGAAATGGATAACCAGTCTTGACCAAGCGTGGTGATCAATGCTTGTGCCTTCTCTGTATAAGACCTCTTGTCGGTATTTACCCTGCAGTGGGACAATATAAGGCTGGTATTACTATTATAACCAGTTCTATCTCACTTAACACAAATATTAATTAAAAACCTCTTTGATAGAAAAATAAAACAAAGTCTGTCTTTCAAACAAATTATAATTTGGTTACGTAATTCTCCATCACCCATAATATTAAAGCCATTCTAATTAAATTCGTGCGTGTATCAAGTTTCCTTGTACCATATCTGTGTACGGGCTCCGGCGTTAAGCCAATATTATTTTGACGAGTCGTTGACAGTGGTTTACAGTTGATGAAACAAACGCACACACACACAATCAGTCCTGGGAAAGGTGCACTCACACAGGTGCCTTCGGGTATGTACACGCCACACACGTATCTGAGGGGTGTCACTGTCTGAGTGAGTGAGTGAGGAGGCGGGTGGCCCATTTTCACCCCGTGAAATAATAGGATACGAAAACATCGGAGGCAGAATATAATCCTCCTGCGAAGGTTGAACGGAATGGAAATAGGAATATGAAATGCGCGAAAGGGATGTGTCGGCCCACGTGCTCGTTGAAAGGGTTACCCACCGATGTTTATCTTAAGGCGCTAAATCTAAACGGTTGTTCATTCCGCGTTACGACTCTGATTTGCGATAAAGGTCTCAAGTAATGTATTTTTAAAGAGCCATTAGATTGCAGTTCATCCTTAGTGCTACATTTACAAGTCGTAATTTAGCTCTTGGACGTGCAAATTATTACAAAACTTTATCAGTTCGACATGGTCTGGAGATTATAAAAATTATCGTAGAGTAAGGTTTTAGGGTTATTTAATGTTGCGATAGTAAAGATTCTTGGTATTGATTTAAGCAATAGGAAAATAATTGAGGTGAATGAAGGAAGTGGTAGTGGCAGCCCTAATATTTTAGAAAGTGCCATGAAAATGATGTGTTGATAATAATTAAAGGTTCGGCACGGTGTCGCCGCGAGTTGGATACACCGGGGGATAATGTAAGGCGTTATAACATTACTCGCTGGGGCACAAAGCTTTACGTTCTGATTGAATTCTGCGACTGAAATTAAGTAAGGATTTGCCTGTTTATGTTAAGGGAAGAAGGGATCAGTCAATTTATGGATCTCTTGTTCACGCCTTTGTTTGTTGCATTGTATCTTGTGATCGTGTTAAGATGATTATTATAATAATGATAGATGGATGTCGGTAATTAAATTTATTGAAGCTTGTCGTTAGGAATGGTACCTTAATGTTTCGATCTGAAAGGGTTTTACCTCTTCCTTATAGATGTTTTGCGTTGCAAGGTTGTAACTTTGTAAGTAATGATAAGTAGTTTTCTTTTGGTAATTTAGTTTTTGCAGTTTCAATACGGGTCGAACTCATAGAGCACCCGTTGCAGTAATTCCGTCTTTCTTTGCAATTTACAACTATCATATTGCTAATAAGCAAAGTTAATTGTTTGAAATCATTGGATAATTTTCATTTAATGAGTTTGTAGTGGAATATGAATTTAATTAAAGAGGTACTGACAACAACTTATAATCGCCTTGTTATATTTTCTAACGCTGCTACGTGTCCATTTGTAAAAACTCACACACTAACAGACGATGATTATCTAAGTCGCGTTTTTTACTACGCAGAACGTTATTGCACATTTATCGGATCGCAAAAAGCGCATATTCTCCACAATCACTGAATCGAAAGCTCATTTTTTCCATTTCCGTGTCGAACGCTGGCAAGAAAGTACGATAAACACTGCCAGAGTCGGCAATCATAGCAATTTCTTGCTATCCACGGCTGCGTTTACAATTTTTAATGGTTAAAACATCAACTGGCAATTGGAAGTAATCAAACAAATTGCCGTTGCTCCTTATAAGGAAATCGTAATAATAAACGCGGTGGCAACAATAATTAAACGCCGAAGCGATGCGAGACGATCGAGAAGTGTTAGCTGTTTATGACAAGTGCGTATACTAAGTAGCCATCGAGTTATTTGAATATCGACCGTGTAACAGTGAGAATTTATACTTCGAATAAGACATTTGATTCCAATGAACGGTGTGCACATAAAGTTTATGCACTTACGCCGTCATTATAAATGAGGCTTCAAATAACTTTAATCGACTTACAGAAATAGCAGAAAAGGAACTTCTTGTCGTCGCAATTTCCCTTAATTATGTACACAGTTGTGGCCTGTACATCATGGTGACAAGCATCGAAGTTTTTACTACTTCTATAACTAAAAATAGTTTTGCATAGTTGAGCCACTTTTGCATAACAAGCCTGTAAGTTCTTACAACGGTCTTGTAGATCACCTCGGGGGTATTTTTATTTAAAAGTAAGTATGTAGATAATCGAGTACGCAATAACTGTTACCTACCACATAGCAATGCAAGTTACATTAATAACTTAATTGAAAATACTTCGGTAATTATATTCGAATGTGTTAGCGGGAACTACAGAAGAAGTTCGCTTATTTTCTTAATAGTTGGTCGGAATTACTCACATGCACAAGACCGAGGCTAAATATCTTTGGTATTCATTGACGCTTACTAAATACTCGTATGCAGCTCTTGAACGCAAATCGAGAAATGAACATCGAAGCTCACCCAACAAACATGACCTACGAAATTTAATACAACAATAAATAACCCCATTACATTAAGTCTTCGTTGCAGGACATTTCAATAAAAATTAAGCAATTAACATTTTAATTAAAACAGTCGTTATTGCGCCGTTTGTTGAATGGGAGCATCACTTGTTGCAACCCTGTATGTAAATGAGTGTGAAAAGTGAGGTCGTTTGTGTCCACCTGCGCTTAGGCACGTGCGTCTGCGCAGGCAGTTGCTGATTACGGTCACCAATCAGCATAGCCGATTAAATCGATTATCGACTTTCAATTATCAGTATATTTCGCAATAAACATAGATTTTACAGCCTGCCTGCGCGCAAGACGTCCTGCGATTTCTCAAATAAACATTAAGCGATAGAATGTGCCGTGCCAATTATTAGGAAAGTTGTGATTGCTGAATTGTGAAATGAAATATTAACGTTTCTTGCATTCATTTGATTATAGTTTATCTGCAACGCAATTAAATCAATGCAAAACAGTAATTTATTTGCTCAACTAACATCTCGCTGTCAGCATGTGCAACTGTAAAATGACGAACGCCTTTTTATCTAGCGTACAAGCTGTATAAACTATGATAATTAACACCGGAATTTCCTTCATACACATATTCATTTCCTTCAAAACTTTATAACATTGCTACACAAGTATAAGTACGAATGTAGGTCGGATCATAATACAAACAGGTACCATTCTACGCGTTCCAAATAAACCACTGCGAAACGGTTAAGGCAAATATGCATAAGGTAAAATTCACAATAGGTAGGCAGGTATCCCGGTTCTTTGCACTGTGTCGCTGCCAATATTTCGAATTCCAAACATTGGATTCGCGCGTGGAATTATACGAATTCCCTCCCTCACTGTGTATTGCTAGGTATGTCATCCTCAAATGGGAACAGGGACCGATAGATCTACCAACTGAATGTGTAATAGATAAACTAATAACAGGTGGCCCATCACTAGAGTTTTATTCATTAGCCGTAGGGACTGTCACTATCTTATGCACCTTAGGATTACCTCTAGCCTACGAATTATACAAAAGTCCTTAGCATACGGCTGAGAACTAGTTTACGATTCTTTGTATGTTACTCCAGATAATAATTATGGCAAAAAATGGCCACGAGCGGTTATACACTAGATAAATTATTCCATAATAAAATTAGCGATGTCATTGACCGCATCTTATGCACACATCTTACAGCATATGTTACACTGATGTAATTTACCATATTATGTACAGCGATAATAACATTAACTAACGCATGTTTTTTCATCCGCCATCATAGTAATAGAGGTTTCTTGTGAGTGCGTCACAAGAAATGTTTGCGACGCGAGACAATTTCCATACATGCGTCCCGTAATTCCGTTGTACGCAGTGTTTAATTCCCATCGTTTTGTGTCGTGTGGAGCGGCGCTTACAATTAAAATGTCGTTCTACTAGCCACTTATGACATTGCTCACACCTTGGAGTCGTCGTGGCGGATTCATGTTTTTTGTCCGTGGAAAAGCATAGCGAAGGAATTTCTTTTAATTAGCAATACCGGTGTTTTGTAAGCGTCTGCTCGCCGCATTCTGTACATATTCCGTTGTTTGTTAAAGTCCGTTTTATATTGTTTTCTGTTTAATTAATAAAATGATGTCTTGCGTTTCGAAAGTTATTAAACACAAACTCCAGAAATGTCAAAATTAGTGTGAGTACTACTTTCTTTCTGGGCTTTAACGATGTTAGATAAATAAACATTTTATCCGTGATTTCGATTAGTTCTTTGAATATTTTAGTAGAAACGTCCTTGGTCACGATTCGATGCTCGACCAATCACACCGATAATTATTATGTTAATACGATTGATTTATAACCACTTATCAACAAGTCTATACGGTTTCGCCTGGAGCACGATCGACGTTCGTATTCGAGCGCATTGTCGATCAATCGACTCGATTCAAAATTACATGTTGCTCTCTTCCGTAACTCAAGTCCGTTTGTTATTAAATTGACGACACGTAATAACACCTATTAACTGCGAAGAGGCCGAGTGTCATACACGACAAAGATTAATTTGACAATTAAATGTTTTTTTTTATTACCTTGTTTGAAAATGGAACTGCAGAGTTGTCGTGTTGCCAGTTTTTTCTTAGTGGCGACAGCTCGTGGCAATTTCTGATATTTAACAAATTAGAGCGAATGTGCGCGAATGCACCTGTTAATTGCGATTATTATAAACAAGAAGTGTTTTTATTAATAACGTAAAGTTGAAATTAGTAAGCTTTAGTGTGACAGTTTACATGAATCTAACTTCAACTCCGTATTTTTTTGATATCCAATAAATATTTTAATTAAAGGTTTGCGCATTCGTATATATATTTATAGTTTATTATTACAGTGTTAATTAGAGCTTTAGCCAAGCATGTCAGTTTGTAAAATATTGCCAGTAGTTATTATTGCTACTGTTGGCATATATTTCATTTTTAATAGTATCACTATAACTTCAAAAGCGAAACGTACTTTGGTAATAACAGCTGCTACCAAAACCACTGGCAGATAATCTCTCTTTTGTGTATTATTAATAAAAATATGGATGGATATTTCAGTATCTTTGCTACTTATTATGTAACAATGGTGTTGCTCCTTTTGTTAACATTCACGGATGAGTTGATCCTTTTTGTAACGTTTTTAACAAATCACATTCACATACGGATATATTGTAGTCCTTGTAATTTTATTTGAGTTACAAATAGTTCGTTCCTAACTGATACTTTTTAAAGAACAACTTGTAATACCTGCTCAGTTATTTGAATTAAAAGGGAACGAGAAGGTTTAATAAATAATCCCGCTGGTTAAAGACATTAAGTCGTTAGGCACTTGAGAGCTCAGGTGGTAACAATATTCTAATTAAATAGGCATTATATTCAGGATGTTGTGTCGATTACCTACAGCCATCAAAAGCTTTACAATATTCATCCGTTAAGCAGCTCATTACGAAAACCATCAGAAGTTGAAACATAACTCTATGTTTTTAATTCTGACGAGCTCACGAGCACATTGTTTGCTTTGAATTAGTTACACAGTCAATCGCACATCACACACGAAAATATGAACAAAATACAACAGAAAATAAATATTTTGATAAGTTTATACATTACAGCCTATTTCTAATTCCAAACATAATAACACGTATGACACATCGTTATCCTCGCGTGCATTTATCCTGGATAAAACTGTATCCCGGTCAATTTACGAGTAATTAAGCCTGACCCTCTTTCACATCGGGGGAGGAACTTTTATTTGGATCGTTGAAATAGTCCGGAATCGCCGCTAAGCTCCCATCCTATTGGCTGGTAACGTGTAAAGATTTTCCCGGTTTCCCGGGAACTTGATTAATGTGTTCGTATGGTGTGAACCGCTGAATTTTCTTTTTATTGCTATTTATATTTGAACGTAGGTTGAGATTACTGTGGGTAGTGTACATTACTTTTATTGTAGCGTATTATTCAATTAAAAACTGGTTGTTTATCTTAGTTGACAGCAGCAAAAGATGCAAATGTGAATGTACTTTTTTCTTTTGTAGCGTGACTTTTTAATATAATTTATACATTTGCTGTGAAAGTGATAAAAAGGAAAGGTCAAAACAATTTGTACTTAGAACTTTAGTTTTGTTTTAACATATTAAGTATTAACATATCAAAATATTAATTACATATCTATTTTAAAGAAACTGAAAAGTATATATTTTAAAGTAATTACAAAAAGCAGGAATTCTAGTCTCGACTGCCGAAGCACTCATACAAAAACATCAAACATAGCTAAATCACAGTACTTACCTATAGGTACGTAACTACGTGTAATATTTCTAAAGGATGAACGTCTTTGCAGACGGACTATAACTTCTCAAATTGCGTTCGTAAGTAAGGGACGCGGATTAGCGTGTGCTAGGGCAAATATTTTATTACAGTCCAAATCTCCAGCCCTCAACGTTTTATTGTTCATAAGGCTCGTCCGAGCCAAATGAAAGAGTTTATGGCAAGACATAAGTCGGTTGGTGTTGCCAATGTAGGGTCGCCTGTCTCATTATAAGCTTAAATGAAATAACTTATTACTTCGGAATTATTTTTCGAATACTTAAATAATATTAGGTGAATTAAATAGCACTATTTTAAAGTCCCAATTATTTATGGTCTATAAATCTATAATCAATAAAAATAGTTAAGCAATATTCTAATGTCGTTACAAATGCATCATTTTTATCACATTAGAAAAATTAGCATAGAGTAATAAATAACTTGCCATTTTTCTCCGCTGGCACCTGGCAACCCAGTCTATCGGTCGGTCTTGTTGACTCACGATATTGACCGTTCGCATTTTGTCGGCGATGGTGTATTACTGTTATTGATTGTACTCGGCGCGTGACTTGTGTAGACGATTGTACTTCGACTGATAAACAAGTTGTAAGACTTGTGTATAGAAGTGTCCGGCCAGACGCGTCAATCACTTTGTGTTACAATCGTAAACGCTCTTTCATTAGTGGGTATTACTGGGTAATCCAAATGTCAATGAATGTATGAAAGTTTTTTTGTTGGTACAGTTATGGTATAGACATTCAACGTGGTTTGAATACACAAAATGTGTGTATTACCAATTAATGACTTGGTTTAATATTGCTGCAGTTGCCGAGACTGCTAGGAATTTAAAATCTATAGAAATTTCATTTTTAGGGGTCCGTACCCAAAGGGTGCCAACGGAACCCTATTACTTACCTCCGCTATCCTTCCGTCCGTCCGTCTGTCTGTCGGCGGGCTGTATCTCACGAACCGTAATAGGTAGTCAGTTGAAATTTTCTATTGTCGCTGTAACGACAAACAATAAAAATAAAATAAAGTTAAACATTAAAGGGACAGGGATACCAGAATTTTTTTTTTGGCGTTGTTTGCCTTGTGGTACGGAACCCTTCGTGTCCGAATCTGACTCGCACGTGTCCGCTTTTCATGTTTGATGTGTGTGTGTGTGTGTGTGTGTGTGTTTGTATGTTTATATACGCCTTTTTTTTACAATATTTTTACAAATGCCAATCTTTATGATGTGACCTTCCCATACTAGCATTTCCATACAATTTAATGTGTCTATTTATCAAAGTTATTGTCGGTTATCGGGAAATCTTTGATAGTTTTATACTCAGGCTGTAAATAATAAGCATACGTTTTATGAGGGCTAATAATACAAACCGCGATTATTCACTGACGAGCAACGCGCGCTAACGAAGCTAAAACCAAGCTTTTGAGTGTTCCCTGTAATGTTGTAACGCAAGCGTTATAAGATCTGTCAAAGTCGAAAGTGCAATTACGATTGCTATTTCAGAAAATGATACCAAGGTGTTGCCAGTACAATTAATTTATTGCCTAGTAAACCGATAAGAGTTTGACAGACAGTGTATCAGCGCTGGAAGCAAGTGTTTCAATTTAAAAACTTTGTTTCACTTGAAGCCAGTTGAAGCGTCAACTCGAGCGATTTATCGTGCAAACGCGCGGTCCGTTATTTTGGCCAATCGCATATGCCATTGGTATACAGACCGTACAATTATGTATTTATTGTAAACGCTACGATTGCCGGCTGACTGTAATTTGCTTTTAATTCGCCCTCTTTCGTATCATTTTCGAGTTTCTTCGTTTTGCCGACCGTTCCAAGATTTGTTGTATTCCATAACACTTTGTTACTCTGAAGCTCGGAGTTAGTAAGTTTTGTTGATTCATTGGGGTTTTGTTCGTTTAGTTTAGTACATTGTGCTGCTGAGGTTTTATTAACATTTATCGAAGAGGAATCACAACTTCTACATTGTATTGCATTTATTACCCTCGTATTTACTCTCTGCGACTTAATGCATCCAATAATTTATTCCTTACACATGATTTACAGGCCATTACGGTAATGTTAAGGTTTCCAGTTAAAACCACCGAGTTATAAAGTCTAGGAGGCTACGTTTACGATAGATGTTATTTTACGACAGCAACAAAACTTTAATAAAGCTTTCCTTTTATTTTATTACAACTGTGTACAAAGTGCCTGCTCCATGTATTCTTGTGCGCGGAACGGGGACTGGGAATGTGTTCCCAGCCTAACATATCTGTTAAATTAATATCAATAGCTTGTCTTATTTGTTTGACCGAAGAAGTATTATCACATATATCTCGATATTCTTTCGCAGGGTATATTCATTTAGCAAAATATAGGTTATACGTGGCATTCACGACAGTCCACATGTAAGTTTTGCCATCGTTGAATGTTATCGGTAACTATAATTTTAAAATACACGTTTCAAGAGCTGGTATTAAGTTGTTAATATGTACATTTTTTTGTTACATTTTATAAGTATTTAAGTATATTGATAGTTAATTTTAATTACATGCCGTTTTATTACGCGAGCTAAATAACATTACTTTTGGACGGTTTAGGAGTCGGCTAAATATGTGTGGGTAAGAATGTGAAACTGCCGATAGCATGCACTAAACGGGCTGTCAAAAATTTTTTGAGTACCTATCTGAATAAATTGGTGTATTTAAAATTGTTCAATAATGAGTACCTCAACGATATTATGTAAGCGTCAGGGAAGAATACAATGTCAGTGTTGGCATTCGCTCCTTTAACTTTACGGCCAATCATTTATGCCCGGCTCGTTTGGTCATTTTGTAATCTGTCTGTAATAAAACTCAACGGTTATTATGCCTGTTCCATTATCTCGAAACTTGCCAATGTTGCCTCCTTTGTTATGATTAAAAAATTCGAACGATTCCAAATTAATTTATACTACCTTCTGAATCTGTTTTTCCTTCAATAAAGTTTAATCCTCTACTATAAAAATCAAAACAAACAGCTAAACACCTGAAATTGGATTTTTTTTGTCAGAGAGTGCGTCCCTAAAGTTTTTGCGGTTATGATTGCCTTTAATCCAACCTCCTTTAAACACATAAGTGATATAATTGGGGTCCCGATTCTATCGATTCTAATTCGAAATAATGGCCAGTAATTTGGTACGACCGTTTGTCGAGGACAGTCGATATTCGATCAATAAATCGATGTGTATCGATATAATAGCGGTTCAGAATCGACGTTTCATTTCTTTAAATGCCCTGATCAGTGGATTCGCTTAATAATAGTCATAATGTTAAACGATGAACATTTTTGTCGGTTATTGAGCCACAATTTGTGAGGGATCACTTTTGTGTTTTTTGTGGTGTGCACAAATAACGTTGAGGTGGAGTCAGGGACGGTCATTTCAAGTAAGACAGTTTTCTGGAACAGAAACTTTAACTTCTTGAAAACAAGTCAACCTGCAGCACTGCCTTGATAAGTTACCAATTTCATATGGTTATGTCATTGCGTTTTTCTCGATCGGAAGTATCAAAGACGTATAAACCTGAAAAAGGGGAAAATCAGATACAAAACTTCGTTCAATACTTTATTGAAACCAACCACACGCTACCATCATCCCGTGAAACAAGTCTAACACTTAATGGAAGAAAACTCGTTCAAAACAACCACACTGACCGCTCTACGAATCAGAAAGAGACGTACTGATATAACTCCGTAAATAAGAACGAGACAACACTAAGGGTTGTAACCACCGCAGGTTATTACGAGATTTAACACGTATTTAGTTAATTAATAAGTGCGGTTGACCGGCGCGGTCGTGGGTTCGTGTCCGGGGATTTGTAAATATGTTTTCTGGTTTAGTGACCTAATTGTGGTTTTTGGGAGCATCCCATCACTGTTAAAATATTATGTTATCTGTGTGTGAATAGGCGGTTTAGGAATAAACTTTAATAGGTGTACGTTTAATGTATCTTTAAGGAAGGGTTGCGTCACTTTTTAAGAAGCAGGTGCTTGGCCAACCATGGAAAAAGATCGCAAATTATATCATTAAACTACAATAGACTTATTGCTTCGTTATCACGTTCTTGTGTGTGGTTGTCCTGGCAACACAAGCACAACAAATTAGTAAGCTTTAAAGTAGTTTCAAGAAACACCTAGTGATCTGTTCATAGAGAAATAATTGTTAAACTATAATAAGCCTGGCAATAACAAGTGCTGAAGAGCTTGTAAAAAACAATATTCCTAAAGCAAACACAAAATAAAATCATTTCACTCAACTTCCAATATGGCAGCCAAAATGTTGACATACTACCGAAAGTGTTGCCATACTACTGAAAGTGTTGCCACACTCAACATAGAATAATTAATTACAATAATAAATACGAAGTTGGTCGGTATGGTTCCGAAGATAACCGAAACGGTTAGTTAAGTAAATAGACCCAAACAATTAATTCTGGGTCCATTGGTCATAATGTTTGTTTGTAACTTGCTACCCTTGATTTCTGTTGGAGTTTGATTTGCATGCGTGTACTCATAAACTATCGGTGTGATGTGGAGTGGTAAGCTAAATATTTAATATGCTTATTTTAGGGATCATGATTTTTGGCTGAACTGATTGATTTGTTAGTTCAGAATGTGTACCTAGGGATGTATCTGCCAGTCCAGTTCAGTCAACATTTACTCCACTAAACAGACCTGAAATAGAGATTTTCTTTGGTCGTGTATGCATGATATATTTATTTGCAAGAATATAAGTAGCTAACATAAGTTCTTAAGATCTATGGGTTTCACTATATCGGCATATCTGCCGTGCAAATATTTAGATTTTACATCTTCGTTATACTTATCGCATGCAGTATCCGTTTAGTAGGTAATTATCAATAACATAAAAATACTAATAATAATTTCAAAATTTTAATTTGGATTACAATGCAATAATAAAATTAAATTAAATACAATTCTAGTCATTTAATAATAATTTATATTAAAAATAGCGATCAATAATAATGATGTCATGTCTAAAAATTAAAATGTTTCAATATTACTTAATTGGTAGTGGTATTGTTAGTTTTTTTTTAATGAATTGTAGACTCTAACCTAGATTTTTGGGCTGTTTACTCTTTACCTCTTTACCTACCCACCCTACATTTATTCTTCTTATTAACCTTTCAAAAAACCTTTAAAAAAAGTAAAAAGTTTGGGATCGGCGATTCTGGGCTCTACGGCGATACGAACAATCAAATTCAGAGCTCTTTTTACAGTGGTCTTCCAAAAGATTTGCTTATAATTAAAATTTTCGCATTAAACACACCGCATCACATACCTGTGCCCTTAATCGCGGAACAAAGCGACACACAATATTTAATATTCAGCAATCCCAAAATCCTTTGTAAAACGCTGCCACAATGGAAAAGGGTATTTTCCTTTAACGGTCCAACCGTTAATTCGTGTTTAATTCGACACCTTGTTAATTGTTTCCGACGCCCCAGTAGGTTTGGTGACCTCGGGGGGGCAGACAGGTCATGGGCAGCGAAAGACCACCCGGCACCTCCAAAAACACACCCTCAAGGGGGGTCATTTTAAGAATATTTGCGCTTCACCCCCCTTATGTTTACACGGGTTGTTTGTGGTACCCAGAAAACAATAGTCTCGAAATTCATTGCTCATTTTATTATTGTTGATACACCGTTTTACGGGCGATTCGATTATTGGAACGAGTAATTAAATGATAATACTGGGCATTAATTGGATTTTACCTGAGTGTTACGCCTAAGTGGTCTCATGTTTACCACAAACCTCATGCCGTTTCATGGCTCAGGTTTTGATATTACCATTTAATGGAGATTTTACTATACAAAGTTTTGCTGAGTTCCAGGTATTTAGATTATGACCTGTTATTATTGTAGAATCGTTAAATTCAAGGGGCTTTCGCAAGTATTTTTTCTATTATAATTCTAACGTAATCTTCTGTTTCAGAAATGGCTCGCATGGAAAAGTCTCCCCTCCTGGCAAACGGCTACAACGCACCACCGACGCATCTGGGCCCCATGGGTTTCATGCACCAGCACGCACTCATGTCCCCAGGCATGCCCCACCACGGCGTGCCGCGGCCTGACGGCTCCATCATCAAGGGGCAGCCCATGCATAATATGGAAGCACTGGCAAGGTAAAAGGACGTTGATGAGAATTTAATGATCCGATTGGAGTAGTGACTAGGATTTACTGTCGCCATTAAGCGTTACAGGTTCGATCCCCGTTTAGTAATCATAATAAATAATTCATTTTGAACCAAATACTTGTACACATTTCATAAACCTGCCAAACTGCGTGACAGTTTGTCGGCAGAATTAGAGCTCGTCTTAAACACAATTTCGTTTGGAACACATCCTTCTATAACAACAGCACCCACAACACAGGGAAGTACAGTTTCATTTTGTGTTCTATATTATATTAATCATACAAAAAAGCAAAATTAGATAAATCCTGGTCAGTTTTCATAAATAAAATAGATTGGAGATTCTACTGTTGACATAAGCCTCATATAAACGGGTGTTAGGCTAGTTACAACATGCTTTCTCAATGGTGATATGAAAGTTAAACACTATAAAACTAGAAATGAAATTCTAAGAAAGGACGTGCCCTTGTTCAGACGTTTGCCATCGATCAATCTCGATATCCTATAAAGGCAAGAACATACAAGTGATAAATGATTTATTTTGTAAGTAGGTTTGTACATACAAACATTTTTACACGTCAATAAAAAAAAATCGTCAAAATATGTTTTAAACTAGATGAGGTCGGCGCAAGGATATGATAGACCCCCTTTTTTATTGTATTTGTATTAGTTGGCTTTAATGACCAACCAGGATAATTTCAGGAGCCACAGAAAGTATAAAAATGCATCCAGCCCAGAGATTCTGTCAAACTTTTATGACTTTGTCCAAGCTTGGACATACAGTGGCTGCTACACTACATCTATGGTTGTCATAAACCCTATGGCCGGAAGTGAGACTATTTCAGTTTTTATTGATTGAAAGATAAAAACTAACGCACCCATAATTTATGAGAAAGATTTGTTTATGAAAAGATTCGAAACAGGTTAATTTAATATACTAAAATAACACGATTTTCTATAGGTAGCCGCTTACAAAACAGTTGTGTTAAGGAACGAAAAACAATGGATACACAAATAGATTGGAGGAAAATTAAAACTTGTACTGAGAAATTCAGCGGCACGTGTAAGCCCAGTGTTTTTAGTATTACAAAGAGGGAAAATTTGCTACATATTGTTTCAGGAAATAATGAACGGTTTCAAAAATCAAGTTCAATGTTTCGGTTCCGGGAATCTTTCTCTTGTTCAATAGTTAGGCTTCATTTGTTATTATTACACAGGGTGTTTGGGAGATGGGTGCAAAGCTTGAAAGGGATGATATTTTAGGCCATTTACAACATAGTTAGCTAAACTTGGACGTGTGTTCCTTTTTTTTTTGTAATGCAATGTTTTTCGACTCTTAGGTACCGCCTAGTGAATAGAGTTTTATTCAATAGAAAAATCGGCTTAGTTACTGAGGACATAAAGTCGTTATTTATTCACACTAGTCAGAATCAGTACCCGAGTAGTCGGGCGATTAGCAGTTAATTGAAAAAAAAAGGGTTTTATAGGTAAAAACCATAAAGAATCAACAAAGAAAAAGAAACAGACTTTATCGAAGACTTAGCTTAATATGTTTTAAATGGCCTAAAATATAATTCCTTTCTAGCGTTGCACCCATCTCTCCAAACAGTCTGTATAACTTGCGGGCAAAATATAGATAACTTGTTTATTAATTGCCGATTACTGGTGGTCTACTCTCTATGCACGAATACCGTAGTTTCTGATGAAGTTACACACAGGAAAAAATTAACATTGCCCTACTTGATCAATCTGAAAGTGCTTCATAGCATTCCTTTAGATTCCAATAAGCCCGTACTGTTAAAATTCTAACTGGATAACCAAAAACTTAAAAAAAATCACTAGAAACAAATTAGAATATTCAAACGACGAAAAAATAAATCTTCAAAACACGTCATAAACGGCTTAAGTACGTATTAATTCACGAAAAGAAACCCTTAAGCAGGCCGGTCAAGTGGTTCAGGTTAAATGTCCAGGAGGGAAGTTAATCCAGTTAGAAAAGTACAAACACTGAATGCCCTCACTTCCGCCCGAAGACCCACAATGCTCACTTGACTTACCCCACTGTCTTACTGCCACTCATGTTACTTAAGTGTGCCTTTATAAACTTATATGTGACATCTGTCTTTGTAAAAAGTGGTCGTCGTTTAATATATAGGTATGTGCATATAGGTATGTATATTTTTGAGTGATGTATGTATGTGTAGGCTGTGTACTGCACTTTTGTGGTTGTATGTTAGAGGAAATTCGGGTATACTGTTGTAGCAGGGATGACTATTCGATACGCGGTTGATTCAAAGTTTTAATAATGAAGAAAAGGTGCTTGATATTTAGAGTTGTGTTAATTCTCAATTCGATTTATGTTCAATTTGTTCCTGTTTTGTTAACTCGTGCGTAACAACACGAACTGAATAGATAATTATGGTCTTCTGGCAGATTTACAAGTTCATAAAGGAGAAAAAGGCAAATTGCTACAAACAGTTTATTACTCACTCGCCACTTGTGACAGAAACATAGATAGAGCTTTGTTTTTCCACCGAACTACGCACATGAGCCAATTAAACCGTACAATATAGCGGTAATATACTATTTAACGCTTCGTTTAATATATTGACTGAGTGCAAACAAAACACATTTATTAATAATTCATGCACACGTACGGGTCCGAGTAACCACAATATTGTTGTGAAAGGAACTATCAGTAAGATTTTTTTAAGGGCACTCAAGTTTAAGACAAAGAATTAGCACCCTTTGCTAGATGATACTTAGTTACAAAGGGCGTTCCCTTGATTACAAACGACGAAGAAAAGTTTAATGAAAAACAAAGAGCTAAGCAACCGAGAAACAATTTGGACGATCACGCATGAGTGGGTACCGTACAAATATAAACGATTGTTTTTAAAACATAATTTCAACGACCCCTCGCTTCACCAACGAAACATTTAATATTGAGTGCTCATAATTATTCCTTTCATATTCAAACCCTTTTTATGAAACTTTCTTTGCAAATACTTGAGTAATTAGTTGTAGATTTCTGTATTTATAACGGCCCTTTATGATATCTTCTCATTGGGTGTACTTGCTACGATAGGTACCAATAGAGACAATATTGATATCGTAAGAAAAAGATCACTTATTAAGTATAATGATCATACCAATCGATTAGGCAACATATTTATGGAACGAAAGTCCTTAACACGTCTTGCGGTAGGAGTTGACTGGTTGAAATCGTCACGAAAGGAAGAAGAGTTGTGCCTACATGCGAGTTTCTCATTCTCTCTGTGTCTCTTTTTATTATATATGAGTGTGTGTGTGCGTGCGCGTCTCGCGTTAGGGACTTCGTTTCTGACGGGGGCCCCCCGATCGCACACATTTTTTTTTTCATTTAAGCAGTAATTGCAATTCAACTTCACTATCATCAACTCTTCTCATCTTTCTTATTTTCCTAATTTTATGATTCCAATTAATTCTAGTTTACTTAGTGCTTTCTCGGTTTTCTTATTTTATTTTTCTTTTTGTCTGCAGATCTGGTATTTGGGAGAATTGTAGAGCGGCATATGAGGACATCGTAAAACATCTCGAAAGGTAAGAATCGACTTGCGTAGAAATGAACTTAGAACATCATCGAATTGACCAGATAGAAAAATATGGGGTTATTGTTCTTATTTAATCTTTTTTACTACTTTTATTTTCTTATTTCACTGTGTATTTATTTCACTCATCAATGGCCATCATAATCCATAAATAATTGTGTATGTAAAATCTGTTTCTAAGTCTTGAAGAGCTCGTATAGATTACACACAAAACACACAAATCCACTCCCAGAAGGGATCATTATTTTAAAACAAAGCGAAATCTTTGTTAATTTGAACGGGGTGCAGATATCACAGGAGGGTGTGAAATTAGAGGAGACAATTAGATCCGTGGATCGGGTGTATTTTTAACAAATGACCGCTCACAGCGCGGGACGGCCGCGGCTGCGGGGTGCGAACGATTCATCAAACTCATTCAGGGGCTAATCTCGATGCGAGGAAAAAGCGGCTCTCATGTAAATTGGGCTGATTCAAGGGCCAATCGGCGGGGGAAAGCACTTTTCTTTTCTTGTTTAATGGATGGTGATTGATCGCCGAGTCGCTTTGATACTCCGCGGTTTTGACTTCTATTTTACTGCGTTTGAAGCTTTTCATACACGTGACAGTAACATGTCAAAAGCTTTCATTGGTTATGCGGTGATTTCCTTACGTGAAAAACGTAGGTATTTAATTTCGCTATATTTCGAATATTTATTACACAAAATGCCGACACATTGGAGGGGCTGCGTTTTAATCAAACATAAGGTGCTCAAGTCGGTTAAATGTTTTAATTTTAATAATTTGATGTTGTTGGTGTGTTCTTTTAATTAAAATACACGTAAAATGAGGTTCAGTTCCCAAATCCATCTAATTAATCGTGTAGATTGGAATATAAAATCGTACACACGTAGGTCCGGGGATCGAGGCCGGGTAGAATTACAGTCGGACAGCGCGCCTTGTACCGATGTGTCACTGTCAGCCGGCGATCGGCCGGCTACGGCTCGGATTAGGGCTGTTTTTAAAGAAATTACTTGGTATTTTTTTACAAAATTCAATTGGGTATTTTTTTGAAGCGTTTACCGATGAGCATTAGCATTGAAACGTAGCAATGTGTCTTTTAGTTTACTTCGAAGTTATGTAAGCAGTAACTGCGTAAAACGCCATTAAAACCTCATATAAGTAGCTTTTTATAACTGAGATCAATTATTTCTACCATTACTACAATTGAGTGGTACAACAGGTAATGTAGTTAAGTCATATTAATGTCCTTGTCTGAATGGCGGGCTTCCTTGCTCTCGCATTATCTTGGTTCGTTTAATTTGCGCATGCGTTCGCGACCGGTTCTCAATGCTAAGTCCAATTAATTGACAGGATTATCTCTGATTTAATATAATTTGTACGTACTGTTTGTTTGGTTTTCTCTTGTACGAGCACTCGGTCGTGTTTCATTTGCAATTAAATTCAAATTTATTTAATTACCGCGTCTAAGTTAATAGTGCTCATTCAGAAGATAACAAGGCCCTAACACAACAAATGCGTACCGTGAGTTCGTTGTTTGTGTTGCAGCCAACATGAAGTTCATTAAGTGCACATACATAGAATCGGACAGGGGAGTTTCATGTACATTTTAATATGCAATTATTTCGCACCATAATTTACTGTTAATGAACACTACCAATTAAAGTATCCATTTTCGAAAAACAGAGTTGTAAATCAAACGCGACAATTACATCGGACAAATCGTTCGGCTCAATGCATTCGTCCGGTTTAATTCGGTTTCGGTGGGAATTAGGCAGCGATTAATCGGCGCGCGGCGGGTTAAGCCGGGCCGGGCGCCGGGAGCCGGCATACGCCGCCGGATCGCCGGATCGGCACACATCGCTGTGACGTCGATCGTTATTCATCCCCGTGCCCCTTGCCATAGCAAGATAGCATTGTTTGTTCACCCTTCATTTTAAACACTTTTTTCGGTGGAAACTTTGGAAAACTTTGTTCGAAAGACTGAAAATCTAAAACAGTACCAGGCAAAATTTAAAGTAATTGATTGAAACAATTAATTGAAATACAAATATCTAAGTAATTTGTAACTGAAGCGCAGTATACGTCATCGCCACGTAACCGATCGTCAGGACTCAAGAGTGGCGTCAGGGCGTCAGCACTTGCGTGATTGAATCCTCCACCATTAATTTCTGTGAGATCAAACGGAGACCGAGGGTGATATTTATCAAGGATATTGCGAATTATTTTAATCAAATCAAATTCCCTTCGTTGTAAACAAATGCTTTTGATTAATGAGACGCGCGACAGAGCCTCGCAGCCGTTGTGATAAAACACCCGAGGAAAAGGCGAAATTAATGGTCATAAAATGAACTCTTGTATCCGTTAGATAAAGATACTGAATGCTTTGAATCTTAAGTGATTTTTCTTCTGCTATTTTGAATGATGATGCCAACGATCGCATCTGGTGACTGTACATTTATATCTTCGGGATTAGTCGGGAGTAATTTCGTGCGATTAGTGCGTAACTTTCGGCACGCTTCCGAAGATATTTAGATTGTCATGGCGTTGAATCATTAATAATAACGAGTTTTGATTTTCAGTGGACTAATATGCGTAGGGCGGTAAAGGGTGCCGCGTCACGGCAGTCGTCAGCCCTTTGAATACCTTCCGAGTTTGTCGCCGATGCGGTCGTACTGGAATTTTATCTAGCTCTTTGTACTTTGCCCTTTTACAGCGAGAACTATTCGGTTAGTTCTGTCGGCGAACCGAACTATTCGTTTTGTTGGCTTTGATGTCACATTCACGTGGACGAGGCTGTACCCTGCGTGGCGTGCATAGCAGCTACAGGCTGCGGTTTTTGGAATTAAAATATTCTTTCAAAGAAAATTTTCAAACGTAAATTTACATAATACCTATTTATTATAGTCACGCTTGTATGTATCTACCTATTTCCTTAAATACTTTTAGCCTGCACACAAAGGGGTTTATTCATAAACGATGACTGAAGTTAAGTAACGCTTAAACGTCAAAAATGTATGGTTAAACAGTCGCTAATCACTGCTTAACTTTAAGCAACGTTTATGAATAAAGCGGATAATGTTCACTTTTTAAAACCTCTACAAAAAGTTGTTAATTCTATAGTTCCTGGCATTCAATAGCTAACAATTTGTGCATATCTACACCCGTTTTATATAGAAAACCCAAACTTCCAAAACTCGATATAAATGGGAAGTGTAAACGGGACTCGCGATGTCATAATGTAAGTTGCACCGTCAGCCTATATTAATCTGGATCCGGCGTCTGACAGCACAAGTCAAATTTCTCATCAAAAATAAGAATTAATGGCGAACGGCATTAATCATTGGCTGGCAAACGGCACGAGGTGTCTGTATCCCATTATTTTGCATTACTAATGATATGTACACAGCGATAAGGCAGCTTTTGGGAGGAAAAATCTACAGTGTCACCGCCCCTGATTATTTGGTGGCGCTTTTCATACTTATTTTTATATTTAGAAGGTTTTAAAAGTACTTCCTATGTAATGTATATAGATTAGGTATCTGTAGAATTCTAAAAGTAGGGACATTATTTATAAAGTTCAGTTTTATTTTAGACGAGAATGCTAGAAAAATTTCTGATAAGATCTAAGTCAAATGCGTCGGTCTGGACTAAATGTTGTATGTAGTTGACTCGTCAACTGCATTCCTAGACTGAAAAAAGTCTCAGATGAAAAATATTCACGAAAATCTAAGTTGATATATTCTAACAGCTGGTTATGTTAATTGCGAATGTTACTTTATGCGGCGAAGCGTGCCGGGCGTGGTGGAAAACATTCATTATTCCATCCTTCATTCGGGTGTCATTTCCACGGAGGGCGACCAAACACACTGACTCCTAGCTTGGGATTAGCTAAATCGTAAATAAAATTTTATTTCTTTTTTCTCTGGCGAAAAAGAGAACGCATTTTTGAGTTTAGATTTGATCCCCTTTTGAATTCTTGCAATAGTTAAAGATATGTTTTTTTTTAATTCATCAGCATTGCAACACCTAATAAATAAATCAAGCTATTGTTAGCGACAAATAATGTGTCTCGTTAGAGAAAACAGACGCAAATTAAAAACACATAGGTAGGATCTAGCGAAGTGTAACACGACGACAGACTCGGTGATCAATTAGCCGCCTTCACTCAATAATTTTTAATAACTTTGTTACACTAATCACTTCCTCACCAAAAGGCGTGACCGTTCTATTTCTAGTACAACGCTGCCATTGACAGAAGATGTCACTTTTCCTTTAATTACGCAGCGGCCTCATTTCTTCGCGCCCTATTAGTACACATCAATCAATGTTGCCAATACCTATTTTTTACCCTGCGACTCGAGTGTTTTTTCCCTTGGCCCGTTTTTGTTTACGGAGATTTTTTAAGTGGGGAATAATTTGATGAGGTCCGCCACCCGACTGTGTTGCGATGCGAGCGATGCTCATTTGTCATCGTCTTGTCATTTCTGCGTTTCTTTCGAGCAGTTGAATCACTAAAGTAATTATGTAAGTTTTTAGTTGATTTTTTCCATTTGGAACAGTCGCGCAGCTTTTATATCGATCCACCGATTCTCAGTTTATTGATCGAACTAAAAATGAAAGTCCTGAGAGCTGTGGGTAATTATAAGTCAGTTTTTGTACTTTGTATCGTAAACACGACATCGTATAAATCGATTTTCATTTGTTAATAAAAAGATATATGGATTGAGCGCATCCCCCCACATTTTTTCTGTAATTAACACGTTTAACAAATGAAGATCGCTCACCACAGAAACTATGAATATGAAATCAGCGTGTCATGCTAATACCCGACATCGATGGGGTAAATCAAATATGTGAATCCACAGATCAAAAGAATTCATTACAGTGTGTAAATCACAATTTGCATGTGGCGCAGAGCAACCATGAATATGCATCCGGGACGCCTGAGTTTGAACATTCTGTGCTGCGTTCAAACACTCACATAAAATTGCGAACGAATGTTACCAAAAAAAAAACCTACCTTTTATATTAACGGGTGTCACATGTCGATACCAAAAGCTCTCTTTACTGAAGTATTTGTGACATACAAAACATGAAACTGAAATATTTTTACTAACGCTAACACTTGAAATGTGTAAAATTTGAACCCTTTTTTTGTTGCTGTTTGTAACAGATTTCAATGATGTGTCGTTTGAATTTCAGTTTCAGTTTTGAATACTTATATAAAGTGGAACATACAAACTACACAATATAAAATTCACAACACAACATAAAAGTGGTCGCGAATGAAATTATGAATCCAATTTGCGGTACCTACTAGGCTACTAGTAGAGTATTTCCGCAAGTCAAGTGGCGAATCTGACCGCGCTCGCGTCACACAGCATTGCTGACTGGACATCAAACCGGACACTTGCCATTTCGTTCGCTTCCTGACCTTTTCCCGTTTTGTTATGCAAATCCCAGTTCCAGGGGGAATTATACAACGCGAATAAAAAGTATTCACGTGTTTACTCGCTGAGTTCGCGTCGAGTGCGAGTCGAGTGTGAGTGCGCATAAATCGGGAAAAACCGCGTTATTTCCATGTAAACATTTGTTAGCTGCCGTATGAATTATTCTTATTCTGCTTTTTTATTTTTCGATTTATCGTGCTGTGTTTTATTGGTATAACTGTCCTTTGATAATTTTGGTGACGGTAAAAAAGAATATACGCGTCGACTTGAAAACCTCCTTTTTTTTAGTCGGTAAACAGGTATTTTTTCTGATCTATTGCCACCTCACAAGATATTGGTTCTAGTCATAAACAATACAGAGGTTCGATAAAACATTATGACAATCTCATAACTAATTGCTTGCCACCAGCGTTTAAATACATTTACAAAATGACACTGAACATATTAACTTTTAATAAACGATGACAAAATAACATATAAAAATACAATTTAGTAGATAATTACGTCGGTACATAATTTTCAAACAAACTACATGAATATTTATGACATTTTAAGTTTATAAACAACGATATATTGTATTTGTCATAAATAATTGACAACAAGCTGGGGTCATCATACGTTAACCATCGCATGGCTAAATAACAGCTCAACCCTACGCCGCCACAAATCAAATGTTTTGATAGCACCGGTATTAACGAGACAATTTGATTGCGGACATATCCGAGCCAAATTGCTTCTAAATTATATTTTCTGTTTACTTTCTGCCAAACTCCCTGTTTCGATACGTGACGTATGTGTGCATAGCAGATGCTTGTTTGTTTCTGTTGCGTTCATTTACCAATTTGTTTACACGCTTTTTTAATGTTCGATGAACGCGTTTGTTTGGAAAATACAGCATTCATTCTCAAATATAAATTGCATATTTTATGTTTCAATTTGTTGCTTTTTTTCTCTAACAAAAACTCAGTCCGCTAATGATTTATGATTATATCTAAGACCTAATCCGTTAAGGTAGCTCCAATCTGATCAAGCTGTCATACTCATTAAGCTGAACAATTCCGCTTGTTAAGTTAATTATTATTTAATTATTTTTTCGTAATTAGTTGTCGCGTGGTTGCCATAACAAACTGTCAGACACTAACTACACCTACACATAAACCTTCAGTTTCGTTTAGCGAAAGTATGATACTTATCATAGTTCTGATTTTATCTCACAAGTGAGTGAATTCTTAAACGTAAGCCGTTTTCCGTATGCTAATCTATTCGTTAGTCTGTGATCATATATGTTCACATGTTTTTTTTTTGTGTATATCAAAAATAATCTTACCGGACAGGTCGATTTAATATGATAATTATTATCATACTCCGACACAAAAAAAAACTAAATGGTATTTTTCTTAATCATTTATTGATTATAGGGTCAAAAATTGCTTATCTATGATCTAACTTCGAATAATCAAATTATAACATTAATTTTATTAACTCTATGTTCGTTTATCTACATTGAGTTGTTATTCTTATCAATAGAGTGGACAAAACTATGATGGATGCGGCACAATGTCCGACTCTGGTTCGAGATAAATCGACACAGATACTGCGTTTGTCCCCAGATAACATCAGTAAAGAGACAGGAGTTTATATCACGAGATGTGTTTATCTATTATGTCCAAGTCACGAATCTAGTTTTTTAATTATAACTTCCTGTTTATAGTGCTTTGTGTATAAAGAGTCGCGTTTGAATTTATAAAATAGTATATTATCACCGCAGAAAACAAAAGGTGCACGTCGATACACCATTATCGTCTCGTTCGAAACATGTTGCGGTCAACGCGAGCGATCACTTCGATCACAATCATTACCCATGCGTCGGTCCTGGCCCGTGCAGCCGCTACAAACGATGCACAATTTCAACCGTCTACTCAAAGAAACTCATGCGGATCGACGAGTTAGTATTCAAGCGGCTAGAAGATACACATATCTTTGTCGCTTTACATTATCCAAGGAATTGAATTGGAAGTGTGCCGATGGATGTGAATTTTCTGCGGTCGCTCCATATGCATGTGCATTGAAGCCATATTTATGCAATCAGCGGTTAGTGAATTGTTCGGCTAGGATTACAACACATTTTTAAACGTTGTAACGGATACGTTTTTATGCAAGACTTATGTGCTTATTTAATTTTGAAAGGAAATGTTTCATGCGGGTTGAGTCGAACACATTATGTATAAACGATAATATGGAGATGCTATTACAGTTACTTATAACATGATAATGGTAGACATTAACACAAAATGAACTCTCTACGTCTCCATCGAATAACAAGTTAAGAATAGGAAAATGACAAAAAACAGCCGAACATAAATGGCAATTCTAACAAATTTTCCTAATAATTGTACAATGAAATTCCACATTATCAAAAAGCATTCCCATTACAGATAATGGTAATGGCCCCTAAAAACTGGGGGTCTACGAATCGTAGGAGCAATTTTGCATAATTATCCAACATTGCGCCCGGAGAGGCGACGCGGTGGCGCTTAAATCCTAATAACATTGGACCCGATCAGAATCTCGTTACGCTACGGTAATCTACTGTGAACAAATACATTGCTGTTTCAATACGTACTTTGTGCACTTTTATTATTTTCTTCATTAGAGCCTCAACGAAATATACAGCCAGTAGTTATGATTGACGGCTTTGCATCCACTTAAGATCCTCTTAGGTTCATCATAATATCTTGGTACTATAACACTTGACCTCTCTTGTACATAACCAGTACTTTATATACCCATTGTATATCTTTCAGCACTTATTATTCTGAAAAAAAGACATTTTTATATCAAAGTTACGACAACATCACGTTTTTACGACGCATCTGATCACATCCCTTACTGCACATAACTCTAAAAACATCTTAAAAAATCGTCCATCTTCACAGCTTTTCCAACGACAACTTAAATCTCCTCACGTACTTGTAATATCGTAATGAGCTCCTAAGCTCCGAAAGACATATTTTATTTTCCACCGAAAACATTTTATATTTCATTTCACGTTTCATAAGCGGAATTTGCATGTCCCTTCTTGTATTTGGCAAGCGTAATGCTCCGGTCGCTTAGTGCACTTTTATTACGGTATTAAATGATGTAATTTTTTTCATATTATATTATTCAAATTTAAATAACTGTCTCCGGTTTCCCCCGCGGAGGTCCCACTGTCTACTGTTTCTTTTCGACGCCCCCGAATTTGGTTATTTTGGTTAGATATTTCCGCTCCAGAACATGAGCTGCGTGGAGTCGCCATGTTACTTAAAAATTATTCATCCTTTGGCTTAACATAATAGTTACGACTGAGGGACTAGTTCATAAAAAGAGTAGTATGTTGTACCTAAGTATATATTAAAATTTAGTTGTCCCTAAGGACATTCACTAACAAGTGGTTTATTAATAAAACTTAACATGTTATCGAGCATAAAAAAATGAATAAAATTTAACAGAAAACAAACAAAAATGGATTACTTTAAGATACAAAGAAGTCAAAATATAAATAAATGATGTAGTTATTCAGAAAAATCAACACAAGATTATGCCAGCACAAATCAGAAATGTGTAGTTGTGATAGAGTCTCCACAGTTTCCTCTGTTAGAAAATTGGAGAAGTTGTAAGGCCGCAATTTTTACAAATGACGTCGTGACGTTTATGCGTAGGGAGCGCCGCCCGGCGACAAGTCATCATGTTACTTTCTTTCCTATTATTTTGCATTAGTCCGCCCTAAATGTTTGTACCTACAATCATATTGATTAGGCAAATTACACTTTATTTTAAGTAAGTAAGTCTTCTGTTTACTTTAGGCAATTTCCGTCGTGGGATTTGGTTTCTTCTTCTTAATGTGGGAATTGGCTGAAAATAAAGGTGCCACTTGACTATACATACTCTGCTTAGAGTGCATTACATATGTGATATGAATACTTGTAACAGTTTTGTCGATGAAAATTATGATTTTCTCAGAACTTGAACAATGAAAATCCCGTGCATCACATATCAAATCCTTGAGGTAATAAACTAACAAATGTCTTTCAACTGTCTTTCAACCCTAACCAGCCCCCATATAACAAAACAACACATGTACATTTTAGCTACTCAACATTTCAAGTCCTGCTTGTTACGATGTAACGTACCTTCTGCAATATAACCTCAAATTGATGCACCGCGTTATTACTCGCCAATATTGCCTTTACATCATTTCAAAAGCACAACATTACGTTATCTGCATATGCTTGGAACTTTTTACTCATAACAAAAGCCCCTTTGCTACTTGTATTTTCTTTATAATTTATTCCATTTCTCCCCCACACATTGGCATCGGTCGCTGATATTTTTTATTCGATTAGTAAACCCCTAAGGTGTTTTTAGCCTTTTTTCGCTCGATTTTCTTCGAAGCTTTGTTGACTGTTTGGGGGGTTACAATGCTCATTTCTTTTGGATGAACAAGCTTATTTATTCTTTAACTTATAAACTCTTTGTTCAAGGTTGGTACTATTTCGACTTTTCTTTGGAAGGTAACGATTTTCATAGATATTTGGACATACGTTTACTTTTACACCTATCTGTCTTAAAGATAGAAAAAGATGAAACGATATTTGAAAAAAATATGCCACTTAACATAAAACAATAGACATTAATATCAGTATCTCGAAACCGCGGCACTTACACACTCGATTTGTGTTGCGGAGCAGAGAGGGAGAGGATGAGACGAAACTTTTTGATGGATCGGACGGAGTTTGTTTTGCATGTGAGTGATATGTCTGAAATAATAAATGTTGAGGCGTCGACGCTTCCCCATCCCCTCGCTGGGGTGAGCTAAAACGATTTTTGATTTGGGTGTCAAGCAAATGTTTTACGCAGTGACGCTCCAACAGGATTTGATTTTCTTAATCGATTCTTGAGAATGCAAATTCGGGGTTCGTTTAGTATAGACTTAATTACGTATATACTTAAACGGATCTTGTGTTTCTACGGCTTCAACATTGCAGTTTTAGTACGGAATTCGGCTATGTAAATTGACAGCACTATTACCGAAAGCTTTGTTTAATACTTGCGCTAATCAGATTATGCATACAAGAACGGTTCGGAACGGTCGGTAGTGCGGTATTAGGTTATGTGAACGGTCCAGTATTAACTAATCAACGTGCGTTGGCTTTGGTGGTAGATTGCAACGCATTGTCCGCGCTCGTGGCCCCGGAATATCTGTTTAGGCCACTACCCATTCTGTAATGGCAATGGTTAACGTTAACTATGTTAACCTTCCTATGACTTTATTACGTGGTTTTTATGCTAATACTCTACAGCATATGAACATCACTGAGAAACTTCAGTGAATCTACATAAGTAACCAAAATAAGCATTTTTCCGCTGAATAAATCACGATTATCTTTTCCTTGTCTATTTGTCGAAAAAATATAAAATTCACGCCTCTCCATTGTTTTTCGTTTTGTAATTCCGCGGTGTTCGCAACGATTCGTCGCCAATTTGCGTTTTGACAAGTGAATGAATAATATTATTTCGCTAGCAGACTGATGATGGCTGCTGCCGACAGATGGGGTGTTTGTTAATTTATCTACATCGGAATGTTACGTTAGCACTGCATTTTGTAGTTAATGAAAATTGTTTATTTGCGAAATCGTTTAGTGAATATAGTAATGAACGTATCCCTGCAATAGAGTTTGTTAGACATGGAGTTAATTGATTTTACGTAAGTTTTGTAATTAGAATAATTATTTTGTTATTATTGTGGACCAGCGCTGATTCCGATGACGATTTAGAATGGTTTAAGCAAATGTAAAATTGTAATAGTTGGAAATTGGACAAGGACAAAAGAAAAGGTAAACCCAATGCTCAAAATAGTTAAACCACTTGATAAAACCAAATAGATTGATAGTCAAAAGAATCTAGCGCCATCCCCGAAACGAACATTTGAATATAAGTCACACCTATCTGTTTTAATTTAAGTGTGAGCTAACATCATCAATCAAAGCAACACTTTTGTAAAGATAAAAATAAAATGGAGGAAGTGGAAATAATGTATTATTTTATTGATTTGAGCTGTTATCTTTTGTCCGATCGGGTGGCGATGAGTCGATCATTTCTTTTTGATTCGTTAGGGTTTGGGATATCCTTGTTAAGAGGTTTTAATTGACAAAAAATATTTACAATGTGTGATGTTTGGTTATGTGTGAAGAAAAAACGTTTCCTTGCAATTTACGGTTGATTAATTATTCTTAAAGATACAATCAAATAAATGACAAATGCCAGCACTTCCTGCTTATGTTCTTGCTGAATGTTCAACTAATTATTCTTCTTGCATAATAAATTTATATGAAATGATTGCTAATTTCCTATGCTATGAATACATTTGTACAAGGGCACTTCAAAAATTTTGTACAATTTTATATAATAAAAACTCGATCAAAAGATTTGAACGGTCTGAAGAATTATTTACATATTAATGGTGAGGGAAATGAAAAATATATTAAATTCAAACGGAGCTCCGTGACTCGTCAGTAAAGTACCAAACGACTCCATTTGGAGGGTTCACACAGAGTAGCACGAAGCACAGACATGTACAAACTTTTAAAGTAGGTAGGTAGGTAGGTACATCAAATAAGTACCTATATATTTTTTTTAACATTTCGATATGGACGTTTCAATAGTTAAATTTTAGTTTATGTTTTTCTGGTAGGCAATAATCACCATGTACAGACGCCAACACATCAGGCTGCTACAATCTGTCAATAGATTTTCTTTAATAGATTTTCAACTTTATCGCTAAAGCTAGTTTCGGGTTAGCTTGATGTGCTGGCGTCTGTCTTTACGTCACTGTAAAAATGTAGCAATTCCGATCCCCAAGATACGACAAATGCCTAGTTTGAGAGTCACCGCCCAGTTTATTCTTGTACAATATAATAAATTTTGAATAGAAACCAAAATTTACTATTCTTATGGTAACTTGAACATCGATTAAGCGATCAATTAGCTGTTAGCATAGTTATCAAAGCGCTTATACAACAAATGATGTTAATCTTTTAACTTGACAAACACAATCAGAATAAATTCACAAAACGGCTTAAAACCGATTTCATAAAATAGCCTAGTTCGAAACGTAAGTCTTTGCGCCCTCTGTTTTGTCACTACTCTGTAATCCACAAAAGGGTTCCGCGAAGGCTTAAAACAGCCACTTATTATGTATGTTACATTTCACTTTCAGACGTCATTTATATTCAAATGCTCAAAAGGCATTACTGGGCAAAAATTGTAGTAGGTACAGATTAACCCTTTGAAATGAAATAACTTGGTTTTGTGAAAAATTATTTTCAATATCCGTTCTTTTCTCGTTTTTGTGGAAAAGGGGGCTTTAGAAACTCTCGTAGCATCGGTTTGACTTTCAAAGAAATAACATTTTTTATCAAATAACACTGGTTACATTGAGAATTAATTAAATAACTACCTACTTATAAATCACAGAATCTGTTATAAAAAAAAGTTTGAAACAGCCGTAGCAAACAAAAAGCGAAAAGTTAATAAGTAAATATTAATAAAAATAGAATCGGAACGGAAGCATCAAAAGTCCAATAATTCACAATCAAAAAGGACCTACAGAATTAGGGTAGCGGCACGAGAGATCGGCATACAAAATGATTACATACACCGTCTTCATCCGCTCACAAAGAAGCGCAGCGGGGTTCTATAATATTATACGTCTGCCTTTGTAGTAGCTCCACAACTCAGTGGGAAGTATGCTTTATGGTTTCAAATGATAAAATTGTTTGTAAGTAGCTTTGTTGGGATTCATTTTGCGAGGTAGCGTGACCGATTCCTGACAACCAACATCTGATTCCGTTAACGAGATATCGAATGTTACTGATATACGTTTTTAATTGTGCGATTTGATTGTTGCAGATTGCGTGACGAACGAGGCGACATGGAACGAGTTATGGCGATGGATAAGGCTCGGGAGGGTTCACATAACGGTAAGATATAATAATTGTCATGAGATTATCATAGTCCCGTTTAGCTCTCCGTCATTCTATGACATTAATGTACTTACGTGCTGGAAGCGCTGTTGGAAACAAGAGATTGTTCTATTACATACTATACACACGACAACTTGTGATCAAAGTATCCATAAATATGTTGTTCATACAATTTTTTGATACAACGTTTCAGACTGTGCAACTAATTGCGTTAGTACAAAAACTGTAGTTTCCGTCATATTTCCTCTTTTTCGAGTCGCTGGCACGACTGTATTTCAAATCTTGTTGGGCCAGAACTTCCACGGCGGCGTCGGTGGCAGCGCAACTATGACTGCATGTTTTGGGACACAGAGGGCGGGATAGGTTTCTGTCATTCAACTTAGTCTATAGCTAGGTATACATATAGTCAGTGGACATAGAACATATTGAAGCAATTAGAATTTACCAATCAATTAGAAGCGAATTGCAAATCGGTGCAAAACTTTCTAATTAGTTTTAATTAACAGTCGTGTAATTGCATCTGAATTAATAGAGTTCTGATTAGATTTTAGCTTAGCTTTCACTTCTAAGGAAATATGAAAACGTGACCATAACCATTCCGTTTTGAGTCTATTAAACATCATTACAATAATGAAATGCAAATTAGGGAAAACAATTCGCTTGATCAAGCACAAAAGAACGATGACGGTTGTCGCAAGTTTTGTCTAAGATTGTCAGGGAAATTCATTGTCAAGCTAATTGGCACCCTACATCAATTTGAATAGAATAGAATACTCTATCTCTCTCTTTCTCCTCTACTTGCCTTGTTACAGCCAGCCATTTCATGCAACTGTCAAAGAATGTGTGAATTGACTTACGGACAATTTAAGTTGGTTTACTTAATCAATTTTCTTCACAAATAATTTCCCTGACATAACACGCATAAGTACCTGCATAGATAGTACATGACACATTCCTAGTCACTGCAGTACCCACTGCTAACCATAAAATCTAACAGGCTCTTCCCCAGGCCACAGTCCGGTGCTGAACCTCTCAAAATCCGGGTCTGGTGGCGACCGGGACCGGTCGGAGCGAAGCGACCGCGACCGCAATGACCGGGGCGAAGGATCCGCGAGCGGGCGAAGCTCCGCAGCGTCGCGCCGAAGCCCCCAGCCCCCTCGACTGCCCTCCGCAGCCACAGCAGCCGCCAGTCCGAGGTCACACTCCGATGAAAGCGACGCACAACTATCAGATCAGGAAGATCATAATGTGAAGGATGAGGATGATGGTAAGTTGAATGTCATTGAAGATATTTTAATAATAGGAAAACTAATCAAAGTAATTATATCAACTACTTCCCCTTAACATGAACCCATTACCGTCGAGAAGCTGACTTAGCTTATACAACCGCGGAATATTGATACATTCTCCGTCTTTGTTATATCTTCCCTGGGTAATAAATGTAGACAGGCAATTTACTTTCTTGTACAGAATATAATAATCACAATTTCACAGCGATGAATATCTGTTTAATTTCTTATAAATTAGATGTATCGATAAATGAGCCGATCATTCCGCTGTAATCACGGCGCGGCTGTAGGCATGACAAGAAAGTGTCCGTGTAACATTAACACGGCCGGGTATCACCCGTTCAATATACTTGGCATGTAATGCACGGCGAAATTACCCAGTAATAGCCCTGGAACCTTCAGCATTCATAGTTCGGAAATTATCAGCCATAAAACCAAGGTTCCTTTTATTCTAGACTGGAAATACTTGTGTAAAATGGCTTCCCATCGATACATTGTAGGTATGGACCGATGTTAATTATTTTACAGCCCAACACATCGAATTGGTCTGAAGTACACTAGATATATAAATTAGTAATATAAAATCTGTACATTTCTGGTAGTAAACCCA
Organism: Apamea crenata; assembly: GCA_949629185.1. NCBI lineage: Eukaryota > Metazoa > Arthropoda > Insecta > Lepidoptera > Noctuidae > Apamea > Apamea crenata. The sequence goes on along the minus strand of OX451360.1, from coordinate 8,755,871 downwards.
CATTGCAGCAAAGAAATAATAGTATAGAATCAATAGAGAGTACAGCGCCAGCGCATCCAGGCGGTCGATTAGCAAATGATCATGCGCTTGCGTTCCCATACGTTTTCCCATCTTGATCCCTAGACACCGCACGTTTGCTTGTAATGGTCCTATATAATAAAATCTTATTACGAGTATCGCCCGCAATTGCCCCCAATGATGTATGAATAGCGCTTAAAAGGACCCAATTCAATTTTACACGTGAGTTCGAGACCTTTTGTTGTTTATACCTTTATTTTAAAATGAGTTGTCCCGAGTAATAATACCTTAAGATAATCGCCAATCTAAGTATCCCTGTAATAACATAGAAATACTAATAACGTGGACATTTCAAAAAGAAAACTTCCGGCGACACCGTTGGACATGCTTCATCCCATATATGTAATAATATTTAATCACGAGAAAGGCCTGTGTTTAGTTAACCGTCATATATCATGAACTATTAACACCATTAGACTCAATGATGGATGGCATGACAATTTCTCCGACGACACGTATTAGGTTCGTTTATTTCTGAGCTTTTATTCATGAGTTTATTGCCGCACTAAATATTTTAATCAATTTAGTTTACTATCTTCCTCTGGATCATCAATCAAGCGAAAACTAGTTATTAAGCCGACGTCACTAAGTTATAAACGCAATTACAGCCATTTTAAAATAGAATGGGAAAATCATAAAATCAGTGCTTGATGGAGAGAAATAACGGTTTAACATTGCAAGCGCATTTAGATCTTGAGATAGCATTTAAAACTTTTATTGCTTCTTTATTAAATAAACAATAAAGAAATTCCACTAACTATGAGAATGTAATTTAATTATTGAACATTTTCTATCGCATGGATATAGCGTGCACAGTGCGGTAACCGACGTGCCGCGACGGTGCCAATCATAACATTGATCCACAAATGTAAATACTTGCTCCATACAATAGCTAAATTAAGTGAAACAATAAGGATTGTGTATTGGTTATTGCAAGCTGCACACAAAATGCTCAGAGAGCGTGGGAACGGATAACTGGCTACGATTTATAGGAAACCTCGCCGGCCGCGGAATTACGGGATGAGCCTCGGGAAATTCGAGCAAACAAAAGATTCAATGAGAAAATCGATACCTGAAATCAGTTTGGCTGTACTCAGAGTTTGATATTTCACATATAATTGTGTCGTAATCGTTAATATTCATAGTTTATTTTCAATTAATTCTGTCGATACGTAATTCATGCTCGTCACGATCGCCCCAGTCTGATTATAAAAATGCTTTTTATAAAGCTCGTGTCATTCAACTTTGATCTTTGTTCATCTTAAGATACCTTTTCCTTTCAATCAACGTTCTCATCTCGGATCTAATTTTGTTTTATATCCGTGAAGTCTTTTCCTCGGCCGCACGGGCCGATTGATTCTGCGTCCTTAGTATTAGTTATAGAGTTTAGGTTCGTTTGTTTAAAATTATTAGGATCCTGTTAATTGGCCTTATTAGGGAGATGGTGTTGTGACAACCCGAGAGTGCTATCGTGCGCATCGACAATGACGAAACGATGTTGTCTTCATTATTTGATGAGCGGTCACTATCTTGTCAGTTAAATTAAATGTATCGATAGATTATTTTGGACCGTGAGAGACGCCAATCCAAGCTTTTTTTTTACGTGTGATGTCCGTTATTGACACAACGCGTACATTATTGTAATTAACTCGTCATTTTAAAAATAATAAATACCTATTATGTTTCATCACGTTCGATGGACGTAGTGTTATCGATGTACTTTTAGTAGGTGAATACCGTCATAAAATTTAAAGGTGCCTTTGACATCAGATTTTCCAAATTAATGTCTTTGTCTGAAATGCCAGGCGAGTAATTATGGAATAAAATCGATATAATATTCGAATAGCTGGCCGTCCTCGTAGCGAATAACTTGCGGCATAGTGCAGCGGGGCATATAAATCGGTTAGAGACAGCCCATTCGGTGTCGAATGGCTTTGTGGTATCCCTATTCTGTGAACATGAAGACGATCTATCGGAAATTCCATCTTGAAATCGTTTCGTAGAAGTATTACTTTCGAGCTATTATTTAGTGCTCACTTGGATTTGGGAGCTTTTGCAAAGTTTTGGCATCAAATGAACCAAATTGTTTCATAACAACAGTTGCAATATTTTCGTAAATAGGATCAAAACCCTTGTTAAGAAGAGCTTTCACACCTTTTTATTGACAATTGAGTTGAGTGTGACAAGTAGTATTTATGATCGTTAACGTTGCGTCATTCGAAATGTATTTCCGAATAAGCAGGCCACGCTCGGCGAACTCCATCAAAGCCTTGCGCCGATGATCACCACGCGATATCGATGTTCATCGCTACAATAATTGCGAACCGAATGATACATGCACGCGATTCTCGAATATCCTCGTTTGTCGGTATTGCATTTTTTTTTTCTTCAATACACTACCCATTTATGACTTCTTATGAAGCTGTTATTGAAATTAATAATCGTTTATTATAGTCACATGAATCTGTGCTCTCTGATTCAGTACCTTAATTTTAATATGCAGTATGTTAATTTTGAGTTGGGTCAATAGTTTTTGCCGTAACTTAAAATGTGCAGAAGTCAACTTTAATGTCAGTCCATTTTTTTTAATAGCTTAATGGCTTTTTGAATATGTCTTAGGTTGTTATTACGAAAACTGCCAGTCTCTGCGTAGGTGTACCTAGATCCTCACCGGTCTTAAGCTTTGATTATATTATTTAAGCTAGCTAGTAAACTCAGTAGCCTCATTTTAAATTGTCAGATGAATAACCCCCAATTTTTATCCAAACTCACACTGAAATTATACAAAATTCCAAATGATACCTTAACAAAATATTTTATCAACAGCTTCATTTTGTTTAGGCGGAGATCTGAGCGACGGCGAGCGTGAGATGCCGGCATCAGCGTCGCCGGCGCCAGTGAGCTACGCGGCCCAGACGAACACTCCCCCCAACGTTCCCGTGGACCCCACAGCCGACACCCTGGTTTCATCCACTGAGACGCTGCTGAGGAACATACAGGGCCTGCTCAAGGTCGCAGCGGACAATGCCAGGCAACAGGAGAGGCAGATCAGCTACGAGAAAGGTAGGCAGTTACTTTTCACAGATTGTATAACTCTCGTCTCTATTGGAGAACTACGTGGCTTGGCTAACAACGTGGGTTTACTTAAATGTTCATTGTCATACGGCAGTCGCTGATCCGTCTACCGAGCTTCTTTTGTCAGTATCATTTGTTGTAATTTAACCCTGATTAGAGATGATATAGCTAAAGTTCGGACCTATAGAGTCTAGAGTCATCATATATTTGGTCCTTACAGGTATGGTCACCTGTAAATTACCGAGTTATCGAAGAATAATGTCCATATTATTAAACAGAGAACATTGAAGAGTAGCAAATACGTAGGTGGGTACGAATTTCTCAGAAATATGGAAGCACCGTTTCAGAATTTACATATGAAATTATCATAGATTATAATACGGAGACACTGTAACATGCAGGAAGCCGTATCGATGTAAATGTTATAATCGATATTAGTCGAGATCTCGCGTGAATCGATTCTGCGTAATCTGACGTATAAGCAACATTGATTAGCCGCTGTTAGGATCTTAGATCACGTATTTTAACCTGTAAGTTCTACATTCTGGTACCGAGCGCGTATTAACGACACACGTTTCATTTGCATCGCATTATATGTTGTCTATTTATTGCGTTATTACGCGAAATTATTAAAATTAGAAAATAGTCGGTAAACAGCAGTTTTGTTGTACATTATAGGTACTTGTGTGATATGTGCGCCCAACGCGTATGGAACCGCTCCGGGCTGCGTTTTATGATACGAGTATTTATGTGTTTGTGTCAATTAACTACGACATAAACATGCACTTTATTTATTGAGACCTACTGCCTTTAGTGCTTAAGAAACATTTTCTTATAGGTAGGTGCCTGTCTACAGGGCCGTTAACTTTATATTTCGACGCACGAAAAATTCTGGCGTCGTTGACACCTGTTGCCTGAGGCATTTAGAAGGGTTTCTAATGTTCGTTATTACTGCAGGCGGATCTTCGATATTTTTACTGCACATTTTTTAGAAAAGTTAAACCGATGACCCAGATAGTATATTGTTGCAGAGTTGCAGTTAAATGCAGGGAATTAAGCGATAAAATGAATAAATAAGGTGGAATTTCCCTTGCGGTGGAACAATGCTAAATTAGCAATATAAAATTTGTAAAATATAATAGATAAGCTAAGCTAAGAGCGGAGACAGGGCTACGTAGTGTGCGCGCGCGCATGTCGTGCCTTTTGCAAATAGCCGTAGTACAGATGCGCCTGAGTTATAGCCGGGCCCACTATCATTACACACGATTCCATTCGGACAGCATAATTGTTTAATTGATATTTCTGCGAGTTATTTATTCACGTCATTCCGTTTTCTCCATGAGAAATAATCCGTGCTTTATGGTATGAGAACGGCGTGCAAAAATAATTTTGTTTCACTGTGAATAAACGCTTTACTTTTTATAACAAGTCTTCAAAGAGTCTTCTTTTAAAATTCTGTTATGAATAGACCACTAAGAAAAGTTCTATAGAATTATCTAGAGTGTTTTGGATATAGATATTTTTAATAAAAGTTTATACAACATTATTCAATTTGCGTTTGCATAAATGAAAAAGAAACAACAAAACGCAATTGTTATAAAAACCCATAAAAATACAGAGCTCAGGGAGAAGACTGGCGCGAGTCATCATCAAACTTGAATATCAATATTGCGCCTCCAGCCAATTGTATTAATAAACAAAACAAAATGAGAAATAATAATGCTATAGGCTAACAAAAGGTTCCATTTCTCCCCCTGGTATATAAGTAAAAGTTAAACGAACACCCTACTTTCATATATTTAAGGATCAAAATCGTACGTTAGCAAACCCAGTAATTTTGTTATTACGATAATAAAATTATTGTTGATGAAACATTTTTTCGAATCGATGTGTCTGGCGAACTTTACCGATGAAATTCTTTTTATATAAATTACGGCAATCGGCCGCTCGCTCCGCTCCGACTCAATTGATAGGTGTTACTGGCTGAATCGAGCTTTAGTTGGTCAGTTTTGTTTCTTATATGCCCACTATATGATTCTTTGTTTTAATCCTTTTAATGTTCTCTAAGGAGCAATCAGTTCTGAGTTCATCTTGTGCGCTCTCTACTAACTTAGTTACGTGTATATAGTCATAATTGTAGCCGCCTTCTTCTTTTTTGCGTTGCTAGCGTCTGCTTCAGGTAAAGGTCATAAGTTATTTCTCAAAGAGAACCGGGCGCCAATTATAACTGCTATTTCTAGAAAAATAAATTCCTTTGCCTTCATAGTCTTAGCAACGGCTGATAAAATCATGCAGAAATGGTTTTCTATTCCAAACACGCGAGCTGGAATCATTTTTAACCCACAAAAGAAGTAAAAACCTTCATAACTATGAGCGACTAAGCAAACACAGTGGGCTAGGTCCCCTCGCAGTCGCAAATGACAGATCACTATCTAGAACAGTCGCTGACGATTTTTACACTAGTACAGAATGGGTTGGAGCAGACAAATGTTTTGCATTCACCGGCTTATCAGATAACGGGCGAGGGGTAGCAAAGGAGTGCGTGATAAACTGGTGTCGATTCGTACGTGTAAATAGAGTGCCAATGAATGGGAAATAGGTGTCATATTGTGGCCTTTTCAAGTGCGTTTTGTTGGAACTTTGATATAACATGTTTGAAAAGAGGTTTTTGACGTGTTTTCATGTTTTATGATGGGTTTTTATGCCGCAGCTCTTTTGTAAAGGCTTTTGGGGCTACGAAAATCAATACGTACGTTACGATCCCTGTCAAGCTTTTGACTATAAAATCAAAATATTGATTCCACATAAACCTACATGGGCGGTTATGAAACGTCAGAAGCTAGGTGCACGGTTCCAATTGGTCGTTTCCTATGGAGAAGAGCTGGAAAGAAACTCCACGGTTACTCTTTTAAAATTTTTTATTGGCTTTTACATTAGGTAAAGGTAAATGCAAGGTACCTATACGTAAATGTCATACAAATATTAACAATGAACGCGGTTAGATTATTTCAATAAAAACAACCCTTAAGAAAACAAAGCGTTGAATTGTTAAATCAGAACAAAAACTTTCTTTCCGATCACATAAAATTCCGAAAGCGGTACATCAACGCATTCCTGATCAAAACTAAAAAACAAAACGCCTGTAACACGGTGAACCGGCCGATTGCGATCATTGCGACATAAATCTGCTTCGGCTACTCTTTTAAGCCTTTATCCCTGTTAATTCTTACTGCTTAGTTTATTTCTGTACCAAATGGTCCGATCTTGTTGCCTCGGTTTTGTTACGCTATTTTGTTTAACAACTATCAGTTTTTGTTAAGCTAAGTGCTGGTCAACGGACAAATGGCGCGCGCGCAGATAGCCCGTGAGCACTTTATGGCGCTTCGGTCAAGATTCGTATTTATTTGCTTTAAGAAAGCGTTTAATTTAAATATAGAATGTAATGTAAGACGAGTGATACCTTCTTGTCGGTAATGTTTGCAGGTGGTGTTGGGTAGAGGTATGTGCCTACACACAGCGCCATCTAGTTGAAATCTATGGAACCAACTTTGTGCAGATAGTGATTTTATTTTTGGCATCTAGGATTCTCTATGTTTTTACAAATACCTGTTTTAGATCAATAGATAATGCCAATAGTTAAAGTTAATTGTTAATAAACTCCTACTAGAGTTAAAAGGTACAGCTATGGCTAATCGCTGTTCTTATGGCTTTAAGTCCAAACACAAAAGTCCTTGTCACCTGTAATTTGTGTCGCAAATGACGTCACCAAACTGCAAATATGACACGTTATAGGGAAACAGCCCATCAATAACGTAGTGAGCGATCGAACAAACATGGACTGGCCAATGATAAAAACTGATGAGCAAATAGACAGACAAGTCTTGTGTACTCAGCTAATGGATTCAATTGATATGAAAGCTTTTACAATGCTGACGACCCGACATTATCGGGGTGAAGCTAAATTACTGTTTTATGTGCGATTTTACATTTGTGCTGCTGATTGACCAGATTTATGATATGATTAGACGTCGTTTTGTTTGTCGACACATTTACTGATGACTGTGCAGTTTTCGGAAATATATTCAATGTTCTATCCCAATCAATAATATATTACCTATATTTCTATTAAAGCCAACATTACCACTAGCAACAAAAGATTGCTAAACCGCAGCATTTGTGCAAAATTACGACATCGCCGCTCAAATTGATTTAGCGTTGCCAGTTTGATTATACACAACATTTAGATTCAACTACACAGTCAGGATTTGTCAGTATAGGTGTTCATCACGAGCGGCCGTCATAAGTTCATAACTCAGCTGTGAGCTAGCTAGCTCCCATCGCAGTACAAACAACCGCCCCCAGCGCCTTAACGAGCCACCGCGAGATGCGCAAGCGCAGATACAAGCAACGACGCATTGTTGCCGCGCCGCGCCAGCTTTCGCACCATTGTGCAACCGAGGTGTGCTGCAAAAATCGGTTAATGCAATCTTTGTTTGTTTACATCCATTTACCGAGCGTTATGGAATATTCTTACTAAATCCAAGATTCGCTATTATGTCAGCTCGCATCAAAACTTGTTTAGCGAGCTCTAACTCCAGCTATGTGTAAAGCTCCATTGTGGTTTTCGATCGCTCGATGAACTAAGTAAACAATAAGTGACATTAAGTGCGGGATATTAAAATGCCATTCCTGCAATGTACCGATACGCGAGAGACACGGGCGGCCATATTGGATTACTTGCGCGTGTCGCTCCGGTTACATTGCGCACGCGACTCGACCACACGCGCGCCATCTAGCGGGGCCTACTTTGAATATTGAATGTGGCTTACCGGATTACAGGCATGTGCAAATCTGTGAACTAGTGTGAACTGAATTGTTATGTGGACAGACACTAATTAGATTCTGATTAAAGTCTGACAGGACGTCATAATCTCGCTACAAAATGTTTAAAAGACCCGTATGTGGCGCTCATATAGTTTCTTAGCTTCCATAAAATAAAGTCACAACTGTCAATGATGAACTATAGCGAACCATAATAGCTAGACTTGAAAGAGTACCTACACGTGTCACCGAAGTCCTCAAAGCGACATTTTCAAGTTCCCGCTAAAAGGTCGATGTCTTATTAGGATATGTTTTCGTACACTTTCAAAAGAAAATATTTATAGGACATGAGTCAATTATTGTTATTGTATCAGAAAATGCTTCTTTCGTGTTTATGTAAGGATAAATAATTATCCTTATTTTCTTAGGGGAAAACTTTGTGCGCGTGTTACTCCCGAGGCGAAATGCTAAAATATTAACAATGGGAATATTAAATTTCACTTCTATACAGTAGGTCTGTTGTTGATATGTGGCTTTGTGAAGTTCTGTATGCGGTTGTGGTACATTTGATTTGGTTATTGTATAGTGATCAATGCTCGTATCGTCGTATCGTATTGCTCGCATTTGTTAACCAAATGTTTTCATCTTCCTTTTCCTAACTGTTCTTGAAAACTAACAAACTTTATGTTTTTTTCTTGCTATTTACAGTATGTACTAAATTAAATGAATAACTAACTAAATTCGAATCAATACAAAAAATCCTTTTGTTTTTTGGTCACTTAAGCGTCGAAGTAGTACCTACTCGTCCGCATCGCTGTCATCCAGAAACGTGCCCACAACACTGGCAGCATGGCCACACTGTTCTTGATATTTTCTATGTCGTCACATTTTTTCCTATCTTGAGCGAAAAACAGCCCATTTTATAACAAGATATTTAAAAAAAAAAGGTTGCCCCACACTACGAATTTCTCCTGTGTCGTGGGTGCGTTTACAGACATATAAACTCACATACACAAACAGCCAGACCCGGAACAACTAATTGAAGAACAAATATTTGTTCCGTGCGGGAATCGAACCCGCGACACGCAGCGCAGCAGTCAATCGCTTAACCACTGCGCCAACCGTGCCGTCATCATTTTATAACAAGAATAATCTAGAACTAGAAGATACTAGACCAGAAGGCCAATTCTAGTAATTGAAACGTTCAAAGTCTAGTCGCAATGTCATCTCGGCGACAAACAAATGTCGAATTTTGAGATATTTTTGACAGATTGAGACTGAGATCAGACTGTGAACGTTCTTAAAATTACGACAATTGCCCCTCAAGTCTGGTCCAGGGCTTTCTTTTTTTTTCTTATTCGTAATATATGTATCTATACCTAAGCTGCTCGATATATCTTTTACAAGACACAACTGGCAAGTAGAAAAGACAAAGTTAAAATTCAATATCAATTATTTTAGTCCTACATAAACTAGTGAATAATGTATAATTCAATAGCGAATTATTCGAAATACACACATTATAATAGTATTGTCGATAAAACGTGTTCTGTATCGTATCTACTTAAGAATGATAATCCTATTTCACCGAGTAGGGAAGGGTTGTGATGTTCTATCGCCCGAGGCTTCATCACTACTGTTGAATTTATCAAGCCACTCAAGCGAAGTATTTGTAATCGGTGGTGAAGGTACTAACTTCTCATACACTTCGATATAGATAATATAAATAAAACAAATGACGAATTGTTATAAGTTGACGAGTTGATCCTGAAAAACTCAATGACAAATGCCACGCGTAGATACTCGTATATATCAACTGCAAACGATTTAAGTTTTTCAAAGTTTCAAGTAATAAGAGATACATTTTTAAAGTGAAAACTTATTTAAGCGCGTTGAGCTATTTTTGATAGGGTTATATGGGTTGGCGTCACTGACATGCTAATGTTACTATGTATAGTTTCAAGTTTTCACTTCTACGGCAAACCATGACTGCTTATGTTTTTCTTAATTTAGGTATTATACATATCTATTTCAAACGAATAATTATATTGTAGAGCTAGTTGGACAGTCGCATACCCAAGGGTACATTACTAACCAAGTAATAAAGTTATGAATAGAATTGTTTTTCAATTAAGAAGTTATAGCAATCCGAATTTATGCATACATATAAATTTATAGACAGTGGCTCAAATATGAATCCTGTACCGCAACAAGCTAAGAAACTCCCTTAGGATCTCCGGATCTAATGTAGCACAATTCACAAACAGAAAACGTACAGACCCCCAATGAGGTGTTTAAAATTGAATTAATCGTCGAGGTGCTAAAGTCGAAATTCCTTTGTAGGTTGCTGTCGGATAGGTCAGTTTGCCACGGAAAGGTAAAGCAAAGGGGTAAAGTGAGACAATCGTAAAGTTTAATAATAATTACATTCTCAACTCTCGTCGCAGGTTGTGCGCAATAATTAACCGCTCGGAATTACTTAGCTGAAATAATTTAATGTGACGCACGCCGAATTGTTCGCGTTGGTGTGCGCGTGGCCTTACTACAGAATGTGTGGATGCGCCAACTAGTACTTATTTATTGAGGATTCTTTAAATAGGGCTGAAGTCAGGAACAGTTTATTGGCAGGCTTTTGTTTTTTTTATCTTATTAAAATCGACGTTTTTAAATTAAGTGGCATTCCGTCAGAACGTGTGAAACTGCTGCATATGTGCGGTAAAGAAAGCGTTTAAGTCCCATCTAGTAGGAATAAATAAATTAATGTATGTAGAACATTTTAATGGGTTGGATCGAGGTGGCTCTGGACAAAGATGCCAGGAAGAATTTCGGGGCGGCCTTTGCTTAGCAGTGGGACAGTGTAAGCAAACTAAAAAAAAACATTTTGAAGAACAAATCTAATACTTACCTATTAGGTAGGTATATACCAACCTACCACAGTATTTGGTAAAAAACTGTATAGGTATGTATGAAAACTTAGCCAAAGTGAAAAATGTGTTGATAGTTATCTTAACACTATGTATGGTAGCTTAGATATCTAAGTGCTCTTAATATTTAAGACTCGTGTAACCCAAGGATACGAATATAGTTTCCTTAGCCAAGGAATAAGATCCTCGATTGTTAGTTTTGATAACATAATCCGAGCTCAAGTTACAGTAGTCGTATATTGTCTCTATGGGGTGGAAAATGAACGCTTGCTCCACTGCCAATTTACATACGGAATTACAAGCCAGAATAATATGTTTGATAGTCCTGTTTATTGCTCTAGTTATATTTGCATCTGTTATTTCTAACTTAGTATTATCAATGCCGCTCGAACAAAAAATACACCCTGACCTAAGTAATTTTTTCAACTTCCGCCATTAAAAGAACTTGCTCCATTATTTTTCATTAAAACATTTCTAGCAATTTCTATTCCCATTGCAGATGGGGAATTGAAATAAAATTAGTCATAGCGTACACCTGCCCGCGACTCGGAGGAGCATTAATATTCTTTATATGCAGTTAAATTTAGGTACGCCGCGGAAACATCGGGAAGTTTGCACAAAAATGAAAAATTACCGGTCAGGGAGCGGCGACCGCAAAAACACCGCGTAAGAAACAACTAATGAAAGCTTAGAGCCATTCGCATAAATCTCCCTTACATTTTTAATACCAATATATCCGGCGAGGGGAGCATTTACGGGGAAGAAAATGTGTAGTCGAAAAACAAAACATTCGCGGACCTCCGCGTTTATATCTTATTTAAATACCACCAGATGTTGTCCGCTTATAAATGTGGATATTTTTTAATCGGTGCCTTACCAGAGACATAATGGTATCAGCCGATCTGCCGTCAGCTGGTATGTAGATGTACACAAGTTTATCGTGTTCAGTGGCTAATTTAAAAATCCCTCTCGGAAAAGTATTCCCGTCGGCCGGCCCGTCATCTCGCCGCGGCCGGTTGATATCTCTTTTGACCCGTATATTTTTTATTCGCTTCGTTACCTAAGCTTTTTCGTATCGTATCGAATCTCGAGGAGTCGTGTAGTCTCATTAAAATAATACAGGGCTACCGGATAATCTTATCCGGTGTGTTTCGATCGCAGATTGGGTGCGCGTGCGGCGATAACACCACGAGTTATTCAGACAGTGCACGCTCGATACGCTGCTACTTTTTAATCCATTTTGCGACGACATCTTCATTATTTGTACCTTTACCATAGTAATAAGGCTATACAACAGTGCCAAGGTTTACGACGCTCGTCAAACCTACGACTCGGTAGCGACATACCAAATGCAAATCCCTTATAATATATTCATAAAATTATGTGTTACACATGTATGACAAAATCTTCCCGTCAAATAAAGTAGTACTAGCAAGTGTGTTTTTTATGAAGGGCACTCGAGGGTTTGTCTTTTAAAAAGTACTCTTATTACGTGCTGCGCAGGGTGAAAATTTCCGCAATAAAGAACTGGCTGCAAAAGATTTTACGTTCTAAATTTCACACATAATAAAGGGAAGCAATTCTTATGATTATTAGCGTGGAGACTGCGGGAATAATCCTCCGCAGTGACATCGCTGTGTGACATAAGCCGGAAAAATCTAATAACAATAAAATAAAATTGCTGCCGGTTTGTAAATTTAAAAAAGGCATAGGGAAGAAAATTCGTTTTCCGCGCCATGACAACCATTACCGTTACTTTGAATTTACCTTTTAAGAGGATCGTCAATTCGGTTAATGTGTTTATACTTAATCTATAAGTAGGGATGCCCAACTCCTATATCTCTGGGCAAATTTTAATCCGCGCATAAAAGATTTTGTAGGTATAAATCATATCAGGCGTCTTTGCTAAGCTCTGAAAGTGCTTAAATCAACAATATTCGTGAGTAATATTTCCTTATGCTATTACTATTAAAATTTCACCTTAAGACGGGAGACTTCCGATTCATTCGTGTTAAAACGTCTGAAGACAGTGCGGAGGGTGATCTGAATGCATACTTTTGTTTCCGAATTCAAAGCCCCATTTCGGTCGCCGCCACCGCAACGCTCGTTTAAATTATTTTGCCAGTTTTGAGTCGTAAATTTTACGAAGACTTTAATTGTTATTTTAACTGCAAGCTCAACTTCGTGTTCGCGATGGCGGGGGCTGTGAAAATATGTCTTAATTCGCTCACCCTATGACTTATGTTTCATTGAAATTAAACCGTTTCGTTCTTTGTACATACTTAAGCTATTCCACAGACAGGTAATAAATTCTCAGTTTAGTCTAACACCTTTTAAATTATCCAAACTTATAGCTACTAATGATATCTTTATTCCTTCTCAATCAGTTCAGCGAATTTGAATCAGAAGCAAAGGAAACCGATCTCCAAGGAGTCGTTATTCTAAACAACTCGGTGCGCACTTGATCTCGTAGAGCATGTCTCAAAGGGCGTCATATTCGAAATTTAAATATTATTGTTGTTTTTACTGAGTGCACTGAAATTGAAGAGAAATAGAATTTATTCTCGCGACCCTCCCCGACTCGGGAATCACATTTGACTGCCGGCAAAAAAAAATAACCAAATAAAAGCCAACTTGACTTTTCGTCTTCCCTGTTTCAAAATCGTGTAAGTATCGATTATGATTATCAGCTAATTACTTACCTTCGAAATATTATTAAATTGTGTAATCAAAATTGATCCTTTTGTTTATGGGTCTCGATCCTTTCAATCATCTATCGACCATTGAGTTTCGATATCATAATAATTGTCCATAATTATATATTCCCTTGAACGGAGCGCATCGTTTTTATTGTTATTTTATTTATAAAGTAATAATTTTTTCGTCGGACGCAAGTCGATCAGGTTTTAAATTTGATTGATCCGATATAAAGATCGATTTAATAATTGAGTGTTCCGCTTATGTTTTGGTTTTCTCTTTTATCGATAAACGTTTTCATAGGATCGGTTTTGTTGTGCCTTCTTAGTGTCTGTGTTCTGATGATTTATGGGTTGCTAATTTTGATGTTAGTAATCGTTTCTGTTTCATTCGATTTGGGATGAGATATTATAATTGTAACATATTCAATAATGACTAGTATCGAGACTGGCTAGCGAACAAATCATAGTAATCGATCGATATTAAGCATCTCTATCGTTGTATTAAAACAATACAGAGATACTTAGATGGTTACTAAGTACGCAGGGACCACCGGGAGCACCTTTTGTTAAGGCTCTTCTACTCGCAAATCGCGAGATGCTGAGATACGCCGCATACCGACGCGGGCCCTTAATGGCCATCCCTCGACAAAGGTAATTTACGTCTCATGTGCGAAACCACTCTTAACTAAAAGCCCCTTAAATTACAGCATACACCGGGATTGATTCGAAATTAATCTCGCTGCCGATGCGGTCTGGAGATTGACGCTTTTTGTTCTTAAGAAAAAAAAAGTGTTATAGATGTTGTGGCTGGGGATTTATGACAAATCGATAAAAATAAGCACCTCCTCCTTTTTGAGGTTGCTTAACAAGTTGTCTGTTACGACTAAACTGCTAAGCTTTTTGTGCGCACAATTTTGATGATGTTATTTCACTCGGCTTTTCATATAAGATCTTATAATTTATATATTGAGGATTGATACAAACTATAGTACTTCTATTGGATATATGATCCAAACAACACAAACGCCCAAAAGCCTTGGAAGCCCACGAAGTGTTCGAGGCTAAAACTTGGATTGAATACTTAATATTAGTAACAAACGATGAGTAAGCCAACGTTTCAATTTACAAGATCACAATCCCAGATAGCTATTGTGCGATATTCATACATATATCTCGGGACCTTATTATAAGCTGCGCGAGCACAAGTTAACTTGTCTCTGGTTTATCGCGAAGATTTTTGTTCGTCGATACGGCGCATGAGCATCGACCGGGCTACTTCTTTGCTCGTATGTTCGTATCATTGTAGATGCGTATCGCTGGTCACCAGTTCTTTTGACGCTTTGAGAATTACTGGTAATTGGCTGTATTTGTTTGTTGTTTGTTTTGGTATTCCAAGTAATTTATTATCAGCCGTTCAAAAGTGCTAAAGGATAGAGTCTCATCAGAAGTTTCGCTGATGTATGAGTCCACCAATCCATTGTAATTCTAAAAAAGATCAGTAACAGGACGTTCTTCAATTATACGTTATTTCAACACTGACTCTACCAACTCTTCACATAAATCAATAACCCAATTTCCTGCATCTAAATCACTACAATTTGAACACAACATTGTCCGTACACGACTATTATCAGATACGTTGGCGGTTCTTAATAGACTGTTAACTTAAATCGAATCTGCGGGAATAATTAAAACGCTAACGGAATTATTAAGCGAAACTGTTCGCCTTGTATTGGACAAGATAGTTGCGGGGCCGACTCGATAGCCTAGACTACGTATACTAGTGTATTTATCCTAATGTAGATACGCTATGTTTTATTGATTCTGGCTTCAGACGACTCCGCCCACGATAAGTTAACTAGAATATCATTATTTTTGTTATTGTCTTTTCAAAGCTTAGGTACTGTATTTATCTCCGAAGCACAACAGACTTTGCTAACGGCTGTTACATTTATATACATATTCATATATTTGTTTGCATTCCATAATGTTGTAAACGTGTTACAATGGCCTAAAGCTAAGATACAATTGTGGACCCTGTAGAGCACAGCAAAAAGAATAAAATTAATCCTTTAACTTGTCAAAAAAGTTAACTATTAAATAAAACAAAGCCCAAAATTCATTACACTTACCTTACTACGTTTCCATTTAAACATCCCGCTGTAGACATCGCAGCACCTCACAGCGATATTTTCAAATTAAATCTTTCAAGTAATGCGCTGCAGTTACCTTAGGTGCTAACAACGCGAGTTAATCAGCGAGATCCCCTTACGACCTCCATTAGATAGACGCAGCTTAGGCACCTAATTGAATAAGGGACCAAATTAAACGGGCATGACCTCTTTCTATTCAAATTCGACTCCTGAGATGACTTTATATACGTATGGCGTGATATTAGGCGCTTATCGATGGCGAGATTAACGTGATTGAAAGCGTGGGGGTCTGTGTTGTCAGTTTTAGTAGATGCAATGTTTTACGTAAGTTTAGGGACGATAGTTTTCTGGGAGGAGAGTGACGTAACATTAGATTAATAATGCATGATGAAAATATAAACAATCAAACATGTCTGACTCACCAATGTCTCATCATGGTCTGAAATCCAGCTGGGATGAAATTGGCATAATTTTCTAATCACCCAAACAATATGTCATTGCAATTTTCAAATTACTATGAAGTTATTATACTTGTCAGTCGATAAGCTATCATGCGTACTTAATGCAACTGTATCACCTGCAGCCAATTAGAGCTTGGCACTGAACTATTTTTAGTTAGAATTTATGGCAATGATAGTTTTATAAATGTTGCTAATTTTGTTATTGTGTTAAAATTGATCAATCAATCAATCAATCATTTAAAACAGTAAATACAGTGCGCTATGTTTTGCCTATGGTAAGACATACAAATATGGGTAGTTTTAAAGTTTACAGTAAAAATTCAAAAATGTCAAAAAATGTCCAAAAATTCAAAAAAAGACAAAAATTAAAAAAATGACAAAAATTCAAAAAATGATATTACCTTAAACTGCTACATGAGTATCATTATAATGTAATTTAGTTTCCTGCATCATCGTCATTACCATTTAAATAAGTCTAAGCCTTTTTTGGTAAGCTATTCCTAGGCTTACATAATTTTTTTCGGTACTGTGATAACCTAAATAAAATGTGACGTTTATTAAGTATTTTGTCTTTTTCCTTTATTCATAAACGTTGCTTAAAGTTAAGTAGTGATTAGTGACTGTTTAACCATACATTTTTGACGTTTAAACATCACTAACTTTAATCATCGTTTCTAGTGTCTTACGTCTTATCTGAAGGCAATTCTCGTAATTCACAACGTTCAAAATCTAATTGCAGTCTCATCTCGGCGACCAACAAATGTCAAAATTTTGTCAAAAATGTTGGGAAATTGAAGATTAGACTGTGAACGTTCTTAAAATTACGAGAATTGCCCCACTGATCAAATTTATAATATTTAACCAATCAACCGACACATTACACATCTAGTTTGGTACTAGATGGTGCAAAGTACACACAAATCGGAACTTCCTCCCCTAATCATTTCCGTCAGGTAAGGTTTAATTGAAAGTTATGCAAATCTCTCAATTCGACTCCTTCACAATAGTACTGGGATTCCGAATGAGTTAATCCGTGTTTATGCTCCTAATCGGCCCCTTACTGAAGCCTTGTTACCGGTTTAGCTCACTGTTAAATTTATACAATGCCTTTTGTATACAATGAACCATTTATTTAACTTAAAAGTTGTTTATGCCAACATTTTCTTTTATTGGATTTAACTTATTGAACTTTACGACATTGATTCTGAGGAAACAAATTATTTAGTTAATCACAACGTATTTTTTAAATAAACCTTAACTGTGATTTAACAATGGGTGTTATTGTTGCAGCTGAACTAAAAATGGACGTGTTGAGGGAACGAGAAGTTAAAGACAACCTCGAAAGGCAACTTCTCGACGAGCAGAAAATGCGAGGTGAGTGCTATTAAATTACAACCAACATCTGAATCTAGCCCAGGATAATATTACTACAGAACACGTATTCTCGGTCTTCTCTGAAATATGTGGAAACCGTCGATAACAAGCAAAGGATTCAGTAAAGAACAAATAGGGCTTAATTTGAACACGTTCATAAATCACGGTTGAATGGTCCGCACCGCATTGGCCACAATTAACAGGAGATCTTGTTACGGGACCATTGTCTTGCTCCTCGCCGCGTTATTTATTTCCAACATTAAAACTATTATTTTCTCATATTACGGCGTGCCTTATGTTGCCAATTTTCTTTCCGTGCCACCGACCCATCGGCGCCTCTTCCATAATTGTTTACGCTACAATGTGTTGTGGGTGTTCAATTAATTCCATTTTTATACGTATTTTCACACGTTATAACCTCACACCGTCTCTTATTGTTAATGTTATCTATTTGTTTCTGTACTTTCCCAAGCCCGGTGCTCGCGTGTTCCAACGTTTTCTTCGATTTATAGGTTCATTGATAGTTTTATGGGTTCCTTTGACGTCTACGTAATCACCATAATTATGCTATTTATTAAGACAATTTTGCTTCGTTACATTGAAGGTTTAAATTTGTTTGTGGTATAAACGACGTACGTTTATTGCTGTGGGCCAAAGCTACCATAATTGGAAAACACAGCCATAATTCGTAATCTGTGAAATTACAATAACTTTGCATAGTGCAAGTATCAAGATAGGGTTCGTCATAATTGAATCTATAAATGAAATAAATAGTGCGATATCATTGCACAGTTCTAGTCCAAACAAATATAAAGGTTAATTCGAACAACACAATACCACCCTTTCTTCGGGTACACCGTGATGTCAGCCAGTAAAAAGAAAACCGACAGAATGGAGGTAACCTTTGTACAAATGTCAGGCGACATGCCAACGGCGAACTGACGCCTTGAGACAAAGGGTTTAATTCTATTGAAGACAATACGACGAGCCATATTGAGCTTTACACTTTAAATAATAACGCATTAATTCGCATCATGTCAAAGCTGAGAACGATTTTACATGTCACAAACGACATAAAGGTGGCGTATATATTTTATCAAGGTAGACATTTCTCTTGTGTTAATGTAATATAAATTTAAATGTTAATAAAGGGACGACAGGTCTGCGAGCTTGCCGTTGCGTATAATGAAGATAATTATTGCTTCTGAAACATGCATTATAATTATATGACCACTAACTGCACACTACAAAATTGTGACTAACAATCTGTAATAATGTTCATAAAACTGGGTGCTTAGTGCTTAGCCAGTGTAAATTGTACAGTGTTTATAGTAGCCGTGAAATCGCTGCTAATGGGTTTCCTAGACTATTTGGCGATCTTCGATCTAGTTTAAAAGCTTTTTGACAACTTATCTACTCGTGCTAACACCTTTATCGACGGCTCTTCCGTTTTGTAATCCGGCTTTATTATGAACTGCATTTGCAGCTGAACACTGTCTCCTATTCTAGTATTAAACTGGAACCATATATCATTCTTCCCGCTCAATAGTGCAAAGGGTCGTCTGAAGCTCGCTTGCCAACAGGTGTCGAGCACGCAACCTGTCACTTCTTATAATTACTAACTTCTATTGTAATAATGTTCAGTGAACCATTATCTAGAAGAATCCCGCACTTTTATGCAAAATATGATCTAAAAACGTTAGCGTTTATAAAATTACACGCACACGCTGCGTGGGATACAAACACATGAACAAGATTTAATATTTCGGCTATGGTATAGGTGTAAGTAAGTAGAACGGGGCAACAAAGAGGGAAATGGAGGCTCCATACATAATTCACACGGTGAATGAACTCGATTGCGACGTGAGCAATACTGTTAATTGCCAAAAACCAATCATCAGATAGCGGTGTACGCGTCGACGCTGTGAAATACCACTTTAGTTACAAAAGCTCGCGCAACCAATAGTGCTTCACGAACCTGAGATGAATAGTCACTGTTCCACTGGAATTTACCACTCTTTATTACATTCTGTTCAATTTATGATACATTTTAACTCAAAATTCCTGAAATATGAAACAAAAAATACAGGTATTTGATCCGTTTGCCATCTCTACTAAAAATCAACGAAGATGTAAAACCGCAGCGATCGAGTTTGGAAATATCGCCTTAGGATTATTAAAACGACTGAACAGTGTAAAATTGATCGATAATAACAGTGAAATGGCCGATCTCTGATGTAGATAAAGTTAAATTGAACTTAAGATTCTTATGAAGCTAATTTCTATCGACATAATAAAATACACGTACCAACGCAACGTTTTTTATGTATCGGAAGTAGATGTAAATACAGTACATGTTAAATAAATAAATGAAGTTGTACTCATTCACCTAGACACAAAAAATAAATAAAAAATGAACACTTATTTACCAGCAACACGTACAATATTGGTTTACACATCGAAACTTACGTGCGATTCTAGAGCAAGTCGAATATACTGGCTACTGCGATCCAATAACAATCAATCAGGCCCATGCATCGCAGTACACCATGAAAATTGGAATAGAGCCGACGAGCCTAATCAACCTTCGCGGACCGCGTTCATTCATAATAGATATTGTATTGAATAGTCCAGTATCGCATGGGCATCTAGCGCTTTCGTAATGCACCGCGGTTCTATTTAAATGGCGTACTATGCGGTAATCTGTGTAATTAATTTACTATTGAAAATTAGAATCCATTGGCTAGCTGTTTGTGAAGATTTTTTGTTGGATAGATTTATTCTAGATGTAGTTTCTTTCTGCCCTGGCTTAGGTTAAACTTTAAACTATTACTGGAAGTGACTTGTTTTCAATGGTTGAATTTAATTAATGTCAAAACAATTCGTTGTCTTAATTTGGAATGATTAATCTCGTATCGAATTCGAGTTCTCAGGTAATGGTAGGGTTCCGTCTAAATCTTACTCAGTCATTTTGATATATTCGTTTATAATTAAGTCGGACTGTGCAACCCCCAGTAAGGGACACCCTTGAGGGTGCTCCTTCATTACCGAGGATGTTATGAGCTCGAAGGGAAATCGGAAGACTTTCATAGTTCTCGCCCTATGATTTTGAGGCGTTCCGGTCACGGCTTTAACCTTTTCAAGGCAGGGATGCAATTAGAAATATCATTCCGTTTGAATCAGGCTTCGTTCCTAGCCTAATTTATAACTAGACAGTTGGTACAGTGGTTTCAATGTTGTCAACGTGAAAATTTCGGTGTTTATGAATGTGTTCTCAAAAGTAGCTAAGATTAAAAGCCTACAGAATATCAACAGTTCATTTGACAGACAATATTCATGTTAATGGAGCATGAAACCGACTCTTACAATATCATCTAATAGTACTTTACCATCATAACTGTATTTCCCATCCCTCTATCCAAATACGGCTCTGTCGCCCCCTCCATGCATTCGAGACGTAAAGGAGTTGGTATAATTTTCATTGTGCTCGAGATTGTGTAATTAAATAACATGTAGGCCTCAACATTACAGGCGTCTTGAAAGGGTTCGCAATGGAAATGTTACGCCAATTATGCGTACATTATGTCCGGAATGGAGGGTTATCGATGCCTGTTAAAGATATACCTCGGAATTGAGGAATTTGATATTATGCCTCTTCCGTCTTCGTATGTTGTACGTGAGGAATAAGTAAATGCTTTGCATTGATTTAATGGATCTTGGAAACCATTATTATTATCATGAAAGTATTGTTTCATCTGAAATGGTCTGATTTTTCAGATCATCAGACAGTTTTCAAGTTGCAATGTAGAAATTTGTGCTGCTAACAGATTAAAGGTCGTTAATAAGACTCATCTTAAAATTCCACGTGATAAATAAGAATCAATTGGCACTAAAGACTTATAAGTCGATGGTATCAAATGATGTATTAGTTAGCGTCACATAATTGCTAGCTATTACAGCACAATAACTGATGATGATTGTGGCCTGAGCAAAGTGTAAACCAGGATAATTTATAGGATTTTAAAGAAACAATAGTCTTGGATGCATTGTTCTGATAATCGTCATTTGTTTTCACTTAATCACTCTGCAATAAATGAAAAAACGAGAGATTAATTGAAACAGAACCTACAAAGAACAATCTAAATGAAAATATAGGTCCTGTAGCTACAATGACAGCTTTCCATTTGAATATTGTACATGAATGTACACCAAAGCAGTGTTGGCAAACGGACATTTGACGCGAGTCAGCCCCTGCAAACATTATCACTGGCGGACAGTCGAGTGATCAAATTCAAATGAAATCGTTTAACAGGTGGACAATCATATCAACATACGTCAGTAGTCAGTGCGATCTATCGCTGACTGGGCTCCCCTACGATAATTGTATTAGTTCATACACATTTGAAATACGATGACTGGCTGGACTATCATGTCTATGAACTTACGTATAGTGTGCATGTATTTGAAATATACGGGTAGTCATTTGTCCAACATTTTTGCTCTACTTTTTTTCTTCTTCAATTTTAAGTGTGTAGGTAATGCAAATTCCAAACATTATTCTGCATCGTTATTTATCTCTTCTTTGTTAAGTGTCTTTTCAATCACTATAGTAGATCAAGAATGAAGTACTATTAAGAAAGATAAAATACTTCGCTGACTCATTCATTTATTAAAATAATATAAAGCCTTATTGAAAACGAACAATATTTCATCTGCAAGCAATCAGTATAGCAATTTGGCGTCCTTCAATTCGGCTACACTGTGGCCTTAATAGATACAATCTGTCGAATGCTCATTGGACGTCGGTGCTATTGTGCGATGCAGACGGAAGCTTCCTATTACATGCAGCGCAGTCCGTTTGTATAGCCTTATGTTACCAGCCATTTCGATTGTTGATAAATCGATGCAGATGCATGGGAATTGAACGTTGTGTGTAGTTGAATTGATATTTAGTTTCGTTCTTAGTTAATGTATCTATCGTTCACTGGGTCCTGCCTTCATATTTCGTAAGCTCTGGGTTGAGCAATTCATTTTATTCGTGCTCTTCTATGAGCAAGTTCGACGCTCTTTTCAGTACAGTACTTTGCTCTATACATAGGGTGGCAGAGACATCTATTATCATTGATTCAGTTCATGATTCTAAATCCACCAACCAAAAAATTTTCGCCGATTATTAAAAAAAAAATTGCTGTTCCATAAATTTTGATCGCGAAGGTATTGCACTTATCTTTGAAAATTTAGGGAATCATGTGCTGAGTTAATGGTTACAATTTGCGCGTCCATGTCCGCTGTCACCATGTATACAAAAAATCAATTGCCATGCGTTAGTCTCGCAAAAACTTGAAAATAGTTCGACACCGATTGTGATGAAACTTTGGTAATTTGTTGTGTGTTTGTTGTGTTTTGTTGTGCTAGAGAAGGATTCTAACAAAAAAAAAAAGCATTACAACGCATGTCATAGCATTCGATAGTAAAGTTCTCAATAAAAGTTATCACTTATCGTTATCAAATCCCAGCAAATCCCTACAATAAGAAACCAACGGTGTCAGCTCCTATTAACATGTAAGCAACAGAAGGAATCCGCAAATGAAGTCGGAGTTCTCATAAAAATACCTGCGATATCTCACGCGAAGAGTGGGAAAATGAAAAAATATTCCGAGTACACGGTAAATCCTGACCGCGATGCGACGTGCGACCCCGCGCTCTGTCGGACCGGACCAGATACGGACCGTGTACGGAATTCAATTACCGAAAACACTTACATACTTTTTAGGGTTCCGTACATAATGCATAATAGAATTGGCAAGGGCAACGACAATTTCGTCATTGATCATTGCGACAGTGGCTTATTTTAATAAAAACAGTCGGCGAATTAATAACCTTTCATGGGTCTATACATTTCCGCTTGGCAACCTTACCACGTCTTTGGTGGAACTGCTCATAATATCATCACAACCTGTAACTATTTTACACTACACTCAAGCAAGCAATTAATTCCACTGTAGACAGAAACATTCAATTGTTTCTCCTATCATTAAGCTAGGTATCCCGTTAAACATAGGTTTGTACGGAACCATAATAGCAGAGGTTCGTCAGATGCAGACCGGTTTAAGCTTATTATGATATTTAGCGAGCCTTACTACAATGTTTAAATGTTTTCTCGTATATCCGATAATCTATTTCGAATACTTACCTATAGACAAATAGTCTCATGGTAAATATATAAAAAATATAGCATCCAATTTCTTGAAGGTGTAAGAATAGAAAACTCACGAAGGCTATTATGTACGTCACCGAAAATAGGCACAAGATGACTCTAATTTCGCATAAGTAGACCTTCTTTGTCCATTTGGTAGTTGTTATTTATATCTCAAGTGACAAAATATAAATTAAGAAGCCCAAATATGAGTTTTGATATTAAAAACGCTTAATAAAAGTATGATGAATCTTCAACCCAAACCTACACTCACGCCTGGCAGGTTTTTTTGCAAGTGTGAGGTCTGGCAGAAGTTACCGGCGCTACAAAGTTTTCGTGAGCGACGTCGGGTAAATATTTACATTGGAACGTTGCTTCGGTGGTTTCATTGAGTTTTTTTCTTGAGGTTCAACTGTGGCTGTGGAAAAATGGTTTCAATCTGTTTATAGCTTCGTGTTCATTATCCGTTTCCTTCGGACTTAGCTCTAATTTGAACGTTAACAGACCAATTTTCTTCGATATTTATAATTTTTATTTATTTATAATTGCGTCGTCGTTTTAAGTTTCGTCGTTTCATATTTTTCCGTTTTTGTCGTCGTCGTTACGTTTTCGTTCCGGATATGACTTGCCTTGTTATTATCGAATTCCAGACCCCCTTTTGTGGCAAAAATTCTTATTTCTGAAAATATGGAATTGTCACGTCATTTTCTATATTTCTTTATTAAACTTCTAAACTCTCACACATGTGTTCAAGAGATCGTATAATTTCTTCATCAGTTCTATTTAATTCTCCGCCATACTTCTGAGTTCTTATTACAGCCGCGGTATCCAGTACGTGACATTTTTCCCGATACGCATGTCCTCCAGAATGCAGGGCACGCTCCCCTTGCTACACGATCGTATCTGTAGTGGCACACTGAAGATTCCAATGTATCTAATTCAAGGGTACAGAGGAAAGACAATACTGATAGTGTAGTTTGCGAAAAACAGGTATTTGTTTTTTTCAGATGTTCGCACATGATCTAGAAAAATGATTAGTAATACTTCATTTTTGTTTTTTGGAAATGATGACATTTTCAGTAAGTATAGGTATTTCTATTTTATCTGCTCATGCCAATCAAAAATACAGAAATCAGTCAAAAAAGAACCTCATAAGAGAACTCAAATGTGTAGTGTAGGTCCCGCGGCTGTTCTCGTGAAATGAAGCGCAGTATGAGATCAGCGCGCGGAAGTAATGCAAATGATTAGATTTCACCGACTGGTCAGCTCCGAGTTCCGATCCAATCCATCCACCTAATTCTATTATGCATTTGAAAAACCCATTCTATTTCAATTTGTATTTTTCAGACATACCATCTATTTGTGTTTCATCATAAGTTTATGTTGTTAAATCCGATCTCATAAGCCTCTTAATGTTTATCCACTCCATGTTTTTTATGAAAGGGTTGTATTATAGCTACAAGTCTGTACTGCCGTTTCTACCTCTTCTATAGTCCTTGGATTAAACAAACCGAACTATACAAAAGCACCCCATAACTTTGCTAACAAGTCGCGAAATGGTAGGTAACCAAAGGGCGGCGAAGACGTTGAAACGAAACGCATAGCATTACACATCTCACGGCTAAGTAGAATACGATGTCGGGCCCGTGCCGTTGTTCCGATGGACGCACCAATTGACTACCTTTTAAGAACTAGTGCTATGTCCTATCCTTATCGGGATGCTGCAGGCTGTTGTGCGTTCAACTTCTTTAATTTATCTTGTTAGTTTTCCTGATAGTAGTATTGTTCGAGTCTTCTTTAGTTCTCTTTAGGTTATCTGTTAAACGTTTAAAGGCAAGTAGAATGTTTGAATTTACTTGGGTACCTTTTACAAACATGTACGTTATCTGCCGATATAATTTTGCAAGATATAAAATTAATTAAAGCTGAGAATGTAACTGAAGCTTTATCTTTACAACATAATTATAAAATTTTATGGCATATTTTTCCGTTCAGGTGATCAAGAGGTAGCCGATTACTTACAAATTAAAACAGTGCAAACTATCCAGAGATAGGCGTTTTATAATCAAGAAAATAGCAGTCCACTGCATGACGTTTAATTTAACAAACCATCAACATTCGTAGTCAGATAACGAAACGGAAAGCCGAAGAAGGTTTCACAATGTAAGCTACCTTGTAATTACCACTAGTGTAATTATAAACTTGTAGCCAACACATCCATACAGTAACGACTAATCAAGACCCTATTCAGATTCATTACACCTAAGAGAAGAGCAATAAATATAACGCCCTAATAAAATCTCGCACAACATAGGAAATAATAATAAAATATTACAAGAGCCCGAGATTTTGTCTAATTAATTTTGTATATACGTACTGTGGGGCTGCGATGTCTTGGGAGTAACATACAATGAGTCCGGAAAACCGAAGGCGAGGTGGTAACAAGATCCACCAACGAGCTAAATTAGAATTTATGATTGTATGTGAAATTGTTAGAACGGGTTTCTATGTATATTATAATGTTTCGCGTAATAAGATGGAGTTGAAACAAAGTTTAGCGGCAAATTGGTGAAATACCTAATGAACTTTGTAATTACTGTATTGTCTTCGTTATGAATAACGAACTTCATTCGCATCATAATCAGATATGAGTGTCAATTTCACTTACAGTAGGATATTAAACATTCAATTTGGGAAAAAAGATTGTTGGTCACCAAAAAACACCATAGAAAACTTTTATTTTCTAATTTGCTACCAAAAAAGAAAACCAAGAACAATTTAATTAAGCAAACCAGTTCATAGATCAAAGAAGTGCTCAACATCTTATCGTGACCAACAACAAAACGTAATTCAATCAAGCACTCAGTCAAAACTTAACCAAACATGGCTGACCAGAATCACGACGATGTTTCTTCAATCCGGCGTGCTCGCCGGTAGTGTGACGGTACGGAGTCAACACGGCAAGAAGTGTCGCGGCCGAGCCGTGTCCGGTCCACGGCGAGCTGTCGATTATACAAGTGAGTGCACGCGCCCTGAGCCAGCTCGCCGTGTCCGTAACATGATACTAAACTTGTCGCTTTTAACTGTAATTATAATTCTCTAGCTTTGAATACGATTAGCAGAAAGTTTTTGACACGGCTCTCTATTTCGCTGCAGCGGCTTGATTGTGAAATTCTCTGGAATGCTTTCACAATACTCTATCGGTACCGTTTGATAGAGGTTACAATTTATGTCATATTTAATACTTACTAATGAAGATCGGGAAAACGAGGTAACGTTGACTACGAATTTGGTATTCGTGATGATTATGAAGCTGGTATGCATGTGTTCCGGTGAGAGAGTACCCGTACCGCGATCAACAATTAATTAATAACCAAAACTATTTCTGTATTCAAGCGAGTTGAGTACAAATGAACAAATTTAGCAAAATTTAAGCTACAATTTCCAAATTGCCCATCGGACCGTATGAACTACTGAGGCGGAGTTGCGTGTTAGCGCCAGACCACTGGGAGTTAGAACTCTGTTCAAAACTGGCGGTCGGCGACACTGGAATGAGTCAGCCGGCCACCAGGCGAAGGTAATGTGAACACTGCCCACCCGTGCGCCGGCCGCGCTGCGAAATACTGCTCACGAAATACTGGCCCAATGTGTAAACGTTACACTTCATCACGACGCCGCCACGGTGACACATTAGCGGGTGCAACTGGACGAAATGCTGTCAGAATTAAAATCACCCAACAATGAACGATCAGGTAGAGCAAGTTCAATAAGAAAATTCCGACAATGTTGATTAAATCCGACAACGCAAGCATAAAACGTGACTTGATACCATCCAGTAACGAAATAATACTAATCGAAGAAAATTGGCCCAAAACATCCCCTCGTAAATCCGATTCACTGCAATAACAACATCAAGTAGATTTATAATTATCGGAAGAGCGTTTAAGTCGCGTTTTAATTATAGAAACAAACAAAAACAGGAATCTCCAATGTCTTAGTGAAGTTTCGGAGTGAGTCGGGACTTTAATTCAAAACTCTTTGTTGTGGAAATAATTTCTTCAATAGGGGTGAGCGCCGCATTTTAGAGATCGGAAGTCATAGCAACAATCGGCGTAAATCATGACGATTGTGCACTTAAAACGTAATTGACCTGTGCCCTCTTAAATCAAATTTGATTTAATAGGAGGGCTGTTTTTTATACTGAAGCACAATAGACTGAGTTCTTACATAAAAGAAAGTGATCATACCTTATGATACTTAGTTAGTAATGTGACAATTTGAGTATAATTCCGTCGAATTTACAACAGGCCACTATATTGTTTGTTATCAATTTTAGTCCAACAATCCTTTGGCCATCAGAAACTGTATCAAAGACAGGCAAATTATTTCACGAAAGTTAAAAAGGAATTGCCTCACCCTAGTTGTCGGAACGGCACTCACCCCGGACATAGGAAATTCAATAATAATTGAACTTGGTGGACGGCGGACCGCATCCGGTGTCTCGGGGAAATCGCTTATTGATCACAAATTTTACACCATAGTAAACGTTCATAGTCTTAAAATGGTTAAGAAATCTTGTTTACACGTTACGGTGCAGACCAGAGCAGTTCCAAAGATGACAGAGTCAAGCTTAATGATGACTATTAGCTTTACATACAATATGATAGAGCGAACTGAATAGCTGGACAGACAGAATAACATCTAGAGAATCGGCAATAAAACCCGAGACGGATTCGAAAACATGTAAAGAACGTGTTTACGTAATTATACCTAGTGATGCAATTAAAATTGACACGTCTGCCAACGGAGAAGTGGTTCGATTCAGGGAACATGTATCAATACATCGAATGCACGAACCGATTGTAACGATGTCGATTGCGGGCTAATAAATTGTTTACGTTGGCCGGTGTGCGATCATTAAGATCTTTGTTTACGGCTCGACCACACACGAGTAGCAGACGTCGATGAAGCCATACGCTGATTTGATTGCAGGATATCGTATTAAAGTTGCAGCTAATATCATATTTACTGCTGCCACTGTTAAGTTAGTGACAAAAATAGACTTCCGGCAATGTACCAGTTCAAGTGCCTTTGTTTTATTGCAGTTTTATTACTGCAGTTAGCATGTCTGAGAGAGTTGTTTCATTTTGCAACGCAATTAAACTTTAAACGGTGAATGTGATTTATTATTAGATGGTTTATATTTAGTAAGATTGTTTTAAGGTAACGCATTTAACTTAACATCAATTCCAATCAAGCAATCAATACTCAACTTCTCTCAGATAAATCGAAACTAATCTCATTAAAATAAACCTGGTAAATCAAACTCATTGAAGCTTTCATCAATAAAATCAATTCTGTTTTCGCCGGTCCACCGGCGCGTGAAAGATGATTCCATTTATACTCTCATCTGATTTGCGAACCAACACAAGGTTTATGCGCTCAGCTCAGCTTAGCTCAGCTCGCTTTATCGACTTATTGCTTTTTATCGCAGACTCATTTGCTTGTTTATCTTCTACAAGTTGTTATTGCTCTTCTAATACTGACTGAACTGTTTATTTGATTTCGGTGTAACTGTTAGCAAACAAATCAATGGCCATGGGAATATTTGGACGTTTGTTTACAGGTTTATCTATGTGCTGAAGTGTTAATGGCTTAGTTTTTTCATCTGTTATTGCCTGCAAAACTTTTATCAGTTATTATACATTATTGACTTGTTAAAACCAACCAATAGTATCGAAAACTTGTTATAACTAAAGAGTACCATCGATTCAAACAGTAGCAGATTAAAATTGATCATAAATTCCGGACTAATCCATCATATTGCAAACAGCGACTCGCAAAATGATACGAGCGTGTAATTTAATTTTTTCGGGCACCAGACAATATTTCGACGAAAATGAATTATCTCCTGCCCTTTCGATGTAAGTACTACATGTACCTACACGACTGGGATAATCAAATGACGTGAGCCGAAATTGATTCGTGAAAACCTTTCCCCGTCGTTTATCGCTGACCAGTCAATGCGCAAAATATGACCTTTATGAAGTGTTTTATAAATAATAGGTACTTTTATTTTTTTATGTTTGCGTTTATTAATTGTCATTATTATTATTTGTAAAAAAATATTTCCCAATAAGTAATAACTTTGTTAGCTTATGTTTTTGTATTTCAATATACTTTATATGTCTCCTGCAAAGTAATTGGTTAAAACGCAAAAAATAAGCCTTTTAAAATTCAGCGCTGGTTACTTTGGTTTCAGAATTAAATTGATTGTTAAAAAATTGTACACAGACAACAGAATGCTCTTTGTATAATTGCTTGTGACTATGGAAACCATTAAATGTCATATTTCATGACTACGTCGTGTTTCACTGATGGGATATTTATGTTAATTATTCCGGAAATCAAATTGGTGTCATTTGTAATTAACTTGCAACAGGAAGATTACTTTCAGTATAAACTGAAGTTACTATCACTTTTATGTTTTTTACGCTAGGCTTGCGGCGGTCAGAAACCAAACTAATCAGAAATCCTACATAGAAAAACTATAAAATAGATTCGTACTAGTTTATAAATATTTAATTCAAGTTTTATTCTCCACAAACATTACAAATCAATCAGACTTGTAATACAAATTGATTACATCTCACAGTTAACTTCCATTCATCACTCGCCTCCCACACATTTTCTTCACCAACACCGCTCTCTCACAAACAATCGCCAATACAATTTAATTTAATAAACTGTCAAAAAGCTGCCAGTACCTGTTAGTGTTTACAAATGGACCGGACATACGTTTTCCGCCTTGGTTTCCCAACAGGGGGCGTCGGTTCGCGTTCGCACCCCCATGATGAATTCACCTTTTATTTTGTCCCACTTGACTCAATTGAGAGTGATTTTTGAGCGTGAATGGGCAGCCTGCGTAATTTGCCACTGACAGGCAGAAATGTGCATTGAAAGCTATAAAAGGTTCAGACCAAACTCAATCAAGACCGCTTTCCCGTTTCACTGTTTGATGTATAAAACGAAATTGTTCGTCCATGTTTCAACTGTGAAACAATCTCGCTGGCAAAAGGTTAAAATATGTACGTCTTCATCGTATCGCTGTGCGAATCCATTTAAGTTTCATAGACAAAGTTTACGCCAGCAATATTCCATAACAAGACTTTGCGAAATCTTAGCGGACCATTTGAGCAGTGCCCTCACGAATAGTTAGTAGACAATAAATTATTTAATAACCCCTCGGTTCCGAGTGCGGGTCGTGCACTTAATCTGGGCGTACATATGAAATCACCTCTTTAGAAACAATTAATATGGCCGTGATTAAGCTTGGCTACATTTGCGAGACGTCGTTTTGTTATTGCGGATGGTTGCTAATTGGAAAATTATTCGGGATTACAAACTAATTGGTTGAAACGTTGATAGTTCTGATGATTGATGACACATCAGACAGAAATAATTATAATAGGAGGAACAAATAGAAAGTATTCTAATTAATTTCAACTCGTAGGTAAACTAAAACTCTTGAAAGTGTATTAACGTTAATTTCAAAAGAACACTACAGGTTGAGAGGTATGTTTATCTAATTCCTCAAAGGTTTTGCGTTTCAAAGCTTGGAAGTGTCATCTGTAATTATTGTCCCCGAGTGACCGACTACTCTGACCGGTGTCGAGTGAACACTAAGCAGTTTGTAACTCATTCCTAAGATGTAGGGTTGCACCTTTCGTATTATGCTCGTAAAACTTAATTTGCCCGGTAACGCTGTTGTTATCAATTATTTTTAATTAAAGGAACTTCAAAGTTGAACTTAATTGTTATTATCATGTTTTTGTTGATCGATCTTTAACGTTAGATATGATGCATCAATTATGATAATCGTTGCTGTTTGCTTTTTGAATTAATTTAAAAGAATCCATTCCCTTTTTATAAGGAGTAAAGTTATCATTATTAATTGTGATGTCATGTCTATCTAAATTATGTTGCAAAGGGCAATTCAATATTGGTAGCCTCTCCGATTCCCTCCAAGGGAAACTTGTTCCAGATACAATGATGAACACGAGACACTTCAGCTCTGGAAGCAAGTTGTGCACCGTTTAAAGCTCTTGGTAACTAAGAGGTAGTTTGTAGGACTTCCACGGGCATCGCTGTACTCAATACTTGTCTTATACTCAGAAACAAACCCATATCGATCATTTTGCCAGGAAACACGACCACAAGTATATCTAATTTTTGAAGCATAATACGAGCAAATACGCATAGGTATGTAGCTAACCTACTACATAGCTACGTGCAGTCAGTCATCAATTTAGCATCTCAGAAGTTTTAATTTCCCCCGTACAAAATGCGAGAAGGGGTGTCTCATTTGATGTCCAGGGTCGATGAAGTTCGAACGCTTTATTACTGTGTCCGGCTTTAAGTGGGTGTAAAGTTTCAACACCCTTTGATTTACTTGCAGCGCGGGGAATAGGTGTGCGACGGATCGGACCAAATTTGTTTGAGCTTTGTCTTTTTCCATTGTAACTCGATTTTATTGCGCACTTGTTTTGTTTTTGTTTTGTATCACTCGTCTGTCCAATCTGTCCCTCATTTTATTGGTTTTCCGTTCCGCTCACCAACATATACACAGAATATGTGATGATCTTAAATTACCCAGCGTTACAAGGGAGTATCGGGGACAATGCTAACCGCATAATGGGCCGAGCAATTATTACACTAATACCTTAAAGGACCACTTTAATCCCCTAATCGGAAGCCAAACTAACGTGGTGCCGTCCCGCATAGAAATATCTTAAATTGGCAACACGGTCCGGCGGGCCGACCATAAAACATCTTAATGAGTACAGCCAGCAGCTGCGGACCCCTATATTGCCGCTCTCATATCCATGCAAACTACCCACCGACGACGTCTTAGCGGCCTTACTTTCCTCCTCCTTGTTTACAAGTCGACAACTAATTTGCTGCAATATGTGCATAGGACAACATTACGGCGCTATCTCCTCCGTGCGTGGCTTGCATACATTTGCTCCTTCCTCGCCACAACAAGGTTGTTCCTCGACCTGACCCTTCACTCAACCCTCCTATATTCAAATTCAGCCCGGACCGGCCATTTGGACGCGGATTTGTTATAAGATTAAAGGAAGATTTCACTTGTGAAACAATATGGCAGCCGATTTACATATTTCGTTTCCTTATTAGTTTCGGGATATTTGTTTTGGGGCCAGCGAATTTACATCCACTGACCGATTAAATGGCCCTTAGGCGTCTTTAATGGGGGTGCCGCGTGGTCGTTGTTGGCCTTAGCAAATGTGTGCTTATGCGTAATTGAATATTTTATGGGCTGGACCAAATTTAGTGCGCAAACTTTATTGATTTCACATAGCTGTAAACGCTTCTTCGCGGGAATCTAATTTTATTCTAACCGCAAAGTATGTTTATCCGCAGCAGAGAAAAATAAACATTCCCTCTCACGTTCTGCCTTTTCAGTTTGCGAGTGTGTTTATCGTTTGCATTTATCTGTTGACTGTTTTTATTCCGCGGTTGACATTTACCCTCTGTTTCAACAAGCGGGCAATTCCGAGCTCGTTTCTTTCATTCTCTGTACGAGTGCTCGCGTTGCATTACCTCTATTCATGTCGAGATAGCTTCACTTAGTTTCCTCTTTTTCCGTGTGGACGGGTTAATTTCTGCATCTTTATTATTCGAGTGGCCGGTGTATGGGAGTAGTGTAGTCTGTCTGGTAGCGCAGATTGTGTGGCGGAAAGCAAACTTGAATTGTTGGGTCGCCGCCGCGTGGAGGTAATGAACGCACGGGTGGGACATGCAGGCTGCTGGAGGCGTCTGGTTCGAGCGAGAGGTGTAGCTGCGAGGGGGCGCGGGGGGGTGAGCTCGTGTACTAGTGCTGTGCTGCCTGGGGGGGAGGGGGAAGGTGCAACGCGTCCTGTATGCACAGCGCCGCTTCCGCATTCGTTAATGCAAAAGCGAGCACAGACTTCAGGTGTACATTTTCAGCGCTTGTGTGCTTTATACTCGATGTTAAGGCGTGCATCTTTGTGCAATGCTGAGCCTTAATTATTATTACATTTTATCTTCTCTACGCTTCAATACACTCTCCTCACTGTAAGCTCGGGTAATAATATATCAATTTAATCTTCACGAGCTTCTACATGCTGAAGCAAATTATACCAAGATTATTCAGAACGCTACGTAGACACTATATAGACACCTAGGTATACGTTGGTTGGTTTTATTTCTCTCGTTTCCATTCCTCTCCCTTTTAACACAAAACGAATAACCGGCGGCTTAACAATTCATTACTGCATTCGTTCATTTCAGCTTCATTAAAATCGCATTAGGATTAATTTTTCTCGTCCCCATTTTAATTCGCAGTTTGCTAAGGGGATCTCTGGCTGGACGTAGTGCAATCATCCACTGTCAATATTTGTGGTGTTTTGTCTACCTGCGCCCGTGTGTTTTACGTTATTGCTTGCATATTGCTAGTGGGCACTTATTATAACCAGCAGCAATGTTTTACTGCTTTATATTTTTTATACGAACAAAAGAGGTTCCCAGCTATACTTGTTTTTATGAATTATTGCGAAAAAACTCGCTTTTCATTAGTCCCTTTTTGTATATCTGCATATTTGAATTCATAATCATTTATTTATCAATAAATGTCTGTTCATATTAGTGCCGTTAATTGAAGTCTTATTATCAAAGCGGGACACTAATTGCTTATTATAATTAACTTAAATTTAAAAAGTAGAGAAATTAAAGTTTAAATTACGTTTATGGCTTCATGAACTTCGTCTGCTGTATCTATATATGATTTGTTGTTATTCGAATATTCAATTAATAACTTACCTACTAAATAGTAAGTCGTAAATAGTGATTAAATAAAATTAATGTCGACGCCATTAATCATGTCCAATTATGACCTCAGTCGCATAATAATAAAATATAATCGTAAACATTAACAATGACATAGTAATCGAACACTTTTGATAGTTTGTTTATCTGTTATAAAATAAAGTCGTATTTCATGTAAAACAAACAGCCATGGCCGGAACCCTCGCGCCGCATACACATGCACATAATGTCTTACGTCGGGACTGGTTACTAGAACCTTTAGATATTGTAAATCGATATTTCATTTTCAAATCGATGCACTGAAGCCTCACGATACATTCGCACGCGATACTCACGACCCCTGCCAACGAATATCTACAATATTATTAATTCAGGCATATTAATAAAAGGTGTCACGTTACGACCACACTGATGTCGCAGGAAGCATGGCCCGATGAGCCATTCCAACGAAAATAAATACATTATTCGATCCCGAACTGCATCGATTTTTTACTAAGAATCGATTACTTTTTATTTCATCTGTCCGTCCTAATTTTAACCGGCGCGTTTGATAAGTATTATGTTACTAATGTTGTGACCCGGTTTCGAAAATACAATATTTTATATAGAAACATAAATAAACACAGGGTGATCAATGTTTTATATGTAATAAAAGTTTAGATGGCGGATGACAACTCGTGCGAAGTGCCGACTATTCTCCGGACACAATCATCGTTAAGTCGACGCGACTATTCGGCATATTTTTATGGACATTTACTCGAAATCTACGTCAGTGATACTCGCGCAAGTATTAAATTGCCATATTTGTAAGTACCTTGATATACACATAACATCACGCCTTGTTTCCCGGAAAGGTAAGGCAGAGGTGTGCGTATAGTACTCCCAACATTTCGCCTGTTAAGTTTAAATCCCATGTAGCAAGCCTTTTGCCATCAACCGCACAAATCCAGACACCGGGCTGGTACTGAGAAATTTCTGATTGAATAAACCCAATAACACTTGGCCCGACCTGGGAATCGAATCCAGGACCTCATGCTCAGCAAGTCAGCAGTAGTGCTTACGATCACTGTCCACTAGACAAACGACGCAGTTATTTCGAGCAAGCAATTTATTACAAACTTATAAATTATATACCTAATAAAATGTTGATGCCTTTTGTTTTGAAACCATCATCTGAACTAACCAAGCCGAAAGTTTTTGCTCTACTTTACGTAATATTTTGAATGTTGATATTGGTTGATAAGTTACTACAAATATTTTACTACCTTTTTATTACGAGTAATTACGTAAATATCCATGAAGCGTTTTATCCATAATAAATACCACTTTTTTTGTGTAAATTCTTTATTTTTAAAGCGTCCGAAATTACTGTAGTAGTGCCGGGGGCAAGCAATATCGAGAATCGAGCATTTCACGGTCGGTAAGTTCAGCCGTATCGATACGGATATAATAACCAGTGGAATGGTAACTATAAAGAGAGATTGTATTTTTTACTAACGTCGTAAGAAGTCGGAATGTCCGACCGGCCCTTTGATCGGTTTGATAAAAGTGCTTGCGATCTCCTTTTCTTATTTTTTCATAAAAATTTCCTCCGTACCTACCTTTATTGATATTTTGTAAGTTTGAAATGTACGATGGAATGTTATGAAATATAGAAGAGCGTATGTCTGTTTGCTTATATCTATAAATTCGGGTCCGAGCTTGTGCAGGGTAAAATATAAGGTTTTTATCAGCGGAGGTCATTCCCGACTCATAACTTAGACCCCCACTTGTCTGACAAAAACAATAATCCGTACAGTTTTGAGGAAAAATGTTTATCTATCGCGACACCCACCCCATAAATATTGCGCTTACCGAAATAAAACAGTGGAAATAGATAAAAAGCTAAACTGCTGTTAGCGACTGTACGAGACAGTGGCGCGGACAGTTTGACAAATGTTCTTATGGAACAACGTGCCGGGTTACTTTTTATTGCACCTTCGATCGGTTTTATATTACTTTAATACGATAATTGAACTTAATAAAAAATGTTTAGCGTTATTTTACTGGCAAACATGATAAGAATCATTATTCTAATTTGAACTTTGTATAATTAATAATTAAATTCGCACTAAGTTGCTTCTTTTTTGTAAAATATTGCTTTTTAAAATTAGCAATTAAAATAATTAGTATAAACTATAAATAATATCGTGGAATATGTCGCATCCCTCATGCAATCAAGAAAAACAAAAAAAAACAACGATCTATCTGCCTAGCCTGTTCCCAGCTATATTGGGGTCGGCTTTCAGCCAATCGATTCTATAAAAATCTCACCGTGAAAAGTTAGGTTAGTGGGCTTAGAGTGATCTGTCAATAGTGTCAATCCCTAGCATTAGTTGGTATGACAGCTCACTCCACGCTCACTTCACCTAAGTTTTCACGGTGAGATGGTTATAGAATCGCACTGCTGTTTTAAACTTTTGAGCTTCTGGACTTTTGGACTCGTAACATAGTTTTTACGGGTAGTCAGAAGCCCAAATAAAATAATGTGTCAAGTAAATATAGTATAATGTGTTAAGTAATATATCAACTATTCTACGACTGACAGCCGGAACCAACGGCTCCAAGAAATACCATATCACGTTAGGTATATCTAACGTGACCAGACGTCCCGTTTTGAACGGGACTGTCCCTTTTTATAATTACGAGTCCCGGTGTCCCCGAAATGAACTCTGGGACACAAAATTGTCCCGTTTTCGGAAACCGCGCGAAAATTTGAGTAGTCGAGCCGGCCGGACGGCCGCGGCCGCCGCTCCGCCCCGCGCCGGCCGTGTCGCGGCGTCGGATTTTATGTTTGCCTGTACAAATGCTCCAGTAGAAAGAGTTTTTTTCTATGATGAACAAATTATCTATTTCATTAAGAAAAGGACAGTCAGTTAGTCAGCCCCTGACGTAAATAAATTGATGTATTTTTAGTAGCCATGTTTTTAATCACGTCTAAACTGTCTATGGCGTATCTTAATTTAACAGGACTAAACTAATATTTATCTTCTGTCCTGTTCTTAATGAAATAGAAAGAAAAAGATGCACTGAACTTAAATTGAGTTTAATTTGTGAACAAGGGAATCGGCGCCAATGGCAATGTCCCGTTTTGAGTCAAAGAATAAATGGTCACGTTAGGTATATCACAACTCGAAAATCATTAATATTAGATATCGAACGTCACCGAAACACATCGACACAATCAGCTCATCAAACCCAAATGTAACATACGTTGGCATGATACCGACACATCTTATCTAAAAGACATTATTTCATACACATCTATCGGAAAGCCATTTGAACTGTGTCTGATTTTATTCTAGGCAATTTATTTTCAATAAAGAACTATAAAAAGACTTATCTAAATCGTTCGGCTCCGACTGGTAGGGGAGCAACTGTCATAAAAGTCGATACTTATTTACGTCGTATTGCACCGGTGGGAAAACTATTGGTTTCTATCGATATTTATAATTATATATTTAGCCTTTTGTATACCCTACACTTTGGTACATACATCAAATTTATAAAGTACGCCGAAAAAACTTTCGAACAATTTTATTTTTTTGGAAGAACTTAATTGTCGTGTCTCACTCATTTTAATGTCAATGTTCATTTTTTATGTCAATGTAATGTATTTGACTTAGACCATGTACTGCGTGCTTTATATTTATTACATGCGTGCTAAAAATAAAGTACATATTGAACATAGTTTCTTAATGAACAGAAGGGCTATAAGATAACTAGTGTAATTAAGATCAACTGATCAAGGTCCTCATTTGTTTTTATTACAATGCGCTTTCTTTGGCCCTAAGTTGTTATTACCCCTGTTTGAATTCAATAAAAGGTTAATTTTATATTATAAAATTTGAAATAAATAAAACTTAATTCTAAGATTATTTTAGGTACTAGGTATCCGCATTTTCGTTTAGCACCATTCTACGAAAGTGTTTTTCCACGTGTTATTTTCGTGGAAAAAATAACCATATTCTGTGGTGTGTTGCGTGTAGGGTAGGTGTACCATAAAGCAATAAGTACGTCCGCATCCGCGGCCCGGTCCCATTGTGCGCCACAGATAAGGCGACACGGCGCACGGCGCGGGCGCCTCCACCAGCTTTACTTACGACGACACGCGTATATCTTGTACTAGTAATATGTATTAGTAGGGAAAGATTGTGGAAAATGATTTAGAAACTAGTGCCTTGTCGTTTAAAACAAGGTTAATTAGGCTGAAAATATTTAGTTGGAATATAATGTCAACTTCAAAGTCGATTTAAAAAGGGGCTTTTGATATTCCCACATGAGTTATTTTCAGTTTAAACCCTTATGTAATCTGACAACAACAACATTTATAAAAACCTCGAGCATTACAAATAATGTATGCTTATGTTCGTAAATTAACAAGCTCATTTGAATACATTATAACAATCATCATAATGAAAAACTATACCTAAGTACCCAATAAAACATTAAATAAATTAAAATGTTCCAAAAATTATACAAATTACCTACGCATTTTTCGATTAAAATACAACGATCGCTATAGATGATAAACAACTAAACAACGAAATAACAGAGGAACCCATTTAAATTTGTACTCGAGCACCGACTCATTTACATGTTATTCGGGCAACAAACCCTAGGGGACCGTATCAGCCATTTATGAGTTAAAAAGTATTAAAGAAAAGAAAACTCGATAGATATAAAGAGATACGTATAATAACAAGAGAAAGAAGCCGCGTGCAAGGAAACTGCTTGCGGCGAATAAGCCTCGCGGAAAGCGGTATTGTTCCGCGACTTTTAAAACGGAACAAAATGAACGGAGGGGAAGGAAATCGGATGAAAATATGAAAAGAATACACGCTATATACGTAAAAGTGAAACGAAACGTCGGAGATCGGGTCTCAGCCGCGGCGGTCCGCAAATATAATTTGCATAGTCAAGTAGCCCAACTTTTGTCTGCAGCGGATGTTCGCAACCATATTCGTTCGTTGCTTTTTAACCACACTCTCGTTCTGTATCGGGCCGGGCTTTTTATTGCATTTTTTCCCCTTTGAACGGATTCCTTCAATATTTTGGTGGTTCGTTTTTATTCATACGCTCGGTCATCGAATTGTTTCGCTTCATATCACAGCTTTGTTGTGTTCTCTTAATCCTTGTGTCTTGTTATTGTCCTGTTTTTGTATGCATAATACCGCGATTTAACGCCATTTCTACCGCAATAAAGATGGCTTGTATATTTTAAAATGTTTGTCGACCGATTAAAAAGACTTTGATTCATATATTTAAGGACCAACAGCACTCAATAGGAACGTCTTCATACATTGAATTCGAATTCAATTGGAACAAAAGAAGTATTACCATAATAATAATATCATAAGTCGGTGAATACATCCCTACTATTTGAAATTGGTCTCATCATCGACTGACTACAAAGGCGGCCACAAAAGAATAAAACTTTTTGTTTAGCCAGCGTCAAATGAAATAATCGATTGAGGAATTATTACGATTCATCGTTCCCAACTGGCGAGAGGAAGCAATAGGCCGGATTATGGAGCACAAAGCGGTGCCGACGAGCTATAGACAAATATTGACTTGTAGAAACAATGAACGCAGACGGCGCTTCTGCCGCTGGATTATGCGTAGGAAGAACTTGATTGACGGTTCAGTTGCGGCTGCTCATATCACTGATCGAGATTGAAAAAGGGAATGACTAACTAAATATAGACACAACAAAGTAAGGAAAAGGTTTGGCCGTTGGCTAATTAATAAAACGTTTACGCGTTAATAGACACAAAAAGTGAGATGAAAAGATCCTAAAATAAGCTTCAGTCGAGTGCAAACCGGTTTTTCAGAGGTGTTAAAGAGAATCGATACTCGGACTCGATGGTCCGACGAATTTTCCACTGAACGGATCTTTGGACGTAGACCTTTGTATTGACTAGAAATTAACGTACGGACCTTTCCATCCTAATTTTGTTAACAAAGTAATTATGTACGGTCGTGTAAATAATATACCTTTTGACATTGTGGCCAACGGTGCAGACCTTAATGAAGTTGCTTAACAAACGATGGTGGAAGGTACAAAAAATGTATTGAGAAATATCCGGCAAAATCAAGATCCTAATTTAATATGTATGATTCTGTTGCAAAAAACGCGAATGGAAATAAAAACGAACTTTCCAATCCGTACGTTATTACTGACTCGTGTCGGAGGTCGTACGATGACAAATGATGCGTAGGAGTCGATCGCTAGTGAACCTCGCCCGTTTCATTAGCAACAACATTAATTACTAGCAAATCTTTAATGAGAAAACGAGCTTTCATTTTATTTTCATTCTACATTGCTCTAGAGTTGTTCATTTTGTATTCGTTCTTTTTGTATGTTTAAGGGCAATGGATAGTAATTAACATTAAAGACTTGATAATATGGAAATCAATATGTTATATTACCTACTTCATCATTTATCTTATTATTCTCTATAACGTTGTCTGTCTTTCTTACTACACATATTCATCATCGTCATCCACAGCCCGACTTCACCCAATGCTGGCCATAAGCCTCTCTTTTCTTGTGCCAATCATCATGATCCTGTGCCAGCCTCATCCAGGTTCTGCCTGCGATGGGGATACTATACATAATACATAACTTAAATTCTGTACTTTTAATTCTTCTCACTCCATTAAATATTTTTTGCTCCCACCGAAATTAAACGGCCACAATATTCAAATTCGCGGTACTCAAATCTCGTTCCAACACTCCAGCATCGCAACGACAAGAGGGCGTGTCTTATTTTTATTAGTTTATTATTCATACCGTTTCCATAACACGAGTTATCCGCATCTTGGTCGCCGCTCGACTCCATCAAAACTCTATCTTTTGCCATCTCGAGACTGTTACCCGATTTACCTGATGGTGCAAGTAATAAGCTTTAGATATTCAGAATTGTTTGCAGACACCTTCAATTGAAGTGGAATTTGTTCCAATCGGTGAAATGTGTTATATTTGTAGCTTTTTTAAGCTTTTTTTGTAATATGTGTAATCAGGTAGTTGTTTTTGTCTTCTTTAACCTTCATTGTTGTTACAGTTGCCCTAGCTATCGTAATTAGTTAAACGATTTCGTGACCCAAAACGTGATCAAAATTCATATTATCTTTGGGTTAAAAATTGTAATAATTCAGCGATCGGTTTATCGTTTGGTCCCTTGTCCGCGCCGCCCCTCGGCCCTGTCGGAGGCTGGGCCTCCAGCGTCTATCAACACGTGTACCGACTCAATCATTCGTCAATCGAACTTCGGAGTAAAGAAGACGTAAATATCATTACTGCATAAGTTAGAAAGAGAAATCTTATCGATGCGTGGCCGATCGCGCGATTATTGACGAAGAAATGGCCCAAACGTAAGGTGGTTATTGCAGGTGAATTAAGGAATCCTTAAGTTTTCTGATAAAGATCGGTAAGTAGTGACGTAAGAGGGAAAGAGACAGATGTAATGTTACTTGAGGTTGATTTATACGTAGCTATGTGGGTGCAGGTGAAGAGAAGTATGGCGCGCGACGCATACGCAAAACCGTTTATTTAGTCGCAGTTTTGTTTTGCTCCGCGTGCGGTATTCCAAGTAATTGTTGTTTCGACACGGTACAACTGGGCTGGATATTACATTCTTACATTAATATTTATGTACAATTTTATTCAAATAAGTTTACATGTAAATAAAAAAGATATTTTGCTCTTCATCTCTGTATCTGATATTTTGCCAACCTTAATATTACAATAAACCAATAGCTATCTATAATGAATGTGTTTCTTTTGACAGTGATGTACCAAAAACGGCTAAAGAAGGAGAGAAAACAACGGCAAATGATTCAGGAGCAGCTTGAACTAGAACTCAAGAGACGACAGAAAGTAGAAGAGGCTCTCAAACAGTCTGGAGCACCCTCCGAGATACTCAGAATCGTAACTGGTAAGCCTTATCAAAATATTTCAAGATTTACCTTCTGTAATGTTGATTGGAAACAAGCAATCATCCCACATTCCGAAACCTTTAAGATGTAACAAACCTTAAACATGTCAAATTGTCAATACCATCTCTATCAACAAGTTTCAACATGTGTTAGTGCCCCTGACATGTTAACTTGCCGTCTGTCAAACTATCTGTACGTAGCGAAAATTTCACCTAATAACATACTAATGTTCTAAGCAGCACTCGTAGAACATTGAGCTTTACGTAGCGTAGTTAAGATTAACTTTTCATTACTGACGGGGATGATTTGTGACGTATTGGCGTTGGACGCGTGTCGAGTGCGTGATGTAAGAAGGGTGGGTGAACGCTGGTGATGGCTTGTACTAATCTCCGTGTCAGGAAATCGTTTCGCAGACCATTTGAAACGAGGGTTCTGAACTAACACGCATTCGAGTTGATTTTGTTGCATAATCGCTGTTTGCTACATTTATTGGCTGTCTGTTTGACTTGATTGATACGAGTACTGCTAATCTACTGTGACTTTTCTCGGTATAGACACATTACAGAACAATATTATTATCAATACATATTGTTCTGCTGCATCATATCCTTGACCTTTTGACCTTATTGCTAACGTGACCTCATTCCACAGAGAACCTAACCCCGTCATCGCAAGAGACGCCGCGCTCGGAGCGGGAGAATGGCTCGGAACGGGAGAGCAAGCCCCCCAGTGCTGAGCCCCCGTCAGCATCACCTCCTTTCCAGCGCGACCCTCCACGCACGCCCGATAAGCCGCAGTGGAACTACCCACCGCCACCAGTCGACATCATGAGCGGAGGAGCTGCCTTCTGGCAGAATTACTCTGGTGAGCATCAAAATATTTGGTACTCTCGATTTCTGCCGAAGACTCTAGGTGAGTTGAAAAGAAAACCGGCAGTCATTAAGTATCAATCTGAAATTTTCTCGTGACGAAAATGTTAGCCACAGAATTAAATGTTTGGATAAAAAAAATACATAGATATCTTTGGGATCTTCCCCATCTTATTCGATTCCAACGATGTTTAATCATTCTTACTCTTATATTTATGTCAGTCCAGTTAATTAGAAATGTCCCTCACCTTTTCCACTCCCCCTTTTAACTTGGAGAAATAATTTCAACGTTAATTTCCCAATGATCAGGATATTATCAAAACGAAATGTTAATAAGACCACGTTATTGAATTCTCCGGACGAACTCATACGTTCGAGGATATGTATGGTTTTCGAATGTAAAAAGGGTCCGTTGGAGATGAAAAATTTCCAACGAAATGAAATTTATACTCATCATATTGCATAGCTTTCGTATCGGGAATGTCAAGTATTTAAAAGTACAACGATATGCGAGCTCTCGGTTTGTATTGTGAGTTTTGGGGGCGCGCTTTTATGAACGAATTCTAATATAACATGTTGGTTTGTCTGGTCGTGCATGCATAATGCATGATTCTGGAGAAAAGTGATTTTGAAAATAAAATTGATTAAAAATACACTTTCTATAACTTTGGATTTCGGTGGTCTCCGCTTCTACTCGGGTTTCATAGTAAGGCCACCACCCATCAACTCATTAAATACTGACATTTCTTCAAAACTAACTAAAAGTAATTCGGGAAAGCCTTTAAAAATGAATTCTTTTGTAGTGTGTCAGTATTACGATGTGGCAAGACTCGTCCACCTTGTTTCAACTCTTCTCACTGTCATGTTTAA
The DNA here is from genome assembly GCA_949629185.1 of Apamea crenata. NCBI lineage: Eukaryota > Metazoa > Arthropoda > Insecta > Lepidoptera > Noctuidae > Apamea > Apamea crenata. The sequence goes on along the minus strand of OX451360.1, from coordinate 8,711,502 downwards.
GACCTGAAATACCGGTAACCTCATAAACTTGAACTGATTATAACTCCAATTCATTAATATTGTCCAAAACAAAAACAGTACCCGCAAAAACCACTTTTATTTGAATCACAAAAAATGCAACGCGCTCAACTTTGATGAAACAAGAAGTAAAAATCTGTTGCTCGTATCGGTGAATCAAACCGTGGTTTTTTTCATTTATATCCGCTTTGTGGAAAGCCCAGAAATTTCATTAAAAATGCACCGACGTACTGCAGCATACCTAAAGTAGTGGCGCACCCTTGCTCCGGAACTTCACTGATACCAAATACGCTGTTCCATTAAATACTTTTTAAACACAACTGCACTTTTAAATTTTTCGGACTTTACTTTTCTTATTTCTTTTATTGTTATATTTTGTCATTTCGTTTTATTTGTTTGTTACTTATTAAAAGATAATGCTAGACAGACAACCATATAAGCAATGTATTTTATATAATCTCTCAAATCTTAAAATTTATCATTAAAACCAAGATATAAAACACAAGACACACTTAATAAATTCCCAATTGCAACCAATTTTTCATTATTACTTCCCCCACGTACTAAATTAACTTGAGGGGGCGAATAGGTGTTTACAATTCGCAAAACATTGATACGGATTTAAGCATTTCCCTTGTTCGGACGAGTGCCTTTTGCCGACAGTCTGTTCAAGTAGAAATTGCTACTAATTTAAGTGTTACGCTACCCCGAGTGTTCAAACGCACGCGAACACGCAATACCAATTGTTTGAATCGGAATCGCTTTACTATATTTGAATTTACATGGTCAACTATTTTTGCACTGGTAACATTTTTTTTTGATACACGTGCTGTTCGCATGTCAAAATAAATGATGATTTTACTTCTTATTTTAGAAAAATGTTTAAGAAAGTTTCCTTAAAAGTACATACAAAAGAAGATGTAAAAAGCTATAAAGCTGAAACAGAAAAATACAAGAGGGTTATAAATATAAAAAGGTTGGTAACAGAAAAACAAAAATTAAAACTTGGAGCCTTTCATCAACTTTCTTCAGTGCCTTCGGTAAAAGAAAAAAACATATTTTATTATTCGTAAATTAGAAAACTTTTTTCTACGTGCTTTTCATAAGAAACTGGATGAGTCAAAAGTGTTCCGAGTAATTACTGTATACTTATATAATATAGGTGAAATCATGAAATGAGGGATATTAAAATTACGAAAATGACAACAATTCTTACGTTGAAACATGGACGTGTAATCAATCATGATAATGTTCCGATCATAGACATCATTATATTGATTGATACAAAGGTACTTACAGAAGACGGTCATAAATTCCCATTAGATACACACAATGCTAATTTATTACGTAAAAACAATATTATTGATTATAATTCTAATATAACAAGTTTTATCAGGATATTTTAATAAAACATTGTTTATGCCGTTATTAGAGCTGCGCTTGTAAAACGGATAAACCATCCGATGTTACATAAGTAATATAAAGTTGAAAAATTAATAAAGAGGAAACTTCTCCATGCTACTTTTTAGGTGAGCTTGTAAAATGAATGGAAATAAAATTGTACCGCACAGGTGCGCTCGAAACCTTTGACGATATTAACTTTTTTATTTATTCTTAGTAATCACCCGCATCATTGTGCTCAGCGTTCTATATATAGACGACTTATTGTGTATTATCATAACATTGACCGAGCGCGCAACTAAATACATACAATATTACCGACAATGATAAAGATTTAAAGCGAACTGAATCCGAGTCACGATGGAATTGATTCTGTGGATAAAAAAAGTCAAAAGAATGTATTTAATAGAAAATCAATCCAATCAGTGTAATTCGTCGCGCTCCAATAGAGTCAGCAACAGTAGCACTTCATCCCGAATGCGTCCATTCGTTCGACTTGTGTCGGAACCAGTTGGTCCGTTGTTGCGCACCTATAGTTCCCTTCACAATCATCCGTTTAAACCGACCCTTTGTTCACAACCTTCTCAAATTTCCAACGAAGAATTAATCAACTCACTTTTTTCTCTGTATTTTTACGGCAGTAATTAATTTCGCTTTAACAACGAGCCGAGGTGTCGATTGCGTTAAAAATTGTTAAAAATAATGAGCAGATGTACTTTCTATTATTTCTACAGAGATATTAGATGTCATGAAAATACATCGTTTAAAAATTATTATACAACAGATTTTTTGTTATTTACCGTTTTAAGTATATTATAATAAGAAAAGTCGTCGTAGATATAACATTTTAAAATGACGTCAACTTTTTATGATTTCAACGTCAACATTTCTTTTCAAATAGCACCAAACTAATTTCTTGCTTGAGCTTCTTAATAAGGAAATCGATTCGCCACTTCGAAAATAATCGATGACTTTGTACCGATTTTTTCGGTTGCATTTGGCAGATCAACAGTCACATGAAATTGTTAGCATGAAGTCTAACGATCCGTAGCTGAATAAGCAATCAAGTTGTATTTGGTCCAAACATAGTAATTTATTATTTGGTGCAGCAAAGTTTTTGCACAAAATAGTTCAGTTAGTAATCACCTACAGTTCGATTTTTTATTAGACAGTTACATCAAAACTAATTCGAATACTATTAAACGGTTCACAAATTTATATGTGGTAATTCATTTTCACAAGTGAGCAAATATTTCGTACTTCTAATTTAAATGCAAATAATCTTAAACAAAGGTAAACAGTTATTAGCACAGATCGCCACCACTTGGCATCTAATAATAAATGCTTGAGTGAAACTGTTCCACATAAAGTTTATTGCTTTACTTACAATTGTTGTGACAAAAAACTATTTATTCTCACTATCGATCAGTGTCCACTATCGTTTTATTTCTGTTACTTTTCAAATAGATCGGTTCACGTCCACCTTGTGAAGTCCCTTTTTGTCATTCCTTGACCATTCGATCAAAACGAAATAAGAACTGTTTCTTTTACAAGTTTTTGTCTATTAACAACACTCTGTGAAAGTTAATGTCACTGTTGATTGGAAATATGAAACACTAGCTGTGCCCCGCGGTTTCACTCGAATAAGTCTCTATCCCGTGGGAATACCGGGATAAAAAATATCCTATGTCCTAATACAGGCCGACATACTCGTATGTGCCAAATTTCATCCAAATCCTTTCAGCTGTTTTAACGTGAAAGCGTAGCAAACGAACTTACAAAAAACCAAATCTTTTCTCTTTATAATTTTTTAGATTAGATTTCACAACTCCAACTGTTTACAATCTAATGCCGAATATATTTCGAACATTTTGAGACAGGAGAAAGAAAAAACAAACATTAAAGGATAACTTTTATTAAGCTAAGCGCTCAACCATTACAGTTGTTTCAAAGAACAAATAGATTATAGCTCTCAAAGGAACCGGCAATTCTGTTTTAGAAGCGGCAAATGCAAAAATATTACGTATTCAAACAGACCTAATGGGACATTTAGGGGTGGCACCGAAGTGAAACGGCAAAGGCCGAAGCTTTTAAGTGTATAATATTTAATTGTGACGCCCTAGGCGTATAATCTCGCCCGAGATAATAGGTTTCTGTTTCGGGACAACCCTCGACGGTGACACTTGTGAGTGTGATGCCCTCCGGCAAGACAACACTGAAACAAATCGGATCATAATCGAGTTTTTCCAACTGACGAATGTTTTCAAATAGTTTCTTTGATTCGAATTTCACAGCGGTGCAAACACAATTTAAATTCAAATTATTTTTCGGTTAAGGGATGTTTAAAACATTTTTTGGAAGTGCAAAAATTGGTGTAGGTTATAAATTCGGGACTCAGAGCATAAATTGTAAACGAATGTCGGGAAGAGAAATTCAATTCCCCGTTGAGAAAATGCTCCATCAAAGTAAGCAAAAAACGCGATTCCGTTTATATCTTTTATATCTCGTAAATTGCAGGAGGCGGCAAGCGTTGCATGAAATTGAATAAGCATATTTCGTAAAACGTCGACGTTTTCGGAGACAATTGCCTTACCTCACCTACTCTTTGCCTCTTCACGAACTTTGTCAATTTTCGTGAAATCTTATTAGAGGATGTCCTGTGCTTGAGACGTGTTTCACTTTTTATGCCTTAATTTGTTGCAACGTTTTGCTACAGCGCTGCTTTTGCCCGAAAGTTCGTCTTTTAAATTGCAATTTTTATCAAACTGTTTACGGAATTGTCTACCTTTACCCCAATCACAACGTGTTCTGTTAAGATTTTGCTTTTGTGAAACGCATATAAAACACAATGCATAAAAAGTTGTTGCCTTCAATATACCACTTTACAATCTTTCATCCTTCAACATTCATTTATGAATTACATGTTTGTATATTCCAAAAAAAAATCTAAACCAAGCTGTATCCGTCGAAGTAATTCCGTAAAACGTACCTATATCATGCATACAGAAACTCAAGAGAGAGATTCAAAATTTCCATATAACATCAGTTACACACCGAATATAACCTCGAACAGAACCGTAGCGTTCGAATAACCCTTGTACGAGAAATTTAATAACACTCGCTGAACGTGAGTGCTACGTTTTTAACAAAGGCAATATCGAATATTAAATTAGAATGTACCATACGGATGTGAATTCCGTTTGATGTGAGTCGGCTTTCCCCGAAACACTAATGACATTTTATGGAGCGACACACGTGGAACTACATGTTCTATGTGTGCTCTTTGTGCGACGTTGTACTAACGTTTGGTCCCCTTTACTTAGTTACGTCTTCCGGTTTCATCGTTTCTGTATTTTCTGTGCCTAATTGTCTTTTAACTTTTGATTTTTGACTCCAATTTTTAAACAGTTCTGTTCTTTATGTTTTGTGAATTCTGATTTAATTCTACTTCTGTTTCTCTTTCCCACCAGAAACTCTGGCGCAAGAGTTAGAGATGGAGCGCAAATCCCGCCAGCAGGCCATGGAGCGCGACGTGAAAAGCCCCCTGTCGGACCGCGCCAGCTACTACAAGAACTCAGTGCTGTTCAGTTCGGCCACTTAGCTGGCGCACTCCGGGGCCAACGACTACCCCGACCAACAAGAATACGACAAAGAAATCGACGAATCGAGAAAACCAATGATCAGCGTCAAACCCGAGTTTAGGGAAAAGTAAAATCCAAAGATTCGAGATTGGTGAATGAACTTATCAGTGGTCTCAACGTTCCGATCGATGACACAACTCTCAATAGGAACTCAAAGAAAAATACTTCCAAAAATATCTTAGAATCCCATCAAACTGTTCATCTGATTGTTTATTCAACTCAAGTTTTTGGCATAAACGATCTCAATGAAGTTGAAACTACTTCTCGTTATTGAGATTACTCTGTAAATATTGTTATTGAATTCGAAGTAAGATGTAGATTTCGTGGTGTTAATACGAAGTCTCATGAACTCTTCTTCCATAGAAAAATTTGTAAATATCCCTTTATAATTATTATTAGAGTAAGTCAGTACGGTTTTATCGACGATCCGAGTAATTTATTCGTCAATATTTTAATCTTTTATGAAGAGTACCTTTAACTTATCGTTAAATGCCATATTTATATATTAAGTATCCATTGTTATTTGCCTTTGTAAATCTGGATTTATTTTCAATTTAATCTGTACCTACATACATATCATAAGCTTTGTCACATTCAAATGTTCAGTGATCGATTGAGACAATTGTTGGAATTGATCTAAGACTGCTTTCCGAGAGTTTTTCTAAAATGTTTGTCACTAGTCTCGCAATTTCTGTAAACGATAGGTGTTTAAGTTCCTAAGATGTTTGTTTAAAAGACCGTTACGACATCTTCAGTAAAACCTAATAGTAGGTACACGTTTCTTTCAGCCATGATGTTTTACTGTCAATAGTAAATAATTGTGATCTTCACTCTCATGTAATTTATTCAATTTTAGTGCAATGATTAGATTTAACTGATACTAGTGTATTTCATAAATCATAAAGTGTACGATAGATACGTTAAGTTAGTGGTTTTAAAAGGATACATTTTTACAATTCAATATTATTGACTGAGAACAGAAGAGACAGTTTTTTGCGTACAATATAACCTAAGTGTTTTCTTTAAAACTTCATAAACTAGAAGATGTATAAATAATTATAATCGCTATATCTCATATCCACGCAGAGTCGATGTATATGGGTAGTTAACCTAACAATAAGTTCAGTAGTTTAACGTTATACATAAAGTATAAAACGATAGTGTTATTTATATTGATGCTTAGTTTACGAGACTTTGGATGTCTTAATAGCTTAAAGTAAGGTTTTAGAGATTGTATCGGGCGTACTATTGGCGCTTGGCTATTGGGCAACTACTTACGAGTAGTTGAGACACCAACTGTTATTTAGTGGAACCACTCCGGCTGTTGAAATGTTCCAATACCCTCTCGGGATTGATGGAAAGAAATGTATTCGAGGATATATCGGTGAATAGTCAAGCGCCGATGCAAACGATCGCTTAATACAAGTAATTACATATTATCTGTAAAGGATAATACGACGTAATGAATAAAACTTAGTTGTTACTATAAATGTTTAGCTGAACATGTGTGATTGTGTAAAGGGCGTGAATGTGGTACTTTTGTATCAGTTATTTTCATTTCATTACAATAGAATGACAATACTGATGTGGAAGCGATGACTTGTGTATGCGCCCGCGCCGGGCCGGGTCCAGTATTGTCGTAGAAATAGTTTTTTCTTTGACAATTAGTTGTTGAGGCTTCTCAATGTACCTATTTTGTATTTCGGTAATAGTATGCAGTTCTGAAAGCAAGTGTAACTATTTATTATTTCTATTATAATTATTATTATTAATTTACTTAAAATTGTGTGTGTGCCTTGTATCGTAGATGAAAATATCAAGATTAAAAGGGAAAATTATCAAATTATTGTGTTTTGTTTTATATAACCCAACTACACTACCCATCTTCACTTTATTGAGCCTAATCAAAATAGGCCAAAAATTATGCAAAAAAAGTATCGAAACTATTGAAGATTCCGTATCGACGTTGTAGAGCTACCAATGTGGAATCTATGTAAGACAATATAATATTTTGCAAGTAAGCGGGTGCTTAGTTCCTTAGTTAGAACACCATCTACATCAATACCAGCATAATGAGAGGCCGGTGTCCCAGCAGTGGAGGCTCCACTGCTGGGACACCGGCCTCTCAGTGAGAGGGAGTGGGCCGTAATCTACCACGCGAGTCCAGGGCGGCTGTTTTTTTGGTTTTAGGACATGCCGATGACATCAATACCTACCGCCAAATGATACAGAATTCATTATTACAAAGACTTCTTCAAAGAATAAGAAAAGTAACGGACACTAATCAAAAAGTTCAGAAAGTTTATTAATCTTGATTCTATTACCCTATGAATTTTGAACTAGACAGCATTAACAGTAGCTCAACCTAAAATACGACATAATTAACCAATAGAACAAAAGCAATTGAACAACGTCGTCATAAACATGAAAAGTCATAAGAAGACTTCATATTAAAGTTCAGTCGCCCATCGCCATTTTAAATCCTATGAAATCGGAAAAGTTCATATTTATTGCTAATAGATTTTCGGCCGATGAACACCGGGTTATTTGGGATGCAATTTTATTTTGTCCATATGAATGATTTTTATATTTGCCCCGGGGTGGCGAACCAGGGGCCCCCATTTCGATTTCGGACATCATGCAGTCGTTGGCCCCTACCAGTTATTTGGGAAAATATTTTCGAAATCAACTTCGATGGTTGGTTTCACTTGGCAATGTGCATTTTAAAGGGAAAATGGAAAATGAGATACGATTGTTATGGACATTTTCTAAATTCTTTTGAATTACGTTACCAAATAGTTGTTAATATGAACGTATAAATGATTAAAAAGGATCATTGTTTTTCTGTTGATTTAATTTGACTCCAAACACTATTTTAATCTTTTTTTCATTCCGATAATATTCCGTCTAATCAATGGTTAAAGCGTCCAAATGAAGAAATTTGTATGAAAACGAACCCTGTTTTTAAATAAATTGAGTTTATATACAGAACCATCATAGTATTTCTGTTATTCCAGAGCTGTTTATGTGACACGATTATTGAAGTACTACATTATGTACTAAATGTAATTTATGTAAATAGACTTCATAATAATAGCGATAAACATATGACACTGACACTATTAAACGGGGCAAATTGGATAGCATTTAATAGTGCTAAGATAAATTGAGTAATACATAAATACACGGAGTATAACTACGTGGAGGGATAACTTAGTAGGTACCTAATTGATCGAAAGGTGTTAATGACATCTGCACAAACACGTCAGATATTAGACTTATGGCGCAATTAGTGCTTCCATATATGGTCAGCTCTATCTTCCGATCCATCTGACCTCATTAAGGACCGTACCGTACCTTGTGTTGTTGTTATGGTTTTAAAATCTACGCACCTACGACGGCCACCGGAGCGACCATTAGCGACCGAACGCATCTCTTGAACCAATGAGTATGCCTCTGGTCATACCAAATGAGTAACCAGAAACCAGTTCGTCCAGCTACATTACTCAAATTCATCAATTCTGCCAGTGTAAATAAGGCGTACCTAGTGTTAGGATTCCAGTAAAATAATTATATTGATAACCGGAATTGGGGCTGACAACCAACCTTAATGCTATGACAAAACACGACCGACCAATGAGAAACATTTCTCTCTTCCCGCATGCTACACAAATTTGGCAAGTGAAAATTGATGGAGAAAATTAAATATGCCTATGAGCACTCTGTATGCCAACCACTCCATGATCGGCTGCTACCGTTTTTCATTTGCCAACTCTTCCGTACTCATTCATGTTAACTGGAAAGTTTTACGTATCATTTCATTACAGTATAATGAAGAATACAGACAAATTAACCTAACAAGTATAATTGAGCTTTTCGATATAACAAAATACGATCGTCCATTGAACTCTTTCGTGCACGTCAGAAACACGGTAAGTGAAAACTGATGGAGAAAATTAAATATGCCTATGAGCACTCTGTATGCCAACCACTCCATAATCGGCTGCTACCGTTACTACGCAATATAAATATTTAATTTCACAACTCCTCGGTCCTTATTCAAGTTAAAAGGAAAGTTTTACGCATTATTTCTCTTGCAAAAGTAGTTCTTGATGACATACAATAAAAATTACTTAAAAGCATTTTTTACTCATCACCGTTGCGTAGCAATAAATTGTCCCCGTTTTAAAAGTACATATTTTATAGATAATGTATGATTACTAACATACATAAACATGACATAATTACGCTTCTAGGTGGCGCTGTATTATTAATTCTATAAACTATTATTACATTATCATAACGTAAAGTTAGAAGGAGGTCAGTAGTATTTGTTTATTAGAAATTAGACTGATGGTCTCGGGTAGACGGCAGCTTTTACAGTTATTTGTTAGGTAATTGTATTAAAGTTAAGCAAGGAACTCACTATGTGACGGATGAAGCATTGAAGTCATTCCATAGGTAGCTCATATGGTTCGTGCTACGAAATGCTACGAGGTTGCTACGAAAAACGTGAAAGCAAGAATTATCAAAAATTACGAAATTTTTACTATTTCAGAATTAATCGGACTTAAAACGGATTGAGAATTATTATGAATCTATTTATATACGCTATATTTTAAACTTATGTATTTTCGCACTTGAACGGTTGAATTGATATGGGCCATTAAATTAGCAGAAAGGCCGCAGACAAAAGTCTTAAAAAGACCAAATTTTAACTACGAACCCTATTCACCTACTTACTGTACTGTACTACGCATTACCGAAAGATGAAAAGTTTAATTCATTATCTTAAATACTTAAATAAGTCATCATCTGCCTAGCCTTTTCCTTTTCCCAACTATTTTCGGCATCAGCTTCTATGGAGCGAATGCCTATCTAACCTGAACAACTCAGTTACTGGTTAATACTTTAATACCCCCCCCCCCCCCCCCTTGGTAAGACTGGTTGTCAGACTTTTGGGCTTCTTCGTTACGACTCTTAAAGATCTAGGGGTGACAGCCGGGACCAGCGGCATTTATAACGTGCTTTCCGAGACACGAAGGGTTCTCGATATGTAACGGATGGTCACCCATCCACCAACCGAGCGGTAAGCGTAACTTAAACTTCGATGGATCCGTGCAGCTGTTGTCACTAAGCCACGAGCTTATTAGTTGGGTACATAATAATTATCTGAAGAAAACCGAAAACGTTAATCCAAGACCAACATAAATAAAAACCAACTGCATCGCGTTAGATGCGATTTATTCCATCGCCCCATATACTTAAAATAAATGTGTATAGGTGTATCCACGCATCGCGCTGACACCAAACAATATATAATAATATAATTAGACAATATATACGTTGTAAGTTGAGAAACGTTTTCCAGTTAATACTGTGGAGCACAGTTAATATCGCGCGCATAAATATTGTCGCACACGACAGCTCCTTGCCGCTTCTAGTCTCTATTGAAGTATGGCCAGCTGATACAGGGGGAGGCTGTTTTGAGTGTGTGACAATTATAATGGATTTTTCAATGGACCGATAATTTTTATTCGTGGAATAAAATTGACGTCTGATAGTTTTTGTATGGAACAACTATCAAAAATTCAAAATTATTCCTCCGATAAAGTTATCTGGCGTTGGAAAAATCGGCCCATAATTGGGTTAAATGTATGTTTTTGTCGTTACATGTTTTTATGGTTGTGATTAATTAAAAAAAAAAACAATAAAATGATGCTCTATACTGATGTTTTTAAAATTAAACTTGCTTAAATATATAAAATAGAACCATGACGGTAAGTTTCGTTGTAATTGACACACGATATCGTTACATTCAAACAAATATTATGTTTATGTTATGTTTCAGTGTTTGAATTCTGTGTTCCTTCATTTTGTATGAAATTTTTGTTCATACCATTTATCCCAGATCTACGTTGAATTTCTATTGTAAACTTAAACGAACTTACCTGTAAATGAAGTTTGGCGGTAATTTGTAACAACGTCGAGACTACAACTGTATTCAATCATCATCGCACTGCGATCTGTTCACTAATAAATTCGCCAATTGAATGGTTATGTGCCTGCATTTTTGTGAGAATAATAGTATTTAATTGTTGTTATTAGTTTATGTTTTATGTTGGTACTTATTAAATATACTTTGATTTATGTAATTGGTTTCTTAAGCCGTGTAAATCAAATAAATAAATAAATTATCGAGAACAAGACAACAACGAGTATAATTTTATACCATTTTTTGTTTGGGACCCGTTGTTTAATCAGTCTAAGTTTTATGTTGCCTGGAATTGCAGGCTAATACTTGTATATTTGTGAACTATGTGTAAGTTTTAATAAATTAATTAGAATTTGTTTCCTAAAGAAATATAAATTTGAACACGTAGCACCCTGTACACTAACGCAGCGACACACGCACCTGACGTAGCGGACTCGGAGAGCAATTTTCGCTCTCTGAAGCGCCACGGATTAGTTTTTCCTTACGATAATTAAATAACTTTGAGCTATGTTGTTGCGTGATGTACGGCCGTGTTTATTGTCTTGTTCGCGACGCGAGGGTGTGAATACGGCTTTATATTATTGCGCATGTTCTGTATGCTTTTAATTAAAGCGTGGAAACTTCCGGTTATCAAAATATTGAGGAAGTACTTACCTCTTCCGTAACGTGTGTTTTTGTTTACTGTTTTAAATGAGTCTTCCAGGTACAGAGGCAACGTAGATTCGTTGCCTCTGCACTGTAGGATTGAAATACTGGATATTAAATTCCAAGATAATATTTACATTCACTTACAAAAATCAAATGGTATGGCAATTGAACGGACCACTAGAATATACAACACCAGAAAAGCTAACTGAAGGCAGTTTCATGAGAAACTGTCTCAAGTTATGCTGGACAGAAAGTTAACCCTAGTGGATTGGTCAATCATAGATTAGTGTAGTGTTTTGTGTAGTGTGAATAGAATAGAATAGAATATTCATTTATTTGCTCAGAATGTAGGTATTTACAATAAGGTGGTTACAGTAATATGAAAGAATCCTTGTACATTCTACCATTTTGGCATGCAAACATTGATACAGTTCATTTCAGTGATTGTGCGCATTGCCCCGTTGTATGGAATACTGAATAAATACTATTTAGACAGCAAAAAATTACAATACAAACCGAACACAAATAAGACAGTGTGTGGTCAGACAGTGGTGTAGGTAATGTTTGTGCACCTTTACATGATCAGCTTATAATGTTCCCACAGCTGGGACACAGGCCTCCTCTCAGTAAGAGGGAATGGGCCGTAATCCACCATGCGGGACCAGTGCGGGTTGGCAGATGTCACATGTCTTCGAATTTCGGTTCTAGGACATGTCTGTTTCCTCACGATGTGTTCATTCACCGAGAGCTGTGGTGATTATATAATTTACACAAAGTAAAGCAGCTGTCTGGGTTCAAACTAAGACCTAGAAATCATAAGTCGCAGCCGTTACTACTGGGTTCAAGTTAAAAGAGAGGAAATTATAATAATAAAGCGTCGACTTTAACTGCAGTAGCTTTCAGTAAATACCAATTATTGCGGCCACCAAGACAGGTGAAGTTGTTTTAAATACAATTAAAATAATAAAACATGCGTACTTTGTATTCATGACCCTTCATAAACATTATAACAGCGAATGACATTTTCTAATTCAATACTTTAATGTTTGAAACGACTACCGGAAACGGACAATGTATTATCGTCCAGAACTTATCGATTGATCTCGAGATCTCATTTTCACACATAGTTTTTGTCACATTTATATTTCAAATATGCATCTAGATAGCATTCAATGTAAAGGTTCCTATTACCATTATACATTACGTAGTTTTACACTACGACGCTTGAAAAATAACTTGAAAATTGCTTGCGAAATGTCAGAGAGCTGTAACACTTGTAATCTTTAATCATTTCAATTATAAGGGCAGCGGAAAGGCGATTGAACAACTGCGAGGGCGACACTCAGTTGTGAAAACATCTTAACCCTTCCCTGCCAAGGGGCCGTTGGGGCAATTTGCATTACATCTGAATTTGAAATACTTATTTCGCTTTCAAAGACTTATTTTTGTACCACTAAGAGGTCGTAAAAAATCTGATTATAAGTCTGGTTATTTCTGTTAGTTAATTGGCACTGAATATTTAAATTAGCTATCAGAGACGGAATTACTGTAGGAAATAAGAATATATCTTTATATTCCTGAAGACGGATGTATACGGTCTAAATATCTGTTCATCAAATCGAAAATGAGTGATATATATGTACTAATATTATACATGCAACCACATAACTTTGTCTGTCTGTCTTACAGTCGGTCTATTACCTTTTCACGCATAAACCACTGAACTGATCGTTATGAAAGTTGATGGATAAGTAGCTTGGGACCTGGAAAAGGACATGGGCTACTTTACAATCTCGATATATGTATTAAAAAATTATGAAATACAAAGTACACTCAGATGAACTCGCAGGGACAGCTAGTATACCCATAAGGCTAGTAAACGTGTACCAATTTTTTGCATAACCAGGTCGCATCAAATCCAAACTTGAGAGTTTCCCAACAAATCAAAACCAATCTAACTCAGATTAAACACGAAACTGTATCTAAATATAAGATAAGATGTACTAAGAAATTAAATCTAAACGAAGTATTAACTAAAGCCGACAGGAGCGACCATCACGTCTTCAACTATCACAAATTCGCATTAAGAAAGGCACCTAGATGAACTTACTTCGCTTTTAAGCCGGAGACCTCTTGCCGTTTATAAATCCAATTGGATTTAGTTATGTGACACACCGGGCTTTAGATAAAGAATAAGTTTAAGCTGCGAGGAAATGTAAAAATGGCAAGTATTTTTCAGAATATTTTAAAATATCGACTTTACATTTTAACGTTATATTCGAGAAGGGCAATTTAATTTTTAAGAACGTTCGCATTCAAATCTCAATCTCAGTCAACAAAATATTTTAGTAGTCAAAGCCAAAGTCAGATTAACAATTTCCATCACCATTGACCATCGACCACTTATGGGAGGTAATAATTGAATTAAGGAGTAGTGTTAGGCGGTTATTAGCTTTTGATATGCCTATTGTTTATGCTTAGGTAATATTATGTCCGGATGCTTTCTGTACACAATTAATGGATACCAAATTAAGTGTAACTGGCGATATGTGGGTGTACTACAGGTACACCTCTGCCTATCCTTTCGGGGAATATCGGCGTGATATTAAATTAGGTGTTAAATTAAGTATTCTAACAATTGGAACGACAATTGGTTTGCTTCTTCGGCTAAACCTCAGTGTATCCCTTGCCTAGTGGCGGATAATTGTCTGGCACAAGGAGTTTGTCTCTATTAGAGTCGGCGAGGGTCCGGCTGTTTGATGCTCGATTGTTTAACTCGTAGACGTCACAACTAATCGTTGAAGACTCAGAAGGTACCATAGAGTGACACTGCTTAACTTCTGCTAAGAGCTAGGTCTTGTGGTTGCTTAACTAAAACGTTATGTGTCTCTAGTAATCAAATATTAGACACTTTTGGGAACCATGTGTATTAACTAAAAAGCCGCGATAACTTTTTTTTCTTGACCAAGGTGTCCAGTAAGGAACGGGCCGGGGCCGCCTTAAAGCGGCTCCTGCCCAACCTGAGGGGGCCAAACGCCTCCTGCCGGAGGCTTTACGCGGGGGTCGTGCGGTCCATGGCCCTATATGGGGCCCCGGTATGGGCGCGTTCACTGCGGCTTCGAGCCGCACACTATCTGAACGCGCCCCAGAAGGTGGTAGCCGTAAGGCTGATCCGGGGCTACCGCACGATCTCGCGCGAGGCGGCATGCCTCCTTGCCGGACTGCCGCCATGGGATCTGGAGGCGATAGTGCTTGCGCGCCTGCACGATTGGCGCGCGGAGGCACTACGCCGGGGGGAAACTCTGCACCCGCGGCAAATCGCTGCGGAGCGGACGGACCTCCGGCGCGATCTCATGGCGGAATGGAAGGCGCGACTATCGCAACCCAGCGCAGGGCACGCCGCGATAGCGGCGATAAGACCCCTCTTTGAGGAGTGGCTAGAGAGGCGTCACGGCGCTCTCACGTACCGCCTGACGCAGGTCCTCTCCGGACACGGATGTTTCGGGAGGTTCCTGCACATCATCAGGCGGGAGGAGACGCCCGGGTGTCACCACTGCCCGGATCGCCCAGAGGACACGGTGGAGCACACGGTGGAGGTCTGCCCTGCTTGGGCGGAGACCCGCCGTGTCCTCGTGGAGGCGATCGGCAACGGCGGCGACCTCTCGCGCCCGGCCCTGGTGCAAGCCATGGTCCGGGGCGAGAGAGAATGGGAGGCAGTCACCTCCTTCTGCGAAGCAGTCATGCTAGCGAAGGAGGTGGCGGGGAGGCTGAGGGAGAACACCTCACGCCTCAGCCGCCGCGGGAGACGCTCCGGGCGTCGGGAGCCGCGTGACGACTCCCGGCCACCGTAGGCGCGGGCCTGCGGGCGGTGAGTAATGGGTAGCTCACCGTCCGATCAGGACCAGGCCCGTGCCGGACGGCGCGTTGTGTTCCACGCGCGCCTCAAAGAGATGTCAGCAGAGGACGGGGCCCCACAGGGCCGAAGCCTGCCGGGGCGGTGGGATTTTCCGAAAGGTTAACCGCTGCCCTGGAACAGAAAGGGCTAAGGACGGAACACGGGTGGGTTTTAGTCAGTAAAAGTCTGACACTCCCTTCCGCTCCACCCAGAGCGGGAGGGGTCATTTGATGATTTCCCATCCACAAAAAAAAAAAAAAAAAAAAAAAAAAAAAGGTGTCCAGTAACAAACTAATAACGAAAATCTGAAAAGGTAGAAAAAGGCAACTGAGGTAGATTGGCTACAGTAGGCCCTTACACAAACTAAAATTTCATTGAGTAACAATTAACAACCTTATCAACCAGCAACTTTATCGACACAGCAAACAAACAATCAAATCCTCACACACATCAATAAAGTTCTTCTCGACTCGGAATTCGAAACATTCAAACATAACCGTAATCGATAAAATGGCGTCGGGCTATGAAGGCGGCACAGAGACAATAATAAATTGTAATTACAATTTAAAATGAGCAGGCGTTGCCGTGGGAGTGGCCTGCCCCCACGGCATGGCACGCCACCTTACCTTCACGTGTGTGCACTTTTTACATTCGTACTGCAAGCAATTAGTGTCGTGTGCGTGTTCGTAAACTTTGTGAATAATATGTTGTATCGGAAAATGGAAGTAGAAGGTAATGGAAATCTCTTACTTATAATCTCTAGCTATAGCGCTTGGTCCCCGAGTCTATCCGTATCGCGAAATCGTATAGGTACCTATAGTTTTCATAAATTCCGATTTAACATTTTACTGTAAACAATTTCAGTGGGACTACTTTCATGAAAACTCATACACCTGTTAATCAAAGCCTAATAAAATAATCATACATCAATAATAATTATTTACAAGACATACATTTCTCATTTATCTCTTCTTGTTCTCACACACTATTGCCTACATTAATTTTCATTTCTCCTTTAGCAGGTCTGCTGGAAGAAATTTCTTAAGAAATAAGCAGAACCTTTGTACTCAAATTATTTCGCATCCCTATGTATTTTACTGTGTGTACATAAATAATTAAATAAATAAATCATACCATTACAGTTTGTCCATGTCCTCTTTTCCAGAATTAACATAATCAAATGCTACAACTAAATAGACAACAGAAAGGGCCTATTTAATACATAATAATTTCCAGACACATTACCATGTTTTGTTCCCAAAAATGATTTGATACGTATCGAATAGCTATTTACCAAAATTACACGTTACAAAACATTTACTTGGTTTATTTTCCATTCCCTCGCATTCAAGTATGATTTTTATTATAAAAAGACAATCAAGCATGTTTAGTTTTAAGTTACAAAGGATTCCGTAGGTTTTCCTGGAGTTATTTTACCTGTTAAACTCGACTATTACAACTAAACGTGTACCGATAATATGGACCAAATTACTCTGTATTTTATATCAATAATAATTCAAACGATGGAATTGAGTTCTTTGGGCAAACCAAGTATCTTATCTTAAGCTCTATCTATCTTGAGAGCAGTGGTACTGACCCTGACTAACGAGGTGTACGTCGTGGGTTCAAACCCAGTCAAACGTGATACTTTGTTTAATTTATTGCATCACCACTTCCCTCAAAACGGTGAAGGAAAACATCGTAAGGAAACCGGAATGCTAGAACCAAAAATTCGAAAACATGTGACATCTACCACCCCTCACTGAGACAAAAGAGAGGAGGCCTGTGTCCCAGCAGTGGGAACATTATAGACTAATTATGTTACGTAAGCTCTGTCTGCAACTTAAACTGAACTTGACAAAAGAAGACATAAACAAAGGTAAACAATGGTGTTCTCATTACCTGCAGGCGCCAATCAAGAAATTAATTCATAATTACTATAATAAGTAACATGCTGCAAAATCTATTACCGACAAGCTGCGCCTTCCAATTACATATTCAGTTATATGAACTTGCACAAGAAAATCGTTACATATAAATCAGAATGATGTTCCATAATAACATCAGTTTTAGATTTTGTTTGAACAATTGCTTCAGAAAGGAAAAGAAGTATTTGAGGTGAACAGTTTAGCAAAGATACCTTCTGAAAGCTTGATCAATTAATTAGAAGATACCTTTCTTCGCAGTATCCATCCGCGTGAAGACTGTTCGTACAGCCGCATTTCGCCAATTTACGTCACACTATTTTGAAAAGGATAAAAAGCTTTCCCAATTTGATTG
This sequence comes from Apamea crenata, assembly GCA_949629185.1. Classification (NCBI taxonomy): domain Eukaryota; kingdom Metazoa; phylum Arthropoda; class Insecta; order Lepidoptera; family Noctuidae; genus Apamea; species Apamea crenata. Next base: position 8,693,624 of record OX451360.1, on the reverse strand, counting down.
GCCAGACTACCTATTCCTAACAAAGCCACTGACTGAATTTTTCTTCCTTAGTCTTCCTTCCGCAGTCGGTGTAGCTTTTATTGAGTGGAGGGGAAAACCTGGCCGCACTTCGGTTCTAGAATTGTCAATGCTAGTGTTGTTTCTATTTTATATTTCTTGGGAATTGATATTTAATATCGTCAGCACTCCAGTTATCAAGTCACGTCAAAAATCTCACCAAAGAAAAATCAATGTGCCTCGCCTTTTCCCAACTGTTTTGGGGTCAGCTTCCAGCGTAACTACTAACCGGATGCAGCTGAATACCAGCATGTGACATGAAGTGACTGCATATCTGACCTCCACAACCCGGTTACTGGGTAACACGATACGTTCAAAATCAAAGTAATTTATTTAAACTAGGCTGAGAATCACTCTTTGAACGTCAAAATTACATAAGACAGTCCTCCAAAACGCCCGGCCTTCACAACTACCTAGTGCTTTAGCTGGGAAGAAGTGGCGCAACAAACTCCCTAGCAACGAAGCTGTCTGTTCAGTTAGAAAAATCGTACAAGTTAAGTCACTAGTCTTACCAGAAAATGGACGTCTTATTCAATACTTAGTTGTTCTTTTAACATTGTGTCCTAATGCTCAGTCTGAAAACCATGCAGCCCACGGAACCCTAATAAAAGGATAGAGATCATAATCTCCGAGTCTCGGGTTCGGGCCCGAATAAAATGGAAATACATTTTAATGATTATTATGCCCGTAAACGTTTTGCCGTGGACGCTATACCATTCAATCCGTCCTAATCACTAATTCCAACACTTTTCACCTATTTTTTTGTTTAAAGTTTGAGTAAAGCTATATGATCTATCTTATGTGGAATCAGTTAATGAGAATTATTTTTAATGGTTGGAATAAATAAGGGTTTGTTACTAAAATATTATGTATCTGTATTTGTTGTAACTTTTTTTGTCGTTAAATTATATTAAATCGTGGAATTCAAACTATTCATATTGTACCTGACACGAATATTGTAAAATATTTGACAAAACTAACGGTGGAGTTTCTTGCCCATTCTTCTTCATACGAAACTAGGTACATTTTGGAAGGGGCGACTAGAATCAATTCTATTTTAACACGTTATTATTAGCTTCACTTGTAACTAACTAACAAACAATGTTATTGTAAATGTTGACGTTCAAAAGTGCCTTTTCTGTGCCTATAATAAAAGCTTTGACTTTGATAAAAAAAAAGTCAAACTGACGAAATAGAACACAATCTATTACATAACACTAAACAAACTCATAAAATCGTCTTATTAATAAAATCGCAACATCCTTTAATCAAACCGAGCAGCAATTAGAGCGATCCTGATTGACGACGTGTGATAACTAGATTATCACATATTGCCGGACAAAGCTAGAATAAATTGCGATGCCAAAAACCCAGTGTTTAAGTCAATAACCTAACCGCCTATGTGGCTTTATAACGATGATTCGGCGCCAGCCAATGATTGATCGCCGTCGTAAACGTCAAAATTTTTGGTTCCAAAAATAAAAGATCGCGCGGTGATCAAAACACCATATCAGAATCTGTTCCGAATAAACGTAATAATACGTTAATTTCGACGGTTTCAAACGATCGAATTAGTTTTTTAATTCGTTCGTAAATGGGTTATCTCCTTGTGTTTAATTTTATGGCGATTTAATTATATTTCTCAGCTAACGTTATACTTATTTATTATATTGTCAGATGTTTTATTTATTATTATTGTTTGCACCGCTGTACATGCCTATAAAAGTAGCTGTGAAATGCTTGATATTTATGATAACTTTTCGTTCCACTAACTTTTTGTAGCAAAATATCGTCAGTTTTCAGTAACAACGTCAAATCACCGCTGCGCTTTTTCGAACAAAAGATAACCAACTGTTATAAAAACTATAGACACTCTTTATATATTGTTAAAAATTGGAACAACTTTTCTTTGCAACATCGCACGCTTTGGTGCATTGCAATTATATAAGCATGTCTTAGGTTCTTCAAGCATATTGTAGAGATAAATGGTAAGTATTTATTAGGTACCTACGTCATTGATATTTTCAAGAAATAGCCAATTTCGCTACACAAGTTATGTTTTGAAGAATACCCAACTGTGTCAGTGGAATATTTTATTTTATTGAAGCATGTGTTCATTGTAATTGCATCACTTTGTTTCATCACTGAAAAATACACCTAAAACTGATTTCAGACGATGCAAAGCCAACAGTTTCCCACACAAAGTTATCACACAAACCAAAATATGTTGTAGATGAAGCAGAGCCCCCGAGTGCCAGCCAGGTACATCAGCCACTCTTCGCAGCACACAATGCGCGTGTGTTTGTCCTTCCTGTTTGTCGTACTTGCAGCAATGGCGGCGAAATACACAAAATATAACTGAATTTTGTACCTCCATTTCAAAGGCATGTGCTCACAAATTCGCTCTAACTAGTATGTTGATTTAATTTAGAATTTTGCTGCTAACAATGGCTGTGCTGCAGTTGTGTTGTGTTGTTTTATTGTTTAGCGAAGTTTCGTGCATTGTTTTCAGGTGAGTGTTTGTGAAAGAAATTGTAATGTGGTAGTGAAACATTAATTTATGTGTTCCATTAATGATGTTTTGTGACTGAATGAATTGTTGTTTATATTATGGCATTGTTGTCTTAGTGGGAATCTAATATTTTAGCGAACTTTATAGGCATTTCGATAAGTGTCCAGATCCTATACCCCTATTTATGCATCTACAACTGCTTGCCACGGTTTCAACCGCGTAAGTCTCCATCCCGGGGAATATCGGTACAAAAAGTATCCTATGTCCTAACCCAAGTATGTGCCAAATTTTATCCAAATCTGTTCCACCATCTTAGCGTGAAAGCGTAACATACAAAAAATCAAATCTTGTCACTTTATAATACTAGTTTAGATTTCTACGAGAGACAAAATCAAATTCATTTATTCAGCACTTTGTGAACATCTAATTTAGATAGTTCCCCAAAACGCCTGCTCTTCGCCATTTCCTAGTGCTTTAGCTGGGTAGAAGAAGTGACGCAACAAAGTCCCCTGCAACTAAGCTATCTATTCAGTTAGACTGTTAGACAATACTTCAATACCCGGTACAGGTGCATGATTATCTCTTATTAAACAAAGAGAAGCCCACCCAAAGTTGATAAAGCATAAACATAATCAGCTTATAATGTTCCCACTGCTGGGAAACAGGCCTCCTCTCAGTGAGAGCGAGTGGGCCGTAATCTATTGGTGGGCCCAGTGCGAGTTCGTAAATGTCACATGTCTTCGAATTTTTGGAGTTAGGACACGCCGGTTTCCTCACGATGTTTTCCTTCACCGTTTCGAGAGCAGCAGTGATGATTGATGAATGATGATTTGAACACACGACCGACAACTTGTCCGTTACACGGGGCTACCACTGCTCCCAGAGCGACGTTGATATGAATATCAAAAATCTGTTTTAGTTTCCGACTATTTAATTTAGAAAAATTGTGTGATTTAAATTACATTAGCATAGTCATGATCGTAGAACAGAAAATAACTCACAAACACTTTTTTATCGATTGATTAATTAACTAGTATCGTATTTGCAATCTTGGTATTCCTTATAAAATTATATTAATACAGGTTATAAGGTTAGAACTAAATTATGTTTAATATATATTAGAATTTATTACCACACTGATTGATATTTAAACAAAAAATCTAAATTACTCATAAATAATATGGCTTGGACTGACTCTAATAGTGGACGAAGCTAGTGATTCTAAAAATGATATAACATTTGCAAATTATAATGTTCCTAGTGAACTATCAATCAATTGATTACTTTACATTTTGTTTATTACAATGTAGATAACAAAATTAATTAAATATTATGTTTATTTATTGGTAACATCATCTAATATGTATTGGCTTGTGGCTAAGTAATAACAGCACGGATCGATCGATCAGGTTAAACTACGCTTGCCGCGGTTGGTCCGTGGATGGATGATCATCTTTACTTACCAAAACCCCTTCGTGCCTCAGAAAGCATGTAAGCCGGTGGTCCTCTCCGGACACGGATGTTTCGGGAGGTTCCTGCACATCATCAGGCGGGAGGAGACGCCCGGGTGTCACCACTGCCAGGATCGCCCAGAGGACACGGTGGAGCATACGGTGGAGGTCTGCCCCGCTTGGGCGGAGCACCGCCGTGTCCTCGTAGAGGCTATCGGCAACGGCGGCGAGCTCTCGCGCCCGGCCCTGGTTCAAGCCATGTTTCGGGGCGAGAGGGAGTGGGAGGCAGTCACCTCCTTCTGAGAAGCAGTCATGCTAGCGAAGGAGGTGGCGGGAAGGCTGAGGGAGCGAACCTCACGCCTCAGCCGCCGCGGGAGACGCTCCGGGCGTCGGGAGCCGCGTGACGACTCCCGGCCACAGCAGGCGCGGGCCTGCGGGCGGAGAGTATTGGGTAGCTCACCGTCCGATCAGGACCAGGCCCGTGCCGGACGGCGCGTATGTGTTCCACGCGCGCCTCAAAAACATGTCAGCAGATGAAGGGTGGTCGAAGGGCCGAAGCCTGCCAGGGTAGCGGGATCATCCGAAAGGGTTACCGCGGCCCTGGAACAGAAAGGGCTAAGGAAGGAACACGGGTGGGTTTTAGTCAGTAAGAGTCTGACACTCCCTTCCGCTCCACCCAGAGCGGGAGGGATCATTTGGTGATTTCCCACCCACAAAAAAAAAAGCCGGTGGTCCCAGCTGTCATTCGTGGATCTTTGACAGAAGCCCGAAAGTCTGACAACCGGTCTTACCAATGGTATAGTCATCATCATCATCATTTCAGCCGAAAGACATCCACAGCTGGACATAGACCTCCCCCAAGCACCTCCACTTCGACCGGTTTTGTGCTTCTCGCATCCAACGAGTTCCTGCGGCCTCCACAAGATTTCCAACGCTACTTCTTCTGCTACGCGGTCGCCACTCCAGATACTTTATGGGTAATGGGTATAGTATTACCCAGTAACTGGGTTGTGGAGGTCAGATAGGCAGTTGCTCCATGTAAAATACTGGTACTCATCTGCATCCGTTTACAAAAGAAGCTGACCCCAACATGTGGGGAAAAGGCTAGGCAAATGATGGTGATCTAATATGTATTAGTATTGTTTGGCAGCTGGCTTCACTTGATACATTACTTGATAAGAGTCTTATTTCATTAAAGTGACCCTTGTCTCTCAATCACGGGTAACTTCTTCAATGTAAGCAGAAACCCGGGCCTTCGGAAGGCTTGTGTCCATGTAGGAAGGAAGGCTACATGGACACATTAGTTACAAAGTCCAGTACAAACGGCACCCTAACTGTGTGACACACTTTCAATCACAATCTGAATCATTTTGAAGGATATTGCTAATCCATTGCTTTATATGTTCGAAAAAACGAAAATAAGACAATCAATATAATGTTTGAACTGTCAAAATGCTACTGATAGTGTGTTGCATAACTTCCCCGGTGGTCGTTTTGTGAGTTTTAGCTTAGTCATAGATCATCCCTAATGAATATAGCAACTGATTAATATCGTTGGCGATACAGATATCGCTGTTTGAGTACGTATTATCTATTTTATAGTCACTCTTCGTGTCCGTCTATATTCCCGATTGCGGAAGTTGTGTGTGTGTGTGTGGTTGTTGTATGTGTTGCTGTGCTGTACCTAAAAACTCTGCAAAGCAAAGGCGGGCCACTAATTAATAATAAATAATGCATACAAAATTGAAAAAAGGCACCAGCCTTCTTTCATTTTTGGAGAGACCCCCATAATAATTCCAAAATTCGCCAAAAAAATACACAAAATCGCCCAAAAAACCAGTCAACTTTGTCACCATCGTCTGCCGCCATGACTTGGGCTAAAAAAATAAAATTAAGAGAAGAAAAAAAACAAGTTGGGCCGTCGATGGCCAATTGCATTTTGTAGCAGTGAGTGCGAGTCGCGTGTTCGCTGCCATTAGCCCGCCCTCCTGGGCTGTTTGCCAGAAAATATCACTTATTACGTGTATAAAGGCTATTGCTATGCTAACGTTAGCTATTATTCCGGAAAATTTCATGGAAGAAAAGTGGTCGTTTTAAAAACAAAAAAATGAGACCTTACCTGAATATATCATACTAGAAAGAGTGCTTCATACGTCAACTGCATTACAATTTTCGTTTAGATACTTACATTCATTCTTATCACAGCGATCACGACCCTCATCGTTGTATTTAGAAATTTTCAGTACCTACTATTTTTTAATTTGTTTTTACACGTCATGCTCTGTTAGGGGCAAGTAAGCATAACCAATTCTGGAAATTAGAAGCGACTGAATATAGTCTAAATAGACCTACCATACCCACACCCCTACACCTGCCTACCAACTACAACCACCAAAACCTACAACACATAGGTACCTACTAACCATAGCAAAGAAAATCGACGAGTCTTTCCAGCAAGAAGCAGTATCGTCAGGAGGTCGGTTCAATTTCTGGGAATGTGTCAGAAGAATTCAAATACCTATATTGCAAAATAAAAAGGTTGTCATGAATTCGAGTTAACAAATTATGTTTTATATGAGTCACGGTACGGAGTCATCTCCAAATCAAATTGTAAGTAAAATTACGCATAAAACATAAATGTTACCAATACTTAAACGAGTGAGTAACCAAGTAAATTATGATTTTATTTTATACAAAAACGATATTTTAGAAACTTTATAAAATCTAGCTAGTCTTTAAATAGCATTATCATCATCTGCCTAGCCTTTATCCAAGTATATTAGGGTCGGCTTCCAGTCTAACCAGATTCAGCTGAATCCCAGTATTTTGATAGCAATAGCCTTTAATCTCTTTGACACGTAATAACCAACAACGGTCAGTACGGAGTGGCGACACGTCGTCTTATCTAGAAACCTATTTATTATGTCTAATGATTTTTATTATTCGGGTTGCGTGGGTGAAACAGCTAAACCTTTGGCTAAAACCTTCAAAAGGCTCGATTTTGTGATGTAATATTCAGTTACTGTTCTGTAATTTAAGCGAAGGTAACCTTTTTCCATAGTGTACGATATTCCTCTAAGCATCTGAAACTTACTCAATGCAAGGTTTCTTCAAATGGTGCAAGGTGGTGGTGCAAGGTTTCTGATAAATTCGTTGATCAACAGGGATGATCAAGATTTGAATGGTGATAGCATTGCACGGTAGCTATCATTTTGCGACAATTTTAATCGACTTCATCGATCTTTGACGAATTTAATCTTTGACTTTCAAAAGTGCCTTTTATTTGCCTATTTGGGATAAATACTTTGACTTTGTTTGACATCTCTTGTGCATACGTACCTATAGCTTAGCTTCTCCATACGTATAGCTCGAGTGACAGAAAACTAAGCTATAATATAACATAACATCACGCCTGATTTTCCCTGCAGGGTTAAGCAGAGGTATACCTATAAGGGACGAGCTTAATGCCATCAACCGAACACAAATCCAAATTGAGATATTCTATCTATATATTGAGAAACTTCAGATGTTAAAACCCAACAACACTTTGCCTGACCTGGGAATCAGATTCAGGACCTCATTCCCAGCAGTAACCCTTGCCATCACTAGATACAAGGTAAGAACTAAATCTCGCTTTAATTCCCAATATGGAGACAGTTTAGTGAACCCAAATAATTTCAGGGCAATTGACCTGAATAAAAAACGTTAAAGAAAAAATATAACCAACCGAACCCTTCCACCGACAAACACGGCTCACCCCTGTCCGGCTGCACCGTGCAAATAAATTTGGTTTTCATTAGTACTAGCACAACACATTCCTCAAACAGCTGATTGTTATTAAACAAAGAAATTGCATCGTAGTTGATTTTAACAGTGATTCCCAGTCACGACATTGTTCAGTACTAATGAAATATTAGTTACACCTTTTTAGCACGAGTTTATACTTTGAAAGGGTAAAAGATACGCTTTTCCTACACAGTAAGATCAGGAAAATTCTTCCACAATTGGATAAAATGAACAGTTATTGAGTCATCTTAATCATATCAAAATCAGTCTATATTGTTCCTACAAGTGGCACACAGGCCACCTCTCCTCGAGAGGGAGTGGGCTATAATCTACCACGCGGGCCCAGTGCAGGTTGGTAGATGTCACATGTCTTCGAATTTTTGGTTTTAGGACATGCTTTCCTCACGATGTATTCCTTCACCGTTTTGAGAGCAGTGCTGATGAAATAATTTGCACAAAGGAAAGCGCCTGGCCGGGTTCGAACCTACGATCTACAACTCGTAAGTCGCAGCCGTCACCACTGGGCCACCACTGCACTCTTTATTGAGTAAATCGTAAAAATGACTTGGTAGATGTTTTGAGTAAGAGAGATCTGAATTCGGTTTTTGATGTGTTTCCTACCACTAGTCTTACTAATTAATTTAAGTAAAAGGTACATACGACGACATATCAAGGTATGTCCTGTCCCGGCCTGGTATTGTATGGTAGGTATGTCCTGACCTTGATATGCCTTTTACATACATTTCTATTTTAGCTGACTTCTCGTTGTACGAAAACCCTATACAATTATAGGGTTTTCGTACAACGAGAAGTCAGCTTATACTGGAAATGTATAGCTTGATATGTCATCGTACGTACTCTACTATAAATAATTAGACTTTAGGTATTTCAATTTCGATATTCAGTTTTTCCTTAATTTGTTAGGTAATAAGAATTCCACAAGTAACGTCAATCGTCTTATTAATTTGTACTTAATAAACTTCTTCAGTTTAACTGTCAACATAAAATCCATGGCTGACTCGATCGGCTCAATTTCCCAGCGATTACGTACCGATACCTCCGGAGAGTTCTCGGTAAATCGCATAAATAATACGCAAATAACCATCATCAAGCAGTTTTTATTTAATTTCATAAACGTGAACTCCGAGAAAATTCAATTACTTCATGAATCAAATTAATTCAACCGTTTTTGACATAATTAATTACTTAGATGCGGTTAAAAATGCTGTAAAATTGTATTCGATTGGTTGTTTTTTTACGCACCGTAGTTGAGGAGGGCATTTTTGTATCAATCATTTATAATTTTATGGTCAGATAACATTTATAGTGCCTACTAAACGTAATGGGCCATCTTGGATACACTTCAGCGGCCATTGAGGAATTATTGATGTTGAAAGGGTCACCTCGTAAGCAAATGGGCCGATGAAAGTTGAAGTGTGACCAATAGAAATCAAATTGGAACAAAAGCTACCTTTTTTTTCTTATTATTCGATCTATGAAAGTTAAGATGAAAAGTAGGATACCTAAGTATAGACAACTTCTAAAGACAAAAATGTAATCTTCTTAACACTGTCAGTAACCTGCAACTGCACCACTACAAGGCATAATAATAATCTTCAGGATATCAACATCCATATTCATCAAACAAATATTGTCTCCAAAAACTGAGACGTCATTAAAAGGGGACTCGTAAGACATGAGATGCTGGCAATAACTCGATTACAAGAGGGTTGTAGAGGGGTGAAGTAAGGGGGGGGGAGGTGTAGAGGATTATAAGAACTTCGTTAGTCTCTCGAAGGTGTCTAACTCAGGTCTGAGACGGGAGAGATTATCGCTTTTGCCTTTAGCGCCGCATTTTGTCCTTAGTTTAGAATATTTGATGTGATAAGATAGACGTTACATGGGATGCGCGGGTTTACGTTCGTGTAAGTACGAGGATTATTTTGTTGCTTTTGCTGTGGTTGGTTTTGTGAAACAGCTCTTTTTGACGTTCATACATGCTCTAAAATATAGATTTTGAAACGATTGGTGCTAAACACCATTTCATCGTATTTGTGACTGGAAAAGCGTGGCATACAACAGAGATCTTACGTAGCTTACTTTAGACAAAGACAAAGCTGTAGAAGATGACGATGGTTTCATAACCAATTGATCAAATAGCAATTTGACACTTGTAAAAACTTTTCTCAAATATTAATATTTTAGATTTTGCATAATTTATTTTGTTTGGTTTAATTAGGCTCCCAAATCATCTTAATACCAGCAACAAGTACACTACATATGACAAGTACACTGTCCGGCAAAATCACGAACGCACTATTTATTTTTCCTCCTCAACCATTATGAAAACACCCTATACCGAGAAAACGTCATCAAATTTTCAGTTTGAGCGACGGGTACACCGGCGGGCGAGTGTAAAGCAAACGCACGCATCACTCGACGGGCCACAAAGGCACAGCCGCAAACACAAAAGGTATCTAGCGAACGCAGCTTAAACTTACCGACGATGCAATCACAACTTGCGCTGCTATAACGTATCCAACTTGATGTGTAATCGCCTTAAAATTCGGTACATGTTAAAACTTTGATATCACTTCGGATGATAGTTGGGATGTGTATTGCTTATAATAATATGGTTGGCTGAGCTAAGCTAACTATAGGTTTGATTACTTGAGTTCGTGAAGTTTTTTTTCTACTCGTGAAGCTTCGTAAAAAAAGTCTATAGTGATTTTTTGTGATACATACTTTAGGAGCAGTGGTGGTCCAGTGGTAAAGTGCATCTTACAAGTTGTAGGTTGTAAGATCAAACCCAGACAGGTGCTTTCCTTTGTGTAAATTATTTCATCAGCACTGGTCTGAAAACGGTGAAAGAAAACATCGTGAGGAAATCGGCATATCCTAGCACCAAAAATTCGAAGACATTGTGTTATCTACCAACCCGCACTGGGCCCGCGTGATGGATGACGGCCCAGTCCCTCTCACCGAGAGGAGGCCTGTGTCCCAGCAGTGGAAACATTATAGATTAATAAATGTATACTTTAGGGGAAACACCGTCACTAAAAGAAATGAAGACTGTCACAGAAGTATTATGAGCTGAAATCTATAACATTTGAGAAGGCATGTATGCAGTTTTATCCAAAATCAAGCTTAACCCTTCGTATGCCGTAGAACGAACGTTGATCCACGCGAGACACAATGGCTTTTTAATTGTGTCTGTAATTAAAAATTAATTAATTCAACGGGTAGCTCGCATTTATAGGGAGGACTCCAAAACTATGTTTGTCGAATCGTTGAACTTCTTAAGTACCGAGTTAAGCTGCATGATTACTGACAAATGCGTGCACTGAGTGGACAGGCCCACTCAATCTGTGCGGTCCTTTCCTCAAAAGATCATTTCAGACACCAATCTACATGGTTTTTACATGATCTGACCAAGGTTATGCCTGTACTGTAAAAAAAGACCTCTGAGTTTGTTTCGGCCTTTCTTCTCAGAGTAGTCAGATAGGAAACGCCGACCTCTTGTAGCTTTTAAAATATGATTGACGTGGAAAAGTGTTTGTACAAACCTACTTACAGAAATAGAATAATTTATCATTTAAGTATGTTAAACAGAGAAAAGTTCTCGAAGTTGATTTAAGCTCGGTTTATATTTTAATATGTAAGTACTCAATACTCAATACTTTATTGCATTCCATAATGTGTACATATGATAGTTGGTATGTCAAAACATCGAATCAACTATGGACCCTGTCGGGCACAGCAAAGTTAGTTTTTAATAGGAGAGAGGATGAAGGCGCTTTTTGTTAAGAAAAAATAAATATTAAATTAAAATAGTATCATTAAAATAGTATCATTTGCTTTTATGGTACCTATTTATATTTTATATAAATATTTATATCTTTGGATTTAAGTTATATTAATTTATATATTGCACGATTTACATTATTCTTTATTTTTCATTATTATAGACTATAAATTATAATAAAACTAGATATTTACAATTTTATTGAGTCTTGTATAATCGTCCCTTTCAGAATCGGTGGGTCATGTCGTGTGTAGGTGTGGCGAGACATGGCAATTTATAAAAAAATAATGTAAAGTGTACTAGGTTAAGGTTTCTATGGGTCTATGCCACCCGAAATAAAGTTATTATTATTATAACGTTATTATTATTAATTGTGCACTGTTTAGCACATTCATTTTTAAATTAACAGTATCTTAGTGTTTTAAGATAAATTTATATTCAAAGTGAAATTTAAAATGAAATGTAGGTATTAGTACTTGTGTAAAAAATAGTTTTTTATTGTTGTTGAAATTTGTCGCTATAATATTCGTCAATAGTGTAGTTGCTTTTGATTATCAGAAATTGTTTTAATTTATTAATAAAGATATTATTTTTATTTTTGATGTATTCCAGTAACTTATTGTATATTTTAATCGACATAACAAATGTACTAGAAGAGTGCATTTTTAATCGTGAAGCGGGTATGTCTAATCTGCTTTCGTGTCTAAGTGCAATTTATGTTTGAATATCTCCACTTTTGGTATAGAATTGCGGATATTTTCGTACAAATTAACAAATTTCAAGTATGTACAGGCAGGGTAGGGTTAATATTTTGAGGTCTATATAGTGGGGTTTACAAGTACTAACAGAAACGTAATAATATCACGACGTAATTCTAAGTAGGCAACATAATGTCTGTGTTTAAAACTGCCGACTATCAAAGATCTCGATAAACAGGGTGCAGAAAGATACGAAGCCAATCAAATGATGGATGCAGCAAGATATCCCAGAAACCGGACAACTGAACCGGATAATCGAACTGGTTCCGTTAAATTATTAGCTTATGATTCCCGGGAACAGTCATCCCATCTCATTAGATAGATTCTTTCTAGTTATAGGTTGGCAAACACGCCGATGGGCTGATGGGTCAGATGAAAAGTGACTACTGCTGCCAATACCTACCTATAGACACATGCGACTCCAAAGGGATTGCAGATGTCAACCATAGAGATGTAGTTAAATGTTATCTACATGTAACATAACATTACGCCTGTATTCCCCGAAGGGTTAGGCAGTGGTGGCAGTTGTTTGTTTAAGTCCCATGTAATAGGGGGCGAGCCTATTCAATCAATTGGGTACAAATCCAGATGGCGGACTGCTACTGAGAAATACCCACTATGCCCGACATGGGAATCAAACACACGACCTTATGCTCAGCAATAGCGCTTGGGACCACTTGACCAATGAGGCGGTGGCAGTAATGCCTGTAATTTCAACGAATGATTTATTTATTATTAATATTCTACATATGAAAGTTTTACGATTCTACGTAGAGAACATTAACGTGAAAATAAAAAGCGTTTCAAAAAGTTTAAATTGCAATTTTTATAGCAACAGAGTCTGTTCATTTCCATTAACATCTGCTGGAGTCCAATTTAACTTTTGTGTAAAAAAAAGTTGCTCTACCGACAAAACTGTTCACGTATGATAGTTGCAATTAAACTCAAATAGGTTGGGAAGCCTAACAGCTTCTGGGAGCTAGAAATAATGCAAATGGTTATGGAATTATAGTCATAAAAATTGCAACAATAAGCCTTTTAACTACTTAGGTGAACTTGAATTAAAAATGACCTAAAATTATAATGACACACGATACGAAATTACTGATAAAAATGCTTCTTAAACTCTCAGCAATGTCATAACATAACACACAACAAAGTATTTCCTCAAGAATAAACATTACGAAGTACTACGCATTAACTTCTTGCATGAAAATTCACCCAAAATATCAGAGCGACCGTTAACAGTGGACCAGTAAACACCGCACAAACCTTTCGGCTACATCTCCGGACCACATCCTGTTTATAGATGTTTCTAGAATTATTAACTAAGATTTGACGTAACAAATACCAAGTTTCACTTATAAGGGATTAGGGTACCATGTTCCGGTCCGAAGCCCAAGGGATATGTTATTGTTTTGCCGCGTGGCTTTGCAAATTTTAACTAGGAGGGAGTTTGAGATTAAACTTGTATCACACAAAATGGGATACGATCTTTGAGATTGAACAAAGGATTCCGGATCAAAGTTTACACGTATCTCGTAGGTGGTACCCATCTCATACCAAAGTTAGTTTATAAAGATATGTAGATCATCTGAGTATTCTAAAATCTCGTCTCCTGCTAGAAGTCAAGAACAGCGGCGTTTCATTTTTACAGTTCAACAACATTCATTGCGTTATTTACGTTGTTGAGCGGACAATTTCTACGAACATATGAAGCAATGGATTAGCAATATCCTTCAGAATTATTCAGATTGTAATTGAAAGTGTGTTACGAAATCAGGGTGCTGTTCATTACTTTTCAAAGCAAAATAAACAAGTGACAGGCGCATTTGATAAAAATCTTCGTCAGCAAAAGTCGATGCTACTACAACGCTACTACAATTATCTTGAACAAAGATATTCGTGTAAGTACAGTGTAAGCCATACAAAACACAAGAAAGTGATAAAATCAGCTCCAGCACAAACTTTACATAAAGTAATATCCGATAATATACTACACAAATATCCGATAATATACTACACACATCGTGTTCTGTAAGTACAGTCTTAATAAATAAAAATAGAAATTGATTCGAAGTTTCGAACTCTTAACCCTTCGCGGGCGCGGCGCTTCCGTGCTCGTCCAGTTTTAATGTTTCACCCACTCATAGTATATTAAAGATCAGTATCACAGGAAGGTGAACTATTAGTTTCGCTTCGTTCTCATTAAACCCTTTCGATATTGTCTACACTATCATACACAGATTTTAGTTTATCAATTTCGTTTAGTTTTTATTTCGATCATTTATTTTCATTTTGCGTGGCAGCTTTGTGGAACATGAAAACGTGGAAGGTTTGATTAGCATTTACTTTTTTATTGTATACACATTTTTTTGGTGATTTTGATATTCTCTAGATAAATTGAAAATATGAGAATGCGTTTATATCTTTTATTGACAGAAAACGTCTTCAAGCGGAAAAAGTCGTAGCCAGTTTCGTAGGCTTTTCGTAGACCCTAATTCTAGTCCAAGAAATATATTCATTCTTGCTTAGTAGAGAATCAGGACATTAAAGTGCATGCTATCGATCTTCCTAACAAGTACATATGTTCTACGCGGCAAGATTTGAATAAACTGTTGGAACAACTGAATAAGGACCATATATTTGTCCATGTCAATATATAGCACACAGGTTTCCAACAGTATAGAATAGATTCCATATCGGTAGCAAGAATATTAGGCACAGAGTTTTTAATAGATTAATGACTCGATGCAGGAGGCGGAGGATAGGGTGTTGTGGCGCCTGGGAGAGGCCGATATGCAGCAGTGTAATGCGATAGGCTCAGTTGATTTCCCCTAATGGGAAACAAAACATTATAATCGATGAGGCGATAATAGTGAAATGTCATGCTAATCCAGAACCCATGTTTAAACTTTTTTAACAATTAGAATTAATTGAGTAATTATAAAGTGTGCTAAGATTAGCATTCAACATTGGAGTTAATCACGGTCATGTATTCATACACTCGGGTACTTATGTGTCTGTACTATTATTAGATTAGCTACGCTCAGTTGAATTTTATTGTTCGCCTAACATCGTTGGTAGTCATACTTAAAATAAAAGTAGTTAAAAGCTTTACAGCACAGTTTTATTTATTCATTGAAAAATTTAAATAAATTAAATCGAGGTTTTTTTTATATAATCACTACTTACTACTCAAAAAGTTCAGTGTTACGGATGTAAATCGCGTAATTATTTGGATCAGCGCCTTGTTAAAGGATAAGCATCAAGTTTATTGTATCGTTCTGAGAAAGCTCGTAGTTCTGGCGAGGTTACTAATGGTGTTTTGCACTAATGGCCAATAAAACTTTTCATACGTAGCTACTTTAATTAGGCGGAATATAGAAAGTGTAATATCCGAGCGTTTTAAGTGTTTTTGTAGAGCAAGGGTACCGTGGTGCACACCGTTCCTCTAACACTTATATTTATTCAATTTCGTAGTCCTTCACTAACAAATATTTTCACAAGAGCATCAAAACAGCATCTAACACTTTTCACGTGACTAGAGCACTGGGTCGTTCTTCGGCCAAAAAATAGCATTGCAATCAACGGGGCAATGCTACCAGAGGGGCAATTCTAGTAATTTTAAGAACATTCACAGTCTGATCGCAGTCTCAATCTGTCAAAAATACGTCTAATTTCCCTACATTTTGACAAGTTTTTGACATTTGTTTGTCGCCGAGATGAGACTGCGACTAGATTTTGAACGTTTTAAATTACGGGAATTGGTCTTCTGTCTTCTGGGCACGTTTCCGGTTGACATCGATGCGGACGAGTAGGTACTTCGACGCCTAAGTGACCAAAAAACAAAAAGCTTTTTTGTATTTATTTGTATTTAGTTTGTTAGTCATTTAATTTAGCACCTAGAGTAAATAGTTACATATTTGCTTTATACATTGTATATAATCATTTTCATCATCATCATCAGCCTATAGCAATCCACTGCTGGACATAGGCAACTCTCATCTACCTGCTACATACTGCGAAGATCGTTGGTCCACCTAGCCTGAGGGCGTCCTACCTTACGTTTACCGATTCGCGGCCTCCACTCAAGAACACGTGTACCCCAACGGTCAACAGTAATCATTTTATTTTTTATGAAATAAAATACTGTACACTTTTCTGTCACTGTTAATAGGTATAAAATAACATAAAATCACGTCTGTACATCCCGAAGGAAAAAAATGCAAGATCGGTTGGTGTTAAAATAACGCAAGTAAATACGACATCGCATCGCACAAAATTAAACAGCATAAACTAGTTGCTCAGCTAAAACAGTAAGGAGAGCGTTCCAGTACATCGTCCGGCGACTTTTTGCCTCGAGTAGAGCATCGGCGCTCAATCGAATTATCGTGCTGCCACCATCGAAGCAGTAAATTAAGAATTAACACGAAAGCTGATTATTTTAAAACATGCATCGGGATACCCTTTCTAA
The DNA here is from genome assembly GCA_949629185.1 of Apamea crenata. Lineage (NCBI taxonomy): Eukaryota > Metazoa > Arthropoda > Insecta > Lepidoptera > Noctuidae > Apamea > Apamea crenata. Next base: position 8,676,778 of record OX451360.1, on the reverse strand, counting down.
CGAGGTTTCCTTGCCGTCGGCCTCGCCCTGATGGTTTGGACTTTATCGAGAACCTATGCTGTCATGTGCTAGGCAATTAAATGCTCTAATTGTTTATTATGGGAACGTGTGGTAGCGGCTGATATTAAGGGAGCGTGGGATGTAACAACGTCTAATTATCATTTACTTGGATTAGTATTTTCATGTTTTTAATTTGGGCTTTATTAAGTTTTGAAGCTTAGGAATTGGTTCAACTTGGGTGTGTCCTGAAGGAGTTGAAGATGATAAACTAAGAATTCTCTTGTTTACCACCTACCTACTAGGATTTTTATTTATTTTGACAAATCCAATATACAAGCTAACACTAAAATATATATATTACGAACAAACAGTTATATAAAAGGAGAGAGTTTATTGGGTTAATTCGTCCGCATCGCTGTCAATGGGAAAAGTGCCCAAAATGCTGGTAGCATTGCCACCTTGACGGGCAATGCTAAATCTTTGGTCTACCTACTTAATCCTATACATTGTAGTGCGGAAATACAGCACTTAATTTAACGTTTATTTCAGACTTGTAGTTAGTTGCTAAAAGTACGAAAATGATTACCTATAATAATAAAAAAAATACTTAAGTAAGTACTTTAGATGTCATTAATAAACATAATTACGATTTTTATTTTATAGCTCATAAATTATAACATATTTTGTAAAGAACATTAAAATAGGTGGCAAATTAAATGGTACGAATTTGGTTGGAGTATTATTTATACTTAATGATCGTAATACACATTTTAATGATGATCATCTGCCCGGAGCATGCCTCCATATTACTTTAATTCGCGTTCGCCGAATAAAACTCGCTTATGTTAACGTTTACGAATGTGAAGTGGGTTAAGAGGAAGCTTCGTTTGTATTTAGTTAAATGACAGAAAACGTCAGGATTCACAAGGGTTCTTTTCTCTCTGTTTTTGTCGTCATTTGATACAGTTCACAGACGCAACGTTCTAGGATCTTCACCAAAGCGATGGGTCGCACGAATACGTCATGTTGCGTTCATATGTCACTCATTTGTTTGGAAGGCACCCTCTGTCGGTGTGAACAAGCGTTCAAGTTCGCCGAACAAAATGAACGCGGTGTTTCGCGCGATGCTCGCTTGGGTTACGACGTGGCCAATGTTTTTTTCTGCAGACAAAAGAGACTTTATTGTTTTGTCTTTTCAAACTCATCAAAATAATGAAAACATATGAGGAAATAGTTTTTTTCTATTTAAAATCTATGTTTTGTTATGAAACCAGCAATAAATATCAAAACTGTTCAGTTCATACACAATATTCGCCTTAAACCATTGTTATCTCAAACAACTGACTGTGCCAAGCAAATAACACGAAAAAAGATGAAAAATCGCTTTCATATAAAGGAGCTAAGTAGTTTTTGATACCGGACGGTCGATGGGAATTAGGAAGACGGCTCCAGCAAGAAATAAAACGAATAAATGATTGCAAATTAAGCTTGCCATGAAAGGTTGCATACTTGTTTACTTATTTTATTTTATCATTGTTTACTTGTTTACTTATTTTATCTTGACTACTTATTTACAAATAAACGGAAAATTAAATTAAATAAAGTATTATTATTGTTGGTATGAGTCATTGGCCATATAAAAAATATAAACATCCAAATGGAGAACCTCCTTCTTTTTTGAAGCCGGTTAAAAAATAAAACAAAACTACACAATCTATTATTTTTGTTTTATTTTAACCGGGTTCAAAAAAGGAGGAGGTTCTCAATTTCGATGTTTATATTTTTTTGTTTATAAATGTTTATATCCGTATCCATACATATTATAAATAAAAGTCACTTTTCGTGTCTGTCTCTGTGACCTCGTTACTCTTACAAACTATGCAACGGATTTCGATGCAGTGTTCACCAACATTGAGGGGATTCTTGTACATTTATAATGTAGGTATAATAATATTTGTATTAAACGTTCGAATAATAAGTAAATCTCGACAAAACGGTGCGAAGCAGGGGTGGGTCACTAGAAACAATTCATAAATAAAAATAAAACATAATCAGAAAATATTATAAAAAAAGCTTAGATATGAAAACAAGCCTGCCAAGGAAATGAAAAATACGGGAAAAAAACATTTTTGATGTAGGGCAAATAATCGCAGCGGCGAAATGGTATCGTGACAAACATCCATGCGTCACAACGGCTCGGTAAATCAGCGCGCCAATGAAATCCAATTACTTACACAAAAAACTATTAGTTTTCTGCAACATATGTACATGTGGCTACGTCATATGTTGCGAAAAATGAAACTATTTTGCCTCATGTTTGTAAGGCAATAAGTACCTACTTATTGGATTAATTACAACGAGTAGGGACAGAAATAAGTATGAAGTACCAATTGGACTAATTGTGACGAGTACAGACATCAGCACATAGGTATAACTTTTAATAAAATAGAAAAGTACCAACTTTTATGATAGTTATAATTAGTCAAGTTATTCCTTAACAGTAGTAAACAAAAAAGTGGTAGTAAACAAACTGTTGAAACAAAATCTATGCTGAAAGAATAACTTGTCCGATTTTACTTTCCCAATTTATTGTTGACCAACTGTATCTATATATTTTAGCCAGTATAATTTAATACACATTATACTGAAACCATTAAAAACTACAGTCATATAATAAAATTATTGAATTTTGCAATTTAATATTGGCTCGCTCGCTCACCGTTGGCCATAATTACCAATGCGGATCCAATTCATCATTCTTTATTACAAGCACAAAATTCCATGTAAATTTCATGCACGCCCGATATACCGAGCGAATGAGTTTCGATATATCGTACAAATCTCCATTTTTTGTGTTTTTATTGCACTGTAACAATCTCTTTAATGACATCAAAATTTGCAGCTAAATAATAAGAAAATCGGTCGTTTGGAAACAGTTTGCCGTCTGTAAACAGTTTGCTGTTAGTTTGTTTTTTGTAAAACATAGGTAATTATTAAGAGCTAAACCATTAATTGAGCATCATTGTTTATATTTTTATAAGCATATGATATTCAAAAGTAGGTAATTCCAGTACTTTTTCTATTGACAACTTGTATATCTTTAAGACACAACTATGTAGGTAGGTAATACTTCAAAATCATGTTTCATGAACATGAAACTATAAAATAAAATATTGACAGCAACACGAAATTGCGTAACACACTTACAGTAGTAATGTCTTTCATTTTGGCAGTTCAACAACATTCATTGCGTTATTTGCGTCGTTGAGTAGACAAAATGTTCGAACATAAGAAGCAATGGTTTAGCAATATCTTTCAAAATGATTCAAACTGTGATTGAAAGTGTGTTACGCAATTAGGGTGCAGGTCTTGTTTCAAGGTATTTTCTGAAGCAAAAAATTCTAACAATAAAATAAATTAAAATCGTAAAGACCAGCTTAAATTGTCCATAAATTCAAATCACAACTGTCATTCTTTGACAGATGTATGCAATGTAACGACGCAATCTGCAAATACATTTCCCCGACAGTACATACGATATTTGTGCGCGTATTTTTCCTCAACAAAATGACTTTCAAAACGATTGTCTTAACATAAACAAGGGCTCCCCCCCGTTGCCACAGAAAATGTCATTAATGTCTGAGTGAAATTCGGGGTCTAATCTCGTCACTGCAAAGCTTATTACATTTATACAACGGAGTAATCTTCGAATAAAGTTTTCAATGGAAAGTGTTGAATCATTGAGGATTGCGAACCCTTGCTCGCTGAAAGAACTCCGGCCTAAGGCTGCGCACGACGAGGGTGTACTGTTTCACGAAGCCATTTATTTTGACTCGACTTTAACGTGATTGATATTTAAAAATATATAAGTAGTTTTATTGTCATTCGTGGATCTTTGACAGTCGTTACGGTTAGTCAGGAGCCCAAAAGTCTGACAACCAGTCTTACCAAAGGGTATCGTATTAGCCAGTAACTGGGTTGTGGAGGTCAGATAGGTAGTCAGTCTATGTAAAATACTGGTATTCAGCTGCATCTGGTTAGACTGGAAGCCGACCTCAACATAGTTGGGATAAAGCTAGGCAGATAGATGATGCTAGTTTTAAAATGTACGAAAAATTCAACAAATTATAATCTACCCATAATCAGCTTATAATATTCCCACTGCTGGGACACAGGCCTTCTCTCTATGAGAGGCAATGGGCCGTAATCTACCACGCGGGCCCAATGCGGGTTGGTAGATGTCACATGTCTTCGATTTTTTGGTTCTAGGACATGCCGGTTTCCTCACGATGTTTTCCTTCACTGTTTTGAGAACTGTGGTAATGAAATGATTTACTTTAATGATTTGCCTGTCTGGGTTCGAACCTGCGACCTGTCAACTCGTAAGTCGTGACTGTTACCAATCGGGCACCATGTTCTCTAAATAATCCCAATATACCTTATTATTTTCTCATATCGATGCTTAAGCTTAGATTATAAAGATTATAAAGATTCATACAGGCTAGACGTGACACGATACATCAACTATTCTGAAAATCCAATACTAACCATCTGCGAAATAAACTAAGCAAGTTTCAGTAGCCAATTTATTTCCTCGGCCAAGTTCTCGCGGTACTCCTCGAGCGTTCGCAACCATTTTAATGTCTTCAAGAATTCTGTTGCGCGATGACTCGACATCGCGACTGAAATCTCGCGTTTCTGTTTACTATTAATCAAATTTCAAGCTTTCACTTTAAATCAAAACTAAACCACTTATCTAAGTCATATTTTAAAATGTTTATTTTGGTCAGACGCGAGCAATTAACAATGTTATCACGAAACTTAGCAGGAAGTAAAAGGTTTTTTTGTTTTAGTATCGCGGGTCAAATATACAAGGTGGCACAACCTGCTACCGTGGATTCAGAACATGATTCTGTGTTATATTTTTTTTTTTAACAGTTTTGTCCTACAAAGGTGCGTACAATACATACACGGTCAAAATGTATGGAAGAGCGATTTTTTTTTATAACCGACGAATATAAACCTCCTGCGCTGTGTTTATTCGTAATTATGTACTGAATCTATGATAATCGGTTGCGCGTCGATGTCCCTGCCACTTGTATGTCAATAAATGGTTATTACAATAGAAACTCTATCGTCTTGTATATAAAAAATACCTTGTTAGTCACATAACAGTAAGCATCAACATTTTTTCTTTTCCAAAAAATAGAACCTGAACAATGCCCTCTCAAAAACCAAAAGAAATATATCAATACGAACGTGATTTCTACGAATGACATCACTGGACAGCGACAAAAAACTGTTATTATTAGTGACACAATTGACCAGACCATTGACAGTCGTTTAAAAATGTCAGCATAGTCCAAAAAGTGTTTGTAAAAAGTTAGCGAACCTTTAGCATTCTCCTTGGAGCTGTCATCAGAGCTGGGCAAACCGCAGAGTCATTGCATCGCAATAACCAATTGTGAGCGTATTACGTGTCCTATCACAAAGCCCCGAGCTCTTTTTACGAAGGCTTAGTGATACTAGAATGTGCGTCCAAAGGCTTGCTGCTTGCTTGCTTGGAGCATCAAATATATTCTTATTTTCATTGAATAGCAAAAAAAGTTTTGCCTATTTGAATTCTTTTATCGCTGTTAATTGCGTTCCCATCGTGAAAAATAAAGCTGAGGCTTATTAGTTACTAGTGATAACGCTCTAATAGATAAAACGGTGTCGATTCATAAAAATAACTGCATCCGTTACGCTAGATCGGAAGACCACAAAGTTTAATCAATAACTTGATGTTGAAATCAATGGGAATTCCTAAAAATCATTGAACATCCAAATGACATTACAAAATGCTACCTTTTTCAATATTTAAACCAAAAACAAATAATATTCCATGAAATTAGAATGCGCAAAATCGTTAACTTTCGTAAGTTTCGTCTGAACCGTAACGAATAAACAAATGGACCGATTTTCAATGGGACCCATCGTTCATGGTTTAATTCTTATTTAGATTGGAAATATTAGAATTTATGTTCGAAAGAGAATGAATGAAAAACCTCGAGAAAGACAATGATGAATGAAAATAACTTTTTATGAATGAACGCAGTTTTAACTATTAATATTAGTTTTTTAACCTAAGACAGCCTAAAAAGTAACCTACTCGAAAGAATAAAAAGGGTAGTATTTTTCAAACAATGCTAGTTCTTATTTTCGTCCGTTAACCCCTCAAAATAAGCTAAAATTGCTTGCTATAATTAGTTAATTGAAATATATAAACACACAAACATAGACATGTCGTTTCTTGCCAGCTCTATGTCTTTGTATAGATTTTTTATTACTTTGACTGTGATGCGACAAAGTCGTTTTTGCGCAAACATATCGGCGACAATGGGAAACGGGGCTTTTGTATTTTTTAGTTTGATTGATGATTTTAATTTCCTATTTGGTTCGTTGATTTTTCGTGGTAGATACAGTCGTCGGTTTCGACTTTAAATGTACATCATGTATAAATATAATATCTGAGTCTGAGTCTTAGATTTACCTAAAAAGAATAAACGTATAAAGTGCAATGTTGAATTTCTAATCAAGCACACTTTCAGAAAATTGAGAGTACGTATCATGGAGCTAGCCTACCTTCTTGTCATATTTATTATTCCAAAGCTTCCTTTCTCCTTCCCCGTTCCTGTAAAACTTTTGTTTGACTTTTCAGGCATTAGTTTTAACAACAATTCTGGACCACACTCCAAAACCTCATAAAAAAACCTAGCAGTTTCTTATCTCATTGAGTACCTACCTGTACTTAACAGTTCTAAGAGTCTACATCACATGGACAATTTGCTTTACTCATAACTCCAAAATATAGGTACCTCAAAAAGCTATCCTGCAATTCCCCAGCATATTAACCATCACCTATGCGATATGCGGATGTGACAGGAGCGATTTAAATATGGCGGCGCCGTCATCCCGCCACTGACGCTGCGGTCGTCCATTTATCACCCTCGTAAGCCTCCGTCGATATTATGATCAATGCCATTCGCCCGCCCAAACTCACCTATCCCGTGTTGGAAAAGCGATGGGTTTCTATTACAAAGTTATTTTTCTTTTTACATTAATGTTTTGTGATTAAGGTAAGGTCTTTTCTATAGTCTTGGACCACAATTGTGTCTGTTTTGGCTGTACTGAGCGCGTTAAGTGGAAACAGAAATAGACACCGAAACCTGAAATAAAGCTTTTATCTATTAGCTTCAAAACGCCACTTATTCTCCACTGATTCTGAAAATTAAAATTAAAATAAATAGTAAACAATCAAATTCAGTACGAAACTGGTCAGGGGTAAATATTCTTCATCATATTTCGACTATATCTTCTTCTCGATTGACCCAAATATCGTAATTGTCATATCGATATGTAACAGGGGTGAAGGCGGATCGCCCGCCTTGCACACTTTGTATTCACCCAGTCGCCACCTGGGGGTAGTGGCTTTTAAAAAATTCTTTTACATTTCACTTGCTGCAAGTACTGTTACATAGACCTTATAGGTAATTTAAGCTACTTAGATGTTTCTGGAACGTATTTTGGTTATTGTTTTTTTTGGTCAAACCCTCACCGTAGTTCACGACATGAAATGAGGCTTTCGGAAATCAAAGGTTAATCAGTTATAAAATAATGCTCACCTTTTAAAAAAACTTGTTAGGTACATATTATTTTACATACACCACACTTGTGCTAGAATGGCTGATGACCAGTGAAGCAGACGATTTCTTGAACGTGTCATTCCAATCGGGAAAGGCTTCTCCGTGTATACTGCAATAAACAATTGATAATTATTCAACTGAAAGTTCTTTTAATTAAGACATTAGGACCTTATACATTAGGTAATTCTTTTCCCAAATTGTGTATTTTCAAAACAATGAATTATTGGACACGAAGAACAATCCAATTATATAATTATTTGCTTTCTAGTTTTCAGTGCACTTCGCTTGGTCCATTGTCTCCATGTAACGTCAAAACTTAACAAAAGCCATTTTAATAGAAACACAACTAATTCTCCGCCCCTTTTATCAAAGCGACATTATAACAAAGACATCCTCGGGTATCGAGTGGCGACACCGACCGAGTGCTGCCAACAAAAGAATGAGAACCGGAAAGCTAGACGAGTGGTCCTCGAATAGATCCCTCCGAGATTGTGTGAATGGTATCGAGTAGCCGGTATCGAGTAGTATCGAGGACGATCTGCGGGATCAATTGATACCAGCACGAATCGCTCCTTGCTGATACCGCGCGTTTAATGCTCTTGGCTTTTTAATTTTAATGCTCAAATGTTTTTGTTCCTTGTTTCTATTAAAATAATAAATTAACTACTTTATTCGGTGGTTCGTCAACAGAAAAGTTAAGCTCCTGGCAGTTTTGTCATAGCAATGATGCATACCCAACATATATAGATGAACAAACTATGAGGCGTTTGCCGGAACTTTCAGAACTACCTTGTGAAGCCAAAAAATCAAATTAAAAAGGGAGACCTTATGAAATGGTGTTTTGAGTAAAATTAAAGTAATTATTCATGCAGAATTAAATTCGAAAACCATTTTTTGTTCGCTAAAACTAAATCGCACTCAATTATTCACCGTCCCCTCGGAACCACTTGAAAAAATCCAATCAGCATAACTCGTCACTTTAATATCGATCCCCAATTTGCCAGCACTTATCAAATCGCTTTATGCATAGATATAAAATAAAAGCAAACCATCATTTGCTGATCTCATGCACAAATCTCAACCTTATTGCATACGAAATAGTAATAGATTTTCTTTCATTGGTGTGTGAATATCTTTGTGGAAGTACAAAGCCGAGTGGTTTACTTAGAGTTTAAAATATTCATAGCTTGTACTGGATCGTATTTAAATATTTACATAAGTGTCACGCAGCGTCACTGACGTTTGTCGATAAAATGTATTGAGTGGAATGGCTGAGTCGGGAGTTACTTACGCTGGGGTGACTAGACGCTGAGGAAAGTCACTGATTAGGCGGTTTTACGGTACACTTACTTACTACTTTCCATGCTGAATATATTTTCAAAATAATTATTATACACGTATTCCTGGATACGTGCGTAAGTTCACCCTGATTGCTGAAAGTTGTAACAAGTAGACCGGTGCTATTCTGTAAAAATCTCACCGTGAAAATTCAGGTGAAGTGAGCTGTCATTCCACCACCAGTGTGATTCTGTAACCATCTCACCGTGAAAACTTAGGTGAAGTGAGCTGTCATTCCAACTAATGCTAGGGAATGACACTACCAGCTCAACATCAACAGCTTCATTCATTTCAACATCAGCACTTCACCTAAGTTTTCACGGTGAGATTTTCACAGAATCGATCGGCTGATGCTACTTCAAGTCACTTCACCTAAGATTACACAATGACTTTATTACAGAATAGATCGGTAGTAGTCCTAGCCAGTCCAGTGTGGAACCAGAACCAACACATCTGAAAGTAAAGAAAACTATCCGGAACATATTTAACTAATGGCTTTGCGAGACTTCATATTTATTAACTCAAGCAAGAGCAGTCCATTTCGTCCTAAGTTGAAAGTGTTGATAAATATTCTAACATGCTGTAAAAGTATCATATTTTTTAAAGTGGTCCACAATCTAAGTACCTATAAAATGTTCATGTCTAACTCTTATTATAAATCTATTATTACTTCATCAGATTCTACATATAAGTGGTTTTATTCATTGCATGTTGCAATTTTGTGGTTACGAAACTTCTGTCTAAGTTCAGATTGTGTTTGACGAACTCGCATCTCGGAGTAAATATTAGCATTTTTTCTGCGTAAGTTCATTGTCACCCCCTAACCAAAGTGTACCGAGACGTTAACACTCGGTAGGCAGGGGCGATACTTCTACTAAGTATCGTGTATTCCAGCCATAAAAAATAATGGATCTGCGAATCGTCGAGATATGCACGGAAATATGGAGTGAGGTGAGCGCTCGAAAAATCGTAATGGCATCGAGAAAATGGGGATTAGAAAGCGATCGAGTCGAAATCGATGCGAGAGTGTTCAAACATTGGCGCTTATACAGTGTGTATCTTAAGGGCGGCTCCGCTGTGTAAAAAAACAAGGAGTAATGGAAAAGATTCGCAATATTTCAAGGTGCTCCAATGAGCGTCTTTCTCATCAACACGTGCCACGCAAAATAATCTAACGGGAATGTAATGGATATGGATTTTATATTTACAATAACATGCGCCTAACAACAATGTTATCGTATTAATTAATGAAAACAATGTTTTAATAGATTTCGAATACCTAAACTCAATGTAATCAATAAGGAAATAGGTATTACTATTAGGTATACCAGTAGTATGGTTATAAAGGGCATAGGTAGGAGGGAACAGAGAATAACAAGATTTAAATAAGAGAATAGCAATTAAGAAGTAAGAAATAATAATGGTAAATGTTAACAACGTTGCAAATACTTAAAACAAAACATTATTTATAAAGTCAATTACTTCGCAACAACCATATTAAAAGCTGTAATAATAATTTAAAATGAGCGAAGACCTAGGGACGCTCATGATAGTGTAAATAACATAAAACGTACTAACCTAATTTCAGGTAATCGTGTTTGCGCGCCGTGTACAAACATATGAGACGCAAATGACGGCGTTACCCACACACCAGTCTCCAGCAACTTAGACGAAATACAATTACCGAGCTTCATGGTAATAGGGTCTAATATAGGTTTCTTTGCAACCCACATTTGATGGAAACCGCATCCTAGTTTAATAAACTAAAATTTAATTCATCGATTCGAAATATTTATAAAAAACAACGGGGTAATTGCGTATCACGCTACCAGTAGAGATAGCTTACATTTTGGCAGTTCAATGCGTTATTTACGTTGTTAAGCAGACGAATATTTCGAACTTACGAAGCAATGGATTAGCAATATCCTTCAATATTAGTCAGATTGTGATTGATAGCGTGTTACGAAATTTGGGTGCTGATCATTATTATAGTTAACAAGTACATCACTGAAATTGACTAAAACACCTAATTAACCCTTTGAACGAGACACAATAGAAATTTACTGACACAATAGAGATTTAATGTCCCGCAAAGTGTTAATATGCAAATAATTCAAACGAACATTATCATTTTTCCGTAACTAAAATAATGACAGCTAAACAAAAAAAAAAATTAAATAGTGTTTATTCACAGAAATATTTTTTATACCTCTGCCAAACTTTTTTTTTTTTGTACATATTGACATACCTACATATTTTTTTTAAATGACACTTTTTCACATAAAGGTTTAATTAAACTATTCCTTCATTTCTTAATTAAATTTAAAAACAATCATACATTATTTTTTTTCTTTTTTTTGTTAGATATTCTCTACAGTGAGGCTTTGACAAAAAATATTAAAGAGGTACTTATATATTTTATATTTAAAGGCGGTTTTTGTGATACAACTGTTTATATCGACTGGAAGGCATTCATCATAAACATATGAACATATGGATGATCATATTCTGTAAAACCTACCACGTAAGCTCACATGTAGAAACAGTAAATAAATATATTCAGTATTGAAGGTTATTAAAAATAGTTGGGACTGTAAAAATTCTACACATTCGACCATAATAACCAATCACTTTGATACTCGAGAACCTTTGTTGTCAAAATTATAAACAGATGGTAACGTCCATTTCGGCTAACGACTGCCTAACCTATATGACGTAGGTAGGTTAATGTTCAAGAAATTCGTCTCAAGTTATCGACGAACAAACAAAGTTGCGGCCGATGGGGAGCGAACCCAATTATCTCTAATGAAGACAATGATATAAGCGCGGTTATTGATCTAGATTTAAATTTCATGACGGGTCAGTCCCTACGATGTGCGAGCCCTTAATGCTTCTTACCAAGTTTCGTGTACGACGGCCGGTAGTGTTGATACTTGTGAGAGCGTATGGTAACTATCGCAATGTTAAGGGATGAAAACACAGTAAGTATACATCCTTGGTAAGCAATTATTATTTGTTAAAATTAGTCAAACTTTAGATACTTTTCTGAGACTTTTTTTTCAAATTCTTTGCTCTATCGATTACGTGCTTTGTAAACTGACTAGAAAAAAATCATGTGCAACCTCGGAATGCATGTACTTCGTTAGCATGATTTTTTAAAGCTTATTATTTTGAATCCTACATGGTCACTTTCTGGGGGTTTAATAGTACATATTAATAAAGATTAGATATTTGTAAGCTTTATTTATATCTTTTCAGTTCTTTTTTTCCAAAATGTTTATTTTTGACAGATTAGTTTTATGAAGTCTATGATTTCCATTCCATGAAATATGTCACAGAAAATGTTGTGCATGTTACTTAGATGATATTTTGTAAATGCCAGTACCAAGACCATTCCTTCGAACTACAACCAAGTTTAATGTCCACTAACTAATTTCTTATCCCCAAAACATAATAATATGAACCAACATACACACGAACAAACATGCGAAATTATGATTAACGAGCATACACACACACACACACACGGACAGGAGGAACCTTTGTACACATGCAAGTACTTTATGAAATAGATCACTATGAGCGCTCACGTCAGCAATATCAATCGATACTCCTGTGTTACTGATATTTTGCTGTAAACTTCATCTTGCAAGACTTTGTGCGATATATAATTCTCTCTGATTTACGGAGCTGGATAGAGTAGCGAGTAGCGACTCATGCGGAGATGCATTGGTGCATTTTATATCTAAGTAAGAAGATGTTTTCAGTCCCTTCGTAAGAAAATATAGATAGTTACTTACGTAGGAACTTGTGGAAGTGGTAACTTTTTCAAAATACGTAATTAGTGGGTTTTTCCGAATATTTTTGGATCATTGGTGCATTTTATATCTAAGCTCGCCATGAATTTCGACAGGACGATAGTCATGCATAATTCACACGTCTTGTCGAGCCCCATCCACATCGAAGGGTCACTTCTCGAAATTGTAAAGGAGTATCTCTACCTAGGGCAAGTCATGTAACTCGGTAGAAAAAACTTTGAGAAAGAAGCTGACAGCAGCATCCTATTGGGTCGGGCAGTGTTTGGGAAACTTCTAAAGTCTTCTCGTCACCTATCCCGCAATTCTTGAAGACTAAGGACTTCAAACAGTGCGTCCTGCCTATTATGACATATGGTGTCGAAACGTAGGCGCTTACAGTTGGGCTGGTCCGCAAATTCCAGGTCGCTCAGCGCGCTATAGAGCGAGCTATGCTCGGGGTTTCTTTGAAGGCTAAAATCAGAAATGAAATTATTCAGAAAAGAACCGAAGTTACCAACATACTCGTAGCTTGCAGAGTAAGCGAACTGAAATGCGAGTGGGCTGGCCATGTTTGTCCAAGGACTGATGGCCGGTGGAACAGACGTGTCCTGGAATGGAGACCCAGCTAGATGGGCCGACGACCTTAAGAAAGTGGCTGGGACATGGCTACTGGATGCGAAAGGCGGAGGACAGGGTGTTGTGGCGCAGAATGGGAGAGGCATATGTCTAGGAGTGGACTGCGATAGGTTGAATTGACTGATATCTAAGCCAGAAGATTTTTTCAGTAGGCTACGTAAGACTAAGTACGTATATCGATATGGTAACATTTTCAAGATAGTACTAAATAGTAGGGCTTCCTAATAGGTACTTTTCGGATAGTTTGACGTTTACGATATTCACAGAATAAACTATTTATTCAAGCTTCAGTAGAGTAACAGGAAGCTCCTGCTCGAAGAGTGCATTGAGATGCCATTCCAAGAAAATGTTTAATTACCGCGCCCTATCAAAAGGATCGTAACTACGTCTACTTTAACTATTTCTACCTTACTTTATAATTAAGAAGAAGAATATTTTAGCTAGAATTCTCATCTTTTCAGAATTCAATTCTTACATTGGAAAATGTTAAATTCAAAGTCAAATCATTTATTTAAATTATGCACATAAAGGCTCTTTTGAACGTGTTTACAAAAAAAAAGTCGCCCGTTCCAAAAGGTGTCAGTGCCTGGATTTGATTTTTTTTTTTTTTATAAAACGTTGCCCCACACTAGGAATTTCTCCTGTGTCGTGGGTGCGTTTACAGACATATAAACTCACATACACAAACAGCCAGACCCGGAACAACTAATTGTAGGTCATACAAATATTTGTTCCGTGCGGGAATCGAACCCGCGACACGCAGCGCAGCAGTCAATCGCTTAACCACTGCGCCAACCGCCGTGCCGTAAAATGCCGTAAATTCCACATAGACTAATTCAATCATTTTCCCCTACAACCATGGCAAGAAAGAAGTAATTCGTGTTGATCGAACACTAGGGGCAGCAACAAATTCTTAAATAATTAAAAATGTAAATAAATAAAAAATGCCATTAGTAAGAAGTGTGTCGAGTATATTCTCGGGTCGTATTACAGCGGTATTGTATCAGGTATCGGTTGGTATCGGTATCGATCGCTAGAGGTGTCGGGTCGAACACTTCCACTTGTTAAGATGTTAATCGTTTTGCATAATAATTGCATCCAGAGGAAAGTTCGCTCGCGGCCCTCGGATCGCATGTCAATATTAAAACTAGGAAAATTAATTTTTAATTTCTAAGTGTTATCGTGTGTGTATCGTTTTATTTTAATTTAATAACTTGTAAATTTTATCCTAATTGTTCTGTAATTTCTCAGTGTTTAATTTTAATATTTTAAGTTAGATTATTTTGTTATAACTCACTTTCAATGTTGGTTGACCTATTATTGGCGACTGTATAGGTCTAATATTTTGTTACCTATTGTTAAGAAACGCTGTATACATAAGCTGTTGGTTAACCTATAATAAATAAATAAATAAGTGTAAATGCTGTATAACGCTTTACCAATTAAAATGAAGGTAGAATAGTTTTACAAATCTAGAGAAACACTAGGTACCGTACCTACTACTTTGTTTTATTCCCTTTCTAGCACATTTATTCATTTATATTTATATTAAATAGAACGGCCGAAGCCAATTACACTATTTAAGCATAATAATAATATAATTTATTTAACACAGTCATGCATTCTTCTCACAAAAATTCAAACATTCTGACAATATCATCTTCCATTCATTCGCAAACATATACAAGGTGGAGACCACAATACGACGATAAATAATTTATCTGCTTATATCTAATGGGTTCCCAGTCTGGACACGAAAATGCAATGAAATATATCCAATAGTTTTGTATTGGTACTTATTAGGGCTGATTTTACCAAAATCAGATATCTTTTATCCGTGGAATAAAATACACGTCTGACAGTTTTAGTATGGAAAAACTGTCAAAAATTCAAAATTTATTCTCAGGATAAGACATTCTAGTTAAAAGTTTGGTGGAATTCGCCCTCGGATTGATTTTTCAATCATTTGATAACTTTCTTCGGGGAATAATTTTGAAATTTTGACAGTTATTTCATACAAAAACTGTCAAACGTCAATTTTATTCCTCAAATAAAAGTTATCTGGCGATAGAAAAATCAGCCCCTAGTCAATGATTGGCAAAACCCATAGTCGGTCCATCACTAACTTTTTTTTTAAGTGAATACTTCTTTAGTGGCGTTGTGCTCTTTTGTTGTGATGGGTAAAAAATGTTAAACTCGCGCCAGGACACGTGTCCTGATCGAAAATTCGTAAGACGGAGCTCGCGTCAGGACACGTGACCTGATCGAAAATTCGTAAGACGGAGCTCGCGTCAGGACACGTGACCTGATCAAAAATTCGTAAGACGGAGCTCGCGTCAGGACACGTACCTGATCGAAAATTGCCGGCACTCTCGGAGTGCAACCCGTTTTTTTTTTGTGTCAGTCTATACTGTCCTACTGCTGGGCTAAGGCCTCCCCCAAATCCTTACAGAAACTCTTTTCCCGAGCCACGTTCGAACCAGTCACTAATATTTAGTTTGTATGAAAAAACCGGCAAGTGCGAGTCGGACTCGCCCACCGAGCGTAAAAAACTACTTACTAGATCTCGTTGAAACCAATTTTCGGTGGAAGTTTACATGGTAATGTATGTACATCATATATTTTTTTTAGTTTTATCATTCTCTTATTTTAGAAGTTACAGGGGGGGGGGACACATTTTACCACTTTGGAAGTGTCTCTTGCGCAAACTATTAAGCTTAGAAAAAAATGACATTAGACCAATATCATTTTTGAAGACCTATCCACGTATGGGTTTGATGAAAAAAAATTTTTGAGTTTCAGTTCTAAGTATGGGGAACCCCCAAAATTTATTGTTTTTTTTTTTTCTATTTTTGTGTGAAAATCTTAATGCGGTTCATAGAATACATCTACTTACCAAATTTAAACAGTATAGTTCAAATAGTTGCGAAAAAAAGTGGCTGTGACATACGGATGGACAGACAGACAGACAGACAGACATGACGAATCTTGGAAGGGTTCCGTTTTTTGCCATTTGAATTATTTTATAGTTTTAAAATACTCTTATGCCATCAGTATTGCCAGTGTTTTCATATAGCTATTAAATTCACTACGGATTCCCTGAAAAGCTTTCACGTTTCAAAAACTTTAATCCGTTTTATCTTTTTATTTCAGCGTTTTAATCTTTTAGTACTTCTAGATTGGATTTTGGCTGGAATACCTACTTAACGAGTTTAAAATGATGAAATGTGAACATGCTTAAATAGGAACGTGATGCAGGGTGTGCCTCATTTGCGTGCCGTTACTAAATACAAGATAACGCGCGATGTTCATTATCTTTAAGCTTTAAACTCACTCAAGATTCTCTTGGAGTAAATAGTCGTAAATGTTTAACTTGAATGTATTTTTTTACGTTGATAAATTCCTACTCGTATCTTGCTGAAACTTATTTTTACCTAAAGCTAGTAAATAGCCTTTTGGGAGGTGCTTGTGGCTAAGTAATAACATCCGCACGGTCGATTCGAGTCAAGTCGATTGGTCAGGTTAAGCTACGACCTGGTTGGTCCGTGGATGGGTGACCATCTGTACATATCAAGCAAGACCCTTCCGTATCTCAGAAAGCTCGAAAAGCCGTTAGTCCCGGCTGGCATTCTTGGATCTTTGGCAGTCGTTACAAGTTCTGAGAAGCCCGAAAGTCTGACAACCACTCTTATCTAATCGTATTTTTTATTTTATTCTTTTATTTTTATTCACCCAGTAACTGGGTTGTGTAGGTCAGATAGGCAGTCGCTTCATGTAAAATACTGGTATTCAGCTGCATCTGGTGAGACTGGAAGCCGACCCCAACACAGTTGGAAAAAAGATGATGAGTAATTAATCAGCCTCTTCTAGTTCTTTAATACCCCGTAGAACACCATTTCCCTTTCCTGAAACTTTGCTGAAATCCCATGACAAGATTATAAATATGTAGGCAGATATGAATGAATTTTGGCTTTAAATCTTACACTAGGCATTACAAATAATAATCAGTGAGCAAGCAGCCTTGGAGGGTGTCGACTAGGCTTATCTCTCTGATACATGAATTAGCTAACATGAGAAACTCTGAGACATAAAAAGTGATCTCCGTGAATCTCGACACCTACAAGGTGTATTTGACTTAACGGATTATCTAAAAAGGGGTAACTGAACTCATCATTATGATCTGCTTTTACTATGGGACCAACCCTATATTTTGTCTAGTTATCAAATATAATATGTATAGATTAAGTATAATCAGCCGATAATGTTCCCACTGCTGGGACACAGGCCTCCTATTGGTGAGAAGGAACTTAATAGAGTTTATTTATAAACGGCGATCGAAGTTAAGAGACATTTAATCGTCAAAAATGTGTGGTTTGACAGCCGCTAATCATTACTAAACTTTAAGGAACGTTTATAAATAAAGGGGATAATGTATAAGGAGCAGCTGATTTGTTTTTCGCTATTTTAGTTTTTAATAATTACGAGTATTTTTTGTTTTTGTTAGCCAATATTGTGTCCAACTGCTGGATAAAGGGCCTCTTTCCTCCTATTTTAGTGTGATCTTTTCGGTCATTTCAAATAAACCATATATATACTAGGCTCCGTGGTAAAGCATCTTAACTGCGTAACACACATAACCATCTCTATTCATTTTGACAGTTCAACAAAATCCATTGCTTCATTTCGTAGAAAACACGACTTTTCGTCAGTTAGAATAACGCAATGTACATATATTGTAGATTATTACTGTAGATTGTGAAGGGCGGGCGTTTTTGGGGGACTGTCTTTTGTAATTTTGAAGGTCAAAAAGTGCTGATTCTCAGCCTAATTTGAATAAATGACTTTTGATTTTGTAGACTAGTCAAAATGAAAGCAATATAAACAAGGAATAACTGTCACTATCAAGGTCAAAGGTTCAAGGTCAAGGTCTAGATAAATTTATATCTGTTTTAACTTCTAGTATCAACTTCAATTTAAATGTAAGTAGGTATTGTTTCTTTGTTTTATAGAATCAGTGTGAATTTAATTTACTTTTCCACTGCGCTGTTGTTAGTCAATCATTGCATGTATTTAATGTTAATAAGCATATCAAAGATATGCCTATAATATGTAAATATCAAGGAATGTTTGCTATTTTTTTTTCAATTAAATTGAAGTTCCATTGTTAAATTACTGTTTCACCTGAACAACAAAAGATTTCAATGTTAAATACATACGTAAATATAATTGATTCAGAGATTTTTTTTTTTGATAGGTAACTACTTTTGATATTGGGACCACCATAACCCAATGGAGCGCAGTATACTAGGCGTTAAGTTAACGGATCGTGTTCGAAACACAATACTGCGCTCCAAAACAAAGATAGCTGACCTGGTTCAAAAGGCTGCCCAACTGAAATGGGACTGGGCAGGACATGTCTGCCGTATGCCGGACAAACTGTGGGCCAAAATAGCACAGAATTGGTGCCCTGAGACAGCGAGGCGAGGTCGCGGCAGACCACGTAGGAAATGGCGGGACGAGTTGGATAGGTTCCGTGAAAACTGGAAGGAGGACGCGCGGGCTCGCGGAAGATGGAAGGAGTGGAGGGAGGCCTTTGCCCAGGAGTGGGACAGCGTAGGCTAACATAAAAAAAAAAAACCAATTGTAAGAGGAGAGCAGATATATGATGAGGAGAGCAGTACTGGCCCAGTGGTAACAGCCCCAACATGTATGTCGTGGGTTCGAACCCAAACAGGGGCTTTACTTTGTGTGAATATCTCATCACCACTACTCTCAAAAAGGCGAAGGAAAACATCGCCCACTCCCTCTCGAAAGAACAGCAGTGGGAATATTATAGGCTGATATGAACCCGATAGTAGCCTATCGTTTTAAAAACATGTTAATGGTTGCAGTACATATTTTGTAATAGGACCACCGAAGAAAGTCTGGAGCAGACGGGCAATTCTCGTAATTTTAAGAACGTTCACAAGCTGATCTCAGTCTCAATCTTTCAAAAAATACTTCTAATTTCCCTACATTTTGAAAAGTTTTTGACATTTGTTTGTCGCCGAGATGAGACTGCGACTAGATTTTGAACGTTTTAAATTACGAGAATTGGCCTTCTGAAATGTCTGGCTTTGACATCTAAAGGAAAGTCACAATGCTTTTAGAAAAACGTTGCCTGACAACATTGAAAGGTATTCTAAAATCTCACTACTCTAAAACCTAAATGATTATCAAAAAAAAAAATCGATGAAGTGTACTAACTAGCTATTCTGTTAAAGTTATAGTAGGTAACATAAGAGCATAAAAATATATAAGTACCTAAGTATCGCAGATGAAGTATTGTACCTGCAACTACTTGTGATGCATTATTGCCATCGATAAACTTAACACGTTAATGCTTCGTATAGAATTACAAGCAGAGCGGAACGATACACACCTGTGTTGTGATAAAAGCAGGTTTTCTACTCTATGGTAATCTTGCTTTTAGCGTCCAGTTTTGTTCAAAGAAGGTTGTCACTGGTTAACCATTATTAATTAGGTGTATAAGCATTTTGCTTTGTCCGTTATGGCATGAAATTTTCTCCGTGTCTGTTCAACATCCAACTTAGAATAGTGATTTCTGTGGCTAGATGAATGGTGGTGTTGTAGTTGCCTAAATGTTAAAGGAGACCATTCATATTGAGCCTAAAATTGAAAGTGCACCAGTAAAAAAAAAGTTTGTTAATCTGTTTGGGACTTCCAAACTATGGAACCATTATTGTAGCGGCGACATTGACTCCTTTATATCTGCCCTTTTTTTCGGACATAGATAACTAATTGTATTGTTTCATGAAATGTAGTCTGTCTATACAAACAAGTGGATAATCGTCATCCGTCTTATTTTCATGGCATCTATAAATGCATATGCAAACAAATAAATAAAATTTAAGTGTCTATTCGTTATGTAAAAGCAGCTCTTTTCTAAATGCATATGAAATGATATACGGTACTTATTATAAAAAATATATGTATAGGTATATCTATATATTTTTTATGCAATAACTTAAGCTTACTTTTATTTTAGAAAAAGAATTAGGGTGCGGCGCAAAAAATTAAAACCTATGAAATCCAACTTGTTTTCCGAGATGCACGCAAACGAAGTCGCGGGCACAGCTAGTGAATAATAAAAACCGGCTTGTGACTTCAACTCAGCTTTATTCTAAAATATTTCTTCTACTTTATAACTCTGTTCTTGACATAAACAAATACGATGCATTTTGCGTTAAATACCTACTGTTTTGCTCAATCTAAAATACACAAAGTTCTAACCACGCTGTTAAGGAAAACATAAAAAGGCGTTATTTGTGTGTGAGGCATGAGTATCATAGCCGTGGGGTCTGGGGGGTCTGGGGAAGCGAGAAACGTATCGTATCCGCGGTGACCCCCGACCGCCGGCCGCTTCCTCAAATGATCCCATCTCGCGTGATCCCCGTATTTCTTTATAAATACTAGCTTTTATTTGGTATAATGTTGCGGTTAGTGTTATCTTTACGAGAGATCTTGATCGTGGGCTGTGTCATTTATGGACAAGTTAGCGTTAATGCAGTAAAGGATGATTTCAGCTGGGAACTTTGTTTTTCATATGTCTATTATACGATTCCTATAGAGTTAGCATATTTTTTTTAAACGTTTCCCCACCCTATGAATTAACCAATTCCCCTGTATCGTGGGTGCGTTTACAAACACTTAAACTCACATACACAAACAGCCAGACCCGGAACAACTACCTGTAGGTAATACAAATATTTGTACCGTGCGGGAACGAACCCATGACATGCGGCGCAGCAGTCGATCGCTCAGTCACTGCGCCAACCGTCAAAATCATCAATAATCAGCCGTTTATGTTTTCACTGCTAGTATACAGGCCTCCTCTGTATGAGAGGGAGTAGGCCGTAATCCATCACATTGGCCCAGTGCGCGTTGGTATCTCCTATAGAGCTATAATTTACCATTGAGAGTTAGAGGTAGAAATATATATTTTACTAACTGTTAATGGTGAATGATAACGCTGTCGAATCTTCATCGATGTTTAAGCTTCGTGGCCGTACACCATTGCACTCAAGACTTTTTCATGCTTCAGTAGAATTTCCCTGTGAAATTATTTATAAAAACTTTTCAAAGCTACTTTTCAGGTCTCTAGAGGAATGGCCTTTGAAACCGCAATAATTACTGCATTCAAAGTGTTTTTAATAGAAAACTAGACATAACTAGAAAATTAACAAGAGCATAAATTGTACAAGAAATAAAGGGATTCCAAGAAAAACCTATTACGACGTGCAATCTCTACAAGTGACGGCTACTTACAGTTTCTTTCCAATATCACTATACTTGTAGGTCGAAGAGAAATATTATAAAATGAAAGAAGAAAGCTGAATGTACTTATATAATGTACCTAGGGTTTCTGCATTTTATACGAACGTGATGCACGTGCTAATTTGTCACCGACCCACTGTTCCCTTGAAATTTTTAGTGTTTTTTTCTCAAAGAAACTCGAATTTATTAATAATGTCCATTTATATGGACATTATTAAAAAAAAATTGTCTATGCTTGAAACAAAACACACTAATAAAATAAGGTAAGAACCTACTCTACAAAGGTCTGGACCTAAAATAAATTATTAAAATACTTATAGCACTTGAATTAATACTAAAATAAACTTGCACATAAGTATAGCTTACGTGCAAACTAATTCTCGGCAAAATGATTGGGTGTATCTAGGGGCTGAAACATTTATCGTGAAGAAAATAAATAGATCCCTCGACAATGCATATGGATTGTACACTTACATGATACACAAAACACGCGTGAAATCTGTACAAAGATGAATCTGAAGATAGCAGAAGACTGGAGAAAAGCATGATCATATTTTGACAAAAACTTGACCCATACCAAGAAGACCGGCCCGCAATGACCGAGGACAGGAGTGGAGAAGGGAGAGGGGGCCTGGGCCCAGCAGTGGGTCCAAACTGAAACTGTTCCAAACTGAGTAGATAGATAGGAACGGAATATTTACCTATAAATCTGAGGGATTTATATATCCTATTTTCAGGTCTAGCAAGAAAATGTAGATTTTCTTCAAAGAGTTCAGTGAAAAGTTCACAAAATTGCAATAAATTTGTCGGAATGGCAAAGCTTGAAACTGTTTAATAATAATGAACGACATTCGGAGTAGTCCAAAAGTCGTCGACAGGACACTGGCACATTGCCTGCAAATGCTATAAACCTCAGTTGACTGTTACTACTTTCGCGACATGGTCAGAACTTGGTAGTTTAGTTAGTTACTTTAGGAGAACTATATTGGTGGAAGGTAATAATGACTAAGGAATAAATGGGTTTACCTTGCAAAACTCTCAAGCTTGGATAAAGGATGTCACGAATACCAAACAATGACGCATTTTCATAAAATAAATTGAAAAATAAAAAAAAACCATCACACACATCTTCCAATAATAACCTCATGTGTTACACCAACAGAAGGAAACAAAACAGGCTCGATCTATTGCAATAGAGCTTCGCCCCGCGGGACGGCCGGTGGGGGCGTACCGGACGTCCGCGGGTCCGCGGGGTGGTACGGGGAGGGACGGCTCATCAATCTACGAACCTCCTCATGTCGATATATTACGAGTGGCCTACATACCGGTCCGGTTTCATACGCAGATGTGACCTAAAAGCTTCCGCGAAATGAGACCCACGTTAGTTGGAAAACTAATCAAATATACTTATTGGTAACTTAATATTAATTTGTAAGTTTAGTTCTACTTTGACTGTTTGAGATTAGAAGCCAGTCCACTTGATTGTGAATAAAGAAACTCATTACGTCACTTTATAGGAACATGAACGGATCAATCGACTATTTAATTTGTAACTTATTGTCTCATTTCTTAGATACCTACACAATAAGAATCACTGTAACTTACGCAGTACAAAACGATTCTATCGATCTATATATACACTAGCTGACCCGGCAAACGTTGTTTTGCCATATAAATTATTTCTAACTGCCCGGCGCTACTTCATTCGCGTGGTGTCCTACATGTTACTTGTTTGTATGGAAAATCTTATTCCTTGAGTTAATAATGTTGAAACTTGGCACCGATACTAATTTAAGTAAATTATGAAGTTTGCCATTTTATGCTTTCCTAAACTACCCGCTAAAAGGGGATTGGGGGGTTTCAAAGTTTGTATAGAAGAATTTTAGCGCGTGGTCCGATTAACTCGAAACTCAGTATTTATACCTAGGATCGAAAGTAAAGAATAATGTGTATCAGGGTTTTTCGAAAATTACCCCTGACGGGCTAAAAAGGGGTAGTCAATTTTACAGGGGAGGATTTTACTGCATGGCTTAATTAACTCGAAAATTAGTATAAATAATCTTTGAGTCAAGTTATGAATACAACCCTAATCTCTTCAGGGCGAGAGTGAATAGGCTTCTTCTGGGCAAGCTCGTTCCACCGTAGATCTCATCCCTGCCTCTGGGCTGGATTGAGGTCAAGAGTGAGCCCATTGTCAATAAAAAAAAAAAAAAAAAAAATACACACCAAACGATTTTTTTAAATTTCACCCCTGTGGGGGTGAAAAATGGGGATACAGTTTATATGAAAAATCTTCTTCATGAGGTTAATAAACTTGAAACTTTCCAAGAATACTCGCCTAATTAAGTAATAAAGTTTTTCAAAACTACCCCTCAAAGGGGGATATAGGGGTGTTGAAGTTTGTGTGGACGAATTTGAATGCGCAGTCCGATTAACTCGAAACTCAAGAATTTTCAAAATTCCACCCTTATGGGGGGGGGGGGGGACGAAAAATAAGTAATTAATAAAGTTTATTTATATAAGTTTTTCAAAACTACCCCTCAAAGGCGGATACAGGAGTGTTGAAGTTTGTGTGGAAATAATTGAATGCGCGTTCCAATTAATTCGAAACTCAGTATTAATACTTTTGACAGAAAATAATTAATAGTAGGTAAGTATGTAAAGTTGTCAAAAATTGACCCCTTTTTTTTCTGGATGGGAAATCATCAAATGACCCCTCCCGCTCTGGGTGGAGCGGAAGGGAATGTCAGACTCTTACTGACTAAAACCCTGACGGGGCATAAAGGTGATTCGATTTTTAAGGGCAGGATTTGAACTTGAAACTGTATGTAACATTTTCACACCTAAACCACTGAACTTCTGATTTGGCAAAGAGATATGTAGATGGCATCCTGGGAAAGGACATACTTTTTATCCTGGCAGCACGTTCCCGTGAGATAAATTCCGACATCCACGCGGGCAAAGCAGCGGGCAGAAGCTAGTCTTAATATAAAAGCTATAAAAGGAGCTTAATCATATTCTAAAACATCTCAGAATTAACTTGTAATATTGTCAACTTTTGATAAATAAATTCATAAATCGTTTTATTTATACAGTTTCTTAATCGAAATCATAATTGGCAAAGTCAATGAATAGGGCCTAGAATATCAAAGAAAACAAATTCTTTGCCCACAAAATAATTAATTAAAGATGAACAAGTTATCTTCTAGCGACACCTAGCGGCCACCATTCTCTTTTGTATAGCCATCTTTTCATCGTCAAAACTCATTTCAATTAATTTTCGTAAAAGTAAGTAAATGATGTGCCCTTTAAAAGCGAGATATCATTAACACTGGTGTGAGGGTGGTGGGTCTGAGCGACCGCCCGGCCGCCAGACGAATATTGTTCCGAAATAAAAGCAGATATTAATTATTTTATAGGGACGTACTTTGTGTGGTAGTGTTGGAATGATTGATCTTAATAAAAGTGAAGGCGAAGTGGTCTATGAACACGGAACACTGAAATACAAAAAGTTTATTCTACCCATGTGTAATACTTGACATATTGTTGCATGTGATTATCCTCTGATAGAAAAGTTTATCTAAAAGAAAATCCCGTCTTACTATGTACAGAACAGTATCATAAAGAAATATGAAATTAAAGAAAAAATAAAACTCCCCTCTTCCCGGTTGCCACCCACCAACTCCCACGGGAGAATCATTAGGAAAAAATCGTGTTGATGGATTTAATTACAAAAAATAATTATTCTAAAGAAAGTTGCCTGAATAAACTCGGACGGAGCGGGTTCTTCGATTCCCCCCTTAATCGGATTAATTTACTTTTAAAAAGCAGGGGGGTGGATGTTGTAATTAATGGAATGATAACATTACCCACCTCGTGGTCGGACGCCTTCGGAATTAATAGAGACATAAACAAAGGTACGCCGCAATTATATTTATACAGGTTTTATTGTGGCGAATGCCGAAACTTAATAGGTCATTTTAATGTCATACTTTTAGTCTGCATTTCTATGAATCGTATTGTATCGAGAGATTTTAATTAGCAAAGGAATGTGTAAAAAATCTTTTTAAATACTTTACGCGCATTTTAAAAAACAATCAATAATTTGCTTTTCCACGACGCGCCCATTTGTTCTGAGCGGAGTTCGCTGGCGACGCCACTCGAATTCTTACGATCTCCAGTAACGGTCCCGATGAGAAGCGCTTTTTCCACTCGGTTACCGTCCGGTGATCTGTTCTGAACGCATCTCCACTGACGCAAATCATATTGCGAGGAAGGGTTCGGGATTAGGAACGTAACGTGGAATCGTCTAGTCATTGCCGCTGATTTTTCTCGGTCTCTCCGACCCTTTGACGTAAATGTATCGCAATGTCACGAGCGTTTGCGGCTTAACCGACAAGCTTATTTAAATAACTAAATTAATGAAAAAACTCTTCCCCTAATTACCTACATGTGAGTGATGCGCATGGGTGATGTTGGAATTTATAGGTAAAGGTAAACCCACATAAATAACTCGACAAATTATTATTGAATCGGAGATGTCTTACTAAAATCAAATAACTTTTTAGTATAAGATATTGATTCCATAACTGCTCGGATTAAACTTAGGTAGGTAAAGGCTGAAAAACGGGAAGTAAAACAGTATTTTCCATATTAAACAATTGGTTATTTTACATATTTTAATTGAGTCATGAATACGTAACGTTATAAGTAGGGAATGACTTGTAATTATAGATTTCCTGTTTATTTTAAATAAACATTTTTCCATTACAATAACAAAGAAAACAGCAGAAAAATGGAACTTATATACAAAACGCGAGCTCAGATTGTTTTTCTAAGCAATCCAACCCTAAATTGCTAAAGTTATTCTGTGTCGGCGGTGGAGAGAATGGGTGTTATTTTTCCCGCATGTGCTGTCTCATGTCGTGATCATTCTTTACGTTTCGTCTATCTATGTCCGATGCGGTGGGGGCGCTCTGGATTCTCGCTCCTTGAACAACACGTTACTGGGATTTTTCTTAGTACACTTTATATCTTTGCTTTGAGAGACAAAGAAATGAAGTGGAAATTTTCGATGGGTATTTCTAGAAGGTTTTGTGCCACTTGATAGAAGGGGACGGAATTGTATTTTCATGAAAATAAAAGTTGGTAGATACCAAAACGACCCAGGAAAACCTGTGAAAAAAATTGAAAATTAAGCTAGGTGTCTACATAAGGTAGACGAACTACATAGATAGAAATAAAAAAAATAAGAGGAATGCCAGAGTCTAAAACCTATCTGTACCATTTCATCATTTAATAATATTAGCAAAAAAAAAAATCACTTGTAAGAAGACCTGCCTGATCATTTGCGTAACACACTATCAATCACAATCTGAATCATTTTGAAGGATATTGCTAATCCTTTGTCTTATATGTTTGAAGAATTTGTCTGCTCAAGAATGTGAATAATGAATGTTGTTGAACTATCAAAATGAAAACCAGTGTTAGGTACTGATAGTGTGTGACGCAACTACCCCGCTGTGGTCTACTCGTAATAACGTGAAAAATACGATCAAGGAACAAACCGAGCCAATATGAATAAAATTGAAAATAATTGCCATAAACGTTAATTCAATAGTAGTTACTACAATTATAATTAACGATTTAATTAAACATCTCTGCACACTCCGCCAGAGACACCGCGTGATGGTATTTCATAAAGATGTTAACGACATACCGTCACGCTGTGGCATTCAACATTCCTCTGGGAACTCGCTGTACCAAAGATTTCCAATTAATTAGTTTCCTTCGACACTTAATACCAACTCTCAGGTATTTATCTCACGAACATACATAAGTTCTAAAACAACAAAAAAACATAAACAACAAAACTGTTATTTTACTCCAATTAGGCACTAACAAGTCTTTGCAAGCGAGGTTTTATGACTATTGGCCTAGTGGCTCGAAACGTAGCGAACATATAAATACTTTGTACTTGTATTATAGGGTAAGATTCCACTTTTTGTGATTTGGCTTGTCGCATTTTCATCACCACTGCTTTCAAAACGGTGAAGGAAATCATCGTGAGGAAACCGGCATGTCCAAGAACCAAAAATTCGAAGACATGTGATAAAAAAAAAAAGTGTGTGTGAAAAATCTTCGAATTTTTGGTTCTTGGACATGCCGGTTTCCTCACGATGATTTCCTTCACCGTTTTGAGAGCATTGGTGATGAAAATGCGACAAGTCAAATCACAAAAAGTGGAGTAAGTAACTAGGTTTATTTACATCTATTTTTATTGTTCTATTTCCCATGAAGAGATAGTGGTCAAACAAGAGCCTATCAATTTAAAAACAAAAAAAAAACATTATTTGCAGTGTGCTTGTATGTAACTATACAGGCATAACCTCTGTTATGCCTGTACAATTAGCTTATTATAAAAAAAAATGAAGCATTAATGCTCGAAATCGTCTATATTTCTGGATTTGAAAAGTAGGCACACTGCTCTATGAATTTAATAAAACATCGAGTTCATTTACAATTACAGCTCCAAAGCGGAAAAATCGTCGAGTCAGGGGTTTCTCTATATACATTTTAAAACAGAACCCTAAAAACCATGAACGTCATAAATACATAAACTTAAATGACTTGCGATAATACGCTATTCCTGTCACCTCGCTATCGGATTGTCCAGATTAAATCATAGGAAAAATAACATCTACGGCAAAAGTCATCACGGGTCACGCGTAATAGCAAGAACACACACGATATCACAATAATGATACCATCTCTTATGTTAAAACTACTAACACTATGTTATTAGTGAGATTATAAATCACGCAATCGGAAAAAAACAACAATGTAATAAATAATAATAATATGTAAATAAATAACAAAACAATTAGATTAAATACTAGCAATATGACGTGGCATTTATCTTTGAACGCTACGATGATAGCCTTAAGCGAGTTATTAACGTTAGTAAAATGACGACTAACTTGTCAACTTATATCACACTTAACGGAGCGTTAGAAACAACTCAGTTTGGAGTAATAACTTTTATAAAAACAAGGATAGGTACAATAACTATAAAATAACTTAAATCACAAGCTATTGAAGAGTTAAACGATGTAATTCGAAGATCAATAGCAATCGTTGTAAATCATGATCCGCTGCGCTCAAGCAATATAATAGTAGCTCTAGTAATTACGAGTGCATATCACATGCACGACTGTTGATTCTATGAAATAGTTGTAACTGACCTACGAACCGTGGTGCACACAAGCTTTTATGTTCACTCCGCAATTTATTATATTTGTGAAACAAAACCTTGTTCTTCTTAATAGCGGTGTATATTTCATAGTTTTCTAACTAAGAAGAAGACAACGCATCAGTTGAATATGTAAGTGTTATGTTTTTAATTTTATTTGCCGAACAACCTTCAGTTTGTATGGATGTATGGATTTCAATGTAGCGTTTACCCGTTTAACTACCCATTAGAAATTATTGTTATTGCTGTTGAGTAGGTCATCTTTGAATGAAAGACGGTGTACTGTAATAAACTTCGAGACTGATCTTAAATTTTATAGTAAACCTTTTTCTTAGATCGTTTGCTAACTGTACCATTTAGCAAATAGCTAGTCGTTTGTACAAGTTATTTGTAAATTTGAATTTGGCTGATACAGACGTAAACAATAAAAAAACATATACTAATGTTGTATAAATAATAAAAAACTAATGTTCAGATAAAAACAGTATTGTTTAAACATTTTATAAATGCGCTGAATCCACCAATAATAATAACTCTGCAAAAATTGTCTTTCAAAAAAGAGCTTATTTCAAATTAAGTTACAACTATTCATAAAAATAGTTATATGTTGATACTTAGACATGCCTTTCAAGATAAACATGACTATGCAAAAGGGCTCCATAAAACACCACACTCAACATAACGCCACTCTTCTCGATATGGTGCAGATTACATTGTTCTAATTATACCTACTGGTTATTTGATAACCTGTGGGAATAACGCACTGACCTTCAAGACGGAGTACTCAAATAGATTCTATAGAACAGGCTACCATAGCATATCTTATCCTTGTGAGTATATTTATGTGTATAGTCGTACGTATAGTGCCCTAAGTACCAAATTATAGAAACCAAATTCACCATCATGAACGGTAAAGACTATAACCGCAATGTTGAGAGGGAGAACAGTAGTATTTCTTTCTGGTAAAACCAACATATTAGGACTAATACCTCCGGTAACCCCACCAGGTGCAGTCCGAGGGGGGGCTCGTGGGGGTCATAACCCCCCCAAAATCATTCAAGCTATCGAGAGTCTGCATGATTTACTTGCCTTACTATCTTAAGTTACTAACTTACTACTTGGTGACCCCCCCAAAATCTTGGGCTGCGACCGCGCCTGAACCCAACCTCATTTAAGCAATATGCAGTCTGTCCGTCTGTCTCTCTGTGTTTCATCAAACCATATTTGACCCAAAGGCCCCAAAAACAACAGTGAATGGCGAACATGTTGATCCGATTAAATAGTTTAAAATATTATAGTTCTAGAACCCTTGTGTTTTTCCTAAACATTTCAAAACTCCAAAGCTAAGTTACGTTAAGTACAACAATCACCTTTAATCGTAGCAGCACTTTTAGTTATAGTAACAGCTTTTAATAATATTCAACAATACCCATCGATAAGACTTGCCACAAACATCAAACTACTGCTTTTAACTTTCTTATACTCTGCTCTCGATGTTTTCTTTACCGCTTGCCAACTGAAATATGAGCACATGTTGTTTTCTTGACTTCACTCTTTTTTTCCTAATCAATCAATCAACTCTGCCTTTTGTAGACAATTGCTGTGGATTTCTGAATCAACAACACTGTAACCTTAATGGGCTTTTGCGCCAAGTCTATCACTAGTTGCATTTGTAAGATCACCAGCTTCCTTGAGATCCTATTTGATGTTTATAGATTCGGGATCGACGCCAAAAACCATCGAAATTGAACGAATTCCCATCATTTTTTTCTGGGAAAATCTCTCTATCATCAGGAGGCGAAGGGTTATTCGCCGGATGCTGACCAGCTATAATAACTACATGGCCGCCCTCGGCACTTAGAGATACCCTTCTGTAGAAAGCCAAATTTTTATCTTCTTTTTCGGTTTGACTATCTTGGTCTCGGTCATTGTTGGAATCTTATTCCTCTCCACAGTTCTCTACATCTATGTTTTTATCATATGTGGGTCCATCCTGGTTCTATGGATGAAGAATACGTGCATGATCATCACCAAATAACCTGTTACCACACCCATTTGCCTTCGCACTTGATGGACATAAAGATTTCGCTGGGGACCTTGAATCTGAACCTAGGTAGCGCTAGCTATATTAGAAATTAAACTTTCCAAGATTTCTACTCCAAACAAGACAACTACTTCTAGAATGCACTGGTGTGTTTTGCTAAGTGTATGCGTGCAAAACGACGATATCGCTGAAAGTACGTGTGGAGCGAATATATGCAACGTCAATCCAAGATTTCCTTCATAGCATTATGTCATAGTCTTGTTACGACTTACAAATATGACTTATTGTTGCACGTCATCGTATATTGTAATCGTAGAAACATTAACTGTACTGTAGATGATGGCAATATAATTGAAAACAATCAGATTTTATTGATATTAGTATGATCTCATGGGATTTACTAATAACGTGAGGGGGAGAATTGGGAAATTGGAACGAAATTATCCTTTTGAAGATATTATTTAATATATATTTAAAAATATTTAGATTGCTGATGAATGTACTACACTACAACTATCGGTACCATCGTATTAGTAAATTCAAAGTAATATTCATTTTGGTTCGAGGTTTTTGTAAAGTAAAAATAACAAAATGTTTGATCACACAAGGGGAATCCTAAAACGGCAGATTGCTCACCTCCTATACCTAATAGGTTAATAATTCTAATAAATCAATACTATAAAACAACGATAACTCATAATATAAAACTGAAAAGGTGATGACGATACTCATCTTTTGTATGTCTGCTATTAAACGTTGGTTACGTAAGTTATGTCTGACTAGCTATATTAATAGTGACAAACTTATTTACGAAAGAACATTCAAGTAATGCTAATGTCGCAAAACAAGGTATTATTTTACTCTACGACCTGGTTTGACCCCTGCGGTGCGGCAAACAAACTCATCAACAATATATTATTTAAAATTAGTAAAACTCAAAGAAAATTGACATAGTATTTATCTGAATTGCCAAATAAATGGCTTATGTGAATATATAATAATAATAATAATTTAATCAATATAATATAATAATATAATTGTAATTCATTATTATCATCATCCACAGCCCGACTTCACCCACTAGTGGGCATAGGCCTCTCTGTTCTTAAGCCAATTCCCACGCTCCTCTGCCAGTTTCATTCAGGTTTTGCCCGCGATGGCAACAATGTCATCCGCCCATCACGCCGCTGAACTCGTCTTTCAGTCCTTTGACCTGTCATCACTGCGCCCTGCAAGTTGTCCTGCCCATCTTCATTTGAGTTCCATAATAATGCGAAAAATTTGACAACAAGTCTTACCCATGGGTATGGTATTACCCAATAACTGCTTTGTGGAGGTCGAATTTTTTCGATATCGAAGTCATTCGTACGTCTTCGGATCTCGATATTTAAATATGGTAATTATATATGTTTAAATCAACCACACACCATTAAGGTCGTTTTTAAGTATAAGAAAATAAATATCGATGAACGATTTGGCCTTCCCCGTTGGAAAATCGGTAAAAGAAGCTCCCCCAAACACAAGATAATCAGTAGGTAATTGGAATGATTGCTTATGAATCAATAACTTACAATTAGATTATTGGAGGTTAATGCAATTTATGCGGTAGTAGCGACATAGTACACCGCACTATGCGAGGACATACATGTGACTATAATCCATGTGACTCGTCGCCTACAAATGCGTAGTTCAGACGCCGTACCAAATTATAAACTCTGTTTTATTGCATTACGATCGTTTGTTTTTCGCGTATAAATACGTATATGAACAGTTCATTCAATCAATCCAGTTTACATCATTGATAGTAGTGCACTTTGAATTTATTAAAGTTCAGTGTCGAAGGAAATAAGATGTGAGTTTATATTTTAATTTAAACTAAGTGTTAATTTATTGTGTGAGATGGAAACTTATTGGACTTATTTTCCTACGGTATTTATAGACGTTGCTGTGGTTTTGCATATATGTGGTGATTTTGAGCCGAGATATTACTTCAACGTGTGATTAGTTTGTGTAATAGTTTAAATGATCGCATCACTGTATTGTTTATTGCTCATTATAATATTTATCGCGACGTTTATTAACAGCACTCTAACAGGTAATGTTCAGAAACTTTGCATTAATATTTACGCGATACCTAGGTACATTTATTGGTCGTTATAAACTGAATGGTAACTTGGAGAATAACTTAACATATCTGTAAGTACAATTAACTAATTCACCCTTATCATATTTATTAATCTTTTGTCTCTTTCATTCATGATTCAACTGCGTACGTGCGTTTTTCATTAATATTTTTTCAGACTATTTCAAGTTACAATCGGAATTTAATTTTCATCGATGCGATTTTAATCGTAAAAACATCGTCAAAATGAGAATCTTAGCATCAGACTCGTATAAAGCACTCCGCTTATTCTGATATTTCTATGTAGACTCTAGGGATACGGTCAAGAACTTAACATGAAAACCTTTTGCATTCAGTTTCAATCGGCCGGCCTAGATTTTCTATGAGCGAAGAAAATCCTTATCGCCGACCTTGTCGTATACCTAGTAATAAATTCATGATAATGCAAATTTACGTGTACGCCTACACGTACTGAATGCGTATATACGAGTTACGAGTAGTTGCACCGTAACATCGATTTGCGTATTGCCATGTCCTTTATTGTACCCTAGTACTTTGAATTTTACCGGGTTACTTTTTGGTCCTGGATTTTTTCAGAGTGAAACTTTTTCTAGACTGATTTTTTCACCTTAGTTCTTGCCTAATGCTGAAACATTTATAAAGTTTGTAAACATTGGACTGTAAGAGTTGAATACTAACCAATCGTTAGGCAGAGTTTTGTTTGCGTTAAAAGCGCCAACGCTGTTCCTATGCGCGTGAAATAGGTACACTGTATGTACAGCGCCCGCGACTGAGAAATCATGGCTAGGGAGACCCCAGTTCTTGGTCATAGAAGAAACCATAGGTAAACTAATAACAGAAAGCACCACATGCATGGCAGTCGTGAGGGTCCCGAAATGAGAGAGTCCAGACTCTCTAGAGATCGTTGATACGCGCAGGGCCGGTTCTTCCATTTGGTGCACAGAGCGGCTACTCCAGGCGCCAGACCAGATGGGGCGTCATACCAGAAGCGAATGAGCTCCTGCGTGATCAAATTTCGAAAATATCCTTCAATTTGTAAATTGTACGCCTGTAAGAGCATTGCGTATTGTATTTATATTTATTAGTTGGTTGTAAAACACAGCAACAACTCATCTGCACTATTCTGTCAGAAAACGGTGCCAGACGAGAGAATTGTGCTTTACAGACTGCATCTAGGAAAATACACAAAAGTCTAAACTAATTTATGACTTTTATCTGGTTCGGCACCCTAATTGCGTAACACACTTTCAATCGCTCACTTTATTTATAAGACCTTAATGTACCATGTTTTAAAGCAAATATTCTTATAATTACTACTTACTCTGCTCTATTACTACTCTTATTATTACTTTCTTATTATTATTCTTCTTCTTTTATTCTTATTCTCTTCTTATATTCTTATTCGTAGATATTCTTATTCTTATCACAACGTGAAATATTTTGAAGGATATTGCTAATCCATTGCTTCATATATTCGAAAAAATTGTCTGCTCAACAACGTAAATAACGCAATGAATGTTGTTGAAGTGTCAAAATGAAAGTATTGCTACTCTTATTGTGTTACGCAATCGCCCCGCTGATCTGCCGGTTGATTCTATAAAAATCTTACCGTGAAAACTCAAGTGAAGTGAGCTTGATGTTAGTTGTCAGTGGTGTCAATCCCTAGCATTATTTGGAATGACAGCTCACTCCACGCTCACTTCACTTGAGTTTTCACGGTGAGATTTTTACAGAATCGACCGGCTGTAAAGTGCTTAAAAATATTGCAGTGCCATTTTGAAATTACCTTTTTTTTTAACCTATAATGGGTGTTTATAGTTTTGTCACAAAGTCTGTTTACTTTTGCTACGTTACGATTTTAAAATCTATTTCCATCGTTGTTGTATCCAACAACGTACACCTTGCCTGCCAGATGTAGAGCCTTCGGGGCATCCCAATAAATACTCACCTACAAACTCAGTCATCAAGAAATCAATAGTGATGACGGAGAATGTAAACGTTCTGAAATTGATGGTCAAGATAAAAGATACTTAATAATTATCGATTTCCCGAAAATACCTGTAAAAAGGGCAACAGGGCTTATAAACTTTGAACTCAAAATAAACTAGGTACATATAGTGGCAGTTATATTTACCTACAACGGTACAAGGAATCTTTTGACGCGTGGCCATAATCGGGACTAACGCCGCTATCCAGTTTTTGTAATATGACTCGATGTATAAGTATGTGTCATTGTATGGCATGTATCTTTTAATTAAAACCTAGTAAATAATAAAAAAAATGCAGCATTGGATTTTCATTTTGACTCACTATTTGCTTCAGCACCCTCGAAAACCATGAAAATTATCTCTCTCGCTCTCTCCCTCTCTCTTTCTATTACATATAATAAAGAGTCGCAACGCTTTTTCGTTACGTGACGATTTCTACCAGTTTACTCCTACCGTAAGCTCCGTAAAAGAACTTCGTTCCAATAATATATCTACCAACCCGCACTGGGCCCACGTGATGGATTATGGCCCACTCGCTCTCACGGAGAAGAGGCCTATGTCCCATCAGTGGGAACGTTATAGGCTGATTATGCTATAAATAATAATATTTTAAAAACAATGGACAGCTACAATCAAAATATTAGTTATTGACAAATGGTATTTCTTTTTGGACTCATTTGTACTAATTTCATGAAAAGCTTGGGCCAAAAGTTAAAATCAAAAATATTATAAACATTTGACTATCTATTAAAACAATCAATGCATTTCAGACATTTATGATTTACTCAACAGTATTTATTTTACGCATGCATGTTGTAAAGTTATATACAATTTTTTACTTGTTTTTTCTGTAATTAGCATTTATAGAAAAAAAAGTAAAACATGATATTTATTTCTGTAACAGTTTTATTTGTAATAAAACATAAAAGTAGATATACATTGATTACGAGTATTACTAGTAGCTATAATAGTATACAACGTGGCGCTACAATGACGACATTAATTTTAGAAAATTGTAAATAAATAAATAAATTTAATGAAATTAAAATATGTTTATAAAACAAAAAGGTGAAACGTGTGTTAAATTAATGTCGCCATTAGAGCGGCGGTATACTATTTAGGTATATGCAAACTTTATTTAAAAGAATTACTTACATAATATACGCGTTATTTATAATGTGTCTTTGTAATAATAAAATAAATTCGTGAAACTAACCTAAACTCCACACAAAAAAATCAACTCACTCCCTGGTGTTGTTGTGGCAAAACTATTTCACAAAAGTTTATGGTAACGGTCCACAGGAAAGAATATTTTCAAAAGTCTCGTCAGAATTCACATTACTTATAATTTATTTATTAAAACTTCATGCACAAGTAAAAAAATACTGTGTAGCTTTTTTTTTTAGTTAAGTGTTCAGAACATAGATGGACTTAACGCCTGAGGCATTTTCTACCAGTCAACCGGGTGATGCATATAATCCCAATTAAACAAAAAAAGCTTATAATAATCACGAACTAACAAAAAGAAACTCTTTGAACTTTTCACAAATTCTAACAGAAAATTTTCATAGAAAGGGTAATTTAAAAAAAGTCTCCATTTCCATATAAACAAAACATAAAAAAGAACTCAAGCTATACATTACAAAAAATGCCATAAAGCGAACATACATAAAAGTAAAGCGAGCTTTTCTCATTCTCAGATTGTTACCGGCGCGGGCGATACATAACTTTAACTTCCGAAGCACACGCTCTGAAATATTTATTCCTGAAACGTAAAGATCGGGTGGGGGGAGTGGGGGGGCGGTTTATCCCGCGGTTTCCTTCCCACCGTGTTTTACTTCGAGAATGGGAAGTCGCCGCCGCCGGGTCGATATCGCCAAAGATTATGTCTTGTGTTTTCGGATTTGGAATGTGAGGTTTTGTATGTGGTGATGCGTGATAGCTATATTGAGGCTCTTTCAGGTGGAACCTTTCACGTCGGCAGTTGCAACGCCTTTTTTATGCTTTTGCCCATTTGTAAAACCCCCATCCAACTTCTCTCATATTTTTTTCTATTAGGTTATTAAATACCTTCACGATTATTTCGTTGATTTATCCCTGACACCTCAACATTTTCAGGACCTAGAAGCTTAAAAGTTTTCTCTGCCTGACCTATTGCCTTCGGTTGATGGCAATAGGCTCGCCTATCGAAGCCTATCGAAGCCTAGAGTTTGGATTTGAATCCAAATCCAAACTCTAGGCTTATACACAGAGCAGAACACATACCAAACCAACGTTTCAACCTACGTGCACGTCTCGTGGCACAATCATCGCGCATATAATCTGTGGCAGTTCCCCGACCTCCAGTGGGGGGCCCCCCCACCGTTCGATTGTCTGCGGAGGCTGCCCGACGGTGCCATCTGATGTGCCGAGAGCACTCCAGATCTGCATAGATCGTTGCCTTCGTTTTTTCCCTATCGAAAAATCAATACTCACAGTTTCATAAAGTCGGAGACACTCCTTGATTTCATTACAGGTTAATTCTTGCGAGTTGCTTTTGAAGACTTTGTTTTTAGGCCATTTTTTGCTAGGTTTTTTTTTTAATATTAATAATCACTTTTGTTATTAACTGGCTTAAAAGAAAGAGCTTTCTTACGATGTAATTTAAAGTATCTTCAGGAAACTTGTACCTGATAATCTCGTATTTACAAACGTACAACAATAAGACAAACCCATCGCACAATAGTATATGTAGGTCACCGATCCATAGGCTGTAAACGACTACGGTACATAATGTGAAGAGCCTCATCCCAAATCCATACCGAGCTTTCCGCCGCTACCACCCTCAAGGGGAAAGAGGCTCAAACACCATGCAATAAAGCCTTCGGATCCGGCAAAACAAATACAACGAACATTCCAATGCTAGATATCACTCGCTCCGCCCACACAGTTGGCATTACGACTGTGAGCGCTCCCATTGGTCGCCACGAAGCCTTCTCCATTTCGAATTGGTTATTTTTTTTCTACAATTGAAATTGGACTTGTCCATTTGTTCTGTACGAGTGCGGTGCGCATGCGTTTCGGGGAGGCGTCTACGTCACGTAGACGTAGATACGTTTCGAGGGTTCCGAATGTTTTATTGGATTCCACTCTCTGTTCCCATTCGCATTTCAGATTCAGATGTGGATTTGCTCTCGAATTGCTTTCAGTGCGCAGTCGTGATGATTCGTATAGCGTTTTGTTTTGTATTTGTTTCGAAATAATGTGAGTTTATTTTATTGGGTGTTCGGTTGTTATGATCTTTCTTTTGTTATGATGTAGATAGCAATAGACAGGTAATCAAATGTAATAATACACAGTGAGATCTTCAAATATAAAAACTTCGAAGTTGCATAAGTTAGTTGCACTTACAAAGCTCCAACAAAACTAGTGAAACTTCAACATACTGTCGCAGCAACGGATAACAAAAACTTTTAGCAAACATCTTTATGCAGTCCCAACAAAGCCTCGATCAAACGATTTAAAACCGCGTGAAGCCACTAAAAGCATTCCGTGAGAATTTCATCAAAACACGATACAACATCGTATGCAATAATGCGTCCGCAACTCTCCCCGTATTTCTAGAGTCCCTCAAACCGTGGGGTAATACCTTAGTACTAGGTTTTACAGTTCAGAATGTGGCGGCACGTTGCAGCGACAAGTGTAACACGGCGTTGGCATCCGCAGCTAGCTCTGTCCGGAACAATTTCATTTGCGACTGGGCGAGGATAGCGCTGTAATTACAACAACAATCGATAGAGGCGCCACCGTCTGCCGCACGTTTAATCTCGCCAGAATCAAAGGACCGTCGCCTCACACCCACCCTCGCACCCAAAACAAACGTACGACATCACATACCTCGATCCTACCGCTTTGTGCGACATTCATTGCGTACTTCCCTGGATCAGAGATTCCGCCCCCTGCCACTAAACAGCAATGTTGGCCGTTAAACAGGTACAAATTGTTCGAAACTCGCTACGTGGTACATACTTTGTCTCCAAGCCTATATCTGCAAAGGTATGTTTAGATGTCCCCGGACCAGATAGTTGCATTTCCAGTCTGCTATACATAACTATTTCTGGAGTTTTATTAAAGCATAACATTGTAGCTATTTGACACAGACGAACACCTGCATAGCTGGGCAGCTTCTGTTTTTGTCCAGTCGTCTCGGATGGTTCTTGATTAGTAATGCATTACTACGTCCTTTTCTAGTGGCGCCTAGTTATATATGGTCTTTGTAAATGCTCATATTCAATAGTATTTTAACCGATCAAACCTGCCCAATAAAACAAACTTAGGTACCAACGAACGTAGTTCCGATACGATTACGTACGTGCCTAGTAAACCACATTAATGAATTCTGCCCAACTCGAGTAAATCATACTGTTTATAACAACAGTTCCAAATTATAATTAAAGTATCGATTTAAAGCGGCATCGATACGGCGAACTCTATCGAATTAAACGTGCATGGATGCGTGTAGTACTTAAATATCGATTGTCAATAATTTGTATGCGCGCAGCATCGGCTGCGGTGTTCAGACTTAGCTCATTGTTTTGCTGAAATTATTGTCTGCACCGGTATTTGTGAGGTATACAACAAATTATCTGGCATACTTCGTCCTATTAATCTAGTCGCTGTCTTGAAGATTGAGACAAGTTATAAGTTTCTTGGAAAGCTGGTGGTACCAATTTATTGCCTTGTTAGACATATATTTTTTGCTCAAATATGTTTTATTAGATTCCTCTTCTATAAAGTGTGAAAGGTCAAAATCTATATAAATAAAGCTATTCCTATAAAATGCTCAACAAAAAAACTTAAGCAAGTACTTAATTATTTATTTATGAAGCAAGTACTTCAAGTAATAAATGAATTTTAAAATCTAGATGCCTGTATACTTTTCATTCGTCTTTTCTCAATCTCAATACGTTTTAATCTAGGTTTGCTTACTAACTTCAATTTACCTATAGTTGACATCATTTACATCGCAATGCCATTACCTCTCCAGTTCAAGACATCTCTATCAACAATCCTCCCATCTCGACCAGAACTAATCCCACCAAAATTGCAACCGCAATAGTAAACACTAGTATATATGGTAATAAATTCTATGCTATTTATTTCCCACGTAAGCGGTACGTAGCGGTATGTATGCCGTACCGCGCAGTCGGAACAGTGCAACACATATAAAGCAGCCTCGCTCCACGTAGCGCTAGCACTCGAAATCCTACAGATTTAGCACGTAACTCTGCGAAATCCAAGGCTAGGGATAAATTATTATTTTTATACTTTATACCCGTGCTTATTGTTGCTAGGAAAACTTAGTGGAATATATGAGAAAAGGGATTTAGAAATAGATTTAGTTTTGCGACTTTTTCAAATTAAAAAAAAAAATTAAAAACTCTACGTGATTTTTTGCAAGCGGACTGATAATACTCGTTGATTTTCCAAAAACACATAAACATGCCATGCTCTGAAAGCTTTTCCTTGAATCATTTGGCTTTACAATAGCTCAAAAGTTATTAAAGCTACAATTTCGGAGCAGTTTTTCAGCCCAACATATTTTATTTTATTAAAAACACAACTGCGGAAGTAAGTAAGTAGCAAGACCATCGTCCTTATAATTTGTTATATTATCGCTAAATCTAACCGATAGATCTTTCGTAGTAATCATTCAATTGTAATCACCCGTTCTTACATCAACTAGCTAATGGGAGATATAACAGCTTGGGATGCTGTCCGGAACAGAATGGTTGTGACCGCATGAACCATTAATCACAACGAGCTGTATAATGCTATTTGGGCACCTAAACTGACTTGGGCACCGATTGTTCTAAGAACATCTCCAGGAATTCAACCCCCGTCGAAAGTACTTGAATATTAATATTTCTGCTCGAGCAGGCAGCTCCTGATATTGATACCAGACCGACTGTAAATAGATTGTTAATGAAACGAGGTCAAGGGCTTCTGAACTCGCGAATCGATACCAAAGTTGTATAATCGATTCGATTACAACATGAGTGGTCGTCCGCCTACCGACGCGATGTTCCGAGTAAGTTGGAAGTTCCTACGTTACGTTCTAGAGGCCACGCTACTTATGGAATAGGAAGCGAGTGTAGGTAATGGCGCAAAATAGTGACGCAGTATTATTGCAGGGGGCGGTGGAACCCCACACTCCAGGCGCCGCGGCTCCGACCCACCCCAGAGCGACTGAAACGTCCACGAGAAAAATAAGATCCGTACTCCGTCCCGCTTATTCTTGGGAAAAAAGCTTTTTGTGTATTTTTTAGGTATTCTTTAGGTTGATAGGTAGCTCCGTGTCTGTGTGAGTCAGTAAATAATGCTGTATGTACGAATGTCCGCTGTATGTGTTGCGAAACGACGTCGGGTTCAGATATTTTTTCTTCTTCTCTTTCAGACGTCGTTGTAGGGAAATAAGTTTATTATTTGTGAGGACCTTCTTGACGTCAGAGTTTCTTATTTTTTTCTGTGAAGTGGTAGACATACTTATAGATGTTCTTACTTTAGTTTGTTTCGCGGATAAACATTTAAGAATTAATGGAAATTGGATATGTTCAAAGCGGTCTTTCAAGTCGTAATAAAAATGTGTTGTTTACCCAAACTGCACGTGTTACTTTGTGAAATTGATCATTTTCAATGACTGCATTTTTTTTTGTCGTTCGTGTAACATTTAATGTTAGAAACTACTTCCCTACTCATTCATGTCGCAAGGACTTCGGAACTTTGATTGTTATTATTAATTAAAAGAAAAGCACTTTTCTCTAATTTGGGCGTTCATTCAAGATGCGTTCAGTAAATGGAAACCAGGACCAATTAAACATATTTTCTCTATATTCTTTTTGTGGTTCTTTGTTGAACTGCTTACCTCGACTAATGAAGTCCTGATTATTGCAATAGTTTCTAGGCACACGTCAGTAATGCCACTACTAATTCCTATTAGAGGCCAACGCATTGCCAGGAATAGCTTCGTGCAATACCATCGGACCTACCTGTTGATACGACATGGAGTTCTGCTCTACCCGCAAGGGGAAAATGTAATCCTATAGTTGTTATCAAAATGTACTATAAGTACATTGGGATATATACACCATCTGCTTACGTAGTACGTACTTGTGTAATTTAATTTTGTAACTCAGTTGTATAAGATGTAGAAAAAATATCATATAATATTATACTTATTTAAAATGATCCTGGAAAAATACCAGAAATTAGCCTTTTTCCACGATGTTTTTACTAAAATTCAGAAACTGAGCAGCGAAAACAATGCGCTTACGCTACTGTCGTAGCACTAGCGTAGCGTAGGCGCGTGATTAGAAGTCAGTAAGTATTGTTAGCGAAAACTGACTTCGAAATCCCTTTCAGCGCGTGAAGCGTGAAAATGCTACTCAAATAGTCAACGTGACAGAAAATCATCCTACCGCCTGTCAGTGGTCTTCAATAATACAATGAGTTATAGCTTTTAAAGGCAAAACACCTCAAAACGTTACTCGTAGCAGTCGTAACAAGTCAAGTAAAATTCACGTACGTAAACTTGACCTTTATTCCGCTCTAGTAGCAAAAATTACATCGAATACAGAAATCTTCCTGAACACACAAAATTGACCTCGCAGTAACAGCTTCATAATTTCAGAGTACCTGAAGTACCTACAGTACTAAGATTTGTTACAGCGCCATCTATTCAAAGTTAGTGAAACTTTGTTTGAAATGAACAGCCGTCGTCCCAAAATATGTATACTCCCGTACTTAGTGCTCCATACACGTTTCAAGAGATTTCTTTGTGAGAATGGTAGATGGCACTCGAATTAACAGCACGCCTCGTTATTCTAAGAGGTAGGCTGAGGTGTAGGTATGTATAGCGTTGTAACGATTGACAATGTCTTGGGTCCATGTTTTATAAGAATCATTTCGGTAACTTTTAGTAAACGACAAATAATTTTCCTATGTCAAATTGAAAAACAACACGACGTAAGTTCTGTAAAGTATCATGGTAATAAATTCTGCAGTTCTATTCTGTGAAACATCCCCTGAAAACTTTAGCAAATCGTTTGCGGGAGCAATTCGCAATGTCGTAATCCCGAAACCCAAGATGCTGGCAAATACCAAGTACAAATTACAGGGTACGGTGTTACCGGGGGTCACCGTCCATTCTTTTTTGTACATTTCGACTATTAAAAATAAAATTTTATATTTTTTTTTTAATTGTCAACATTTTGGCAATCCCTAGTAAAAATAATAATGGAGTAAGTGTAGGCTTTGGTTTCAGAATAGACTGCCTTTATAAGTTTATACTAATAAAGGCCTTTTTATTTGAATACTCTGTTTTCTCTGTTATTAAAGAAATAATCTGTATGGTGAGTTTTCTAAAGTTGCAGTTGCAAATCAGTATCGGGTCTGAACCTTCTCCGAGTCGATTCTTGTAAGGTCTAGCTTCAGGGAGATTTACGCTATAATTTAGGTACCAAAAATTAGCCATTTTGCTTATTTTTTTCTTAAATTACAAATTATACATAGGTATACAATTGCGCAATAGGTGCAAGAAAATATAGTTACAATAATGACGCAATCTATTGTAGATACCTATTGTTTTATTACTTCCAGGACTCGATCTCATATTGGTAAAGCAGCATGTAAATAGATAATTCCTAGTAGTAGTAATAAACGACTGCGTAATGATACACGCTAATTATTTATAAGTGACTAATTTAGAGTCAGCTAGGTTATCAATGAACAAATCGTTCAAGGAACATTAATATTAATAAAGCAATGCCAAGAAAAACAGTGCATACCGATAAGAATGTTATATTTATAATATCGTCCATTGACCATTACAATTTCTAAGCCTACGACAACTTCTCTTTTTATGACCTTAGTCATAACCTGCCTTAAGGCCCGAAACATTGGGACGTCAATAAGAGACGAATTTAACCGTCGCGATGACTAAACGACATATGTATATCTCTCTCATTCTAACATGCCGATAAGTGCATCTAAAAAAGAGACAAGAAATAATTTAAAAATTTGGGCAGTAAATTCGTGGGGCATTGCACTCACTGACTGGTTGTGAGAGGACGAAAGTACGAATTTTTTTCAATAATAAGAGAAAGATTGTGCAGGCACGCATTGCAATGCGTTTAGTGTTCGGCTAATGTACGGGTCACATGCGGGCGAAACTTTGCAATAACAATTATTACATCACAAATCCATTAAAAGTAATAAAACCCTGAACAATATGATAATAAATCATTCGACAATTCTTAGTGAACATGTCTGATGAACAATAATATATAGAATATTATCGTTCATAGCAGGATTCACATTATTTAGAACTTTAAACTGAAACTGTAAACGCCTATGAATCGTGGAAATCCCTTATTGAGAAGTAACCATATATATATCAGATTCTTTCGATAGTTACGTAACTGTATAAAACCTACTACATAGTATAAAGTACATACGTCATTGAAGAGTTCCTCAGCTATCTACAATCAACATCTCATCCTCATTAAACATTATCACTTTAATAAACGAGTACCTATCATCCAAACAAGCATAATAAAATGTTGAGTAAGGTCGACTTTCTCCACAGGCCAACGACAGTAATCTATTTACCTAATAACGCCATAGGAGTCACAAACATTTTTTCCAAACTTTCACTTGCCTGTTGCGTCAGAGTACTTCGGACAGGTGAGACCAGTAAGGTCGATGATCTGTACCTCCAAGAAGGTCATG
Source organism: Apamea crenata (assembly GCA_949629185.1). Taxonomy (NCBI): domain Eukaryota; kingdom Metazoa; phylum Arthropoda; class Insecta; order Lepidoptera; family Noctuidae; genus Apamea; species Apamea crenata. The sequence continues at coordinate 8,631,790 of OX451360.1, read as the reverse complement.
AATATTTTTAGGCTTGAGACTTTTTAGGGGTTCCGCATGAAATAGAGGTTTAAACTGAAAGCAATGAAAATGTAGCAGAACTCGAAGGAGGATATTATTGTAGGGTTGAACGCAAAATTTAGGAATGTTTTAAAGAAATGGCTCGAAACTGCTCGGTGCCAGGAAAAATAAAAGTGCAAACACTCCAAAAATTATTCTATCGCCAAAGTAGAGTTGGGCTGTAATTCCCAATACGAGTTTATTTTTATCATTTAGGGCTGATTTTTCCATCGTCAGATAAATTTTATCCGAATGTTTAATGGTACAGACGCCAGTACACCAAGCTACTACAATCTGTCAAATTTCTTTAATAGATGTTCAGCTTTATCGCTAAAGTATTAGGTTCAAAGTTGATTGGGAAAATTTGTCAATTGTGCCTGGACGTTTCCGTAAAATTTCGGTCTCCACGTTTTTTCACGTGAACCCTAATAAGACGATAAAGATAGCTTACAAAATAGTGTGTTTTAGTGTAATGGATACTTAAAGAAATATTTATTTAAGTAGTCGTCGAAGAAAGTGATTTCGTAAGGAAGGAATGAGTGTGAACACCATGAACTCACAACTGGTTATATTTGAGTAGTTTGTATTTGATCAGGTCTGGTCCTCATATATTATATTATGGGAAACAAAATGCGTTACTTATTAAACGATGGATTTTCAGGGTGTAGAAGAATTAATTCAATAAAATTACCAGATTTTAGGGCTCATGAGCAGTTTACCACATTCTCAATTCACCAGATTCTTAACCCACCAGATTATTAATTAACCTGTTTCTCAACTTACCCGATTTTCTACTCACGAGATTCTCAATTCACCAAATTTTGTACAGTTAGGTAAAAAATTGTTTACGATTTGCAATAGGTGCGTTGTTTTACTTACAACGATATTAATTCCTGAATATTATCGGGGCATCAGCGAAATGGCACCAGAAAATGAAGCATACCTAATTTATTAGTTATTTATTTATTTATATATATATTACTGTCCACCACAAAAATACATAACAAAAAATAAATTGAACATCACAAAATATATAATGGGCGGCCTTATCGCGATGTCTTCCAGGCAAACTTAGAATATAGTTTATTAGTCTAGTGGTCGATTTTTTATCGCTTACTTGTAGCGGTTTCTCTGACAACTACGATTTTCAGCCATCCTTTGGTAAACTGCACCCTAATTGCGTAACACACGATCAATCGGAATCGGTTTAATTTTGACAGTTCAACAACATTCATTGCGTTATTTACGTGTTGAGCAAACAAATTTTTCGAACTTATGAAGCAATGGATTAGCAATTTGCTTCAAAATGATTCAGATTCCGATTGATTGTGTGTTACGCAATTGGGGTGCTGAATGGGCTAATCTACATCAAATAAGCAAATAGGTCTGATTTGTGTTTTCTCCTTATCTCATTTTCTATAGAATCACACTGTTCATAGAATACTCTGAACTTTGATCTTAATAGTGTGATTCTTATTTAACTTATTTTGTCCACAAACTAGACAAAATAGTTATTTAATCAACCTGAACCATATATGGTTCATGGGCCAGGGAATGTTTTAAGATACTACACTTTATAACATCGCAAGTAAAATTAGTTAGAATATACATAGGTCGTGCTTGACTCAAAGATCTGTAATATCTAATACAATTGTTATTTTGTCAGTCACCCATACAGAAAGTAAATAAACATTTGAAATAATCTCTCTCTATATGGAGCAAGTTAAGTGCGTAGCTGGTACAATAAAGTTCCCTAAATATGAGCCCTTTTTCCTGCTCTTGCACGTTCGGCGGTTGAACCCACTCGGGGTGACATTGCTGGTGGCTACCACAACTGCATTGTCGATAGTTTTGATACTTGTAGGAGGAGAATGAACTGGTGGGTACTCGAAACTTACTCGACTGAACAACTTTGAAACGCGATTGGCTGAAATCTGTTTTTTCGGGAAGTTTTCCTCATTTTCCTCGCAATTAATTCTTCAAGTAATAAAAGATAATCATGAAGCGTAATGGTAAAATGACATAAAACAAAGTAGGTAACTGTTGTGTCAAAAGATTCTGCGAATTTGGTGCATGACGTTATTATTGATATAGAATTAAAGTGTGTAAATTTATCCTGTGCTTCTCCAACCACTGAAAATTACTCTACAAGACCTAGAAGAAGGTGTACAGATGCTAGCACATTAAGCTACTACAATCTGTCAAATTTCTTTAATAGATTTTCAACTTTATCGCTAATGCATTAAGGTTCAAGGTTGTTTGAGAAAATTTGACAGTTTCGGGTAGCTTGACCTGCTGGCGTCTTGTCAAATTAAATGATACCAATGATCAAGATCGTTCGGTCCGTCGCTCAATGTTCGGTGCACTTGCATTATAGCGTATGGACGCACTGATGCACCAACTTGAATTTTTTTCGCGAGTTTTAACTTTGTCCTTGAAATACGAGTTTAGATTACGGCGCGCATATTTTTTGGTTTAATGCATACTTACATTATTCTTACTTCAGTGCATGTATGTAAATGGGAATTTGGGTAACCTGTTTGAGTTGAAATAAAATCCAAGGCTTTTTAGGCAGTTAACGATGTAATGTATGTAGTTGCATCGATATCAATAGAACTTTTAACTTTAAGTAAAGTAGGCAATTTATGGCAGTATTTTTAGTATAAGATTTGAGTTGAGTCATTTGAGTGAGATCAACAGATTACCTGAACTTTGTAAGATAACTGGTAATTAAAGTAAGAAAGACAGGATTTAGATACCTACCCAGATTCAGGCAAAATAGAAACATATCCTGCTTTCTCCAGTTATTGTGGTTTTCTTTACTTCCATACTAGGTAGTATGGAAGTAAAGAAAACCACAATAACTCATCAATTTATTATTACTCAGTTTTTTACTGATACTGTAATCAAATAATCAATATTATACCTTCTGAATTTTAATGGGTATGGTTAGTAAGAAACATTTATTTCTAACTTAGTTTTCAATAAAAATAGTTCCCAAAAAAATAAAATTAGAAAAATTTCAAAACTCATTTAAATGTCCAAAAATATACTCAGTAGTGACGTAACAAATAACCAACTGTAAATACGTCATCAGTTCTAATGCATGCGTGTCGTCATCAATATAAATCACATTATGTTAGGTCAGGCATCCTAACCCAATTGAGTAGATACCGTCGACGCAAAAACTTAAGTAAAAAATACAAAAACGATGCGCCGGCGCAGGGCAATGTACTTTTTCGTGGACGGTCGGGACGATCGTCGCCATGCAACGATTGTACTCGTGAATTGAATGTCAATTCCCACACCGCTCACATGGAAACTAAGACCCTGGACCCTCATTGAAGTAACCAAGTACCTGAAACTAATTAAAACCTATAAAAACACTTAGGTATTACCCAATTTTAAAAGCACTTAGCTTATGAACAATTAACTGATAAACTCAATTTTTGTCGAATTTATGACACTGATGTTGATAATTATAATTAACACATAATCATACATATCAGGGATTTTGTAAGCTGTAACTGCAGCGAAAAAGGAAGTCCAGATATGGGTGGCAAAATATTACAATAACTTAATGAGGCTACGAAAATAAGGCCTGTAAAATTAAGCTATCTAAAGTAGTCTTGTATTTATTGTGTTTTTTAATATGAATGAGAACTTTTACTTTTTTTCTTAATATAATTTTAGTTAGCTTGGAGAACGTTGAAAAGAAATTGTATCAATCCTCAGTTAAATTCGGTTTCTATAAATTATTGTATCTCCCCGATACTTAATACAATCTCCTTTGACCTTTCATTCATTTTTTAAGACTTTTCATTTAAGCCATTTTAACCTTTCTAACAATGCCTTTAGATCTCAACATTACTAAGCAAAATTAAAAATAGAAATACATTGTATGCTCTTAACATTTGCGCAAACAACTTTCCTCCTTCTTGGGTTAGAACAAAGTTGTATTAATAAAACACAGATGAAGGCCAGCGATTGAAAAAAACTGTTCATCACAAAAGACTATTGACAATAAGATAGACGTTGTTGATCCCATAGGTACTGATAACGATGGTCTATTTTCAGTTACCTTAGTATAAAATCGCCTTGTTACATTGTTACATTACGCAAGAAGGAAAACGTTGCGATTTGAGATTTGAATGAATAGAAGATCTTATCCAATGACGACATTCATTCATGCAACACTGTAAATATTTCCTGTTTCTATAAATAACCAATTTTTCATCTTTCACAGAATCAAAATGATCGATCCAGAGTTCTATAACGTGGCAAACTCTTTACAAAAGAAAGCCGCTGTCCAATGTCTTAACGAATATGCGAAGAAAATTAACTGGAAGAATATTGGAGACAGCGCCATAGACCTGGGCTGTGGTGATGGAAGCGTAACCGTGATTTTAAAGAAATACATGCCCAGCAACTATAAGAAACTAGTTGCCTGCGACATCAGCGAAAAAGCTGTTAAATATGCAAATGAACATCACAGTGATGAAGCGACTATGTTCAGGGTTATGGACATCCAGGGAGACTTGCCAGAAGAAATGAATTCGGCATTCAACCATGTGTTTTCTTTTTACGCTCTGCACTGGATTCGAAACCAAGAGTAAGTCCAGTTCTGTTAGCTTTTTAAAGTTTTGCAACCAAATGAGCCAACGCAACGGCTCTGAATAGCCATAGGAATCTACTGCCAAGCAGATACTGATTTTTCTAAACACGATATATGCAACATAAACTCAGTCTTATGCTGCTTCAGCAAGCGTAATTAAGTTTTTGAATTGATTTCAGTTAAAGGAATACCTTATTTAATTATAGCCAAATGTTTCATTATTTCAGCAAAAGTTTTAATTGAAACGTTCTTATTTTTCAGAAAAGCTTTTAGGAACATCTACAATCTTCTGGAAGAAGGCGGTGACTGCCTCCTTACGTTCCTGGGATACACACCTGTTTACAGCGTATACAGTGTCCTGGCTCAGTGCTCAAAGTGGAAGTCATGGTTGAAAGACGTCAAAAAGTTCATCTCTCCCTACCATGATATGCAGGTATGTCAACTTTATTTTCCTACATCAAAGCTTTCAACACATAAACTCGCGGTTACATCCCATGGGGGTAGGCAAAAAGTACAGACGACACCCACTACTGCTAGGAAGCTTTCAAGTTCTCCATAAAATACTGTTAGAATCGAAGGCTTAGGTGCTGTAGGTATATAATTATAGTAGTTATGTAAACTAACTAAATAATAGTTGCAATAATATTCCTGTTGCAGTTGGAATCTCCACCAAAACAAAGTAACAAATTCATATAAACAAAAAGGATTAAACATGATTACATGACGTTGTTCACACACACCTACATACTACCAAAAATAGTAAACGAACTTCCTAGGGACATACAAAATAAATAACTCTGTAACCCCAAAAAAGCAAAATGTTGATTAAAAAAGCATTTTCTGCTAATAAGAAACTATGAATATGTACTTTAGTTTGATACACTTACTACCATCTTTAATTATGCTATTAATATATTATATAATAAGTAAAGGCTTAAAATATTCTTTGAAAATCACTAACATCAAACACAAACATAACTTACAAGCTTAGCGTCTTTTGTTTCTTTGTAGTACCTATATTAGATAAGTATATTTTTCCGAACTCACTAGCCATATATAAGCTATCAAAGGCTTCTGTGGTTTTTAGTACTTATATAAAAATTTTAAACTCTGCGACATACATTTTGAACATTAAAAAAAAACTTTGAAAGTGGATCAAATACAAAAAAATATATTTTATTGCATTATTTATTTATTTCGCTGTATATCAAGGCCCCCCATCCGCTGCTGCGATGGGAATTGTTGGCAAAAACATCAACACGCCATTGTACGAGTCCTACTCCTTGGTAGACAAAAGATAAGACACGATTATGTATGCGCACCAATAACTTAAGATGTAATCTACATGTAGGTACCTCTCACATTGTTGCATGCAGGAAATTCTGCTAGTAAACATATTGACGAAGAACTTGAATTACTAGTACAAATAAAATAAAACTTACATTATAGGTGAGTTATGTATCCCAACACAGGCCTCCTCTCTGTGAGAGGGAGTGGGCCATAATCTACCACGCGAGCCCAGTGCATGTTGGTAGAGGTCACATGTCTTTGAATTTTTGATTTTAGAACATGCCGGTTTCCTCATTATATTTTCCTTCACCGCACTAAACTTTATTATTGTTGAATTCAATTTCATTCTTATTTTTAATCATATTTTCATTTTATTTAATCATTCAAAAAAATATATTTACAGGAGCCAGAGAAGAAAGTCACACAAATGATGGAAGAAATCGGATTCAGAAACATTGATGTTAAAGTTAAAGAAATGCTATTTGTGTTCGACAGCGTGGAAGCAATGAAAAGTGAGTTTTACTTTACCTTACAGGATTTTCATTTTTCATCAGTAGATATCTGTATCAAGCTCTCTCGTCAGATAAATAGAAAATAATGATAATTTGATGCCAGCATCCTCGTCAGTAAGCTATAGCACCATACTACAGCAGCAGTCTCCATTCATTCGACTTGGTGATAATAAGCCATTACGTTCCCAAAACAAATCACTGAAATAGTCACAGGTACATACACTTGCCCTCCCGGACAAGTATATGTAAAGTAAAGTAGGAATTCTTGACGGTATTACCCATGACATGTTTAACATCTCAACAGTGTCCAACTAGCTTATGATGATCAAAACGCAAACTTTCGTTCGTACAACGAATATTTCTGATGTTATTAATGATCAGAAGCCGAAACATCAATTTCAACCACTATTATTACATGTCTTTATTCCCTATCCCTAGTCCCTCAGCTACGTTTTACTACGGAATGGAATGGAACACTGTGCAAAATGTCATTCTTCTAGACCTTTTCTGCTTTATTGACAAACAATGCACAGCTTCACCCAAAAGCTGTGCATTATCTGTCAATAGGTCAGTTTAGTAGTTTTACTTGCCACGTTAAATAATAATATGAAGTCAAATAAAAATCTATCGTGAAACTTTAATTTTCAGACACCGTAAAAGCCATCGAGCCTTTCGACATGCCCAATGACGTTTACGAAGAATTCATGCAGGATTACTACACAGTAGCACAAGAAATTGGCGTCATAGAAATAAACAATAATAATATTGGAGAGTCTTCAATAAACTGCAAGTATTGCCTACTGGTCGTCTGTGCAAGCAAATGAGCCGGGTGCCAAAAATTGGTGCCGAAACCATAATGAAATTATATCGGCAAATCCGCCTTAAATCTGATTAATGTATACCGCCTATTTTTACCGCCTAGTTAGATGTTAATATTACTTGAAAATTGTGTCTTTTTGTTAATTATTATAGTTTTATTAGTAGTAAGTAACAATGGCAGTGTGAACAAGCTCCCAACGAAATAGAAAGATTTTTTTATTTTTTTCTGTTTTTACAAATATTTGCTCTGATTTACGTCATTGTGGATGACATACCTACGATTCGGACATGTATAGGTCATGAATTAACTGAATAATAATCATTTCAATCATATATTTGATAAGCGTCATGCTTTTCATGAAATATTCATTTTAATGATTATTATCATTTAGTAAACATCATTCGACAGACGTAATAAAGAGCTGCAATTTGCAAAAAAACAGAATATTTAAATTTCTCGAGCTTACTTATCTTACAGGATCTAATTTAACACAGCATTTAATTTGGTATTCAATGAACAATAAATTTTGTTTTTTGTAGTTTTTCAATTGCTTTTCAAAATGGAAGTAGTGATGTAATGACTAAGGATTGACAGTTCATTTTAAATTTTTTTTTTTTTTTGATATACCTACTTGTTACTTTTTTGAAGAGAAAATATTTTTTACACAACGAACCCTATTTTGATATCGACAATAACCATTGCTGAAGTAATAACCAAAATAATGATGTTTTTGTTCGATAGGATCTATCTATTAAGTACTTTATATTTATATAACGAGTTTTGCACTTAGGCTTTTCTATGAGCACTTATATGTATGTGCAGAAACTGTGAAACCTTACTTTAATTTTATTTTTCTTTCGTATCAGATAATTTACTTAATTTGTTCTGCTACTTTATTTATTATAAATATTATAATCTTCTAGATTATTTTATATAAAAAAACACCTAATCTAAAATATAATCTCTAATCTAAATAAAAAATATTGGCACGTATCTGCGACAGTGGTATTGACATCCAATTTTGTCATATGAACTTCGTAGATTTGCTCAATAAGGGGTAATGGCTCACCAACAGTCATTTATTCATATTAGGCTGAGAATCAGCACTTTTCCAACGTCAAAATTACAAAAGACAGTCCCCAAAAACGCCCGTCCTTCACCACTTCCTAGTGCTATCGCTGGGAAGAAGAAGTGGCGCAACAAACTCCCCAGCAGCACAGCTGTCTGTTCAGTTACAAAATACTTGATTGTATACATGACTAGGTACCTGTGTTAAGTAATTAACATTAGGTGTATAACACAGTGTGTAGGTTTAAAAAAATCAAGACTTCAAGTTTATTGTAACAGTCCTGTCATAGATTTTTTACCCCTGACCGCAACCCTGGAGCAATTTTATTGTACCGGGAATAAAGATTACTGTGATTTTGATGTAAAATCAGAGGAAAATAACGGTGAATGGACTGCACCTATGTTCTCAACCCAGTGTCACAGTGCTTTTAAAAAAACCAGTGTACAGACGCCAGCACATCAAGCTACTACAATCTGTCAATTTTTTTTAATAGATTTTCAACTTTATCGCTAAAGCATTAGGTTCCAGGTTGATTGGGAAAATTTAACAGTTTCTGGTAGCTTGATATGCTGGCGTCTGTACTTACATAGGAACTTCGACGGTGCTTTGTACCTAATTATTTTAAGTTACCTATACTATGAATTAAGTTACATAAATATAAGACTTTTATATTGTTGTTTTTCACGATTAAAAAATAATTTTCCGAATAACTCATCCCTTGCCTTTAATTTATTCGAGTTTTTATTGCTGAATGGGAATTTTGTGTTTGTCGTGGAACAAACAGCGCTGATTTCAGTCAAATAAAAAAAAAACAAAAGCAAGAAAACGTGATCATTATCTTATGAAAATGATAATTTTATGTTTTTTTTGTATTTTTTGCTTTTTGCGTAAGTAATTACTTCATATATTGATGGTCTATTGACGTAATAACATTAATTAAGGCCGTTTGCCTACCCGCACCGTCAACGAGGGCTACATTAGGGTTATACTATCATTAGGGCTACATCACAAGACGTTACAAAAAGGCTACAACAACACAAAAGCCTGCAAGAGAAAGGGATGGACAGAGTCGTTCACATACATACACAATCACACGCCTTCTTCCAGTATATTTTAACTGATATATTATTATGCATGGGCATAACTAGGGGGGGCAAGGGGGGCAATGACCACTCTAGAGTCTTCTTTGTCCACCCTAGAAAAATCTACAGTTTGAAGAGTTACTAACTGTTTAACCGCTTCTTCTTATAGGGTCACTTCGTTGTCCGTCAGTTTGTCTGACAGTCAAGACCCGTTTTCTCAAAAACGCGTGGAGGTATAAAGTTGAAATTAATATCAAATACGTAAGGCATTCCAAAAAAAAACGTGATTTTTTTAGGATTATTTATTACAAAGCGTCATATTAGATCACTCATTGAATGACTGGTTATTTCAGCTGAAAGGATGCCCCCCCTAGACAAAATCCCTAGCTACTCCAATGATTACGACCAGCACCCTAATTGAGTAACACACCATCAATCACAATCTGAATATTTTTGAAGGATATTTCTAACCCATTGCTACTAATAATAATAGCCTCCCGACCGACTTCGGGCACGGTCGCCAATCTCAACGGAGATTAGCCAGGTACGCAGGAGATATTATAGTGCACAAGACGTGTGTGCGTAAACACAGGTGCACTGTCTGTTCCCTTACTCTCATAGTCCTATAGGACGCCAATCCAACACGACCGGGGAAAGATCAGGTGCAGGACCAACAGCTATTTTTTTTTTTGGATGGGAAAATCTTCAAATGACCCCTCCCCCTCTGGGTGGAGCGGAGTGTCAGACTCTTACTGACTAAAACCCACCCGTGTTCCTTCCTTAGCCCTTTCTGTTCCAGGGCAGCGGTAACCCTTTCGGACGATCCCGCTACCCTGGCAGGCTTCAGCCCTATCGGGCTCCGTCATCTGCTGACATCTTTTTGAGGCGCGGGTGGAACACAACGCGCCGTTCAGCACGGGCCGCCCGCAGGCCCGCGCCTACGGTGGCCGGGAGTCGTCACGTGGCTCCCGACGCCCGGAGCGTCTCCCGCGGCGGCTGAGGCGTGAGGTTCTTTCCCTCAGCCTTCCCGCCACCTCCTTCGCTAGCATGACTGCTTCGCAGAAGAAGGTAGGACCAGCTTTACGTGTTTTCCGAGGCACGGGGGTACTAAACAGCCATCTCCCAAACTCCGGAATGTTACTAAGAAATTCCTAATGGAAAACCCAATAACACTTTATCCGACCTGGGAATCAAACCCAGGACCCCAGCACAACCACGAAACCAACGAGGCAAGTACCCATTGCTGCTATACTACTACTATATGTACTACTTCTGTATGTTTTAAATGTAATATCTGTAACTATTTTGTCACTTATTTAAATAAACAAATTATTTATTTATTATTAATCTAGGTGTTCGAAAAATTAGTATGCTCAACAACCTAAATAACGAAATGAATGTTGTTGAACTGTCAGAATGAAAACCATTACTATTGTTAATCTGTTACGCAATTAAATTACCCTTCAGTTTTTGCTTTAAAAATAAGGTTGGTTTTGAAATTATGAATATTCTGTAATGCTTACCTATAAACATACAGGGGCAAATTAAATTAGCTAGCGAAACTCTGCAGACATGATGGGTATCTAAAATATTATTATTATCTAAGATATGTAAAATCGACAAAGCAAAAATAAACAAGCTTTGAAAAAAAAGGTCAATGACCGCTGTTACTTGAAGTATGAGTTGAGAAAATCTGTTTTTGTTTTATCGTGCCTATATTTAAAATAACTGATTGATTAAACTCATATCAACTGACTACACTACTAACTAGATACTGATTCAAGTGACTACACTAGAGCTGCGGTTGATGAACCCAAAAAAAAACATCAAATTAATTTATTTGTTGTTTTATAATGTTTAGATATACATATGTGCTTATCCTCTGCGGAGTTTCGCTAGCTAATTCTGTTTTACCCTGTATACTTACCTATATTCAAAACAAATAAGTTTATTAATTGCTCGATATTACGTCACAGATAGAAAAAGAAACGATTTTAGAGAATGTAAATAATATATGATAACGCCTACTTTACGATTTACTTTCCCTTAAGAAGCTCAAAACTCAAATTATTTATTTCAACTAAACCAATTACAGGCACTGTTGAACTGTCAAGGGTCGGTCAGTCAAAAAGATGAAGCTAGTTCCAGCAAGCAAGCCTAATACAAACTCATTAGGTACATAAGTTTGAAATAAAGTAGATATATTTTTTTGTAAAATAATAAAGCTTCCGTAAAACAAATTAACCTCCAGCGATCTGTGGTTGACTGTAATACTAACTAAGCTGTGTTAAAATGAATTACCGCAAAGTTAATACAAAATTAATCGACAAAAAATGTTGTATTTAACAAACAAACATTTAGCTTATTCAGATTATAATTCTACGAAAAATATTCTATACTTCCAAATAATAAACTAAATTTCCAAAAAAAATACTAAGCTTCCTAAAAAAATACTAAGTTTCCGAAAAGTTATAGTTTAGTGAAATTTGCAACGTAACACGCATAATACCTATATCTTTTTTAAATCGAAAAAGTTAGGTTAGGTTAGGTTAGAACTGTGACCACATAACGCACGAGCCGAGCGAGCGAAGCTAGCGGTGCGGTGCCGCGGCAGCGGCCGGCGAGTGCCAGAAACATATTTTAATGTAAAACCAAACCACACAGCCACAGCGCCACAGTTATAAAATGTGTAAGATTGATTCTAAATTTATAATATAAAATAGGTAAGTTACGATAAAAATGATGACCTGTAGATTTCGGTAAAACGCAATTTAAGCTGGTGGAAAAACATAACGTCAGCAAATATTGTATTAATTTTTCGTAATTTTCATCATTTTATTCGGTCTTCTTTATTTCTATTCGAGTTGTCGAAAAGTTAGTATTTAAAGCAGTAAATTTCATATTTTGAGTATGCTCATTTTTCTTTTTTCGGAGCTTTTTTTACTACCCTATTTTTTTTACGGCGATTAGGCCCACCAAAAATTGTGGCGTCCACTAGTGAAACAAAAAAAAAACTATATCCTTTGTAGGTTTTGAAACTACGAATATTTTGAAATCTATATCTACAAACATATACCTCACTTATATTCATATATTCAGAACTAGCATTTCGCCCGCGACTTTGTTCAACTGGAATTTGTATTTTCCCCTTCAAAATTCAACACCCCCTGAAGGCGGCCCCTTTAAAGGGGAAATTTGGAAAATTGATCTATACAATCTTTATTAATTAGGTACCGTTTCTTGTTTATAAAAATAAATTTTGTAGGTAACTAATGGAAATCCTCAAATGACCCCTCCCGCTCTGGGTGGAGCGGAAGGGAGTGTCAGACTCTTACTGACTAAAACCCACCCGTGTTCCTTCCTTAGCCCTTTCTGTTCCAGGGCAGCGGTAACCCTTTCGGACGATCCCGCCGCGGTAACCCTTTCGGACGATCCCGCCGCGGTAACCCTTTCGGACGATCCCGCCGATAGACGAGTCCTGGAGTGGAGAATGCTTATCGGCAAGCGCAGCGTAGTGTAGGACGCCGCCCAGCTAGATGGACGGAAGACCTAAAGAAGGTGGCTGGGAGAGATTGGATGCCTTTATTAATTGTACTCCGGTACAGTCACGAGCAAAAGTATGTATACACTTTGCTTTATTCAAAAGCGATTTACTCCTTTATTTTTGAACGAAATTTTATATTGCTACGAACATAGCATTTTCGAATCCATAGGTTTATGTAATGTGTCGTATTTCAACGCTGTATTCGTTATTTCATGAAAAAATCGCAATTGAAAGTTGCCAAGTGTTGACAAATTGGTGCTCGTGACTGTACAGGGTGTTGTGGCGCAGCCTGGGAGAAGCGTATCTCCAGCAGTGGACTGTAATAGACTGAGTTGATTAAATATAATACAAATATGTATGTTTAGATTAAGGTATTTATTAATATATGGGCCAGCGTCGCCTGAAGTAAATAAATAAGTAAGTAGACTAAGTGTAGGGGTGGGCGTAACTCCTGAACGAAAGGTCTGATTCAGATAATTAAAGTAGAATTTACATACATACATAATCAGCCTATAACGTTCCCACTGCTGGGACACAGGCCTCCTCTCTGTGAGAGGGACATACACGACATATACATACATATACATAATAAACCTTGATTTTGAAATTATTACGTTGGATAAGGATTAATACGAATGTCATCTTTCGATTTACCCGTGTTTTGATTTAGAACAGATTTTTCAATAGTAGGATAACTTTTATTTGAGGAATAAATATTGCAGTTTTACTTTTGTATAGAATATATATGTCAAACGGTCATAATTATTATTTAAATAAAAGTTATCTGATTATTGAAAAATCAACCTTATTTTGAACAAAATGGTTATACAGGTACTTAGACATAGCCTCGCGGACTTTTTTGGTGGGTAATGATGAGTACAGGCCTTTTTTTGTATCATCAATAGTTTTCGCAGCGCACGCCAAATATTGTTTTTTATATGCTAATTTTTGGCACCTTTTTTACATTATTGCAGTTTTCGTAGGGCTCTCTAGGTTTTTGAAAAATAAAATACAGCCCATGTTTCTCGCTGATAATAGAAAACAGAAGAAAGACTAGGTAGTAACGTATCATAACATAACATGACGCTTGTAATCCCCGTAGGGTTAGGCAGAAGTGTACCTGTAGTACACCCACATTTCAATTTTCAATAGGAAGTATAAATAATATTAAAGCAACCGAGCGACCTACGTAACTCTATGAGAGGTCGATGATTGATGAGCCCTTTTTTTTGGGTGGGAAATTATCATATGACGTCTCCCGCTCTGGGTGGAACGGGTGCGCGTGTTAGACTTTTACTGACTAAAACCCACCCGTGTTCCTTCAGTTGCCTATGCCAGGGGCCACGGTATCTCTTTCGAACAACCCGCGGCCCTGGCAGGCATCGGCCCTAGCGGACCCCGTCAGTTCGTGCTGACATTTCTTTGAGACACGCGTGAAAAACAATGTGCCTTGCTCCATACCATGACCTGGACCAGGGCCGGACACAAGAGATCGCCGCCGCCAATCGCAGCCACGAGGACGCGGCAGTGCTCCGCCCACGCCGGGCAGACCTCCACCGTATGCTCCATCGTGTCCTCCGGGCGATCCACACAGTGGTGACACCCTGGCGTTTCCTTCCGCCTTATCCTGAATAGGAACCTCCCGAAACAACCGTGTCCGGTGAGGACCTGCGTCAGGCGGAAGGTGAGGGCGCCGTGGCACTTCTTCAGCCACTCCTCAAAGACTTATCGACGCAATTGTGGCGTGCCTAGCACTGGGTTGCGACAATCGCACTCTCCATGTCGCCATAAGAAGTCGATGAGCGCTTAGGGCCCGTTCACACGTACCGCAACCACTCCACATCGCAGCGACAAAATGTGGGCAAACAGTGGTAACGTTGTTGTGGCTAGGTTTGCAGACAGTTAGATCATTGTGGCTGCGATGTCGCCTTGATGTGGTCGGTATCGCCCACACGGTCTATTTTGACGGCCGAATGTGGTCCGTGTGTATAGACTATTAATTTTCATATAAATTTGCTCCTGGCCACGTGGTGTGGTTGTAGTTGTAGTACGTGTGATTGGACCCAAAATTGGTCTGATTTATAGCATTGATATTTCATACAATAATAATGGCTATGACAACATAGGTACCTATCTACCTATGAGGCTGATTAATAATAGTTTTTCAGGAGAGGTTAAATCGAAGATACTTTATGTGTCGTACTATTTATTATATACTCTGTAAACAAGTTGTTGAAGAACATGCAATAACATTTTTATTGCATTCAAGTATTTAAGAATGAAATATGTATTTTTTTCTCACATATACCTATCGCAAAAAAGTACTTAAAACGGTTCTCAATAATACTTATTGATGTCTAAATATTTGAAACATCTGTCAGTGGCAAATTTGTAATAAATTAGTCATAGAGAACGGACAGATATACTGAAATCTTTAAGTTTGCAACACAGCAAAAGCGCGCAGCGCCTACGTATCGCTGCTATGCAACGTGTCGCTCCTACTTCAGACGTACCGCCCTGCAAAAGCTTAGCTTATAGTCAATCATTTCAGAACATGAGAAAATATTAAGGGCATTAAACAAAACAAATTATTACTATTATCATCTTTTTCATGACTTTGTTAGGTTTACAGGAATGGCTCCAATATACATAACATGCACCAAATACTGAACTTGGAACTTTTGCACATAAACAGCGCATGAACTGAGGGACAATTCTCGTAATTTTAAGAACGTTTACAGTCAGATCTCAGTCTGAATCTGTCCAAAATTCCTCTAATTTCCCTACATTTTTGACAAGTTTTAGACATTGATTGTCGCTGAGATGAGATTGCGACTAGATTTTGAACGTGTTTAATTACGGGAATTGGCCTGCTGTTTTTTATAACTGTAAGTTATCTATCTACATAAATAAAAATTAAATGAATGAATGTCCGTTGGTAAGCGCATCACATGAGAACGTCTGGACCGATTTGGTTAATTTTTGTTTTAAAATGTTCGTAAAAGTCCGAATTCGTTTTTTTTGGGAAAAAAAAAACTAAAAAGATTCCTGGAAAATGTTTAAATTCGGGAAAAAACGAAACTTCCTCATTTCTATAAGATTTTTGTATGTACTCAAGACTATAACTCACGAATCAAGGACAGGACAACGTCTGCCGGGTCAGCTAGTATTTATTAAATAAATGCAAAGCCGCGGTAATAAAAGTGTTGACCATAAATTATACCGAATTGCTGTGCTTACTTATTTTTTGTTATGGAGACAGTAAAACTAATAACATGTTTTCATTGCACGTCAATAGTAAAACAGGTGGATGATGAACTCACGATTTCACACTAAGCATTCCGTCGCCTTAACCTTTGGGCTATTGTCGCTTGTTTATTTTAGGGTTTAAAACCTTTCATATAATTGTCTATTAACCACTAGCGGCCGAACATATTGACAGATAGTTACTGATGGTAGTATACCTGTCAGTATAATATAATCATACAATCATACGCTACTAATATAGATTATTGGGATGCTAAAACCAGAGATAGATAGGTTTTTCTACCTCCAGTATGCAAAAACTGCGGGGTAATTGGGTAACACACTATCAGTAGCAATGCGTTTCATTTTGACAGTTCAACAACATCCATTGCGTTTTTTGCATTGTTGAGCAGACAATTTTTTTTAACATAAAAAGCAATGTGTTAGCAATATCTTTCAAAATGATTCAGATTATGATTGATTGTTTGTTACGCAATTAGGGTGCAGGTGATAGATAGGTAATTGGGTTCGGCCGTAAGTCTAACTCGACAGAGGAAAACATAGTCAGGAAAATTAACTTCATGAGTTCCATCTCTGTATTTATGGGAAGATGATTTGCTCAGTATTGGTCCAAGTACATACTGATATCGCGTCACTGCGTGATTCTGCGTCATTGTGTTACTTTAATTACAGTTAAATCTACCAGTGATCTGGGCACGTTTTCGGATGACAGCGATGCGGACGAGTACTTCTACGACTAAGTGTCCTTTTGGTTTTATGTATATAGTTAGTCATTTACTTTAATACCTAGTGAAAATAGCTATTTGTGTTATTTATTGTATAGGATTATGATTACCGTTAGCGGAATTAAAAGAAAACATATGAAAAAAATTCATCACAGACGTAAGAAAAAATTGACTGTTGATTGGGCCACGTTATAAGCTAAACCAATGAAGTTCACTCTACTACACCTAGGTATGCATATTACATACGCATAATGACTTGGTTGCACTAATTTCATTTGAATATGACTGTTTTTTCTTTCATCCCCTATGAAACAAAAATCAGTCACATTCAACGCAAACAAAAATAAGATGATGTCTGCCAAATCCGCTGCTGCTGTGAATGTTTGAGGCGCGATCGTGGCACGTATAAATGCGCAGTGCCTCGCTCCCGTCGCGACTGTCCGCCGAAACCGCGCTACTCGGCCACGCGCACGCGCACCCGAAAATACTAAACAAAAAGATCATAAGCACACGAAATTAATCCACTGAAAATTCATTCAATTTTTTTAATAAATCATGAATAACGCCGTCTTATATGAAAAATGCAACAGCTTGCAAAAAAGGGATGCGCTCATGTGTTTAGAAGAACACGCGTCAAAAATGAAGTGGAAAAAGAGTAGCAACAATATCTTGGATATTGGGTGCGGGGATGGAAGCGTCACAAATATGCTGAAGATGTACATCCCTACTGACTTCAAGTTGCTGGGCTGTGACATCAGCGAGAAGATGGTGAACTTCGCAAATGATCATCATTGCAACGAGCAGACTTCCTTCACCGTGCTGGACATAGTGGGTGACCTGCCTGAAGGGATGAAGGGAAAATTCGACCACGTGTTTTCGTTCTACGCTTTGCACTGGATCACAGATCAAGAGTGAGTATTTTTCTCTCAGTTTCATAGTAGAAAATATTTGAGGAGAGCTTCAATTACTTCAACATATTGAATAATTTGTTTACCTACGTTACTTTATTAAAATCACGTTACATTATTTTATTTAAATCGCCAAAATAAGTGTGGGAAACTACATCATTGTTTAATTTAAAAAAAAATAAACTACCTGGTTTCATTATGAGTTCATAATAGTGCAGTAATAAGGTATCCTTTACCACACAGTGCACACAGTGCGCAGAATATATGGGGCGTCACGCGTCGTTTTGAAACTTCAAATATTATAAATATACTCGTAGTTTAGGGTGAATAAAACTTGGACAGCGAAGACACCATAGGGGAAGCGATTTTTTTAGCTTCCTAAGTTTGTGGCTGAAACAAGTGGGTTTCTGTCTGAAAAACTGTTAACTAATAGATCAAAGCAAATTTAAATTAAGAACAACCGACTTCCAAAAAATACACCCCATTGTGAAAAATAACTTTAATTTCGGAAGTTGGTGTCTTTGGTTTTGTATTTAATTTTTTTGCCGCCGACTTCCGAAATTAACGTTATTTTTCACTATGTAGTCGTTTTTGGAAGTGGAACTCACACAAATTCGTATACCTTCACTTGCTAAGTACAATAACAGTATATGACACAAGAAGTTTTGATAGCATCATCAACATACACTCAGTGGAAAAAATACATATTATTGAAACTAACTCTAAAAACCACTCATCAGAACGTGACAAAATTTATATAGGACCACCCTACAAAATATACTTTCAAATTAAAAAAAAATCAATTCGCTTTATAAATGACGGATTTATGAGGTAATAAATATAAATATATAAATAAACATTAAAAAATACAACTTAATTGAGAACCTCCTCGTTTTTTTTTTAAGTCAGCATGGCAGAGTAATTTAATAAAGTGATTGATAGAGAGAGAGAGTCGAATGTTGTTGAGTGAGTGAGTGTTTTTTATAATTATTTTGTATTATTAGGAATGATTATTATTATACTTTAATTATTTTTTGTCACTTATTCATTATTTTTAATTTGAATACATATGTAATTTTTCCGTACACAATTAGAGAAAATAAATATAACTATAATTATGTACCCAAGTTAAATTCATTCGCTGATTTATAAACTTTATTTGTATGCCATTAATGGCTGGTTGTAACGAACTATACATACCATTTTACATCTATTGTACCTATAACTTACAAATAAATATTTCTGATTTCTGAGAGTTTTTAAAGCTTTATACGTAATTCAGAGCCTGTGAATTATTTTTGCCTGTAATTGGGTGGTTTCTTTTTATTTCATTCGAAACCGATTTCTTTTCGATTCTTCCAGCAGATCTTCATGCAGGTTTGCTGAAAAAGGGACTATAGTAGTCTATGCAAATCTTGTAATGAAAATTCAACATCGAATGCAGTGCACCGTCGAGCGTTAGTGGCATATTTAACGTTTACGTCTCAGTAAAAGTAGTAGAATCTACTTATAACTAACCTATGAAATGGCCGAATTGGCGCTTTGTTTCTCACAACTAGACTCAACATTGAGCACTGAACTTAGTATAGTTATATCAGTTACACCAAATGCGGTTTCTAAAGGTGTAGCACGCTTTACCAAGCTTTAACGAAAGGAATTATAGCATAAGAGCATATTCAACCTAAAGTGTTCCCACTGCTGGTATACAGGCCTCCTTTATCATAGAGGGAGTGGGCCATAATCAACCACGCGGGCCCAGTGCGGGTTGGTAATGTCACATGTTTTTGACATGTGACATCTACCAACCTGCACCTGTTCTAGAACATGCCATTTTCCTCACAATGTTTTCCTTCACCGTTTTGAGAGCAGTATATAATTACATATAATCTTCCATTTATGATTGATATAAACAGTTTATTATGTAAAAAAGGTGGGTGACGTTTGCTAACGCCAGAAGCAGGAATAGTGTCCGCTTATCTCAACAAGGCGTAGACTAGAGCCTCTTAAGGGTTAAGGCTTTGGCCTTAACAACTATCAGTGCAATTATGATATCAGTACTTTAGATAGGTATCAAACAATACTTCACTAAACTGCTTCGATGGTCAAGGGGTCGCAAACGCAACTATAGAGCACTAGCTTTTGTCCGCGGCGCGCGTCGGAAAATGTCCCACGGGAAAATACCACCGGGATTAAAAGTACCCTATCTGTTAATCCAGGCTATAAACTATCTGTGTGTCAGATTTGCTCCAAATACGTTCAGCCGTTCTCGCGCCAATCCAGACAAACGGATCAAAGTTCTATAAACTATATTTTCGGTATCAGACTCGTTCCCACGCCTCGTAGCAGTTAGTTTTGTTTATATTTATTGTGCAGTTTTGACTTCGTTACTACTTTATTATAGGTATAGTTGATGCCCTTTGTTTTTCCAATAGTAGCCCTCAATAGCCTGGTGCCTGTATGAGTAGCATTAGGCTCTTACAGTATTAGGTATAACTGACGAAATGTGGGTGTAACGCTCTCCGTAACCCTTCGGGAAACTTCAAGTTGTTGGATTAGGTACTATTCAGGAGTCAGAAGATATTTTATTTTGAATTATTTGATATGATGTTGAATAAAAAAAATATATATATTGTCTTTTCAGACGAGCATTCACCAATATCTACAACCTGCTGAATGAGGACGGGGAGTGCTTCACGATATTCCTTGCGGGTGCGCCAGTTTTCGACGTGTACCGTGTTCTAGCACGCAACAACAAGTGGAGTGAATGGCTCCATGACGTCGATAGATTCGTGTCGCCTTACCATGACTCGAAGGTAATACCCACCAATGTTCTACTTATCATTACAAACGTGGCCATCAAAGAGATAATCTTAGAAAATCCTTTTTCATCATTAGACATCGACGCCCTGACTTCTATGAAATTTCGGCGATTAATTAAACTTGTAATTTTTTTGTATTGGTTTTTCGGAAAGTCAGTAAATGAGAGAGTTAAATCTCAAGGGTTGAGCTGAGATTTTTATTAACTAAGTAGATATTATGTGGAACAGGATTGAATTTCTTAGGATTGTCTGACACTAAAAGTGATTTATGCTCATAGAATCCTACTAATAAAATTATAAAATATGTTCCAGGATCCGGAAAAAGAAGTAAAGAAAATGTTGGAAAAGATAGGTTTCGTCGACTACGACGTGGACTGTAAAGACTCAGTATTTGTGTACGAAGACTTACATGTATTGCGAAGTGAGTACTATTTTATCTTTTTCAATATTATTTCGATATTTGTACCATAAGTTATCAATCATAGAATATTTGCCAACAAAAATTACAGCAACTTAAACACTTACAAGTACAGTCAGCGCCATAGATCTGTGGTCACTTGATCTACAAAACTACGAAAAGATGGCGCTGTCAAAGTCAAATGTAGAGTCAGTCTCACGAACGAAGTCCCGCACACGCGGCGCTACAGGCATGCGATAGAATCTTATTAAAATGCACAATCGTAAATAGAGAAAGGTGTGTGAGGTTGTTGAGGGTTGTTGTTAGAATGTTGCTAGTGTTGTTAGTTCAACTTATTGCCGAGGGACTTCTTTCATGGGACGGACTCTACCATAGACATGCGGTTAACAGAGTCAAACTCAAAGTTTTTTTTTTCAAATAAACCATTTACAGGCCGTTTTTGATTGTCAAAGGAGTCGGTCAGCCAGAAAAATGAAGCTAGTTGCCCATTCCAAAACATAGGAGGTTCTTACGGAAGAGAACGAGCGAGAAACTCCATGGACACTCTTTTTAAATTATATTATTACAACATATTTGTGACAACTACGTCATCAATAATAATAATAATAACCCCACCGCCGTATCTCTACATTGACGTCGTTGTGGGGCTTGCGCACTCTAAACTCTAGGTCTGTGACGAAAGAGTTTACTTTGCCGGATCAGGTCTAGGGTGAGGAGCCAGATCAAGAGAGATACAGGAACCCGCAGGGCAGCATGTGGCGAGCGATTGGGCAGTAGCGACCTCACGGACCCTATCTCCCGGGAGAAGTCCTGTTCCTCACCTAAGGCTTGCCTTTATTGGCCGCCTGGAATGAACACTGACGAGGAACAGAGCTCCCACCTCATTCTTGCCTTTATTGGCTGGCTTGAGTGGAGATTCGCAAGAGCAAACGTGCTCGGAGGAAGGAAGTATTTCAGTAAGATGCTGGTAGGGATCTTGACCGTATTTCTGGGATTGTCCTGATAGCCGTGGAATACCTCTCCACTCCTCATAAGCACCTCAGGACATGTTGCCCCCTTGTCGCTACGACACTATGTGACTACTAACCTATCCACTATAGGCACCCAAACCCTTAGCCCAGTATATTTAGTTTCCCTGTTCTGCAATAGTCCTGCACCAACCGCGGGTAGTCCTTGGGTGCACTTGCATGATGCATAAAGGGATAATCGTCGGTTGGTGCCTCCTCATCATTTAGAATTGTGTAAAGGGCCTCTGCGAGTTAGCTTCGGCTCCTAGCACGCCTTTCAAAGGTCCGGGACCCCAGGGTACCGAGATATGTCAAAGACAACCTAAAATAATAATAATTTATTTGTGAATGATAATAATAATTAATGTTGAAGTTAAACTTATATGTGAGAACGATGTAAAAAGACGTGCACGTTACTCTCATAATAAAGCACTACCTTGCAACTGTCAACAATGTGTTAGGTGTGCTAAGTACTCAAGTCTTTTACATTCTTCAGTTTAAAAAGTGTGGAGGGAAGTTTAATATTTTTTGCTTTAAAGCTACGAAGGATGATCCTACTAAGTACGCGTTTAACCTTGGTAAGAAACGACCTCTCACTAGGTGATTATTTATTTATTGATTTTATTTTGTGACTATATATTGATTTTATTTTGTGATTATTTATTGACTTTATTTTGGGATTATGTATTAATTTTATTTTGTGAATACTTATGGACTTTATTTTGTAATATTTATTAATTAATTCTTATTTCTATACGTGTACTGATGAATGTGTGTTATTTACCAGAATAAATAAAATTTATTATTATTATTATTGCTAGGACCAGCCGGGTAATTGCAAAACACACTGATTGTAGGAATGACTTACATTTTGACAGTTCAACTACATTCATTGCGTTATTTACGCAGACAAAGTCGAAAATATGAATATCCAATGAATTAGGATTCATTCAAATCATTCAGATTGCGATCAAAAGGGAATTATGGTGCTGTACATTAGACGGCTAATTTTTGTAATTTAAAACGTTCAAAATCTAGTCGCTGTCTAATCTCGACGACAAACAAATGCCAAAAACTTGTCAAAATGTAGGGAAATTAGAAGTATTTTTTGACAGATTGAGACTGAGATCAGACTGTGAACAATCTTAAAATTACGAGAATTGCCTCACAGACTGTGAACGTTCTTAAAATTACGAGAATGCCCCTCTGATATTGGTACTCGTCGCCAACATTGGGGAAAAGCTTGGCAGGATTATACAACTGATCCGATCGATACTCGATATATGTATCTACCTGGAAAAAAAACTAAAGAAATTCCTTTCTTTTTTCACAGATGCCTTCACAGCAGTCAATCCTTTCAAGATCCCGCAAGAAAAGTACGATGACTTCATGTCAGATTACCTGGACACACTAAAAGAAATGCAGATAATGACCAAATTCAACAATAATTATGAAACAAGCGTTCAGTTTCGCTATCGTTTACTTGTTGTTTATGCTCGCAAACCAGCGTCACAGGATAAATTGTTAGAAGAATTGAACAAACAAGACTGAACATCTGAATTGGAACTTTAAACTCTGTATTTTTAGTGCACTTGGTTGCCTATTTTTGCCTATGTTAATGAACCACTGCTCCATTTGATAAATAACCTTCACGTGAGGCGATACTAGGTATATCAACCTACGTCTGACGATGTCTAGTCAGTTCCACTACATTATGGTGGACTGGCTATTAACATTTTATGTAGTTGTATGTGTGAAGCCTTTTTTCATATTTGTAAGAGAGAAGTCTTCAATCAGATGGCATAGCCAGTGGTTTGATTCTTTAGACCATATAAAGCTTGTTTAAAATAATCGGACGTTACATGCGGTGGTTCAAGTAACATTCAATTAACTATGTGGAGGTACTTTTGTAGTCTTATTACAAACAATACATTGGGTTGAGGATGATAGTTTTGATCTCTGATTTGAATTCCAGTGCATATTCTTTGTTTTAGTACGTATTTAATGGTGAGGACAATGAATGATTTACTAGAGATAATAGATTAAGAATGTGATGGTGATGATTATATTGTCCATCGTCATCCATTGTAAATAGATAATATCTGTACAGCCGGTCGATTCCGTAAAAATCTCACCGTGAAAACTCAAGTGAAGTGAGCTTGATGTGAGTAGTGTCAATCCCTAGCATTATTTGGAATGACAGCTCACTCCACGCTCACTTCACCTAAGTTTTCACGGTGAGATGGTTACAGAATCGCACTGCAGGGATGTTTTGGCGCCCGGCAAAAATCGGGACTAACGCCGCCATCTTGTTTTTTCAATAAATTTCGCAAAGCAATATTGCACAAATGTTTACCAACAGCGCCCCCCTGTCAACGTCATTCGAGTGCCAAAAGATCCTTGTACCAGTGAAGTCAATATAATTGTCATTTTTGTCATGTTAGTTATTATTTATTAAATTGTATAGATCATAAGAACGTTAGTTGTAAGGGGTTACGGCAATATTCAGTAACACAGCCTAAAGATGTATTTTTTTATTAAAGATTTCTGTTCGACTTACCCTAGTTTTATTTTGGAATGTTGGCCCAAAGATAACGGCTGCGACTTACGATTTGTACGTCGTAGGTTGAACCCAGACAGTTGCTTTACTTTGTGTAAATTATTTCATCACCACTGCTCTCGAAACGGTGAAGGGAAACATCGTGAGGAAACCGGCATGTCCCAGAAACAAAAATTCGAAGACATGTGACATAGACCAACTCGCACTGGGCCCGCGTGGTGGATTACGGCCCACTCCCTCTCATCGAGAGGAGGCACAGCAGTGGGAACATCGTGGGATAATTATGACAACCCAAAAGAGTTTAATTTGACTTCAAAAGCGTACTTTTTCTTTCATTGACCTTAATCTTCTTTTAAATCTTTGATTAAGAATATAAATAAAACGAAATAATTATTAAATGACACCCTTCTTACTAAATCTTATTTTTTGATGGAAACAAAAAACATTTCCTTGTCTTCAAATGATGCTGAATTTGAACATGAAGGTTCCGTAGAAAAGCTTTGCCCCCATGAATATTAGGTTATGCCTGAGAGGTGAAACTTCAGGAAATAATTACTTTGCAAAACGATTTAGGAATTTTGTATAAGTATGTAAATAGGTATACAGAATGGCGATTACATTATCACATTAAATAGCGTACAGCGGTTATTGCAAGTTGTTATCAGATTTTTAAAATAATAAAATATTTTTTTTATTAAAAATAGAAAACTTTTTCAAACAAAAAAAGAGGCGAAAAAATTGGCACAAAAAAACCACCCTTGACAATTAGGCACTACACGCGTGCGGCGATGGTAGTTTATTAACGATTCAACACAAACTTTATGGTATTGTTACCAAATATATTTTTCATTTTTTATTTTATAAAATGCCCTAAATCTTTTGACGCTTACCACTCTCCCTTAGCCATAAAATAAGTTTAATATTGTTAAATACAACGAAAAAAAAGGTCCTATGGCTAGAATGTTAATTGTTTTTAATTATTTGAATTGTGTATGTTTAAAATACGAGTATGTAATGTAGAATACAATCGCCACACTGTATATTGAGTGACCTCCTCAGTAGGGCCTGCGATCAAGAGAGTTACGTTCCAACTAAATGCGTATTTGTTCTCTGGTGTTTTTGTAAGGCTCATTGTATTATGAAGAAATGTGGGTGTAAATACTATAGGCACACCTCTGTCTAAGCCTTCGGGGAATACAGGCGTGATGTTATGTACAGACGCCAGCAGGTCAAGCTACCCGAAACTGTCAAATTTTCCCGATCAACCTTGAACCTTAATGCTTTAGCGATAAAGTTAAGTTAAAAATCTATTAAAGAAATTTGACAGATTGTAGTAGCTTGATGTGCTGGCGTCTGTACCATGATATGACATGATATGATGTATGTGATATTATGTATTATGTGTATGCGTTTTTGTGTTAGTTCTCCGAGTTTGGTCCTTTGTACGGCTTGAAGTAAGCCCAGTTAACGAAAACATAGAAAGAATTTGATATCTTGAATAAGGTCTAGCATGCACTACGAGTGTATTTTTGAGACACGATTTTACAATCGCGCTGTAAAATATCGCAGACATTTTATAGCGCGCACTACGACGAAAATATCGATGGATTGTTCATTCTCAACATGGATTTCGTACAAGTTTCCCCTCCCAAGTCTCGCCTCTTCCGAAGGCTCTTGCCTTGCTTAAAGAAAAAAGTATTCATCAATATTGGAATCGTCCTTACACAGCTGAAAGACATATCAAAGGTTTATTTTATATGACTCACTACACACTTCGACTATATCCCAGAAAATGATTTGGCTATTATAGAATAAAGACTGAAGATTCAAACATTCTACAAATTACTGAGAATTGTTGGAGCTCTAATTGAATCACTGTGCGATTTGAAGTGAACCCCACGAAGGTGATTTGGTTTGTATTTCAATCATAAAATGCTCCAGCGTCTCCTCTCAAGACTCCACTGGAGAAACAGGTGCCAACATGTTTACACTTGCCTAGCAGATTGCCGACTGAGGGAATGGAGTGCGACTTTATTATCGCAGTGCGCGAAGGACCATACAACTTCATATGTTGCAACTTACTCTGCGACCATCATGATGCGAGAAATCGCGCCATAATGTAACAAATCACATTTTTCTAATCGCGGTGACATTTTTCTCGTGTATGCACACACTGCCATATAAACCTGCATTTCTGCGACAAAATAATCGCCCGATAAAAAGTCTTAGTGCGCACTCGCTCTAAGATTTTGTGTGAATCGGATGGTGAAGAATATTTAAGTCAGCTTTCTACTTAAAATATCTCAATCCCGAGTCCACTGCTGAATCTGAGAAAAAGTCATGAAGGAACGATATGTGACCCCTGTGCCTATGGCTAACCAAATAAAACCTCCAAGAAGTCGAAAGAGGTTAAATTGAATACCAAAAAGCTGTTTTGTTATCATAAAAATTAAAAATATTTATGTCAAATTTGACAACTGTCAGAATAAGTAAAGGAACCATTGTACTATTGCTGGAACATAAAATATAAAATTATCACAATAAAATCGTTCTAAAAATAAAACGAAAATGAATAAGAAGAAGTCGGTAAGTATATCGTAATGATCACAGTTAGATTATTAGAGTTATAACATGTACCTACTCAAAAAGATTTAAGATACTAAGAAGGCTGGCCTATTTTTAGCCCAAAGAATCAGCATTGCCATCCAACGTGGTAATGCTGCCAGCCTTTTGGGCACTTATCCCATTGACAGTGATGCGGACGAATTTTTTTATGCCTAATGAGTTCCTGCCTTTTTCTAGATACTAAGATCGTAAGTATATCTTTGCATGTAAGTACTACTTCATTACCTACTTTTTAATTTTCAGGCCCGATCGTCATCCACTATAACTCAACCAAAGTCAGAGGAAAAGCTGATTCCGGAGATAGAAATGCCACCAACAGACACGTTGATTTTAAAAGTATTGAGTCTGCGTATCTCAGATCAGGATCTTAGAAACTTTGCAATAAAAGTGACGTTTTTCGACCAACTGCTGTTGCATGCTATCATCAAGCCAATAGGCGCTAGAGATGAAGAGCCGGCCCATTCGATAGCCAATGGCAGCATGGTTTATGATCCCTCAGATTACGAGAAAATGTGTTTGTTCGCTGATTCCCCACTCGTTGGTATGTTATAGGAATTACATTTAGACCCGTGGTGTATTTGTGAGAGGAGGGGTCTTCTGAAGTGACGTCACATATTTTGCATTTTTATATTAAACCATAGGTAGGTATAACAATATTGATAGAGTAGGGAATAAATTTTTTAAGTTTTTCGTTAGAGTTGAAGTTCCAAGTTTTAATACTATAGATTTTATACATATGACGTCACGAAGCTTATGACTCGTCCCCCCGGGTATCACACGATGTCACACTTTGTTGACGCCACCCTCCCCTTTAAGGTGTGATGTAATTTATGCCTATTCATAAATTGCATGATAATCACAATTCAAATTCATCTCAATCTTGTTCAATTTCAAAACAAAGTGAAGCAGATTAATTAAACTCTTTAATTATTAAAATTATTCTTCATTTCTACTTTTGTATTCCACAGCACAAATTCAACCTCTTAGAAATATAGATGAAAACAGATCTGGAGTGTTTAACCTGGATAATAACAACTTGAACATGTCGGAACACAACAAACTGTCGGAACGAACTATGAATATCAGTTGCTGCAATGTTGATATTTTGCCCATTTTTACCAATATGAAAGGTTTGACAAATCTTCCTGATATACAAATACCTCAAAACGTATTTATGTAATCAAAATAATATACATATGTATATCAACTTAAATGGTTATATACGTTAATACGTTAGTGAAACCAAGTAGGACACAATACACAAACAAGAGTCTTGTTTTCCTATTTTTAGGACTAGTCTTTTGTTCATATAATAAATTTTGCCCTGACTACCTACCTACCTATATATTAGGTTTGCCACATAGAAATGTAAAAATACATATGGTTTGTCACCAGTTTATAAATATCCAAGTGGTAATCTGTGGAAAATGTAATGGGTAGAGTTTATTGTTAAGTAAGTTATTTCAGTTTATCTATATATATAAAATTCAAAGTCCTGACTGACTGACTGACTGACTGACTGACTGACTGACTGAGACATCAACGCACAGCCTAAGCCGCTGGTCCTAGAGACATGAAATTTTGAGGGTGTATTCTTCGTAAAGAGTAGGTATCCACTAAGAAAGGGTTTTTCGAAATTCCACCCCTAAGAGGGTGAAATGGGGGGATTTTGTTTGTATGAAAAATCTTATTCCTTGAGTTAATCAACTTGAAACTTGGCACGAATACTAATCTAAGTAAATGATGAAGTTGGGCATTTTTTGTTTTTATAAACTACCCCCTAACAGGGGATTGGGGGGTTTCAAAGTTTGTATGGAAGAATTTTAGCGCGCGGTCCGATTTAATGGAAACTCAGTATTCATACTTAAAATTGAAAGGAAAGGATAATGTGTATCAGGGTTTTTCGAAAATCTACCCCTGACGGCCAGAAAAGGGGTAGTCAATTTTACAGGGAATGATTTTACAGCGTGACTTGATTAACTCGAAAATTGGTATAAATAATCTTTGAGTCAAGTTATGAACACATCCCAAATGATTTTTTAAAATTCCACCCCTGTGGGGGTGAAAAGCGGGGATACAGTTTATATGAAAAATCTTATTCGTTAGGTTAATAATCTTGAAAATTGGCATGAATATTCGCCTAAGTAAGCAATAAAGTTTATGATTATTAGTTTTTCAAAACTACCCTCAAAGGGGATATAGGGGTGTTAAAGTTTGTGTGGAAGAATTTGAACGCGCGGTCCGATTAACTCGAAACTCAGTGTACTGTGTGTGTACTTAAGACTAAAAATAAATAATAACACGTATGAGGGTTTTTCGAAAATCTACCCCTAACGGGGTGAAAAGGGGTAGTTAATTATACAGGGGAGGATTATGATAAGTGGCTTGATTAATTATAAAATTGATATAAATAATCTTTGAGTCAAGTTATGAATTTTTATGATTTTTTTAAAATTCCACCCCTGTGGGGGTGAAAAGCGGGGATACAGTTTATATGAAACATCTTATTAATTTAGTTAATAAACTTGAAACTTGGCAACAATACTTGCCTAAGTAAGTAATAAAGTTTATCATTATAAGTTTTTCAAAACTACCCCTCAAAGGGGATATAGGGGTGTTGAAGTTTGTTTGGAAGAATTTGAAGGCGCGGTCCGATTAACTCGAAACTCAGTATTGATACTTTTGACAGTAAATAATTAATAATAAGTATGTAAAGTTGTCGAAAATTGACCCCTGACGGGGCAAAAAGGGGTAATTCGGTTTTTAGGGGAGGATTTGAACTTGAAACTGTATGTTACATTTTCACGCCTAAACCACTGAACTTCTGATTTGGCAAAGTGGTAGATGGCATCCTGGGGAAGCACATACTTTTCCTCCTGGTAGCACGTTCCCGTGGGATAACTTCCGACATCCACGCGGGCGAAGCCGCGGGCAGAAGCTAGTTTTAATATACTACTGTTTGTTTTCCCTTAGTAAACAAAATAAAAATACTTAAAATACAAAGTTTCCACAACACTCAACCGATCTAAAATATCAACTGTACCAGACCCAGATGTACATACCTAATGTTATAGAAGTTCATCCCTCTAATAAACGTGAAAATGAGGATGGATGGATGGATGTTCGTTACTCTTTCACGCAAAAACTACTAAACGGATTTGAATGAAATTTGGCACACACATAGTTTATAACCAGTATTAACACATAGGGTACTTTTTATTCTGATATTCCCACGGGATCGAAACTTATGCGGGTGAAACTGCGGGGCCCTGCTAGTTATAACGAATGTAACTTGTATGCTCCCTTCCAAAATCTGCCTAAAAACATAAATCATCATTTCAGTAAAACAAAAAATATGTATTAAGAAACGAATGGAACCAATGGTCCTGCCACCGGCGCTGAAGCGCAAGAGTTGGGACACCCTGCCACTCCTCAGCATGGAGCTGACTGTAGAACGAAATCCACTCAACTGTGTGCATCACAAAGTTCTGAAGAAGGCTAACTGGATGAAAATGACTCTTATTGCTTCCTACAATATGATCATCCCATTTGAAAACAACTACGTGTACACTGCTGCTTCGAAAACACCTAGTCACGGGGAAGAGGATACTGTAAGACCAAAATTGAATTAGGACACTCTCTTTCACCTCACTCTTTGTCCTTGTGCTACTTTTGCCTGTTCAAAACATCATACAACAGTTTCTAAAACTACCGCCAAAGGAACATTTTAATATTTATGAGCTTCTTTAAGTTCTTCTACAAAATTTTCAGAATATTGGCCTTGTAACATTTAGCCAAGGTTACAAAGAGCCACGAAGGTTCGACTGTATGAATTTCTATCCAAAATGGGAAAGCTTAAGAGGTTTAGGAGAGACATTTACACGAGGAGATCACAAGTTCCAATGTCAACTAGAAGACATACAAATTGAAAATAAAATAGACCTTCCATTTTACATGAATGGAGGAGTGCCTTACCGTGAGTTCTGTCATTAGAAACATTATGTAATGACTTGGTCGTTGAGTCGAACGATCAGGTTAGGTTACGCTTGCCGCGGTTGGTCCATGGATGGGTGACCATCTTTACAGACCAAGACCCCTCCGTACCTCGGAAAGCACGTTAAGCCGTTGGTCCCGGCTGTCATTCGTGGATCTTTGTCAATCGTTACGGGTTGTTAGAAGCCCGAAAAATCTGACAACCATTCTTACCAAGGGGTATCGTATTACCCAGTAACTGGGTTGTGGAGATCAGATAGGCAGTCGATCCATGTAAAATAGACTGGAAACCGACCCCAACATAGTTGGGAAAAGGCTAGGCAGATGATGAAAACTTACCATCGGGTTACCTTGAATTTTGGAGGTATCCACATTGTGTGTTATCTTTATAAACAGTCAATTTAGAGGCTTGTGACACTGAGAGCTTGACACAAACGATATAGTTTTTTAAAGTTAATATACAGGCCAACCGCAGGCGCGTCACCGTCTCGATTAAGCATGTAATTATTTCGGTATTTAACCAAAACTTAACCAAGCTATAATATATATATATTATAGATATTTATTATCGAATTCGATTCTAAATATTTTGTTTATTTAACAGACACTGCAGTTTGGGGTTCGTTTCATCGCACTCTGATGCTTAAAGGCGACAAATGGCTGTGGAAACATCTCCGAAATTACAAGTGGCCCTTTGAACTTCATATCTACGGAGAAAATGGAGGATACAGCTTTATGGCATTCTTAAATTTATTCAAGCTTCTTTATCCAGGAGGTTAATTTTTCTAGCAATAAATGTTCCATTATGTGCCTTCGGTCATAAATCATAATGAGAGTAGTTCAATGAAAAAATGAAAAGAAAAAAAAACTTTTTAAAAACAAGCTTTTATTACTTGTTAATAAAAAGAACTAAAAAGTTAAAAATAATTTAAACCTTATAAGAAAAATAACACTATATAGGTACCTACATTGCAACCTTTAAGGATAATTAATACAAACCGTAAAACTTTACACCTTGTATTAAATCTTTGCGTTTTTATCACAGACCCAATTTTTTATAAATAAAAGCGTGTTACATTTTGATGGAACAACGAACATTAAAGAACAGCATATTATATTATAACATATTACACCTTCATTATTTTTCTTTTGCAATAAAAACGCAAATATTTAGTACAAGGTGTACATTTTGATTAATGTCAAAATAAAAGTATTAAAAAATATTCAGAAAAAATCATCCGCCTCGCCGTGCCCTTGCAATGGGTAAATGCAGAATGTATGATGAACGAATGCGGCTGTGAGCTACTGCTCACTCCAAACGAGAAACCTCCGTCCATCATTGATAAGCTGGGTTCCCCGCCTCTCACTGGGCCAAGAACTAGCAAAACCAGCAAGTAAGAACACAATCTGATTTCTCTTCAGCAGGAAAATTAATTATAACAGCTGCTCTACCATTTGTAGGCGTTCATTTACATTTGACCTTATTTTTTAAAAGAATCCAAATTCCGGAATGCAATTGCTGCATTATGGTTACCAAATACCTACACATTTATTTTCCATCTATACATATCTATAATAAAATAGTAACGAAGTAATTGCTACGAACTAACGAGTCTGATGCCGAAAATATGGTTTTTAGAACTTTTGTCCATTTGTCTGGTTGTATTTTCTGGATTGGCGTAAAAACGGCTTAGCAGATTTAGATGAAATTTTATAACCTGGATTAACACATAGGGTACTTTTAATCCCGGTAGTGGAAAATTTTCGGACATCCACACGGGCGAAGGCTCGGTCAAAAGCTAGTTTTTTGTAAATAAGAATTAATGTGCTTATGTTATTTTTAAATTTGTTACTAATCCTAGTGTATAAGTTGTAGTATCTAAGGTGTGTACTAACAAAAATGGTTCCTATGTTGTTCCAAATAAAACAATTTATTATTATTATTAGGTATATCAGAAGAGGCCAATACTAAATCGAATGGGAATAATTTCGCTAGTTTAACCTTTGAAACTATTCTGCAGCGGACACGCGATTCATATAAACTTTCGCACAAAGTATAACAAATCGAACAACTTTCAGACTACCAGAATCTTACGGAAATTCAGCTAGTACTTTGACAAATAGTCTATTCAGACCTACAGGCGCTGATGAGAATGATGCTTTTATTGTGGTCGAAGTTGAGCTTGGACGACCCCTAAAACCTATAATAAAACCCCCGGAAATCCTCAGGTAAGTTAACTTTCTTCTAACGGGATAACCTAACTAAACCAGTTTTTTTTATCTATGGTGCTGAGGTATGTACTATGTATACAGGGTGGCAGGGACATCGACGCGCAAACTGTAACCATGAATTCAGCACATAAGTTTAGACCCCATAGCGAAGAAAGTTTTCGTCGGTTGTCAAAAAAAAAAATCTGTTTCATAGAAAAGTGCAATACCTACGCGGTCAAAACGTATGGAACAGCAATTTTTTTTTTATTAAACAAAAATATTGCAGTTCCATTCGTTTACGTTTGTTTGACGCTATGAGGTCAAAACTCATATGCTGAATCCATGGTTCTACAGTTTGCGTGTCCATGTCCCTGCCACCCTCTAAGTGTGTTTCGTGTTATATTGCGTTAAATCATACGTTATATTTTCTGCGTTTATTTTAAGTGAACGTCTTTACATCACAAGGTATGAACTAAATACAACGTAATGATTTAACCGTAACAGTATAATAGTAGTATACAGTAGGGTAGGGTGGCAGGGACATCGACGCGCAAACTGTAACCATGGATTCAGCACATGAGTTTAGACCCCATAGCGTCGAAATTTTTCGTCGGTTATTAAAAAAAAAAATTGCTGTTCCATACGTTGTGACCGCGTAGGTATTGCACTTTTCTATGAAACAGAAGATTTTTTTTTTTTGATAACCGACGAAAAATTTCTACGCTATGGGGTCTAAACTCATGTGCTGAATCCATGGTTACAGTTTGCGCGTCGATGTCCCTGCCAGCCTGTATAAGTAGTAGGTATGTATGTAAGGTGGTACATTGTTTTGTAAAAGAGCGCCTCTCGCCATCAAACGTAAAGGTTTGGCGAGTTTAGAATTAAGTAACACCACTG
Organism: Apamea crenata; assembly: GCA_949629185.1. Classification (NCBI taxonomy): domain Eukaryota; kingdom Metazoa; phylum Arthropoda; class Insecta; order Lepidoptera; family Noctuidae; genus Apamea; species Apamea crenata. The sequence continues at coordinate 8,597,389 of OX451360.1, read as the reverse complement.
TATTGAAATATCATTAGATAAATCCTACTATTATTATAAATGTGAAAGTTTGTATGGGTGGATGGATGGATGGATGTTTGTTACTCTTTCACTCAAAAATTACTGAATGGATTAGGATGAAATTTGGCACACAGATGGTTTATAACCAGGATTAACATATAAAATACTTTTTATCCCTATATTCCCACGGAATCGAAACTTATGCGGGTGAAACCGCGGGGCGCAGCTAGTATTAAATAAATAAAAAATCTTCCAAACAAAAACCTAATACAACAATTTGAAAGCTCGTTCTAAATTTGCTTGAGTGTTCGAATGCAGACACAGTTATTTTATTGTCAGCCTGCACTACATGAGGTCGACTTTTGCATACAACCTTTACGGTACATAATAGAATTTAAGAAACATACTCCGCGTATGATCAATAGGGGGTCGAATATTAGTATCGAATGTGAGCAGTGTGAGCACTAATAGGTTGCAATGGTAAAAATTCAAATTAGCTGTTTTCAATTACAGAGAAGATATAGGTGCCATGCTTACGAAGATGGAACTTGAAGCCCCCAGAAAACGAATATGCACCGGTCGAGGTCAACTAGAGCGCGACTGGCAGAAAACTGTTCGGAGTGCTGCGAACTCTTTGCGAAGAGTACCCTATTATGGTAACTACGAGTCCTTAGCACAGATCCTACTAAGTGCTCATACAAATGAGCGATACGCGTCGACGTCAGAGGCTACTGCATCCGCCGACACACGTCGACGGCAGACAGACAGTAGCCTCTGTCGTCGACGCGTGTCGCTCGTGTGTATGCACACTATTAGTCAGATGGCTTTAAGTGTGGGAATGAATGACATCTTCAATTAGATTTATATAGGAAGACCTATAACTCGGTGCCGCGTGGCTGATGTTGAACAAAATTGACATAATGCTGCCCACATTTCGGACTCTTTAACAGGATTAACCGTTTAATATTTCGCTGCGATCTCAGTCTGCTGTAATTCTGCTTAGCCTTGAACTCTATGAACACACTGCTGGAGAATTAAGGGCTAGGCTATCATAAAATGGAGGCTCTATATTTTCTCGAGATCTTGATATCTACATCAAGATGCTAGTCTTTTAATTAATTGAAAATAAGCCTGTTTCAATAGTCTTGTATGTACAATTTCGCAGGAGCCACAGAATTTTGCACGTTCAACCGACAGCTAAGTGAGACGAGGACTCGTGTGGAACTGACCACATCTTGCTGGCAAGAGGCTGCGATATTCGTCAACAACCATTTTGTTGTACAGCAGTATCAACAATCTGATGAAGTTTTTGAAGTAATGACCTCATGATCTTACTCAGTATTGTTTTAACATCGTAAGTAACGGGACAGATAACAGGTTTGTTATTTTCAAAATACTACTCTAGTACTACGCCGGGAGGGGACGCCCTAGGAGGTACATACAGTGACCTTATTGGTTATGTTCTTCAAAAAGGTTAGGTACGTAGTATTCGCAAACGGCGTGGGTGTATGACCAGAGGGGCAATTATCGTAATTTTAAGAACGTTCACGGTCTGATCTGGAAGAAGAAAACGTGTTGCGCCGACCCCAAGTAACATGGGATAAGGGCAGGAAAATGATGATGTTCACGGTCTGATCTCAGTTTCAATCTGTCAAAAAATACTTCTAATTTCCCTACATTTTGACATTTTTTTGTCGCCGAGATGAGACTGCGACTAGATTTTGAACGTTTTAAATTACGAGAATTGGCCTTCAGATGTATGCACGTAAACGAGGCAAAAGGAGTAGGTATGTAAAGATCATAGCAGGTGGTGTTCTGTAGTTTCTGACTACTCTCATTGGAAGAAGGCGTGAGTGTATGTATGTAAGTACTCTAGTATTTTCTCACAAATGGAAATAATAATATGTACTAACCGTTTTCAATTACAATTTTGGTGACACCCAGTTTTCACCTATTTTATAAAAAGGCAGGTTTAGGGTTTCAAATAAATAGTTAATTCTCTTTTCCTTTAGGAACTGGTGATGATGTCTCACGCTTGCTTGATGAAGTCGGCTTCCAAGACTCTGATACGCACTGATCACCTGGCGACCGAAGTGGAGCCGGCGGTACGCGCAGCCAGACACGCCCGCCAGATGCAAGACACGCGTCATGCTATGGAAGTTTATTTACGGGTATTTAACCTACTTTTTCCCGATTTTTCGCTCCGTTCGAAGGAATGTTCCTGACAAGATATAGCCTATTTCACTTCGCTCCTTAAAATATCTCTATGCCAAAAGTGCAATAACCTAACCACAGATATAAATTTATAAAAATATGTTCTATGAGGGGCCCGTGACTATTAATAATAACAGCCGCACAGGTCGATGGATCAAGTTAAGCTACGCTTGTCATTCTGTGGATGGGTGACCATCTTTACATACCGAGACCCCTCCATGCCTCGAAAAGCACGTTAAACCGTTGGTCCCGGCTGTCATTCGTGGATCTTTGACAGTCGTTACGAGTCAGAAGTCAGAAGCCCGAAAGTCTAACAACCAGTCTTACCAAGGGGTTATCGTATTACCCGGTAACTGGGTTGTGGAGGTCAGATCATCCATGTAAAATACTGGAATTCAGCTGCATCCGGTTAGACTGGAAGCCGTCCCCGACATAGTTGGGAAGAGACTAGGCAGATGATGTTTTCTATGTTTTAACAATTTCAGTTGGTTGTGGATAAGCCTCGGAATGCTGACTATTGGCGGGAGCTATCGACTTGCCTGAAAGACATCGACAGAGACTGGGCCAAAGTCTGTCTCGACAAGGCTGTACTCATCGACCCTCGACACCCACTGACGTGAGCTCTTAATGCTTTGTGCTAAAGAATTACCTACATGAACAATATTGTAACCTATTGAAGCCATAAACATGCCATTCAATTATTACATCGAAGTTTTTGAAGTTCACTTTGATATTGTATGCTTTTGATTATTTAAAACTTGAGATTTTGATACTTAACATCCCATCCCATTTTTTCCTTTCATATCTATTGAGCATATAAATCGAAAGACCACCTTGTCGGCAGTCAAAAGAGCGAATGAATCACTAATCAGAGAGATAATGCCAAAATAGTGTATCTACGAGAGATACCCATGCTAGAGCGACAACGTAAATTTGAATCGCGACATATTCGCCAAAAATGTAAGCAAATATGAGTTTATGGAAAAATAACTTTAATTCCTACACAATAAAGTTCAGTTTACGCTACAATTTCAAACATTTTTAAAATAACGTTGATATTTGTTTAACTTGAAATAACGTCAATTTGAAACAAATAAAATTTGGCGTGCTGCGCTGGTGCTGCTGCTGCGGCTGCGGAAAACGTCAATTGGCGTAAATATAATAACCTTAATTATATTTTCGAGCCGTTTGGGGTTGAAACCCCCGGGCCGTGGGGTCCGAGTGCGCATGGTTTTTTTAAGGAAATTTCAAAAAGACTGGTTGACACTTCCCATGACGCAAGGGCTGGCTTTTACCTTGGCCAGAGGCTAAGCATTACCATACAACGTGGCAATGCCGCCAGTGTCTTGGGTACATTACCAGTCGACAGCGATGCGGGGGAATTTTTCGACGCTATATTTTAGTTTTGTAAATAGTTTTATTTAATTTAGGATATAATTTTGTTATTTTATGCAATGTCCGTGTTATAATAAAATTTGAATATTTTTGTTTGTTTAGGCAAAATATTCAAATTCCAGCGTCTATTCTAAGCTCTGTTTCAAAGGGGAATGAAGATTTTTATATGGAGCCTGGATACCTTTGACGGCACGGTTGGCGCAGTGGTTAAGCGATTGACTGCTGCGCTGCGTGTCGCGGGTTCGATTCCCGCACGGAACAAATATTTGTATGACCTACATGTATTTGTTCCGAGTCTGGGTGTTTTTCTATCTATAAAATGTATGTATTTACAAAAAAAATTGTATATAAGTAGTTTATCAGCCATCTTGTTACCATAACACAAGCATTAGGTTGCTTAGCTTGGGACAAATGGTGCTGTGTGAAATGTCCAGGGATATTATATTATATTATTATATTATATATTATTATTATACCAACCTGTCCGCCATGTTGTTTTTTTTTTTCAAAATGGCGGACTTGTAGGTATGTCACGTACCTTCAAAGCCCTTTACTCGTCAATATACGTTATTGAATTGATTTATTTCTTATTCATGTAATTTCTACGTTCCATAGACTCATATCTAAAGGCGCCATGTTGTTCGAAGAGGATCCCGCGACAGCGGAGCCGTTCTTCATCGCTCTGCTCACGTTACACCCGACTTGGCCCGTCGCGTGGGTCATCACCAGCGTATACTTCTCCGAACGCGAGCTCTTCCATTTAGCAGAAGTTATCATGACCCTGGCGGAAAGGTATGTTTTACTGAGGTTTTTTGGTAATATTTATTTTATTTAAAAGGCTATGAAGGTCGGTGCATACATACCTGTCCGCCATTTTTATTTTATTCCAACATGGCGGCCATGCAGGAATCCTATAGGAAACACGCGTGGCCGCCATTTTAAAGAAAAAACAATAATGGTGGACAGGTAGGTATGCCAGGCTCCATATTAAAACCTCCAATTCTGGCTATTATAAGGGCCTGCTTCATACAGCTGTTTAATGAATTCCACTGCTTATACGGTGGCAATGAAATTATCATATTAAGGTCTGATTTTTCAATCATCTGATAACTTTATTCGAGCAATTATTTTGTAATTTTGACAGTTGTTTCATACAAAAACTGTCAAACATCAATTTTATTCCTCGAATAAAAGTTATCTGGCGATAGGAAAATTAGCCTTCAATTAGTAGGTACACCGGTTAATATAAGTTTATATAATATGTCCATTAATGATTCAATATACAACTTCTAGTAGTCAAACTGTCGAATGTTTCCAATCAACCTTGAACCTTATGCTTTGGTGATAAAGTTGAAAATCTATTAAAGAAATTTGACAGATTGTAGTAGCTTGGCAGGCGTCTGTACCGTAAATAAAATGTTAATTGTCCGGTAAGTATTAAAAAATAGAGGTGTAGTATGTGTGTGTAACCCATGGCTTTATGCCTTTTAGTTGTTTAGTTGTTTGGAGCGACCTTATGTAAACTTAAGTTAAAGTTCCTGAATATCAAATCACAAATACAGTGACAGGCATCTAATTAATTCAACTTCTTTTTATAATATTTTTATGGGACACAATGATAATTCATATGTTAATAAACTATTGGGCGTTTTTATAATTTCTAACGTCACGATATTATAGTGGACGTCCACGGCCGGCATCACGATAACACAGGGAAGTAAAATGTATGGAAATATATAAAGACGCTTTTAAATGTCCGTCCACGATAACGCTATATCGTGAACATATTTCCAATATTTCCATATATTTTACTTCCTTGCCATGGCACCGTTTTGAAGATTAACAGAAAGCGTCAGAAAATCCTTTTGACATCTGTCAGGTGGCGCTACCTGTGGTGTGCAGAAGATTTGTCGTTCCAACGTACGTGGGAGAAAGAGCTGGGCGACTGGTGGACCACCACGCCGCTGATGCCCAACATGAGCCTCTACTACGATGCCGCAGACCTGTTGCTCAGGCTGAGGGCTGTGCCGGTGAGTAGTGCCTATAAGGTTTAGGATCTTTAAAGCTTTGAAATCTTTATTTTTATGTTAACGTCCATCATACGTAACAAATTGGTATTTACGAAAATGCAGTCGAAGTGGCACACTGCCGTCCAGTGATGCGGGAGTCATGTATCGTTTTATACTGCACTTTTAGCGCACCTGATGATGCGTGATCTTCAGTAGCCTCTCAACTATTATCAGCTTTATTGGAAAACTTAAAAAACTTCAAATTACAGATTTTGTACGTTTATTACCCTGTATGTTGTGCTGTTCCATACGTTTTGACCGCGTAGGTATTGTACTTTTCTATGAAACAGAAGATTTATTTTTTTTATAACAGACGAGGCTTTGACGCTATGGGGTCTAAACTCATGTGCTGAATTCATGGTTACAGTTGGCGCGTCGGTGTCCCTGCCAGCCTGTATACCGTCTTATTACAAAACGAAACATAACTTTAGTTCTAGCCTAAACTATTGAGCTAGTTCTTGTATTTCGAACTTTATCTCGATTTAGGCAAAGTTCTTAATACTAAAATGACAACTTAGCACCGAACCAAGCTGTCATTTTTGTATAAAGAACTGCATTTCTCTCTCAGTTGGGTTCTTAATTCAATAACTGGGTCAGTGGTTTACACCCGATCGAAAGAAAAACCTTGTTTTGTAATAAGGGGGAATGTGCCCAAGTACAGCAAAAAACTGACACCTTGCTCCTCTTGAATCATAGTTGGCAGAAGTGTGCATAGCTCGAATACTAACGGTGGAAGGGGTGTCGCCTCAGTACTATCACCTGGTCGGTCTGTGCTGCCGTCTGCGGGGAGACCACGAAGAGGCCTTGTGCCATCTACACATGGGACTCAACAAGTTTGGCGAGGTAAGTTCTCAATATGAAGCAGTAGGCAAAATTCAAAATCAAGTCGCAGTCTCATCTCGGCGACAAACAAATGTCAAAAACTTGTCAAAATGTAGGGAAATTAGAAGTATTTTTTGACAGATTGAGTCGGAGATCAGACTGTGAACGTTCTTAAAATTACGAGAATTGCCCCTCAGATGTGTCTTGGCAACAAAACTCTAGGTTTTGACTATGTAAAGACTTGATTTTTAGCGATTGCTGACTTGAGTTATGCAATCATTTGTTACAAAAAATCCAAAACTGTCTGGTACTTCCCTTGTAATATAGAACAGTAATTTAAGTTGCACAATCCGTAACGCAACTGCTTTTTTTATAAGAAAACCTCTCTTGCGACCAATGGTTTAGTCAATTACGTATGGAACATGTCATTACTCATCTAGATCGCTTACCTAAGAAGCCTAGAAGCTGAAATCTTCCATAGACTCGGTAAGTTTGAAGAATCCACCGCGTCGTTTGGGAAAGCCGGCAGCGGCCTTGATTCCTTCAGGTAAACATGATCCTTTATTTATGGTCTTTATTTAATTTAACCAGTACATTGTAAAAAACGTTATGTTCGACTTCGCTCGCCTAGCACTAATTATCTATCGTGGTTTGAATCATTCCTCCTTATAGCTATCGAGAAGGACAAAATCACAATAGTCAAAAAGTACGTCGCGGAACAATGAACGAAACAACTTCCGAAACGTTTTGTTCTTATGGAAGGCCAGACCACTACCTACTGTTAAATGTTGTCAATTAACATTCAATTAAATATGCTGCTGTATGTGTAAATGTTGTCATAAGTCTGATCAAGTCTCAATAAATTCCTCAGAACATTGAGACCATATATCGTTACGTTTAGGTACTATTTTATGTGGCTATAGTAGATATTTTTATCTCACGAAGCGACGCGCGCTTTACTTGTGTTTACCAAGTGTATAAACACGCTGTGAATGGCACAGGAGCTCTCTCTGACGCTTCACGTCTCCACGCACACATTCATCGCGTGTTTGTGCACTTAGTTGCCACAAGTAGGTAAAGCGCGCGTCGCTTCGTAATATAAAAATGCTGTAATTTATTAACTAAGTAGTTTTTAAGCGTGTTAAAAGAGACAAAACTTCCACCGTTTTTCTTGCTCACTTAATTTATTGCAGATGATAATTTCTCAAATGAGTATCAAGTTCCACATAGAGTTACCGAATATCTATAGCGCTACAAGGTTATTTTGGCGCGTGACCAAAATTGGAACTAACACCACCCCATCTGGTTTTTATTATATTTCAAATAACATTGGCAACAGCGCCCCTGCCATGTCTACTTCAATCGAGCGCCAAAAGACCCTTGTAGCAACAACTTGTAGTGAACAAATATTACCGATTTGTCTTTTTTTTTTCAGTGCACTGATGTCACTGTCGTCTGGAGACAACCACCGCGCGCGTTCTATACTCCTGGACCTAGTGCGTCGCCAGCCCAGCGCGTACGCATGGGAGGCCCTAGCTGAAGACTGGTTGGCTAACCCTCCTACTGCAACTAAACCAACTACAATAAGAATTGTAAATGTAAGTAGTAGGTAGGTTGTAAGTAAGGTTTTCTTGTTGTAATAAATATATAATATATGCTGCATTTATGCTGCTTATTTCTGTTTAAGTTCCTCTTCTTTTTGGTGGCAACGTAAGTATTGTGCACACTCCTTAAAAACCAAAGACTAGAAGTTTAACAAGGAAAGTTGTTTCAAAATCTTGTAAATCATTACACAACATTCAAAACTGCCAAACGTTATTATTCACACACCTCACCACCATACCCCGACTTCAGCTAAATTGTAGAAAAACAAAATAATTATGTGATACAAACGTGATTTTAATACCGTAAATAGTACGTCTTTTAACCCCAGAGACTAATCTGACATTTAAGTATTATGTGTTTTTTTTTTTAGTATAGAAGGTTGACATCACACCTGTCAGATGGTTCTCTGGGATTCAAAAACGAACTGTAGGTAGGTAAATACCTACATATTTATACCCTAGATAAAAATTTCTTGAAATGAAATTATATATTCATATTTAAATTAATACTCAACTGTTTACTTCTTTCATTGGAAGACCGAAGACCTAGACTTCGACGAGGGACCACAGACCACTGGAACCGCGCGGCAATATATGAAGGCGAAAGCTAGCGCAATCGCCTGTTCCATGCAGGCACTCAAGATCGACCGGCACGCAGGCCGGGCGTGGGCAACTCTGGGCAAGTTTGTGATGCCCAGAGCCAAGCGCTTGTATTGCCTCCATATGGCTCAACTTGTAAGTGCTAAAACACAATCACACACTACCTATTACTGTCCTCTTGAGCACCTTTAAGAATCTTTAAGTATTCGATGCAGTTTGTGAGACGTCAATATCCTGACGCTATACAGGTTTCGCGGATGGTAAAAGTTTTGGGTAATTTGTCCCCTAAAGAATATACACGCTCATAATGGTGGGTACATATATAAGAAACGTAACATGAATTGCAACATACCTACGTTGAAATGAACATGCAGTCCAAATTATATGCAAAGCATCAAGAAATGTAACACACGTTGTAACAAATTCGCCTAGTTGTTGAGTTTCAGCCAATCTGAACGTAGAGACCTGCTAATTACGATTACGTAATGGTTATTATTTGACGTACGTATATTACGATAACCAACCGTTTGACAACCGGCCCTTACTTAATTCTTGTATTCCAGAGCGGTTGGAACGTGCACGAAGAAGATATTGATATAGCAAAGCGGCCTTCTCAGTTGTCGTACTGCCATGGGATTGGCACTGAGCTACGGGAGTGCCGCTGTGGCGTGTGCGATAAAACACGAGTGTGAGGTCAAAACCAACTTGGTCGCCGGGATACGTCCTGCAGGGTGGACCTTGAGCGTCTCAACAATGATCGTTTAAAAATGGACAGTCATTCAACGGGTTAAGCCGATTTCAGAGGTTTCACTTTTCATTCCATTTTGCCTTTCATTTGGCATCTTTCACTCGTAGTAAAACGTGTGAACACGAAATTATTTCAAAATTATGAATGAATTCACTACCAGAAGGCCGGAGTGCTAAAGGCAAACGGGAAACTGAACAACGTACCCTCTGCAATGGTAGTCTTGTGCTCTAGGCTCCATAACTACAGGAATGAGCCTTACTCATCTGCTGTCAAGAAGATTGTCAGTAAAAAGAGCAGGTCAGTTCTGGCATCTGCATTGGATGAGATATAAGGACAAAATCTTCACACACAGACGGAGTAATATATTTAAACATAAGAAAAAGCATAATACTACGATCTCTGTGTGATGAATGTCATTAAGCCATACATTCATCTCCGCCTACTTAAAACCGGTCTCCTCCCTTCCGGCTAGGCCTTACGCCACTAGGTCCTGGATCGTCTGTTTGACCTTTCCGAACTCCCTGCCTCTTCTTCCTCTCTTCAAGCTTGTTCTTCAGCTCTTTTATGACACCCTCACAGGAGGTTTTATACTCCTCAGGCAAACACATGCTGATTCTGGTAACTATACAGTCCTTGGTCTTCTGCATGCACTCAGCAAGTGTCATCTGTGGGAGGGGTGGAGGTGGCAGGGGAGGTGGTGGTGGTGGCCCTGCCCAGGCATCTGCAGGCTTTGAGACGTCATCTGCAATGGCAATGTTGGTTCCACCAGGACTCCTGACTAGAGGATTAACAGGGTGTGACTTTTTGGGACTGGTCTGCACTCCCATTTCATGAGTCCTGGCAGCCCTGAATGCTGACAACCCTCTTTCATGAGCTGACTTGTCAGATGCCACTGCAGATTGCACCTTCGAGCAAGCAGAGCAGACATCTTCTTCACAGCAGATGAGTAAGGCTCATTCCTGTAGTTATGGAGCCTAGAGCACAAGACTACCATTGCAGAGGGTACGTTGTTCAGTTTCCCGTTTGCCTTTAGCACTCCGGCCTTCTTTAGCGCTTTCTCCTTGACCGCGTCAGAAACCAGAGACCCATTAACTGCTGCATTGATGAAAGTCTCAGATTGCTCTATGAGGTCAGAGTGTAAAGCACTCTCCATCTTCCTTTTCTCCTTGGGTGTGCTCAGCATTATGGACATCTCCAAATTTAGGTATTTAGCTATCTCTATTAGCTCTGAGTCTTCTGCCCTAATGAGACTCGGAAAGATGGTATGAGTCATTATTAGTGGCAGTGTCACCCCAGGGAATAGCTTAGTCCTAAGATTACCGGGCAATGAGTGGCCGATGATAATGGAAGCCGTTGCTGGGGCAAAAGCCTGCGACAAGCGGGCCAGAGTCATAGTGCTTGGTCCTAAGGGTCCAGTTTTTGTTTTGGACGTATGGTCTATAGCATACTGGCTGCACTTCCTCAGAACAATGTCCTTCATTGCAGGATCGCATTTGAGTAGGATCTTAGCAACATTATTCCCGCGTGTCAAGAAGATTGTCAGTAAAAAGAGCAGGTCAGTTCTGGCATCTGCATACTTATGCACGCCAATGGTGACATCCCCCACCTTGACCTGCTCGATGACGTCAACCTCGTTAGCTTTGGCAGTCTTTTCCCTGACTATAGCAAAGAACTTCTCTATCACCCTCTTAGGATCGAAGCCCTGGTAAGCCACAGCCTCACGGATGGATGGCACTGACAGCCATTGAGCTTCTGTCAGTGTTAGACGGAATGCCTCTAATGAACCGATCCAGGGATGTTGGATTTCAGCACTTGGTCTTTTGCCATTGGCGTCTTTCACTCACCCACCGAATGAAATGAATTCCATAAATGAAATGAAAGGAGCAGATGTTCTGTCCTATAAAATTTTGTCGGTATCGCGTGAACGTAGAATGAAACAATAACAAAAATGAACCTTCAAATAAAGCCATCAAGTGGAGCGTCTGATATCGGCTCTCGCCATTTTTACTACGTTTAATAATTGGACTTTGTTTAACGTATTATTAGAGATTAGGAAGCTGTACCTAACTACCTATAACTGACATTAAAAGGTTTCAATTCAATCTGGCGTACAATTTTGACAATTTATTCCTGTTCAAAGTATGTTAAAGAGGAGATAATAGAGAGGATATCGAGAAAACGAGGGAAGAATAAATAGTATTTTGTCACCAAAGAAAAAAAAGGTACTTAAGTTTGCACTAAATATTCCGTATATATGTGGCTAAATATTGCGTTTGCAATAAGTATTCAACTATATTTAGTGAACTATCACATTATAAATTCCGTTTTTCCAACGAGGCCTAGGATGGATTCTCGGACATGTTTCTGCATTTCCGCGTATCCACCTTGAGGTGAATTTTTTGGGGTGGATAGACTGAATAACCCCATCGATAAAAACAAAAACAGTAGTAAAGTGTAAAAAAAAAACTTTTAATATGCAACATTTCTTCTTAGATTGCTAAATTATCATAAAATACTTGTCTATAAATCTAGATTACCTAAATGTGCGTCCACAACGTGAGCATTAAAAAACGAGCGTCCACGTGGTTGTAAATTGTGAATGCCCATGGTGCAGCCGCAGCGGTCTGGACCCGTGGACCGGTGTTATCCGTTAAACTTTCGAGTAGTAGGTGCCTCGAACGCTGACTTCGGTAACGCGTTTTCGACCGCGTGCTTCACGATCCATAATGTTCCGTAGATAATAATTATACCGAGCACCGTGCTGTAGAATAAAAATATATATTAGGTATATTTATATTCACACATTTAGGTAGGTACCATTTACATTTTTTTATTTTATATATTCATTATTGTCTTTTACTCTGTGTGTATCTTCTGTCCTGTGACAGAAGATTAAAGACTACAATAGTATACTACAGAAGATAAAATATTAGTTTAGTCCTGTCAAATTAAGATACTCCATAGACAGATTAGACGTGATTAATAACATGGCTACTAAAACTACGTCAATTTAGGTCAGGCGCTGACTAATTTGACAGGACTAAACTAATATTTATCTTCTGTCCTTTTTAAATTAAATAGAAAGAAAAAGATGCACTGAACTTAAATTTAGTTTAGTTTGCGAACAAGGGAATCGGCTGCTGTTTACTGTAAATCCCTAGTATCAGCCGAGCTATTCTGTAACAATCTAACCGTGAAAACTTACGTGAAGTGAGCTGTCAAAATTGTAGAGAAGTGTAGTATCAGATGAAATGATAACTCACTGCACCTATGTTTTCACGGTGAACTTTTTACAGAATCAACCGGCAGATGGAATGACAGTTCACTTCACCTAAGCTTTCACGGTGAGATTTTTACAGGATAGACCAGCTGATTTGTGAATGATGACTTCTAAGTCTTATAAATAAAATTAACAAGTCAATTCTTAACAAACAATTTGAAAATAAAATAGTTACTCACTGCAAAACCATTGTCCTCACAGAAACACTGACTTACTTCTTATTGAATTAGGTATTTCAATGCCCCTTTAAGTACTCATTTCGATTGAACATGGATGTAAGAAGAGTAAAACTGGCACAACAACTGAACATAGGCTTCACCCAAGAACCATCACTTCCATCGGTACTGTGCTACTCGCATCCCGCGGATTCCTGCGGCCTTTACCAGGTCATTGGTCCACCTTGTGGGAGGCCTTTTAACGCTACGCCTTCCGGTATGCGGTCGCCATTCCAGAACCTTACGGCCCCATCGGCCATCAGTTCTGCGAGCAATGGGGCACATTTCTCGCAGAACTGATGTCCGCTGCTACTTATTTTTGGCAATTTTTCGAGCTATGTTGGTTACCTTGGTTCTCCAACGGATCTCTTCATTTCTGATTCAATCACGTAGGAAAACTCGCAAGCATGGCTCTCTCCATTGTCCTTTGGGTGACTCTCAGCCTTGTAATGTGGTGATTGACCATATTGCAGTGCCATAGGTCATCACTGGCAACACGCACTGGTCAAAGACTTTCGTCTTGACCGTGCGTGTAATAAGACAATAAGACGATATATTGTGGTATAGGTAATAAGACGATAAGATATTGCGTAGCTTCCCAAACGCTGCCCATCCGAGTCGGATTCGACGAATGACCTCGTTCTCGAAGTTGGACCTACCTAATTGGACTGCTTGTCCTATTTTCATGAGGGGTGGGTGTTACATGGGCATTAGACATTCTCTTCGCTTTGTCCATGTCCATTTTATGACCCACTCTTTTGGAAGCTCTACTGACGTCATAGAGTAATGTAATGAGGTCCTTTGTTGACTACTATATCGTTGGCATTCCGAAGGTGAGTGACCCGTTTCCAGTCCAGATCCTTGATGACATCCTCCAGTGCAGCGATGAACAGTTTTGGAGAGATTATGTCTCCCCGTCTCATTAAGCAATAGGCAAGCTAAAATAAATAAGAGGACTGAGGATCGCTGTAATTTTGCTCTCAAATCTGATTTTTGAGTGGGAGGTGTAATGGGACGTTTACATTTAAAATCGTCAAATCAAATAGGGTGGTCAAATCTGCGGCTAACGTAGGTATACAATTTGTAAATAACTCTCCAAAATTCTGAATACCATATCCATTTTACAATGACTGCTTACAAGATATAACTCTTTCCTCCTTGTATATTATAAAATTTGCAACAACTAAATTCGCAATTGTCTATATTGTTTACATGAAAAATTAATAAACACATACGAGTACGTTTGTTATGAAATGAAATAAAATTGTTTATTTTGTCAATAGGATATCAGAATCACTTTTACACGTTATAATAATATAACAGAAAAATTATATATTTTTCTGTTATATTATTATAACGTCGCAAGATTACTAAAGTCGACATTTCCTATCTAACGTCATGTTCGTGAACGGGCGCCGTCAGTAGGGACTGGTCATCGCTTTGCTGCCATGGCAAAGCGAAACCAGACTGACTAAGACCAGACTTGTTAAACTTTTCATTATGGACGCTTTTAACGTTTTGCATCATTCTCACATGCCATAATTTCTAACATGAATGATGTAACCAATACTTTGTAACCATATTAATTTGATTTAAAAGAGTGTCCATGGAGTTTCTTGCCCGTTCTTCTCCATAGGTAGCTTTGGAATGGGAAACTAGCTTCATTTTTTTGACTGACCGACCCCTTGACAATTCAAAAGTGCCTGTAATTGGTTTAATTGAAATAAATACTTTCCCCCTTATTACAAAACCAGGTTTTTCTTTCGATCAGGTTTAAACCACTGACCCATTTATTGAATTAAGAACCCCAACTGTTAAAAAAATGCAGTTCTTTATACAAAAATTAGTTAGGTGCTGAGTTGTCATTTTAGTATTAAGAACTTTGCCTAAATCGAAATAAAGTTCGAAATAAAAGTACTGGCTCAATAGTTTAGGCTAGAACTAAAGTTAGGTTTCGTTTTGTAATAAGACGGTTTGAGTTGAGTTTAGCGAAGGAATGGCGAAACAATCTCAGGGTTAGTAGATGTTTACTCTGGTGCAACAGATTACCGCATCATCTGAACTATTTTTTTCTATGGGCAAATCCTCCTGGATTCCGCCTGTGGACCGGCTAAAATCTCTTTCCACTACCATGAGTTGAAGGGCCGGAAGATACTTGCTCATTTGACGCACCCGAGATCATCATCATCAATCCGATTAGCAGGAAGGCCAGAGAGACTGATTGGGAAAAGTCTTGTCATTTATCAATTAATGGCTAATTTTTCCAACGCCAGATAATTTTATCCGAGGAATAATTTTGAATGTTTGACAGTTCTTCCATACAAAATCTTTCAGACGTCAATTTTATTGCACGAATAAAAATTATTTGTCGATTGAAAGATCAGCCCTAAGTTGATCACAAATAATACAATTACAAATAGAACATACCTTTTATAATTAAATCCATTCAATACAAAAAAACAAGTTTTTTATCAATATAACTTGTTTAACTGTTACACCTAAGCATTCCTGAGATTCTTGCAGCAGATAATCACATCCCACCGCTGATTTGCTGGATTCGTTTTCTCCTCTACGTTCGTTTTTTCTCCTGCCAAAGTTTATTTTGAGTTTTTAATGTATGTATGCCTTACTCTGGTATTTTCTCTTGCGTTATTCTTGTATTTTATAGTTATTTCTGAGCTATCTATCCTATATTATTATGTTGCAATTACTATGTGTTGTATCTGCATCACCCTAAAAGGGTGACTGGTAGAAAATGCCTCAGACATTAAGTCCGCCCTTGTACATGCAGTATGTATTTTTTTTACTTGTACAGACGCCAGCAGGTCAAGCTACCCGAAACTGTCAAATGTTCCCAATCAACCTTGAACCATAATGCTTTAGTGATAAAGTTGAAAATCTTTTAAAGAAATTTGACAGATTGTAGTAGCTTGATGTGCTGGCATCTGTACATAAAGTAATTTATAAATAATCTTTAAACCGGCTCTACCTACATATTTTTACTTACCTATTTGTTCCGATATACAGGCTGGCAGGGACATCGACACGCAAGCTGTAACCATGAATTCAGCACAAGATTCTAAACCCTAGCGATAGTGAAGCAATTTTTCGTCAGTTATCAAAAAAAAATAACTGTTTCTTAGAAAAGTGCGGTCAAATGTATGGAACAGTTAATTTTTACGAAAACTTTTAACGCCTCTTGCGTTCAAATTTTTGGCCGGGTGTTCAGAAGCATGTGCTAAATCCATGATAACAAGTTGCGCTTCGATGTCCCTGCCACATTGTATACTGTCCAAACCGGAGCACAGTAAGGCTGCTGGCCGGCGGAAATAATCAGGTAGTTAATAGGTTACTTCCCCGTTCTCCCTTCTCAAAGAGCTCTATTAGTACCTACGAAGTATTAGGTAAGGTACTATACTTACACACACACTAACACGCACAGGTAAGATACTATACTTACTTATACACTGTTTCAAGACTTCCTGAAGGTACGAATACACCTATATTATCAAAACAGTTGGATATTTGTACAGTATTTTTTTTACTTGTGCATGAAGTTGTAAAAAATAAATATTTCAGCCATACCCACCCATATAGCTTAAAAATAACCCTGATACGAGGCATGGGTATGGCATACCATGAAGCCCTGAGCAAGGACACCGTCAGACCGTCTATAATTACGCCATGACCTGTGGCACCCTATTTTTACGCACTGTTTGGTTGCATCACACACCTAATTAGCTATTGAATTCAGAAATATAGGTCAGATCCGCCAATGCTTGCTTCTTGTTATCCATAACTTGTAATAATATATTAAACTTGACTTGCTTCTTTAGTATTATAAAAATTAAGGCATTTCATTGTTATTCTAAGTAGTAGGTCCACCATCGCGGCAATTTTTTTATGTTTGATTTGAGTAAGAGTTCATCATCATCAGCAGTCCACTATAGCAGTCCAATGCTGGACATAGGCCTCTCATACTGCACGCTATTCAACCCGATTTTCCGCTACTTTCATCTAAATTATTTATACTATATAATATAATATATATCTATATAATTTAAACTAACTTCAATATTAATAAAGTCACTGCTACGTAGGATGTGCACGGAGAGGTTTGCCAAGTTAACTGCGCGGTTTATTTGTCTGCCAGCATTTGTATCGTGCATAGCATGGCCGAGGGTCACAGTGGACGTCAGTCCCACCGCCCACCTGCGGGGTAATTGCGTAACACACCTTACAGTAGCAGTGGCTGTCATTTTGACAGTTCGACAACATTAATTGCGTTGTTGAGCAGACAAATTTTTCGTACATATTAAGCAATGGATTAGCAATATTCTTCAAAATGATTCGATTGTGATGAAAGTGTTATACGCAATTAATTGCGTTGTTGAGC
This sequence comes from Apamea crenata, assembly GCA_949629185.1. NCBI lineage: Eukaryota > Metazoa > Arthropoda > Insecta > Lepidoptera > Noctuidae > Apamea > Apamea crenata. The sequence goes on along the minus strand of OX451360.1, from coordinate 8,580,046 downwards.
AGACAAATTTTTCGAACATATTAAGCAATGGATTAGCAATATCCTTCAAAATGATTCGATTGTGATGAAAGTGTTATTTGCAATTAGGGTGCAGGAAGCGACTAGCTATCAACGACTTTTTCACTCAGTAACGTACACAAGATTGTAGGTCCCATGTCAGTAAAAGAGATAGATCATATACTAACAGCTGATTGCTAACTGTTCACATCTCGAGCGAGTACTCGTTTGTCGCAGCGACAAGATCTATCAATGAGATTTCTCGCTCAGCGACGCTCGCTTGGCGGACAGAACACTCGCTGAGAGACTCACAAGAGGTACATAAGAAAACGAGCCACTCGAGCCAGTAATCGCTCGTCGCCGTCGCGCACTCGTTGCTCGTTGCTCTCTACTCGCAAAGCTAACAACTAAAAGTGACTTTGGTTCTTATCAATCGCCGGCAGTGGGACAGCTACCTAAGTGCCTACACGTGCGTAGTTCAGCCGTCGTATATCTACATATCATTTTTAGTCGTGTATGTGTAAAATTCTGTTTCATATTATTCATGAGTAGGACATAAAAAACACACAAGATACAAATCTTCCAGGGCGGCGGGATCGTCCGAAAGGGTTACCGCTGCCCTGGAACAGAAAGGGCTAAGGAAGGAACACGGGTAAGTTTTAGTCAGTAAGAGTCTGACACTCCCTTCCGCTCCACCCAGAGCGGGAGGGGTCATTTGATGATTTCCCATCCAAAAAAAAAAAAAAGATACAAATCTTTATTGCAACATTGACACACTGATTACCAACCTATACATATTGCAAGTGTGTATGACAGTAAACCTAGTCTACAGTCTGTAGTTCTATTTGCAATACTAACAAAATTTAAAAAGAAACAGTAAGAGAACACTCGGTACAAAAAGATATTACATGGCATACCTGCAAGCTGCATATTAACATGCATCACGCCTGTAATACCCAGATAGTTAGGCAGTGGTGTTGCTATTTATTCATTTCGCACGTCAACGTCATGTTTAAATCCTCAGAAATAAACAAATGTATTACAGATAAAAATATCAAATGTAAACTTAAGCAATATTGCTTAAGTATTATGTAGGAATGATTGTAACTACGGGTATTTAAAGACCTAAAGATGTTATTAATTGTATGGAAAATAATGCATACGACCAGGGACATCGAGTTTCCGCGTCGATGTCCCTGGCATCCTGTATGTGCCAGGGATATCGACGCGCAAACTCTAACCATGGATTCAGCACATGAGTTTAGACCCCACAACGTCGAAATTTTTCGTTGGTTATTAAAAAAAAATATTGCTGTTCCATACATTTTGACCGCGTAGGTATTGCACTTTTCTATGAAACAGAAGATTTTTTTTAATTACCAACGAAAAATTTCGACGCCATGGGGTCTAAACTCATGTACTAAATCCATGGCTACAGTTTGCGCGTCGATTTCCCTGCCACCCTGTATAAAATGCTTCTTTGTATAGTTCGATATTGAGATAGACTCGTGATAGCACAAGTTTAAACCTTAGTGGTTTTTGGTTGCTGTTTAATATGAATAATCCTGTATTCTTTTGTATAAATGATAAATAAATAAATAAATGTAAAAGGGGGCCAAACTATTGCCACAAAAACCCGGTCACAAATTCACGACAACAACAGACTCTGGGCTGTTATTGAGAAATTCTTGTCGAAAAAATCTAATAACACTTTTTCCTAAACAATAAAATCATACTCGTAGTTCATTCATTTGTGTTATTTATTCTCTCTTCACACGTGGTTGCCTTAGAAATTAGGGGCTTTAGCTTAAAGTTTAAGGGCTTTAATAAGTAACCAGTGGGTGGAGTAATAAAGGTACGATGTAACGTCATGAAATATGAATTGTCGTTAAACAATCACTGAAACTACCATTAAACTATGTACTCAAAATATTTTAATAGCTATAATTTTTATATAACCGAACATAGTTTATCCTTTTTGAGGCGGACGATAAGTCGTGGAGCGTTTTATCGTTGGCGGCAAGTGGCGGTCTGGCGTGGGCCGCGGCGCCCTTGTGGGGTCGGGCTCCAAGCGAGGGAACAGCTCCAACACCCCGGATATCACCAGCGTAAAGGTAAAGATGACTATAGCCGCACCGAGAAGACTTCTGGAAACGTGCAGAACAAACAACACTATAGATACATGTTACTGTTCCTAAATTACCCTAGGCTGATAAAATTTTCGTTTTTCCTAATTATGTGGAAATGTCAGGAATATGGGTCGGTTCCCCTTTCGGAAGAACAGTAATTATAGTACTTCAAACTCTTCACTCATCAACTGTATGCCGAAAATGTATCGCTTTTATTGAGTTATGAAAGCTTTAGTGAAAATCCTTGGATTTTTTCTAGTCTTCCCAAAATATAATTTTTCAATAAGAAAACAGTACATTCTCATTCTTAAATTAATGTAAAATTAAACAATAAAACACATTATTCAAGTTAAATTACCGAGAAATATGAACAAGAAAGTTACTCTGAATTTTAACTTAAACTAAAAGAAAAAAGGCTTTCAACTTTCCACATCTTTATCACAATTTCTTATTCTGTTATTTAAGTTTAATGCTCAAATTAAAATACTCACGACATAACCATTTTGCTTGCACAATCACTGACTAGATCTTATTGTAATCTTTCGGCGGCTCCATAAATAGCCAAAATAAAACATGGAGCTACAAAAGATAAACTTTTTCATGTAAGCAGGAGCAGGTATCCTACATTAGGGGAAATACTCTCTTAAGTCCGTCAACGAACATACGAGCCCGTCCGAAAGCAGTTGGTTCGTCAAACATTGTGACAAATTCAATTTTTCCGACTGGCAACAATGTATTGAGTCCACTGTCATAATTATCGTGTTGTTATTTATTATTGGTTCGGACCCCAAAGTAATATTATGTCCGTAAGTGGTACGGAGTAGGAAACGCCCGTGATTTCGGCTTAAACTACGGATATCGAGCTTAGGGAGTATGCTTCTAGGTACAATCGTATCAGCAGTGCGATTCTGTAACCATCTCACCGTGAAAAATTAGGTGAAGTGAGCGTGGAGTGAGCTGTCATGCCAAATAATGCTAGGGATTGACACTACTGACAACTCACTTCACTTGAGTTTTCACAGTGAGATTTTTACAGAATCGACCGGCTGGACCCTAAGTGCGTAACACACTATCAATCATAATCTGAATCATTTTGAAAGATATTGCTGTTCCATTGCTTCATAAATGTTGGAAAAATGTGTCTACTCAACAACATAAGTAACTGTCAAAATGAAAGCCTGCCAATCGATTGTGTAAAAATCTCGCCGTGAAAATTTAGGTGAAGTGAGCTTAGAGTGAGTAGTCAATAGTGTCAATCCCTAGCATTAGTTGGGATGTCAGCTCACTCCAGCCTCACTTCACCTAAGTTTTCACGGTGATATGGTTACAGAATCGCACTGCTGGTACTGATAGTGTGTTACGGAACTACCCCGCAGATCATAATAGGATTTCATTGTTACTACGTAACTTAACATTTATTTCTGGGCTAAGTAAACTCAACTTAGTTACATTAATAAAATTAAATTAAATATAATCATAAATAAAATAAAATTTCTTGATTAAATAAATTAAATACATTAGTGTAAATTAAAGATTAGTCAATCAATGTAAGAAAAATATCTATGAGTTTACACATGCGACATCACATAAGTCGAATTAAGTCAGTACACTATTTACCCAATGTTATTTCACTTATCAATCAATTCCAAACTAACGGTGCCATATCCATTTTGCAATGACCGAGTAAGAACAACTTTTACATCCTAGATGAAGATTATAAATATCACGACTGAAGTTAGATATTACGTAATTGCTTATTGAACTCGCGCGTAAAAATAAACAAACTGTGTCACGTTTTTTAGCGTTTCATAATAATCAGTATTGTTTTGCAAACGTTACCTTTACTTCTAGATTCGAAGTAGTGTGTCATCGTAATAATCTCATTATGTTTGAAAGCTATTAAACCTATTCCGAACTCGTTATAACTTTGGGCCCGCTCACATGTACCACAACCACACCACATCGCAGCGACAAAGTGTAGGCAAGCAGTGGCTACGTGTGAATTGTGTCGCTGCAACTTCTTGCAGTTGCGCTGTGGTTGCGTTGTCGCTAGTAGTTCCGATGTGGTTACGTTGTGGCTAGTGTTTGCAGACAGACAGATCGTTGTTTGCGATGTGGCCGGCCACTAGTTCGTGGTCTCGCTGGTGGTTGCGTTAAAGCTGCGACGTGATCTTGATTTGGTTGGTATCGCCCACTCGGTTGATTTAGGCGGTAATGTGGTCCGTGTGAATTAACTATTCATTTTCATACAAATTAGCGCCCATCCACGTGTTGTCGTTGTGGTGTGGTTGTGGTGTGGCTGTGGTGTTGTTGTGGTGTGGTTGTGGTGTGGCTGTAGTGTGGTTGTGGTGTGGTTATGGTGTGGGTGTGGTGTGGCTGTAGTGTGGTTGTGGTGTGGTTGTGGTACGTGTGATCGGGCCCTTAACGCAACAAAGTTTTATGGGTATTTATAATCCTATCGACTTCTTTTAAAATCATTAACAATTTACCGAATAGTGGTAATGTGGTGACTATCAAGTATCAGTGACGGCACAGTACCTATAATAAAGTAATTATACTGTGGTGACAGGTTCTTTAATGAATTCCAATGATTGTTTAATCGCTTAAATGTTCTTTCTGTGCTAAGTATCGCGTTATACATTATTTAAATGGCGGTTCCAGTTTTTAAACACAGCACTAAAGTTGTGACGTTTACCAGTGTACTTTAAGGATTGTTTTATTACAATGAAGAAATCGACTGTGTCACAATATCTCTTCCTGATCTTACTGAGTTATATGTTCGAAGAAGCAACCTCTGTAATATATGCCAGTAATACGGAAACAATCGATCTCCCACAGGGAATAGTTAAAGGATCTTACGACTGGTTCAAAAATCGAAGAACATTTTTGGGAATACCGTACGCTTCAGTGACAGAAAGATTTCAGGTACCTAAGTGTATTTGTCATAATAATTCTTTAAGCTAACGTAGCTAAAGATAGGGGCGGGCCGTGCCGCAACACAACGCATTGTAGAAATGCTCCTGCATCACTTTCGTACATTCTCCATGAACTATGCATGCACCCTACAGTGTGGCCGCACTGCACTTTTTGTAAGAAAATATGTTGCGCTGTGGCCCGTTGCGGCTCTAATGTGCGCTTGGCATCAAAATTTATATGGTTTCTTAGTAGCAGCAAGGAACCTGGATATGTGGTCGGTTGAATGCAATAGGCTCGCCTCCTATCAACTCCTATGGGACTTAAAAATAACTTGCGAAATGTAGGTGTGATGTATTGGGTGATACGATATGCTGTATGTTTTCAGAGTTTAGCATTAATATAAAAATGTAAATTTTCTTCCACCAGGACCCTGGGAATCCTCCTTCATGGAACGGCACGCTTACTGCAAACCGTGGAAACATAATGTGTAATCAGTACGTTGAAGCTTTGAAAACACCTGTTGGTCAAGAAGATTGTTTGGTGCTGAATGTGTTCACACCACCCTCTCTGGAACAAGAACCGTTTCCTGTAATGGTTTTCATACATGGAGGAGGCTTTTACTCGGGCAGCAATTCTGAATTTATTTATAATCCAAAATATTTAGTCAAAGAAAAAGTTATTGTTGTTACTGTAAATTATCGTCTCGGGGCATTTGGTTTCCTGTGCCTGGGACTCCTAGGCGCTCCAGGGAATGTCGGTTTGAAAGACCAATTAGCTGCTTTAAAGTGGATACAGAATAACATAGCCTACTTCGGAGGTGATCCAAATTCCGTCACAATATTTGGTGAAAGCGCTGGAGCAGTTTCTGTTCATCATTTACTTCTTACCCAGTCTGCCAGTGGGTTATTTCATAGGGCCATTATGCAAAGTGGATCAGTTCTAATGCCACAGGATTTTGGTTACCAACCCGTTGAAAGCGCATCTAAAGTAGCTTCGCGTTTAGGCTATAACACGTCAGATCCAACTGAACTATTGAAAATATTCAAAAATACAACAGCTAATGATATTGTGAAAGCGTCCCATGTTGATCAATCTAATAACGCATTCGCGCCTTATTTATTTACACCTTGTGTGGAGACTGCTGTTACGAGCAGGAGACCATTGATAACGGAACAACCAACACAATTACTTCATAAACTTGGTCTTGATGTAACTGTCATTATTGGCTTCAATAATAAAGAAGGCATTTATTGGGCGACGCATTACGTTTCTCAAACTCTTGACCAACTCAAAGCTAGTTTTGATCATATAATACCTTCTTACTTGCTGTTTGAAAAAGATAGTGATAAAACAACATTTATTAATGATATCTTTACATTTTACTTTAGCAACAGAACGGTAACTAACGGCTTAATAGAATACTTTACCGACTCTTTGGTTGCATTTCCAATAATGGTTTCATCTGAGGCTTTTCTTCGACATCTCACCAGAAAAGTATATAACTATTATTTTAAATACGATTCGTTCAGAAACTTGAATAAATTTCTGACCCGGCTACCAACAACACCAGGAGCGTGTCACGGTGACGAGTTATTTTACATATTCCAACCAGCCATCTTCTCTGTGCTACCTTCCACTTCTAATGATGTTGCAACGATTAAGACTATGACAACGTTATGGACCAGTTTTGCTAAAACTTGGTAAGCTCTATAAATCTTAAAATTTTTGTTTATATTGTTTATTTGGAAATAATTGATTTACATAAATATTTACAAAATAGGGCCTTAGTACTAGGTGTAGGTAAAAATATTTGGATTCTACCAGAACTAGGAATAAACCTGTATCTCAGGTATCTCACTCAAGCGCTCATACATAAGTATTATTTAAAATTCCTTAAAATCCTTATATAATAATTAATTAATAACCATAATTTATCTACTATAAATTATGGTTATATTCTATTAAGTAATTTATTTTGCTCTTAAATTTTTATTATTGTAATGTAACCTTAAAACTATTCCTTCTAGGATACCTTCAAAATCGAATATTACTTGGAGATCTAGTGGAGGGCAATTGGAATTTCTTGAAATAAATAAAGAAATCAAAATGACGACGTTACCGAATGAAGATCGAATGAAGTTTTGGAGGAACACCTTTGAAAAATATGGAAGAAAATAAATACATAAATATCAATGTGTGACTATTTTTAGTTTACGTCCTTTTTTATTTTATTTTTTCTGCATTAGACGTCGTTAAATTAAAAATGCACAATTGCTTCCGGCCTCCAGTAACCTGCACAAAGTTGTTTAATGTGGAGTAGGTACTTATAAGGTGTATGCAAACCTGGGGCCTCCCACAACTCCTGACCTTGTCAATTTTTTTTAAAGGCGGTTGCTTCTCTGTCATATTAACTATCACCCACCTATAGATAATAGTAGCGTGGAAACCCTACCACTAAGGCCAAAGCTATACAGCTAGGTGTTTCGCTAGGTGCCACAGCCATGCTTGGAGACTAAGAGCTAGTGGCCAGGTTCTAGGAGATCTGCTTATGTATCCGTCCTCCTTCTTGTGAACACGTTGCCGATGCACGATGCGCATAATCACTTGTTGCAGACTCACTAAGAGTGTGAGTGACCCATGTGCGGCTTCAGCCTAACTGACGTGAACCAAGACTCGCCAACACACACTGAGCCAAGCGTGCTTTCCTCTCTGTACGAGAAGAAGCCATACCGCCCTTTGCAGCTGCCGCGCGGCCTTGCTTCGCGTCATCCCGTGTAGTGGGACGTTTGATATTGTTGAGAATATAATAAAATAAGCCTTTTTTTTGTAAGTAAGCCGGAATTTAAGTTAGAATGAGGACAGGTGTTTATGAAGGGATCGTAACACATGGGATTTTATAGTTTCGTTCTGCCTATCCAAAATTACAGCCATGCGGAAAAGACTTTGAGTCTGAGTTTGTGCCAACAGGCGTGATATTACGCACATGAAGTGGTTAAATTTTTTTTAAATAAATAATTTTATTAATAATGACATTAAAAAATAATAATAAATTAAATTGTAATTCTTAACATTAACTTAAGTATTTAAAACGCGTAACAGAACCCTATCTAAATCCTAAAAGTAGTAACAATTTTTATCGGGCTTATTTCAATAGTCTAATTGGGGCACATGCTTGAGATTTTACACTTAGGAATTCTGTTACTTGTTGTAAATAGTTCTACATTATTTAACGCGCTTCATTCAACCCTTATTATGGCGGTTAAATTCCGTTGTAGTCGTCCACCACGACGGAGGTGTGGGGGGACTTGGCAGCTCGTTCAGTTTCTTTGTCAGCCATATCATGAAGTAGACGAACATACCCAGACCTGAGATCCTGCGAATAAAAACATACCTATGTATTAGTTACGCGCATCAGTTACAGTCAGATTTAATAACTAATATACACACACAAGAACAGCTTATAAGATGTGCTTCTAATATTGATTTTCATTTCTCAATTTCACATGGGGTTTACGTACCAAATCTATTAAACAAATTATTTTGTAGATGTTGACTACTGTACAGTCTACACATGGAAAGCCCATAGATAAATACCATGACCAATTTGACCATAGGTTATAGAATCAAACTTCATTCGACTTTGAAACGCAGCGATAGTCTCGCCATGCCATCAAATTCAATAGAAACTATGAATCGATCTCCTCACGGGGATATCGTCGCGACGATAATTTGATGGCACCAAAGCTATCGCCGCGATGTTTACGCTCGTGGAGATGGCGCCTAACTAGTAGTTTTATACAGGGTGGCAGGGACATCGACGCACAAACTGTAACCATGAGTTCAGCACATGATTCTAGACCCCCTAGCGTTGAAATTTTTCGTCAGTAATTTAAAAAAAAATGCTCTTCCATACATTTTTACCGCGTAGGTATTGCACTTTTCTATAAAACGGCTGTTTTTTTTTTAATAACTGACGAAAATTTTCTACTCTACGGGGTCTAGAATCATGTGCTGAATTCATGGTCACAGTTTGCGCGCCGATGTCCCTGCCGCCCTGTATACTTTTTCGTAAGTACTATCCACTTTTATCACGATTGACGTGTAAAAGTGTTTGTACAAAATAAAATCATTTATCACTGGTTTTACTTTATCCAATTAGTTCAAAAATACGAAAAATCACAACATTATAGATCACAAATAATGATATGTATATTCAAAAGTTTCAAATTGACGTTAATTCAAGTTAAACAAATATCATAATGGAAATTAACTTGATTTCAGAGTGACTAGCTCTATTGAAAAGTTATAAAAATGTTTGAAATTGTAGCGCAAACTCAACTTTATTGTGTAGGAATTAAAGTTATTTTTCCATAAACTCATATTTGTTTAGGTACATTTTTGGCGAATATGTCGCGATTCAAATTTAGGTACCTTATTTAAAAGTAACTACTTATAATACTTACATGCCCAGCATTTTAGAAAAGTAATGATTTACTGCATTTAAATATGACTATACATATAAGACCTCCCGATCACACAATTCACACAAGTGAGGGCTGCATGTCTATCTAGTGACTGTATAACAATGAGACTCACAATGAGATAATCGTAACAATAAAGGCACATTGGTGCGTAACAGTAAAGTAGGTATACATCACAACAAAATAGCTGGTCTTAAGCAGAAAAAATCTCCATCCTTCCCGGTAAAGAAACGTATTACACAAATATGGAAGCACAAGTAACATAGAATAACGTAATCGCCAACTACCAACCACTAAAATTAGACGTTATGATGATTGGTGGTATTATCATAACGTCTTACCTGTGCATTTGACATAGTAGCTCGTAAAGTCAGACCAACAAAATAGAATTAATTTCTTAATTTATAGAGTTGCAAAACATTAGGTACTCCTATAAAGTTAACAATATTTTAAAAGCATCCACAAACCGACACAATTACCTATTTTCAGTAAGTTTTATTTACTTATTATGTGGCAACGTAAGAGGAGCTCCACGGGGATCTCATTTGGGGCCAACCTTGAAGTGAAGGTTGAAGTGTAGGCGTGGGTGTAAGTGGTCGTTGACTTGTAAACTTCGGACTACCATCAAAGGAATCTTTGATCTTGAATAGGTACCTCGTGGTAAGATTACGGTCCTGTTTAAATAGTTAAGTACCCAGGTAGTTAAAATTGAAATGGAAAATAAATTCAACGGACATTATTACCTAGTTGTACCTAACTACAACTTTATCAAGGTAGTACCTAAGTTTGTATGTGTAATAATTATTCCCAATTGTACCAACCTACATTTAAATACTTAAATCTAAGAATAGGTGTTAATTATTTTTTCAATTCGTTTACTTTTTCATGAATTTTTCATAGCTCACTATAGCACTTCGCTGTTACTGATTCGTCAGCTCATCTGTAAACAAATCGATTATTGTTTGTTTGCAAACCTACTCAAATAGAATTATGATGTCAATACATAAAAACAATGCTTGTATATTTTAATCTGTAGGTAGGTATGTCATAAGTAACCCTTCGAATGATGACGCGTAATTAATCAGATTAGATCAATGGACGTATCTACGGTGGTTTGAAATTGATTTACTTAATAATAGCCAGTCAATTAGAACACGTTTGCGAGGAGGTCCTCTAGACAGTGTACGGTGGTCAGCCACAAAAGTCGATCAACACTTCAGCTTTTTAAATATTAATTATTGAGCAAAATATTCATAAAAAATCTGAACACAAAGACTACTTAAGTATGGAATACTACCTACTCAAGTATTGTACCCTATCGAATCATTGTAGGTATATCAATTAAGAATTTTAGGTAAAAAAGCAACAGTAGTAATAGACTTTCGTTGCTGACTGTACCTAATGTCGCGAAAGAGAAGTTGCCAAGTCGGAATACCTATCAGTGTCTCTAAAGTTTCGTCTTCGAATGCAAGAGAAGAAGGCTCCGACTGAAAGGCATCAGCAGTTCTTATCAGGCATATCAATGAAGGTACCTCAACGTGTCTTCGCGTGTGATAGCAGTTGACAATAATTCTCACAGGCTACAACAGAGTTGTGGTGCGATGAAACATGGATCTATTAGTCGCATCTGGGCTTTGACAGTGTGAAACCGTAGGTACCTACAGCTCGATTCAAACTTTATGGCGGCTCTGAAGTGCGCTACTCGCCGCATAGTACTCCACCCAGGGGCGTAGCTACCGCTGTATCAACCGTATAGATGATATGGGGCCCCTTAACTAGGGGGAAATTCGTAAAATAATATCTAGAAGCTAAAATTCTTTTTGATAAATGATATTTATTTCTGTAAATTAGTGTGGTTGATTGGTTGGTTTTATTTGATTTTGTATGAGCTTTTCTGTCATTTCTAGCATATAATTAACCCTCTCAATTTATTATACCGGACGCACACTTCTCTTTGTGTTTTATATTCCACTCGTGAGTTGCAGCTGAAAATCAGTGTCAGGTGGTACACTTGTGTTGTCATCTAACATTATGCTGAGCTGAGGCCCTTTTGGCATAATAATCTTAGTTTTCTATTTTTATAGTTTTAAGGTGTACCTATTATTTTGCTGTAATCCCAACTAACGCATTTTTCTTTCTTTCATAAATATGTTTAGAAAGGAGGTGACTACAGAGATGACGACTAATAGAGAAGTGCGGTATGTTAATATGGTCACCCATCCACGGACCTACCGCGGCAAGCGTAGCTGAACCTTCAATCGACTCGTGCGGCTATGTTATTACTTACCCACGAGCCCCTTACCTTCTAAGTCAGTATGCTATCTTCTATATTTTTATTTTGTAAAAACAATACCCTCTGTAGCTTCACAGTTGGGTAAAAAGGGCCCCCAAAAAAATTTGAAACCGGGCCCCATTAGGGTGAGCTACCGCCACTGACTCCAACCCTCACCCCGGCTGACACATGAATTTGCTACTGCGCAGCGACTCGCCTTGTTTTCCGTGCCGCCATAAAGTTTGAATCGGGCTGTACCTTGTAAGTAAATAAATCCGACATGTTTATTATGACTATGAGAGCCAAAAATTAGCCCTTCACCTTTCACCAAAAGTTGAGTGGACTAAGCAGTAGGTAAGTATTGTCACAGTATAGTAAAGTTTAGTATACCTACCCCCCCCCCCCCCTACCTACTGCTGGTACTGTATCCAAATGCACATTTATACATCCAGAGCTACTGCCACCTGACCTATAGGTAAAGATTCCTCATAATCACAATCAGCCTATAATGTTCCCACTGCTGGGACATAGGCCAGGGAGTGGGCCGTAATCCACCACGCGAACCCAGAGCGGGTTGGTGAGATGTCACATTTCTTCGAATGTTTGGTTGTAGGACATTCCGGGTTCCTCATGATGTTTTCTTTCACGGTTTCGAGAGCAGCGGTGATGAAATAATTTACACAAAGTAAAGCGCCTGTCTCGGTTCGAACCTACGACCTACAACTCGTACCTAAGTCACGGCCGTTACCACTGAGCCACCACGTCTGCTTCGACTGGCCCACCAATGCTCCTGGTAAATGAACATAGGTACGTAATGCTTTACTGTGAATGACATTAGTAAGAGTACCATAACTTTGCTCCACACTAAGAACTCTCAGAATCAGTTGGTGCGTTTACCAACATTGTTGTAGTACCTGCAATTTTTACAACAGAGAGACTTCGTGTATTCTCTAAGCGTAGGTTCGGTGGAGTGTCTGACAGCAGTGCCATTTCAGCTTTTTCTGCGGGATATAAACGCCTGTATTGCAGATCGTTATTATTATCTACCTGGTGCAGTGACCACCGGGTCATTCGCCATCTTCCGGTAGACCGCCTGCTATTTTTTTTTTAATCCTTGCGCCACACTAGGAATTTCTCCAGTATCGTGGGTGCGTTTACAAACATTTAAACTCACATACACAATCAGCCAGACCCGGAACAACTACTTGTAGGTTATACAAATATTTGTTCCGAGCGGGAATCGAACCCACGACACGCAGCGCAGCAGTCAATCGCTTAAAGCATACATTTCCGAATGGTCAATTTTTCACCGATAATCGGATTGGCGTTGGCGAAAATCCAGGATGCCACGTGCTACGGTCCGTCCTACTCCCTGGCTATGCGAAACGTCGTCCACGTTCATACATTGTCTTGTATCAGAACCCAAGTTTTCCTTTTCAATTAGCTGTGCAAAGAAATGCAATAGTAATACATATAGAGCTCCAGCAAGTGGACTGACGGCACGGTTATCAGAAAGCTTTACATAGCCTATAGTGTACCCGCTGCTGGGAAACAAGCTTACTCTGTGTGAGAGGGAGCTTTATTTGTATCCTCTTATCCGTCGTACGGCCTCCTAGAGGTCGGTAACAATAGAAAGTTTATTGAGTTTCATTACATGACGAATGAGCACTTATCGTACCTATTGAGTATCAAATAGCCATGTACGTTTGCCCCGCACGGCCCCCCAGAAATTGCGTTTTATGTGTGCACTAATGCAATGTACTCGCCTCTAGGAGTATATGTACCTGTTTCTTTTTCAATGTACCTCTGTACTTTTGAAGATATTTGCAAAAAAAGGGGGCCGTGCCAGCCAAACGTTTTCAGCACGGCCCCCGTGTAACTTGAAAAATATATAGCGTATTGAAAACTTTCTTAAACTCAAGCAATGTACTCTATTAGCACGTTATATGTACCGCAACAGATATTGTGAATTCGTAATAACAAATAATATATAGATGCGGATAGGGGGCCGTGCTGGAAAAAAAATTATAAGAAAATATCTAAAAAAGACAAAACAATCTTAGCCAAAAACGATTAAAACATAATTGATGTTTGGCAAGTAACATATGTAACGCATTGGTTTCTCATACAACTTGCTAAATTTGAAAAATAAACCAATTTTAGTTCATTCAGCACGGCCCTCTATAGTTGCTTAGATCTTTTTAAATATGACATATTTGTGTACAAAATTCGGTTTTCTGAATTATGTATAGGAGTACATTCGTTCCAAATAAATTGCGATTCTGCTGTATTGGTACTTTAAAACATAAATCGGATCCAAAATATCATACATTACAACTTATGGGGTGACCATGATTCCACGTGAAAATGGATAAAAAAAATACTGCATAGATTCAGTAAATCTATACTTATAATAAATCTGTAGAGAGGTCAATTCTGTACATGAAATATATTTCCAAAATAACTATCAGGGGGTGATTAGGGATCGATACTGATGCCAAAAATGCAATCAGTAAAATTTTTGTCTGTCTGTCTGTCTGTCTGTCTGTCTGTCTGTATAACCGTTATAGAAACAAAAACTACTCGACAGATTTTAATGAAACTTGGTACAATTATTTTTCATACTCCTGAGCTGGTTATAGTATACTTTTCATCACGCTACAATCAATAGGAGCAGAGCAGTGAAGGGAAATGTTGGGAAAACGGGAGAAGTTACTCCATTTTTTACGCTTCCGTCGCGTGTGCAACCTTAATGGTTAAAGCTACACAGAAATCATGTATGACGGAAATGTTCTCCTTAAAATTATATAAAAAATATCCCACAACAGCATATGTCTATCTTTTATGGTTGACTCACAATAACACGTGTAACTCCCGATAGCTTAGCAGTTCGAAGCACTGACTAAAACCCACCCGTGTTCCTTCCTTAGCCCTTTATGTTCCAGGGCAGCGGTAAATATAATATATAATAAAAAAAAGCTTTCGGACGATCCCGCTACCCCTTCTATAGGTACTTCACCTCGTGTGAACGTGATCTAAACAATATTACCAATACATTAACTTAATAACACACAAGGAGTTACACGCTGTCGGAGTCGCGGGCACAGCTATTAACAATAATATTGTGCGGTTCCGTATTGCGATATTTTTCAACAGTATTGTAGATTGACATATTATATTTCCGTACTAAAATACGAAAGTTAATCTGTCTGTTAGGTACATCAAAACCACTGAACCGTGAGGAAGGACATAGGCTACTTTTTTTTTACGAAAAACGGCGGAAACGTGGACGAAGTCGCGGGCAACAGCTATAGGTACTATATAAAATTATATATTCTGTCTGTAGGTATGTTACATTTTCACGCCTAAATCACTGAACGGATTTCGATAAAATTGCCTGCCAGCAGATGCCAAAGAGATAGATGGCATCCTGGGGAAGGACATACTTCTTATCCTTTCCGACATTCACGCGGGCGAAGCCGCGGGCAGAAGCTAGTCTTTAATAAAATAAACAAATCAACAATAACTTACCTAATCTATATTCACGATATATGTATAGTAGGTCGCTAATCGAACAAATCAACAAATGTCGCTAAGCATAGCTCAAAAGGCTTAAAAAATCTACTGTACTGTTGTTAATTCCTTTGTAATTGAAATGGAACAGACGCAATGGTTTTGCGTAATATCCCGGTCACTATTAATTTTAAAAACCAAATTTATGAAGTCGTTGGTGCCATTGAATATGTAGGGAATTCAATGGAGACTCTGGGCCATTATAAGTGCCATACGCTTAGCTATAATCAGTGGCTTTGCTACGATGATTAAGCTTTGAAAATTAACAACAGTACAGTAGATTCGATATTCGTACACACCCTTACTTACGTTTTAGAGAGTGATCTTTGATGTTTTAAATACATCTAAAAATAATAACCTTTACAAATATCCCGCTTTCACGTCGGAGTTCGATGACTATATGATTCTATGAGTGGCGGCTCTGGTAATTACAGTGAAGCGATTGCCATCTCACCTTCAGGATCAAGCCGGAACCAGACTTTAACTTTGGATCATGGTGTTTTAAATACGTCTATTTTGTAATAATAACTATAGTTAAATAAACGTATTTAGAATCTAGTAAAGACTAGTTGCTAAAAATCTACTCATGAAACCATGAAATGTTTAATAAGAAATCAATACCGTTGTAACATAATGTGTGATTACTTTTTACAAGTTAATTTATGGATAATACTAGTTTTTCTATGATTATTCCACATGCAAAACAATATATTTCAGTTTTATGATTTTTAACTTTATTAAAAAAATAATCTGTGATTTTATGATAACGTAAGTTCAAGCATGAAACGAACAATATTCTAATTATTATAGTTGCTTGAAAAACCATCTGTGATTACGTGGGTTAAATTATTATAATTAATAATTTTAATTAATAATTAATAATAATATATACCTAATTAATGGTAACGTAAGGTTCAATCAATGTGATTTGTTGGAAACGTATCTGCGACTTTTTAAGCCTTTTAAGCTCTGTAGTGTTAGTGACACATAGTTATAGTTTTCTGTGATTACTCCTTATGTAAACTTAACTAATCTGTGAAATGTAATTGTATTGTAATGTACGGTTCAATCCATGTGGTTTATTGGAAATATATCTGTGATTTTTTTAAGCCTTTTGAGCTATGCGGCATTTGTTGATTTGTTCGATTAGCGACCTATTATACATATATCGTGAATATAGATTAGGTACGTTATTGTTGATTTGTTTATTTTATTAAAGATTTACTGAATCTATGCAGTATTTTTTTTATCCATTTTCACGTGGAATCATGGTCACCCCATAAGTTGTAATGTATGATATTTTAGATCCGATTTATTTTTTAAAGTACTAATACAGCAGAATCGCAATTTATTTGGAACGAATGTACTCCTATACATAATTCAGAAAACCGAATTTTGTACACAAACATGTCATATTTAAAAAGATATAGGCAACTATAGAGGGCCGTGCTGAATGAACTAAAATTGGTTTATTTTTCAAATTTAGCAAGTTGTATGAGAAACCAATGCGTTACATATGTTACTTGCCAAACATCAATTATGTTTTAATCGTTTTTGGCTAAGATTGTTTTGTCTTTTTTAGATATTTTCTTATAATTTTTTTTCCAGCACGGCCCCCTATCCGCATCTATATATTATTTGTTATTACGAATTCACAATATCTGTTGCGGTACATATAACGTGCTAATAGAGTACATTGCTTGAGTTTAAGAAAGTTTTCAATACGCTATATATTTTTCAAGTTACACGGGGGCCGTGCTGAAAACGTTTGGCTGGCACGGCCCCCTTTTTTTGCAAATATCTTCAAAAGTACAGAGGTACATTGAAAAAGAAACAGGTACATATACTCCTAGAGGCGAGTACATTGCATTAGTGCACACATAAAACGCAATTTCTGGGGGGCCGTGCGGGGCAAACGTACATAAATAGCCGACTAGCATAACCGACAAAGTGACGGACGTGTACGTTGAGTCGATCACAAAATCAGTCATAACAATCGGAAGAAAAATCGGCCCGATTATCGGTGTTACAAAAAGTTTGACGTGAGCGGGCAGCCTTTAGAATCTTTAGATGAACGACCTTGCTACAGTAACCTCGCTGCTGTTGAACATACAAATCTCGCCTGTCTGCGCCTGCCATCATGCTATGTTCTCGCTTGTCTCTGAAGCGACTAAAGAGATTTTATTGAATCGATAACTGTTGCTTTCTTTCATCAGATCAGGTTGTTGTTTTGAGCACATCCAGAGTAACTAATCCCGCATAACTCCTTTGTGGAAAATAAATATACAGGGTAGCAGACATCGACGCGCAAACTGTTACCATGAATCTAAACCATAGCGTAGAATTATAAAAAAAAACTTCTAGAAATGTGCAATACTTACGCGATCAGAATGTATGGAACAGCCAATATTTTTTTAATAACAGAGTAAAAATTTCAGCGCATCAACCCCCCCCCCCCCCCCCCGGTTTCAGAATCATGACGTACCGAATCTATGTAACAGGTGGCGCGTCGTCACCACCACTGCCTGTATGGTATAACTGCAAGTACTAGCCTGGGGGCTTACCACCAAGCTCTTATAGCAGGGCAGAAGTTGGACTGCACTGCTATAATTAATATTTTGTACTTAGCCATAGAACAAGAAAGCAGTGCAGTTCAAAGTAAGCACCCTGTAGTGAATACGTATCTTTTAGGGGATTTAAAGATAGTGCCGCCGCTTTGCAATGGAATGCATAAAGTCCAAACAGATCCACACCAGCGCATGAACATGCCTGTGTGACCATGTACACTAAAATAAATAGCGTCACTTGTTGCCCCAATTTGTTCAATTTGCAATGGAATGCATAAAGTCCAAACAGATCCACACCAGCGCATGAACATGCCTGTGTGACCATGTACACAAAAATAAATAGCGTCACTTGTTGCCCCAATTTGTTCAATATTAAACACTATTCGGGCAATCAGACTAATGTAAGTAGCCATACCGCAACCTGAGAAACAAAGGCATAAGTACGTTTGTAATATTGCATTTATTTATTTATTTTTATACAAATTGACTAAATAACACATACACATTTATACCACTTCTAAAATTTAAAAGAAATGTTACAAAAAATCGTCGGTCCTGAATCTGTATGTAATTCGGATTTCTACTTACGCCTTTATTCCCCTCGTGGTGCAATTTAAGCGAAATGAAATAAGACCTGAGTATCCTGATGAATCAGCCAAGTTCCAATATTATTTATGTGAAAAATGTCTATGATTCAATAGCATAGGGAGCCAGTTATTATAGAAGGGTTACAGATCTACCATCAACAACTAGTGTTTACATTAAAACTCGCAACCCAATGAACCGACTTTAATGAATTGTTATAAATTGAATAATGTACATAATGCAACAAATGAGTTTATATAGTATGAATTGAGTATTTATGAGATAAGGAAGATCCATTTCTCAAAACTCTATTTTTTTTCTTGCATGGTAAAGTTATTCAGTCAATAAAATCTTACTTACTAGATTATTAAAGTAGGGGTGAAGGGAAGAAAAAAACAACAAAATATAAAAAAACAACATGCAAATCGGTTATGTTGCTTTTTACTATCAATTTTTGGATGTATGTGTACAAGTATGAATTCGAGGAAAATAAAGGAATATGTAATGTTTCATAATATATACTCTACATCGCAGTACTCGTTACGAACAAACATTACTTATGTTATTTTCCATATAGTACTCTACTCAATCATTATTTTTGTTCGATTGCTCTTCATTCGCATAAGATATCATGAGAGCATGTTAATGTAATACATGTCACAAAAAAAAAGAAAATATCATCTATAGAAATCCAATCGATTTAAATAAAAATAATCTAGCTAAGAAACACCATTCGTTCTTTGCATAATATTAGCAAATACTGCGTAACATTCTAACTGTACAGACACGTAAACATAATGAACATATCAAGGAAACATCGTCGGTGTCCATATGATATTTATTATAGGGTCTCACTTACAGATGCATTGAAACGAACAATATTCTCACTGCGCTTAGTAAAATCGGTGAAAAAGTCGCGATAAAAACCTAAAATCCACATACTGAAAGTCTAAAAATATATTATAATAAATTTCAAATGTCTATACATAGATGAGTGTTCACTACGCGCTTATAACGAGCGTCGAGCGCGCGTCCATTACGTTATAATATTAAATACGATAAAACGAACCGGCGGCTCCGTCCGTACACAACGGCGTCGTCGAATCGCAGATACGTCGCTATTCGTAACCGTACCGAAGGGACTAGACACATAATCCAAGAGTACCGGTCGCTCCTCTACGAGCGATGACGCGACTCGCTACTGCGTTACATAAAGTTCGTATCGAAAGTAAAATTACATGTAATGTATATATACTATATATATGTGGAGCGGCTCGCTCAGACGAACACCTTGGCGAGCCCGTCGGCACCCGCGCTGGCGATGTAGGGCCGCAGCGGGTGGAACGCCACGTCCAGGATGCTCTCGTCGAACTTCTTGCGGTGCGCCGTAATCTCCTGCACGCACGTCTTGGTGTCGAGGTTCCACAGACGCACGGAGCAGTCGTGGCTGCCCGACAGCAGGAACAGCCCGTTGGGGTCCAGCGCCAGGCCCGTGACCGCGTCCAGGTGCGCGACCATGGCGTGCGCACAGCGGCCCGACACGCCGTCCCAGAAGCGGATGTGCCGGTCCTCGTGGGCCGTCACCAGCAGCGGCAGCGTCGGGTGCGACCGCACGCGGTGCGCCGGGCTGTCGCACGCCACGCGCAGCACCGGCTGCAACACGGAGGAACACCGCATACGTTATCGGGACTGCCGATTATATGAACTTAGGTAAATCGATAAGACCGAATGAGTGTCAATCACCTGTCCAGTTTCAAGGTCGTACAGCAGCAGCGTGCCGTCGCGGTAGACCACGGCGGCGCGCGAGGCGGCGTCGGCGAAGTCGGCGGCGGCGGGCGCGGGCGCGCTGGGCGCGTCGTCGTGGCGCAGCGTGGCCAGCAGCGGGCGCGCCGCGCGCGGGGCCCACAGCCGCACGGAGCCGTCCGCCGACGCCGACAGCAGGCGGCCGTGCGCGCTCGACAGCGACCACACCGCGTCCGTGTGCTCGCGCAGCACCGCCCCCTGCACGTCACGGTACTGATTTCATTTTAGGGAATGTTTACTGATCCTCTACAAACTTATTTCGTCTTCTGCGTGCAGACTTTAGCCGGCTAGCGCTACATCCGAGTTGGTCACGGTCACTTGGCTATTTAGTATTTATAGGAACCCAAAATAGGAATTCGAGATTTACGGAAAGAAGCCCTTTTATTAAATTAGAGTGTTCAATAATATATTTAGAAAAGCATAATGGGAATTATTGGAGGTTCGAATAAAGGCGATTATTGGTAGGTGTAAGGCTTCCTATATCTGCCTGATTAGCTTCCCCGAAGTAAATCACACATCTGCGTGCGATACGTCCTGCTAATACCCATGTATCAGCGTGCAACTTGACCAGTCATACTCAGAAGATATTATGGTTAGAATGACCATCGAAGCAAAATTAGCCAAGAAAATCACAAGTGTCGTACCTGAACAGCGGGGTCGTAAGGGTCGTAGGGGTCGGCAGTGGGCGGCGGCAGGTTCCACACGCGGATGGTGCCGTCCAGGCCGCCGGAGAAGCACTCCTCGGAGCGCGGCGCGCCCATGGCCAGGCACAGCACGGGGGCCGTGTGCGCGCGGAACGTGTACAGCGGCTCCACGTCCAGGCCGGCCGACTTCTTGGCGGGCACGGTGCGCTGCAGGTTCCACAGCTTGAGCGTGTGGTCCTCGGACGCCGTCACCAGCGCCGCCTCGGTGGGGTGGAACGCGAGCGCTCGCACCTGGAAAAATTGCAACATTAAATTAGCATTTTGCGTAACAACAGAGTGCCTTTGATACATTATTTTTCCCTTTTGCTATGGTACCTACCCCACACAAATTCGTATACACGCTATACTCACAACAGTGACAGGAACTTATAATAACATCATCAACTTGCACAAAGTGGATTAGATAAGTATTATTGAAGCTAACTCAAAAACTACCTGAGCAAAGTTAATAAAAAAAAAAGGGTTCAACCTGCGAGTTTCTTCTACCAAATGAAAAAATAATCACGTAAATCGCCATAGAAGCCGATGAGACATCAGTGTACTTACATGAAGGAGTCCCAAGTCTTTCTTTCTTTAAAAAAAAAAAGATACTCGCCAAATACATAACCTATTCCTTTTTTTTTTAATTTAGTTACAAATAGCAAGAATATAAGGTAAAAGGGTACTTACTCCATCGAAGTGCGAACGCAACGTGTACTTTGCGTTCCAAGTCTTGCGGAAGGACTCCTTGTTGGCACTGGCCACGTCGTAGGCCTCGGGCTCGTTGCTGACGGTGAGCTGAGCGAGCTCGCCGAGTGCCAGCGGCTCCTCGTCGGCCTCGCCCGCGCCCGCGCCTGCACCCGCTACAACTGCGCTGCCGCCGCTCGATCCACTGCCTGCGAAATCATAATTTAATATTTATAATTATATAGCCTCCTATTATTATTGACGGCACTGTTGGCGCAGTGGTTAAGCGATTGACTGCTGCGCTGCGTGTCGCGGGTTCGATTGCCGCACGGAACAAATATTTGTATGACCTACAAGTAGTTGTTCCGGGTCTGGCTGTTTGTGTATGTGAGTTTAAATGTTTGTAAACGCACCCACGATACAGGAGAAATTCTTAGTGTGGGCCAATGATTTAAAAATATATATATATATATATATATATATATTGTCCCACTGCAGGGCAAAGGGTTTTTCTCAGTCTGAGAAGGCTCAAGCATTGATCACCATGCTTTCTCAAGACAGGTTGGCGATTTCAGACATATCAACTTTTAAGGGAAATCATAATGTTATTGTAATATAGTTAGTATTATTTAGATATTGGGATCGTAAAAACCGCATAGAGGAAAATTTAAGTTCAATGAAGGGAGTCCACTTTTCCGCTCCGAATTATTCAAGTTCTGCTCTGGTCAATCCCAAATAAGGTGGCAATTGCAATCCTTACTTGGGACCAACTTTAAAAAATGCAGACAGGCTATAAAAATTGGTAACTGCATTCTGCAACTCTAATCGTTAAACATTTTCAGTCTCCCCCGACTACTACTGTCAAAAATCGTTTTTATTATATGAAAATACAACTCACCAACTGGGTACTCGTCACCTTGACCTCCGCCTTCGGCCTCTCTCTCAGTCAGCAAATTGAGCTCGTTCAGGACCTCCTCAGCCTCGTGGTCGACTTCCTCGCCTTATGTGACAAAGTAAACAAACACCTATGTAATCAGGCATTATTACAAGATATCTAATAGTACTTTAAAGAACTCATAGGGGCTGAGAGATAGAAAAAACTATTACTATTACAACTATTGGTATGTGAAGTTATGAACCGAATTTGTGAAGCAACTTTATTTTCATGCATAACTTTATTTCCTTTTAGCTAAATATTCCGCAAATCAATGTGAATTAATAATGGATGAATGAATAATTGTTATTACTAAACAGTACTTCCGCTGTAATGAAACAGGAAACTGTACTTCAAGACATAGTACTGTAAGTATAATTTAAAACTGATATTCAGCTGGAACTGATGAGACTGAAAGATAACTCAAACATACTTCGAAACAGAAATGCTACTTGGGTTGATTTGCGCGGATTTGTCGCATAATATCATAAACTTTGTTTTTCAAATATACAACACATTTTATATTTGAAAAAACAAACACATTGTGTGCATAGCGAAGTCGTAAAGAAATTGGTTTCTATGTGTCTACTATAAAATAATAAGAATAAACTCCACAACTGCTGAGTTTTGGATGAAGTTTACCTTGTTTACCAGGAGGGTGGTGTGTCTGCTTGGCATCCAAGTCGTCGATCTCGTCCATATCCATCTCCTGGTTGGTGAGGAACTCGAAGTTGGCGAACACTGCAGCCGTCTCCTGAACCGAGAGCCCCTCTTCATTGTACCCGCCGCCCGCGGAAACCCCGCTTTTACGCGGCTCTTTTCCTGTATCTAAATGACCATCACACAGAACAGATTTTTAGGAAATTGCAAATAAAACAATATTTTTTTACTTAAACATAGGGGTTTGATACCTGCCTTCTAATCAAGACGTCAGATTTTTTACTGAGGCGATAGATTAGGACAAATCTGTATTTACACATAATTATGAAGAGATTGATATCTTGTTGATGCATGTATGTATTGGGTTCAAACCTCTGAAAAATTTATTGAATCTGAATTTGATCTCCATTTGTGTTCTAACAACTGTTATTGGTACAAATTAACTATTTATACTTACCATAATCGTATTTGCGAACCATATGGTTCATAGCGTAATCACATCTGTCGTGTTGCTGCTTGTCATAATTTCTGTAGTTTGGGTTTTCTACTTCCTCATTGTTCAAGCCGAGTAAAGCCCGCACTCTATTTGAGCGAACGTCCAGTATAGTGTCTGTGTAACCTATTTCCTGTTTGAAGGAATAGTTACAATTAATATGCATAATAATCACGTAATTTTTCGAAAAGAATAAAACACTTGGATTCTTCATAAGACTGTCAATAAGTTGGTAGAACGACGCGACGCGATCCATATTTTGGTTTGTTAAGATTTATATACAAAAGAAAAATTGAAGCAGGGTACAGATTCAAACTTTATGCCAGCTCGGAACATGAGGCGAGTCGCTGCGTGGTAACAAATTCATGAGTCAGCCAGGGGTGAAGGGTGGGATACTGCGCAGTGATTAGCGCACTTCAGAGACGCCATAAAGTTTGACGCGAACTATAATAAGAAGTATGTCGTCCTTACTTATGAGAGTCCTAGAAAAATTATGTCACAAGAGAGGCCAGTTGTTTTCCTGTCCACTAGTAACATCACGTCAAAATAGCGTAATCAGCAATCTGTTACCGAACCCCTATTAAATAATATTGAAAAGCCTAGCCTATAAACTAATACTGCACATTCCCAATCCTGTAGTTTACATGCTCAGCTACAAGCTCGATATTTAAAAATATTAAACTTGTTAAATTCAAATAACCTTTAAACAAATCGTATTATCATCGTAATTATCTACTTTGCTAAACCACATAATCTATAAATTATTATTTATGTACTTATACATTGAACGTATTTTTTTTGGAACATTATCGTATTATTAGCAATTTGAGATAGAGATAACACTTAGGAAGAGTAAAATAAATAAGATATTTTTGTTGTACACATACATAACAATTTCAAACATAACTTTAATTTAAATTCTTCATAAACAGTGTGTTCTATAAACATGAGTAGCCTTAAGAATATGCTAAAATGATCCTGATGGAGCTTAGTTGCTTATCCTCAGAAAAGCTGCTAATATGTTAATAATTATACCAGTGTTTAGAAAATTAAAACTACTTGGGTACACATTGCACAGGAAATAGACAACTAACAGTATTCTTCAATTTAGGCACTGGTATGTCTGGTACTACCATTCTTGGGCTCTGAAACGGCAGTTACCAGCTCTATGATTTTAGAGACAACCATATATTTTTGTTCGAAGGACTATTTCATGACATAATGGCTTGCAATGGGTTGTGTAGAGTGGCTGCAAGTTCTGGCGCTTTTCTCAGCTTTTCATAACCAGGGGTAACACATATTATAACATGGCACCTACCTGCAGGTACTGTTTAATGAGCTGACGGCCTTGCTTCCACTGGGCTCGCTCAGCCGGCTCGGGCTCCGCAGGGGGCTCCTCCGGCGGCGGGCGCACGTCGCCTTGCTGTAACTCCACGCCATACTTGAGCTTGTGGAACTTCGCCCTCTCTTGCTTAAGTGCATATTCCAGCATCTTAATCCGCCTCACCAGGTCGTTTTTTAGATTTTCTTGGCCCTTCCTCTCACCCTGGAGGAAGGCAATCCGCGCCTGTGACCATAATTCGGTAATTAAGTAATGTGATTTAAAACAACATTAAACATCAAAAGTCTACTTATTAACATAAATAAAACCTTTTTTATATAAAAACAAATAGCATCAATTTCAGGAAATAGTTCATCTGTATGCTACAACACTATACCAGCATACTGGCAGTTTTAACTCATTTACAATGTTACACACATTGTGACATTCCTGGGTGAGCAATTTGAGTTAAAGAACTATTAGGCCATATATAGATTTTATAATATACATAAGACAATTCTAGAAATAGAAGCATCAGTGAGTTGTGCCAACTCTCAGGCCACTTGACGTCCTCTTCACCTTATATGGGAGAACAGAAATTAAAATACTAACATCTGCATAAACCAATACAGTAAAGCATAATGTACAGAAGAATAATTCACAGAATGCTATCCAATTGTTTACATATAATTTGTATACATCAACACTAACAATTTATTTCAGCAACAAACATGTCTTATTTTCATTATAACACAGAAATTATAAGATTGTATAACAATAATAATATGGCTTCAGTAAAGTAGTTGTTTGACGAATTATTTTAAAGACTATGGAAAATAATCTTTGCAACAATAATAGAGCAAGTAGGTATGCAGAATAAGAAAGCAGTCATGCAGTAAACCAATCATTAGTAGACCAGTTATAGTTGAAACCTAAAAAAAGCGACCCATCTGCACAGACTTAGCTCTTCTCATATGTATAAGGGGATTCTCAAGTATTCACAGATATAAATATGAATATGTGTATGTATGCCATTAATTTAATGATAGAGGTAGAGTAGGAGACCAATGAAAATATGGAATGATTTGAGGTTAATGGGATTGAATACATTTACACACCTACAAGACACGGGACCAAGGCAGGGAGAAAACTTTTAGCTCTAGAAAAATGTGTTTTGGAACTTAAGTAATCTAGACAACATTATCTATAGTAACATGCTTTGTTAGCAAACTTCAAAAATTATAAAATTCTTTTACTCTGTTTGCAACCTGATTATGGTGAGTTTGTCATTATTACCTATTTATAAGATTGTTGCAAATATATTCAAAGAATTTCTTAAGCAATAGGTTTACATAAAATACATTGTTATTACTCCATTACATGTGTTCAGGGATCATTTTACAATACAGCATTAATTGTGTCATCTTACAAAGTTATATTTTAACCAATTATTTTTTTTTTTACTTGTTCAATCATACTTACATTGAGTAATTGGTGGTAGGAAATACTTAAGCAAAATAAAGGATAATTTTCTAAAGACAAGAGCTAAGAATCCTCTAAGAAATCAGTTGTATTTTGAACCTAGTCTCTCATTTACAGTAAATTCAATAGTAGCTTTACATATTTTAAAAATATAATTTTGAATATTGCATTAATGATCAGTGACTATTGTTATTTCAGATAAATCAATTTATTCATCCTACTACTAGAAAAAAAAAACTTTTAAGACAGTAATTGTAATAAAATAGCAAATAAACACAATCAAAAACAGATCTGACTGGGAAACAATTTTACTAACAGACAGTAAATTACATCAAAAAGTAATGAATTGCTACTAAAACATATTTCACATTACATTAACAATTCTATTAAACAATTCTATATTTATCAACATCACTTTAATATTACAATGACCTAACAGTGAGTTTAATAAAATGAAATCAACATTTGTAAATGGCAGCATAAGTTTGAAGTCAAGTACCAATACTTTGTTGTCTGATCAGTTATCTGATAGTTCTGATACTATTGAATTAGTCATTGATTGAATCAAGGCACAACTAGTATTAAAAAAAAACAAGTCTGAAAAGAAATATGAAACAATAAATTAAATTAAGTATAATATTGCAATATGTTTGTCTGAACTCTGTCAGTATCAGAATATGGTCTAATTGTTTTGAAGTCCCAAAATGATGAATGTGTAGTAAAAATACGTGGAGCCAACGACACGACAATTCACATTTTAAATTTCAGTCCGTAAATTGTTTGGTGTCAATGAACGATATACTATTTACGATAAACACTAAGAAAATAAAAAAAAATCACCTCAAACTCAGCTCTGTCCACCTCCCATTGTGATCTCTCGAGCTCGAATCTCGCCCATTCGTGTTGGATAAAGTGCAAAATGCCCGGTATTGAATACTGGACACTTTGGCTAGGTTCGTCATTTTGTTTGTTATTTACACTGACTCCGATTTGAGATCCAACTTGCCCTCCGTTGTGATGAGATACGGAGCTATCATCCATGGCTGTGGGGATTTTCATGACATGGCCACCATTACCATTACCGAACTTTACTTGTCACACACCTATCCTATAGAACTACGAAGATGAACTATGCGAAACGAAATACTAACACATTATTATAACTATATTTCAACTAATGTTCACGTATGTGACACCATCTAAAATATTTTTTATCGACGAATTCATGAATGACAAAAATTATTGCATGACGGAAAGAAAAGTCGCAACGACGTCCGTCCGCTACATTGCTTTTACTTTTTTTTTTCAATGTTGCCATACTTTTCGTGACAATTCAAAGACAATTTAATAGAAAAACCTACTTCGTAGGAGAAGGTGTTCAAAACGTGGTTTTCTTTGTACCACAAACCTTGAAGCCAGGTCCTGCTGACCTGCGCTGCTTAGCACTTACCGCAAACTACAATCCTCCCCAAACGCAAAAAGGGCATGCGTCACAAGCACCTACCGTGAAATTCTTTTGAATTCTGCACAAAAACCGACCCTTGGACCGACTCGAACGGAACTGTGCATCGGCAGCATAACCCTTGCAAGTTATAAGCCACACAACCAAACCACAAGCCAAGCCAACTGGCTTAGCAAGGATGTAGAGCCGGCATTATAATAGTCTAAGCACGGTGCTACATTTTTTGGTAATGTCCATCATCATTCTCCTGCCCTTATCGCCGACCCCAATTAAATTGGTATTTGGGGTCGACGCAACATGTCTTTTTCTCCCACCATACCATGACAACCGGTTTACACATAACTTTTCAGTTATCGGTGCCACTTTCAGACTTCCTCTATATAATACTCATTTATAATTCTATCCATTCGTGTTACACCACAGATCCCTCTCAGCATTCTCATCTCAGCTCATTCATCCCTTTTGTGGCCCAACATT
The DNA here is from genome assembly GCA_949629185.1 of Apamea crenata. Taxonomy (NCBI): domain Eukaryota; kingdom Metazoa; phylum Arthropoda; class Insecta; order Lepidoptera; family Noctuidae; genus Apamea; species Apamea crenata. The sequence goes on along the minus strand of OX451360.1, from coordinate 8,551,524 downwards.
CTGATCCATACAAGACAGAGGTCTAACCATGGTTTTGTATATCTTCCCCTTAAGTTTAAGGGGGATTCGGGAGTCGCAGATTGTTCCCGTGACCTGCCGACATTTCATCCATCTAGTGTTAATTCTGTGCTTAACCGTCCGATCTACTTCGCCATCACTTAGCACGACTGAACCGAGATACCGAAAGTTGGAGCAGACTGGGAGAAGCGCGCCATCAAGCGCTATGGCTTTAGAACTGGGAAGACCGCCGAAATCACAAAACATAATTATGTTCAGTTTTGGTTATGCTGATTTTCAAGCCAACATCCTCCAGCTTCTGTTGCCATTTCTCCAATCTGCTCTGGATCCAGATCCATCTTCACCGACAAGAAATGGCTTTAGAACTGGGAAGACCGCCGAAATCACAAAACATAATTATGTTCAGTTTTGGTTATGCTGATTTTCAAGCCAACATCCTCCAGCTTCTGTTGCCATTTCTCCAATCTGCTCTGGATCCAGATCCATCTTCACCGACAAGAACAATGTATCGGTAATTTATACATCCAATTTTAAAATATTTTTTATGTATTCAAAAATAACATCATCTCTCAGTGCTCATACACACGAGCGACACGCGTCGCCGGCTCTGCGCTTACCTCTGCCGTTGACGCGTGTCGCTCGTGTGTATGTACACTTAGTAGTAATTGAGAAATTATAGCAGGGCAGAAGTTGAACTGCACTGCTTTTTTGTACTTAGTCCATGGACCTATAAAAAAAGGAAAAATCCTTTTTTTATAGGTCCATGTACTTAGTCATAGAGAGAACTGGGTGGTAAGCCCCCTGGGCGAAGTTACTGATGCTTTCGGCATGCCATGTAGAGGCAAAGTTAATTTTAAATAAAAATATAGAACTACATTTGTAGACTATAATTGATAGTTTACCTAAGGACAGCCAAATTTCAGATGTCTTTTCAATCGAATATGAGTCGATAACCTTACAAACACAAAACAAAGCCCCGTAGCGCGTACTATAGTAAGATTTGGGTTAAGTTATAAGGCATTTACTACATTAAATTAGTATTAATTACAATACAGCAAAACAATAAGCTATTTTAGTTAGTTTGTAACAATAAGCTATTATGAAATTGACTACTTGGCTTTTAATATCAACCAAAAAATTAGCTGTAAATACTTGCTGACAAACAGTTTTTAGCCTCTTATTGGGCTTCATTCAGCTTTTAACTGAACTTCAGTCCACGTTGAATACATTGTTCATTAACACAGCAAACACACGCGCTAGTTCCTGCAATAATTATTGAAAGCCAAACATTGACGACACAAAACTGACTGTGCGATGTTATCGAGTCAAAGGACTTACAGCGCCACCTGTTCATAGCGTTTTCTTTCAGGGATGCACCCTCGTTTATTTTTGACACAATTGCGGCAAATATAACCAATAGTGCTTGGTCACACCGAGTCAATTTGTATTAGACGCTGGTGTGGGGTGTAGCCATAGCATCAGAGTAGACTATGCAAGTAGGCATATCTTTCTGTATTTGCTATAGTCTGTGTTCGGCTTGCTCCAAAAAACCTGAGGCTCAAAGACTCAAAGTTACAAAAAAAAAACAACAAAATCCTTCCGGCGGCGTCTGCACGCCATTTTGTTCGCTTCGTAATAATTTAGTGTAGCTCGTTTGTGTTGCTTTACTATCGGGTAACTATTATAATTCTGATATTAAATTAACAAAATCAAATGTAATGACGTTTTTTAATGTTTATTTGTAATAAATTTATGATTTCTTGATATACTTGCACTAATTCGGGTAAACCTACGCATTCCGCGCAGAGCATCCATCCATCCACTGCCACATTTGTTTGACTTCGAGAAATTCTTCCTATTGCTGATTATTACGTGGTGTTTTTTTTTCAGGAAAAATGTCACGTTACGGTGACTGTAAAGTGTATGTGGGAGATCTAGGTAACAATGCAAGCAAACCTGAACTTGAAGATGCATTTTCATATTACGGACCCTTGAGAAATGTTTGGGTAGCTAGAAACCCGCCCGGCTTCGCTTTTGTAGAATTTGAAGATCCTCGTGATGCTGAAGATGCCGTAAGTTTTCTCAAAGCTGAATAATATTTCGATTTAATATTATATGTTTTTAATCAAATGTTATCTATTTATAGATACGTGGTTTAGATGGAAGAACAATATGTGGCCGCCGCGCTCGTGTAGAAATGTCCAACGGCGGGCGGGGTTACGGAGGCCGTGGACCACCACCTCGCTCTCGCCTGCCACCCCGGCCGTATGATGACCGCTGCTATGACTGTGGAGACAGAGGACATTACGCTCGTGACTGTACACGCCGCCGCCGCCGCAGGTGACAATTTGAAATCGTATTTACTTATATTGTGTGTCGGAACCTATCTTTGGCATGGAATCTTTAAAGGTAAAAGAAACTATTCCAAACCTAGTGTCAGAAACACGAAGAAATTGGACTTGTTATTGCGAACTGTTGTTCTTATTCAAAGATTCCATCCCACTGTATTGGACTCACTTATACCAATGATAACTATGTTATAGGTTATCATTGGCCTGTGCGCCGAGAACGAACTCGTCAGTGTCTGCACTTCTTATTGTCTGCGCTACGTAGCGTTCACTTCGCGGCGTGTACTCCAATTGAGTTGGTTGCATCGGTAACTTCGCTCGCTCTGCGAACTACGTAGCTACAGCCTACGTGCACACTTCACTTGTCGAGACCGTCATTGAGAGTAAAGTTCGTTCTGCGCGTCGCAACGCACATCTAATGTAATCACTGCGTGCACTCAGTGAGTTACACATTACTATCCCATTTTTGTGTTCAAAGAAAGCCTGTGCTGTTATGCCAGTCATTTTTTTTAGTAGGAAGGTAGTATGTTTAGAATAGACACTATAGATTAAGCGCTGATCTGGAAGATTCTTGAGGACCAGAAGATGTAAATCATCAACAGACAACGGACAGAACTAAACAGCTAGCCTACCACTGTTTAGGTAGCCCGTTAAATGAGAAGGCTTCTTTAAATAGTACTTCTCAATAATGGGTGAAACGGAACAGTAAATATGGAATACTACTGTTAATAAACAGTTGTTAAAAAGACAACATCTGGTTTATTAGCACTAGTGTTGCAATATTGTGTGTAACCTAATTTAGTAAATATGAATTTCTATTATCAGCATGTTTTCAGTTCTGTGAACAGAAATTGCTGTACTTGTTTAGTACTTACTAAATTAGGTTAGGCGCAAAGTTGTAACCACAATGGAAACTTTTCTAATACAATATTCTGTAAATTTGCAGCCGGTCGAGGTCCCGTCGTCGCACGCGCTCCCGTTCCCCGCGCTCCGGCTCCCGCTCCCGCAGCCGCAGCCGCTCTCGCTCGCGCTCTAAGGCAAGGTCTATGTCGAGGTCAAGATCTCGTTCTCCATCCAAAGATTCTAAAAAATCTACTTAAACAACCTACACTAGTTCTGTGCATACCTACATTGAACAAATTAAGATTTGCTTATTAAAATATCTGTTATTGTATCGTGTACAACAGTCACTCAATCGAGTGTTATTAAATCTACTCCACCTGTTCGTCAGTTGTAAGAATTTTATCATTCCTGTGTATGTGTATTGGTTTTAAGTTGAAGAACGATTGATTTGTGATCATTAAATTGACGTTTTAAAAATATATGGTTATTATTTCATTCAATTTGACAGTAGACATAAGGCCAGCGCACATCGGCCCACGGCGGGGCAGGCTATTTACCAACGCAAATTCACACTTATCCAATGGGAACAAGGCATAGTGGTACTTTTAATTTTAGCTGCAGTAAAATGACGTTTCTTACTGTCATTTCGACACTAACTCTACGAGTGATGTGATTAAAACGCAATGAAACATATTTTTAGGCTAGGATATTCGATTTTAATTTAACTTTAAACAATCAAAATATTATTTGTATTGATCAGATAAAAGCATGTGTTTCATTCGCAGTCTTGATTTTATTATTTATGGTTTAAAACATAATTATTTAAAAAATACGTATAAATAATTGACGTAAATTAATTAAATGCGTATAGTTTGAATTTTATCAAACTTTTACTCCCAAAACATGTCGAAATATAGGCAGAAGAGTTGTTCGCTGGAATTCTACCTAAACTCAAGCTGAACCCAGTAGTAGATAAGGACAATGCGCCTTGCCACTGGAGAAAGATTGAAACAAGAAAATATACCTATTTTTGTTTGATTTTTTACTCTAAAATCCTGCGATTGGAATATCTCCGATACCCACCACACTTCTCGGACCTTTCCAGATTACAAATTTTTCGGAATTTGGATAGTTCCTTACAAGGAAAAAAAATCAATTCCGATGAAGCAGTCAAAACCGCCTTAAAAGATTTTATTGATTCACGCTCCCACAATTTTTTCAGCAAAGGAATCGATGAACTACTATAAAATGGCGAAAGTGCATAGATAACATCATTTCTCATATTTTCTAAAACCGTTCTGTTTTTTTTTTCTTATAAAACTCCAATGTCTTATGTTAGGACCTTATTAAATATACTATCCTTTTTCATAAACATTGATCGATTTTAAACTGAATGTTAATTGAATGAATTGATTCTTTTGTCACATCACCATGTAAATTTCGTTAAAAAGTGGTAACACAAGCTATCACTTTAATCACAGATAACTATATATTATATGTCAGAGACATACTACACTTTTTTACATAGTTCACTTTTTCTGCATAAGTCGCTAATAAAGGTTTGAATCCAACACGATACTATTGGATTTTGGTAAAATAACGATGTAGTAAAACTATCGATAGTTTCGACAGTGATTGCAGTAAAATACACCATAATAGTGATAGTATCGATAGTATATATACCCAATAGTATCGATAGTATTGCACTTTATCAATAGTATTGCTCAATTTCCTGGATAGATACTATCGATAGTATTGTAAAATTTCAATAGTATCGATAGGGCTATCGATATTGTGACTATTTTTCGAGGTCACGATAGTATTGACAACCTATCGATAGTAAGGCAACACTAATGCTCTAGTTAATTAAAAGTCCGACTCATAGACTAATGTGAGTCCGACTGTAGATCAAGGAACATATTTACTCTAGGGAGGTGTAGATTCCAAAGACCGACCACGGAGCATCAAAGAGGATTTCTCTCTGCGGTTTTGAAGAGCGCCCTAGAGGATACTGCGGTGGGACGCGACAGCATGGGGCGTAAAGTAACGGCCGGGGCCGGTTGCGGATGCTACGACATGCGCCGGAGTCCACTAGCATACGTTGGCGGGGGAAAATCTCAGAAGCCACTGCTTCTGAGCTAGCACTCTAGCAGGGGTGGGAGTGCATTCCGCATGTTCCCCGTGGCATGCCGCGGGATGATGATCCATTAGAGCGCCAGCGGCCGCCGGCCGCTGCCGCATCACAAATCGTCTTGGCCTGTAGGGGATACTTTGAAATCCCTAAACTAGTACCTACCTAGTTTCTCGAACGAAAGTTATCGGAAAATGAATGTTATAAATTGTCAAGCACGCGTAAACTGCTGTGATTGGTTGAATAATTTATCAACAGTATATAAAAAATTAAAAATGTACTTTGTGACTGTGATCAACACTTAACGCACGTTTTTCAATTTGTCATAGTACACACAGCTACACATCAAGCTATACATTTCCAGTTTTAGCTGACCTCGCTATGTTTCGGTTTTTTGTGCAATCAGATTCAGAAGTCAGCTTACGCTGGTTTTGTTTAACTTGATGTGTAGCCGTGCGTACATTCATTCATGACATTTATTGAATGCAGCCATATAAAAAGTTTCGACATGATTATCAACAGACATGTGCCAAAATCAACCTCAAATGATAACTTTAAAGATCTATCCACACATAACAGGGCCGTGGCCGTGGTAAGCGTCTTTCTGTTCGATCGAGCAAACAGAGACAAGCTGAAAAAATGTTAGAACGGTCCAAAATAAAATTTCCAGTTGCAAAAATAGGGGACAGTATTAGGGCACGGGTACGAGATCGAGAAGCAGATCGAGCCAAGGCAGATATCCTAAACAATATTCACCAATATTTTTTTGAGCCCTTGACGAAAAACGGTGTACGTCTCGGGCGCGGCCCTAATAATATGTGTGCATAGACCTTTACGGGCCCTGTGTCCCTATCCACGTATAATCCGTCGGCCTTCAAAGCAGTAGTGAATAGGCATCTTCTGTCTGGGCACGCTCGTTCCAACATACGGGGCACCTCGTCCATCGCTTTTCATGAGGCGAGATCGAGGTTAAGAGCAGGACCATTCAGAAAAAAATTATGTATTGTGAATCCAATCGGTTGAAGTCAAACGGCATCACTCCAAATAGTAGGTAAAGTCCTTACAATTGACTCTTTTGTCATTGTAATAAAGTATAAATTGGAATGATAGCTCTAAAATAGTAGTTGCAGCAATTTATCCTACACTCCATATTAGCAATAAAGTAAAAAATTGGAGTGATGTCAACCGTACCCGTTAGGATGGTAAGTAATAACAAAATGATGTTCTGTGGATGTCGACACTCACAATATTTTTTTGGCAGGGTTGGCTTCAACTGATCATGAATGCTCTGGAGGGTTACCAGTTACCAACATAGACTAATATATATAAACAGCTCTTAGAGCAGGGCAGAAGTTGAACTGCACGCACTGCTTTTTTGTACTATGACTAATGCTCGGTTCCTATAAACAAAAACGAATCGTTTTGCTTACGAACGGTAGCATTTTTTACTATCAAACTGGGCATATAAACAGATCAGTAGGCTAGTTTGACCTGTGATATCTACTGCCATAGATTTGCATAGTAGACTAAGGTTTATCCAAAGCTATGAGGTCTGTGCTTCATTATTGGTAAAGATACAGAAGTCTTAATTTTAACCAATAACGGTCCGTAAATTATAGGAATCGGCCATAAGTAGTACAGTCCCAGTGCTCCCTCCAGTCGCATTTGGGATGCTGGGAGCAATCGTGCTCATTTTAAATTAGTAGGTTTTTTTATGATATACTGCGTTTAAATAAAATCAGAAGGTCATAACATATTTTTCACAAACACTTTATCTCACTCATACCTTCACTCTTACACTACCTACCTCCCCAACCATCTCAAGGTACATTCTTACTTTATCGTTCTCTTGGACGCATCCTTGCAAAATTTCATTAAATACCTACATTTACGACACCTTATTTCAAACAATTGCTTTTACGATTATATTAATTTTATTTTTCAAGTCTATATTTTGATTTTGGTTTACGTTAATTAATTTTATTTTGTTAATTTTTTCTTAAAACAATATGTACTACAATAAAATATCGACCATGATATTTCAAATTGTAAAAACTCTCAAGGACTCCACGAGACAGGTTCGACCTAGTGTGGAGTCCACAAGTTAAAATATAAAATTATGTTTCCCCTGTAACAATAATCTTAGGAGTAGTTTATTTGTACTTAGTTATGATAAAATTGTTATTATTTACTAGCTGCGCCCCGCGGTTTAATAATATCCCTGGACATTTCACACAGCACCATTTTTTTTTTTTCTTTTTTGTCGCTGAGAAATGCTTTATGCATGCCCGCCTCGCGGGGGACGAGACGGGGTATGTGGGACTCCCTGTCGGAATGACAGTATACCCACTAAAACTCAGCGGTGTTCCCTCATTCGCCGTGATGGGAGGGCCACGGGAATAGGCATAGCCTTTACCTCCATAGCCCTCCCGGCGCATGCCCGCCTAGATGGTATGGCGGGCCCCGCATGCCCCCCACACAGGGGGGCTACGGGAATGGCCGGGAGCACCTAGCCATTCCCGTCCAACACTGGTGGAGGCCTGTGCAATGCAGGCAACGGTGCCCCCGCACCCGTTGCCTGCTGGCCCCCACGCCCGCCTGAACGGCGGGCCCCGCATGCCCCCCAGGATGGGGGGCTACGGCCGCAGAGGATAGGGAGAGCGGCAACGACACACGCCGACACTCCTCTTCCCCTGCGGCCCCACCGCGTCCGCCATCGAACGGTGGCGGCCCCGTCAAGGCCGCGGAAGGTAGGGAGAGCGGCAACGTAACACCGACACTCCTCTCCCGCCGCGGCCTCCAATCCTCAGCCGCAACGTCTCCCTCACGGGGGACATCGCGGCCCGCCTCGGGTAGATTGCGATGTCGCACAAGCGGCACCGTGTACGTTACCCCAGCAAGAAAGTGTCTCCTAGGGTTATAGGAGTAAAACGTATAATTTGTGCCCTAACTGCTGTTAATGTGCCCCCACATAAAAAATGTGTGCCCCCTGTCGTTTTGGAAAAAAACGGAAAAAACGATTCCTGCTGGGGTAACGTTTTTCTAGCAGGAAAATTCTAAACGAATGATCGGAAAGAGAAAAATTGTGCATGGCCAGAGAGCTTATATGTGTGCTAAAATGTGCCCCCAAAAATAAAATCTGTGCCCCTTCAGGTTTTCTAGATATTGCATTTCCTGCTGGAGTAACGTTTTGATGAATCGTATATCTCTACAACCATTGCATGTGCCCCTGTGGAATAAACATACACGAGTAGCTCTTAATGTGTGCCCCTATGTGCCCCCAATTAGATTTAAGAAAATATTTATAGTTTTCAAGTTATCGCGGTTTCATGAAAAACCGAAAAAACATCGCAGCGCCTAAATTAGACAAGGCACAAGTTCGCTGAAAACTGTATTCGGTCCTTCTTGACGCTAATAATAACCATACAAAGTTTCAAAACTGTTCATGCATGCGTTTTTGAATAATCTTGCTAAAAGTCAAAACGATGGTGTCATAACTTTGACGGCAAAATACAAGGAACCGGCTCAATCCCAGATGTGTAGGTGTAAACCAAAATCATGTGCCTTTATTCAAAAATATATGGTGAAAATATTCAGCTTAGAATGTTTCGTATTAAGTAAATATTAACAAAAAACCCAAATATGTAAGCAACGGCTGGTTATCCGACCAAATTTGAATGACTACTAAAAAGCGACGGATTCATACATATCGATGACCTTCTTTACTTTACTCACTAACCGGTTCACACGTGTTGTGCCTGAGTACACTGACTTAGAAAAGTAATAAGTAATACAATAAAGTGGTTATTGGATGATCTGTGATTTTTTGTGATGCGAATTTACTAATTATATGTTAGACTTAGATGAAAAACTGATCTGTGATTTAAATAATTTACAGCAGTTAGGGCACAAATTATACGTTTTACTCCTATAACCCTAGGAGACACTTTCTTGCTGGGGTAACGTACACAGCGGCACCGCCACCTACCCGCCGGCCGCTACGTCGTCGGCTTATCCGCACAGCCTAGACGAGCGGCCCCTCAGGGTTCCTCTTCGCTTCACCGTGGGCCTTCAAACCGCGGCTACTGAGCCCCCCCGCCTCGACAATGCGGGAACCCACCGGGGGGGACACAGCACCATTTGTCCCAAGCTAAGCAACCTAATGCTTGTGTTATGGTAACAAGATGGCTGATAAACTACTTATATACAATTTTTTTTTGTAAATACATACATATTATAGATAGAAAAACACCCAGACTCGGAACAAATACATGTAGGTCATACAAATATTTGTTCCGTGCGGGAATCGAACCCGCGACACGCAGCGCAGCAGTCAATCGCTTAACCACTGCGCCAACCGTGCCGTCACTGCTGGTTTCACCCGCATAAGTTTCGATCCCGTGGGAATATCGGGATAAAAAGAAAAAGAAAAAAAACGTGAAAAAGTAACAAACTTCCATCCATCCTTACAAGCTTTCGCGTTTATAATATTAGTAGGATTTAAATTTTTCGCACAAAACGGTACAAAGGCGGATTTAATGCCTTAGGTATTCTCTACCAGTCAACAATTGAAGCAGAAGAGATTAGATGGCAGGTGCTTAGTTATAATATAACTAAATCTCCTAACGTAGAAAATTCTCGTAAATTATTTTTAAAAAAAAACAGCTTTTTCATACAAAAGTGCAATACCTACGCGGTTAAAATGTATGGAACATCTAATTTTATCAACCGACGAAAAAATTCAACGCAGGGGTGTTCAGAATCGTGTACTGAATCCATGGTAGCAGGTTGCGCGGCGATGTCCCTGCCACCCTGTATTACCTATAACGTGTATAAGTGATGAAATGATTTACACAAAGTAGGTAATGTGCTTGCTTGGGTTCGAACCCACGACTTACAGCTCGGTAAAGTCACGGCCGTTACCACTGGGCTCCACTGCTCTCAGTTCAATGCTTGTTCCTATTTTATGCGTTGCCATCCACACCGTTAAAACCTGCAACTAGCACAATATACAGTCAGCTTGCTGTAGGTAATAACTTCTTCCAATATCTTTGGTTTTTTAATACTATTTCTATGTACGAGGGGTTGCCCCCGGGATCGAAATTCCATCCGTCCGAAACTCCGAATTAAGACCATCTCCAATTCGAATCGGATGCAGTGCGTCAAGTTAACTTCAACAGCCTTATCAACGGCGGGTATGTAGGGTAGGTAGATGCGAAGAAAACACAGTTTTCATTGATAGTTTGTTTATTAACACTTATTAAAACGTTCTACTATTACACTTATAAAATGGCGACTGAGTGTAACTAATTTAGGTATGTAAGTTTTCCAATTTGGCTGCTATTTAATTTATTTAATATTATTATGGTGTCTAAAAAACTATCGAACAAACATCTGAATCACCTTAAGTTATAATTCACTCTTGAGATCATTTAATGATATTTAGTTTTACATAAAATTGCAACTCAGAATATTTTGCATTATAATGATAATATTGTATTATTGACTTGAATACAAAAATAACGCGATCAATAATCTCACTTATATAATCTTTAAACTTATAAGTAAATAGGTATATATTATGTATGATAATCTAAATTATATTATTCATTTTGAAAAAACAAACTGTTATGAATAGGTAATACTTACGTTTTTTGAAGTGTTGAATTTGGGTCATAGTCACATTTGTTTACCTAATTTATAATGTAATTAAGCATTTTAACAGACTATTCAATATAGCGAGACAAATATGTTACAGGGTATAGCAAAACTGGAACTATTCAAATTGTCCAGGATTACTTCGCAAGGAGCTTTAATTGCAATATAAAATTAGGTGAATAAACAGTTACAAATTTGAAGCTCACCATATTCAGTTCCTCAACAACTTACTTTAAATCCTGCTATGATTGGTGGAAAATTATATGAATCAGATGTTCTGTCTATATGGTCAGTATTGAAAACTAATCACCGAAGTAAGTAATAAAATAGGCCAAAAATAGTATTAAATAGATGATAATATAAATAGTGTTAAGATCAGCCCTAAATCACATTATTTTCAGTTAGTACTTAGAATTTTATCATGGTGCTTATTTTGACTGCACTAACTAGGGCTTCATAATCATTACTCATCACAAACTGTCACGAATTTATCGGTGTTTATCGCACTGGGGTTTCCGGGTCGTACATTTGCAGGAATAATTGATGGATATTCATGTGACCACTGTATATTTGTAAGTGGAACACTTTGTAAAATGACTCTACATTCTTGGGTGATAAAATCGAGTTGGGGACGATTATGACAACAAAGCGTCTTGTAATCTTCTTCGAGTAGTCTGTTTTATTTTACCGGTTCATAAGAATGTTTTGTTATTTTCAAATAGAAATTGTAACATTGAGTTGGGGGGAAAATTGTTCAGTTTACAAATTAGTATAATCATTAAGTTTGAATGAAACAAACCTAAATATAAATATAACTTTTACGAATTGGTTAGTCCTACTTACGAGCTATCTACTATTATAGCAATACATAGTATCTTTTCTTACATATTGTTAAATATAAATTATACAGAAAAAAAAACATTAATTGACGAGGCTCGCACACTAATATACACACTTCCATGTAATGTATCAGTACTTAAACGCACTGAAATCATAAAAGACATCCACTGTGGCAAATCGTTAATATCAATGTTTTTACTGAAATCAATACTGCTGCTAAAACAGTAGAGATAAATGGATAAACATCTGATTCTAGTTTAAGTAAAACATTCGATGTAATAGATTTGCAACAAGTAAACATTTAACTTATCACTCATGCATTCAAACATAATATTATGTAGAAGTACACTGCTTTAATACAATGCAATGTTTTATATTTTGTCTTTTAAAATATTGACATTGCAAATATGACACTTACACACGCTTACAGTACTTTACGTTGAAATTAACATGTTTTTCGAGTTACGAGGAAAAGATCTGATCATATCTATTTATTACTTCCGAAGGGAAAATGAGCTGATCTGATTATTATGACAATATAAGGTAAAAATGAGTTTGTATTAGTACAATAACGTCCGCTATAATTATATAAATAACATCACAATATTGCGCAGTATCAAAGCAGGTCCCTAAAACATATATTTGAAAATAACCGCTATTTTAAATATATATCCAAATATGTAATCCTTATCGAAGTTTCGTATATTGGAGATTCATAATATTAAAGGCATAAGTACTGCATATATGAACCCCAACCACTACACCAGCGCACTAATTGCGTAACACACTATCAATCACAATCTGAGTCATTTTGAAGGATATTGCTAATCCATTGCTTCATATTTTCCAAAAATGTATCTGCTCAACAATGGAAATAATGCAATGAATGTTGTTGAACTGTCAAAATGAAACCCATTGCTACTGATATTGGAATACGCAATTACCTGCAGGAAAATATGTCAGTTGATATTGGATATATATCAATGATATGGAATAATTTTAAACCTCACATCACATGAACCATTAAAAACAATGTAACAAAAATCAATCACATAATATACACAAATACCAGAACTCTAAAATGCTAATCATTACTATCACATATATAATATACATATCTCTATGAGAACTTCGTATGTATTAAGTCTGCATCTGCATTCATTAACACATGAGACAGACTAAACAACACTCAACATTACTGCAATGTTTTATGAATGAATGGAAAAGTGAAAATAAAACATTACATTAAGCCATTCAAGATATTCACCCAGCTATAACACAATGGTCAATGCTTGTCATTCAAAATTCACTCTTATTACAAGAGCGTAAGTGTCAATATGGATGCAGACTCAATAGCAAGTTGAACTGAGAGCTTACATTTCAAAGTAATTTTGTTCTCAACAGTCTCCAATTTCGAATCAGCTGTTATTCTTATCCTTCCTCCATTGCTGCCGATCCGTAAAGGCCCCCATCAATTTAACAACATCAATTATTAATAAGAACGAACACTTTTCCAATCTTTGTAAATACAACAAATATAAAAATATGTGTACAGAGTATCCTACTCTTAAAAGCTCCTGAGAATCATTTTAAATGTTCATACAAACGATAGAACTGGGATTTCCAAACTGATCATGGTTTTATCACAATATTATCACAATAAAAATAAAACCAAATCATTATAAAGCAGTTTTCAAATCGAAGTTTATGATAATTTGTGCACAAATCTAAAATAATATGGTAAGTACCATAGTACATGGGTACCAAAGCATTTTATTTGTACAATAATTATTTGATCACATTATAACGACACTATAAAGCTATAAAACACGGAAATATCAACTTAGATTACTTTCCTGTACATGAATACTTCTTGTCGTATTATTATGTTCCCTCACAGTACATTTATAGAAACAATGAAGAATAATTTATAGGAATCCCTTTTTCTTTGGGAGAATTTTGCATGAATCATGCAATTTTTTTTTGGATTTATAACTTTAAAATCATACTTAGCTGGTAAGTTTCCGACACTGAGAAGTTTACATCCTTTTAATATATCGTTGATTACTTGAAGGTCACAAGAAGGTAATTTCAACTTCAGTTTCCATTAGTAGTCAGTAGGTCACGATGTCGTCATTATGACCTGTGTCTACATATAGAAGACAAAACTGGCATCCACAATTTTTCAACATTCACCATTTTATTGCTTCTTTTCAGGTTTCTTCACAAGATGTGCATTCACTGGGTACTTCAGTTCCGTTTTCAATTGTTCGTTATGTTCTTCTAATGAGTTCACACCATAATGAAGAACAAGCTCATTCAAAGTTCTGAAACATAAGAGGAAAAAAACGATTAATTTAAGTTTTCTAAAGTTTTTATAAGATGAAATAATGACATTTACGAAATAATAAGTAGGTAAAGATTTATTCATTTCGAACATTTTGAGGTTTTCTAGGAGAATGCATTGAAAGAACAAAATCCTCATTTAATATTAATTATGTAGATGATGTCAAATAAATCTTAAAAAGTGGTACCACCAGATTAGCGGCAGCTGGCACTTGGTCAAGACAATGATGCATCATCACTATGAATTTAATTTATAGTATCTATGCCAAATATACAAGCCATTCTTTATCACTGATTATTGTTTTATCAAATCAAACCAAATTATTAAAATTTGATCAAAAAGATGCAATAGAGATCGCAGTAACGTGATAAAGTCGCCCATTGTATATTTTGTATTTTTTAAGGTATTTTTATGCTATGTATTTTTGTGGTGTACAGTCACGAACAAAAGTATGTATCCACTCGGCTTTATTCAAAAGCGATTCACTCCTTTACTTTTTAATGAAATTTTATGTTGTTACGAACATAGCATTTTCGAACCTATAGGTTTATGTAATGTGTCATATTTCAACGTGGCATTCGTTATTTCACGAAAAATTCGCAATTGAAAGTTGCCAAGTGTTGACATATTGGTGTTCGTGACTGTACAATAAAGTAAATATAAATAAATAAATAGGAAAACTTACTCATAAACATTATAGGGTTCCGCAAATCCATAACCTCGTTCAGTCTTAAAGATAATACAGTGATAGACCATGTTGTTACAACAAATAGATAAAGCTAATTGACCAGTGGAGTTAGGCCGAATTAAAAATGTGCCTTTAGGTTTCCCTGTGAGGAGTTTTTCTGCCGTTTCTCTTGTACAATTAACTTTCCAACTTATCCACTCTCTGTGTGCATACAATTCTTCAAGTTTATGTATATTATCATCTTCTAATAAATGCAAGTATTCATCTGTTTTCCCTCGTCCTTGTAGCCATCTGTAATGAACATGATAATGAAAACTCATTAAAATATATTTTAAAAAATCCCCTGTGTGTTATCCAGATATCTAGTCAATAACTTGATACAAATCACAAAATCCTACTTCCTAGTAATATTATAAACGTAAAAGTAAAAACGCAAAAACTACTGAACGGATTTGAATGAAATTTGGCACACTTAAGTTTATAACCAGGATTAACATATAGGTTACTTTCATCCCGATATTCCCACGGGATCAAAACTTATGCAGCTGAAACCTCGGGGCGCAGCTAGTAATTTCGTAAGTCAAACTGAAAAATATTTGCGTTTCTTAAAAGAAACCAAAATTTGCAAAAATTTTTTTCTATTATTTCAAACAGTGCTAAACTATATGTTGGTATGTATGTACAAATATAGTATAGCACTGTCCTAAAGGTAACACCAGGAATATCCCCTGTTTTCCTTATTTTATTAAATTAATGTCCTATGGCATGTTAATAAAAATTTGCAACAGCATTGTTTGAAATGTATAAAGAATAAAATATTCAATATTGGAAATTGTTATGGCCTCGATCATCTAATGACACATACTATAACTCATACAACCGATTTCCAATAAAAAGTAGTTGAAATACCAAAACTATTCCTATTTAATAGTGTACCGAAGTAGAACAAATGTACTAACAGTTAGATACCAAGAATTTGTCAAATCATTGTTGAGCCTTAATTTATTCTAAATACATCATGTTTTATGAAACTGATCATTTGAATAACTCATAACCTGTCATACCATTGCACCATTTGAATAGCGAGAGATCTGTTTTCAA
Organism: Apamea crenata; assembly: GCA_949629185.1. NCBI lineage: Eukaryota > Metazoa > Arthropoda > Insecta > Lepidoptera > Noctuidae > Apamea > Apamea crenata. Next base: position 8,535,550 of record OX451360.1, on the reverse strand, counting down.
ATCCCAATACATTATTATCCAAAATTAACAATTGGCATAACTTTTTTGGTTGAGTGAAAATTGTTATATTTAAAAAATGTTACTTACACTTTATAGCGGTCTTTAATTTTGTAGAGATCTGTAACATCTGACTTTAGTTTAGCAATTTCTCTCTCAAGTAGTAATTGAGCCGTGACTGTATTTCTCAAAATATCATTTAGTTCAGCTTTGGCTTGCTTTAAGTTTTGAACTCTTGTTATTAAATTTCTATTATTTTCTAAAACAGGATTCTTTTCGTGTGGTTGCGCTTCAGCTTGCATCTTCTCTTGTAATTTTAAATGATCTTCACAGATTTTAACTGTTTCTCTAAAGGCATCAAGTGCTTGTTTTTTCATATTGACTTCTTCTCGTAATCTTGTATATTTGTAAGAGCGACCCTCAAAGTCTTTTGTTTTCAATACATATTTTTTGTGGATTTCCTTAAATTTGGTTTCTAGGGTATCATCACTCATGTTTTCTCCACCTTCATTTTCGAGTCGTCTAGACAGAGGGTACATAAGCTTGATGTCGAGGCTGCTATTACAATGTGCCAGGGAGAATTCCCTGTAAAACCGAACAAGCTCCACCACTGAATTGAAGTCAAATGGTTCACAAAATCCATAACGCCCTTCATGGTTATAGATTTTGATAAGTTTGTTCATACCCCCTTTTCTCACTGTCAGAGTATAACCACTATCTTTGTTAGATGCGTTGCGCACCAGGAAGGTGCCATCGCAGGTATCCCGTAGTTTCTCTGTAGCCTCATCTCTGGAATACACAATTAGCATCAATAAGGGAGGGAATAATAAAAATACTTTAACACAGAAGATCACTAACTTGAACCTAAAAATGACTTGATGATACCTACAAGTTAGTACATGTTCTAATATGGCCTATGACTTGCTCCTAAAGTTGTAATATTTCACAACATTTGGGTCCTATGTGAGCATCTAGTATTTTTGTAACTTAAACAGGTTACTTGTGGTGGTACTTTTGTAGGCACTAGACATTTGGGTATATGACATAAGTACATATATATGTATGGACATAAGTTTGACACTGTCCTGTAACCCAGAATTCTAACCTACTAATAAACTCTGTCTTTCATCAAAACAGTTTTAATGGAATATGGAAGAAGAAGTATGCTAAACTGGCCTTTAATTAACTAAAAAAGATTCTTTTAGTTAATTAAAGGCCAGTACTATGCAGCCTCAGACCAACCTGAGTTGACACAATTGAAAATGAAATCTTTTCACAATAATAAAGCTTCCTCATTTCTATGATAATAAACCTAGTGTTGCGTGTGTGGGGCGATAAACAAACACAAACACGATTGAATTAGACTTACCTAGTGATATCACCCCAATACCATTCGGCATTCTCCAAACTCTCTTCGGCTGACTGTTGAGGGGCGCCTATTTCAACCATTATTTCATAATTGGCACTCAAAGTACATACTTATTGAGATTTTCACTTTATTCAGCAATAACTAACATAAACTGAACATCCTTAGCACATCTTCCGAGGATATAGGACCGTAAGAGCGGCTAGATCACAAAACTTCCGCGTTCGAGGTTACAAGAAAATAACCAATTAATTCACTCTCAAATAATTTTAAACAATAATTAACACTATTTTATAGAGTTCACATACACACACTCAGTTAAAACACGGGAAATCTTGAAGTACACTCCGAAAAAGAGGTATCTAGATCACAAAGGAAATAGGCAAGAGTATGATGATTGTTGCTATGGCACTAATACTTCCCTATATCTGTATAAGGGAGTTCGCGTATATGGACATCATTTCTTTATCCCGGAAAAAGGATATGGTAAATCCATGTTTTATACAATAACTCAATGTAACTTCGTTCACTTCCTTTTTTTAAGTCAAACAGTAGCACCAAACCCGTCCGCCATCTATCTAATCGCCATAAACTAAAAAAGATGCGAGTGATGCGCCTCCGGAGGCTCCGGATACCGATAGAGCAGACAGATGTGCGCCGAAACTCCGAAAGGACTATAATCGGATGACGAATCGGATGCAATAATATCGAAATGCAGAATAGTGATTGAAATAGTGCGTAATACCTTGCACTTAAAAACCTACTAAACAGAACAACACTATTGAATGTTGAGAAAAGAAAAAACGAATGTTTTGTGGTAGATTTTTTGCAAAATGTTTACTTATTTTAGTATGTACCTAACTTAGTAGTTTCTTCACAAGTACCTGTTTCTTTGATAGAAAATCAACTTGAATTACTAAAAAAAAATTAAAAACACGACTGCTCTGCCAAAAAACGAACTAAAAAGTAAAAGCAAGTTGTATTCCCTGACTAAACAGACAAATAAAATTGTCAATGCAGTCAGGGGACCATTCTGTGGAACACTTTTTAATCTAAGAGGTCTACCGACTGCAATGACAATTTTATTTATCTGTTTAGTCAGGGAATACAACTTGTTTTTATTATTTTACTTTTTACATCGTTTTTGGCAGGGCAGTCGTGTTTTTAATTTATTTCAATTATTTATTTTTATTTTATCGCATACCCAATCTCAATAAGGTATTTCTAATAAACCCGGGGCGTTAATTAATATGCCCCGTTGCTCAGTTGTTGACTGTAAAAATATGGGGACAAACATGTATTTGCCAAAGACGTTAAAAGACGAAAATAGTGGGTGAAAGCTCTTCGAAAATAAATGGAAACCCAGTGACTATGTTGTAGTACTACTATCCTTTTTAAATTGAAGACTTATGGCAGAAATTCTTATACAGGTGATACTCCCAAGAGAAGTTAGTTCGTTTTTATTACCGACAAGCAACCGTAATTACGATTTATTACGCGTAAAAGAAGTCACTTGATTCCAAAAAATGTATATAGGTTTGATAGCAGTGACATCTGATGGCCAATTCTCGTAATTAAAAACTTTCAAAACATAGTCGCAATCTCATCTCAGCGACAATCAATGTCAAAAACTTGTCAAAAATGTAGGGATATTAAAGGTTTTTTTATCCACACAAAAGTAAATATTATGGGTTAAAGTATGAAATTGCCGATATGTACAGAAAAATTGAAATTGTTTTTTTTTTAATTTAACATATTTATTTAATCAAAATAATTACCATTATTATACACTATGAACCGTTATTCTAGACCTATACAGTGAGACAGCATCTTTCCGGATCTGACGTCACGACCTCTCATGTTCCCCCTCTCACCCGGCTCCGCCCCACTGTGGCCGGGGGGAGGGGGCATTGGAGCTTGCCCGAACAGTCAGGCGCTCTCTTCAAGTCTTCACATTGGCATCGTTTTTCGGTGCGATCACACCTCTTTTAATGCGGGCAACAGCGCTGCTGTTTAGTGTTTTAAATTATTAGTTTAAATAAAAGTAACTACATTTTTAGTTCGTGGAAAACTTTATTTAGTGGTTATTTGAAAACTCGGTAATAGTGTTGCGAGTATTATTATAGTTTTAAGTGCGTGTTTTGTATACGTAATGGAAAAATCCACGAAAGCGCCTGCCGAGGTTAACGGGAGTTGCCCGCCTCCCCCTGCATCACCGCAGGCATCTTCTTCGTCATCTTCTTCGTCGTCGAGCAGTTCCGCCCCACGTCGGAGACGCCGGCAGCTGCGGCAGGAAACCCGAGACACTGACAAGCGCAGGTTAGACTTGCTGTCAATTCAAGTGAGTGAAATATTATCTTACTTAAAAAATAACGATCACTTTTCAAACAAAGAAACCGAGCCCGAATCTGATTCTGATATTTCCTTACATCCATCTGAAGGCTTGAGGGTTTCTCTTGGGAATGATAACCTTCTCACTAAACCACAGAAGGCTAAAATATTCGAATTTCCGGTATCCACTAACCTAAAAGAACCTACTGTTGAAAATGCCTCTGAGGGTAGATTACATGTGCTCAATAAACTACATCATTTTGATACTAATGATTGGCAAAGGGTTACCTAGAAACTGAGAAAAAGTATGTCGCTAAGCCAGGTTTTTACGAACTCGATGTTAACACTGAACTTACAAATTCTTCTTGGCTTAGATTACTTGATAGATCGTTTGGAGCTTTCACTCATGGGCTTATACAACAAAATGAGCTGCTAAGAAACAACTTTCAGCAAATCATAGAATGGGCGCAATCGCCTGGCTGTGTACTTAACGCTGACACGCTTTTTGAAAAGATTAACGCTTCTTTTTCCGAAAACTCATCTTACATGAAAGTGTCTGAGGATCTCTTACAAATGAGTTGTGGGAGACGTGCTGATATCATTCAAAGACGTCGTGACTGCATTTTGTCGGGCGTCAAGGACAAATATGTAAAGGTGGACTTGCAAAAGATCCCTCCAACACAATATAATCTTTTTAATCCACAGGATTTAACCACCTTTTTACAAAAGGCTGGTGGTACGGACGCCAGCAGGTCAAGCTACCCGAAACTGTCAAATTTTCCCAATCAACCTTGAACCTTAATTTTTTAGCGATAAAGTTGAAAATCTATTAAAGAAATTTGACAGATTGTAGTAGGTTGATGTGCTGGCGTCTGTACAAGTAAGTTGTTCTCTGCCCAAAAGCGCTCTGCGGAAGAGCCGCATGCCATGTCTATGCGGAATAGACAGGATGGCCCTCCAGCTAAGCGACCACGCAAGCCCTTTCACGGTGACAATCCTGGGTTCGATCCCCAGCCATCCACGAGCTTTCAAGCGCCCTCTAAAAGTAGAGGCCGAAAGTCGGGAAACAATAAATCCGGTACAAGGCATAATGAAAACAAAAAACGGTCCTCAGGCAATCGTAAATTCGATCAGTATCATAAGTGACTATCCTCAAGAAATTTTATTTTATGGCGGGCGGTTAAAAGATTACATTCAAATTTAGAAGATTTACGGTGCTCCAGAGAACATCATAAAAATGATATCTGGTTACCGAATTCCCTTTTTCAAAATACCCCCACTTCAAAGTCCAGACTTATCAACACGTTTTCAAACTCCAACGAGCTTATTGATGTCGGAACAAATTGAGATTTTGAAACAACAGAAAATCTTGATTCAAGTAGATTCATCTCCAAGTTATGTCTGTCCGATGTTTTTAGTGCAAAAATCAGATACCAGCAACCGCCCGATATTCAATTTTAAAAATCTAAACCGCTATGTAATGCAAACAAAGTTTCGCTTAATAAATATGTACCGTGTGCCGGATTTCTTGCAACCGAACGACTGGGCAATCAAAATAGACCTTTCTCAGGCCTATTTTCACCTAGCAGTCAGCCCCAGTCATCACCCATTTCTGCGAGTATTATACGCAACAGAAAAGAAGTCGAGTCCGGAGCTCCTTCAGATCACTTGTCTGCCATTCGGGCTGTCATCAGCACCCAGGGCATTTGCGACAGTGACAAATTGGGTAGCAGACGTGCTCCGCGAGAAGGGCATGCGAGTTATCGTCTATTTGGATGATTATTTAATCGTGAACCAAGATCGATTAACCCTAATGGACCACGCTGCGAAAGCTATAAGAGTCCTAACAATTTGGGATGGATGATCAACTACAAAAAGTCCACATTGATCCCTACCAAGGCAGTAGACTATCTCGGCATCAAATGGAATCTCGCCCTGAATTCCAAGTATTTGGTAAGGTTTCCAAAATCTCCAATATGATACACCACATACTACAGGTAAATCGATGGAGTTTGCACGACGCTCAATGCTTGCTAGGCATGCTAAACTTTGCAGCCTTCGTTGTGCCCAGAGGTCGGCTTCATTGCCGCCCGGTACAATTACCTTGTAATCGGCTTCCAAAGCACCAAGCACACTTAAAACGTCCACTCGAGTCGGAAGTGTCGACGACCTTAATGTGGTGGTTACGAGCTCTGTCTACAAGAACAGCGATACATCCAGATCCTGTCTCACACTATGTAACGACAGAGCATCTGCCAGAGGCTGGGGTGCCATAGTAGACGACGCTTGTCTGAGCGGAGTATGGTCCCCGGAGCAGAAAAAAAAATTTGGCACATGTCTCACTGTATAGGTCTAGAATAAGGTTCCGTATATAATAACTGTTTTATTTTCAGGTAAAACATTATATTATATAAGCAATTTAAAGGAAATGTGGGCAGTTATACAGGCCTTAACCAATCGTCAGCGATCGCTATGTCATTCAACCGTGCTAGTTCAGTCAGACTCACGAGATTGCAAAGACTCGAACGCAGAGTTTCACGACGCCTTCAGCAGAAGGTGGTCATACCGTCGAGCGTGGATATTCCCACCACCACACCTAATTCCACGAGTTCTGTCACACCTCAACCTGTGCAAGGGTCGATACATCCTAATAGTACCGCGTTGGTCCAAAGTGTTTTGGCGGCCAGACCTGAAGAGGAGAGCGGTGAGTGCTCCTTTACCCATATTCAATCTTCATCGGCGGTTACTAGATACACGGACTTATCTGCCTCCGGTTCACGTGGACCAGATGTATCTAGAGGCATGGCTAGTGAAGGGTGGTGTGCCGAATTAACAAATTGGTCTCAAAACGAAATAGACCTACTTAATTCTAGCTGGCGACCCTCTTCCAAGAAAATGTATGCTGGTATTTGGAAAAAGTGGTTAAATTGGTGTACTCATAATAATTTCAACCATACGAACCCCTCTGGTGACCAAGTCGCTAAGTACCTAGCATACTTGCACTTAAATCTTAAACTGTCTTATAAAACTATTTTAGTTTATAAATCAACAGTTGCCACTTTGGCTTGTTCTAACGGAAAAATCATAAGCAGTGATCCTATCGTTCAGAGAATGTTAAAAGCTATTTCACTTGCTAACGTTGATTCCAAACCTAAAGAATCTTTCATTTGGGATCCAGGTATTGTGGTAGAATGGCTCAGCTCTAACCAGCCGCCTCATGCAAGTTTATTCCAAGTATCTCGTCGCACAGCACTGATTTTGCTACTCGCTTCTAGTCGTAGAGTCCATGACCTGACACTGTTACGGGTTGATGGTGCACATTTTGAAGACAACTCTAATCATATTGTTTTACACCCAGCATTTGGCTCAAAGACAGATAGCTATACACACAGACAATCATCATGGAAATTGCACATACATACAGATAAATCCATATGCCCTGTATGGTGGATACATAAGTTGATAGAAGTATCGTCATCACGTAGAATTAACAATGACATTAATCATTTATTTATATCAACTCGTGGCAGAGTCAGGCCAGCCTCCCGAACAGTGATTGGAGGTTCGGTTAAAACTATTCTTAAGGAGGCAGGAGTAGAGGCAACTCCTGGTAGTACTCGAAGTGCCGCAGCATCTCTCAACTGGCTTGAGTGCCACAATATTGACGAGATCATGGCAAAAGGGAACTGGCGTGTCCCTAACACATTTGCACGGTTCTATTCAGCCGAAATTAACACATTGCAAAGTCGTAACAATTTATCTCTGACATTTGAAGCTTTGTAGATTCTAAATAGTATATGATTACCTACCTATTAATCAATGTTATTTCAATAAATAATTCAGTTCAAAGCTACATATTGTTATATTAAGTTAAATTGATTTATTTATTTAATCTAAGGAGATATGATATGCATGACTAATGTAACTTAAGTTCAAAGCAAATCTTAATTCATCGAATATCATATCATTGTGGTACTAATCATGTTATGTCAATTTCTAATAATAATGTTCTCACACAGTAATATTTTGTTTAATATAAATACCCCTAGGTACCTATATATTAAACAAAATTATTTAGATTCTTTTTCACACATTGGCATAATACTTAGCTTGCCACCAGGCGATAATAAACACATCTCACTGTATAGGTCTAGAATAACGGTTCATAGTGTATAATATAATGTTTTACCTGAAAATAAAACAGTTATTATATACGGAACCTTATTCTAGACCTATATTTTAATCCTGCCTGGTGGACTCATAATCCACTGGAAGTGAGATGCAATGTGAAGAGAGCGCCTGACTGTTCGGGCAAGCTCCAATGCCCCCTCCCCCCGGCCACAGTGGGGCGGAGCCGGGTGAGAGGGGGAACATGAGAGGTCGTGACGTCAGATCCGGAAAGATGCTGTCTCACTGTATAGGTCTAGAATAAGGTTCCGTATATAATAACTGTTTTATTTTCAGGTAAAACATTATATTATCTATACATTGCTGCCATCTAATAGGAAGCTCATTTATACCTTTGCGATAGGTAGTCCGTTGGAGCAATGTCTGGTGAATACGGAGGGTGAATGCTTTCTAATTGCAGTTCCTGTAGAGTTAAAACGATTTCTCGTGCTGTATGAGGTCTCGCGTTAAAAGTGGATACTTTTCATCACATGTCACAATTCGATCCAATATTCCTTCATTTCTGTATCGATTCAACAAGGCACCACAAGTTTCAACACGCGTTTCTTTCTGCAGATCAGTCAAATCATGAGGTCGACATGGTCTCCTATTTTTTTTTTATTGATTTGACGCAAATCAGTCAATATTGTTGGTAAGGTAAGGTTAAACGTCTCTTTCAATTCATTGTTATTCACCTGTGTGGGCGGTCTTCCACGTGGTTCGTTCTTCAAATCAAAGTTTCCATCACGAAAACGTTTAAACCAAAATCGCACGGTGCGTTCATTAGCAGTCCCCTCTCCAAACGCAACATTGATATTGCGACCTGTTTCTGCCGCATTAGTTCCGCGTCGGAACTCGTATTCAAAAAATTAACTTGAATTTTCGAAGTATCCATCTTTCTTATCTAAGCTGAATAAAAAAAACAACTGAAAGTCAATAATCGAATGTTGCACATCTTTTAAAAAAAGAACTTCATAGGTACTATGTGAAAAAAGTTTCACTCAAAAATCTCAAACCATGAAGGTTCTATGTCAATTCGAAGTACCTATTACAATAAAACGGCAATTTCATACTTTAACTCCTATTATAAACAAGACAACGGCGATTTGTAGACGTCGAACAGAGCTGCCACCTGTGACGAGCTTTCAGTTTCTATCCCCATTCCCGATTTAATTCAATTTATAGGAGAAATCGAATCATGAAATCTGGTAACACATGCAATGCAGTAAGACGGGTGCGGGTGGCAACACTGGCAACTGGCGTGCGAAGTGTCTTTGTAAATTTCTTATCTGTCTAATCAAAAATGTTTTTTATTTTCATTTTTGCTTGGGCATTGTGAAATTAATAAAATAACAAATTAATAATGTACTGTTGTATTGAAATTACGGTGTTATGAAATAACAGAAAAGGAAATCATACAAAAAAGCTGCGGTGTTTTACAGAAATGTTATTTAACTGCGGTCCTATCCACCGATTCTCAAAATGTGTATCAAAGCTAGTACAATAATATTTTGCTCATTTTTCCTGTACGTTTCGTCCACGCATATAAAGGGAGAATTTTCGACAAATGAATTTTTCAAGTTCCTAGTGAAATTCGGGTTCCAGAAGACACACATCCATTATCAAAAGGAAACATATGGCTATATTTTCGGGAACTTGACAGCGAATGATCAGTTCAAATACCCTATAACGTTCGCTGTATTAGACAGAGGTCACTTTTTACACTATTACAAAAGCCGTGATATTGGTGATAAAGAGCTAGCATGCCAGGTTATGTTCCAAAATTTGAATGAAACAGCCTATCATCCGAAATGCAATGCCTATGGTCAAGATCTGTTTAGAAGAATTCCATGTCCGAAAGGTGGTCTGTGTATGGATGAAGATACACCATGGAATGTGATAAAGAAGAACCAGTTTACGTATGTTATTAAAAACTCTGGGCAACCAAGGTAAATGATAGCTGATTTAATCTATAATTAATCTATTCTGTGGTCAATTTTCCTTAAGCCAATATTAGATGAAAATAGAAGTGTTTCATCTTATAATAGTTTTTTTTTAAGTTGAACATTTTTATTTCTTTGGTCTTCAGTTAGCTTCGTAACTTTACAATGTTATTTTTTTCTCACAGGTTTTGGTATGTATCAATGGTGTCATGTTACCTAGATGAGGTTTCCTGTACATGGCACCATTACACTGGAGCACCTTCAAAGGACAACAAAACCCTGACAAATATACCGCAGACTATAAACTATGATTTCTGGCTGGTCAATGGAAGTCCCAACTTATCATTCTACAACACATTGCTGTACCAGTTTTCATTTGATAGACAGAACACACTGGAATTGTATCTTGTATTCTGGCTGTGCTATATTATCCTATTGCCCGTACAGATTTATGCTGTCAGGTAAGATTTTAAAACAAATTTTTATTATTTAATGTTTGTTTACATACACCATTATGTAAAATTAATTAATGCATTTTCAGAGATATTCACTCCAAAACTTTTAGATCAATAGAGTAAGCAGTATTTTATGTACTTACTGTGATTTTTGTGTAACTCAATGCAACATCTTAGAGCTTTCTCAATTTTTAAGATTATCAGATACATATTTCATTGAATTTACTCTTCATATAACCTGTATTTATACCTATTAATCATATTGCTATTACTATACTATTTTCTATTACATTATTGCTTTGAATTTAGAAACAAAGATGCATAGTAAATGAACCATTTAATTTCAGAACACAAAAGCATCCAGTGACAAAGTTGTTTACATTCAGCCTTGTCCTGGAGTTTATTGCTCTATGCTTCAATGTGCTACATACTGTGAAGTTTGCTGTGGATGGTGTAGGGTTTGCTGGGCTGGCAGCTGCTGGGGATGTTTTAGATATTATGAGCAGAGTGAGTCACAATTTATCCTCTTACACTAATTAATCTGTCTGGTTGTGTGTGACTGGTCATTGTTTATTTTTAATCAGAATATAACTGTACCAGTTATTCTCTCTCTGTGATAGGTCACATACTTGGCCCAAGTCAAAGATGAAAACACCATGTATATTTGTTTCAACTTTGCTAAATGCAAAATGTTTTGGTGTATAATTTTATTTATCAATATTGTAGGGTGCATGATTTCTGTGTTTAAATCTACAGGGTTAAATTAAATTAGCGATTACTAGGAAAACCAGACAGACATGTTTAGTATAGATATCTAAACAGGACAAACAAAAAAAAAGACTGCAATAATTGTTGACTCCAACAAAAATCATCAAATCTTTTTTTTGTACCCATCGGGGTTTATTCATAAACGATGACTAAAGTTAAGTAACGTTTAAACGTCAAAAATGTATGGTTAAACAGTCGCTAATCACTGCTTAACTTTAAGCAACGTTTATGAATAAAGGGGTTTATGTCTGTGGAGTTTTGCAAGCTAATTTATTTTTACCATGTATATGTGTTCATGCTTTTAATTTAAATTTTGTTAAGATAAGTAGGTAAATTAGTAATGTTCAGTTTATTCTTTGTATGAATTCATTTTGTATTGCATGCCACTGCTTCAGCCTGTATCCTGTGTGACTACTAATAGTACTGATGCAGATAGCTTGACAAAGTTGTAACATACCATACACTCAAAAGTAATAGTGTTGTCCTAAGCTTCTTGTCTAGCATGTTTATACAGTATATTGAAATTCCTCAAAAAACTGTTATAGGGTCACTTTGTTTGGCATGCAGTAAGAAATGCTAGTATTGACTCACAGTATTCAACACATACTGATGTTTGTGTTGGTTATTCATTCATTATATTTTGATGGCCTATTTCCATAATGAACAGCATATGCAAGTGGACTTTTTATTAATATGTATATTATATTGAAGAATACCTTTATCCTGTATGGAAAATTCTGTACTTAGATGTTTCCTTATAATTATTTTCGCCAACTCATTATATTGCTGGAGAAAGCCGAGAAGGAAGTGATATGTTTTGTTTAGGCCTTTTACGTTTTTTAGATTTGCAGTCATTGAGTTTCCGTTTTACAATAAGTATTATATTTATAGGTACTAAACTCAACTATTTCTAATACCTAATATAGTACATGAATAAATAACTGATCCCTTTCATATCTCTCGGGTTTAATATAAATATTTATGCATTTTTAGTTATTTACATACCTACATTTTATTGCATGCTACAAATACCTACATATAGTTACTTATCTACCATAAAACTACACAACAATAATGAATATTTATTGTATTTCAGACATTGTTCATGTTGCTCCTACTTTTGTTAGCAAAAGGCTGGGCAGTGACTAGATTGGAGCTCACATACAAACCATTAGTATTCGGAGTCTGGCTTGCTTATGGAATTGTTCATATTCTACTTTACGTTTGGAATACAGTGAGTATATTAGTATTTGAAACAAATTTTGACTTTAAAAACAAAATGAGGAGACTTACAGACGAACCCAATAACCTATTTTCAGTTAAAGACAGATTGCTACTGATGGTAGCCACTATAATCATTAACTGCCAGTATTATATATAATCATACAGATCGCTACTGATATAGATTATGGAGATGACAAAAACTAGAGATAGATATGTTTTTCTACTTCCGGTATGTCAAAACTGGTCATAGATAGGTAATTGGGTTTGGTCATTAGGCATTGAAGGTGAAGTTTTTTATAAGGTATAACAAAACATACCTACTGTAATGTAGCGTAAAAAAAGAATTACAATACGCCTGTTACTTCTATTGTGTATAAAATGTTTTTAATAACCAATACCGTACTGGTGACCTTAATTCGGAACAATCTCTTTTAAAACACAATATTATTTATTTATAGACTGAAGTGGACATCATAGAAGAGATCGACGAATACCAAACATGGCCTGGTTGGTTGATCCTTGCGCTACGCGTAGCGATCATGACTTGGTTCGTGCTAGAACTTAGATATACAATGATGTATGAACACAATATGCCAAAGCTTAACTTTTTACTACACTTCGGCGCATCTAGCCTTGTGTGGTTCGTGTACTTGCCGATTATAGCGCTGATTGCGCTGCAGATCAGCCCTCTGTGGAGGTTCAAGTTTTTATTAGGTGAGTGTTACAGTTTCTTTCTTATTATGTAAGCCCAGCAACATTGCGCAACTCTTTTACTTAAAACTCGTTACAATCACCTCAGTCGCGATTCAATTTCATTGCTAGAATGTGGGTTAAATTTATTAATGACAATATTTTGAAATCGTTCTATATCTGAGATATAATTTTTAACCGACTTCAAAAAGGAATTCTCAATTCGCATGTATTTTTTTTATGTTTGTTACCTCAGAACTCCGTTATTTATAAGCCGATTTGCAAAATTCTTTTTTTATTTGTAAGGATATACTTTCAGATTTTTATATAATTTCGATAGGACCACCCATAGAAATTTCATCGAAAACTTACTGGAAAAATTCCAAAAAAAAAGAAAAAAAAAATACTTACTTCAAAATTACTGGTAAAAATTACAATATAAAAGTGAAAAATAAAAACTTTTTTTGCAAAAAAAAAACAGCTGACTTTAAAGTTGTTTTTCACTTTATAGTCTCTTTTTTGGAAGTCTATTGTTTGATTTTTGCAAAAAAGTTTTTTTAGTGTAGGTAAGTTATAGTTTTCTGCCAAAGCGATTACCATTTATTTAAATATTTTCTCTTCTAACTAACTTTCAGTTAGACCTATGCAGAATAGATTATTAATATTGCAGTTGCTGAACAACATGTAAATATGTTTCCTTCTTCTAGCAAGGTAATGGACTCTCGTTAAATTGTCACGGCCATGGTCACGTATGGGCAATTATCTTTAAAGTCATAAAGTCGTGTTTGTGAAACTTGTTGGTGTAAAATAATTAAGTTATCGGAAATTAATTATTGTAATTTTTATTAAATCGAGCTATGTTTATTAATTGTTTAAAACGCGCAACGACTTATAAACAATACATAATAATATGGGCCACGCACGTGGCTGATTCTATATTATAGAATCAGCCACGTGGCCCATTCTGTATGAGTCTAAATATTTTAACGAGTATAGGTACGTAATGAGCATTTTCGTTTCATTAAAACTACGTAAATCGGGCGTATCAATGGGATTACCAAACCGTAGTAGGTAGTAGCAATGTACGCATGTCTACACTTAGTAACGTCCACTCCAATCTGTTTCCCACGTCATGGAGTCGTTACGTGAGAGAGGCACGTTCGTTGAGGGAATTAGGCCTCGTAAATAAATAAGGAAAGGCTCACTAATTAAAAGGAGGTAATAATTTACATACATTTTTAATAAAAAACTGAACATTTTGATGAGCCACGGACAATGAAAAAAAACTTCCTATAAAAATTAAATTAAATGGGAAATTCCATCGATCGGTCACACGGATAGTACGCACGAGGAAATTATCAAGCTATATACATTTCCAGTATACGCTGACTTCTCACTGTACGAAAAGCCTATACAATGTGAGGTCAGTTAAAATTGGAAATATATATCTTGATGTGTCATCGTGTGTACGGTATAAACGCTATTTGCACTGATGCCTCCATACCCGATATACCTACAATATTATTTCAATCTAGCTACATAAAATACTACACTTGTTTTCAGGTATCACATATTCAGCGGACTGTCTCTCGTTTTGTGTGATGGCTCACCTGCTGTGGCCGACGCGCTCAGAACAATACTTATTACTAGCTCCCTCTGACTATACAGGTATTTATTAATAAATTATTCCTATTTTTTTCTGTTATGTACTTACTTATAATGTTCATCATCATCAGCCTACAGCTGTCCACTGCTGGACATAGGCCTATCCAATTGCACGCCATTCAGCTCGCGATTCTCGGCAACTCTAATCCAGCTGCTACCAGCCACCCTCCACCTCGTATCTCCACCTAGCCTGAGTACGTTCTACCTTACGTTTGCCGATTCGCGGTCTCCACTCAACAACACATTACGCACTTACCTACAATGTTAATACAGAAAAATGACGATCGCGACCTGGTCCTGAGTTCGATCCCTAAATCGGGCAGAGCTATTGGCCTTTTCATTAAGAATTTCTGAAGAGTAAGGGCCGGTTGTTTCAAACGGTTAGTTACCGTAACATACGTACGTCAAATAATAACGATTACGTACTCGTTACTATTTGACTTAAGTCAAGGCCATAATTTTGTAATTGTAAATTAAAACAACGCTTTTTTTGGTTCGACGATAGTGTTAGCGCCATTTCTGACGTATATACGCATGCGTCATGTCGACGTGAAACAACCCGCCCTAACAGATTTTAATGGAACCAGTGTCCGTAAACCCCTGTTACATAAGACTTAAACATTACTGGCGAAATGTGGCTCTAGCACTATAACACGTCTGTCTATCAGAGAATAAAAGGTGTTACATTGTTTTGTTTGTTGTTGTTCAAGGAAGGAAAATAACTAAATTAAAATACTTAGATCGTGCAGCTGCAATTAACCTATTTACTATTTTAAAGTATCTATTGTTTACGTATAGATTAACATTATATTATTACAATACCAACATTACAAAGGTTTATAAGTTATAACAAAATTAGAGAACCTCATGAATTTGATATTATCGTAATTTCTGGTTTACCTACTTGTTTAAAGACCACGTTACGATAACGCGCTATTCAAAGCATATCAATAATGGTCAGCCATGAAGTAGAAACAAATCACTTTACGTAGTTAAATGCCTCAATAATGGAAGTCATCGTAATGCGTTATAAATACAATGTGGTCTATATTATTGTATTGTGCTCTTATCTATCTACCAGTCGGTCCATTTGCTAATTGGTAGGTTGTGGGTGTAATGTCAACGATGTCGTATATGACTCAAACTCGCAACGATCGATAAGCTGCCTGTCTGTGAAACGCAGCAGAGAAGTACCTACAGCTAGGATAACAGTATCCAATAGAAATCATAAAAATCTACTCCCTCTTCTTCGTGTCGCTTGCACGTCAGTTATTCAAATTTTGTTGGTCCAAAACTTCGCTACTTCCACGGCGTTATCGATGGCAGCGCAGAGGTCACTTCAGCTGCATGTTTTGGGGCACAGGGGGCAGGATAGCAGGTATAGTTTGTGACACAGCTCCACATCTGTGGATGTGGAGCTATGTCACAAACCTATATACCTGCTACGACGACGACGAGGAGTTTACGACCAGCAGGACACACCCTGCTGCCGTTCAGATTACTCGTTAAAATTCCTAAATTCTGTAAATGCAAGTCTTTGAGTTAAGTGGAATGCTATATGTATAATGTTCGCAATTCTCCGCTAAAATGGACAGACAGCCTAAGAGCGGTCTGTTTGGTAAGTCGTGTACATGCATGCTTCATGCAGGCCAGGAGGACCACTTCTCATATGATTAAACTGATATATATTTTACTAACTTCACTTTGTTCGGGGCTTTATTTAATCCAAGGCGTGACAGTGACGAAATGATATACATTAAAGCGCTCGGTTTACTAAACCCTATTGATTTATTGACAAAGAAAATAATCAAACCATAATAAAAAGTAATCTTGATATCTGTGGGCCGTGGTACTCGCATCGCCGACATACTGGATTGATATCACCTTTTCGTTCTGAATAAACATGATTTTATCTGTACGTACGTTTATCAAAGCACTTCATCTATCGCGAAACATCATCTAGTACTGGAAACGGCCGCATGTCTGATTAAGTACATACACATGAAGCGTACATAAAAATGGCCCTGATAGATTTTTGCAACAGACTCATAAACGATAAGACCAGGATAAGATCCAATAAGTGACGGGATACAGTTACGGTTGATATCCTTATTGCAAATTCAAAGTGCTTGCAACGTGGCTTTTATGAATATTAACAAAAGGGTTAAATTACGATGGCTGCCACGCGTTTGTGAAATGCAATGACTATCTCACCATTATCATCGATGAGATGATACACACCTTTACTGCTGTACATTCAACCGCCATAGTTGGTATATGTTTAATCTTTCTATGTTATAATTTTTCCAGCGGGCATTGAAGAGCTAGACGAATTCAACGAGTCCCCTCACGTAGTACACAGCGACACCGTAGCACTCACAACTGCCGAAAGCATCAACGCAGACGACGAAGAGATCATATTCACCAGAGCGACGCACAAAAACGGCACCGCTTTCTCATAGCAATGCGAACAAGTAAGAGAGGATACCGTCAAATAACGTTCAGGGTCCGCCCCCCTGAACGAATGAAATTATGAATTTAACACAATCGAAATTATTTACTAATATTGGTCTCATTGAACGATTTGTCACCAATATTTATGAAGTAAAAGTCATGTTGATTGTGTCGATTTAATATTGTTATTTGTAATATTTATTATGAAATACGAGACGAATGATTTTGAGCGAAGGAGATTATGAATGAGTGATAGAAAATTCGAATATAATGGCTAATGTATTTAGCCTATAGTCAAATTTTAAATTAATGTATCCTGCTGTGTGATATTCAAGTACATTGATTCCTTGTCAAAGAAATCGTTGAAAGCACAAAATTAATTGAATTTAACTAAGAATACATAATTATTATGTAAGCGAGATGGTTCCGGTCTCAAAGCGATCGTATCAGTGTCAATTAACAAGTTTATTTTCTTCAGTTTCAATATAATATGACACTAAGAGTGGAACTAAAAATATCACAAAATGTACTATGTGCCAACGATTGAATCAACTATTATGTAATGCGAAGAAAATATTGCAGATACCTATAATATAAGAGTATTCGTAATCATTGTGTCTTTGTGAAAAATGTCTGAATTTACCAAAATATATTTAAGAAAATGGGTGTTAAAAGTGCTGTTAAAGTTGAATGGAGTTTTTCTTATTGTATG
Organism: Apamea crenata; assembly: GCA_949629185.1. Taxonomy (NCBI): domain Eukaryota; kingdom Metazoa; phylum Arthropoda; class Insecta; order Lepidoptera; family Noctuidae; genus Apamea; species Apamea crenata. Next base: position 8,517,778 of record OX451360.1, on the reverse strand, counting down.
GTTTTGTATAAATTGGTTTGTGTTGTTCTGATGCACTCTTGATTAGATTCATGTTCGATTACCTATTTCTGGTACTTATTTACTGTTTACTTAAATTGTTTGTGGTATGTGTATTTAAAAAACATTAAAGCACAGTGATCCTGGATGTACCTGAGTATTGTAAAAATATTATGATATTTGCATAGCACTGATATATACCACTGCAGTGATAAGCCATGTTTTAACCGCGTTATGAATGAAATGGTATACATTTTGGTTCTTATGACGTCGTTATGCCAGGACAGTTGTGTTAGGGTGCTTACATACATACACGGGTTCCCGGTAAAGACAAGCCTAATTCAGATCCAGTCTGTCCCTTGCTGTCCTCTCCGAGTGACGCCATAAACCGAGGTCCGTACCCCACAGGGGGTGCCCTTAGCGTGGAGTCGCTTAGTTTTTAAGTTTTTTAAGCCCTGGCTGGAGGCCTTAATTTATTGAGGCACCTATAGGCAAGCCTGGTTAAGCAGAGGACAACCTCATAGGTTGAACTGCGAGATGCCTACATAAAAAAAGGCATGCCGGTGGGTCCGATTGGTGCGGGTAAAATATCCCTGTATTAACTTATGCGCTCACACATAAAGAAACAGGTAAAACATTGTGACCGTTTCTTTACGTAGATCAACCTGCAGCAATCTGTACCGGAAAACCCGCTGCTTTTTGTAAGCGCCGTTAGGCGTAAAATTGTTTAGTTCTTCTGTTATTATCACCCTATTCAACAAAATATCAGAACGTACGAATTTGTATTCGTTTTGTGTATTATTTCGGAATGAGATCGAATGTCCCTACGGATTGGTGTTGAAGGTTCGCTAGTGAAATCGAATTCTTATGAAAAAACGCTGATACATTTTGTATACAAATAGATACTTGAATATAACAAATATATTCGTGATGTACAGTGACTTTTAGAAATGTTAAAGTACAATTAGATCTCAAATTGATGTTATCTTTGTGATTTTTATAACAAAACGGCAGCTGAATTATATTTTTGTCAATGTCTAAATTAATTTGCTTTTCGTGTTATCTGTCTAATTATTGTGTGTAAATTATTTATTAATATAGTCGCCAAATTAACTAAATTGTCAAACTAACAAACTATTAAAATTATTAGGCAAAAATAGCTTCTAATGCATTCTTTTAGCGATCTTTAGGACTTAAAATAAATTAATAATAGCAGAGCATGCTCTTTAAAATTTTTAGAATAGTTAGATTCGATGGTCATATGGTTTTGTGGACACGTAAGTTAAAAGCAGATTCGCTTTTTTATCCACAGATATAATTTGTGTTAAGCATGCTCTATTCTCTATTGAAGTAAACGTTATTGTTTCAAAAATAATGTCTTGTCAATGTAGCTTAAGACTAGAAAAGCTAGTGATGTACATTTTTGGTTACGAAATTTTATTTTAGTAGAAGAAATTTATTTTATAACATTTAACAATAAAGTTAGCCGAATGCTGATTTCTAAACTTTGACAAAACGTACCTAATCTTTGAATAATATGAATCTAGCAATCGCGAAACCATTACTGTGACTATTAGGTCCTACCATGTAACAGAAATATTGTGTGGTTTAACAAGTGGGCTGGAGTTGGTTTCAAATATTAAAAAAAAAAAACACATACAGCTAAATATTACTGTCTTGAATTGTAAGTTCAACCAAAAATATTTATGTTTACAAGTCTACTAAGCTCTAGTCACCTATTGCTAAATTAAAAAAAAAAAACATGGTACTGATGTAATTTGCATCCCAACACCAAGCAAAATTTTGACTAAGTGAAAAATTATTTGTTGAAGTTTTGAAACCGTTTCATCGACTAAAGCCATAAGGCTGGATTTGGTGTTGCGCTGACGTCGGTCACGCGCACCAAGACGCTGACGATAAATGGACGTGTATAGTGTAGCAATTGCTGTCAGTAAGCGCGAGTCCATTTAAATCGGTACGCGATCGATGTCAGCACTGACCGTCGGTCGACCACTAAATCCAGCCTAATAATAATACGTTTAATTAATTTCAATCTATGAAATAAAGAAGAGCGGGGTCTTCTCAACAAATGCTTTTGCTGAGCTTTTTACCACGCGCACATATACTGTTTGCATGCGGCCAGAGAATTACTTTTGACCACAAAATAGATACCGAAGGCCCGGCCTCATACAACAGGCTATATCAAACGAATGCATTTGCAGGCCTCGTCCAAACCACTGTTGTTCAACAAATACTACTGAAACAAATTTGCTGACCCTAACAAGTATGTTACACCCCTTACTTCTCTAGTTTGTGGTTTGACGTTTCAATAATTGGTTGGACCAACTACAACAGAGAATGTAGGACGATTGGAACCAACAGCTTATGTGCGCGCTTGCTTTATACCTACATTTTGATAACAGAGTTTGCTAAGAGTCCGGAGTGTTGTGTCCATTGTGGACAAAAATGGAGCTTATTTATTTTTTTATCGAATTTTAATGAGATTTATGGACTAAGTTATATCACATATAACCTGTTTACACAGGTATGATTTTGTTAGGCATGATTTATTTTTTCCCTTTACAAATGTAAAGGGATGTGGGAAAAGAGCGACAGATTTTATAAATATTATAACTATTTGTGGTATAGGTTGAATAACAAGCAAATATATAAATGTAACTTATGTTTCATTTCAATGTTATTGAACTTAAATCATGATTAGATAATAAACTGGCTTGTTTTATTACACTCTCACAATGGGTGCATAAAATCATACAAGGCAGTTCTGTCGGTCTTTTAGTTCATACAGGAGGTTATATTTTATGTCAACTCGAGGCCATTGTAAAAATAGAGTACTTACTGATTATGAAGAGTGGTAATGGGTACTGGTAACTGGAGTTAGATGAAGGTTGACGAGGTAATTTAGGAGCGTTAGGATTCAAATCAAGATCCTATTAAAAAAACGAGTTGGCGCTTTGTCAGTTCACTGTTCGGACAAGGCACAGGCAGGCTCGTACAGGTCTCCTAGGGGCCTCGTCCGCGATTTTTGACGAAAAGATTGCCTGGCTAGTTAGCACATTTATCTTGCCACCCATCTGCTGTCAAACCTCGAGTTTTCATATAAATCCTGTATAAATAGGTATATTTTTTATGTTTTAGAACCTGCTCTCACTTACGCCTATTCCTAAAGAAAAGTATTGTTTTAATAGTTAATATTATTTCAACCTACCTTTAACGTTTTATATTTTGTGTAAAATCCACTTTTATACGTAGTGTTATATAGTTATTTCTAAGCCTTTGTAGGTGTAAATTGATGTAAATAAACTTTCTTATTATGTACACACATGGTTGTTTCATTTCGTAGTTTAATAATACCAGCCTATTTTTTGTCCAACAAGAGGTCTTTGCACTGCGCAAAGACCTCTTCTCATACAGACAAGGCATGAGCATTGATCACCGCGCTTGCTCAAGACGGGTTGGCGATTTCCGATTTTGTATTAACTATAGGTTTAGGTTTCCTCACGATGTTTTCCTTCACCGAGGTCAGTGATGTCCAAGATAAACTCAGAAAGTAGGTAAGTAAACATGAATTAAATAAGTCACATTTTGTAGTCTAATTATACCCTGTCCATTAGGTTAACTGTTTTTTGACAGCTGTCTTAGAACGTACAGACTACAGACTCACATCAAGCTACTACTACAATCTGTCAAATTTCTTTAGTAGATTTTCAACTTTATCGCTAAAGCATTAGGTGTCTACCACCGTCAACCCACACCGTCACCGTCGGGTAGCTAGACCTGGCGTCTGTACATATTCCAGATTACGTAAAAGTTAACTTTAAAATGCGTAATAAAATAAATAGGTACCTATATAAACTGCCTTATCTTATTGAACTATCTTATTTCTGACTTCTTACAGACATTCTATTACCGTAGGTAAGTGTATCAATCAATATATTGTGTGTTGCTGCAATCACTAGTTCCATCTGTCAAAAAACGGTTTACATAATGGACAAGGTATACCAAGCCGACCAATTTAATTAGACAGTTCTATCAATCGCGATGTCATTCGCAAATATTTCACGGATTTTAACAATACCTACCAAGACGAACGCGGAACCTGAGGTGCTAAGCGGGCGATTGGGCAGCATTCCAAAGAGTTTTCTATTAATTGTTTTGTTTGGCTAATTATTATTTCCTCTGACGGCCCGGTCCTCAGTATCCAGTAAGATGATGCAAACTGGTCCCAAAGTAAATATAAAAAGAAGAGAATATTACGTTCGTGCTCCTACCTTAGATATTGAATTGTTCACACCTTTTTTTAAAGTCCAGACTTACTTACTTACTAATTATAGAGCAAATATCATCGTGAGTCGCCAATAACATAATTTTTTGCTGTTCGATAAGTAGGTATGAATATTTTCAGTTCGAGTACATAACTACTCAGTCAATTTAGATTATTAATGCGAATTTAATGCCCCGGTTGTCAAGTGCTCAGCTAAATGAGACGAATGTACCGCGACTTTTATCAGTGCCTACAGCTATTAGTAGTCACGAGCACGAGCAATATGTCAACACTTGGCAACTTTCAATTCCAATTTTTTCGTGAAATAACGAATGCAACGTTGAAATACGATACATTACATAAACCTATGGGGTCGAAAATGCTATGTTCGTAACAAAATAACATTTCATTCAAAAATAAAGGAGTAAAGCTTTTGAATAAAGACGAGTGTAGGTATACATACTTTTTCTCGTGACTGTAGGTACATATTATGAATTCTGTGTTGTCTAATTTTCTTTAACTTACCTACCTGTGTAATTTGGCAGTTATCTAAAGATTTTAATTACCTAAATGAATGCTCCATCTCCATACCATACCTGACGGGCTTGTCGCTAAGTAATAACAGCCGTACGGGTCGATCAATCACTTGCCGCGGTTGGTCCGTGGATGGGTGACCATCTTTACATACCAAAACTCCTCCTTGCCTCGGCAAGCACGAGAAGCCATTGGTGGCAATCATTCGTGGATCTTTGACAGTCGTTACGGGTTGTCAGAAGTCCGAAAGCCTGACAACCAGTCTTACCAAGGGGTGTCGTATTACTTACCCAGTTACTGGGTTGTGGAGGTTAGATAGCTGCAGTCGCTCCATTTAAAATACTGGTAGTTCAGCTGCATCCGGTTAGACTGGAAGCCGACCCGAACATAGTTGGGAAAAGACTAGGCAGATGATGACCATCCTACTATACCTCTATACCATTCTATGTAGGTTATATGTTCATATTTATGTGAATTGTAAATATTCGTATGGCGCTGCGGATATGTCATTCATATTCATATATATTTTATTTGCATTCTATAATGTTGTAGAGGTGTTACAATGGCTATAATATATCCTGAACATACCTTTAATAACCTTGTACCATATCCTTCGAATATCTTTGTCGTTAACCTCCATACCTGAAAAGCAGTGACGGAAATGATAAAGTTGCAAAGAATTTTAATAGTAGGTACTTATCTGTCACGTTTCTACAAAATATGACTCCATTGTGACGACTCACTGACACTTGACCTCGATCATAATCAGTTAAAGATTATGTAAAGGGTTTTAGCTTTATCTGTCAGCTGCTTATTGAAGGACCGACAGACGATTTTCTTATTACCTTGCGCGTAGTCATCGGCCTGCGAAATAAAACCTGGGGGATTCTAAGGGTCGCCCACGATCAACTTTTGTCTCCGCAGCTAATTTGTCTCTTACATCAACTCTACGGGTTTGTATGAAAGTGCGCGCATCATGCACCGACGCGACAGCTGGGAGACCTTTTCGTCCGCGGGTTTGGACGCCACTCGCCCGTCTATTGCTTACAATGCAAGTGCGCGCAACGCGACAAAAAGTTGTCGGCTAGCCAGTTGCCGCTAAACCGAAAATTTAACAAAATAGTAGCGTTACTGTCGCCCCCGTGTGCACATTGTCCAATCCCGGCGAGAAGACAGCGACAGAGACAAAAAAGTTGCTTGGCAACTAAGTTGCTCGTCGGCGCCCTCCTTAAGACGAGTCCCGAGAAGAGACTATGCTGTTGCCTAGATTGCGATAGGCTGATGAAATCCACAACTACCCTCTTAATTTTCTTAATGTAAAATTAAACAACAATTGCCAACAACAATAATTTATTTTCCCACACACTAGTACATACATCATAAAAGAATTTGAAGCTAGCATAATATAAAGGAGAAATTAATTATATAACAGGTACAAATAAATACATTTAAAATTTTATCATAACTTCTAATTGTATAGGGTTTTAGAGAGACCAGGTACATACACATTAACTCTATAATATATATAATACTTATCAGAAATACCTTTAAACTCTAATTAAATAAATATTAAAATGAAGAAACTATGTAATTATCAAAATACTGATTGAATTACGCCTGCTGATTAAATTAGGAAACTAGACATGAGATTGCATGAATTTCAATAAATAGGTAGTATTTTTCAAATTACGAGACCGATTCGGTCGAGAGATAGCTTGTTAGGTACGCAATTTGAAATCATAGTTGCTATCGAATTGGGCATATAGCCAGGATGGGGCAAACACCACCGAGTGGTTATAAAGGGCCGTATAAATCTTGACCGCTATATTCAATTGTACTTAGTTAATTAGCACACACGGTTAATAAATCCATCGCTTTGTCGCGATAACAGTTTTCTGGGCCAGGGTGCGGCAAGGTCTTCCACCGTGCCTCTCCCTACCCCACCCCATCGTGGCTACGCCCATGCTATCAGGTGTTGTCTCCTCACTTTGTATAATTTAAAGGTAAAGTTACTAATTCGGAATGACTGCGAAAAAAACAACAGGAAATAAAATAGCTATTTGAAAATTATTTTGAACTTTGTACTTATCTACATACAATTGCTTGGTTTATTTCCTGAAGGTCCCTAAAGCCAGCTACTGTTTCACACCGGTTAGTAGAGAGCGCTTAGCTTAAAAGGTCTACCAGTTCTACCACTTCGAAATCCGTTTACTAAGTTTTGACAAACCAATGATCCGTCATCCGTAAGTTCGTCCGTCCGTAAGTTTTTTAAACTACTGGGAAGTCTTCGCCACACTCTTTTTTTGTTTAATTAATAGGGACTAAAAATAAGACTAAAAACTATAAAAATAATCGCTGAACATACATGGCATGTCGAAGAGCCCTCGGAGAGACTTCTACAAAATAATTTTGGACTACTGTAAACGGACCATCCTGTATACCTAATATGGTCATTATATTCACTAATAAATGGCGTTGAGTTATGTTGTTACTTGTCTCGAATAATATTTACCGGTTTCAGGTGGGGTCCAATGCTAACCGCAAATACTATCATCACTCAAATTTTTTACTGAGTTCAACAACCTCGCTCGTAACACCTACAGTACCTACCTGACTACTTACACGCATGTTTAAAATTTTTGTAGTGATGAATAGTAAATTTATGCGACTTCGCAATAAAGCGATACCAACAATGTAGGTACCAAGATGTTGTAAGTATCCATTTATAGGACATGATTAGGATGCCTGCCATGTAGCATGAGAATAAGCATCTGTTCTCTATTATAAACACAATTTGTACCAAACTACCGATCAATAAACACACTAGTAGGAAGCGGACTACCGCGGATGAAATGGTTGACCATTGAAACGTAAAAAGTAGAACAGCGGTTTATATTGGAAGATAGTTATAACACCTAACTGACCTAATGTGGATAAAAATAAACAGTTAGACCCTTTGAACTTTAACCGTGAACATGTCTATATAATATAGTTAATCAACTATATAAATATAGACATTTTCAATCGACTAACCACAAATAGTAAATTGGCATTGCAGGGTCTTCATATAATGTTTAAATACATTTTTTATTATACGATTGGAAGAAATGTTTTCAGTCTCCTAGCTGGTCAAGTCTAGACGAAGTAATTGACCTTCAAAGAGATCCACGATAGTTCAAGCATTTAAAACAGCTAAAAATAATCTGAGAACTTATAGTATAGAGCGCCAGCAACAGATATCAGTTTAAATTCTATCTAGCTATGTATTATCTATGTATATAGTAGGTATGAAGATTGATAGATACTGTCTGCACATCGTATCAACATACAAGGGCGTAATGTGTTAGCTGTCTATTTGCGCAACACGTTATGGGTTTCGGATATAAACATCAAATAGATCATATTATCCCGGTTAGCACCGATGCCAGGGCTTCAGTTTTATACCAAACGGATAATTTTAGATTGGTAGAGAGTGGCCGACCTCGCGTGAAGCCATGCAAGTGGTTATGTGCTTATCTACAGGTTGCACTTATATCCAACACTAACTGACTATAATAGTACTAAAAACCGGTTTATATCGTAGGCTGTAAGACAATTGTGGCGTGGGAGACCTTGATTATTATAGGCTCGGAAAAATTTATATAAATTCAAATACCTACTGACTTATTGCAATATAGCATACATAATTTACTGCTTTGTTAGAGGAAATTAGTTATTTACGGATAATACGAATAAGCGATTAAAATGCGATATAATATTAATCTGATCATTTTGACTACGACACATAATATTTCCTTCTCGTTATAGGTCTCTTAATATTTCTGTTTCCAAATTATGATACTAACATCAATTGAATACACTGATTGAAAAACTGTTGTTAGTAATATCTGACTTCGATTGTTGTGTTATTAAACAATCAAAGTCAGATTTTACTTACTTATACCAGAGTTTAAGAAATTAATTAGTTAAACCTTTAAATAAATCTATATTAGCTACAATGAGAACATTAGACGATATAATAAATATTTTACGCTTAGGTACATTATTACAATAATTAATTTCAAAAAATTTCATAACAATAGAAATATCTCTGAAACAGGAATGTACATAATAAAGATTATACAATTTTATTTATAATAGATAATAATAATTAATATAATTTACTTACTTATGTTCCTTAAGAACTCAAATAATTGTGAACTAGAAAAATAATTTTATTATCTGGTTTATAATTTTTAATATCAACGATATAATTATATATTTTTAATTATAAATTGAATTACGATATTGCCTTTCAGTTATTTACTTATTTGTAACCTTAGATAATTCTAAGTTAGGTATACCGTATAACACACTCTTTGTGACACTTTTAATTTTCCAGATACTTTACAATCAGCTCAATTTTTACAATGCAACATACAAGTATCTACTTAATATGAAATTTTAAACAAGAATATAAAACAACAGCAAAGATGCATAGTACCTACGGTATGCAAAAATGAATAGCATTGCACAAATATTTAGAATCAAACTTTTTCTAACTGTAAGAAGTCTACACGATCAATTCAGTTTCAGCTAAACATCAATATTCTAGAACAGATTACAGCCCCACTACGACAATTTGAACAAAGGATTAAGAATTACTAGTAATTTAGATATTGCTAAATTATTATAAATCCCGGAATATATCGTACATAGGTAAGGTACCTAATATTTCCCGGTAAACTTTTTACTAAACGATTTATACGTCACCGTAGTCCGGTAGTAAGTTGCAAATGCATAAAATATCAATTATATATTATTTGTTCAAAACTATTGAGAACTATAAATAAATAACAAGATATAATATCACGTAATACACGTTACAACGTCTTAACATTACTTACCTATATGTACTGTACCATTACTTAGATGTCAGAAACAATGGTAAACTTGCTAATAAATACGAAACATATGTATCCTAACCATCTTACTATACATACATTGTAATTTCGTAGTGATAAAAATATACAAACAAACTGTTAAGACACAAAGTGTATAAATTATTTAAACAAAATGTTACAGGTAAATCTAACTATGACTGACTGCAGATGTATTTCGAGACGTTACACTACCAGTCAAGATTAGTAAACATTCTTGTAAGACTGCGATAAAACTTCTTTACCTATTCTCGCCATCAAAAAACAAGTACATATGCAAGCATAGTATCTACAAATGGCGAATAGACTAGAAACAGCACATTGCCTAAGTCATGAAATTCTGTGCAGAGATTTCGCTCCTCCACTCTAGCATACACTCGTAACATTAAATTATAAGGATCTTCTTTAGTTATATTCTGCACATTATCAGTTACATTACAATAGAAGTACGTAACAAGTTTTTACAGTTAGAATATTAAAACAGTCGTTACAATATTTTAGCATTTAAGTAATACAATGAGGATAAATAGACGGGCCCTTTCCCCATCTCAATTTACTTATTTTAAAAGTTGTTTATCCGTCCTTATCCATACGCAAATCTGAATAAATAATCAAATCCGAATTGGAAAAGTATGTGCATATGAATGTAGTCTGCCCAAACAATAGCGATGTACGTGAGACAAAATAGTCACAATCTAAAAATGAGATGATAATATTACGACGATTGTACATTAAGCACTATCCTATCACAAATACCGTCTAACCCGAGGAAGATTAAGCGTTTTAAGGAATACTATAATAGAAGATTTCACTAAATTAACGACGAATTCGTGATGTAGTCCCGCCACTAACAGGAGCCAGCAGCCGTCTAGGAACTAGAAGACGAGCGTTGCCTCTGGCAGGCCTCGAAGCTCCAGGCAGCTTTAAATCAGCTAAATGCGAAGCGTAGCCGTCATTAAGAGTCGTTGCCATATTGCTGTACTTTTTACTGATGCGGCCAATAGCATAAATTTGCTTTGGAGCAAGACCACAGTTATGATAAACAGTAATGTCTTTCCCCGAACCGTATGCTGCATGCATAATTACTCCATGTTCAGTTATAAGATTGTTTAAATGCGCTGCCTTATGTCCTAATGGATCCGTTGAAAATCCGTCAGAGAAAAATACTAAGCCATGAGGGAAGTTATGTTCAGCCAACCATGATATTACTTTCCTTTGTTGCATGTCAGGCCTCCCGGTTATGTATAGAATGAGATACCCAAGATCTTGCCAAAATCGCACGACATCAACGGCACCTGCTCTTACTTTTGGGTCTCGACCAGTAACTGATACGCTGGCAGTAAAAGATCCATCAATACTGAACACTACACATTCAGTTTGGGGAGGCACAACGGCTAAATGAAAATTACACATGGTGTGATCCCCTCGAACAACAACTCTTACTGGATATATGCCGCAAGGGACACTTTGTCGTTCTGGTAAAGTGTAGGTGATTCTGCCAGTCTTATCAGTCACTTCAGTATACAATATTGCCCATTCGCCTGCAGGAGGATCTTTCATCATATAAATGTCTACTTTTTCGCCAGTTAAAGTAATCATATCCAATGGACCGTACATGAAACGGGCAGAAAAGGTTTGCGGGCACCCTTCCTTGACGATAACGTCATTAGCCCTATGATTTGCAGCTACATTTTTCAATTTAACCGACGTTCGTTTTCTCATCCATTTTTCCCTCTCCTGTCCAGGTTTAAACATTGAACACTCTTTATCGTCCGAGTGTCCATAAAGAGCTAAATCAAAATGACCAATTTGGCGCAATATGAAAGCGATCACATCGGAACTTTCCCAATAGCTAGCATGGAATAAGTGAGGTAAAGCGTTTGTGGGAAAATTCGTCAATCCTTCGGGACAGTACAAAGCGTAGTCTAGCCTTTTGGATCCCCACCATTTCTGCTGTAACGCGTTCATAGTAATTAAAGGAATGTTATCCACTAAGCCACTAACAGTACTTTGTACAGATACTTCAGACAGCCTTCTCAAAACAGGAGTTGGCGGCATTTGCAAGTGATCTCCAAATAATTGAGGATGACTCTGTATCAATTCCATTAAATGGTAAGGTTGACCGTTACCTAAAGGATATTTAGTATACCTAGCAACATTTATTGGTGGTAAATTAGTGAATCTAGCTGACAGCAACGGTTCTAATCTTGAGCCAACAGGATCTGTAGGGTGAAACAAGTTGAACACTTGTTGTACGGGAGGTTTCGTAATGTCTCGAGTTTTGTCATCAGAAATTTTTCTTGATGCTAATATAAGTGCCAATGGACTGCCAAAGGTGAAAAAGTCGCTCACTTCGAATTCAAATTTTATATGATTGTCACTTGTGGACGACGAACGCCTCCTGGGTGTCGGAGCTTGTAAGTGAGACTTGTTGAGGTAATGTGGTTCTAATGGATCATTTGGAATAGTAATTTCAGTATCCAGTATGCTAATCTCACTGTCGTGTCTGGATTGGTATTGCATAGTTCTGATGAGAGCATCATACGCTAAGACTGAGCCCATGCTATCACCAACAATACAGACTTGGCCATTGAAACCTTTTCCATCATCGGATCTGATAAATTCAGTGTAAGTGGCATTGGCCGAGTTTATCGTTTTTGTTACGGACTCTGCATAGTCTGGAGAAGTTGTTGCAATTAATGGTATGGCACCAATCGGTATAAGATCGTTTGTGAGTGAAGGAGATTCAATAGTTGAAGGTGAACAATCAAAACTGTAAGGACTCAGTGTTGAAAGGATCCCCAAAGCTTCAGTGCATACAGATGGACATGATACAAGTTTTATTGCAATGTGTCCTATAAGTGTTGGATAATGCTGCCGCATTACTGATTCGAAAGCTCCTTTAAAAGTGGTGACATCCGATTTCTTGGCTGTCATATCAACATTTGCATCTAAAACACTGCCAGCATGAAATACTAGTATCAAGACAGTTGTTGGGCATGAGCTGTGAACAGGTGTCTCTGGGCAACCATCAATGCTAGGATGACTTTGTAAATTAGGCATTCTGCGTGAGCCTCTCTCAGATGTCACCCTTTTTAAGAAAGAGGGATTGAATATGCTGTCTTCTTGACTATTATCGCCTTGTGTTGGTGATATATCAATGTCTGCTTCATCAAGTGAGCACATGGAAGACCATTTATTAAATGAGGATTCACAGTCATAAAATTCATCTTCTGAGCCTGTTTCTGTCTCTGATTCTCTCACAAGAGTTTCCATTCTCCAGTTAGCAGCTTGTGCTTGCAAACTTTTAATAGATCCTGAAGATGATGATCTAAGATTCGTTTTGGAAGAGGATTTGTGTTCTGATGGTGGAGTCCCCTCAGGTGTGAGATGTTTTTGTCTCTTTTCAACATTTTTCTTTGAGACTAATGGTGTTGGCACATCTTCATTCTTTTCTAAACTGCTCATTGTAGCTGCCAGAGACTTAGAATTCTCTTCAGACACATCTTGTTCATCACTTGTTTCACCTGCCATCTTCTTCTGCAAAGCTAATTGTGTCTGGCGTTCTATTTCTCGGATGTCATCCATCGTAAGACCATGCCATTCATCCTGCCATGCCCAGGCTTGACGATGAGCTCTTAACATGGTTTTTCTTAGTGCAACATCATGAATAAATTTTTCTAGTTTTGTTTGCATACCCCAATATCTGAATTCTACTTTACAGAGTTTATAAGCGCACATGAGAGATTTTCCATTTGGCAGTGGTTGTGTCTTACCTTGTACTTCACTCCAGTATTCTTCAAGCCAGTTGTCAGTGAGGGGACCCCTATTACATTTTTGTGACTCAAATATTGTAGGATCTTCCTCTTTCACATAATCTGCGCCATAAAGCTGATCTTTGCAAACATCAATAACATCAACTATTCTACTTTTTAAATCACTTCCAGTTAGTTTGAAGACATTTTCTTGGTGGCCATTATCAGAAAAATAATAAGTTTCTATTTCTAATGAAAACTTTTCAACAAATGGACATGTGTATCTCGTTTTTGTGTAAGGATAAGCATTCCAAGCTTCTTCAGACACTGTTAAGGCAGATTTTGGAAGTAAGCTTTTGAACCATCCAGGTAAATGGCTACCAACATGATAGATTTTCTGAGTGTACTGACCTTTTCCACCGGGGCCATCCTCATACGGTTCATTCACTAGAATCTCCACGCCACTGCCTTCACCGGAACTTTCTTCTCTACTCTTTTTAGCTATCATATAAAGCTGTGCGATCCTGTACTCCTCTACAGTGAGAGGCAAAGGTATTCGGTACTCCTTAATCAGCATTTTGGCGATCTACTTTGAGGGTTCAATATAATCAAACATATTCTGAAACAAAGAGATTAAAATGTTATTATTGTAGTAGGAAAATATTTGGAACAATGCCATTAAGAATATCAATTCAAGGGCACAAAAGTATTGAGTACTTTCCTCCTTACTTATTAAAACTAAAGTCAAAGATCAAAGTGTTTATTATATGAAAATTTAAAAGAAACTAAAAAAGCTTTATTACAATGCCATCTAATAATATAGTTGGATCTCAATTGTATTAAAATCATGAAGGTATTAATCAAAGGAACACCATCAATAAGTAAGTATCTAAAATGCAAGCGAGCTTAAATTAGTTCACCACGCCAATTTATATTGGAGAATAGAAATACAATGAGAATTTAATCATTTGAAAATCAATGCATTTGTTAGCTTTTATTTATACTGATCACATATAGGCGATAGGGTAGGGATTTTAACTCATAAACGCATTAATCCTCCGTTTAATTGAACGTAGATAGTATTATCTAGTATTAGGATAAATGTGTACGTTATTTTTTTCCTCTCTTTCTCTTTTCGTACAAACTTAAACGCTGTTCTATTTACAAAACTTATAACTAAAAGCTATTAGCACACATATTTACCTCGACTGATCGAAATATGAGGAGTGTCGCTTCACACTTTACACAGCATCTTTAATTCAATAATTTCTGTTTTTCACAAAACACATCCCAAGCACGGATCTACGGATGAACTTTGACATTTTCGCGAGCGTAATGTCAATATGGCCTAAGTGCCATTCCTTTTCATGTTGTACACACGACCATCCAGCATCTCACAATGGTAACAACGGGTGCAATAATTTATATCCACAGAAGACGATAACAGTCGCATGCACTTCACAAGCCAGTACGATATCACATCCTACGCGAGACTATTTCACAAACAAAATGCACCGTCAAATCCAGTGTTCCACGAGTAGAGTAAAGTAAATAAATATTCTTTGTATACAGTACTAGCAAAGTTTATGTTCCTATATGCGCGATCGTAGATTGGAACGCTGTTGATTCTGCGTAGGTACGACGAAGTCGTATTCATAGTCTTTCTAATTTTAAATACAGTTTTTACGACAGTTATAGTAATTAATATTTTTCATCCCACCATCTCGGAAAGAGTATTTTTAATCTTCAATATCTGAGTGGAAAAGCCGTTTTAATTCTCTAGAGGATAAAGTAAATTGAATTTAGAACATCGTGTGCACTAAGTTTGTGAATTAAAAAAAACATTAAACCTATTTACTGCTACCTCTATGGTGCCGAATATATCATACAACTTTTTTTTAATTTGTTAAAAACTCAGACTCGGAACCTTCTTGGTGTTCTTTTTCAATTTGCTATGTACGCGGTTCTTTACGCGGCATTTTTTCACGTCATAATTATTATACCTTAGTATTATTTTGTTATAATTTAAAGATTATTCTGTAATACTTACCTGTCATAATGTAGTAATTAATACCTAAACTGAAATAAAAGTGTACCTATCTTGTGATTGTAAACGTTTTTTTTTTTTGCATTTAGTCATTTCCTCGCTGAGGTGGAATGAAAAGTTACGTGTTGCACTCGAGTGCAAAGATTTTTCACCTCGTGCTCCTTTGATTCCCTCGCTAACGCTCAGGATTCTAATTTTGAATCACTCGCTGCGCTCGTGATTCAATTTTAGAATCCTTCGCTTGCTCGGTCATCAAAATTGAACACGCGGTTAAAAAGCAACTTTGCACTCTTGTATAACAAATAACTATTATTCAATCGGGACTCGGGAGTTGGCAAAAATTATTAGGTATGTCCGTGAGAAATTTGAGGTACTTTTTCTTGTATGCCCAACTTGTCTTACCTACTCATTTTGTATCCAAGCTAGTGACCGCATTAGGTAGGTATAATTATGTAGCTTAGATGCATAAGTGCCTTTCCAAATATCGTCTTGGTCAGATATCTTGGCCGGATCGCCTGTATCAGCAGCATGAATAGAGCTATAAGCAGGCACGGTCTCGGCCCAAGATTGGGGGCGGGGGGGGGGGGGGATGGTTACCATGTAGTAAGTTAGTAAGGCAAGTAAATCATGCAGACAGCTTGAATAATTTTGAGGGGGGTCATAACCTCCACGACACCCCCTCGGACCGCGGCTGGCTATAAGCCCTGAAGAATCAAGGTTAAACCTGTTATATACCTATAGATTCAAAATTCCCTCCCAGATATAATTGCAGGTCCTTGGCACGCCCATTACTAAATTCACGTAAGTAACATGCATTAAATGTAATTCATGAAGGATACTTTCCCCTCCTCTTCATCTTAGTCCGGAAACTGGAAGCCAAAATAGGCAATATTAATCAATTTCCAATGTGCTGCCGATGGTTTAAAAGGATAGCATGGCACGACAAATAAAAATGTATATGTTGGGAAATAAACAGCTCGACTATGAATATTCTCCTCTTTACTAGATGGACATGAGAAAATCGATAGCAGTCGTCGCAGAATTAAAGCGCCGACGTTGTATTTATACATATGTATCTACTCACTTACACAATACACCATTTGAAGTAGCAGTAAGCTATTTCATTAGTAATTGCAGGTTTCATAATAAATGAAGAGAAAATTCATATTTTGTCGGTACGTAGGTACCTACCTACTCGCCCATTCAAACTATCAGCATATTATTATTATTCATGTAAATAAACTTTTAGTAGGTACCTCCTTTGTAGGGTTATTTTCCGCTGAATAGTTATGAAATGAAGAGCGCAACTGATTAATAAGTGGTTAGGTAGGTACCTATACCGTTTAAAAACATTTCAGTAATAAAGTGCTAGGTACGCCATGATACTGGCTGCCTTCTGTTTGTTTATTGTAGTGATTGTTCGCGGAAACCAGTTTCCTTGAGCAGCAATGAGCTATTAATAAAAAAAATACCTACCCTATTATAATATCATCACGCATATTATTCTGGTAGCGTAGTGGCATGATTGAGGATTAGGTACGTCACAGTCATAATGTATTTGACTATTCGTATATCCAGGGCCGCCTTTCACCCATTATAGGCCCTGGGCACATTAGGATAATGGGGCCCCTATGACTATAATATTAAAGCACTATTTTGTTGATTGACTGATGATTCTTTTAAAACAGTTAAATTTAAAGGAATATAATTATATTATAAATGTACATTTTTATACATTGAAATTTATTAAACATGCTGCATTGGGTACGGTAAGCCTAATTTTCAGGCGAGGGTAGAGTAGTTTTCGGTTATCGTTTGATAATGGAGTAGGGACTAGGGGGCCCCAATCCATCGCGGGGCCCTGGGCACGTGCCCAGTGGGGAAGAGGGCCTGCGTATATAAGGTCCAAGGTAACTAACAACACGTAACCTAACATCACACATGTAAACCCCGAAGTTGGGCAGAGGTGTTCCTTTGTACAGCCTCATAAAAACTAGGATAAAAAAACGAATCAAACTCTTTAAATGAAAATCTAAGTTTATTGTATAATACCACAAAATATATTACAACCATTTTTATAAAAAAAAATACGTGGAATAGCAAAAAAAAAAAAATGCAAAAGCGTAACTTGCGTGTTGTAATGAGATTATTATCAGAAGCCGTAGAGTTGCATATCTATGTTGCATTGCATAATTCATGGATTTCTACAAGCAAAATCCTTGTCTGAAGCCCGTTAGGGTTAACACGTGTTTTATTTAACCCAGAGGTTAACCTACATATATAATACTTAAGGTGCGTTCACATAATTGACGTGTGAGCAGCGTGGGCGAGACAGTGTATATTATCTTTATCTACTTTCTTTATATATTATTAATAAATGACTATAAACGACACTCGCCGTTGTCGCATACGCAAACTCAGCGTGATAATGTTGCTTATTTCGTAGGTATAACAATTTCATTTAGTAAGTTGCAAGTTTTATAATAATATGTTTACAAAATTTATTAATAAAAACAAGTATTTCTTAAAAATAAGTAATTTGGCGTGTAAAAGCTAAGGCACTTTCTTAAATTGCACATACAGGCTAATTTATTTAGTTTTTTAATTACATAATTATTTAATTTAATTATTAATGTTGCTGCCAAAATGGATCCTAAATCAATCAATACATGTAATTTCATAGTTTTGAATGTTTTATAAATGTATAGTATAATTCTGAACAATTGTCGATTTAAATCGCCTTAAATATCAGTTGTAAATCACAGTATAAAAATATGAACAAAATATTTGATATAGCCTACTTAATGTGTTTATTTTAATATTTTTTCATAGCATTAATAATGGTGAACAATATTATGCCAAGTAAATAGTTCTCTTCTTATCTTTACGGTATTTAAACTTTATAAAATAGTATATTTTTCTTTGTTCTTATATAAAACCACGATTCTTTTAAAGTTATTTTCGTCTGTACAAAATGCAATCTGTTAAAAATATATATAAAAAAAACATTGTTATTAAAAATATAATATTATTATCTAACTTTAAACCCAGAAAAAATCCTGGTCAAATAAAATATTTAAAAAAATGTGTACCTAACAAACATGCAACAGAAATGTATAACTTAACAATATTACACTACACTATAGTCTATAATTATAACTTATGCGGATAATATTTTGGTAATGTCTAAGAATGATTTGTGCAACGCTTCGATGTACTGCGAGCTGTCGTTGTGTGGCTTATAGCTCGCAACTGCTGCACCTAACTTATCTGGGAACGCCGAATATCTGGAAAAAAAATAGTTTTACAATACATCACTCACATACGGGGTTTTAAAAAGGTCCTATTAATTAAAATTGTTTAAAAATGGCTGTATGTTTACGATAGTTGCTTTTTTCGCGCGTTTTATTGATTGCATTTTAATTTTTAAACATTATGTCGATGATATAAAAGTCAAAATTACTCAAGTTTGTGATTTACAATGACTAATTTAATTCGAGAATTTTAATAAACAGTTTTAACTTCTTATTCTCTATTCAACTTAGCTTTTTTAACTCAGCGTGAAAACTTAGGTAAAGACTTTACCTAATAAATTTTCAAGCTCACTCGTGAGCTTGAAGTGAGCTGTCATTCCACCTAATGCTAGGGATTGACACTATTGACAAGTCACTTCATTTAAGTTTTCACAGTTAGATTTTTACAGAATAGATCGAAAATTGTGATGCTTGTTTTCGATAAGTGTTTTAGGTAAAAGATTTGTCAAAACATGTCGTGTATAAAATATGTATCATATATGAATTGTTGTTGGTCAGACGTGCATTGTTAAATAATTTCATCACTAATTTGACAAGTTTTGTGTACATACAACTAGTTTTAGGTGTAAACAAAAAACAAAACTAGTAGACACAACATGTTGAATACATGTTTTGTACCTTAGTGCAAACGCGGGGTCATAAATAAAAAAAAAATTACGTACGCAATTCCAAATCCTTCTTTCACAACAGGTCCAAATCCTCCCGCCATCACGCTAGGCGACGACAAAGTACTTGTGCTCAAAATGGACTTATTCAAGAACTTGTACTCATACGAGCCGAATATCTCTGGTCTAGGCAAGTTGTTGTCCTCAGCCATCTTCTTTAGGGCAAACATGTGACGATCGAAGCCTTGACCCATCGCAGCATCTTTGACGAGTTCCAAGTGCATTTTGGAACATTCTGTCAGTTGCGCGCGCAGTTCTTCGTGAGAACTCTTGTTGGAGTGTAGAGTTTCGCAAAATACCTGGAAAGTGTAAAGGAATTTGAAACATCTTGACATAGACAAACCTGTGCTTCGAAAGACCTGTGCTAACTGGGTGATCCTCGAAAATCCTCGATATTTTAGGACCGATTGTTTTTGGAAAAATGGAATGTTTGAAGTTTGAAGTGCTGTATCTCAGGTTCTTTTGGACCTTCAGAGGTACGGCTGCGCTCAAATTGTATCAAATTTTGTATACTTTAAAACTGGCTGGAGGCCTTCATTTATTGAGGCATCCCTGTGTCTATGCGCCAGTGCCTGTGTGTGCGGTCTATTTTACCTATGAGGTTGCGGTCTATTTAACCGGGCTGCCTGCCTGCCTGCCTGTGCAAGCCCGGTTAAATAGACCGCAACCTCATAGGTTGAACTGCCATTCCCAAAAATAAAAACTTTTTCGAAGCTGTATACTTGGTTTTACGCTATTGGTATAATATCCTAACAGTTCAAAAAATCAGTACAGTGCAATTTTTCGTGACCTAACGCGATTTTTGAGTCTACGATGACTGGCCTATTTTGTAATTAAAGAAACATACAATAAATAAAACATGAAAGTAGAGAGATGTTTGACCCGAATTATGACAGAAAAAAAACTAACATCGCTAATGACTAATGGTGACGGACACACTAATCTATTCAGATTAAAGTGGATTACGCACGCTTGACGGTGGCGTAACTGGCGACTAAGGGTTTACGTTAAAAGGATCGTCAGCAATCGTCTGGGCGCTAATACCCGCATTTGTTTTTTTTAATAATAGATTTTTTTTTAACCTGCATACATAACCTCGCGCCTTTTTCCCATAGGGGAAGGCAGAAACTGCAGAACTCTGTCTGCTTGTTATAGAGAGAGTGATGATTATGAAAATATCGATCTTTGACCTTTCACTAATAGCAACGTTTTAACAGATGACAATATGTATTTAGTGCGAGACGGCACGTAGATTAATGTTATTATTGTGACTAAGTATACCAGTTTAAAGGGCAATTATATATCGCTTAGATTTTACTGTAGGTCTATTAGATAAACGTAATCGGTTTATAATTACTTATCAACCATTGTATCATATCACGGACAAGTTTATTTATAGATAAAAAACCGGCCAAGTGCGAGTCGGACTCGCGCACGAAGGGTTCCGTACCATTGACTAGGTAAACAACAGTAGGTACAAAAAAATCGCGTTTGTTGTATGGGATGGGAGCCCTCCTCAAAATATTTATTTTATTTTGTTTCTAGTATTTGTTGTTATAGCGGCAACAGAAATAAAGAATTTGTGAAAATTTCATCTGTCTAGCTATCGCGGTTCTTGAGATACAGCCTGGTGACAGACAGACGGACGGACAGACAGCGAAGTCTGAGTAATAGGGTCCCGTTTTTACACTTTGGGTATAGAACCCTAAAAAGTAAACATGTTATTTTCATACCTTTGTTTTATCTGTGCAAGGCCGCATTGTTTCTGTACGACCGTGTCTGAAGGCAGAAGTGCTGCAAGACTCGTAGGTACCGACGAAGTTTCCTTTCAACAGATGATTCGCTGCCTGAAAAGGAATATAGCTCCATTTGTTAGGATATTTTCAGAACTTAGGAAACTGGTACATATATTATAGTACTTTAAAGTTATTTTTGTAAGGACGGACGCAATCTAGGAAAATGCAGCGCAGAGCAGCCGCCAAATAAATAACAACTTTGTGTCAGTTGAAATACAGTCGAAAATAAATAAACGTTACCGCAAGTGTCTGTCAGCTTTCTAGCTCTCACGGATTACCGGAACTTTGTATATTTTAGACTGTATTTCAACTAAGGCAAAGTTTATATTTGTTTGCTAGTTTCGCAAAGGTCTGTGCTACGCTTCGAAGTTTCTTTTTCCTTTTCGTTTCGACGAAACCCACCTTTATTGCGGCGCCAGAGGCGTTGTTCAGAACGTCAAGAGTGCAGGTGAACGGAAATTTGGGACACTAGCAAATGGGGTATAGTCTGTTCAGGCGCACCGCACTGGCACTGTATGTTAGATGAATTGAAAATGCCCCATTTGGCCATATTATGAGTGCAGCCACCTATTAGGTACGCACGCTTTGGGTACACAAATTCTTTTTAAAAAGTTTTAATGGATGAAAATGGTTTAATAATTTAACAAGTAAACCTGAACAACTTGTGATTGGAGCCTCCTTTTTTGCAGATACGTACAGGCTTGTGTTAGGAAACTCCGCTGTTCCATAACTTAAATAAGTATCCTACTAATATTATAAACGTGAAAGTTTGTATGGATGGATGGATGTTTGTTACTCTTTCACGCAAAAACTACTGAACCGATTTGGATGAAATTTGGCACACAGACTGTTTATGACCAGGATTAACATATACTTAGGGTATTTTTTTATCCCAATATTCCAACGGGATCGAAACTTATGCGGATGAAACCGCGGGGCGCAGCTAGTATAATATATTCATGTTACTATACCTGAAACGACAGCTGCATAATGCAGTCAGGGCTAACTTTGAACTTCTTACAAGCTGCTTTGTTAAGACCTTCGTACAAAATATAATCTATACTGAGGGAGTCGCACCATGCCTTGTATTCCTTCTTGGCAATGCCGATAAAATGCTTAGATTTGTCGTCTAGTTTAAATTCTGAAAATATAAGATGAATAGATTTTATTTCTTACATAGAATTAATTACAGCGCTTTCTATTTTTATTTTAGGACATCATACTACGAATTTATATGGTAAAGAATTTGTTATGCAGGGTTGTTTATTAAAATTAAAAGTTTTTTTTTATCAAGTTCATTTCCAGGCTTTCTCTTAAATAACCATAAAACGACAGCCACAAAAAAAAACGGCCGATCCATTAAAGGTAGCTGGATTCGGAAGGTGGAGGACAGGGTGTTGTGGCGCAGACTGGGCTATGTCCAGCAGTGGACTGCGATAGGCTGAGTTGATTGATTGAACCATAAAACGCAGTAAATTATATACATAATAAGTTTTCCCCAAAATCTGATTCCCATAATTTTGCATTTCGGACTGATAATAGATTACTTACCTAATTTCTGAACACTAATATTACTATCTACAGGCTTCGAATCTGGGTGGATGAAAGGTTTCTTTGTAGTTTCAGCATAAATGTCTTGGAAGCATCTCAGTACTGCCACTCCATCGCCCCAGGAGTGTTCAAAGTTAACTCCAGCCACTCCATCGCTGGTCACAATCATGCTCAACGATTTGTCAAACCACCTATAAAATTATAAAAACAAAAACTATAGAGAACTGAAATAATAACACCTTTGTAAAAAAAAAAAAAAACTATGTTAACTAACAAAAAACTGTCTTGTCTTTTTAGCTACTAACATTTAACTACCACAAAGTTTATAGTTCGACGGCACACCACTACTGCCGTCACCACATGACCGCTGGCAGAATAGTCGACATCAGCTCAGTTGCCAAAGAGGAAAAAAAGAAAACCACTTCATCAAATACGAAATCAGCAAACATTGCTTCCAGTTTGTTATATTTTTTCCTAGAAATACATTCTTTACTTCGTAGTACCTGCATTAATTCGTATTTATGCAGTTACACAGTAGGCAAATAAATATTCTAAGAATAGAACAAGGACATATAATACTTTATGCAATGTTTCCATATAGCTATATTCCTAGCTTCACCATGGGTGAGAACATTGTTGGTTGCACATTTGTAAAACCGCTTATGTTTTAGTTATTTGTAATATAAAATATAATTGTTAGTTGTTCCGAATAAATAAAAATTTAAATAATTTCTGTACTACAAGTGCTCTATCAAGATAACATTATTAATTAATAACCCTTCATCATGTTTACCTGTTAGTACCATCACTGTGTAAGTATTTCTTCAAGAGAACACGCTTATCATCATTAATTTTATCATCATCTAGTATCAAATTGAATATTGCTGAGTCTATCTTTCTCAAAACTTCACTATTTCCGGTTGACTCCAAATGAGCCCGTTGTTTAGCCCAGTCGTCCCTGTTCTGGGTAGTTAATATTCCTAAAGGATGTTCCGAAGCTGGTGCATTGTCATTCATGATTTTGCTCAAGTTGCCAAGCATTTCCAGGGGTGACAAAAGGTTACCTGAAAACCATTTTAAATGTAAATTAGCTGAATAAACTAAATTGATAAGGTAAACTAAAGATTAGGATTAAAGAACAGTTAGTAGGAGATTAAGTACATTGAACTGATTAATTAAATTGATTGCTGTTACTTATCATAATTTTTTCTATTGTGTAGCATGAGTTATACTCTATAAATATTCTAAAATAAAATCGCTTTTCGTATGTGTCTGTGTGACCACTTAGTTTATCTAAACTACAAAATTGATATTAATGCCATTTTCCCCATGATTTAGAGAATTTACTCCCAAAGGTTTCTAAATATAATAAATTCATACTTACTTAGAGATAGCACAGAAATTTTGATCTTTTGACAACACACTCCACATCAGTAGATAGTACCCGTATGAAGTGAGGAGGGGTCACAAGTAAATTAACAATAGATAGTTCATGCGGTGGTAAGCCAGTCTACTGACTGGCTTACTACCACATGAACTATCTATTGTTAATTACTTGCACCTCTAATCTACTGATTAGAGGTGCGAGTTAGTCATGAATACATTTATTGTTACTTGTCATGCTTTTTTAAATACTTGCTTTTTTTGCTTTAACACAAAGCAAATGTGGTACAAAAAAAATAGGTTGAATAAAACCTTTATGGTTTCACTTAGAGAAATACTAGATTTTACTATTTTGTTAATAACCAGAAATACTAGATTCTACTTATGTTATTCTTATCGGATATGGTTTAAAGTTAACCTGATTATTTAAATAAAAAAATACTAAATAATTACCATCAGCATCCAAAACATCAAATGCATAAAAGTTTCCTTGCTTCTGAACAATTACATGCTTGCTCGTTGGGTCCCTGAAGATCTCGTCCTTATTCAGCCGGGGCAGGCGAGTGGCTCCAAATAAGCCAACAAACTGACTCATGTCTAGAGGGAAGACCTTCATTAGGTAGGCACCATACCTGAAAATATAGAATAAATATGACGAATCAATGGTAATAATGAATGGTGGAGCAGTGGCGGTCGTGACTAACTACTTAGCTTTAGGTTGAAGATTCAAACCCGGCCAGGCGCTTTACTTTGTGTAAATTATTTCATCAGCACTGTTCTCAAAACGATTAAGGAAAATATGGTGAAGAATTTGCAGGATTTGACGGAGGCTTTTGCCCAACAGTAGGGTAGTACCTATCGGAAAAAAAAATGAGGAAAATGTTCAAGAACCAAAAATTCGAAGACATGTTGCATCCACCAACCCGCACTAGGCCCGCATGCTGGATTACAGCTCACTCGTTCTCACAAAGAGGAGGTCTGTGTCTCAGCGGCAGGACCATTATAGGCTGATTATGTTAATGATGAATAAATGACCCACTAAAAATTGAAAAGATTTTATATTGAAATCCATTTAAGTAGGTACCCTCAAATAAACAGTTCTTTTTTAAGATGTTTGAAATTAATTAATGTGTAAACATACCAAGAAATTGCTTCAGGCAGCATACTTGTAAAGGTCCTGAACAATGGTGTGTCACTTTTCTTAGGATTTAAATGGTACACTTCAGGTTCCAATATTTGTTCTCTTAGGGACAACATAAACCGAACTGCAGTTATCAAAATGTTAGTGGACCTTATGAGCTGATCATTGTATTCCGTTCTCACATCGTTTTGGAACACAATCATTGGATTATAGTTGATGGGAAGGGCCGCTCTATCACGTAAATACAGATCAAACCAATACTCTGAAATATAACTTGTATGCTTGTTCCTTTTGTCTTTGGAAATGAGTTTCTCTTGAAGTACTTTCCCCTCTTTATCAATAAAATTGTGAGTACGCTTCTGAGCTTCTTCAAACTGATTATCGTTCAATAAAGGTCTGAGGGCTTTCAAATATCGCTCCCCTGTCTTCGATAGGTCTGGTACCGGTAAACGGGGCAGAGACTTCTGAAAATGCATCGTCGGTAACTTGCTTCTTTGTAAATACTGGTAGGTAACATCTTTAACATTTTTATTATTATTAAAGTTTCTTTGCTGAATTTTGAATAGCTTTTGACAAACTATATTATTTTTGCTAATGACTTTGTTAGCTCCGATCATCTTATATACAATAACACAAAAGCTTTCACTTAAATTACTGTTTCTACTCTACAAAAATAATAGTACTACGAAACGAAAATAATAAATAAAATTAGGATTTGCACTTGCACGTAAAACTAAAATGTCATCGAACTCGAAATGTCAAAGTCCGACTTTGTTTTTTTATAATCATAAGCTTAGTGCTGTACCATATCCAATTTTGGTAATTTTGACCACTAGAGCAGTCCAACTTAGTTGATGTCGATATTACTAAAATGTCAAAAACTTGATCAAATGAAATGAAATGTCAAAAAAACTGAAAAAGGTCACTGCGAATACTGCGATGTGGTCCCGAAATAGGATTTTGCTTGCGAATTAAGTCAAAGATTGATAAATTGTTTAATAAAACATGCAGTAAGTCTATTCGTCTCTACGTTAATAACAAGTATCAATTGACGTATGTTTAGGTATCAATTGTGTTAATAATAAAAATTCCATTCAATTACATCCATCAACATGAATGAATCGCCGGAGATTAGTAACAACTCTGGCGGCAATGATTTAGAAACCTTGGATTATTTACGAGGTGTAAAGTCGTCAACGTGCCTCTTACTACCGACGACACCCAGCCCTCATCCACTAGATTTCAAACATCCTCTCTCAGAAGAAATGAGTGACCGTCCGTTTTTAACATTAAATGATGATCCTAACATGGTCAATATACAGACAGGTGAGAATATATTACTGATCTGTGTGCTTTTAATTAATATAGTTTTTTAATTATCAGCTTTTCATAGAAAATGCTAGTACCTGCTGACTATGCATTAAATTTTGAAGTATGTTGCATCATTTTACTTAGATGTTGTAGTCCTTAGTTTATTTGTGAACCTGCTGAATAAGTAAGTTGTATCATAATAATAATTTGTGTGAGCCAGATTTTCAACTTGAACTAAATAGTTTATTTAACCTCAATACAGCTGTTAGCCCAGATGTTACTGAAATTATTTTTTCCAGGAAAGCCAGGAAAAGGTGGCCTTTTAAAGAGCCCGTCGTTATATAGAGGATTTGTGAATGTCCTACATATTACCTATACCTATTACTGGGTAAACTTGGATTTATTTACTTTTTAAATTAATTTAGTTATTGTAACAATTTCAGATGCCTCAGCAGGAGATTCTAGTTCATCGGGAGACAACAGCTCAGTTATTCAAGATCCAGTCAGCGCCCAGCTTATCAATAATATCAGCATGCTAGACTACCAGACTCTTAGCAAGAATGGTGATCTCATCATGGGACAAGTATGTATCTATTTACTACTAACACTTCTCTCCTGATTTCGTCCACATGGATTTTGTACTAGTTCGGAGATTTGTTTTAAAATTTTAATATTAGTTATATAAAATGGTTTTTAAAATTGACAAACCCTATTATTATAAAATAAAAAATAACAATATTATTGACAAACTTTATTATTTACTGATTTAAAAAACAATTAACAAACTTAAAACTGGGCAATACTTGCCATATTGCCAAGTTTCAAGTTTATTAACCAAAGGAATAAAATTAAATCACCCCATCAATTAAATGATTATGATTTGGATCAAAGGAATAAGATTTTTCATATGATTTGTATCCCACTCTATTCAATGCGTCAAAGGTGTAATTTAAACAATTTTTGAAGACCCAAGCCTTACTTTGAATTCTTCCCCTTAAAAATGTAATAAAATTATCTCTTTTTGTAGTTTTTCGAAAAACCAAAAAACTAACTAAAACTAATTATTGTTTCTATTCTGTCCAAAGTTATTAACACTAATTTAATCTGACCACACGTAACAATTCTTCTATCATCATCTGCCTAGTCTTTTCCCAACTATGTTGGGGTCGGATTCCAGTCTAAACGGATGCACGTAACAATGCTTATATACAGGATGAAATTGAATAGGTGCGACAAATTAAAAGATCTAATTCAACATGTTATAAAGTATATTTAAACCACCTTTATTAAGAAAAGGAATGCAGGTGCGCGTAGGCAAGCAATTTTTTTGCAGTGTCGTCGCGCTCCCTTTTTTTCATAGGAGTGTTAAATTTATCGTTCCTAAGCCCAGTAGTTTAGGCGGTGCGTTGACGGGACATCGACGCGCACCCACTGTAACCATGTTCAACACATGATTCTAGACCCCCTAGCATAGAAATTTTTCATTGTGTGCACGACACAATAACCAAGAAACCGTATAGGTAATTAGTTCCTTTGTTAAAGTGTTATATAATGTTTGTGTACATAACCGTTCTCTTTTAAAGTTCCTAAGTCTTTTAATGTCCGAGTTAAGATCGCTTTCTGCCATCATAACTTCTGTGTACGACAACGTAACCGGGGAACCGTATAGGTAATTAGTTCCTTTGTTAAAGTGTTATATAATGTTTGTGTACATAACCGTTCTCTCTTAAAGTTCTTAAGTTTTTAATGTCCGAATTAGGATCGCTTTCTGCCATAATGACTTCCTTGTTAGATAGTATTACTTGCGACTTAGCAACCGCTGAAGGAGCTCTAGGCTTCCCCCTGTTCGGTTTCACAGTCCTCAGAGAGCAATCAAACTCCGCTTTGCGAACAAAGCTGTTCAAAGCGTATGATTCCTTGTGGAATATTGTAATGTGCGTGATGATATGACAGGCACACCTTTCTTTCTTTCTTTCTGTTCGTTATCTACTCACTAACGATAAGATTATGTTAAAAACAATGGTATAACTATAAGAATAAGTAATATGTTATGTCCAATTAGATTAATTATTAAGATGTAAGATGTTTTAGTGTGATATTACTCTTGTAAGAATAAGTTGAACATTCCAGCCACTAGAGGCGCCAGTTGTACCATGTCATTATGTAAGCCTAAGTACGATGAAACGTTACTGTAAGGAGAACCGTTTATGTAATTTAATTATTTTAAAGTAGTATTTAAGGTTTTAAGACTGATCTTTTTGTATAAAAATAAAGGTAAACTATATCTAGGATTAGGGATAAAATAAAAATGTATAAGAGGTATCCTACCACAAGAAACATGCAATTCAGAGTTTCCCATACAAAAGGCACCTGCAACCTCATTGGTCAGGGGGCGGGGCATTAGTGCCGTGTGCAAATCGGTAGGGCTCTGATTGGTCAAATGACAGAAAAATTGCATATAAAAGAAGGGCATGTTTCCGTGGTCGGACACTTCAAAATCCAGCACTCAAAAAGGAACAACAAAGAAAAATAAAAAGCCAGAAGAAACTCAACAGCCGTTTTACTCATCGCCATAACACAGTTCCCGTCTCACCATCAAGTCTAAGAAGATACAACCCCCTTCTCGCCGACACATCGCACCCGTCATAGGCCCACAATTACGTACTGACCATAAGCTCCGCTGAGCGGTCCTGCACATTATTGGTCCTTCGCAGCCGGATTGCCAGCCAGCTTCAAGAAGATGGTCTTAACACGTAGCCAAGACGGGGAACGAACGAAACGCCGGCAAGAAGAGCTGAAGACACCTACGGCCGAAGAAGAAGTCACGCCGGGAAACTCCTCAGTCAGCGGCACACCAGATACCGCTACCGACGCGTCGGGTACTAGCAGCGGAACTATCGGGTCAACCGCCACGAAGGAAACCACCACGACGACAGGAACAGAAGACACGAGCGCCGCGTCCCGTAAAGAAAAGGACAAGGCATCACAACGTACATTAAGGCCAGAAGGCGCCCGGTCACGTTGTTCCGCAGTCTCACACAAAAAGCGACTAGCGGAAATGAAGGCAAGAGAAAAACTGGCCGAACTCAAGCTCGAGCAAACAAAGGCCGAGATAGAGTTACAACAAGTGCGGGTCCAGCGACTTCAAGCAGAAGAAGACTCCTCAGAAGATGAAGAAGAAATGGAAGACGACCTAGCTTCAGTCCGTATAAACACATGGTTAAAAGAACCTGAAGCGGGTCAACCACAGTCATCAAAAGAGGCAAAGAAGAAGCAAGAAGATCCCGTTGAAGTAACTCCAAGACAAGAAGATACACGTCAACCATTAATTGACGTGACAACCCTCGCCGCCGCTCTCTCTCAAGCGGTACGAAGCACAAGGGAACCACCAAAGTACATTCAAGAACTACCGCCATTTAATGGAAACTGTGCAGACTGGCTCGGTTTCAAGGCGGCTTATGAAGAAACATTAAAGTACTTCACAAGAACAGAAAACTTAGCGCGTATACGTCGAAGCCTACGCGGAACAGCAAAAGAAGCAGTCGGCTGTCTAATAGTGAGCCAACCAGACCCCGACACCGTCATCGACGCCTTACAAAGAAGGTTCGGAAGACCAGAGGCACTCATCCACGTCGAAATGGAGAAACTCAAGTCACTGAACCGGGTCACAGATAACCCCAGAGATTTATGTATCTTCGCCGGACGGGTGACGAACATAGTGGGCACCATCGAAGCACTGAAGAAGACACAATACCTACACAGTCCCGAGATGGCGCGAATAGTGAATGAAAAACTCACCCCTATACTGAAAAATAAGTGGTACGACTACGCCGCGATGAAGAAAGAAGATACACCTGAGTTAAAAAGGATCTCCATGTTTTTAAACGAAGAAGCAGACAAGTGCGGCGCCTACGCTCTACCAGAGATCACCAACGACGATTCTATGGGAAAAGAGCGAAAGAATAGAAGAACGGAACGCACCTTCACTACGGATAAAAGAACAATATCAGACGATAACTGCCCGCAGTGCAAACAAAAACACAAACTACCAGACTGCCAGCAGTTCATCGCCCTCGATACAAACTCAAGATGGGAAGTAGCAAAGAAAAATAACATGTGCTACCGCTGTCTACGAAGCAAACATCGACGTCTCCAGTGCAAAGCCCCGCCATGTGGGAAGCATGGATGCCTCATGAGACATCACAAGCTACTACATCATGAGAAGAATCAAGACACAGCCAGCGACGCTGAGAAGAAAATAGCATCGACTGTAGAAATCACATCAACAGTCAAGCCATGTGATCGTCGACGGGCATACCTAAAAATCGCGCCCGTCGTACTAAAGGGACCGCACACCAGCATTGAAACATATGCACTACTAGATGAAGGAAGCACGGTCACACTAGTGGATGCATCGATAGCTGACGTCATCGGAGCCGACGGACCCACCAACACTATGTGGATCCAAGGAATCGGCAACGAAATGAAACATGACAACAGCAAGGTCATCAACCTCAACATAAGAGGGAAATACGCAGAGAAAGAATACAAGCTAGAAGCCGCGCGCACTGTGGAAAGATTGAACTTCACACCAGAGACAGTGTACGACCACCATCTAAAGGACTGCGAACACCTGATCGACATCAAAGATCAGATCGCATACGAACGAGCTTCGCCCAAGTTGCTAATTGGTCAAGACAATTGGCACCTCATAGTGTCAAGAAAGCTACGCACCGGACGTCGCAACCAGCCAGTTGCCTCACTCACACAACTTGGCTGGGTACTTCATGGCTGCCACAGTTCGCACGCAGCCACCGTAACATTCTGTGGAAAAATAACAGAAAAAGAAGAAAAACCATCCATAGAAGAAACAATCAAGGATTATTTTAAACTTGAATCCTTGTGTATCGAACCGAAGAAACAAAAAGAAGATCCTGAACAAAGAGCCATGCAGATATTAGAAGAAACCAGTAAGAGACTGCCTGACGGTAGATTCGAAACCGGCCTGCTATGGAAAGAAAAGGACTTCCAGATACCAAACAACTACACAGAAGTCGAGCGACGCCTGCGTTCGCTAGAAAAGAAACTAGACAAAGATGAAGAACTGAAAGCAAAATATGAAGAAAGAATAGACAATCTATTCAGATCCGGTTATGCAGAACAAGCCCCCGTCCCAGCCCCAGAAGGAAAGACCTGGTACCTACCTCACTTCCCGGTCATTAACCCAGCGAAGCCACACAAACCGCCTCGACTGGTCCATGACGCGTCAGCAAAAGCCGGCGGCATGTGTCTCAACGACATGCTGTATTCAGGGCCAGACCTGCTACAGTCCCTCCCTGGAGTGATTATGCGATTCAGACAACACGCGTACGCTGTCAGCGGAGACATAAAAGAAATGTTCATGCAGGTGAAGATCAGACAAGAAGACAGAGACGCCCTCAGATTCCTGTGGAGAGGCGAACGGCGGGAGGGCAAACCGGAAGAATATCGTATGACGTCAGTCATATTCGGATCTACGTCATCACCGTGCACCGCTCTATACATCAAAAATAAAAATGCGAGCGAGTTTGCAAGCACCTACCCGGAAGCAGCGGCGGCAATACAAAAGAATCACTACATGGACGACTACCTACAAAGCTTTCCCACTATTATGAAAGCGAAAGAAACAACAAAAGCAGTCGACCTCATCCATAAGAAAGCAGGGTTCATATTAGATGGTTGGACATCAAACGACATGAGAACCATCGAAGAGTTCAACCCACCAGAACAAAACAAGTCCGCTACAGTAAACCTGGGTGGCGTGGAAACAGAAAAGACGCTCGGGCTACTCTGGCATGTGAAAGAAGATCACATCGGTTTCAACGTAAACACGATCAAGATACCAGCAGAAATAAAAGAAAACAATCGCTCCCCAACAAAGCGAGAAGCCCTGAGCATCATAATGGCGCTATTCGACCCACTGGGGTTAATATCACCAATCACCACCCCAGCCAAGAGAATATTCCAGGACACCTGGAGCTATAAAATCGACTGGGACGACGCGATACCTACAGAACTAGAAGACAGATGGAAAAAATGGATGACGTCACTCAGCGACATCAAACAGCTGAGAATACCCCGATGTTATGACGTCATACCCAGTGTCTCACGACAGTTACACACCTTCGTCGACGCGAGCGAACAAGCCTACGCAGCGGCAATATACTGGAGAACAGAACGAGCCGACGGCAGTGTGCACGTAGCCTTAGCAGCCGCCAAGAGCCGTGTGACGCCATTAAAACCAGTGTCCATGCCAAGGCTCGAACTACAGGCCGCCTTACTGGGTGCACGCCTCGCACAAACAGTGAAAAAAGAACATGAGTACGAGATAACAGGTCAAACCTACTGGAGTGATTCACGTACAGCACTAGTGTGGATCCGGTCAGAGCCACGGACGTACAAGTCATTCGTAGCTCATCGCCTCGCTGAGATAGAAGAAACCACTAAGAAAAACGAGTGGCGGTGGCTTTCTTCAAAGGACAACGTCGCTGACGACGCAACGAGAGACACACCAGACAACTTCACTGCTACTCACAGATGGTTTCAAGGACCCTCGTTCCTAAGAAAACCAGAGTCACAATGGCCACAAGAAGAAAAGGCTGTGAAATATGACACCGGAGAAGAAAAAGAAACGTGTCATTTACATCAGCTGGAGAGCGGTCAAGGTCAATGCCCCCTCCCACACATAGAAAAATTTTCAAAGTGGACCCGACTCATAAGAACAACAGCAAGAGTACTACAATTCATAGAGCTCTGCCGACCCCACAAAAATACAGTCGCAATAACGAGAAAACGCACAATAAAAACAAGGGTAAATGACCCCGACTGGCGTGTTACAAAAAAAGCGCCACCCCCGGCGAGAGCAACAAATAACTCGCCCAGCTACGTCAATCGCTACTACGAGATACCCGCCTCATACCTAATAAGGGCGGAACAGCTGTGGATAAAAGCAAGCCAAAAAGATAGCTTCACAGCTGAGATTGACCGTATTATCAAAGGTCACTCACCCACCAACAACGATCGACTAAGCCAGCTCAGTGTGTACATCGATGAAGAAGGCATCATACGCCTAAAAGGAAGAGTGACCGCAGCCCAAGACATACAAGAAGATACCTCCAATCCTCCAATATTGGAAGGTAAACAAACATACACACGCCTATACATAGCGTATGTACATGAAAAATTACATCACGGCGGTGTAGAAATGGTCGTAAATGAACTAAGACAACGACTATGGATATTAAAAATACGCCCAGCTGTGAGATACATAGTGAAAAGTTGCTTACCGTGCCGCATCAGAAAAGCGAAGCCAGCAATTCCCCTCACGGGCGACCTACCTGCAGCGCGCCTGGCACACCACACGCGGCCATTCACCTTTACCGGACTCGACTATTTCGGGCCAATCGAGGTCACAGTCGCACGCCATCACGAGAAAAGGTATGGCGCTCTTTTCACCTGCATGACCTCAAGAGCGATACACATAGAGATCGCACACTCGCTGAGCGCCGACTCAGCGATATCAGCATTAAGAAGATTCATGGCCAGAAGAGGATGCCCCAAAGAAATGTGGAGCGATAATGCCACCTGTTTTAAAGCAGCCGAGAAGGAGCTCTGCGAGGCCGCACTCGAAGCCATGCATCACGAGACCACGTGCCACCGCATCAAGTGGAAGTACATTCCCCCCTCAGCACCATTTATGGGGGGAACATGGGAAAGAATGGTACGGTCAGTGAAAGAAGCATTACGCGTCACATTAAACGAGCGACGCCCAAGCGACGAGACGCTGACAACATTATTAGCCGAGGTCGAAAACACAGTAAATTCACGACCTTTGACCCACGTCTCTGTCGACCCCCTAGAACCAGAGGCCCTGACACCGAATCACATACTCATCGGACCGAACCCCCATGTCCCAGTACCTGGTCACTTCAAAGAAGGAGACGTGACAGCCCGCCAGCAGTGGAAGCGAGCCCAGGTGTTGGCAGATATGTTCTGGAGAAGATGGGTGAAAGAGTACTTGCCACTACTACAACAGCGGCGGGAGCCTAGCAGCACAGGTACCCAACCCAAAGTGGGTGACCTAGTCATCATCTGCGACAGTAACCTGCCACGCAACGTCTGGCCACGAGGACGCATCAGCCAGCTGTATCCAGGAGCCGACGGAGAGGTACGAGTAGTAGACGTCACCACCAGCGGCGGCCACATCCTACGTCGCCCCACCAGGAAGATCGTCGTGCTACCAACAGAGTCGCGACTTCGCGACGGCGGGAGAATGTGCACGACACAATAACCAAGAAACCGTATAGGTAATTAGTTCCTTTGTTAAAGTGTTATATAATGTTTGTGTACATAACCGTTCTCTTTTAAAGTTCCTAAGTCTTTTAATGTCCGAGTTAAGATCGCTTTCTGCCATCATAACTTCTGTGTACGACAACGTAACCGGGGAACCGTATAGGTAATTAGTTCCTTTGTTAAAGTGTTATATAATGTTTGTGTACATAACCGTTCTCTCTTAAAGTTCTTAAGTTTTTAATGTCCGAATTAGGATCGCTTTCTGCCATAATGACTTCCTTGTTAGATAGTATTA
Source organism: Apamea crenata (assembly GCA_949629185.1). Lineage (NCBI taxonomy): Eukaryota > Metazoa > Arthropoda > Insecta > Lepidoptera > Noctuidae > Apamea > Apamea crenata. Next base: position 8,482,454 of record OX451360.1, on the reverse strand, counting down.
CTTGCGACTTAGCAACCGCTGAAGGAGCTCTAGGCTTCCCCCTGTTCGGTTTCACAGTCCTCAGAGAGCAATCAAACTCCGCTTTGCGAACAAAGCTGTTCAAAGCGTATGATTCCTTGTGGAATATTGTAATGTGCGTGATGATATGACAGGCACACCTTTCTTTCTTTCTTTCTGTTCGTTATCTACTCACTAACGATAAGATTATGTTAAAAACAATGGTATAACTATAAGAATAAGTAATATGTTATGTCCAATTAGATTAATTATTAAGATGTAAGATGTTTTAGTGTGATATTACTCTTGTAAGAATAAGTTGAACATTCCAGCCACTAGAGGCGCCAGTTGTACCATGTCATTATGTAAGCCTAAGTACGATGAAACGTTACTGTAAGGAGAACCGTTTATGTAATTTAATTATTTTAAAGTAGTATTTAAGGTTTTAAGACTGATCTTTTTGTATAAAAATAAAGGTAAACTATATCTAGGATTAGGGATAAAATAAAAATGTATAAGAGGTATCCTACCACAAGAAACATGCAATTCAGAGTTTCCCATACAAAAGGCACCTGCAACCTCATTGGTCAGGGGGCGGGGCATTAGTGCCGTGTGCAAATCGGTAGGGCTCTGATTGGTCAAATGACAGAAAAATTGCATATAAAAGAAGGGCATGTTTCCGTGGTCGGACACTTCAAAATCCAGCACTCAAAAAGGAACAACAAAGAAAAATAAAAAGCCAGAAGAAACTCAACAGCCGTTTTACTCATCGCCATAACACAGTTCCCGTCTCACCATCAAGTCTAAGAAGATACAACCCCCTTCTCGCCGACACATCGCACCCGTCATAGGCCCACAATTACGTACTGACCATAAGCTCCGCTGAGCGGTCCTGCACACATTGGTTATCAAGAAAATCTGCTGTTTCAAAATGTAAATGTTCTCAAATTAGTAACCAATGATGCAACAAATAGGAAATAAATATTAACATTTAAATAGTATAAGGAAAAGCCTGTATATATGTTTCAGTAAACAAACCAAAGACTGGATTAATATAGTGGTGCTGGTGTTATAAAATCTATATATAGGTACAGACGCCAGCACATCAAGCTACTACAATCTGTCAAATTTCTTTAATAGATTTTCAACTTTATCACTAAAGCATTAAGGTTCAAGGTTAATTGGGAAAATTTGACAGTTTCGGGTAGCTTGCTGGCGTCTGTACATGTACAGACATATATATAGATTTTAGAAAACTGCTATATTAATCTTTGGTTTGTTGAAATGGATACAATTATTATTAAAAGCCTGTGATGTCCCACTGTGGGGCAAAGGGTCTGTTATTTATATGGTGTACATAATAAAGAGTATTCTATTCTCTTCTGAAGGCCTCCCTACTCTCTTTCCACTTGTCTCTGTATAAAGCTGCTAAGGACCTTCTTGTTGAAAGAGTCCAGCTCATCTCCCCTTAATGGATACAAAACATAGCAAAATTATAACAGAAGTAAAACATGCAATTTTCTAAGAATCTGTCTAATCTAATGATTTTTATTTTGTAATTTTCAGACTGAAGACTGCAAGCTGAATGGCAACCACAATGTCAGCGGCAGAAAGTTACCAAACTTTATCAACTGGAACTGGAGCGTCATCAGGAAAGTACTTCTTTGGATTGTTCTCTCTGGTCTCATTGCCTGTATCGGAGCTATCATAGGTATGGTTGTGACTATACCAAAAAATTGCAACCCTGATCTACCATGGTATCAAGGAAAGGTATTTTATGAAGTATTCCCAGCAAGTTTTAAAGATTCTAATAAAGATGGCACAGGTGATCTTAAAGGCCTCCTTAATAAACTAGACTATATCCAAGAATTAGGAGCATCTGCCATAAGGCTTAATTATATTTATGAAGCGCTAAAGTATCCAGATCAGTACTTTAATATCACTTCCTTGGTTAAGCTAGATAGAAGTGTTGGTCTTCCCAAGGATTTCCAAGATTTGATAACAGAAGTTCACAATAGAAATATGTCTTTAATACTTGATCTGCCTGTTTTATCTCTAGCAAAATCTGATTCATCAGCAAATTTTACTCAAGCTGTATTAATTGCAAATGAAACTATAACCAACAACCTTGTTGATCCCACATCTGCAGCTATCATATTTTGGGCTAGACAGAAGGTTGACGGTTTTTACTTAAAGGATTTAGAAAATTTTGTTGATGATATTAGTTTTGGTAGGAGTTTACAGTTGTGGAAACAAGTATTAGGCAGCGACAAAATATTTATAGCCAGTGAAAATGCATATGAAAAAGCTAAAGGTGATGCTTTGAAATTAAATGTGTTGTTGTCTAGAATTGATCTTATTGATATCCATCTAGATTTAAATGACGGTGTTACTGGTTTGAAAAATCGTATTGATAAAGTCATTAAGGGCAAATTGTGGGAGAAGCCACATTATCCATGGGTTCATTGGAATATTGGAAGTGTGCATAATGAACGAATATCAACAAAACATGTGAACAACACTTTGGTGTTGACTGCTCTCGAATTAGCCTTGCCTGGAACTGTTAGCATATTTTATGGAGACGAAATCGGACTCGGTGGACTTGGTGATATTGAAGGAGATTTTCACGAACATAAAGATATTGGCAATATAGTGTCAATGCCATTTCCAAATGAAAAAGATTCTGGAATCATTTTACCTTGGATTTCGAAGTCTGAAAGGACACCAAGTTACCATTTCTTGGATGTTATTAAATTGTTTACCAAAGTGAAATTAGATACTCCAACAATATATTTAAGATCTATTTACAAGGAAGGCAATAATCTGAAAAATATGGAAATCCGTGAAACTGAGGAGAATCTAGTTGTTATAGAACGTTGGTATCCCCGGAGGAACACTTGTGTATTCGTGGGGAACTTAGGAAGTCAATCTATTACAACTGATTTATCCACCATGTTTTATGGTGGCACTGTGCTTGCTGGAACAAACGCCTCTCTAGTCGGACAAGTATTGTATTTTGATAAAATAACGTTTCCTCCAAATTCTGCCATTATTTTAAAGTTAGAAAAGTAAGTAAACATTGCATGTGTTGAACAGACAAAATATTATTAAAATCAATATAACTATGTAGGTATTTGTAGATTTATGTGAAACATCGGAACTTAACGTATTATGTAATTTCATGTTTTAAACTGTTACTGTATTGTAGATTTTAATTAAATACTAAAATAAGAAAATGTAATTGTTTAAGACAAATATCTATGTGTATCATAGTAACAGAATCTCGAGCTTCCGAAATGATCTGAATCAACATTCAAATAATCAATCAATAATCGTAATCTCATGACTCAGCTGTTTTGTAGCAGTATTATTTTAAATACTTATTTATTTGAACAATATTTATATAATTACGGTATTCTTATTAACATAGATAATATTATTAATTAGAGTGATTTAGGTTTACACACCATACTAATGTTATTTTGTTGAAACTTTCTGTTCAAATGTTAGTTCCTTTTTACCAAAGATATTGTGTGTGCATGACATGCCGTACATAGTTAATATAAATTGTAAACCAAAGGGATGTACTTACATAAAAATAAGAAAAAAAAACTCAGAGTTACAAAAAATTTAATATACATTTGTACATATTGAAAACAAATATTATGTACTTCGTATATATGTATTATTATGTACACATTATGATATTAAAGTAAATAAATAGTTGTTGAAATTATTACACTTTCATTTACTATGATTACAAGCAATGATTTTTGATACACTTAATTATAACAGGTAATATATCGAACAGCGAGTATTTCATTACAAAGTTTTCTTACTACAATTCACTATTTCATAGTGAATTAGAATTGTGAGTTATGTACCTATATTTTATACAGAAATATATTTGCAGGTGCCCGATTCCAACTTTATGGCGGTTCGGAACATGAGGCGAGTCGCTGCGCAGTAACAAATTCACCCGTCAGCGGGGGTGAGGGGGGAGGTACTGCGCAGCGAATAGCGCACTTCAGAGCCGCCATAACGTTTGAATCGGGCTGTAGTATGTAATGCAAATTCTATGGAATTCTTCAGTTTCATTTGAATATAATTATTGGGAAGGCACATTTTGTATCACATTTGTTTAGATTATATTATGTACTCTTGAGGTGTCTAACATAGACAATATAGGATACTGGAATGCTTATTGCTTAGTTTGGAGAATTCTTAATTTTTTCAGACAAACCTACTTGATAAGATAAGATATTATTATAGCTAAGCGGGTAAATTTTAGTTGCTTACCAATAATTTTCATGTCAGTGATGTTATTTTCTAAATACCTATAATCCGCTAAATTACTTTGGTATAAATGATGTCTAAAAATAGTTAAGGTATAATTTCTATTATAATATTGAGCAATACAAAATTGAAAAATCATATGCTTACATAAATAGTCATAATATTTTAACCCTGACATTATAAATAGGTACCTACTATTCTTGTATGGTAAACAGTATAGTTTTTTGTTTATTTGTTTCCAATAATGTAAACAAAACATGCAGTTCTTTTACAATTCAGTTGAATTTCAACCTTAAGTCATTTCAGTAAAATTCATGTGAAGCGTCACAATGTTGTGAAACAACACAGTACATAAATATAGTGGGTAAATAAACCACATAATAGGTATAGTCATAGACAGTTGGGCAATAACTGACTTCATGATTCATATATTAATATCTGTTGTCAAGATGACGACAAATACATATATATGTGATCATTTGTAGAAGGCGTGTACAAATGGCAGCACAAATATATGACATCTAAGGAAAACCGAAACTATTTGACGACACAAGCGACGCCAAAATAAAGGATGCTGCATCGGCTTCAAATATATGTGTCAACTCTTAGAATGCTGAAAACTGGTTTTTATGCTGGTGATTTTAGGCAGGTGATACATCTTTCGGAAGCCGATGCAGCATACTATATTTTGGCGTCGTCTCGTCAGATAGTTTTGGTGTTCCTTCGATGTCACATATTTGTGCTGCCATTTGTATATACTTTCCACAATGATCACATACATATTTGCCATCATCTTGACGACAGATATTAACCCTTCGTATGGCGCTGGAACGTGGATCCACGCGAGACACAATGTCTTTTTAATTGTTTCTGTAATTACGGCGTTCAACCGGTTTATGGATGAATCATGAAATCAGATATTATTGCCGAGCTGTTCATAGAAATATATTCATTCTCCGGACTGTACAGTTCGTGCGAAACAGTATCCCCTAGTACATTTTCAGTAATTTACTGTTTGCCATTGTTTACATTCTTGGTAATAAATATGAACAGTTATTACTTTCCTGCAGTAGGTGGATTTAAATATTAATTATATGTTTTAACATGTATAATATAATCTAAATTCGGAACCACATTTGTACCGCTATTCAAATCGCAACAGAATTTGAATTTTCAAAACTAAATCTTATCTGATTTGCTTTTAAGGTCAAAATAAAATGATATGAGTTAACAATTATTGATACAAGTGTGGCTCCTATCTTAAGTTCTGGTGGCGTTAAGCTCAGTCTTTGTATCGGTGGATGACAGATCATAGCACTGGAAGGATTCACAAGCAGTAGGTAAGAATTTATCATAATGTCATGAACTGGGTTGAGACTTTTTAATTTTAGCTACAGTTGGATGCATGACATAAGTATTGGACATTGCTCTTGGATGACTTTCAGTAACCGGCAATGCTGGTAGTTTATCAGTAGGGTTTCGTAACAATATTTTTTTCTGGGACCCTGTCATTACCCTCTTAGCATTATATTCTTGTTTATTCTTAAGATCTATGTTATCGGTGGTGTTTGGAACAGACTTTACACACTTCCGTTCACTTTCACAGTCACTACCTGTTGGTTTACTTAACTTTGGAGCACCAAAAGCTTTAGTTTGTTTCAATAACGAACGATCGTTACACAACGCCGCGATAAGTGGCAAATCAAGGTTTTTACTTTTCTCTCGAAGAGTTTTTATGTCTAAATCACAATTGGAGTCTTTCACTTTGTTCACACTTAGTTCACTGTTCACATTCGTTGAAGGTTGCGGAATTTTTACTTCTCTCGAGTAGTTGAGAAGTTTCTTTTTGTATTCGTATGGCGGCGGGGGCGGCGGAGGCATTCGTCTCATTTTAACTGGCGGTGGATCCTTGGCATTCAACACATTCTCATCCGATTTCGTCCGCATAAAATGCGAAACGTCTGGAACTCGCGCGGACAGTTGCGGCCGTTCAAGATTTATGGAATGGTTGCTGAGCGACGTCCTGCTCGTTAACGAGTACCAGCTCGTCCGCGTTCCCGGTAACTGAACATAAGAATCCGAGAGATTTTGGATCGATCCATACATGGACGACGCAGCCATGGAAGTCGATAGGTATGGCGTACTTCTGTACTGCAGACCATTTTTGTGCATGTTCGACACGCGAGACTCGGTCAGTTTGTGGTCGAGATAATTTTGTTGCGACACCGACGGGTCTTGTAAAGGGTAGTAGACGTAGTCCACGTCGCTGTACACCTGCTGGTGGAACATGGGGTTGTGCGGCGGAGGAGGCGGCGGCAGGCGCGCGGCGGGCGGCGGCGGCGGCTGGCGGGGCCGGCGCGGCGCGGGGGGCGGGCCCGGCGCCAGCTTCATCATGGCCACCAGCACGTTGGAGTCCACGCCGTGCCCCATGTCCCTGGACGGTGACAGGTTATTGCTTATCCCCTGAGCTAATTTTGACCTTTCGGCTCTGCGACTCGATGCTTGTTGTCGTTTAAACTTTTGGAATTTGTGCTCCAATACCATGGGACTAGCAAATGTTCTTTCACTAGATGCGTTCACTTCGCCCGCTTCTGCTTTCAGAATTGTTATCATGGGTTTTGATGTTACCACTCTGGCTGCCACTTCTTCTTTGCTGTCGTTCAACTGTTTCAAAGTCCTGGCTGTCGCTGCTGGGCCAGGATACGCTGGTGGCGCCTTGGCAGGAGGTGGTGCATAAGATGAAACAGTTTGGTGATTGTATTCGTAAGGAGGTGGCGGCTTATCAGGAAATGGAGGCCTGATGGGTGTATCGCCGCTTATGTCAAAAATATTTGGTAGAGACAAATTGAGCAATTTACGACTATCAATTCTAGTTGGAGGAGTTGGCGGTCGATCGAAGAAGGAATTATTCGGATAGTGATCATCTGACGGAGCAGTGTCTTCGTGACCTTGAAGGTAACTGTCACCAGAAAACGGTAGAGGCAGCCTCACGTAATCCGACACTGAATCCAAAGTGTCACTTACAGACTGGCTCTTAGGATACACCCCTCTTCCCACAATGAGGTCACTTAATTCACTCGCAGTCAGTAAATTATGTTTGTTATCGGTTGGATCGCTACCGTCACCGTGAAACGAGATTGCACTAACGTTGGAATTTGTTCTTTCTCTAAATAAGTTCTCTTTGTTATGTTGTTCTTGGTTCTGAAACTTGGCAGCGCCATCGACACAATCCGAGCTAGGTTGAGATGACTGTAATCTTAATGTGCCTGTTGCATGACTAGTTCTTTCTGACTTGTTCTTCAGGATTGAAGAAACGCTATCGAAATCTGCAAGATCATTTTCTTTTGCTGGCTTATAGCTGTCGTAATGAGAGCCATCGTAATCTGTTCTACTGCCTTCAGATAAGGTGTCCATTTTCGATCGCGCAGTTAGTTCAGAACTGCTCATGGTGTAGACTCCGCTTGTTTCACTCGATGCCGCTACAGTAACTGGTTGACCTAAACCGTCGTACAAAGCGGAAGCTGTATCTTGTGAATATTCTACATCTATGCCAACTGTACTGTTGTCACTCATCATTGAGTTCTGAGCCGTATGACTGTATCCTAATTCTAAACTGCTCGCGTTAGATGTTCTACTAAGAGTACTGAGACCCGCTCTGGCCATTATCACTGTACTGCAAGATGAGGAACATTGTGATCCGGTGCATTTTAATTTATTTGATCTTGGACTGTCTGTCAAGGTTTCGCTAATACTTTGATCAGGTAAAGAGGTCGTTTCTTCTAATTGTTTCATTGAGTGTTGTTCTGGCTGTGTAACTTCATTTCTATTGATATTCTCACAGTCTTCCTTAGTCTTCTTCACTCGGATTTTAGATTTTTGTAGTTGTAATGACGATGTTTTAGTTAGTGGCTGATTGTCTTGTGGCATGTTCCGTATACAGTAAGAATGTGAGCTATCTAGCAAATGAGCGAAAGCCAAACTTTCCGTAGAAGGTGCTGGGGGAGAATCTATCATAATTTCTAATTCATCTTCAGATTGAACTCTGTCACTCACAATGCCTGACGTGGTGTTAGAACTTGTAGTAGAAATCACTGAAATTCTTTGTTCACTTTTATTTTGATTGTATTGAAGGTTTAACGATTTTGAGTAACCAAAACAAATTTTTCGCTCCTCTTCTTCTTTTCTCAAGATTTCGTTGAAGTTTGGTGCGATTTTCATTGAGAATTGATGTGTGTCTCTACAAAGAGCAAAAAGATATTTACATTTTTCTTCACTTGATGAAAACAATGTAATTTTGCCTTCCTCGGTTCTAATCTCAAATTTCTTTCTATCGAAGCTTAGTTTCCCGATAGCGCTCCATATGAAGTTTGAAAGTGATCCATTATCAGGCAGAATCTTTATGCCCTTAGCTGTGACAAGCAGCCAAACTGTTCCAGGTTCGGGTTCTGATTTAGACTGTTTTAGGCGGTATCTATGTGAGTTTATCGTATCAGGGAGGAGACAAACTTCTCGAATAAATCTGGATTCAGCATCCGCTTTTGTTAGTCCACGGTGTTCTCGATGGCAAGCGCGCATGGCTGCTGCTACCCAATCGCCAGTGAGGGATGAGGGTGCGTAATCATCAACTTTGAAGTAGTCCCTGTCCTCGAAAGTGTCTGCGTCACCGTATTCAGCTTGTAATGCTAGTCCGGTGAGCAGCAATATCAGTTCGGCGGGCAGAGCGTCTCGCGTGCGCACGTTCTGGCGCAGTTGCAAGAAGTAAAGATGGCGCCCGACTTCGTCGTGCAGGAGCAGTGGACTCTCCACGTGGAACTGCACGACTAGGTGCAATTCAAGGAGCGGCTTCCCGTTAGCGTCCAAACCCTGCAACAAGTAAGTTAATATTAATTTCTGAAGTAGGTAGGTCGATAAAAGTTTAGATTTTAGAAATCTAAACATTTTTGCGATTGTAGCAATTGCATTTTAAGTTTTAATAAAAAATAAAGGTATTAGGACTTACATGGGTGTGAGATGATCTCCAACTCTTTGGCGCAAATTTAGATAGTTTGCTTTCTAAGTCAACAAACAAGTATTCTCCATCTGAAAAGACAACACGTTATTGTTAATCTATTTAATGTTACATTAATTTGATTATAAAAAAAAAAACTCGTGTAGGTATAATTATGTAATAGCTACTGCTCTGCATAAAGATATTGTTGTTTGGTCAATACACTGTTTCTTGTTGGAGAGACCATTATTGTCTTTATAATGTGACATTGAGATGCCTGTACCAATATAGAACATTTATTACCCAACAGCGTTTGTTTGTAAAGTTAGACAGAATGCTTACGAGGTGGAATGTGTGACGCCATGAATACATAATAGCTTTGTTTTGTGAAATCACTTGCCAACGTTTAGAACATTAGTCAGGTACGAGTAGTATGTGTAAATCTTATGGTGAAAATGATGACACTCACTTTGCAAAATTGCTAATCCGAAGAGTTCTGTGTCGGTCATGCCTTGTAGTTGCGCGTGTGCATTGGCCAAAGACTTCAATTCTTTGACCCTTGCTTTGGCTTCGACGACGAAGTGCAGTGGTTGGGGCTGGCCGGGCATGCGCAGTGACAGGAACCGCGCGCCCGCGCCGAGCGCGCGCGTGTCGCCGCCCAACGGCCCGCGAACCGAACACAGAGCACGCATGTCGCATCTCGAAACCACTGTTACTCGCACTGAAACAAAAAATATTTATATTAGCGATCGCTGTCAACTCATCTCTTAAGACCAATAGAGCATTGCAGGTGTTCGCAAGGGTTGGTCGTAGGTAAGGCATCGCACGGGGCAATTTTGAATATGAGGGCGTTAATTATACACTACGACCAGAAGACCAGACTTGCTTTAAAGACCAGGCAACGTTTGGAATATGTCCCTAAAAATATCGAACGATAGGTGTTTTTCAGCCTGTAAAATGTACCTAAGAACGATACCACTATCACACTAATTAAGTTTTAAAGGTCGTATAATAGTCCTATAATAGAGAGACAGAGATCCCTCTTAATAAGTGAATGCATTCAAACCATTTTGCTGGGATAGAAGTAGGCGAAGCACGAGAGCCTATCTGGCTCTCAATATTCGAAAAGACATCGTCGTCAAATGCCTATAGAACCTTAATAACATTCCTAACGTTTATATTTAATTTGTACATAGCCAGTGTAAGTTTTAGGTAGGTAGCTTTGTTCTGGGTTGCGTCTTCGTTCGGCCGGATTCCAATGTGTTTACATCCTCACGAATTCTTTGTGCGTCATAGTAGATTTAACATTCACCAAAAACTACAAATATACGACGTAATATGATAAATATCATGCCTAATTTAGAATCATAAAGCAAATATATTTTGAGTCAATTTGTTGCTCACTTGATATTTGTTTTATTTAACAGATGCACGGAATGTTGTAAGTGTTGTAACTCATAAAAATATGATATATGTACCTACCACTTTAATACTTTTATAGGTACACATGTCCTACCTACACGCTCCTTTTCGGTGTACTTTCCTATTCACCAGCGGAGCCTGAACGTGGTAGGAATGTCGGATCCGCGCCAGCTGTGCATTCCATTACTTTTTTTTCGTACACGATCTCCTTTTTGCTACCTGCTGTTTTTGTGGCGCACATTGTTGCGTTTACTTGTGAATTATATTTCTGTAAAGTTGAACACATGCGCACGTGTTCATTTGTATAGATCTTGATATTTTTTCTAATTGTCTAAACCAATTTTGATATGACATAAGCTTAGGTATAAATTAGAAATCGGAGAAATGGCGTCAATTCCGAATAAAATCGCTCGTTAAAAATAATTTGAATAGTGTCAATCAGTGATTAATGCTATGCGTAGGTATATAAAATGACATAAGTAATTAATTGATTTAATGCTTAATCGCTATTAGAATCTATGTGGACGTCATTGCAGAAGAGTTTTCTAAACCAAACCACAAAACCATTGAAAGTGTAATACACTTTGTTGACAATTTATGAAAAGTACATTGTTAAAAAATTAATAGGTACGGGTGCAGTCGCTTATTCTGGTAAACAGAAGGACGTATGATGACTTATTTTTGGTCGACACCGATAGTAGGGATCATGTGGTTTTTCGTTGAATATGTTTTGTGAAAATAAATCAATGACAAATGTGCTCTGTGCAAAGTTGCATAACTAAAGACTGAACTACTGACAGACTCTTCAGTCATCAACTAAATTTTTAAATTAGGTAGGTTGGACCTACCTATTATTAGTTCCCCCTACTCATTATTATAAAAATTCAGGGCCTTTGAATGTGTTGACATTAAATGTATACGTATACCTAACACTTGCAGCGTAGTATTAGATAGATTAGAAGACCTACAGGCAGGCTCGTCGAATATGGACGAACCAAATCCACGCCATGTCACTGGTATGTTGACTATTATAGGTGCCTACGTATTATAAAACATTTATAGGAATGTAGAATCACAAGATCACGTAAAAAAACTAGACGCGAATAAATTTCATCCCATCCGGTACCTCTGCGGCTCTTCAGCTCTTGATAGCCATAAGAACATGTTTTTTGTTTTAGTAAATGCGCGATAGTTTGTGATGGCGGTCAGGCGCAGCGGGGCGGGGGCAGACCGGTCGGCGCAGGCGGCTGCGGGCGGCGGATGGGGCGCGGGCCGGGAGGGGGAGGGGGGGCGCTACGTAAGCGCGGTAGCAGCGGACGGCGACGCGAGGAATGCGGACGACCTTCAGATACCGAGCGCCCCTCCCCCTACGCCAGCCGCATCTTGCGTCCTCGCATACCTAAAGCCGTCGTTGCCTCCAATTTTCGACATCTCGCCACCAATTTTGACACTCAAAAATTTTTAGGGACGATAATGGATGGACTTGAACAGGTTCATCTATCATCTCTCCGTAGTTCCGACTGGGGCACACAAGTCCAAAAGTAGGTATGTAAAATAGCACTAGCAGTTTTTTTTTATCTAATGTATGGTAAGTAATTCATTTTATTTACCTTGAAGATAATAATCGAATCATAGTGGCAGTGTTTATATTAAAACTGCTAATACAACAAATTCAATTAGTCTCGCTTTAAAAAATATCAAGAATGTGTAAGAAAACGAGGTACCTAAATGTGTTCTACAGCTCACTTTACTGCCTATCCAGGTACCATTTGGTTTCTCTCAGCCAGGTCTCAAGCTAGATTTATTGACCTAATTTTATAAGTACCTAGTATTACTTTAAGCTGTATAAGCTCTACAAATTGCTCTCCCTATTTCCTCTTTGATTCTTTAGATTATTTACGCCAAAGATGAGAAAAATGATAATGTATAAACTTAGCATTGACGTCAATTATTAATTGACGATCTTAGGTACCTCTGTAATATGGTTCTCAGTTCTCATCTTACTAAAATAACAGACAAGCCAATTCATGCATCGCAACATGAATGTGAAACAAAACTACCTAGGTACCTAGGTTTAAAAACTAGTGCAATAATATCAGCCTGGAACTTGAACAGTTCTAGTTGGTATGCACGTATCCGAGTGGCAAATTCCTTTAATTTTTTAACCAACTGATAGCAAGCATTCTTAATATTATCAACTAGCTATGACTTCTGAGAGCTACCTACATCTTATAATTAAGTTTTTGTAGGTTCCTACTTACACCCTGTCTGCTAAGGGCCCATTGCAAGCTATGATGTGCCTTGCAACTTGTCATCGATACATTTTTGTATACAACTGATACGCTCTATGACATATCAAAAACTTTTGGGATTGGCTCGTTTTCGTTTATCAGGTTTGTCCCACATGTGACATAATATTGTTTCGACATAGACTCTGTTTACCCAATATTGCATATATCCATCAAAAAGCACAGACGCCAGCACATCAAGCTACTACAATCTGTCAAATTTCTTTATATATTTTCAACTTTATCGGTAAAGCATTAGGTTCAAGGTTGATTGGGAAAATGTGACAGTTTAGGCTGCCATCAGACGGACTGCAACGCAGCAACCGCGCACAGTTGATATATTCAACTGCATGAAGTTGTAGGTTCGACTTCATTCAGTCATGATATCAACTTCACGCGGTCGGCTGCAGTCGTGTGAAGTCAATATTAACTGCATACAGTGGTGATTTCAACTTTACGCGGTCGGCTACAGTCGTGTAGTGTCGACGCATCCTGTCCATCGCTAACCGCATACAGTAAGAGAAGTAACGTATGTCCTTCCATTTCGACGTCAAATTTCACTGAGCTCCTGGGCTAGATGCGTGGCGTCAACTGCGCAAAGTTAGATCCGACATCCGACTGCAGATAACTGCATGCAGTTGAATATATCGACTGCGCGCGGTTACTGCGATGCAGTCTGTCTGATGGCAGCCATGGTAGCTTAATGTGCTGCCGTCTGGACCTTTGTCTGAAGAATGGGGACCATAATTGTTTTAGATGAAAATTTAAAAGTATTCTGCACTAGTCTGTAGGATATTTCTTAAGTTCAACGTTTAGTGAGGTATACAGAATATGTAACTACATAATTATAATAACGCTAATTAATGGTACTCTATTTTAGAGTACCATTACTCCGTCCTCAATGTGCACTTTTTCTATGGCTAAGGCTTTGGCTATGGCTTCATTTGATGATTTCCCATCCACAAAAAAAAAAAAAAAGGCTAAGATGGGGTGTAATTATAAGTCCCATTAGAGCACACTCTCGAAACCAAGGGCTATATAATTCACATCTTGCTAATACAGTGCACTGAACTCCTTTAGTTGGTTTCATTACGTAACCAAAAATAATAAAAACAATAACCAGAAAGACTTGAACCTAGGACTAAACTAAACTTTGAAATATGGGCTACGTATATTCTTGAAACATTTGGCTGGAATGCACAATGCTTCGATTTACGGGGTCGCCGGCGGGCCTATTTAGAAATTTAGGAAAGGCTAACTTTGGTTTTTCATTTTCCAAGTTGTCCAACCGCGTCAGTTACACACACCCTGTTTGTTCACTTTTGGAACTCAAGCTCTACGAAGTTCCTAGCATTTACATTTCCGCACTATAGTCTACATCTGAAGTGTTTGACCTGCTTATACGACGACAAAGCTTAGTACTAATTAGTAGGCCAGTTGACCATTTATCAGGAGCGTAGATTGACGTACTAGAGTTCATGGTTCAATGGACACATCCGTAACTCGAATGACCCGGCGGTTAAGTGGTTAATATCCGACGATTGCGAATTGAGTTGGGTGTTTAGTTTTAACTTTATGTGACTGCATTTTTTGTAGATATTATTACTAATGCGAAAATCGATAAATCTGTAAACATTTTCACGCGAACTTTCTCACGGAGGCATCATTAGGTGGACCTAAAATACCTCCGCTTCCGAGAGTTAAAAATCCCCACAGATTCTGGACCTACTCGTTTTGTCAAGAATCAAGCGGTTAGGTCCAGATTTATGAACTATGGATGATTTCCTTGCAGCACTTAAATAAACAAGCCAGAAAATAAAACTAGATTGCAATTGCGCCTGTCAAAAATATTGTTAGAGCCATGTTTTATTTGGGAAATTCTTAGGTACGGTAAACCATCAATACGACAACCACGAGGGACTCATTTGTAAGCAAGCAATTCCTGTCTAGAACATACAATACGTATTGGTATTTCAACTACAAATTATACCTGTACAGTATGCTGTATAGTAGCTGCAGTATGTATAGTACGCTACGTATATGTATAGTATATACAGAGGCATTGAATAGTTCGACATCGTTCAGATATTCCGTATTGGTACCTACTGACTGTTCTATCTTACATCGTTCAATCACCATACTATTTTGTAAGTACTTGTATCACGACCATAGTCATCATTAGGTGCCTGATGATTGCTATCACTATACTATCTGCCCATATGGATACTGAATGCTTAATAATGCACCTTTGCCTGCAGGTATTGTCATACTTACTAATGGATACAATGGGGATATTTACAAATAAATGTAGGTAGGTATATACGTATTGAGGTACAGTATGTGCCTTAATATAGAGCCACTTGTAGAGCTGCGTATATCTACAGAACGTTCGATTAGACCTATCAGTGTTTCGAAGAAAGGGATTAAATTAGCGATTATCGTCTTTACGTAATTTATGATGAATGGACTAAGTGTTTGGCTGGTGTATAGTGACAGAATAGTCCATTGTTTATTACACTATCGGGTTTCATCCTCAAGTAGCAGCTCATGTTTTTACAAATAGGTCATGTTTAGTTTACGGTGGTCAAATCTAGCTATCTTTTACTTTCTCAATTACGATAGATATGCCAACCTCTTAAATGTGATTAAAGTTTCTCCATTGTATGACTCTACGAGCGATTTTATGTAGGTGCACTATGTGTTCATGTGTTCTAAAGCCGACAAAACATGCCATAAAATTTTATTATATTGTCATTGGTTTAGAATTACTTTTATTTAGCCACTCGTTCTGCTATCAACGGAATGCGGTCGCTATGTTAGTTGTGTATTACGAGCTAATGATTCATAGACTAACAATCACTGCAGTGATGAGTCTGACCACTAAGTATTACAGCTATGTTTAACATTCTTAATGTATGAGATACTTAATTGAATTGCAATTAATATCCATAGAATACCTACAGACTGTACAGAGGTAGCTATTTGGTTTGTGTCTGAATTGAAAAACATGAAGCATACCTATTCGCAGAAACTTGCAATAAAATTGCTTGTTTGATATTTGTCTTCTCATCATTTTTGTACTGACGTTTCTCATAATAAGCACCCGGTAACCAATGTTACCATGCACTCTTATAGCAGGCTTATATTGGCGTTGTGGGGTAATAGGTTCGCGAGTGTTTGACAAGGTGTAGGAAAGTATAAAAAGTGATCTCGTTCTATGATTTTATTGATATCGGATTATAGAACGCTTCGATCATGCTAGCCCTGAAGCAGAAGTCCAGACTTGAAGCCTGAAGATCCACTTTAGTGGAACAGGCAAAAAGTGGGTATAGATACCTACCTATTTATCTCAGAATACTCTATATTATTACCTGGGAGTTCATCCGAATTATTTCGAAAGCACACTGCACTGTAAGCTTCGCTCTTGGTGAACTGTAATATACTGATCATAATCACCCTTCTGCCCTTATCCCAAATTGTTTGTGGTCGGCGCAGCATATCTTCTTCTCATCTCTACGATCCGTCAATCTCAATAGTCACCTCCTCGCTAGCCATTATCACCTTTCGCACAATCCAACCATCGTTTCTTTGGTCTTCTACTCTTATATACATCCAATTAGGAATAGTAGGGTACATACGCAAACACAGGTATTATTTAGCAATTGGCTATGGCTGACGATAAGTAGGTAGATAGACGGTGCAGATAGGAAAGTAAGCCTAGGATAGGAAAATAAGAAACCTAATTAAAACAAACTACGAATTGAGGAACGTGGGGCAGACAGGACAGGACTTCCACTTCCATTGCAGGGAAAATTTTAATGATAACACAACTTACAGCGCACCCAAGAATCCTTCATGATATATCACAACTTACAGCACACCCAAGGATTAGGACCAATTGAATTTTCGTAACACACTAACAATTGCAATGTCTTTCATTTTGACCATTGGACACCATTCATCGGGTTATTTATTTCCGTCGTCGAGCAGACGAATCTTTTTAAAACATGAATCAATGGGTTAGGGATTTCCTTAAAAATAATTTGAATTGTAAAAGAAAGTGTGTTACTCAATTGAGGTATAGGATCCAGAAGTTGAACCTCTTTACCTAAGCCTCTGCAAAGCCTGATTAAAAACTCTACTCCTCCTCCTCTCTACCTGAAATCAAACTCTTGTTATGAAATCATTAATAGTCTCTGACTACCGTTCACGTTTTGTAATGATTCGGGTGGTATACGAACAGTAGGTAGGTACCTATTATCTTTCTTGAGGTAGAAATTGTGAAACCTAGTTTCAAATCCTAAAAACACGTGCGTTTGTTGTGTGTCAGACTATCAGTAAGTCGAATTACTGATAGTCTGACACACAACAAACGCAGTATACCTACTTATTAGATACAACACATATTGCAACGTCTTGAATTACTGCTTCATTAGAATCAGGCTATAAAACCGTTTTGGATATCTTAGAAATGTTATCAAATTAATGATTAGGTACATTGAATTATATATTCGATAGTGATCTTCAACGATTCTAAGCAACCTGTCTGAATAAATTAAATAATCTCTTAGTTAGTTTTCAGTAGAGAAATATTTGAATTGGTCCTTGTTAAATGAGTCAGGCAGGATGTTTGTTTATAAGTAGAGCGTGACGTGATGAGCTATACAAATCCCGTTTGGTTTTCGGACTAGTTTTGCAGGTTCATTCTATAAACGTGTTTGGTATATTGCGTTTCTTTTAGAATTGGTGTGTTTAAAACTTAGGCAACTGAAGCTCATTTACTATATCGCGTGATACTACCGTGGTCTCTTATCTCACATTTTTTATACAAAAGCTTTTGAAGACCTTGTATTAGGTGGATGTGATGTTATGGATAGATTAATATTAAGTATACTAATAGCGTTTAGAAATTTTACAATATTTATTTAATTCAAAACTAAAATGTTTCTACAGCACTAGATACCTATGCCAATAATTTGTAACATTAGTAAATTAGTTTGTTAGCCAACTTCCTCCACGGTATTTGTACAGCGTCTAATGATCTAAGTCAAACTTGAACATGAATGTCTATCAGTCTGCATTGACCATTCGCCGCTTTGAGCATGGCTGGTATTGCTGCAGTGGTGGTGTCGAGGAAGGGCGCGCGAGCGCAGGGTCAGCGGCCGCGGCGCGGTCGGCGCGGGCGCGCGGAATTCGAGCTATGCGTATGAAATGAAAGTGGCCGCATCGTGAAAGCGCGCGCATCCACTGCGGCTATCCGTGGCGCCGTCTGGGTCCATCTCACTCACCATGAATAGATAAATCCAATGCAGCTGCACGTAAAGACACTATAATCCTTGGTAAACCGCATCCATTGGCACTTCACTTCACTATAAGTTGCGCGATCTTGTAAGCTGAATGGCGTGACGGCTGACGTCGAGGCGCACTAAGTCCATGGGCGCGCTAGTACGACTGAGTGAAGCAAAGCGGGCGCGTGGGTCGGCGGCGAAGGCACAGGCGAAGGCACGCGCGGGGCGCGCCGCGACTTCGGCTCGGTGGAATGCGGCAAGATAGTGGCGCGCGGGTACCGGCCGAGGCCCGCTGTAGGCTGGAGCCTCCGAGTGGGTACGGTGTGCGACGCGACTCGGCGGCGTCACCGTGCGGCCGGAATGCGCGCGGTCAACCTCTGCCCATTAAAATAAATAGAATTTCCAAACACTTTGAGGCCGCGGCCCCGGCGACCTGCCTATGAGCACCTCTAATCTTTTGTTTAGCTTACAGTTAAGTCGACAACTAGGGCTCTAGTGCGCCCACACTGCTAAAACTTTGACATTTCTGACTTCTTTATACTTGATTGTTTTAAAGTAAGTATGTACTTAGTTGCCTAGGTCTACTAGGTACCTAGGTCTTATTCCACGGGAGCTAAATTAGTCGCATTATTAATTAAGTTATAGTGAAATAAAATTACCTACCTACTAAAATCTTTTACAGGTAAGTAATACAATATCGTATCTTAGATACGTTTTATATAGGTACTGAATCTGCATAGTATTCAATCTATGCACCTATAATATGAAAAAATAAGCTAGGTATTTAAGTAGAACCTATAAGAATCACGACGGATCATAACTTAAGTTTTTATTTTGAACAAACTAAACTACGGTCATACCATACTCTTTACTCACAGGTAAGTAGGTAGGTACCTAATGGTCCGGTGTGGTGAGTTTTTTGGTCTGGTGGAGTAAGGTTTCTCACACAGGAGGAAATAGTCTGGATCCTTTTTACGTTAGTATATGGATGCAAAAGAATAATTAGCTAGACCAAAAGCTACAGTCAACCGCATATCAGTGGTAACACTTGGCTCTACAAAAATCGTCCTTACTACTACGACATAAAGGCGCTGTCAATGTCAAATTGTTACCGATGTGCGGTTGACTGTACCTCTACAATGAGGTCGTTTGTTGAGGTGTCAAACAAGTATACGAACGAAAGATAGTATTGTAAGTATTGCATTTGATTAAGTGTCATTATTCCTAAATGAATTGGATAGAAACGTTGTTACTTAATAATATTGGTGAAAATCCTTATTTCTAGTTCACATTCAATAAAATACACATTCTGTTTTACTACAAATTACAAAACAGTCGACTCGGACAAATTCGAAAAAATCCTGTTCCCCGCCGATTTAATACTAATCCTGAGTAGCCATATTGAAATAATCATAGTAACATAAAATAAATGATTCTATTTTTTTACCAACAACACTGTTACTTTTTAGTAATAAGGTTTATCACAGTATAGATGCGGGGAAAGAAAAAGAACGCGCCCAATTCTTGAACATGTGATAATAGAAGTAAGTGGCAGTTTTTATCCCCATTCAAATTCAGCGTTGGATTCTGGATGCTGTATGTACTAGATTGAAAAGTGTCAACATGTCGCTGGATTCCAGAGGTTAAATGAGACTAGTCAGATCAAGGCAAATCGAACTCTGTACAGTCCGGCCGTCGAGAGAAAGCGTTCCTGAGTTTCCTGACACCTGTCAGTGCGACATTTCTAGTACCTAGCTAGTAAAGATCAAATTCGCAAAACAGGTACCTACCTAATTGTTTGTCAGGAACGTATTTTCTCGACGGACGGACTGTAGCTTTATTTCTATTCTATTTGCTCTCTGGCTTTCGGAAATTCATGGAATGTCATAAATGTCTTTATTAGGCTGGATCACTCTAGTCTCAGTCAGGTCTCAGTCGATTAGAGTATCTTCTAATCGATCTAATGATAACCTACTGGATTTGCCTACATCATTAATTCTACCTTTAAACTACCTTTAAATGTATTGACTGACAGCCCGGCCACCTCGGCTGAACATCACTAAATGTCATAGTTGTCATTCCAGGGGTGCGTTCAATTATAACACTAGCTCACATTCGACGACGCACAGAGCGTTCAAGGACCCATTCAGGTTGGCCGCTTATTGGTCAACAGCCAGAGTACAGACGCCAGCAGGTCAAACTACCCGAAACTGTCAAGTTTTCTCAATCAACCTTGAACCTAATCCTCTAACGATAAAGTTGAAAATCCATTAAAGTTTGACAGATTGTAGTAGCTTGATGTGCTGACGTCTGTAAAGTACGTTCCGTGCGTGGTCGAACGTGAGCATGTGTAATAATTGAACGTACCTCTGTGATACAAACTGTCAGAACAAGAAGAAATAAATGTCAAATCGAACTTTTCTTGTTGACTGTTGAAGATAATTTTCCTGATTATTTAATTCAAACGATAAATTCTTATAAGTTTCCTGACTCAAAATTAGAGGTTAATAAGTTTAAAAATGATTCCTTCAAAAAGTACTGTATGGTGTTTGTGTACGCTATTGTTGCTATCAATTTTTATGGCTAATTTTTTAAATAGTATAGCTACGGATCACAATTTTTATATTGAACATGAAAACGAAGGAATAAACTTTACAAAGTATTTAGTAGAGAAATATGGTAAAATTACAGGTACTACGGAGAAGATAATGTGGTTTCTACAGGTATGTTAGTTTTTTTTCATGGTGCCCACTTGCTTGTTCAATAATTGTGATCGTGACGTAGTTTAAAGACAAAGGCAACTGGTAATAGAGAGTACTATTGTTGTTATAAATAATGCCGGTACTCTAAGCGTCTCTTTATTTAAATTATTTAAGTCTGCTTTGTTTTCACTATCACTGAGCTCTAATAGTTTAGATAGCTTATTATTGATAACTTTGTCTTTCCTAGATTTCAGATATACATATCAGTATTTTTCGGGATCCTGGAAGAATATCACAGTTTCAACAATTTTGTGACAATACAGTAAAAACTATAAAACCTGCCGTAGTTTTGGCTACGGGTGACCTGACAGATGCTAAAGCCAAAGATAACTTAGGGAGTTCTCAAGTGAAGACAGAGTGGATATATTATCACAATATTATAGAAGAGTCAGGAGTAACTGAGACTACTGTCTGGTTAGACATAAGAGGAAATCATGGTGAGTTAAGTTTGCAATAAAAACTGAATAGCTGGTCTTTACTCTTATTGCCGCTACATAGCAGCTACACTACAAGAGAGTTACAAGACTCTTTTTGGTAAAAAATCAAAATCAAAAGTCCTTTGTTCAATTTAGGCTGAAAATTGCACTTTTTCAACGTCAAAATTACATAAGACACTTTCCCAAAAACACCCACCCTTCACCGCTGCTTAGCCGCTGGAAAGAAGAAGTGGCGCAACAAACTCCCCAGCAGCATAGCTGTCTGTTCAGTTAGAGGTTCTACAAATTTAATAAAATAAAATAAATTGATCTACTTATCAGTGTATAGCTGGGAGGGTAGTGTGAAAATGTATATTTAAAAAAGATTATTGTGCAAATCAGTTATGTTTTTCTACTAGGAAAAAGTAGGTATACAGGAAAATCCTGTTATGA
This sequence comes from Apamea crenata, assembly GCA_949629185.1. Taxonomy (NCBI): domain Eukaryota; kingdom Metazoa; phylum Arthropoda; class Insecta; order Lepidoptera; family Noctuidae; genus Apamea; species Apamea crenata. Next base: position 8,460,545 of record OX451360.1, on the reverse strand, counting down.
TTGATTGTCATTTTGTCATCATTATTATTTGTTTAGCACCCTTTCAACTTAAATGAAAATGCTTAGAATAGAATAGAATACTCTTTATTGTATGCCATACAAATTACAGAACATAAATATATAACATTTTACAAAGGGTGACACAATGGGCGGTCTTATCGCTAAGAGCGATCTTTTAAAGACAACCTTTGCATGGATTAAAATTAAGGAATCTGATAAATACGGATGCGAATTAATTGATCTTTAAATTCTTTTTATAGTTTATTTTATTCTTAATTTATGAGAGATAACACAAGGTAATTACATTATGACTCATACTTTGAAATGACATTTTTAATCTCGGTAATCATTCAATGGATTATGATTATTATCACCTTGTGTTTTTAATTTTAGTATATGCTCTATCTACCTGCTGCATTACTTCATCATAATCTGCCTAGCCTTTTCCCAACTATGTTGGGGTCGGCTGCATTACATATGTTTCATATAATTATTTTAAGATTTTGCTGTAAAGTATGTTATAATAGGGGTTAAAGTATGAAATTAAACGCCGCAACAGTGTCCTAAAGCAAAGCTTACCAATAAAAAGGTAATGGTAACTGTTTGGTGGTCTCAGCATGGTGTTATTCACTATAGCTTTCTCCGATCTGGTCAAGCAAAAACGGCAGATGTCTACTGTGCCGAACTCCGAACAATGATAGCAAAACTTGCAGTGAAACAGCCCTGACTCATGAATCGATCTTCACCATTATTGCTCCATGATAACGCGAGACATTATACAGCACGAGAAACCGTTTTAACTCTACAGGAACTGCAATTAGAAACCATTCGTCACCATCCGTATTCGCCAGACCTTGCTCCAACGGTCTACCATTTTTTTCGTGATTTGGACAATTTTCTACGTGATAAAAAGCTTTCTTCTCAGGAGGCAGTACAAAATGCTTTCACACAGTTTGTCGAATCTAGATCACGAGAGTTCTATCGCAAAGGCATAAATGAGCTTCCTAATTTCCTATTAGATGGCAGCAATGTATAGATAATAATGGTAATTATTTTAATTAAATAAATATGTTAAATTAAAAAAAAAACGAATTTAAATTTTTCAGTACAAATCGGCAATTTCATACTTTAACCCCGAATAATAATATAATCTATGCAATCCTATACAAAATGTTTTCTATGCAATCTCATATAAAATGTATTTTTCTAGATAACTTTAATATCGGAACAATAAATGCTCAAGAGAATTACTACAGAAATTATTCAGTACAAGGAAAGTTACACGCTAAATCTTATGTGCATTTCAAGGAATCTAATGGTGTCAATGTCGCATTTTTGGGTATCGATGCATGCCCAGATCCTGGACTAAGAAGGCCATTCAATTTTATTGGTATCCTAGATCCAACAGAACAACTTATGGTCCAAAAGCTCAAAGCAGAGGCGGAAAGTAAGGCTGATCATATTGTTTGGTTTGGACACTATCCTACCTCATGTATACTTCCCCTCGAGCATGAAGCCGAAAGACTAAACTTGCGCCAACTTATTGGTAGCAGTCATGGATCACAGGTTTATGTTTGTGGGCACTTACATTCCATGGGTGGTTTGGTGCCAAGAATGTACACCAAACAGAAAAAAGGTTACTTAGAGCTTGAGTTAGCTGATTGGAAAGACAACAGAATGTACAGATTGGCAGCAATAGACCATGGGCATTTCTCATTTGTAGATCAAAAACATAATATGTGGCCAGTTGTACTGATCACCAATCCCAAGCATGCCAGGTATATCATGCCTGGCAGAGAACCATTACAATTGGTACCTGAATCAAGTCATATAAGAATGCTTGTATTTAGTGATGTAACTGTTAAGTCTGTGGAAATATCCTTTGATAAAATAAGTTGGATGGCATGCAAGAACACTAAACTAGAGCCTCTTTATGTTTGTAAATGGCTTCCTCATTTGTTTAAAACAGGCCTTCACTATTTATATGTGAAAGTTAATGATGATTTAGGAAGAGAGGCTTTTGTAGAACACCCATTCACATTAGATGGAAGTGTAATGACTTTTGAAATATCACCCAGAATTTTGCTGATGCTGGATGCTGGTGTGGTGGTAAGTACTGGTGGAATTGTTTTGTACTGTATGACCTTTATTTTTTTGATAGAACTGGACTAAAGTATGTTGTTTTTAACAGTTTCAGGCAATATTTGGAACACTTCTGATGGTTAATGTTTTACCACTAGTAATTTTAAGATTATGCAAGTGGCCACCGAGGTATCGAAGAAAATACGGACGACATATGTTAAGGAGACTTTGGCTATTGAGTAAAATTGATCGAATATTTTACCCGATTGTGCTATACGCGGCTTACTTGCCCATTGGGCCATGGTCCATTGGAGAGCTCATAGATGGCTATGTTGGAGCAATTTTTGCTTGGGGTATACTAATAAAGGGTTCATTTCTGCCTGAACCATTTACTTATATGTACGGAAGTGTGCAACTAATGTTTGTGCAAATACCCTTAGTACTTGTATTGGCCCACTGTTTAGACTATCGTCTGTATGGTCAGAACATTAGGGGAGTAAGGCGGCTGATAAAAAATTTGCCATTTGTCTTTTTACTGTCAGTACAGCTGCTATTGGCATATTTCTTTTGGCTCGAATATGGAACAATGTCTCTTGTATTTGGACCATTACGGACGTGGAGTATTGCTTTAAGTATATTATTGTGGTATAAAACACTGAATTTGCCTCCAGAATATTGTAGGTGAGTTCTATTTAAGTGCTATTTATTTGTCAGTAAAATATTAATAAACAATAATATTTGTGGTATGGCAAACCTTATCAAATGTGCATTATAGCGTTATGCCTTTTTTGTTGCAGTAACCTGAAAAAGCTTACCGAAATGTCATCATAGAATTGTGATGGGAGTCATCTTGAACAAATTGTGTAGCACCAGGAGATATCAAGTGTCACGTATTGATAGCTGTCGCTTTCCAAGTGCGTCTACGTCCAAGTCTCAGCTTTAGTGAAAGATACGACTTAGTACTTTCTAGACTTAGTAGAAAGATACGACGAATATTAGTGAATATACAGATGAACTTATTTTATAGTTTATGTGATCAAAGGCCGATTTACTTTAATCAAGGGTCGACAGATTACTTTCTTGCTTCGAATAAAAGTTACCGGATGATTATTGCACCAAAGATTTATAAAGTTTATTATTGGAAAGCCATATGAGGCCGATAAACTAAATGGATATAGATAACGTTTTAATCGCACCAGTATTTTATAAAGACGATTTGATTCTTCTTAATAATATGTATTTTTAATTGATTAGATACTTACTGATTTAATAGGAATGCATTTCTATAAATACTTAAAAAATTGAAGTATTGTACATAACAAGCATATTATTCTATACACACGAATAGGTATACATGTATCGTTATTTTTCCTTTTGAAAAATTTTTTTTGTTTTTTTCTTGAGTAAGTAATTGATTTAGTAATTAAATATTTTAACAAGTAAATTCTAGTCTGGAACGTGTAAAACAAAAACGAAGTATTTAGAATACAGTACTACAATAGCATTTAACTAATTTTATTTACTCTTTAATTTGACGAAATTATTTGATAATTGATTCCGATGAATAATATAACGCGCCGAATGCATAACATCCTGTTATTAATTTCGGTTAAAAAAGTATCGCGTGTTCCAAAATTTAAGATTAATCCTTCGTACGTGTGTGTGTGGAACGTGGATCCACGCGAGACACAATAGCTTATTAATTGTTTCTGTAATAACGGTATTTAACCGGTTAATTAACCATTCCTATCTTTTATTGCGACCTAGAAGTCATTTTATGTGCAAAATATATGCGATCAAAATCCCATAATGAAAATAAAATGGTGCTCCACATTGCACTTACAGGAAAAATACAAATAAAACATGATGTATAAAAGTAAAAAAAGTATATTGAAATAATCATCACATTCACCTAAGTAGCTTTGTACAATAAGTTTATACATACAATAAGATTTATCGCTTAGATACTAAAAGGCTGTGAATGAGTCAAACTTTGAGTTGTATGATACGAATGCACTTATTTTTGGACCTCCTTAGTACAGCTTTTAATAATAATAATAATAAGCTTTTGTATGAAATAGTTATCTAAGACACTTGGTTCCTAGTTGTTTTCGTAAATTATTCTTTGGTTAGATATACAGGGTGGCAGGGACATCGACGCGCAAACTGTAACCATGAATTCAGCATATGAGTTTAGACCCCATAGCGTCGAAATTTTTCGTAGGTTTAAAAAAAAAAAATTGCTGTTCCATACGTTTTGACCGCGTAGGTCGTCGATGTCCCCTGCCACCCTGTATATTTGTACATCTACTTTCATGGTACTTGCTGGTTATTTAAATATTCGTCCTCTATACCTCCACTTGTCTGAATGTAATGTACTTGTTATCGTGGAGGATATGGTAATGTGTAAGTAGTAATAACGCACGCTGTGACCAAGTGTTACTCAGCTTTTATGTCGTTTAGAATTGTATCCTAATTTCATTATTTATGTATAGTCGACCTCGTAACTGCTTTATCACTCCTAAGGTTGAATGTCACTTGGTCGTCATAAATGTCAAGTGCTTTGTGTTGACAGTTAGATGATTTAAACCTTAGAGTGCGCGCAAGCTAAGTCTGCGCGCGTGTTTGAACTTTAAGACTATATCCCTGCCAGCACTTGTCATCTGTCACTGTCATCAATCACATTCGGCATAATGATGGCGAATATTTACTTTTGAAAACACGGGACATGGTACACTCTTGACATTTGATATAAACGTCGAGATGGCGGCAAACGATTATCTCTGATTTTGATAGCGTGCAGACTTTGCGCGAGTTACGTAGAGTACGAGTTTGCGCGGACTCTACTGCAGTTTTATTTTAATAGAAAAGGTTGCCAGAAGTGGAAAATCAATAACGAGGTCGACTTTACATAACAGCTTTTTATTATATTATAGCCGTAAAGCGCACGTCAGACGATAAGTGAAGCGGGAGCGATTAGTCGGTATCGTTTTATTTCCCTTTCAATCAATCAAAAATTTTGAATAAAAAAAATTATCTCCATTACAACCAGTGTAATGGAGATAATTTTTTTAATTAAGTATCTTAAGCTCTCATGTCATGGAATTATTTACAAGTAGGTAACCTATCTGACCGACCCCTTGTATCATCAAAGAGTCGGTCAGTTAGGCCGCGGTCCCGAAGCCAGCGGGCAGATCGCGCGGCGCTAGAGCGGCGTAGTGTTTTTTATTTCTTCCCAGAACTGGTCAACTACCCTCCTGTTTTTGTGGTTTACGTCTTTGTTGTTCCATATCGGTGTCCTAATAAATCTGCTACGTCAATGTAGACGCGCGGGCACCGCTAGACTGGTGTACATCGCTCTTACGCCGCCGCGCCGCGTCCGCTGACTTCGTGTCCGTAGCCTTAGACAGGTGAAGTTAGTTGCCCGTTCCAACGTCTAGTTTACTATGGAGAGGAACTGGCAAGAAACAATGATTACTCTATAAAATCTCCCGCTCGTTCCTTCTGAGGTGTGCTTTTTAATTTAACTACGACCATTCTGTGAAGATTTCTGTGGTGCTATATTTAATTAAAAACTACATATAAAACTCTTCCCAAAAACTTTTGTAGAGACGTTATTTTTCTAGCGTGTAAATGTTCCTTTTTTATGTTTTTCATAAAATGGTCGTAGTGTTGTATCAAGTAGGTATTTAAGTATGTTTGTATCTCGTCATAGTCTTAAATGTCTAGTCTGGACAGTATTTTTGTAACGTAATGTAGATAGTTGTATTGTCAATATTTTATTATACTTAAATTGTACTGAATGTTCGTAGTAACTAGTAATAATTATATTATAAATATGCTTCATACTTTGCTAAGATAAAGAGAGCTTTTTCATAGAGGCTATATTTTCAATAAAGACAATGGTAGCTTCAATTATTATCTTATAATTTTAGTAAATTCATTGTTTATTGTTGTTTTGACTCGAACGGGCCAATGATTGAGCCCAGCGCTCACTTACGACATTGTTTATGATAATGATACGCGAATGAGGGCAAAGATTATTCAAATGAAATTCGAGCGATTCATTTCCTTGTATATTTTAGTTAGGCATTTAAATTTACAGTTGGTGAAAATTTGCATTTTAATTAATTTACTGCTTAGATAGTGTACAGTATATTTTGGCAAGTGGCAGAAACAAACGGCACTAGAATTAAATATACTCAATTTGGTCTAATTTTGCTTCGTCAAGAAGCGCGGCCGTGGACTGCCAAGATATTCTGGACACTGTCTATTATCTAAAGAACACGCCTTGTTTGCAATTTGAGCTGTTGTTGGCACAGTTCGCATTATTGTCTGATATCACGGTAACTGGAATCAATCGTTAGTGCGGACTAGATATCATAAAATATTGTACATTATTTACAAGTATCAATTAAAACAAATTGATGGAAAATAAAATAATTTCATGTCGTACAAGAGTATTTTAAATTACATACTTATCATTAAAATAGTGTGTAGGTACCCAATGAGTCTTCTGGGCTCTCCTCCCACTCATTTATGACCACCATCCGAAATTAAAATTGATTTAATACCGCATCCCGAAATCTTATAATTCTTTCACATCTTATAATCTCACGATTGTATACCTATATGTATAAACTAATACAAAGGTAAAAGTAAAAGTGCTTAAATCCATAACTTCTTCGTGATTTCTTGACAAAGAAAATTCATAAATTGAAATTAAAAAAAGTAATTCAAATCTTTTATACCTATACAATATCAGATCAGCATACGTATTGTTCGTAAGTATACCTATGGATTTCTGCGATTCATAATATAGGTACGCAACGCAGAGAGAGTCAAAGTAGACAGGTAGACTATTCTGCGTCCATATTCTTAACCGATCCTGGACGCGGATAACGTCTTAATAAATATTGCAGAGCTAAGAAACAGTGTTCTTAATTTGAGATTTACCAAATGATCCATTAAGAGTTAAGCCTATGCACAAGAGGTTAAACCTATCTGCAAGCCTTGTAGACCCTTAGTAGTAGAACAAACACCAGTGCGATTTGTAATAAAACAATCCATATGACCAAGGCAAAAAAGTCAGCACTTAGGTTCCTAGATAGGCCTAAAAATTCTAGATGCCTGCGAGGGTCCTTGAACATGCAGTATATTTCATAGCAGGGTAGTTTTGCTCGACCAAGACCATACACGGTTTCCAGAAAGGCGTCGAACGCGTATCGGAAATATGAAATAGTGGCGAATGGTCGAAGATACACGGGCATCTCGCGATATGGTATGAAGAACTCGGAAAACATCAGCATTGGAATGTTTGCCGCTGGAATCACGAACAGTCCCAGCTGAAAATAAATCACGGGTTTAGTGATGGAGCCAGTTGCGTATTGCAATAAGTTGCTATGTAATATTTATGAGCTGTCCTCATTCTTACCTTCATTCCACAAGATGCGCCCACAACGAATCCGAATGTCTGAGCCAATATGGTGACAAGAGCGCACGTGAGCCACGCCAACCCCATGCGGTTCATGTCCAACGGTTGAGAAGTCAAATACCAGGCAGGGAATAAGAATACTGTTGCACATAATAACTGAAACAAGCGCAGGAAAACGTTATCATATAGCTAAAAGTAAAAGGAAATGTGGGTAGTTTTCAGGAATTAATCTATTCAAGTGTTTTAATAGAATTGCTAAGATTACTAGGAATTAATCTGTTCAAGCGTTTTACACAAGTTGTAGTTTTTGTTGAAGTGCTGTACAGTCACGAGCACCAATATGTCAACACTTGGCAACTTTCAATTGCGATTTTTCGTGAAATCACGAATGCAACGTTGAAATACGACACATTACATAAACCTAAGGCTTCGAAAATGCTATGTTCGTAACAACATAATATTTCATTCGAAAATAAAGGAGTAAATCGCTTTTAAATAAAGCCGAGTGTATACATACTTTTGGTCGTGACTGTACACGCACTTCAGTTTATTTGTTCTCTAGACATACGTACTTAGAAGAATCTTAAGAAGTCATTGACCTTTTATTACCTAGGAAACCCGATAAGTACCTAATAGGTGTGGCAAGGCTGTTATCAATATTCAGTACCTATGTTAGCTATAGGTATATGCATTATAGTGACGTGATTGAATATTTACATCTGCCTCTGGGTCTTAAGGTGGAGAAACGATTAAGTCAATGTTCATACTTAACGTACCTGTATGGGTAAGTCCACAATGATTTTAGAGGCACAGTAAGCTGGCAAAGAGTACCACTTGTTGAGGTGTTCATGTAGGACCACCTTAGCTTCCACAGGGACTGAAAAAAAAGGTTGCGTTTGCAAAATTTTCTTATTTACAACAAGCATAAAAACCAGCCCGCTTGATGAGCGTGGCGTCCTGGGTTAGATCCCCAGGTCGGGCAGTGTTAATGAGTTTTTCAATCAGAAAATTCTAAGTAGTAGTAGCAGCCCAGAGTTTGGATTTGCGTTGGTGGTTAATTAAAACTCCGAATGACCTAGGCCGCATATGGTAGGCATTAGGTATCTACTTTCTAAAACGATTCGACAAATTTCTTACAAGAATCCATAGGTTAGGTATACTTACACGTATGTATTGTAGGCATGGCATTAGAGAAGAAAAGGAACAGTAGGAAGAAGAAAAGGCATCCGGTGTTTGACATCATCCGCCCCGCTTCTGCGCCCGCGCCGTGGTACAGAGCGCCTAGAAGCAACGCTACAACGAAGTGACATACCAGCCGAATCTGAAAATATTTTTATAATGGCTTTATTAAATGATGATCAATATTGAAGTGATGATTTATGGAGATCGAGTTATAATAGGTACCATGGCTAATGGTCAAGTGCTAATGTCACCGACATTGGTACCCACCGACAGTGTTTAGGGTTCGGGACCCGATTATGTTCATTTGCTGTGATTGTGTGCTCATTGCCAGGTCCCAGGCGTCGTTTGTTCTTGTATCCAATATATTATTCAGTAGCAGGGTTTATACAATTAAACACGAACTATAATTCACACTCAAGTCTGTATTTTTGGCAGTGCAACGTCCTTATTACTAGTTCACAATTTTATATCGTTAGAAATGATTTGCCTCCTTTTTTTGACACATCCCCGCCATAAGCAAATCAACTGTCAGTTAACTACTCAAATATGTTATGAATACTAAATTATTGTTATAAAAATCAAATAAATGACTTATTATGGGAAAATGAATAGAAATAATATTATTTAGATATTATTAAGAAGATTGAAAGTAATTTAGGAATAATTAAGCAACTACTACGTCATAACCGTCGAGTATCTATTTGGTACTTGTTAACAAATAATAAAAACACTAAACATTACTACGAACCTGAGTCAAGTAAACATCTCTGATTACTCCTATGCAGCATCTCCATAGTAGAGCGTTCAACTGTTGACAGATGCTGGCGGAGTAACCTTTTGAAGGACTGGGGACGGGGTTCAGTAGAGCCACTGATTCGGGTGATAACTCTGCAAAAATATAATAAGGAATTACATACGTCTGCGCTCTTCAAAGGGTGCAGAGGTTGCACCTAGTAGTACATCCACATTTCGCCAGTTATGTTGAAGACCCATTTAATAGGCGACGAGCCTATTGCCATCCGCAAATTCCAGATGGGAAAACGAAATGACACTGCCCGACTTAGGAATCGAACCCAGGACCTCAAACTCAAAAGCAGGCCACTAGAACAATATGGCAATAAGGAATTAATATTAAGAACTTGAGAGTTAATGTTTTGGATATAACTTGAAACGATTAGATATGTAGGTATCTACTGTTACTTTTAGTACCTAAACGATATCGCTGTGTGACCTTCATTAAAAATTTTAAATACCTAGGTAGACTTCAATTCAATTCAAAACGTTTATTTCGGACAATAAAAATCCATATTTGGTTAGCAGGTACTACACAGTATTTTATACTACACGTACCTACACGTAATATATAAAATAATAACCGTAATTAACATATCTGCGATCTTTGCCAGACTTCCGTAGTATGGACAGATTTATATCAGAACTAGCTTTTGCGGTTTCGCTCACGTAGGGATCGGAAGGCATACCACGGTAACGTAGGTACAGACACCACCAGGTCAAGCTACCCGAAACTGTCAAGTTTTCCCAATCAACCTTGAACTTAATGCTTTAGCGATAAAGTTGAAAATCTATTAAAGAAATTTGACAGATTGTAGTAGTTTGATGTGCTGGCGTCTATACTACTGGGATAAAAAGTATCCTATGTCCTAACTCAGGGCATGGTCTATCGGTTTGCCAAATATCCAAATCCATTCAGCCGTTAAGGTTTGAAAAGGTAAAGGACATACCAACAGACAGAGTTACTTTCGCATTAATAATATTAAATAATAAGTTACCTATTCCTTTTCCATTGCAAATGTCATTCTTGGCGATCTTGCTCATCTCGTGAGCATAGCTGTTGGCTTCTTTCTCCAAGAGATTCATGTCGCCAGCGTGTTCGTCGCTTGCTATCTCTAACACTAGAAAATAACAATAAAAACAGTTAATGAAATGTAGGCACTTGTGGTGTCGTGATGGCTCAGTTAGAGCCTTGCCTCATGTGCATGAGGGTTCACATCCGGGAAAATACCAATGTGACTTTTCAATTCATGCGTACTTTCTTAATTTATCTTGGACATTACTGACACCGGAGAAGGAGAATATCGTGAGGAAACCCGGAAACTATAGTTAATATAGGTAAGTCTGAAATCGCCAACCTGTCTTTGGGTTTTCGGGTTGGCTCGTGCCTTCTGTGTATGAGAAGAGGCCTTTGCCCAGTGCCCTGCAGTGGGACAATAAGAAGCTGGTGCGGTAGGCACTTGTGGTATAAACTTGTGGATAACTATAATGTAACCATGTAGACCAGGAACAGTGGAGCCCAAAATAAAGCCTTGAGGAACACAATGATCCATTATATGAACTGAGCTATCTAGAAGACAAGAGAAGTGTGTCAACATTTCCCTTGTTTTCGACTGACGAGTTGATTAAATTAGTTCCGTTAAGTCTTTAATTAACCTAAAAAGGGCGTCAACATTGTTTGTAACTCGTGATGGCGTGTTGGAACAGATAAGGGCTCAAAGTAGAATCTTGCGCCTCTTAAGCTTATTTGACTTATTTCTTTATCATTTTCTGAAGCTGGCATTTAATATTGAGATCAATTTATTTTACGAGTTACGTCATTTTTATTTCGTCTTTACATAACTGTAGATCTCGTGATCCCGTTCCGTGTAGGGGCCGATTCCGGGTCGATCGATCAGGTTAAGCTACGCTTGCCACGGTTGGTCCGTGGATGGGTGACCATCTTTACATACCAAGACCCCTCCGTGTCTCGGAAAGCACGTTAAGGCGCTGGTCCCGGTTGTCATTCGTGGATCTTTGACAGTTGTTATGGGTCGTCAGAAGCCCAAAACCCTGACAGTCGGGGGTATCGTAATACCCAGTAAGTTTGTATACATACATTTAGGTTTTTATGTTTGTATAGGCAATGATAACACCATTTTGTCAACAGCAGCGATTGGCTTCAGGAATGTATAAATAACGCCGCATATCTATCGTCGTCATTGGCACGCATTTCAATATTAATTTATTACCGTGACAACCACAAAATGAGATAATATTTATTTTTATAATTCTGTATTCTGATTTAAATACGTGTACTTACAATAATCAGCTATATTATAATACTGGGGGCACGTAAACCCAGCCCTGGAGAGTGCACTGGGTACATCAGCTATAGCACCCGCGTACAGTGTCCTGCCATTGGCTAGCAAGATGACGTCATCAGCGGTGTTGAACAGCTGTGATGACGGCTGGTGAAGAACACACGCTATAGTCCTGCCACTGCGGGCCACTGTGTGAAGAGCCCGGGCCACGGACAGAGATGACACAGCATCTAATCCGCTGGAACAGTAATCGAATCATACTCGTAGTTATATTTTTTGCATGTTATTGCTAAACCTAATCGCTGATCACGATTTAAAACCAAGATGATACGGCAAGAATCTGACTGCTACGATACTCGTAGTTCAAAAAACTTGTAGCGGGTCTACGAATGATACTACGAGGGAGAGAAAGATTCAAAATGAAGGATCACGATAAACATAGAACATGGGAAGCATCTGACTGCTACGAAACTCGTAGATAGTTAAGGAAAACTCGTAGCAGGTCTACGAATTGTGCTACGAAAAAGAGATTAAAGCAGCAGTAGTATTTTTTCGAAAATAGGTAAAATGTAGGGTTTGGTGCCGAAAGCGGTAGGTATTAATTGGCAGATATTTTAGTTTGTATTCGTGTGACTCCGAAATCCGGAAAAGTTCTCAAAGAAAAAAAGGAAAGCAGTTAATGTTTTTGCTTTAATAAAATAATATAGACGTACAAATTAATTAATATTTTAATTATATTTGGTGAGTAGGTAATAATCTAATCTGGTCCACGTGTAAAATGCAAATTAACATTTTATCGGTAATTAAAGATTGTGATTCAATTTCAATTAATTTGCACATTGTGCTTAATTAGGATTACCTGGTAGGCTCGTCTAGTAACATGATAGTGGGGTCTGTCAGTAGTTCACATGCGATAATAAGTCTTTTTCGTTCACCGCCCGATAGGCGACCCGCTCTGGTGTTGAGGACTTCATGTATACCAAGCTGCTTTGTGACTGTATTGATCTGTAACAGTAGGATAGGAGTTTATTTAGATTGTACTAGCTGCGCCCCACGGTTTCACCCACATTAGTTTCGATCCCGTGGGAATATCGGGTAATGTATAAAAAATATGGAATGAAAAGGTGGGAATATATAAAAAGTATCCTATGTGTTAATCCTGGTTATACAATATCTGTGTGCCAAATCCGTTTCGTAGTTTTGGCGTGAAAGAGTAACAAATACATACATCCATCCATCCATACAAACTTTCAGTTTTATAATATTATATATTTAATTCTTGTATTAAACGCACACTATGTAGCCAAGCATATTATAAGTTAGGGGATTACATCGCTGACAAAAATGCTTGGCTCAATGCTGGTCCAGCTCCACAGGGGCGCATAAACTAATTAGCATTCGGAAAAATTGTTGGAGCTGCTGAACATTGGAAGAAAACTATATTTGCATTGTATAAACTCAATTGTTTAGTATTGTATAATTGCATAGCACACGTGTGAGCACTATGTACCTACTTTCTATAAAGCTACCATTCAGTGGGTACGTTTTTCATTGACTTGAATGTGCCCTGGCGGCTGAGAGTATGTCATGCTCACTCTAATGTCTCGCTGGTGGTGGCGTATGTGTTAGATCATTAAGTTCCCTTCAAAATGGTTGAGCTGAATGGTACTGATCCTTACGTCATGTTCGTGAACGGGCGCCGTCAGTAGGGACTGGCCATCTCTTAGCTGCCACGGCTTATTGTAATTTTTAATTTCTGAATTGTTTTTATGTTTTCTATAACGGACGTTTTTAACGTGCACGTCTTTCTACATCGTTCTCACATGGTTCATTTCAACACGAATGATGTAATCAAATATTTTATGATTTAAAAGAGTGTCCATGGAGTTTCTTGCCCGTTCTTCTCCATAGGTAGGTACCTACGCTTTGGAATGGGCAACTAGCTTCATCTTTCTGACTGACCGACTCTTTGACAATTCAAAAGTGCCTGGTTTAGTTGAATTAAATGATTTGAGTTTTGAGTAAAAAAAAAAAAAAATCATGTATGTAATTATGTATATATTAACAATTAAAATATTAAATAAATAAATATCAAATATTAACTAAATTAAATATTATATTTTTAAGTAGGATAGTATTAGGATTGTATTACAAAAATAATGGTTTAATTGGGCTCCCTTTGTTACACCGAATGGCGAATGACATACCTAACCCCGAACACTCATACCCGATGACTTGTTTTGCCGATGCTTAAAAAACCCGAATACTTAATAGGGTTATTTAAAACTGTTTAAAAAGATTAAAAACTAAGCATGTTCCCAACTGGATCCCTTATTCTCGTACTAAACTATACAATAGCTGGGGATCGGTTCATCTGCGAGGTTAATAACTACGATCGCACATATTTCACACATGACATGTCGAGACCTTTCGTGGCTCGGTGAGCACATTAAAGGCTACCGGTTTCAACGTATTGCAAAAATTTTCCTGCATCACTTTAGTACGTTTTGTATGAACTATCACACACTACAGGCGGACCGTACAACGCTTTTTGTATAGTAATGCAATGCGCTGCGGCCCGCTGCGGGTGGAATGCGCGCTTAACATAAACCATTGATTCCTGCCGATCTAAAAATATCACCGTGAAAACTCTGATGAAGTGAGCTGTCAATAGTGTCAATCCTTAGTATGAGGTGAAATGACAGCTCACTTCACCTAAGTTTTCATGGTGAGCTTTTTACAGAAAAGACCGGCTGGCGGCAGTGATTATACAAATATCTAAGATGTATCTTAGATATTTGGTGGTTATTTGGGTTTGGTATTTGGATATTTGGTCTTTCAGTCAATGTTACAACATTGACTGTCAGAAGTTCGAGAGTCTGACTTGGTCCAAGCATGCTTTACAAAGAACAAACATCATCGTAATTACCGCATTACTACGTTCTCTGTAGGGGATATTCGGCAGCTTGAGACTGGCGGCGAACCTGAGGGTCTCCCCAGCGGTCAGGGTATCAATGAGGGTGGTGTCCTGGGCCACCAGCACTGAGCTTCGACCTGCACCGTACAAACATCCCGTTACACCTGTCTTTCTGCAAAAAATGGTCTTTATTATTCGTGGTTTAAAACAAGATTGAATCTATCTATATCTACCTAAATATAAATGGACAAACAGCGCCCCACCCTTCATATTTGTACGAAAATCGTTTTAAAGTATTTTGGCGGTTTGTACCTATGTAGGTATGTTCCAGCTTTACATCAAAACTACTGAACGGATTTCAATGAAAGGAACGGTGTGCTAGTTTCCTTGATAGGAACTTTTTCTTATGGGTGGGTGCAAGCTCTATTAATTTTATTCATATTCCTAGTTAAAGGAACTGAGAAGTTGAAAACAGATGACAGTAAAAACGATCTGTCGAAGCACTCATCGACTGCAGTGCTAATCGTGCAATAAAAATGCAATCGATAATACAGACACTTTTTGAAACCTGTTAGGTAGTAATCGTTATTAATTTGCATTCCAATTATGTTTTGAATGAATGATATGTCTAGGTTTTATGTTTGAATTTATACCTAAGTTAAAAACAGTGTCATAATTATCAAAATAACTGTGTTAATTCTAAAAAACCAAGAACCGTTATTTATGTATTTACAATTCGAATAATTATGATTTGAATGAATAATATGTCAAGGTTTAAACCCCAGTTAAAAATAGTAACTTAATTATAAGATAAAAATAGCCGTGTTAGTTCTTTTAACAGTAAAATGATTGAACAGTTTACGATGCAAAATATAACTTGATAATACGTACTTATAATACTTTAGTTTTTCTGTAGTTTTAGTTAAGTTAGGATTTAATTTTGTTATTTTTATTTATTAATTAGTCGTTATTTGCTTATTTATTATTTTGAATTGAATTGAATATTATTAAAAATGGAATACTATTGGCTTTTACTTGATAATTTACATAAGTACCCAAATAACTATAAAGATAATTAATTATACTAGAGTATAAGTAGTATATAAGTTAGGTTTTATACCCACGTGTAGGTACATTAGGTTCACATTGTAAATATTCGTATGCCGCTATAGTAGCGGCGGATGTGTCGAACTTATCCATATGTACAGTCACCAAAGGAGATAAGCAACCAGGGTCGTCGGATATTTGGCGACTGTACCAACCATTTTTGTACCTACCATATCCGACGAAGAAATGTCCTTTGTCTTTTGTAAATTATTGTGCTTAGATAAACAATTTATGTAAGAAATCGTGTGTCCAGAAGTATTAAACTTGGGGTTTTTAAACTTGGCACATACCTATATAGGTATTAACCCCCTTGGCATTTATCAATGCTGGTTCGTATTTAGGTCAATCTCAGTCAAGGAAAACATCTTGAAGGAACTTAGATTTCTTTTTTTATCTGATGTATGTATCTGAGGGGCAATAATTCTCGTAATTTTAAGAACGTTCACAGTCTCAATCTGTCAAAAAGTAGGTACAGACGCCAGCAAATCAACCTACTACTATCTGTCAAATTTCTTTAATAGATTTTCAACTTTATCGCTAAAGCATTAAGGTTCAAGGTTGATTGGGAAAATTTGACAGTTTCGGGTAGCTTGACCTGCTGGCGTCCGTACCTCTAATTTCCCTACATTTTTGTCATGTTTTTGACATTTGTCGCCTAGATGAGACTGCGACTAGATGAGACTGCGACTAGATTTTGAACGTTTTAAATTACGAGAATTGGCCTTTTGGTGTATTGCGTGTATTTTAGTCTGTGCTAAATAAATGTATTTTCTTTCTTTCTTAGAAACACTGTACACAAGTGCTTTGATGAGGTATGTAAGTTGCTTCTTCCTTCTCTGTACAAGAAGTAACTAGACGCCTTTGCCCTAGCCGTGGGACAGTCAACATGTACTCTTAAGTATTTAATTTTATAGCTTTTTCCTTTACCTAGACCTAGCTGTTTATTCGCGGATGACGGAAGTTATTATTATTTATCATATGAAGTAAGAATTACTTCCTCAATTTAGAAACAGCAATGTGCAAAGACTTTATTTACGCAATCATTTAAGTTAGTAGGCTGGTCACACATACCTATACATAAATCATTGTCATCATCATCTGCCTAACCTTTTGCCAACTATGTTGGGGTCGGCTTCCAGTCTAACCCGATGCAGCTGAGTACCAGTATTTTACATGGAGCGACAGCCTATCTGACCTCCACAACCCAGTTACAGGGTAATACGAAACCGACACAAAGTCGAAATTCACACATATAGATACATATTATGTAGGTATATTACATACAAATAAATAAAATTAAAGTGTCTGTAATGTGAAAAAAATGAAATATACGGTAGGTACTTATAACAATTTTGGTTTTAAATTTTGTCTGTCTGTTTGTTCCGGCTAATCTCCGTAACGGCGTGAGCAAGTCGACTTTCACTAGCAGCAGCTGATGTTATAGGTGTAACATAGGCTACCTACTGCTTTTTGTCCATATAGCACGTTCCCGTGGGGTGATTTCCGACATCCAAGCGGACAAAGCCGCGGACAGAAGCTAGTGAAAAATTAATAGATAGGTAAAAATAGTGTAAACGCATTCCCTTTTAATTGAAGAAAATATTTAATGTATGCTGTGGGAATTCTTATGTTTAGGACCTACTACCTGCTTCCCTATTGATGCTGTTACGAGCTTCGGGTTCGTGACAATAAAATTTGCAGATATAAATGACCAAAAATTACACTTTAATTAATCAACACTAATAACAACTCAAACACACTAATTATAAAACACAATTTCGCTTAAGTCGCACTTGAAGATCGCTTTCGAAGTATTCGTTTCTATCGCCAATCTGTGTTTGGTCATGGCTAATCCCGGCCTTATATAGTTTCAGAACCTTCTATTGTAGAAACATCTAGAAGGTTCGAGTACATACCGGCCCCGACCGACCAGATGTCGATAGTTCTAGCAAGTTCTAGCATCGAAATTTCTACTCGATAATAGATGGCGCTGGTGACGCTATTAGTTCTGCTACTAGATACTAGATGGCGCTAGTGGTAACTAATATGTCATCATGTATCAAGCATTAATTGTGGCGCGCAACAGTAACTAATGTCATCATGTATCAGGCATTAATTGTGGCGCGCAACAGTAACTAATGTCATCATGTATCAGGCATTAATTGTGGCGCGCAACAGTACCTAATTTACGTTTTGGTGTCCGTAACCTTCTCTCATATTTTATAATTTATGCCTAATTACCTATCTAATTAATCCACAAATACAACAAATAATTATATTAGAATTACACATACATTGGGTACGTGAATTGATAATGCTCTATCATTATCATTTACGTATGTTAATCCCTTTTCAAATACAAAATAATTTATAATTAGGTACCTACTCAAAAATATGTTTTTTGGTAAGGGATTTTATCTTTCAATTGTTTTGGTTCTGTTAAAATATCTTCACTTCTTTGTTGCAAAGTTTGCATGCACCTACATAATTATAAGGCAATTTAAAAGTCTTTAGACTCTAAGCATGGGTTCAACAAACCCAGTGCCTTTAACTTTTTGTTTAATATTTTTTATCATGATGATTTACGTGTAAAAGTGTTTATACAAAGCTACTTACAGAAAATAATTATTTATTTGTGAATTAAGGAAAGGCTTGGTAAGTGTGCATACACACGAGCAACACGCGTCGATGACAGAGGCCACTGCAACCGTCGACAACGTGTCGCTACTGTATTTTTTTTTTTGGGAACGGCATCTCGCAGTTCAACCTATGATGTTGTCGTCTGCTTAACCGGCCTTTTTTTTTTGGGTGGAAAATCATCAAATGACCCGCTGAAATGCTTAACCGGTCTTGCGTGTGGATTCCTCAATAAATTAAAGCCTCCAGATAGGGCTTAAAACTAAGTGACTACACGCTAAGGGTATCCCCTGTGGGGTATGGTCCTCGGCTTAGGGCGTCGCTGGACGAGGGCAGCAAGCGAGGGCACCGGCTGGATCGGAATTATCTCGCTCGTGTATTTGAGTACGGTGCTTAAATATACGAGCAGCATGTGCGCGTGTCGCTCGTGTGAATGCACAATCAGAGGGGCTGTTGTCCACAACTCCACGTCAAAGCTTGGATTTTGCGTACGCCAAGAAAGACTGTAGGTACCGTCATAATAGCTTACTACGCACGATGTGCACGCAGAGGCACGAGAGGTTTGCCACGTTATCTGCGCGGTTCATTTGTTTGCCAGTCACGCATTCCGCGCCTTGGGTCGCAGTACTCGTAGTGGACGATCCGCCAACATTTTCATACAAAGTGAAGCTAAGTACACGTCCATAGTTTAGCCCCAGTGGAGGAGGCGCCTTAAAAATAAAAGTTGTAGAAATTTTTTCTTACTTTCTTCCAGCTAAGATTTTGAGTAGTGTGGTCTTGCCGGCTCCCGAAGGACCCAGTATGAAGGTCATCCGCCCAGGTCTGAGGGCTCCCGAAGCACCACGTAGGATGATATTTGGATCATTTGGATCCTCTGTTAAGTCTGGTTTCTTTCTCCAACATCGCCCTGAGAATAAAAAAGGAGGTTGATAATTTTGTCAAAGATAACAAAAATATATTAGGTATTTATGTTGGAAACCTTTTGTAAAGGTGACTTTGCTGCCGGATCTAAGAACAAAAGTTCATTGACTAATGACTATACATTCTAAATCGATCAAATAAATCAAATCAATCAACTAACATTCGCATAAAGGACTTGATTCTTTGTTATTGACTTATTGTTTCTTATATCTACACTTTGTGCGAAGTAGGAAACTTATGTCTGACAGATAATGTTTAGGGCTGCAATTATCGTACCTATATGCGTCTTTATTATAATTATGTATTGTTGGAACGAACGTTTAACTAAACCAAATAGTAAAATAAATTAAATGAAAAAATAACAGTTTTATTTTTTAAGGTTTTTGTTTATACCTATTTTCTATTTTTTAGTTTCTCTGTAAATGTCGTTTTAGCTTGTTTTATATCCACCAACTGGGTTAATTAGCCGTTTAGTTAACCGCCTAGCCTTTTAACTAAACGGCGGCCGTTCTACTAACGGCCTGAATGATATTCAATAAATTATAGTTTAGGTTGGAACTGTAACCAATCACGTGCAAGCTGAATTGGTCGCAGTAACTAAGCCAGGGCACCCTGACCAAATGGGTTAGGTTAGAATTGTGATTAACCGCGTGCGAGCCGAGGCGAGAGAGCGAAGCGAGGCGAGCGGCAAATTTAACCAGTTGGCTGCGACATAAATATAAACTAAAAAGAAAACAATACAAATATTTGTAAACAAACTTAACATCTGATTTTGACTTTTGGTAAAAATCGTGGCGAGTATGGATTTTAAAGGGAATAAAGAGTTATATATTCCCTTCTCTGTTTGAAAAGTGACAGAATCTAATTATTTAATTCAAATCGGCTTATTATAATAACTGTAAATGTAATGAATGAGGAAAACTATCCCACCGTAATACGAGTCTTCGGCACTACACCGGCAGATCCAGTACTATGGGGACGATGTGTGCTTTCTATTGGGTTTTTATTTCTATGGCGAGTTCTTGGTATTGTGAAGCTCTCTAAGAGCTTCACGGTACCGTGTGGAATAAAATCAAACTATCTCGTATATTCAGTAATTCATCCTATAAAATATACTACGTATTTTACATGTTAATTCTTTTGCTTGTCAGCCTAATCTCTTCTAATCTTAATTTATGTTAATGTTTGTCTAGTATTTCATGCTAATAACTTTTAACCGACTCGCCGAGGTTGCATGTAAGCACCAAATTCCAAACCAAAAACCAATATTCTCTAGGTACATTACTTACTTATTAAGTTTATCTAATATTGTAGTCTGAACGTTGTGTAAGTTGTTATTATTTATCGAACAAGCCTTTGTACCTTCTTGCAGGTGCAGCCATTTTAGTCCTTTAGTAAGTAGTTTACAGGACTGTATTTCGTTTCAGAATCGTCAAACTATCAGTTAGGCTAAGGGATGGTAGCATTACAATTTGTCGTTGTCAAACTGAGCGTCGAACTTACAAAAAAGCTTGATTCAGTCAAGGGACTAAGATGCAAACATCAAGAGGCAACGGGCAAAGGTTTTGCTGTATTTTGTTTGACCGTTAGGTAAATTATAAAAACCGGTAACTAAACTGGCTATTTTTAAGTAAAGGTTAACCTGTCTCGTGTGGTTGCTCTTTAGGTATGTTTTGTTTTTAAATTAAATACTGTAACTTTTTTGTAGTAATTTAAAGAAGGAAACACTTCGGATTCAGAACAACGTAATAAATATGAAACCTGACTTTTTTAAAAGTGCATTGTGATTATATTAATAATAATAATAAAAAAATATTTATTATTATATTTTATTTTTTTGTATGGTGTACAGACGCCAGCAGGTCAAGCTACCCGAAACTGTCAAATTTTCCCAATCAACCTTGAACCTTAATGCTTTAGCGATAAAGTTAAAAATCTATTAAAGAAATTTGACAGATTGTAGTAGCTTGATGTACAATAAGAGTATTCTATTCTACTTATATGTATTCTTTTCTATCGTGCTTCTTAGTAATCCTAAGATTTCTACTACATTTTCTGTTTTTACCTGTGAGAACCTGCAATTGGCTTTATGTCTAATATACAATTGTTATCCTTCTGTTATATCTGTTGGTTCTCTAGATAAATAAATATTAATTGGTTGTGCAGTGAAGACTGACTAAGAAGGTCGTGAGAATCCCCTGGATGCGCGAAGCACAAGACCGGTCGATGCGGCGATGGTTGGAAGGCTATTGGCTCAATTAGGGAGTGACCACATTTATCGACGCGGGATAGGCTCGAGTCAGTCATAAAGAGCCTTATGTCCAAGCAATAAAAACGAAAAAGAAGTAATTCGCCTGGTTTCGATTCGGACAACGCGACTCGACACCGCGAGTCCACGACGAACTTATTGAGATAAGTGTGGTAATACATGATCGGCTCATTCCGCGGCGATAAGTGTGGTCACTCCCTAATCGAGCCAAAAGGCGTTTACTGCAGGACATAGACCTCCAAGCAACGCCACAAGGACCGGTCATTGACATTTCAGATGTTTAACTTTACCAGAAACTTTCTTAGTCATGCTAAATCACCTTTTGAAATCTTCATATCTTTGTTACTGTAGGTACAATTAGATCATAGAAATTCAAAAAAACAGGAGAAGTGGCAAGGGGGCATGTCTGTGTCGTCGCCGCATGTTCATAATGACCATGCACTAGGCGAATGGTCGTCACCGCGAAGTAGTGCGCTTTTGACTGTGATCGTGAAAAAATATAAGAAGCCGTGTTGTTCAGTGGTTTCTTGTAAAAACCGAAGCCAAAACCAAAACTTTGTCAAAGTCAAATCATTTATTTCAAATAGGCCCATAAAAGTCACTTATGAACGTCATAAATTAAATTGATTCTAGTCGCCTCTTCCAAAAGGTAGTTTTCGTATGGAGAAGAATGGCCAAGAAACTCCACCGTTACTCTTTAAAAATGTTTTACAATATTTTGCATACATATGTGAAGACGATGCACCTAAAAATAAAATTACTAAGTATACCACAATAGGTAAAATAATTACAATGGATTAATGAAACCATGACATATAAATTAACTATGTGATAGATACATGGTGCTCACATATTTACAAACATTCTAAAAGTAGACGATTTTCATAAATAAATAAAGAGTAATAAGTCCGGGGTAATTACAGAATGTAAATCAATGTCAAAAAAAAATAAAAAATAAAATTACATTAGCAACCAGTTTGATTTTGTCTAGACTTTAGAGATTGTCCTATGGAGCAGGACCAACATGTTTCCAAGCATTCTTATCTTGGATATAATCCTCTAATATCCTTGCTTACAAAGTGTAATTTTAATAAAATAAAAGTTTTAAATTTTCTCTCATTTAATTGCATTATTTCACAAGGTATTTTGTTGTAACATTTAACACAGTACCCCATAAAAGATGTATGTTCTTTAAATAATCTGAAAAAAGGTTGATCTAATTTATTTTTATTTCTAGTAATAAAATTATGTCTATCACTTATTTTATATATATTTTTATAAATGAATTGGCAAGGTTCCGTCATAATATTAACCCTTTTATATAGTTCCCACGTAGATTGTAAATGGCTCTGACAGCTCTCTTTAAAAATGGATTCAATGTCAGCAGCCCAACCCCATTTTACTGTAAATCATGGAATCACTTACCATATAAATATAAGTATTTTCTCTTTAAAATCATGAAAAACCACAAATTGTAAAACATTTCTTGCTTTTACTACGTTAATTTGGTTTTCAAATACCGCAGCGACTGTACTATTTTCGCAGTAAATACATTGCTCCTTAACCACTAGGTACCTAAGTATGTCGCTAAGTGACTAGACAAGCAATGTAAAAATCAAAAACGATACTTTATTTATGCGGTGCATCGCATGGTGATGTGGCTGTGCAGATCCACTAACGTAGGCTATTGACAACAATGTCGATTACCCAACGAATATTTATAATTAATTTTACAATTTGTCAACCGTTTTAAACCGGTTCGAAGACCTAAAAAGATGACGTTGAAATGCGGTTGGAAGACCCTTGAGAAGATGTAAAATAATGTTAATTTTTTTACACACTACATTTTTTTTTTATTTTGTTATTTTTTATTGATTTAAAATATAATATTTTCTGGACATAGGTATCCTTTTTTTATTTTCAGAACCCCAATTTTTTTTAGTAAAATAATTAATTGGAGAATCGATAACTTTCCGATTTAGTCTATCACTAGCGTATTTGTAAAATAAATGGCTTCAGCACACCGATAGCGACAGATGTTTTGTGTAAGTTGTACGGTGCATGGTAAATGAGTGGTAATGAGTGGTAAATGAGTTAAGGTTTATAATTGACTGTGTAGTACGTTCTGATTTTTGAATTGCAAGTGTGTGAGCGACTTGGTATCTATTACTTTTACTGAACTACATGTGTAGTAGTGGCGCGGTAGTGGGATGTTCTTAGCGACATGGAGTTCTGATACATTTTCAGCTACAGGGCATATCTCCTTCTATCAATATTCCATCACTTTCATGCTGAAGTGTGCATCTAGCTAAAGACTGACAATTAAGTCTTAATCGTTGTAATTAAGAGGTGATTTAGTAATGAGACTAATTATCTTATCGCTGCAGTTTCATTCACAGGTTAACAACTATTGTTCTAGACCTTGTGTGGTTTGAGCATTTACCTAGACAGGTCCGTTACGTCCATGATTTTAATGAATATTTATCCTTTTATATCTTATAATACAATTATCTTGGATTACATGTGTTAGTCCATAGATATCAGTATTAAGATATTACAAAATTGTTGGTAATTATTAGGTTATTTAAATCATTGTCGCTAGTTCCTAAAATATGTATAAATTGTTTATTTAATAAAAGTAATTTTGTACAATGTTATTATATTAGGTATTATCAATATCATACGGATGTTTCAGTAGTTTTGATAAGGCGTTCTGGTATCGGGATGTCCCGTTTTTATAACCGAGTTAAGAGGAAATGCGGGCGGAAAGACTTTTGAAAATTAGGTATTTGATAAGCAACTATCGCTGTCGCTCTGTGAGCGCTCGCTGCAGATCCGACTGAATAGCCTAAGTAAAAAGTCACATTTTCGAGGTTTGGCTCTCGCCTATTTTCTCCACCAATATTGAACCAATTTAAAAGATATTTCATAAACTGGATAAGAAGGATATATACTGTGTCGCCATGTTTTCCTTTTTTCATTAATAGTTGTCAAATTTGTACCCTAGGCCTCTGTTACCAGCGGTCTAAATAGGCAATTTTGAGCATTTTTTGAGGGTTCTAGTGCTTATAAAAATAATGTATTATCAAAAAGGAAAACATAGGGACATACAAGTAACTAATATTTATTATTCTGTAAAAAATCATAGCCATATGGTCATTAACCAGAAAGAAAACAGGCGAGAGCGTCTCTATAGAAAAAACACCAACCGCATTTCCTCTTAAATAGCTGCCATTCCTAGGTGCCCCGCAGACTTCGATAACCCATTCCATTCTTACAGGTGTTTGAACTATGTTTTTGTCAAAGAAGGTACGTATTGACTGTTTACCTAAGTTGAATCCCTTTTTTTCTATATCAACTTTTTACGCGGTAGTCAGTGTTGGTTAATGTCTTGTACTACAACTGAGTAACCTTCTGAAAACTGGAACGATTTTCTTTAAAACGTGGTGTTTTTACGATCATATAAAACATACATTTTAGCATCTTACAACTCGCACTGTGTCTCATGTCTTTATCTAAATACTTAATAGAAGTCCATTTGACGACTTTTTAGTTAACTTTGAAAGAGTTAACAGTGAATAGGTACATACGTAGGTATTACATAATTGTAATCCTGATAATTTTAGTGCTTTTGCGATTATTAAGTCTCTTAAAATAAAAACTATGTCTGACTGTATGTTACCTATACGAGTACAAGCCAAAAACGGGAAACTTAGCATTTCTTAAGTTAGGGATGTGAAAATTCAAAGGAGATAGGCAAATCTGCCCTGAAGTCCAATTGCATTAAGGCACACCAAATGGAAAGATCTCACCATGGAGCAATGACGTTTTATGAATAGACGCGTCATGCATGAACATCACGGCTGTCGAAAACAGCGTAAATACTGTCGGTAGCTAGATATCTACTTAGACGCACGAAGAAAGGGAAATAAAATTAAATGTCATCTACGGAATTTCTGTTGTTAAAGAGAGATAAATATATTTCTTTAATTCCGTTGTCATTCTGTGGTGCATGCTGATTTGCCGAGCGCGAACAACGGTGCCAGCCGCCATTAGAAGGCATCGAAAAGATAAAATAAAATACATTTTTCTTGATACTTACGCATGAAATGATACTTTTTTATCTTTTATAGTTAAAGTATAATTTTTACATGTCCTTAAAACACAGGATGGCATTTTTTTTTCGTAGTTTGAGGAAGTTATACATAAAAGTTATTTTAATGTCACGTACTGCCGCGGCACTGGTTGGTACGCGACTAAATGGGAGTACGGCAATTGCCTTGCATTCATGTTGCCACTACAGAGCGCGGGCAACTTATCTATATAATAGTTTATATATCATTGCCATGGAGAGCATTTCTTATTATGACGATTTCTCTCGATTGTTAGTACGTAAGGAGCTACAGAGCTCTAAATTTGAGTAATTATGTTATGTTATGTTTGTGTTGTGTGTTATGTTTATTTATGTTCTGTAACTTTTATGGTGTACAATAAAGAGTATTCTATTCTATTCTATTATAAGTCCTATTGATATACTGGTATTTCGTCAATTAATTAACTTTCATTAATTCTACGCCTTGCAAGCATCATCTTTTAAGCTTATAAACGGACATTTTAAAACATTTTTTTTTTCGATTACGTTATAATTTATTTGAATTAAGCTTTAACATTACAATTTTATAAATATCCTTGTTCAGTTTAATAAAATAACAACACGTCAGCCTAGTCAAATAACCCGCCCCTAACTGTTCCCGGCGCAAAGGTGTCCAAAACGCTTCCTGCATTGGCACGTTGGATGGCAATGGCTAACCTTTGCACCAAGAACGAGCCGGAGCGAGAGTCACCCGTTTTGTCACGGAGCTAGAGCCCTATCTCACTAATGAGCTTCCTGGCCTCAGTGCCCCAAGCACCCATGGTCTCCACGGCAATGGGCACAAAACATTGGCCTCCTAGATGCCGTTTTAAGAACTATGTTTTTAAGACTCGGTCGGTCGGACAGAACGCAGCCGCAGCCTGCTGCATCCGCCAATAGCGTTAAGATAAATGCCAATGGAAAGCCGATTGTTAGTCAGTACGGAGTGACTGACATAATAAGGTGACAACTAGGTTACCGAACTTAAAGAATTCATCCCCCAAAGGTGTAAAACAGAGGATGATTTTAAACTTAACATGATTATTGTTTTTGGATAAAGATCAAGTATCTTGAGATAATATCGACGGTTAAAAGGTAATAGGGTGTAAGCAACAAAAAGCACATTGTTCAGGAGAGCACTTTAAAGTGTAAAATTGTAGAAAAATTTAAACAGCTCTAAAATGTAGTAAAATAAAAGCATTAATTGGCTTTTTTATTTATTTGATTCGACGTTGTTTTATGTGGTTTTATGTCGCTAAGATCAATTGATCTTATTTTCTATATGAAGTAGTTCGGCGTAAGCGACATCTACACAGGAAAAAACAAAGAGTGTAGAAGACTTAGCTACATTTGATATCCGTAAACCAAGAGGTAATACAGCATAAGTCACATGACTGTAGAGTTACTTAAATGGGTAAAAAAGGATACGTGACGATTCAGATCATTATGCCAAAAGGTAATGGAGCACAAGAAACAGTACTTCGCAAAAACATCGTGAGAATGTTAGACATTAGAGACACTTTATGTGGGTTGAAAAAAGGTAATGTGGTACTTCCACACATCAAGATTTCTATACCATGAGGAACACGAGAACATCCAACATACGGCATTACCTGGGCAAATGGTAACGTGGATTAAACCTCCCATCTTAAAAATAAAAAGTCACAACCAACGTGATTCGCCTTTAAAATAAGACTTAAGTAATTGCATACATTTAAAGGGTGTTAGTGTTACCCATCATCATTATTGTTCGTACTAGATTACCTACCTACATTACGATTTTATAATTATGCTCCGACCTAATTGTTGATGTGATTAAATGAAAACAAAAATACGTTTTTACACTATTTAGGTATTATGAAAAAAACCCAATTATAAAAGACAAAATAGTTTTCACAAAAAAAAAAAATACAATAACCAATCACAAAGTGTGTTAGAAACCTACCACATCAAAATAAAGGTTAGGAAGGTTACAGGAATTATTGTTACTTTGGGGTAAAGGAACTATTATTACTTTAGTGGTCTTTTAGACCTTTGTGGAGTGGATTAATCAGTCTTAATTAGGTATCTCCTGAAGATTCATTTAAGTAGGTCTTTAGGACGCAAAAACCTTAAGAAAAATAAAATGCACAATCATTACAAAATAGTATTGCAGATAAGTTGACTATTGGTCAACATTATCTTCGATGTCAGTATCACACGGTCGGCACACGGCCAACTGATTTTGGAATATGCGACTCGCTAAATAGCTACAGTACAAAAAAATTGAATCAAATTGGCGTAAGCACCAATAAATAAATAAGCATTGTAAAATAATACGGCGACAGCGACAGTGTTGTATTAAAAAAGTAAATGGTAGTAGGGTTTAACCGATATTTCAATATTACATTTTATTTTCGTAATTGCGTATAAGCGACAACTGTATATATTGTAAACGCATAAATGGTAGTAAGGTATAACCGACAATTCAGTATAAATTAGATGTTAATAATTGCATAAGCGACAACTGTATTGTAAACTTGTATAATATGGTAGTGATAACCGACTCTTAATGTTTTTGACGACAAAGGTAAAGAGGCATTAGTTCCCAACTTTCGAAACATGTGCTAATGAAAAAGAGCCGTGAAAGAATGTTTACACCAGTAAGAAGTAAAAATACATTACCGACTATAAACCAAAAGTGATGCCATTTTTACAGAAGTACAAGCGCCTTTGGGGTAAAAAAGGCCTAAAACTCGGTCGGTTACACCAAAATTACACTTAAAAAACGCAGTTTCTTGCTTGGGCATAAACGACAAAAATGTCATAGTAGAGGGATGGGCATTCGAAACAGTTGAAAATTTTAAGTAGGATGGCATTCAAAATTTATTTTAGACCAAAAGGTCGCTTAATAGGTAATAGGTAGGTTAATAGGTAATCACTATTAACCGTCGATATTTATTTAATTGAAACCGGTCCACCCGTTTAAAACTTATCACAATTTTGAGTTATACTCGTAACATAACTAAGCTATTAAGTAAATGTTTCAATGTGTGTGCATGTGCAATAAAGATTTGAATTTGAATAGCGGTATTAAAGTATTTCAAATTAATGATTATTATATTAAAATGAATTATAATTATTTTAATGTAGACATTTAGAATCATACAAAACTGTTTAATAAAAAAATATAAATTGCATTAATTATTAATTATCTGTCTCTGTCTGTAGAAACCTGAATGGATTTGAACGGTATACGGATAGAACATGACTTGGGTTAGGATATCGGATTATTTTATCCCAGTAGCACGTTGCCGTGGGATACCTAATTTTTGAAGTCCACACGAGCGAAGCTGCAGCCAGAACCTAGTATGAAATATTTTAAAATCTTAATATAACTATAGGTACAAGTTAAGTTTTTGCATTCTTGCACGCAAACCGCATTTAAGTCTGCTAATAATACGTGCGTTGGAGAATAACTTATAAAGTTATAAACAGTAGATGTATGTTGTCATTGTACGTGGTCAACTCATATGGCCGACAGAAGGCCAATTCTCGTAATATAAAACGTTCAAAATCTAGTCGCAGTCTCATCTCGGCGGCAAACAAATGTCATGAGTTTGTCAAAAATGTAGGGCAATTAGAGGTATTTATGACAGATTAACACGTGAGATCAGGGGGGCAATTCTCGTAATTTTAAGAACGTTCACAGTCTGATCTCAGTCTCAATCTGTCAAAAATGCCTCTAATTTCCCTACATTTTTACAAGTTTCGACAGTTGTTTGTCGCCGAGATGCGACTGCGACTAGATTTTAAACGTTTTAAATTACGAGAATTGGCCTTCAGACTGTGAACGTTCTTAAAATGACGAGACATGCCCCTCAGATATAAATAATGAAACTATGTAATGAAGTGTTAAACGTTTTAGCATTAAGTAATAACATAGGTAGGTATAAAAAACAAAGATTCTTTCGAGAACTTTTTCTTGCCTGATTGCCAGTTACCTACTAGAAGGACTAATTACAGAAAATTATAGCTGTTGAGAGCAGTGGTGGTCCAGTAGTAATTAGGTCCTTACGAGTTGTAGGTCGTGGGTTCGGACCCAGGCAGGCGCTTTACTTTGTGTAAATAATTTCATCACCACTGCTCTCAAAACGGCGAAGGAAAACATCGTGTGGAAACCGGCTGATGTCCTAGAACCAAAAATTCGAAGACACGGCACTTCTACCAACTAGCACTGGGCTCGTGTGGTATATTATTGACCCTCTCGAAGAGAGGAGGTCTGTGTCCCAGCAGTGGGAACATTATAGGCCGATTGTGTATAGATGTGGTTACTGGACTATACACCAGCTCGTCCAGCGTCGTGGAAACGACGAACGCAAACGGAGTGTTGTGGTGTAATACAATTTAAAAGATAAAATACAATTTAATACCTATTTTTTAAATAGGGATATCTAACTCTAATCTATTAGTTCAAATTTAAATGTTATTATAATAATTCTTTTTAGTGTATATATTATACATTTTTTTATGTCTTAGTTGGTCTAATATATTTAATAAAACGAGAATCTCTAATCTCTTGTAATACTGGTTTGGTGTTTGACTATTTGTGACGTTCAACGTTTGGTTCTTGTATTTTATTATAATATTGTGGGAATAAAATAAAATAAATTCTTATACAAAATCCAGACGGTTGAATAATACTATTACAAATGACTGTGTGTGTAAGTTCATGTAAGCGAAGGAAAAAACTGTCTATCTACTCTTTTAAGCAGTCAAAACCAGTTACAGTCAGGTCGGTCAGTTTTTACTGCTGTAAAATATGTGTGTTAAGTTATACGAGAATGTAATGTTTAGCGGTAAATGTATTGTTTATTGGTGGAAAAGTAGCTACGAGATAAAATATAAAAGTGTATATGGGAGCTACATCTGCGAACATACTGCTCTGCAGTTTGGCAGAAGTAAAATGTTTGTAAAACTTAGGCTGTTACCACGAATAAACGCTTTTTTTTCATATTAGCATACCTAGACATCGCGTAGATACGGCGTAGACGTCGGAATGAATGTCGACATATGCTAGTTTCGAAACAATTTCATCAAATTGGATCGCAACGGGGGAACACTAATGCTACCTAGCTTATTGAACATTGACTCTTAAAAATTAAAATTGACAAACGAAACAAGGTAAAGACCTAAACACATGATGATAAACACCGCAAGTACAATAAAATGTAAACCTAAGGGAAAAATATCGAACCTAAGAAAAACTATTTTGTACTGTAGCATGAATGGTCGGCGGGGCATCGTAAATAAATACGTCGCGCTGCATTTGGGGGAGGTGGAGGTAGGTTTCAAAGAACTCAAATGAAGTCGTATACTATTTGATTATGGTTTGTTCAAACAATAATTCTAATAAAGCTTGTGTATTATCACTTATCGTAATGCCGTTTGGTCAGACGGCTGCATTAGGCGCTGCACATTTATGATTCACAGTGCACGTGCACAATGCAAACAGCAAATTATTCATCTCGCCGTATCACTATTTATCAATAGTTCCAATCACAAAGAATAGGAAATTAAATGAAATTAGGTATATAGATACCTATTAAATCTGCAACCGCCTGAAAAGGCCACTTTGGCAGAATCATAATAGGATAACAATATGAATCATATTAAAAATCGTAAAATGGTCACAAACTGACAATTTATAATATGATCTGGGGGCCTAAAAAGGCCACTTTAAGCAATACCTCTAAAAGCTATTCATTTCCTGAATTCCCAGCAGATCATTAGCAATTCCTCTAATTTTCGTTAAATGGTTACACATAATAGTTTAATCACCTACAATTCATTTCATATCAATCATATTTGGTGTAAACATTGATGGACCATTTTACGAATTTCCATACAAAACTGTCAAACAGGTAAATTGCGCGATATGAATTGCACACAGATCATATTATGAATTGTCAGTTTGTGGCCATTTTACGATTTTTTATATGATTCATATTGTTATCCTATTATGATTCATCCAAAGTGGCCTTTTTAGGCCCCCTGTTTTGTATGGAAATTCTTATAATAGTCCACCAATTTTTACATCAAATATGATTGATATGAAATGAATTGTAGGTGATTAAATTCTGTGTAACCATTTAACGAAAATTAGAGAAATTGCTAATGATCTGCTGGGAATTCAGGAAATGAATAGCTTTTAGAGGTATTGCTTAAAGTGGCCTTTTTAGGCCGCCCCCAGGATATTGAAATCACTTTTACATTTAGGTACATGTTTTTTTTTTGGCTCTGAAATGGATGTGGGTGGTACACTTGGTGGCACACACGTGATGATTGCAGGTGGAGTAGAGTCCTTACTAAATGGAAGCCAAGATACGGTAGAAGGAGTGTTGGGAAACAAGAGCTAGATGGTTGGATAACAGTCAGAAGATCGCGGGTACGACATGTTTGCGACTCACACAGACCAGGGAAGCATAAAAGGGAGGAGCCCCATACTCAGCAGTGGGTGGAACAAGGCTGCCAACGATGATAATGTTTTTTTTTTACAAGCTATCTGGAGACCAGTCCACATTTCCTATCTGACCTTTGGTTAGTTTCGAGACAAACTCAGGTCTTTTCCAAGACGTTTGGGTAGACTAGGTTATGACACATTTGCTTAGTTTAATTCAGATGCAGGGCATGAGGGCAACGTCCAGACCAGAACAATTTGAGTAAACCTGTCCTAACGAACGGCATGTGGGACTGCAACAGCCTCAAAAGGCCGGTTTTGATACTAAACAAGTGACGATCCCCAAACTTAAATAAAATTGGTGTGTAATTTGTAGGTATGTAAATTCGTATAAAAAAAAAACATGTTGGCATGTTGAGCTCAAATTTTGCAAAATTTATCAAAAAAATAGTTGCAGGTCAACGATGTGAGCTGGTCGGTGATGCATTAATTATATTAAAAAAACGAGAAGGGGTTTTATTTTGGCTTGGTGGGTTTATTAATCTACAGGGTTAATTTTCAAAGACCAGCCAAATTTAAGGGTGTGGTACAGACCATCCAACTGAACAACTTTCTCTATGGGACGATTACGATGTTGGTCCCATGGAGAAAATTGTTCAGTCTGATGGTCTGTACCACACCCTTCAATTTGGCTGGTCTCTGAAAATTAACCCGGTATAGTGGTCCAATCCGTGAGGGTAAAATATATTTTTAAGTATTTAGGTATCTACAATTACATGCATGCTATCTTGATATGACTAACCCTTGTTCTGCCTGGAAAACACAACAAATATCTACCCACGCCCCGTCCCACGTAAAAATATATTTTTATAAAAAATATATACACAGTTCAGCACATGATTCTAGATTAGAAGACTAGCTTAAAATAAAACAGCTGTTTCATAGAAAAGTGCAGTAGGTACGGGTACGTACGCGGTTAATACATGGTAACAGTTTGTAAACAGCTACTCATTCCGATCAATGGTTATTCAAACAATTGTTGTTCAGCGACTCTACTACATACCTACCTACTCTATACATTTTAATAAACATGACCTATTAATTCAGTTCGTTACGTGCGCATTAATAACATTTGGAATACAATCGTGTGAAAAGATGCATAAAATTAGTATTCCGAATATTTAGTTAGTGATTTTGTTTCAAAGCCAATGTCAAAGCCTTTGCCTTGCAATTAATACAAAATCTTCTACTTTTATGAATCCGTATCCATACTAATATTATAAAAGATAAACAAATACACAAAACAATCTATTGATCACAAACAGACACCACACACAGTGAGTCGTATAGATACATTCATACATACATACATAGATAAATATTACAATATGATAGTTATATGTTTAATTGACCTTACCAAATAATTCATTTTTTCATTTCATCACCACAATCTATAACCAAAAATGAAATGCTGTTCATTGGTAAGCGCAGCACTTGAAAACAGCTGGCTAGACTAATTTGGCTATGTTTGTTTTAAAATTCGTAATAGTCCGAATAAGGTTTAAAAAGATTTAAAATGCCAGGAAGTAAAAAAAAGGCTCATTTATTAAATAAAAGAAAGTGTGCGTCATAAGAACGCCAAATTTTGTTTGAGGTCCATACTTATTCTTTGCATAAATCATGTGCGATATTTTTTTATTCTTATCAAAACATTGATTCAATCTGGTAAAACCAGCTGTATCAGAAGCAATTGATATCTTACACTGGATAATAGATTATCATGTAAAGGATTATACGTAGAAGATAAAGTTAGTCAGAATTAATATACATTGGACTTTATGGGCATGCGTTACACACAGATAATGACAATTATTATATGTCCTTTAGGTGGCTAATTACCATTACGTGAAGCAGTGGTGGCCTAGAGGTAACGGCCCAGACTTACGAGTTGTAGGTCGTGGGTTCGAACCCAGGCAGGTGCGTTAATTTGCGTCAATAATTTCATCACCACTGCTCTCAAAACGGTGAAGGAAAACATCGTGAGGAAACCGGCATGTCCTAGAACCAAAAATTCGAAGACACGTGACATCAACCAACCCGCACTGGGCCCCCGTGGTGGATTACGGCCCACCCCCTCTCACAGAGAGGAGGCCTGTGTCCCAGCAGTGGGAACATTATAGTCTGATTATGATGACGTGGATAAAGATTTTAAATTTTTGCGATTGTTTGTCTTCCGGGAGTTAATGTTGGCTTGAATGTCTGCAGTGTCCAGTCATGACATTGCGTAGACCTACCCTATTTGTTCGTCGATCTACTAAATAATATAAGATTATAAAGATAAGTACCACTTGTGAGTACCCAGTACTCGTAGCGTATTCCACAGAGCCTATAGAGACTAAGGCCTTCAATCAGTGCGTCCTGTCTCCTATGACGTACGGAGCCTAAACGTGGACACTCATTCAAGCCATAAATTCAAGGTCGCTCAGCGAGCTATGGAACGGGCTATGCTTGGAATTTCTCTGAGGGATCGCATCTGGAACGGAGTGATCCGGCAGAGAACCAAAGTTGTCGACATAGCTCACAGAATAAGCAAGCTGAACTGGCAATGAGCCAGCCATATTAGCCGTAGAACCGATGACTGTTGGCGTAGACGTGTTCTTAAGTGGAAACCGCGAATCGGCAAACGTACCTTACGTTTGCCGAGGACGCCCTCAGGTTAGGAGGGGCGACGATCTTTGCAGGTTGGCAGCTGGATGAGAGTTGCCGAAAATCGAATTGAACGGCGTGCAATTGGAAAGGCCTATGTCCAACAGTGGACCTACCCTTTTATTTCTACTGGTAGAACATCTGCTACGATTTCACAAATGTCGTTTGCAAGTTATTAAGAATTTTCGCTATAAATCTGTAATTTCAATAATTCTGTAATTTCTGTAATTTTAATGAACTTCTTAATAAATAGAATAATAATAAGAAGAAGAATTCTTCTTAATAATAAGAAGAAGAATAAAACAACTTCGTAATAAATAGTAAGGTATTTTAATGACCAATATAATTAGAATTATTACTCTATTTGTCTACGTTACAAATTAATTAAGTATACCAGGTAAATAAAACAAACGAATTCACGTCGGTATCTATGAATGAGGTACTTTGATAATTTTCAAATTAAAAAGACTTATAATTATAATGAATTATACTATTTTGCGTTAAAATTTAGTCGTAAACAGAATGTAACAATCGATAAGTGTTTGTTAAATGACGATTTGACATGACCTACGTAGTAAGGCCGGGATAAAAAAAAATGACCTCAAATGAAATTGATAACCAAATGAAACGTTCGAATGATAGTAGGTAACATAACAAAAATGGAACAAAATATAATGTCAGAACTGCAGAACTGATAATTATCCGATCCCAAAAACGGTCATCAATATACTGACTGCCTTGTTCCACCCACTGTTGAGTATAGACCCTCCCCTTCGTGCCATGCTTCCCTTGTCTGTGACAGTATCATCAGTTCCCAATTGACATTGCCAGTCAAAATCAGTAATTTCAAAAGCTAAATTTCTTAATGAAAACTTTATAAATGACAGAAGGATATCCACTTAATTGAAGTAGAGCCTACAACAGGTCGGGGTGTCTAAGTTCTCAGCTGTCTAAGTGCATACTCAATGAAGAATTGAAGATAAGAAATTAAACAGAAAGTTACCAGTTCTAATCATGTAAAGTTAGCGGCGAAGAGCATGAAAATCAGTGGCAAAAAATGTATGGTGTGCATATAATACAATTTGCATATTTTCGAGTTTAAACAGAACCAGTAGTGCGATCCTGTAACCATCTCACCGTGAAAACTTAGGTGAAGTGAGTGTGGAGTGAGCTGTCATTCCAACTAATGCTAGCGATATACACTATTGACAGCTCACTCTAAGCTCACTTCACCTAACTTTTCACGGTGAGATTTTTACAGAATCGATCGGCAGTTCTTTTGCATTTCACCGAATTTAATTAATCTATATTATTTAAATATTCTGATATTTAATGAATTTATAACTGTCTATTAAGTTTGCTGTTAGAAATCTGAGTTTTGAGGCTTGCCTGTGTAGGTATACTTATGGCTACAACTCTAGAACTAATTTTGTATGTGCAATGAAGATTGGAATGAAACTCTGAAGCATTCACCAAATAAATATCCTCATGATTTTTGAAAATACAGCAACATTTTACTTTATGAACAATCTAACAAAGATTCACAAGGCTGAGTAAAGAATGCTTTCAAACCAGTACCTATAAAGGTAGCCAGATCTTTGCAAAGGTCTCCATCGAAGTGTGATGTCATTGTGATTAAATTTTGGTTTTTTATAAAATAAATGTAAATTGATTGCACCTTCATGCATGATAAAAGGGTGTGATTTTAGAGACAGAAACCTTAATTTATATATCTTACTAGTTCACCCGAGTTTGTCCTGTCCTAATTTCAATAATTCATTCAAACATTTTGGGGATGTAATTTTTCCCAAATTTTAATTTGGACTAGGTATTGTGAACATTTTGAAACAAAAAAATTCCAAATCGGTCCAGCCGTTCTCAAGTGATGCGCTTACCAACGAACAGTATTTCGTTTTTATTTATGTAAGTAGGTATATGTCACCGTCAAAGGTAGATATGCAGTCTCTTCCCGGAATGACTGGTTTATCCTAGGTTTGACCAAAGCCTTCAGGCAAACCCCGAAATAAATTCCAATTTCGGCCTTTGACTAAAGTATTTTTAGTCAAACCTAGAAGCTCCTAACTTTTCAGTCAAACGTCGAAAGTAAAATAATATATTTCGGGCTTTGCCTAGTCGATCCTAGAAGCGACTGGCAGACTCGGTCAAATGTCGACTGTACTTGTAACATGTTTAAACAAGTTTACACTTGCGGTGTTCCGCAAACAAGTTTATGCTTTCTCTGTTAAATTATTTTATCATTTCATGTTTGGAAACACGGAACGATAAACACAATTTTTTCGAGGAATCAAATAAAAGAATGCAAAGATAATTTTCTTAATTTCAAAGATGTGCCCGACGTTAAGCTGTCTCTAAAAGAAATAGTAATAGTCTGCAAAATATTCTAAATTTCGGGGCCAAGGCTTTATAAAATGTCATTGCAGCAAAAAATGCTCTTCAAAATTATGTAAATGTAAGAGATCTAACGTATTGTGCAATTCTAAATGTCATAATGCCTTACCATGTATGAATAAAGACATTTTTTTTTTATTTTAATTATGACAACATTAAAACAATAAACATTAGAATGAAAAAAAAATGTTTTATTACACCTAATCTAACAAACTAAGACATTGTAATACCTAATTGAAGTTTGACTGGTCAAACCCCGATTTCATTAAATTGAGTTTAGACGTTTGCCTGACCAAATTAGTTTCTTCTAGGTTTGACGAAAATTCTTTAGTCAGAGGCCGAAAAACTTCATTTGTTTGGGCTTTGACTATGACTAAGACTTCAAGAGAGGATTGACTACTATCAA
This sequence comes from Apamea crenata, assembly GCA_949629185.1. Lineage (NCBI taxonomy): Eukaryota > Metazoa > Arthropoda > Insecta > Lepidoptera > Noctuidae > Apamea > Apamea crenata. The sequence goes on along the minus strand of OX451360.1, from coordinate 8,422,809 downwards.
AATTAGAGGAATTGCTAATGATCTGCTGGGAATTCAGGAAATGAATAGCTTTTAGAGGTATTGCTTAAAGTGGCCTTTTTAGGCCCTCTGTTGTAATGTAATTTAATTTTATCACACTTTTCTCAATCTTTTCTCTCGAAAAATGATACTTTGTATCATATACCTATTCCGCCTCAGTTGAAGAGGCAGCCACTGATATTTGTTGAACAGTGCTCGAAGAGCTTAAATAAATACCCAGTTGTACTTTTCCTGTCGTTTGAATCAATGCCACCCCAATCTGAATCTACCGTAACCAAATAGAATATTATTGTAGGTACATCTTTTATAACTTAATTTTAAATCAACAGTACATTTCAAGTACCAAAGCACTCTCTTGAGACATTGCCAGAGTTCTTTATTATTTTTGTTCGTATCCCTACTCAGTATATTAACACTTGTACTTAAATCTGGACGAGTGCGTAACATTACATACATTAAACATCCTATAACGTTTCGACATGGAGCATTATATTTTTCTTCAGTGTTTAATGCGTCCTAATTAAGTTTATTTTCAATGGGTGTTTTGACAGGTTTACAATCGTGCATATTAAATTTATTTAATACCGTTTTTATGTATAAACTTTGATCTAATGTAATTTCATTCGCATGCCTTGTAAATTTTATACCAAGAAATAACTTTATCTCTTTTAAATCAGTCATTTATATATTAAATTTACTCATTAAATTCCTTTTAAAATTATTCATTGTTTCAATATCAGCGCATACGATAACTAAATCATCTACATACAGAACGAGATAAATGTTTTTATGTACATCTCTATTGTCTAGCAAATATATAACATCTATCCACTGAAGAATTTTGAAAACCTTTTTCTTTAAGAAATCGTTCAAAAACTTGAAACCAACCTCTAGCTGCCTGTTTCAGTCCATAAAGTGCTTTATTTAATTTACACACATAATTATTTGGACAAAAAATACCCTCAGGGACTTTCATATAAATATCTTCCTTTAATTTGCCATTTAAGAAGGCGGTTTTGACATCGATATGATGAACTAGTAAATTAAATTGATTCGCAAAAGTAAGTATAAATCTGAAACTGGCTATTCTTGCTACTGGTGCGAAAGTTTCATTATATTCCGTGAGGTATTCTTGACTGAAACCCCTTGCAAGAAGTCGTGCTTTGTATCTTAAAGGTTTTCCAAATTCATCATGTTTTATAGTAAATATCCATTTACAATCGACAATGTTTTTATTTTCAGGTCTTGGTACGAAAGTCTTATTTAACTTTAGAAAACTTAATTCATCCCTAATAGCGCTTTAACGCTGAGATCTGTAGTCTCGAGTTTTGATCTCTTCCAATAAATTTAGTATTTTACATAGAATAGACTGATCACACAAAATGTAATCATCATCATCGTCTTCATTATACAAAATAGGTGAACGATTTTTGAGTCTATTGCTTCTTCTAATCTCAGGATTATCTGTACTTTCCTTCGGTGAAGACAAGTTAGCAGAAAGTGTATCAACTATTTGCTCCGATTCAATTCAATTATCATGGTTTAATTTGCGAATTTTACTAGAACACTCCTGCCCATCAGATTTAGATGTATTTGATATTAAACTGTCGGAGTTATGAGACTTTACCGGTACTCACTTGGATATTAACATCATCAGTTTTGCCGTGAGAATTTTTAATATTCCCTTCAGACTTGAGGTCTGGCCTAGATTGTAGAAAACCAGTCTCATGAACAATAACATCCCTATCTATTATGTATTTTTCGCATTCTGGGTTCTAAACTTTATATCCGTTTGGTTCATAACCCACTAGTATCCCTTTCCATGATTTTTCATCAAAATTGGTCTTACTGATTTTATTATGAACGTAAACAGTTGAACCAAATACCTTCACATATTTAATTTGAGGTTTCTTAGTTATACCACATTTCGAATGGTGTTTTTGAAAGATTCAAAGCTTTAGTTGGGGTTAAATTAATTAAATAACGACAGTCAGTACTGCATCGCCCCAAAACACTGTCTAATTGAGCACCGCTTATCATGGAACGAGCTTTTTCAGTAACGGTTCTGACCATACGTTCAGAAACGCCATTCAGCTGTGGTGTTCTCGGAATTCTTAAATGATAAGATATCGCTCTCTCTACACAATAACTTCTCATTTCAGTCGATAGATATTCGCCACCATTATCGCAGTATAAGCTGACTAATTTTAAATTAAACTTAGTTTCGCTTTTAGCCACGAAATCTTTAAAAGCAGCAAACACACCTGATTCATAGGTTTAATAGGTACGTAACACAATAATGCGTAAACTCATCAACAAAAAGTACAAAGTAGTTTTTGTTGTCGTTAGTTGGAGGTGTCCACAAACATCTGAGTGCACAATAAATAATGGCCGTTTAACATGAGTTTTATCTTTGACCTGATTGAATGGAAGTCGACTTTGTTTCCCATTTATACAGGCCTCACACAACTCATCATCTGGCATTACAGTTTCGATTTGGCTGGTGTCATCAACCATTTTATTATTTTTAATTTCGATGAATTTATTTTTACTAATATGACCAAAGCGTTGAAGCCATAATTTGTACATATTTTTATTACTGCAGACTTGATAAACAGATTGACACTTATTTACAGATGCCATTAAGTCTACAGCAATTAAATTATTTATCAACATACCTATGGTGTTATTATCCTTACGTATTTGGGCTCCTTGCTGGTCGAAAATGACTGTCAACCCAGCACGTTGCATTTTTGATACAGACAACAGGTTGCATCTCAGCACTCAGCTCAGCACAGAAGAGCAAATCCTCTAAAACTCCTTGAGCGCCCATGTGGATGGTTACATACATTGTTCCCTTTTTGGTAGCTGAAATTAATACACCATTTTTTGCAATAGAAATTCTTAATGGTGGTTGCAAGACGGTGTGGCTAATGAAAAGATCTTCCCTGTTTATAATATGGTCCGATGCTCCAGAATCCAACAAGAAAGTAACTTTGCTTTCATCATTATCCGCTTGATGGCCTCCCATCATAAAAGTAAACCCAGAAAAATTGGTCGACGTGGATAGTTCACTGGTCTCAAGTCTCAACTGCCTGGACCGTCCTTGTCCGCTCTGTATTATTCTGCTGTTGTTGAGCTCTTTTGAATTAGAAGCAGTCGTATTTCACACGCCCCTTGCGGCCACAGTGATAATACTTCAAGAACTGAGACTTCTTCTTCTGCTTGTTATACTTCTGGTTGTAGCTATTATTCCCTTTATTATTTTGTGAATTATCGAGTTTTCTTTTTCGAAATTCTTGTCAATTTTTCCGTTCAACTTGCAAAACTTTGACATTGGTATCTACTGGACTCATTTTTCAACTTGACTTCTTGATCCAAAAGCCTTGTTTTAACGAATGCTAGCGTTAAATTATCGTCCTATAAAGTTTCGATCGCAGTTATCACGCCATCATAAGTTGCGGGTAGGGTGAGCAACAAATGAACAAGTCGATGACCAAATTGTTTTATGAGTATGACGTCACCTTGCAGTTTTAAAGTCAACAATTTTTTTCGTAAAACCAACTGATTAGCAATACTTTTCCGTTCATAGATAACATCCAAACTTTTCAAAATATCTCTCGCCGTACTCTCTTCTTTCGCAAAACCGAGGTAGGAATCCGATAAATACTCGACGATAACACTTTTTGCTATCCGGTTATTTTTCTCCCACAAGTTGCCTCGAATTGTGGAGTCGTCGTCAATAACTTTTATCACATCCATTTCAGTTAACAATAACCGTATTCTAAACTTCCAGACACTGTATTTTTTCCCATCGAATGGCTTGATATTAAGTTCAGTTTTTAAATTCTCCATTTTTAAGATGTTCGTAACGGACTATTTTTTAATCACTTATAAAAACGTAACCTGGGCCTATACCCTATTGGAAATCTAGGTTCTAACACTTCAATAAAACGAGTTATGGGCTTTTTATAACTGTAATTATTATTAGCCAATTTAAAATTAAATAAAAAGGTTCTATGTAAGATTGCAAAACCATAGAGAAAGGTAATACCAACCATAGAGACTTTATTGAAGAATATACTAACGATTGATTTTTTGTAAATAAGTAAATCAATTAAATCAACATTGATTAGTTAAACCTAGGAGCGCCGGAGCTGCGAGGTTTGACTATAACATATACATATATATATATTTGAAAAAAATAAATAAATGAAAAACTGTTTATTCACGGAAATAATAGATCCTCGGAGATAATATATCCTTTGGGGACCTTGGGCCCAATGTGCTACATTTCATCTCAAGTAAATAACGTAGAAGTACGACCGCTGTCTTAAGAAAGATCCGCAACCACTGATGCAGTTACACCATCGTCAGTCGGACAGTATATTACCGCCAAAAGGAAACTTTCACTTAGAAAAGAATATTACCATTAGGAATCCTAAAGTGTATATCCGAAAACACAGACACATCACATTTTAGTTTGAAATCATCACGGTTTCCAAGTTCGACGTCCATTTTGTGGGATTAAAATGTAAGTTGTAAAGATATGACTTATATCGATCGCGACATTGATTTCTTTGCGCGTGCGATGTATGCGCAAGCGGCTGTGAGACTGACCCGCGATATCAATGTATATGTAACGCTTGCATCGTATACACTCGTGGCAGAGAGGGCTCTCATCAAACCCGTGAAATTATCTTGTTAGACTGTGACATGAATTGGATTGTTGATTAGACGTAATAGCGATTTGTTTTGAAACTTATTGCGGTTTTGGTGTTGATAAATCTATAATTGGATTAAGTTTAGTGCTAATTTTGATCGTGTATAGGGTTTTGTTAAATATACGAGTATTCATTATGATGCATTATTTTTCTTCTTTTTCTAGTACCGAACAAACAAGAAACAAAAGTCAAAGTAGAATTTATGTTGAAAATATAATGTCCGTACACAGCACGATTTAAGTATATATCTAAAAGAAAGTTGTGTTAGTTACACTATTTATAATTATAACTCAAGAACGGCTGAACCGATTTGGCTGAAAATTGGTGGGGAGGTAGCTTTGAACCAGGAGACGGACATAGGATACTTTTTATTTAATACTTTTATTTACTTATAGGAGTAGGGTAGGAGTAGTGTAGGAGTAGGGTAGGAGTAGGGTAGGAGTAGGGTAGGAGTAGGGTAGGAGTAGGGTAGGAGTAGGTTAGGAGTAGGGTAGAAGTAGGGTAGGAGTATTGTAGGAGTAGGGTAGGAGTAGGACACCACGCGAACGAAGTAGCGCCGGGCAGTTAGAAATAATTTATATGGCAAAACAACGTTTGCCGGGTCAGCTAGTATATATATAAATATAGACACAGAAGAAGTAAGACAGAAGAAACAATAGATAGGACGGGATCACAAAACCACAATAATAATATTAATTGAAATTACTACTACTAGCCACTAGTGGCGTATCTGAACTAAGTATGTGGTAGGAGTGGGTAGGAGTGAACCCTACAAACTCTTGCTATTTGTCCTTGTTCTTTGCAAATTTTCCTAATTTGCGGTGAACACATTTCTTTCAACAATTATAATTATGTATGTCGGAAATACGGGAAATACGTCAGTCGTTCGTTTGACTATTCGGCACGCCAGCGCCAAGCGGCGTTCGACAGAGTCTAGCCTGAGTTCATGCGTGTGACGAGAGGTACAGCTATAACAGGCATAACAGCGGCGTGGTCGTGGTGCAGCTCTGTTGACCATTGGACATCGTACGGACAACATGTGCTCAGAATCTGTCTCGTGTTCCGTATCGTATTTGTTCGTAAAATTATAAACTGATTTGAACTGCAGACAGTTTTTCTACTGCGCAATAACTAACACTACCCATAGTACGCCCACAGCAGTTAAAATATGTCTGATGATAACGAGAGACACGTACCTTCTCCGTCATGTATATACTCGTAATTTGTTATATTTAAATAAATATATTATTATTGTGCAGAGATAGGCAGATAGGCAGTCGCTTCATGTAAAATACTGGTATTCAGCTGCATCCGGTTAGACTGGAAGCCGATCCCAACATAGAAGGGAAAAGGCTAGGTAGATGATGATGATGATATTATTGTGCAGAGAAGTTTGAACAAAACTAGGTACCTACCACGCTATGGTACCTACTAAGTTTATTTACTCTTGATACGAGTTGCACCAAAATTAGCAGATTAGAAATTTGGAGGGATCTTAATTACGCCTTAGGTACCTATCTACATATTGTTTTTAGACATATTTAAGTTAGATTATAAAGTTACTTTGACTTCAATTGCTTCGAAGTTGTAGGTACCTTTGTTCGTTTTTATTTCACTCTTAGTTTTCATAGTTCTGGGATTTTTACCGACAGTTGAACAGAGCAGTTTGCATTAAAAAAATACCTCCTGCTTGCAAGTATGTACGTACTTACAAGACCGACCAGTAATTATAAATAACTACCAGAAGGACAAAGCCTTTCTTTTACTTGTATTCGAACCCAAGGTTGAAAGCGAAAGTGTCAAACTCCAGACTTACCTAAATATGTAAATATTTATAATAATAACGCATTAAACGCAAATCATGTTGACACACCAGTTGATAACAGTGACTCAATTGATTAAAACATAAAGCAATACAATTTTGTAATGCACATGTGTATTGAGCTACTCCTGCGCATGTATTATGATCAAAACAGCTCTCTACAATTGATACAAAGACCTGACTAACTTGTGTGTAGTATTGGATGAAAGCTACCTATACCTACAAGATGTTGAAGCTAGCTATACAAAGTTTTAATACAACCTATTTGTTTTTATAATGCTAAAAAACATCGTAAATAAAAACTCAAAAGCTATTAATCATGACACATTTTACTTGTTATTATGATAAATTGTGTTATTGCTCTCTGGTTTTGGGATTTATTGAACACTCTAATTAATATTTGATTGTCTTAAAGCTATTAAGGGGCGATATTACTTTGAGTAATTTATTATTATCTTATTCGTATTTATTATTATCTTTTAGTATTTTGATAAGTATATTTGACATTTAGTTGAAGACGGGAGCGCGGTCTTCAATACCTGTATGTATGAATAGTTTACTCTAGGTAAGGGTACCTACATCATTGTCAACTGACTCATAGCTTAGGTACAGACGCCAGCACATCAAGCTACTATAATCTGTCAAATTTCTTTAATAGATTTTCAACTTTATCGCTAAAGCATTAAGGTTCAAGGTTGATTGGGAAAATTTGACAGTTTCGGGTAGCTTGACCTGTTGGCGTCTGTACCATCCGGCATCAGGTGAGACAGGGGTCAAACCGAAGCTATCAATAAATCGATACTCTATCAAATAGTGGTCAGTGGGTGTAAATAAAATTGTAAGATTTATTGTATTGTTTACGTCGTTATTTTTTGTATTGTTTTGTATTGTTTTCCTTGTTTTTGTTTAGGTGTCTGTGCTTACTAACATAGCCGTAAGTTTTACTAATAATCTTGTTGAGTCTTTGTTACTTGAATAAAGGCAATTCTATTCTATTCTTAAAGTTTTACGAAGTTAGGAAGTAAAAGGTAAAGCGTGTAGAAATACGATCGGCTAACGCCAGCGGTAGTAGTCAATATCATTATGATATTAACAGCAGTTCCTATAGCATTTATTAGATATCTACTATATGCACGATGTAAATGTATTACTGTATCAGAAAGTTTTGCCCAACAGTGTGGCGAAGTTTCCGTGTAGCGTATAGAAATCAATTCATTTGCAATTTTCAGTTGATAAGTAGGTATCGTGAAATGTTGCGGAGTATTATCTAATACCTACTTGATAAGTGAGGTGCAGTCATATGTTGTTCACGAGAAATATTCATTAATTGACTTTATCTCCAGTTCTACTCTACTTGTGAAAAGGTAGCCAGTGATAAAGGCTATACCTAAACTACATTCAAATATATGTACATATTTAATATTTATAAATATACTAGCGGACCCGGAAGATATCGTTCTGCCCGGAAAAGCAGCGCCACCTACCGGGTCCAATTGTGATTTCATCATCAGGACCATTGACAAAATTTCATCCAAATCGGTCCAGCCGTTTAGGTGGTTTGGTGTTTGGTGACAAACACACGTACAGAAGAATTATGTATATTGTAAAGATTTTAGATACAAGTAACAGCACGGATGCAAGGATTTCCCCTTGTAATTAAAATTTACAAAATATGCCCCTTGTTTTTAGTTACAAAGGGAAATCCTTGCATCCGTTACTGCAGATTATTTAAATATCTACGTCGATGACTGATAAGCATGATAAAGTCTCCGATGCAAGTGACGACAGGAATGAAACCAGCTGGTTTTTGCGTAAATTATAAATATTAGGAACAGCATATATATAGAAATAATTTTTCTATCATGTAGGGCAAAACTATTTGCTTGAAATGTGGTTCGAAACCAACAATAAATTCCTCTACTATAATAATTAAACAATAGCTACAACAGTTTTTCTCGTGAAGAAATAAGAACATGGTCACATTCGTGACGATCGGCGAGGTTATAGGGCTCAGCTGTAATGCAGATCTGAAGTTAGATAGACATTAATGTTACTCATTGGATTAAAAGTAAATTGTCATCATCATGGTACAATTACCTAGTTGTAGCTATGCCCTGAAGTCAAGTAAGTAAAGGTTGAATTAGGTGGTTTGAAACACCTCTAGGTTAATAACAATTCGCATTTATTTAGTTTGTGTCCTGATTGTAAGTAGTAGCTGAGATATATTCGTAACTGATGCAATTTTCAAAAGAATTCCGGAAATCTCCAAACTAAACAATTGGCTTTATACAAAGTACAAGTATAAACAATATTATTTAAGCCTGACTTCGACTAATAAACAGATACAGTACACTTGCAATATGTTTCCCAGTACTGGCGTCGAAAATAATGGAAGTCGAAGAAGAAGCATTTTGGGTATGAAATTATTTTAACAGAATCGCAATACAATATTTGCGGACAAAGTCATTCGAACGCTCAGCAAGAACTTGATTGCCTTCACACACTTTTCAACACAGACACTTTTAGCATACCTACTATTCTAAAATTGCGACATTTTACATGAAGCTACTCAGTTGGAAAATTCAAATGAAATTAAAGCTACTTACTTGTACTTTTGACTGCGTAAAACATATCAGTGTAAACAATAAAACTCCCATCTTCGACACTAATGTCATCCCGTACCGCTTCCACATCCATCTTGGCACTCAAAACTTTAATTTTGTTGTTTTAGTATAGGTACCAAGAACTGGCACGGATGGTAATGATTATCACGTATTATGCGCGGAATTGGAAAATTGGAGCGATGCAGGCGCTCGTCGGCCACAAGACCGCGAGACTTCCTCTCCGCGAGACTCTGTTCGTATTAACGCGCAAGTCGCTACTACATAGTAGACTATACTGCATACTGGATCTCCGACTAGTGTTATATTTATCTTCATACAATAATTTATCACTAGATACACAATAATGACCAGTGTTACTTATCTTTGCTTATTAACCTATTATATATTATTTGGATAGTGTCATTTGTGATAATTATTAGACTTCGAAGCTTAGAACAAAATATTCTCAGCAAAGGATTAAAACTTTTAACGTCACAATCATGTTTCATGATAATAAAAGTATCAAACATGCAGATATTATCTTGAAGTACATCGTTGAAAGTTGTCACAGCGAGTTCACTGCGTAAAATCAAAATCAAAGTCATTTATTCAAATTAGGCTGAGAATCAGCACTTTTTGAACGTCAACATTACAAAAGACAGTCCCCCAAAAACGCCCGCCATTCACCACTTCCTAGTGCTATCGCTGGTTGGTAAGGTTGAGTAAGATGGTTCATCATCAATCTGCCTTTTTGTTCTTGGTCCGACACAAAATAGTTCAGATTTGGGTTACTGTTATTTAAGATGATACCTAATAAGGTTTAATGTAAGTAAGTCGTATAACCTGCGGTCTTAGAATTACTATGCAGCAAATAAAAGATAAAAACTGAAAACAAAAGGTAATTTGCAACGCCTGATGCAAAGCCTTCCAGACAGTTACCGTTGTTTTGAGTAATCTTAACATTATAAGTATCCGGTATCCGGTATCCGGCAAGGTAGCGTTTTTGGTCCTAGTGTATTTTTGATCAACAAAAATGGAAGGAACTGGAGCTGATTATTCCCTTCTTTTATTATGTTTTTCTGAACATTAGCGTTCTCACCCCGTGTGGCGTTTTGAACCTCGATTTTATTCTTACCTGAAAGTATTGTTGATTCGCCAACTTTGATGGTAATGTCAGCATAATCGTCGACTCCTAAAGGTAGGTAATTAGAAATAAAATAACATTATTACAAAGTTTCAGTATTTATTCGCACGGCGGCGGCGGTACCGTTTGTATGTACATTTTTTTAAATTTAAATGTTATTTACACGTTTATTGTAAATTTTAAAAATTTGTTAGAATCTATCAGAAATACAGCTATGAATAAAACTAATTTTCTTCTTAATTTTTGTGTTATTTTCGAGCCCCTTTTTGTTCATATTAATTACAGCTAAACACATTTATTTAGGAAAGTGCACACCAATAAGAAGGTGTTTCATTATTTATACGACTTCGATCTTGTTAATAACAATTTAATACTATTATTTTTCATTCTGAGTAAAGTATGCACACCCTACATGACCTATGCCTCGAAACATTTATAACGTATCAGAGCTGCATTTCTGACTTGTAACACCGAAAAAAATTGTATGGAATTGTATACCTAATATTTATTTAAATACCATTGCATTTATCATATTTTATGACACTAATAAACAATATGGCAAGACTTTGGTAAAACATATTTAATTTTTGTAGAAGATAAACTTGCGACTTTTATAAATTTCTTAAAAATATTGGATAAAGTTTACATAAAATTATATATTATATAGTTTTCGAAGAAGCTTTATTATTTTCAGGTAACATATTCTCTGCCCAAACATTTACAATCACATGAAAAATGTAGAATCGTTTGAATTATGTGGAGCATTAGTATTGCCTTGTAAAGCACTTTTGTACCCATATACACTATAATCTAATACATAAACAAAATTACCATAGGTAAAACTGGTGTTTTACTCGATAAAAACAACCCCGTTGTCATTTAATACTATGTCTGTATATTTTTTATTTACAATTCAAATATAGTCTTAATTGTAATCCGGTCAGTTGCAGTAATGTTTCGTTCTGGTATTCTATTGAGCTCCGCAAAGCACACCTGTCTGTTATTTAAAAAAACTAAAAGACTTATTAAAAAATAAAAGATTAATGCATAAAATGTTGCAAAAATCAAGAATTTAATTAAATGTTTACGAATTTATCATTAATTATGTTTGTATGTCCATTATTATTTAAAATGTCTTTGACATAATTATATCGGGAGCGGGACCGTGGCGTCCCGGTCTTTTGGAAGGCGTACGAGGTGCCGAAGCCAACGCACACAGGCCACTTAGACTATTTTCATGAAATTAGCTGCCAACCAACGATTATCCCTGTATGCACTATGCAAGGAAAACCCCCGGTTGGTGTTGGACTATTGCTATTGCTAGGATATGGAAACAAGAATTTTGAACGAAAATGTTTGGATGGCAAAATTAGACTGATTATCTAGAACTATGTAAGGACAAATGCCTCTGTCTGATCAATGTTTTATTTTATTAAACTAATATTATAAAGATTAGATTTTTTTAATATGTGTTATGCTTTCACGCTTAAACAGCTGAACGGATTTTGAATGAAATGGCACATGGGTAGACCATGAGCTGGATTAGGACAAATGATACTTCCCGATATTCCCACGGGATCAAGACTTATGCGGGTGAAACCGCGGGGCGAAGCTAGTATTTTATATATGTCCATTATTATCATAATGTTCAACATCACAGATCAATGCTTAAAAATATCCTATAGTATTTATTTTGTAAAACACTACATTACACTTAATAAAACAGATATAATTCCATTGTCAAATACTGTAACTTTACTGACATGGTTAGTATTTCATAAAGAATTTAAATTTTTAGAGTATAGTTTCGATGAAATGTTACTTAAACTCGTACTCAGAGTTTCACTGACTTGTTTGGAACTTACAATTTTGTAGGTCATACAGTGTCTGCGTTGATTATGGGCAACGAAATAAACAATTTAGAAAAGTTAAAAATAAAGTTGGGCCCAAAATACTACCTTGAGGTACAAGTGTTATTTGTTTTATATTAAGTTACTGACTTAAACGTTAACCCAAACACTGGCTCTGGTGAGTAAATATACTTTAAAACTAGTCCGTAATAGTTTTGAGCTTACTGCCTTGTTTATTTGGAATACGACAAAGATTTAACTGTTGTCAAACGCTTTTGTCAAGTCTAATTGAGATAATTATTCAAATGTCCAGGGAAATAATAAGAAAAAGATGTTATTTTGTACAAAACAAATCTGTTTTAAAAAGGTACTTACATACACGAACACATCGTATTCTACATTATAGTGTATCCGTATTTTGTTTGAGTTTGTAAAAACAGAACATAGCACTGTTACGTAAACCTGATAAAATTAAAAACATATTTATGGTAGGTAATACGTATTTGCTTGGACATTGGAAACAATTTATGAGTTTAAATCCCATTTCATAAATATGTTCTTAAAATTTACAATATTTATATTGGAATGTCTATCATATAATTATCTTGATAATATTTGTACAATCTATTTGTATGATATTTTTGCCTACATTCTGCAACAAAGAGATTTTCACATCATTTTTGTCAGTATGTAAAAATTAGTTTATTACATTACAGTAGGTATATTTCTATTAGGTACATCATGTGTGATTTTAAAACTTTGGAATACCTTCAACCATATCAAACTATATGGTTTCTAAACTCCATTTATTGACGTTGTAGAAACCTCGTTTGGTAAAAATATCATAATAAATAATGCTGACGCGATATGCATTTCATATATTCTATGATTCGCAACCACGAACCGACTAGTTGTATTGTCATATTCAATAAGAAAACGAGATTTTCACATCTCGTCTTACAAACGCTATTATTAATTCAATACATTTCTATGCCCAGACATCACCATTTGTTCTTTAACCTTATTTTTAATATAAGAAAAGCTAATACACTTACAATTAGGCCTATGGAGAATAATGCAACAAAGAGGATAGAAAATTTCTCGTCAATTACGTCGTTGTCTTGTAGGAATTGTTTGGGGTATGCGTAGTGGCAGTACAAGCTTGAACACACGAGGTTGGGTCGGTCCATGCCGTAGATGGAAAGAACGAGGCCGACGAGCCCGTGCTTGAGGAAGGAAGCCTGGAACAACCAGCGCACGAACACCGGCGCGTCGTAGAAGCGGAGGAAGAACCCGGAGAATATTGTGAATGGCATTATGAAGAACGGGCCGAATATCACTCCATTCTGAAATGAGAGAGATTTTGTTAATAAAATAAATATTTAAAAAAATGCAGAAAAGCAGAATTTTGACTACTTGTGCGTTGGCACAATTTCATCTGCCATCCATGCTATTATAACTCTTCATACCATGTAGTCCTACATCCATGTAGTTCATGTTGTCCAACGTCTAGTATAGTTCTAAGGCCATAACATTTTTGTAATCTAGGGGTGCTATCTTTTTCTTTTCTTTTTTTTTTCTTATTCTTTTTTTATAAAAACCTTGCCCCACACTAGGAATTTCTCCTGTATCGTTGGTGTGTTTACAAAAATTTAAACTCACATACACAAACAGCACCCGAAACAGCTACTTGTAGATCATACAAATATTTTTGGTCCATGCGGGAATCGAACCCGCAATACGCAGCGCAGCAATCAATTGCTTAACCACTGCGCCAACCGTTCGTCATATCTTACAAAATCCGTCGATTTACTAACCTTCACAGTGAACAAGGATCCAATAAGCAGTCCTTTACACAATGCCACGTAGGACACCAGTAACAGTACGCAACAGAATGTAGCAAACCGTCGTATTTCGTTCGGCTGTCCTGTGAGCCAGTACGCTATGAACGCGTAAGACAACGTGCACACTGTCTGAGTTGGAAGCGTTGATACTAATGTCGACGTGTAGTATGCTCCCGCCGTATACCACCTGTTGAAGTGCTCGCGACGGATCACAGGGATTTGTTCGGGAACTGAAAGTGAGAAATTGTGATGATTGAATTGTGATTTGTCTTCCTGTCGAGTTGGTGGGGAATGGTATTTTAAAAGCTTGATGTGAGAAAAGAAGATATCGATGTTTTATGGGATCAAGATTGTGATGTAGAAATCTCTTGGTGGGATTGTACTACATAATTGTATATGTAATCCCACTTGGATTAAGAACAAAGAACAACATAATATACGATCAAAAATGGCCTTTCCGTAGAGCTTTTACGATAAATATGAGTATCAATTTCAAAACAGTACGCTATAATTATAATTGGAAGAAACACACTTCAGTAAACAATAACAATGTAGTAGGTTACTTAGTGCTCTCTGTTTATGCACAACAATTTAAACGTGTAAATCAAATTTTAATTATTCTAATAAAGCTTCCGTTGACCTAATAACGGGTTCTGACTCAGAGATGTAATTTCCAATACCTTGTCGTTTCAAGTTCACCGACTCGTACGTGAAACCTTTACGAACCATTTAACTTGATGCAGTTCTGTTTCAAGGTGCACGCAATATCTTTAGTACTTAATTCTATTAACACACTTTTTTCATTTCAAAGAATGTGGAAATTGGATTACAGGACAAACAGGACAAGTATTGTAGGTGTTTACAAATTATTTCTTATCGGTAGGTACTGTCAGCCTGCATGATGTAAGGTTCACTTTTGCAGACAACCTTTACAGTACCAAATATCGGGATTGCCGTAAAATTCTAATCACAAGTAGATGTACTCTTGACTCAGATTTCTGTAAGTTTCGGTTTAAAGACATTTATTTCTCAAAAAAGAACATTACGGTTCACTTACATATTGAGAAATGTATAAAAAATATAATAAAAGTAGATACAGTCTCTGTGATCACGTACAGTTATACAAAACAACGGAATTAAAATATTTAATAGGTGATATTCGGTGTTTGTACTTCGTTCTGACGTATTCTTCTAGGGTTTTTTTTTAATATGTATACCATCTGTTACTATCAAACACATCATCAGGTATTTCATTATAAAGTTTTGCTCCCTCATATAGTGTGTTTTTCCTACCATAGTTAGTTCTAGGTTTTCTTAATTTTATTTTGTCTCGTCGTCTTGCGTTATATGTGTAAGTTTTCTTTTTAAAGTTAAGTTGTCAATTTGTGTCTTGTGTTATGATTTTAAGTATTAGGATGCATGTTTTAAGTGTATAGAGTTGGTTAATTTTAAGTATTTTGGTAACATTGTAGATTTTGGTGGTTGGTGTAAGGTTAAGGTAGTTGTAGAGTGTTTTTATTGCTTTATTTTGTAGTATTTGTATATCCTGAATTACCGATTTTGCTGCAGTTCCCCATATCTCAATAAGAGGTTCAATTGGCTAAAATTTTTCCATAGAACCAAATTAACCATTGACGATATGAAGGGACTCACAAATGTTTAACATAACCTAAATAATAAAATATACTTACATTTGATAGTAACAGCACTGAAAGCCGTAAACATGAGAAACATGAGGCTGAAGTACAAGAAATTGTAGTTGTCGCGTACATCCTTAGCGTCCTGTCCAATGTTGTAGAACAGAAAGCCGATGAAGAGGGCCATCGCGCAGTGGATGCCCGTCGTCATTATTGTAAACGAGGGGTCTCGCCATATTGACTAGAAAAAAAATATAACGGTAAATTGACATATTAATCTAACAAAGATGTTGGTTTGGGAATGAAATTAATAACTTTTAATTTGAGAGACATACGAAGGGCGCAGTATTACGGTTCTTACAAGAACGCATTTCTAAAGTTAACAAACCGACTATTACGTCTGTAGTGAATGACTAAGCTTAAGGTTGAAAAAACCACTTTTAAACCAGACTCAGCGGTGACAGTTCAAGAGAACGAACAGAGCATTGCCCTTAATTCGCAGTAGAGCTTTCTCACGAAATGAAAGGCAATGCACCCAAGGCATATAATTTTAAAATCATTAAGGAGTTGAAAATTGTTTTAAGTTGGCAATTTGTTGGCTTGTTGTTCTATAGCAACCTTGTCTAATGAGACGTTTGAATCTCGATTAGCGGTATTTCTATTCCGATTTCGGAATAGTAATTGAAAGTTAATTAAAGTGTTTTGGAATCAAACAGAAAACTTTACAAACGTATCATTAGTTACTCAAACATATAAAAGAAAATAAATTACACTAGTTTACCAAAAGTGATCTCCTTGTGAGGGTGGTGAATTGTTTCATGAAAGATGTGGTGTATGTACTCTTTAGTGCTAATAGTATTTTACTAGTAGGATCCTCCTTGGGAGCTGGCAGCGTCGTCAGGCAAACCTCTTCACACGCACCTAAATTAGATTTTTCTGAAAAGAGGAATTAAAACGAACATTATCTTTTGTGTATCACCAAAAACATCAGCCATTTTATGCTGTATGGTTCGCTTATAAAGATTTTAAGATACTAGTCTATAGTCGTGTTTTGGCACGTGTGATGTTTTCATTAATATGATAATTTTTATAATAAATTCAGTCAGTTTGAACGAAGTCCATACGAAGCATGTTATAAGGCTAACGTCCAGTGTGGTAGTCATCAGTTCAAGGATTGAGCATGGTTTGAATACGGGAGCATATTACACGGAATACCTACTGTCCTTATATATCATAAAACATAACGTCTTTCTGTCAGTTAGTGTGCTTATAACAGGGCAATCACTTATCCGATTTACGTGATAATTGTTTTAATTCATAGATGTGTTAGGTTTTAGTGTTTATTAGTCCTCGTACAGCTAGTAGTATAATAAAGGAATACAAACCTATTAAATTACTATCAGTCTCATGAGATATGTTTGAAATCCATCTCTTATTTCTTCCATTTCCCGAGTTCTCCACGAGATCGCTCGCGTTTTCTACACATATTTCGATTACTGAAAAGAAAAAAGCAAATAACGTTACTATGGCAACACAAAAAAAAACCGTTGAAAGTTTGAAGATATTCGTTCTAATTTGGTTTATTAGTGGGTTGCATACTAGCAACTCGTAATGGTCGCTATGCAAGAATTACTGTATTTAAATGTTGGCAGGTATACTTTTGTGTGTTTACACAACTGTTGGCTCATTGGCTTTGTGATTCAGAAATTCTGAATATTATCTTCTATACAACATCCGTCAGTGTGTTGAAAATGTATAGTAGATATTTAAAACTATGTGAAAAGGAATTGCATTAATATATTAGTGTGTACCTGATTTCTAGATTTGTGTTCTTGCTATTTTCAGACGTATAAACGAATATTTTTGTTGTTGTCAAGTTTATAAATAATAAAAGTATGCATAAAATAATCTTCTACAGTCATATTGCAGTGTTGCCATGATATTAAATATTATAAAGTATACCGGGCCAACATACCGGGTTATGAAGTGGGGACCGATTTATAACTAGGCTGGTTTCTACTACGAATAAAATTATTTGGTTGGTTCTACAGAACATTACACCTGATTTTGTTTTTTTTTTTGAGATTTACGTGACCAGTGAAAATATTAATAAGTAACAAGTGTAGATAGTGTAGCCGTGTAGGTGCTCAATTGAATTACAGTTATGTGTATGTAAATAAAAGCAGTTATGTTAAAAAGACCTATGTCCTGCAGGTGATGTCTCTCAGCTGAACGATGATGACACCAATGATTATGTTAAAAAGTTGAAAATTTACTTTTAGATCCACGTTTCGAAACATCAACATCTTTCAAAACATCAAAACCAAATCGTATACTTACAGAAATCAACAGGATTATGGTACGGCGGGCACATCAAGTTCATTTCCTCTAGACACGGCAGGAGCTGCGGCACGGAGCCGACGTAGGCGCAGCGGCCTGCCACCACGGCGTAGAGGCGGTCCACCATGTGCAAGAGGGCGGCGGACGGCTGGTGCATCGTCACCACCACCGTCCGCCCTTGCCGCGCTAAAAGGTGAAGTAAATATACTATTTGCTTCGATATTGAACTATCCAGCCCACTGGAAAGAAGATATAGTTAGGTTGAACTTTTTGGTTTTCTGTTTTATGGACTTTTTTATTATTTGTCTAACTGTCATAACATAACATCACGACTGTATTCCCCGAAGGGCTAAACAGAGGAGTACTTATAGTACAGTCACGAGCATTAATATGTCAACACTAGGAAACGTTCAATAGCGATTTTTGCGTGGAATAACGAAAATAGCAATGAAATACGACACATTGCAAAAACCTATAGGATCGAAAATACTATGTTCGTAGCAACATAAAATTTAATTAAAAAATAAAGGAGTACATCGCTTTTGAAAAAAGCCAAGTGTATACATACTTATGCTCGTGACTGTACAGTCAAGTCTCATGTAATGGGAGGCGACCCTACTGCTATCGACCGGGCATAAATTCAGACTCCGGCCTGCTACTGAGAAATTCCAGATTTAAAAACCCACAAAACTTTGCCGACCCGGGAATCGAACCCAGGACCTCATGCTCAGCAGTAGCGCTTGCGAACACTAGACCAACGAAGCAGCCTGACTGTCAAAAATGTCGAAATTGCCCATGAAGACAAGACAAAAGGAATTTCTAACACAAGTGCACACTCAAACAGCATGCATGAAGAACCTGCACTGGAAAAATCACGTCTCAAGCCGAGGGATTGTTAAATGTTACTAGGCAGAGATATATTTATTGTAGGTAGTCCAAATATCTTGAGATAATTTTATATCTGGTAGCAAAATTCAAAAAGTCAGGCTATCATGATAAGAAATAAAAAACGTGTGTAGTGTAATTTATGATTTAAAAATTTAAAATACCTTCTACTTATATTTGTGATTGTAAGACTCATGTATACCGGATTTGTGAACATTACATTGTAACAATCAACAGTTGATATGTAGTGATATGTAATGCCGTATATGGGATTAAATTACATTGTTTTTGTCTCACCTCATTATCAAGATAATGTAATCATTAAAATGTCAACAGATAAATACTTTTGGCACGAAGCCATGATGTTATGTAATTTAATTTTTTTTCGAGTATTCCGGTTTCGGGAATACACGCATCTGCGTGGGGCTCCCTTGTTTCATAAAAAAAAATTGACAATTTAGCATTTCCCAAACAATTTTGCGCATAATTTCATTTGCCAAATTATTACTTAGCAAATAAACTCTTCACAAATAATTGTAACGCAAACCTAATGTTTGGGAAGTGAACGTTTAAACAATAACTTGCTTACCAACTAATACTTTTACCAATTTTAATGAAGTCAAATATTTCAGTTGGTATAACATATTTTACGCAAAATAATATAAGCCAAATATTTAGTATCGTCAGTTTTCAATTTACCATTTCTATTCAGTCAATTGCTTAGTCAATGAGAAAATGTGTTTGGAGGTTTGTTTTTACATTATAAAATATTTGTCTGGCATTCGCCGGCCGCTGCCGCGGCACCGCTCGCTTCGCTCGCTCGGCTCGTGCGTTGTGTGGTAACAGTTCTAACCTAACCTAACCAAGCTGTTTCGATTTATAAAAGATATATGCGTGTTACGTTGCACGTTGCGGTTTTCGTTCGTCGTTCGTAACAATAGATATCTTATCAAAATATCTTATTTTTGGCTTTATATTTTTTTTCATAACAAATCATTTGACTAAATGTTTATTGTTTAAATATTGTTTGCTGTAATAAATAATTTGATTAAAGACCAAACGCCTTAATGACATTATCCTTGATAATATTCTGCCGAGTAAAAATTTGACCAAATGAAAATGTGCGTACTAAAATCATTCCAAATACATAAATATCATTGGTATAAAAAAAAGTTGCTAAAATTTGTTTGGATGATGAATTTTTGTCAAAATAATTTTGGCAAAACGGCAGGCTCCTATGTGCGTGACTCTATGACCGGAAAACGTAATTTTGGTCAATCCTCTAAAATAATGATGTCTATGTCACTAATTATTGTAATAAATAAATGCGTCAATTTACTAATTTCAGTAATAACATAGTTCATTTTATAGCAACTGACTCAGTCATTATACAAGGTGGACACGACACGACAATAAATTAAATTGCGTATACCTAATGTCGTTCCCAGTTTGCATACGAAAATTCAATCAAATATATTCAACAGTTTAGTCACTATACCTAGTCAAAGATTGAAAAAGAGACTGTGGAGGAAAAGAGAACCAGATCAGTTTTTTAATTTCGATGTTAGGATTTATTTGATAGTTCCAAAATACTCTTATGCACTAGTATTGCCAGTGTTTTCATTTATTGCCGTATTGTTGTCTCCATATTGTATGTATGTGTGGGTGTAGAGTGAAATAAACCACACGACGCTAATATAAACACTACACCATCTTTTAAACAATACAATTTTAATTCAATAAAGTGTCCACCTAAACAATGTGTGTCGTTATCTCGAATATTTAATTCCTCGACTAATCCTTCTAATTTGTGTTTGATAACGTTGTTCTAGTAGTATGTAAGTGGTACTTATAGATGTTTCATACGGCAGTAACGTGCTGTTTGAGAACATTCTGTAGATAGATGATAGACTACAATTAGAGGATGTCGTAATATTGTCTGTTATAACAATATTGCTATTATTTTAATTGGGCGGCTTCCATAGCCAGTTATTTAGCTCATTCATTGGGAAAGAGATCCACACTATATAATAGCCATGCTATTGCCGAGCCAAGGAAACTAATCGAGTTACATTTGGTACTTTTATCATTAACTGGTATTTTTTATCATTCAGTTTCTTAGTCACCTCTGGTCACTCCCGAAAGGAAGCAGCGGGTCGGTTTTATTTGTTGTCAAGGCCAACAACTGAAAAGTACAGAGCCACTTTACTTTTCTTTGTCGTGCAATTGAACATTGTATAGTTGATATATAAATAACCATTTACCTGGTAGGTTCGTCTAGGAACATGACCGGAGGGTCGCTGATTAATTCCAGACCTATTGCTAGTCTTTTCTTCTGTCCACCAGACAAATTGCCAGCTCTAGTGTGTCGTGCTCTACTTAAACCAAGGGATGTGATAATTTCTTCTACCTGGAAAGAAGAGGAATCATTAGGCTACCTTAGTACAATCAGCCTATAATGTTCCCACTGCTGGGACACAGGCCTCCTCTCTATGAGTAGGCCATAATTCACCACGCGGGCCCAATGCCGATTTGTGGATGCCACATGTTTTCGAATATTTGATTCTAGGACATGCCGGTTTCCTCACGATGTTTTCCTTCACCGTGTTTGACAGAAGTGGTGGTGAAATTAAATACACAAAGTAAAGTACCTGTCTGGGTTTGAACTCACGACCTAAAACTCGTAAGTCGGGGCTGATAGTGGTATCAGCCACCGTGATAGCAGAAAAATAAACGTTAGATGTTTAATTTCAATTGCATTGCATGATTATTTTTAGAAGTATCAAGGTATCTTAATTGTTTTTTTTTAAATAATAGTGGCAGAGTTGCATTATTGTACTAATCTACATGGTATTCACATGATCTGACCAGGATTATGTCTGGACTTTAAAAGAGACTGTGGCCTCTGAGTTTGTTTCGGCCTTTATTCTCAGAGTAGTCAGATAGGAAACGGCGACTTCATCTTGTTTTTAAAATATGATTGACGTGTAAAAGTGTTTGTACCTACCTACTTACAGAAATATTTATCATTTACTGAATGAGGTTTGGTTTATCTAACTGCTGCAAACTAGAAGCAAATAAAAGTGGAGCTACTAGGAAGAAAACCATAAAATGTTTACTATTTTTAGCCAACAATGGCCTTAGAGAAGACTTGACGGATTATAGGGCGTTTATTTTTATCCCTTCAGCAGAATTTCTTTAAACTGCTTATCTGGAGCAAGGCCCTTGTTGAACTACATATATGTATGGCAGCTAGCATTTAGAACTGATATGCTTATTTAAAACTCGTGAACATTTTAATATTATTATGGCCCGTTCTCAATAGATTAGAAACATGTGATGCAATCAATGTAGATATTGAAATAATTCGTTACATTGTATTGATAGGTAACACTTACGCGTCGTTTTTTCTGTTGTCCACTTATATGATTGCCTAATTTGAGATCCGCTGCTATGTGGAGTGATTCTTGTATTGTGAGCATGTCTTGCACTCTGTCGTCTTGTAGAATGTAACATGATCTTCGCCTGAACATCTTTTCATTGCGTACGCGACCATTGATGCAAATACTGCCGCTTGTCGGTTTTCTGTAATTGAAATAACATTCATGTTAGATAAGAAAGAAAGAAAAACAATAGTACCAGAGGTAGTCTTTGAAGCTATTTATATCTGATGTATCTATATTATATTAAATTCAAAGTCCTGACTGACTGACTGACTGACTGAGACATCAACGCACACCCTAAACCGCTGATCCTAGAGACATGAAATTTGGAGAGTGTATTCTTCGTGAAGAGTAGGTATCCACTAAGAAACCAGGAAGAACTTGAAACTTGGCACAAATACTTATCTAAGTAAATTATGAAGTTGGGCTTTTTTTGTTTTTATAAACTACCCCCTAAAAGGGGATTGGGGGGTTTCAAAGTTTGTATGGAAGAATTTTAGCGCGCGGTCCGATTTAATCGAAACTCAGTATTTATAAAGGAAAGAATAATGTGTATCAAGGTTTTTCGAAAATCTACCCCTGACGGCCTGAAAAGGGGTAGTCAATTTTACAGGGGAGGATTTTACAGCGGGGCTTGATTAACTCGAAAATTGGTATAAATAATCTTTGAGCCAAGTTATGAACACATCCCAAATGATTTTTCAAAATTCCACCCCTGTGGGGATGAAAAGCGGGGATACATTTTATATGAAAAATCTTATTCGTTAGGTTAATTATCTTGAAAATTGGCATGAATATTCGCCTAAGTACCTAAGCAATAAAGTTTATCATTATTATTTTTTCAAAACTACCCCTCAAAGGGGATATAGGGGTGTTAAAGTTTGTGTGGAAGAATTTGAACGCGCGGTCCGATTACCTCGAAACTCAGTGTACTGTGTGTGTACTTAAGACTAAAAATAAATAATAATAATAATAATATCCCTGGACATTTCACACAGCACCATTTGTCCCAAGCTAAGCAACCTAATGCTTGTGTTATGGTAACAAGATGGCTGATAAACTACTTATATACATTTTTTTTTTGTAAATACATACATATTATAGATAGAAAAACACCCAGACTCGGAACAAATACATGTAGGTCATACAAATATTTGTTCCGTGCGGGAATCGAACCCGCGACACGCAGCGCAGCAGTCAATCGCTTAACCACTGCGCCAATCGTGCCGTCATATAATAACACGTATGAGGATTTTTCGAAAATCTACCCCTAACGGGGTGAAAAGGGGTAGTTAATTTTACAGGGGAGGATTATAATAAGTGGCTTGATTAATTATAAAATTGGTATAAATAATCTTTGAGTCAAGTTTAGTTAATAAACTTGAAACTTGGCAACAATACTTGCCTAAGTAAGTAATAAAGTTTATCATTATAAGTTTTTCAAACTACCCCCTCAAAGGGGGATATAGGGGTGTTGAGTTTGTGTGGAAGAAATTGATTGCGCGGTCCGATTAACTCGAAACTCAGTATTGATACTTTCGACAGAAAATAATCTATACTTATAATAAATCTGTAGAGAGGTCAATTCTGTACATGAAATATATTTCCAAAATAACTATCAGGGGGTGATTAGGGATCGATACTGATGCCAAAAATGCAATCAGTAAAATTTTTGTCTGTCTGTCTGTCTGTCTGTCTGTCTGTCTGTCTGTATAACCGTTATAGAAACAAAAACTACTCGACGGATTTTAATGAAACTTGGTACAATTATTTTTCATACTCCTGAGCTGGTTATAGTATACTTTTCATCACGCTACAATCAATAGGTGCAGAGCAGTGAAGGGAAATGTTGGGAAAACGGGAGAAGTTACTCCATTTTTTACGCTTCCGTCGCGTGTGCAACCTTAATGGTTAAAGCTACACAGAAATCATGTATGACGGAAATGTTCTCCTTAAAATTATATAAAAAATATCCCACGACAGCATATGTCTATCTTTTATGGTTGACTCATAATAACACGTGTAACTCCCGATAGCTTAGCAGTTCGAAGCTTTCTGATTATATTTGTCTACTCTTACATTTATAACACTCTCAGTCATTCTTAATTAAAAAAGTTAACATTATTAACTATTCCATAAAAAACAATCATAGAAATCGGTATAGAAACACCAAAGTTATACATGAAATACGCTAATAATAAGCCATCGCCGTGAATACTGAATCACGCTCGACGCGTCTCGCGCCTATAAAATTCAAAGTCCTGACTGACTGACTGACTGACTGACCGACTGAGACATCAACGCTCAGCCTAAACCGCTGGTCCTAGAGACATGAAATTTGGAGAGTGTATTCTTCGTGAAGAGTAGGTGTCCACTAAGAAAGGGTTTTTCGAAATTCTACCCCTGAGAGGGTGAAATGGGGAGATTTCGTTTGTATGAAAAATCTTATTCCTTGAGTTAATAAACTTGAAACTTGGCACGAATACTTATGTAAATAAATAATGAATTTGGGCATTTTTTTTTATAATCTATAATCTACAAAAGGGGATTGGGGGGTTTCAAAGTTTGTATGGAAGAATTTTAGCGCGCGGTCCGATATAATCGAAACTCAGTGTTTATACCTAAAATTGAAAGGAAAGAATAATGTATATCAGGGTTTTTCGAAAATGTACCCCTGACGGCCTGAAAAGGGGTAGTCAATTTTACAGGGGAGGATTTTACAGCGTGGCTTTATTAACTCGAAAATTGGTATAAATAATCTTTGCGTCAAGTTATGAACACATCCCAAATGATTTTTCAAAATTCCACCCCTGTGGGGGTGAAAAGCGGGGATACAGTTTATATGAAAAATCTTATTCGTTAGATTAATAATCTTGAAAATTAGCATGAATACTCGCCTAAGTAAGCAATAAAGTTTATCATTATTAGTTTTTCAAAACTACCCCTCAAAGGGGATATAGGGGTGTTAAAGTTTGTGTGGAAGAATTTGTACGCGCCGTCCGATTAACACGAAACTCAGCGTACTTAAGAGTGACCCCTGAGAGGGTGAAATGGGGGGATTTCGTTTGTATGAAAAATCTTATTCCTTGAGTTAATAAACTTGAAACTTGGCACGAATACTTATGTAAATAAATTATGAAGTTGGGCATTTTTTGTTTTTATAAAATACCCCCTAAAAGGGGATTGGGGGGTTTCAAAGTTTGTATGGAAGAATTTTAGCGCGCGGTCCGATTTAATCGAAACTCAGTGTTTATACCTAAAATTGAAAGGAAAGAATAATGTGTATCAGGGTTTTTCAGGGAGGATTATAATAAGTGGCTTGATTAATTATAAAATTGGTATAAAATATAAATAAAATAATCTTTGAGTCAAGTAATGAATTTTTATGAATTTTTTAAAATTCCACCCCTGTGGGGGAAAAGCGGGGATATAGTTTATATGAAAAATCTTATTAATTTAGTTAATAAACATGAAACTTGGCAACAATACTTGCCTAAGTAAGTAATAAAGGTTATCATTATAAGTTTTTCAAACTACCCCTCAAAGGTGGATATAGGGGTGTTGAAGTTTGTGTGGAAGAAATTGAATTCGCGATCCGAATAACTCGAAACTCAGTACCTATTGATACTTTCGACAGAAAATAATTAATAATAAGTATGTAAAGTTGTCGCAAATTGACCCCTGATGGGGCAAAAAGGGGTAATTCGGTTTTTAGGGGAGGATTTGAACTTGAAACTGTATGTTACATTTTCACGCCTACACCACTGAACTTCTGATTTAGCAAAGAGATAGATGGCATCCTGGGGAAGCACATACTTTTTATCCTGGTAGCACGTTCCCGTGGGATAACTTCCGACATCCACGCGGGCGAAGCCGCGGGCAGAAGCTAGTGTGTCTATAGATCGTGATTTAACATCAACGTAAGTTGCTTAATTATTGTTTCTAATTCCTATCTTTATCAAATAGTACATTTTTGGTAGTCACTTAATTTTGTGGCTATTCCTTATACTCGACTTGTATATTTTTGGATATCAGTAGGTAAGTTGCTGGTGACGAATACAGCTGAAGCAATGTTGTAAGACCGTATCATGATATAATATTCTGCATGTTTTAAAACCAAGAAGAAGATGAATTCGAATGTCATATTTGAGCAGCTGCTTACGAGTCATTCACCTAAAAATTAGGTAAGGACGAAGCTGTGATACTTGTAATGTATTTCATGAGTTCGACATTGTATAAATACACTGTGACCTTGTTACTTAGCGCTTTTTGTGTTTACTTTCAGTGGGTACCTTTTATTGGTGCTTGCGCTAAGGTCTCTATATTCTACTCTCTAATATTGAAACTCAAAAACAAAAAGTCATTAATTCAGCAGTACTACTTCAGTACTACTTCTAAACTAGGCTGAGAATCAGCACTTTTTGTACATCAAAATTACATAAGCCATTCCCCGCCCTTCACCTCTTCCCAGTATACTGGCTGGGAAGAAGAAGAGGCATAACAAACTCCCCAGCAGCACAGCTGTCTGTATAGTATAGCGTGGTTGATGGAAACGTAAGTTATTTTTTTTTACTGCCAGACACCTTCACAAAACCAAAAAAAACACAGGCCATGAATCATGGTTTACGTTGCAAGTGATAATGTAATCTTATCTAAATATGTATGACATTTAGTCAATGGTAGGTATCCCATCGACCTCGTCAAGCTTCGTAAGCCTTTTTAGGTTTTCAATCACCAGGAACGTCAATTTACCGTGTACCTAAATCAATCAAAAGTCATTTATTCAAATTAGGCTAAGGATCAGCACTTTTTGAACGTCAAAATTACAAAATACAGTCCCCGAAGAACGCCCGCCAAAGATAAATATTCTCTATAATAATGAAATTCTTTATTGAGACTCATAGAGCGTTAGTAACAATACAATAAACGTACAACTATGTTAGTGATACAATTACAGCAATAATTACACAAAAACAGACAACAAAACAATCACTGCTTCCGCATTCCAGCTGAGATACTGGAGCAACGACTTACAATCGAGCAGTCCAGCCTGTCTGCAATAACTCCCAGGATGCTGTTGGAACTGGCTCGCACCCTGCGCAACAAGGACGCACATCTTTTACGCATTAATGCATAAAAGCAATCAACACGCACTTCCGCAAACATCCCTGATGAGCTACAGAAGCGAGGCAGCCCCATCAACACCCTGAAGGCATTATTGTATTGTACTGCACGCGAAGGGCACTGTACGATCTCTGCGTAAAATGTACCCACATGTCTATGACGCCCGCCCTTCACCAGTTCCTAGTGCTATCGCTGGGAAAAAGAAGTGGCACAACAAACTCCCCAGCCTGTCTCCCCAGTGCTATATTAGTAATTTCATACAACTGTCAAGGAATGACAAGTTGTGATTTGGATATACAACTAGCTTTTGGCCGCGGCTTTGCTTGCGTTAAAGCAGATTTTTCTGGATGAAGGTATATGTTCTTTTCTGTGCCCCTGATAACGTGTATGCAAAATTGCATGATGATCGTTTATGATGTCGGCATTTTATAATATTAAGTTAGGATCTAAGTTGTAGTCAATTTGCTTAGCTAAAGTTAAATTACCTACTTTTACTTACCTATTTTTAAAAGTTAACTCAGGGGCTGCAGTCTCGACATTCATAGCGATCGCTTTACGACCGAATTCGGTCGCAAAGTCCTGTCACTCCATACATTACACCTGTCAATCCGGGACTTTGCGACCGAATTCGGTCGTAAAGCGATCGCTATGAATGTCGAGACTGCCGGGGCTGTGCTCGTTTTAGTTCGGTACGATCATTAGTTTACCGACACTACAGTCTATATTGCTTTATCAGACGACATACCTGGCAACGTGATATCTATAATACGCACTCCACCTATCTATAGATTTAGACCCTAATTTGTTGTATCTATAAGTAGCAGGTGCAAGAATGTATAATCTTATAGGTAAAATTATAGTATCTGTGTAGGAATCTAATATTGTATTTATCTAGATTATTTTTATTCTTATGATTGGAGATAGAAAATAAATCTGTAGGAAGTTACATTGTATCTCTAATTATCGCGGATTTAATTTTTGATTGGAATTCCATTTCAAATGAGGCATTTGCCAGTACCGATGCTTTGGACGTTGCCTCTGTCATATATGTGACTTGCTTTATAATATTACCGTTAAATAAAGTTTCAATAAAATTTTAAACTCCAAATAAAGATTTTCTTGAAGTAATGTGTTCAATTGCTATTTTCCCGCTGGTAGCGTAGACTACATTATAAAATGGTTTGGATTCGCCCTTTAGACCAATAAAAAAGTCAGGTCTGAGTTCACCAAAGGCTTTGTCAATTTGACATACTTGAACTATGTACCGTATTCCATGATAATAAAATGACGGCTACAATAAGCCGATTACCATTAGGAGAAGTTAGTATGGTAACAACGTAAGTACTAGCGGTGGCTTCTCATCTCCTACGCTTTGACTCACCGCTTATTGTAAGAATTTGGAGCATGAGGAAGTATCCATTGATTGTCCTGTATATTGCTTCCTTTGTGTAGGTATTCGTGGAATGTAAGTTGTTTTTTATACGTACTTCTGTTGTAGACATTTTTCCATTGCTTTGTAAGTATGTCAACTTAGCATGAGATCAGTAACAAAGGAGTATCAGTAATTGGATTAAATAACGTTTTTACCGAAGTTGACTGTGATTAAAGTTGTTAATCATTCTTTGATTTTATCCTAAGTTATAAAAACTGATCTGCAGCAGGATAAACCTTTTATCGTTATACCTACTTATCAAATTTGATTAGGAATTAAAACTCTTATTACTTAATTAGCATACGTGCTTGTGAGTTATGAAGCGTTGAATGTTTGTGAAAAAATGAAAAGAAGTGGTATGGTACTATGCTGGAGCTTTGTTTTATTAGGAGTATTTCATAAAAGATAACTCAAGGCAGAAGCGTGTCAAAATATCTTTTTATAACTTCTTAATCGAAATTTATTTCATATCTTAGTTGTTGTGTGTGCCGGTGTTATGTTAACCGGTCAGTGACCCTTCCGTTAAAAACGGTCAGGTTAAAATAAAAACTAGTTTTTGTATTTTTAGTAAAGGCAGATGTGGATTGACAAGTTTTGTCGACTATAGGTGGTCAAATATTAATTTGATTTGCATTATGCGGATAGTAGGCAGAAATAAATACATATTAATATGTTGAATAACAAAATAAAACATTCTTGTTGTTGTCCTAAGATGTAATTTGTACTTAATAGAGTTCTATCAATGTTAATCAATCAACAATCAACCAACTAAGCCTATCGCAGTCCAGTGCTCGACATAGGCCTCTCCTAGGCTGCGCCACAACACCCTGTCCTCTGCCTTCCGCGTCCAGTCTACCCCAGCCACCTTTAGGTCGTCCGTCCATCTTGCAGTATCAATGTTAATATTAGGGTACAATTAAAATAGCATGACAGCAACATGGTAACAATTTGATAGTGACAGCGACAGCAATTTGACAGTAGCAGTAAGGGTTTGCATGCCGAAGATGGCTCACTGCGATACTCGCGATCGTAGTTTACGTCACTACCTCGATGTCACCTCCAAGTGAAACAAATGCATGCTAAAATACATGTGCGCCGTACGTTTCAGCGTAAGTAGGTACATACTGAAATATCTACCTACATATTTACTGAGTTTCACTGAGCCATCATCATGCCGGTGTTTTCCTTCACCGTTTTGAGAGCAGCGGTGATGAAATAATTTACACAAAGTAAAGCGCCTGTCCGGGTTCGAACCTACGACCTACAACTCGAAAGTCGCGGCCATTTCCACTGGGCCACCACTGTTCCAACTGTGACATCTACCAACCCGCTGGTCTGAGCCCGCGTGGTGGATTACGGCCCACTCCCTCTCACCGAGAGGAGGCCTGTGTCCCAGCAGTGGGAACATTATAGGTTACTTATGCTATTCACAGATAGAATAATAATTTATGAAAATTATAATTATAAGTTACGTATTTGGGTCACTGCATGACTGAAAAATATAAACGTTAAATTATAGAAAAGAAAAACCATATTTGCAAAAACAAAGAGTGAATAAAAAAAAAAACTACAAGATCTGACTGTGTAATTGTGAAAAAATAAGAAGGAGAAGTAAAATATTCTATCTCAAGCTATTAAAAAGAAATCTCGCATAATATCTTGATTAATTAAAATAAATCTCGAACTTAAGCCTACCATAAATTATGCAGAACAATGTAGACCTAGTAATGTTTTTAATCTAACAAATCCTTTATCATCTTAAGCATTAAGATAGCTACTAGCTTTTAAACACGTCTGTGTACCTACTTTTCTGTTTGGGAACAGAAATACAAAAGTAATGACCACTTCGCCGAAATTATTACTTTTTATTATGAGTCTCATTGATAGCAGTAATTTCTGATCAGATAGCGGAGATTAGAAAATAAGGGAGGTAATACTATCGTACTCGTATCTTTATATTTTGATAGCAAACATATTTCTGGTTTTTGAAATGTTTTCTTACATAACATGATATAGAGGGAACTTTATGTTACTATGATATTTGCATTTTTATTACTTGTTACACGTCTGAATCGTGATACGTTTGCTAATATAATAATTAAGATACTGCCCGTTTCCTATAACAAAAGTTTCTTGGAATGGAACAGCTCAGACAAAGAAGAGATTAACAATACCAAGTCATTGTGAGGACTGTTCTGACGTATAGATAACGCACATCTACATATTTAGTGATAAACGCGATTACCACTGGTAATTAAACACTGTTGTCAGGTAGTGATAATGATAAGAGAATGGCCGATTATAACAGCGACGATTTGGTATACTTAATTTTAAAGTATTATTACCAGAATTTTCTGAGATAAAAAAAAAATGCTGTATAGATTGAATATGTATTACTTACTATTTATTTTACTAGCCGAGGTCAGTTGAAGGATGGGTCCACCATCCATACCACATCGAAACCCCTCCGTGACTCGGAAAGCACGTTAAGCCGTCCCAGCTGTAGACATTTGGCAGTCGATACGGGTAGTCAGAAGCCTGACAACTAATTTAAGCAACGGGTTGTGGAGATCATAGGTAGTCGCTCCATATAGAATACTGGTATTCAGCTGCATCCGGTTAGACTGGAAGGCGACCATAGTTGGAAAAAGGTCAGGCAGATTGACTAGTTATTTTAGATAATTATCGAAGTTTGACCTATTGCACATCGGAGGACGAAGTTGGTTCCATAATAAGTTTTGTTGAGAGCGATTCATACAGTAATAATTACTTATCTATAGGATATTCTGTCATGTTTGTGAATTGCAACTGCATGAGCAGGAGTTTGTTTAAATGAGGTTGTGTTTGTGTGGCTTTATTTTCAACCGATTCGCCTTCGAACAATAGAAAGGGACTTTGTTCTTCTATAAATAACGTACTTTTAAACTGTACGTAGTTATTTATTCATTGTTACCTACTAGGTGTTCAACAATCTATCACAGCCAGTTGAACTTTACTTTGTGTAATAAAAAAGTGTTAATTTCCTGATTTATTGTTGTCCCGATGAAGACAAAAGTCGATAATTTTGATATATTGATGTTCAGAGTTACATACTATACATGTTCTTCAATCAAGCAATAAACATGCTATTTTTAATAAAAACTTTGTTTTTACGCTTTCATGCTGAAACGGCTTAACGGATATGGATGAAATTTGGCACATGGGTACACCATGACCTGGATTAGGACTTATGATACTTTTTATCCCGATATTTCCACGGGTTCCAAACTTATTGGTCAGCTATCTATAATTAAAAAAAAAACACATATACCAGCCAAACTGCTGAACCTGAACGTCATCAACCCCTACCCTACTACAATAACCCTTATCAATATTGATAAAGGTAATCTTTTCATTGATATAGCAGTACCTATTATTACTTATTAAACTCAGTGAATATGGGCAATACTAAATAAATTGTGTTCTTTAAAGTAGAGTGCAACTTTTTGCATTACAAAAATGAAATAAAATCAGAATTATGTAAATAAACAAATGAAATGAAATCATTTATTTGCTATGAATGTAGGTACAAAAGTATGGTGTTAAGTAAGAGAAGGATCCATTACATTCTACCGTGAGGCATGCAAAAATTTTTTATAGTAGAATTAATCATGAAATAATCTTAAAAAATCAAATATTTAACGAGTATCAAATTATAAAATAGTCAATAAAAATATAAATCATTCAATTTGTAAGTTCATTCAGTGGTAAACAATGTCAATAATAAGTTAATATAATTAGTAAATATTACAATGTCAATAATAAGTTAATAATTAGTCAATAATTTAACAAACGGATATGTTCCTGAAGCTGTACATAGGCAGATAGATACAGCCCAATGAAAACTTTAGGGTGGCTCGGAACATGAGGCGAGTCTCATGGGTCAGCGGGGGTGAGAACTGGGGTACTGCGCAGCGATTAGCGCTCTTCAGAGCCGCCATAATAAATGACATTACTCATGGTCAATATGACTCATAGTTTAGAGATGTAACTAACAGTTCGATTGTCGACTAAAGTTCACTGCTCCTCATTGTTTACAAATAAAATGATAAACAATTCTATAATGAATTCTGTTTTGCTGCATTCCACCTCGTCATTTCTGTTTTCCTGCGTAGTCTACCTTTCATCTAAGCGGATTATTTATACTCCTTTTGTAGTCTTCAATGCTAACTAATAGAATTCACACGTAAGTATATAATGTAACGTGTGTAACGTTTTTAGAAAAAAAAAAAAGAAAAAAAATGTATGCCGATTTGTCTATGGTCTGGTTCCTGAAAGTCGAGTACTTATCAAACTCTATTTTGGTATTAACATAAAGTGACATCCGCGAATTCACCTAATTGCAAAAAACGTACATACGTACGGTATTAAGTACCTAGGTACATCTAAGCTCGAGTTTAATGAGTTCTCTACTTAAAAGTTTGAAATCATAAATCGGGTAAAATTGAAATCATAAATGTGATTGTGTTTGAGTAAGCTCATACACAAGAGCGACACGTGTCAACGACGGAGACAAATTCAGCTGTCAAAGAGGGTCGACGGCAGCCGTCGACAACATGCCTCTTGTGTATATGAGTACCGTACTCAAATATACGAGCGGCAGGTTGTCGACGGCTGCCAACGACCATTTCAGTTGCCTCGTTGACGCGTGTCGCTCGTATGTATGCATACTGAAAATTGTGTGTGAAAGGAACGACAACATAAATATATTAAATATTTTTCTCATTCATCGGGATATCTTGTTGATTCTGAATTCGTTACTGTCACAATATCCTATCTACTGACGCACTGTAGTTGTGTAGTGACGGTTGTTTTTATTATTCATGTCATTTGTTTATATTCATTGAGAGTTATTTTGAATTCAATTAAGTAACTACGAGTAAATACCAATGTAGAAAACATTATATTACTGGGCCAGTAGGTTGGTCCCGGCAACCTTGTAATTAAAACGAGTAGGGGAAGTCAGCTCAAAGCGGCCATAGAAGGCAAAGCGGCCACGATTCATTTTTCGGATATTTGAAGTGATAGCTCGATGTTGCCATTCTGCACGTGTAATAAACCTCCGCCCCGTGCCGATAAGTCATTCGTTAGCGGTGGGAGCGAGCGGGTGGCGCTTAGTGACGAAAAATACGTTTTCGCGTCGTTTGTTAAAATAATACAAGGTAAGTTTAACCTGTTTTGGTCAAACCTGTATAAGTTTAAATGCTTGCATTACACGTGTATTGTTACTTGTCTATTTGGCTTTGTTTCTTTAGTATTAGCTCCAAAAATTGATAAATAATGTGGGAGTAGTTAATTTTTATAACAAAATGGGCGATAAGGGCAAAGCGGCTCGGGCAAAGTGGCCAGGAGACCGCTTTGCCCTTATTAAAATATTATGATTCGATTGATATGCTCAGTCATTTTGTTTAGATGGTCAACAATTACAAACGTAAAACTACCCAGGCGTCTTGGGATGAAGTTAAAATTAAAATTATTTTTGTTTGATTTGCATGGAGCCATATGAAGATCCACCCATAGAGGACTGGATTCGCTGTGATGACTGCCAGTTATGGGCTCATGAATCGTGTACGACATATTCCGGAACTGGAGCTTACTACTGTGATAACTGTCAAGAAATCTGATCTCTGTTGTTATAATTTAATTTTAATTGTTTTATTAAAAAAAGAGGATTAATTTTGATAAAAGATAACGACTGTTGAAAGACTTAAGTAATAGAAGTACATAACTGTGATTAATAAAAATGTCAAGTATCAACCTAATAGGTAGCAGTAGTTCCTAAAATGTTAACTAAATATTACAAAGTTAAGTTAAATTACTTTTAAGACCGATTGTGATTAAAACGGGTAGAAAATGTTGATTATTTTATTAAAAATATGTTTAATAATAATAAATAATGGTTTTAATATAATTTTTTTATTTTTATTTTGTCTAGCACGATATATTTCAACAAAAAATGAACATTTGCGAAGAATTTTTGGGGTGGCCTCTATGCCCTTACCACCATGGCCGCTTTGGGCGACCCCTCGGGCAAAGCGGTTTTTTGACAAGTTTTTGTAATCTACAAATCTAAGGCTTATATTTAAATTTGCGCGAAATTTAAATTGCAAATTACAAAAATTAAATAAATTCTCTACCTATTAGTATAAAATTATTTTCAAAAATGAATCGTTTTATAGGTTTTTTCTTAATTTAAAGTTAAGGTGGCCGCTTTGAGCTGACCTCCCCTATTATTTATACGAGTAAATCACGCGTGACGTATTAATTCGTACTGAGAAGTAATAATATTCACTGATTTTTGTTCTAAGGTTGTCGTGTTGGTCGTCAAATCTTTAATGTTTCTAATAATATTAAACATATAGATTAAGAATCTTGTTCATTAATACATCAATGTTTTGGTTAATATTTTCTATTTTTAGAATTTTTAAGATATTTTTTGTTAAGTATCTAATAAATAAGTATAGTAATTAAGAAATGGAACAGTTAATTAGAGTAAACTTAGACGAACTAATAGTTATTTATATGTTATAGTTGGGCCACTAATATAAGTTTAACTGTGACCGGTTTTCGGCCGTCGCTGTGTTAAAAAGTTTCTAACACAACATGCCTGCACAACAAGATCAAGTTATGTAATTGACTACTCATATTGATGGAACATTTTGTGTGAACGACGGACATAATACAAGTTATTTTATATCATCCAGCGTTTATTTTAAAATTTAACTTAGGCATAATAATTATGACAGTATAAAGACGGCGCATGCATGAGGTGTTTTCACGTGGTGTTATGATAACTGTCGTTAACTTATGTATAGTTTAACAATTAAAAACCGTATACTTACATAAAGGAGAAAGACGAGAGAGATCTAATATATTATCCGGTATATCCATGGATTTATTTCTTGCTATAATTCTACTTTAAGACAAAGTATATATACATACTTATACAATATTGCAACTGCGCACACTATGCTTAGTATTCAATAAGTTAACTGGCCAATAATTTAATCCTACTATTGTGATATTTGTGATTTGTTTAATTTCCAACCTAACAGCCTACATTTTATAGTCGAAAAGCACATATCAAATCACAGCCACTATTGAAATTATTATCAAAAGTGGTAATGAACTAAATACAGTCATTAGTTTTGTTGGCATAACCGTTCTTCTGTTAGAATCGAATATTAATGGGGTCGGTACAATTAGTAAACAATGAGTTTGTAGCGGTATCTACAACGCCACATGCGAACAACGCGTCATGACGTGACTGACGTCACGCAAATCCTGCATCTCGCAAGCAGAGTTTACTGCGCAATTAGCATATATAGGTACAAACTTCACGACCTCAGTCGTTGGGCAATTGCCCGCCAGACACAAGACCCGTCTGGTCGGAGGATCCTCCCTTTTCTATGGAGGTTGAGTGAACTTTACACCCTGTTTCTCATGTCTCCAAAAGTTCATACCTTGTCTAAGTCTTTGTGTCTTTTGTACCTACAGGAAATTTTGTTTTACGTCCGTCTTAAAATAAACTTAACCCAAGATTTTTCTGACATTTAGATTTTAGGCAAAAATAAATCTATTATAATAAATAATAGAATGCATTTTTTCTCAAAAAAATGCCATTAAAAAACTTAAAAGTAACTTTAAATTATGCAGAGCCACGGACAGGCTAATACATTAATACGTTAATTAGGTATTATATCGATTTCCATGCAAATTGTAACGCTATAATATACTTATGAATTAAAATCACAGCAGCTTAATTATGTAAACACTAAACATTATACAATCGCTTGGAACGATGATAATAGGATCAGCTGGATTTTATATTTTGTTATCATATTTCAAGTTTCGTACTATGATCATTGAGATTGGCTAAGTAGCACCTACGTCTAAGAATTGAAAGAAAGACTGCATTCAAGAGGCTCTGTCAATGTGATAATTGTATTGTAATATTGCTATTGATAACTCTTGAACGGGTTTTAGATGTGCTGATCGCGTTCAGTTTTATTGAAGAAATTAGCCTTTAGTCACTTACTGTATCATTTTTTTCCAACATTTTAAGATTAACCTTCTAATTCTTTTTATAGCCGTGTTCTATCTGCTGTCTTAATTCTGCTGTAATTTTCATTATCGTCACCGTTTGATTGTCCACTACTAAACATAGATCGTATTTATAAATAAGCTTTATTTTTTCTATGTTATTGAGGTTAAATATACATTATTAAATAGTATATATCAACGCTCAATAGGTTAAAACACATGTGTTTTAACCTATTGAGCGTTGAGGTTGAGGTCAATGTAACAGTAACCGAATAAGTATAGCAAAAAACTCAAGGGCGTTAGATAAAACGAATTATAAATATTACGACAACATTATACTGTTATTTACAACATTATAACTGTATCTTATAGCATTCATATACAATTTGAAGCGGCTAACAAAATATCAAATCATTAAAGGTCCTAATATGCAACCTTCAGGCATCCCTGGGAATTAGTACGAGTAGGTTTGTTTGTACTACCCACCTAATTCGAAATACCTTGGCCCACCACATGAGTATGAAATAAAAGAATAATTAATTAGTTCCTGTCAACAATGGCCTGTTATATGCCCTTTAACATCCATAGTTAACATTAAATCATGGACATTTATAGTGTTTCAACACTGAAATAACATAGGTAGGTAGGGACATTTGTGGAGCACGTGTCAATGTATGTCACACAAAGGGGGGCTTAACGCCTAACAGACAAACAGAAGGTATAGTTGTTGCGTTTTAGCATGGCAATCGCAGTCATTGACCACATACATTTTTTGACATTCTTCATTTCAAAAACGAAAATAAAGCGTTTAATGTCCTGAATCGACAACTATTTTATTTTATTTATTTAAGGATTACCAACGAGATACATAACAATTATCTTTAACCATTATATAACTTGTATTATTATACATTATCCTGTAATGCACACTCAATTACAGGTAACCACAGCTTACACATTATCGAGTACACATGCTCTGAATACATAATTAAATTATAAAATATATTAAAAAAAGAAACAACAACAATAACGTGCTAATAAGTGATTTACATGCTTTAAAAGATTAAAGATTAAAACATTAAAAATTAAATTTATAAAATACAACTATTGTGAATTCGTGATCATCAAAAAATTTAAATAAAACAAAAAATTAACTCTATCGTACTTTACACCAAGTACTGGTGATAATTAATAAATAAACATGACCTGCTTACGCCTATGTCCGACTATTTCTTTATTTAGATGGTGCTACTAAACAGGTTTATTTTTCGAACTCCCCATAGAGTAGTTATTTAAAACTGGTTCAGATGGTGCATCGACCCCATTCGACTTTGATTACCAGTCCTCGTACTAGTTTTAATATCACAGTTTTATTTCAACTGATCATATCCTTGTTCAACTGCATCTACCAGGTAGGGCTGGGACAGATTGAATGTGGAAGGCAGGGAACTGGCGGGGTATTTGCGTAACACACTAACAGTTGCAATGACTTTAATTATTGACAGTTCAACAACATTCATTGCGTTATTTACGTTTTTGAGAAGGCCCAATTTTTCGTACATAATTATGAAGCAATGGATTAGCAATATCCATCAAATGATTCCAATAATGATTAATAGTGTGTGAAGCAATTAGGGCGCTGGTGTTTTGCCGCGATTTGTGAGAGGACTGCTATAGTTATAGAAGATTTGATAGATTAACCACCGACTACAATGTTAACCTGCTAGTTTTCAGATAATTAGGTGCCAGGTTGCCTGGAAGATATCGGAGAAAGCGGTAAGGGCGCTCGTTGTATTTTTTTAGTTATTTATTTTCTGGTGTACGCACAGCTACACATCGAGCTATACATAACCAGTATAAGCTGATTTCTGATTGTACGAAAAACCTATACAATGCGAGGTCAGCTAAAACTGGCAATGTATAGCTTGGTGTGTAGCCGTGTGTACAATACAGTATAATATAAATAAATAAATCATTAGACACAATAGTACGGTATTCCTGGGTTTGACTTTCATTCGAAACGAAATTGTAAAACGACGGTTATTATTTACCAGGCCCGGCAAAAAATTATGTAAACGTACTCTATGCAAGAGATATCTATAAAATGTTTAAGCCGTTAAAAAATCTAAGTCAATCTAGTAACATTGTCTACATATCAGGAATCATTATCATAACTAAGTTATGATAACGGGTTAATATAAGACAATCTTTATGTAATTTGGTAGTCTTTAGAACGCAGCTGAACGAAAATGCGCGTTAGTTTGATAACTATTATGTGTAATGTTTGGAACGTGCTCTTTTAAGTAAGTTAATACATTGTTATGTACGTGCTACGGCGGTGTAAATTATATAAATTATGCGTCACGATTGCACACGTTTATCGTAGAGTGTGCGGAAAGCAAAAAGTGCGCATTGAAAAGGACGTAGCAGAACTTAAGAACAACCACATAATAATCATTTCATTCTTAAC
This sequence comes from Apamea crenata, assembly GCA_949629185.1. NCBI lineage: Eukaryota > Metazoa > Arthropoda > Insecta > Lepidoptera > Noctuidae > Apamea > Apamea crenata. Next base: position 8,383,391 of record OX451360.1, on the reverse strand, counting down.
ACAGTTGGATGGAAATAACTTTTTTTAAATTTTAGTTCGAAGAGAGTCATTTCATAATCAATTTACATTGTATGTAAATTGATTGTGAAATAATAATAATAATCTTTATTGGAACAAAAACACAGTTTACAAATCCATTGCGTACGTCAATAGCTACATTAGTTACAAAACTGTGTTGCAGCTATTAACGCCTACCTCCAAGAAAGGAAACGACAGCGTTCCAGATTTCAGAGATGAAAATACAGAAGGGGTTCAAAAAGAACAATAACTATTACAATAAAATAAAAATATTAAAAACTAAAGTAGTAAAAAATAAAATAGTAAAAAATTAAAATAGTAAAAAATTAAAATAGTAAAAAATTAAATATGTAGTAAAAAATTAAAATAGTAAAAATTAAAATAGGTAAGTGCTTAATGTTGTGCATGTGGGAGTGTTGTATGTGAGCATAGTGCGTCTCTGCACACTTTACACTTACACCCAGTAAGTGTAAAGTGTGCTTGTGGAACCTCCCCACGAGCACACTACACTACGTGTATTTGGTGTGCATGTCTAAGGAAGAAAGGTCTGTAGGGTTTGACTAAATTCTCCAATTCTTCGTATGTTATGTATGAATAATCCGAGAGTATGAAGCCATTGATTAATAGTTATTTTACAATCCCGGAGAGTACATGGATAAATAGTAAGCAATTTATTTATTCTATTTTAAAGCACGGGACCGCGAAAAATGAACTGCCGGCGGACAAGTTCCAATTTAACACCCGATGTCGAGCAGACTCTGTCAGTTACACACACAAGTTAGAATGTTTCCGCAACACGGTAGCTTCCATAGCGTGTACAGTTCGCTGGTAGGGAAGCGATAGGGTTTGAAGGCCATCACCTTAAGTACAGCCCTCTGTGCCCTCTCCAAACGCAGCAGAATATATTTACCAGCACTACCCCAGGCCGAAATACAGTACGTTAAAACAGAATGTGCAAGAGCTAGGTACACAGTTTTCAAGGTAGAGAAATTGGTGGAGGTCCTTAGATTTTTAAAAACAATAATTAATTTTCTTACCCTAGAGACCAGCAAATTGATTTGCTCACTCCATGTCAAGGTGCCGTCGAACCAGACTCCAAGATATTTTATTGAGTCCGTGCACATAACTTCAGGACAGCCACAGGCGGCAGTCCTGATTGTATGGCACGCATGAGCTGTCACACGCAAGGGTGATGACTTGTATGAATAAAACGTTGAATTAACTGACCTGGTGATCCACAACGCATAGGTAACCACAACACAAGTTACATAGTCACGTCAGATGGCGATTCGAGAAAGCGTTGGCGTTTATGAACATAAAAAAACATAGTGGCAAAGTATAGACATATGTATTTTTCCATATTCGTGTGATAACAAGATGAATTTATTGCGTTTTGCTAAATAAATAAAAACAAAACACTACTGTTATAGAAAATAACTCATTTTTATTCACATGTCCAGTACTGATACTGTTTCATTTAGGTTATAACCAAAAAGTTTAGTATCGAAAAATGCATTAGAAGCCAAATATTCAAAGAAAAAAAAAGTGTTTAATGGCATTTAATCACCATTTTGACCAGTTGTGGCCAGTTATAACTGTAGTTTATGTCATTCATCTAACTAAAGAGGTCGCATCTAATAAAATAATTTAAAGGCTCGATATAGGGAAGAGATGAAAAAGGCTGGCCCTTTTGTCGAGTTTAATATTTGTTGTATCTAGGGACGATTTTACCGTTTAGAATAAAAGCAATTAAGTATAAATAAATCTCTCAATAGCAAGATAAGATACATTTTTAATTCCTGTTTTAAAAGAAGCACACAAAATATAACAAAACCGAGATAATACATTTACTCGTAAACATAGCCAATGTCGCTTCCTGCCATGACGAATCACTTGATCAAAGTACGTTTTGCAATGAAAGAGGCACTCGTAATAATTAAATCTAGAACAGTTTATCATCATAATTCGGTTGAGTAAATGGCGTAGTTCTTTAGCGAACTGTCCTGAAGTCCACTAGCTATTTTATTGCGGAAGTCGTCTTCCAAAACCGTCTTGCACAATGGACATACTCTAGCAAGTCAACAAGATTTAGGTACTACATATTTGAACTGTCATAGTGACAACCATAAACGGGAAGTCAATTTGCGCATAAAACTTCCTAAGGACTGGCCACCATGCGTTGGGTAAAAGCGAAAGATTTGATAGAAGTGTCTTTCGAGTGTCTCACTAAATCTGCCTAGTCTTTCCCCAACTCTGTTGGGGTTAGGGTTACCATATGTAAATAGAGGGATGCCTGTCTATGGTACCTAAAATGCCTGAATTTTCAGAAAAATGCCTGTCTAAAGCAAAACGCTGTAGGTAATAAGTAAAAGTCAACAGATAATAATGAAAAACGATATTTATTACTGATATTTGTCAGAGGACATTATTTTTTTTGATAGTTCTTTCTTTTCTAATATATAAACGTAAAAATCTTCACAGTTTTGTAATTTTCCTATGTAATCAATATTGCTTTATTAGTATATGGAGCCAATTCCTATCAAACCTCAACAAACCCAGTTACTGGGAAACACGACACCCCTTGGTAAACATGGTTGTCAGAGTTTTTGGCTTCTGACTACCTGTCAAAGATTTACAAATGACAGCCGTGACCAACGCCACCACCACTTGCTTTCCGAGGCATGGAGGGGTCCCAAAATGTAATCGATGGACATGCAACCACGGACCGACTGCGCTTAATCTTAGATTAAACCGTGTGCCTGTTATTATTTAGCCACGAGACCCACCAGAATTTCTAACAATCATTTATTATTTACAGGAATTACTCTAGCTAAAAAACTTGTTGGTTGCTATTAGTAACTTCAACAGTAATAATAAAGTACCGTACTAAATACAAGTAAATAATACTGTTATAACACAATAATATAGATTTAAAGGAACAAGTGACCTTTGGAGCAGTAACACGTGTCTCTTTGTGGCCGATTCTCGGTAGAGCCACAGAGTAACTAAGCGTTGTGTTTTTGTACGGAATTATGTCAGTATGACAACAGCAGTGAGATAATGCATTGTTTTGTGTCATGTAAACGTTTCTACCGTTATATTGTTGTGTACTCTGTGATAGTTTCCTGAGCCTTTGTTTATGTTATCTAAGTACTCGTAGTCGTTGAGATTGTGAAGAGTTTGTTAGTGTTAACGATACTTTACGATACGCTAGTGGGTAAAGTAGAATATGAACGAATATTGTTGTTTCATTTGTAAAGAAAAAAAAATCAATAATTCGAACTTTTGTTACTAAGTACATTTTAAGCATAACGATTTTTAAATTATTCTCTTAGATAAATGTTATATTAGAGACAAACTTAGTGACTTCCGGTCATATAGGTACCTCATTAGTTACCTGTTTTCACTAATCATGGTTTTGTTAAACTCCTGATAATTGTAGTTCTATAATATTTAGTATGGTTTAGTTTTTCTTTGTTAAATTGTTTGTTAAAACGTCTGCTCTGCAAGTACGCACGACGTCATATCAAGTTATACATTTCATGGGGGGCCACCACTGCTCTTTAAAATCAAGGTTTAGAAGTCGTTGTTATGGTATGCCCATAAAACATTACGCGGACGGCGGAAGTTATAAAGGCCCTTTAAATGTCAAATTAGATATGAATGTACGAGTATGATTGGAGCAAGAAGTATTATTAATAATAATAAAGTTTTATAGACCCAAATAAAGGTGTTACATTTTAATTTGAAGCCCTGACTCCTGTGCTAGGTGGTATGTACCCGTGTTACAGGAATCAGTGTCTTCACCCGTTTATGGAAATTAACAATTTATGCTATAATATTAAAATAACGTAAAAATTAAATGAATTTAGTGCATGCATGCTCTTGACTTCTTGAGTGGTTTGTGTTCATGTATGTGTGTGTGTTTGCTGTGTTTTGTCATTTTGTGTGGGTTTGTGTGCGTAGTGTTGTTGCTATAGTCGAAACACATGTTTGACATCTAATTTTGCATCGCTGTCAAAATCACAATGATGTTTATTTTCGTCAAAATAAGGTTGCTATTGGATTGCTGCAGTCTGAGGTAATATAACTGTGAAAGGAATGTACTACGCTCATATAAATATTTACGTTTTCTTATGTTTATATACGTATGTAGGTACCTACATGCTCACGCCTAAAACAGACGGTTTTCAATTGTTTTTTCATGACTTGCCTGACCTATATTTATTTTAACTAAACTAGTCACTTTTCGTGTCTGTCTGTGTGACAGCGTTGTTCTTTTAAGGCATTGACTGCCATTGCGGTCAACGGTGAGCGCCAACAATAGATTTTCTATTGTGTCTGTTGTCTGGCAGTCAACGTGACTACGCAACGGATTTTGTTGCGGTTTTCACCATCAGGAATACATTTCCTAAATGGGAATTTATTTATGTATAATACATTGATATTCAACTTATTTCAAGTCAAGTTGTAAGAACCTTGCGAAGCAGGGGTAGTAACTAGTATGAAATAAATCATTAAACTACATATGTACTCCATTTATTTAGGCAAAACACGTTATTATTTTGCCTCAATGAGAAAACAATAGGTACCTAATCTATTGCGGTTTCCACTACATTCAATTCTCAATTCTTTATTGCGTACCATAATGTATATACATAGTTAGTAGGAAATAAATAAATTAGTCACAATTATGGACCCTGTCGGGCACAGCATAGATCAAGTAGGAGAGAGGAGGAAGAACGCTGGGTTTTTTTAATGTGGTGAATTTTATTATTAGTTAAGTAGTTCGTTAAGTAGTTAAACAGTATAACTTGCTAGTTTTATAATACACAAATAATTACAGGTACATAAAAATAATCTAAAATATTTAGCAGGAAAAAACAATACTTAAACTATAGATAGGCGAAATGTTAGGATTCAAATTCGCAATCTCCTGACTTTGATTATATTTATTATGTGAACTAAAACTTGTTCCCACTAAAGTAACTTGGTTATCATTAAGACAGGGCTTCCTCTCTTCTAACAATTTTTGCTGTGCCCTACAGGGTCCATAATGATCGAAATTCTATGTATACCACCTAAGTACACATTATGGTAAAGCAATAAATATTGAGTATTGAGTATTGAGTATTGAGAATTGAATTGTTTCTGGCTATCAGTCAGTCGTTACGATGAACCTATATAACTCATATACAGTAGAATATAAAGCAGTATAATAATGTAGGTTCCTAATGTACACACGGCGACACATCAAGCTATATTCAAGGTTTAGCTGACCCCACTTTGTATAGGTTTTTCGTACAATCAGAAGTCAGCTTATACTGGTTATGTATAACTTGATGTGTAGCCGTCCTTACATACATGTAGCGAATGATAAGCAGTGTACCTATTAGCTGCCTGACCTCAATGCTTGTGTCGAAACATTCGTCACAATTAACTATTGTTATTATCATTATCAGAATAACTTTTTTAAGCAGAGCTGACGCATACAGAGATGTTTTAATCTATTGTAAAAGAGCCTCAAAGTTAACAGTATAAAAATATCTGCACATGTCATCTAATATAAATAAAAGAATTAGCTAAAGTATCTTAAATTCGCATTTTGCTTGCAATTGCAATCTAAATTACACACTGATGGACATCCAAAACTGGTGCAATTTGAGAAAAAATTGTAATACATTTTATCTATATTAAAACATAAAATAAAAGATTACCTAAGCAATTAAATGTAAAATGAAACTATTATCTATTAATCCAGATTAATAAATAATAATTTGACTTTTTATTAAATAGTTTTAATACGACCTTGGTAGCTCTGATAGTTCGATAGATACGTAGGTACTTGTTAAGCAGAGGCCCGTGTTGTTAAATATATATTTATCTATCTACTTATCTCTTTATCGTAATAATTTTGACATGAGAGAATTTTGGACTGAAACTCTCCTAGTACCCCGTATTTTGAAACATACATACATAATGTGATGCTCAAGCTTTCATAGATTTATTAAATGCAGCTCTAAGGACCTCTGCGCTGGTACCGTCGATGCCGCGGAAATGGCGAGGTTTAGCGCCAACAAAGTTTAATTCACTGTTGTGCGATCTACACGACGAAGAAGCATTACTGATGTATTATTTCACCTGAATTTGAAAACGGAGATGAAACTCGCGCTACGCCGTAGCAAGCGGCTACGACGTAGCAGGGGTGCATTTAGAGATTCGCCATGTGCATCTTGAGCTTTTGCTAATCTTCTAACTAATGTTACCACAGCATGAGGTAACCTCGAAAAAAAAGAGAGGTTGACTGGATATCTTATAGGAAATATTTATGATGTCCATGTCTATTGAATATTAGAAATAGTACCTACCACAGATGTAATACGTTCTACAAATACAAGACCCAAAATGTATGTCCATGCGATAATTTCGACGTGTGTTTAAGTTTTTAAGAATTATCCCTAACACCTGAACACTGAATAAAATTAATAGTGACATGTGGTGATTATCAGTCCGGTGATTAGCGCACCAGTTGATATTGTGGGTCAATACCACCGGCTATCAGATACGTGATTGATCGTAGTCACGTTTTCAGACCGTGAGACTTAGTAGTAAAAAAAACGTTAAATCAAGTTATTTCTGCGATTTTATTTCTAGAGACAGGCACTTAAACATTTTGAAGGATATTGTTAATCCATTGCTTCATATGTTCGAAAATATTGTGGGCTACACAACGTAAATAACGCAATGAATGTTGTTGAACTGTCAAAATGAGAGCCATTGCACGCACACATTGTTAGTGTGTTACGCAATTAATAATAATAATGTATTTAATAATAATGTATTTATTTATCCCACAAAGTACAATTACAGTAAAATAGAGGTGTTACAAAATATTGTAGGTACTAGGACTTGTGGGAGTCAGGAATCCAAACTAGGATACCCTGTGCTATGGACTCCTGGCCCCCCTCGCCGAGGCTGGAATTTTCACAAATAATTGGACGTAGGACATATGTGACATGTGACAAAAAAAGAAAACAATAACAAATCAAAAGGAAAAAAATTAACACTAATAAATCAAAAGGAAAAAAATTAATAAAAATGCGTGTGTGTGTTTGTTAGCGTGCGAAGTGTGAGTGTGAAGTGGAAAGTGTCGTGTGTGTGGTGTGCTGTTGTGTGTGTGTGTGTGTGAGAGAGAGTAAGATGGTGTAGTTGTGTGTGCGTATAAAGGTGGATGTGTATAGGAGTGTGTTCGTGAATAGATGGCTCTGTATGTATTTTATGAAAACGCTAGACTAGGATAAGATTGTGAGCAGTTTTTCAGTTTCTTCATAATCAAGTTCCAAAAGCCACTGTGTAAGCTTCTTTTTACATTCTATCCTAGACAAATTAACAATTGCAAGAATTTTGTTAATTTTATTATATAATCTGCTTGCTCTGAAATTGAAGAAATTCTGGGCAAAAGATGTTTTTACCGGATTTGTTTCACAGACTTCATAAAATCGTCTAGTATTAACCTTCTGCTTAGTTGTAGAAACGTCTATAGAGGAGTGGTTTTTTATAACTGTTAATAGTATATAAAGCTGTCTGACTGTTAAAACCTTTGCTTCAATGCAATTAACCTGTTGAATAACGTATGTACAGTCGGAATAAAATGTTTCGAATCAAAATGTCAAGTAAAATGTCATGACCTAAACGCTATACCAAATTATTCGGTGTCAAAGTTCTTTTTCTTTAAAAAACATCTCTTTTGCTCTTCTTTTTATGATGTGTAGGTAACCTATTTTTGACACTGTTCGTTAGTAGCTGGGCAAATTTTCTGAGAAAATCGCCGACAGACGATGATTTTTATTATTCAAAATAATTAATTAAACAAAAACTGGCCACTAATTCGAAGAATATGTGTTAATTAAATCTCAGATAATTTACATTCCATCGCTTCTTAATCAGTTACCTACTTTAGTAAAATGTATTCTAAGTTGATTTTTGAGTGACCATTTGTAACAAAAAAGTCCTAATAAGTTATTGGTTGCCATTGAATTTGAACTTTGATAAGTATGACATTTAGTTTGTTATTCCATAATTTGAAAATTATCTCAATTTCTTAATTCTAGTATAAAGTAGTTTAAGTTTTATTTTGTGCCTTAGAAACGTTTTTATAACGGTATTGATTTAGGTAGTATATGTATAAACTGACATTCGACTGGATGTCAGTTTATTAATACTTAATATTCTATTCACCTATCGGTCAGCATGTAGGAAACTGATGTCGCTTTATTACTTATAGTTGCTACTTGGATAAGGTAAGCAAAAAATAACAGATTAATAATTTTGTGCTTAGTGCACGAGATTAGTTTACCCATTCACATAGGTAGGTACACAACTTAATCTTTAAACCTCAAATCAAATCACAAGTCATTTATTTAAACTCGGCACTTCTTGAAAGTCAAAATTAAATAAGACATTCCCCCAAAACACCCACCCTTCACCACTTCCAAGTGCTTTAGCTGGGCTGTAAACTTCTTATCATTTTCCTTACAAAAATAACAACATGGTATCTGATTGTAACAAATCCAGTATGGTTTTTCCATGTATTGCATGGAAAAACTTATCAGTACCTATCTACCTACAAGGCCTCTTGTTTGTCTTAAAAGGTATTTTCACCAAATAAGTATGCAGACCACGTAAGAGATGGCGGGACGAGCTGGATAGGTTCCGTCAAAACTGGAAGGAGGACGCGCGGGCTCGCGGAAGATGGAAGGAGTGGAGGGAGGCCTTTGCCCAGGATTGGGACAGCGTAGGCCAACATAAAAAAAAAAAAGTATGCAAGAACATGAATCATGAGATGTGTGATTACTTTATATCTAGTCGGTTATTTTATTTAGTTTCCGTCTAATAATGCACACTTGTAGGTTGACTTGTTGAGCTACTCATTTTTATCTCGAATGCAACATTTAGCATGCCTTTACAAAATAATCGAGATGAACTTAGGTCATGACAAAATATGTTTATTGCAAGAAAATCACGCTTAAACAACTCAAACCGAGTTCAAAGATCTGAAGGCCGGTTACCTTAATTAAAAACTTTTAAAATCTAGTCTCAATCTCATCTCAGCGACAATCAATGTCAAAAACTTGTCAAAACTGTAGGGAAATTAGAGGTATTTTTGACAGATTGAAACTGAGATCAGACTGTGAACGTTCTTAAAATTACGAGAACTGCCCCTCTGTTAAAAATACAATCGAACACAAACAAAATTCTATCTTGCCTCAATTATAGCTACATTTGAAGTTCGAACACCAAAAATAACAATGGCGCCCATGCAGATTATAAAATTCAAAAGTAGACTCACGTATATCCCGCTAGGATGTCCATGAGCGTGCTCTTGCCGGCCCCGGACTGTCCCATGATGACGGTCAGCTCACCAGCGTTGAACGTGCCGCATACCGCGTTGAGGATCGTCTTGCGTCCTGGGACATACAGGAAAATGTGTCACTGTACTGAGGACGAATTTTAAAAGGGTCTGATGATTTTTAGAAAGGTTTTCCTTCAGAATACTGGGCTTAAGATTGCAGCTGAAACTTATTAATTTGGTGGATTTTGGAGTGGTATTATATGGGGTTCGGTAAACCATGAATATTTCTATTACTTGGTTTAGGTACTACAAGTCTTTAAAAAAATGTTTAAATTTTTCGATGCAATGTTAGTGTCACTGTGTCAGGAGTATATAAATGGTAAGCAAGACCTTCATTTTGGGTTACTTGAATTCTTATCAATGAATAAATAAGGTTTTCCCCAGTCTTACTCAGCATAGAAACTCATCCATTTTCGCAAGTGGTCATTACATTTGCTCAACAAAGTCAGATTTTGGTCGCCCACGGACACTAGCAAAGAGTTTCGTAGTATACTCCTACGACATCCGCATCCGCGGGAAGACGCAAATAAATCGCAAGAAATATCGTTTTTTTGACCACACAATTGGTTGTAGGATTAAGTTGAATTGATTATTCTCTAGACCTTCCAATGATTCGCTATGGAAGAGAAATCAAAAGCGACACATCTCGGTGGGAATAATATAACATAGTGCAGTTCTCTCTTATAGTGTCTAAATCGTGAACAAAGCTAATGCGATGTATTTGGATAGGGCTATCGCTCTTTTGCTCTCGTTAATGAATTTTAAATCTATGTACCGCGATATTATTTTAAAAATTAAATAGAATTGCTTGACGTTTAAAATTGTACCTATTTTTTTTATGTAGTTCTTGACAACTCCCAGTCTTAATAGTAATTGTTTAATAATAATAATCAGGTAATCAAACTTTGTCATACCTTCATTATTTCTAAGATTTACGCTGTATTTTACTCATTTTAATTATTGAATAAATAATTATTAATTATTTATCACTTAAACTTAAATTATGATCGATAAGTACTCTGACTCGCTGCAGGGGCGTTTTTAGATATTGGAACTATTGACTGACCTCTGACCCTGATTATATTATAATTAAATACATATTTACGTATATTTTACATTGTTACGTTGGCATGCCTACAAACTTATCATATTTTATTTAGAAGGCAACAAACAAATCGAAACGTAGGTCAGTAAATATGTAGTTACATCCAATATTATTGAAAGAGCATAAGCTTGTGCGGTTTGCCCTTACGTGAACATTGCCTAAACTGGCCGACTTTTAGGAATAAAAAATATGTAATTGCATGCCTATAATTGCAAGTTGTAAACTGTTCATTAATAGGGATACTGTATACACGGGAGGAGCAGTGGTAGCACAGTGGCATCGGTCACGACTAACGAGTTGTAGGTCGTGGGTTCCAGGCAGGCGCTTTACTGTGTGTAAATAATGTCATCACCACTTCTCTCAAAACAGTGAAGGAAAACATCATGACAAAACCGGTATTTCCTAGAGCCAAAAATTGGAAGACATGTGACATCTTCCAACCCGCACTGTGTCCGCGTGCTAGATTAGATCCCACTCCCTCTTGAAGAGAGGTGGCCTGTGTCCCAGCAGTGGGAACATTATAGGCTGATTATGTTTATGCTTATATACAGAATGACATGACTCTGAAATATGAAAAAAAAATTGGTCTGTGAAGTTGGTTTACGGACGATAGTTTAACGTGACAACGTCATAACAAAACATTGATGAAATGATTACAAACGCGCATGCGTACAATGAGCGTAACGGGACAATGAGTCATCCTTTTTCGTGCATGCAGCGGTATATCGTGAACAGTTTCGTCCAAACAACTTTGGATTTTTAGGAATGAGAACAATCATTTTGATAAGGATTTATTAATGTCTAGACATCTAGACCAGTCAGCTAGTCCGGTCCGACCGACCGGTCAGTCTAGTTTAGATTGTTTGTTTTCCTAGACAACTGCTGCTCATTAAAATATGCTTAAAGATCAAATAAAGTGGCGTGAAGAAGTTTGTGCAGCTTCACGCACCAGGGGATGAATTAGCATATGACAAGACCTCACTCGAGATAAGCGGTAGGTTAGGCCACGTATAACAAGTGTCAATTTGAAGGACGACTGTGTTAAGTGCAAACGGGGATTAATCTTGTTACCTACTTACATATTATTATGTGTTGACGAATTAAGTGACCTTAAAACTGCAGACCCGTATTTTAGTATACCTACATACTCAGATTGAATTCAAGTGCTACTTTTAGACCAGGCAAGTGGGTATTAAATGAATATCGGCGTTCTTGACTCATATCTGACACTTAGAATAATAGTTAAATGATAAAATATAATCAAGGGTTACAAGTGATTTCTTAAAATAAAACTAAATGTAAACAAAAAATGCGATGACGTGCGTTGAGTTAAAATTGAGTTATACTATATTGAATTACTTAGCTGAAGTTATTTCGTTAATTTCAAAAAAAGTAAAGGAGTTTTAGGACATTTAAGTTACATTTCTTATGAAGGTTTTGGGTGGGGGACACTTATACAAACAAGAAATATCAAGTAAGTTCCCGAAATTTTTGGAGGTAAATAAGCACAGTTGTTTAGTTAGTGCATATTAATTGGAGATTTAACTTTTTTTACATTAATTACGTAGGTATTGCACTGAATGCGAATTGAATGAGTTAAATCATTTTTTTTTGGATAATTACGTTTTTTTTATTATCTTTTTATGTTTAAAATCATTCGCGCTCTTTTGACTCAATATTTGTTATAAACATACACCTTCAAAGTCTCATTTATTTACGAGTAGTATCTAATCTTGATGGCAGAGCGATTGTCATTGTATCATTATCTTTATAAACGAATATATACTACATCATTATGTAACTGCATTTAATGTGTTGCTGATTTGAACAAACTTGTTTCTAAAAAGCTTTGTATTTATTATTTACTTATTGAAACTTTTCGCACACTAAAAAGGTACAAAGGCGGACTTAATGCCTAGGGCATTCTCTACCAGTCACTCAAGGGTGGTGAAGAAATTAGATGGCAGGTGCTTTGGTGGTTTGTATTTAATTTCGTGTTAGTTTTATGTTTACACACATATGCACCAGAATATTTTTATGTAGGCTGCACGTCAGTGGTAAAACTTTAACTTTGGGCTGGCTTAGAGTACTGAACTTCAATAGAATAAGAGAGCAACTTAATTATACAGGTTTTGTTAGCACTGATGTGCGATAGGCCACACGTCAGTGTATAATCAGCCTATAATGTTCCCACTGCTGGGTTACAAGCCTACTCTCTTCGACAGGGAGTGGGCTGTAATCCACCACCCGGGCCCAGTGCGGGTTGGTAGATGTCACATGTCTTTAATTTTTTACAATATTTTCCTTCACCGTTTTGAAAGAAGTGGAGATGAAATTATTTACACAGGTCACAAAGTAAAGCGCTTGTCTGGGTTCGAACTCACTACCTTCGACTCGTAAGTGAGGGCCGTTAACAGTGGGCCACCACTGCTCTCCGTATGATTGTAAACAAATAATGAGATTCAAAATGGAGTCTTAGAAGTCTCGTAAACCTAAAAGGAAGCTAGCTTGTATGGAAATAGGCTTATATGTAGATATACAGTATTATCAACACGGACACGGAAACGTTACTGCTTGCAGCATTTTCTACCTGTTTAAGGTAAATGTGACAAGTTACTAATTGGTTTGCTGTCAGTAATTGTTTACGTATTTAAATTAAATCTAGTCATAGTCATTTATTGCTAAGGGATCCTATTTTGATAAAAAAATAAACAAAGAAAATTGGCATTTCAGTAAAAAAAAAAACCACCTTATAACTATACCTACTAACTTTCTTCAGAATATTATTATTATCGCAGTATTATAATCGCAATGTATTTGCCACCGTCAGCATTATTGTTCATAATAACATAATTTAAAATTCATTGATTGATTTCGATATCAGTAATTATTGCTGCAGGTAGGTACTTATTTTTCAAAAAATTGTTTACAAAAACACAAAAAATAAATAACTAATTACTTAAGGATAACGAATCTCAGAAAGTGGCCCTTCAGATAGAACATGCTGTTAGGGTTAATGGAGGAACACCAAAGGAAACGCCGTTGTAAGGATTTGCATAATACGTTTATATTTATTTATATTGGAAGGTGTGTTCACGAGCTCTAATATTACGTGAGACGTGTGATCAGATGACAAGGCTAAAAGAGTAGTACAGTCGCTATGCGAAAGTAAGGATTTCGGTCAAGTGGTAAGGGCGGGCTCGATAGTAAAAAATAATATTTATGAGTTAGAAAGAGAAAGACGATAGTGTTGAAGTAGGATCGATTTGTGTTTGCTATACTCCAACACATGCAAACCTAATAGTTTCATGTCATGAGAATAATTATTAAACTCGATGGTGAGCTAAACAATTTAGATTGAAACCATAAAATGTGATTAGTGTCGTAAGGGCCTGGTTCAAGATAAGTAGTTTCTTTATAAGTACCTTGGTTGGTACTTGTTTACAACATGCTAGGATTACCAATCAGAATGCAATTCGCTACTTCTGTCCTTTGTGGCTAGGCTACAGTTGAGGGATAGACAGTGCCCTCCAAAAATTAGTTGACATTTTTCCACTTCTGCTGTGATACGACATTATGATTTACAATAAAAAATAATCACGTTATCCTGAGAGATTACTTGATTATTTTGAATGATAAATCATAGGTTGAATTAGTCCATAAAAACGCTATAGTGTACGGTTCAAACATTTGGAACTTGAATTTTATATTATTATGTGGTTTCTCACAGTTGAAGTCGAAAAATGTAAACTAACTTTTGAAGGCAACCGTATATGCTTAATTTGTATACCTAACTATTAAGCTACTACTAATTACTTATAACATTATAAAGTTGTTCGCTGCTGGGGAGTTTATAGCACCACTTCTTCCCAGTGAAAGCACTAGGAACTGGTGAATGGCGGGCGTTTTGGGGACTGTCTTTTGTAATTTTGACGTTCGAAAAGTACTGATTCTCAGGCCAGCCTAATTTGAATAAATGACTTTTGATTTTGAAGTGACATAAATAAATGCATGAAATTAACTACTTAAATTATTAATATGTACAATATTATCATATAAATAAAATATTAATTTAAATACATAACACTAATACTCATAGCTAGACTAATAGCAAGTCAGTAGTAGTTTTATGACACACCAGCGACCCGCCCCTGCTTCGCATGGTTATTACGACTTGACAAAACATTATTATGCTACACATAATATATGTAACTTCAATAGTCATGTATTACCTATATATACACAGAAACTTCCGGTAACAAATTCATTAACTTACGGTGAAAACCGTTGTGTAGTTTAGAAGAACAACGCGGTCACATACGGAGACACGAAAAGTGACTCAATTTATAATATGTACAGACGCCAGCAGGTCAAGCTACTCGAAACTGTAAAATTTTCCCAATCAGCCTTGAACCTTAATGCTTTAGCCATAAAGTTGAAAATCTATTAAATAAATTTGACAGATTGTAATAGCTTTATGTGCTGGCGTCTGTACAATTGTACATATTATAATATTTAAAACTTTTAGGATTATTATTTGCTTTCTGTTGATAAACCCAAGCAATAGGTAATTCCACTGAAGTCATGCCGAGAAAGCGTGGTATAGCAAATTTTATTAGCCTTCTGAATGCACGAGACAGTTACGCTCTGCTACTGAAACTATGCCAATTTATTAGTAGCAGACGTCACAGACGACTTTTACCAGGGGGCCTAAAAGGCCACTTTGGCAGAATCATAATAGGATATGGATATGGACCATTTTACGAGTTTTAATATATGAATCATATTAAAACTCGTAAAATGGTCACAAACTGACAATTCATAATATGATCTGTGTGCAATTCATATCACGCAATTTACCTGTTTGACAGTTTTGTATGGAAATTCGTAAAATTGGACCATTTTACGAATTTCCATACAAAACTGTCAAACAGGTAAATTACACAAACAATGTTTACACCAAATATGATTGATATGATAGATTGAGGTGATTAAACTATTATGTGTTTAACTATTTAACGAAAATTAGAGGAATTGCTAATGATCTGCTGGGAATTCAGGAAATGAATAGGTTTTAGAGGTATTAGTTGAAGTGGCCTTTTTAGGCCCCCAGAAGTTACTTATAATAAGCTAGTTTTCGTAACGCAGCGTAGCGCGTAACAGAATCTCTCGTCTCTATAAGAATAGTTGACATTACCAATGGTAACTTAAACGATTCGTTATGGGTAATATTAACTAGACATTATTTGCGAAATTTTCATTTTATTTTACTTATTTTTTATAGGTAATATTAACCAGCCATTATTTAGGAAGTTTTTTTAAATTATTTTCTATTTACGTAGGTAATTAAGAGAAAACTTATTTTATGTCTCGTCGTCTGTCACGCAAAGTACAGACGACGTACGTAGTACGTCGTCGGTAAATTATTATAAGTTACATACTCACATATCTAGCTACGCACCCCTATGTACTTATCGTTATCGTGCTGTATCCGATTATGTACGTGCTGTATGTGTCAATGGAGAATTCAAGTGCAATGAGTGCATCCGTCAATGAGTACAGAACAATAGGTATGGTGTAGTGTACAAGTGGGTAAAGATTGTTTATAAAATAAATTGCTTATAATATGACGGCACGGTTGGCGCAGTGGTTAAGCGATTGACTGCTGCGCTGCGTGTCGTGGGTTCGATTCCCGCACGGAACAAATATTTTTGTATGACCTACATGTATTTGTTCCGAGTCTGGGTGTTTTTCTATCTATAACATGTATGTATTTACAAAAAAAAAAAAAAAAATGTATATAAGTAGTTTATCAGCCATCTTGTTACCATAACACAAGCATTAGGTTGCTTAGCTTGGGACAAATGGTGCTGTGTGAAATGTCCAGGGATATTATTATTATTATTATTATATATAAAATCCATAATGTTACCTGCTTCTTCAGTGCCGACTAGACATTACCTACATTTATATTACACGAGGTTTTATGCTAAACTATTTTATAAGTTCATCAAACTGCCTATGTGTTCTTTCATTACAGTATCAACCTTAGAAAGTTAGGAGTTTTTTTATAGTAATTTCAGAATAGCGTGTGAGATTAATTCCGAGAAAAGGTCCGTTGCATTTGTTTTTTAAAGGATATGTTTCCATAAATTTTCTTATAGCAAACAGGGTGAAGTTCTTTTATTAATTAGAAGTATTTGGTTTCTATCCTAACTATTCATTGTTTGAATCTGGAACCATTACAATGTGTTCTACGGTGTGTCTGTTCGCGTACAAATAAATATTCTATTGTTTAATTTAGTTTAAAAAACAAAGCTTTTGATATGTACGAGCTGTTCTTTTAAAAAGATTCTGAGGACTATATTTCCACAATGAAAAGGGTATGGCTGCTTAGACATTATAACAAAACAGGAGACAGTTCTACAATAAGGTATGCACAGACCAAAGATTGCAAGGTTTTGTAGATTACAGGCAGGCTGAGATTAAAATTATCAAAAAAATCACAGCTATATGAACTCTTTGTGAGGAACAGGAAGCCTCTAACAAGCACCGGAAATATCTCATAAAGAAAAATTTGACTCGGGTATCACGCGATTACTTTTGGGCGCTTCGTAACACATTGCTACGTCAGTTTTCGCGACAGCGATCATTGGCCATTGAAATGGTCAATTGGTAATTGTTAGAAGAATCCAAGAATTTCAGTGTGACTTGCCCATCAGTGGGACAGTTGCAGATCGGGCTTGTACCTAAAGTAGGTAAGTAAACTGTGAACCACAAGAGAAAAACCATATCCATATCCATTTTAAACTCATTTTGATGTACATGTTTTACTTAAAATATATGCAAAATATTAATAAACTAGCGCCAAATTCACTCGGTTTATCGACGCTTGAATTTTGTTATGGTTCTCAAACTTATCTACTATCCTAAATTTACTACAGTATTTGTCAAAACTGATTATATTTTATATCCGAGTCATTCGGCCATTTTGAACTGAACTCCGCGTTATTGGTTCATCAGCCTTATCACAGACCTTGCAGATATCTATAAGATCCGATTATTGTAACTTCGAACTTCGGCACCATGGTTCTATTTTTTGTTTATTTTTATTTATATACACTGATATCATCATTGATACATATTACTGGAGTTTAGGTACAGACGCCTGCACATCAAGCTACCACAATCTGTCAAATTGATTTAATCGATTTTCAATTTTATTGCTAAAGTATTAAGGTTCAAGGTTGATTGGGAAAAAATGACAGTTTCGGGTAGCTCGATGTGCGTCTGTACTTATTTGGGGAATATTGCAGGTGATCTGTAATGTAAAAATAACACGTGTTTTCTATTCCATCACTGTAGAATAGACACCTTTAAATCTTTCTTTGTTGACTAACACATAGAAACGAAGGCAAAGATATGGCCAATAGTTCATCAAAATTGTGTTGTTTGTTGAAGGTCCTTCCGGGAACGATAGTTAATGGATAACTGATAACTTGATAAATTATGATTTTTGCAAAACGCTGCTTTATGCCCAATTTTTAACTACTCATCGTTATTGGTTTTTACTGTAACTCATTCTCAGTGATATTGAAGCAGTGATAATGTTTTTATAGGGAGCAGATTTCATACTTACGATAGAGTAGCCAGTTTTAAGGGTTAGTTGAGCATTAAACAATTTTGGTTTAGGAATCGAGGGTTAGCATGTATCACTTAGTTAGAGGCGAAATGTATCAAAGCTGTTGAACTTGATATTCAACTTGAAACAAATTTTAGAGTAAAATGATTAAGTCCTAAGTATAATGATATATAATAATTTCAATTTAGTTAATAACTATAATTTATCTAAGGTCATCTTAAATGGTTAAGAGAATAGTAGAGAATAATGGGGGATTCCTGCGAAACACGATAACACACCATGCGTTAATAATAATGCCACAAACTTTGGTCTGTTGTCATATCAATATAATTAGTTCAATGATAGTGAGAGTTGTTAACCAATCAAATGAGCGGGATATAATATGTACGTACCTACTTACTTTTATCAATATTGGAACTTGGCAAGTAGGTTATTGTACTAAGTAATGAAGTTGAGTCCAAAACTAGATAGTTCTCTCTCACCATTCATCTTGCCTCTATCCCATTTTTCGTAACACAAAGAGTGTTACAATCACAATCCGAAGGATATTATTACTTCATTGGTTTGCAAAATTCGGCTGTTTAGCAACATAAATAACGCAATGAATGTTGTTGAACTGTCAAAATGAAAGGCATTGCCATTGTGTTACGAAATTACCTTGTAGGTTGACAACTTTATCAGTCGTCATAAATATCCATGTTTACTTCCTTCATACGGAGTTCACGTTTCAAAGAATTATTCCGTTTTGTATTTGGGCTGCCACTATCTTCATACACTTTCCTTGTAAATCGGTAAAGTAAAAGGATAGTCGGTATTTATTCCTCAATTTCCGTAATTACACCTCCCACGTTTGTCTCTGCATCACCCACCGGTTGACTGGTAGAAGGATACATGCGTATGGAAGGCCACGTTCTCTGTCTATTTGTGTGCTACTAGGATAGTAGTAATTAATGAAGTTTCAGCTGTACAACTATCTGCAGTTGTAAGATTGAGACACAATGGGAAATCAGCAACCCCAGTCAAAGGCCAGCTTATTTTATCCACATCACATAGTAGTTGCTAGTTGTGTCTGCATACACACCCGAAGACAAATATTGAATGTCTGTGGGTCTGTCAATAGTTTATCCTAGATTATAGGACTTTTAGCTTCTGTCCGTCACTTCATCCGCGTGAAATTTCTTTTTTCCTCGACCCCATCGCATCGCATCGCCTGCCTGTTATATATCATTTCGTTTTCGCGTAGCGTTCTTTGTTACTTTTTGTCTTTTTTCGGCTCCTAAGAGTCTAGCGTGATGATAAATAGCCTATACCCTTCCTCGAGAATTGGGCTATCAATTATTGTAAAAAGATTTTTTAGGTAGGAAGTTTTACAGATTAGCGCGTTCATCAAACAAAAAACCCTTCAACTTTATTATTCGTATAGATATAGATAACAGCAGTTTGACAATCGTTACGGGTCGTCAGTAGCCTAAAAGTCTGACAACCAGTCTTACCAAGGGGTATCGTATTACCCATTAACTGGGTTGTGGAGGTCAGAGGGGCAGTCGCTTCATGTAAAATATTGGTATTCTGCATCCGGTTAGACTGGAAGCCGACCCCAACATAGTTGGGAAAAGTCTCGGCAGATGATGATATAGATAACAGCAAGGGCTTTGTGTACGTACACAAGGGATAAGGCTGTCTCTATATTATGTAGACTAGGTAAAAGGTAGTAATGTTTGGATAGGATTAAAAAACAACTATCTGGTTTTACCTGAACCTGACACTCTTACTTGGGGTTTGCCTATATTGAATACTCACTTTAATTTAACAAAGCATTACTTAAAGTGACTTGCTCCTCTGCTTTGTGTGTTTCTGTTTGTGTTTATTGCTGTCTGTTTCTGTTGTGTTTGTTCTTGTGTTTGCTCCTGTGTTCTGTTTGTTGGCAATTCTCGTAATTTTAAGAACGTTTACAGTCTGTTCTGAGTCTCAATCGGTCAAAAATACCTCTAATTTCCCTTCATAAATTTTTGACATTTCTTTGTCGCCGAGATGAGACTGCGACTAGATTTGAACGTTTTAATTACGAGAATTGGCCTTCTGTTGTATGTAGCACGCAGTACTTAGAGTATCTTTGATTGTTTTCAGCCCTACTTATGTACTTCACGTTTACAACTTGTAAATGTCTGCGAAGGACACAGTCGTAACAACTTATTCATTTTTTTTATTACTATTTATAATATTTTCAAGTGCCATTAGGTACAGCACATGTGTGCTTAAAATACTTTTGAGGTCGTTATCGTATTTAATCATTTTCCTTATTTTCATTTTTTTGAGGTTTTCCTTTGTTTACACGTTAAACTTGAGTTTGATATAAAACTAAGCAGGTATATCTTAAGTAATTAAGAAGTGGTTCACGTATATTTACAAATCTAAGGAGCTGCTGTTATCTAGGTACATAGTTTATTATTTGTAGAGTAAAAATTGTAATCTTGAAGAGAGATGGGAACTAATAAAACATCGCAATAGTAGAGAAGTTGCACGCATATCATTAAACTTACGTTAATAGCTTAAAAATAAATTGTATTATTGAAAAACATCGACTCAATCTGAGTGGGTATCATAATCTTGCTTAATGGGTGCTACTATTAGAAACTCATGTAAACAAACTTCGTAATAGTGTGAAGGTTCGCTTACCTCCCGCCAAGACGCCATGTCGCACAGTGTAGTTGATGTCTTCAAACGATATGTTGAGCGAGTCCTCCACGAGCGACGTGGAGTTGGTCTCCTGGGACTCGGAGTGTTCGCTGGCCATGTTCGAGAACTTTCACTCACACACAAAAAATAACTATAACACAACAGAACGCACTTTATCCATCGCGCGCTAATTTGAACAAAGAAACGCGTCCGATGTAAACAAAGAGGGTAGCGCGACAGTTGCGCGTGAAACGGCCTGACGCGCTGGCTTTGGAAGGCGAACTGCGTTGCGCAGGCGGCTGTGGCGATGCTCCGCCGACGATTATCGGTCGTTCTCCCCCACTCCCCACATGGCCGTCAGCTGTGGAACCAGCAGTCGGCAACGCGCTCGGTAGCTGTTATCGCTGCAAGACAGATGGGCTGTTGTAAAAACTAGAGCCGCAACAGTAACGAAACAACGGTCAATGCCGCAGCAACACCGCAGCCATTGTGCCGTAAACAATTGTTGTTGTAGCGATTCACGACGTCGATAAAATATTTCTAGTTGTTATTGTCTACAAATCTATTGTCTGTTAGCATTCGGAGGCAAGCTGTTTAATTGAAGGTATAGGTACTTAATAAAACATGAGCTAATCCAAAACTTAGTGAGTATGTCGTAACTGCAAGTGTGAAAACCGGTCCTAATTAAACGCGGACAAATGAGTCGTATTTTATTCGTTTGTGAAGGCTTTGACCATTTATTTTGACAATAAAGGTATTTTGCACTTACTACACTTTTGATATTTATTTTTGTAGAAAATCGAGTTACATTACTGAATCGATGAACTCTACAAGGTCCACTATATAAAATCGACGTCAGCGCTTTCTATTTTGATCAATACCGCAATCTATTTATCTATCTTATTCACGCGACAGATAACCTGGAATACTATGCCAGGGGTACTTAATACAAGGTAAATCAATAACCCGCTCTAGTACACATTTCGTTGACGGCGACAAAATTCGATATTTACGGTATCTGTTAACACTGCATTGATAAACTCTATCTGGTTATGGGAAATTCCGCAAAACTTTCACGCAAACAGGAAAATGTACTGGTTCGCAAGTGCTCATTACGAAGCAAAGTGTAGGTAGCACATTGATCTTGTTTTTGAATCTTGAGTTTTGTTTTTTTTTTGTTTAAGTAACTGTTTCCTTTTGTTTACACTGTAGTTAAGTAAATCAACTCCTAAAATTAATGAACTCGTTAATCTCGTTTGTTATATCGAGTAAAAGATAGACACGTAATATTGTTATAGCTGCAGTTTAAGTTGGTAAATATTGTAGAGTCGTCGGATGTTTAAAAAAAATCAAATTTCATGCTATATAAGAATCTGAAATGCGTGTAATCAATTTTATATGAACGGTACACACAATGGTAACGGTAGCCTGTAGCAACACACAGTTACACTATGGCAATATTCCCCGCCGGACTAAGCAGTGCTTAGTACCTATACCCACATAAAATATTTGAAGTGAAGCACAAATATAATGATTTTATTCAATAATTTGAAGTCTCTATGAACCTGCTGTTTACTCTACTATTCATTTGTCATAATCAATGGCGATTTATCTTCCTATACATATATAACATTTTTAACTGACGTCAGTATAATAAATAAATAAGAAAATGGCGTCGCATCAATTGTTTAGATCAAAGTTATGCATCAACGCAAAACACTTTCTCACTAACCAACTGCGCAGATTGTATACATACTCGTATGTGCGTATATTCACGGCTTATCTTAGAGTATGAACAATATTTGTGACTAATATATTACAATGTTTTCATGTGTCGTTTTGTATGGTTTATGTACCCATTTATTTTATGTCACATGATTCGTTCTGATGCCTAATGTATGTATATGTCACGATCAAAGTTCGAAAACGCTCATTGAGCGAAAAAACAGCTCACAAGTTCACAACGTTGTTGTGGTCACTGTATAACACCCACATCGCGAAATTCGTGTTATGGCTCTTATGAAAAGGGTCACAATGCGTTGTCGCAATTACAGAAAGACCATATAGCGAAATTCGTATCGTGGCTATCATGCTTTATGACCACAACGCGTGGTGACAATGAAGAAAAGTCATAGCTTTCCCTGTCTTCTTTCTTTCTATTTGGATAGACGACATTTTGACCATACTGCATGAATTTCTGCACCAAGAAAACTTATGTTTACTCGAAGAGATACATCTACACAAGGTATAAAAAAATAATAAAATATCTTTATTTCAGACCTATAACAGTCCATACGTTGTTAGTGGTTAGTAACAGATTGTGCTTTGTGTATAACAATATAAGAATTCTTTTGTTCACATACACAAATACATGTATTTATGCACTCGTACATTGTGTAAGGTGGCCAATTCGAATTTAAACAACTTTAAATGAAGATTATTTGTGTTACAAACGAAAATTACCTTTTTTTTTGTGGATGGGAAATCATCAAATGACCTCTCCCGCTCTGGGCTGAGCGGAAGGGCGTGTCAGACTTTTGACTGACTGACTAAAACCCACCCGTGTTCCTTCAGTTGCCTGTGGTGCCAGGGGCCACGGTATCTCTTTCGAACAACCCGCGGCCCTGGCAGAACGAAAATTACCTTGGCTTGGCAATTTTGTAAGAAAAAAAATATCCGCCTAATCTTCAACTTTGTGCAGGTAGAAGTACGATCGCCTACTATCCTACTATCAGAGTCACAACTAGTTTGCTTTTATTGTTGTAAATCTACCACGATATGACTTATCTGGTGAATTTGGGCGTCTATTAATGTCAATATTTCTTGGAATTTAAATGAAGTTATAACAGTTAAATACTTGTGTGGATGGATTTTAATTATGATGGTTTAATAGTTCCCTATTACATGGAACTTGAAAATAACTGGCGAAATGTGGGTGTACCATTTATACACCTCCAACTTACCCTTCGGGGAATACAGGCGTAATGTTATGTTGTTGTAAATATACATAGTTAAATAATTATACAATAACTAGCTTTTGCCAGCAGCTCCATCCGCGTTAATGTCGGAAATTATCGCACGGGAAATAAAGTATACTATATTATACCAGGATATAAAGTACTCTAAGTGTTAATCCCGGTTATAAACTATCAGTGTGCCAAATTTTACGGAAATTCTTTCAGTCGTTTCTTCGTGATTGAATAACAAACATACAAACAGTTTTAAAATACTCACATTTCGATCACTAATCACAGTATCATCACACCCGAAGCGTATCAACAAATGTATGGTTCTGTTATAGTTTGTACTCATAGTACTACTAGTTATTATTCATGTAAAATTCAGGAAGTTTAGACAGTAACCCTTCAATGCTCTTGAACTAATGGTAACTACTCGTATCTTTTGACAACGGAAGACTGCGCGTATTATCAACTCGCCGAAACATTTGGATGTAATATAGTATTTTTATCGCAAAAAATAAAGAATCGGATAATATTGTTTATAACTGGATCAAGAGCTATTTAGGGAAGTATAATTATTGTAAAAATAAAGAGCGGTTCCTACTTACTTGTTTTATATGCCAGAGAACAATCTTTTGAATAAAATTAAGTGTTAGGGTATGTACAGGTTAGGGTAGGTTTTATTAGTAGGAAAGGTTATTTTTTGTTTTATATAGGAAACATCCGGCAACATCGCGGCACGCCCAGGAGAAGATGGCGACCTTGACGGCACGGTTGGCGCAGTGGTTAAGGGATTGACTGCTGCGCTGCGTGTCGCGGGTTCGATTCCCGCACGGAACAAATATTTGTATGACCTACATGTATTTGTTCCGAGTCTGGGTGTTTTTCTATCTATAATATGTATGTATTTACAAAAAAAAAAAATGTATATAAGTAGTTTATCAGCCATCTTGTTACCATAACACAAGCATTAGGTTGCTTAGCTTGGGACAAATGGTGCTGTGTGAAATGTCCAGGGATATTATTATTATTGACGCCTATAGACAAGATTGGTCCACACTAGCTCAAGACAGAGAGGATTGTTTAAAAAAAAAAAAAAAAAAACATTTAGCTATGTAGAAGTTATACATAGATTCTATATTTTTTTATGATATGGCCGAGGTATAGATCAGCCATTATAAACCACTTGTCCATTCTCGAA
Source organism: Apamea crenata (assembly GCA_949629185.1). Classification (NCBI taxonomy): domain Eukaryota; kingdom Metazoa; phylum Arthropoda; class Insecta; order Lepidoptera; family Noctuidae; genus Apamea; species Apamea crenata. The sequence goes on along the minus strand of OX451360.1, from coordinate 8,358,377 downwards.
TAAAATTCAAGTACAAAGGTAAAACTTTTTCATGTATACAAAGATGATTCATATATCTGAATGCAGGTGTATGAATCATTTTTGTGTACCTACATGAAAAAGTAACCTGGTTTCACAAAGGTACCAATACTATGATAATGATATCTAAATGTATTTTAGCATATAGATACCGTGATACGAAATTAATCTCACTTCTACGATGATGATTCATGTTTTGAGAGCAATTTTTTTAATAGAATGACTCATGAAAGGTTTACGCCTATTAGACTCTGCAACATCAATTTTGTAAGTATTTAATCAATAATTGTAAATGCCAGTGAAATCAACCCTTTACTAATGAGACAGAACTATGAATTATATTACTGCGCGACTCCCGGGGGTCGCGAAGCAATATGTTGAAAGATGAAACTGCATTTTCGAATGGTCGACTCACTTTTTTATGTTTATGGTCAACCTAATTAAAATATGTGATTTGTCTTTTACTTTAAAATAGACGCAATGGATACGATACGTCCCTTATATAAGTAGGCTTGCAACGCGTGTTAAGGATAAATTACCGTAAGAAATAAAGTCTCCAAATAAAGGTACCGTTAAATCTAATATAAAAGAATAGTCACGGTGTTTTGTCACGATTTGGTATTAGGAAGTATTGAGTATTGTCGTAAAAGTCTCTAAATACGTTGCACGCGAAAAACACATTTGATGCACAGCAACATTCATGTTTGATTTCAATCTTCTCAGTACCGCAACGTCATATCCAGTTACATTTCACCGATAAACTGACACGTATCGTAAGTCCAGAGAGAAAACCAAAATCTTCAATAAGATAATTATTTACTTTTACTTGAATATGTAGGTGGATAAAGTAAGAAATGAGTATATAAGAGGAAGTTTGAAAGTGGCGCCAGTGACAGAAAACTTGAAAGGAAATCGTTTAGCTTGGTATGGGCATGTGATGAGAAGGGACGAAACGCATGTGACTAAAAGAGTGATGAATATACATGTTGATGGATGGAGAGGGAGAGGAAGGCCGAAGAAAAGATGGATGGATGGTGTGAGGAATGATATGAAAGAGAAGGGAGTGAATGATAGCGTGACGGTGGACAGGGGAGAATGGAAGAAGAAAACGTGTTGCGCCGACCCCAAGTAACATGGGATAAGGGCAGGAAAATGATGATGATGACTTGAATATGTAGGTATGTATAGTGCAAAAAAGGCACGGGTGTTTAAATCTTAACTAATATTCTAAAGAGGAAAGAGTTGATTTTTTGCTTTGTTTGTTACGCTTTCACGCTAAAACGGCTGAACGAATTTGGATGAAATTTGGAACATGGGTAGACCATGACCTGGATCCTTGATCATGGTTGGTCATGGTCTACTCATTATCTTAGTTAGTTTAATATTAATTCAAGTTGTTTTATTCAAAAGTATTTTCTATTAATTTTGTAGATAATATAGTGGCTTGCGTGGTATTCTACCTCAAAAATAAAAGTTGGTGCTCATCTGATCACATTGGCCGACTGAACGGAATGAACTGTAATCTTTCCCCTTTGAGCATAAGCACAATCAGCCTTTATCGTTCCCACATTGCTGGAACACAGGCCTCAGAGAGTTTCCTTCACCTTTTTGAGAGTAGTGGTGATGAAATAATGTACACAAAGTAAAGCGTTGTCTGGGTTCGAAACTTACAACTCGTAAGTTCAAACTACTTCTTTGATTAGGTCTAGACTATTCATTCAACTCTAGATTATCAAAAATCTAGTTTGTATTACTGAAGGCTACATAAAATTATAAATTGGCTGTATTGAATAAAGCAGACATGAACATCGTCCTTTGCGTATCTAAGTGTATTTTTCTCTTGACTGTACCTAAGTATATAATTATTTTGTGAAGATTCGTGTTATTTTCAGATTTTTACGAGGGCGAAAATAAAAAGCGTATAATCACTGGATCCATTTTATTATTAATTCCATAAACACATGTTAATCATTCGTATCAGTCATCAAATCTCTTATCACCTCTGAGATTTATATTGTTGTATTTGATGTCAATGTTATTATGTATTGCTTGATAGGTACAGGTGTCCACTTATTGAGAAAACTCCAGCAGGAAATTCGTCATTATTTTGTATTTATATCAAAGGACTTATCTCAGTAAATGGCCAACTGTTGGACAATTATTTGGATGTCGAAACCAAACTTGCGATTAGGTACGATACAAACACATGTCTCTCTGGAAACATTTCAACGACAGTTTCCATGGATATAATTATCACCTCTTCAGACATGTAAGGCACGACCAGCGAGCACAAAGCATTAATGATTATTTTAACTAACCGCAATTTTCCTTTCAACTTTTCACGGCGTAAGTACAATAATTATATTTTAAATATTCCTTTAGCAAGGCCCGTATCTGACTTAATATAAATATATATTTAGTACTTTATTACATTATAAATTAGGCTAACTAAAAATTTCCTTTTTAAACACATACACAAAAATAATTTACCTATTACATAATTAGCTCTATATCTTTGCAAAATATAATGACGGAAATTGTTTTAATAATACTTGCTTAAGTATAATTAGTATAATTATTAAATACATATTTTGATATAAGGCAAGTGTGGCTCAATAATTATTCTGGTGATAATAATTTAAAAGAAATTGTCATAAAAAGGAACAGATGTTTTTTTCGGATAGGAGAACAAATTATGAAAATAAAAAATGTGTAGGCTTATAGTTTCAAAATGGTGAAATAAGTTGCGGCAGAAATTATTGTATAAGTTATCGAAGGCTTTCTGAGGTCGCAAAGTTATTTCATCCTTATAAGTCATAGAATCAGATCTGTTCAATAAATATTCAAAGTTTTTCATTAATATTAGGTAAACTAAGGTATTTGTATGATTGTGTGTTGCTTTTGGTTTAATTGGTAACCATATTGAAGCTTTAAAAGGAAGATACATGAATAAATTCTACTACGGCTTGACTAAATAAATTAAAAGAGATGAACACGCCAAGAGAGAAGATAAAATCCAAAGAGAGCATCTGTTTTTAAAAACGCAAAATTACGAATAAAATGTCCGTTAAATATAACTTTAGGAAAATGCGTTGATAACAAAATAAAATAGCACTCGACGGTAGCTTGAACAAAACATAAAATATCACACATTTCTGTCTAGCGCCTGTCACTTCATTCATTGTTAAAATTAAACTAAGTACTTTGCTATCACTAAATAAATAGGAAAATAAAAGACCGCTTAGACAGAGAACCCTCAAATATTCCACGTTCTTTCTCTCTTTTAAAACATGTGCTGTGTAAATATTCAAACCTTGAACACAGAATCAAATCATTTAACTTAACCCTGCCTACGCGGTCTCTAAATCTAATACTAAGTACAGTACGAAAGATCCCAATCCAATATCCAATGCTGGTATTAAACTAAAGCTTATCTATTCATCTCTTGTTGAGTCTGTACCACAGAGCTGCTGCAGTCAGGACATGCATGAGGACTGTGGTGGATAGGACCAGCGCCATGTTGCCTCCAATGTCCACGTTCTCCATGTCCATCTCTTTGAGGAATGTCTCTGGTGTGATGTAGTGGCAATATTCTGAAAGAAGATTTTAGGGTTAGCTGGTTTAAAAGTTGGGATATAATGACGACGTTGGGTTAAGATGGCTGTGACATGCACCAAGGTACATAGCAGTTTGGAGGACGAAGGATATAATTTGTTCGCAAAGAAATAGGTGTCCTCATTAAAAAGCAACTTCTTTACTTTTTTAATAAGCATTATATTTGCACTTACATTTTGCAAATAATGCCTCTCGTATGCCTAATTAATAGATAACATTGTACCTAGACGACTATCATGGTTTTATCAGCAAATTATGAACTCGGTGATCATTTAAGCTTTTAAGGTCATCATCATCATCAAAAGTCAAAGCCATTCAGTCTATAGCAAACCACTGCTGGTCATAAGCCTCTCCAATCGTACATCTTTTTACGAGACCCTTGAAGTGGGGTCCATTTGTAGATTTAGCGTTCACAAAATTATTCCTCACCTTTAGAACAGTGCATTCTGGTCCTGTTGAAACCGTAGACAGAATGCACGGCGACGTGGAAGCCAGCCCTGAAGTAGGAGATGTGATGCAGCCAACGGAACTGATAGGGAGTGTCCACCAGCGTCAGACAGAAGCCGAAGACTGAGAACAGGCACGCGAGGACAGGACCGATGAAGACTGCGATCTGGAAGAGAGGAGTGTGGTTGGTTATTCTGCTGTTTCTAGTTTGTAGTAGTGGCCTTTACCAAGAAACCAATGAATTCAAATTGCTGATGCTTCTCAGCGGGGATCACCTACTGCAGAGCGATTCTGTAACCATCTCACCGTAAAAACTTAGGTGAAGTGAGCGTGGAGTGAGCTGCCGGTCGATTCTGTAAGAATCTCACCGTGAAAACTTAAGTGAAGTGAACTTGATGTGAGTTGTCAGTAGTGTCAATCCCTAGCATCATTTGGAATGACAGCTCACTCCACGCTCACTTCACCTAAGTTTTCACGGTGAGATGGTTACAGAATCGCACAGCTGTCTTTCAAACTAATGCTAAGGGATTGACACTATTGACAGCTTACTCTAAGCTCACTTCACCAACTTTTCACGGTGAGATTTTTACAGAATCGATCGGCTGATGTGTGGCGGGCTGGTATCTGATAGCATTAGACCCTTTGTACCCACACGTTTTTCTTGCCGTGAAAAACTACGGTTTATTCGCCGTGTGTAGGCACGGTCGTGAGTATTATATGGATCACTATGGAAGCTTGTTGACCGACACGTTTTTTCTAAGGCACGGTTTATACGCCGTATCTTATAGAAATCGTGCCGTGTACAAAGGGCCATATTCTTCCATAAGACACGACAGAATCTCCGGTGCGAGTAATCGGAACGGCACCCTAATTGCGTAACACATGATCAATAGGAATCGGTTTCATTTTGACAGTTCAACAACATTCATTGCGTTATTTACGTTGTTGAGCAGACACAATCATGACACATTTTTTGAACATAATGAAGCAATGGATTAGCAATATCCTTCAAAATTATTCAGATTGAGATTGATTGTGTGTTACGCAATTAGGGTGCTGGACATTTTACCAATGGTGGGTTCAGGTCATAAATAAAAGTTAATTTGGTTTTTCTGGGTAATATTAGAATTTTAATATCTTTGCTTACAGATAGAGCAAACGTGCCTTCAGAACGCATTTGGATTTTTGGTGCCACTAATCGTGTCCAGCGATTTTTTAGTAGCTCAAAAGTTGTAATAGATAAACTATTATAGCTTTTAATCAACCCGTTTGAAATTGAAAAAAAATATTTTAAATATCTTACCCTAGTAGGCGTTGTCGAACCAATGAAGTAGCCCCAAGCCTGCGCGCACAGTGACGTGGCTACGGTTGTGGCAAGGAACAGGGTCGCTCTCGTCGGCTCCAAAGGGTTATCAGTGAGCCAGTACGAGAGCACCACGTAGGATACGCATGATAACATCTGAAATTAAAGAACTAGGTTTAAAATATTGCACTTTAACGCCCGATTGCACCACAACGTTTCGCTAAACGAGTTTAAAACATCATTCTGTTTCTGTCAATCTTGTGAAGATGAGAGAGAAAGAATGACGCTTTAAATATGTTTCGTTCTAAACGCATTGAGTGATATATGATGCAAGTGGGCCTAAATACATAATCGGGTAAGAAAAAGCGTTATTTAGGTACTTTCGTTTTCAATACAATGGACTAAGAATAAAATTAGTACATTGTCACTCGTGACATAGAATTGTCGCTTATAGTATTGATTAGATAGTGCAAAGACCTAATGATAGTTAGGCTTTTGAAATGAGCTAGATTTCATCACATACTGCGTCTGCACATAGGTATTTACGGTCTATTCACAGTTATTTTACTTCTGACAGCAGCGACCCAATCGCAACCTTATTGTTACGATTATAAAAATCATTGTGAAGTTGACAAACTTGTCAATTGCAGCAACCCAGCAAACCTTATTGCTAAGGCAATAAAGATCACTGAGATTTTGACAGTGATGCAAACTAAGAGGTATAATAGTGTGCTCGATTATTCACAGTACCAAACATGACGCTTAACTTATTACCTTGAGATAAAGAAATAAGGACGTCAAGTTTTTATTCGTTGGATTATTTGTACAAATGTTAAATATTTAATCTTTAAAATAAACTGAGCTAATGTTTTTATTATATTTAAATAACCTTTTTATAAGCAAATAAACGTCAACCCAAAAATTTTGTTGTTTCAGATATTGTGGGAAAATGACTTCAATATATATATATATGTATATATATTTTTAAATAACCTGAAATGAGTCAAAGTCAAATCGTTTATTTTTAAAAGGCACATTAGAGGCACTTTTGAACGTCAAAGTCAACGTTCATTGTATCTATGTTGCCATACATGCAAGAAAACCAATGACATTTTGTGTCTATGTTTGCTATGACAGGATTTGTGAGTGGCAGAATATAATAGGCCTAAATAAGTTCTTTAAAATAGTTTGCCCTATACAGGGTGGCAGGGACATGACGCACAACCTGTTACCATGGATGTAATTGATTCTAAACACCTCGGGGATGATTTTGTTTTCGGTTAATAAAAAATAGTTGCTGATTCATACATTTTGAACTACTATTGCACTTTTCTATGAAACTGTAGATTTTTCTTTTATAACCGACGAAAAGTTTCTACGCTAAGGGGTTTAGAATCATGTGCTGAATTCATGGTTTCAATTTGCGCGTTATTGTCCTTGCCACCCTGTACAAGGCAAACTATTACACCACAGCAAACAATATTCGAAGAAAAAGCCGCTGCTTTGCCGAGAAAAATAAAATATTAAGGAGTCCAAACTCACCTGAAATGGTAACTCGACTGCTAATATTGATACTATGTAGGGTCCTAAATTATACCATCGATTGAAGTATTCCCCTCGTAGTATGTCCATTTCTAAGGGAACTGAAAATGACAAAAATGCAGGGTGTTAGTGAAAATGATTAAAAATATATATATAAAAAGTCAAAGCAATTAAGTTTGTGTAACGAAATTTAATCTAAAGGCCTATTCTCGTAATTTAAAACGTTCAAAATCAAGTCGCAGTCTCATCTCGGTGACAAACAAATGTCAAAAACTCGTCAAAAATGTAAGGAAATTAGAGCTATTTTTGACAGATTGAGACTGAGATCAGGCTGTGAACTTTCTTCAAATTACGGGAATTGCCCCTCTGTTATTCGAAATATAAAATTACAATACACAGAACATTAGGTTATTTTTTCCATATATATGTTGTACACGTTCCAATTGCTTGACGTAAATAATCCCATATATTATTCAGCCTTTTATAAAGTAAAGTAAATAAAGCAAAACTGGTTTAACGAGAATTATAATATCTTTATGTTTTTATAATGTTGAATATATCAATAATAAATATTGTTTTATATGCAAAAATCTACCCCTAATTAGGTAGGGGTCATTTATATACATAAACCGCATGTTCGGTCCTACAAAAATATAAAAAAATACACATATTCATTATTCCACACGTGAATATAGGTGTAATTAATTTATCGCGGCACGGAAATGGATTAAATTAGATAAAACATTATTCTAATCAAGTACCTACGTCATAATGAATGATTTGTGTAAAAGTAAAATAGGTGCTTAACGAATGCTGGTCATGTTGAGAGACGCACAATTCAGCTGTAGTTAAATTCAGGAAAATCTGTGGTGGCAATGTGGAATGGCTAATCCCTACTAAGCTCTTGCGGATACCATGATAGTCTAGGACATTTGAAGTACGAAATAATTATTTTTATGTAGATCCAAGGATTTAAAGTTTTTGTTCATAGGAGACCACTACTGCCAATTTTCTTAATAGTTAAAATGTTTTACAATTACTAAACTAAAAATTGGATTGCGACTTCTTCAATAAGGAAATATTTAATAATAATAATCATAAACTTGTTCTTTTTTGTGATCATTCTCTGCGTCATATTTGCTGCAAATAAACGTATTTTCTTTCTTTAATTTCAATATAACAAATGAATGGTCTACTTACATGATAGCGTAACAGACATTTTTCCAGTGTAGACAACAAGCAGCATGGACCCGTATAAGTAGACATAGTTTCCGAGGACAGAGCCTGCTTCGCTGCCCACCCCCAGATACAGATAGCCGAAGATTAGCGCGATGACCACGTGTGCAGCAACTCGATACATAAATAACGACTGAAAAGTAGAGAAAATTCAAGTTTAGTTTTCTGTTAGCACTGCAGTTGGCTCTTAAACAATTGATGCGCGAAAAGTGTTGCTCACTTGTTTGGAAAACTGGGATTAAAAATAAAATTGCGACATATTCGTCAAAAATGTAAACAAATATGAGTTTATGTAAAAATAACTTTAATTCCTACACAATAAAGTTCAATTAATGCCACAACTGCAAACATTTTTATAACTTTTTCAATAGTGCTAGTCACTCTGAAATCAATTTAATTTCTATTAAAATAAAGTTGATATTTGTTTAACTTGAAAAAACGTCAATTGAAAACAAATAAAATTTGAATATAGAAATGGTACGGTGTTGTTGCATGATAGTTTACTTATCATAATATTAGCCTAAAATGTTCCGATAGCTGGGACACAGGCCTCCTCTCTGTGAGAGGGAGTGGGCCGTAATCCACCACGCGGGCCCAGTGCGGGTTGGTTTGAAAGTTTATTGAAGCGAAATTAAACAATGATAATCGATTCAAAGATAATTTCTTCTTAGTATTTGACTCATTTTTTAAGAAAATGCTCAAGCGTTTCGAACTGGATAAGGTTGGCTTAGATTTAAAACTCAAACTTTAAATGTATAAAAAAAATTATTGATAAGCAAATTGACAACCTACGTCAGCCGTGTAGGCTTAAAGGCATTCCATACAACAGTCAAAGAATGACAGTTGTGATTTGAATATAATTATGGACAATAATTTAAGTTGGTAGTCAATTTGTTTAACATTTTTTTTTCCTTGACTTTACTTTTTTTTTGCGTGTCGATGTTAAAGTATGTAACGTAGCCTGCGTTCGCGATTTAGTTGCCAAAAATGTAAAAAAGATATGAGTTCATGGAAAATAACAATTCCTGCACAATAAAGTTCAGTTTACGCTACAACCTCAAACATTTTTATAACTTTTTCAATTCTGCTAGTCACTCTGAAATCAACCTCATTTCTATTACCATAAAGTTGATATTTGTTTAACTTGAAATAACATCAACTGGAAACATAAATTTGAATAGACCTTAGGTACTCACATAGTTCCTTGTCGTCATTAAATAGTTTCTATAGAGCAGAATCCAAGTTTGTCGCAGTAGCCCAGATTGTCTGTAAATATTCTTCGATAGTTTCGTATGTTTATATTTAGGGCTGAGCAGATGTTTGGATTTCAAGTCTGAACTTATATCTGTAATAAATAAATTAATTTGGGTTAATATACCAGTTAGTAAGTATGAACTCTACTGCTCTAATTTTAGGTTAATAATTTAGACTAAGATTGTCATAATTAGTGATTAATACAATGATGACCGAATCTCACATATAGTATTATCTCTAGTTTGGGTACACGGTTCATTTTGACCAAATTTTAGATAATATTTGTCCTAAATTCAATCAATAAACTAGTTTAACTAGCGTAACAAAATAACCATTTATTTAAATACTTAAATAGACTATAGAGTAGAGAGAATAGAGAGAGATATTATGAAATTAATAGGCGTGTTGGATTAACCTTATTTTAAAACATCGGTCATTTACCCCAAAACGGCACAGATATTCAATATCACAAAAAATAAAACAGACTCCTAAATGAAGATAAATATACAGATGTCTTTTGTTAGTAAAATGACGTATTTTTATGCAGGTCAACTAATTTATTGTTAAAAGTGACAATAACAACATTCCAAATAACATAACCAAACTAACAACTATTGTTTTTGAACAGACTTGTTTTATTCTAAGACTTCATTCAATGAATGAATTAATGGTATGTATACGAAAAGGTCGACTTGAAGGACTAAGTGTGGAAACCAAACACACAACATAGAACACATAGAAGGATCATTGCATTGTATTTTTCGCAAAGACAGGTTAAAAGTACCTGAATTTCAGCAGAATTCATAATCCGTACTAATATTAAAAATGCGAATGATTTCTGTGTGTCGGTAACCTTTGCACACATTTACCACAGTAATGATAGTGTTATGAAAGACAGAAAAATAGGTATCCTGGGACCTGGAGAAAGACATAGATAGCCTACTTTTCTGTATAAAAAAACAAATGATGAGCAGACGAAGGCTTAATTACGACCCTTTTCCAAAGATGGCCTTAAAGTACTCATACCAGAGTTTAATTTGGCATAGCATAATGGATACGCACCTAAAGAGCTAGGTAGTGCTGGTATAGTAGGAATGTGGCTTTCCCAACTGCCGTTGCCGACGGGTTCTGGCTTGAACTGGGTCATAACCTGCGCTGTTTTCACCAAGTCCACGCCGTACTCTCCTGACGCAACCTCCATTACTGGAAAAGAAAGGACAAGTGTAAAGTTAATACTATTATTATACATTTTATTATACAGAGTGGCAGGGACATCGACGTGCAAACTGTTACCATGGATTCAGCACATGATTTTGAACCACTTACGTAGAATTAATTAAAAAAAAAAAAATTGCGGTTCCATACATTTTGAAAGAAAGAAAGAAAAAAAAAGTATTTATTTATTTTATTTCTTTCTTTATTTATTTTTGGGAGTCTAGAATCATGGGCTGAATTAATGGTTACAGTTTGCGCGTTGATGTCCCTGCCACCCTGTATACTGCATGAATAAGTACTTTGTATGATCTCACAAGGAATATTAACTACCGGCAAAATACCTGCCTACATTACCTATGATAGATATCTGTACAAGTATGACTGACATGGCTCATCTACATAATAGGATATTCTCAGTACCCCTAGTCGTAATTAATCAATCATGTGAATGAGCAATGTTGTGGTCTATTAGACATGCAAATGTAGGTGTTGTCGCCAAGCGGATGATGCATTTGCGATAAGCTACAGATTATGTCATTAAAGAGAAAGAACGTGTCACTTCATACATTAGACGATTTGTTCATTCCCTGATTTACTTTATAGGTGTAGTAAAAAAGCTATGCATTTTAAAGCGTAGTTTTACATCCAACAATCACAATTACATTGTCAGATACCTACGAATGTAATATTTCATTTTGAATAATTAAATGGCGATGGATGAGATCTACATATTGTTATGAACTTATGATGTATTTATCATATAAAGTGGTAAAGGAAAACATTTATCAATGTACTTTTTTAAATAAATACATTAAAACCAGCAGGAATTTATCAACATATTGAAGACTAGCATTTGGCATAATGTGGAACTACTATTTGAATAGTAGTTCCACATTAGTTCATACTATTTGAATAGTCGTTCCACATTATGTCATGGAGAAAATAAGGAAGTTAAGGACGAATCCAGTTTGTAGCAGGAGAAGTAGGCACTACTTTCTAATACTGATTTATATATAAGTGATTGCATCAACCTGTGGACTGTGTGATTATCTGTCTGTTAAATATAGACTCGTTAAAACAGTTAATTATTATGATAAATCTTAGACAGGTTGATATGAGCAATTAAAAATATTATTACTTAATTAAAATTATATCTATGTAGTTCTCAGCTTAACAGTATCGCATCCTCTCTCCTAAATATTTAAAATATTGCTGTGCCCAACAGGGTCCATAATTGATATTATTTATTAATACTTACCACCCGTACCTATGTGTATATTATGGATGGCAACAAAGATTAATTGAATGGAATTGAAGTGAGGAACTCTGCATATTTTAAGGGTTATGAAGTGAAGGTTAAAGCCAAGCTGACATTACAGCCGCAATGGGCCGCAGAGCAACGCATTTTCATTTATTTATTTATTATTTATTTATATCTTACCTACAACTACCATTACAGATCAGCGATCCAATGCGATAGCGAGGCCTCATACAAAGAAGTGCGGTGCAGACCGCATGTAGTGTGCGTTAGTTCATAGAAAATGTATGAAAGTGATGAAGGAGGATTTTTGCAATGCGTTGCTATCTGCTTTATCCTTAAGTACTGTAATACCCAACTTTTGAATACAATCATTATTTCAATTTTCATTTCTTAATATTTTCATACCGGAAAACTGACATTATTTTCTGTCAAATTGGACTTAGCAACCTCAAAATAATCTCTTCAATAGCAATTCCATAGTCTTTCTTCAAGACAAATTAAAATTTTACTCGAGTAATCAAATAATTCATACGAATTACAATCGTAAATTAGTTTCAATAGTGTCCAACAGTTCGACATTTTGGTCAGATGGACGATTAGACGTATATAACAAGTGGTAACTACCACTATGTGTATTTCTATATGGCCGGAGACCTTATGGGTATTAAAATATTCGATTCGTGTACAAAGATGAACAGATAGCCATGCTAGGAACCTAATGTGTCACTCATATATTTATTTATTTATATTTAGCGCAGTTAGAGGACTTGGATTCTATAATCATAATAAAACGTATGTTTGTTTGTTTGAACGCGTTAATGCCTGGAACTAACAGTCGGATGCAAAAAAATACTTTTTGAATTTGATAGCCCAGTTCTTGAGGAAGGCTATACACCGTGAAATTTTGATCGTTTTAATCCTTAAAAGGTAATAAGGTAATCATCATTATGAACAACTTTTACTACGAGACCAATCCTGAAATCGTGAAAAAAAAATCAGTTAATCCATAGATTTATGTTCGCATAACTCGACATAATGTATGGATCAACAGATTTTTTTTTCACAGGTTGAGACTGAGATCAGACTGTGAACGTTCTTAAAATTACGGGACCTGCCCCCCTTTTCTGTTCTTCATTTTTAAGCAAACATAGATAGATAGATTTTGACTTTTTAACCACATGACATTTCAAACAGCAATATGTATAGCATTATGAATCAACTAGGTTTTAATTTGAGATCTTCTTACTTACGACGAAAATGCACACAGGATGTTTACATTTCCGTTTGTTAAACATTGTATTTTATAAACAAGTTCGTTGATCTGAAGGCTTAAAGTCACTTCTGGGCGTGAGATAATACAATGACATTTTTTTGGCTTTAGATAAGCCATTAACAGCTTATTTTTGTTTTATGCAAATTTTTTGTAGGTATAATAATATATATTGTACCGAAATCAGCTTGAAATTTATGTTTACCTTGTTCAAAATACAACATATAACAAATATTGGTTTAAAAAAAAACTGTCCATTTTTTGAGCCCGACCCGCGCCTTAAATATGTTTTAATTTTTTGGAAAAAAAAATCATCAAATGAATGTCTTCGACCTTGCTAAAATAAAGCTAAAAAATCGACCTTCATAAAATTCTGTCCCTGAAATCACTCAATTTTGGAAATTATGAAACTTACATTCGATTAGATTCGAGTTTTAGGAAAGAGAGGTAAAATAAAGAGGATAAATAAACAATGATACTCACAGAAATCAGCCGGGTTATGATACGGTGGACATCTTAGCCCCGCGTTGGCTAAAGCCGGCACGAGACTGACCCTGGGTCCATTGTACAGAGTCCTTCCTTCTTGCAAGCAGTATACGGTGTCAATCTTTTCGAAGATCAGGGCTGAAGGCTGGTGGATGGTGGCAATGAGCGTCCTGCCACCCCTGGCTAGGCTGTTCAGTAGAGCTATCAGGGATGTGGATGCTGACGAATCTAAACCACTGTAGAAAAAAAAATGAAATGAGTTATTTGAAGTGTGAGTTATCAAATGCGTTAATACAATACTTAATAAAATGTTTTTGTACGCATCTGTTGATATGCTGCTAAGATGGAAAAGACACATCGCTAATTACAATAAATTCAATCAACTCTTAAGAATACAACAATTACCAAGTACCCAAGTAATCACGTTAGTATTATTCACTAAACTTCATGTTGACATCAAGGATGGGACATAAACTCCAATGTCAAGCCTGTCATACATGTCATTACGGTTTTCCTTATGGCAAGTTAAAATCATGGATGTTTTGCGTTCATCCCGTCCGTGGCCGATTTTTGTGACAATACTCCATTGTTTGGAAAAACAAACCGCATATCTAATCGAGGAATCTCATCATTATGACGTCATTGGCATGGAGTCGCAGGCACACCTCACGTAGACCAAACCTAGCATGAACTAACGCACGATTAACACGCACCCGTGCGTGCGTGTAGTGTTTAGTAGTCTTACCTATTTTTCTTGGGCTTAAAGTTCAACTCATAGAAAGTACTTTACTTTATTATTCACTAGCGACCGAGCTTTACACGGTTTTTACAACTTGAATGAATATTTCTTTATTATTGTAAAGTTTAGCATTCAAGTAGGTAGGTACTACGTATAAATTAACCTTCCGGAATAAATTATCTAAATAGTGTTGAAAACCACAACGCTTCTGAAGAACAGCGCGGTCAAACAGACAGACCCGAAAAGCGCGTTTGTAAATTGGCTTTGGGTTGACAATATTATTGTATATTATTAATAATTAAATTTTATGTTCTGGTTTTGTAATGTTAATTACCGAACATAAGTACCTAGTATTGTATACATTCAAGTATTTTTTTTAAATTGAACAGACAGCTGTGCTGCTGGGGAGTTTGTTGCGCCACTTCTTCTTCCCAGCAATAGCACTAGGAAGTGGTGAAGGGCGGGCGTTTTTGGGGGACTGTCTTTTGTAATTTTGACGTTCAAAAAGTGCTGATTCTCAGCCTAATTTGAATAAATGACTTTTGATTTTTGATTTTTGATTGACCATGACCATGAAAATGGTGATTGAAGGTTATATTAGGATGCAGTCAACTGTTTCAGTTTCGATAACAAACTATACGTAACTATGTAGTTCGTTACGGAACATGAATCGTGATAATTGACAAGTCCGGCCTTGTGTATCCAAATTGTACCTACATAGATAAGTACTTGTTTACATGTATCTTTTCCCCTTAAACCAATCTATATCTATCTGCGAAGGAAAAAAACTGCTTATATCTAGGATTTAATTTTAATATGCATGAAGATACTTACGTAGTAGGTTCGTCTAAAAACATGAGGGAGGGATCAGACAGAAGTTCCAATGCTACGGCAAGACGTCTCCTTTGACCTCCCGAGAGGTCCCGGCATAGAGTCATGGCTGTGTTGCTCAGACCTAGTAGGGCAAGGATCTCGTACACCTGAAAGAAGTTCTCGTTTTAGATCGCCTGCTTTTGATGGCAAATTATAAGTGATATTTATTTCCGTAAGTAGGTTTGTATAAACTTGATGAGGTTGGTGTTTCCTATCCGGCAGGTAGTCTGAGTAGAAAGTAGAAACACCTAAACAAACTTAGAAAACAGTCTTTTTTAAAGTACAAACGTTGTCTTGAACAGATCATGTGAGGAATACGCAGATTAGCGTCTGAGAGGGTCTTGCTTTTAGTTCATGAATGAAAGGGTTTAACCTCAACAAATCTACCACAAACATTGTACGTGTACGTAAAGTGTACGTAATGGCACATGGCAGGGGCCACTTTCGATTTGGTAGGCCGTCAGATGTTTGCCAAACGATTACGTAAAAGATTTGAATAATGTCTTCCGTTTGTTAGGTCTTTAATTTACATGCAGCCGAGTAGCAGACTAGTCTATTCACTTGTTTGTTATCTATCATACTACAGTGTTTACTTTTGTGCAAGTGTCCTATTGTTTTTATACAAGGTGTAGTTTTGCATCCTCGTCAAATTCAAGGAGGTAACAATGCTAATACTGATTCTCGACACGAATTAATAAAATAAAAAAATAAGAAGGTAATTTTTTTTTCTAATTTTCGTAAATCGGTGTGTGTGGGACACGCATTTTAAAACGCGGCCTGTGTGAGACCGCACTGCTGCCCTTTAACGATACCGTAACGCAATTCTGTTCTTAGAAAGTGGTGTATTCTGAAATACTGTCTAACTTAAATAACTAAAAAAACAAGTATGCATTCATTATTTACCAGGGATCGTAATTTTATTTGATTATTTATGTCTTCCATAAATAATCAAATAAAATTGGCGAGGGCAAAACAACAGCTTAAATATATTTGTATAGTTAGTTACATATTTAATTTAGTACCCAGTGTAAATAGTTAGTTGTATATATTTACTTCAAATTATTTACTGATACCAAAATAAATGTCATACTACAGGTCAAGATATTGTAGGTAGAAAAAGACAATGTACCTTCTCTTTCCTCTCTTGAGGCGTGAAGTCAGCCAGTTTAAGGGCAGCGGCAAGAGACATGGCTTCATACACGGTGAGGTGCGCGCGCAGGTCGTCGTGTTGCCGGATGTACCGCGCACCGCCGCGGCCCGACGACTTCGATGCGCACCCGCAGATACCGTTGATGGCTATCTCGCCTTTAGCACCACGTGTTCTGAGGAGAGAATAATGTTTTATAATAGTGAATAAACAATAGAAATGAAGTGCACATATTAACTTATGAATGCTTAATAAAGGTTAATGAACTATGAGGCGACTTCATTTAGTATAAATTATTTACGTAGAGGCCAAATAGATAGTGTCATATTTTAGTAGGTATCGGGAAATAACTTTCAAGAGTTTATTGGTTTATCTAGGGAAGGATTTGGTCTGACATAATGCACAGGCAGCATTTCGTGTTGATGTACTAAGACGCTATAAAGACGCTACGAAATCGCTACAAAGACACTGCGTAAAAGACGCTTGACGTACCTACTCAAACTTGCAACGAACGTTTACGTTGGACCAACGCACAAAGTGAAATCAATTTGCAATTTGCTCGGAATTGTACACTTGTAAAGGTTTAGTTTTGACTACATAATTGAAGGATTATTGATTAGCTTAGTCAGCATAATGTTCCCACTGCTGGGGCTAAGGCCTCCTCTCTGCGAGAGGGAGTGGGCCATAATCCATCACGTGGGCCCAGTGCGGGTTGATGGACGACTCATGTCTTCGAATTTTTGGTTCCAGGACATGCCGGTTTCACCATGTTTTCCTTCACCGTTTTGAGAGCAGTGGTGATGAAGTTATATACAACGTGTTTTTTTTGATATCCCATAATTCTAGGGGGTCATTGTACTCATCATTATGAACTATGTACTTTTACTATTGGACCATTTGTGTTCGTATAACTCGTCAAAATGTAGGGAACACCAGATTTTTGTTTCGCGATTTCGAGTTTGGTCCCATAGTAAAAGTTGTTCATAATGATGAGTACAATGACCCCCTAGAGTTATGGGATATAAAAAAAAACACGTTGTATACAAAATAAAGTGCCTGCCTAAGTTTGAACTCACGACCTACAAATCGTAAGTCAAAGCCGATACCACTGGACCAGCACTACTCCCTATTGAAGGATTAATGGTGGCAAATAAAACAAAAAAAGAGTAGGCAGCGATAACCTTTTTGCCAAAGGATAACAATAAATTAATAAGTAGGTACCTAAAGGCTGGGGTTGTATAAAGCAAGAAATAAGCATATATGCATCATAAAGACAAGACAAATGGGTGGTGGGTATGTAATGATCATTTTGGCATAGGTATTATTATACAAAACATTAATCATTGGGATCAATATTACAACCTAGTATCAATATTATTTAGTTTTATTATTTGTTTATTTATTTTATTATAGTTTAATTATCACTGGCTGAAAGCTTTAATGCATTTGGAATAAGAAGAAGTTTTTTCATAATTTTCGGATTTTTCTGCAGTTTTATCAAAGTCCGGGTCGAGGGACAGAACTGTGGTTGTTTAAATATAAATAAATGGTTTAAGATATCAGCTGATCTTTGGCCAGACGATATTATTCGGTTGTTGGACCTAATTAATGAAGTTTAGTGCTCACGTGTTTTACGAGTACCTACATTTAAATGTATTTAAGTAAACAAAGAATTAGCATCGCCATACAACGTGGCAATGCTGCCAGCCTTTTGACGAATTTTTTGATGCCCTATGATTCTTTTTTCATATAAATGTTCATATTACTAGTTTAAATGTTAGTAAACGAACATTAAAAGTGTGTGAAATAAAGTAAACACAATCACACAATGACATGACTCATACTTACTGATTTCCTGATAAGCGGACTTGACTACTAATGGAAAATTACTTCACGATGGAGTTGCCAAATAGATCACTGTTTTTCATAATAATCTGTTTGACCGTGGAGTAAGTACTTAATTCATTTCAATCTTTCACTATTTTCTAGCTAGTACGCATATATGCAACATTTCGCACATAGTAATAGGAAGAGAATTGTCAAAATTGGCACAAAATCGATCATAAGAGTTATTGTGTAAGTAGGAATTCCAATTAATTATGGAATACAGCATGGATTAATTTACTTTAGACTGTAATATAACTATGACAATGTATTCTAACTGTCTACGAATCATGGGTTTTGAACTGCCTTCTGAGTTATAATTATATACTCCATTTTTTGTTGTTATATTTATGCAACCTTATGCAAATTGGTCATAGACAAAATATGGAGTCTTTAGGTACATAGGATTAAAAGCTGTTTTGCTAAATTACCATCCTATCACAAAGCAAAAATGTAAAAATCATAGGATTCTGAGAGTGAGTTTTGTATTGAACAATGGGTCACCGAAGCTAAAAATAAAACGAATATAGTGTAGTCATATATACCATAAATACCTATGGGCTTATTATAACATGACTCACGAGTTTTCCGGTTAAGTACTCTAGATGAGTAATCCTATTGTTTTCATATTCAATGGTAATTATTACAGAAGATATGTTTGTACCGCTAAGACAAACTGTTCCCACAAAGATCAGTAGGATGTTACTGAACCGAAAGTGTGTTTTATGACAATACATAGATCATAATTTTATAGCATTTATCTATGCAATTTTACACTAAGTTCAGTTTAACCTACAGCCAAAAGTTATTCTTCTGCTTCTTTTCGTATCGATGGTTCTCTTCCTCGTGGTTTTTTTATATCGTTTGAGCCCAGTAAGTAGCCACGTAATTTTTTTTTTTTGGAAAAACTCTTTGCCACACTAGGAATTTCTCCTGTATCGTGGGTGCGTTTACAAACATTTAAACTCACATACACAAACAGCCAGACCCGGAACCACTACTTGTAGGTCATACAAATATTTGTTCCGTGCGGGAATCGAACCAGCGACATGCAGCGCAGCAGTCAACCGTGCCGTCAGTGGCATATTTTAGGTCATCCAAGGTGCAGGTGAACGGAAATTTTATGTATGCCTCCTATTACGTGGACTTGTTATTATTTTATTATTATTATTTTTGTTTATTTAAGGTAAGTTTACAAAAATCTTGCTTATAAGCTATGTCGCAATACTATGCCACAAAACCGTTTTCACGGCTTGTCTGTGGGAACGGAACAAACAGTACAAAAAAAAAACCAGATTTAGGTACAAGTGCGGACACTTAATTTCCATTTAATAACCTTACAAAGTAGGTAACAAATAAACAAACATGGTTTACAAACTCTTGAGAAAGAACAGTTTAAGTAATTTGGCAAATTTCCCTTTTATTTTGCCGAGTTCTTATATCAGCAGGCAAATGGTTGAGAAGGTAAGGTACTCTTTTATCAAGCGTTCGGTCGCCAAAATAATTCCTTATTCTCGGTACATAAAATAACTAACTAGCGAGTTACGCTCCCAGCCGCCGTGACTGTTAACCAGAAGTAGGTATTTATGTTTTAAGCTGATATGAAGAATTTTACAAATTTTAAATAACTTATTATAATCATCTTTACATTTGTTCCTGGTTTTCTTACTACTAATTTTTCTAATAGCTGGCAAAATGTGGGCGTACTAAAGGAAAAATTCTGTCTAAACCTTCGGCAAGACAGGTGGCTTTAGGGATTAAGGCTAGACGACAGATTATTCTCATGTTGCCCACGATAGCATGAAACAGATACTATAAGTTACTAAACTACTTATCGAATAGTTCCCCATTCTCATTCAAGGATTAAAAAAAAAAAAAAGTGTTCTAATCACGTATTCAGTTACAACAGATCCAACAGATTAGTACAGTCACGATGGTGGAAACTTTTGCTTATAAATACCCATGACTGTCGTAGGTATTCCCATGACAAGAGCTTACCGTACTTTTGAAGACACCGAGGTGTTAATGTGATCTCTAAGTTCGTCAACGAAGATACGGGCCCGTCCGAAAGTAGTTGTACCGTATGAACTAGTGCCAAATTCAAGTTTTCGGACAGGCAAAAACACATCGGGCGTAGGGACAACTGTCAAATAATGTTGTTGTTCATGTTTAGTTCGGAAACAGAACTAGTCTTATGTCCGTAAGTGATATGGAGTAGGATACGCTTGTAAGTTCGTCCGAAACTTTGGACTTCGTGGTTAGGGAGTAGACCCCCAGAATTGACAGTGGTTACTTTGTTCCTATTTTTAATCGATTTACAAAATCCTTTTTATCTTTCGAATGGTGGTTTATTATCATTATTTCCCCACACTTATTACTTTTGTAACATCTATAATACTTTATAGAATGCAGAATGCAATACTAATTAATACCATGAATATTTGTTCAAGATTTCCACACCTATGTATGTGGAAACTTAGCAATAGAGTACCCACTTTTTATTTGTCAGTATATTAAGAGGTTTATGAATTTATCATTCGGACCTTGGCAAGGCTTTACCTACTAACTAGTAATCAATTGTGTCATGGTCATCATAACAATGCCAATGAGTCAAATGCGTCCTATTCCTGAAAATATTTATTTATACCTATGTGATTTGTATGCAGCGAAATAAACTTCGTTCAACCGGGTCTCCCACGACACCTCATGACTTTTTTTGCGATAATTGTGATCGAAAAACTAGATCTTGAAGACTTTTAAGTAATTTTGAGAGTTGGCTCTCTGATGCAAGGTCGATTCAAGTTGAAAAAAAAGAAAGTTGTTGAAAGTTGTGCTCTTATCTGCGCAGATGCGAAATATTGACACATACCTTACATAATACATGCAAAATTCGAAGATTTTATTCTTATAATGGTATCGTAATACTTACGAGTAACCAGCCAAAATGTTGAGGAGAGTGGTCTTGCCTGCTCCAGATGGGCCCATGATGGCTGTAAGTTGTCCAGGCTTGAATGAACCAGATACATTCTTTAAAATCTGCTTGTTTTCTGCAAAGAAAGAAAGGTAAGGTGAGAAACAAGTTGGTCAGGAATGTTTTTCTTTTCTGTTCTATTCTAAATAAACTAATATTATAAAGAGAAAAGACTTGATTTTTTGTATGTTCATTTGTTACGCTTTCACGCTTAAACGGCTCATTTGGATGAAATGTGGCACATGGGTTGACCATGACCTGGATTAAGACATAGAACACTTTTCACCCTGATATTTGCATGGGATCCAGACTTATGCGGGTGAAACTGTGGGGCGCAGCTTGTTGTTTATAAGGTACCTACTAAGCTTCTGACCGCGACTTCGTCCGCGTAAAATGCAAAAAGAACTTTTCAAATACGACTGGTAGTTGCAGATTTTATTTTATTCAAATATATTATAATAAGATTTAATTTGCGTTCAAACAAACAAACTCTTTAGCTTTATTATTATACAATATGTAAGTCACTTTTCCTAGGAGTGTATGATAAAATGGCCACAGTCTAAACAAGTATAATCTGCAGTTATAAAATCGTACGATGTAGTCATTTCTGGAGTTTAGCAATGAATTTTTTTGGGTCTCGTGGTGATAGCAAGTTCACTGTACTTCATTATCTCGGCCAGTAGAGCAACGAAAAGAAAAACAGACAAAACCACTATATTCGTTACTGGTCTCGTTGTAAGTATGCCTCGTTTCGGTCCTATGGTCGGGGTCCGTTATGGTAGTTTTTTAAATTGTATACAAAATTATGGCCGCACAAGTGGATCATAGAAAGGTTTATAACAGCATGACTAACAGAGCAGGAAATAAAAATACTAATGTGCATCGTTATTCACTATTATAAATTTTATTTCTGCCTGTGCGACTCCGTCCGCGTCAAATTTTAAAATATAACATATCCTATGGAATGCGTCAATAGCATAGCTTTCTATCATTGAAATAGTTTTTGTAATCGCATCAGCAGTTCTAAAGATTACCCTCTACATACAAACTCACAAATTTGACCTCTTTTAAACATATTATTAAGTAAATAAAAAAAAACAAAAGTGTACCTGTACCAACAAGGAGTAAACAACATGTTTTTATTTGATAAGCATCATAATATACGAGTACCTACCTAACTTTCCTGTTATAATATAACCAAGCACCATACAAATAGCCGTTGCTTTATTATACACAATCAGTACCTACTTATAACTTGCCAAGAATCCCAACTAAGCCCTAGTATCTACCCACGGGCGATGTCTCAACGCGGCGATTTTTTATCGCGCACTGAATTTTCAACGTAATGCTTAGTGCAAAGAGTTGAAAATCTAACAGTGTATTTTTTTGACGCGCTGGGATGCACTCTGTTGGATTTTCTATGCTCGGCTGAACACACAGTTGTGCACAATACTTAAAATAGTCATGTTAAAAAATCGCCCGTGCTTACCTGGGTTTTTACCAGCGGCTTCGCCCGCGTGGAGGTCAGAAATTATCTCACGGAAACGTACTACCAGGATAAAAAGTATCATATGTGTTAATCCACGTTATAAACTATCTGTGTGCCAAACATCTAAATCCGTTGAGGTGTTTTTGCGCGAAAGAGTAACAAACATCCCTACATCCCTCCATCCATCCATCCATCCATACAAACTTTCGCGTATATTTTTATTTTATTTTTTTAAATGTTTTTTTTAAGTTACATTGCCCCACACTAAGAATGTCTCCTGTGTCGTGGGTGCGTTTACATACATATAAACTCACATACACAAACAGCCAGACCCGGAACAACTAATTGTAGGTCATACAAATATT
Organism: Apamea crenata; assembly: GCA_949629185.1. Taxonomy (NCBI): domain Eukaryota; kingdom Metazoa; phylum Arthropoda; class Insecta; order Lepidoptera; family Noctuidae; genus Apamea; species Apamea crenata. Next base: position 8,335,262 of record OX451360.1, on the reverse strand, counting down.
TGTTCCGTGCGGGAATCGAACCCGCGACACGCAGCGCAGCTGTCAATCGCTTAACCACTGCGCCAACCGTGCCGTCAAATAATATTAGTAGGATAGGATATATATTGTAAGTACCGTAAGTATAAAGCCTCGAATACACTAGGGGACTAATGGAGCGACATGTTGCGGAACATGGCGCTTGACAACTATGTGGATGTCCCAAGAGAATGTCGCGGAACATTTTGCAGGCCTACAATTGGCGCGACACTGACGTAGGACGCGTGCGCTCGCTCTCGGAGCGGGAGCAAGCAACATGTCCCGCGTCACGTAAAATGTTGCAGAACATGTTGCGGCACATTTTGCAATGTTGCAGCGACACGTAGATTGAGTGTTGCGCGTCATGTGACGGGACAAAATGGTCCCTAGTGTATCCGAGGCTTAAAGTAGATATCTATGTGTGTTCCAATATTAATTCATAAATATATACTACATACTTACATCCACAACGGAAACTATTGATCAAGCTAAAACTACAAATCACATCGAATTAAAAGCAAATTACCGAGTAATTGAATATCCAATTTGCATCATAAATATGTGATTTATTAAAGGCAACAAATCAAACAAATAGATTTATCGAAGTTTATTTAACAGGACCCTCGTCATCCATTCGTGCATTTATTTATTGTAGTATAGCTTAATCAGCGTAAAGCGTTCCCACTGCTGGGACACAGGCCTCCTCTCTGTGACAATGTACCGAAATCCACCACGTGGGTCCAGTGCGTGCCGGTAGATGCCTCATGTCTTCGAATTTTTGGTTCTAAGACATGCTGGTTTCCTTCACCGTTTTGGGAGCAGTGATAATAATTTACAAAGCAAAATTGTAAAATCACAGCACCGTGAGAGTGAGTTCAATTTTGAACAATGACTCGAAGCTAAAAATAAAATAATTATACACCGTTACATTTTGATAGCGTTATCCTAAAAAGGGGTCATTGTACTCATCATTATGAAAGACTTTTACTACGAGACCAAACCTGAAATCGTGAAAAAAAAATATCAGTTGATACATAGATTTATGTTCGCATAACTCGACTCGTATGGATCAACTGATCAAAATTTAATGGTGTATACGTAAATAAAAATTAACTCTTCGTTAGAACTTTTCGAGACAACATTATTAAATGATGTCCGATTGAATTGTATAGGTAATCTATGCCGTAGTAGTAAGCACGATACTGTCGAGAAGTCTCCATCGTCATAATCTAATTCTAGAATTCCCAGACCTCTAATGACATTGAGAAAATTCTTGCTCCACTCTGCGGTGCGGTTTATTTACCTTTATTTATATTAATAAACGGAAGTTATTGGAAAATAATTAACTGCAATATAACAGGAAGACGTTACCGCAAAGTAAACAATATAGGTGTTATTTTTTTTTTATTCTTTGACATCTGACATAAATTACTCTTTTCCACATTAGGGCCTTGGGTTAAAGGGACTATTGTTTTTAATCAGACAAATAAGTACGGAAGTAAGTATTAACACTTCAAGTCAAGATAGACGGACATATTGTTTTGTGTATACTGATCCAAAAATAATAAATCAATGCTTAGTTACAAAAGTCAAATATTTCTAGTGTGCACCAAACAAGTGAACTAATACATAAAAAGTCGTAGTTTATTAAAAAATAATAATAGTTCTTTAATAGCGGCGTAACTATAGCCTTTGGGGCCCGTGGAAAATTCATGAGATAGGGCTCTCAATGTAAAGAAGCTCAACCAACGCTGTAATTAGTATTAGTAGTTGTTCCGGGTCTGGATGTTTGTGTATGTGAGTTTTAAATGTTTGTAAACGCACCCACGATACAGGAGAAATTCTTAGTGTGGGAGCCCACACTAGGATTTCTTTTTTTTTCGTAACCCTACTAAAAAAAAAAGCATTTTTTTACTGACACTTCGACCGCGAAGGTACACAATCTATGTGAACGAGACGTAGATTTCGTAATTTCCCACAAAATTGAATACCTCACTGCTTCGTTGGTCTAGTGGTCGAAAAAACTTTGCATTTCTATACTTATGTTAGGATCCTCCTGTGCTCATGGCCCTCTCGGGCCGGGGGCCCCATATGACTGGGGGCCCGTGGCATTTTGTCCCTCCTGCCACCCTATTGTTACGCCCCTAACGCTTATTCAAATCATAAATACAAATGTAAGTACATACTTAGTTATTTAATTCAGTACCTAGTGTTACTTGTACCACATTTTATGCAAGACTCAAAGGTTAAAACTATTTTTAGAACAAACTGAAGGAAATGTCACTTGTATTTCATCTGTTTTTTAGATTGCAGTTAATGTTGTACTAATGATTAATAAGCCGAGTGTTCAAAACACACACTAATTGATTGTCCAATTACCTTATTGAGTGCTATCAAAGTCGACGTAGGTAGTTGTAGTCAGTTAAATCGAAAATCATATTAAAATCGGATTCAAATAATTAATTACATGACAGTTTAAATTCCTCTACGTACAACTATTGACGTAACACAATGGAAAAGTTAACTTTGTTTTTGATTGATTCCTACAAATAATTATATACATATCGTTTTCTAATTAAAACATAGCGTTAAAATTATACCCGTCTACTTTATAATTTCTTCTTAATGTCTTGTTTGTGTCTTTTCCTAAGTCATGTCATAAACATAATTAGGTATGTTCATATACATAATTACTATGCACTTACATTTTATGATTTTCGACAATAGTGTTTTTTACATATCCTGAGAATTTTAGTCAGTTTTTTTTTTGTGTGGAATATAATATTATGAGATAGTAAATAACAAAACGCTAAGCTTACGTATATTTTCCGTGCCATTTTCTTTTTTTAAGTGAATGACCTTTTATAGCCATTTTAGTTTAATATTCTTTACAATTTTTATTACGGTTCGTTTGAGCTATGAAAGGTCGTTATGAAGAAATTAACTTGCATAATAGGCTAGTTTCCTAAAAAAATCTAATTAGTCCGTCAGTTAGATTATCAAAAAATATTGACCCCGTATTTTTTTCTTTTGTCAATTATATAAAAAATGATGAAGATATCGCCCGTTAAAGTTCCGCTTGACGTCACTTGCTTGCGACACTTTTGTAAGCAAGTGACGCCACTCCCAAATTTTGACGCGCTTTAATTTTTTTATTCTTTGTAATTTTTTGTTTGATTGACAAAAGAAAAAACGTACATGTCCATTAATTTTCGATAATCTAACTGACGGACTAATTAAAATTATTATTTTTTACCCAGGAAACTACCCTATTGAATACAAAACATTGTCGGCGATCTCATGCCCATTTGCCTTTCAACTGTTAATCAAAGGCAGAACATAATTAACTTGCAAATTCTGGAACAATCACCTCCGATTACAACGTAGAAGCCACACGATCTATAATTTGACTAATTATAGGTAAAAAGCAGGGAATTATTCTTAAAAGGACTGTCGTCATCATCTGCCTAGCTTTTTCCCAACTATGTTGGGGTCGGCTTCCAGTCTAACCGGATGCAGCTGAATACATGGAGCGACTGCCTATGACCTCCACAACACAGTTACTGGGTAATACGATATTACTTGGTAGGACTGGTTGTTAGACTTTCAGGCTTCTGACTACCCATTAAACATTAGCTACTTGTAAACGAATAGCGGCTAACTAATAAATATTTTGTAAAACCATCTGTGGACTGTCATGGAGTGAATTTCACCTATGAAATTGAACGGGATCAGCACATTATTCAAGAGCTGTCAGTGTCAATATTCCACGACAATGATGACACTGACAGCTCTCAAACGCGGCTTAGATGCACTGATAGCGTTACGTCATTGGTGAAATTCGCCCTTAGGTATTGGTCCAATTCTCGCAAGCCTGGTAGTAGTAGCCTGGAGTCAGGATTTGAGACTGATTAATGGCAACCAAAAAAAAAACCAAAAAATGGAAATAGGGATTAATTTTTATTTATTTGTATATAGATATAGCGGAACATGGATATCGACACACTTCACAGTCATTCTTTTCTTCATTTATTCACACTATTTATTTCCTAAATTTCAACATATACTTATTAGCGTCAATATTCTGTAATACAGATTAACATAAAAAATAATGAAATTATACGGTTTCCCTTCCTCTTCCACTGAAACTGTCGGTAACTTATTTTAAGTATCATGTTCCTCTACTTAACCGTTCGTGATTAGAGGATACAGGTCGGTGTTGTGTTACAACTGCCGGTTGCCTTGCGATTGCGAATATCGGTCTAGATAGGTTAGCAAACCGAAAAATGTATAGTTCCTGTATTAGTGTAGAATAATGTTGGAATTCCTATTTAGTAGATGAAACCTACCCCTTGGGCACCTGTCAAACCACCGAGGAGGAAGCGACTGTGTACGATTTTCTCGCTCAAGAAACGTAGTAAGTAAAAGAGATGTTTGTTTTTGAGTTGTGAGGTCGTGTGTTCGAACCTGGACAGGCGCTTTACTTTGTGTAAATAATTTCATCACCACTGCTCTCAAAACGGTGGACGAAAAGATCGTGTAAAAACCGGCATGTCCTAGATCCAAAAATTCGAAAACATAATTATGACATCCACCAACCCGCACTGGGCCCGCGAGGTAGATCATATATATCATTATATTACATATCATTTGCTTATTGTTGAAACGTCCCGATTTAGTATATGTAACATGGCTTTGTTTCTAACGAAGAATCACTGGCTCCTAAGACACAGGCACCTACACCTAGTTTAGGAGTCAGAGAATTAAAACTATTGTGACCTAGTTATAAGCCTAAAGCCGCGTACGCACGAACGAACAAAAACATGGTGAACACGATCATCGAACACTTTGTTTGCACGTGCGTACCACTAACGAACATCAAACACTGTGTTAGTTAGTGGTACGCACGTGCGAACAAAGTGTTCGATGTTCGTGTTCACCATGTTTTTGTTCGGTCGTGCGTACGCGGCTTTATATGCTCTTATTCTTTGGATACTGTATTGTGCTGGCTTTTGGTGAAATAAAGAATTTATTTATTTATTATTATATTATAGATTACAGCACACTCCGTCTCTGTGTCCCAGCAGTGGGAATATTATAGGTCGATTATGCTATGGTCTTAGGAGCCGAGCAAGTAAAAAAGCAGTAATAGCGCGAAATTTCACGCGGAGAAAGTCGCAGGCAGAAGCTAGTATGGGATATGAATGGAAATGGAAATGCGATAAGTAGGAATTTAAATATCGAAGCCAGTAGGTGAAGTTAGTAGGTATTATCGACTGCACACAATCCAATTATGTGTGAACCTCATGCTCTGTTGAACAAAATTCTACGAGCTGTGTTTCAAAACTATAAATGATTAAAGGTAATCTTTTTTAATTACAGTAACCTGTTGTTTGTTCTAGAAACTTGAGGAAAAATTACTGTGTTTTGAAGGTGAATGGTCAAGTTTAACATAACATAACATACAGGCGGCGGCAGGCATCTCTTCAACTCTCAACTTCTCTCAACATAAGTTGAGAGAAGTTGAAACCGCGGTGAAACCGCGGGGCGCAGCTAGTTACATTTCAGCCACGTGATATTTCAGCTGTTGATCGTTATTATGTAAAATCTTGAATCTAATAATTAGTATGCCAATAGTACCTAATAGTAACATTTGCATGAAACTATAAAAAATCTTGATTGTCGATAACTAACAGCTCAACAATACCAGTTGTCGTGATAAATAATTTATAATGTGCAAAAATCGATTGGCAGGCGGCGTGTCCGTGCATATGGGTATCTCATCACAATATGAATGAGGAAGTGATTTGTAAACATAGCCATTGGTATATATTAAATACTTATATGTGTACACCTAGGTACTTTAAATGATAAGTTGATAACTGACACTTATACAGACAGTTGTCGTTCATTCATAAACGTCGTGAAATAATTGTTTTCATTGAACACTTGAACAGTGGTGCATAGGAAATGATTGTTCAATAACAGAGCAGAGCACGCCTATATTTCCCGAAGGATTGGTCAGATGTGTACCTTTAAGTACACCCACGTGTCGCCATTATGTAAAAACTAAAAACCCAATAATACACCCGACCCGGGAATCGCACCCAGGACCTCATGCTCAGCAGTAGCTCCTGCAACCACCACTTGCACTAGTACAACGAGGCAGTTATAAGTATTATTATTTGCAAAGCCAATCTGAGCAGAAATTCGAGGAAATACGCACGACTTTTCAGTCTGTTACCTCGTTCAGCCCAATTATGCACACGGAATTCCACCACAGGTTTCGAGTCCCATTTTTCTCTAGCCTTACCATCAATGTAACACGACGAAACGAAATGCGTTTTGAAATTAGTTTCTTACTAACTTCTTTCTTTTTCTTGGAAGTCATCATCTGCGTAGCCTTTTCCCAACTATGTTAGGGTCGGCTTCCAGTCTAACCGGATGCAGCTGAATACCAGTATTTTTCATGGAGCGATTGCCTATCTGACCTCCACAATACGATACCCCTTGGTAAGACTGGTTGTCAGACTTTCGGGCTTCTGACGACCCGTAACGACTATTAAAGATCCACGAATGGCAGCCGACACCAACGGCTTAGCGTGCTTTCCGAGGTACGGAGGGTTCTAAGTATGTGGAGATGGTCAGCCATCCATGGACCAACCGCTTTTTCTTGGAAGTCAATTCCCAATTATCATTCAAGAGTTTTTTTTTTAGTTTCTATGCCTCTGCACCCGTGCTGGGAAAAGGTCTCCACAACGGCCTTCGTGGAACTCTTTTCCCGGTTAGTTAATGATTTTGTAATTTATTGGCCACAATGACATGCCATTAAATATAGTTTTCCACAATTAAGTATAATGTAATAGTGCTATGGGTTTGTTTATCAATATTTACCAATACTACAGTCGTTAAAAGTAGATGAGTAAACCAATTAGTCAGGTTTTTCTCAATCATCACCGTTTTGGTTTCGAAGTATTAAGAGCGCTTCTGCACTGCATCCGATCCAAGTTCATTCTGAATTGGGAATATTTTAAATTCGCACGGACAGAGTTCGGATCTCGTGCGCAATCCTTCTCATACAAATTTATAGTACTACTTCGGACCGACATTTCTCGGATTCGGATCGGATGCAGTGCAGAACCGCTTTAATGGCATATAATATGAAACACGTGCAAGTAAAAAAAAACTACACAATGAAAATATTGATAGCTAGGTACTCCTTCACGTTTAATAGTGCTATTAAAACGAATGTCCACGATTTTTTTGGTCTCTGTGTAGTGTGCATATTTACCAAAATATACCTAACGTTACATACTGTGTTATGAAATAGAACAATGAATACAAAGAAGCGTGACGGTGTAGTTTTTGACAATGTAGAACTGTTCAGTTAATTCTTTGACTATGTGAATTTTTGTTTAGATTACAAATTCCATTATTTTTTTTTTCGAAAGTAGGGTAGTGACGAAATCTGCGACATAGAAATGAAATTATACAAAATGTTTGTATCTAGTGTTATAAATGCGTAGTTTAGTATATCTACTGAACTATGCATTGGGAAATATATCTAATAAATATTATAAAATATCGTGTTTGTATTTTTAATGTAAATGTAATAAACAGTTGGATTATAATATATAATGAACAATTCTTATTATTTTTACGCTTTACAAGTATATAGCCTTCTAAGGACTAGGCTTTAATTAATTTCAACCTTGCCCAAGGTTTTTCTCTAAGTAACAATAGCAGTAATTAACAATTGAAAAGAAAAAGTTTTTTAACAAAATATGAGACATTATCTTGAGTCAGAAAGGTCCTTATATCAAGTTAGTTTAGAAAATTGATAATTCCAGTTTAATAAAAGTTACAAACAAACACTAGTTTGAAGCTTTTTGAGTTTCGTCATCATATTTTTAATTCTTTAACCTACATTTGCGTTTAGTTTGAAATGTGCTAAAACGTCTCACTTGATTACTGCGAAGTACTATTGGCGTCTCCACGACAACAGCGGAATTCACTGTCATTGCCTGCGTGTGTCTCGTAACTATGTATTACTTATCTGTTTCAAAAGTATTTGTTGAAAGTGTAAACAAACCCTGAGGTGCAAACACACTAGAATATCGGCAACCCAATATTCTAGTGTGTAATACGCAATTTGTAAGTGACATAAAAAATCGGCATCCACAGGTACATTTTTTTATTCGGTTGTTTACATTTTAATCAGATACTTTTGGAACAGACCATAGGTCTCGATTTGTAGCTATCGCAGCTCGGAACATCATTTCCGACCGGGGATCACTTCCTCTCATGAACCCCACATGCTCGTTATATACCTATTTACTAGGTAGGTATTGCTGTGATTGACAGTCGAACAAAATAAAATTCTTGGTAACTGTAGCGGTATCTCCAACGCAACATGCGAACTACGCGTCATAATGACATCACGCAAAATCCTGCATCTCGCAAGCAGAGTTTACCACGCAACTAGAATATATACAACGGCCCGACATGAATCATCGGGCAGTTGCCCGCCAGACACAAAACCCGTCTGGTCCGAGGATCCTCCCTTTTCTATGGACAACGAGTGAACTTTACACCCTGTTCCTCCTGTTCCTCATACGTCTATAGTAATCTAACCAATAGTTCTAATTTACCCTTTGAGCAACTTGCAATATGGTCAAATATTGTAAGATATTACGACAACGATCTACGATATTTACCGAGCAATAAATACTTCATACTACATAACTTATCGTCACGGCTGTATACCTCGAAGGGTTAGGGAGAGGTTTACTTATAGTACACCCACATTTAAAAAAATTCTAATAATTAAAATAATAAAAAAAATAACAATAAAATTATAATAATAAAAACCAAAAAAAAAGTTAAAGTAGGTAAAGGAAATTTGCCACTCTTGGCTAAATGTACACCTTTTGTAAACGTTTTTATTAAATAAAATTATTATTATTATTAAGTATTATTTCAATTTCATCATCACATTTAATTTCAGTTATTTATATGTAACATGTAATATGTCCCGGGCGAGCCCATTACCTTAAACCGGTCACAAATTCGAACTACATGTGTTCACAAACAGCCCTTTCTAATAAGCCACTGTTTTTACGAAACTTTGACATCGAAGCGTATCTGACGAAATCTTCAGAATAGATTAGATGTGACCCACATTAAGGTAAACGCATGTGACACGAACTTACTTAGACCTCAGTAATTAGTGGCACGTCTGGAAGTACGTGTGTGAGTATGTTGCAACAAAACCTTCATTAGTTGTATCCTTTACCTTTACAACTAATGTTCCTTTGGAACGACTAATTAGAATCTTGGGAAGTCAGTCTTCTAACGTCAAAATAATTCTAAATAATTTTCCTATTGAAGATGGCGGGATGAGCTCCAGCCTATCCCGCCATCATCATTCACTCATCATCTTCACTGTGATTGTGGGCCAATCCTCCAAGTAGCACAATCACAGTACACCGGGAAAAGTGGAAAGCGGAGGCCTTTGCCCTGCAGTGCCTTATAATAATAATAAAACTTAATAATTCATCAAAATAATTAATAAAATTTGCCTGATAATAAAACTAAGGAAAGTCGTGAACTTAAAACCATACGTTAAAATAGTAATAAACCATATTCTTTTCAAGGTATGTGGTATAGAATGTTTGTCTAATCTTGTCATTACCTATTAGTGTAAAAAAACTAGTGGTAATATTATCTATAAATACGTCAATATGTACGAAATCATAGCTTAGGTGCTTACCGGAAATTATCAAGATTACTGTTAAGTATTTTGATTGCTGTAGATAGTAGATAAGAAAATCGTAACTCATACAAGAGAGAATAATACCTACCTATATGAAGAAACAAATGATAATTAAAACTGTTTATTTTATGATTTAGAATCTTTAAAAAAAAATTAAGTACTTACACACATTATAAACAGACAAGAAAAAAAAAATAGAACAGAAAAATAGGTACAAAGGTGATGCTTATTTCACAAGAAATCTCTTCCAGCATACCTGCGATAGGACAATAGACAGAGAGGTGTAGACTGCACGTGAAAAAAAAAAAACATAAAATCATAAACAATTCACTTAATAACACTAAACAAATGTAATGAGAATATACTTACATACATACAAATAAACATACATACATAAATTAATAAAAAACAACATACATATTCAAATAAATAAATAAATATCACTAGAATGTTCAATTTCTATACAATCTACTTTTGAATGGTATCTGTCAGTAAGGGTCAGTTCACACCGAGATGCGACGCGACGCGACGCTGCGCGCACATTTTTAAAGAGTGACTCAAAATATACTTTATTTTCTACACGAAAAGGTACACATTGCATTGTGACTGTGAGAGTTCAGAATACGTTGCGCCGTGCAGCTCTCTCTTTTAAAGTGTGCACGCAGCGTCGCGTCGCGTCGCGTCTCGGTGTGAACTGACCCTAAGAGTAAATAGGTCAATATTGACTCCTTTATTCATATTGTATGTAGGACATCACTACTTGGCTTTAAAAGATCTATTGCTACAACAACAATAAATACACTTAAAAACTATTCCTCAACCAATTAATTAAATCAAGGTCACGAACAGCTCACCATTGTTATTCGACTAATTGTAAACAAATTGCATCATTTGTACAGCCGACCTTGCAGTTGAACTCAATATCGATATCACACTAATCACGGATATGAATAATATTCAATAAAACATTCAATTTATCGTTTTTTCTATCGATAGTTATGCAATGCGCTCGCGCTTTCATAACGGTATGTTGTGTAGATCTACGTCCGAGCGTTCGTAGTAAATGGCTTTGCTTATGTAAGCTTCGACTAATGACAAAACGAGTTGTAAAGAAATTTCTCGTGAGAATTCCAGTGTTATGCTTATGAGTTAGCACATGATAAACGCTAGTGTGTTCGCACACGGACCCCTCGCCACCGCTATCACACACACTCACTCACACACTGTCACATGACACGACAATTTGCCAGCGTGTTTCCAGCGAGGTGATTTGTGAACGTGATCTCTACGGGTATGAAGCGAGCTTACCGCGACATCCTCACGTGTTCTCCGCGTTTTCACATTTTTGTGAACTCGCTTGTCCCACTATCTCTTGTACACTCTCGTTACGCAAATGTTGCGTACATGCTGCGCACACGGCGTGCTCGCTACTCAAATGCAGCTAGCGCGTTAAACAATCGCCTCCCTGGAAACACGCTCGAAAATCGCCAGTGTGATAGGGCCATTAGTGGTCACTAACCCACATTTTGAGTGGTTGTAGCCACCTTTCAGATGGCTCTCGCTGCGTGCGTCACAAGTGGCGATTGCGAGTGGTCGTGTATAGTGAGCATTAGATGAAACCGGAAAGAGATGAGAGATACGTGTCTAGCGAAGAATTTATATAAATATTGCATACTGTTATGTATGTAGTACGAGAATAGTCTAATGACCTACAAATGGATGTTAAGAGCGAGAGTTATTATATCTTTAGCACAGTTCCGTGACTGGGTGAATGAATAAATAAAACAACACAAGCCACTGAAGAAGTTAGGAACTTGCAAGTTTAAAAATAAGCTCCTGGGGAAGAGGAGAATGTATGTAAGGGAAACTTCACCCCTGATCACTCCAATGGTGATTGAAGATAAAAAGTTGCGTGCAAAAGCTCGTGTCACATATAAAATGCATCTTTACTCTTTAGTCTCCACTGTTTGAGTCCGAAACCTGAAATAATCGAATCAGACTATAAACTGGTATTAGTAGACTATGCTAGTTTATAGTCTGGGAGTCTCGACAGTCATCTTAGTATAGTTACTAAGATGACCGTCGTAGTACAGTATACTGTGGTTGTAGCTGAAAACCTGTTTCTAGAGAAAGTATTACAGCTTTAGCACCTAAACTAAACGAATACAGTAATAAAACCTAGAGTGTATACAGAAATCCTGGTTGTGTTATTATCTATTTAGTTTAGTTTCAGTATCTTTGGACCCTCCGCGCCTCGGAAATCATGTTAAGCCGTTGGTCCCCGGTCCAGATGTCGTTCGTGAATCCTTGACAGTCGTTACGGGTGGTCAGAAGCCTGAAATTCTGACAATCAGTCTTACCAAGGGGTTTCGTATTACCCAGTAACTGGGTTGTGGAGGTCTGATAGGCAGTCAAATGTAAAATATTGGTATTCAGCTACATCCGGTTAGACTGGACGCCGGCGCCGACCCCAATATAGTTGGGAAAAGGCTAGACAGTTGATGAGCTTTGGAGAATGGACAAACGTTGCTTAAACCATTTTATTGTAGAAACGTGTTCTAGACCAATTGGAATATGTTTGTTCATAAGTTATAAGTAACAGAAGATATGAGGCAAGCGTTTTGTTGATTCGTGTTGTCATTCCATTAGTTTCGGTCGTTAGTTGTTATTGCCTAAGCTATAATGATGAAGATGAGTCTTTGACAATCTCCGTTGGGTTTCGTGAGAGTTTCTCAATCAATGACTATTTATAAACTCAACAAGTTTTTTTTATCAATTAATATTATAATAGTACAATGCTATTGTGATAGAAACCGGTAGTTAAAATTATAACAACGTTGGGGTTGAGATAATAATATGATTTAATTGGTTTTATTTTCGTCCTTTATTTACGTAGATAGTTCGTAGTCTATAAGTCTCAGAAGAGTAGCATCAGCAGTGCTGTTTACCATTTCCGCATTTTATGATGTTAACCATTATCAATTAAGTTTACAATTCTTTGTGAGAATCACTATGAAACATAGGTACTGTTTCTACTCCGACGTGGTTAACAGACACAAAGTACTTCCGTTAACATTACGTAAACCAACGGAAGCCAACTGTGCCAATACATTTGCCATCTTGCACGTGAGAAATATACCTGATAAGATGCTTTGTAATTTGTAATCAAACGTACGATTTTGCATGCTAAATTGATAAAGAAAAACTAAGTTATGGACAACGTTAATTCGTTAGATTCACCCTCACCGTACTTAGGTCGCGCGAAAAAGCCTCCATATTGAGAAAAGTGAGCACATACATCCTGCATGAAACGATAGATACGTTTTTTTTTTTGTTTTGTCTCTTTGTTTGTGCAGAATAAACAATTTTTCTCTATTTTTTCTTAATTTCAGTATGAGTGTGAAAACTATTCAAATGTCATTGTCAACAACACAGAACCGTGACTATCTTTTGACGAGCTCGGGTGAATCTTACTATATAAATCTATGGTTTTAGAAGGATTATTGCCAGAGTTTGTTCTGTTGAACCAAGAATCTACAAACGTAGCGTACTAGCGTAAGATCCCCAGCTTGATGGTCCGACGACCGTTAGGAGGCTGGGACCCACTGGATGCATAAGGCGAAGTATTGTTGTGACGGGAGGTCTATTTCTAGCGAGAGACTGCGATTGGGTGAGCTGATGCATGAACCAACATTATGAGTCAGTTTATTGGCAGTACTAAAACCCTTCCTTCCTTTGTATTGTTATTCAAGGAAAGCTGTTTTTAACCGACTTCAAAAAAGGAGGAGGTTCTCAATTCGAGGGTATGATTTTTTTTTGTGTGTTTGTTACGCGATTACTCCGCCAATTGTGGACCGGTTTTTCAAAATTATAATTTTCTTTTTGTTCGAAAGGAGATACTTTTGAAGTGGTCCCATAAAAAAATTATCAAAATCGGACAAGCGGTTTTTGAAATATCAAAAAAAATATCACAGCAAAAAAGTGAAAAATAAACACTTTTACACAAAAAAAAAACGACCGACTTCCATAAAAAACACTACAAAGTGAAAAATAACTTTAATTTCGGAAGTCGGTGGCGAAAAACGAAATACAAAAACCAAAGACACCGACTTCTAAAATTAAAGTTATTTTTCACTTTGTAGTTAGTGTTTTTATGGAAGTCGTTTTTTATTTTGTAAAAAAGTTTTTATTCGAATCAATTACACATATAAGAAAGTATATCACTGAATTTATGTTCCTTATCCGTATGATTCATCTCACTCTCAATATGTATAGAGAGTGAGTACTAGACTACGAATTACAGTCTACTAAAAGCTTACTTTATTACCAGTCAATGGTCGTAGGTAATATACACACGGTATATTTTCTTTAGCGATTCCAATTCCATTTCACTAATTGACCCATAATGGTCGCAGTCTGGCTTCGTTTTTAATAAACATAGTGCAAAAACTTAATAAATAAATTAATAAACATAGTGCAAAAAAAATGATTGATTTAAATTTGATTTTGACGTGTCAAAATAACTCATTTTTCGTAATAATTCCTGATGAACAACATTTTATTTTAAATAATGTTTATCACGAAGAACATCTATCTTCCTTTTTAATTAATATGGTATCACGTAGCCCTAAAGCCAACAATGATACATTATTGTACCTACGTAGAAAAGAAGGTACTGGCGTTCTGACCTTATATCTGGAATTGTAGACAATCATGATAATATAACTCTCCTAGAACTTGGCACAGGTGTATCGATCGCAATAATGGTTTTTTGGAGGTATGAGGAACAGGGTGTAAAGTTCACTCAACCTCCATTGACAAGGGAGGATCCTCCGACCAGACGGGTGTTGTGTCTGGCCGGCAATTGCCCAACGATTGATATTGGGAAATTGTATCTATGCTAATTGCACGGTAAACTCTGCTTGCGAGATGCAGGATTTGACGTCAGTATGACGCGTTGTTCGCATGTGGCGTTTTAGATATCGCTACAGTTTAAAAAATTAGAACCTTACATACCTACTTACCCTGACTGGGTAAGAAAGTATAAATAAATCTAGATGAACTGAAAAAGGTTTAACCACGGCCAAAGTCAATAACCTGTTTACTTTGTTATATATACGAGTAGTTACGACGCGGGTCATTACCTCATTACGCATGTACACTGGGGTCGTAATGTTAATTTCCTGTTTCAATCTATGTTGGGGTTATTATTGTCTTATGATCGTTTTATTAACTTTGCGAGTCATTATGAGTAACTTACTATTCGCATGTAGATAATATAAATTTATTAAAATTAAATAACCTTCTCATTAACACAATCGGCTTGTTAACGTCATTGTAATATAACTATTACAATGACGTTAAGAAGCCGAAGCGATAATATCATATTATAACTAATATGTTATTATCGCAACTTCGAATTATGACTGTCACTTAGTGTGCGCACGAGCGACACGCGTCGACTACAGAGGCAATTGCAGCCGTCGCGTCGACGCGTGTCGGCGACAGCCCGCGAGTGTATTTGAGCACCGTACTCAAATACACGAGCACAGGCCGCGCCATGAGTGTCGAAGGTTGCAGTTATGCACCGCTCAGAAGATTTGACACGACAATTTTGTAACAAAAGACATGCATATTATATTATTAACTTTTACAGAAGTACTTGTTTTTGTCCGCTGCGCTGTAGCTCGTTGTATGTTCGTAGAAACATTTAAATTCACATAAATGTTTGTGTACTGTCTTGCATTTCATGTATAATTAAACATGCATTAGTCTATGTTGACTTTGTAATCCATAATATGCTTGACCTGTTATCTATTTTAATTCGAACATGCTCGGTTTTTCCCTTGAAATTAGAATATGTTTTATAACATAATTAGGTATAATATTTTGATCTTTCCAAATAGATTGACTAGCTTCTGCCCGCGACTTCGTCCGCGTGGAAGTCGGAAGACACCACAATACACTGTTAAATTTTGATCGTTTTATGGCCGATTCCTATAATTTACGGACGGTGGTGGTGGTGATTGGTTAAAATTAAGACTCCTGTATCTTTACCAATAATGAAGCTAAGACCTCATAGCTTTGGATAAACCCTAGTCTACTATGCAAATCTATGGTGGTAGATATCACAGGTCAAACTAGCCTACTGATCTGTTTATATGCCCAGTTTGATAGTAAAAAATGCTACCGTTCGTAAGCAAAACGATTCGTTTTTGTTTATAGGAACCGAGCATGAATCCTTAAAGTGGGTCATTGTACTCATCATTATGAACAGTTTATACTACGGGACCAACCCTGAAATCGTGAAAAAAAACTGTTGACCCATACATTACCTATGTCGAGTTATGCGAACATAAATCTATGGATTGACGGCACGGTTGGCGCAGTGGTTAAGCGATTGGCTGCTGCGCTGCCTGTCGCGGGTTCGATTCCCGCACGGAACAAATATTTGTATGACCTACATGTATTTGTTCCGAGTCTGGGTGTTTTTCTATCTATAATATGTATGTATTAAAAAAAAAAAAAATTGTATATAAGTAGTTTATCAGCCATCTTGTTACCATAAAACAAGCATTAGGTTGCTTAGCTTGGGACAAATGGTGCTGTGTGAAATGTCCAGGGATATTATTATTATGTATCAACTGATTTTTTTTCATTGCACGCCCGCGTTATTACTTCAGAGAGAGGGTAGTTAGCCTAGTGGTAACGTTCGCGACTTACGAGTTGTAGGTCTAGGTTCGAACTCAGACAGGTGCTTTACTTTGTATAAATATTTTATCACCACTGCTCTGCTTTAATCCATGAAGGAAAACATCGTGTGGAAACCGGCATGTCCTAGAATAAAAAATCCGAGGACAACTGACATCTAGGTGTAGCGGTATCTACAACGCCACATCATCCTGCATCTCGCAAGCAGAGTTTACCACGCAATTAGCATAGATACAACTTCCCAACATCAATCGTTGGGCAATTGCCCGCCAGACATAACACCCGTCTGGTCGGAGGATCCTCCCTTTTCAATGGAGGATGAGTGAACTTTACACCCTATTCCTCATACTCCTAAACTGGTGACCCCGACGTGATCGTATATCTAACTAACCCGCACTGGGTCAGCGTGGTGGATTACGGCTCACTCCCTCTCACCGATAGGAGGCCTGTATTCCAGCAGTGGGAACATAATTGGCTGATTATGCTTATTATGCTATTACTTCGCTTTCGCTTAGCGCCCTTCCCGACTAATTTCTCTTTTTGCTCGGCTCCTAAGAGTCGCAGCATGACGTTACATATATAAACTTTCTCACATACAACACACATTATCTGCCTAGCCTTTTCCCAACTATGTTGGGGTCGGCTTCCAGTCTAACCGGATGCAGCTGAATACCAGTATTTTACATGAAGCGACTGCCTATCTGACCTCCACAACCCTGTTACTGGGTAATACGATACCCCTTGGTAAGACTGGTTGTCAGACTTTCGGGCTACTGACGACCCGTAACGACTGTCAAGCTTAACCTGATCGATCGACCCGTGCGGCTGTTATTACTTAGCCACAAGCCCCTCACAACCTCTCACATACAACACACATACACTCTTTTTATATATAATTAGGCTATCAAATGTAAAAAGATTGCTTCAAATTCGACTAGTAGTTCCAGAGATTAGCACGTTCAAAAAAAAAAAACAAACAACGAATCTCTTTTACTTTATAATAGATAGGTACGGCTTATTATTCATTTTTATTATCATGACATTATTACATGAATTAATATTCATATTATGCTATGACATTTTAAACAATAAATTGTGGATTAAGAATATTATTGTCTCGCGGGTTTGAGATCTTTGTACCTATACGGAAATAGCCTGGATGAGGCTGCTTTGTGCATCGGTAGTTGACTTTATACTACCATGATCGAAAAAACCATGGCCTTCAAGGTTTTTGGGGTTTAACTAAAAGTAAAAAAAAAACTCTTTGAAAAAAACACCCGACTAAAATGTCAAAAATAATTTTAGTTTCGGAAAAAAGTCGGTGGAAATTTTCTAATATAAGTATTATTTTTATATCATTTATTAAAAGCACCAAATTCTTATTAATTCATTACAATCTATCCTATAAGCCTTTAAGCAATTTTAATGCAACTTACATTTTTATGTCGTAATTATTTTAAAACTTGTCTGTTGATTGGACTGTACACAGTCAAGTCCGTTCCACTTTCTTTGAGTCTGATATGATGATATAAACACTTTGTTCATATGTTATATTTAAATATGGTGTCACCATTATTTCTACACGACACTGAGGGTTTGAGTATGTTTTAAAGCCTCATTGCACTATGCGCAATTCAGGCACCCTTCCTCTAAATAGGGTAAGAGGAAGGGAGGAAGGGTCCCTATTAAAAAAAAACAGCTAAATATCATGTAGCCTCGCACTATGTTTGTGTTGCAAAGTAGGTACGCAAAAAAACCAAAGCAAGCTATTAATCTTACTGAGAATAAAAAAAAAACAATTACCTACTTTTCTAATTAAAATTAAACAAATTTAATTATTACCTATAGTTTGCACTGCGGTTGAAATAAATTGGCCTAGACATTTGAGGTAACCTTTTGTAAACTGTTTTTTTTTGTGCCAATCTGGATTTTCAATTAAATAAACCTTTTTGTTTAATTAAAGCCAAAATCAATAATTAGCAACTATTTTTGAAATGAATCTTCAAAGATCGTAAATTACGCTTTAATATGAAAATATAAACGTTCATATCTGGGTTTTAGTGCCAACCGCATTAGATTATCTTACGTAAGTTAAAAAAAAGTGGAACAGTGGTGCTTATATAACTACACATATAACGGAATTCACACTTTATACTTAATCTTTTTTTATTTTATTGTTTTTTTTATCTGATGTATGTATCTGGTGTATTGTGTGTCTTTTAGTTTGTGCCAAATAAATGCTTTCTTTCTTTCTTTGTAGGTATCTGTAGGTATTCTTTTTAATTTTATAATAGGGCCTCGTGGCTGAGTAATAATAGCCGCACGGGTCCATCGAAGGGTAAGCTACGTTTGGCGCGGTTGGTTCGTGGATGGGTGACCATCTTTATATATCAAGACCCCTCTGTGCCTCGCAAAGCACGTTACGCTGTTGGTCCTGGCTGTCATTAATCTTTGACAGTCGTTACGGGTCGTCAGAAACCCGGAAGTCTTACCAAGGAGTACCTATCGTATTACCCAGTAACTGGATTGTGGACGTCAGATAGGCAGTCACTTCATGTAAAATACTGGTATTCAGCTGCATCCGGTTAGACTGGAAGCCGACCCCAACATATTTAGAAAAAGGCTAGGCAGGTGATGATGACTGGTATAAAAAATTGATTGAATCCTGATTCTTCTTTCCGCTTTCAGCAGCCTTCAACCATGAAACGTTCTAAGTCAGGCGTTTAGGTTAGTCAAATAACTTTTTTGCTATTTACAAAGTGCTGAATCCGCACTTATTTTTAAAATTTTGGATTTATGATCTATCACAACAAAGTACAGGTAGATTTTAGGGACATTTGACTGACTAGAATATGTTTTATTTGAGGTTGTTTCACTTCCTTTCGATTCATAAATTACTGGATTCTGGTGTTTTTAGCGCATTTCGGTAGCATCAGATTACTAAAAAATCCATCACTCATGATTTTAAATTTTTATTAAGATTATATTAATGTACATCCGTGGGTTGGCATTTAACTGTTCCCATACCTAAATATTAGGTCAGGCTATACTTATCTGTTTTTACCCACATGGTTTTCCCTGTGCGGCTACGTGTGAGAAGTATTTGAACAAGTCACAGACAGTGTTGAACAACCAGTCGCAGTTCTAATTGTCTTTTTTTTAACATAGATTCGAATTTAATCATCATAAATTTTATTTAAACACGGATTATAGATATCACTGAACACATCCTGATACACGTCATAATTATTTCTTCATTATTCTGTTAAATTTTTTGTTCGTAAAATTAATGAAATATTTATTGTTTATGGACCATAATAAGGATTATTAGTAAGTATCTTCGTATACATAACCGGGCAAGCTACATTTTTTGTGCCCAAAATAAAAATACTACTACTTCATGTATGACATGAAGTTTCTTTTTTAATTGGCATCTAAATAGCTACTCAAAAGTTGAAAGAGCACGGAACACTATACATAATTATGTACCTCATTGGTATTACTTTACCATAGCTACCAATCATTATGATAGTAATAATTATTAGTAAAGCCGTGAAAGATAAACAAATCAAGTATCTTGACTTTGCTCGCGGGGTTTTCGACATGTGGGATGCGCCAATAGCCTCGACCAACCCGAGGAGGTTCTCGTTGGGCAGTTGGATCAAGGGCTTGATTCAGAAAGCGGTACTTCTGGACACGGCTCGCATTGTCAGGGGGTTCCTCTCTCTGGAGCCCTGACCGCCGGTAGCTTAGACCCTGTTCCCGATATCGGTGGGCTACAATTTTTAATTCTTTTAAAATAATTATTTAGATGAAATCAAGGAGATAATTTCCTTCGTAAAAATTCCTTCGTATTATTTTGTAAACAGGGGTATTCAGACTGTAGGATACGTGCATGTGCACAGTGAAACACTAGATTTTGCGAAAGGGTGAAGGGTGGGGAGACGTACGCGATACGTCCATGCGCGATCTTTCGTAGCGAACACTAATGAATTGTTTTGTAAATCACGGCGCGGCCGCCGCCGCTAGGCAAGCGCCCCCTTCCCGCTCGCATGCGTCTCCCGCTCCTGTTACCAGCTCCGTTTATTAAACATATTATTACAAATGCAAACAAATACAAAAATATAAAATAGGGATACGATCACGCGTCGCCTACATTCCCCTCCCTAGTGCTGCTACAGCACTCATCACCCATAGAGATAGGCGCGACGCGTGTCACATTCCACCGCAGGAGGCCAGATTTAGTCTTGACATCGACCACTCGAATGCGGCCATCTTTGCCAGGTATTACGGCCTGCATTACACCTTTCGGCCACACGTTTCTGGGAGAGTTAGGGTCCACGACGAGAACGAGATCTCCCACTTGCAAGGGCCTCTGTTCATCGTGCCACTTCTTTCTCGGGCGCATGTCCGACAGGACTTCGCGCACCCAGCGCTTCCAGAACATATCCGCTAGTTTTTGAGACAGCCGCCATTGTTTTCTAAGATACATGTCAGTTAGACGAAGCCACGAAGAAAACCTTTCTGGTTCAGGTACAGCAAGTAGGCACATAGGTGCAACGTGAATATTGTTTATACATTCTAGATCCACATCGCGAACATCAGGTAGCTGTACATTTGATTCTCCAGGCCAGAATCGTTCTTCTTCATATAAAAATGACGGCCCATATAACCACTCATTTTCAAATGTGTTTATATCGCAGGTTTCTCGTGTGGCAATATCGGCAACATTCCGTTTCGTGGGTATGTACTTCCAGTCTTCAATTTTCGTTAGCTCGTCTAATTCGCCAAGGCGGTGAGCTATGTAGGCTTTATAACTTCGCGCATTATTGCGTATCCAGTGTAAAACTGTAGATGAATCACACCAGAATATTTTTCTTTCAGCCTTTATTCTATGCTCGTTTATTATAGTATCGGCCAATCTTCCCGCCATAACGGCTGCTTGTAGCTCTAAGCGTGGCATCGATACATACTTTACCGGCGCTACTCGACATTTACTGGACACAAAGGCAACTTGAATATTTTGTTTACAATCGATCCAACGCCAGTATGCGGCAGCGCACATCGCTTGAGTCGAAGCGTCACAGAACACATGTAGCTGTAGGTTCGTATAGTGCTCGGTCGCCTGCGCCGGCGATACGCTATTCGGTTCATCCGTACTAAGGTCGTGCGTCTCGCTTTCACACGCAGGTAGTACGCGACGAGTACTTCTAGTTGCTGACTCGTAATGTCTAGGTAGGCGAATTTTATCAATGCTTGTCATTATGCTCAGCCATTCGACCCATTTTATAAATATTTGGTCTGTTATTTCGTCGTCCCAGCTCACGCCAGACCTCCATGTGTCTTGTAAAATGATCTTGCCTTTGATCGTGATAGGCGACAGGAAACCATAAACATCAAATATGGACATTAGTACACGTAGCATTTCTCGCTTAGTAGGTTTCTTTTGTCCAAGCAATATTGGTGTAGGAATTCTTTTGAATGATACGTCGAATCCCAGGTTATCATTAGTCGGAAACCAAATTAGGCCCAGTGTACGTTCTCCGTCATACAGTTGTCCGTTTTTGAATGTCACAGTCGTCGATTTCAGGTTTTCTTCGGGTAAGCCTTTAAGTACAGACTGCATATTAGACGTCCAATTTCTCATCTCAAAACCACCTTGTTTGTGGACAAATGTGATGTCTTTCACAAGTTGAGTAGCCGTTTGTTCATCAGGTAAGGAGTCTATATAGTCATCAGCGTAGTGTTGTGTAAGTACAGCTTGCACGGCGGCCGGCATTGTGGCCCGGAATCTATCAGCGTTTTTGTTCTTTATGAATTGGGCAATAAATGGGGAACAGTTTGCGCCAAAAATTAAGCTAGTCATGACGCAGGTTTGCACAGGTTTATCTGGAGATTCTCGCCATAAAAAGCGTAAGGCATCTCGATCAAGATCTCGTATTTTGATCCGTAAAAACATGTCCTTTATATCACCCGTGACTGCCACCTTGTTTTCTCTAAATCGCAGCATTATCCCGTACAGTGAGGTAAGTAGGTCGGGACCTTGCAATAGGTAGTCATTTAAGGACATGCTTTTGTTCCTAGCCGCGGCATCAAATACCAGTCGTAGTTTTTGCTTATTAGGATTGTCAACTCCAAAGTGCGGCAAGTACCATATCCGATTCGGATTTCTAGTTTCAGTGAGTTTTGATGCAAAATCGTTACTGAACAGGTGGTCGATTCTTTCTTTGTATCGCTCTGCGAAGCTTGAATTCGCTTTCATTTTCTTTTCAACACCTTTCAGTCTTGTGAGTGCGTTATCGTATGAGTTAGGCATCGCACCAAAGGAACCTTTCCACGGGAGTCCCACGTACCACCTTCCATCTTTCAAAGTGGCCGTTTGTTGTAGGTGTTCCGTAGCTTTTACATCTAGTAGGTTTTGGCGGGGCTTATTGGTAACTCCAATAGAGTCCATTGCAAATGACTGGCGCATCTCGTTTTGCATTTCTCTTAGGATATTCTCACATTCATTGTTTTCTCCTTCTGACAGGAACAGAGTAGACTGCAGCTTAATGTCGTGATCGACCGCAGGCTTGGTGCGCATGCACCCGTGCATGCACCACCCTAATGGAGTGCGGGTAAAGTAGGGATTCGTAGGTTTACCCTTAATTATTTCCAAAGGTAAGATCAAATCGTAATTGTCCTGCCCTATCAAAAGTTCCGGTCTGTTTTGTTCATCAAAAATCAAATTTTTAATTTCCGGTTTCATCAGTTCATAATCACTCATGTCCGCGGCAGTAACATTTTGCACAGGTAAGTTCATATTTGTTACACTGCGCGCACGGATTGCAAACTTAGTTCCTTCACAGTTAGAAAGTTCAAGGTCGAGTATCTCACTATGGCATACCACTTCGCTATTGTCCCATGCACCGCACACACGCATAGATTGTTTATTACCGCGCAATCCCACTTTCGACGCAAGCGCAGCGCTTATCAACGTCACAGTTGATCCGTCATCAAGGAGCGCGACACTACGAAAAGTACCGTTAGGTCCGTGTAGGTAAATAGGCACAGTTTTTAGCAAAACTTTACGGCAGTTCACTTGAAGATGATTGACAGTTTCCACTCGCGACTCAGTGTTGGTATCAGTCTCGGTGACCTCGGTTATATTCACACTATCACGCGGCACTGAGTTCTTGTTTACAATATAATGCAACAAACGATGGTGAGGTAGTCCACAGTTGTCCACGTTACAAGCCGATGCGGTACAAGTATCTTGTTTATGTTGTGACGTCAGACACTTATAGCAAATACCATGCCGTTTTACAAATGCCCAGCGGTCTCTGCGCAACGATTTTTTAAACTTTTTACAGTCTTGCAGTAAGTGTTCGGAAACGTGGCAGTACCGACACTCCTTATCAGTTTTTTGTTTATTATTCACTTGTTCACTGTTCACTACTAGAGTACGATGTTTAGAGTTTTCGTTGTTACTTTGTTTACCATAGTTTTGTATGGATGGTAAGTTCACAGAAGTTTTTGTTATTTTTAGAGCTTCGTCACTGAGAAACTCGGACAAAATAAGCAAGTTTGGTTTTTCTGTATTACTGATAAGAGGGTAACAGTAATCCGTCCACTTTGAGACCAGTATTATCGGTAATTTTGAGAGAATGACCGATACTATGTTCATTCCTTTCAGGTATTCTTCGCGTCCGATGGCGGTCACAGCAGCGACACAGTTTCTTACTTTCACGGAGAAAGAAATAATATCCTTCTGATACTCTTGTGCCATGGGGCGTAATTTACTTATGTCCTGCAGGATCCTCGAAATTATTACATCAGGATTTCCAAACTGAAGTTCCAGTGTGTTCATTACGTCGGCGGCGGAGGTAGCACTAATGAGTAAGGCCGTCACTGCTTCTTTTGCTGGCCCTTGTAGGCTCCTCCTTAGGCGCCACAGGTTTTCTTTGTCACTAAAGTTGCACACTTGCGACGATTCTTCAAACGCTTGTTTGTACTGAAGCCATTCAAGTGGGTCACCAGAGTAATTAGGTAAGTCCCTCGGTGTACACAAGCGATTCAGCATTCTGTCGTTAGATCTGCTGGTACCGGTAGCAGCGGCAGCGGCAAAGTCCTTCAGAGCAATCGCCAACGCTCGCACGGTTTCATCAGTGCCACCAGCAGCTGCAGGTGGTGGGCGTGCTTCGAGCGTGAGTTCTGTAGCGGGAGGTTTTGGTCCGGCTGGCTCCATTTGATGCAGGTTCAATTCCTGCGGTGTCGGACGCAACACATCATCACGGATGTCACGGTTAGTGACGCCCTGAGTATTCACCTCCTGCCGACTTCTTTCCAGCCACTTTTCCACTACACGGTCATTATTTTCATCTGAGGGAAGACTGCAGTTGCTGCTGTCGTCTTCCAGTTCTGCTAGGTCTGCATCTAGTTTTTTATCAATCAACTCCAATCTAATTTGAGCCTTTGCTTGAGCGGCTTCCAGTTCCAGCCTTTTCTTTTGTGCCGTAATAGATGAAGCTGTCGATTTTTTGCGGGTAGACTTTTTAACACTTAGTGCTGTGGAAGATCCGGGTTGATTCTTGTTCATCTTGCTCCCGGGGGGTTCAATAGGTTTCACAGCTTCTTTTGAAGTGTCTATGTTCTCCCTTTTGCTTTGTTCATGAGCATCACTTTGTTGCGCTTCCATTTGCTCCGCTTCTTTTCTTCTCGCACTCCTAGTGCTCATCATGCTTCGTGGTGGTGTAAAAAACATTCAGAGATCTGGCTCGAAGACCAACTAATGTAGGATACGTGCATGTGCACAGTGAAACACTAGATTTTGCGAAAGGGTGAAGGGTGGGGAGACGTACGCGATACGTCCATGCGCGATCTTTCGTAGCGAACACTAATGAATTGTTTTGTAAATCACGGCGCGGCCGCCGCCGCTAGGCAAGCGCCCCCTTCCCGCTCGCATGCGTCTCCCGCTCCTGTTACCAGCTCCGTTTATTAAACATATTATTACAAATGCAAACAAATACAAAAATATAAAATAGGGATACGATCACGCGTCGCCTACACAGACCATAATAATGTTTGTAAATGGCACCAAGGCCACGTTTAACAATTAATTCATTAGCAAGTTAATAGAAATGGCCAATTCACACCAATCTCATTCAACAAGGCCGTAGGTACTAGGTAGGTCTACTATGTTCCTTGACACCATTGTCTTCCGTACACATCTACTTACATCTATTGGCAATAATGACCCACAAGTAGCAGTAAACATGTAATGGGTGGGCTAGGTACAATACCGGTTTGTAAGTTGACGAAACATTGCTGAAGGGATAGAGTATCTTACAAGTTCAAGCAGAAATATTAGCATAAACCATTGACAGCAACAAAATGTTATAGTATCAATCACCAATCTTCAATACATTGTTCGACGCGAGTAGGTAAGTGTTAGAAAAAAACATACCGTGATAAATGCACATTTTTAAGGGTCCCGTAGTCGAAATACGACGGTACATAAAGTCCATGAAGTTGTCCTAAATATTGTTCTACTAGAGTCGCGTTTCGTCTGTCTGCGGGGAATTTACTCACCCGAAACGTGCGAATCATCACTTTTAAATAATATTATTTTTCTATAGGCGACTCGCACGACGGTAATTTATTTGCCGGCGACTCGAAAAATCCAGAAATATGTATTAGGCAATTGGCACATTTTGAATTTTATGCAATAAATTATAGGAAAAGGACACTGGCGCACAGAAGTGATAAGAGTTGAATTATAAAACGTGTATTTTAGTCTTATCACACTGTCTTATATGTATAATTGAACTTGGTGTTGCAAGCAATATAGGTGGGCCTGATAACTCAGGATATGCCCAAGCGAAGCACGGGATTCAAATTAAACGCCTATGAAGCAAAAAATCAATTAGTAGTATCTAATTAATTTACCATTTTAATCTTCATGAATGGATCCAATCAAACAGATAGGGAACGGACATCGCACTTAGGTGTTGTTTTACGGAATTCAATTGTATTTAACATCGTTAATTAACTTGTTTGTACTATGATTTCACTGCATGGTAGTGTCATCAAGGTGACTCAAGTGAACTCTGGCAATGTTTCAAACTAAACTTCTAACGTACGTGACGTCGGCGCTTCCCGAACATTAGACGCGTCAAAAAAGGTCCCTTTAACAAACCCAAATCCAGGTACTAGAACAAAATAAACAAAGACTTACCGAATCGTAGCTTGTTCGTTATAAACATGTTTATATCACATGTTATATTCCTGAACTCCAACTCTATAGTAGGCCGGGGCAATAAGGGCACAACATTATTGTTGGCTCCCAATATGGTCAAATCTTCCACACCAGGCGTCATCCTCGTGGCACTGACAGAACCGCGGGATCACTTTCACCGATACACGGATATTGTCCTCACTTTCTAATTGTTTCCGTCTCGCTCGCACTACAGTATGGGAACTCCTATGTTGTCGTTCCAAGTTCGAGGTCGAATAGGGAATAATCCATTGGCGCGTATCTGAGGAAGAGACAATGGCATTAGAAATAGTATACAGTAAGTTACAATGAACTACATGAATGTTATGAATGGAAGAATGTTTGCAGTGTGTCATTATTGTTTGTGATTGACACCTGTCATAGTAAAGTGACAGGTGTCAAACCATTTAACTAAACGTAACTGTTAACCGAAGGTTACATGTTTTTGCACATTTTTGCACGTATTGTTAATTTTTTGCAGGTCACATTACGTCCGTCCCAGTGACCATTTCGACTTCATTGACAGAAGAATAGACTTATTGTTTAAAAACGAAATAACCCAAGTTTTTATGAAATATTTTTCATTGTTCGTCAAAATGACGTTATTAGTGTCATAGGTACTAACAAAAAATAAATAAATTGGTGGATGTGTAATTTTTTTTTCAATTATTTAGGGCGTGTCAATCACCTTTAATAATAATAATAAATCAGTTATAGGAAATAACTGTAATAAGACGAGAAGAACATACATCAATTAAATAATGAATATAAAAAAGGACATCAATCAAGTTAACGATTGTAGATATTATGTAATTAATTACTTGCTACTGAGAACTGTGATATTTACTTATTGATAAAAGCTGTACTGGAGTTATCCTTGGTCCTTACTAACACAAGGATTCGTAAGTGCGTATGGTTGTTACCTATTTCTTGAAGACTCAACCACTGATTCATCGAATTAAAAGAGATTTAGCATGGAGATTAAGAATGATCTGTACGAAAACAAAGGATACTTTTTATCCCGAGGAATAGTTGAATATTTCAAGAGAATATAATATATATATAATATTATAAGAGAATGCGTTTCTGACACCTGTCAGTGCGACAATTTCAGTAGCTAATAAAGATAAAATTTTATGATATTGACAGGGTACTGGGAACGTAGTCTCTCGACGGCCGGACTGCAGTTTAATACATTATGTAGTATTCCTACTACAAACGTACATGTACCGTAGTGTATCTACTACAAAACGTAAACGACCGTTATCAAACAATTCATTTAAAACGGTATAATTGACCCATTATCTAAGTCCAATTAATCAACCAAGTAGGTACCTACTGCAAATTATTTTTTCTTATTAATTACGTTTTATGGCCTTCCTTTAACCTTTATATAACAATGGAATAATTCGTATCTATCCATAGTTTATCAAATATTTTGTTTACTCTTTATCCTATAGCCTTGGTTTCTCTTGTAGTGTTCTAGGTTAATTGTTTGACAACAAATGATATCAATATAGGAACATAATAAGTCACTTCCTTGAATGTTTCAAATGCTGGCAATTGATAATATTTTTATTAATAATAAAGCTGTAATAGTCGTGTGCTGTGTAAACTAGGTTAAATAGATTCATTCACTCAATATTTAAGTTGAATTTTATGTGTATGTCGGAGTCATTCGTTTACCTGATGTTAACGAGAGACACACATACTGTCTCCGACATGTAAATATTTATTTACGGCAGTGTAGGCTACATTAAACAACATCATACATAATCTATGCAAGCTAAGGGATATTATTATTATTAAAAAGGAAACATTTTTTGGTTTGGAAGAAACAAATCATACTAAGTAGGGCTTAACTTCAAATAAATTTAAAGTACCTATAGAGTCATTTAATAGTAAAACTAATAATGATGAGCTTTTTTTTACGTCATAGTATCTACCTAGATATCGTAGTAGTTAAGTAAAAAAATATGATATACAAAAACCAAACAAGATTTTCAAAATGAAAACAAAGAATTGTGTATTTAAACTAAGGTCAAGGAACTAATGACAACGCGCGACTCGCATTGCAAATAATGAAAACATTACATTAGTCCAGAAACTACTTCTGTAGATAGTACCTAATACTGTAGGTTTCATATATTATCGTAAACACAACATGTGTAAGCCGACACTGAAACATCTGCAGCATTCAGACATGATCTCATTTTGCACGCAGTTCAATAAAATTATGACAGTTTGTACAAATTATTCCACTACTGTTGAAAGTCAAAGAAGTATTTTGTATATTTGTTACTGTATCACGTATAAACGGCTGAACGGATTGGGATGATATATTGTACACGTATAGACCATGTTTTGGATTAAGATATAGGATACTTTTTATTCACATGCGAGCAGTGCGCAGTGCGTGCAGGATGCGAGTGAAATCGTGGGTAACAGTTAGTGTTTCTTTATAGATTACCGAGATAGAACAAAGTCTGTTAGTCCTGGGTACGAGTATCATGTTATCTATGTACAAGTTTCATTGTATCAATCAACGTTTTAATAGAAATTAATTGCTTGTAAACGATTCATCAAGAGACAAGGTTCATTGAAAAGATATGCATGCTTTGTTCTTTGTATTGAAATGAATAAAGTTCTTATTTTACGCATTTGTTTATTTAAAGGGACCTTGCAGTATTGTAGGGCTTAAAGCAGTTCATTTGTAAGCAAAATATTATAAAGTTGTAAAATCCGACATTTACTTACCTAATTATAAACACGCGGCTTTCTTCAACATGGAAATAGGATTTTTGATTTAGAAAACTTCAATTAAACGCTTATATTATATAAATATTTAAAGAAAGATTTAAAAATATAAATGAATCACTACCTGTTTCCGTAGATGAATACAGTTGGACCAAAACTGAAATGTTTCCACGAAACGATAACACTTTATTGGCAATTGAAATGGTTATAATCAACGAACCGCGCTTTCAATCGACACTATTACTCAGTCCAATATAGCATTCTGCATTATTTTCGACCTTATCTGCTTAGACATAATACAGATTTTTGATTGAATATTGCTAGCATATGGTTTATCAACAACATTTGAAACTGTACTTAAGAGTTCATGTGTGTGCATTTTAGTAGGTACAATAATTGTTCACTACTTTGTGATAATCCGTCTGATGTTGTGATTAAAAAATATTTTTTAGCATCATAATTAAAATATAATATGAATTGTTTTATTCACACGAAACATTTCAATTAGTAACAAAGAGCTTACTTTAAAAAAAAAAAAATATATGTAGTAGGCATACCTATCTAACTATCAACCCGCACTAGGCCCGCGTGATGGGTTATGGACCATTCCTTCTCATAGAGACGTGGTCCCAGCAGTGGGACTGGGAACATTATAGGCTGATTGTGCTATACCTACCTAGAACTTGTATTAATATTACTAAGAATTTGCATTAATAATACTATAAAAAACTTTTTATTCAACATTTCACATAGTTTTTGAAGGCAATTCACGTAGTCGTTCATAAACATATGTAGCATATTAGCTACAATGTAATAATAGAATTAACGGCTCATAAATAAAATAGGCATACAAAGCGGTATATTGTGGTTACCATTAGGTTATACGCAACATCATTTATTATGTCAACGCTCCATACGGGATTACAATATACCTATTACACAAACAATCATTTATCATTCTCGGGATACAATGTTCAATTGACGGTACTTTATTGAGTGTCTTCAATATAAACGGAATGTTAATGAGACTGATTAAGCTCATAAAACCTTTTGTTTGATACTTCAGTAGCGACTCGCCCTTGCTTCTCATGGTTTCTACGACTTGACAATGTATCGAGATTATTTTATTATTTTTCAGTTTAATATTTATCTATTATAGGTACACATAAAGCTTCCTGAATAAATGCTTTCGATTATGGTGGAAACTGCATCAAGATCTGTTTAGAAGACGAACGCGGTTACACAGACAGACACGAAAAGGATCTAATTTATAATATACTAGCAGCGCCCCGCGGTTTCACCCGCATACGTTTCGATCCCGTGGGAATATCGGGATAAAAAGTATTCTATGTGTTAATCCTGGTTATAAACTATCTGTGTGCCAAATTTCATTCAAATCCGTTCAGTAGTTTTGGCGTGAAAGAATAACAAACATCTATCCATCCATCCATCTATCCATACACACTTTCGCGTTTAGAATATTAGTAGGAGTAGGATAGGTAGTAGGATAATTATTAAGTATACATTAATAGATTATAATACTATGTACATTAATAAGATCTCAATATAAAAATCATTTACATACGGGCAAATTTAAAACAGCACTGCTGAAAAAGAATATTATGCATATGGGACCGGTGATATACAATAAAATACCTGATGATTTAAAAAATTGCACACTACAAATATTTAAAAGGAAATTAAATAAATTGCTACTTGAAAAATGTTATTATACAATTGATGAATTTTTGAATGACAAATCAATATGATTATAATACAATGATTTTCCTTGCGATTTTAATTTTCAAATTCTATTGCATTTTTGACTTATTATTGACGTTGTATTATTGACTAATTTATTAACTTATTATTGACATTGTAATATTGACTAATTATTAACTTATTATTGACACTGTTTACCACTGAATGAACTTACAAATTGAATGATTTATATTTTTATTGACTATTTTATAATTTGATACTCGTTAAATATTTGATTTTTTAAGATTCTCAATATCTCGGTTCACTCGTGCAAAGCGATGGCGAAGTAGATCGGACGGTTAAGCACAGAATTAACACTGGATGGATGAAATGGCGGCAGGTCACGGGAACAATCTGCGACTCCCGCATTCCCCTTAAACTTAAGGGCCCTCGCCCACGGCGACTTTTTGTAGCGATGCAGTCGCGCGTTAAGCAAACGCGCGACAGCATCACTTCTAACGCGTGTTAGTCGCATTTGCAACGCGCTACTGCATCGCGATTGTATCGATACAAACGCGCGACCGTTATGACCCGCGATGGTTAGTCGTTCTTCAGCTGATATACATTGTCTCATCATTGTATTTCTGCGTGTCAACTCTGGTTTTACAATGGAAAGCAATTCACAAAACGTCGAATATGACATTCTATAACAACTTTTGAATTTAAGATCATAATTTTTGAGTTGTTTGAATGTTGTTACATGATGTCCACAAAGTAATCTCTGGGTATTAAATGGATGCATCCAATATTGACGCTGCTTCCGTTGCCTACGCTTCGGCTGCTTACGTAAAAGCAGCACCAAAGACAACGTGACCAATGTTGCCTCAACGGAGTCCATCTTGCAACTGTATTGATCCAAGGTATTTTTGTATCGTAACTGCATCGCGACCGAATCGCGACCGAATCGCGTTTGCATCGCGACTGAATCTGGTCCCATGGGCGCGGGCACACAGCTAGCGACTGCTTCGCGTCTGTATCGATGCTACGCGCGAGAGCATCGCGACTGCATCGCTACAAAAAGTCGCCAGTGGGCGAGGGCCCTAAGGGGAAGATAATTATACAAAACCATGGTTAGACCTGCTGTCTTGTATGGATCAGAATGTTGGGCCACAAAAGGGATGAATGAAAGGCAATTGCATGCAGCTGAGATGAGAATGCTGAGAGGGATGTGTGGTGTTACACGAATGGATAGAATAAGAAATGAGTATATAAGAGGAAGTTTGAAAGTGGCACCGGTAATTGAAAAGTTGTGTGGAAACCGATTGTCATGGTATGGGCATGTATTACGGAGGAATGAGGAAAATGTCGTGAGGAAAGTTTTGAGTATGAATGTCGATGGCTATAAGAGTAGGGGACGACCAAAGAAACGATGGATGGACTGTGTGAATGATGATATGGTTAGAAAGGGGGTGACTGTCGAGATGGCGGCTAATAGAGGAGTTTGGAAGAAAAAGACATGTTGCGCCGACCCCAAATAATTTGGGATAAGGGCAGGAGAATGATGATGAAGATTATTTCGTGATTAATTCTACTATAAAAAATTTTTGCATGCCTCACGGTAGAATGTACTGGATCCTTCTCTTACTTAACACCATACTTTTGTACCTACATTCATAGCAAATAAATTATTTCATTTCATTTCATTTCATTTACAGATTTAGGAACCATTAAGGTACAGACAGATTGGTGTAATTTAATGGTATTTAAGATAACAAGTGTGCAAAGTCCAAACTTGTGTTTACTAAAAATGAAGGAAAATCTTTTTATGTTTTATTGTTATCATTAAAACCAACCGTGAGTTAGTTTATAGCCGATAAAAAAAAACATTTGATTGTTATTCAATATAAACAAAATCATGTTTTTCAAGCAATAACTTAAAGTAATTAGTAAGTACCTAGCAAATGAAAACAGAGTAGACAAAACTAATGCGCCATGATTAGAATTATAGGTAATATATAGGTACGAGTACGTATTAATGTAAAATAAGTAGTATATATGTCAGTCGCTCCATGTAAAATACTGGCATTCAGCTGCATCCGGTGAGACTGGAAGCCAACCCCCAACATAGTTGGGAAAAGGCTTGGCAGATGATATAGGTATTAGTGATAGTTGTGAATGGAAAATTATAATATTACACACACAGTGGCTTCCAAAAGGTGTTTGCATTTTTCCACTTCACCGGTGATACCAAATCATAATTTAAAATAAAAAAATAATCGGAGGTGCCTCCTCATCATTTAAAATTGTGTAAAAGGCCTCTGCGAGTTGATTTCGGCCCCTAGTAGGCCTTTCAAAGGTCCGGGACCCCAGGGTCCCGAGATATGTCAAAAAAAAAAAAAAAACACCATTATAATCTTTTACATAACAATAAACTACCTTGATAGGAGTTAGACTAAGTATCTAGAATATGTTGAGGTAGGTTTAATTTTAATTCATTATTAATGTAATATTTAGTTATTAATTTAATTTGTTTTTTATAAAATTAACCCCTCGGAAATAGAGTCCAGAAATGGAAGAGTGTGACCCTAGCACTAGTTTTCGTGCTCAAACTTTCCCCACTATGTGGTCATGTCGACCGCATGATCGCAATCCACTCTATCGATTTAAATGCGGCCATGCGGACGCAATGAAGGTCGAGGTCATTGAGGTCACTAGTCCACTGCACGCGGCAGGCTGTAACTACAGATCAATAGGTACAGTAATCCTAACGCCCTAGCAATGGAATTTGAGACAAGCAAGTGTTTTCAAAATCCATTAAACACATCTTTATTGGAATTTGAAGACACTTGCTTGCCTTATTGAATTCATGCTTGTCAAAGCCAATGTATTTATTTGAAATAAACACCTAAAAAGAACGTCAAAATTTATAATAAAATACAATTGATTCTAGTCGCCTTTCCTAAAGGTAGGTGTCATATATTATATGGAGAAGAATGGGCAAGTAACTCCACACTTGAAATTCTGCCCCTGACTAAGTCGGAGATGTATGTTACGTTACTTACCACGTACTTTGGCTAAGCGTTATTCCTGTCACCGCCACACAACTGTCAAACTACTAGTGCAAGATAGAGACGGGAACATGTATTATGCCATGCCAAAGCAAGTGCTAAGTAACGTTTATAGATCACGGCATTAGACTGAGAATAACTGATGAAATGTGGATGTATTATAACAACTTGGCCTATTCCTTTGGAGAAGGCAGATGCAATTGTTTTGATAAAAACGCCATCCAAATCGGATCAGTAGTGTTTGAGAAAATCGCGGACATACATACAAACATGCGGGTCGAACACAGAAACTCCGTTTTTGAAGTCGGTCAAAAACGATCTGTTTTCTTAATCTATTCGAATATAAAATATATCATTTAAGTGGCAGTGGGCTTCAAACATTGCTCGCAGAATAGATGGCCGATGGGGCCGGAACTTTCTGGAATGGCGACCGTGTACCACAAGACGTAGCGTTGGAAGGCTTCCAATAAGGTGGACCGTGACCTGTCGAAGGCCGCAAGAATCCTGTGAATATCCTCTAAGTGCAAGAAGCACACAACCGGTCTTTCGGTAAAAAATACGATAAAATCTAATTATGTTTAAAATTGCTAGAAACTCGAAAGCATTAATATAGTTGCCATAGAAGTGCGTTCTCGTGTTCTGTCCGTGTGTACATACGGTAGTTTATTACGTCTCTAGGTACCTATGTATGTAGTATCCATGGAAATATCTTATAATATGTATCGGTACCTACTTCGGTAGATCGCTACACAATGACCTACGAATAACAGAATTGTATCGATTTTCCTCTATTCTATTATTGACGATCCTTCCTCCAATTTCTTGACGAACATTGTTGTTTCAATGAAACAGGCTATTGTAAAATTATTATGCATTATTTCAAGAATGCAGGCAGCTAAAGATAATATAAGCGTGCCTGAAGTAACACTATATACCTACTTCACAGCTACAAATTATTGTTACCAAATAAATGTACACAGATGCACATGTTTCAATTTCAAATAGTCTTTATTAGCAATATTTAAATTAGTTTAACTGTACGATTATATTAATTAAAGGTTAACAACCAGAAATCTCCAGATTGTCTTGCTTTTTAGTATAGGAAGAGTGAACCATGGAAATTAGCTGATTGTGAGCTATGGCTTCTGCATAGCTCACGGTCGTAATTTCTTTTTTGTTTTTAGTTTATTATGGCATTTTAACACAATTAATAAATTAACAAACAATAATAGGAAGAGGTAATGTTATTGTAAAAACCACAGATATTTTACATAAAACGAATGCCTACAATTACCTACACAATCGATTTTATTATACGCACATTTTATTGTACGCATTCAATTTGCTATAAACCTAATTGTTCAGTTAAATCGTAAAATGATAAAACAAATGAAAATCATGTAAATGTAATTGCTTTTAGTTCCTACGACGAACAAAAAATGTCTATTTATTCTATAAAGCGGTTATAATACCTATATTTCTTTTATTACAAGGAAAACAAAAGTGACTCTTAGATAAAAGTAATGACGTCACTTAAGCCCCATACGACGCAAGTTACTAGCCTGTGGTATGTGATGATAAAAAATGAAGCAACAAATGACTTGTATCATCTGTTGTTTGATTTTTTAGACGGTGGAAGTTTTATGCTCGCTTGAAACTTATGGTATGCCATAGGCAATGAAATCGCACTGCGTAAATCAGGCGTTAGGCTTATTAGGTTATTACTTATTTTTCCTTCAATAAAAGGGAACTGTTATTCAAAGATTTAATCCATAACACAGTACAATCATAATGTTATCTCGTCACCGATATGCTAGTTCGACTCTATGACGCGTCTTTCTACAATAAATTAAATATGTAAGTCGATGGCATTGAACTAAATTACGAAATTTTAAAATTGTGAGTCTGTTACATCACATTTTAGAATATTTTTTGCTGGATTTTTGCATAAATCTATTTTCCAGAAAAGTAAGTAAAAGGTTATATGAGTTCACTAAAGTCTCGGAATAAATATATAAAATACCGTTTTTCGACATGTTTAACTTACACTAATTTGTCGACTTTCATTCAAAATCAAAATCACGACGTAACATAAGTAATGTCTGCCATGCGTGAAAGTAACGTATAACAAAATTGATTCACCATTTCGCTCCGCCAGTGTACATAAAGATTATTGACATGGTCGTTCTCCGCAGTGACGTTGACATTGCGTTGAAATAGTGAAACTATAGTCACGCTGTCTTCAACGTCAAATATTTGGCTCAATTACAATACGCCTATTTGTATTGTGTCGTCACAGTGTTATTAAGACTATAGTAGATTTATGGCGAACGCTTTTGATTAATAAAAATGTTTGTCTTGGTCTCTTACTTTCACTAGTTTGTATTTTATTACTGAAGTAGAAATGTATTTGGTAATGCAGAAAATAAAATTAAATGCATAAATAACTACTTACATCTAATTAATAAATAGCAATATACTTAATATTTACAAACTAAACTATGGCGTCAAAAAATTCATTCGCATCGCTGACTGCTCGACTGGTAATGTCAGACTGGTGGTTTTGCCACTTTGTGTGGCAATGCTTAGCCTCTGCCTAAGGGAAAAGCCAGCCCTTGGGTCACGGGAAGTGTCACCCAGCTGATTGGAGAGTTTATTAAACAGACCATGAAGCACTCGGACCACACGGCCCGACGGTGGATATTCGTTCTATGTAAAGGTTTATCACCCTCATGTTATGTTTTGCTTGCACAGTGCAAAGAAATTAGTTGATTTCCGACTACCATTCTAAGTTGACATTGCGTTGATAAAGTGAAATTACCTATAATAACGAGTACGCCGTCGTCAACGTCAATATTTGGCTCAATTAGTAGACGTCTGTTTGTCTAGTGTCGTCACATTGTTATTAATACATTACTAATAATAAATGTTACGACAAATGCTATGTTGTCTTTCACTTTCATTTGCAACCTCTTCATTGATATCACTTATATAATATAAGATATTTAATAAAAAAGCTTTTTTATTAAATATTTTTCTATCTGGAGTGAAATAACTCTAAGTAACCACAATATATCAATAATATCTTGATATTTTGTGTTTGTGTTCTTTCTCTGCGTCACGTTTACCGCAACTAGACGTATTTTCATTCTTTCTTTTTTTTCATATAAATTTATTTAAATTCATGTACAATAGTACGACTAGTGAATTTAAATATATTTATAGGAGGACGTAATGCCACAAGGCATTCTTTGCCAGTAAAATATGTCATGCAGCGCGGTAATTATTTGCGTATTATTAATAATTATTATCATCTTATCAACTTTGACCACTTAGGTACTTCTTACTTTGATCATTTTCTGGATACTTTCAGCGGTTTTAGATTGCTTGATAGCTAGGTCAATATTTTGTCGACACTTAACAACGATACCAGATAGTGATAGTGACGAAGTAATTAACGCAGTTAAGATTATTTATTACGTAATCAATACTTTTATGTACAGTAAACTATTATACTATTATGAAAACTGATATAAATAATTATTATTATTTAATTTTAATTAGTTAAAACAAATGATAAGCCTCACTGTTTGGTTTCGTGGTATTGAAGTTTCGTGTCGGACTATGCACTACATTTTAATCGTAATCGCGGTAGGTATTTTATTTTAACTAATAAAACATAACATCACGCCTGTAATCCCTGTAAGGGTTAGGCAGAGGTGCACCTATAATACATCCACAATTATATATATTATAATTAAACAATTATATTTTATATAATCATATATTACAAAAGTCAGTCATGTTTAAGTCCCATGTAGGTAATAGGGGGCGAGCCTCTTCCCATCAACAGACACGAATCCAGAAAAACACAATAACACTTTGTCCGAACTTTTTCGTACCCAGGACCTCAGGCTCAGCAGTAGCGCTTACGACCACTAGACCAACGTCGTATTTTAACTATATTCAATAAAACTAAATAAATTGGCTAGGCTTAATAATATAATTACCTACTGTTATAATATTACTTGAAACATTGTTTTCTTGCTTCCTCGTCAGTATTTTCAGTCCATATTTTTTGCCAAACCGTTGCAAAACAATTTGATAAGGCAATCAAATTGTTTTGCAACGGTACATAGAATTTATAACCATTTCAACAACATCGGAAATTTTAAAATGATGATGTTGAATAGTCCTATTTCGGAGTATTTCGACATTGTTAGGTGCTTATTGCATTAGTTAGGTAAGTCAAATAATGCCAATATTTACCCTAGTTTAAAAGTACCTACCTACGCAATATTGACATTTAACTTTAACCTATGTACATGAGGCTACATGTCTAAAAGTATGACGAGTCACAAAATTTTTAGAAAGCATTTTAATTATTTTGCCAATTGAATTGTGTGTGATTTCATAAATTAATTAAACACTAGGTATTTTATTCAAATATTCGGCAGAATTCGTTA
Organism: Apamea crenata; assembly: GCA_949629185.1. Classification (NCBI taxonomy): domain Eukaryota; kingdom Metazoa; phylum Arthropoda; class Insecta; order Lepidoptera; family Noctuidae; genus Apamea; species Apamea crenata. Next base: position 8,296,514 of record OX451360.1, on the reverse strand, counting down.
ACCCCCAAAGGTAATAACGAATTCAATTATGTAATTCTGTTATTACTGTAAATAACTTTTCAGTTATAAACGATTTTACCAATGTAAAACAATGCCAATTACATTATAACCGACGAGTTCTTAAAATGGCAAGTGGCCAGTTTACGTGAAAGTCAATTAATTTCCCAAAACGGTACTTACATCAAAAATGTGAGCCATTTTTTGTAAATTGACAAATAGAATATTGGAGAAAGTTGAAAGTAAAAATAACTACCAATGACAACGCAATGTTCACCTGTTCTATATTATGTACTGTGTAAAATACTTGGAGGGTAGATGACGACACTTTTATGTTTATATTGAATCCTTATCTTTAGCGTTGTTAGACGATGGAATTCTATAGTGTTTCACTTCGAATGTAGGTTCGGTACGTTTGTATAACCGTTCGAATAAAATGAAAGTAGGTACGACACTGCACCGCTAAGTGTTAAGATAAACATAAAACATACACGCCTTTCTACAATATATAGAAAAACGACTTACAAACACAAACTAATTCTTAAACGTAAAAAAATAAATTTAAAATAACGTTTTATATTTTAAATAAATCTGTTATTCTTACATTTAAATTCCACACGCACTAGTTTTATGTCATCCACGTGATAAAAATGTTTTTAAGAACGAACTCCGCGATATTATTCTCGTCGCGATATAAATTGGGACGCACAGCGACACGACCGTGACGCGTACGTTTCAAACCACGACTGATTATTATTTTACGCGGAGGCGGCGATCCAATGAATACATTATACATATACATTCAAGCCGCACATACTCACTTTCATTGATTGTATTTTGTTTGTTGGTGATTTCTCCTTGCAGAGTTCACATATTACTAGGGGTCTAATGGAAGTCAGCGGTTTGGGCATTACTTATAATTATAATGATCTTCAGTTATGTAGGTACACAGTTACTTTTATACCTAATATTTTTCTTCACATAGAATCACTGCAGAAATGGAACTTTTTTATTCAACATCAGCAGCTATATGTCAGAAAACATTTCTTTAGAAGTAGGCATCACCTTTGTACGTATTTTTCTGTGCCTTTCTTCTTGTCTGTTTATATATATCTGTGTACATACACTGTTAAATAAATAAACAGCCAGATTGGTACCGACTGCCTTTTCGGCAAAGGAAGTTTTCGGATGCCGACTGAGATTTTAATCAAAATCAAACATACTATAACAGAAAGGACATTTTGTTTGGAAAGACAATTCGGCGTTGGCTAAGCATAGGCATTCGTCGAACGTATCGCATATGCTACTCGATCGCAACCTATCTATATTAGTGCAGTACCTACGTAGGACCTGAGCAGTGTCTACATGGATAAAAAATGTTAATTCGATTATTTTTAACGCTGAGATATTTCCGTATTGAATTTTCAATCATGTTTTAAATACAAACAAAAACTTATTTTAGACCTAGGACAACAAATACCTAATCTTCATGAACTTCGTCAGATAACAAGTAATATAGGAGATTTATAAAAAAAACTTTTTCACAATCGTATCTAATACAACTTAAGTAAGAAGTCTGGGAGAGTCGCTGCGGTTTCATTCCCAGAGTCTTTAAAACAACCATCATATATAGATTTGTGGAACATCTGAATACATGACGTTACGAAGTTGACATAATGGTCCAATAAATACGTATTGATCTTTTTACACCGCGTATCGCAAGCTGAGCTTGTTTATGGGGGACATTGACATTTTTGTTGCGAATTTTTTTTTGATTTTGTTGATTTTTCAAAAACCGCTTGTCCGATTTCGATAAAATCATGGGACCATTTGGAAAGATTTTTCATAAGATTTTTCAAATCGGTTGGCAAGAGACGGAGTTATGCGCGAACAAACATAAAAAAAAAATACAACCATCCGAATTGAGAACCTCCTCCTTTTTTTAGAAGTCGGTTAAAAAGGCGATGAAATTACAAAATACATGGGAAATTATTAAGGTCGGTAGTTTCGGCAAACTTCGAGTAGCTTACTGGCGGCAAATGCCCGCCACAGCTGTAGGTCCGTATTATAGTTTTTTTTAATGCGAGCATAATAATATTATTATTTTATTATAAGTGCAGGTACCTATAATAAAATATACGCTAGGTACCTGCTATCTCCATATTATGAAAACATTATGCACTATCTCTTGAAAAAAGTATACATAATATATTATCAGCCATCCGGGACATAGGGCACATACGATAAAACTAGTCGATACCTATTGGCCTATTACATTGAATATTGCAAACAATTATTATTATGGTGATGATTTCGCGGCTATGAATGCGCAGCTGTAGCCCACAAAACCACAAACGTTTAACATTATATTGTTGTATCCTAGTTTCATTTCCAAGTAACATAAAACAAAATTATAATAATAATTAAGTACTCATTCGTTTTCACAGATAATTTTCCTATATTTAGTATACTATAACAAATGTTTTCCTGAAATCACATCGGCCCGCTAATTGTTCTTTGCACTTTGTACACACACGTTTTTTTTTTACGGCGCGGTTTATACATAGGTACGCCACCGCTCAGTACCGTCAAAAAACCGTACCGTGTACAGAGGGCCTTAGTTACACGTGCCCTTTTATATTAAAATACCCATTTTCTCAAGGCAATGGGAATATAAGCTGTTCAAATGGGAACAGCATCTACGATAAACCGTTGTTTATTCATTCTGAGGCCTTGGCACAAACGCACGACGTAAACGTAACGTAAATTAAAACGTTTTTTTTTATTGAAAATACATCTATCCTATAGCATTTTGAGGAAACAGGCATATCCTAGTACCTACCAAAAAATTGTAGACATGTGACATCCACCAACCCGCATTGGGTGTGCACACAGGGTGTGCATGGCGGATAATGGCCCACTCCTTCTTACAGAGAGGAGGTCCACTGTGCTCCAGCAGTGGGAACATTCATCATCATCTGCCTAGCCTTTTCCCAACTATGTTGGGGTTGGCTTCCAGTCTAACCGGATGCAACTGAATACCAGTATTTTACATGAAGCGACTGCCTATCTGACCTCCACAACCCAGTTACTGGGTAATACGATACCCCTTGGTAAGGCTGGTTGTCAGACTTTTGGGCTACTGACGACCCGTAACGACTGTCAAAGATCCACGAATGACAGCCGGGACCAACGGCTTAACGTGCTTTCCGAGGCACGGGGGGGTCTTGGTATGTGAAAATAGTCACCCATCCACGGACCAACCGTGGCAAGCGTAGCTTAACCTGATCGATCGACCCGTGCGGCTGTTATTACTTAGCCACAAGCCCCTCAGGGAACATTATAGGCTGATTATATAGCATTTTAACAAGTACAATTAGGTAGTATCACCAATAGATATGAATAAAGTCTTAATACTAAGTATAATTATATGTACATAATTATTATGAGCGAAACGAATTAGCATTCCGTTGACTACGCGCGTTCGTGATAGGCCCACAGCTGTTTAGTTACGTTTAAGAATTATACCAGTCAGTCAAATATACAAGATTGAAGCTGACAGCTAAATTAATGCAATGCGCACAAATTATCAATGCAGTAATTGTGTGAACTCAACTTAATTATTTCCCTGGGAAAACGAATTATCATGTAAATCACTCTAGTTGGAGCCATGACTAAAATGGCGCTTCCTGCTTTAGGTAAGGGCTGATGAGCCCTTCAAAGGAATCAAACAACGATACGATTTCTTTACGTTTATATTGACTGTACGTCTTTACATATTGCCGACTAAACTAGTCCTGTCGTTTCCTAAACAAAAAAACTAAAAAACTATTCGACACCCCGTTCTAAACTTGCTTGAATATTCGAATGGAACTCGCGCTAAATTATAGCCAGCCTGCCCTACATAAGTTTGACTTTAGTGCATCACCTTTACAGTACATATTTACTTGTGGTCCGATGCATAGCATGTTCCGAGGATCGACTTAAATTGTCCATCAATATGCGGCTTTTTCAATCATAAAGATTGCGAAATTAGAGTTATACCTTTATTTATCATGGCGAAAGGAAAAATACTTGGCCGTACCTACCACAACATCTCATTTCCCGTTAGGCTTTAACAGCTACGCTTTGATTTCCTTGTGCCTATGTTGCTTTGGATTTAAGGAAATTTATTTGAGGAAAATATGCCACATTTCGTGCTGGGAATATTATTCCTATTTAAATTTTACGAAATATTATTCCTGAAAGGATAGACAGTCATAAACATTATACCTACGCTACGACCATATGGTCGTTGTACCTACGTTTTGATATGATGAAAACGTTTCCTTTGCTTCTCATCATCTGCCTAGTATTTTACATGGAGCGTCTGCCTAACTTACGTCCATAAATCCGCAACCCAGTTACTGGGTAATACGATAACCCTTGGTAAAACTAGTTGTCAGACTGTCTGACGACCCGTAACGACTGTCAAAGATCTACAAATGACAGCCGGGACCAACAGCTTACGTGCTTTCCGAGGCACGAAGAGGTCTTAAATAGTCTTGATATGTAAAGACGGTCCCCCATCCGCGGACCAACCGCGGCAAGCGTAGCTTACCTTGATCGATCGGCCTGTGCGGCTGTAGATAGTTATAGATTAGAGAGTAAAAGTACATAAAGATACAGAAGGCCGTCGTTACGTAATTTAGGTACTGTTACGATTTATTAAACGATCGTACATTGATCTCGGCTCGTATGCTGATACAACAAATATGATGAAATTACAAGTCCCACCGCATACCTGAGGCCTCTTCTCATACATAGAAGGAACGGTGTTGACGACTTGGACGCTTGCATACCCATTGAGCGTTACTTTTCTTAATATGTATAACTAGCTGTTGCGCGCGAATTCGTCTACGATCCAGGATGAAAATTAACTTATGTCCTTCTCCTGGTCTCAGGCTACATGTCTGTCAATTTTATAAATTCATAACGATCCGATCAGCCGTTTTTGCAAGATTCAGTCAGCAAACATACAAACTTTCACGTTTATAATATAAAAAAAAGGATTTCCTTAACCGGTAAAAAACTGACGAAGATCGAATAAGAATGTAGATTTGTAGATACACAGTAATAATATGATACTCGTATATAAAAAATGCATATAATTAGTTAAATGAAGTTCGGAAACATTCTTTATTTTGAAATTACGATTGCATAAAATGTAGGTCATCAACAACTTTATTTACAAGCGATGACTCAATATCAATATTCTGAAACCGGTTTATTATTGATGGGAGAAAAAATATACGAAATTATATTTAGCAATATATTATACATAGTTATATAAGTCTTTTGCCTCTTCGTTATATTATTTTTGGTGATTTCTATGGCCTTTTTTATAATAATATGCCTATTTCATACCATTCGTAGCGCGTAGCGTGACCGAAGACCTTAAGAAAGTGGCTAGGACGGACTGGATGCGGGAGGTGGAGGACAGTGTGTTGTGGTGCAGCCTGGGAGAGGCCTATGTCCATCTGAGGACTGCGATAGGCTGAGTGCAGTGATACCATTCGTGTAATCCTACTAATATTATAAATGCGAAAGTTTGTATGGAGGGACCGATGGAGGGATGGATGGATGGATGGATGTTTGTTACTCTTTCGAGCAAAAACTAATGAACGGATTAGGATGAAATTTGGCATTCAGATAGTTTAAAATCAGGAAACACATAGAATATTAAACCTAAAAAAATAACATTTTATCCCGATATTCCCACGGGATCGAAACTTATGAGTGAAACAAAACAACAAAAACAAAATTTATTTATTTATTTATTATTAAAATCTCCAATTACTGTCATTACAGGAAATACCTAATGCGATAGCTTGATCTTAAAATTAATATACAATTTAAAACTATGAAATTTGTAAAAAAAAAACTAATAATTAAGAAAATGTTCTCAATTAACTTTTTAGATCTATATATCCTGCTTATGCGTAGGAAGTTTCATTAAAATCGGTTCATGCATCTCGAGAAACAAGGACTTGAAAGTTTGTATGAAATGCCGTACGTTGTAAACGCTCTTAATGTAGAATCGGCAAAGTATAATTTTATTCATGATCATGACACTTTAAAAAGTCAAGGTTATATTAATCGTATCATTTGAAACGGAACGTCATGTAAAGGGAATACAACAATATCAACACTTTCTTACTTTAAATTAAATTCCCTGTTCAAAAATCAAATCCCCGACACGTAATGTCGTAAAAAATTATGAAAATAATTACTACAATATTTTGATCTTGATGCATGAGACTTTTTGGTTCGACTTTTGGTCATTGTCCTTTGGCACACGGCTAGTTACCCGAAACCTGGATTAACACATAAGGATCCGGTAGTACGTTCCGGTGGGATATTTTCCGACATCCACGCGGGCGAGGCCGCGGGCAAAAACCGTATCTATCTGCACATGTAATCAAGTACATTCATATTATTATTTTGTCATGGCATTGAACTACCCAATTTGAAGTGTCACATATATGATAAAATTATCAATTGCTCCACAATCAACAATATTAAACTATCAGCTGTTGCTTCCGTATGTCACGGGAAGCGGTATGTTAAGGCTAATAATTTGATAAAAACTAATTACGTCTAGAATATTTTTATTCCCCTTATTTTTCCAGTTTAATTAAATATAAAATGAAGTTTCCTGTAAACAATGTGTTCAATTTACATTATCAATAGCATCCTCAGTGTGGTCGGTATCTCATGCTTATAAATAAAAATAATATAATTATTGTGAAACTAACCTTCGTCAACTTGTGTTTGTTAGAGAAGTCTGTTACCTGCTGCTGAACTGGCGTTTTGGAGCGTTATCAGCGACTAATCTTTGAATGTGCCTAGACAGTTTGAAAGACATAATCAGCCCATAATGTTCCCACTGTTGGGACTCAGGCCTCCTCTTTGTGTGAGGGAGTGGGCCGTTATCCACCACGCGGGCCCAGGCGGGTTGGTAGATGTCAGATGTTTTGAATTTTGGGTTCTTCAAAGAGCTTCCTACTAGTAACTCTGTCCTATGACGCTACCCTTATGATTACTGCAGATTATTGCACAGTTATGTGGCAGCAGCGGTGTCAATTTTAATATGAATGCTGTCTTTTAAAGAAATATAGTTTGCAATCTCTTGTTCTTTCATAAGGATCAAAGTGGTTGTTTTTGCATGGCGTTCTGTAGCTATAGTTTCTGCCGACGCGACAGCTTTGGGAAAAAAGCTTGCGTTTCATCATCTGCCTAGCATTTTCCTGACTATGTTGGGATCGGTTTCCAGTCAAACCGAATTTAGTTCAATACCAGTATTTTATACGAAGCGACTGCCTATCTGACCTCCACAGCCCAGTTACTGGGTAATACGATACCCGTGACACTTAACAACAGTCAAATATACATGCCGTCGGGACCAACAGCTTAACATGCTTTCTGAGACACGGAAAATGGTTTGCGTTTATGTTTATATTTATGCTGTCTTTCAAATGAAGTCTTTCAATCGAAATCCGGTAATACAAATGGTCGTGCTGTTTTCTTGAATTATAATTATCTTTATTTGCCTATCCGGCATTACTCATAGCTGTTGTGTTATATTATATTAAATAATAAGTTGTGTGTTTTTTAAGTAAAAGTTTATTGACATTGAGAATTTATCCCGGTTATAACCGTTAATTGTATCATCGGGAAGGGTGACCATGGTATCTGAATTCATATTTTTAATAAGTCAAATTTTCATGTATCATTTTAGTATACCTACACTTATCTAATCTAACTAGTATTGTCCCGCTGCAGGGAAGAGGCCCCCATCTCCCTTTTCCACACAATTCTGTATTTTGCCAGTTCTTTCACACATATTATTAAAGTACAGTAGGTACCCGGGCGTGATACATACATCGAGTTTACGAAAAAGTTCAGCGTTGTCGTGCGTCGTCTCATCTGTCATTTATATCTGTGTAATAGTCCCTTTCTGAAGCTCAATGTATTCTATTCCGCCTTAATACTGAATTTGTGTTACTTTAATCTTTGATGGTCACTCTAAACTGACATTGTTTCATTATCTGACCGACCACCACTTCCGAAATGCTCGTTCTTCTATAGCGCCGAATAGTTAAAGGTCAAGTTCACGTGACCCGTCCCTGCTACGCACGGGTGCGATCTGCTTTTGTGGCGACGTGTCAGAATATCGAGGTGTCTGTGCTATTGGTACTATCGCCAAAATCTATATCTGACCACCGTAAGGACTATTCCTGCTTGCAACGCATATTATTAGTCGATCTAACAAGGATCCTCTTATGTTTTACTTACGGACGCAGCTGCGGTCATCATGTGCACGAGATTTAGTTTTCAAAATGGTCAGATGTAGGTTTTGGCGACAGGAATTGCAATATGTCCATGATTACACCTACTTGGACCAGTTAGTCTCGTTCCTGTCCAGACAAGACAAGGAAGTCTTGAGACGAACCGAAAATGCCTGGAAGAGCTACTGGTCCACGAAAGAGCTTATGAAAGGAAATCTGCCTTTGTCACTCAAGCGAAAAATTATAGACATGACGTGCATCCTTCCCATTCTGATCTATGGAACCCAAACTTGGTCTTTCACAAACATTCAAAAGTCCAAACTCAAGGTTTACCAACGTGCAATGGAGCGCAGTATTCTAGGCGTCAAATTGACAGACCATATTCGCAACACCACACTGCGGTCCAAAATACAGATTACTGACGTTGATCAAATAGCCGCTAAGCTGAAGTGGGACTGGGCTGGTCACGTCTGCTGTTTGCCCAATAAGTTGTGGGCCAAAATAACCACCACTCGGAGCCTTGACACAGCTAGAAGGCGTCGCGGCAGACCCCGTAGAAGATGGCGGGACGAGCTGGACAAAACAAACCACCAGTGGTCTACTTTAGCCCTGGATCGAAAGAGCTGGAAGTCATGGGGAGAGGCCTTTGCCCAGCAATGGGATGATGCAGGCTAACAGTAACAGTAAGTAACATAATATACACATAAAAAAGATTTGAAAGAAAAGATTTGATTTTTGTATCTTTTCTTTGTTACACTTTCACGTTAAAACAGCTGAACAGATTTGAATGAAATTTGGCACACGGGTAGCCCATGACCAGAAGGCCAATTCTCGTAATTCAAAACGTTCAAAATCTAGTCGCAGTCTCATGTCGGCGACAAATAAATGTCAAAATGTAGGGAAATTAGAGGTATTTTTGACAGATTGAGACTGAGATCAGACTGTGAACGTCCTTAAAATATAATACTTTCGGCGTAGCTAGTATACACATCAAACTTTCCAAATAAATTCTCTATATGACTTTGAAAAATGCTTTAAAATCCGTTTTAAAGTTTATAAGAACGGTAAAGGTACGCGGACAAACAGATAGACGCGAAAAGAGGCTTTGCGTTATACCATTCAGAGATACCTAGATTGCGTCTTTACACCCCAATTTATCATAATTTAAGTTAAAAAAGAAATCATAATTTGTTTATAATCGTCCACATTTTCAACGCTGATTGACTCATTTCCCGTCTTGCCGTCTGATAATAGAATAAGTCTTATCATCTCTTGTTGGTATTTTTCCAATCACCGGACGTTCACATGATATGAAATCATCAGTGCTATTACTGTGATCCACAATATAAAGAAAATCAGAAAATCAACAAGCAAGGAACTACGGCCCCGCACGATTTTAAATTTCACATAATATTAATTTAGTTTAAAGACTTTATTCATATATGTATAAGGGTGATAGAAATCGTGCTTGTCGTATAAAAAATACCAAACTGCTATGTTCACATCGCGTGTTCTTGTTTGTTCCTCTGAGATTACTAATCTACTCTAATCATAAAATGGTAAATATCTGAAGACGGTTGACAGTGAAGAATGGAAGAAGAAAACGTGTTACGCCGACCCTAAGTAACATGCGATAAGGACAGGGAGATGATGATGATGATGATGGTAAATCACTGAAGGAATTGACAATAAAATATGGCTGAAATTCTGGTGCAATAAGTACGTTGAATATTAAAGTGATACCAATGTCTATTCAGGGCTATTCGTCACGATATTCACAAAGGTGACGTAAGCGTATCAAAGGTCAAGTACGGCATACATAATTCAGGAGCTAGTTCAATTTCAGAGGGGAGCTCGACTGTTTGGGGAATTTCTGTCGATGCTCGAGTTTTTGGTGAAAACATTCAATAACATTATAGTACAATCTATGGTGAATGAATGAAATATAATAAAAAGAATGGTAACCGAGGAATGGAAAAAGATGTAGAGGAAGATAGGTGAAAAGGTAAAAAAGGGAGGATGATCTGCCAAAAGGTTGGCAAAGACCTGTTGCTTTGAATAGGAATAAGTATAGGGAAATAGACGAGGAATGCTAATCAACTCACACTAGTTATGTACATATTCGTTACTATTTTTTATCTAACACATATTTATTTTATTTAATTATTGCATGCACACGTCACGATGCAGTGTAAAACTGATTTACTCATACATCCGTTACCTCACACATCAGGTCCAGTTGAAAACCAGTGTCAGGCACTAGTTGTCTGGTATTTTTGCTGAACTGGGCCTTTTTGGTGCAGCCGTGAGGCACACTTTCCTGCTATTTCCTTGCATTGGACTTTACACTTTCTATTTGATTTTTATTTGTTGATAGCTGATGTATGTATCTGGTGTATTGTGTGTTTTGTAGTCGGTGCTAAATAAATAAGAGTTTAAAAGTAGTAGTAGAGTGTAATAGTTTCAAGAGTTTTTTTTATCAGTGTCCCTCTCAACCAAAGCACCTGTCATCTAATCTTTTCACCACCCTTGGTTAACTGGTAGAGAATGCCTAAGGCATTAAGTCAGCCTTTGCACATTTTTGTGCGAAAAGTTTAATAAAAATAAATAAATAAATGTATTTTCTTTCTTTCTTTCTGATCTGGTGGCTGATAGTTGCGGAAGATTTTTATTAAGATTGTTAGTATTAATAACTCTTTTATGTACTATAAAGCCTTGTCCGTACGTATTAATAATAAAGCTGAAGAGTTTGTTTGAACGCGCTAATCTCTGGAACTACTTGTTGGATTTGAAAAATCTTTTTGGCATTTGATAACCCTATTCTTGAGGAATAAGTTTTTTAACATTACGATAGGGCCCTTAAAAACGAGCAAAAAGATAAAAAGTCAAAAGGACACTAAGCGACTACGAAGTAATAGCGTGGACGGGCGATGCGATGCGACGGGATGGGGCGGGGGAACAAAAAAATTCAGAAGCTAGTCAGGTAATAAAAGCTATTTTTATTTATTTTTACAATCTAGTCTGCGCTTTGCGGAAATGATTTCTGGTGCGAGTTACCTACCTAATTAACGACGGTTACTAATCGTATTTGCTTTCAAAGAATGCTAAACATTCGGGTCCTTGGCCCTCTTTGAAAACAGATCATCGTCACTTTGTTTTAAAGAGCTTTGAACTCGCTTAGATCACAACTGCGTCATTGAACTAACCTTGAGATTGAGACGCATTGGCAATACTGATATTATGGTTGTTATCGACCATGTGGAATAATATAATATCCCTGGACATTTCACACAGCACCATTTGTCCCAAGCTAAGCAACCTAATGCTTGTTATGGTAACAAGATGGCTGATAAACTACTTATATACAATTTTTTTTTTTTGTAAATACATACATATTACAGATAGAAAAACACCCAGACACGGAACAAATACATGTAGGTCATACAAATATTTGTTCCGTGCGGGAACCGAACCCGCGACACGCAGCGCAGCAGTCAATCGCTTAACCACTGCGCCAGCTGTGCCGTCAACGTGCCGTAATGATATCATCATATTTTAGTTTTGAAAACAATGTTCAGGATTCTAAAAACATGTCAGGTTTGTATTGTAGGCTCGTGGCTGAGTAATAACAGCCGCACGGGTCGATCGATCAGGTAAAGCTACGCTTGCCGCGGTTGGTCCCTGGATGGGTGACCATCTTTACATACCGAGAACCCTCCGTACTTCAAAATGCACGTCAAACCAATCCCGGCTGTCATTCGTGGAACTTTGATAGTCGTTATGGGTTGTCAGAAGCTGATAGTCGATAGTCTGACCACCAGTCTTACCAAGGGGTATCGTATTACCCAGTAACTGGGTTGTGGAGGTCAGATAGGCAGTCGCTCCATGTTAAATACTGGTATTCAGCTGCATCCGATTAGATTGGAAGCCGACCTCAACATAGGAAAATGCAAGGCAGTTGATGAGATGTCAGGTTTGTAAAGCTGTGGAGGTGCGTAGATCTGATTCAAAAATGTCAAAACGGATTCTACTAACTATACCCTGACCATTATGTTAGCTTTCTTAGAACGTACATATGCCAGATTACGTAAAGGTTAAATTTAAAATGCGTAATAAAATAAACGTATTAGCTAGGTAACTGCCTTATCTTATTGAAACTTATCAACGAATTGTGTGTTGCTGCAATCACTAGTTCCATCTATTACCTATTGCTCTATGAAAACAATAATGGCGCGCTCATTATTGACGCAACAGTCAAAAATCTATTTATAAACTTCTTTGACGCCATGCTGACCCGGATAATATTTTATGCACATTGAGTTAAGAAACTCTTGCTTTGGAAGCTTTTCCGAGTTACAAATACATATATGTCGGATCCTCTATACAGGGTTTTTTTTTTTTTTTTTTTGTGGATGGGAAATCATCAAATGACCCCTCCCGCTCTGGGTGGAGCGGAAGGGAGTGTCAGACTTTTACTGACTAAAACCCACCCGTGTTCCTTCCTTAGCCCTTTCTGTTCCAGGGCAGCGGTTAACCTTTCGGAAAATCCCACCGCCCCGGCAGGCTTCGGCCCTGTGGGGCCCCGTCCTCTGCTGACATCTCTTTGAGGCGCGCGTGGAACACAACGCGCCGTCCGGCACGGGCCTGGTCCTGATCGGACGGTGAGCTACCCATTACTCACCGCCCGCAGGCCCGCGCCTACGGTGGCCGGGAGTCGTCACGCGGCTCCCGACGCCCGGAGCGTCTCCCGCGGCGGCTGAGGCGTGAGGTGTTCTCCCTCAGCCTCCCCGCCACCTCCTTCGCTAGCATGACTGCTTCGCAGAAGGAGGTGACTGCCTCCCATTCTCTCTCGCCCCGGACCATGGCTTGCACCAGGGCCGGGCGCGAGAGGTCGCCGCCGTTGCCGATCGCCTCTACGAGGACACGGCGGGTCTCCGCCCAAGCAGGGCAGACCTCCACCGTGTGCTCCACCGTGTCCTCTGGGCGATCCGGGCAGTGGTGACACCCGGGCGTCTCCTCCCGCCTTATGATGTGCAGGAACCTCCGGAAACATCCGTGTCCGGAGAGGACCTGCGTCAGGCGGTACGTGAGAGCGCCGTGACGCCTCTCTAGCCACTCCTCAAAGAGGGGTCTTATCGCCGCTATCGCGGCGTGCCCTGCGCTGGGTTGCGATAGTCGCGCCTTCCATTCCGCCATGAGATCGCGCCGGAGGTCCGTCCGCTCCGCAGCGATTTGCCGCGGGTGCAGAGTTTCCCCCCGGCGTAGTGCCTCCGCGCGCCAATCATTCAGGCGCGCAAGCACTATCGCCTCCAGATCCCATGGCGACAGTCCGGCAAGGAGGCTTGCCGCCTCGCGCGAGATCGTGCGGTAGCCCCGGATCAGCCTTACGGCTACCACCTTCTGGGGCGCGTTCAGATAGTGTGCGGCTCGAAGCCGCAGTGAACGCGCCCACACCGGGGCCCCATATAGGGCCATGGACCGCACGACCCCCGCGTAAAGCCTCCGGCAGGAGGCGTTTGGCCCCCTCAGGTTGGGCAGGAGCCGCTTTAAGGCGGCCCCGGCCCGTTCCAGTTTGGGAGCCAAACGTCGGAAATGCTCGACGAAGTTCCACCGGCTGTCGAGGACGAGACCCAGGTATCTCATCGTTGTCTCGACGCCGATGTGAACCCCTCCTACCATCAGTTGAGATCCCGTAGGTGGCCCGTACCGGGGCCCATGAAAGGACATGGCCTCGGACTTGTGCAATGCCACCTCGAGACCCAACTGCCGGATCCTATCCACGACTATCGCAACCCCGCGTGTCATCGCGTCGGCCGCCGCCTGATGCGACCTCCCCTGCGCCAGGACCAGCGTGTCGTCAGCGTAGCAAACTACGCTGACGCCATCAGGGAGGTCTGCCCGCAGCACCCAGTCGTAACCGATGTCCCACAGGAGCGGAACCCGGAGGAACCCGTCTCGTAATTGAACATACCTACAGGGTGGCAGGGACATCGACGCGCAAACTGTAACCATGGATTCAGCACATGAGTTTAGACCTCATAGCGTCGAAATTTTGTCGTCGGTTATTAAAAAAAAAATATTTTGTTTCATAGAAAAGTGCAATACCTACTCGGTCAAAACGTATGGAACAGCAATGTATAGGATCATGATTAGACATAGTGTCAGATATACCTACTATACCTATGTACAGAATTGGGATACGGGTAAACTAGAGAAATAATTTCTTATTTTTCTTCTTCATAGCGTGTCGATAGCAATCTAAATGGACTCTGCCTAGAATTCGGCTAGTTGTTTGGCGCCATCACCAGCGTCCATCAGCAGTGCAATGCTGTAACCTTCTCACCGTGAGCTGTCATTCCAAAAATGCTAGGGATTGACACTATTGACAGCTCACTCTAAGCTCACTTCACCTAACTTTTCACCGTGAGATTTTTACAGAATCGATCGGCAGTTCCTGTAACGTGCAGCGAGCACGTCTCAACGATCACTGTCGCACCATGGACCATCGACACCGTACACCCCTAGACTCCGCACAACGCCAAACAAAGACGTTTGTGTCTCGTTTTTAAGTGCATAACCATCATAACAAATGCGACATATAAATATTTCAAAAGTCAAAGACCTGATGGCTATGTAAATAGATATGTCATTCATAAGACGTAGATATCTATTTCTAAACTGACGTCACACACTGTGGGCAAGCTAGGCCACTATTATTCTACCAACACTATTTGCTTGGCAAGATTTGATTGGTAGGTACAGTCAACAAAACAGTTTGGTTCTCATTAGGTTACGATTGTTCTCTTGCCTGCAGGCAACCAGGCGTAACCTAATGAGTGTTGGATTTGCGTAATCCACGGAACGTGGCGTAATCTGTGTTACTGAAACAAAAATAAAAATATTATCTATCTATATTAAAACAGCCAATGGGTTAATAGCCATTGTTTATAACCAGGATTAACATACAGCATACTTTTTATCCGGTTATTCCCACGGGATCGAAACGTATGCAGGGGCAGCTAGTGTTTTTCTATCCTGGTAGCACGTTCCCATGGGATAATTTCCGACATCCACGCGGGCGAAGCCGCGGGCAGAAGCTAGTTATAAATAAAACTAAATATAGAAAGAAAAGAAAACCAGGACAAATATTATAAGAATATAAAGGGAAAAAAAATACCTTCTCGACGGGGCATTTTGACGTTATAGAGCGTCATTTGTGTCTGTGTGGTAGGTAATCTGAGTGTTTCTAAAACTCGTGCCAAATTAATGACCGGTGTCATGGTTATGGACATGGTTTAAGTAGGTACTTACTTAATTTAATATTATCCTTATCATCCTTCAGACCGAATTTCGGCACAAGTTTGTGCACCCGAGCACACGACCGGAGAGAGATCAGGCGCAGGACCAACGGCTTAGCGTGTGATCCGAGGCCTGGGGGTATCACACCGCCTTCTTCTTCCAAACTCCAGGCTGTTACTAAGAAATTCCTGATAGAAAAACCCAATAACACTTCGCCCGACCTGGAAATCGATCCTAGGGCCCCCCCATGCTCAGTAGTCGCGCTTGCGACCACGAGACCACCGGGGCAGTGACCTGGGGGTCTACTCCGAAGTGCAAAGTCCGAATGTTCGGATCGGACCGACACATGGCCGAACCGAATATTATTGAAAGATGCGAAAAAAGTTCGGATTATTTTTAAAAATAATTAAAAAATATTTAAATGAAAATCTGAAATTCTTATTTATTTATTTATGTACAAACATATATAAACGGAGAAGAAGAAAACAACAGAAAAATAAAGATGATAAAAAAAAAAAAAAATTACACAAAGTCGAGCGCCTGTCTGGGTTCGAACCTACGACCAGCAACTATGTAGTAAGTCGCGGCCATTACGACTGGGTCACTACTGCTCTCTTCACCACTACAGTCGGGTAAAAAGGGCCCCCGAAAATATTTGATACGGGCCCCTTTAGGATGAGCTACGCCACTGTAGATACACTGTTAGCAAGCTACCAACCTCTTTTATCAACTGTACCTACGTCACGACACTACATTGTTATTCAGGGAATGTCGAAGATCATTGAAAACGTTTGATGATTCTGTTATAATCGTGTCATTAGTGACGACAACGTGAATCATATTGTTTTTAAACATGGATGTGTCGTATTAAAATTACGGAAACGGTACTGGAATTTTCCTGTTTTTAGGCTATTAGTATTTCGCTCATGGCTACGTATGATGTCATGTTAGGGGTGTTACACACATATTAGGGTTGGCGTGATTCGGCATAGCCGGGCAGCATAATCTGCACTATGTAAATATTGTATGATAGTATAAAGAGGTAAAATGTGTGAGTTTGTATGTAGGGGATAATCTTGGATATTATATATATTGGATCAAACTCAAAACTAAAACTCACTTGCTCGCAACTTCGTCTGTCATCCAGGATGAAAAGTAGCCTATGTCCTTACCCAGGTTATGGTCTAATTTGCTTTAAAATCCCTTCAGCCGTTCTAGCGTGAAAACATAACAAACAAACTTTTGCATTTATAATATTAGTTAGGAAGTAGGCTAAGAGCAAAACAAGTTGCCGTAATTTAGGCTGTCAGCAAAATTTTTGCGAGATCAGCACAGTAAAAAAACTCACACTGGATTCATTGCACTTTAGCGTGTTAATTGGACTGATTGATCAATTGAGTGCAAAACTTAGTCTATTCATTCTATTACATAAGAGGGGGCGTGAAGCAGATTGAAGCAGGTCATCCAGGCACAGCAGGAAATTACCGAACTGATTTGACGTCTACCTGGCTTTTCTAATGAAAATTTAAAGCCCCATTAACGCGATGCTCTCTCAAAACGGTGTAGGAAAACATCATGAAACCGGCATGTCCTAGAACCAAAAATTCGAAGACATGTGACATCTACCAACACGTACTGGGTCCGCGTGGTGGATTACGCCCCACTTCCTCTCACAGAGAGGAGGCCTGTGTCACGGTATTATTATCTATACAGTAATCCGACTTCATACAAACGGACGAAGCGCGAGCTATACCTACGCGCCTCGATCTCGGTATGCGCTCGACATGCAGGCAGTCGCGACCCTTTTTAGTTGCTATACTCTATGGTCGCGACTGTGCCGCAGTGACGAACGGACGGTGTGTTGTTTTTTTAACAATAACCGCGCGATTTTTTCACTATATTAAGCTTTATATTAGAATGCGGGGTTATATAATTTAATATTTAATAATAAAGCATTTCGTACGTCTCAGTCGAGGCGCAAATATTTTTCGGTCGCAAATTTATAAGATATTTGTAAATATTTATATTTTATAACAAATCGGTTGTTATAAAATATAAATATATACAAATACTTTTTATTTAAACATAAACATGGTTTTTTAATTAAATCTACCGATCAAAAAACAACACGCCTTTTTTTATTGAACACTTCCTATTCAATTCACAAAGTATTTTATTTGTTTGTATAAAAAAAGTATATTTACAATCACAAAACTAAATAGAAACACAAAGTAGGCAAATTTAATTAAAATGCTGGAGGCGGGCAGCCCTATCGCATGTTTACGTACCGCGCGGCTGTAGGCATTTATTTCCAAGATGCGGCCGAGTTACAATACTGTATAGATAATATTACCGTGCCTGTGTCTCAGCGGTGGGAACATTATAGGCTGAGCATGTAACACGATGCAAGTAAAACTGGTATTTGGTCAGATGAAAAAAAAACAACAAAAATCAAAAGTTATAAATAATAACATCTTCATACCAGAAGGCCAATTCTAGTCATTTAAAACGTTCAAAATATAGTCGCAGTCTCATTTCGGCGACAAACAAATGTCAAAACTTGTCAAAAATGTAAGGAAATTAGGTAGAGGTATTTTTGACAGATTGAGACTGAGATCAGACTGTGAACGTA
The DNA here is from genome assembly GCA_949629185.1 of Apamea crenata. Taxonomy (NCBI): domain Eukaryota; kingdom Metazoa; phylum Arthropoda; class Insecta; order Lepidoptera; family Noctuidae; genus Apamea; species Apamea crenata. Next base: position 8,278,256 of record OX451360.1, on the reverse strand, counting down.
CTTAAAGTTTCGAGAATTGCCCCTCAGGCTTCAGCACTTTTTAAAAGTCAAATAAACTCCTTGAGGCAAACCATAAAATTAAAGCAATAATTGACTGGCACCCTCTCAAGCCTACATTATGGGCGACTGCTGAGCCAAGGCCTCCCCTTTTGCCTTCCGAATCTCCCTGTCTTGTGCGATCTTCGTGTTGACCCTGCAAACCTTGGGGTCTACTCCGAAGTAGTATCGGCCGTTTCCCTGCTACGAAGTTACTATTTGGTTCTGTCGGTTCCGATCCTACACTTTTTCGAATAATGACTATGGTCCCGACCCAACTGAGCCGATCCGAACTTTTCGCATTTTTCAATAATATTCGGTTCGGCCATGTGTCGGTCTGATCCGAACATTCGCACTTTGCACTTCGGAGTAGACCCCCTTATCAGATCGTTACACGACCTTCACCGTGGTCTACCTTGACGGCGATGTCCTCCCTCAGGCGTCCAGTGAGTGACGATCTTTGCCCATCGCTCCGGGTGCATTCGTGAAACGTGTCCGGCCCACTCCAACTTCAGCCTGGCTGTTTTTTCTCCAACATCCGCTACTTGAATTAATGAGAGGATTAAGCAAAATTTAAACTAGAACAGTTTTTTCTCGAACATGATTCTGTGATTTTTAAGCATGCTTAAATGATAATATTGATTAATTTATTACCTAATACAGTTCAGTACTTCATATCGTAGTGAAATGCTGATGTTATTTAGCACATTGCTAAAGTGTGTCACATTTATGATGACACCGAGTTGTTAACCTGCGCGAGCGCATAGATTGTTCTAGTCCAACATTCTATGTGGTTTCTGACATATATGTAGGTATGATCAACCGCATGGCTGTTGAACTACGAAATAAAGGCGTTGTCCCATAGGTTGTGTAATAACTAATAGAAGAAAACATATAATCAGTTATTTTATTAGCGTTCTAGCTCAACGCAAAATCTACTTTAATCAACAAAGATGAAACAAGAAACATAATATAGGTTTAGAAGCTATTTTGTAAAACTAAACATTTTTACTGTCTTGATGATCAGGTAGGTATATCTGCTTAAATAGGTTCAAAGCTGGATTTTAGCTCAGAAGCTTTTAAAAAAACACATTATGTTTACCAAAAGTCGGTATTTGGTGAGATAAAAAAAATAAAAACCAAAATCAAAAGTCATTTATGCAAACTAGGCTGAGAATCAGCACTTTTTGAAAGTCAAAACCATTTTGTTTCTCTGTTACTTATATTTATAATCTCTTCATTCTCATTTAAAGATAACGTTATAATTACAAATCTCTTACCAAAAAATAGCTAACTAATAGCCTAAAATTGCTAGACAAACAGAACGACGTAATAGGGCCACCTATAAACATGTCAAATCCCCCTATGAACATATGACACAAAGTTGACCTGTCTCATGTATAACTTTCCCGGTTTATTCGGAACCACGATGCTACGTCGCCAACTTCACTTAAACTGATATCAGATGCTTCCATAGAAAATGTATTATATAAGAATGGAAGTTTACCTGCTCTGGTTGGGTGACCATCTTTACATACCAAGAGCCCTCCGTGCTTAGGATAGCACGTTAAGCCGTTGGTCCCCTTTATCATTCGGCGATCTTTCACAGTAGTTACAGGTCGTCAGAAGCCCAAAAGTATGACAAACTTTTTAATCAAGGGGGGGTATTACCTAGTAACTAGGTTGTGGATGTCAGATAAGAAGTCGCTCTATGTAAAATACTGGTATCCAGCTACATCCGGTGGCGGCGGGATCGTCCGAAAGGGTTACCGCTGCCCTGGAACAGAAAGGGCTAAGGAAGGAACACGGGTGGGTTTTAGTCAGTAAGAGTCTGACACTCCCTTCCGCTCCACCCATAGCGGGAGAGGTCATTTGATGATTTCCCATCCAAAAAAAAAAAAAGCTACATCCGGTGGCTCAAATGACATTGATTGTCGCTGAGATGGGAATTGGCCTTCTGATATCAACTCTGTACGAATTTCGTAATGTGTAAGTTTCACGTTTTCGTTCTTTGAGTATTGTGTTTATTTCGTCACCTGTCAAATATGACTGTATGGGTTAGTACTGGCCACCTGTACACAGCTGTTATCTAATGCCTCATTAACTTCTCTGAGTAGGGCGATGCAGAACAAAACATGTAGCCAAAGTGATCTTTACGCTGCCACCGATAACGCCGTGGAAGTGACGAAGTTTTGGGTCAACGAAATTTGAATAACTTTCGTGCCAGCGAGACGAAGAAGAAAAACGTTTAAACAAAAGTTAGATAAGTACGTCGTTGTTTACATGAAAATTACTTCTTAATTTGTAAATATGAATGTTTTACATTGATATTCTCTGTTATTGCCTTCAATTGATAACACCGTGCAACCGAGCACACGGTGTGCAAAGTTTAAATTCATTTTATATTGCCATCAACCATTTCATTTAAATGTAAACACATAAATAATTCCATTTTGCCAACTACACATATTTTTTTTTTAATAATTCCCTACTGATTCTTGCTACAAACCTTGAACATTATGGGGAAACCAACAAGGAAAGAACGAAGGTTCATTAACAATCAACTATTTTTTTTTATTCAGCTACGTTTACTTTGAAATCGCAAGGTTTTATTGTCTCAATTAAACATCTAAAGAACAGTATTTACCAAACAGAGCAGTGCAGTGGTGGCGGTGGTTACGAGTTGTAGGTCATAGGTTTGAGCCCAGACAGGCGCTTTAATTTGTGTAAATTATTTAATCACCACTGCTCGCAAAACGGTGAAGGAAAACATCGCGAGGAAACCGGCATGTTCTAGAACCAAAAATTCGAAGACATGAAAGAAAAGAAAAGAAAGACAGTAAAATAGTTTATTCCGCACAAACAAAACGCGCAAAATAACACCTACCAACCCTCACTGGGTCCGCGTCGTGGATTACGGCCCACTCCTTCTCACAGAGAGGAGGCCTGTGTCCCAGCAGTGGGAACATTATAGGCTGATTATATATATTTACCAAATTCATAAATGAACTCACGTCATCTTCTCATGGGGTAGGAAAGGATAAAAAAATCGTTCCAACTAAATACCGTGCGTCGCGTCCATGTCGCGCTAGGTGCAAAATAATTATTCGCACTAAAATTAACGTTATGTAAGTATTTGACATAGTATTGTGACCTTTTTAATTTTCCATGGTAACTATGTACATAAGTGTGACTTCCTCACTGATGGCATTGTACACAATGATGGTAATTAAAATAAATTAATTGTTCCTATTAATTAATTGGTGCGTATGCCACTTCATGAGCGCCGCACTTTCATTCAGGTTGCGCCACAGTCATCACGAAAAAAAAAAATAGGACTACCGAGTGATGTGCGAAAGTTAAAAAAAAGATAAAAAAAATAAATGTGATATTTAATATTCGTTTCTTGGATTTGAATTACGAAATCGTTTGAAATGAAGTGGTTATTTTATGTGGTCGTTATAGTGTACATGTTCTACAGGACAGGTATGGTATAAGCCGCATATACATTATGTAACATAATTAACGCAAGACCTTATAAACCCCAATTAAAGTATAGAGTTAACAGCATAATACAATAACCAAAACTTATTTTTTTAAAGAAAACTTTATTTATTAAGAAAATTAAGAAGTTGTCCATAGCATTTAAAATTGAATCTTGTTGCCTTGAATTAATATTTAATTTTCATTGGCTCAATCGGCAGTTATAGTAGGTATGGCAAAAACGAAAATGTTTGAAAAAAATACCTATATTACAAGTTACTGAAATCGATTCAATTATGAACAAATTACTTGAAGGACTTTCATTTATCCTGTTACACCTTGTATGATTCATTTGTTCATTAAAAATAATTCTTAAAGTTACTGTAAGTATTAAAACATATTTTCGTTTGGGACACATTAACAAGGTCCGACAGTTTTGTCGATTCATCTGTCTGCCCTTTTATGTTTATAATAAGGTTTTTGCAATACTTTCAATACTAATCATCGAATCTTAGAAAAGGCTTGAAGTGAAATAATTAATAGATTTCATGTTTGTTTAGTGTACGGGCTAAAACCAGTGGAAAACACTTTGGCCGTGGATCCTGTCACTTATGGCGACGACGAGTTCCTGAAAGTGGGAAGTCACAAAACCATAAGCTGTAAAGCGTCCAATAGGAATCAAAAGGTAAGTTTGAAAAAGGTAATTAATTAAGGTAACAAAAGTCGATTCAAAATTTCGTTTTATAATTCTCAATTAAAGTGAAAAAAAAGTAGTAAAATTGGAACAGAAGTAAAATTTTAATAATAATAACTAAGTATTAGCTATTTTATGGAATACTAAAAAACAGGTTATCGAATCATAATATAACATCACGCCTGTAATAGTCCCCGAAGGGTTAGGCAGACGTGCACTTATAGTACATCCACATTTCGCCAGTTATTTTAAGTCCCATGTAATAAGGGGCGAGCGCATCAACCAGGCACAAATCCAGATTCCGAGCTGCTCCTGAGAAATTCCTGATGGAAAAACCCAATAACCCTATGGCCGACCCGGGAATCGAATCCGGGACCTCAAACTCAGCAGTAGCGCTTGCGAGCACTAGACCAACTATCACTCACAATCTGAATAATTTTTAAGAATATTGCTAATCTATTGCTTCATAATATTCGAAAACATTGTCTGCTCAGCAACGTAAATAACGCAATGAATGTTGTTGAACTGTCAAAATGAAAGCTATTGCTACTGTTATTGTGGTACGCAATTACCCCGCTGATCTGTTAACTCATTCGGAATGAACTTCTATCAGACACAATTGAACATTGTGTTAATTACAATTGCAACATTCGACTTGTTCATAACAGTTGTAAAATTTCGCCATTATCATAATAATCAGCCCGTAAAAGTCTGCTGCAGATATGGAGTCCGATAAACTGTTGTGCTAATTGGAATTATACACTCGAGAGCAATGAATCCGGGTCACTTAAAGAATGTTAAAAATCTCGGAAACTAAAAATGATAGGTTAATGCAATAAATTGTATTTAATAGACAATGTAATACTCCTTAAATGAAAGTAAAAAAAATATGAGTCACCATACATTTTATTAACACAAAATTACATAAAGAAAAAAACTGCTGATCTCTCCTTAAAACAAAAATAGGAAACATGAAATTTTTGAACTTTATTACGATTTTCTTGAATTTTAATACTTCGTATTGCCTCCTCGTGCTTCCATTACTGCGTTTACGCGGTTTGGCATGCTGTACACCAAGTTCCTTATACGATTTTGGGGAATATTCTCCCATTCCTCTGTGAGAGCAATTTTGAGCTCACGAAGCGTGATTGGGGGAGGGTTTCGTTGTTTTACGCATCTGCCTAGCTCGTCCCAAGCATGCTCGATCGGGTTGATATCCGGGCTGCGCGCTGGCCACTCCATACGAGTAATGTTCATCTCTTGAAGGTAGTCATTCACAATCCTGCCTGTATTAGGTCGGGCATTGTCATGCATAAATATAGCATCCTCACCTAAATTGACCATAAATGGACCAACGTGATCATTGAGGATTTCTTCCACATATCTTACGATAGTTAAAGAGCCGTTTTCTATGATCACCAGCTCTGTGCGACTTTCAGAAGAAATTCCGGCCCACACAAGTACAGACCCACCACCGTAGGCTACTTTTTCTTCGATGCATGCTTGCTTGAATCTTTCCCCTGGTCTTCGATACACTCTGTGTCTTCCATCGTGCTTGTAGAGCATAAATTTTGATTCGTCGGAGAACATAACTTTTGACCAATCTTCAATACTCCAATTTACGTGGCTCTGGGCATATCTTAGTCTTGAAATACGATGCCCACGCTCCAGTTTAGGGCCGTTTGCAGGTCTAAGGGGTTTTAAGTTAGATTCAGCAAGCCGACGTCTTACTGTCCATGCACTTGGGTTACTTCCTCCGAGGCGTCGAAACTGATTTGTGAGTTCAGTTCCTGTGAGAAAGCGATTTCGAAGCATGGTGTTCACCAAGTATCGGTCTTCTCGTGCTGTGGTACACCTGGTTCTGCCCGTTCCTGGTCTGCGTAGGTTAGAACCAGTTTCTTCGTAACGTCGGAGAACTCTTTGTACTGACAGCGACACACCGACAGTCCTGGCTGTATCGCGCTGACTCCGGCCGGTTTCCAGCATTGTAAGTATTCTGGTGCATTCTTCAGGCGTAAGCGACATAATTTCAGCTTGAATAATGAATATAGAGCACTATCAACATGGTTTATGTACCCACATAAATGACAGATTACAAACAAAAGCAAAACCAAATGTTGTAATTTCGTAGTTCCATCTTCGAAAGTGGCCCTTTTTCAAATTTGATTTTTTTATGATATAACTTTACAATAACTAAGAAGTTTTAATAACTTCATTTAAGGAGTATTACATTGTCTATTAAATACAATTTATTGCATTAACCTAGCATTTTTAGTTTCCGAGATTTTTAGGATTCTTCAAGTGACCCGGATTCATTGCTCTCGAGTGTATAAATGGTTTGCAACCATTTTGATTAATGCTGCATTTTTTTTTCAAAGCATACCGTTTAATGAAAACTCCGAATGTATTTTTTTCATTGATGAACATGACTTGATATCCGGTGGGTCATTTTCAGTCCACCATTAAATACAAAAATAGTCCTTAGTGAAAAACAAAACATCGAAGCCTTCGCTCCTGTTCTATCGAGGGACGGTTTCAGAGTAACCTACCGTAGAGTTCACGATTCGATACCTACGCGTTACGTTATGTTTATCAGGTCATGCAAAGAGAAACTAGATGGGGAAAACTGGGAATGCCAAATGTTCCTTAGCACAGGTTACAGCACGATTTTGACAGTGTTCGAAGTCTACAAATCGCTTAAAAGATCAAGACTGAACAAATCCAGCACTATCGTGCGTGACTCGTTCTTGTGTACAGTTGCAGTCGTTAAATTAAAACACTGACCAGCATAAGTATTCACAAACATTCAATACGCTTCCGTGCCGAATCGAACGTCAATCAATGTTTTCGAAGGAGTCCTCGGAGCGGTGTTCCTACGCAAATCCTAAAGCTTCGGCCAAACTTGCGCATCAAGTACGCGGGACGCGAAGCGGGTGCGTCAACAACGTGAAACTAAACGTGAACATCTGCGCAACAACAGCCGTCGCGTAGGTCTGTGTGCAAGGCGCCATCGATAATCACGAGCAGCGTCCGCCGCGCGATGGTGCTGCCGCTTCTCACTCGCTTTGGTCGCGCAGGTTTGGGCGAAGCTTTATAAGCCGACCACCCCGATCCTTATGTTGACTTTAGGGGTATGAGGAACAGGGTGTAAAGTTCACTCATCCTCCATAGAAAAGGGAGGATCCTCCGACCAGACGGGTGTTGTGTCTGGCGGGCAATTGCCCAACGATTGATATTGGGAAATTGTATCTAGGTATGCATGCTAATGGCACGGTAAACTCTGCTTGCGAGATGCAGGATTTGCGTGACGTCAGTATGACGCGTTGTTCGCATGTGGCGTTGTAGATACCGCTACATTGACCGTTTAATTCAAATAGACGACGGCTATTTTTTTCGACTGCTATTAATTTGCCAGCAGGTAATTAGGTAACCGAAAATGAGACATTTTTGATACGGCATACAGCCTGTTAAATGGTAGTGAATACAAATATACAGTACAATACACACATAATATAGAGTACACAATGATGACCGTTTTCATAGTGATTGTACTCTTGCGTGAACAAGCCATTACAGGACAACAGCTTCTTAATTTATCATATTTCAGGTGGAATGGCTAGATCCAAACGGTTACGTGGTCAAGCGCATCCCGGGCAGTCGAATCTTTTCTCAGGAGCATTTCGTGCCGTCCATGAGAGGACGAGCCCCGGCGTTGGTGCTGACAATCGCCAAGGCTACGGTGCAGGACTCTGGGGTATACCAATGCCGGTCCGGGAATTTGTTGCAGAATGTGTCTTTGTGTGTTATTGGTGAGTTTTCTTTTCAATATTTTAGCTTATTTTGAAGCACTGGAAAAAATCAAGAGGTCTTTTTAGAAAAGGATCTGAATCCTATAGTCCCAACTTTATTTATAAACGTTGCTTAAAGCTAAGTAGTGATGTTGAACCATACATTATTGACCTTTAAACGTCACTTAACTTTAATCATTGTTTATAAAATAAACCCTTAAAAGGGTCTAAAAGGCTCTTTAATCAACTGAGGCCGCTCGAACTTATTCCCACGTGAATTTCAGCTGTGTAATTTTTCACAAAACTTCCGTGTACCATCGTGTGATTTTGTTAATTTGTAACAATTAAACGTTGATGAATATTCATCAACGTTTAATTGTTACAAACCACCTCATCTATATAGATGAGGTGGTTTTTATGAGGTATAATGTTGAAAATTATAATAGTCTGAACTTATGAACGTCTGGCTAGACGTTCATAAGTTATTTCTGTCATTATCGCGCCAGTTGCCCTCTCCATCCCCTCTTACACTTCAAGCGTAACATAAGTACGTACTTAGGTACCAAAGCGTGTTCCTACATTTTAATTACTTTAAATTAAACACCGCAAAACAGCTCCAATAACTGTTGCTAACTAGTTTAAACTTCAAAGTGCAATTCACGTTCAAAGCTTTCATCGAACCACGAAGTGGAATGGGCAAATTAGTTTCAATCAGAGTTCAGTTACTCGAATACGAAACATCTAGCTAATAACTGTCATAATATGATTGATTTTGATATGCACTTTGGTGCTATGGAGTGACTAGAAATATGCAGAAGGCATAGATTTCAGCGGTGCTATTATATAAGAAAAAATCCGTGGAAACTTAGGTGAAGTGAGCTGTCAAACCCTAGCATCAGCCGATGTATTCTGTAAGAATTTCACCGTGAACATTTGGGTGAAGTGGGTTTGAAGTGAGCTGTCAATAGTGTCAAGTCAATCCCTAGCACCAGGTGGAATGATAGCTCACTTCACCTAAGTTTTCACAGTGATATTTACAAAGAATAGACCGGCTGATAGGTAACGTAAAATGACGACGAATAAGAGGCCTTGAAAATGTGTGCATAATAATATTTTGTTCCCAGACATACGTACATAATGCAGACTTTTAATTAGTATATTGATAATAAATTGAGGAAGCCATTCACACGTCTGGGAATACTTCTTCTTTTATTGCACTTTTTTGGTATGACTAAACGAATTGATATTGACCTTGAAAGGGTAATTTTTTGTTAAAACAGGTTTTTACTGTAAGCTGAAGTTCGACGGTTGTTACCCAATCAAGGCTTCCCGCAGACAGGTGCGACGTGACTCTAGTAAAACAATTGTTATGAAAACTTCGTGGAAACTTGTTGCGTCGCGCTTGTCAGCGGAGCCTTAAAAATGAGCAAATTGAGTAAAAAGATTGATGATAGTGTTGCAAAGCCGTCATGGAGTTATAGTCTAGCCAGAAGTATTAAATATGTAGTAAACCTTTCAATTAAGTATCGGTTGCTTTAACTTAACTGTTTGTACAACTTGCGTATTACGAAATTCTAATTTATTGTTAACTATATGTAAAGTAAAGGTATACTAAACCAACCATGTATAAAGGAAAACTTAACTATTGATTGATAAACATACATTTAAAGCGATGTCGTAAGCACTCTTTATAACTTGAAGTGGAAAATCAACAGGTTTGAGGGTAGGTACCTAAGTATAACCAGATACTCATTTATAATGGCACAAAGCATTACATGGCAAAAAGCTTTGGAAATGATTTAATAGTCTACTTACATAGCTAGGCATTATTATGTGAAAAGAAAAAACATATTTTATATTTGGGATCAGGTTTGAACTGTCCATACAAGGTGTTCATTATTTTTTATGTGAAGATTCTAGTCTATATGCTTTTTTCAAAAACCAATACCCAATGGGGATGGCTTATACCTCAAATAGTTTCAGAGGGGCGATTGTCGTAATTTCAAGAACGTTCACAGTCTGATCTCAGTGTCAATCTGTCAAAAATACCTCTAATTTCCCTACATTTTTGGCATTGATTGTTGCTCAGATGAGATTGCGACTAGATTTTGAACGTTTTTAACCGACTTCTAAAAAATGAGGAGGTTTGTTCGGGCATAACTCCGTCGCTTGGCAACCGATTTGAAAAATTCTTTTTTTGTTGGATAGGGTACACTTCCCAAATGGTCCAATTTTATCGAAATCGGACAAGCGGTTTTTGAAAAATCAACAAAAATAAAAAAATGATCACCACAAAAAAGTGAAAAATAAAAACTTTTTTACAAAAAAAAACAACCGACTTCCATAAAAACACTACAAAGTAAACAATAACTTTAATTTCGGAAGTCGGTGGCGAAAAACGTAATAAAAAAAACCAAAGACACCGACTTCCGAAATTAAAGTTATTGTTTACTTTGTAGTGTTTTTATGGAAGTCGGTTGTTTTTTTTTGTAAAAAAGTTTTTTAGCTAAGATGACAAAACAATTTATAAGTATGAAACTCAGTGGGTAGGTATACACTTCTCTTATTACGGTACTCGATTTATTAGAGAACAGAGAGGCAGCGCAGTAACTGTGGAACACACTAACAGTACAATGGCTCTCATTTTGACATTCATTGCGTTATTTACGTTGCTGAGCAGACACATTTTTCGAACATATGAAGCAATGAATTAGTAATATCCTTCAAAATGATTCAGTTTGTGATTGAAAGTGTGTTACGCAATTTGGGTGCTGGTCTGCTTCTCGAAAGAAACAAACAATCAAAAGAGGCTTCCACTGAGTTCCACCGAAATCAATTAACATTTCAACATTGTCCACAGAACCGTCAGACTTCGCAGACACTCCAGTGGAAGTGGTCGCAGACTTGGGCCGCTCCATAACCTTATCCTGTCAAGCTAAAGGTGACCCAGAACCCAGAATTTCATGGCTCAGGAATGGAGTAACTATCAGTGGTAGGTACAAGCTTTTTCTGTGCGTACCTGCGTAAGTGCTTCGAAAAAGAAATGAACATTGCTACAAAAATTCAAAAGTCAATTTGATACCAGAAGGACAATTCCTGTATTTGAAAACGTTTCAAACGAAAACGAAACGAAACGTTTTAATTTAGTCGCATTCTCTGTTAAGTCAGAAAACGTGTCAAAATTTTTGGGAAAATAGAGCTATTTTTGACAAGTTGATACGATTAAAAAGCGACCTTTCTTGTAATTACGGGAATTTGGTACCAAAAGTGTAAGAGGTTATTTTATAATAATGACCTGAAAAAAAAAGTAAGGCATTTTTCGTTTTTTGCTTTAAAACTTAACTTTGAATAAAAAAATTAAAGTTTTTAGTATTTACATATTCCTTTTGATCGTAAGTCGTTAATGTTTTTTTTTTTGTAAATAAATGCATTAAAATATAATATTGCACCTTTAAATAAAACCTTTTAATGAATGCTGTGTCACGTCTTACAATAATATACATGAGCAAAACAATATATGTGTACTACATGGCTTTAAGATTTTTACATAACAACCCGGACAAGATGTTGTCATTAAAAAGAAAAACATAATATTTATAATTATACTGGAGGAGTCTTTTGTTATATGTTTTATTAAAAATAAAAATATTTATTTCATCTTTGACATATCTTGGGAGCTTGGGGTCCCGGACCTTTGAAAAGCGTACCAGGGGCCGAAGCCCACTCGCAGAGGCCCTTTAGACCATTTTAAATGATGAGGAGGCACCAACTGGCGATTATCCCTGTATGCACTATGCAAGTGCACCCAAGGACAACCCCCCTTTGGTGCAGGATTATTGCAGGACATGGAAACAAAATATACTGGGCTATGGATTTGGGTGGCTATAGTGGATCGGTTACCTTGAACTATGGAAGGTCTATGTCTCCAGCCTGACCAAAGATAATATAATATTCACAGATAAAATGGCTGGGGGTGACTTGCACACTCATTTATTTCTTTTATAATTATTATTCTATTTATCCTAGTAGGTCCAGATCTAAAATATAAAATCTATTTTATTAACAACAGGTTTATTGCGTCTGGTGGCTTTAGAAGATACTAATTATTTGACTTTTTATGCCAAATCAATCAATCAATTTATCTTTTTCTTACCAAAAAAACTAGTTCGCGGTTAACCAAAACATCCTGTTTTCATACAATTTGCATCAAGAATTATGTCGGTCGGTTGGTTGTCGGTTGTTGTCGGTTATTAACCGACAACTTAACTTCGTAATAATTATAGTATTTTGTGTTTTGGAAAACTACGAGTCCTTGACATTTTGGAAAATATTTTGTCGCTACTTTTACAGAAGTTTGTTTTGAATCAATGTGCATAATTTATTTAAGTAGTGGATCACATTATTTTCCACTGACTTTAAATAACATATTTACGCAGTTAGCAGTACAACAATGCAAAAAGAAGCAGTAGGAATCTACTGCTTTTTTGTACTGCTAACTAGTTACTTATGTAAGTAAATAATACACAATTCTTCCTAAATCACGCTGATAGTAAGCCAAAACTATTTTGTCTAGATGAGGACAGCTCAGCAAAATACAGAGTGATGACGAAGTACAACATCCAAGGGTTCGAAGGTCTGCTGACCATCACATCGCTGGAGCCAGAAGATAGTGGTAGTTACTCCTGTCTGAGCATTCAGGAGAGTTCTCAAGCCGAAGACTGTAGCCACACCTCGACGTTTAATATCACTTTGAACGTAAATTGTAAGTGTTTGGAAATTATCCACAGGTATCATTATTCCCCACGATTGCTCGGCGATTTCAGACTTTGGTATATTAATAATAAGTCCAAGGGGTCTACTCCGAAGTAGTATGGGCCGAATGTTACTATTTGGTTCGGTCGATTCCTATCCTACACTTCTACACTCTTTCGAATATTGACTATGGTCCCAACCCAACTGAGCCGATCCAAACTTTTTTCGCATTTTTAAATAATATTCGGTTCGGCCCTGTGTCGGTCCGATCCGAACATTCGCACTTTGCACTTCGGAGTAGACCCCCAGGTTTCCTGACGATGCTTTCCTTCATCGACGTCAGTGATGTTTAAGATTTAAGTACTTATGGAACTGAAAAAGTCATATTGGTACTTTCACGGGTTTGAACCCTCAACCTCGCGCATGAGATGCGAGGATTTAGATACAGATGCCTATAGCTACTTAGTTAATTTAGCGCTCATTATACGTGATATTTGTTCTATTTCAGATCCTCCTATGTTTGATGAGGGCAATAAAACTAAGCTAGTTTATGGCAAGATTAATCAAGAGTGAGTATTGTTACTAATTGTAACCCTTCTTTACGGCCTCGACCTACCAAAGTCGAATGCTAGGCTATATACACATCTACAAAGTTCTCCTCCACCACATTACCCGGTTTTTCGCCTTCCATAAACCCACACTACATCCAGAGGAGGAATTGCGCAACATAGTAATAGTTAGCACTGACTTTCATTTTGACAGTACAACAGCATTCATTGCGTTATTTACGTTAATGAGCAGAATTTTTTTTCGAGCATATCAAGCTATGGATTAGCACTATTCTTTAAAATGATTCAGATTGTGATTAAAAGTGTGTTACGCAATCAGAGTTCAGTTTCTCCTAGCCTCATTTTTAAGGTCGTTGCTCCACTTACCAACCGCACTTTTGTTGACTTAACCTGAGTATAATCAGTAACTTTAGATTAACATGTTTATATACGCACTTACTATCTAGTAGTATGTATATACTAAATATTTGCTTACTGACAAGGGAGAATGGAAAAGAAAACGTGTTACTCTGACCCCTTCTTATAGACCTCAAACCTTTATTTTAAAATATAAGTACACTTAGGTCCTTGTCCTTGGATCTAATAGATAGAATGATATGAAGTGTATTGTCAATATGGTGTTGAATGAGTATTTACACTACATCATGCCGAAGAACCTACGAGTGCCAGCTTGGCAAAGTTATTATCAAGTTTAACCCAACCCATCGAAACGAATAACAGATTACATAAACCTTATTTTTTGAGCGGTTTGTAAGCAAGATCACAGCATATACTACAGTAAAAAAAAATCATTCTTTTTTAACGTGGTCCTTACTTTTCAGAGTCGAGATAGTTTGTTCCGCAGACGGTTACCCAGCACCCACATACAGATTTTTCAAAGACTTAAGAGACGATATCATGTTCGAGTTCGATAAAAAACAGATAAAATTGATTGATGATGGCTCTAAGGCGGTATTGACTGTGTTAGCTAACCAGTCTACGTTTTGGACGAGGTTCAAGTGCCAGGCAAGCAACGAGCATGGCGATACTGACAAGTATTTCACTTTGATGAAGATTGAAAAACCAAAAAAGCCTGACGAGGTTAGTTGGCATGAAGAATTTTTTGATTCATAGATAAAATAATGAGAGGGAGTAAAAAGAGTGCCTTATACGTAGTATATAATACCTTTATTTTAAAACAAAGTACATAGGGTTAGTGACAATTTTACTTAAGGGGGACGCGCCAGGTTAGCCCGCGAAATTAAAATTTTCTTACGTTTTTTGCAATTTGCAGATCAGGTTGTATGTTATGGTCGCGAATCATATTTTAATCAACATACAACCTGACACTAACCTGAAAATTGTAGAAAATATAAATATTTGCTACCTACTGGCTACCTCAGCGCATCCCCCTTTTTTTTTTTTTTTTGTGGATGGGAAATCATCAAATGACCCCTCCCGCTCTGGGTGGAGCGGAAGGGAGTGTCAGAATGCCTATCTGACCTCCACACCAGTTACTGGGTAAAATCAATGAAACCCTTGGTAAGACTAGCTATCAGACTTTTTGGGCTTATCACTACCCGAAACGACTGTCAAAGATCTTTGAATGACAACCGGGGCCAACGGCTTAAAATGCTTTCCGAGACACGGAGGGTTCATGATATTAAATGGGTGGTCACCCATCCACGAATCAACCGCGGCAAGTGTAGCTTAACTTTCGATCGACCCGTGCGACTGTTTTTACAATTAAGTAAATTATTTTATTTCTGTAAGTAGGCTTGTACAAACACTTACACCTCAATCATATTTAAAAAAATAGATGAGGTCAGCGTTTCCAATTTGACTATTCTGAGAAGAAAGGCCGAAACAGACTCAGAGGTCACAGTCTCTCTTAAAGTCCAGACATAATCTTGGTCAGATTATGTACTACACACACTGCAAACAGACACACAGCTCG
The DNA here is from genome assembly GCA_949629185.1 of Apamea crenata. NCBI lineage: Eukaryota > Metazoa > Arthropoda > Insecta > Lepidoptera > Noctuidae > Apamea > Apamea crenata. The sequence continues at coordinate 8,262,998 of OX451360.1, read as the reverse complement.
GCTGGTTTATACAGATGCCTACAATAACTATCAGAGCAAATCATAAATTGAAAACAATTGGCTAAGTGCCTTTCACACGCTCCATCTGCAGCGGGACCGTCGCTGTTGGGTCCCTGCTTGTGAAGCGTAAGAGCAAGGGTAAGTATGAAAGCTTACACACGCAACAGTAAAAACACCCCACTTACCAATCTGCATTGTTACCGGGTACCCGGGTACCCGGGTTACCGGACATGGCGACCACACCCAGTTGGAGAATCGGATCGTTTCAAAAGGTACTTAGCAAATTGTTTTGAGTTTATGATATGCTCTGTTAATTGTTGCAGGCATCTGAATAGGGCACTTTGTTCACTCTCCTAAAGAAAAATCCTAGAAATCATTGTTAATAATAATTACCTACCTTGCTTTCATTTTGTCTAGGTACCAAGGACATTGGCCCACATATTAAATTAATAGTTATTGAATTTTCAGGTAAACTTCTATAATAGCACTTCAGATTCAGTATTTTTGAACATAACGTGGTATGATGATATACAATTTCCAATTAATGGTAAGTTTAAATTATTGCGTCTTATTACCGCAAATCCACGGAGGATTTACTTTATCATCGAAGTATTCATAAAAGCCACTCGCACACGAAGACTTCCGTGCCTCCGCACAATATTATTTGTTGTTAGTGACCACAGAAATAAACATTCTGTGAAAATTTCAACTGTCTACCTATTACGGTTCATGAGGTACAGCCCGCTGACAGATAGACGGACGGAAGGAACGCGGAGGCTTAGTAATAGGGTTCCGTTGGCACCCTTCGGGTACGGAACCCTAAAAAAAATTATTTTTCAATACCAAACCCACCTTTACAAGTTGTTGAAGTTTTTAACCATCCTAAGAGTGTAGTATGAAAACTTTGTGCTAGACTTCTTTAAATTCAGTTAGTTAAGTCTAAACACGATGCAAAAGGAGTACGTAAAGATCGTAGCAGGTGGCAATAGTTTCTGCCTACCCCCATCGGAAGAAAGCATGCGTTAATATATGTTTGTATGTGTTCTAACTTAAAGCTTCACACTGCTTTAATTGTTTTCAGCGTTCGAAGTTCAATTTATAAAAGATCAAAATGATGGCAGCAGAAAACTAGCATTGCCTACTTTAGCCACGTGGAGGAAAAGTAAGCAGACTGAAGTGCAGTTTGATGAAGTGGAAACTATTGATCCAGAAATTAACGGTAAGGGTAAATAATAATTATTAATTTTACCTTTTTGCCGCCATTCCTGGTGACTGACAGATGATATTAGTGACAGCAGCCACCTCACAACTTGTGTCTATGATACAGTCTTTGTTTGTCTATTATAATGATATCCTACTAAATACTTTAATGATGCTTTTATTTTCGTAGTGTCTTTGGTTTTTCCTTCCATTTTTTTTCTTTTCTAAGTCACTTTTTTTACTTCTTTCAGGCCTCGTAGTCGGAGTAGATGAACTAGAAGCAGATACCTCTTACTGGATCAGGCTCCGAGTCACAAACGAAGTCGGGGAGTCTCCCTGGTCAGACCCTACCCTGGTTTCCACGACAGTTGAAGACGATGAGACTGCCACCACGGAAACCCCTGAAGCTGAACAAGAAGTGGGTGACAATGAGGAGTCTATGACCGAAGCCACTTTCTACGGAATATTCTTTGCTGGTGGCATATTTGTCGTGTCTTTCGTGTGCATGTTCGCTTTGAGAATGGTCAAGTAATGTTCATTTGTTTTAAGTAGGTACCTAATGTGAGTTATTGTTTGTATATTGTATGTTATTTTTATGGTATCTATTGTTAATTTGATTTTAATGAAGTATTTTAGTTGTAAATACTTATTTTAAAGTAAATTAATGTAATGTATCTTTGTTTTGTATTTTGTACAATCTGTCCAATATTTCACGAGAACATGTTTCATTGCAAATAAATAGTAATTCTTATGAAGGAGTCTTATTTCAAATAATGAAAAAAATTAAATGTTTATAAACCATTTTATTAGAGGCAGAAACACCAGTGTAATTAACATAACAATTAGTGTATATGAAACTCATTAGCCGACAATATTATGTATGTACACAGTAGAAATTACCAGAGTTGTGTACATTTATTACAAACGGCAATAAACATTTTATAAAACAATGATTTCGTTCAACTACTTATAAATTTTTATGTAAACGCTACAATTGTTCAATGGTTCACGACAGTGAATATATGCAGCACGATTTGTATGAGGCTCATACAAGCCATTCATTTCTAATGATACAAAGCTTCTTAAGCTAACTTTGCAAGTAATATTCAAAGGTACATAATTCTTAACGTGTTAGGAGCAATTAATGTCAATAGCGAAATGTCAATTATGACATTTTTTCTTTGATCAACCTCAAAGATTGATCACATAAATCGATCATTTTTAGCTCATATATTAAGGTAAACCTATCTATGTTTTACCTAAACAAGCGATACAAAGGGAAACGAATACACAATAGAATTATCAGTCTTCCTGCAAGAACATGGTAGAACTGTGACTTAAGCAATTCAAATTGACAGATTTTGTTAGGTAGGTATTAGTAATATGGAATGTAAAACTCTAAAAAAATCGTCAACAAATTTTCGAATAAATAGTACCTGCATAAATATTGTCATAGTTTATAACGTTAAGGATTCGATTTCGTCAACATTTAAAATTAAACTTACTCTAACAACGAAGATAACTTAAAATATACTTAACAGTATTTATCTACTCGTACATAGTGCATGTATCAGTTCCAGCTACACATACCTATGAGTGTACTTTTGGAGTTAATTCATAGACAGACACAGCACATTTACTTAGAGAATTAAAACATTAATGCTTCGCTATTGTTTTTATTATTTTCCCTCTCACTCGCATACACGAAAGTCGAATTACCTGGTTATGTATACATAGCAAAACCACTATTTCAAATTCACTTCCCATATTTTTTTGGCGCTGGCAACCCCATAAATATGGTTTAAACCTACTTATTATTCCTAAACCAGTGGACGTCACTCGTATATAAGTTGCTAGGTGATAAAGTAGGTTTAGATATTATATAGCATTCAATTTCACTTAACCTAGATGTGAAAAATATTATTAACCCCAAAAGTACGCTTTTAACCCTTTTACATATTATATGCGATAACTTAAAACTACGTTACTTTATGCAGAGCTAAATAAATTTATAAGTATACGTATTTACAAGTAAAAACCAAGCCGCAAAACTGGGTGCTCTTGCTGCATTTGGTAAAAAAAAAATAGCTTCGAAAGTGTTGCCAATAATAAAATTATCTGTGTCGGAGATCGAAATTTCAGTTTCATTTTGAAAACATTCAAGAAACAAAATGTTTTAGAAGTCGCATGTTCTGTCTTAACATAGAAAACGTTTAACGTTTGCTTTAAGACTTAGGTTGTACATTGTCTTTGCCTTTTCGAATGTTTTTTCAGTAATTCATAGTTCAGTAGATGCCTTAAATAACACGTACTCAAGCAAATCACAGCAATATAATATACATGAAATTTATGCGTATTTTTACTTGCAAATGAAAATAAGCCAGAGCCCCTCAATTCGTTACCATTCATGTACATTTAGTGAAATATTAAATACATGTAAATTACATACATATTAAAAAGTATAACCTCAGGCTGTTTATATATTCGGTAAGAGAATTGAACACTTAAGTATTTAAAACTTCAATAATAGACAATTATTTTGTTTAAATTAAATATTATCTATCTACATTTACTTTGGAATGTCATGGGGATAGAACGTTTCTTAAATTAACAACTAAATGAACGATTTGGCTTAATATTTGGCATCAATTGCTAAGGAATTTATATTAATCTGATTATATTATTAACATTTTAAGAAACTTTCTCATAAAACTCAAATACATCAGGTTATTTCATTTATTAACATGTAGTAAATATATTTCTTAACTGATAAAAGTAACATTAACACTAAATCATCCGTACTTAACTTTAAAACACAACATTGTCTATCCTGTCGGCTCTCATCCGTATCTACTAGAAAACATCTAAATGACCGCCAAATATTATTGCACTGCTTTTTTGCATTTGCAACTCTCGGCTCCAAGCCGAACGCTGAAAATCCAACAGAGGGCTCAGCCATTCATTTAGACGTCAACTAGTGTTAGTGGAAACGGGTAAAAAAACTTCAAAATCACCACAAACCTTTTTATACATATACCTCGAAAGAAAAAATATCCCCACGTCAATCGAAAGCTGGTTTAATAATGAAGATGCACAAAAATGGCAGCGATGACAAGCATCAACGTGGCGGTGAGCCTGATCGCGTCATCAGCTGTTTTGGCGTCAGCAGTCTCCATCCATTCGGAGTTGCCCGCGGCATTACGCGTGCGGACACGGACGTGGTACAGCGTACCGTTTACTAGTGGTCCTACTGTGAAGAGGGTGTCTGAAAAAGGGAGGGGTTAATGAAAACTCATTGTACAAAAAAATCTTTTCTTCTAATCCTGTCGTCGTGAAATTCATACTTAACTACTTTTTTCCACAAGTTTCGGAAACCAGGGCTTACTACCCAGGTCAAGCTGACAAGCCACAAAGGATGTATGGTTGGAGCAAATTGGTGAAATATAACAATGAAACAAAAAAGATTTATCAATGAAGAAGAAAAACTTACTGTTGGCTTCTTCGATGTCAACACGGAATTCAGGTGCTCCATCCCAGTCTGCTGGGTAGCCCTCTTTAGCTGGAGCGAGTTGGAAGATATATCCTGAAATGTAACGAGCCTCGTTAATTTCTATAATATCATGAGCATACCAATGGGTTGATCTTATTGGTAAACTTCAAGACGATCAAGTAGCCAACGTCATACATCAGAGGGTCAACTCTCGTAATTTTTAGAACGTTCACAGTCTGATCTCAGCCTGAATCTTTCAAAAATACATCTAATTTCCCAAAATTTTTGACATTGAAAAATACATCTAATTTCGCTGAGATGAGATTACGACTAGATTTTGAACGTTTTTAATTTCGGGAATTGACCTTCAGAACGAGCTCAAAACACAAACTTATAGACACTAGTACCATATTATAAAATTCAACCCTGAAACGGTATTAGAGAATCCCACAACAAAACTGTACTTCGACCGAGCCATACTCACCGACCGCACAATTCATTTTAATAGACCCAATATCACATTAATTAGTTAATAAAATATAAAACTGGGTTCCTAATAGACAGACATTGTCGAGCCAAATACGCATAACTTACAGACTAAAATGTAAAAATTGTAAAGTAACAGTGTAGTATTGTTAAAGAACCTAATAATAAATAAATAGAAAGAAAGAAAGAAGAAAGAAAATACATTTTATTTGCGGCAAATATGACGCATAAAAAGAACACAAACACAAAAAAAAAACAAGTTGGGGGAAAACATGCGTTACATCAACGTAAAACGGCCCTCGTTTTGATCGACAGCCGGCGTTGACGTGATGACGTCAACCAGTGCAGCATACGATTAGACACAAATAAAAGAAACAAAATAAACATACACTACAAAAAGATGAACTAAACAAATAAATAAATCAAAATAAAGTTTATTTGGACTCAATAAAATATAGCCTACTTATTTGTTTGTCCTAAAAAATAAAAATAAAAAAAAGCCTAATACTACATTAGAAAAAATGTAAGTGCGTAGACGCCTAAAACTATATGAACCGGTAAATTCCAAACTAATTAACCTGATTTCCAAGATAGGTTATCTTGGAAATCAGTAGGTACCCTTCCGTGGTAGATTAGTTGTAAAAACTTATAATCAAATCATGCCAATTCCAAAATTAAATGACACGAGATAATGAAGTCATGAATAAAACGAGGTAAGTCTAAGTAAACAAGGAAAAAAAAGTAGGGAAAAACTTGACGGATGAGTGATGTAAGTGAAAAAAAAGAAAGATAAACAGGTTTAATTGTCACAGAAACACGTGCATACAAAAAGATAATTAATTCCAATAATAAGGAAAAATAGAACAAAACATATCAATAATCACGAATGTAAAGCAGAAATAGTCAACTGCTGCACGTCATGACTGTGACAAGAAGGTTTCCACTCAGCATGATACTGTGCTATAGGAGACTCACGGCACAGCGCTGATTTTCAGTGGTTACCCGAAAAAGACGTACAGAAACCAAGTCAGATCAAATGATTCGGACTACATAGACGTAACAAAAAACAATGATATGGATAAAATATCATCCGCAGGCATCACCGTGCGTTCATAAATGTATAAGCACCCAAGGCAAGTGAATGTGTAGGGTGTGTTTAGTGTATATAGGGTGTGAATGTTTGTGGAGTGTAGGTATATGGTGTGGTAGGATTGTGTAGTCTATCAATAATTGGGAAATATTATTATTTACCAATAACTGGCAAGTTCTTGGGGTCTGGCGAAACCTCATCACCAGTAGCGAAGATGCAAGATGTACAGTTCACGTTGAAAGTCAGTTCGGTGACATTGACCACAGCCAGGTTGACCTGTAACACATATTCAATTATGTATATTTGTCAAAAGACAACTAAAAGGTACCTTCCTTAGTCAACCTTGGGCATCCAGGAAACTGGAAACTTTACGCTAAGCAAGTTGATATATACTCCCAGACGCTTTCACAAGTAATCCTTGTGAAGGTTTAACGCGTTTCAGCAACTTTGAAAGCCAACTTCGATATGCTGGTACTTGGATATACAATTCCTTTTGGTCTGGTCAATGTGAGTACCACAAGCAGAAGCAAGCAGTCTTAAACCGCTTTCACACTTAGGCGACTTTAGCAGCGAGACGCAAACGCGAAACTGTGGCGCGGCCGCGCTGCTGTCGCGCGTCTGTTCTTATAATGTGAAGGCATCTGCTTCTGCCGCGCTACTACCGCCCTGCTAACGTCCTAATGTGAAAGCGGCATTAGGATGAGCAGTGTCAGTGGTGATACACAACAAACACTAAATGTAAATAAAGCTAGAAAATAAACTATTTTCGTCGGTGGTATTTTGGTAATGACGAGTAAAAATAAATTTCTAAAATAAAGCTACATAAACACAATACACAGTAGCGGTATCTACAACGCCACATGCAAACAACGCGTCATACTGACGTCACGCAAATCCTGCATCTCGCAAGCAGAGTTTACCGCGCAATTAGCATAGATACAATTTCCCAACATCAATCGTTGGGCAGTTGCCCGCCAGACACAACACCCGTCTGGTCGGAGGATCCCCCCTTTTTTATGGAGGATGAGTGAACTTTACACCCTGTTCCTCATACCTCCAAACTTCCATTAAACATAAAATTATACTCACGACATCCGGGGGCTCGGGTTTGGAGCCAGGGTTGACGTGGAAGATAATGGACTCCGAACCCTTGCTGTTGTTGGCAGAGCAGCGGTATTCGCCGTAGTAACTCTCGTCCCGAATCCTCAGGATGAGCACGGAGTTGGTCCCATCTTCAGAAGTGATCACCTACAAAGAGAAAAAGTCAGTAAGTTAGTATAGATTTTGGACTCAACATAAGAAGCAAGATTTAGAATGATTTGAGACATTTTTGGGAGCATCGTAATATACTATCAACTATATAACATTGCAGGGGACACACTAACAAGTTCACGACTGATCACTAACCGCAATGCAAAACTTTGGACGGCCTGCACTAACATTATGTCTACATCAATCTTCGTTTTGATGAAGGCTCTACAATTCTTATATTCAGCTGTGAACGTCTTTAGTCATTTTTTTCTTGTATAAAGGCTAAATAGGAAGAGCTTTATTTTATTTGCTTTCCGATGGCCAGTGGAGCAGACAAGTCCTGGAGTGGAGACCGCGTATCGTGCCGATACGCGGTCTCCGGTAGTGTGGGACGCCCCCCAGCTAGATGGACGGACGACCTAAAGAAGGTTGCTGGACGGACTGGATGCGGAAGACGGAGGACACGGTGTTGTGGCGCAGCCTGGGAGAGACCTATGTCCAGCAGTGGACTGCGATAGGCTGAGTTGATTGAGGAAGAGCTTTCCTAGAATTTTGGTCTTGAGTGACATGTAATGTGGATTACATAATAATTACAATAAGGTTACAGAATAGATTTTATTAAAGGTAACAAAGTATGCTAACCGTGTCGGGATCCGTGATTGGGTCGTCATCAAAGCCGTTCATTCTCCTGAACCATCTGTAGGTAGGTGGTGGGTTTGCGATAGCGCTGCAAGTCACGTTTTTGCTGAAAACAAGAAAAAATGGAGATCTCAATTATTAATTCAGAACTATCTATCCACCTATTTTTTGTATATCTTGGAAGTAATTCACAGTCTTCAAACTACTCACTCCTTTATAATATCGTTATGATCGATTTCTAAGGCTCGCCAATAAATTGCTCGCTAATGAAAGCTTTCGAACAGTCGAAGCGTAGTGTTTACAGATCGCTTTTATTGGTTAGAAACGTTGACAGCAACTTAATGAATTTTCAAAGGCCCAGTGTACAATCGTATTAAATACTGTTTTTTTAATTTAAGAAATAATACAGGCCATTTAGGTTACCACCAGCTTATTATGTTATTGAATTGGAAGTAAAAGAAAGGCTTCAGTAAAAAAAAAACGGCGTTTTTTATTAATTGTATTCTGTATTTTTTCTAAATGAAGAATTGTTGATACAAATGTGTTTCATTTCACAGATAAATGATGGATATTATTATTATACTTCGAAAACCTTATTTCTATTTGATCGTCCCTTATCATACAGGGTATCCTAGCATAGTGGTCGAGACCACAATGATGTAACGTTACTGAAGTTTTGGAAATACATTATCTACTATTACTATTCTTTACTTCTATTGTAAACTTGTGGTCCTATTGTTGGGTAAGTAGAAATATTCGCTAGTAAGGTATAAGTGTTCTAATAAATACTTACGTATCATTTAAAATAGCGTACACTTCTTCAGTCTTGTATTTTTGGTTCGTGTAAATCATTTGAGTGTCGCTGTTGTACAAAATTGGTTTATCTGAAACAAGAATTCAATTATCCTTGTTTATTACATCGCAGATTTCGGTAGATATGCCATTCATTATTAATGGCAGCATGTATTCCCACGTCCGTTGTCCGTAAACATTATATAAGTAAAGAAAGAAAGAAAAAGTATTTTTTGCGACTCGTACAGGATCATAAACTTAACTAACTAAACACAGTTAAAAATAAAACAAATTATATAAAAAAGTAACAAAAGGAAAAATGAAACAGAAAGTCCTGTACGAGGCCAAAAGGCTCCTATCTCAGCATGATGCTTCGACATTTAAAAAATAAATGCCACAGCGCCGGTATTCTGATAGGGCCCGCTGTGCTGTCACGGGAAATCACAGTAATAAATAAATAATAAAATAGATTAATATATATAATTATGTAAAATATTTGCAATAAATAAAAAATATTATTCATTTAAGTATAATGTACTAGGGGGCGAGCCTATTGCCATCGATCGGGCCCTAATCCAGCCTCCGGGCTGCTTCTGAGAAATTCCTAATGGAAAAACCCACTAACACTTTTCCCGACCTGGGAATCGAACCCAGAACCTCATGCTTTGCTGTAGCGCTTGCGACCACTAGACCAACGAAGTAGTCAAATGAAAACTCATCGGTATTATTTGTAAAATCTGTGACATAACAAGAACTGAGGGGCAATTCTCGTAATTTTAAGAACGTTCACAGTCTGGTCTCAGTCTGAATCTGTCAAAAATACTTCAAACCCTACATTTTGACAAGTTTTTGACATTTGTTTGTCGCCGAGATGAGATTGCGACTAGATTTTGAACGTTTTAAATTACGAGAATTGGCCTTCAGAACTGTGTTGGTAATAAATAGAGATTCTCACTCGAAGTGAGGATTCCAGTTTGTTTGATTAATACGGATTCCACACGAAACAAACAAATAATATGCGCAAATATTCGCAATTGAGCATCGTTTTTATTTATTAAATGCAAACATGTTCACTGCAAAGTTCGGAAATGAAAGACTCCATTTCCGAACTTTGCAGTGAAAATGTTTTCATGAACTCAACATCTTTCCTGTGAGCTTTATCAATTAATCGATCTTTTCAGCAATATTTCAGTCCATACTTTGACGGCACGATTGGTGCTGTGAGCAATTAGTTGCAGCGCTTCGGTAAGCGGATTGGGATCCTACGTTGGAACAAATACATATTTGTAAGCTATTAATTCCGGTTCCGAATGATTGCGTATTAGAGATTTGTGTTTGTAAGCACACAGGCTATACCGTACAAATTGCTGGAGCAATATAACTAGCTTCATATTTTATTCTTTACTTCATTTTTATTTTGTCATTTGAATTGTATTTTGACATTTGAATTGTATTTGGACGCTTGAGTTGTATTTTGACATTTTATTGTATTTTGTTGTACATTTTTATCTTATTTTAACATTTTGATCTTATTTTGACTATTATGTGTTTATTAATTGCATTTTGTATTGAACTATTAATTTTTATCTGATAATATTGTTTTTAATGTTCTTATTTTATTTTTACTATCGCATCGTCAAGATTCAACATGCAATATTTAAATGTATGAAACATTTAAATATTGCATGTTGAATCTTGGGCAGAATGTATGGCTCAACTTTAATCCTTCACGACCTTTGTATACCTACCTGCATTCTAGCAAATAAATAATTTGATTTGATTTGACTAACCGACTCCTTGACTACCCAAAGTGCCTGTAATTGGCAGTTAATAAGGAAAGCCAGCAGTGTTATACTCTTACTAGCTTTTGCCCGCGACTTCGTCCGCGTGAAATATCTTTCCCCTGACCCAGCCTGTCGCATCGCATCGCCTACCCGAACTGTTACTTCGTTTTCACTGTGCGTTCTTTCTGTCTTTTCTTCTTTTTGTTCGGCTCTTAAGGATCCTAGCGTGATTTTATATATATTTTATATATATAGCTTATAGCCTCACTCAAGAATAAGGCTATCAAACGCAAAAAGAATTATTTAAATCCGACTGGTAGTTCCAGAGATTTGCGCGTTCAAACAAACAAACTCTTCAGCTTTATTACTCGTATTAGTATAGAAATATATATAGAATGTGTTTGTGATAGTGTTAAGAACTTACGCTGTACAGAAAGATGGACAGTCTTCTCAGTGTAGTGGGACAGCACCTTTTGTCTCACTTTGCACACGTAAAGGCCAACGTCGGCGTGGTTCAGTTTCTTAATCTCTAGAGTGTTGTCTTGCCTGATTGAGTACTTCTTGGGCTCGTCCTTATCTGGAATGGAAAAAAATATCAAATTAAGATAGGACATAATACGTTGACTCTGCAGTTTCTACTTTACTCTTTACTTTACTTTACTCTTTTTAGAAACAACACAATTTTAGGCCTCCCACAAGGTGGACCGACGACCTTGTTAAAGCCGCAGGAACCCGTTGGATGCGAGAAGCACAGAACCCGTCAAAATGGAGGTGCTTGCCTATGTCCAGCAGTGGACGACTTTCGGCTGAAATGATGATGATGAACACAGTTTTACAATAATGTGGAAATACTAAGTTTTGCACAAATTGTGCTCGTTGTTGTGTGAGTAGCTTCAGCTTGCTCTTTTTAGACGTAGCTATGATACCTATTATCTACTTTGTGAATGAGTTCTGTCTTAGCACAGAACAGACAAATCAAATCCGTTAAACCTTGACCTAAGTAAGTAATCTTAAAAACATGTAATTTTATCACGGTCGAAATTTATTACACTCTTATTTTCAAGTAAACTCACCCTTAATCGGTTGCTTATCCTTGTACCACACAACGACTGGGGGAGGGTAACCGTTGGCTTCACAGGTCAACTTTACAGACTTGCCTTCCTCTCCTTCCAAGGTTACGTTCCTGTCGGTGATGTTTACTTTCTCTGGAAATTAAATATTTACAGGCTGTAATAAGGAAAAAATTGGGGAACGTGTAAACATACCATCTAATTGGCTTGATTATGCTTTTATTCTCCTCAAACTGAATATACCTACCTAAACAAACTGTGTATTTTCGTCTTTGGTGAAGAGAGGGATTGAGGAAAATACGTAATACTGTTCATTAGGTAAAAATGTTGAGTAGGTTTATGTTGTTCTTGGCTTTTTAACTAATCAGTTTCAGTAACATAGTATCTTCTTCAATGACCTTTTCAACTACCAGCAGTGCGATTCTGTAACCATCTCACCGTGAAAACTTAGGTGAAGTAAGCGTGGAGTGAGCTGTCATTCCAAATAATGTTACGGGATTGATACTATTGACAGCTCACTTCACCTAACTTTTCACGGTGAGATTTTTACAGAATCGACCCGCAGATTAGGTTGGTTTGACTTAAAATTAAAACTACTGAATCATGACTTCAAATACTTACTACTAGACAAGTGACAATAGCTTTTGTATTTCTATAATGGATTTCAACAGAATTGACATGTCAGTCCCATACAGTCCCTTCACAGGTATTTTACCTTTGCCAGAAGCCCAACTACAACCTTATTGTAACGTGAATAAAGATCACTGTGAGTTTGACTGACTAGTCACTGGCAACAACCCAACAACAACCTTATACAAACGAAAATAAAGATCACTTTCATTTTAACAGTGATGCATATCAGAGGTAAAAAATACTGTGAAAAGGCAGTACCTTTTTGATTTTTCCTACCATCGTTATCGCTGATAGAATGAGACTGTCTAGATCCTTTGTTTTCGAAATCCCAACTGTTTTACAAGGCACATACCTCCAACAATAAACTCCTTAGTTTCACTATGGTTCCCAGCTTTGCAGGTCCAGTTGCCTCCATCACTGATCTTGATACGATGGATAATGAGGGGCACCAGGACTCCGTTTTCTTCAGTCTTGCGTTCGACATACACCCGGCTATTCTTGGTAGATCGCTCCTCGATTATCTTGCCCGAGGGGGAGTACCATTGAATAGGCTGGAAGTAAGAAAACGTAGAGATAACAATATCTAATGAAAAACTGCCCGACTACGGACTAAATGGAAAGAGATGGTTTGCGTCACCTATTGACTCATGCTACACTATCCTCGTTATTACAAAACAAGGTTATTGAATTAAGAACTCAACTGATAGAGAAATGCAGTTCTTTATACAAAAATGACAGCTTAGTTCGATGCTAAGTTGTCATTTTAGTATTTAGAACTTTGCCTAAATCGAAATAAAGTTCGACATACAAGTACTGGCTCAATTGTTTAGGCTAGAACTAAAGTTAGGTTTCGTTTTGTAATAAGACGGAAAGGGTTTTTTCGATGCGGCTAGACCAGAGATAGATTTGTAATGTCCTTTATCTTTTCAATAGGAATTCACAGCATTTTTCATGGTACCAGCAATTTTTCCAGCTGATTGTATGAGCTATTTGGCATGCACCAAACCGCAGTAGGTCCGCGTGGTGGATAAAGTCCTACTCACTTTCACAGAGACGAGGCCTGAGTCCCGTCTCAGCTGAACACTGTAGTTTGATTATGTAATTTGCCATTCGTGCCATCGTGGTGAAAGGATTAGTCACCTAGACTCTGCGTTACCGAGTGCTAGGTTTCCAGGGTGCGCCGGACATTTGGGGGATTAGGTGCCATAGAGTAAAAGTCAAGTACGTACCTCTACTAGATGTTGTCCTCTACAAAAGATGGCTTTGGTTTCGCCGACGTTGTACACTGTCGACCTGGAAATGATGACAACGATTGGCTCTGGAAACTCCTCATCTGGCCGAACTGGAATGAAAGAAAGATTAAGTTAAGTAAATCCATTTACGTTTACGAGAACAGTCTTGATCAATGATAAAGTTCAGATATCTATGAATCTTCATCAGATTAGCGGGCGAAGGAGGCCCAGATTTCTATTTTCAGGTTAATTAAATTAATCGTTATGTATATATAGGTTTTCATTGACATTGGCTCTCCAGCAGTAGGTACCTTCTGCACATATATTACATGTGCTTACCATACACATCAGCTTACCCTTTTGACCTTGGCGTAAATATGTCTTATATAATATAATATCATCTAGCTAGAGTATATACATTTTATGTTTATATTGTCTTTCTACAATATCCAAGATAGATAGATAAATTACTGAAGTCTCATGTTATTTAAATTTTTGCTTTAGTTAACCGAAGTGCTAAACATTGATGTGACTCGAAACTACGTACAACGAAACTTGTTGTGTCCACAAATTCGGGTCTCGAGAAACTTTGTCGTGTCACTATAATAGGTCCTAGAGGCACGCCCTTTGCTATTAGCGTACTTCCATTAGCTACAAATAAACTTATTATTGTGATTAACTACTTCAATCCTTAATTTTTATAGCATTCCAAGCCGTGTGCCGATGGTATATACTATCGTCAAAAATCACGAACTATCTTACACATTTTTATCCCCTATTTAACATGTTTATAAGATGAATATGCTAAAATCCTTCCTTAGTGTTCACTTTCGTTATTAACTCTTGTGAAAAATTGTATGCTTCTAGACCCAGCGGTTTAGGCTGTACGTTATCTGTCAGTGATTGAATTTAAGATTTTTAATAAGTACACACGCCAGCACATCAACTGCTACTACAATCTGTCAAATTTCTTTAATAGATTTTCAACTTTATCGCTAAAGTTTTGAGGTTCAAGGTTAGGTAGGGTCTGTAAAATACAAATTGCGAAAACTTAGGTTTACTAAATAATACACACAATATATGAAATATACGAGTGATGTTGTATAGTTATGTGTTATGCTAAAATCGCAAAATAAGTCTAAGTTAAAACTGATTAAGGGCTGTTTTTCAATGGACGGGTATTTTTATTCGTAGAATTAAATTGACGTCTGACAGATTGCACGGAAGAACCGTCAAAAATTGAAAATTATCTGGCGTTGGAAAAATCAGCATCAGATTACACACTTTAAATTAACGGTCACTTCAAAGTGACCGTTTTACAGTACAGAGTCCAGAAAATAAATAAAATATGTTTATAAATTATTTACCTCTACACATTCCAACTTTGTACCTACCCTTGTAACACCTATACGTCTATTACATATTTATTCCAAAGGCGAATGTACTACCTAACCATAAGTAATTGGCTGTGTTGCTAGGGGTGTGACAAGTGTAGGTGCGCCTGACCGCGGGCGATGACCTAGCCTAGCCTATCTACATAATTCGTAATGCCTAGAGACCTAACCTATGTCCTAGGTATCACATGTTTGAGGTAATGAGGTAATTTTGTCGTTACTCGTGCCTAAACATACTAATTATAAAATTTAAGGCTTTTTTAGGGGTTGAGCTGTTAAACAACTTTCAGTGCCAGACAGTTTAGTCACCGAAATTATAGGTTAATTGTATTAGGATCATTTTATAGGATAGGTATTTATATTACCTTCGTTATGATGTTATGGGAATATAAGCTGAAGCATGCCAACACAGCTATTAATATAAGGTCGTTCAGACACCTTCATTAATGAGGTGCCTCCAACGCATTAAATCACCTTTGCCAAGGGGGAACCGAGTAATAAATAGTAATAGATACATAGTTCATAAGCTATGTATCTTACAGGCTCAGATAACATTCACTTTATCACAGTATTCACAGTATCAGTATTTCTTATCTGCAGCAAAATCCCTCTTGAATTTAAAGCGACTGTAAGCGCGCTAAGCGCTGAGTGGACGATCATTTACCTACTGCAATTACAACCGTAATTTACAATTAAAAGAGTAGTTTTTTGTTTGATAAATGTTGGTAGCAGATGGTCTTTACAGCTCGCCAGTGGAGAACGGATAAGCTCTTAAAGCGCTCAGACGGGGCTGTTACTATGCACTAACGAATTAAATGGCTATAGACGAAAATATACTACATAGTTAAATCGGTTCACTGAAAATGTCACCTAAATCTTCGTCAAGTAAAGCAAAATTAATTTCAAAGATTTCCAAGTATGTTTAATAATTTATGAATACGTTTAATGCATAAATTAATCCCACGTCACTGGTCGTTAAGCATACATTAACGCACCACATAATACATATGAGGAGGATGTCAAAATATTATATTTCCTTAATGGAAGGTATAGGTAGGTAACCCTACCTTCTACATGTATTTCGTGGAAGGCTTGACAGGTTATGGGTACGTCTACCCTACGTATCTAAATTAGGTATATTCAGTGTATAGCATAATCAGCCTGTATTGTTCCCACTGCTGGGACACAGGCCTCCTCTCTTCGAGAGGGAGTGGGCTGTAATCCACCATTGGGGCCCAGTGCGGGTTGGTGAATAAATTCAGTGTACATCAACCCTGATTAACTAGCCGTTAATTATCATTTATTTTCCCGATTTTCCTGCTTCTCCATGATGCTATGAGTACACAGGATAATTTTACTAGAGAGCAATTTTTATGTATCATAGGAAATTCAATGAATAAGAGCTTTGATTGCTTAATTTGCTTTTGACAGGGAAGCCATCAAAATAATGAATGAATTCTGCTTCCGCCAGCCTTTCAATTTGTCGGTTTGAAGAGAATCAATGGGAAATAAATCTTAGACTCCTAATGGAACATTGCATGGTTTCCCTATTGACGGTGAAATTGTGAACTTCAATATAAATTATTCAAAAATCAATATGGAAAGCATTCATGCTGCCTTCAAAATAAACCTGAAAGTCAAAGCCAACATCATTTATTAAGCTTTTGTTTTGGTTTAATTTTGTCACCGACTTCTGAAACTGTTTTAAAAGATAAAGTACAAAATACTGAATAATTGTGCACATCCTCTTTTCTGAAGATGGGTAATAATATCAACCAAGTGATCCTATTATATTTATTTATATTTTTTTAAATATATTTTACTTTTATTAATCCTACTTCCTACTATATCCTATCCTACTTCCTATCCTACTAATACTATAAATGCGAAAGTTTGTAGGGATGGATGGATGGATGAATGTTTGTTACTCTTTTACGCCAAAACTACTGAACGGATTTGGATGAAAGGAAGTCAGCAAAAGCATAGGTACATAACTTTGCCTAACGAAAATCGATTATACAATGAGAGTTATTATTGAATTCAGATTGAATTATACTATAAAAATATTTGTAATAAAACAAAAACAACAGTAGCAGATACTGACAGCAGACAACTGTCAACTTGACAGTTTTTTTTTAATAGGTAAGGGTATTGGACCAAGGTAGTATAATTGTGCCCAAAATGGCGAGCTTTTTATTACGTTAAAAGTTATTATATTCTCGTCCCCGGGTAACCATAACAAAAATATATAAATGCAATATTATTCAGTGTAATCTAGTGTATTTTAAGTGTACCTCGGTACTTCGTTTGGGCAGATTTTGGTGACATCCTTTGGCATACAGATAGTTTATAACCAGGACTAACACATAGCATACTTTTTTATCCCGATATTCCCACGGGATCCAAACTTATGCGGGTGAAACCGCGGGGCGCAGCTAGTTATTAATTAAACGCGAAAGTTTGTGCGGATGTATGGATGGATGTTTGTTACTCTTTCACGCAAAAACTACTAAACGGATTTTGATGAAACTTTACAATAATATAGCTTACAAATCAGATGCTATGTGTTACATAGCATACATTTGTACCCCGATATTCCCACAGGATCAAGACATATGCGGGTGAAACCGCGGGGCACTGCTAGTATAATAATATAGAGATAACTAATAGACTTAAACCCTATACTGCTAACTAGGCAGATATGATGATGTTAATTGAATGTCAATTGCACACTGACAGCTTTGATTTCTCATCGAATTAACTGTATCATGTTATGGATCTAGTTCAATTTACTAAATACGCTTGTGGGTTTGGAGTTAAATTATCTAATGCCTAGTATCTAATTATTATTATCGTCACTTTAGCAGTTAACCATAACACAATAAATTATAGTGCCAATAGAGTATACAGTCACGTGAGCTAGTAACAAAATAAATTTGAACCTAATGTCGGAGATGGTGACGAATTCGATAGTTTAGAAAAATATATAAGCAAAAAGGGAAAGGCGACAGGGTATTAAAATATATTCATTAAAATTTTCTTAATATGTTTCAATATCAATGAATGAAACATGAACTTAGAGGGTTGTATTGATGATTTTAGTGATTATAATTCTGTAAATACATACTGTTACGGTTGCGAATCGTATTTTGTTCAACATACAACCTGGCCTGCAAATTGCAAAAAACGTAAGAAAAATTTAGTTTCGCGAGCTATCCTGACGCTTCCCCCTTAACGGATAACTTTTCTGTTCTAAATAATACACTATTTCCTAAACTATGCGTACACACTTCTTATTTCAACAGTCGACGTGACCCGAACACCAACTAATCGGTTTAAGGAAAAAACGCGTAATAGAAAAAACTAGCGCCGAAAACAGATGAAAATGGAAAGCTGCTCGCCAATAAGTGAGCAAGAAATAAATCATTTTGACACTTATTACTAAGATGAGTAACGACCAACAATAACTTTGGAGGTTTTTTTTTAAATATAACACGAAAATAATTAGACGCAGAGAAAAAGCATTGCTCCTTAATGATCAGTATTGTTTTGATGAATGTTCACGTTTGTTTGTTTAGAGCGCTGAAATTATTAATGTTACAAAGTTATTTTTGGGTAGAATAAAATGAAAAAATAAACAACAGTCTTGAAAAGAAACCATTATCAAATCTTTCTGTATTCAGATTTTATCTTTTAACTGTGATTTAATTATTTTTGTATTCAAGTGAATCATTCCTTTATTTTTCATTTAAAAAAGATTGATTTGAGATTTGTGATTTTTAAGCTCACAGAATAAGCAAGCTGAGGTGGCAACGGGCCAGCCATATTAGCCGTAGAACCGATGACCGTTGAGGTAGACGTGTTCTTGAGTGGAGACAGTGAATCAGGAAACATAAGGTAGGACGCCCTCAGGCTACGTGGAGCGACGATCTCTGCAGGGTGACTGGTAGCATTTGGATGAGAGTTGCCGAGTATCGCGCTGAATGACGTGCAATTATAGAGGCCTATATATGTCCAGTAGTGGACTGCTGTAGGCTGATAATGGTGATCCTTTTATAAATTGCTGCTCTTTAACAGAACATTGTCCAAGAAATTAAAACTTCACCTCATTACCTTACTGAAACTAAAAACTTCAATATTTTCCGTGTCACCGTTCAACGCTAAAGCAAGATAAGTAGCTAAGTCAGGGGTTGTCAACAAAAGTTTAATGTCCGCAGGAAAACATTAAGGACATGAGAAGTGGTCAAAGTTGGACGCGAGCGTGGCATAAAGTCCACAACTTCATCTTAATGCTGTGTGGCGTCCATTAGCAAGTTACATTGATGCTACAGGACCATGCCGAAATGTAACGAAACGGAATCTTTGTATTGCGAAAGTTCTGGATATGTGACGACATGACTGTGTTATGTCTTATAAGCAAGCGTCAGTGCGAAAAGGCCTACTAAATAGTTCTAACCTAACCTAACAAAGTTTGCAGCATGATGCCCTTTTACCTCTTACTGCAAAAAAAACAAAGAGAGAAATTTAAATTTTTCATTTACGTTATAAAAATGCTCGTGAAAAAGTTTAATTAAGCGTTTAGAACTTCACAGTCATTTATTTGGCTCTGACATGAATGTAGTCTCAGCAAATGGTCGCCGTTAATCAGAGCTTCACAAAGCAGATGAGCAAAATGTAAAGACTTATACAAGAACAACGGGCTTAACTGTTAATCCTAATTAAACCTCAATTGTCTTAAATTCCATTTACGAACATCTTGGAGTAATTAATACAGTTATAAGATTTTGCATATTTCTGTAAAAAAATATCTTCATTATATTACAAACCTACACTAGGTACTAAATTAAATAACGAATTATCTAACAAAAGGACACTTAGGTGTCGTAGAACTCGTCCTTATCGCTATCAACAGATTTTATTAGATTATACAATCCTTTCTTATACCTACATTTATATAGTTCCTATTCCTACATTCAAAAATAAAGGAGAAATTAAAGGAGTTCCTAAAATGTTTACACATGATTTCACTCTCTTTAATAACGTTCACATTCACGTCCTTATAAAAATAAAAGAAAACGAATTTGTTTTGTATTCCGCCGTTGTAAATTAGGCCCCAAGAAGAATGTTAAACGCTCGACGACGCACTGAAATTTGTTTCAACTCGTTTCGCGAGAGTAAAGTAAACGAATGACTGTGGTTCTTTTAACGAAATTGGGAAAATCCGGTGATATATTTTACATGTATCCACCTACTTTACTCTGTTATTATAGTACGATTGTTTAGCAATTTTCTTTGAAAATATCTGTGGGAATATTATAAGAAAATATTTTCGGGTCAAGAATCCAATACATAATAGCATAAGCATTCGTTTTTTAACTTCAAAAATTATCTATGTACAGTCAGGGAAATTGATTGTTTATCAAATTGACACACTAAGCCAATTAGTCGTGTTGTAGTAAATTCATACAACTGTCAGAGAGCTTATGATTTGATTATGCGGACAATTTCAGTTGGTACCTAATCAACATGTCTTAATGTTGATAGGCAGGAAGGTAAGGCGGAGATGGCGGGATGAGCTGGACTCCTTTAATAAAGATTGGTCCTTGGCAGCTCTGGACAGAGAGACGTGGAAGGAGAATAGGGAGGTCTTTGCCCAGCTGTGGGACATTAATGGCTAATAATAATAAAATAATATTCAAATTTTATTTATGTTTCAAATCGACGTTATTTCAAGTTAAACAAATATCATCTTTATTTTAATGGTAATTAAGTTAATTTCAGAGTGACTAGCACTATTAAAGAAGTTTGAAGTTGTAGCGTAAACTGAACTTTATTGTGTAGGAATTAAAGTTATTGTTCCATAAACTCATATTTGTTTACATTTTTGGCGAATATGTCGCGATTGAAATTTAGGTATTCTGTATGTTACTTAGATTAAGGTTATAAAATCTACTTTATACTTATTAAGCGATAAAAATATAAAACCTAATCTCAAGTAGTATTTGAAACCGTCGAAATAGACATAAAACTGTCGAGCGGAAATGGGTTTAGACAGGACACGTCTATCAGGTGTCGAATGAAAACGAGCCAGAAATATCAGGTGAATGGATTCCACAGATGAAAAATGACATCTCAGCTATGATGGTTTCCCAACTATTTTTGGGGTCGGCTTCCAGTCTAACCAGATGCAGCTAAAACTAGTATCTTACGTGGAGAATCTGCCTACCTGATCTACACCACCCAGTTACTGGTCACACTATACCCCTTGGGAATACTGATTGTCAGACATTCGGGCTTCTGACGACCCGTAACGACTGTCAAAGATCCAAGAATGACAGCCGGGACCAACAGCTTAACGTGCTTTCCGAGGTACGGAATGTAAATGTTCTCAGTATGTAAAGATGGACACCCATCCACGGACCGACCGCGGCAAGCGTAGCTTAACCTAACTTAGCCACGAGCTCCTCAATACCCTGTTATTAAAGAATATTTAGGCAATTGGACATTTTTTCGTCTATTATTTAAAAAACAACTTACATAAACTTTCACTTTCTGTTACTCTCGTATCAGCATTCTCTTGCCCCAAACCAATTTATTTGTGATGGTCGCAACATGCCTTTTTTTCCATACTTCTCTATAAGTCGTCATCTCCACAGAACAGACACAAGAGGTTATCTCAGTAGTACCTCTTTCTAGCCAGACTACTCTGGTACAAACCATTTTTGAAGTTATTTTTCTTTAGGCGCGTTATGAAAAAATGATGAGAGTGAAATTTTAAGATACGCGCGCATCACCGTCACACAAAATTCACAGGTTGAAGCTGTCCGTAAAACCGCTCATTATTTTTAAAGCTATACGTCACTTTTTAGGGTTCCGTAGTCAACAAGGAACCCTTATAGTTTCGCCATGTCCGTCCTGTCTGTCCGCGGTTTAGCTCAAAAACTATTGGCCGTAAAAACTATTGTGAAGACCGTTTTCTGATTAAGTAAACCGTTCGTGACTTATCAAGCTTTAAAGTACCAATTTTCGTTAGAGTCAAGTGTCCCCCCCCCCCCTTCTACCAACTAAACAGTTGTACTTAGAAATTCAAATGTCACGGCAGTAGTACCTATATATAACGAAGTTTAAAGGAAAACTATCACACTTAAGTGGGCTTTACAAGTTTAAGAGTAATAGTCGACCAAACAAGTATTATCCAAATCTCAAAAAAAAAAAAAAAACTTTATGTGCAAATTTGTCGGACCAGGTGAGGCTTTGTATAAGAAGTCAAATTAGGTAGGTAGTTATGTTTGGCTTTTAGTTAGAGCATGGTACGAAACTATCAGCGAATACGACCCGCACTTGGCTGTTATAAAAACTACGGAACCCTACACTGCACGTGGCCCGACACGTACTTGACCGGTTTTTTTATACACAAAACACTTACAAATTAAATTCATAAAAAAATACCTTGAATGTGCCTATGTAGGTATAAAATATCTTTGACAAACACGCATAAAATTTCAGATGTTCACTTAAGTTGAGTACGGAAAGGTAGGTAACGACTTTCCAGAACTCATTAAGTAGCTCTTTTTAAAAACCCCTATTGACTGTTAAGGTACCTCGATTACGAAAGTACTTTTACAGTCAAGAACCTTTCATATGAAGTGTGCGATGAAGCTTCAAAAATTGATATTCGGTCGGTCTCCGTCATCGAGGTTTACTGAAAAGCTTAGCGACCGCATTAAGCTCCGTGTCAGGTAAATGTATGTAGGAAACCCTTTACATTGATCTGTGTGTAGGTGACTTTAGATTTTTCCAAAAACTTACCCATTGAAGTGTTAAGATTACACCATCGATTTTTTTGCCCAAAGAGGGACGGTATTGAATACAGTAAATATAAAATATAATTAAAATGCATGCCATAAATTAAAACAGTAATTAAGCTTATTTAAATATGGCGAGACGTCTGCATATTTCAGTTGTTTTTAATTCTCATTCATATCATGTCAACAGCCCTTATTTAAATAATTGAATGTGTGGTCAGTCAATTAGTGAAATTATTGTGTTAATAAGTTGATTACTTTCAACCAAAATACAGCGCTTAATTAAAAGGCTAAACAATGATCAAGGTCAAACAACTTTGAAACTATCTTCCAGTTTCCAATAGACTAAGCAATATGATACTAAAGTTTAAATTAAACTAGATAGTCTCGTAAACCGAGGGTGGAATCATCTTCATTACACGATCTGTTTATTTTGAATATCGGAGTAGGTCTGATGTAATTACGCCGACGCTCAAGGTGCGAAGTAATACCTGTCAAGATGATTTATTAACGCCGTCTTATTGGGCTTCAGCTCGTCGGCTAAGTTACAGCGTATTCGGAAACAGTAGGATAATCCCCCAAATACGTAATACGTACAGAATTTTCAATAATTCTCAATCTTTGTGCTACTGAGCTGCGACTTCTGACTCATATCGCTGTGGTTTGTTTTGCGCACAGGTGAAAATTTATAATTAATTTTCCGAAATTGAGTGGCTTTTCTCAGGTGTGCTGTGTCATGTGAGTTGTGAGCTAGTGGGAGTGTATTATGCATATCATGACGTACTCTGGAATACATAGGTATGTTGCTTTTGATTGATGTACCAGCGCTAGTTAAAGAGCAGTAGGTAAGTAGTTGCTCGGAGTGACTCATGAATACAGCGCAAATCCAAGATCAAGGTACTCGTTGCGTAAGACGTAATAAATTTCCAGCTCTTTGTAAAGCAAAGTTTATGTAACAATAGGCTTTTGTAATGAAATAACTTTTCACGAATTGAAATATTTCACAAAAAAAAACAAAAATAAGTAACAGATGTACGTAAATAATTTTATTTATTACACACATCTCACAGTTTCCGAGTGCAAAATTTTAGACTAATTTACTCCAAATTGGCTGCGGTACTGAAGCAAATTTATATTCAAGCGCACAGACAAACACCAGTGAATAACGTCCTATTAACCAATTAGTCATCATGAAATATTCCGTATGATTACTGCAGCTCAGCTGAAAGTGTACACACCGTATACGCTTTACATATGACCTTATTACGTAAACTCAAAAGCTAGGTAATTTCGTAATTTTGTCCATGAGGGAAACGTGGACCATTACTTTTGATATTTTATAGAATTATAAAATAGAATAATTAATATAGTATTATGTTCCGAGTGAAATCCGTAGGGTCTGCAGAATTAATACTGCTCCGGTATAGTCGACTTTGCACAGCCTCTGGGCATATGACGGAGTGAGCCTGGTTTACTTGACATTACACTGACTGGACAGGTCCCTTCAATGTGTGTGGTTCTTTTCTCAAAAGACCATTTCGGACTACATGATCTTCACATGATCTGACCAAAATTACATCTGGATTTAAAAACAGACTGTGACCTCCGAGTTTTTTTCGGCCTTTCTTCTCAGAGAGTTAGGAAACGCCGACCTCATCTAGTTTTTAAAATATGATTGACGTGTAGAAGTGTTTGTACAAACCTTCTGACAGTAAATCATTTATCATTACCGACGTAGCGTGGCTCATGTTGAAAAGTTCCAATAATATTTTTCTCTTAATTTTAAATAATGTTACGTCGTGATTGTACCTGTGCTAGACACTAAACACCGCTCTGCCGTCAGCAAATTGCAGCACAAATTGATCAAATAGAACTTTGTTGCTCCGACAACGCTCAGGTCGGATCTCCGAAACTACGAAGTAATTTACTCACTAACTGTCAACTTGACAGCTTGCCACTTGGTTAATTTTCTCCGACGGACAGACAAACGGGTCCCGTAGCAAATAGTTTTATGTCACAAGAGTTTCGAACTAATTATATTCGATAGTAATATGTCATACCTTTTGCACATACTGTGGTCCTAGTGAAGTTATACAGAGAACTTTAACATTGTGTTCCATTGTTTGACTTGGTTGTTACTAACAATGCTGATTTCCTTTTGTTGTTGGGCGACCGACCCCTAGTAATTAATAATTCGTTATGACTACCCTTAGTAGTCGTTTATTAGGAACTAATAATTATTACTTATTTGATCATTTAATGAAGTTCTTGTATCCATCCTAACCCTAACTAATATTGTAAATTCGAAAGTGAAGTTGCTTGTTATGCTTTCACGCTAAAACGGCTGAACGGATTTAGATGAAATATGGCACATGGGCAAACCATGACCTGTCTTAGGACATAGATTACTTTTTATCTCGGTAGTTTGTTCCCGTGGTATAATTTCAGACTTCCACGCGAGCGAAATCGCGAACATAAGCTAGTTATTAATGTTTATATAATCGCTGCAATGACAATCACTCAAATATATAGATAACTGGGTTCAGACAAAATGTCCTGAGGCCCTAGACAAAGTGAAATTCTGTCAACGATAACTATGATGGAGAAGTCATAAATCAAAAATGTGTTGGATTGACATACGAGTAAGCTACCGAAAAGCTAACTCTAACCTTTAATCCTGTTGAAAGTCGTTTTTGGAATACGAAACGCTTTGAAAGCAATCGTAACTTGTCTACGCCCCTAAGGTGACCCTAGAGTATACCTTTGCAAAAAACATGAAGCAACGTAGAGGCCTGTCTTATTTTATCACTAAACTTAATAATTTCAAACTTATTCGAAAAACACTATAGATCCCACGTAAAAGAAGGGACACAAATATAAAAGGAAAGTATATCTGTGTGTCAAGATTTACGGCTTTTATCTATTGGCTTTCAAAATTCGGGCACGTGACTTTGCCTTTGTAAGACTTTTGTGCAAAGGTTTGTTCAAATCTTGGGCGAGTTGTCCTTTCCACGGCAAAATGTTGGTGAATGTTGGTAGGTAAATCTGTCACGCATGGCTGTGAATGTTTATTAGAGTATGAGTTATTGCTGAAGTGTGAACGTGATCCATTGTGTACGTGGAAGGTCCAGGATTTTGGGTGGCTCAGCTTCCTATTTTTATGAGAGCATACAACCGGGTCGGATTTGCCTTTATATTGCGTAGATTTGAGCGGGCTTATGAATCTCAAGATAAAAAGAATCAAAGCGCCAGCTGCGCTTTTTCTCACGAAATTGTGCAGCACTGGTTTAAACATTAATTTCATACTTATGAAAAGAAATGTAAGAACTCTATTTATCTACTGCTAGTGGAACATATTAAATGAAGTGGTTTTAAGACGACTCGTAGGTACAATGGTTTTAAGAAGATTAGTAAGTCCGAGAGTCACTTCTAATCCCCGTCGCTGTGGTGTACTTTTGTACTGGACCTGAGAACGCTCTGGTTAAGCAGATATTGAAGGTCAAAGTTCCAACTTTTTTTTTTACCGCAACAAATTTTGAAAGTTGTAACTAGCATATCTCCTGTACCACAATACTTTGTAGTTAAATGCATTGTAACTACAAAGTATTTCGCCATTTTTCACACCAAAAATAAAAGTTGTTTCCAGCAAATTACTTGATGCACAGAATGCGTAGATATCTAACGGCTATTCGACGTGTCACCCTTTATACTGAAAGTGAAAACTGATATTATATTTATAGAGCATGGCAGTTGAGAATATGTCATGCTCACATAAATGTCTCACTGATGGTGGCGCGTGTGTTGGATCATTCGGTTCCCTACAAAATAGTTGAGCTGGGTGGTGCTGATCCACGCGTCATGTTCGTGAACGGGCGTCGTCAGTTGAGACTGGTCATCTCTTACTGCCAGGGCTTATTTTTTATTTTAAATTGTGTCTTTTTTTACAATGTTCTCACCTAAAGAAGCAATAAGAATAATGTACCCAGGATTTTGTAATAATATCTTGATTTAAAAGAGTGTTCTTGGAGTTTCTTGCCCGTTCTTCTCCATAGAGATCTACGTTTTGGAATGGACAACTAGCTTCAACTTTCTGACTAACTGACCGACTATTTAATTTTGACAATTTAAAGTGCCTGTAAATGGTTTAATTGAAATAAATGATAAGAGTTTGAGTTTGATACCTAGCTGTCAATGAAAAAAAAATGAAGATTCTCCAAAAACAGCAAATTTATCTCGTGTAGATAATAAGTAATGTTCGTCATTATAAGCCTAGCCTCTCCAGTTTTTGACAGATTACCGAGCCTTAAGAAATCCAAATAACTGAGATTCAATCTCTCAGGCTTCGTCTTTGGACAACAAAGAGTTATTATTGCTACATTTATTCTTTGAATGGATTCTGGATTTTCGTTTGTACGATATTTCTCATGATTTCTATTTTCTAGGCACATTCATATGGATTATGTGGCGAAGGAATTCGTGATTATTGTTTGTTTTGGTGAGATTTAGATTGAACATAACATTTTACCGCGTATTTCATATTAGGCAGAGACACCTCGTCTCTATGTTTTATTTCCACATTTTATGGAACTGAGGGCGAAATAGAACGTAATTCTGATTATTCAAAATACGACACTCTAATGTTGTCGAGTCAAAATGTTACCAATAATAATTATATATTGGGTACTCAATGAAATACGATCGTTTTAAGCTTCCCTGTACCTACAGTTTACACACACTTATCTCCCCTGTATGTTAAGTGGCAAGCATATATGTACATACATAGGTACCTATCGATTATACAAGCGCCATCAATATCTTCGGTATATCGAGTGTCAGTCATTGCAGAGATGCTTGACGCCCGATATATCGGCTACGGATCGATAGCTCTTGCCAGATGTGTCAAGAGGCGTTCAATTTTACCACTTATAACCCGTTTTATAACCCAAGTTTTCATAAAGGGTACTCTTTTAAAAGAGGCTTTATTTTGAATTCAGGAAGTATCTGATTGGTAGGCTCACATTCTATCGTACGTCGTAGACTTGAATAGGTTTGACTGAAATCAACCTTCAATTTAGTTTTATAGACGACTTACATGAAGTAATTAAGGCTTTAGATGTATTTAAATTGCTGTCTGTCTGTAACACGAAACGTTAGAGCAACAAAAAGACTTGTTCCGTTTAATTAGAAATGTATTTCGATGGGGCAAGTTCCACATTTCGCCTTCTATTATCGCCCGCGTTGGTTTTTACTATACTATACAAAGCATGAAACCTCATGGCACTCGGAAACAGTGTAGCTTTCTGCCAGTGAAAGGATTTTCGAAATCAGATTACCAATTTTAGACATTTCCTCTTACATCCAAACTTACGAAACTTATAAACTTACAACCTTTACCTCTCTATAATAAGAGTGTAGGTCCCGGAAACAACAACCACCTGAACTCTTAACATTAACAATGGGCTCATTGCTAAATAATAACATTCGCACGGGTCGGTTGAAGGTTATGCTGCGCTTGCCGAGGTCGGTTTGTGGATGGACGACCATTTATTACATAGCGAGACCCCTCAACAAAAAGCAAAAACAAAACAAAGCACGTTAAGCCGTTGGTCCCGGCGGTCATCGGAGAACTTTTCGTCGTTACTGGTAATCAGAATCCAAAAGTCTGACAATCAGTCCTACCAAGGGGTATAGTGTTACCCAGTAACTGGGTTGTGGAGGTCAGATAGGCAGTCGCTCCAAAAGGAAAAAATAAGTACTATAAAAGTACTATACCTATTCAGCTGCATCCGGTTAGAATGGAAGCTGACCCCAACATAGTTAGGAAAAGGCTAGGTAGACATACACAACAATAAATCAAACCTTTTTACCCCGAAGGGTTATGCAGAGATATACCATAGTACATCCACATTTGTATTAGCTGTGATTTGTCAGCTTCTTTATTTGTTAAAAAAAAACTAAGCACCGTAGTAGTCTATTACCTATTAAAAGTGATTAATAATAATGAACTACTTATTTTATAGTTTCGCTATTAACTCTGCCTTGGGGCGATACTTCCAATGTTATCAACTAGCGCTCCTGTTGTTCAGGGAAGAATACATGGCTCGTTATACCGTAATTGGAAGAAGGGGGGGTCATGAGAATGCATTAATGTAAGTAGTGTCATTATAAAATGATGCTAATATGAAACGTGATCGTTCGCTGGTGACGACACATTTACACGAGCCACTTTGAATTTAGCTTGAAAGTGGGTCAGTGGTTTTCATCAGGAATCTTTTAGATTAAATAGTTTTCTACTACAATTAAGTTTGATTAAAAAACCTTTTCACAATACAAACTGACGGCGGATTATTTAGAAAAGCGGGTGTGTAATCCTTTTAATATTATAAATGTGAACCATGCAAAAACGGCTGAACGAATTTGGAACCTGGATTAACACTTAATTTGATTGGTCCACGCAGATGAATGTCCGCAGAAGCTAGTAGAAAATATTCATTTTTAATTTAATCGACCAAGCCAGTAAGTAGGCAATGCCCATACAAATTATTTTACATAAAAAGTCGCTCGACACTTTAATAACAATCTTTGAGCCTGAAAACTTTTCATTGTGTTATACACTTTGTTTAATCAAACTTTAGCCTTGGCTGAAGTCGACCAACGATTAAAGCCGCTATTTGCAGAGGTTTTATTCTAAGTGTAGTTCTTATATTAATTATTTTAGCGTGTAAAGTGGGAAAGAAGCTAATTAAACTATTGATTTTGAGTTCCTACTACTTAGGGTGGCTTGTTCTTATCGCACACGTAAGTAATTCTTTGAAAGCTTGATAAGGTTTAGCTATGTCATGAAACTATGCTTCAATATTCGGAAACTAGATTGTTATATAGGCTCGGCCATTTCTTCCGCTAAATATTAAGGTTAGAGGTAGAGGTAGACCACGGCGAAGGTGGTGTGATGATCTAACGAGGTTTGCAGGGCCAACATGGCCAGAGATCACTCAACACACGGAGGTTTGGAAGCAAAAAGGGGGCCTGCGCCCTGCAGTGAGACATAATGTAGTAAAAAAACTATAAATTCATAATGCCCCCAAATAAATTCGGATATTCGGTGTCTTTGGTTTTTTCGTATTTCGTTTTTCACCACCGACTTCCGAAATTAAAATTATTTTTCTCTTTGTAGTGTTTTTGTGGAAGTCGGTTGTTTTTTTTTTTTGTAAAAAAGTATTTATTTTTCACTTTTTTGTTGTGATAATTTTTTTGATTTTAAAAGTATACCCTTTCCAACAAAAAAAGATTTTTTCAAATCGGTTGGCATGCGACAGAGTTATGCGCGAACAAACATAAAAAAAAAATACAAACATCCGAATTTAGAACCTGCTCCTTTTTTTAGAAGACGGTTAAAAATGACGATGATGATGAATCGACGTCAACCCACTAAACTAAGGAACGGTTTTCTTTTCAATTAGCCAAAGATCTAAGTGATATTGTCTGCGACAGTCAAACTCCTCGGGGGAGTCGTTTAGTTCAAAAGAAGCCGTTTTAGCATTCAACACACTTGTTCTCATTACGAGGGGCTTTGCCCTATTATTTATGAGCTACGTGAACTCTTTACTTGGCATACATACGTACAATATTTTATTAAAAACCATGTTATTAATTTGAAGCATACATTTCCCTAGGCGGGAATTCTTCATGTAAATGTTTAGTGAAGTGCCGATAAAAAGGTTTTTTTGCAATATTCATAAAGTTTCGGAACTGTATACCTACGTTACAGCCATGCTTAATAGCGTGGGGACCAAGGCTAGTAGGTACTTAAACTGTGAAAGCACTCAAATAAATACGTTTGGAAGGTTTATCCTAATCTCACGAGTCTCATTTTACAACCAAATAACTTGAATAGGATAGGTTCGAAATACATTTTCAATTATTTACAAATTGTTGCCTTTATCGATGCCTAATGCCTATCCACATTATATGAACGAATACAGTAACTTTTAAATTCTCAAATAGTCGCTGTAGGTACCTTAGTTTGAAATAAACAACTTTAGCATTTACACCAAAAAAATATTATCACAGGACGAAAACGTCGTTCAAATATTTCAGATCGATTTCATGTTCAGTAGTCGTGCTCTTTGCGAACGTTACAATTGATAGAATCATATGAAATTTGGCAAGGCCATTCCCGTTTGGCAAATAACCAGAACGTCTTTCTAGCGATAGTAGTTCAATTGAAATTAATGTCGGTTGTGATTCATTTATCTCATCATGTGACGGTATTCAAGGCTATTTGAAATGGTTATCATAATTAGCCTATAGGGTTCCTACTTCTGGGACACAGGGCCCCTCTGTGTTAGAGGGAGTGCCCCGTAATCCACCACGCGGGCCCAGTGCGGGATGGTAGACGTCACATGTCTTTGAATTTTTGGTTCTAAGACGTGTCGGTTTTCTCACGATGTTTTTCCTTCACTGTTTTGAGAGCAGAGGTGATGAAATTATTTACACAAAGTAAAGCGCCTATCGAAAACTTACGAACTACAACTCGTAAGTTTCGGTCGTTATCATTTGGGTCACCACTGCTCTCATGAAATTTGACACGGCAAATTGACGTAGGCTGCCATTTTTTTTATCAATAAATAAATAATAAATAAATAAACATATCTCTTACTGTTCACACGACTACATAATTATCAAGCTATACATTTGCAGTTTTAGCTGACCACGCATTATATACGCTTTTCATACAAGGAGAAGTCAGCTTATACTAGAAATGTAAATCTGGATATGGAGCCGTGCGTACCTTCAATCCAACATTTACAATCTATCTTATATTGATGGATTTGGTTGTACGCACATCATGCATAGTATATTACATTAAGGATAAAACCGGGTAAAATCTGAAAAGCTGAAATTCAATACCGCAAGAATAATTCGTTAAGGCAAAGCAATCTGTTGCTCAGAGCTGAAAGAGTCTTTTGTAAAAGAAAGGAGATCGGTATTACAATTGTCGAGTGTCGACATCATTAAAAATAGAAACCCGTATACGTATACGTGTATTATGTTTATTTAGTCGAATTCAAAACATGATTGTTTCGAGTCGTATGACTTTTCAAACATTGATACCTCTCGAGGATACTTCCCAGCGTCGTCCTTTAGAAATAGGGTGTGCAGATGAGCAAGCACATTTTATCACATTCGAGAGAATTCCCTAGACGTCGCCGCGTCGGCGCCTTTTAACGAGGGTTGCTAATATCTTTGTAAATAAATCGATTATTTTAAAATTCGACTAGAAAGCTTGTAGCCTACATCGTGTTATTCGGGTAGAATGTTTCGTTTCTCAGGCAACGTTTTAGAGACCTTTTAAGGTGTTGATGTGGACTGGAGTGGTCATATATTGCGTGTGTAACTCAATTATAATTATGACACTAACATAAATAGTAATTAACAAGTAATTTTAACCGCAGAATGACGTATAATATAATATATATACTAAGAAATAAGTAATTCAAAAGCTAACACTCTTAAAATAATCATAATAATATGTAGGTACAAGTATATAAAAAAGGGAGGGGAAAGAATCAAGGACATCATAAAATTCGTGCGCATCGTTGTCAACACGAAATGTAAGTAATGCGCTTATTACACTATCCAATTTTAAGGAATGCTAACTAGGAAATCGGCAGATGTAATCGCAGTTAGAACACATTGTATCCAATTTAGTGTAAATTGGTGGTCCAACCGCACTACTTCCTAAATTGTGTACAATCGTTCTTCATGAATGCCTCTGCATGCGTCGTCTGACCAATTAGAATCCAATTTAGTGTAGTGTAATCACTAGCTTCCGATTTCCTAGTTAGCATTCCTTAAATTGGATAGTGTAATAAGCGGTTAAGTAAAAGAAACTTACTCATAAAGATTCGTCTTTGGCAGCTCTGGACAGAGAGAGGTCGAAAGAGAGAGGGGAGGCCTTTGCCCCGCAGATAGACATTAACGGCTAATAAAAAAAATAAAAATAAACGTAACTAAAATTAAATATTCGCACTAATAACTTTACTATATATTTTTATGATCCGTTCCCCGTTTTTACGGTTTGTCTGTAAACCGTAAAAACGGTTTTGTGGGGCATAGTTTTAAGTACAAGGCTGTAAACTTTATAAGAATAAGGGGTGATTTTTCAAATTAACTGATAACTTTATTCGAGGAATAATTTTGAAATTTTGACAGTTGTTTCATACAAAAACTGTCAAACGTCAATTTTATTCCTCGAATAAAAGTTATCTGGGGATGGAAAAATCAGCCTTAAATCAAATATAAAAAAAAATACGTTTAGGTTTGAAGTTCAATCAGATAAAGCCGTGGGCCTCTAAAGCTTTTTCTTCTCTTTATGGTCTGAAGGTAAAAAAGATTTAGATACTTATAAAAATAAAAATGGCAATAGAAGGCCTTTTGCAAACAGCCTCTAGGGAAAGTCTGATAACTAATTCAAAACTAGTAATATTGAAAGCTAAGTTTGAAGTCTCTACGAATGGTCACTTAACAAGATAACAGCCCATATTCCATGCGAACCGAAGTTACCTAGAAATAGATCTAAGAAAATAGTTTTATCTGGGAGAAAGAATCAAACTGACTGACATATCTACTATTCCGATAAACCATTAGTTCGTTGCCAAAGCTTATGTACAGTTAGGTTAGGTAGGGTTTATTACCCCCCCCCCGGTGGGTTCCCGCATTGTCGAGGCGGGGGGGCTCAGTAGCCGTGGTGGATTGGGCCACGGTGAAGCTAAGAGGAACCCGAGGAGCGGCCGCTCGTCTAGGCTGTGCGGAAAAGCCGACGACGTAGCGGCCGGCGGGTAGGTTGCGGTGCCGTTTGGCCGACATCGCAGCCTACCTGAGGCGGGCCGCGATGTCCCCCGTGAGGGAGACATCGCGGCTGAGGATTGGGGGCCGCGGCGGGGGGGGAGTGTCGGTGATACGTTGCCGCTCTCCCCACCTTCCGCGGCCTCGACGGGGCCGCCACCGTTCGATGGCGGACGCGGTGGGGCCGCAGGGGAAGAGGAGTGTCGGTGTGTCGTTGCCGCTCTCCCTATCCTCTGCGGCCGTAGCTCCCCATCTTGGGGGGCATGCGGGGCCCGCCAGTCAGGCGGGCGTGGGGGCCAGCAGGCAACTGGTGCGGGGGCACCGTTGCCTGCATTGCACAGGCCTCCACCAGTGTTGGACGGGAATGGCTAGGTGCTCCCGGCCATTCTCGTAGCCCCCCTATGTGGGGGGCACGCGGGGCCCGCCATAACATCTAGGGGGGCATGCGCCGGGAGGGCTATGGAGGTAAAGGCTATGCCTATTCCCGTGGCCCTCCCATCACGGCGAATGAGGGAACACCGCTGAGTTTTAGTGGGTATACTGTCATTCCGACAGGGAGTCCCACATACCCCGTCTCGTCCCCCGCGAGGCGGGCATGCATAAAGCATTTCACAGCGACAAAAAAAAAAAAAAAAAGGTAGGGTTTATTAAGCAAATTGACACTTTTTTTTTAGTCCAGTTTGGAAAATTCTCATGCAACCCTCTGCGCTGAGCGGCAGGGTCTGTCAGACTCTCACTGACTAAAAGCCACCCCGGTGTTCCCTTCTCACACTTGGACCGGGGATCATGGACGGACTTGGCGTGTCATAGCCATTTCATATAACTGTCATATAACAGGTGTGATTTGAATATACCGAATTTCCTTGACAACGAATTTACCTGTCCTTACATAAATATACATAGTTGCAGCTGTGAGAATGTAAGGGTTAAATAATATTCACTTTATTTCGTGTTATTGCTGCGTCAAAATGAAAACTTGCTCGGAACGAATTACATATAAATAGCTAAAAGATAGTGGCCATTCTTTTGTGAACTTTAGTTATTATATTTTGTATTGACCTCGTTTGTTAGTTCACAGGATTTTTATAAATTAGTTTGTAGAACTATTGACACGAGTAACCTAACCTAACCTTTATGGTTATCCGTGTAGAAGTTAAATTAATCTCTAAGTAAATATACACATGCTTTACACAATTTCAAATGATTTAAAACAAAAAAAATATCATGTCCTGAAACCTCGTTAAGCTTTAATTAATAACATTAAACAAGTAAAAAGGTACTAAATTAAAATTCCTTTCAAACCTAAAGAAACTTTGTAAGCGTTTTAGTAAACAAAACAAATTAATTATCAAACTTTCTACGTGGGCTCAGCAAATACGAACTATTAGCGATTGATGCGGATCCATTAATAGATGTAAACATTGCATGGATCTGAAGGATCTGTAGGTTAAAGTTTCGTCTTAATTGTATGACAATATTGATATAAAATCGAACCTGTAAGCAGTCTTCGTTAACTTTAAGGTAGATAATGAATTTGTGTTGTGATGAATGAAAGGCAATTGCATGCAGCTGAGATGAGAATGCTAAGAAAATGGAATGAATGGATAGTCGTAGAATAAGAAATGAGTACATAAGAGGAAGTCTGAAAGTGGCACCGATCACTGAAAAGTTTTGTGGAAATCGGTTGTCATGGCATGGGCATGTGTTACGGAAAAAACCGGCCAAGTGCGAGTCGGACACGCGCACCGAGGGTTCAGTAAAATTTAAAATTATTAAAAATAGTTTTATTATATGATGTAACCAAAAATTTACGGTTTTCGCAATTTTTCCTTTATCTGTGCTATAAGACGTTGCTTCGTACCAAATTTCAAGATAGGTTTGAGGAGTTGAGATAGGTTTTGATTCCCTAGCGAGTGTCGAAAATTTGCGGAAATTGGTGACAGCTGTACCTTTTGATTGCGTTGGCTTAGAAGTTTGATTTTTTCACAGCTCCAAGGGTCAGTAAACCTAAGTATTTGTTAAATTCCAGCTTGATACCTCCGCGCGTTCCTGAGAAAAAGGGTCTTGACAGACAGACGGACAACAAAGTGATCCTATAAGGGTTCCGTTTTTTCCTTTCGAGGTACGGAACCCTAAAAACGAGGAAATGTCGTGAGGAGAGTTTTGAGTATGAATGTCGATGGCTATAAGAGTAAGGGAAGACCAAATAAACGATGGATGGAATGTGTGAATGATGGTATGGTTAGAAAGGGGTGACTACCGAGATGACGACTAATAGAAGAAGTATGGAAGAAAAAGACATGTTACGCCGACCCCACATAAATTAGGATAAGGGCAGGATAATGATACGGTACTCATTTTCCGGTTCAAAGACGAAAATAGCTAGCAGAAGGGATCTTAAAATCTGTACGAATTTATAAGATTGTCTTTACAGGCTATGCCCGCGCCTTCGTTCGAGTGCATGTCGGAAAACAACAATGTGTCAGAGATGTTGTAGGTACCACTTTTCCATTGAAAAGGAAGAGTCTTCCGATCTTGCCTGGTGGGAAGCGCTAACTATTCATAAAAATATATTTTCAATGTACGGACGCCAGCAGGTCAAGCTGCCCGAAACTGTCAAATTTTCCCAATCAACCTTGAATCTTAATGTTTTAGCGATAAAGTTGAAAATCTAATAAAGAAATTTGACAGATTGTAGTAGGTTGATGTGCTGGCATCTGTACACCGACACACACGTCGTCAACAGATTTATTATAATTATGTACTATAAACTTATAGGTTTCTTAATGAAAAGTGCCTACAATCATTGTGGCTCATTAAATTCCCACCTCCAGTGTAGTCATCGAAAATTATAAGTCAGTTGTCATTTAAAGATGAATCGCGCGGGTTTCCGAAAACTATCCGGTATCTGTCCTATCCGATACTGATTTAAGGGCAATATTCAGCCAACCAACTTCATGTAAAATACTGGTATTCAGCTGCATCCGGTTAGACTGGAAGCCGACCCCAACATAGTTGGGAAAAGGCTAGGCAGATGATGATTCGGCCAACCAACTATCCGTTTCATAACAAACATAATGATTGCGGCAGCACCATGGAAACATAACAAGTATCTTGACATAATGGCAATGGCTAGCGACTAACACGTCACTATAACGCGACTTGGACTCACACTGATGGAAATGTCATTTATGGCTGTATAGAACAAGCCATTACAGACTATTGACCACAGCCATAGAGGTCATTACGAAGAAAGTAATTTCTTTAGGTTTACGTCACTCTACCTACGTAGGTAAATATTGGTGGGATAGTATTACTATTCGGGGTAGGTATAACAATATATTGTTATGATTTAAGATGACCAACTAAAATTTAAAACATTGCAAATCCATAACAAAAGCTGGTGTCTGAACATATTTGAAAAATCATCCTGTCTCTGTAATTTTCAAATAATTGCCAAAAACGAAACGAACGATGTTTTACATTAATTTAGCGTTGAATGTATATTTTAGTGTTTTCCGATGCAAGTGGGCCCTAGTTATTAAAATAATTGTAGAAAGGCACATACATAATCAGCCTGTAATGTGGGCCACTGCTGGGACACAGGCCTCCTCTCGGTGAGAAGGAGTGAGCCATAAGCCACCACGCGGGCCCTGTGCGGGCTGGTAGATTTCACATGTCTTCGAATTTTTGGTTCTTGGACTGTCGGTTTCTTCATAACGTTTTCTTCACCGTTTTCAGAGCAGTAGCAGAAAGGCACTTATTTGTATGAAAAGATTGAAAATCACAAATTCCCTCAAGAACCAAATATTTTCACGTCACGTTGACTTGAAAATATTAAGTTTTTCTCGGACTTCTGAAATAAAAATTGCAAAGACGCAACTAAGTAGTTTTGGTTCTACTTAGGAATCTACTTGATGCAATACTTAATAAGAACTTGCAGGATGTAAAAAAGTAAAAAAAAAAGATGGTGGACGACCGTTTGCTATCCAACTGTAAGTACATACATTACTGTGAAAACAAGTCCTGTAAAGAAGTATTTTATTATAGAATGATGTAGTAGATTATGATACTAACCTCATAAATTTTATTTATATCGTTTTATTTATGCAACACAGATTTAATGAGATTCGAGTCATCCGGATATGATGAGTTTTATTTTTTATCGCTCTTACGCATCGGAGGACTCCCTTTTTATTCCGTACGAGTTATCTCAGAACGAGGCATAAACGCGTTTTATAGGATTTTGAATTTAAATTCCCAGCTTTGCAGAAATGTAGGTAATTTCCTTTCATTTCTACAATACCTACATTATTTTCGAACGATACTTCACTTATATAACAACTGGCTTCGGTATGTCGTTATCGGCTTTATAAGAAAGGTAATGTTCTTTAAATCTTGATTAGTTACCGGAGGAAAACGTAAAAGAAACACAGCTTCGAAGAAAAATACACAAAAGTTGAATGCTACCACGCACAACGCCATACGCAAACGTGTGCATAATCCAATCATAAGTAACGCTCATGTTATAGGAACCCACCTTTATAACCATGAAAAGTACGACAATAACGTAGAGGAAAATGAAACAGTTGTAGGTATTATGTACTGGGTTAAGCCCGCAGAATATCGTAATATACAAATATTTGTGCAAGGCGCGTTTCAACGAGGTTCCTGCCCTCGATAACTCAGTGAACCTTGGTTCCCATTCCATAAAACCACCAGTCGGTAGGTACATGTTAAACCAACAACTGGTTGTTGATTCTAGGAACGGTTTGAAAGGCCGAATAAACCATAACAGTTACTTATAGTTTGAATGAAAATACGAATGCTTTGGGTACTTTTCAGCGAGTTTGATATAAATAAAAACAGCTTGTTCAGAATTATAATATAAATACCTCCATGTTCTTCGTCATTGTATGTTCAAACACATCAATACAGGTTCCTTTTTATTCTAGAATCCTAAAATCTACACGCCATGAATGAAAAACGCTTTGAAGATAGAAAACAAATAAATAAACAAACCGTATGTCCAGGGCAAACCATGAAAATACGGACAGAGGGAAAAGAATGCAATGTAATATCCGTTTTTATGCGGAAAATACTGCTCACATTTTACTGTACAATTGATGTTTTAGAATTCAGCGGTAGTGCTTGTTAGCACCCGCGGTCTGACGGCTCTTCACTTAGTACCTGCATATACAACATACTTGCATGCGAAAATAACAAGACACTCGTGGAATACTAGGGAAGCGGGACCTGAAAATGTTATTGTTTTCTGTATTTCTGTACTGAAAACAACGCAAAGCGTAAGTTCAAGCTTTGCACAATCAAAGGGCATCTTTGATTGTGCAATGACAAGGGTCGGTATTTCACAAATCGCCATTTGTGAAATTGTGACGTTGGAATTTTTCCGTCAGAGTAAGCAGGGTTAAAAGGATGAAGCGTTATGATCGCGCTTGACATGCGTATCAATAAATTGTAGCCCTAATTTGTGAAGTTTCAGGAAGTTCTGAGTCTAGTTCGTAAGACGAAAATGAAAAGTCATCCAATTTCAAATTCAATTAAGTTGAGCCTTTACTGCTGAATAAAACTGGAATGAAGAAATAGTGATGGTGTGGCTTGAAGCCTATTCGTAGGCTTCTGAACTGGACAGGTTATCCCTCTCTGGTTTTGATTGGTGTCAATACAAATAGAGGTGCAACCAACCGGGTGATTGATTGTCTTCCACAACGAAACTTTGAGAGAAAACCTCACCAAAATATTGCAAAAACGTAAATAAAACGAGAATGAAAACCAGCGAATTGGAAACCATGTTTTTTTAGAATTTAGGTTTATAGAATTTATTCTCATAAGATTTTTCACAGAAAATTTCTTCTCGAAAAACGAATTACGAGTATTACATTAATTATAACTAGCTGCGCCCCGCTGTTTCACCCGCATAAGTTCGACCCCGTGGGAATATTGGGATAAAAGTTGGATGTTAATCCTGGTTATAAACCATCAGTGTGCCAAATTTCATCCAAATCCGTTCAGTAGTTTTTTCGTGAAAGTATAACAAACATCCATCCATACAGACTTTCACTTTTATAATATTATAGTAGGATCTGTAAAGCTGAAAATAAAAACCACAGAAAACAGATAAGTCGTTTAAGGAAACGTCCAGTTTTAAATCATTTATAAGGGATTATTCTGTTTCAGATCTTCCCAAATAACGAGTTGTAAGTCTCTACTTTTTCATGAAGATTAAAACGTTTATCTGCTCTTTGCACACGTTTTCCGGTTCCAAATAGAATGCAAAGATGAAAATTTTAATGATAAGAGAGATTTAGAACGTGTATCAACAGTAAATCGCATAAAAAAATAATGATGATAATTTTTCTGTGCCAAAACAGTTCTTATTCAGTATTGACCCGCTTTATAACCGACTACGGCAAACCCTAAAGAGGGTTATGATTTTATCAGGCTATGTATCTTTATATCTACTTGTTACTTTGGCATCGCCCCTTTTTGTATATAAGAAATTACTATCAAAACTTTCTTTACAAATAAGTTTACAAACATTCGTACAAGCAATAAGAAAAATATTTGAGTAACAACACAAGTTCCTGACAAGGGGAAGTATCTTCTACAATAGGTATTGTGTAATCTGTTTATCAACTTCTCGCTACTCACACAATAACGTTAGCAGACAAGTTTTTCAACGATAAGTAGGTGCTAAGTATCGGGGCACTCGACATTTACATAAAAGATAGAGTTTTGTTCGCGTTAGATATGACAAATATTATATGTTTCACCTTTCTAAAACCTTCAAACTGTCTTTTCATTATTAATATTTTACTTTTAATTTATTTTCTCCATACAGAATCGAAATATAGCACTCACTAAATTTAATATAAATGTCTACTTACAACTTTATTTTGATATTTTACTAAAGAAATCAAATCAAATCAAATCAAATCAAAAGTCATTTATTCAAATTAGGCTGAGAATCAGCACTTTTTGAACGTCAAAATTACAAAAGACAGTCCCCCAAAAACGCCCGCCCTTCACCACTTCCTAGTGCTATTGCTGGGAAGAAGAAGTGGCGCAACAAACTCCCCAGCAGCACAGCTGTCTGTTCAATTTAAAAAAAATACTTGAATGTATACAATACTAGGTACAATAATATATACAATGTTCGGTAATTAACATTACAAAACCAGAACATAAAATTTAATTATTTGCCATAATATGTCAGCTAGCCACGCCAATATACCAACAAATATAATAATAACTATACGTACTCAAGCTAAAAAATAAACTTTTAACCACAAATTGTCCAAGTCGTTCGGCACCGAAAATGGAAAACTCAAAAAAATATTAAAATTCAGAGCAGTTTTCATAACTTAAAAGTGATTTAAGTAAAGAAGTGTTTCCTTTCTTAGCAGAAAAGTCTAGTCTGTCTTCTAGAAACAGGAAGTTGAAAAACTAGAGGACGCAAAACTTTTGAGATCTTTTTGTCTGCACCAATTTAAACAAAAGCAAAATGGCGGCATGTAGTTCAAGCAACATGACATTTGGTCGAGTTAGTTTTGTGTTCAACACTTGTTTTTGTCTCATTTCCTCTTCTTTAATGTCGTATATATTTTGAATGAAAACCGCAGTTAAAATGCGAGTTTTTTGCTTTCACTAAAATTATTCTTCAACGTTTGCGAATCAGGGTACATAGCAGCGGTGCGGGGCAGCCAAGTTTAAAAAGGTTACATTTTAAACGAAGAATCAGGTTAGCCATGCTGACGTTGATGTTAATGGTGGGATTTATTATTCGTATAGAGATAAAATATTTTTAAAGACGGGAAAAATTGTGCCAAGTGGACTTTGCATTAATGTGACACCTGCATTTTAATTAGCAAGCGGAAAATCGTTTTAATGATATTACATTTAAAAAAAAAATGTCACCAGTCCTTAAAAAGAAAATTATATTTTTCATTTACCATGTTGTACAACGTAAACCTTTACAACAATCTCAATAGATAGTTTATTGCAAAATTTTCAAGTTGGGAGTCGATTTTCATGCTACAAATATAGAGCGCCGAAGGCTTTAAACCGAAACTTCATCGTAAAGTTTAGCCAATGTCATGAAGTTCCTTTGTGAAATGTAGTCTTAAAGTTTTCGGGAAAATAACATTAAATAAGTGAACAGAAGGCAGTGGTGGCCCAATGGTAACAGCTGCGACTTACGAGTTGTAGGTCGTAGGTTCGAACCCAGACAGGCGTAAGGCGGCATTGTGTAAATTATTTCATCATCACTGCTCTTAAGACGGTGAAGGAAAACATCGAGAGGTAACCCGCATGTCCTAGAACCAAAAATTCGGAGACATGTGTCATCTACCAACTCGCACTGGGCCCGCGGGGTAGATTACAGCCCACTCCCTCTCGCCGAGAGGGAGGTTCTCCCATCAGAACATAAATTGCTACTTCTTGACAATATTTGCAATTTAATTTGTCCGTTATTACCAGGCAATTTCTGTCTATTATTAAGTATGATCGTTTGAATCCTAATAAATGAAATACTATTAAGTACGAACAATAATGCCTATTCCAGCTTTTAAGTCTTCTCAGAAGCTGTTAGAGACCACAACAATTTAATCGGAGACGTCTATTAGATTTCGAGTGTTCAATTAAAACGTTATTTGGAAACCATTTTGGTGTTTTGCGGTCGTAGTTGGTATTAAATCATAAGCTGTAGATGGTGGTTCTACATGCTATTAATTTTCGGCTATGAAACGAACGAGTTGCCTTTGAAGTCGTGCTTTGCTGTTGGTGATTTTATTAGCCAGTTTGGAAATTAATTCAAGTTTCCACGTAGTCTAGTGTACAAAGCCCGATTCTCGTTACTTCAGAGTCTGCTCAACCCGAACTATTCTTAAATTAAATACCAGACACATTGTTTGCGACAAATGGTACAAATCCTCCCTGCACATAATAATATATCTACGGCCATTACGGTACACGATACCCATATTTGCCGACGTAAGCAAAACAGCATCCAAGTTACTCCGGTAGTTTGTGTCCAGACACGACAATTTATTGACTCCAAGTGCCATTTTCGTGGCTTCACACACTAAACTTTATTACTTGGTTTCCGATGTCCATATTTATAGGAATAAAAACGGGGTTGTTTTTATTTTATTTTTGCGAGCTGTTTTTATGGCCGCATACGCAAACGCCTGCTGCGGCTCGGTTTCCGCAACTCTGCCTCGTGTGTAGGAGCATTTGATGCGGAAACTTAGTTAGTCCGGCATGTTACAAATGACGGTCCGTAACGGCGGTCAAATGTTTGCAATACTAGAGTAATTACATAAATAAGATAGCGCCAAATTACCTTTCGTAGTACTTACAAGTACGTACTTGTTTTTTGTTTGCTCTGCGGTTGTAACAGCATACATTTTGACGTGTAACGATTATGAGGGTGACGTTAGGGTACCAAGGTGAAGGACGAAACCTTAATTTCGCTGAGTAATACTTATTAATATCATTGCTTATTAAGTTTATTTTTTTAGAAAATATGATTAGACAAGTAGAAAGTGACTGAAGTATAAATGGAAGCTGAATGGGAGTAAAATTTTTAGAAAAACAAGTTATCACAATTAAAATGAAAATGCCAATAAACAATCACTGAATCGATAAGCAGGGACGTAGGTACCTGCTTTCCAACAAGTACAATTAGCCTGTAACTGCCC
Organism: Apamea crenata; assembly: GCA_949629185.1. NCBI lineage: Eukaryota > Metazoa > Arthropoda > Insecta > Lepidoptera > Noctuidae > Apamea > Apamea crenata. Next base: position 8,219,562 of record OX451360.1, on the reverse strand, counting down.
AAACGACAGGAATTTGACCCTCCGCCAGGCAATCACGACATATTATTACCGATTTTCTGACCCTTTTCCCCTGTCAAACATAATAATTTGGTGCGTCACTTTCGCTAGCTATAAACCAGAGCAGGGCGTGTCTTTGCCACCTGTATGAGTGTGTGCTAACCTTGTGGCCCAATATCACCACAACTGGGCTGACTGAGCCCAAAAGGCTTTTACGGTAATAACTTTTTTAAATTGTTTACTTTGTTGTCGTGCTTGTAAACATTATGTTTTTTTTTTTTTCAGTATATTGTTGGTACTTTATGAATGCAATTAGGGACGGGAAATGTCGTGTTAAATATGTATGTGACAGTGTTTTAGAGTTGTAAACAGTTTGAGTAAACTTTGGGGTTTTTACTGTGGAGGTGCAACGTGATGGTACGAGTGGGTACATAAGTATGGTGTTCAATCCGATTTCGTACGAAAAAATATAAAATATTCCATATTTTCATACGATTTAAACTTTAATTTGTTGCTAAATTGTTTTACTTTTTCCCAGTGGTAATGGCCTCGACTCACGAGTTGTAGGTCGTGGGTTCAAATCCAGGCAGGCGTTAATTTATTTCACGATCACGTAAGTAAACCGGCATCTACTGAAACCGAAATTTCGAAGAAACTTGACATGTACCAACCTGCGCTGGGCTAGCGTAGTACATGTAAGACTACAGCCCGCTCCCCCTCACAGAGAGGAGGTCTGTGTCTCGGCAGTATAGTATTCTTATGTTATGCTAACTTTATTCATTCGGCACCACAGCAGTGAAATTTACGCTTCTAGCGTCATGTTTGCAATTTCATTTTTACGGAAACCGAATTTCTCTTCTTTGACGAAATGCTAAACAAAAAAGCTTGTAAAATGTACGTGTGTTTTGAAATATTTCTGAAATATCTTCCAATCGTATTTCAAAGTAAATAGGGAAATGCATATGTATCCGTAAAGGTGCTTACCTTCAAAGATATGAACCCATTCCAAACCCTGGGAAACGAAAAGGGGCAAACGGCGTTGTCAGTTTATCATACGTTTGTATCTTCATCATTATTTTTAGAAATAAGTCCATCGTTCTGTGTTTTGCTTGTGTTATCCGTGATAGATTTCGTAACTGTTTCAGAAATTAATTAGGACTTTTACCACCTGAACTTAAGACTTGGACAAGTGGCGATCAGTTCCGAAGCGTTTCGTATTTCTAGAGCTATAACATAAGCTTTTCGGTAGCTTTACATATTTTTTTGAATTTCTAGGCGACGACGTTATTGCTAATAGTAGGTATGTTACATTGTCTAGGCTCCCTGGACATAATTTTGAGAAAGATCCTTACGTATTGGCTAGGCATTAGGTAGGATGTACCATTAAGAAAACTTTGAAGAGTTTTCTCTTGAAGTGGAATCGTTACTGAAGATAGATGACGTTAATTGATATCATTTTCCTACTCCTACAGTGTTTCATGAAAAATGGTCATTATTTATTTTTAAACTCCTACAACTGTTATTACAGATCTTTTTAAGAATTAACTTTACTAAACTTGAGCCTACAGTCATGAAAATTAATTGGCATCATACGGCAATTTTCCGTACCATAATCAGCCTATAATGTTCCCACTGCTGGGACAGGCATCCTCTCTCTGAGAGGGAGCGGGCCGTAATCCACCACGCGGGCCCAGTGCGGGTTGGTAGGTGTCACATGTCGTCGAATCTTTGGTTCTAGAACATGCCAGTTTCTTCATGATGTTTTTCTTTTTGAAAGCAGTGCTGATGAAATAATTTACTGACAAAGAATGACAGTTATGATTTGAAGATACGGACATTTTAAGTTCGTATTCAATTTGCTTGACAATTAATATTACCATACATTGCATACATTCTTACAGGATAAATTACAACCCACCAAATGTAGCTGTAAGTACCTGTTTACATCACCCTGTTTACGAGAAAAACAAAAGAAAGAAACATATTACCATTTACACGTGTCGAGGGCGAGATACATAAACAATTCATCCGAGATACACTTTCTTATAACGACGTATGATTGAGGTGAGATTGTTTATACTGTGTCCCCATTCGCTTTGGCCGGGACAGGTAACCTAGTTACAAGAACAATGATCGGATAGGCATGAAACTTTGTGTGGACTAAGATCTGTGGGGTGACCCAATCGGTAATAGATATAACTTATCGAATGCTTGGTGGAAAATTGTTGCAACGATCATTTAATTTATTGAATGACTACCTCGCCCCTGTTTTTTTTTTTACAGTTTTTGCGACTACGACGACGAGATGACGACACAAACGACGTTGACGAGATTTATTTATTATAATATGTAAAAATATTAATATTTATTCATAATTATATACTTTCCGGAGAAAATTCTCTAAATGATAGTGAAAACCACATCAAAATCCGTTGCATAGCTTAGAAGAACAACGCAATCACATAGACAGACACGAATAGCGACTTAATGTGAATAATAACATAACATAACCTCACGCCTGTAATAATTTTTTTTTTTTTGGGTGGGAAATCATCAACTGACCTCTCCCGCTCTGGGCTGAGCGGAAAGGCGTGTCAGACTTCTACTGAGTAAAACCCACCCGTGTTCCTTCAGTTGCCTGTGCCAGGGGCCACGGTATCTCTTTCGAACAACCCGCAACCCCGGCGGCACGCCTGTAATCCTCAAAGGGTGAGGCAGGAGGAGTGTATAATATATATAGATATACAACAATATAAATTGCAGGCAAATATGTAGGTATACCCATATACCTACATATTTGCCTGCAATTCTATATATATATCAACAATAGTTTATGAAAAAAAATGTTCGCAGACTGAGTTTAGATAGTCACAAAGAAAACGATGCCGTTTTGTACGACCTGTTTATTGTGAAGGGTCAATGAAGATTATGAATTTGATTTAGGAGTCTTTAGGAATTCGCATCCATCTAGACAGGTCGGTACTTATAGATATTTTTAAGATCATCAAATAATAACCATATCAGCGTCATTAATACGCCATATTAGCGTTATTAATATTAAACGATATATAAAACACAATACCTCAATAAGCAACTGCAGAAATAAAACATAATTATAACATATAATATCAAGAGATCATTAACCTGAACCGATTATCACACGCAATAACCAAGAATTGCATTCTCCATCAAATTCATGTTGCCATTAAGATTTGCAGCAATTCAACCCTATCACGCCATAAACTATTCAATGCAGCCTATTCAAGCGATGCGTTATCCCATTGTAATATTGATTGATATAAATCGTTTCTGTATCACAGTTCCAAGCGAATGGGCTATTACACCGTGCTGGTCTCCTGGCGATAGCAAATTATGCGTTTGTATGTCCGTTATCGTGTGTGTCTCGGTAAAGCCACTAAATACGCCACATATAGTGTCGACTGGTTCCCATATCTGGCTGTAATCGGGCGATGTAGATTGTATATGGTGTGGCGATGCGATAGGTTATCAGCATTTTGGGGTTGAAAGAGGATCCTATATCTCTAAAAGTAGGGTTTGATAATAGAACAAACCACACTAGTGTCGTAATATTCAATTTGTTTTTATTAAGATTATGGTACGCGTGACGTTAAATGCTTAAGAAAAAAAGAGATAAATCATATTCGTTTATTTAATTCACTTCACAAAAGTTAATATAATTACGTAAGACAGTATGAGCTCATGTTAAACGATAATCGTATATCCACTCAGTTGCCCTATCTTTTGAAACGTCGCATCATCTCTCTCCGTATAAAATCGTCGACAAATGAAAAGTGTTTAAACGAAATTGGATAAAAACGACCGAAAAAAGTGCATGAATTGAGCTTTTAACGCGGAACTACTCGCTGCGGACGTTCGTCGTCAACTAATGTGCAATCACTCTAAAGCATATAGAGTGACTACATAGATTAGTGATGCTAGTATATCAATGGGGAACAAGATATATGGGCTCTTTACATGCCATTTGGTGTCGCTGTGAGTTACCGGGTGCTGAGTGGATACGATCAATAGATACTTCATCATTACGGCTTACGCTCAAGATATTCCTACACAGGCTACTATCAATTTTTCCACTAACTGCTCCCTCTTAACGATCGTTATAAATTGTCGCCGACTGCCAATCTGAATCGATTAGCATTCTCATTCGATACACGGTTTAACGATTATACGTACAATTTTAAAATTATTGAGCCCATTTAATCGATTGGATTTCGAATTCCCAACGTATGGCGAAAATATGGAAACGTAGATATTAGAGCGCCCATTGTCCACGAAGTTTCATTAGGTATTACTTTGCAATTTGAAAAGGCTGGTTCTGGTTTGTGTGTTTTATAAGTTCAATGAAAGTCATAATATAGGGAAACTTTTATCATTTGTGTGCTTACGTGAGTCAATTTTTAACTGGGACATGTGTGATTCTCAAATTAAAGTCTAATTTACTTTATCTATAATACTTACTAGGTATTTTAAGCAAAGTAAATTAGAAGTATGGTGTCTAATTGTAGTAAGTATATTTTTTTCAAAAACCTTTGTCCAGCAGGATAATAAAATAGGTACCTAATCAATAAAAAAAAACACTTAAATAAATTCGTATCCGTTATCTTTAATTACCCCTAATGGCCTATTTTACGAGTAAGTGGCCCGCATACCTACCTACTTTATACTCTAAGCTGGACTTTTATTGCTTGGACAGATGACGTAACACCCAGAGATGAGAGTACCATTGTGACCCAATATTTGGTACCTACGCTTCCCTCCTTAATCAAAGAACGCAATTTCTACAATTATTTTCAAGGAATTTACTTAATTAACTTTTCCTTTAAAACCTTCAATTTCTAGGTAATTTTAAATCACTTTCATCAATCGAAAAGCAATCAAAAGTTCAAAACTTAGATTAAGTGCTTTTTAGACCATCAAACATTTAGTAAATAAACATTTGTTGCAGATTTATGAAATTTGAGATATTTTATCAAGAAATAGTAATAAGTACTCGTACAGACTACCAAAATTATATTTTGAAAGATCTTTTAGGTATATCTTTGGATATTAAATAGTTTTTTTTTTGGATAGCAAGTTTTGATTAGCAACTAGACGTTGTTTTGAGGTCATACAAGAAAACCCATATAAAAAGCACTTTCAGGTTTTCTCGAATTTTTTAATTTTTTGTTGATTTTTCCAATTTTTCTTTTCATAACAACTTAATTTGGACTATTACGGACATTTAAAAAAAAATTGCCTAATCGGTTCAGCAGTTCCCAAGTGATGCACTTACTAACGAACATTATTTTTATTTTTATTAGCTTCTGTCTTCTTAAAATTCTTGTTAAACCAAACCGGTCGTGTCGCATCGCCAGCCCTCGCTATTACTTCGTTTTCGCTTCTTTCTCACTTTGCATTTTTGCTTGGTTCCTAAGAGCCCTCGCGTTATGTTAAATAGCTTATAGCCTTCCTTAAAAATAGGGCTATCAAATGAAAAATAATCTTTCAAATCCGACTAGTACTTCCAGAGATTAGCGCGTTCAAACAAACAAACTCTTCAGCTTTATTAATAGTATTAGTGTAGATAAAAGTATAAGGTAAAAAAGTTATTTCTAAAGATAGATGGGACCAACAGAAATTCTAATTATAAAACCTAAGCGACGTTTTATTCCCAAAATAAATCTTCTTTCATCCTTTAAGAGTGCTCGGATGTGATTAATCTATGAGGTCTGGAACTCTATTCAAAGCATAAAGGCCAGATGTAGATACACGTAGTTAGACCCCTTTACAAATAATGCGTAACATAATTACTTATCTCCAGGCGGTTAGCGTAGATTAACCACAAATTGATGCTCCTTTAACTATTACACGGATGGGAGTGGCGTGGTACGGCACAGCTTGTTAATTAAGTATGGTGGTGTAAAGATATTGATTGGGGCTCTTAAATTAGCGGTCATTCCTAATTCAGTTATGTTTCTTGCAACTACTGTAGTATCTTTTGAAGGATAGGTACCTCAGTACGGTCACCAAAGGAGATAAGTAACCAGGGTCTTCGGATATCGTTGAAGTTTAGTAAGAAACCGATGGAGGTAAATAAATTAATAGTAATAAATTAACTGTTTATTTTCTATTAATTAAATTAAATTTCGTGCTGTTTAGTATCTGTTAGAATCTTCTTCTTAGCGTGTCTGTAGCGTGCAGACAGCAGGACATGCTGGACACGACATGAAGTGCCCTTTTGGGACATTGTTTGGGGGACTAAATTAATGAGCACCATATTAACACTCCAGGGCGTAGTTATCAGTGAATTTCCACCCGAGCAGGTTTTCTTTGGTTCGGCCTACCCGAGTCGGAAAGACTTCCAGGCCAAGGCAACTCATGTCCAGGAGGGAGAATTTCAGCAGGTGTAACGAATGGGTTGGGTAGAGAAGCACCATTACGGAATGGTGTCATGAAAGACTATTGAGTCAAAAGATGGAAGCGACGCTTCACCAATCATGTCCCTATTGTAACGCATTGTACCTATTGTAAACTTTTGATGAATAAACGTTATCATTATTAATTACAGCCCCTGTTTCTGGTGGTGAGACTGACCCATTGCATCCTGATTATGAAATATGATAGAACGCTGCTCAGGTTCCTATTTAGTTAATTTTAATAACCTATAAACTTACTAAGAGCTCTAATTTATATGTTTATCAGGTGATAAACATATAAATTAGTTATAATTAGTAGTTTTAGTGCTGCCAATAAACTTCCTCGGTATATTAGTTCCGTCGTTTAAGCTAAGCAATCAGTTTTGAGCGCGGAAGCAGAATTAATTTAAATGTCGATATTCCAAATACAGTACACAGCATCTACCAGAAAGGTGTGGTCATATTTGAGGGTGTGGTTAAGGACCAGCATCGTAATCACGAAAAAAATATCAACCCATACTAAACTTAACTCTTTATAAATATTGGTCCTACAGAGAAAATTGTTCAGTTTTATGGTCTGTATCTACACACCCCTAAAATAATACCACACTTTTCTGATACCTACACGCTATCTAGTATATTATACTTTTAATTTTCATATTATATTAATCTCGCGTTATAAAATTGTTACCTTCAATATTATATTAATTATGCGAATTTCATAAAATCATTACATATTTTAACACTGCATTACTTACATAATAATAAATGTTGACGAAATGTAATACGTTATAATTGTAATTTATTAATTTAAATGTTTATGAATTTTTTTGAATATCCTCGTCAATTTGTTAATAATTAATATTATTTTAAACGACGCTTATTTATAAAATTATGGCCCTAATATTAAGTACAATCGAGAGAACAAAGAAGAACGATTACGAAATAAATGCTTGACAGGCGTCAAAGGCTTTTAATAGGGATGTGCCACGAACTTTTCAATAACGTTTAAATGTTCGCGAAAAGTTCGTGAAAGGTTGCTGTCCTTATAAATTAGCTTTGATTATATCCGTTATTCCATTGACAGGATTACGGCAATGCATTGTAAGAAATAGTCAGTATTACTTTCTTAAAATATAACCGTAAGAAGAATCTAATTTAGGTTATGCCTCCCCTAAGCACCTCCACTTCGACAGGTTCTGTGCTTCTCGCATGCAACTGATTAGGTTATATTAATTTTATAATATTATTTTTTGAAGTGGATGTTATAGAACATACCTAATATTTTTTTAAGAAATGACGAAGGTGCAATATTTTACAAACCTTTTTAAAAATAATGCTTGTAAAGAGACCTAAATAAATCAAAACACATCTTACAAATCAAAGAGTAAATCCTAATTATAAAGCGATCTCGAATAAGCTTAATTCTTCCAAACATAATAAATAAAACATTTCCTTTTCTATATTTACTACATTCACAGAGCTATTTATAGCAAAGCCGCTTAAATTCAGATTAAATTAAAACGTAGTATCATTAATATCTCAGTACAACTCGAAGAAACTTCTCAAGCGGGTTATAGTAGATTTTAATTACCCCTGAGTCGCTTATTTCATGGCCCAACCGTAGTATCGTTAGCGACCTGAGTAATAGTTAATCGCAGAAGTAGTTTGAGCATTCACTTCTTGTGCTGTTATTTTTGTGCGGAAATATTTTCATTTCATTTGTAATTAATGAGGGTGTATTCATTAGTTATTATGTATAGGATCATTGGCTCATAGTCCTAGATTTATTATGTGTGTGTCATGTTAATACAAATATTTTTTTAGTTTAGTAATGTTCAATTTAGGGTACCTAAGTTGCTACAGTAATAATAATCATCATATTTGATTATTCCTTTGTGTAAAACTTTGTATAAAATCAAGTACCTAATCCAAGGCAAACAGGTTCATAAATTATATGAAAAAATTAATATATTATCCAAAGAGGCAAACCGAAAGACGTAAGATTTAATGTTGTGATAAAGCTTTGATTTCAGGCATTTACGAATGTTTTTTCTACATGACTTTGTTCAGGATTTTTCCTGTTTCTACTATTTTGTTTAACTGCGAAGTACCTAAACCATTACTTCCCAGACTCACGTTTTCTGCGAACAAGAACAGCTTGTTCAGAATGTTTGTTAACATCGAATAGAACAGCAAACAATTCTATTATTATGTAAACTAGCAGCTAAAAGGGAAGAGCTAAAAGCTTAAACAGCTTGCGTAGTTTAGGAAACAAGAATTAAACTAAGCCATCGAAGCTGTACGGTGCAAGGATTTTAAAGTATTCTGTTATAGAATACTCTTTTGTTAGGCACTTGAAATTACATTCTGAATCTTGCACACATCGGCCGAGCCCAGATTTCACTAATAGACTCGCAGACGTAACTTTCCCAATTTTCCTTTTACCTGATTGGGTCTGTCATATATGACATAATGGGCAATCGCCCAAAACTTCCCTACCAAACTATCCATTCTGTTAGCAAAGTGATAACATTTGGGTCGCTAGAAACTGTTATTGGATCAATTACCTACATCATGATGATATTCTAATAGCTATTCAACAACAGCAACAGCTGTAGTTAAAAAACATTATTTTCACTTTTTATTTTGTGTTTTTTGTTTCACGAACTGTGTTCAAATGAACGTTATTCTTTCTTTCTTTCTGTTTCCTTCAGAAAATGTAAAGCTTTTTTTAATGACACTAAAGTATTTAGATGGTTAATTAACGTTTTATTACGCACAAATGGTTCATACCACACTCCACTTTGTTTGCCCCCCTTCAATAGTGAGCCTTTGAGCCTTAATGTAATGGTTTCCTCAAGTTTGACAGCGCTTTGAAAATGGAAACTTCGGCTTTGATCGGGGACCCTTCAGTTAAACACATGGATACACTTAGATTCTATGTCAGCCTAGTACTTTAGCCAGACAACGTCATAATCAATATCCACCAATATACAGAAAACGTTAAGTAACTCAATATTATATTTATTTATGTCCTTTATTACCTTATTCTCCGCCTTTTTGTGATCGTAATGTCTCTTCGTAATAGTTCTAGTTTTTTTTATTACTGTTTCGTCTAGATATAAGTACTGTATTGAAGCGAATTTATTTACTTTATGACTCGCTTCATTACTTAAAGTTATTGGATTCGTAATGATCGGGTCTTCATATTTGTTTGAACTAATAAATTGTTAAGAATATTTATATCGTTTATACTTGAATTAATAACATTTTTAGCCTTTGTTTACGTTTAAGAAAACGAATGTTTATATACAATATAGTATAACGCAAGTAACTATTTAAACTAGGTACTAAACTAAATAACTAACTCACTGAATATAAAAAATTGGTCTTACATCGTTTTTGTTTCGACCTTCCTCATAAATGATTCTGTTAAATCTTTATTGTTTTAAAAGCCCAAATTGCTGATACAAAACCAAGTTCCAATCAACACTCAAAACAAAACCGCTAAATCAACATCACCCATCATTCAATATCCCTCCACCACTAAACATAATACAAAGTCTATAAACATGATGGCTTGCCCTCGAGGAACACGCAACTCATCGGCTATTTATCAAAGGCCTCCATAAACTCCTATACCTACTCCTGAATCCATTAAATTTATTAAACGAGCATTATGTTAACCAGTTTGCCTCTCTAAATTCTCTCTATGTTCGTCTGTATCTTTTTGTAATCGTATCACGCTCTCTTCAGTCTCGTAATGGAATAAAAAGCAATTTTTCTCTGTTTTTGCTTCGAGCGTTTCTTTGTGCTAAGCTTACGTCTAAAGACAGTTGGTATTCTTTGCATAAGTAATATTGGTTTTAGCGAGCTGGTTTCGTATCTCTGCGTAAATGAGGTCTGTTTCAAGGCTATGATTCTTAAACTTATTTGGCTTGAATATATCTACGTGGTTCTTTTTACTTGATTAAACACAATTTTTTCTACGTATTTAAAATAGTTAAGTAACGTTTTCAAAGAAGTAAAAAAACATTATGTTCACCGACTAAAACATGTAGATACTCTTTATTGTTAAGGCTTACAAAGCCACAGAGAAAACACAAGAATAATACGAATGAAGCGGTATAATAATTACTTCGTAAAACCTGAGAGGCTGAGCGAAACTTCTCATCCTCTCTCCGTAGCCGAAAAACATCGGCGGTTCCTATTATATCGCTAAATTGCTTCATTACAACAAAAGTAAATAAGGCAGCACCCACAGAGACCACAAAAACTTTTTGAATTCGTCTCAATTACGACTTGCGGCTTGCCACAATAAAGTTAGGGTTTATTAGGAAACTTATTAATACGATCTAAGAAATTGATGTCTTCAGATAAATATATTGTATAATATTTGTGTATCAATGATGAAGCCTTTCCCATATATTTTATTGATTGTCTCTCCACACTTGTCTGTTTTGGGATCTCTGTAGTCATCTTCTACCCTCCAAATACTTCCATATTGTTACGTAACCTGCTGGCCTCAGTGGCCATAAAAAACATGTTGTACCAAACATAATCATTACCTATCTTCTTCCTAGCTTTGTATAATCTCTTTGCTACTAAGTCTTCTCAATTTCGCACAATCTTGTCCGGCCTTCATGTTGAGTTTATTAGCACTTTGGACGGCTTTTACGATATCCTGCCAGCATTTCTTGGGCCTCCTGCGGGGTTCACTTCCGTCTCAGTAGGAAAAGGATTACCCGCTGGTCTATGGGCAATAAACTGCAGCACTCTTTTAAACAATATTATAGCAAGTTCGATATGAAGTGGTCTATTTTTACGTTTTTAGACTTTACATGATTACAATCTCAATAATCAATATATATCTCAATATACTTAAACTAATAATAAAGCTGAAGAGCTTGTTTGTTGTTTGTTTGTCGGATTTGAATTTTTGCATTTGATAGCCGAATTCTAGAGGCAGGCTATTTAAGATCACGCTGCAACACTAAGGAGCCGAGCAAAAATATCGCTAAATAAAAACAAAGTAAGAGCGTATGCGGGCGATGGGTCTGTGGGAGCCGAAATTCACTTGGACAGAGTCGCAGGCAGAACGTAGTTTATGAATTAAAGAGTCTTATTTCATTTAACACCCTTCAAGGCTTCAAGGTACACAAACAAAAACAACCCCCCCACCTACATAAACAAAACTAATTAAACGTTATTAATATTATGTTCACAATAGAACGTGTCTTTCATAAAGCCACGCTACTCAAATCTAAAATTAGCGCTGCCTACACAACATCAGTATTAATTAGCAAGAACTCACGTACAAAAAACTAAAAACACTATACAATACCGCGAACAGAAATTAGGTTCGTACAAGTTCCGAAGTTTATTTTTAGAGTCCATCGTGTGCAGTGTACTTTATTGTAAAGTTGTTGTTCTATTTAACATCCGCGACTTTGGCATAGCACTGATTACTTCGCTATTTGCTGCGAAAAGCGCTTTTCAATTTAGGTGTCTGCTTTTTATTTTCATTCAATAACTTGAACGTACGATCGGGGCGCACAATGACGCTGTTAGTTGACTTTTGTCAACGGTTTCAGTTTTTAAAGTTGTATTTTTGGCTTGGGACGTTTTCAGAGATAAAATTGAGTAAATTGTTAAACAATTTAAGTGTTTTATGTATAAACCCTCCCACTAATATTATGAATGGGAAAGTTTTTATGTTTGTTACTCAATAACGAAAAACGGGTGAACGAATTTGGATAAAATTTAGCACGCAGATAATTATTACATGGATCAACACATGATACTTTTTATCCCGGTAAATAGTTTTCACAGACGAAGTCGCGGGCAGTAGTTAGTAGCCTTAATAAATGCATCCCAATTAAAAAAAATTAAGAACGTTGCCCCACACTAAGAATTTCTCCTGAGTCGTGGGTGCGTTTACAGACATATAAACTCACATACACAAACAGCCAGACCCGGAACAACTAATTGTATATAGGTCATACAATTATTTGTTCCGTGCGGGAATCGAACCCGCGACACGCAGCGCAGCATTCAATCGCTTAACCACTGCGCCAACCGTGCCGTCAATTTTTGTTCTGCTTTTATTGTTAACTTTTCTAATATTATATTGTGTAACAATTTTCTCACGCAGGATATATTTTAAAGAACATCTTTAGAAACGGCGGGGTAATTGCGTAACACACTATTAATAGCAATGGCTTTCATTTTGACAGCTCAACAACATTTGTTGCGTGATTTGCGTTTTTGAGCTGACAAATTTTTGAAACATACAGGGTGGCAGGGACATCGACGCGCAAACTGTAACCATGAATTTAGCACATGAGTTTAGACCTCATAGCGTAGAAATTTTTCGTCGGTTATCAAAAAAAAAATCTTCTGTTTCATAGAAAGGTGCAATACCTAACGCGGTCAAAATGTATGGAACAGGAATATTTTTTTTTAATAACCGACGAAAAATTTCTACGCTATGGGGTCTAAACTCATGTATTGAATTCATGGTTACAGTTTGCGCGTCGATGTCCCTGCCACCCTGTATAAAGCAATGGATTGGCCATATTTCATATTTTTTGATTGATAGTGTGTTACGAAATTAGGGCGCAGTACTTACTTTCTTCTTCGTTTTTAACAGCATCATAAGATTTATATGTTACACCACTACTAGCTTTTGCCTTGTAACCTCCTTCGATTAATTAGGTATTCATGGAACCCTACGTTCTTAATATCCGTTGTTGGAACACAGCCTCTCATCCGGTTCACTTTTGATAAGAATACCCATTTGTATGTATTGTTTGCTTTGATTAATTCGTTCACGTTACTGATGTTTGTTCAAGTCTGATTGTAATCACTGGATTCACATCACGTGTGGTTTCATTAAATGCTACTTAGACTTTTTCTTTCTTTCTTTTTTTATTTTGTAAAAAAACTCACCGTGAAAACTTCGGTGAAGTGAACGTGATCTGTCATTCCACCTGCCGATCGATTCTATAAAAATCTCACCGTGAAAAGTTAGGTGAAGTGAGCTTAGAGTTAGCTGTCAATATTGTCAATCCCTAGCATTTAGTTAGAATGACAGCTCACTCCACGCTCACTTCACCTAATTTTTTACGGTGAGATGGTTACCGAATCGCACTGCTGGTGCTGGTATTGACACCATTGACAGCTCACTTCAAGCTCACTTTACTTATGTTTTCACGATGATATTTTTACAGAATAGCACTGCTTGCTGGTACATAAGACTGTCTTATGTGTTAGTGGTGGCAGCGTTTACCATAATATTTACTTTGTCTCTCCAAAAGAACTCTCTCATTTGCAAAATTTTGAGATTTATAATCACTTGGCGCGTGCCTTTGTTATTTTCATGTCAATGAAGTAAAAGGGCGAAGATTATTTACACCATTTGGGTTGTGAAGTTAATAAGACGGGGGACTGACTTTAGGAGGCAGCACCAGGGTTACCCGCGAAATCATATAACCCTTACCTATTGAATGACTATTTCAAAGGGTTATATGGGCTGGATGCGGAAGGCGGCGGACATGCTGCTGTGGCGCAGCCTGGGAGAGGCCTAATGTCCAGCAGTGGACTGCGTTAGGCTGAGTTGATTGATTGAGGGTTATACGAACTTGAGGGTTGTATTGACCCTGCCAGCGCCGCGGGTTGTTCGAAAGAGATATCGTGGCCCCTGGCACAGGCAACTGAAGGAACACGGGTGGGTTTTAGTCAGTAAAAGTCTGACACACCCTCGGGCTCCGCCCAGAGCGGGAGAAGTCTTAAGATGATTCCCAAAAAAAAGGGTTGTATTCATTAAAATTCTGTAAATACGAGTACATCCTTGTTTCGGTCCCGAATCATATTTTGTTCAAAATAAAATCTGGCATTCAACTGCAAATTGCAAAGAACGTAAGAACATTTGAATATCGCGGGCTACTCTGCCGCTTTCGCCTTAACACAACCGACTTTCGTTGGTGGAGCCAGAAGTAAATATTATTAAAATAGCAAGTTGGTTAGCATGGTAACAACTCTCCTCTAACTGTGGTACATTGTAGTGGACTAGCAACCTACATGTTATTGGAGATTGAACTACAGGCGTACCGGGAATTCACTCCGACCCGAATGACTGATGACGTAATGACGGTGAACTAGTCGGAATGATTGACACTCGATTGACTATTCTAACCCGCGAGGGAACGCAACCACTGCTGATGCCATTATTTTATTATGGTAGGTACATACAGGTACATTGAATGCACTAAGAATTATGAGAAAAACATTTTAATTAATCTACATTAATGAGGTAGGAAAACATGTTTTCTACTGCAGAATTCTGCTCCCTGCGAAAAGAAGATAATCCGTTACTATCCACAGATTTTTTTTATCCAGAGATCAAGACCCTGTTGTTATGCTAACATTTCGCTGCATTCTTCTGATATTCACATTGTTAGCTTTTCTATCCCAGAATGACATCATACAACGCTGTCTCAGAATGAATAAAATTACACTGCTTGCCCATTCAAACGAGTTCACAGGACCCGCTGGTCCCATTTCCACTCCAGGCTAATACTATGCTTTCTAGCTTAAACACAGCCACTATTTACTTAACCCGACTGCAGTTGAAACTCCTTATGAAGTGGGTCAGTTTATCGATCAAACGTGTCGGTTCCCGCCCCTGACCTTTGCTCTGTCGCTAATGAGTTCTAGCTGCGGCCTCAGTGTTGACTGTCCCTGCGTAGCAAGGATACCGGCGTTGCGTCACGTATAATTAAATAATCGGGACTTTTCGTGGCGTGAAAACTAAGTCCATATCTATATTTTAGAATACTATACACGAGATATTTTTTTTATTATCATCTCATCATCATCTGCCATCAAGACAAAAACAAGATCAAGACTGCTGCTAGTGAAATATACAAAAAACCGGAAACGGATAGTAGCGAGAACTCCGACGACGACATTGAAAACAGAAACATCTAACACATCATAACACAGCAGAGCAAGGACATACAAAAGAACCGAGAAAGCAGTAGAACCTCGCCAAAAGATTCACAGGTGAAGCTCGACCTGAAGCACCTGGCCGCGTAGTCTTTAAAAGATGCCCATCCATAGACAAATATCACCCATCTCTCCACTAATCCAATGCTTACTCTAGGATGCATATCCGGTAGGCTCTTAAATCCTAACCTTTCCTACGGGCACGTCCTCCTTACAAAAACCGCGCCCCCCGGTCTACTTCTTGATATGCAATGGTCGCTGTAGCACCATGAACATGAGGCTACAGGAGCTAGTGTGAATCTTGGGGTTCATTCGATTAATCGAGTCTAGTCAAACCATGCTGGGATCGGTGCAATTCATTCATTCATTCATCTCATCATCATCTGCCTAGCATTTTCCCAACTATGTTGAGATTTTTTTTATCACTACGTTATTTTTTTAAATTTCCCTTTATGGTACATATACTAGCGACCCGCCCCTGCTTCGCACGGGTGCAATGGTGACATGTCAAACCATCGAGATTTCTATTTCATAGAGATATCTTTTTACACATAAAAATCCGGAATAATTGCTCTAAACGTCCAGCTTCGTTTAGAGAAATTATTCCGGATAAAAATCCGGAATAATTTGACATAAAAATGTCACCGCATCAAAATCGAATGCGTAGTTTAGAAGATTTAAACGGTCACACATACAGACACGAAAAGCGACTTTGTTTTATAATATGTATAGATATAGATGAGTTTACTTCTCAACTTTTCATAAGAACTTTTTGTTGTATCGTCACAGATCGCAGGAGTGGACTCAAAATTAATGCACTGGGCAAGTTTAAAAACACTGTCAACTGTTAAACGCCAGATTAAGTTGGATCTTGCAACTAGGTTAATTAAATCACCATTGTGGACTCGTCCCAGTTCAGACACAGATTCAGCTCTCTATTTTTATTTTCATTACTAGAACAGCAAGGAAATGTTTTGTCTTCGCATTTATTATGTCCGACACAAAAACGCCGAGTCCCGAGATAATATTACGTTTTCTCGCTATCTAGATAAAAGAGGTACCTAAAAATGTTTATCTCGGAAAATATACATTTTCCAAAGTATAATCTGGCAGTCAGATTTAAGTTTGAAATGTGTCTGAAGATTTTTTAATAAAACGGAACAAAAATATCTAACATCCTTTTCATTTAGGCTTATATGGACATTTATACAAATTTTCTCTTCCATTTACATCCCAACTTTGGTATATTTATTATCTCTTTTTGTAATAAGAAACTTTTAATAATATAAGTTCAAAAGAAAGCCTTCCTTCGGCGGCGGGCTTAGTGGTTGTCATAATGAAGTTAATCGTATAAGCATCGTAAAGCCCGAATGTCAGAATAACGACTAGAGGGACAGAACTGAGTGGAGGAGAAGGCGAAATAGGAAATTAAATTTAAATGCACTGAATTTTGACAAGTTGTTGACATTTGTGTTTACTAACAGCGCCTCCACCAACGGCCAGGTTTAGGAAGATTTTCACTTGACAGGTAAGTACGTAAGATTCACATCAAATGAACGCAACGGCATTCACCCGTGGGATGCAACTGAATTTTGTGCCTAATAAAAGGAAAATGGAGGGCTATGCTTGGAGTTTCTCTACGTCATCGCACCAGGAATGAAGAGATCTGTAGGAGAATCAAGGTAAACGTCATAGCCAGAAGAATTGCCACACTTAAGTTGCAGTGGGCTGAAATCATGATGATGATCATTTTGTATTATTTTTTTAATGTAGTACTGTATCAATGGACCCACAGAGAACCTTTGCTAAACATGTTTCCTGCAGGACCTTATGATAAACGGTAGTGAGAGAATATTACCATAATCACTACGCAACCACTATCATGCGAAAAGGGGCTTCAGCTCGTTGTACTTAGGATCATATTGCGATAAACCTAAACGCCTCTATGAGCGTGAAACATATTATTAACACGCCTCATAAGGCTTTCCCCAGGAAACTGTATAGTAATACCTACACATATCTCCTAGTTTATAAATCTAGTTCATAAATAAACTTTTTATGTAAAACTCCAATAAAAACGTAGCAGCTATGAACCATGGATGCATTGTTTCCCGCAGCACTATTTGAATGAAGGATTTTAATAAATAAAGTTTTTCCATTAAAATATACGAGTGTAGTACACAAAATCGCGGACGTCCGCAACATACGGACGTTTATGACTCTCTGACTATAACCTACTACAGAAAGTAGCAGAAAAGTCACTTTGTGTAAAGGACACGGTAACTTATAATTTAATTAAAATGACGCACTCTTGCTTGTAATGAAACATGTATTATATACATATATATTATTTTCTTGGCGTTAACGCTAGTCAGATATGTAGGCATGATCTATGTTTACGCCTTTTCAGTGTGTTTCTAGTGTCTACAATTTCAGGAGTCATCTTTAGCCCGTAAACTAAACAAAGAATTCAATTCAAAAATATTATTATTACATGTCGTTCTGCCTCGTTGTTCTAGGGTTCGTAAGCGAAACTGCTGAGCATGAGGTCCTGGGTAAGATTCCCAGGTCGGGCAAAGTGTTATTGGTTTTTTTTATCAGGAATTTCTCAGAAGCAGCCCGGAGTCCGGGTTTCTGCCCGATAAATGGCAATAAGCATAACAATTATAATGGAATTGAACATACCTGGCGAAATGTGGATGTACTATAGGTACCTTTTGGGTAACAAGGCGTGATATTATGTTACGTTCTGTACTCGTACAATCTTTCTTGATATTCAGTGAAGCTTCTCCATCGTTCTAAGGATTTTGTCATTCTACGTAGATTGCAGAATTGTACCCGGGAAGTCTGCATAAAGTAGTCCAAGTAGATACGGTGGAAGTTTAATTAAATGTATAGAATATCAGCTGTACGCATAACTTAATTTTGATGCTGAATGTGTGGTTCGAAACAATGGCATATAATTAAGAGGAATATGCAAACACAATATTGCGTTTATACGGGCGCTGATTGGTGATGATTATGGAAATGATGATAATGTTTTGGAACAGGCTACCTAAAACAAGGAGTACTGATTTTATGATAAGTTTTAAGTTACTGACTGTAACTACCTCATTAGGTACAAGTTTTAAGCTAAAAATATTAGAACAGCTCATACTCATACACACGTACACATACACACATACATAAACTCACGCCATCTTCCCATGGGGGTAGGCAGAAACTACAGAACGCCAGCTGCTATGATCTTTACATACTCCTCTTGCCTCGTTTACGTTCATACATCAGAAAGCTAATTCTCGTAATTTAAAACGTTCAAAATCTAGTCGCAGTCTCATCTCGGCGACAAACAAATGTCAAAAACTTGTCAAAATTAGAGGTATTTTTGACAGATTGAGACTGTGAACTGGCGGACGGTGACTGTGGCTAGGACAGACTGCATGCGGAAAGTAGAGAACCAGGAGTGGAGTGGAGTGGATTACCAGAATACCAGCACTGCGACATTTATTTTTTAAATTTCGCAGCATCATGCTGAGATAGGAGCCTTTTGGCCTCGTATAGGACTTTCTGTTTCATTTTTCTTTGTTACTTTTTTAAAATATAATTTGGTTTTTTATTTTTGACTGTGTTTAGTTTAGTTTGTGATCTTCCTGTACGAGTAGCAATAAATACTTTTTCTTTCTTTCTTTCTAGAACGGGGTGTTGTGGCGCAGCTTGGAAGTAACCTATGTCCAGCAGTAGACTAAGATAGGCTGTGCTAATTGAGGCTATGGAACTATTTTAATGCGAACATTAAAAATATTTATTACCTTTATAACTTAGTACTTTAAACTCAAAACTTATAAATCCCTATCGTTCTAAAATACTTCTACGAACCGACAACGCTTTGCATTTCGCTTCAGAATATTTGCCTTCGTTACCCCCTGTAAACCAAACGTGACCACTTCAACCGGGTCTCGAACGTCAGCGATCTTATTTATGCGGTCTGATTTAGTTTACGTTGGTGTAGACTTTCAGGGAGCTCGCTGGCTTCACGCTCACTTAGCTTCCGGTGTAAGCTGTGTGGTAAGTCACCAGTGGGTAATTGATTCGGGATGTCGTGTAGGATAGATGTATATTCAGTTTAAGCTAAAACAATGACGCTTTAAAGCAGATTTAAGTTGAACTTATACGATACTATAGGCCGACCGCTTAACTGAGACGTTGCCTGAGGTAGCTGCGCGGTGCAGGAGGGGTGATAGTTGTCACAAGTTGACAAATCACTGAGCTCTCATATATCACGTCACCACACGCCCTCCCGCATTGAGCTGCTACCTCAAGCAACGTCTTAGTTAAGCGGTTGGTATATAGTATTCTCGTAACTACAACTCTTCCGCTACCTGAGCAGCATCATAATTTTATTATGTTGTTTTTTTTATTCACATTATGGTATGCGAATAAATGAAATGAAATGAATGAAATGAAATATTATGCTTGTGTGTGCTAGAAATGGATCAATTGGTGTCTAAAGGTACAAGTTCGCAGTCGACTGCAGACGACAGCAGCAAGTTACGTGTCGCTGCGACACTACTGGTTTCTATGTATTTCATACAAATACCTTCCGTAGCTAGCGACACGTCTTCTGCCATTTATTTCATAGAAATACATCAACCAGTAGTCGCGGCGACACGTCACCTGCTGCTGCTGCCTGCAGTCGGCTACAGACGTGTACCTTTACACAAAACTGGTCTGTTGTTTGAGTTTAAGTATTACTTTAAGATGCTTATCGGAGTCTTTCTGTTGCTAGTACAGAGAAATCATGAGAAAAAAAACGGTTCCTTAAAATTGAATCCAAAAATTGGTAAATGCTTAATGGTTTTAATGACACGGAAAATTAATTTATGGTGCAGTGGCGTGCATTGGTTTTCAGAATAGGTAGGCAGGAATTTAATTTCGTCGTATTAACTTGAACGAGTAAAGACCAATGACAATGATAGTACGGTAGCCGAGTAGGCCGTCTGGCGACTGCCTACTACCGCGCGTGTTTGTATGAAGGTTTTGTTTTTTGTTAGGTATGACAATTTAGTGAGTTTCCTAATTATGCGGCATACACTAAAATGTAATTGACAGGATTATGGTGATTTTTCGAGGTAGGCACTGCTTATATGCCTTTATGCAATGCACGCCACTGATAAGGTGGTTCCCTTGTTACTATGTCAACCCAAGATGAACGGCCTTACCGGTATTGTGGACCGGTCAGGTTCCTAAAATTAAGCCCATTAGCATAAACCCATCGTGAAACGGAGTGAAATCCAGTTTTTCTGCGAAGAGCGGATTTGCGACGATATTTCGGATAAACCAGTAGGTAACTGTTGTTTGTATAAGGCTATGTAGGCACTTACTGGTGCTATGTCACTAGGCTCTACGCGTTATGCACTTGCCACCTGCCAGTGCGTACGTAGCCTAAGTGTAATTTGTCCATACGAAAATGTCGGAAAGATCACAATTGCGCAGTCGGTATCTCTCATCATCTGCTTAGCCTTTTCCCAACTATTTTCGGGTCGGCTTCCAGTCTAACCGGATGCAGCTGAATACCATTATTTTACATGGAGCGACTGCCTATTTGACCTCCACAACCCAGTTACTGGGTAATACGAAACCCCTTGGTAAGACTGGTTGTCAGACTTTCGGGCTTTTGACGACCCGTAACGACTGTCAAAGATCCACGAATGGCAGTCGGGACCAACGGCTTAACGTGCGTGTCTGTACCACTGTTCAATCAATTTTCGCTGTGACTTGTTGACTTGAATAAGTTTATCATCCCATGTGATATTCGGTAGGTAACCTAGCTTAAATGGCATGGGATCCGAGGGCTTCAACGCACGGAGGGTTCAAGACCCCTCCGTGCGTCGGAAAGCACGTTAAGCCGTTGTTGGTCCGGGCTGTCATTTGTGGGTCTTTGTCAATCGTTACGGGTCGTCAGAAGCCCGAAAGTCTGACAACCAGTCTTACCAAGGGGTTTCGTGTTACCCAGTAACTGGGTTGTGGAGGTCAAATAGGCAGTCGCTCCATGTAAAATACTGGTATTCAGCTGCATCCGGTTAGACTGGAAGCCGACCCTAACATAGTTGGGAAAAGGGTAGGCAAATGATGAGTCTTAAAATAACAGTAGGGTAATAATTATGTACATGTAGGATAAAAAGGAGTGGAAATACCTATTATATACCTACCTATAAGAACTAACTTTCATGACTATAATGTGCGTGTGTAAAATAGTTTGAAGGTCGATTTAATTATACAACACGGCCTAAATGGCTCTAACTTTTGTAATAGCCACAGTTACACACCTATGTATACAAAATTGCATAAAATACGTCGTATAGTGTCAACATAATAAATCGCCCAAGAGTTTTAGTGGCTTGTTTCCCCTTACGATTCCTTTGAGAGTTAATTAATTACCGCATGGGTATTGAATGTACACATTGACAGACTAATTACTTTTTTTATATCCGTATACGCCTTTATTGCTAACAGAAGGAAATAAATGAGCCCATTCAATTAACCCGGCCTACTTACTGCAGTGTCACGGGCATGCGCGCGCGACTAAATTTTGTCACCGTATCTCACGCTGACACTAGATCGACCTTACAATAAAACAAGGTTTTTCTATACACACAGGTTTAAACCATCGAGCCATTTTTGAATTTCAAACATAATTCCGACAAAATCTGATTTTGAATTTAGAAAAATTGTCGTTAAAACTGAGTCCAAATTGTCAAGTTTGTATAGAGAACTTTACCTAGTTCGGAATCAATCAGCAGAATGATTCATGTGAGATGTGAGAGTAATTAAGACTGTTATGACACATGTGACGTCAAAATGTAGTAAAACCTATTTTTAAGTATGTGTCATCAAGACATAGACCATAGTACGGTCGCCAATGGAGATAAGGGCCGTCGGATATAGGTAGTTGAAGTTTTGTAAGAAACCGATGGATGTTTTCGAATAAAATTTAGTTTAATTAATAGAAAACAGACAGTTTATTTATCAAATTTAATATCATTAGACGAAACCCAACGGTACTAAACTTCAACTATATCCGACGACCTTTGGTGACGGTACAATTGTTTACATTTTCTTGACTGTACTAATTCCATGCAAAGTCGCCAGCGTTCCAGCCGAGTCGGATTCGATGATAGAGCATAACATAGTTCATCCATACACAGTAAATAACTAGTAACTATTTTGACACCCAGAGTTTGCTAATTAAGCTGATATTATTACCTATACATATAATTTCATTCCCCTTTCTGACCCCGCTTGTAATTAAGATCAAGTAGTTAATACCGCTGCTTTCGTGAAACTCAATTGCGATTTATCGTAAATTGGGTTTAATTGCCCCTTTATCAGGTTTTAATAATAATCAAAGTATCTGCTCATACTTACTTATTAATAACTTGGTGCTTAACCTTCGCTAAGTAATAACAGCCGCACGGGTCGATCGATCAAGTTAAGCTACGCTTGCCGCAGTTGGTCCCCGTGGGTGGGTCTACCTTTACATACCAAGACCCCTGCGTGTCTCGGGAAAGTACGTTAAGCCGTTGGTCCCGGCTGTCGTTCGTGGATCTTTGACAGTCGTTACGGGTCGTCACAAGCTCGAAAGTCGGACAACCAGTCTTACCAAGGGGTATCGTATTACCCAGCAACTGGGTTGTAGAGGTCAGATAGGAGGTATCTCCATGTAAAATACTAGTGTTCAGCTGCTAGACTGGAAGTCGACCCCAGCATAGTTGGGACCGGCTAGGCAGATGATGACTCACTTATTAATAACTGAAATATTAAAAACGGCGGCTTATTAAAAATTAATGATGTTTTAAGTTTACCTGTTTGCTGACCTGGGAGAAAGTAATATGTGATAATCAAACCATAACATGAAGTTCGCTGTTCATTATTAACATAATCAAAATCCATAAAATATGATGTTAAAAATTTATTAATATTTGTATTGACAAAAACTACCAATTAAATCAATCAATGGTGTTCTCTATTAATCAACCAACCGGCTGAAATCCGAAATATAACTGTGTGTGTTCACGTTTCGTTAGCGGAAATGGTAGGAAAAAAAAAATGCAGAGTATATCCATCAATATTGATCAGCGTTTTTAAGCCCTCGTTGCATCGAAATATTTTTTGAAGTCAATTTGAAAGTCTCGTCAAAGTAAGTACCTATATACAGGTCATTCCTATTTATTTGCAGCTGATTTTGATGTAGGTAGTCAGTTACTTGATAAACAAGTAAACAAAAAAAAAATGTCTGCTACATCTTTTTTGCTACAACGCGTACGCCAGTTTCGTAACGCAGTGGAAGGCAGAAGATGGGCGTCGTCACCGAGTGGGACCGAGGAAACGCTGACGTATGACTTAGAGGAATAGGAGATTGGCCGGAGAAGGCAATACACAGAGAAGATTGGAACGCTGTTGGGGAGGACCTTGGCCCAGCAGTGGGACAAAACAAGTTCAAAAAAAAAACCGGGTTGCACTCCGGGAGTGCCGGCAGAAGTGAAAACTTGAATATTAACGTTGTGCATTTTTGATATTTTGGAATGCCGTCTAATCTCCCTCCGTCTTACGAATTTTCGGTCAGGTCACGTGTCCTGACGCGAGCTCCGTCTTACGAATTTTCGATCAGGTCACGTGTCCTGACGCGAGTTTAACATTTTTTACCCATCACAAAAAAGTGCACAACGCCGTTAAAGAAGTTTTCACTTCAAAAAACAAAAAAAAAATCAGTTTCCTGCATGACTTTTTATATACTTAGGGCTGATTTTTCAATCGACAGATATTTTTTAATCGTGGAATAAAATTGACGTCTCACAGATTTTGTTTAAGAGAACTGTCAAAATTATTCCTCGAATAAAATTATCTGGCGTTGGAGAAATCAGCGCTTACATGATAAAGTAGTTCATGAAAATAAGGTAGGTACTGTTTTGTTAGATTAAAAAAACATTAAACTTTCAGTAAGCATAAGTGGGAATACATACATACATTATAGGTGCATTATTTAACGTGATCGTTTATACAAAGAAAGTGTTCAAAGTCAGACATAGGTATAAATCAAGCCGTTTTACATTGCACTTGCATACTTCTTGAACTCAGGCCATTAATCAGGCTCGAACATCCTCCCTACTTGTAAGATGTTACAAGTTATCTGATGATATAGTAGATGCTATATTAAACTATGCTTCTGAAATAGGAGGCATTCATATTTTGTAAATATCATGCCTGAATTCCTCGATGTATTGTGTACACTGATGTTCAAGTACACAATAGTGTACACAATACATCGAGGAATACACAAGTGAACATAAGCATGTACACTGACATTTCACCAGTTATGTATGTAATAGTAGAATAGAATCTAATAGAAAATGTTTATTTACATACAAAGGTATACAAGGTGAGTTGCTACAAAATAATGTTTGGTTTCAGATACATTCTGCGATTTGGCATGTAAGACTTTGTATTTATAATAATACCACGTAGGAGACTGTCCACCGCGTACGAGTAGCATAAAGGGCCAAGGAGCGAGCCATGCTTGGCATCACCCTACTAGACGAGTGCGTAATACCGAAATCCGGATTCCGTAAAGGGCGGGCGTTTTTGGGGGAGTGTCTTTTGTAATTTTGACGTTCAATAAGTGCTGATTCTCAGCCTAATTTGAATAAATGACTTTTGATTTTGATTTTTTTATCCGTCGACAGGGACAAGGCGATATGCCTCAAGTGGAGTTAGGCAGGACATCTAGTTAGACGAGGAGATGGCCGATGGAGTAAAACTGTGACCGAATGGTGGCCATAGTTAGGCCAAAGAAACCAGGGCCGCCGGCGCGTTGTGTTGATGATATCGTCAAAATCGCGGAAAACACCTGGATGCGTGCGTCCCTCACGCACGGAACCGGGTATGGCAGAAAAAAAGGTAAAGCTTAGACCCAGATTCCGGGCTGAAATGATGATGATGATGAATTGATGGCCCTAATTTTACAGTTTTTGGTGCAATATTTAAATTCTAAAGGTGCCTATATGAAAGGCTAGATTCCTAAAAAAATCTAATTAGTCCGTCAGTTAGATTATCAAAAAATATTTAGTATTTTTTCTTTTGTCAATTATATAAAAAATGATGAAGATATCGCCTGTTAAAGTTTCGCGTGACGTCACGCCTTGCTACACTTTTTAGCATGGCATGACGTCACGACCCCCCTACTCCCAAATTTTGACGCGCTTTATCTTTGTCATTTTTTATTTGATTGACAAAAGAAAAAATACGTGTCCATTATTTTTCGATAATCTAACTGACGGACTACTCGTAAATATAATAATTATTTTTTTACCCAGGAATCTACCCTATTAATACAAATACTATAGCATGCCTAAAATAGAAGTCAAGCCTATGGTCATACACCAGGCAGTAGCTGTTTGTTTCCGACCTGGGTATCAAACTCCATATTTAGGAGTCGTGCGATTTGTAACCAACAAGGCAGGCGAGGCAATATTAATATTTATATCGTAATAATGTGGCGGTTTAATCAATGTAGCGTTGTCGTGTTTTATTTTGTGGTTGAAATATTAAATTCTTTAGCGTCTAGAATGTTGTAGATGTAAGTGTGTATGTATATTACTCGTAGTGGTGTGTTTTGGATGCTGTGGCATCGGTCAAGAACTTTTAAGTTATTTATACGGTCCTTTCCTAATTGTGGACTGTGGCTGAGCTGATTGATAACACTGGTTTGTAGTTAACAGTTTTGAGAACAATATGAGGTACGTTTTTCCAAATCTGTGGCCTGCGTGCGTAATATCCAAAAAAAGGCGTTAATAATACTTATTTAAGATATGGAAGAGCGGAGTCTCTTAACACAGCCTTATTTGCTTACTGTAGAGAGCTAGATCAGGTGAAGGACCAACAGCTTAACGTGCTTTCCGAGGCACGGGGCTATCGAACCGCCAACTTCAAAACTCCGGGCATGTCGGATTGCCGTCACTATGAGAGTGAGGGAAGAGTGAGTGCACCTGTGTCTGCACACAAACTTTTGCACTATAACAACACTATAGCCTACTATTCGGGAGGTATCCGCGTAGATCAAGCCTCAAGCAATGTACAGACGCCAGCACATCAAGCTACTACAGTCTGTCAAATTTCTTCAGTAGATTTTCAACTTTATCGCTAAAACATAAAGTTCAAAGTTGATTGGGAAAGTTTGACAGTTTCGGGTAGCTTGATGTGCTGGCGTCTGTACAATATTGTCAACCTTTTATTGCTTGAGTACGAGGCTTTTGGCTACTTTGTATGTATACTTTGTCATATTTTTTTTTGTACTGTGCGTTTTGTTCGTGCGGAATAATATTTTTTTTTGTTTCTTTTTAGATGGCTGGTCTCCGTTGAGATTGGCTGCCATGGCCGAAATGCGATATGGATGACTATTTTTATTATTATTAGCTTACAAGGAGGCTCCAATGACTTAGCTGTTAAGGTATTCACGTGTTGAAATAATAAACCATTTTTCACCTACAGTATTTGCCTCTCCTTCCCGTTTTAATCCATCCAAAGATTGTCTTTAAAAGATCGCTCTTAGCGATAAGACCACCCATTGTGTCACCCTTTGTAAAATTTGTAACTTATATGGTGCACATAATAAACAGTATTCTATTCCATTTAATTTAAGAGATAGTTGTAGTATTCACTTATCTTATGTATTTGTATCATATCTACGTAATAAGTATTGTCATATTTTATCAAAATCCTGTTCAACGGGAGGAAATTGAATCTGTGTACTCAAACTTTAGGACGTAGTGATAGGGATGTACCTACCTACCTATCAGAAAACAGAAACAGTTCAAATGGACCAAAACGAACAAACGCGAAATCTATTTAGAAATTGTTTTTACGTTTTAGTAGGGAACTCAAAAACTATCCCTTGTTCAGTGGCTGCGAATAGTTTGGAACAAGCTCGTTGTTTATGTACTAATGTGTGTTATAGACAATTCGGTGAAACTTGGTGTTTTGCGAATGATATTTATGATTAAAATTTTCGCCACCGCTTTGACTGGTTAGTTGGGTAGTTAGTGGATATAAATGACTATTAAAATGCATATGAAATAATTTCTAACGGATACTAAAATGCTACAAGCTAACTCTAGGTTACATTTAGATACGGGCACGTTTTTGTAAACAAAACAACAAAATCGTTTTAGCATCTACTCCTGGGAGTCCTGGGCAGCAATAAAGTACCCCGTTAACATTGTAGAGCTAATACTCTCTATGAAGTATAATGCGTCTGCCAACTCGAATTAACCGTATCTACGGGGGCTTACCATCAACTCTTATAGCAGGGCAGAAGTTGAACTACACTGCTTTTTGTTCTATGACTAAGTACAAAAAAGTAGTGCAGTTCAACTTCTGCCCTACTATAAGAGCTGGTCCGTTTACTGTTATTACACCTCTGACAGAAGCAATAATTTTGACAGACTTGTCGGCAGCAACCCCACAGCATCCTTATTAGGATGAGAATAAAGATCACTGTGGTTTGGACAGTGATGCAAAATCAGAGGTCAAATAACTGTGAAAAGACTCCTAAATTCAAATCACTACTGTCATTTTTTGTTTGACAGCTGTTTGCCATGATTATAATACGGCAAATTGACTTAAGGTGTCAATTAGCTTCTTTGACTCTACATTATAGGGATACACGAATGGTATAATAAGTAACAGGAGCTTGAATAGTTAACCCCACATGTGTGCCCGAAGTTTTTGCGTTAGTCGTGGTATCCGTCCGCCGGGCGTGGTTTTACTGTTTCAGATGCTTTAAGAGGCGAGGTTCTTAAGTACCAGTTGCTGGTTTAATGGACTGACGCAAGCTTTAGTGTGTAATGGTGATCAGTTATCGCAGCTTCTGTTATGTATAAAATATATGTGATATATAAAAGAAGACGCGATAATAGTGATTTTCTGCGGTTTATTTTTATTATTATTAGTTATTATTCTACAGATATGTTCGTACTACCAGGATAAAATGGTCAATCCTATGTCCTAGCTCAGGACATGGTTTATCATTTGTGTCAAACTGCGTAAAAAGGTAATAGAGAGAGATAGTTATTTCGCATTTACTTATAAAGTTATATTAGTATGGAGTATATATGAATAGGGAGGCATTAATCTCACATTACAGTCCTTTCACAAAGCAGGAACCCAACAACAACCGTATTGCGACGTGAATAAAGATCACTGTTTTTGACAGACTGGCAAGTGGCAACGACCCAACAGAAACCTTTTATAACGAGCATAAAAATCACTTTGATTTTGACAGTGATGCAAAATCATAGCTAAAATAACTGTGAGAGCTGTACCTGCAGCCACAACAGGCTGACAGTATGTTCCTCCTCATGACTTCGCGCTCACACATTAATTTTCACAGAAACAGAGCTTCCAATTGAATATTTGCTCCCCAAACTAATTAGCTTGACCAATGTCCGTAAAATCTACGGGCATTGCGCTTAAAACCCATTACTTAGTTTGACCAGCGGCACAGTGCCACATATCTGACGGCTTGTGTAATTTACGTACGACATTCATTGCTGCGTCAGCCCCCTGTGTTTGATGTTGCACCCGTTGCGAGAAGCAATGTGACTGCAAATGGATTTATACCTGTTTATGTTCTGTGTACCCCTGGGCAGTTTGGTGCGTTATTCCGATTGCTATTTGTGTTTATCGATATTTTTTGTTAGTTAATTATAGAAATTGCTTGATTAGTTTAATCTAAGTAGCCTCTTCTACAAACAACGGCTAGTATTAGCAAAAGCAATTGTCATACTTAACTACATCTCAAGTGTCATGACAATATAATAGCCAGATAACTACAGAGGGGCAATTCTCGTAACTTTAAGAACATTCACAGTCAGAGGGATAATTCTTGTAATTTTAAGAACGTTCAAAGTCTGATCTCAGTCTCAATCTGTCAAAAATACGTTTAATTTCCCTACATTTTTGACAAGTTTTTGACATTGGTCGCTGATATGAGATTGCGACTAGATTTTGAACGTTTCCACTCACGGGAATTGGCCTTCAGAACACTTAGTGCTACGATCCTTATAATGTATGCATAACCCTTTTGCTTTCAGGTTCATTACACATCTAAAGACCATCCCCTTAATTAAAAACGTTCAATATTTAGTCACATTCTCATCTTAGCGACAATCTACTTGAAAAACTTAGAAAATTATGAAAATTGGATGTATTTGTTGATAGATTTAGGCTGGGATTACTATGACATTCGAATTCTAATCTTTTCTTAAAAATAAGGGAATTGCCCTCTGGTCGCGAATACCAAAGTACCTACTAAGTAGTAGGTATTCATTAAAACCCACAGTAAGACGCACCCGTAAGACTAATTGATATCCGTGTTACAAGCGATACCCAGAAAATCAGCAAAAATCAGCGCGAGCAGTAAATTTGGAGCGAAAGGGAGTGTCAGACTCTTACTGACTAAAACCCACCCGTGTTCCTTCCTTAGCCCTTTCTGTTCCATGGCAGCGGTAACCCTTTCGGACGATCCCGCCGCCAAATTATATACCTAATGAAGCCTTTTACTAGGTGATCAAGTCATTATCATCTGCTTAGTTTTTTTTCCCACTATGTTGGGGTCGGCTTCCAGTCTAACCGGATGCAGCTGAATACCAGTATTTTACATGCGACTGCCTATCTGACCTCCACAACCAAGTTACTGGGTAATACGATAGGTACCCCAAGGTGACCAAGTATGACTACGAAAAACTTGGGGGCCCACTTTATATGGAATTGCCACTTAATACCTAATAGATTGTTGCCATTTTGGTAAATCAATATCCTGTACTTTCACAATTTTTAGCTATCCTGAAATTTCACTGATCAGGCTTTTAGGGTCTAGTACCCTGAAAGTCTCAGAGACACATCGCGTACTCATACCAACTTGGAAAAATTACAAAATACAAAAGTATTCCAATTAAATCAGTGCACCATTCCATTTAATTCCCAGGACAGGACAATCACTGTTCCGACAATAGCCATAATACCTTCAGAATAAAACCAAATTAAGAACGTCCCCGCTATTTCGCGACAGCACACGACACGAATGAGATAAAAAGATAGAAACAACAATTAAACATTGTTTTCGTATAACAAAGTGTACTGCAACGGTCCCGCTAACCAATCCCGGTTAACAAACGAAGATTATGCAAATTATTTCATTAAGTATGCACAGGCCCGTCCCTAAAATACCCACTTGATTAACAGACGTGGTCAGAATTCGTACTGGATTCTGGATAGTTCACGTGAACGTCAGAATTGTGCAGGGTTGTAAGATCTGAGTCTGATTAGATTATTCGGTGAAGAGGTATCATTAGAACCTCGTTATGGCTAATCACCTTGTACCGAAATCTCCTGGAACCTTAAGATGTAAATTGAGTTAGGTAAGTTTCGAAGTATCAGGAAGTGTGAACCCTTTATAGAAGCATTTAGGGATCCTGTAGGTTTTTCTATTTAGGTGTCCTCGTTGAAAATGGTCGATCAATAATGAAAACCAGAACAGTTTTTTAACATAATTATGAAGGTAGCAACCCTAAAACCTACGGCTATGCCACACTGGTTATATATTAAACAAACAGGAGTAACCTGAATTCCGAGAAACTGCTAAAGGTACTGACTTTAAATTAACGAAGTTAAATCCGCTTACAGGCAGATCCTACCTTTTAAAAACTAACAATTTAGAAAGGGAAATCGTTAACTACCTTTATGTCAGGTAGCTTTTCATTAAAAGACAAGGTAGGAATTGCAGCAGCCCAGAGACTGGATATGTGCACGGATGATGGCCATAAGCTCGCACCCCTATTACCTACATGGGACTTAAATATAACTGAAAGAAAGAAGAAAGAAAATACATTTATTTGCGGCAAACATGACGCATAAAAAAGAACAAACACACAAAAAAAAAAATAACAAGTTGGGGGTAAACATGCGTCACATTCACGCAAAACGGCCATCGCTCAGCATAATGCTAACTGCTGAAATATGGGTGTACTAAAGTTACACCTCTGCCTAAACCTTCGGGTAATACAGGCGTGATGTTATGTTATTACATTTGGAACGTTTGGTAACTACCTCACTTGATGGTAAGTAATAATACGGTCGACGATGGTGAACGCTAGCATTTTTTTTTTTTTTTTTTTTTTTTTTTTTTTGTCGCTGAGAAATGCTTTATGCATGCCCGCCTCACGGGGGACGAGACGGGGTATGTGGGACTCCCTGTCGGAATGACAGTATACCCACTAAAACTCAGCGGTGTTCCCTCATTCGCCGTGATGGGAGGGCCACGGGAATAGGCATAGCCTTTACCTCCATAGCCCTCCCGGCGCATGCCCGCCTAGTTGGTATGGCGGGCCCCGCATGCCCCCCACATTGGGGGGGCTACGGGAATGGCCGGGACCACCTAGCCATTCCCATCCAACACTGGTGGAGGCCTGTGCAATGCAGGCAACGGTGCCCCCGCACCCGTTGCCCGCTGGCCCCCACGCCCGCCTGAATGGCGGGCCCCGCATGCCCCCCAGGATGGGGGGCTACGGCCGCAGAGGATAGGGAGAGCGGCAACGACACACCGACACTCCTCTTCCCCTGCGGCCCCACCGCGTCCGCCATCGAACGGTGGCGGCCCCGTCGAGGCCGCGGAAGGTGGGGAGAGCGGCAACGTATCACCGACACTCCCCCCCCGCCGCGGCCCCCAATCCTCAGCCGCGATGTCTCCCTCACGGGGGACATCGCGGCCCGCCTCAGGTAGGCTGCGATGTCAGCCAAACGGCACCGCAACCTACCCGCCGGCCGCTACGTCGTCGGCTTTTCCGCACAGCCTAGACGAGCGGCCGCTCCTCGGGTTCCTCTTAGCTTCACCGTGGCCCAATCCACCACGGCTACTAAGCCCCCCCGCCTCGACAATGCGGGAACCCACCGGGGGGGGTGAACGCTAGCCTAGAGTAACCCATTAACCAGTTACTACTTGTGGTACTTGCATACTCCCAGATTATTACTATCGGCAAACACAAACTCCTAACTTTTGATTACTCACACAAGCTTCTAAAGTAGAAAGTTTTAAGGTTCATAAGGTACATTTTATTTCTACTAAACCTGCAAGCTGAAGTGGTAATGGGCCGGGCATATTAGCCGTAGAACCGATGACCGTTGGGGTTGACGTGTTCTTGAGTGGAGACTGCGAATCGGTAAACGTAAGGTGGGACGCCCTCAGGCTAGGTGAAGCGACGATCTTCGCAGGATAGCTGGTAGCAGCTGGTTGAGAGTTGCCGAAAATCGAGTTGAATGAGGCGTGCAATAGGAGAGGCCTATGTCCAGTAGCGGACTGCTACGGGCTGATTATGATGATGACCGAAACCTGCAAAATCTTGAATAATGAGACACAACCAATAATTAATCTATTGTTACTTTAGCCCCGGGGGACTCGGGCGGCTATATGTGAAATCTATCAAATATTCGGGTAAAGTACAAACACCTGAATTAATTGTGTACCCTTCTCGCATACAAATTAGGTGCAAAATATATTACACGAGTGGGTGACAAATCAATGCAATCGTCCGTACTTAGATTCGATATCCAATAAACGGTCCTTTATCTACAAGTACATTCAAATTACTTCTCACATTGTCCTCTCTGTAATTTATAATGGATTCACTAAAACCGTGACGTGAGTTCTCCCAGAAGGTTTCAAATAATAAAACAAGTGCTCGCCACCTCAGGAGAATGTTGAAATGTATTTATTGTCGCATATTCCCACTGGTCTGTTCTAGAATATATTTCATAGAGCATAAAGTTTTGTATCAAACTACAATGTAACGCCACAAAAGATAGTTCGACCGGTAGGTATTCAAGCATCATCATCATTATAGGGGTACAGTTTGCTACCCCTATAATCGGATGAAATTGAAAGTGTGCTTTATAAGGGTAATGATATACACTTTACAAAAAAAAAGTTTCTTTTCATATGTTGAGTGCATCAAACAAATGATTTTATGTGATTATCATTTCTATGCTGTAAAGAAAATCCGTACCGTATATCCTAAGTTTTACTTCCAACTCCAACCCCTCAAGCAATTGTTGTATAGCTTGCTTCTATACGTGAAAAGAATTTAATACAAATTCCAATTACTGCAAGGTAAATCTTTGAAACGTGGCATAAAAGGAAATTGTATTACACAGAGCGCAATAAATCCATTGAAACGGTCAAATAAACAAAAAAGGGAACGAAGACTGGTCAAAAGTTCCAACCAGTGCCTTTGGAGAGGATGAAAACATCTGTGGTACGAACTGTCAGTTCGCAGGACCAAAACACACCCCAAATTGTTTTAACCCGATATAAATTTTGTTCCTACCGCACATCGTCCGATACGGATGAGTGGTACACTCGAAATGTTTTAATTAGTTCCTGAAAGTAATATATCACACCCAGGTGGCCTTGTAATCTCAATTCTTGGAATAGCTGAGTCGATACTGATTAATACGATGCTGGAACACGATTTGTTTAACCTGTGTTCGTCAATATTTGGCGTAGGTATTACCCAATATTCCTTTCTTATAGGATTAATTTTCCATTTCCTCTCACATTATATTATGTAAATAATTATTTATTTATTATAATACATATTTATCTTTCATTTTTCGTCGTAAACGTAAGATAAATTGCATCTGTATCAAGTCCTTGGCTCCGCAGTTAGGTGTGATTTATCTTTTAGTTCTCCACCTAAAGACCTCATGAAAGTTTTAGTATCGCATCAAGAATATCTGCAAGAAAACGAAAGGAATCACGTTCACAGTTTTCAGAAGATATAAAACCTTACAGTTTTTTGATAAATCTAGACTAATATATTATAAACTAGCTAACCCAACCCGACAGACTTTGTCGTGACACGAAATTTTTACCAAAAACCCTATAAAAAGCACTTTTAGTTTTTCCAGTATTTGAATATTTTCCGCAAAACTTTTCAAATTTTTCTTTCCATTAAAACCTAATTCGGATTATTGCGAAAATTTTAAAATAAAAAATAGTCAAATCGATCCAGAAGTTCTCAGTTGATGCGCTTACCAACGAACGGCATTTCATTTTTATTTTTATAGACCATATCAACTTTTGACGCGATAGAAAATAAAATACCCTCATCATTCATCGTATTCACCTCAAAATATTTATTTATGCCTTCGCCCATAAAGTACCAATATCAAGATATCATGCACAAAGCGCCTTATCAAGAATTCCATAGTTCCGTAAGTACTAAAAAGGTTGACATCCGCGCAGCCATATCTAAGTTCCGCACTAAACGGGTCAATGAATTTTGTTATTGTTGAGATGTGAAAGTGGACTGCCTTTGGAATTTTCAGTGGGTAGAGCTTTTTTATTTCATGACACGAAGTCAAAAACTTTTACACGAAACCTGCTTCTATCCCGACATACGAGTACATGTGACTTCGAAAATTATAACGGCTATTTTTTGGATTTTGAACGGTAAATCGAATGATTCCCAATGTTGATATTTGTAATTTTAGCTAGGAACTAATTAGCGAAAAAAATTGCCAAAAACCGCGAAATAACGTAATCACATCCTACATGTAAATTCGATAATTATAACGGCTATTTTTGGATTTGGAACGGTAAGCGTATCTAATAATTCCCAATGTTGTTATTTGTAATGTTATCTAGGAACTAATTAGAGGAAAATATTGCCAAAATCAACGAAAACATAATCAAAACACCCCGAAAAACGTGATCCGATAACAAAATACGATCAATAGGAAATAACCTACATAACTATAAGGTTACGACTTATATAACGCCAACCAATAACGCAGGATAACTCGTAAAAATCTTTACTATATTTTTATTAATACAGATAGATCCAAAAATAACTCATAAACCCGATTTCTTCGATCATAAATCAAAACCAGGCTGTTTACAAAGCTCGGCTTTTAGACCAATGTGCGGGCTTTATTGCTTGCCAACAAATTGTTTTATATATCGCCGATACGGGCTCCTGTTACCTAACACAACGTAGTTTAAGTTAAGCAAAGCATTAAAACTAAAACTGAAACTCGTTGGCAATAAGCTTAGGTACTGGAACCTACAATTTATGTTGTTTATTCTTTCTTTTAGTGTTGTAACAGTGTGTTTGAACAGAACGGATAACCCCAATTTTGCGTGGGTGACGCAAAGTTGGCAAAGGGATTAAAATGTCTTATTATGTAGCAGGTATACCTATGTATTTTTGTCACGGTCATTTCTGTAATTAATGAGATCACTTAGTCTCGACAAACGAGCTGATTGTTTAATTATCAATTTAGAATCATTAGGAGGAGCAAAAAGAGCAGATCAAAATAGTTGTGACTACATTTACGTCCATTTCAATTAATGAAGTAACGACTGTTTATAAAGTCACCATTAGTTTGAATCCCAAATAAATAACCCTTTTTATTTTTAGAGTTTCTAGGAAAGTCGGGAAAGCAGTCAGTAAAAGAAATACTTTTGGCAGCAAAACAAATGACAGTAACAGACAAACAGGATAAAACAACACCATTACTACAAACTCATTTTTTGTTCCCATTTGTGCGACAACATTCTGTCTAATACAATGTTGCATGTACCGTCCGGTATATACAAATAACTAGGCTAGAACAGCCTGTTTGGCTTGTACTAATAGACTAGTCTGCGAAACACAGACTAATACATTAACTAGGAACCGTTTGCATTCGAGCTGCTTTAAATTAGGCCATGGTGTTTGGCACTGAGTGTCCAATGCCAAATTAATTAAATATTGATTCTAAAGACGTGTCTGATCAGATGTTTGACTTGAACGGACGAAGGAATAAATATTGATACACAAAGTGAATAAATCGATGCATGAAAGTGGAAGGAAGCAAAATAAATATGCAAGGATCGCAGCCCGTGGGATTCTGTAGCAATAGTGTTCCGTCTATGGGCAAAACGCTTGTAATATTTATGACACTAAAACATAATTGATGGAATTTGAATGGATCTAAATGCATTTTTAAGCATAGGTAAGTAATGCTTACATTTTAATTCCTATTGGGCTCAACCCATATACATACTTCAAGTACAAACATAAACTCCATTGCCACCAAAATAAGGAGAATAGATTCCGATTTCTGAAACCCATAAGCAACTTTACAACTATACTATTAATGCCTATATATATATATAAATGCACATACACAAAATCGGGACACAAACCCCATTTTAACAGATTTTAAGTTTGTTGGATAAGTACCTACTATATCAATGCGCTTACTGAATGGAAGCCAAGTCTGGGGTCACAGTGGCGACGTTATGTCTCGCCAAGAAACAGTCCATGAAAATTCGGTGCAAATATATTAGCCCGTACCGAAGCCTGTGACCTATATTTAGATCTAATAAACGCAGCAAATAACCGTGTATGAACAGTTATCTTACTAGAATTACTGTATGTACGATACTTTTTCATAATCTACACGTACTGAAGAACCCTTCATGCTCACAGACAATTAAAGCCAGTAACGTTTACGATGATAAATTCACTTAACCTTATTTTTTGTGCCTGTCGCGTCCATGCCAAACCTTTGTTATAGAATTTGGCACTGAAATATTATTAATTATCAAAGATACCCACGAATGGCAACGTCGCGAGAATTGATGGTGTACTCTCAGAGACAAATACTACCCGGTACCGGTCATTGCTCAATTATGGAAGTAACAGTAACGAAAGACCTGTCATAATACGGGGACCGCTGTAATGATATATTCTCAGCTAGAGGTACCTAATCCCTGCACAGTTGGATAAAGGCAGGAAATATTTTTTCATAAATACAATATAGAAACGAAAAAACAAAAGACTGCTGCTTTACCTGCCAGGTATTTACTTGAAGCTGCCATCACGCTCAGCAAGCTGAATGCTAATGACGTTAAAGAGGCTGTAGTCAAAGAGGGTATTTACTGGCTTACAAGTCTGTAGAAATCCGAGCAAAATATGTGACGCTATATGGTGAGCGCTAGCAAGGCCGGGATTAATCTCATCTGACAAAAAAATAACAAATACAGAAAGAACTGTCTTCATGAGTTAGGTCGTAGAATGTCAGTACTTACAAACTGCCAGACCATTGAACCACGTATGTTGGACATGGAGTCACGTGCAACACGTTTACTGATAACTAATGCAGTAACTATCTTGCTCGGCTACTCGAAATGTCTACAGGAAGGTTCGGGTAACAAGGTTTTTAAGGACGAAAATCGTACCAAAACCAAACAAGCAAAAAGAACTTAATACGCTACAACATTCGCTAAAAGCAGTTAGTCCATTCTAAAACGAATTTTAAATTAGAATCATTTACTGTAATTATCAACGTTTGGTCCCAAAAAGACATACGTAAACCCCTAAGTAGATAATATCCCCATGAATCTTGCCCAGACACAGTAACTGGTAATATTCAGAAATCCTTTAATCCATGTCGCTATAAATACGAACAAACGTATCGTGAAATACATCGCGATACTGAAACAGATTCATTAAGGCTTTAGTAGAAATTGTTTCTATTAAGTTTTTGAAATCCTCGCGAAGATACAATCAGAACTTCTTAATGTTTACCAAGGAAATAATGAAACAGCTCCACCGACTCCAAGTTTTGGAAGTAACATTACAAATTCATCGACATCTTGATGTAAAACTATGATCTTTTCTAATGGTAAAAGCTTTCAAAATCTTGGACGATGAAAGGCCCATTTTCGTTAAAAAATCTAGAATACGTTATTTTAGAGGTATGAGGAACAGGGAGTAAAGTTCACTCATACTCTATAGAAAAGGGAAGATCCTCCGACCAGACGGGTGTTGTGTCTGGCGGGCAACTGCCCAACGATTGATGTTGGAAAGTTTGTATTTATGCTAATTGCGCGGTAAACTCTGCTTGCGAGATGCAGGATTTGTGTGACGTCAGTATGACGCGTTGTTCGTATGTGGCGTTGTAGATACGGCTACATTATTAATTAAGATGATTGCCTATTATCTCATTAATTCAAACAGTTGAGTTATGGGTCAAGATTATATCAAATATTTCCATAAAAAATGCTTCAAAAGCTTTCCTTTTCGTAAGAAAGAAGAAATCACTTCGGACATTTATGAATTAACGAATAACAAAGTTCTTTTTTGTTTCACAAATCTGCACTGAAAAATGATTCAAGCAGCTTTTCTGTGCACCTAATTAGAACAGAAATAGTTGTTCGGACTTGTTCGTCGACGCCTTTAAACCAGAATTAAACTGTGTTTTCCTGCAATCTTAAGTCTAGTCTATATTGGTGTAGATATTTGTCTTGCAGCAATTCCAGCTGACCAGGCATTAATATTGTTTAAAGCTAAGTGCTTTCTTCGTACGAGAAATGGAAGTGATGCGAGTATAAACCTAAATGTAACGTAAAGCTACGATTTTGTGGAAACGAAATCATAGATCACTAAATATAATATATCTAATAAATATAATATCACTAACTATAGTAATATTCCACGTATTCAATAATTATAAGGGAGAGCAGGCTGCTAATACGGCTTTTAATTAAACCGTTCTCATGAGAGAGCTTACTGAAAAGTTGTCAAAACGTTGGCTTTTCATGAATTATATACTCGTATGTATATTTGACAACTTAAAACATGTTAGTAATAAGACGACACGTAATGAGAGAACGACTTAAAATTATTAGTAATAAGATTACTTTTCGTATTAAATCGAACTCACTGAGACGTCTATTTTCTATAAAAATGATTTATTTACCTTTTTTTTTTGTTTTTCCTACTAATATTATAAACGCGAAAGTTTGGATGGATGGTTTGTTACTCTTTTACGCCAAAACTACTAAACGGATTTAGATGAAATTTGGCACACAAATAGTCTATAACCAGAATTAACACATAGAATACTTTTTATCCCGATACTCCCACGGGATCGAAACATATATGGGTGAAACCGCGGGGCGCACCTAGTACAAATATAATTTTACTCAGTAATTTTATTCCTTTTAGTGTAAGTCCACAATTTACGGTGATCCGTCTTCTAAAGACATTTAGTGTTCCTAAATAACTTTTAGAATAGACCAACATTTCAAGATCTTGCTAATTGACTGAATGAAATTTCTTGAAAGCTAAGACGACTAGATTTGTTTAAGGATTTAGACAAATCTAGTCGTCTTAGTAAAGTACTATTAATACTACAGTTTATGGTAACTATGTCGGGAACTAAATAACTACGGTACTAACTAAAGCAACTCGTTCTTGTTGTCTGTCACTGCTGTCTTCTCGGTATTTTTTCTGAGTTAATTTATGTATATTGCTGTGTTTGTTAATTTTCCTTAACTATTATAGTACTTTAATTATTAAATAATTAGCGTACTTATTCGGAACTCTTTCGACATTTATAAATTTCTTGGTACGCACCTATTCTTAGCCCCTGCGACATTTCAAAATCTCGAACATAAAATTTTCCACGTAAAACTTTGTACCCAAAAATAACGTTCAACCGTTTTAGTGTCGTGTCGTCTCATTTATTTTATTTTGCCTGATCACATGACAGCTCGCGGTAACCATGACAAAATGTCTTTAAAAGGCTTTCATAGGCGACGCAATATTCATTATGTCACGCTTGCGGTCTGTAGCAACCCGAGGTCATGAATTAAGGTGGAGCCATTATACTAGACAGGAAATTTGCACGCCCCACGTTTCGGGTGCGTATTATGGCGTGTTCCTACTCCCAAATTAGTAATGTTATCATGCTAATGTTTAATTATAAGAGGATTTTCTGTTGGTTTCTTGGTTATTTTGGGCTGTTTGTTTAGTTAACTTTTATTAGTAAAGAGCCGGTTCGCAATTTCAGACAGATTCAAATTGACCTTTTAACAGGCCAACCTAGAGCGTTAGTTTAGATTGGCTAGCTAAACTCCATAGACACGATGGTTACCGCCGACATCTATACACGATAAAATAAAAATAAAAACATTTGATGGTTTTTATTGGGAGTTCAGAGACAGCTGTTTATGCTGTTACTTAAAGCCCGTCACAGACTTAGCTATAATATATAAATAATAATATATCGAGATATATATTATAGTATAGCAAGCTACACACGGGAGCTATACTATAATATATATTTTGCTCTACTCGGTCTGCGGTCGTCCTTGCAAGTGCACGGTTTTAAAGCTTATTTTCTGTAATTAATTCGACAAGAGTGCTACTTTTAGATCTAATTGAAAGTAATAAAATATGCCAAAATATACCGAGATATATATGTCGACATATTTTGGTGACGTCATAGAAATATATATTATAGCTGCGTGTGCGGTCACTCGAAAATTTATATAGAAAATATGTTGTAATATTGCTATGATTCATATTAATATATATTATAGCTACGTCTGTGACAAGCTTAAAGTATGAGTTGAGAAAAACACTTTTCTTATGTTTTATCGTGTTTAGATGTCTACCCATCACGTTTGTGAAGTTAACACAAAATAAAACAGATTTTCTAAACGGATATTTCAAGTGACTAAAAGAACTGCGGTCGATGAACCCACCAATAAAATAATATTATTTATTTATTTTTTGTTTCATCATGTTTAGATATTAATATCCATCGCCCTGTACAATGAGAGAAATATCTTAAACCCTGCATCCTAATTGCGTAACACACTATCAATCTCAATCTGAATAATTTTGAAGGATATTGCACATATAACAGATATTACATGATATTAACATATTGCATTGTATAGGATATTGTATGTTCGAAAAATGTGTCCGCTCAACAACGTTAATAACGCAATGAATGTTGTTGAACTGTCAAAATGAAACTCATTGCTGCAGGCTGATAGTGTGTTGCGCAACTACCCCGCTGATTCTAGAATGAAGCTCAAGCATTAATCTTGACTTAAACTGGTACTGAGACAAAAATAGTTTCTAATAGAGATATGATCAGCTGCTATCTAGAATACGGCTCTTAGTATCTATATCTCGGACAAAAGACTTACTTATTCAAAGCACATAATTTTGTAGGTATCTTTTCTCCCAAAATCTTTGTGTATTTATGTCTATTTACGTCCTGAAAACATTCAGGTCGTTGTTTGTTATTCATTGTGAAGGTATAAGGAAACTGACGTACATAATAAACGCTCGATGGTCCTTAATTTATATACTGAGGGTAAATAAAGAGGTCGTAGCGAAATGCAAACATAATATGGCGAACGAAATAAACTAGGTACATAAAATACTACAAGCTTTTATTTCGGAGAGGGTCATTCTTTTGTCACATAATGAATTGACGACTGAGTTTTTTTTGTTACTGAAGGTAATTTTGTGAAGCCTTTCAGCAAGCGTTTGGGCGTGAAAAGTTAACATACAGATAGACAGAGTCGAGTTACTTTCTCATTTATGATACCCATACATATTATAAATTAAAGTCCTTTATCAAGTTCATATCAAAGTTTTTTATCAAGTCGTAAAAACCGTGCGAAGTAGGGACGGGGTCGCATGTTATACAAGGTGTAATAGAATAAGCGCAAGTTTTGAAAGGAATTTGTTCATAGTTGCCTACTGAATCAATTTCAGTAACTTTTAATATATTTATTTTTTCATAAATTATGTATTTTGCCATACTGACCGCCGATTGAGCTAAAGAAAATGAAATCTAATAA
This sequence comes from Apamea crenata, assembly GCA_949629185.1. Lineage (NCBI taxonomy): Eukaryota > Metazoa > Arthropoda > Insecta > Lepidoptera > Noctuidae > Apamea > Apamea crenata. Next base: position 8,177,349 of record OX451360.1, on the reverse strand, counting down.
GGCAATAAGTCCCAATTGTAAATGCATAAAGTAATGCTAGAATCAACACGATTTTCTTAATAATAATAATAGGTAGGTAGCTGGTGTACAATAAAGTATATATAAATAAATAAATACTCTGATTGGGGTGTACCTATGTGGTCTTGCCTTAATTATGTAACATATTGTATATATACATAGACTGTTTATAGCTTGATTCACGTGTATATTGTGCCATATATCCGTGTTACATGCTCCAATAATTTCGCGATGTAAACTGCAGTTAGACTTGCATTGTGACGCTTAGGGATTTGATGAACAAGGGCTTCGGTTGAGTTCGCAGATAGTCGAGTATACACGAATATACCTAATAATAATAATATATAATCTGCTACATAATCTGTAGGTTATACAAACAAAACATTTACCAATTTACTTACCGACATTTATTACGCTGGCTATGGCTGTACATAATCATTGTCTTTTGTGTAAATGGGCCAAAAAAACATCTTACTGAAGAGGGCAAAAAAACTCTCGGGACACCCAGATCTTACACAGATGTTCTCAACAGTCCAGGAGACTTAGTAAACTTCTGGAGGGAGGTGGGCTGGTTGGAATAACCACCGACGACCGCAATGGCCCACGCACAATGGTCCACTTGAAGGACTAAGTGTGGAAACCAAACCCGTAACATAGAACATAGAGGGCTAAAGAAAAATTGCCAATCGTAAAATCGATTTTTCATAAGATTGGCAAGACTTAGAATATAAAAGTAATATATAACTACATGACACAATACATACATTTGTTATACACACACATTGTTTTGTTTCTTCACCTATCCCTATTATCTCAATATTAACGATCATTGGATCATTCCAAATGACAATTTCTTTTCGAACGTGTAACAGAGACAGGTATATTTTCTTCACGACACACTTCACGGGAATCCATATCCATTGGGGATAAAAAGAAGCCCTACTTTTATACTCGTGACGTGAGTTTTCAACGTTTCTTTGTTATCTTTTGGTTCATTGAGACAATAAACACGTACTAAAGAGATTCAAAATGTTATTTAACACCTCCAGAGGGCTCAGTTTCAAAAGAATTTAAAATACATATACCATACATGTGGGACTTCATGTCTAACAATGGTTGTGTAAATTAAATAGCATAACATCAAACTTGTTTTCCCGAAAGGGGGAGGTAGAGGTGAATAGTCGTAGTATACCCACATTTCGCTAGTTATGTTGTAAGAGGGGGCGAGTCATACCTAAGTGGCAGTGGGCAGGGAACAATGCTCGCAGAACAGATGGCCGTTGGGGCTGAAAGGTTCTGGAGTGGCGACCGCGTACCGGAAGAAGTAGCGTTGAAAGGCCTTCCAAAAGGTGAATTGATAACCTTGTGAAGGCCACAGAAATGCGCTGAATGCGGGAAGCACAGAACCGGTCGAAGTGGCGGTGCTTGGGAGGGGCCTCTGTCCATATGATGATGATGATGAGGGTGCGAGCCTACTGCCATTACCCTGGATTTTCTGTCTTTTCTAACGTAAAACCACTTTTCGTCTAGGAATTAGAAACTAACACTCAGTATTCACGCTTGCAACCACCAAATAGACCAACAAGTCAACTGAAATATTAACCTGGTAAGTATCCAATAGAGTAACAAGGCCAAACCAACATAGCTATGGCAGTTTTTTTGGTGTGGTGGTTGTGGTTATCTTATTAATGAGTTGGTCACGCGAATATCAGTAGGACATGAAAGCATTCGGGGTGAACATCGGCCTTCAAACACAGTGGGGAGGGGTAATAAATAGCTCTGACGTCACACACACAAAATAGACAGGTACAGACAGAAGGCCTTTTCCATGCAAAGAGCGAAAACAGTTGCAAGCATACATAGACTTTACGTATGGAGGCCTTAGGTAGGACATTCCCGATCGACTAAACCCATTAGTAGGTCATTGCGATGTAACTCACGCGGTAACCTAAGGTGACTGAAACTTGTATTTTATAACAATGAAATAAGTTACATTGCAATGACTCACAATTTCTTTACGTCATTAAACGAATGCCAGTCGTGAGTGCTGTTACACTCGCTGTACGGGACCCGTATTTAAAGTGCGCGCGCGTTTTCGCTCGTTGTATGGAGCCGACCATAGATATGCTGATACCGCAAAAATAGTACAGTCACTGTGATATATGAAAACAAAAATAACGTAGTAAAAGCAATATTTTTTTTATAATTTGTGTTTCATGATTTTTAAAACAATCACAGTAAAATACTTGTACTTGTATATTACGTTAAGTGATTGTATGATTTATAAAGTGTTTAGTTTGGCTTCGGTTTTTACTAGAAACCACGGCACTATTAAATGTTTTCATGATCGCGGTCAAAGGCGCACTAGTTCGCTGAAACGGCCATTTGTCTGTGACATGAGCATTTTGAACACGACGCGTGGACATAGCTACACCTCCTTGCCACTTCTCCTGTTTTTTATATTTCTGTAGAGCCGAACTTCTGTACCTTTTTACTTTGTGGCTTTAACGTCACACAGTTCTAAATGGGACACACATGTCGCAAACACGCTCGCATTCAATTCGTACGTGCATTGTTTAATGGAAACTGTTATTAATGTTCTAATTAGTTTACTCTTAGAACTAATTATGAATTTAAACAGCGGTTTTAAACTGCGTCGTGTTTTAATGACATACCAGTTATCAAATTGGCATCTACTTTCTGTGTCCAATTATGAAAAAAAGAAACATGAACATTAATTTACCTACTGGTTTACGTCACAATTAATAAGGTGCCCTACTCTTGTAATTGGAAAATGGAAAGATTTTATGAAAAATATTCGAAACAAAATGAGTGCTATAAAGCTTCCGAAAAACACAATTAACTTCCAGCGATCTGTGGTTGACTGTAATACTAACTAAGCTGTGTTAAAATGAATTACCGAAAAATTAATACAAAATTAACCGTCAAAAAAGTTGTATTTAACAAACAAACATGAAGCTTATTCACATTATAACTCTACGAAAAGCCACGCTACCCCGACCAAACAGGTTAGGTTAGGATAGGTTAGAACTCCCCCCCGGTGGGTTCCCGCATTGTCGAGGCGGGGGGGCTCAGTAGCCGTGGTGGATTGGGCCACGGTGAAGCTAAGAGGAACCCGAGGAGCGGCCGCTCGTCTAGGCTGTGCGGAAAAGCCGACGACGTAGCGGCCGGCGGGTAGGTCGCGGTGCCGCTTGGGCGACATCGCAGCCTACCTGAGGCGGGCCGCGATGTCCCCCGTGTGGGAGACATTGCGGCTGAGGATTAGAGGCCGCGGCGGGGGAGGAGTGTCGGTGTTACGTTGCCGCTCTCCCTACCTTCCGCGGCCTTGACGGGGCCGCCACCGTTCGATGGCGGACGCGGTGGGGCCGCAGGGGAGGAGGAGTGTCGGTGTGTCGTTGCCGCTCTCCCTATCCTCTGCGGCCGTAGCCCCCCATCCTGGGGGGCATGCGGGGCCTGCCAATTAGGCGGGCGTGGGGGCCAGCAGGCAGCGGGTGCGGGGGCACCGTTGCCTGCATTGCACAGGCCTCCACCAGTGTTGGACGGGAATGGCTAGGTGCTCCCGGCCATTCCCGTAGCCCCCCAATGTGGGGGGCATGCGGGGCCCGCCATATCATCTAGGCGGGCATGCGCCGGGAGGGCTATGGAGGTAAAGGCTATGCCTATTCCCGTGGCCCTCCCATCACGGCGAATGAGGGAACACCGCTGAGTTTTAGTGGGTATACTGTCATTCCGACAGGGAGTCCCACATACCCCGTCTCGTCCCCCGTGAGGCGGGCATGCATAAAGCATTTCTCAGCGACAAAAAAAAAAAAAAAAAAAAAAAAAAAAAAAAGGATAGGTTAGAACTGTTAGAAGTATGACCAAACGCGCGCGAGCCGAGAGAGCGCTACTTTCAAATTCTTCGGGTGCGAAGGCCTGTTGATGTCATATTTTGAGTATGCTCATATTTTAATATTTTTTTTCGGAGCTTTTTTTGTACCCCAATTTTTTAAACAATAAAATAACACTCGGAATATGTTTGATGGCAAATATTGTGTTATACATACATTCAAAATATGCTAAAAGACCTCAAAGTAAGATGCATTGGTGCATATTGAAACCAGAACACATACGGCAAAGCAAAGAAAGTAATGAGTTTTAAAATACAATCCTCATATGGGTGAAGTTGGACTCGAAAACCGCTCGACATCGAAAAGTATGATATGAAATATTTTTGTTTATGAAATTGGGTTATATGACTTTCAGCTATGAGCTTTCATTATTGGTGGAACCTTTTGAAAGAAAGAAAATAAATTTATTTGCAGCAGAGAAAGAACACAAACACAAAAGAGGTCTGCCCGGCTTGGGCGGAGCACCCCCGCGTCCTAATGCGGCGATCGGCGGCGCCGATCTCTCGCGTCAGGCCCTGTTTCAGGCCTTGGTACGGAGCGAGAGTGCATGGGAAGTCGTCACCTCCTTCTGCGAAGCAGTAATGCTCGCGAAGGAGGAGTCGGAGCGCGTGAGGGAGAGGCAATCTCTGCGCCCTTACGCCCCTAGTCGCCACAGGAGATGCACTGGACGTCGGGAGTCAGCAACCGACTCCGGGCCACAGTAGGCGTGGGCTTGCGGGCGGCGAGCAATGGGCAGCTCGCCGCCCGGTACGGACCAGGCCCGGGTCGACGGCGCGTTGTGTTCCACGCGCGCCTCAAAGAGATGTCAGCACGAACTGACTAGGGCCGATGCCTGCCAGGGCCGCGGGTTGTTCGAAAGAATCAAATCAAATCAAATCAAAAGTCATTTATTCAAATTAGGCTGAGAATCAGCACTTTTTGAACGTCAAAATTACAAAAGACAGTCCCCCAAAAACGCCCGCCCTTCACCACTTCCTAGTGCTATCGCTGGGAAGAAGAAGTGGCGCAACAAACTCCCCAGCAGCACAGCTGTCTGTTCAATTTAAAAAAATACTTGATTGTATACAATACTAGGTGCTTATGTTCGGTAATTAACATTACAAAGCCAGAACATAAAATTTAATTATTTGCCATAATATGTCAGCTAGCCACGCCAATATACCAACAAATATAATAAAAACTATACGTACTCAAGCTAAAAAATAATTAATTAAAATGTAAATAAAAAAACTTACTAGCCAAATAAAAGCCTCCAGGCATAAAGGGCGTGACAGCTTACACATTTATGCATTGCTGGGTTCTAAGACCTGGCAGTAAGCTAATTCTGGAGAAGGAACATAAACATTGTCTTGCGTTAAACTAGGGTGACCAACTATTCTTATCGTCTAAGTAGTCGTTGATGGAATAGTATGCCTTTGAACAAAGGTTGGATTTTAGTTGAGCTTTAAACGCATTAAAAGGCAAGTCTAGAAAAGAAGGGGGTATCTTGTTATAAAAGGTTATACCAAGCCCAACAAATGAGTTATGAACCTTATGAAGCCGGTGAAAGGGGGCACGTAGTTTGTCCTCATTTCTAGTGTTAACACTGTGAATATCAAAGAGATACCGTGGCCTCTAGAATAGGCAACTGAAGGAACACGGGTGTGTTTTAGCCAGTAAAAGTCTGACACGCACTCCCGCTCCGCCCAGAGCGGGAGACGTCATTTGATGATTACCTAATTATCGATTAAAAAACACACACAAACTCACACCTTCTTCCCACGGCGGTAGGTAGAAACTACAGAATCCTTACATACACCTTTTGATAAAAAAGTGACCTCAAAAAAAATAAAAAGAATTAATAAGCTAACTAACTAACCAAGCAGCCATTGAATAATCGGCTTATTGCTAGCTTCTGCCGGCGACTGCGTTCGCGTGGTCGCAAGACACCACAATATTCTAAAATAACTTTGCTAGCGACTCCCACGCCAGGATTTTAAACCGATTGGTACGTCGTCATTGTTTTAACGTTGACACAAGAAAAATTGGTTGTTCAATTTTCCTTAGAAAAATATTTTTTAGAAAAAAAAAGAAACCAAAATAATTTGAGGTTAAATTCGTATTTTTTGCATTACAGTGCAACCTTAATATAACGTACCTCAATATAACGAATTCCTCGATTTAACGAATTCTTTGAATTGTCCATAAGAATGTAAAATATACCTTTCCATTGCGAAGATTTTTGGCGAACAACCTCTTTATAACGAATTTTCAAGTATCAAAAAAAGTGTCAACCTCTAATTAACGAAGTCAACCCAAAAAACTTTATATAACTTTCCCAATAGCATGTGATTCAGTCGCGACAGGTTTAGACACGTTTTTACCTCTTTATAACAAATTTTAGACTCAGTGTAACGAATTACTTGATATAACGAATATTTACTTGTTCCCTTCTGATTTGTTATATCAAGGTTGCACTGTATACCTAAGTATATTTTGGGCATCAGAATCGTTCCCAGATCTCATAGCAATTACTTTTTTCTAAAACATTCAATAACGGTACAGTTATAAGTTTGCTACTATTTTATTACATGTATAGATTAAAAGGAACATGTCTCTATATGCTTAGTGCTATATTGATACTGACATAATGTTATTGCTTTCAACACAGGTATATTTTCTACAGCAAACATCACATCACATCATATTAACATCTTGACTGAGCAAACATGATGCACGTTTGATTTGCGTACATAATAATGTGGATTGGACACGACAGGAGGTCCCTATATATACAGCATATTGTTCAAGAAAAAATGGTGCCTCAGTTAGAAGGGGCTCGTGGCCAAATAGTAACAGCAGCACGGGTACGATCTTCAAGGTTAAGCACCGCTTGCCGTAGTCGGCTCGGCTCGATATGTAGGTAATGGATGGGTTACCATCTTTTACCTACATATCGAGCCCCTACGCGCTTCGGAAAGTCCCGCGTAGTCAGAAGCCCGAAAGTTTGAAAACCAGTCTTACTAAGGGGTTATCGTGTTACCCAGTAACTGGGTTTTGGACGTCCGATAGCTGCATCCAGTTATACTGGAAGCCAACCCTAATGTACTTTGGAAAATGCTAGGCAGTACCTTCTCAGTTAAGTAACTACAATTTAACTGCAGGTTACCCCTAACCCTACGACCCGATACATGGTTTACCCCAATTTTGTGACGAACTGTTATTTGTAATCGATTGTGGGTGTAATATGATTTATCATCGATTGTCATTCGAGAAATAAACTCTCCAAACCATAATAGCAGCTACACATTTAATCGATCATATAGTTGTCGAACAATGACGTTGACTGTGTTGAATCGACGGCTCGATATGAATTCGGCGAGTACTCACAAACTTTAGATCGGTAAAGCATGTTCTAGAAATACCAAAAAGTTAAAACAAAAAAAAAGCTACCACGTCTAAGTTATCCATTTAGTCTCTCGTGGTCTAAGTGAAAGCTATAAAGTTAACAAAGTTGAGAAAAAAAAACAGTTCACCTGAATACTTAAACACTGTAAACTTTTTAATTAACAAGTGTGGCACATCACAGTTTTGTAGCATGTTGAACTTAAAACATACACCACCACCTGTTTTGTTGAGTAGGGAGAACAAGTGGAAAATGTACTAAAATCTAGTTTTTACTTTTTGCCAGACATTTCATTATGTCAGGAGTGATGGGTAATAAGTAACTTTGTATTTGCGGTTTTACTCACCGGTTAAGATGTTTTCCTACAACTTGTTTTCGCAAATATACCTAAATTCTTTAAGTGTTTTGATAAAATGATGATTAATAAATGATTATTGACTGTTGCTCGCGACTTCGTCTACAACCCGGGTGAAAATTTCTCCAGGTCATGTTCCACCTATGTGTCAAATTTAAGTCAAATATATTCAGCCGTTTTAGCGTGAAAGCGTGACAAACAAACTAACACACTTCCGCATTTATAGGGATTAAAATTATCATTCTATGAAAATATGCGATGAATATCAAAAAAGAAGCGGTAACGTGATGTTTTTTTTTTATAAAATCCACAAAGCTATTTGATTTTCGTGTTTCATGTTACCTTTTTGTAAAGGTTGAGGATTGTTTAACCCACTTTCAGATGGGTCAACTTGAGTGTCGTATGTGTAACGTATTCAGTGACTTTCAGCGACAGTGTGGTAATAAAATATTCAGAAGACATCAGACTTTTAATTCGTCTTCAGTTTTTAGAGAATTTATGTTATTTTTTGGAAATAGGCGGACTTTACACTTCATTGGCTATCTAACAAAAGGTGAAATATGTAAGACTTTTACTGTTGGGCTAACTTTGAAAAAGTGAAAAAATCATCTGCTGGCTGTGTGTAAGCCTACCGACTAACTAATAACACTGAAGCTTACACTGTTTGTGCTAATAACACGTTTGAAATTATTATTATATTTAAATTTATTTATTCAATTATTAACATTAACTCACATAAAGTCTGCCAAACTGCATAACAGTTTGTTGGCAGTTGTTTTTGTCTAACAATAGATTATACATTTAATTCAAAAAAATAATGTGCTTGTGTAAATAACTTAATTATGCTAAGAAAATAAACTATTTATAATAAATATGCAGTCAAGATCAAAACTCTCACATTTTACAAATTTTCGCCAACGTGAGGTTTGTTACAAACCTATCTGACTACCCCTGAGAAGAAACGGCGGAACACACTAACCTACTCTACTAGTAAATTCCGGGCTTACTGCACCGTTGCTGCATCATTCATTTTCCCTACAATGTACGTCAATCAATAATATTATATTTGCTTCTTTTGTTACCCTCTTTCTACATAACCTGTATTCAGCAGACCAGCAGCTTACAGCAAGAGAGCGAACCTTTTATAAAAGTAAAACGTTCTCAGTTTTAAACTAAATATTATACTGTAAAAGCTAGTAAAAAAAATATGAAATTAGGTTTCAGAAAATGAACGTGATTTTTTCATTAAACAAGTAGGTACCTGTGTATTGGTTTTGAATTTTAATATTAAAACATGTTGACTTGACTTTAATTTAAAACTTTTATGAAAGAAAGAAAATACGTTTATTGGCGGTAAATTTGAGGCATAAAAAGAACAAGAACACAAAAAGTTGGGGAAAAACTTGCGTCACATCCACGCAAACGGCCACCGCATAATGCGAAGACCTTATACGAGACAGAGCCCCAGCGCTGGTGCTTCCCATTATTTTTGGAAAATGGTACGAGTTGTTGTTTTGTCCTAAACACCACAGTTTCCAGGCAAATAAATACCGACACAATAAATTGTATTCATCAGATTCTACGAAATCAAAGCGTTGCGTTTTACATAACTTGGAACCACATGTTTAACCGGTACACGCATATATTCATTTGGATATTCGTGCAAAGGCTACAAAACTCATTCGGCCAAATGACGCGTCATTCGATTTATCTCGATACAGGATGTTAATTGGTATAAAAAAAAAATCGAATTTGAAATGGAATGGGACGTCCCGAAAAATACGCATTTGCCGAATGGCTATCCAATTTACTTACGTAAATGATTTTTAATAAATGTGTTTTTGCACCGGTTCGAATATTAGAAATACAAATAAATAATTCAATGCGGTTATAAGGGTTAGCTGAAGGCTATCAGAAGTTCTTTCCTTAATCAACAACAAACACTGCGAAACTTAAACAATGACTGCGGGCAGGGCGGTAGTTATACACAAAATAGTTAACATACGCTACTAGGGACTTAAGTTCTGAGCCTCTATTTCGTTGAAATTCGTATTCTATTCGAACTTTCAAGATAATAGTGGATATGACCTTCATTTGTGTCTCTCAGCGATAAGACGAAGGACGTGGAAACTCATTTACTTGCGGAGGGCAACTTCGATTTATTCATCTATTCATACTAGTACGAGCCTGTTTACTAAAGATACCAATAACTTTTTTATACGAAATAAAGGGTAGGCCTTGACTTACTTTTGACTTACTTTGGCACTCCTCATTCGATTAGTTTGCGTTTGTGTCGTTATTCCGGAGTATTTAATGGGTGAACAGGGTGATTAATTAGGATACGAATCAGACCCAACTTTCCGATAGCAGCTTCAAGCTATTAAATGGACAAACTAATAAATAGACTTCATGGTTGTGTTGTTATAAGAACTCAGGGTTAACGGCAAGTTTTAAGTCTAAAGTCACTTAAGTAGACTTTACTCCTTATTAAATTCAACCCTCTCATAAGAGTCAGCAGATTTTTTAGTACGACAATCGTTCACTAGAATTTGATAGCGGAGCATAGTATGAGCATCAAACCAAATTTATTCCACGCCAGCAACTGTCTCAAAAAATATAAGTCAAAAGATTTACGATTTGGTTTTATTCTCTCTTAACTCCGTTTCGTTGGGAAAATAAAACTATATTTTCTTTGGATAGAAAGAAAATTATATCTTCCGTATAAAAAAATAGATTAAGTTACACGTAAACAAAGCCGCGGGCAAACCCGGTAAAGGGACCGGAATCCCACTGTCGTAAGTATACAATTTATGAATAAAAAGCGCGAGTCGGACTCACGCACCGAGGGCTCCGTACAAATTTGTAGGTTTGTATTTTTTTTCTTTTGTAATGTAACTACAAATTTACGATTTTCGGATTTTTTCCTTTATTTGTGCAACATAACATTGCTTCTTGCCAAAGTTCATGATTTCGGAACATAAACGTATCTTTTGATTGCGTTGACTTAGCAATTTATTTTTTTTTACTGCTTCAAGGGATTGCAGCTGATTATTTGATATTAATTTCTACTTGATCACTCCACGCGTTCCTGAGAAAAAGGGTATTGATTGACGGACGGACAGACGGACAACGAAGTGATCTTATAAGGGTTCCGTTTTTCCTCTTGAGGTACGGAACCCTAAAAATATATATAAGGCAATGTGTGTTTTCCCATTAACGGGGAGGGTGAAGGGACTTGAGAATAATTTATTGCCCCACCTGTAGCCAGGTCCGAATAAAGCCGGCTTTAATAACTAATCGCTCGTGAAATTAATATGATAACTTTGAGAAATATACTCAACTTTATTGTAGCTAGTTAAATTAAGTTTCTGGTTATCAGGCTCGGCTTATAGAGTTTGTTACAGTTTATGGATGTTTAACGAGACTATATTTTATAATAATTAATACACCCGTGGCTAAGTAGTTGTTACTTAGCCACAGGACCCTTCGCGCAGGTCGATTGATCAAGCTACGCTTGCAGTGGTTGGACCGTGGATGGGTGACCATATTTACATACCGAGACCCCTCCGTGCTTCGGAAAGCACGTTAAGCCGTTGGTCCCGGCTGTCGTTCGTAGATCTTTGACAGTCGTTACGGGTAGTCAGAAGCCCGAAAGTCTGACAGTCAGTCTTACCAAGAAGTAAGGGGTATCGTATCACCCAGTAACTGGGTTGTGGAGGTCAGATGTATTTTCTTTCTTTCTCTTTCTTTCTTTCAGATAGGTAGTCACTCCATATAAAATGCTGGTCAGCTGCATCCGGTTAGACTGGAAGTCGACCCTAGCATAGTTGCGAAAAGGCTAGGCAGATGATGATATTTTATAATAATTGCTTCTTTATAAAAGTTTGTGGCGGGGTTATTAAGAAACATAATAAACATTGGTGCATGACTTTCTTCAGAACCCATCGCTCTAAATCTATCAATTTCTACAAGAGCTTCGTCGAACTACTTAATGTTAATCAATCAGCAACGCGGACGGTATTGTGTTCCCAACATGATTAATTATTGTAATCTAAACCTTACTGTGTAGTACAGTTTCTCATCCAATGCAATTACTACGAAGACCTCTACAATCATTTAGCACCGACCACTTATGGCCGATTCCTATAATTTACGTACCGTTATCTTTACCAATAATGAAGCAAATACCTCATAGCTTTGCATAGTGGACCCTCCGATATGGAAGTAGCTGTCACGGGTAAAATTACCTCACGAATCCATTAATATTCCAAGTTTGACAAAAAAACGAATGCTACCATTGGTAAGCAAAACAATTCGTTTTTGTTTATGAAGCATTAGTCCACAAACACACAATTTTTCAGATATAAAAGCACTTAAATTCCGTTAAAATTTCACCTCGACACCGATTTTCTGTTTTAGGTATGTATGTATCTTCTAGTTCAATAATATTAATAGGTCAGCTGCTCATTCATCATCGTCATTCACAGCCCGACTTCACCCACTGATTGGCAGAAGAAAAGAGAGGCCTTCTTTTCTTGTGCCAATCACCACGCTCCTGAGCCAGACTCATCGAGGTTTAGCCCACGATGCCAACAATGTCATCTGCCCATCTCACCGCCGGACAACCGACATTTTGCCTTCCAGTCCTTGGACGTCTCTCTGTCACAGCCTTACTCCACCTGTCATCACTGCACCCAACTCCATTTGAGTTCAACACTACGTTTTCCGACACCGAAGACCTTCGTACATCTTCGTATCTCGATGTTTGCTGTCCATTAGTACCTTTGTATCTACATTTATGTCACATGTTATGGTACTACTTAAAACATCGATAATATGTAATATTATGTCCATATAGTGACAATCAGTCCTGAAGCTCAATCCAATGTTTCTCGAGTTTTTCCTCATTTCCTACAAACAGGAAAGTAAAGTTTTTTTTCGTATGATTTAGATGTAAACCTTTGGGACATGTACCTATTAGGCCTTGATCATCATTTTTCGAACATAGAAATAATTGTTAGTTTTAGGTAGGTACCTATATCTTACGGTTACGATAGCAGTAATGCGACGCGACTTTACTAAATAAACGAGGCTTAACTGTACCTAAAAATAAGAGTGCTAATTAAGTCCATTCCAAGGTTGCCTGGAAGAGATCGCAGAAAGCGATAACGCCGCTGTTGCCATTTGCAATGGCGCCATTTATGATAAATGATTTTATTTTGTAAGTACATAGGTTTGTACAAACACTTTTACAAGTAAAACATATTTTAAAAACTAGATGAGGCCGAAAAAAACTCAGAGGTCATCGTCTCTTTTAAAGTCCAGACATAATCTTGGTCAGATCATATGAAGACCATGTAGATCGATGTCTGAGATGGTCTTTTGAGGAAAAAACCACACATATTGAGAGGACCTGTCCAGTCAGTGCACGCAATTTTGTAGTGTTTGATGTATTTTTGTTGTATACAATAAAGTATATATATATAAATAAATAATTTTGTAATCTGCTGTAAATTCTACATGGGTGCATTCCTGATCTAAAACTGATTTGATTATGTCATATGGAGGAGCCCATGTGTCCAAAATAAATAAGTTATGACCATTCCCCCCATAATCCTCGAAACAGATTTAAAGCTAACCTCTAACCTACAGATGTACCCAATCGTAAAACAAACTAAAACATTTTCCAATATTTGGACGCATTTATCCTCTGGTCGTGAATTAAGGACTAATCCACAGTTTTATTAATAACGTCGACATTATAGTTGCCTAGGCTATAATCCTCTGATTGATTGCCCGAGGGAGCAAGAATTATTCAATGTCGCCTTGCGGGTTATGATAGACACTTAACACGTTTTTGCTTGTTCATTCTGCTTTTGTTGATAAGCTGGCTTGTTCTTTGTTGTAGTAGGAGGATATTTATTAATATTGAAGTATATTTTGAAGGGTTTATAAACTGGAGAGACAGGCAGAGAAGGTGTACGCTGCCGTGATATATCTATAATGCCGTAATCTACCAAAGCCGTTGTTTTGAATAACATGCAAAAACCGCGGCAAAAATTTAAACCGATGTAACTTTTCAACGACAACACCTATTTGAGACTTTGAGGTACCAAAACGTAGATCAAGTTAAATACTTTGGAATGACTCCCCTCACACATCGGAAATATAATTTAATTTCATGAAAAAACGTTTATTGCGTTTTAGTTTATCATCGGTGTTGCCGGAATCCTATGGGTCATCGACTAAAATGCCGCTACGTATAGCGTAACGGCATTTTAGTATATCTATTTCATAGCAAAATATTGTCTGTTAAAATGCTAAAAAAAATCTCTTCAATGAATAACTAAAACGTCGTTATAGCACATACCGTCTATTTAGCTTAATATTATGTAATATGGAACTGACTCATGTTAAACTTTAGTGCGTTTAACGGTACTTTACTGCTTTTAAGTCTGGTAACCTCCAGATGCATTTAAATTTAAGGGAAAAACTTGAATCATTTCTAAGCTTAAACGCGGTTAAATTAAAAACCTTATAGTTTAACGGCATTATAGCGCAACAGTATCAAAAAATAGTGAACCAATAATATTGTACAAAATGAATTAAAGTTATTAAAAATAAAGACATTTTTTTAATACAAGTCATTGTTTTAAAAATTACTTTATTTTTACTTTATTTCTTTAATGGTTTTCAAAATAGAGTATCTTTTTGCTTAAACTTATAACTTTGACAAAATTTCACTTAAACTAGATTTCTTACGACAAGTAGCACCAATTGAGTTTCTACGTCTTCGCTCCAAATTAAAATTCTTTGGAACTCCATAATCCACAAGCAATATGGAATGGTAATTGCCATCATCGGTATTCCTACGTTTGCGTTGACATGATCGCTCGGGAGTAGTTTTCTCACAGCAAGTAGCACCAGTTGACTCTCGACGTCTTCGCTCCAAATTTTGTATTTTGTTTTTAGAAGGAGTTAAAGTATTTGTGACATCAGTTGACAATCTTGTTTGCAGCCTGTACTTCTTTGTTGTTCTTTTCCTGTCACACACATCAGACATGGGGCTTTTTGAAGAATCGGATGGACAGTAATCTTTGTCAATAACGGAGTCGTCTGAATCAAAATCAGGTGGACTATTTTCACACGTTCCTTTCGTATTCAATTGGATTTCTTTATCAAGCGGAGAATCATCTGGTGGCATTAATTCGTTGCATGTTAAATCTACTTCGATGGGTGTGTTGACGACATGCTTTGTAATAGTTTGATGGAGTGTACTTTCGTTGAATAGAGGCTCTAATGTACTTAAACTCAAAAAATCATCCGAATAATATTTTTGTGTCTCGCAGAATGTGAAACTCACCATCTATGAAAACATCATGTACGTAAGAAAAAATTTAAATCTATTTAACACAAGAGGTGAAAGACACAACTATAGGACTAGAAATAGGGACCAATTAGTTCAAACAGGTTTCAGACTGGCTAAAGTAGACTCAACCTTCATGGGGTACTGTTTAAAATGTTACAATAAAATTCCTCCCCACATACTCCAACTGAATGAAACGAAATTTAAATCTTGTATTAAACGCACACTATGTAGCCAAGCATATTATAAGTTAGGGGATTACATCGCTGACAAAAATGCTTGGCTCAATGCTGGTCCAGCTCCACAGGGGCGCTTAAACTAATTAGCATTCG
Organism: Apamea crenata; assembly: GCA_949629185.1. Taxonomy (NCBI): domain Eukaryota; kingdom Metazoa; phylum Arthropoda; class Insecta; order Lepidoptera; family Noctuidae; genus Apamea; species Apamea crenata. Next base: position 8,161,982 of record OX451360.1, on the reverse strand, counting down.
GAAACATTGTTGGAGCTGATGAACATTTTTGAAGAGGACACATTGGAAGAAAACTATATTTGCATTGTATAAACTCAATTGTTTATTATTTTATAATTGCATAGCATACGTGTGAGCACTATGTACTTTCTATAAAGCTACCATTTACTGGGTACGTCTTTCATTGACTTGAATGTGCCCTGGCGGCTGAGAGTATGTCATGCTCACTCTAATGTCTCGCTGGTGGTGGCGTGTGTGTTGGATCATTAAGTTCCCTTCAAAATGGTTGAGCTGAATGGTGCTGATCCATACGTCATGTTCGTGAACGGGCGCCGTCAGTAGGGACTGGTCATCTCTTAGCCGCCACGGCTTATAGTAATTTTTAATTTTTGAATTGTTTTTATGTTTTCTATAACGGACGCTTCAAACGTGCACGTCTTTCTACATCGTTCTCACATGGTTAATTTCAACACGAATGATGTAATCAAATATTTTGTAACAATTTTATGATTTAAAAGAATGCCCATGGAGTTTCTTGCCCGTTCTTCTCCATAGGTGCCTACGCTTTGGAATGGGCAACTGGCTTCATCTTTCTGACTGACCGACCCTTTAACAATCCAAAAGTGCCTGTAATTGGTTAAGTTGAATTAAATGATTTGAGTTTGAGTTTGTGTCAAAAATGCTGCTATTGGTCATCGAATAAGGCGCTGCGTAAATACTGTCAACATAGTCAGTCGGACCAGGCTCAGGTTTACTACTATTTCTTGTCTCGAAGTGTTTGTTTGGTGATAGCTCAATTATAGAAGTACTTACAGGTTTTTCTTTATCCATGTCTAAAATGCTTTTGTCTTGTTTGGAAAGTTCAGTCTCAGATTTACTACCATTTTTTGTCTTTAAGTTTTTGTTTCGTGACAGCTTAGAAGCAGTCAAAGAAGTTTTTCCTTAACCATATCTAAAATACTTTTCGCTCTGCTGGAAACGGCAGTATTTCTGTAACAAGAAAATAAAATACTGAGTGTGTGTAGGTATTAAATACACAAAAAATATGAATAGTTTGAGCGTGAAGGAGTAATAAACATATAAACACACACACACTCACACACTCACAAACTTTCGACTTTATAATATTAGTGTGATTAGTAGGATTCACTGGCAAACAAATTATTTTGTATGTTTATTTCAATAAAAAGCGCACATGTAAAGTAGGTAGGTGCCTATTTTAAAAATGAACACAAAATTATTCCGAGCTAAAGAAAGTAAAAACTAACTTACCTGTGACGGTTCGCCATAATTATAAAATTGGCGGGAACAAACCCGGAGCGACACACGTCCTCACCCAATATACTGTATAATCTATGTCCTCACCCAACAAGCGCCTGCCGTGCGATGCACTAGTTTCACCCCCGACCCCTCTGCGTCTGATCTCGGATCGCGATCGTTACGTCGGCGTCGGTTAGCCTCTGCCCCCTGCCCCGCGCGAGATCAGGTAACGGCTTTGTTGTGTATTAGTGTGAGATAACGTATTTTTAGTCTACTAATGACGGACAATTAATTTTTGTTTAGTTTTGGAAATGCCGCCACTGGCTTATAACATACGTAAAGTCAAAATATAAAGATGTCAAATATTAATCTGTAATGCCGTTAAACGTCCTTAACCACATGTATGTCTAGCATTTTCAATTAACGACGTTATAGGTTAACAAAAGTAAAGTTCTATAATAAAAAAAGAATAACAATAAAACAGTTAAAGTACCTTTACCGCTTTATAGTGTACAAAAGACTGTTAACGGCAATCAAGACAAGCAACTATATGAAAAACTTGTAATAAAAATATGAGTTAATGAACTTTAGCGGCTGTATAGACTCACAAAGTTACTTAATGACATTTTTGCTTATTTCACACGAGAAAAATATGTACTTAACGGCATTCTTAAAATTATTATTTCCAAAACTATTCAAGGTATTGAAAATTCGGAAACACAGATCGATAGATATTTTTTTTCTCATAATGATAGCATCAAAAGTTAAAAATTGACCAGATGTCGGATAACGGCATTTTAGTTATACCACGGCAGTACGGTTAAAAGTACGCAATCAGTGTGATGATTTGTATCACACCACAAAAGGTATTTATAAGGTAGCTGTGAGTGGAAAGGCCAGGAGGGGACGCCCTAGGTGGACATGTGAAATGACCTTATTGGTGATGTTCTTCAGAAAGGTCAGGTGCGTAATACTCGCAACTGGCGTGCGTGTGTGACCAGAGGGGCAATTCTCGTAATTTTAAGAACGTTCACAGTCTGAAGGCCAATTCTCGTAATTTAAAACGTTCAAAATCTAGTCGCAATCTCATCTCGGCGACAAACAAATGTCAAAACTTGTCAAAAATGTAGGGAAATTAGAGGTATTTTTGACAGAGACTAGGAGATCAGACTGTGAACGTTCTTAAAATTACTAGAATTGCACCTCAGGGCCCCAAGTCTGCTAATTTCAATGACATGTCCCACTATTACGATTCAATCGAGAGTCAATTATAATTCAATTATCATTGGAACAAAAGGCGTATTCTGCTAAAACTTAAATATGGTGTCAATTGAATTGTATTATAGAATCGTAATTGGATTGCAATGGTGTCAGTTGAATACTTCACGGTGTTGCTATCTACCGCTACACTGAATGAATGAATGAGTTATAATTTATTTTAAATAAATGTTTTTTTTCATTTCTGTAATTGAATTACGACTCATAATAAATATATTGTCTATAATGAAACGCCTTTTCGATAGAATAAGACCAAATGTTGTAAAAAACATCACTTATAATACGGGGAATGTGTTGCCAAAGTCAAAAATTTGATGCTGTCACGGAAATGTCACTTTCAATTCAACCAACTTGTCAAAATGTCAAGTGACGGTTAATTGTGTTTTCAATTTTCTTAGTAAGTACTCTTAAAAAGTTTTTAAAAGTTAAAAACGAGTAAGTATTTGCAAAATGACAAATTAAATACTTAAAATCTTTGTAAAAGTTAATTCAAATTCGTTGACTGCAATTATGACGAGGCAATAAACAGTTATATACTTACTTATTGTGTAACTCTTTTAGGCGGACTGACTGGTAATATGAGTGTCCTACAAATTGAAGGCCTATTAGACTTCCTGGAAGCGCAACCACTTTACTAACCTTCAAATTAGGTGATATTGCATCCTTACGCCCTTGTTGTTGAAGAAGTGGAGTTAACTTTTCACAAAGCGCCTTCGCTTGTTCTTTTCCGAGTCGGAACGTTTTGATAAATTCTGACTCAGGTAAATCACGAAACGGATCTACACTGAGCCTCATTGTAGCTCGGGATTTGCGACGTTGCCGAACCAATTCTAATGATCGCTGTCATCGACGGCGTTCATTAGAATTGGCTAAAGCCAAAATATGCCAACGTAAACTTGGTGATGGCCTCATTCTTATTTTAAATTACTAAAATTATACAACAATTTAAACGCTACGCGTAACGATCTATTGTTGTTGAATTGTACTTCAATGGTAAGATTGTCATTGAGAGACGATTCACATAAATGTCAAACAAACGTCAAATAACGAGCGGACTACCAATAATTGTTAGATCGAGACACAACTGTGACACGATTGAAGAGCAGAATAGCAAATTGTTCAATGGCGATTGAGTGGCAGTTCGATGATATGTCAATGGAACACCATTGGTCTTAAATAAGTAGTAGAATACCAAATGTGCCAAACTATTCAATCGAGATGCAATTGAGATTCAATTGAAGCATTTGTAAATTAGCAGACTTGGGGCCCAGATATATGAACGTAAACGAGACAAAAGGAGTATGAAAGTATCGTACCAGGTGGCGTTCTGTAGTCTCACCCCCATGGGAACAAGGCGTGATTGTATTTATGTATTTGTAGAGACGCACTAAATCTACAAGCCATTCGAGGAGTTCCAATAATATTGGACAGCTGAAAACTACAACCATTGAATAGAATAGAATACAACAGAATATTTATTTGGAAACATGGTGTTTACTAAGGTGTTCATAACATTACATAGTTCTACATGTCTCACCGTTTTAACGGTAAAATCAATTTAAAATTAAATGAAGTTATTACATACATTTTCAACTTACATTATTTACACTGAAACTGAGGCTGAAACTCGCTTTCAACAGAAAATACCCTGATTTAAGTGTGTTTCAGTCATATAGCAATCCAGTCTACATTAACTCCATTCTTTTTCCTAAAAAGGCAAAGTTTAACAGTAATAAAAAAAAACCTTTATTTCCGGTAAAACAGAAAAGTACAACTTTGAAGTAAAAGTTCATAATTAATGAGATTATTGTTGATTGAGTTACCTCTAGGTAAATAAACAAAATGAAAAGCATTTTCTTCAAAATATTATTTTATATTTACGACCTTAGTAATATTATTAACCTTACACCCCATTAGGTAGCATCCTCATCTCACCTTTTTTTGCTTTACCTTAATGTTGTAAAAGAACCATGTACTAGGCGAGCATATTTACTAGGAACTGTTTCTTTTAAAACTCTAAAGACTGTCTCGTTTAGGATTTTCGCCGTCTTGTTCACAACCGCGTGAAAACCAAGACACGTTGGTTGAGATTTGTGAACACTGAGAATCCGAACGTGTATTTACAAGCTTTTATGCTTTTGCAATTTTGATATATATTTCTTTCGGTGTGAGTAACTCAAAATTGAGCTTTGTTAGATATTTTATTTGTTTTTATTATATTTTACTTCTTCATCTGTGTGCCTTTTCCCAACTATGTTGGGGTCGGCTTCCAGTCTAACCGGATGCAGCTGAATACCAGTATTTGACATGTAGCGACTGCCTATCTGACGTCCACAACCAAATTACTGGATAATACGATACCCCTTGGTAAGACTGGTTGTCAGACTTTCGGGCTACTGACGACCCGTAACGACTGTCAAAGATCCGTGAATGACAGCCGGGACCAACGGCTTAACGTGCTTTCCGAAGCACGGAGGGGTTTTGGTATGTGAAGATGGTCACGCATACACGGACCAACCGCGTCAAGAGTAGCTTAACCTGATCGATCGACCTGTGCGGCTGTTAGTACTAAGCCACAAGCCCCACTTTTATATTTTACTTGCTCTACAAAAACCAACTTTGAAGCTACAACATAAAGGTTCACTCAATTACATTTTTTTAACTCTGATATGCTGCTTACCCTGCTGTTAATAAAACATCGCATTTTAAACATAAAAAAAGTGTTACGACTACTAAAAATTCAGTGCTCTCTTAAGAGCAATACGTAGGTTCCTAAGTTTGTTTCTGTTTTCAACGAAAAAAGCTAAATCTAATATTTATGTTATTTACACTGAAGTGCGGTGTTAGTACAGGAACAATCGAGCGGACTTCGGTAGTAAAACGTTGACCATGAACTGGCCTAACGTAGGACGAAGTTTTAATAGAATGAGAGACCAACTTATACTGGTTTAATAGCCACTGATGACACCCCACTATACTATGTATCAATCTTCCAAGTCTTTTCCCAACTATTTTGTGGTCGGTTTCTAGTTTAACAGGATTTAGCTGCTGAATATCAGTATTTTACAAGGAGCGACTGCCTACTGTACTATAAAAGATAAGAAAATAAAGCGCTCGTACTAAATGGCTGTGAGACCAGTAGTTTTCAAGCTACCAACACGGAAATAATCCAGGTAATGTTGGCACCACCGCTTCGTTTCTATGCATTAATGTCGCTGTTTTTTCAAGGATACTCGGAACTCTTTTTGTAACGACAGACTAGCATGAAATGCCACTAATTAGTTGCTTTCCCCAGAACTTTGAGATGTGTACCTTTTTCACCCTCGCAAGTATCTAATTACCGCTCAAGGGTAGCAGGATAAGCAGAGAAGCAAGTTTAGTTTATATTTTTAATGTGACTAAAATTGAATAAGAAATCTCTTGAATTAAATCATAATGAGGGTTGTAGGGTTGGTTATAAAGCAGGCAGTCTGTAATTTAGCGCAGTTTACAGTCTTAGAAAAGTACTTGTTAGAAGTTTTAGTAGAACGGTCTTTCCCACTGCATCATAATCAGCCTTTAATGTTAGCACTGTTGGGACACAGGCCTGCTCTCTGCTCATGTGATAACCCACCAAAGGGGCTCAGTGCGGGTTGGTGGTTGTCACCTGTCTTCAATTTTATTGGTTCTAGGACATGCCGGTTTCTTCACGATGTTTTCCTTCACCGTTTTTTGAGCCGTAGTGGTGAAATACAAATAGTCAATTGCCTCGTAAGTCGGGGGCGATACCTCTCGGCCACCACTGCTTCATAACTTTAAATTAAAAATTCCTACAAAAATACTGAAAAACAGAACAATAAACTCTAATGAAAACAAAAACGAAAAAAGTTCAACATTCGTGTGAATGAATACTAATAAAATTTCTGTGAGCTCATTCCATATGCATAAAACATGCTAACAATAGTCAAATAAACGGGATGATTTCCTTCATTCCAGATTAAATTCCATTGCACTCACTTTCATACTCGTATCGGAAAAATGTTCTACAATTCGTGTCACGAGTCGCGACTCGGAGAGCCGTATCCGCTATTGAATACCTACCGGAGTACCCGTAGTTAGACACCATTTTATTTTATTCCCTCTCAGACTGGGAAAAGAATATTTTTACTCTTTGTCGTCAGTAATTGAATTTCGTTAGTAAGTACTACCACGGTTTCGTGGTGAAATAAAGAGATTCCGAGCAATCTCATTGGGAAGTATTTGACGTTTATGAGGAGCTTTCTTTAAACGCAAGCTTTTGATGCTGGGTTTACCGGACTTAGTTGGGGCTGTTTATCATTTTTATGGACCGCCCCTTATTGTATTCAGTACTGTAAAGAAGACAGACTAGATACTAGAAGATCACTTCACAACACTTTAGTAAAATACAATGTAACTTGTTATTATTAAAAACCCAGCATATCTTAAGCTTTATGTAATGTACAAGTTCGATAAGTGACAACAATCCAGCTCTATTTAGACTCAGTTCCCATAAACAAAAAAAACGAATCGTTTTGCTTAACAATGGTAGCATTTTTATTGCCAAACCGGGATACAAATAGATTCGTGAGCTAATTTTATCTGTGATAGCTACTTCCTTAAGAGAGGATCTACTATGCGAAGCTATGAGGTCTTAGCTTCATTATTGGTAAAGATACAAGAGTCTCAATTTTAACCAATGACGGTTCTTAAATTATAGAAATTGGTCATTAGAGACTACCAATACTAAAAAATCATGAAACCAGCATTTATTCAAACGAAGATAGCAACTGACAACAAACGTACCCAGCAGATTTGTTTCCAAAGTAAACATGAGGCATGCGTCAAAAGTTACAATCTCTTCACATCGCCATCTCCGTAGCAGAGTCAACAGTGAAACGGGAGCGAAAACTTTTAACCTCGGCACGTTTCTTCCTTCGTCTTCCTACTTACTATTTAGCTATCCTCAAGCAAATACTGTTTTGAAGACTTCGCTCCAACTTACTACTAACTTGTTTTGGTAGTAAGTGGTTTCAATAACTTTCGAAGTGGTCTTGGCCCTTTAATCCGTTCTCATAAATGCAAAGGCCTCTCTGTATGTATGTTTGTTACGTTTACACGGACATACCACTGGACCGATTTAGTTGACGATGAGCATAGGGATAATTAGAGCCCTAAGGACGGACACAGGTATATATCTCTCGATACTAATAACCACCACCAGTCGGATTAAAAAAAATATTTTTCCATTAATTTGATAGCCCAATTCTTGAGGAAGGGTACAAACTATTTAACATCACGCTAGGACACTTAGGAGCCGAGCAAAAAAAAATAAGTCTGAGCGCCAAGCGAAAACGAAGTAGGTAATAGTGCGGGCAGGCGATGCGACGGGGTGGGTCAGGGTGCAAGAAATTTCACGCGGGCGAAGTCACGGGCAGAAGCTAGAGAGTACAACCTTGAAGGGGTGAAAATGGATGTCTAACTTTGTATGTAAAAATCCGGAATCTGGACGAATTCTTGAACAAAACGCTAGGAGATAGTAATTGAAAGTTGTGAATGAAACGGTACCTAATCTTCTGCCTAGTAGTTTCTGCTCCAAACTCAGTTAAACTAAGATTTGTTCTAAGTTAAATTGAGATTACAAGCCTAGTCTATAATCCAGTTAGAGTTGAAGCCAGATTGTTAATCACAAGTTATCAGCTTGTTAACAAGCCATTACCGGTAGGTATTACTCGGTAGTCCGTTGGATCGAACAATTAATTGGCTTGAACTTATATGTCTAAATTAAACTTGGGTTCGTGAACTCGTTCACATTTAATTACTGCTTGAAATCATTCCAGAACGAAGGTATTAAAGGAATAACAAAGAGAGTAATTTTAATAGATGATATATACAAGTTGTGGATATGCATGTGAACCATTTAATAGAGGCGAAAATGAAACCGAATCAATTCACTAAAATTACTAACGTTACTTTCATCATTTTCACCCTGCAATTATTTACACAGCACAAAACACTGTGAACGCTGGTGGCCCAGTGGTGACGGCCGTGACTTTAAAGTTGTAGGTCGAGGTTCGAACCCAAGTAGGCGTTTTACTTTGTGTAAATCATTTCATCACCACTGCTCTAAAAACGATGAAGGAAAAAATCATGAGGAAACCGGTATGCCCTAAAACCAAAATTTCATAAACATGTTATACCAACCAACCCGCACTGGGCCCGCGTGGTAGATTACAGCACACTACCTCGAAGAGGGGAGGCCTGTGTCCGAGCAGTGGGAACATTATAGGCTGTTTTTTTTCAGTTTACTATTTAGTAGATACCTAATTAAAAATACTTTTATATTATTTATTTGCCCTAAAAATATACCTAGCAATAAGTTCGGTAAAAGAGCTCGCGATTTTCAAATGGTGACGTAAACTTTCCCGCGCAATTATAACTTTTGACAGTGACAGAGTTCCAATTTAGAAGAAATTGTTCTAATTTTAGGAGACAGCCATTTACTTGGCAATTTGATACCTGAAGAACTGAGAATAAACGCATCCATAGCTATAGAAAAGGCTGCAATAATGATAAGAAAGCTATTTCGTTTATGTAAAGATAAAAATGCACAGGGCGCTTCGGTTGAAAGGGGTCGTTTTATTTATCAAAGGCAAATGTTCGATTAATCCTTTTTTATTCTCACACATTCTGCAAGATAAAGCGAACAATTCCAGATGAAACTACTAAAGAATTTGATACCTACATAATTTTAACATGACGTCATATGAGATTTCATATGACGTCATGTTATAATTATGTAGTCTGTGAAACAGAATTAATAAATTTAGTTTTCTTACATAAATTCCGTTTTACAAAATCCTCTGCCGTGTTTCAAGCTAAGCGTTTTTGGATAGCTAGCTTAATAGCTAGTCTCTTTAAAATAACTCGGTTTTCTTTCGTATAGCATCCAGCTACGTAACGTGTGAAATATTGCACTTCGCAAAAATGTTTAACGTTAAGGAGAGTTGCGAGTGTATTTACGTATTTTTCGCTTGCATGCTTTGAATTTTATTTGAAAATGTTGTATCTTTATGTGCTGTCGACTTCTGTTTTACTTTAGGAGATGGTTGGTTGGTTGCATCTATCAAGATCCGGTGTTTTAAAGGTCTTAGGTCGAATTTCACCAATTAAACTGAACGCGATCGGCACTTCGGAAGCACGTTCAAGAGCTGTCAGTGTCATCATTGTGGTGGAATATTGACACTGACAGATCTTGAACACGTTGTACATGTGCTAGGGGTTTGCCACCAGTTCTTTTGCAGGGCAGAAGTTGAAGTGCACTTCTTTTTTGTTCTATGACTAAGTACAATAAACAGTGCATTTCAACTTCTGCCCTGCTATAAGAGCTGGTGGTAAGACCCTGATCGCGTTCAGTTTCACATGCGAAATTCGCCCTTAAGTATTATAATATATTTCTAACATAAAGTAACGAAAAACTTCACAGAATCTTCCGCGTCACTAAGTCACTAGTATCTCCGGATACAAGTGCAAAATAATTTCGGGTTCTTTTCCTTACCCCAGATAATTTATTGCATTAAAAAAGTTCCAACAAGCTATATCCCAAAGCGCTAACAAGACAAAACAAATTGTCCAACGGGAATCGAACCCCGGCCGCCTTTTCCTGACATAAACGACTCTGCAATGAGAAATTGTGCAGAGTTCGTGTGGAATATCGTACAATTTTATGCGGTCGCCGGGAAACGCTGCATTTACATAAATATTCGTTTATCGGGACAACTCAGTGATTTAAGTGAAAATCTTGTTCGGTCTGCGAAAAAAAGGAAGGAAGACAATAAAGAAAAGGTTTAGGAAGCCTGCCTAGGATGAAATAATGGTGGCACGGCTGCGACATATGAAGGTAAATGTGTCATAAGAGAGGAGCCTAAACGATTTCATATAAAACTTTAATATAGTTTCGTAAAAATGATTATGTCAGAAATCCTTGTGATATTGAAAAATGTAGATGTGATTATTGAGTTTTATTTAACAGCCACGGGAGTATGAATTTGGAACAGGCTAGCCCAGGAAAGCAGAAAACTGACTAGATTGATCGATGACTTGAAGAAGGTATCTGGTGTGGACTGCATACAGAAGGTAACCTGGTAGAAGGCTTTGTCCATCGGTCAATTACGATAAGCAATCAATCAAGCAAGCATACTCTATCAATCACCTCGTCTACTTTGATAGATTGATAACAGAACAATCTATTTACCAGTAAATGAGTTTAATGTCAGCAAAATGCGACACCGAGGAGTGTTAAAACATTTCCGAGTATAGCCGCTCAGTCATATAATTGAATTAAAAACTTCACCTACTGGGAATTCTATTTCAGTTTCAACCACGTACAATGTATTACGCAGTGTTCTCGTATGTGACTAAGTTTATTTTTATGTATTTCTCGTAGATGTTGTATTGTTTCACTTTAGCTACACATTGCAGTATTTGTTTCTAATATCGGATTGTGCAAATCAAATGTTGGACATGACTGTACCGGGATTCTAAACATATTTAAACATCGTTCTCCTTCTCTCATTTTGAAAAGGTTGACATAAACAGAAAGAAGTTCCAACCCACACTGGGCCCGCATGGTGGATTACGGCCCATTCCCTCTCACAGAGAGGAGGCCTGTGTCCCAACAGTGGAAACGTTATAGGCTGATTATGCAATAAGCTGGTTTATTTAGGTTCAAGCGACCCTGAGTGTTGATAAAGTAAATATAACTAACAGTTACATATTAATATGAAGTAGTTTCAAGACAAATTGACTGACTGAGTTGACATTCAGCGCACAGCCGTACTCACTGAAAACAGATAGGTACATAGAAGGAAGCAATGTTCTTAAGAGTGTTCACAGTTGTACTTCTAAGAAAAGATTTCCCGAAACTCTTTCTGTGTCTGGGGATTGAAGTAAGTATGTATGCGACCGAAGTTGCAACACTGAGCAATAGCTAGTTTCATAAAAGTACCAATCTTTTTTCCTGTATTTGTCTCGCTCCACTCACCTCATATGACAAAAACGTGAGCATAATAAATATATTTATAAGGTATAAAAAAACACATAATACACCAAATCAACAGGCCTTCATACGTGATCTGAAAGTGGATTTCATTCCGTCTCTATTGAGAACAAATGTTCGCTAGTTTATTTTGCAGGTAAACGGTAAACAAAGTAGAATCTATGTAGCTTCATTAATGCTGGGAGTCCTCCGGTGTTCTATAATTATCTAGAACGGAAAAGTTTCTTCGAACTAAGCCTGTGTTGAGCAGGAGGTTAAGTTTTTAAATTATAATTATAAAACTGTTGATATGAACGTCCCTGATTTTGTAGCTTCAATACAAAGTTAGTCTGAGTCTACATTTTTAAGGTTTTATTCATTTGATAATTGAGAATAAATAATTCGTATTCGGTCGTAGCATTATGCTGAACGATGGCCGTTTTGCGTAGATGTGACGCAAATTTTCTCCCAACTTGTTCTTTTTGTGTTTTTCTCTGCGTCATGTTTGCCACAAATAAACGTATTTTCTTGCTTCTTTTCTTTTCTAATTCAGGTAGCAATGGAGAAAATCAATGGGAAGCTACTTAAATGGGGCTGGCTAGTGATCAATGCATGTGCTAGCTGCGACGCATGGTTCACTGGTTATGGCATTGGCAATTCTGAATAGGTCATGCACATTGCACACGTCGCTTTTGTTTTTGATACATGAACCTCGACCTATGACACTTTTAAGCTTAGGTTGTGCGTAGTCGCTAGGAAATATCAGACTATCACTCTATGAAAGCAATGGTTTTGCACTACCTTACAACAAAATGGTCTCATATATTTATCCAGTTTTCGAATTGAGAATTTGATTGAATTATAGAACTTGTCAAACTTTAGCGTTAGGTGCCTACTAAGAAATTTTGAATTTCGCGGGCTAAATCGACGGATTCACCTTAAGTAATGCTGATCAACATTCAAACAAGTTCTCATTTCAAATTCTCAATTCAGAAACCGGGTAATAGTCAAAGATGTCATTCAGGAAATCTAGTTTTGCCACAAGGCAAAGCTATGAATATGATACACAAAACTGTTTTGTTTTTAATGGAAACACTGTGTTACTGTACAATTCAAGATACCATTTACATAACGGAGTTCAGTGCCCCTCAAGCCCTCAAAGTAAACTCTTTACAGCACAGTTAAACACCATCTGCGCGAGGCCTAACTCTAAGATTATTATCGAATTTCCGATGACATTAATGCTGCACTTTATCGATAAAATAAGTGCCTATCGATACTGTCGATAAATCTATTAATCTTTAGGCTATTGTTGAAGATCGCGATAGCATTGTTAAGCCGTCCGTACACCGGATTTAACGTTATACCTACCGACTTGAAAGAAGATTCAATTCGAAAATATATATCTTTTGTTACCGTACGTACCTACGGTAAGGACATGTTTTATTCAGGTGTTCTAGTAAATGGCCTTTAAAATATAAATTACGAGGTCTAAGTTCTACTTCAACAGCGTGGCAGAGACATCGGTGATGTGTGTGACCATGACTTCAGCACATGATGTGTAGAAATGTTTCTTCGGTTATCAAAAAACAAATTAAAGTTGTTAAAAAATAAAAGGCCCGTTTTGACATTGACAGTTCTAGTAGTTATGATGTATGAAACTGACAGGTGTCAAGAAAGCATTCTCAAATGTCAAAACGGGCCTTTTACTTTTTGACAACTTTAGCTGTTTCATAGATAAGTGCAATACCAATGTGGTTAAATGTATGGAGTGGTTCAAAATAATGTACTGAATCCATGGTAACCGGTTGCCCCTCAATGTCCCTGCCACCCTGTATTTCGCTCAAAGTATAATTAAATCAACTTTAAAGTGATGTCAGATGGTCTTGCTGTAGGTACACAATGAAGCATTCCTAATTATTAAGATTTTTTACAACGTTAGTGAATCATCATAAGCACTAAAATATGTAATACATATAATACTTAATATACCTAGTACATATTGTAAAGAGGACATTTTGGATGTTAGTTTGTTTCGCTAAAACGGCTGAACGCATTTGGATGAAATTTCGTGCATGTGTAGACCATGACTTGGAGACGGACATAGGCTACCTACTTTTTATCCTGGATCGTATAAGACGTCGCTGGCAACAACTGGTGTGATATAAAGTCAGATATATAGATATTGTTTTAACAGTAGATGAAAAGTCAATCTAATATTTCGGCTTGGAAGTAAATCTTTTAGACAGTTCAGACCAAGCTAAAAATACTATCAATAAAAACTCTCAACCTAAAAAAAATACTCGTCTCTTACCTGCTTATACCCGAAATAACTACTAGAACTAACGAACTAGATAATCCCGGAGGCAACATTAAATAATACTCTCTTGCTTACCTTTCTAATCCACTCTATGAACGGAAAACTTTCCAAATCCTCCGTGTAATCTATAAAGTATACAGTAGTTTAACGCAAAATCCTATAAAATTAAATCAGGACACGTACATCAAGGAGAGCCGTTAGGCAGATCATAAACAATTGTATTGGATAAACATATTATTTGTCGCAAAATCCTACGTACGATTGAATAATCACTCAAAAGGTATTGGAATAAAACGTAGGGTTTAACAGTTTTTTTTTTTTTTGTGTACGTTATATCCGCAGGTGAAAGTAATCCACTCAAAGACTGCTGTGTCAACATGACATGACCACTTTACATAACATTTATGATGAAGACATTTTTTACTGACGATCGCAGTCAACAACTGCAGTCAATTGTTTTTTTTTTAGTGCGAAGTAGGAGAGCTGACTGCCTCGTTGGTCTAGTTAGTCGTATGCGCTTTTGCTGAGCACGAGGCTGACCCCTTATTACATTGGACTTAGACATAACTAGCGAAATGTGGCTGTAGGCACAGAATTACTAATACTAGTAACGTAATGTAGGTTGTACCTATTGTATAACTCTGCCTAACTGTTCGGGGAAACAAGGGCGTGATGTTATTTTATGAAGTCGTCTATGACACGAGGTTGAAATACCGTCCTCAAACAAATATAGCGATATAAATAGGTATAATTGTAAATTCGCGAATACAGTCCTCTATTTAGAAGATACTCGTATCTTTATAAGTTCATAATTATCGTATAGATCAAAACATGTGTAACATTTTAGAACATAATTGATGATGATTTTTCGGTTACGATGTTGGTCTCATGGAAAAAGTTGTTCAGTTTGTTTTTTTTTTCCTTCCTGATACACGCTGTAAATGAGTTTAAACTGAATTATTACCTTAGTTATAACAAACCTGTTAAATTATATTTTAGTAAAACAAAACCCCTTTGTGTTAAGATCGGTTACCCAAATTCTAAGAACAAACTGTTTACCCATTCTAAGCCGTTGAATTATTAAAATCATAAATCATTAGCTACAAAACACTTTCGGTGTTCAACATTATAAATAGGGCCCACAATAAAATTAGTGCCTTTCATAAACATTCATTTTCTTATGAAATGGATCTTTATTTGACTCTTCGTTTGAAAAAAGTAATGTCTTTAATAATTTAATTCGTATATGTAAGTAACTTAAGACCAAACATTTAAAGTCGTGTGATATCTACCAACCCGCACTGGGCCCGCGTGGTGGATTACGGCCCACCCTCTCACCGGGAGGGGGCCTGTGTCTCAGCTGTGGGAACATTATAGGCTGATTATGCCTTTGTTAAGTAAACTCCCAGTTTTATACGTCAGTCAAAATGTTTCTTGTTTTTTTTTCTGAGGAAGAAACGAGGTTTTATCTCCATGCATGCATGTAAAAATGTCTCAAATATCATTTTTGACATTTTTACAATTACACAATTACATATGATCTGCTTCCATTTTTAGAAAACATTTCTTATGCCTTAAACTACATCTCCAATTCATATTCATATTCATATTCATTTATTTATGAAATATAAGCTAACAGCTTACACCAAATCGCTTATATCTATCCTAATTTTACAAAATTACATTCAAATTATAATTAAAACTTCTTAGACTAAACAAAATAAATAAAAATAGAGGCAAAAAAAAAACGGATTAACATAAAATTTGTAAACAAAAAACAACCTTAAACTTAAAATTAGAAACTAAACAATTATTATTTCTTCATATTTAAATAAATATACACACGTTTAGCGACTGCCCATTGAGAGTCAAAAAATAAATCTGCCTCAGGAATATATTTTAGATAGTCATTTAACAAGTTAATTGCTCTGGCAGTGGGAGTGTTGGTGGTTCGGGGAGCACGCCATGTAGGCGGGTAGCAGAGGAGTCTATGTTGTCGTCTTACAACGCCACGCATATACTGGTCAGGAACATAAAAATTTATTGACTCTCGTAGAACGGGACTATCTATCTTATTTACTAATATTTGATAATAATAAATTATATGTGTGGATTCTCGCCTGAATTTAAGTGTGTCTAAACCTACCATTCCTGACACGAACAAAGAAGGATATAGAAAGGGGTAGTATCCATACTGACGTTTGTATAGGTATCTACAGAATTTACGTTGAATTTTTTCTATCATAATAGTGTACAATGACTCTTGAGGACTCCAAACGATTGCATTATATTCTAATTTACTACGGACATAGGCATTGTATATTTGTTTTATAACTTGAGAGTTCTTAAACTGAGATGATAATCTAATGATGAAACCAAGACATTTATTAGCGTCTTTGCAAGTTTTAAGAATATGCTCGTGAAAATTTAATTTGCTATCCATTATTACTCCCAAATCCCGGATCGAGAAAACACATTCCATTGACGCGCCAGCAAGATTATAATCATTTCTAATCAGATTACGGGATCGGGAAAAAGTTATTGTTTTACACTTAGAATGATTAAATGACAATTTATTTTTTATACTCCATTCAACTACAGCATCAATATCATGTTGCAGCGCCTCACAATCCTTAGCGTCGGTTACAGAAAGGTACAGTTTTAAGTCATCAGCAAACATAAGGCATTTTGCGTTAGAGATAACAGTAGGTAAATCATTGATCATTATTATAAATTGCGTAGGTCCAATGGTACTACCTTGACTTACCCCTGATCTAGTAAAATACTCTTCCGACTTATATCCTTCTACCTTAACAAACTGTTTACGATCTTTTAAGTAGTGGGCCATAAATTTTAAGAGAGAAGTTGAGAATCCTAGTAATGCAAATTTATTTAAAAGCACATCATTATCTACAAGATCGAAGGCTTTCTTGAAATCAAAGTATGCGGCGTCCACCCGACAACCAGATTTAACTCTACTATTTATATAATCAACAAATTCTATATGATTAGTCACCGTGGAGCGCCCAGGACGAAACCCATGCTGGCAATCGCTCAATTGTCCTTTGATTTGTTTAGAAATAGCGTTATTAAGAATAGATTCAAATATCTTTCCAAATACACACAATATAGCAATAGGTCTAAAGTTTGTTATATCTGTGGACGACCCACACTTAGGTATTGGAGTCACTCTGGACACTTTCCACTTACCAGGGTATAAACATTGTCTCAGCGAAAGATTATATATATATAGTAAAGGCTCCTCTAAAGCCGACAAGCAATCCTTTATTAAGAAACCCGGTATGTTGTCGGGACCACAAGCTGTTAACGCTTTTAGTCGGCGCACTGCACGCCTAAGATCCGTAGCTGTAACTTGTTCAATAGCCACTGTGGACAGGCAGCCTAAACGATTAGCCTCGTCCTCCGCAGCCTTCACATCTAATGACGGAGGGGTATCATGAAACACTGAGCTAAAATATTCAGCAAACGAGTCAATGGCAACCTGTCCTTCTACAGACTTACCATTATAAGTATATGTTTTTGTATGTTGCCTATTTTTACGTTTTTCCTTCACATATTGCCAAAAACTTGAGGGATCTAAACTTATATTGTTTTCAACCTTTACAATATATTTTTTAAATGCTGTATTAATGAGCTCTTTCACTTTAGTCCTATAGTATTTAAAAAGTTCCTTGTTAAACTCTAAACCATGACATTTAAATTTCTTTAAATTAAAATATTTTAATTTTATGTAATGAATAATTTCTTTGGTATACCATTTTGGATATATATATTTATTGTTTTGAGCTATTCTTTTTAAAGGAACGTGTGTACCGATGACGTCGTTAAGCTTATTATATAGTATATCAACAGCTAGGTTTATATTTAAGTTCTGTTGCTCAAGTAATTCGGTCCAGTCAATATTAGCGGTATCAGTGTACAAGCTATGTAAATCTGCTTCACGGAAGTTCCATTCCATACTTAAATTCTTTCCTGGAACCAATGAAGGTGGATTGTTTGCTCTTCTAGAAAGTGTAAGTAGTATCTCTAGTGGTGGGTGGTATGCATCCATAGGGACTAAATGCTCAGTATCGGGTAGAACATTGATACTATTGGAATCAAGAGTAGTCAATACCAAATCCAGGACGCATCCATATTTATTGCTAATGTTATTGCATTGCTGCAGCTTAGAATACTCCAGAAAATTATTAAATTGAGATCTAACAGTTTTATTGCACGAATTTAAATTAAAATCACCAACTATCAGAAATGGATAATCAGCATACATGTTAATTGCATTTTCCATGCATGTTAAAACGTCTAGATATTGTTTACTGCTGTAACTGGGCGGCAGGTAGACGACACAGACCATTAGCTTAATATTTTTCCCACTAACAAGAGCGAACAATAATTCTTTATCATCTGTTAAGTCATCTACATTTGTAACTCTTTTCATAGTATAGCAATTCCTAGTTGCCAACAGAACACCGCCCCACCCGACATCACCCGGACGGTCTTTCCGTAGAACAACATATTCAGGCGGAAACAGTTCCGCGTCACTAACAGAGCTATTGAGAAAAGTTTCTGTGAGGATTATAAGATCGCTTGATATTGTTCTAGTATTATTGTAAAATGAAGTAGTTTTTGTTCGGAGACCTCTTACATTTTGATAATATAACAATAATTTCCTGGTCTGTTTATTTTTGTTACAGTTTTCTTTAGTTTTGTGAACAGCTGCTTTATTTGACCTATACGCATTTCTCCAATTATGTCTATGCGAGAAAAAACTTAGGACACCTATCCTCCAGTTCCACATTTTGAGGAATAAGTACCGTATATCCATAATAACTATAATCAGCTACAATGTTACATAGTATATCATTGTAGATATGTCTTAATCCTAAATTAGTAAGCTTGCCTGTTTTTAATGAGAATGTATCGAGAGGCACTACAAGATTTGAATCATAAAAATATGCATAGGTGTTATTTTGAAGCTCTAAATATAAAAGATTATTAAATAACTCTATTTTGTAATTATAAATAGGAGCACCGCGTACATAGGTAGGTGCACATATAATTATGTTTGTATTAGAAATATGCTGCACAGCTTCCCTAATATACGTTATCAATTCTGCAAAGTCAGGACTAGAAGTTTTAAAATCTATTTCTCCTATCATAATGATACAATAGTCAATCATGCTATAATTACGTAACTTGTAGTCTAAATTTTCAAGTAAACGCCTTATGTAACAATTTGGTGATACATATCGAATATAATCAAATTGATTGAAAGTCGTCTCTACAGACTGCAATGTACCGCTAAAACCATTACTTAAAAAGCATAATTTTGGTTTTCTACCACGTTCCCTATAGTAGTAAGACGCTTGCAAGCCATTTGAATTTTGCTTTTGCTTTTGTTCCCCTTCAATTCTTGAGTTTGTACTGGTCGCGCCATCTGTCTGAGAATAGTTCAGACAAAAGGTATTATTTGTGGCACAATCTATATTGTGTGATAATTGGTCACTTAGTTTCTTAGATTTTGCAAGAGATGGCGTGGCTTCTATCGATTTTTGGTTAGAATTTTCATTCTGCCTCAGCTCCTTTTCAGTATCAGAGAAATCCAATTTGGATCTTGTTAGACTGCTTCTCCGCTGCTTACTGGATTTTCTGGATTTTCTCGTCGATGGTTGCTTACATATATGTGTTAGCTGATTAATTTTCAATTTGTACTCACTGATTTGCTTCGCCTGTTTGTTATTCTCGAGAAGTAGGTTTTCTATCTCATTTTCTGCGCTTAACAACTTCTCCTGAAGTGTATATATTTTGTTTCTCATGTCGTTCATATCGTCTATTATGTTTGTGCTAGTAGCAGGTATACTTCTATTCAGCTGTCGAGATGGTGTTGACTTTATGGATGAGAAATCATCATTTTCATCGTCATCTGAGTACACAACAGTGAGGCCATCGAAAGAATTATTTGTTGGAATGTTAGTTATACATCTGCGAACTGTAACATTGTTCCATTCAGTGCTCGGAGAAGATTTTGTGACCGGAGTTGTACTATCTTGTGTAGTAAACTGATCTGTTTTTTCAGTTACTTTCTTCTTCGAATTAGACATCTTTAAAACATATCACGATTCTTCCAAAAATAATATAGGTTTTTGGTTACAGAGACACCTATCGGGCACTAGCAGAAATGTATTGGTTACTTTCAATATGTTGGTTGTTAGCAGTATCGCTATTCACTACTAGATGGCGCATGTGTGCATTGGATTTTGAATAAAAAACGAACTTATTAATTTTCAATACTATGAAATGAGTCTTAATTCAGTGTTCTTTCCTGTACTTTTTGGAATTTATTCACCAACACTTTATCGCTATAGTTTTTAATTAGTAGTTATAGCACATTACTCACTGGTTTTGCTCAAATAGTTTTTTCATAGGTGATATTGTTCTTCACACTATAGTTACTTTCACGCTGCACTTATAGATTTTCCCACAATGTCACTTAAATAATCGAAGTTCGTTAACACTTATATGCACAATAAACAGTACTTTACAAAACTAAACTATTTTTATGAATTACGAATTACGGAGACAAAATTTAAGACGTGTTTACTAGAAGAGCGCCCTCTAGTGGCTTTTTTTGCATTTATAATAATAAAAACATACCTAATACCTATGCTTTTGATCTCAAAACGGTGAAGGAAAACATTGTGAGGAAACCGGCATGTCCTTGAACCAAAAATTCGAAGACATGTGACATCTAGCAACCCGGCACCCTAATTGCGTAACACACGATTAATCGGAATCGGTTTCATTTTGACAGTTCAACAGCATTCACTGCGTTATTTACGTGCTGAGCAGACAATTTTTTCGAACTTATGAAGCGATGGATTAGTAAGTTGCTTCAAATTGATTCAGATTCCGATTGATTGTGTGTTACGCGATTGGGGTGCCGCACTGGGCCCGCGTGGTGGGTTACGGCCCACTCCCTCTCACACAGAAGAGCCCTGTGTCCCAGCAGAGTTAACATTAATGATTATGCTTCTGATTCAATAACCTACAGCAAAATATTAAAATGGGCTTAACACCAGTGTTCACCATGAATAATTTTATAGGTAAGACCGTAATTAAGCAATGGCTAATTATACTTAATTGCTCAATGCACTAAAAAGCTCTTAACATGCTTTAAGGAAGAGGAGGAACTTAAACGTCTTCCTACGATGTTACTTCTGAAAGCCTGCTACACTAATTTGAGCATCGTCTTCCACTTAAGTAGTTTTAATTGAATTATAATGACACGGCAGCCCTCGCATACTAATGCATGGTGTGTTACAAGTTAAACGTTAAATGGCTAAAAACCAGGTGAACAGTTGCCGGAAAATCTTGCCTAGATTTTGTTAATAGAGTGAAATTTCAATTAGCCCATATTTCTCAAGAGAAAGACCTGGAATTGGTAAATTCAATTAAAGTACACTTACTCGGAAAAAAATAGAATATTCTATTTGATTTCAGCATGGAACATCCAGTTCTTGGTATGTATCTACGCTGTCTTCCTTTATGAAAAATTTCCCTAAATGACAGGAACATGATTATTGGCATCTCAAACATAACTGTTATATTAATTTGTTGAGATTTGGTCAATACCCACCTACAGTTTTTGAACTAGATAGGAGGTTCTATAACACAGTGACTGCAATAAATTCTTTGAAGAAAACATTCTGAACGAAAACCATTTTTATAAAGAATTGCACCCGAATGCAGAATACTTTGATTGAATTATAACATTTTCTTAACTTTCGCAGCCGTCGAAAGCGAGCCAGCACGGTCACTTCATTTTATTTTTGCCTGAAACTAGTTGGCAAACGTGGGCCAATAACTGCCAACTATGATTTAAAATGCTCTCTGAGGCTCTCTTATAAAATATTTACAAAATGTTTGAGATGTTACTCCGGATATGTAAATATTGTATTCCGCAAAGTAATCCTTTTAAAAGGTTGTGAATATAATATTTCTGAGAAAGCCAATTCACGTAAAAGTATTCTCAATTCTAAGAAAGCTGGTGAAGAGTTTTAATTTATTTTAAACTAGCTGCTGCCCGCGACGTCGTCTGCGTGAAGGCTCTATAGCACCAAAAATACCTAAGATGCCAGTGTCGCTATAGCATTATAAGTAAACAACTTTTAAAATAGCATTAAAATATAAGTTTTTTTTTGCAAGCGAAGCAAGTGAAGAGAGTTATATGGGAATCCTGCTGAGTTCAGTCATAAGATGTGACTGAAGGAAATAGAGAAAATAATGCAGGAATACATTCCAGGACACAAAAGAGTAAAAATACGTACAAAGGTATCATACCTTACAACACTTCCCTATAAACTACGTTGGTAGTTATGCTGCCAAGAGCCAAAATGTAAAGAGAGTCAGGACTGGTGACGCGGGATCAAGCGACGTACAGTTGCCCGTGTGAGAAGCAACTCGTCCTGAGGTCGACACCAGCTGCCCTCAGTGTCTGCCCCTGCCACTTATTGATGGTCATCGCGAAGCAAACACTCACGGGGAACTGTACGCACTTGAACTGGAACGGGAAGTTATGAGGTATGAGGGGAATGCGTGGTGTAAATACTGCCTAGCCGACGCCACAACCCGTAAGAATTTCCGCCTCAATGGTGTGTCTGTGGAGCGAGATGACTTTAAGGCGGGTCCCGTTACACAATTTCGGAGGAGATAGGTTCCGAAGAAGCATAATCGGGACACCGACCTTCAGCTTGATGGTATGCGCTGGAAGTCCACTTGCTGACAGGGAGTTCAGAAATTCCACGGGATAATGTGTGGCGTCATCTTGCTCACAACATTTAAATATGCGTCGTTAGATTACACGCTGTCACAGAATGCGTAAGAAAAATAAAGATTCACAGCTCCTCCCCCGTAGGTGATAGCGTGATAATATGTAGCCTATATGTATGTTGACCCGACCTCTTAGTAATATTCATGCAAAATTTGAAGTAAATCCATGCAGTACTTTTTGAGTTTAGCCCGGACATACACACAGACAAACAGAAAAATAATCTAAAAACTAAATTTTTGGCTTCGATATCGATTGTAGATCACGCCCCAAGTATTCTTTAAAAAAAATATTCACTATAAGTACATGTATGTATATAGATTAGGTAGATACTTTACAGAAACACTATTATTGTCAAAAGCTCTTGTTTCTATGATAATTTTGGATCGGGAATTTAAGAAGGAAAATTAATCAAGTTTAGAGCGGAATTTTCAAATGTTATTCAGCAAACAGGGTTTACTAACCTATGTTCCAGGTAACTACAGTAAGCAATTTAGACAAAATTTACTTAGAATTTATGAGATCAACAATTTGTTCCTTCTAGGAATACGGATCCCTCTTAGGTGTAACTCAAAAACCTACATAGCAACCTACATAGTTTATATACCTAGGTATTTTCTCGTAAACAAAGAAACCACAGCCGTCCGATATCGTGTTGAGTTGACGATATCGTCAAAGTCGCGAGGAACAACTACAGGATGAAGGAAGCACGAGTTGGCGCCGCCACGCGCACCACTCGAGAGTAGGTGCGACCATTATGGAAATGGTCGCACGGGGAGGTGGGCCCCTGAGGATCAGCGGGTCGAAGCCTGTCGTGGGAGCGGTGTATGCTTATGCGAATCCCGCACCCCTGGCCATAGGTAGAGGTGGAACACCGTGGTGGTTTTAGCCGGTAAAAGGCCGGTAACCCTCTGTTACCCCCACGACTGAGGAATTCCATGAGGATTTCCACCGCAAATCCAAAAAAAAAAGGATGAAGGAAGCACAAAACCGGGAAGTATGGCAGAAGAAAAGGGAGGCTTAATGGGTATTTAAGCCTCCCTTTGGCAGTAGGTGATTCCGGGATGAAATGATGATCCAAGCAATTGAGTTTACCACATCTAACCATATTATAAATTAAAGTAGCTTTTCGTGTCTCTCTGTGTGACCGCGTTGTTCTTCTAAACTGCAAGACGAATTTTGAAATGGTTTTCACCATCATTTAGATCATTTATTTCGGAAGGTTTATAGGTATAAAACATTAATAGTAAACTTACATATAATGGAGAAATCTCGATGTCTTGTCAAGAAGTAAAACTGTGCCGAACAATAATGAACCCATAAACATATTAACGAGCTCCAGCACATTACATTAATGACCTCCAAATCATAGCCAAACTTCAAGTCATCAAATCAGTTTACACTCAAGAACCAGGGTATGACAAGCGAAACCCACGCCGTTCGATATGGAAGTACATAACGTTCGTATATCGAGGCGTTCAGCTGACAGGTAACGTGCTTATCTTCACGAAGGCATGCACGTTTGATAGTGAGCGACACTGACAGACAGACAGCTACACTACGAATATAACGAGAATACACTTACAACCTATGTTTTGGTTTAGGTGGGTAGTTTTGATTGGTGTATGAAATGTTTTGAATGCTCTGGTAATTTTGACAAAATATTGTCATATACTGTTTTTTTGAACGGTGGAGAGAGTCTGTACAGTCTTACAATTTTTAATAATCACTGATCAATCTCCAGCATTTGATGCTCTATCATAGTATCTACTTGGCAAAGTTCCACAAAGGTTACTAATAAATTGTCTTCCAGACCGTATATCGGTCATGGCGGTCAATCTCGACTGAGACTAACCTTCGGAGCGAGAGATGTTATAGTGCACAAATGTGTGCGTAGACACAGGTGCACTCTCTCTTCCTTCACAAAAACTACTAAAGAAACAAAGTGAAGTTAAAGTTGGCAAGTTTTATGCCAGCTACATAGGTATACCAATGCTATATAAATTAGAGTAGGCATTGCTTTGATTGCAAATCGATACCAAAATTGGCAGACCAGACAGTTTACTACGATAATTTAGAATTGGTCATAAATTACATACTGATAATAGGCTATCTCGCTAGATGCTACTAACCCTTTTCCTTTTACGGCTTCGCTCGTACCTAAATTTTTAAAGTAAATATCTTTTAGCAGAGAGATAATATTATTATTGAATAGCTTATAAATATTAAGTGCATTGGCTAAAGTAGCTGTAAAACTAATAAATTTTAGAAAACCACCATAATCGGGCGATGAAGATTCTCAGTTCGATGAGATGTAGGTACTGTAAAGGTTGTCTGGAATAGTCAACCTATATGTTATGCTGGCTAGCAGAAAAAGAACTCTGGTTGCATGCGAACAAGCGTTTGTTTTTTGTTTTCAAAACCGTGATAGAATATTATTTATAATTGACATTAAGTAGCTATTATTGACATTTTAATTTGAAATTATTATATTAATTATTTTGTTAGTGTTCCAACTTCCAACTGTATTTAAATTTGAAACTTATCTTTGAAATTATTAAATCTATTTGGTGTTCCTTAGTATTTAAATTTGAAACCTAATTTGTTAAATTTTGCATGCCAATACTCAGGCAGAATGTACACGGGCCAATATTTATATATTTTTTAACCAACTTTTTGTTAAATACCTACATTCTATGCGAATAAATGATTTGATTTGATTTGATTTGAATAGGCGCGTCGATGTAAACACGCTCGCATGGAATAATCATAATAATATATTTTGTAACGTATTATTATTTAAATGCCTCCACACTACACTCATTATTTTCAGTACATTCATTCAATACATTCTTATCAGAACCTTGATTAAAAATAACATAATTCACCTGGTTTGTAGAGGCGTTACATAGTAGCAGGTTATGGTGATCAACATTAATTAATTACGACGTAAATGGCTACTTAATTATGTTTCCAAAATTAGCTGAGATAAATAATAATCAAGCTTTTATGTTAATAACATGTTAGTAGATATAAGGTTATAATCATGTAATGGGACAGTAAACAGGAATCATGATTATCACTGCATATTACTGATTGCACTTGATGTAATGATTACGATTATTGGTTGTAGATAAGATTATGATCACTCGACTGCACTTGTACGGAATACACACGCATACGGCGCCGAAGAAAAATATGTAGATACTATCTGAGTAAATCAGTCCTTATCATGAGTAAGATAATACTTTAAAATATTTTGAATTCTTGTTTTAGGCATTGAATTACATAATAAATATTTTCTGAACGCAAAATATTTTAATACCTACCTACTTGTACTAATTAAGTAGGGTAGTTTACCAGTTTAATGACATCAAGCTAGAGGATTTTCTTCCACAACATACCATCATCACCGTCTCAAGTCCGAGCGAGTTGTAACCTACCTCTTCCTTCATGCATACTTTTCCGAAGTTATCTTAAAACTCAGCTTACCTGAAAGAAAGAACAGAAAGAATAAATGACCTGAAGAAAGTAAGTTACGGTGCAATATCTAAACAAGGTCGAGACCTCGTTTAGATATTCTACTAAACCTTGATGTTTCCTAAAATAAGATAATGTGTAAACGTAAAACCGATTGTAGATAAAGGTTGTTAGGAAAACTTCCCAAGAAAATCACATTTTAAAAACATTTTGATTGGGGCATACTTTTTTATCGTCCTCATTATTCAGATATAGCCGTGT
Source organism: Apamea crenata (assembly GCA_949629185.1). Lineage (NCBI taxonomy): Eukaryota > Metazoa > Arthropoda > Insecta > Lepidoptera > Noctuidae > Apamea > Apamea crenata. Next base: position 8,135,525 of record OX451360.1, on the reverse strand, counting down.
AGGATCGCTTCCCAATCGTTATTAGCCCAGATTAGGCTTGTAACAGCTGCCCGCAGAAGTATCAAAAGAATTATTGTGATTATAGAAACGAAATACAGTCCTCGAGTAATAAACGAAATCGATTTTTTATTAAAGGAAATAGGTTTGCCGGAGGAGCGATTAAGGCTCAAAGTAAGGAAGAAATAAGCCTTCAATAATGCTGATTCCGATTTTTTCTCGATTAATTCCACCATTCGATTTTACAATTCGAATAATTTAGGCGATATTGATTAGATACCCACTCGACTTGTTGTGGCGTTCGAGACTCGTTTCTGTCGTACCTTGTTTCGACATTTTCTCATCGTTAATTTTAAATCTTAATTTCAATAATACAAATATGGTTCATGAAATTATTAAATCTCATCGTGTTACTTTTAAACTTTGCTCAGAATACTTTGAAAGTTTTAATAACTTTTGTGTTTTATTTAGCACCTCGAGCTTCCTGAAAAGATTTTGGTAAAACATTTTAATATTTTGGTGGCGCTTTCCTCAAAGGGGTATTTATTCCTTTAAGTTTATTAATGAAGGAGATTAGGGATAAATTGAAAATGCCTTTGTCTCGCGCTTTTTCAGGTAACTCTGAGATGATAAAACGAACGTTAATTTGAGTAAGGGATGCTTAAAAAAACTAGCTTTTGGTTTTAAAGATTATGACTAGAAGTTAGTATTGTGATAAACCAACAAACTCAATTTTCTTCTAAAAGGAGAACTCAGTGTGTCAGTCTATCTAAATAAAGATGATTACGGATAACTACTACTTATGGCATTTTTTTAAAGGTAATTAGGTACAACTGAATGGCAGCAACAATATCAGCCTCCTCGGATACCCAGGTTTGCTATCAAGGAAATGAGTTGGTATCATATTGTTCTACTTCACAGATAACGCTCTGATCACTACCCATCCCGCAGATTTGTTTATTTGATGAATAAAATGAGTTCTCCCAATTGTGAAACAAAGATGAAGATGAATGATGATGATTGAAGATGTTCACCATCTACTTACGGAGTGCTTAAACAAAGAAAGAAAGAGAGACATTGTTGAGTAGAATAAAAGTAAACGAATATGATATTGGTCCTTATGTTAAAGATTTAGCGCAGCCTTCATCTGAGATATTATATAATATACAACGCGTTTTTTTTATATCCCATAACTCTAGGGGGTCATTGTACTCATCATTATGAACAACTTTTACTATGGGATCAAACCCGAAATCGCGAAACAAAAATCTGGTGTTCCCTACATTTTACGAACATAAATGTAGGGAACAGCTGATTTTTTTTCGCGCTACTACACCTATTGTTCGTGGCCGTTGATATGTCAATGGCCACGAACAAATGGTGTAGTAAGGTATGAAATTCCTCCAGTTAACACGTAGCGTACGTATCGTGTGACAAGGTGTGACTTGTCTGTCACAAAGATATAAAAAAAGAAGAAGGTGCTGAGGGCCCAGAAAAAGCCATGATGGAAAAGTAAACAATGTGTTGGATTTGTACAAGAATAGAATAGACGGTGGCCCCCAAACTAGGCATTTGCCTGTATCTTGGGAGTCAGAGTTGCGACGTTTTCAAAGGTACAGTCAACAGCAAAAGTAGATGATCAAAATCAGAAACTCAATACGAATTAACGGAGTTCGCGTCAGAACTGTGTGGCGTTGAAGTGATTAAAAAGTATGTGATTGTAAATTATACCAAACATTTACTACTAGTACAGCTGCCATATACCTATTCGTGATCAGTTTTCAATTCAATTTCAATTTCTGATTTTGATCATCTACTTTTGCTGTTGACTGTACGTAGTGATTATTGCAAGAGAGGCAAAGTTTCTTATTTTCATTTAATTATAAAATTGCATTATTTTAATACCGAATTATAATGTACACAACATGTGGCAACACTGTCAAAGTACAAATGATTAATATTGTAACAAACTTTTAAATGTATTTTCCTTATGGCTACTGAATATATATATGTATTACTAGCTGCGCCCCGCGGTTTCTCCCGCATAAGTTTCGATCCCGTGGGAATATCGGGATGAAAAGTACTTTATATGTTAATCCTGGTTATAAACCACCTGTGTGCCAAATTTCATCCAAATCCGTTCAGTAGTTTTCGCGTGAAAGAGTAAAAAACACCCATCCATCCATCCATACAAACTTTCACGTTTATAATATTATATATAATATATTATATGAAATATTAATAATTATATAATATTATATTAAAATATTAATATTATATTATACAGTAGGATAGTAGGATTTTACATAGGCAACACATAGAAATAACGGTTATGATTATCATTGTTATTAATATAGATGGGGCAAATCCAATCCTTGAAGAAGGAGTCCAGCTCATCCCGCCATCTCTTTCTCGGCCTGCCGCGCTTTCGTTTCCTGCCATTTGCGAGTTGTCGTGAGTTTAAACCCAGACAGGCACTTTACTACCAAGGCCCGGGTGTTGGATTATGGCCGACTACCACTCATAGAGAAGAGGGCCTGTGCAGCAGTGGGAACATTATAGGCTAATTATAATAGGTTCTAGCTTATAGGAGTAGTAGTAACTGGGAACACGTGGGAAAATTGGAAAAATGTACCGGACATGTCCAAAAAAAAAAGTGAAATATTACCTACATAATATGCTATGTAGGTTCACTACCTACCTAAGTGGATATAAGAATAGGTACCTATCTTATCCCTTCTCTGCTAGTCATGGTACCTTTTAAATATAGGTATAGGAACCATATTTTGATAGTGATAGTTCAGTTTCATCTCTCTGATCCTTTGAAAACTTTAGTCAATAGCACAAAAACGCTCAAAGTGGGTGGCAAGCTGTATGCGGTGCTGTGTGCGGTGCTGTTGTATTCTCGACATCGTTAAACCTATATTCTTGCCTTTGTGTTTATTTTCAGGCAAAAAATCCCTTTTTTTTACCTAAACAAACACCATTCGTTTACTAGACCTAGGTAGTACTAAAATGCTTGAACGCACAAACTTGTTTTTCATATAAAAACTGAGTATTATGTGATTTGCCATAGCTGGATGTGATGCTTATCAAAGCTTATTGCTTAGCATCACAACCAGCTATGGCATCTATCATCCAGATATATCATCATCATCATCAGCCTATAGCAGTCCACTCCTAAATGCTGGACATAGGCCTCTCCTATTTTATTTTTAAAACGTTGCCCCACACTTGGAATTTCTGCTGTATCGTGGGTGCGTTTACAAACATTTAAACTCACATACACAAACAGCCAGACCCGGAAACACTACTTGCATGCCATTCAACTCAACCTAAGGTAAGGTAAGGTTTAACTAGCTATAATTAAGGCTTAACCCTAATTATCACAAAATCATTATTATTCTCTTGCAGGAAACCCTAATTTCAGTTTACCTGACCAGAGACAACGGTTTTGAAACCAGGTTTTGGTCCGGACCAGCTTTGAGTTATGCGATTTTTTATCCAAAAAATATTGACAAACACGCCTATTCCAGTAAATTTATAGTGAATGGTACGGCTCTGCATTACGTTTTGTATGGTTTCGCATTCGATGCAGCCAGCCGTCGCTGCACTTAGTCGCAGGCGGGGCGGGGCGCGCGAACATTATTCATAATTATCCGCTTTTGACTTTGTTACCATTTAACACGGTTTAGTTGCCTTTTTTGTAGGAAGAATTATCTTTTTAGTTGAACGTTTGGCAGGTGACAATGGGAACTAACCAATATAGTACAAAACTTACTTATGTAAGCCAAATTCTTAAGCGCAAAGTTTCATGCAGTCTCTGACAGTTTTAAAAGCTATTTCACTAATAAAACTAAACCCGATCAGTACTTCTAAACTGCATCCAAGAGCCGTCAGTGTAATCATTGTTATGGAATATTAACACTGACAGCTATTGAACGTGGTTTGGACGTGCTGATCGCATTCAGTTGGTGAAATTCGCCCTTAGTGTGATGTTGAGTCATGAATGACTTTAACTAGAGTCGATCGGAAAAAAGGGGGACAGCCCCTTTTTTCCGATAATCTTGTGATTGTATAAGTAAGTAATCATTTGTTTAGTAAAAAACTTAGCCTAGGTAACATCAGTGTTGTTTCAACAAGGGTAGGTATTGCAGATGAGTAAGAGCTCTGCCCTTCAAACTAGGAAACGGAGCATGGAGTGACATCTGCGGTAAATTTGATGCAGTGACGAAATACCTTTGGTTCTCTCTCTAATTGAAAGAGTTGAAAAATACTTATGTATCAACCAAGGGAAATAATTAATTGGTGCAAATTTTGTGTAACATTACGAATACAAACAACAGTTACTAAATCCACTGGTATTTCTGGAATTTTAATTAAATGATAAATAGGTACATTCACGTTTCGTGGTAACTTTATAAGTTACTAGCTGCGCCCCGCGGTTTCACCCGCATAAGTTTCGATCCCGTGGGAATATCGGGATAGAAAGTATCCTATGTGTTAATCCTGGTTATAAAGTATCTGTGTGCCAAATTTCATCCTAATCCGTTCAGCAGTTTTTGCGTGAAAGAGTAACAAACATCCATACATCCATACAAACTTTCGCGTTTATAATATTAGTAGGATACATTTTGCTTGCGGCGTCGCCCTTGTGGAAGTCGAAAATTATCCCACGAGAACGTACTAATGGGATAAAAAGTATCCCAGTTTATAAAGTACATGTGTGCCAAACTTCAGCTAAATTCGTTCAGTCGTTTTTGCGTGATTGAGTAACAAAAATCCAAACATACAAACTTTCGCATTTATAATATTTGTAGGATTTTATTATATTTATGTTTGTGTATTTAGGATTTGTTTGATTAGATAATTTTCATAGAACAAAAATAAAGCCTGTGGAAAGGTTCTAGATTATAATGGCTGTAATATTCAGTATAATAGGGTCATAACAGGTACACCAAGCAACGTATTTTCAACGCAAAATAAATTTTTATCGCCATCACAGGGACGTTTTGCGATCCTGTTTAATAGCTGTGATGAGAATAACATACACTACAAATATTTACGATAGCAGATCATTCTGATAAAAGGTTATCATTTTCATACCTATTTATTTTTCAGATAGTTTTCTTGGGTCAATATTCCCCCAATTGCGTAACACAGTTTCAATCACAATCCGAAAGAGGTATCAGGAACAGGGTGTAAAGTTCACTCATCCTCCATAGAAAAGGGAGGATCCTCCGACCAGACGGGTGTTGTGTCTGGCGGGCAACTGCCCAACGATTGATGTTGAGAATTTTGTATATATAATATGCTAATTGCGCGGTAAACTCTGCTTGCAAGTTGTCAGTGTGACGCGTTGTTCGCATGTGGCGTTGTAGATACCGCTACAAAGGAAATTCATAATTCATTGCTTCATAACGGGTGTAAAGAGACGTTTAACGAAGCCGACAGTCACTTGTTCTCCCTGTCACGCGTCACCTGGGAACGTTCTGGTACGTTAAAAAGCGCCAAAAAAGTTGGAACTTCAATATCTCCGTAATATCAATGTTCCAACTTTTGGGGTTTTTTGTAGCTTTAAATACCCTTTAAGTTTTGTGTGCGTTATATTGCTCCCTTCCGTATACAGCGATTTTTACACCAAAAATGGAAGTACCTGGTATCCCAGCAACTATTTTTTTTTACTTAGTTTGATGTGCGGAATACGTAAAATACGGCTATGTGATGGATCTTTGTACACCCTGTATGTTTAACAAATTCGTTTGGTCGACAATGTAAAAATAATCTACGTATACTATTAGGATTGAAATTACCCGCAGCTTAGTTACAATCTACACTTTAAAATGGCTGTGTGAGGGACGAAGACTACTTAAGCATGTTGTCGGGTGCAGCATGAGCAGTCAACTAACGACGCTCTGACTCCGTCCCTGCTGAATAACTAATCTTGCATTAGTTATTCTTTTTGCTATACCATCCCTAAGTTACGTCACACGAATTTCCGATTTTTTGAGTCCCCAGTCCTTGCCACAGTTGTTCATATTGGTGTGACGTCACGTACCTACTTTGCAGTTTTATATAAACTCTCATAATAATATTGATAGAGTTATAATATTTTAAAGTTTTTCATTTGAGTTGAAGTTTAAAATTTGAACTCTTTAGTTATTTATGGATGTGACGTAACGAAGCTTATATGTCGTCAGCCCCCCTTGGTCTGTCCCACTTTGTTGAACTCCCTCCCTCCCCCTTAACAAGTAAAGTCTCCCGCAGACAGGCGCGACGCGACTCTATTAGAACAATTTCTATGAAAAGTAGTACATGGAAATTATTCTACTACATTTGCGTCGCACCATCATGTCGCACCTGTCTGGAGAAGGCCTGACATAATTTATGAATGCCCCCTTATGGTGTAATGAGTTAAAAATATGGAAAACCCTAAAAAGGTTATCTTTTGTTTCAGAAATCAAGAGCGCAATTGGAGGTACCAGTGTAAAGTCAGTCAAAGTCAAAGAATTTACTTCAAATCACACTAATACACACATCAAAAGTGTCTAGGGATCAAGGACATTATTAACTGTAAAAAAATATCCATTTAATATTTACCAAATCTAGTCTTCCAGACTCCTTACTTTAATTCCTATGTTTAAGTTAACAACTTATCCCTATATTTTGTAAAAAATAAGTAAAATTGCAATTTTTGCAAATTGTGAGAAATTACCCTAAGTTAATGTCGTCAATTAAATGACAAAAAAAAGGCAAAAATGAGGATTTTTTAAATTTATATTGTGAAGATAAAAAAACTAATAATCTGTGTTTCCACCATTGACACGAATCACACAATCACAGCGATTTGGCATGCTTAAAATCAGTTCATCAAAATCACTTTGAGGAATGGCCGACCACGTTCATTCTAACAAGTCAAAAAGTTGTTATGGGGTATGCACGGCATCCATACTCGGCAGAGCTCTTCTTTGGAGCATATCCCATACGTGTTTAATTGGGTTGAAGTCTGGCGATTGAGCAGGCCACGGCTGAACGTTGATGCGAGCATCGGCAAGAGTGCGTGTTACAACTCTAGCCGTGTTTGGACATGCATTATCGTGCATTAGTCGAAACGAATCACCCAACCGACTTCACAAAGTGATGACTACGTCTGAAACGATCCTCTCCGCATAAATCTGACCATTGAGGTTGCCCCTGATCCAAATGAGATCGGTTCTTCCACCGATCCAAATGGTATTTGGATCGGTGGAAGAACCGATCTCATAAACCATTATTGTTCCCCCTCCATATGAATGAACTTCCTGACAAAATTTCAAACGTTCTTGACGTCCAGAGGTCCTCCAAACTCGAGTACGTCTTGTATCCGGCCTCATTCCGAAATGAGATTCATTGGAAAAGCAAACACAACGCCACTCTTCTTCCTCCCAATTTCTGTGTATGCGAGCCCATTGTAAACGGGCCGTACTACTGCGGGGTGCTATAGGTGGAACTCTCAGCGGCCTTTGGGAACGCAGACCCACTTCATGTAAACGATTTCGGATGGTTTGTTTGCTTATCAGCAAGCCTGAAGAGCTGTGGAGCCTCGTAGCCAACATCATGGCGGTCATGGTACGATTCCGTCGAGCAGTATTTTGGATGTACCGGTCCTATCTGCGAGTGGTGATGCGTGATCGTCCTTCATGTCGCTCGGCCACGCTACCCGTGATGCGATAGCATGTCCAGAGGTGGCCTATGACGCTCTGTGTAGTGCTAAGAGCGACAGCCACAGTACGTTGCCTGGAACCAGCCTGCAACATTCCAACGGCGCTCATCATCTCTTCTCCTGTCAAATGATGTCGTCGCTCCATATCAGTGCAATTTATTTCAGTTCCGATGCAAAAATTGTAATCATTTTGTAAAAACGCTATTACACACTTTTTTCATAGTGAATCCTGATTGACAGTTGATTTTCTATTTTTAATTAAAATTTAAGGACTTTTTTTATTCAAGTAGTGAAATAAACTAAAGAGAATCAATAACGATCCAAAAAAGTTAAAATGTTAATCCTCAATAATTGCGCCGAAACTCTAAAGAGGCGAGAGTTTATGAGTGTGTGTTTGTATGTTTGTTACCTCTTCACGCGCAAACAGCTGGGCCAATTTTGATGAAATTTAGTATGGAAGTAGCTGACACCCTGGATTAACACATAAGATACTTTTTATCCCGATATTCCCACGGGATCGAAACTTATGAGGGTGAAACCGCGGGGCGCAGCTAGTAGGCACATAAAAAGCACTTTTGAACGTCAAAATTTACAATAAAGAGTTTATTTGTGAACAACATTTTCCTCTGTGTAAGAACTTTGTTTCGTCTATTTAAGTACTATAGTACAATATACAACATTTCAGTGTTAAAATGGCACTTTAATATAACTTTATGAGCAGTAACCAAAAGCTTTTCTAGAACAGTCTTATTTCTTGTTTGCAGTTCTGCTTAAAAGGACGAACTAAGAATAACATTAACATTGTAATGAACTCATTTGAAATTGCAGAACCCAGTTTATAAAGTTGTTTTACAGAATGAAACTGACTAATTCCCGTTTTCTTTAATACTATGGTGACACCTATATTACTAAGAGAAAGACACTGAGAAAGAGGTCAATCGTCGAATCCGACTCGGCTGGGCAGCGGGCGGGAAGCTACGTAATATCTTCTCGTCCCACATACCGCAGTGTCTCAAGACGAAAGTCTTTGACCAGTCCGTGTTGCCAGTGATGACCTATGGCACCGAAACGTGGTCGCTTACAATAGGCCTTATTAGAAGGCTAAACACCCAAAGGGCAATGGAGAGGGCTATGCTTGGAGTTTTCCTGCGTGATCGAATCAGATATGAAGAGATCCGCAGGAGAACCAAGGCCAACCGACATAGCCCGAATAATTGCCAAACTTAAGCGACAGTGGGCAGGGCACATTGGTCGCAGAACAGATGGCCGATGGAGCTGAAATGTTCTGGTGTGGCGACCGTGTACCGGAAGACGTACCGTTGGAAGTCCTCCCACAAGGTGGACTGACAACCTTGTGAAGACCGCAGGAACCCGTTGGATGCGAGAAGCACAGAACCGGTCGAAGTGGAGGTGCTTGGGGGAGGCCTATGTCCAGCAGAGGACGCCTTTTGGCTGAAATGATGATGATGACCTAAATTACTGCCTATATAAAAGCGCACTGTTGATTTCAGCTTGAACCGTGCATGCGTTAATATAGGTTTTTACTAGTGTTAGTGTAAACGGGCATTCGCCCACACACAATTTCCTAAGCATGTTCCTTACTTTGTGAATAACTTTGTCATAATTATGTTGGTCTCATATCGTGGCTTCGTATCATTACACGTGGATGAGACCCTGTACCCACGGCGACACATCAAGCTATGATTTCCAGCATTAGCTTATACTGAAAATACATATTATATAGCTTGATAATGGGGTCGGGCGTACAAGGAAAATGTTTTACAGGAAAGGATACTTAGTATGTAACATAAATAATGAACTTCCATTTTAGTTTAATTGTTTTTTTATTAACCCTTCGTAAGCCGGGAACGTGGATCCACGCGAGACAGAGAGAGGCTTTTTAATTGTTTCTGTAATTACGGCTTTCAACCGGTTAAATAGTATCTACACTACTAAACAACACAACCCTTCGAGGAAACAAGGCGTAATGTTAGGTTATATTACAACAGTATCCACTATACAGCAGAGTAATTGTGTAATACAATATCTGTAGCAATCGCTTTCATTTTGACAGTTTAACAATATTCATTGCGTTATTTACGTTGTTGAGTACATTTTTTTTCGAACATACATATGTAGCAATGGATTAACAGTATCCTTCAAAATTACGTCTTTGTGTAATGACAATGAGCATCTCGTTTGGCCTTTGAAACATCTACATAATCTTGATAAATCTACAGCCACAAAATAGCACAAACAAAATAGGCTCGAGTTTCCATTGAATTTTTTACAAAAGACGGTATTAGAAAACAAAGGTTTCGTAAAATAGGTAAATTATCAAAGCTGACATGATATTAATTTCTTAAAACAAGTAGGTTGTTAAAATAATAATTAACAAGAAACTATAAAATTACTTTAAAAAATATATTTTCTTTAACCTTTAATAATTTTAAGCAAGAAATTTTTCGACGCCATATTTTAGCTCGTTAATAGTTTTAGTTAAGATATTACTTTGTTATCTTTATATACAGGGTGGCAGGGACATCGACGAGCAAACTGTAACCATGAATTCAGCCGACCGACGAAAAATTTCGTCGCTCCCATAGCGACGAAATTTTTCGTCGGTCGGCTGAAGTCTAAACTCATGTGCTTAATCCATGGTTACAGTTTGAAAGAAAGAAAGAAAGAAAGAAAAAGTATTTATTGCGACTCGTACAGGAGTTGCGCATCGATGTCCCTGCCACCCTGTATTATATTACCAGCTGTACCCGTGGCTTCGCTCATGTGACTATCGATTCTATTAGCATTATAAATCAATCGGAACGTGAAGTCGTCCATTTAAACTAAATCCTACCTAACTCCTTGTAGGTAAAGCATGATGATATTAATTTCAGACATTAAATCCGTATCTATGAGCAATTTTTTTTTTCTCTCGGCTTAAATCCCTCTGTTGAGGAGTATGGTCATTATGCTATGTTGCTTATCCCCCATAGCAAATAGCGTGATAATATATAGCCTATTCGAAGACAAGATCTTTAAGGAATATTTTTGCAAAATTTTAATAGAATCTGTTCAGTATTTTTTTGCGTCAATCCGGAAAATATGTACTTACATACAGACAAACGGACAAAAACTCTAAGACTATATTTTGGACATCAGAATCGTTCCCATACCTCGCAGGAATAACTTAAAAAAAGTTATTGCTACGAGGTATGGGAACGATTCCGTCTAAAATTTTGAAAAAATGTTTTTCAAAAAATATTCATTGTACAGTTTGAGTTTGCGTTTTGAGTATTTTATTATATGTACTAGTTTCTGCCCGAGACTTCGTCCGCGTGAAATTTTTGTTCCCCGACTTACCCCCGCATCTGCCTACGCTCTTAGTTCATTTCCACGTTATTTCTTACTTTTTTTCGGCTCCTAAGAGTCCAAGCGTAATATTAAATAGCCTAAAGCCTTCCTTAATAATTGGGTTATTAAATGTAAAAAATATTTTTTCAAATCCGACTGGTCTGGTCTGGAACAAAGATTAGCGCGTTCAGACAAACAAAAAAACTCCCTGGCTTTATTATTAGGATGTACTCGTAGATAAAGATAGATTTAAATGGTTTGTTAGTATTTATCTGGTTGTACGAATTGAGAACCTCCTCTTTTTTTTGAAGTCGGTTAAAAAGACGATGCACCTGTTTATTTGATAAATTAATATTACTATACAAAGTTGATACGACAGAGGGGCTTTCCTTAAAACTGCCCATTCTAGGTTCCAGCTCTGTACCAAAAATCAATTAAATAGGAGCAGGAGTTTTTATTTTATAGTTAGTTTTTATTAATTAACGCTAAACACGTATAGTATACTTAGTTTTTAATCGAACCTCTGTCATATCAACTCTGTATATAACGAAAAAAAAACCTCAACAAAAAATCTGAATTGAATTTACGGCAGCACTCCCGATTTTTCTGTAAAATACGATGTAAGTGTACACGTGTCGATATTCACTGTGTATTTTAAATCATAGACGAACAGCGTAATATTGGAGGCACACCTGCCGTCCCCGTTCGATTTAATAATACGAGTTCATGTTCAATTCTACTATGACGTCGTAAAATTTAGTATTTTACACCTATGTATGTTGGAAGTTTGCTCTGATAGTGGCAGATTTATGTTTTGGGAGGTGCTTTAGTTTGCAGACAGCTGAACTGTGACCTATCAAACAGGAAAGGTTAGTACTAAATAAATAACAGTTACTGTTCGGAAAACACTCTCTTGCTTCTTTTTATTTTCATAGTGAAAATAGATTTTTCGCTAAAACTATAAGAGGTAAACTGATACTGTAAATGGCGGTAAATATAATGCTTGAATGAAAAAAAAAAACCCGCTCTATGAATAACCTAATCCTTTCTTGAAGTCGGTAAATAAAATACCAACCTAACTTGTGAGCTCGATGGTCAGAGTTTTATACTCAGAGTTGGCTTTGATATTCAGGCGAATTTTGTACACAAAAAATACCATATTTGTACATAAATCACATTAAAAGTGACCAAAACCACAACACTACAATCGCAAACGGATAGAATCCTATTTAGTGCTTACCCACTTGACTTAACATAGGTTTGCAAATAAAATACGAGTGTTCAATAAATAGGATCACAGTGTAATCCAATAGGATTTTATATACTGTAGGCAACATTACATATTCAAATCACATGCACAAATATCCGGGCACTACATCCCAAACTAAGCATTTGTAAGTTGTGTACTCTTGTACCGCATATTATCCGGATACTTGTATAAGAATCGAAGTCACCGCTTGAGTAAGAAATATATGGACATCTTCTGTATAGTAAACCAAATACCTACATTAAGCCAGTTTCCTCTGTGTGGTGACGATAGAATCGGATTGTTGTCCTATTCAGTGTCGTGGCTTGGATATTTAAATTGAACTTCTTCACATTATACCACGGCACGATAAATGTCGTCAGCCATTTTACTGTGCGATTTTCAGTATTGTATTTCGTTTTTTATGTTTTCAAAATTGTTCCGAAACTTTTATTAGTTTCCTCAATTTTTAAACTCGTATCCGAACTTCTATTTAATATTTAGAACACGTAAAAACTATGAATATAAAAGCGAATAGTTGATACCAGAATCGTGTACCAAATAAAAAATATGTAGCAGAAAACTTTAACTTTAGGGTATAAAATACTGAACGGATTTCGGCAGAAGTCAAATAAAAGTTTTTGTCGGCTTTGCCTCGAGGTTGCAAAGTTATGTACTTGTGTATGTAAAGGACGTTTCTCAAGTATTATACCATCATTACGGAAATCACTTTTACAGGGTCTTTAGGGACTATGTATAAGGGTCTTATGATGCAATAAGGAAAACGTCCACCTATTGGTAATTGGCTTCTATGAAAGCATTGACTTTTTTGTTAAGGAAATTACTTGAAGTGCGTGGTCTCCTAGTAGGAAAGCCCAAGTTTTTCCTTCAAATACATAAATAGTTTACTTATAAGAAGAGTTTTCATCGCAGGAATGTTTGTTTATCTTTTTCTTCTAATATATTAGTCACTTGAGGCTCCTGACTTTACGTAAGTCTGTGTTAAGCTGTTTATGGTCTGTTGCTGTCCAAATTTCAATACGATGTGGAGTTCACAATAAAAAAATCCATAGAAAAACGGTTCTGTTCAGGTTTTCCGAAATGTGAAAATTTTCCAAGAAACTTTTTTCAATTTCTCTTTCCAGGCAACCCTATTCAGGCTACAATTAACATTTTAAAACAAAACAAAAATGCCATATCGGTCTAGCAGAATTTGGGCGATGCGCTTGACAAGGAACAGCGTTTCATTTATATTTATATAGACAGATTAAACTTGCCCACTCATAATAACTTAGTAGTGTACGGTGCAGTAATAATAAATGATGCATTTCAATTTCGTGAAACTAACTATAAGTCCTAAGATTTAATATAAACTAACACATACTATAACTAGACGAGAATTTTCAATGAAAATGAATAATGGCCACATGAAACACTGTGCACTGTGTGTGTGTGCTAGTGTGCACTGCTGACAAAGAATATAAATCATGTTTTTATCTCTTAGAAGTTGTAACAGTCAGTGTAGAACCTGGACGTTTTGCTGTGCATGACCTTTTTCAAGCCGAATTGCCTTTCTTTTGAAGCGATTCCTTCAATGCAATTGCAGCTGCTTATTCTACATTTGCTCAGCAATGAGATCAGACATAAAACTGGCGTTTTTATGCTTGAATACTCTGAGAAGAAACTTTGATTGTTGGAAAAAAATACGTTTCAAGAAATTGTTAAGTTTCATGCGCCTTTTATGTTCTGTTTAAATGTGTGTGGTCTCAAAAAGCCAACCCTTCCTCTACCATTTCTCTCGATGTCGTGTTACTGCTTGTCAATTATTGAGGATGCCATCCGAAGTATCTTTTAGTTCACATACATACATAATCAGCCTATAATGTTCCCACTGCTCGGACACAGGCCTCCTCTCAATGAGTGGGAGTGGGCCAATATCCACCACACGGGCCCAGTGCGGGTTAGCGGATGACACGTGTCTTCGAATTTCTATAAGATACATAATAATTTCCATAAGTTTCCTCACATTGTTTTCCTTCACCGCTTTGAAAGCAGTGGTGGTGAAATAATTTACACAAAGTAAACTTACGTCTTACAACTCCTAAGTTACGTTTGTTAACACTGGACCACCAATGCTCACTCTAGTTTCCTTTAAAAACCCGCATATGACTTAATTCAGTCCAATTATGTTATTTGTTGACCTCATTCCGACAAATTCAATTCATATTTGTATAGGCACTGAATGCCAATTCAAACTATGTGCTTTTATTTGCACAATTAAACTCACATATAGATAGTAGCTACCTACACTCAATGTATTGTTTACGGGGAATATATTCCATTTGATGGATTCAATATTCCTAAAATCAATCAATCAAATCCGTTTATCGTAGTGCACTGCCGGAGATAGACGTCTGTGTTTCCTACCACACCCGGTTATAGGACGGTTTACCTTCTGCAAACAGTTGGCACGGGCAATATGCATGGCTGCTCCTATATTAGAAGTACATTTCTCAAATGTAAATGTATCATTGAAATCAGTTTACATTTCATCTACATATGTACATCCCCACAATACCATTTGATTTTATCTTTATTGATATAGTCCGTACTGCTTGCTCTCAACGCTATCGTATCAGGTTTAGCCAGGCTTCCTTTAACATGATACTGCGTCAAAATGACGACACGTGTCTGGATTTCTGCGTAAAAATGATGACACATGCTAATTAATTTCTCAATAGCCATATATAAGCCATCAAAGGCTTCTGTGGTTTTTAATATATAAACATTCTAAACTCTGCGATATAGTTTTTTTTAACAATAAAAAAAAATGTGGAAAATATTTTTCAGAAAATTGACTACCAAAATAAATTGTCAATATATTCAAATCACAACTGTCATTTTTCGACAGTTGTATAAAATGGCACAAAAGTCCAAATTAGTACGATTTGATATAGAAATCAGTGGAATTTCAGAGCCCAGCAGGAATCATGACTAACAGGTATGCAATAATGGTTGATAGGTGTGTTAGCAAAAACTTACTGATTATGATACCACTTTTTTACCTACCTGTGGTAAGCAATCCAATTATTTGAACCGGCAAAACTCGACGTATGAGGAGGAAAGCCAAAAGCAAAACATATGTCGTATAAAATATGTGTTTATCCTAATACTTAGGACGGCCGTATATCATACAGAAAGAAACTGAACACTTTGTTACATAAATTATAGAAAATCCAATTTTTCCTTTTACACGTAGCAGAAGTTACAAAGGAATAGGAAAGTGAAGGTACATGCATTTTTACGAAGCAGTGGAAATTATTAATGTTGAAGAGGAAATATAAAATGATGTTCATGAGACCCTTAGGAAACTTGAAACGTGATATGTATAATAACTTAATTTATAATTCTTTTGATGTTATAATGCTTAGATACGCTATTCCGTACCAATTACAGAACACCATGCCAGTTAAGACATATCAGCACATAGAATAACGGACGAGTTATGGGACTCAAATGGAGTTTGGCACGACACCTGGCAAGGCGCAAAGATGGCAGGTGGAGTAAGGCAGTGTCTGAATGGCCTCCAAGGACTGGAAGACCTAGTGTCGGTCGTCCAACGCCGAGATGGGCGGACGATATTGTCGACATCGTGGGTAGAACCTGGGTGAGTTTACTTTTTCCCATGTGACCTGGAAAAGTTTTATGTGCTAATATGTCAAAAAACATGATATTGTCATCCACAAGAATTCAGTATAAATATATATCATATCTTTGTGCCATAATTTTGTATCAATGCGTAGCCACAAACACATTAGGTGCTGAATTATAGCTAGATACACATTTATACAGTATTATGAAACACAAGTTGCAGATATTCCTGTCGATGTATACATCTTTTCGAGGCTGACTGTAATAAGAGTATTATTATATAAATCCCACGTAAAGTTGGCGCCGACATGGCAGAAGAACCAGGAAGCTCGTCTCATTAATAAAAGTCAATCATTAGAAACCTTATAAATTTTAATTAATTTGTTCCCTAAAGATGTTAACTTCGCAAAACGCAAATGTAAACGTACATATTAAATTAAAATTTGCATAAAAAAATATCGGAAACCAGGTGCGGCGGAAATTTATTAAAATGTAAGACATTGCAATTCCGCAAATCCGTTGTAAAATTAACAACAGATAGGAAATTAGAGCAATTTTCTTTGTTACCGCCATTTTGTTTTTTACGGTGTTACGGCACGACACTGCAGTAATGTATTAGTAGGTTTTTAACTTTGCTAGGATGCCTTGAAAAGGTAGAGGCGATCATATGATAGATGTAGTGTTGCAGAATAATCTACTATCAGTCAGATAATTGTCAGACTTACAAATAAGAAGGGGTAGGTAATATACCATACAGAACTTATTAAAAGTCCCTATATACCTAATAAATAAAAAAGAATGTGGCTAGCGTGTTACTAAAACATCAATTTAGCGCGCGTTTTCCGCGCATTTTGGTTTTGGTTCTGTACAAAATATTCCACTAGACCAAAAGCCAAAGCAAGCAACGAATTTGTATAGTTATATTTCCTCCATTCCCGATACTCCATAGAGCTTGGATCTATTCATTTTTTTATTCAACATATCCCGGTATAAAAAAAAAAGTTAAAAAATAAAATTTATTTGCTGCATACGCGACCGACGCATACTCTGTTTAACTATAATTCAGTTAGTTGACCAAATGGAGATACTTCCTCTCTCCTTTAGTTCGTTTTGTCCGCAGTTAAAACTCATAATTTTACCAGCAGTGCCATTTGTAGCGCGAATTTATATTCGATATTTCATTGGTTCTGTTGTCCTTATTGCCTCTATTTCAATTTTCAAACTTACGATTGTAGCCCCATTATATTGTTAAGGGAATGTTGCGGTATCTATATACTTACTAATAATCAAGCAAGGACTTTCAGTCCGATTTGAAAAATGCTTAATTTGATAGCCCAATTCTTGAGGAAGGTATAACCTTTCTCAATTTAACATTACGCTACAACCCTTATTAGCCGAGCAAAAAGAAAAAAAAGAAAAAATAACGCTAAGCGAAGGCGGGCGATGCGATACGACGGGAACAATAAATTTCACGCGGACAAAATCGCGGGCAGAAGCTCGTCGATAATAATTGTATTTGGAATTTAATACTATCTGTTACTCTCTAGTTACTCCACTGATTACTATTTGAATATTTTAGTTGACTATCTACATTGTGAATTTATTTCGAAGAAAACGTATTTCGACGGCGAGTAAATTCTTTTGGAGAAATCATGAAGTGGCTTTGAGCTGATTACGTATTAACTACAGTATCCAGAAGTACTTGAATTAGGAAAAATAACTAACTGATTAAAGTAGATTTCTTAATCAAAGTACTTTTCTATCTAAAGCAAGTTTAAGCACAGCAAAGCATAATCAGCCTTTAATGTTCCCACTGCTGGGACACAGGCCTCCTCTCTATGAGAGGGAGTGGGCCGTAAACCACAATGCGGGCCCAGTGCGGGTTGGTTTTTTGATTCTGGGACAAGCCGGTTTCAGGTGATGATAATAAATACACAAAGTAAAATGCTTGTTTGGGTTCGAACTCTTGAATTGCAACTGGGCCGATAGCACAGCCGATCGATTCTGTAAAAATCTCACCGTGAAAACTTAGGTGAAGTGAGCTTAGAGTGAGCTGTCAATAGTGTCAATCCCTAGCATTAGTTAGAATGACAGCTCACTCCACGCTCACTTCATCTAAGTTTTCACGGTGAGATGGTTACAGAATCGCACTACTGGTCCATAAAACACGTTTAAAGGACAAAGAAACATTTGAACATCGTGAATAAAAATAAATCTGCCTCCGTTAGTCACATCGTATTAATTTTCATCGTATATACAGTTGAACGTTGAAGCAACCATTATTTGTGAATGAAACAATAACGGTTTAATTGAGCACATTATTACATATACAGTTGTGACAGTTTATGTTATGTCTAAATGTTTTCTCTCATACTCTGGCAGGAGAGAAAACATTATTGCACCTGCCTGACATGTCATCTTTGTTGATACAGACCAGCCAGCCATAATACCCTTTAGTGGACTGTTTGAGACCCTAAAGGATAACCAAACTAACGATAATTATATATATATCTCCGACACAAGTACTATTGTAACTTACTGGGGCTGCCTCAGTTTATGTATGACACAATGTTTGAGAAGTAATAAATGTTTTTGTATTTTTTTTTCTGTATAATATTTGTGCGGCTGGACACGGCACGCATAGTGAGGAGGTTCTTCTCTCTAGAGCCCTGACCACTGGCAGCTTGGACCCTGTTCCTGATACCAATGGGCCACAATTTTTTAAATTATTTTTTTCGAAAAATTATCATCAGTAATTAATATGTACGAGTAAATGTAATAAAGGATAACGTAGTCAATTGAGAAATACCTCTCCTATTTTCTGTGTCAGTCGAGCAACTATTATAGATTTAAATTAAAGCACAATCACCGAAAACAAACCAAACATTTCAGCAGCTTTTTCAAACTAAAATTGATTACGTTCATAAGTCCTAAAAACCAGCCGAAGTAACCCTACACTTCGCAGCCATTCCGGGCATTTAAAAAGGCCACTTAAAACAATTAAACAAATCTACGGACGGGGTTGCCAACGTTATAAATCTTTGAAATATTGCGTTGGAAACTCCGGTTGTATGGCAAGCAAGAGTCGGAAAAAAGGGCATTATGCAGCGAAGCGGGCGCCACCTGGTGTCGCCGTTACGGGTTATTGCTTGAGAACGTACTTCTTGACGCATCGCGGTGCTTGGAAGAAGTTTTTATTGGGTTATAATGGGCCTTGATTAGCTTATTTGCTTTCGCATCATGGTGCTTTTTGATTGGCTTAATTTTGTTTGAAAAATCATGACGTACTAAGCTATGACTATAACAGAACATAACAAAAATACTGGAAAAAAACGGTCCTTAAAATATCCCGTAGAAAACCAGCTTATGTAAATTCCTATGAATTAGGTCCGATCCTAAATATAATAGGTATATCCAATACAATGTAAAAATTACAAATAAAACTTACCAGACACGTTAAGTACGTACCTACGTGAAGAAAACAGTAGTATATAGGTAGTTTAGTTGTAGGTGTTTCATAGAAGGTAATTTTTAACATACTTAGATGTAATCTAAATACCTAACTAATAAGTACCAGCTTATAAGAACCATTCGTTGATTTAGAGAATCCTAGATTTGAAAACATATTTCTACACGTTTGAATACCTACCCATAGAACTCTAAGCAACCGCAATTTTATAAAGCAGCTTTCAACTCGATGTGTTCCCAAAATAGAGGTGCAATTTAGAAATTTTCCTAGCAACGTCCACTGGAGAAAATAGAGACTTACTAGATTTTAGAGGTGGGATCTAAAATAACTGAGGGCTGTAAGTAGTAGACGTTGTATTTAGAAAACCACTGTGTGACACAATCTAAAATTACCACTGTCTTTTGTTAATTGCATAGAAGGTTCTGGAACTTCTAATATTACGATTTAAATGAGAGACAAAATTGGTTTGCTAGATAGATGTTATTTTAAGGTTTTAAATTACGAGAATTGGCCTTCTGATGTTATTGATGTAGGGTGTATTGCTCACTAGAATCTAAAGATAAACAACTGAAGAAGTAAATAACAACAGTTACATTTTCAGTGAAATAACACGGAATAAAAAAGCCTGAAGCCTGTACCTTCCAAACTAAAAAATACAAATGATGTACCGGATGATAATTATACAGGTTGGCAGGCATATCGACGCGCAACCTTACCATGGATTTAGTACTTGATTATTCATTATTCTGTTACATTGGATTGAGTACGAAAAATTTCTGCGGTAGGTTGTCTAGAATCATGTGCTGTATTCATGGTTACAGGCGTTACAGCTAGATTGAATTGATTGAATTGGCAGGGCACTGCCATAATAATAATCTTTTTAAAGTTCCCTCAGAGTTTCTCGGCAACGCAGATTACATTATACGAGTAGATGACTGACAGCTTTCTTTTGCAAAATGTTATAGTAGGTAATATACCACATGTTACTGTGAAAGTAGCTAAACTAGAACAAATGCGTTGTTTCTATATTTCTGTTAACTGTCTTATCTGCTACTGTCTTACAGTTTGCGTGTCGATGTCCTTGCCACCCTGTGAGTTTTACCTTTATATACGACAATATATTCAGAGAACATTAATTAATTGTATATTATTATGTTGTCATGGGTTTATGAAGCCCCTTGATCTAAAACAGTGTTCCGTCAAACCTACTTCACACTAATCATGTTATTAATTTTCATGTAAAATATTGTTAGCGTTCTCTGCTCATGTATCTAGCAAAATATGTATTAAGAAATCTATATATATTATATTACCTATATATATTCAATATATTAACCTAATAATCTGTACTAATATAGAGGTAAAATTGGTTTGTTTGTATGTAGGGTTTAATCTCTGGAACTGCCAGTTGGATTTGAAAAAATCTTTTTGCATTTGTTAGCCCAATTCTCGAGGAAGGCTATTTAGCATCACGCTATGACCCTAAGGAGCGAGCAAAAAGAAAAGAACGAGGGCGAACGCGCGGGCGGGCGATGCGACGGGGTTGGTCGGGGAACATGAAATTTCACGCAGACGAAGTCGCGGGCAGAAGCTACTAATATTATAAAGGGGTTACATTGGTGAGTTTGTATGTACGCAACAACTTCAATCATTTTTATAACTTTTTTAAGAGTGCTAGTCACTCTAAAATCAACGTAAAGACCATTGAAATAAAGTTGGCATTTGTTTAACTTGAAATAACATCAATTCGAAACATTTGGAATAGACTTTACCTTAGGTGGTCAAAACTTCGGAACCACTGATACGTTTCCAAAAATTATTTCACAAATGTAAAGCTACAGTAAAGCTAAGTGTCATATGACGTATTTTATGTTAAATCAAAAAAATTTACACAGACAAAGTCACGGGCAGAAATGATTATTTATAAACATAGAATCAATTAGTTACACGAACATAATTTTAATACGTATTATGTTCATTATCGAACAAAGTCACTCTCACTAAACGACAAAAAGCTTAGTCCCTGCGGATCACTCACTTTATTTCAGACTTAATCCTTCGCTACGTTAAATTAATTCGATGAAGCACTCGCAATGTTCAAAAGCCGTAATAGACCGTCTCTATATTAATAATATATCAATATTTCAAACCAATTTTCGTCCGAAACCGAAAACTCCCGTTCTTTGTTGCTGGGATTATGTGTGCACCTCTAAATTGTGAACGATAAGTCGAGCGCAGCTCTTCGGTTACATTGTAGTTACAAAACTGAGCTATTTATTATAGTACTGTGGTAAACTGATCGAGATACTCTTCGAGTTATAGTTACTGTTTAGATACATTCAATATTTATCCAGCACTAAATAATAGCGGTGGGCCAGTAATGGCTCCGATTTACGAGTTGTAGGTCGCGGGTTTGAACCCAGGCAGGCCTTACTTTGTGTAAATAATTTTTCATTACCACTGCTTTTAAAATGGTGAAGGTCTCGATAAGTAATGGACGGGTCACCCATCTACGACCTGACCGCGGTAAGCGTAGCGTAACCTTTAATATACCCGTGCGGTTGATATCATTTAGCCAGGAGCCCCTCCGAAGTTTTACTAAAATGGTCATACAAACCTAAATAATGATCACATGAAACGAATTGAACCAATTTATACTTCAACTTCCACTAATTGAAAACAGCTAATAATACCCAGATTATGACACAATCCAAACGATTTATCTCAACGGGCTAACTTAGTTGTGAAAGAAATTAAATTTAACCATCTGGAAATAAGAACCATTTATTTCAACGACCGTTTTGCCCTCATTATTAATGATTTTTGTGTAAATATTTTGAAAGCTGCTTCTCGAATCTATCGAGATTGAAATGATAAAACTATGGATTTCTTTATCACAGTCTTTGGACCTAGATGTCTCAAACAGACCATGACCATATTATATTCATATTTCTACACATAGCACCCTTATTAGTTTTCTATCTGACTATTCTGAGAAGAAAGGCCGAAACAAACTCAGAGGTCTCTTTTAAAGCCCAGACATAATCTTGGTCAGATCATTCAAGTAGTAGAACAACTCTGTAGTTGTTGTACATCGTACAATTTAACTGACTTTTGGCGGCCAGAATTCAAATAAATACCTATGTATTTGACAACTAAAAAGGGATATGAAAAAATAAAGAAATATGTCGGGTAATTCCTTATTCCTTGGATAAGTCAATAGAAACTTTAAAAACAATACAAACATTTGAAACTAGGATTTAAAATGATAATGTGACATTATATCTAAAGGAAATAACTCATCAATTAACTTTTGGAGGGCTATGTAATATGTAAGTGCTAAGTGCAAAAGTCTTCAGCGTTCATATCAAAAGTTCCTAACAAAGTTACAATGTCAGTTCCTTGCAGACTGCACTAGGTTGTTGCCTGCACTCCTAATTATTTTGCCGTGTACGTTTTTGAAAGCATTGTTAATTTGTGTATATTAATTTACTCAAACAAAGATAATTTAATTAATTATATCCTAATTGAAACGTGACTGGCAAACCCAACATAAAACTATTTAATATAACTCGATTCAAATTGCAGTCTTTCAATAGCTACAACATTTTGATTAATATTTAAATGATATTAGGTTAATTAGTTGCAGTATATGTATGTATAAAACAATATTAATGCACAGGGTATTTAATAAAAAATCAATAGATATCGAATGCTCTAGTTTCAGCTTTCAATGTGTAACCTATAAGTATGTGTAAGTGACATTGGATATAACTAATTTAAATAGTCGTTCTTCCCGATGTTGTACCTTTATTAACTATAAGATTTTTGGTTTTATTTCTCTTGTAAGTGTATATCGTATAATTCTTTTAGAGAAATAAATTCTTGAAACCGAACTAACTAATTAATAAGGCAAGTTAAATAAAAGCTTGTAAAATATAAAATATACCTATGCAGTCTTGCATTTTTTGTATTCAGGCAATCTTGTACTTTCAATAATCACAACATGTTGTTGTTTTTTGCAAATCCAATCTGTCTAGCGTTTTTCTAACTAAGTTGGGGTCGGCTTCCAGTATAAGCGGATGCAGCTGTAAACCAGTATTTTACACGGAGCGACTGCCTTTCTGTCCTCCGGAATCCAGTTACTGGGTAACACTGGTTGTAAGACGGTAATAATAATAATAAAAAAGGTCAAAGATCTACGAATGACAGGCAGGACCAACGGCTTAACCGAGGCACGGAGGGGTCTTCATCACAAAACCAACAGGACGCAGATCGACCCGTGCGGCTGTTCTGCCACGAGCCCCCCCGTCGTTTTTTTTTTGCCTACGACTATAATTCAAATAAGTTTTATTTTCATAAATTAACCAATTAGTGGTACCTATTTAGCAAATAACATCAAAAGAAAGGTCAAGGGAATCACTTTACTAAAATCAATTTTTTTTTCTTCGGAGTTAAAATAAGTTGCGAATAACTCAATTAATCGCCAGACTCGATAATATGGAGATGTTTATGGTAAATATATAAATTTGACCTTTTACCATGTTTGGACGATGTCGGTACCGAAATAAAGAAAACCTACTAATTAAAATACTGTTGCCAACCGCATGCGACCATAAGTACGTTTGTCCACGACAGCCGAGAGACGAGAGACGAGTACCGAAGTAGCGATACATACATTTACTATGCCCGCGTTCATCTCAAGCTCAAAGCATTTATTTCAATTAAAGTATTAAACCTATTACAGGGAAACTTTTAAATTGTCAAGGAGTTCTTAATTCTAGTCTAGAAATGTGAAGCAAGTTGCCTATTCCAAAGCGTAGTATGTTGAACTATATCCGACGACCCTGGTTACTTGTGTTTGGTGACCGTACCTATGGGGAAGAACGGGCAAGAAATTCCGGCAAGCCAAAACACGTTTGATCCACACACTTGAGCCGGCGGCGTTCGCCCGGATTTTGTTTTGTGTAACAAAACACACTTAACCGCCGAATTCATGCGCAGTGGACAAACGTTCACCGTCATCGAAACGTCACGTTCGATTCGAATAATCTCGTTTCTCGGTGACGTCCCTGTGACGGCTGCGGTGGACAAACGCCCACAGATGTCTACAGTTAATACAATATGTTTTATGTATGGGTTCCGCCGGTAAAGTTTAATTAATAAAAACGGCGCTTTTTATCGATACCGTTGACAGCTGCTGTCAGATCCGATTACACTAATGAAAGAACTTGGATCATGCCATCTTTATTAATTAAATTCATGATGATTTCCCATCCAAAAAAAAAAAAAAAAAAAAAAAAGGTAATTTTCTTTCACTCATTCTTTTATGGTATGTTGTGATCTTTCCGCAGCAGGATGGTGGTTCACAGGTTCTATCGGTATTTATAGAAACGTATCGAGCCTGCCTCGTTCGATTAATTTATCTCGATTATTGAATCACAGAACAGGAGGACAGGGTGTTGTGGGGCAGCCTAGGAGAGGCCTTTGTCGGACATAGGCTGAGTTCATTGAGTGATTCATCAGTTACTCAGTTGCTACGGCGGTATATATTGCATTTCAAGGTTGAACTTTATCATGTATGACCCTGAACAAAGCTTTATAATTTAAATGTTTTTCCCGATAATATTTATGTTATCTAATCACAAAACAAATTCCGACCGGGTAATTAACCTTTAATTATTAATTAAGGGGTTTTATATTCACAAATTTTCATTTTAAAAACTTTGTTTAACACGCGCACCGCTTTATAAAGTAAAAACAAAAGGCTTTAAACAATGTAGAGTATTTGCAGAGAAAACCTACGGCAGGTAAAATCCCTTTTTACCTGCCAACATGTCCCAAACAAGCTGATCGTTACACATAATTTGTTTTCCTGTCAGTGCCATAATAACCAATAACATGTACTTACCTATTTATGACGTAATCAGGGAAAGAACAACTTTGTATGTTTATTCATGTAGCATCTCATTAAGGTTCCCATAGACTGGTTTAACGCGACGCTGCGACGCCTTCTGCTAGATCAATTTCCATGATGTTTTCATAGAAATTGTTTTAATAGAACCGCGCCTTTAATCTGCCCCGAAAATTAAATGGAGGATATTGCATGAAACGCGTTTTTAAATTTTTATGACTACAACACCTAATTATGTTAGTTGTTGTTTTTTTTTCTAAATTAGTAGGTGTTGGATTTCTGGAAGTCGTAGCTTTAAAAGGCCTCTAACAAGGTGGAGGACCTTGTGAAAACCGCAAGAATCTGCTGAATGCGAGAAGCACAGAACCGATTGAAGTGGAGATGATTGGGGAAGGCCTATGTCCAGCAGTGGACGTATTTCGGTTAAAATAGTGATGGTGGTGATGTACTAGGTATTAAGGACTCTCTTGTAAGTAGATAC
The DNA here is from genome assembly GCA_949629185.1 of Apamea crenata. Lineage (NCBI taxonomy): Eukaryota > Metazoa > Arthropoda > Insecta > Lepidoptera > Noctuidae > Apamea > Apamea crenata. The sequence goes on along the minus strand of OX451360.1, from coordinate 8,109,714 downwards.
TTGCTAGCTAGACGAACTATCATCATCTGGCTAGCTTTTTCCCAACTATGTTGGGGTTGGCTTCCAGTCCAACCGGATGCAGCTGAATATTAGCTAGCTGAATATTTTACATGGAGCGAATGCCTATCTGAACTGCACAACCCAGTTAGTAGTTAGTAACCACTGGGTGATACGATACCCCATGGTAAGACTTTTTCAAACAAACACTTTTTCAAGAAGCGGTAATGTGAACACTCAACGCGGCAGTTGCATCAAGACCGCAGAACCGATGATAGAACAAAAGTCCAACTTGCTTGAAGAGATTAAGGATTTTCGATTGGAGGTAATGTCACACTTAGATAGCCAGACAAGTCAAATTCCTGTCTACTTTGGTGCACAAAATTCATAATTCCTTCATAATTAATTACATTTCTCCTTTATTGCCAGCTGCATTCCGTAGGTGGCCGATAGTTCAACATCATCAGCCTATAGCAGTCCACTGCTGGACATAGCCCTCTCCTATTGCACGCCATTCAACTCCACCAACCAACAAACATCCTGCGAATATCGTCACTCCACCTAGCCTGAGGGCGTCCCAACTTACGTTTACCGATTCGCGGTCTCCACTCAAGAACACGTCTACCCCAACGGTCATCGGTTCTACGGCTAATATGGCCGGCCCATTGCCACTTCAGCTTGTTTATTCTGTGGCCGATAGTTGTATTTGTCTAATTTTGTCCTTTATCTCAGACGGTATCAACAGATTTCATAAGTTGAGTTACTTGGCTAGGAATAAGTTTGTGAGTTGTCACGGATTCGTTCTCAATGTTTGACAGAAAAAAGCCAAACATTCAGAGTTATTTTTGTACCTCACTGAAAATTGTTACTCGATGTGACATTTGTCAATAAACTTCTATTTTTAACCCCCGACGCAAAAAGGACGGGGTGTTATAAGTTTGACGTGTCGGGGTGTGTGTGCGTGTGTGTGTCTGTCTGTGGCATCGTAGCTCCCGAATGGATGAACCGATTTTGATTTTGTTTTTTTTATTCTTTTATAAACGTTGCCTTTTTAACCCCCGACGCAAAAACGACGGGGTGTTATAAGTTTGACGTGTCTGTGTGCGTGTGTGTGAGGGTGTATGTGCGAGTGTGTCTGTCTGTGGCATCGTAACTCCCGAACGAATGAACCGATTTTGTTTTTTTTTCGACTTTCTGACTAACTGACCGACTATTTAATTTTGACAATTCAAAAGTGCCTGTAAATGGTTTAATTGAAATAAATGATTTGAGTTTGAGTTTTGTTTTTATGAAGGTAGTACTTTAAGAGAAGTTTGCCAATTAAAAAATATCTTTACGACGGGCACTGGAAACAGTTGGTAGAGATAGAATAATGATACCAGCGATAGGTCATTCATAGATGACTTTACAATCTCGATTTAATATGAACTATCAGTGTCTGTGACATGTCGGAAATAAATTGTTTTTTTTTTTTTGCGCGGAACACTAATTTTTTTTCTAAAATAAAAGTAGCCGGAACAAAACGACTCACGAAAATGAAAAAAAAAGTTTTGTTATAATTACCGTATATACTTTCCATTTCAATTTTATTTATTTGTAATATGTAATATAATAACATATAATATTTGTAATACATATTAGATGTATAGATCTAAATTTGATGACGTAATAAAAATAGGAAATTAATGAATATTTTGTCCTAGTTAGATCAAAATACACAGGTATGTAGGTAGGTGCTCGAACTTGTAAGGTTTCAACAACTGACTAACTTAGACCGTAGACTAGGAAGAGCTAAAGTTGTTGAATGTACTTAGCCTTTACTTCAATACTACGTAGTGCAGGCCTTCGTAAGTGTATGCTAAGCCAAATCCTGGATGTGCAATACCTAAGTATTCAGGTATTTTTTTAACTATAACATAGGTAATAGAGTTAATCATTTAACAAATGCGAGTCGGGCACGAAGGGATCCGTACCACAAGGCAAAAAACGCCAAAAAAAATCACGTTTCTTATATGGAAAACCCCTTTAATTTTTAACTTTATTTTATTTTTTGTTGTTATACGTAACGTACGTGTGTAACCGTAATCGGTTCGTGAGATACAGATAGTCGGACAGACGGATGGACAGCGGTGGCTTAGTAATAGGGTCCAGTTGGCACCTTTTGGGTACGGAACCCTAAAGCAATCCCACCCGTTTGTAAAATTTAATTAGTATTGAAGCCTCAAAAGTTATTTCAATTAATTGTTTCAGTAAACATAATCCAAAATTTATAAAGACATTGAGCCGACTGGACTTAAAATATGAACAGACGCCATACTAATATTTTGATTCAGATTCCTAACAACATTTGAGCTTCAGTGATCTACTTAAATCAGATTTATATTGACGTTTTCGTTTCACCTTTTAAGGATCGATACTGATTTAACGAGCATAGGGCTGCCGATAGAAGAACTCAATTAACGATATCGGGGGTTCAGAATTCGGACTCGCATCGACTTTTCCAAAAAATAAATAAATACGAATTGACAGCTAATAAAACTCCTAATAGTGTTGGGAAGAACTCACGTTGCGTTGTGACGCGACCCGACTCAATCCGACACGATTGGCCTGACACTGACGTCGATATCTACTGAACAGGGGGCCTAAGGGAAAATAAAATGTGAGATTTATATTTGACATTCATACAATGAAACACAATTTGTGCGAAAATAATAATTCGCTATTGACATTTGAGTTTCGACCATCATTTTCTGATCTTGAAATTAATTTGAAATTTAGGGATGGTGTCCCTGTGTCGAGGTACAATTCGCTCCCCACGGAATTCGCGTGTGCCGGGGTCATAAATTGGCCACCTTTGTAAAGCGGAATTGGTTTTTCTAGTACAATATACGTATAGTATATCCATCGTCAATAAGAGAATATCGTTGGAGAAAACAAATGGTACGTAACATTCAAATCGCGAACATATACTCGTACATTGGACAGAGCAAAAATATTTTTACAACTTTTCGAATAAACAGAATTGTTTTGTTATAGAACCCTCGTACTTTTTTCATAGTAGATAGGTATAAGATACCTACACACAGGCAAAGGATTGAAACGATAAAGTTTTTCAACAGGTTTCGATTCAAGCCGTTTCAGAGATATTACATTAAAAGCACTCCAAAACGCATCTGCACGTTATAGTCTGCGCCTCGTTAATGTTATTGGATCAGAAGTAAACGTTAGGAATCGAAGCGTTAATGTGGGTGCGATGGGTGCCTTGCTCGTCGGATTACTCGTTGGCTACATGCATCAGCACGTCCCGACTGTAATGCTGTCGAATATCGTTCTGAAACGTAACGTCAGTGGCGCGCTCGGAATATCCAAGCGACGACGTACTAGTGACCGCGCGGCTGAATGCGTTGCGATCTTTTGAATTCTGACATTCTATGTGGAATACGCGTTTGAAATAATGGAGACCCGAAAAAGGTTCGCGATATTTGACCTTTTTTATTGTGTATTTAATGGTCTTCCAGAAAGTTAAGGTAAACGTGTCCGAAAAATGTAAGAACGGTCACAAAATCTTTACTTTTATTCATACCTGAGCGACAGAAAAACTATTTACTCGTAATAGTTAGGTATGTTATTCAATCGCCAACAATCTTTTATCTTGTAAAATTTTAGGGATACATCATCACCTGCCTAGCCTTTTCCCAACTATGTATGTTGGGGTCGGCTTCCAGTGTAACCGGATGCAGCTGAGCACTAGTATTTTACATGAAGCGACTGCCTATCTGACCTCCACAATACAGTTACTGGGTAATACTATTATATACCCCTTCGTAAGACTGGTTGTCAGAGTTTCGAGCTTTTGCTGACCCATAAGTACTGTGAAAGATCTACAAATGACATTCGTGGATTGAGATGTGTGAACAATTTCAAACGACCCACATTTTCAGGGTTATATGAACTTACGAATAAAAGCAAACCTAAATAATTGAGCTGTACGTCTACTAAAGTGTATTTATTCTTGTATCCGACTGAAGATATCAGTTCTTCAATCTTTTAAGAACCCTTCACCAAAATGTAACCCAATAAACCACCGAAAACAACAGCCCAACAGATTCGGCACAAACAATCGCACAGCTATTCATATCACGAACCGTACGAGACCTGCAATCCTTCAACTCAAAGCCAAAACGGAACCAATTGTAACTATTTCAATTAAGCAGTCCGCATCAAAGTCCGCACTCGAATTCACCGCATTGCCTCCCTGATTTCACGAGCGTTTGGCACATTTGCATCTAGTGGGAGACGTACGTAGCTTTGACGTCTCCTGGTACAGGTACTGGTCTATCTGGTAATGTTCCTGTCACAGACGAGATTAATGATGGATGGGGGATGATGGCAGCAAGCTGGCCAAAATATCGCCTTTTTTGACAAGATGACTGTATGTAATTACGTAATGGCATAGTTGCCTGCTGGAGATGTAAGGATTACATACGTATGTGAAGTATTCATTTTGAAATGGTTATGAAATGGAAATTCTAGATTAACAAGTTTGGGCTAAAATATATTTTGCAGAAGAATAGAAACTGATATAAGTTGTGTTCACTATGTGTTGTAATAATTATATATTGGACTAAGTTTAAGAACAAAATCGTCTTTGAAATCAGAAGGCCGTGATTCCCGTAATTGAAACGTTCAAAATCTAGTCGCGATCTGATCTCAGCGACACTCAATGTCAAAAACGTAGGGATTTTTGGGTTTTTTTTGACAGATTGAGACTGAGATTAGACTGTGCACGTTCTTAAAATTACGAGAATTGCCCTTCAGTAGTATTTTTTTATTGTGCATTTATAGAACTTTCAAAGTAACTATTTATTGGACATTACATAGGTAATGCATAACAATGTTATGTGCTCACTCATTTAACACACTGACAAGGCTATTTGTGAAACAGAGCTTGAAATTGTCTACGCATAATAATATGTTGTCAATGTCAATACCGGTAGTCATCCAAACATAAATGAATGTAGGTTATCGTCTAATTTTGAGAATTTCTAATCGATTGTATTAGTAGGTATTCGATAACAATAAAATTAGACGATGTTCGATAACATTCGATTGTAATCGCAATAGTTTCTGATGACCTATGTGATTTTCGAGTAATTAAGATCATGCGGATAGAAAAAAAGACCTTTTATTTTATCTTTTGTAGACTTTTTATTTGAAGGATTTTTTGAGAAAAATGCGATATTTGGAATTTGTAGGTATGCCATGTACCTAAGTTCTCATGAAAATAGACCAAGACCTAAAATACTGGTAAAGTTCCAACTTAATTATACAATACTAGATCAAGACCAAAGGGGCTGATCAATATAGTTTCTACTTTTGAACACCGATATCAGTAACACTACAAAAGCTATATCCCAGTATCGACATAACTATCAATAAAACTACACCATTGCATCTATATAACGTCATTATTGCCCCCGATGTCAGGCGACTTGCCTCTTGAGCACGTGATTGTCTTTCGAAGTAGGAAATATGAATGTAACTTTTTCTTTATTTATATTCTTTCTAAGTTAATCTCGGGTCCTTGGATTTACACACGTCCTTCGGGTGCCGGGTGCATGGTGGAAAATGGATGGGTAAACTAGGTGAAATGTAGTACGTGAGGAAGCGTTCATACTAACCTACCCATACACATAGCCGCCGGGAAACCGGCACCGGCAGACGCAAAGGGGCTTATGGTGAAGGGAAATACCTACCGTTAGGAAATCTGAACTTGTGTTCAGATTTCAACATACAATGACCATCCGTGGGGATTAATGCATGTTTCATCTCATTATGAGAACAGACCTTTAACCCAAGATTGGCAGAGTTCATTTATTATTCTTACATATTCATATATTTCAGATTTCCAAATACATCCGTAAAATTGATAGTAACATAGTAATGCTTATGAGAAACAAATGTTAGTAATGACATGACAAATGACTCATTAAAAACAAAATACAAAAAGATTACATTATCAGAAAATCCATTACTCGTGCGCGTTTACTTGATTGCATGCGCGATTACTTGATTGCATGCAGCCGTATCCAGCGATGGAGCATTGGAGAATCCCACCCGGTCCGAAAGTACGCACAGGATGCTGTTGGTACTAACACGCATGCATGTTAGAACGGAGGTGTAACGGTTGCGCATGACTGCAGCGAAGCTGTCTATGTGGGCCTCGGCAAACATTCCAGAGGCACTGCCATACTGCGGCAGCCCCATCAGCATCCTGAATGCATTTTTGTACTGCACTCTCAGGTCACAGTAGGTACGGGCGTACCTACTGTGACCTGAGAGTGCAGTACAGTAGGTACGCCCTCTGCAAATATTCAACCTACAGGATGCACGTGTAAAAGGACTGACACTATGCTAAAACAACGTTATTTATCCTTTTTTTGTACACAATGCAAACCTGCGAGCTAACATATTACATCATGCAAACAGACCTGCGTTCTCCCTCAATATCAGTACTGTCCTTCAAGTCATCGGTGAGGTGACTTAAATTTTTTACCTACAAGTACCTACTTTACGATTTAAATCTAGTGTAAAACGATGATAAGTATGTTGTAGTGATTTAACGATTATTGTTTAGCGATTAAGATTACAGGTATTGCCCGAAATAATCATCGATTGTGATTTTGATAATGATTATACATAATAATAATAGAGATTATTTTGTTAAACTTTGTTATCAGGTGTTAAAGTTTGATCAGATTCAGCTACAGTAGTGCATTGTGATAGTGTCCTTCGGCCCGACATGAGTAACTGCGGAAGTAAATGTGTTAAGTAGTAGTAGTGTATGTGTTTTGTGTATGTATTGTGTATTATTTGTATGTGTGTTTGTATTATGTATGTATTTATCAGATATTTTATATCAGTTATTGATATGAGTTTGATTAATCGCTAAACGCAGATGATCGTAGATTACAATAAAATTATAATGAAAACATGCTACACATTAGTTAATTTCACAAATTTTGCAAATTATCTAATATATTAGGTATAAGAAAACATAATGTTCAACCCGCAATGGGCTCGCATGGTTACATAGGGCCCACTCTCTCTCTCTCATAAAGAGACAGCCTGAATTTCAATAGTGGAAATATTATAGGCTGATTATTTTATGACTACAGTAAGTAGTATTTTACTCGTATAACTGCCTACCCTTTCTCCCCTAATATTCATCGACACAATGATGCTGCCCTGACATAAGGCCTCGATACACTATACAGAAAAATGTCTCACACATGACACAGAGTTATTTGTAACGCGTCATGAGCTTGTCCGCTGAGTAACAAATGGATGTCATCGGTTTACACTTTGCCGCATCGCATCGTAACGTATCGTGCTGTCACGTTTGCTGTCATAGATAACGAAATTTAGTGAGCCTGTTGTATAAAGGGTGAGTCAGACTATATATGTTGTAGAACTATTGTGGTGCAGTGACTTGCTTTTAAAAAGAATAATGGGAAACTTATTTGTACGTTACGGCTGAGCACGGGTTCTTTATTGCTATAGAAATTTTTTGAGACGGAGCAGTGAGGATAGGTAGAAAAAAGAAAAAATATTTGCTGTCCAGGTAATAGAGTTCACCGTGCTTGCGTAGCTTAAAATATTACCTATAGCTAGGTTACAATATATTAATTGCCAGTGAGCACCAAACTAGACAGTTATGTAGTCTGTATCTTGGGGCTCGGGGTACCTTAACTGTTGTACCTACAGGAAAACGGTCTTAGGAGACTAACCTTAACTTCTTGAGAAACTTAGATCTCCAATCACAGGTTTTTGAATGGATCTTGTTTCTTTTATAGATCAAAAAGCTCTATCGGACCAAATGAGGTTTGAGTACTAGAAAAGTTAGAAATCCCAGAAATCGTTTCATATAAACTCCAACTTACTTTGTACCCGAACATTAAATAATAGGTATAGGTAATCATCTAATTTTGCGAGTTCTAATCGATTCTATTAGTAGGTAATTGATAACAATAAAATTAGACGATGTTCGATAACATTCGATTGTAATCACAATAGTTTCTGATGTCCCATGTGATTTACGAGTAATTAAGGTCATGCTGACAGAAGAATGACCTTATATTTTAACTTTTGCAGACTACTTATTAGAAGGGTTGTTTGAAAAGTCAGATAACAAAAAAAAAAAATCCTATAGGTACATTGCGTAGGAAATGAGACTACAACTTAATTTTTTCATGATGGATGATAGACAATAAAAATTCAACATAAAATTTCGAACGAACATTTATTAGTTTTGAGAGTATCATACAGATAGTTTGTTGCTTGTGATTTAAGGAGTTTTGAGAAAAAAATGACCTCAAATTGTTTAAAACTTGTACTTTAAGTTTAGTCTTGTACGAAAACAGCTTTCGCAATTTCTGCTCATCTCAAAAATCCATCCTGTATAGCTATGTAAATCAAAACGGCTTAGGAACTTATTGCCCTCATCAGTCATCACCAGTTTGCCGAAAGGACTGTTGTTTGCTGTATGTGGATTTTGTGGAATAAGAGAACATCGCTACAAGGTTTGATACTTATCGATTTGTACTGACTCCTGAGTCCTGTACACAGGTACCACCTCAGCTCAGGAGTCAGGGCTTTAAATGGAAATTGTAATACCTTCTTCATGCGATTAAATTTTTTTACTTCGTTTCCCATCAAATATAGCTTTTATGATGCCTACAAAAAGGTCTTGTTTGGCTTATACTGTGTTAAAAAACTGAAAATGTAACTTTTATAGGTTTTCTATATTCATAAATTGACCTAATTTACACTGAAAGTTTAATTCGATGTGAAGCCTACGCATCACATATTCTCAATACAATAACTTTTTTGCAAACGGGAATAAAAAACCGTTCATTTTTGGGTTAATACCTACCCGCCGAACAAAGTAAATTAAGTCATGAATAAGTATATACATATATGAACAATTTAGACACCTAGGATTCAATGTATGTAGGTATATGATATAAAAATATTTATTTGGTAAAATTGGTTCACAGCACCCCTTTTACTTATGGTTCAGTTAAAGAACTGTATTTCTCATTAAGACAATCGTCACTTACATGAGAACAATAAATCTTATTACTAATTATTAATATATTATATCATTGCGGGTAGAAGAAAATAAAAAAAGTATGATCATTGTCAACAAAATTGGAAGCGTAATCATTAGGACAAAAGTTCACTTGTTGATTTTAAACTAGATGAATTCGATGTTTCTTATCCAACTACTCTGAGAAGAAAGACTGAAACAAACTCAGAGGTTACTCTCTTTTACAGTAAAGGCAAACTCTTGGTCAGGCTATATGAGGACCATGTAGATAAATGTCGGAGATGGTCTTTGAGGATATGAGTGAACCTGTCTAGTCAACAATTACCCAGACACCGCGTGATCAAAAATAAATATAGTATGAAATGGATGAATATTAGATTATGATTATTATTCATATATCCACGGAAACAAAGTGGTGATTCACTCAATTACAATCTGAAAGCAAAACTAACTGTCTATCCAGTTTATCCAACCGTGATTGTTATGATGTTTAAGGTCCATACACATTTTCATATAGATAGATTTTCATTCATAGAGGCGATGAAAATTAAATAATTGAAGTGGATCTATATGAGGATTACTGTGAGCTAAAATCGCAGCTAAGTTTTATTTAATTTAATAATAGAGTGAGAATTTTGTTAAATAATATTATTACCAGCCTAATATTTTTACACTGCAGCGCAAAGTCCTTTTCTCATACAGAGAAGGCACGAGCATTTATCACCACGCTTGCTCAAGACGGGTTGGCGATGTCAGCCTTATAGAATAGAATAGTGATTATTATGTCTTTATTTGTTTTTTTTTCCTTATTATGTACAGTCACGAACACCAATATTATCGCCAGTTAGAATAAAAAACTTCTACGATACTTGCAGCGTACTTGAACTTGATGTGAACTGTTATTCCACCTGATAAACTCCAGGTTTCCTCACGATGTTTCCTTCACCGGTGGTCAGTGAATTAGCTGGAGGTAACATAAATAGATATGAATATATTTTCAGTATTTCTTGCGATTTTAAAAGATTTCTAAGGTTCGTACTTTTGCCATTGCACGAGGTGTTCTTCTAACCTACATACCATGAATCACCATTGTATATTGCCGCACTTGACATGCGGATTGGTGACGTCAACATTTACTTCCCATAGCATTTGAAATGGTGTTACATTTTTAGAGTTTATTTGCTTTCCACTACAAATACACTTATTTCATCTATCAGGTTACTGCCCTACATTGTCTGGCTCATAAACTGAATTTCCGTGTAAATAATTACAATTTAGTGCCTGATATAAATCGCTACTATGACGTAAAAGTAAGTCATTAACTGAATGCATATTAGAGTGATTTACATAACATTTGCATACCACGCCGGAGCATCGCCGCTGTCAACATATGACGTAATTAAAACACGCTTTTAGATGATTTATAGTGATTAAAACACACGTAGTGTTTGCCTACACTGATTGCGTTAAATTTAAACCTATAGCAAGGCTTTAAGACCTACAATATTAAAGGTTTAGTGACTAAATAATAAAAAAAAATAGAAATAAATTGCATTTTGTTAGTACCAAAATAGACAGTATTGTTTGGTTTATTTATGTCCTTCATAAAGCATTGGTGGTTAGAGCTACGGTTAGTTTCCATGGATATCGTAAAGTGTGGATATCAACACGAAATAATTGCTAAAACTGATCTAAACTATGCCTTTAGGAACATCAGATAAGCTAGGTGATTTAAACTTCGGTGAAAAGACCATTTGGCATATTGGAAGGCCGATAGTGGTGCATCTAGGTAGTAATATTTGTGGTCATTCAAATGAGTGCCAGAACTACACACTTAAGGGAGGCTCCTAAGTAATTTGGAACGTAGGTAATGTGAAGAGCTGTGATGAGCTCTTCAGGGTATCGGGAGGAATCTATTAAACCACGGTTTATAACGTATGTTCAATAATTATTCCTGGAAATCATTCTACTTATTTTACATATTTTTCTTTGGCTTGACAGCCCAATCCGACGCCTAATCTCTTCTTATCTTAAACTATGTTAATATTTGTCTCGTATTTCATGCCAATAACTTTAACTGACTCACGGAAGTTGCATGTAAGCACTAAATGGGCTATAGCCTCTACAGTATTTATTCGGTTTCATATACTAATGCAAATGAATTTATATATTCTTTTGAGCGCCGGTTACACTCGTCTGGGTCCCTTAATAATGCATTTCACAGCTTATTTAAACTTGTTCTGGAAACTTTATGATACACGACAGAATGTCTGCATATTACTTTTTGAAGTGCACAACATCTCAACTCAGGCATTCCTTAAAATACTTCCTTCATATGGCTTTATTATGAAGATGTATCGTTAGTCGCAATATGCTGTAACTCATGTGTTCACTTACGACATTGTTCTGTGAATATCGTCGGATCTTCAGATGTAACGTTATTCAATGTACGTCATGCATTAAATACAAATTGATTGTAGGAAAAGTAGCAATTTTAAACATTTTTCTATTTTTAGCAGGATCGTTTAGTCCGTTTATAATATTGATATATTTTTTGTCCATGTAGATTATCAAATAAAAATTGATTATTGGAAAGTAGCTATTTAGAACAAGTTTCTATTTTTAGCAGGATTGTTTAAAATATTGGTAACAATATTATTATCTAAATACTAATTGACTATTATTGGATAAGTATATTGAGTACTTACAAGTATATTAAGTACCTATTCAGATAATTTTTCTACTTTTAGCAGGGTCGTTTAGTCCGTTATAAATACTGGTACTCTTTTTTCATATAGATCATCTAATTTCTAGATTAGGTAGTTATCAATTACGAGAGAATATTTAGTTTTTATTTTTACCATCTATCATCTATGAATCACTTTAATGGTGCGCAGTTTGAAGAAAACAAAATGATTCACCAGTATTGGAATATCTATATATTTTATTATCTCCATCTGATTCAACGAGGACAAATAATGATTGGTTTAAAATAACTCTTGTTACCTCATATTACACGAAGATGTTTGGATGATGTGCCCGAACATATTTGTATGTTTCAATAAATAGAGCAAGAGGCACCGCACCTACTTATTATTTCGTCGTGTGTCGTCCGGCCTAGTTACGATTATTATTATTTGAAAAACCTTAATTATATATTACAAAACTTATAACGTAGTAAGTAACCTTTACATATATTAACTCTGGTGTCAAAAAAGGGATAGTACCTTAGAGGGTTCTTATATACCTTGTTTTGCAGATATGTAATGATTGTGCGTTACCAAGTAGTATCTACTCGAAATTAGCATGCTTTTGTTAATACAAATATGCTGTAATCAGCATGAGCAGTGTGGGACGTTAAATGCCAATTAAGGTTGATTATTCTTTGTAAGAAATCATCCTAAAATCTAGAGTACCAAGAATGAAGTAAGAAATTTAGATGAATTCTGAAACTTCCAAAGAATTCGCGATCGAACGTTTTATAGGTGTTGGTCTGGCGTCTCCCGGTCGCGACACTCAGGCGCCTAACCTGTGACGTCACAGTGAAAGTCGCCGAGGTCACTGGAGCAGGGAACCAGGGATAGTTCGTATATTCAAGGTCCGACAGTCGAGGATACCCGCGAGACAGTTTGACAGTTTGATTTGCTGACTTACCTCACATTTTGACGTTATTTATAAAGGTACGGTCGACAAAAGATTCCAACTTTTGAGATGCGTCCATCACTTGGAAGTTAAAGTTAACGTTTCTGTAAGAAGATTTTATTGTGCTATTAAAAAAGGGTTCTGCTGTCCTGACACAATTTTTATCGCGGTTTATCTTCCTGTTTCGTACTATATCTATTGTACTTTCACGCTAGTGGATAATTCTGTAATTTGGACCGTATTATGTGATCACATACTCTGTCCTCATTATCTATCTAATTAATCGCAATAAATTATTTGCGAACATCGAATAAATCTAGCGACTTAGCGACTGGCGGTTATTTCAGGTCATGGGAATAATTTCTAGAATATTGTTTGGTATAAAATAATACTGGAAGGTAACTTAATTGTTGTTGAAAATTAAGGTTTATTTACTCCCACTCTACTCTGCCTAGAAATAGAAGACACTACGCTTTTCAGTTCGCTAGTTTTATATACTTAATGGACAAGATCCATTAAGTATCTAAAACTAGCAACCTGTCCGTGCTTCCCACGGGTTTCATAACTTGACAGACAAAGAGATTTCATTATATCATGTAAGTTTAATATGAATGTATTTTAAACACCTTTCGGAATAAATTCTCTAACTGATGATGAAAACCGCATCAAAATCCATTGCGTGCTTTAGAAGAACAACGTAGGCACACAGGCAGACACGAAAAGCGACTAACGTATAGATGTTAATTAAAACCCCTCCATAAATTATTACCCAATAATAGAACAGAGAACATAAAAAACAGCAAATAAACATTTTTAAAACCGCATAAAAACATATAGTTTCACGATTATTACCTTTGCAAACAACAGCCTTCTGGTAATATAAATGTACTGGATTGAGGTCGAAGGATTCATCCCCTGGCGGGGTGCGTTGGCGACGTTGCGTCGCGACATGCCGTCGCCCGTGACGTCAGAGCCAGGATCGATACCAGCCCAGATGATCTGCCATACATCCCATGGAACTTGTTTACGATTTTGGCAAGAGTTCTTATGTTTTTCAGCACGCAAGCCAAAATACTGACGTTATTGGTACTGAATCAAAATGAAGATAAAAAGGAAACTGTGTCAAAAGTTCTTCGTCCGGATTTTTTGTCTTGTCTACTTGCAAATTCTTCGAAATATCTATTTTGGCTCGTTATCGCCTTTCCTAGTGCTATTACGTGGGTAACAACACTAGCAAAAGGTTCACCGTGGGATCGCCATGGACCATATAATTCTCTTTGCCTAAATTTTATCACGAACGACCTTCTTTTATAACAAATCCAACCTTTTTTCTAACCTGAAAGGTTTTTTTTTCTTATTATTGGTTTTGAATTTTGAATCTAAAAGTGTCTTATTTTTTCTCTTGCCGATGTTTTTCATTGGAAGTTTTTTTGGACACAGGACGGAAGTCCATTATAATTTTCCGTATTGACCATATAATTTGCCACGATATTATCAATATGCTATAACGGTTTGAACGGCCGAGTTTGTTCGTTGTTCGACATTATCCAAGGGTTCCCGTAAATAAACGTATCACGTACAGCATTAAAAGCTTGTTCGAGGCGAGTCAATTTCTTCATTCAGATTTGATTTGTCCGAAGACTGTAGGCGGATCTTTAATTCGCTCCCACCGCTAGCCTGGGACCAGACGACAGCAAACTTCCTGTTGGGATTTGAACCCAACGCTGTTGGTATCTAGTAACAGCCTGCGGGGAGCCTACCGACTGCCAGCCTGGAGTCTAGGACCGGAATTGCGTACATTTAATAGTTAATTTTTTTTTTTTTTTGTTGTTTCTAATGTCATATTTTGTCATTTAAATTGTTGCCTCGTTACCTGACCGATTGACTTGGTGAACAGTTACACATTTAGGATTACTAGGTATATATTATACTAGGTATCGTAACCGACGCGTAATAGAAATTCACTTTAGGGCTCTAACACCAAGAACGGCGCGTCAGTTATAATTTAATTTTTGTAAATATCACAAACTGTGCTGTGTCCGACATTAGGTTTTATTACATTTTTTTTTAGTATTACAAAATTAAACGTGTACACTGTACATGTGGATTTTTTTCATTTATTTCGCTACAATAGGTATGGACCTATATGTCCGGTATATGGTCCACTGCGATCGTTAAACCATTCTGTATGTTTTGCACAGTGAAAGTGTTACTTTTCAGTTCTTTTCATCATTACCGGAGAATCACCAACAATTCAATAGAAGAAACTCCACGAGTGTCGGCACTAAGCTTCACCCTGCGCAACCTGAGCATGGGTACTAACCACACTGTCAACCTGTCTGACCTTTTTACCACGACATTAGCTAACGTTTTTGTATAGATCGTGCCGTCATGAGAGAAAAACACCTTCCTAACATGAAAATATCGATTTCTACAGTATCGATTTTGTGTCCGTTTTTTTCTGCAAGCACTTGTATGGCCTGTTTTGCTTTAATTCCATGGTCTCAAACAGTTCTATGAGGGATAATGCAAATTTTATGATGCGAATATGTGTAGCTACTCATATTCGCATCGTAAACAGACTACAGAATAATCAGCCTATAAAGTTCCCACTACTGAGACACACGGATCTCTTCGAATGGGACTGTAATCTATCACGCGGGCCCAGTGCGGTTTGGTAGATGTCACATGTATTCGAATTTTTGGTTCTAGGACATTCGTGCTATCCTCCACCGTTTTGAGAGCTGTTGTGATAAAATAACTTTCACAATGTCAAGCACCAGCCAACTTATAACTTGTAAGTCTGTCCGTTACGACTGCGCCACCACAGCTCCAATTTTATTGTATGCTCATGGATAATTCTGCATTACCGAGTTAGTTTGTGGATACCCTCTATAATCTTCCAAGGATTCCATCCTATATTATTATCTCCTTTATTTCAATGTAAGTAAACATATAAATTATATATTTTAAATATTAGAATATAAAAACATTTAAAAATATAAAAATAGTAGCCCACAGGTATCGGGAACAGGGTCCAAGCTACCGGTGGTCAGGGCAGAGAGAGGAACCTCCTGGCAATGCGAGCCGTATCCAGAAGTACCGCTTTCTGAATCAAGCCCTTGATCCAGCTGCCCAACGAGAGCCTCCTCAGGTGTTGGTCGAGACTCTTGGCTATTAAGTCATTGGCTGTCACGACTATCGGCACAATGATCGCTGAGTTCACATCCCACATGTCGATAACCTCGCGAGCCAAGTCAAGATACCTGATTTGCTTATCTTTCTCTGCTTTCACGAGGTTCTCACCATGCGGGACGATTATCTCAACAATCATTGCGCGCCGCTCTGATCGATCCACCACCACTATATCAGGCTTATTGGCAACAATAGTCCTGTCAGTGATGATGGATCGATCCCAGTACAATGTGATATTTTCATATTCGAGAACTGGGTCGGGCACGTACCTGTAGTACGGCACCTCCGATTCAACAAGGTTTCAGAGCAGTACTCTCCGTTAGCTAGACGAGAACACCCGGAGATAATATGTCTGATTGATTCCCCCGGCCGGTGGCATGCCCGACAGATGTCAACCGTGCCGTCTTTCACAATAAATCTCCGGTAAATGCTCTAGTGACTAGTCTCTATACTCACCTTAAGTAAAATTCCCCATTGCATATAACGACGTAATCTGATCGAGTCACTGATTATTATTATCATCCTTTGTTTTGGTGTTGTTAGATTCTGTTTTAAGTCGGTCTTCATGATGCTGATTTTAAGATTCAGATGGTACAAAAGTGACATCAACTTATTTTTTAAGTTATTTTTCCTACAATCAACTCATTCCACTGTACTACATTAGGTATATGAATAGGAGGTGACGGTCTTCTGACAGTTGGTCCAATTAAGGCACGAATTAGTCCCAATCAGTGTACCAATCTATAAAACCCAGGAGCACGCTAATTAGTGACTATACGACTCTTAAAACCGCATCATGTCGTCGTATTTTCCTTGTCTATACGTTGATTCGGTTATGTAAGCAATTTCAGTTTATGTTCCCCAATCAACAATGATTTAAAAATAAAAAAATAAGACGTCATAGTTCCGTCCTCAATTCAAAATTAGAAAACGAGAATTTAGATACAGGTTGAAGTTTTTTCCAACTTCCAGAGCTGACAACTAAAAGTCGTATTTCATTTGGAGCTGCGTTCTTTGTTAGGAACTTCTTGGTACTTGAAAGCTTCGTGGACGTAGTCCCTCTCACGATTAATTACGTAATTTGTGAGGGACCTTCTCATCTGCATGTATTTGCGAGTCACGGGATATTTTTTTAGGACGGAACATGTTCCACTTTGTTATCGTACGTGGTTTTTTTTTTAGAAGGATACGTTCCTTGTTTATAAACATTGAATTTTCTGGTTTTCATTATTTTATTCAATACTGTTTATTCAGTACTAACAATTGAACTAGGATTTTGAATAACTACTCTAACAACCTAGCGCAATCCACTACCGGGTCTTTGCCAAAGCCGAAAGCCGCTAGGCAAGTATGCGTAGCTGTAATAGTCAACGCCCTAGCAAGTACGTATCCAGAATTACTCTCACAACTACAAAAATCTTTTTTTTTTCACGCTTTTCACATCGAGGTCTCAACCATTAATCATACATTGAAAATACCGCACAAAAATGGCGTTGACTATGGTCAAAAGCGCTCGCGTAATAAATTAAAGCCGATTTTAAAACATTTACGTAGGTGGATATTAAATCTTTTTTCAGTATACGCTCGATTTGGCTTCAGTTTTTATGAAAACGGAACTCTGTACTTCATTTTTAAAGTGGAAATAGTATAAAGGCATAATAACAAAACAAAATAAATACATTTTATTGCCAATAAAGCAAGAGTGGTCTAAGCTCATATCTACTAAACGGAACGACTAGACTTTGCCATCTCCTGCAGCGTCACTAAAACCTAATAAAAAATTTCACATAAAAATTGATAGTTTCTGTTGGATAGCCGATGGTCCTCAAACAGCTTAACCGTCGATTTTCTAACCATTTCTTAAATAAAACTAGGAAAGTATAAAGCGAGGGTAGCAAGTTGTAGGGTCTTATTGGATAAGTTTTGAAACCTTTATACAGGTCGGGAAGGTTAAGTTGTAATATAAACTTTCGAGTTTTAAGAGCGCTCTCTTCTTCGCCACAGCTGAAGTTTGCATTTAGTCAAAGCTTTTCTATTTGATAAAAGTGGGCTCGGTGGCTTTGAGGGCAATAAAAATGGGATTCTTTTAGTTTTATGTGTGTTTTACTTTATCATTATTGTTGGATTTCTAGTAAAGAATGAGATAAAGTCTGCTAATTTGAATAACCTCCAAGAATCGCGACATTTGCGATGGCGCTTTGCGTGAAAGTGACGCATATTTTTCTCCAACTTGGTTTTATTTTTGTGTTTGTGTTCTTTCGAAAATAAACGTGTTTTCTTTCTTTATTACATTTAAAAGTTTGTTTGACGCACACTGCCATTGATATTGGCCACTGACTACCTTTTCTGACACCCATTTTTTATTACAGAATGCAAATCTCTGTTTGTTCTAAAACGACAGAAGAAGAAGTAAAAACATTCGGAATTTTTAAGGTGCAAGCCTTTTATCACTTCCTGATAGGACTTATGTAATAATCAATCATTTTAGGAGCCCGTTAGAACCTCCATGTTCTTCGTAACCGCCATGTTTTTCATAACCTTAACTCATACACGTCATGTAAAGGGCAACGTCAGGGATAAATTCACAATAAGACTGCGTTATGAGAGAGCGTCAGAGCAATGCATTTCGTATGCCGACCGTAGCGGATACCTACGGAAGGCATTCGGTACGGTTGGCAGATGTGTGTCACGCATCATGCGCCCATTCGAAGAGCTTCTTTGAATCCTAATCCGGTGAAACAGCTATCGAATACCACGTATTGTGATATTTGGCTGCTGCGTCTGCGAATTGCATCACTGATGCGTCGGGTGCGCGGCAGCCCCGACAGTCTCGTAGCTACTGTAGCTGGCAGGGTGGATGGCCAAATAATAAGTCACTGGATGGCGGCACACAGACCGTCATTCAGATATATTGTGTGAGGTAGGTTTATTTCTTAGGTTTTATTTTGTAGGTTTTAATTATATTAGTTTTATTTGTTATTTTTTTATCTTTTTCTTGTTATTTTTATTTAACGTGCTTTTTGGTCGTATGTTAAGTTATGGATCTATGGTCTGATAATAAAGATTTATTATTATTATTATTATTTAAACTGAAGAAAAATAAGGATGCACATATATACCTACAACTATGAATACCTACAGAACAGCGGAAAATGAGAAAAATGATTAATGTAAAATATTACTGTTTTGAGCAGTGGTGGCTCAATAGTAACGGCTTACAAGTTGTAGGTTGTTGGTTCGAACCGAGACCAGCGCTTTACTTTGTATAAATGATTTCATCATTATTGCTCTCAAAAGGAAGGTCTCGGTGAAGGAAAACATTGTGAGGAAACCGGAATGTCGTAGAACCGAAAATTCGTAGACATGTGTGACATATACCAATCCGAACTGGGTCCACATTGTGGATTGCAGCCCACTCCCTTTTGACGAGAGAAGGCCTGTGTCCCAGCAGTGGGAGCATTATAGAGAAAACAGTAATTATTATTCCTTAAAATAAGTTCACACAAACATTTAGACTTCAAATAACAGCTCCTGTGTTCTGCAGCCAGCCAAAATACAAACGAAATAATAGAAACGTGACGAGCTGTTTCCGTGCAAAGCAATCAGATTAATTAAATTAATTGTTGTAAGACCCGGTTATTACGCTGCAGTAAATGTGGCTTGGTATGCAAAGCGCTCCAACGTACGTACTTGGCTCTTCAAGAGCCTCGAATCGCATCAGAAGCGACGCGGCAAGGCAAGGGTTGATTGGAGCCTGATAATTGTATTCTGATGTTTGTAGACGAAACTAGTATCTAATGAATTAATTTGCCTTTCAGGTAGTGAGCTTTTCTCTTGATGAACTGTAGTTAAATAAATAAATAGGACCGATCTTTTCAGCAGGTATAGAATACTAGCAGCGCCCCGCGGTTTCAGCCGCATAAATCTCAATTCCGTGAGAATATCGGGATAAAAGTATACCATAGGTCAATCGTGGTTATAAACTATATTTGTGCTAAATTTAATCTAAATCCGTTAAGTAGTTTTTGCGAGAAAGAGTAACAAACATCCATCCTCACCAATTTTCGCGTCAATTTTATTTATTAATATTAGTAGGATAATACAGTTGGTGCTTTTGCTATTTAATAAATATATTGCAAGTTGAGGTTTTGAGCAATGTTAAAGGATAGTTATTTCAGCCATCATCTACTAGTAGATACCGTTGGGACACAGAGGGCTGGAATGAATCTGCGCAGTCTTAAGATTTAGTTTTTAAGTTACCCGCACTATCGTATACCGTTGCGTTGGGTGTAAAGGGGCAGTCAAATTGACCTCTGCGCTACCACAGACGACGCCCTGGAAGTGGCGAAGTTTTGGGCCAACAAGTTCTGAAAAATTGTCGTGGCAGCGACAGAAAGATGAAAAACAAGAACAAGAGCCCGTTAAGTTAGGATCAAATCCAATTTCACACGCAGCGACTGCCACAAAATCACAATTTTAAGGTATACCTTAAAATTGGTATCTTCAAAGGAAATTAAGTCATATTCAATGGCCTTCTAATCGAAAACTAAGCGATCCACTTGGTGATTATTGTGTCTGTTTAAAGTATTTTACTTCCCATCCTCACGTATGGTTCTCAAACATGGTCTTTGACAATTCAGCAGAGGTCCACCCTCGGGGTTTGCCAGAGAGCTATGGAACGGAGTATTCTGGGTATTAAACTTGTGGACCGGGTTAAGAATACAGCAATCCGTTCCAATACTAAAATAACTGATATCAATCGGAAAGCTGCCACGCTTAAATGGCATCGGGCTGGACACATCTGCCGCATGTCAGACGATCAATGGGCCAAACATAAGACCCAGTGGGTCCCGCTTAAAGGCAAACGACATCGCGGCAGGCCCAGACGGAGATGGCGGGATGAGCTGGACTTCTTTGATAAAGATTGGTCCTTGGCAGCTCTGGACAGAGACAGGTGGAAGGAGAGTAGGGAGGTCTTTGCCCAGCTGTGGGACATTAACAGCTAGTAAAAACAAAATAAAAAAAGTATTTATAGAAATATCATTAATATACTTATTCGGTAGGTACATAGGTACACACGGCTACACATTAAGCTATACGTTTACAGTTTTAGCTGACCTTGCGTTGTATAGGTCTTTCGTACAATCAGAAGTCAGCTTATACTGGTTATGTATAGCTTGAGCTTGTAGCCGTGCGTACCAGAAAACCAATGTTATTTACGTAGTCCCATAAAGCTGCTGTAATAAATGTGAACCTATCACAAATAAACCATCACAAGACGGTCTGGTAAACAAACATATAAATTACTTATGTAACATGTTTTTCTATTTTGGCCTCCATCTTATTGTTATACTTAAGTTTCAGAAACTCCTTGAAACTTTCATTACCTCTGTTTTCTTTTGAAAATACTTTTGCCGAATATACATTTGAGTGAGTATTTTGAGAAGATATTAATAATAATTTGCTTTTCAAATTATGATAAAACAATACTTACTTACGGCGAAGGTGGTGTGACGTGAAGAGGTTTGCAGGGCTGACAAGGCCAGAGATCGCTCAAGACAGGTTTGGAAGGAAAAAGGGGAGGCCTTTGCCCAGCTGTGGGATACAATATTGGCTAACGAAAAAAAAAAATACTTACACGATTAAACAGGTTTCAAAATACTTACTCGTTTAAACAGGTTTCAAAATACTTACTCGTTTAAACAGGTTTCAAAATACTTACTTGTTTAAACAGGTTTCAAAATTCTTACTTGTTTAAACAGGTTTCAAAATACTTACTCGTTTAAACAGGTTTCAAAATACTTACTCGTTTAAACAGGTTTCAAAATACTTACTCGTTTAAACAGGTTTCAAAATACTTACTCGTTTAAACAGGTTTCAAAATACTTACTCGTTTAAACAGGTTTCAAAATACTTACTCGTTTAAACAGGTTTCAAAATACTTACTCGTTTAAACAGGTTTCAAAATACTTTCTCGTTTAAACAGGTTTCAAAATACTTACTCGTTTAAACAGGTTTCAAAATACTTACTCGTTTAAACAGGTTTCAAAATACTTACTCGTTTAAACAGGTTTCAAAATACTTACTCGTTTAAACAGGTTTCAAAATACTTACTCGTTTAAACAGTTTGCAAAATACTTACTCGTTTAAACAGGTTTCAAAATACTTACTCGTTTAAACTGGTTTCAAAGTACTTTCTCGTTTAAACAGGTTTCAAAATACTTACTCGTTTAAACAGGTTTCAAAATACTTACTCGTTTAAACCGGTTTCAAAATACTTTCTCGTTTAAACAGGTTTCAAAATACTTACTCGTTTAAACAGGTTTCAAAATACTTACTCGTTTAAACCGGTTTCAAAATACTTACTCGTTTAAACAGGTTTCAAAATACTTACTCGTTTAAACCGGTTTCAAAATACTTACTCGTTTAAACAGGTTTCAAAATACTTACTCGTTTAAACAAGTTTCAAAATAGTGAACCATCATTAAATAATTTGCTGACTACGTTCGAGGTTATAGGGTTTGGTTTCCGCACTTAGTCCTTCAAGTGGACCATTCTTTTTTTTTTCTTTTCTTTTTCCCTTTTTTTTTGTACCATTGTACGTGGGCCATGGCGGCCGTCGGTGGTTATACCTTACAGACTGCGACTGATGCCGCAATTAACGTGGCCAACTACTGGGCTCTAACAATAAAATTTATTGTTAGAGCCCAGTAGTTGGCCACGTTAATTGCGGCATCAGTGGCATTCATTAAGTCATCCATTGCCCTTTTAAGTATCTCAAATCTTTATTGCATTCCATATGTGTTACATAGATGGTATATACAAGGTAAAATATCAATATGGACCCTGTCGGGCACAGCAAAAAGAGGAGAGAGGAAGAGAGCTAAGTGGCAATTCAAAACAAGATAAATATTATTACATTATACAGGGTTATTTGTAAAACACCAGCAACCTCTTAAAAGAGGTCATTATACTCATCATTATGAACAACTTTTACTATGGGACCAAAACTGAAATCGCGAAAAAAAAATCAGCTGTTCCCTACATTTATGTTCGCATAACTCGTTAAAATTTAGGGAGCAGCTGATTTTTTTTTCGCGATTTCAGGTTTGTTAATATAGTAAAAGTTGTTCATAATGATGAGTACAACCACCTCTTAAGAGGTGGTTGGTGTTTTACAAATAATCCTGTATATACATACAGTAAAATATCGAAGAAGACTACCATCGACACGAAAAGAAGAAGAGAGGGCAAGAAAGTTTTTTTTTACATATTATTATAGGTCATCTATATCTATACCAATAATAAAGCTGAACGTTGTTTGTTTGAACGCGCTAATCTCTAGAAGTTAGAGTTAGGAGTTAGATTTGAGGAATTCTTTTTGCATTTGATAGCCCGACTTGAGGAAGGCTATAAACTATTTATAATCACGCTAGAAACTGGTAGGAACCGAGCAAAAAGGAAAAAATTAAGAGAACACGAAAACGAACTAATAGCGTGAGCAGGCGATGCGATGCGATGGGATGGGATCGGGCAACAAGAACTTTCACGTGGAAGATTACGGGCAGAAGCTGGTAGTTATTACAAATAAATCATAGTATCGTAAGTGTGCCCAAAAAGTTTATTGAATGATATGTTGGTATTCCACTGAGTGTGCCTTTGCCTACAACCGGAAAAAAAGAAAATGTTTTTCTTATTTGATTTATGGACGAATCGCGTAAATTTCCGCCAACATTGTGTTTATAACTCGACACACATTCGATTGTTTAGTAGGTAAGTACGAATGGGTAAATTCAATCATTTGAATGTGTTTCTATCAATAACCAGCCATTGAAAACATACTACTTATGTGTTATATTGTATTAGTACATGTTATTGTTATTTAAGTTGTTTAATTTACTATCAAGATTTTTAAAAATATCAAGTTTACTAAGGGCGATTTTCACCAAACTTCTATACCTAGAATAAGTCATATACTCACAATACATATTGAATTTTTGACTGTTTTCCATACTAGAACTGTCAGACGTCAATTATACTACATTTCACGGTTAAAAGATATCAGAAGGCTAATTGTTGTAATTTAAAACGTTTAAAATCAAGTCGCAATCTCATCTCGGCGACAAACAAATGTCAAACATGTAGGGAAAACAGAGGTATGTTTGACAGATTGAGACAAGCATGAGACTGAACGTTCATAAAGTTACGACAATTGATTATTCTATTTAGGGCTGATTCAATCAAATCAGCCCGAAATAGAATAATCCAAAACCTAAGAATAAAGTGGAAAAAAATACATTTTCCTAACTGGAACACATTCTTTTGTGTAGAAAAATGTATTGATACAGTTTGCTTGTTTTTTTATAGCAGGTACGATTTCTATTATAAAAGCTTATCTCAAAAATAATTCACATTGGCCCTTTGAACCCAGTTTATTAGTGTCAAAATAGATGACAAAGTCCTCAGTTCCCAAAAGAGCCGTAGGAGGTGGTAAGGAGATTACATTCGCTGCGTCAATTTGTTTACTGATAACAATGTGTTAACCAACCAACATAAAAATATTCTGCAAATAATTTGATCGTTATTTTAATAACTAGTGCTGACTGTAACTCTGTAAAATAACTAAAACTTATAAAAAAAAAAAATGTGAACATCAAAATTGAGAACCTCCTCCTTTTTTAAAGTAGGTTTTTTTAAAAACACATAATAACATAAGTATGATTCTTCAAAAAAAATTGTCTGTATATATTATATCATCAATAAATTTTACATCACTATATTTACGATCATTAATAATTATCATCAGTTTTAAGCCGTTGTAAAAAGCATTCTGAAAATAAATTTTCGCAAAAATTATTCTCGTAGCGACACCGATATAAAAAGGTTAATGGAAATGGTTGTTATAACTTTCAAGTAACCAACATACAAGGTAAATACTTAACCATAAAACTAGCTGAAACTAATATTGGAAGTACGCACATGCCGCCATGACACTTTTGTTTTGTTTAGCTACATTGCGTGAGTTATAATGAGACCCGGGAAACATGGAATAGGGGAAATAGGGGAGCTTTCATTTTGAAATGGATGGATGTCTTGGATGATAGATTTTTTACGAGCAGTAATAGTTGATAATGGATTATCCTAATAGGTCATTATTGTTTTTGGATGGTCATGGAGGTGGGTTCGTTTTTGGGGCTCGTTTTTCTTGTTGATAATGGGCCTACGTACGCTATATGTATTTATTTAAAAAAAAAATACATAAAGCAGCGGTGGCCCCCAACGGCCCCTACTAACGAGTTGTGGGTTCGAACCCAGGCAAGCGCTTTACTTTGTGTAAATTATTTCATCAAAACGGTGAAGGAAAACATCGTGAGGATGCCAAAAATTCGAAGACATGTGACATCTACCAAGCCGCACTGGGCCCGCGTGGTAGATTACGGCCCACTCCCTCTCACTGAGAGGAGGCCTGTGTATCAGCAGTGGGAAGATTATAGGCCGATTATGCTATGAATTTATGAGTGGGCCGTATTTATTTTCAAACCACGTAAATAAAGCTACGAGTACACATACGTATTAAATATCAAATGTCGGTACTGAGAATGAAATAGACAGAATTACTGTACATCCTAAACAATGCAACCTTCATTGCTTCAAAAATGCGTAGAATTTATTTTTATATTAGTTGTGCTCGCGACTTCGTTCGCGTGAATGTGGGAAAACAAAAATGTGTCTCTAATTATTTTGCTTTTTTTCTAAAATAAAAAAGTAGCCAAAATTACTCCTTCATAACATCAGCTATTTGTCAGTGACAGTTCTGTCAAAATCCATCCAGCCGTTTAGGAAATTAGCCGGCACAAACTGACAAAAAATGTAAAAATAGTTTTTTGTTTTAAAAGTACCTACCGTATACACGATTAGCTTTCAAAGACCAGCCTTTAAGGGTGTGGTACAGACCATCGGACCGAACAATTTTCTCCATGGAACCAACTTCGTGATCGCGAATGAAAATTCAGCCATCAAGTACGTTTAGGTCGATTAGGTATTCAAGTTAGAATTAGGCACAGTTGATAAATTTTCGCGATTACGATGTTGGTCCCATGGAGAAAGTTGTACAGTTTGATGGTCTGTAGGTACACACGGCTACACATCAAGCTATACATAACCAGTATAAGCTGACTGCTGATTGTACAAAAAACCTATACAAGGAGAGGTCAGCTAAAACTGGAAATGTATAGCTGGATGTGTAGCCGTGTGTACCACCCTTAAATTTGGCTAGTCTTTGAAAATAAACCCTGTATATTCATATCTATTTAGGGCCGGTTTTTTGATCCGTAGTTAACTCAACCAATTGTTAAAAATGGTAACTAATGGTTAAATTTTTGCAATTTTTTTTTTATTTGTCTAATGTTTATTTTTTTTTTACTAATAGTTAATTATTTGACCATTAGCAATGATATTATATCATTAGATAAAGTAAAAATGGATCAAAAACACATTTTGCAACAATTTAACCATTACATAAGTAGTTACTATTTTTAACAATTGTTTGAGTTTAACTACATAGGGAGGGATAAAAAAATCTGCCCTTAGTAAAAAGCCGTTATTTTTACATTAAAAACAGACACTTCAATTTTATATATTTTTATAGATGTATAGATATCAACTCACCACTGCGCAGTGTAATTGTTCTGGATCACAATAGACCCAATTAGTTACACTTCAAAGGTCAGTGAGCAAGATGATCCTATGACTTATAGCTGTTAAAAAGTAACCATAAGTTATTTGCCAGATGACCTATTACTGAAAAAGAAAGTATTTCTGATAAGCAGATGGCTGTAGTTTCTACCTACCCTCATGGGAAGCAAGCATGACTTTATGTATGTGTATTTAAGATTAATACCTATTTTACTCTTATTTATGACTATAATAATGGGAAAAAAATGAAATAATAATGTAATAACAGCCGCACGGGTCGATCGATCGGGTTAAGCTACACTTGCCGCGGTTGGTCCGCGGATGGATGACCATCTTTACGTACCAAGACCCCTCTGTGCCTAGAAAAAGCACGCTAAGCCATTGGTCCCGGCTGTCATTTGTGGATCTTTGAAAGTCTGACAACCAGTCTTACCAAGGGGTAAAAGTAACCAGTAACTGGGTCGTGGAGGTCAGATAGGCAGTCACTCCATGTAGGTATTCAGATGCATTCGTTTAGACTGGAAGCCGACCTCAACATAATTGAGGAAAGGTTAGGCAGATGATGAGGTATTATGATAGGTACTGTTTTTCGGAACATCATTAAATAAAAAAATCAAATAACAAGGTTGTAATATAAGAGCTCGGTTACCAAATTCAATTTATTCTTAAACAATTTTAAATATAATTAATAACACAGAAAGGTCCAATGAAATTGAAGTATCAAGCTATTCGGGAAAGGCAATATTGTTTTTTAATCTTATCCCTGATGTAGCGGAGGCAATGAAGAAATCAAGATTTTAGATTTTTGAAAGTGTCGCGAACGAGGAGTTTGTACGTGCGTGCTGCCTTGACCACATAGACGACTACTTGCGGATTGGCTCGCGTCGCGCGCCCGCGCATCACTGCCCCGCGCCCACCTGTTTCAGCCCCCCGCACCCTACAAGCTCCTCGGACGCACACCTTTCTTAAGTTTATTCGTAAACAAAAAGGTACAAACATAACTAATAGAATAAGTAGGTGGACAAATACATAGGCTCGCGACATATACATAGGCTCGCACGGTTAACACCCCCCACCCCAGTGCGTCAGCACTCATCTTCCGTCGGGATTCGAGCGAGCCGTGCGGCTGACCGACGCAGCATACCAGTCTTGGTTTTTATATCAAGGACTCGTATGCGTCCATCTCTGCCTGCCATTACTGCCTGCACGCGACCGCGCGGCCAAACATTGCGCGGAGAATCAGGATCGACGATTAATACAAGGTCACCCACTTTCAAGGGCGTTTGTTCCTGGTGCCATTTGGTTCTAGGTCGCATATCCGGTAGTACCTCCCTCACCCAACGCTTCCAAAATAAATCTGCGAGTCGTTGGGAGATGCGCCATTGTTTTCGTAGGTATGTATCTGACTCGTTGTATGTTCCGATCGTAGGTAGGTTAGATGAGGAGCCAAGAAGAAAATGATTAGGCGTCAGTGACTCATCGGAATGCGGTTCGACGCTCACGTGGGACAGCGGACGGCTGTTCACCATGTGTTCCACCTCTGCCAGCAAGGTATTTAGAACCTCATCGCGGGGTGCTCGTTCCTTCAGAACGACCTTCAGTGAATTTTTTACACAACGTATTAGGCGTTCCCACGCCCCACCCCAATGTGGGCTGGCAGGCGGAGAGAAAGTCCATGTAGTGCCGTAGTTAGCAGCTTCTCCCTTTAGCGTCTCTTCATCGAGTTCGCTTATCGACTTTCTTATTTCATTTAGGCCCCCTCTCAGATTAGTCCCGTTATCCGAGTACATATGTTGTGGCCACCCTCTCCTCGCGGCCATTCGACGTAAAGCCATAATAAATGCGTCGGAGGTAAGTTTCGATACTACTTCAATATGTATGGCTCTAACAGTCAGGCAAGTAAATAGAACACCATATCTTTTCTCTCGTCGCCTGTACTGTACTGTCACCTCCATGGGCCCAAAAAGATCCACTCCACAGAACGTGAACGGGCGTTGATTATAAGCCATTCTGGCCTCAGGTAAGTTCCCCATTCTAGGTGGTTGCGGCTGTGCTTTTCTTATTCTACAAAACATGCATTTTGAAGTTACATGTTTAATTGTAGGTCTCAAACGTATAATCCAATAATGTTGTTTCAGATTATTGACTAGAACTTCCTGGTTTCCGTGGGCGGCCAACACGTGGTGGTGCTTGACTATCAACTGAGCGACGTAATTGCGGCCGTCAAGTATTACTGGATATTTGGTTTCAGGGGGTATTCCAGGTGCCTGGTCGATGCGGCTTCCAACGCGTAAAACTCCGTACTCGTCAATCACAGGAGTTAAGGTAAGTAGCTTACTTTTTCGATTTAATGTTTTTTTCTGTTTCAGGTGTTCCAGGTCTTCGGCGAATGTCTGCTTCTGGGAGTGCATGATCAACAGACGTTCAGCTCTCCTCATCATATCACCATCGATTGTACTGGTAAGTTTTTTGCATTTATCAATAAATAATAATACCTTACAAGTACTTTTCAGAAGGCGTAGCCAAGATGAGAATCTCTCGGGTTCCGGCACAGCAGGTAAGTACTTCTCAGTGACGACGAGAGAAACCCGTTCCAGGACATCGGTGCTGACTTCCGGTTGCACATCCGCTGGCCATGTCTCTTTTCCCTTGTACAAGAACTCGGGGCCATATAACCATTCATTTTGTAGCATATCTAAGTCACAGGAATCTCTCGTGGCGATGTCGGCTATATTCATTTTAGTAGGTATAAAGTGCCATTCCTTTATTTGTGTCAACTCGTCAATTTCGCCAAGCCGGTGCGCCACAAACGCTTTATAATCTCGCGCATTGTTCCTAATCCAGTGTAGAACTGTTGACGAGTCGCACCAGAAATACCTTTCTTGCGGTAACATATTTCTGTGTTCTTTTGTTATAGTATCTGCAAGCCGAGCAGCAAGGAGCGCCGCCTGCAGTTCTAATCGTGGTACAGACGTATGTTTCAGTGGTGCTACTCTGCACTTACTCGAAATGAACGCTAATTTAGTTTGAGCGTCATTATCTTGCCAGCGCCAGAACGCCACGGCGGCCATAGCACAAGTTGAGCTATCGCTGAATATGTGTAGCTGTAGGTTTGTATAACTTAATCTCGTAGCGGAGGCAAGCGCGCGTGACTCATTTGAAATAATAGGCAGCTGCTGCGCGCGCGCCGACGATCCGCTATCCAGTACATTCGGTGCAACTATTACCGTCTCGCTCTTAAGTACACTCGCATGATAACAACGAGGTAATCGAATACGGCCAACGTTTTTTAGGAGTTTTAGCCAATTTAACCATTTGTCATAAACGCTATCTGGTATTTCGTCATCCCAGCATAAATTAATCTTCCACATTTGTTGTAATAGTATTTTAGCTTTGATCGTGAATGGTGACAGGAATCCGTAGACATCAAAAATAGACATTATCAATCGTAACATTTCCCTTTTCGTAGGACGTTTCAGGCCATTTATTATGTTTTCAGGAATTCGTTTAAATGAGGTATCGAATCCCAACGTATCTTCTTTCGGGTACCAGATTAGTCCAAGAGTTCGTTCTCCAGCTTCCTGCTGGTCAACTTTAAAACGTACTGCAGTAGAACATAAGGTTTCTTTTGGTAAGTTTTCTAAGACGGCCGCGCTGTTGCTATTCCAGTTTCTTATTTCAAACCCTCCGCATTTATGTATGTATGCAATCTCTTTTGTTAATCGAACCGCTGTTGATTCATCTTCTAAACTATCTATATAATCATCGATATAGTGCTGATTACAAATTGCATTTACTGCTTCGGGGTAAGTTGCTTCGAATCTCTTAGCATTTTTATTCTTTATAAATTGTGAAATAAACGGCGATGAATTCGAACCAAAGATTAATGACGTCATCGCATATGTCCTTACAGGATCGTCTGGTGAATCTCTCCACAAGAAGCGTAGTGCGTTTTGGTCCTCACTTTGTATTTTAATTCTCAGGAACATATCGCGGATGTCACCTGTCACAGCCACTCTGCTTTCGCGGAATCTCAACATGATTCCGTATAGTGATACAAGTAAGTCAGGTCCGGTTAGTATATAATCGTTCAACGAAAATGTATGACTCTTCGCCGCGGCGTCAAAAACTAATCGCATTTTCTTTTTATTGGGGTTGTCCACGCCGAAGTGGGGAAGATACCAGGTCTTTGGCGTGGTTTGGACATCAGTCAATTCTCGGGCGTAGTCATTGTGTAGTAGATGGTATATTCTCTCTTTGTATCTCTTCGCGTAAGTGTCACATTTCTTTAGTTTTCTTTCAACTCCTTTTAGTCTGTTCAAGGCAGTGGTATATGATTCTGGCATCTTGCAATTTTCATCTTTCCACGGTAGGCCGATGTACCAGTTGCCATCCTTCAGGGTAGAAGTTCTTTCGAGGTGGGCTATTGCTCGTTCATCTTCTGCGTTTAGACTAGGTTTTCCTGATATGCCCATAGCTTCTATTGAAAACGAGCGGCGGACTTCCTCATGTAAGTCGTCCATTATGCATTTAGTTTCTATTTGAGATTCATCGGCTTCAGTTAAAAACAAAGTTGAATGCTTGCTTCGACGGTTCTTGTTCAAGGACGTGCGGCCATGTAAACACCAACCCAGCGGAGTACGAGTTAGGTACGGTTCGGTAGGATTGCCTCGAATAACTTCCAGAGGCAATAACAAATAGTAGTTGTCTTGTCCAATTAGTATTTCCGGTTTGCATTGTCCAAAACATAGTTTGTGTTTTATATTGTTAATTGCATCACTGCACTTTAGTTGGTCGAGCGATATAAATTGCATAGGTAAGTCAAGTCCTTTGGTAGTACGTGCTTGCAATGTAAACATCGTACCGTCACTGTTCGACACGCTTAAGTCCACTATTTGACTATCACACATAAGTTCGCTACCGCCCCATGCGCTACGCACTTTTAATGTTTGTTTACGTCCGCGGATACCTAACTTCACCATCAGTTCGTCACTAGCAATCGTCACAGTGGAACCATCGTCCAGTAAGGCCACCGTGCTCAATGTTCCGTAAGGTCCGTGTATATTAATAGGCACTGTCTTTAGTAACACTTCACTATAATTACTGCCATCGTTAATGTGGGCGACAGCTTCGCTAGGCAGCACCGAGGCCGAGGCCGACGCCGCAGGAGTTGCCGCAACGGACGATTGACTCTGTGCATTACCGCGCCCATCAGAGAAATGCAGCAGTTGATGGTGCGATTGTCCACAGTTATCTTTATCACACACGGGTGCTGAGCATGCGTCACGGTTATGACGTGACACTAGACACTTATAGCATAAGCCGTTACGTTTTATAAACTGCCATCTGTCCTTACGCAACGCTTTTTTAAACTTTTTGCATTCTATTATTTTGTGGGTATTTATTTTACAAAAACGGCATTTATCGTCACCAATGTTACTGTCCGAAGAGTTTTGCACTAGCACCGTATGAGTTCTGTTTACGTTATCACTTTGTTTACGTTTGTAGTCACCGGGATTGTATATTATATTCACTGATGTTTTCGATATTTTTATAGCTTCTTGGTTCAAAAACTCGGATAATATCACAAGTTTAGGCTTATCCCCGCTGCTGATGATTGGATAACTGTAGTCTGCCCATTTTGAGATAAGCACTGTAGGCAATTTAGACAGGATAATTGATATAACGTTTGTTCCTTTCAGGTACTCGTCTTGACCAATAGCGAGCACAGCGGCGACATAGTTTTTAACTTTCACAGAGAACGTTACTATTTCTTTGTGATACTCCTGGGCCATCGGTTGAAGCTTATTGATCTCGTACACAATTTTAGCTATGATAATATCTGGATTTCCAAATTGTAGCTCCAGGGTGGACATCACAACATCAGGTGACGTAGCACTAATTAACAGTGCTGTTACAGCATTTTTGGCTGCTCCATGTAAACATTTCCGTAGTCTCCATAAGTTTTCCTGATTGCTGAAGTTACACACTTTTGTTGAGTCTTCGTATGCTTGCTTAAACTGTAGCCAATCCAATGGGTCACCTCCAAAACCAGGTAAGTCTTTAGGTGTGCTCAATCGGCTCAGCATTTGAGCATGCGATCCGTTAGCTGTGGTAGCAGCGGCCAGATCCTTGAGAGCGCTTGCCAACATGTGAACTGTCCCATCAGTGCCACCTCGGGCAGCTGTTTGCTGCACCAGCGGTAGCGGAAGGTCAAGGTCACCCAGTTTTGTTTCCTGCGGCTGGGCAGCCTCTGCCTCCAGTTCGCGATGACTTCGTTCTAGCCACTTTTCCACTTCAACTTTAGTATAATCTTCTTCTATTCCTTCCGATTGTGAACTGTATTCTTCGTTTTCTATCTCGGCCAACTCGGCCGCCAACCTTTTATCGATTATTTCCATTTGTATTTTTGCTTTAGCTTCTGCTGCTTCTAATTCCAGTCTTTTCTTTCTAGCTAACACTGATGACGATGCGGACTTTGATATTTTTTCTGACTTTGAGGGTAGACCTATAATATTGGAACTCGGTTTTAATTTTCCACTTTGTTCGGCTAGAAATATAGGTTTTTCGACTTGTTTTGGGTCCTCTTTTTTTTCATCACGGTCACTGTGTTTGGTTGGTGGCCTGGAATCCTCTTGAACAGCAGTCTCCAAGCCTTCAGCGCCCTTAGACATTTCGCCATAACGTTCTTGATTTTTCTTCGCTTGGTTCCGTGTATTCACCATAGCTCGCGGTTTCGGTGGAGTATGATACATCCAGTAGATTCGGCTCGAAGACCAAAATGTAGCGGAGGCAATGAAGAAATCAAGATTTTAGATTTTTGAAAGTGTCGCGAACGAGGAGTTTGTACGTGCGTGCTGCCTTGACCACATAGACGACTACTTGCGGATTGGCTCGCGTCGCGCGCCCGCGCATCACTGCCCCGCGCCCACCTGTTTCAGCCCCCCGCACCCTACAAGCTCCTCGGACGCACACCTTTCTTAAGTTTATTCGTAAACAAAAAGGTACAAACATAACTAATAGAATAAGTAGGTGGACAAATACATAGGCTCGCGACATATACATAGGCTCGCACGGTTAACACCTGAACTTAATAACGGAAAACTCAATGACGTAGGAAGATATCATGTTTTGAAGATAATCGAAAGAGTATCAACAAAGATGAAACTGTACAGTTTTATAAATATCTTGGTTTAAGCATTGTACCTAATAGTACTTACTGAATTAAAGATGTAATTTTAAACAGAACAGAACGGATCAGTTTGTTTATTATGTAACCAGCACCTTAATTGCGCAACTAGAATCAATTTGAAGGATATTGCTAATCCATTGCTTCATATGTACTAAAAATTAGTCTGCTCAACAACGTAAATAACGCAATGAATGTTGTTGAACTGTCAAAATGAAACCCATTGCTACCTAGTGATAGTGTGTTACGCAATTACTCCACATATCAGTAAAGCAATATATTTACCTGCGTACTTATGTAGTATGCAGATAGAAACATTTACATATAATTGGAAAAACATTCTCACATGAGATAAAAAAAAACGGGTTGCACTCCGGGAGTACCGGCAGAAGTGAGAACTTGAATATTAACGATGTGCATTTTTGATATTTGGGAATGCGTTCTTCTCTCCCTCCGTCTTACGAATTTTCGATCAGGTCACGTGTCCTGATGTGAGCTCCGTCTTACGAATTTTTGATCAGGTCACGTGTCCTGACGCGAGCTTAATTTTTTTCCCATCACGACAAAAGTGCACAACGCCGCAAAAGAAGTTTTCACTTCAAAAAATTAAGTAGATAAGTTAGAAATCAATTCTGAGTAGCAAAAATGGGGGTCTGTTTACGACCGAAGCTGCAGGAAAAAGTTACTTAAACACTTAGAAACGAATCATATGTCTTGAAACCCATTCTAACAACCGACCCATTCCTTTGACCATGTACTTGGCTAAGATTCAAATAGTTTAGTATCTCTCCTCCATACCTATCTAACGGAGACCTACAAACACTATTACTGGATATTCAGAGAAATGTGGGCATCTGTACGTATCATGTTTCCCTGCAAGTGAAACAAAGCTCCTTGTGTGTACGTTACGAAAGCCTTAATCTAAGACTTGGCTTGCAAACCTTGGTAGCCAACGCCAACATCTTGGGTATTACACCTGGCTTTAAAATGTACCTACTAAGGACTGATTTTGTATGTAGTGAGATAAGGAGGTCTGTACACTACCGGACTCCTGTGTAAAGCTTTTTGCATGGTTGTTATTCATGACATGAAAATGATGACTATTTCTTTTTTATATTTCATGTCTTTAAAGACAATGACCAAAAGTCGTACCAAAAAGTCTCATGCATCAAGATCAAAATATTATAGTAATTATTTTCATAATTTTTTATGGCATTACGCGTCGGGGATTTGATTTTTGAACAGGCAATTTAATTTCAAGTAAAATAGTGTTGATATTGTTTTATTCCCTTTACATGATGTTCCGTTTCAAATGAAATGATTAATATAACCTTGAATTTTGAAAGTGTCATGATCACGTCTTTCAAAAAACATGTAATAAAATTATACGTTGCCGATTCTACAATAACTTTTATTTAAATGATTATCATTTTTTTTAGAGTAATAATGGCCTGACATGTCAAACAAAATAAAGTTACGTAAGTTAGTTCGTGTTTGGTCGTAAGTTAGTTTTCAGGTTATTTCGTTATTATTTTTAAATCTCCAAAACTCGAGCTTTGTTTACAAAAAGAACTTTTGTAGGGGTTAATATGATAAGCGTAGTCTATAAAAAACAAAGTTTGACTTTGATGCATTGTCCTTTACTAGCTGCCCCCGCGGTTTTACCCGCATAAATCTCGATCCTGTGTGAATATCTGGATAAAAATATCCTATGTCCTTATCCAGATCATGATCTACTCATGTGCCAAATTTCATCCAAATCCGTTCCACCGTTTTGGCGTGAAAGCGTACTTAAATTTAGTTTAGTTTCTGAACAAGGGAATCGGCGACACTAACATAGTTTCTGTAACTCAGTACTAAAATAGTCCCAATTAACAATAAACTAACGTTTAGCGCAAAATAAATTGTAAGCGGATATTTGTCTAAAATTCGCCCTTAATTTATATGCAGATACCAGGAACTTCTAAAAAATAGGTGGTATTATTGTAATCGAGGAAGGCAGAGATTGATAAACAGTTCGCCGTTTGTTTTCTATAGAAATAACAAAAAGGCTGTAATATCTGGTTTCCTTTTGTTCCACATATCATATTATGTGCCTTGCTACCTAAGTAACGTACCTACTTAGATGTTTTAGATATTCAATATCGAAATTGAGTAGGTATCGAATTATCACATTACAGGCAAATGCTCTCAGTAATTAACCTTAAGACTGTATCCATTATTCGATACGATATCGTCACCAAAGTCATACATCGACATAGACGTTAACTGAATGAAGTATGACATTGACATATTTCAGACAATGATTATTGAAAGGAGGGAGTGAATGATATCATGACGGCTGTCAGGCGAGAATGGAAAATGAAAACATGTTGCGTCGACTCACAGTAACATGGGACAGGAAATGAAAGATTATGATGATGATGAGGACCGAAATATGAAAAAAAAGAAGTTCCATGCATCCAAAATCTAAGTAGGTATAAACACTACCCCAGCACCGCTAGCATGGTATGAAATACATGTTCATAATGGTTAATTTATGAAAACCTGGTCAGAGAAATTTCACATAAATCGCACTCTGACGGACTGACAAATACACGCTATGTTTCATTTATATATGGATTATATATGAACATTTGTTTCAAACAAGAACAATGTAACATGTTTTGCGAAATTAGTAACAAGAATAATTTGGGAATTTCGGTAGGAACATACAAATGAACAACATTTCGGTATTATATCTCGTAGCCAAAACAGAGTGGCATTTGAACTGTATCGTTTTGACGTGTTTCCCTGTATCGCCATTAATTATTTTCAATGCTAGGAGCGCTTTGCAAACGAGTGAAATTCCGGTTACCAATTTCTCAAATTCAGTTAGACGATTTTAGTTTTCAATGATATATTAACATTTAATTGTAACTTTTTGGTTGTCAAGTTTAATTTTTACTTTTTTGAGACCAATGCCAATGGTGGCCCAGTGGCAACGGCGAAAACTTTCGAGTTGTAGGTCCAAGGTTCAAACCCAGACAGGCACTTTACTTTGTGTAAATTATTTCACCACCACAGCTCTCAAAAACGGTGAAGTAGAACATCCGGCCTGTCCTAGAACCAAAAATTCGGAGACATGTGACATCTTCCAACCCGCACTGGGCCGTCGTGGAGGATCACGGCTCACCCCCTCACAGAGAGGAGGCCTGTGTCCCAGCAGTGGGAACACTATAGGTTGATTATGCTTGGTTTTTCAAAAATTAATTTAGCAAATTCCATTCATTAGGTTTACGTGAAGTGAATTTGCTTGTGCACTTTGTTTAGTGTGTTTTGCGCACGATTTCCGATAGTTTTCATAGAACACTTTCAATACCATGATGAATGTCAATAGATCCTTTATACGATAAAATGTCAACAAAGAATACCTTGCATAAGTTTCCTGCCAAATTGATGTTAAAAAGTGAGGTGGCTTTTTAAAAAATGTTTGTAGTACAGTGCATTTTTTATCCAGTCAAGTAAACAGGTTAACTGGTGTCGGATTATCCGAAAACTTGTTTCAACTTTATTTTTACTAGCCGTTAATGTTAATGTTTGCCCACTGCTGGGCAAACGCCTCCCTACTCTCTTTCCACCTCTCTCTGTCCAGAGCTTCCAAGGACCAATCTTTTATGAAAGGAGTCCAGCTCATCCCGCCTTCTCCGTCTGGGCCTGCCATGATGTCACTTGCCATTAAGCAGGACTCACTGGGTCGTATGTTTGGCCCATTGATCATCAGACATCCGGCAGATGTGTCCAGCCCAATTCCATTTAAGCGTGGCAGCTTTCCGAGTGACATCAGTTATTTTAGTGATGGAACGGATTGTTGTATTCTTAACCCGGTCCACAAGTTTAATACCCAGAATACTCCGTTCCATAGCTCTCTGGCAAACGTCGAGGGTCTCTGCTGAATCGTCAAAGACCATGTTTAAGAACCAAACGTGAGAATGGGAAGAATACACGTGTCGATGGGTCTTCTCTTGAGGGATAGAGGAAGATTGCCCTTCATTTTTTTTAATGTTTAATTTTTTACTATTTATTCTTTTTTGTTCTGTATCACAACGCCACATGCGAACAACGCGTCATACTGACGTCACGCAAATCCTGCATCTCGCAAGCAGAGTTTACCGCGCAATTAGCATACATACAAACTTCCCGACATCAGTCGTGGGGCAATTGCCCGCCAGACACAACACCCGTCTGGCCGAAGGATCCTCCCTTTTCTATGTAGGATGAGTGAACTTTACACCCTGTTCCTCATTTCTCTAAAGGTTTATAAGTATTTTTGTGCTACTAACAATAATAAGTACCTATGTGGGAGAGTCCGAAATAAATTATTTATTATTATATTATTATTACGACTTTCTAGTTCTTTCGTGGTACCTATGTACACTTTTGATATGAGATGTATATGTGTGTTTCAAGCAGTGTTTTTACATGACTTCGTGACTGAATTTCCCGAAGTGTTAGGTAGAGGTGTAGGTACCTAAATAGTACGCCCACATTTCACCATTTATGTTTAAGTCCTAGGCCTTCAATCAGGCACTAATCAAGACTCCGGCACCCTAATTTCATAACACACTATCAATCGGAATCTGAATCATTTTGCACCAGTTTGCTAATCCATTGCTTCATAAGTTCGAAAAGTTTGTCTGCTTAACACGTAAATAACGCAATGAATGTAGTTGAACTGTCAAAATCAAACCAATTCCGATTCATGTGTTACGCAATTGCCCCGCGGGTTGCTACTGCGAAATCCCAAATGGATAAACCAAATAACACTTTGCCCGACCCGGGAATCGAAACCAGCACCTGATGCTCGGCAGTTAGTAGCGCTTGCGACTACTAGACTAACGTGGCATAATATAAAAACAAAAGTTCGAAACAATCCCCTTCACATAGTTTTTTATTTATTGATCAAACAGAATACTAGATAACTGTCTACATATGAATTGACAATACCAAAAAAAGTACTGCTGACCTATTTTCACTAACAGGCGCGCAGATGGGGTTCATTCTCTGGAAGTATGCGGGTTGGTTTTCATCAAGCTATGAACACAATTTGATTCGGAACATAATTTTGACGAACTACTAACAGTTTTTCAACAGAATGTGGATGTTTTTAACAAAAACAATCTAACTTTATCAATTTTTGGATTGATAATGCTATCGATGACTGTAGCCTTGAACTTTTAAAAGTTAATGCTCTGTTATAATATTAAATCAAATAATGAATAAAAAACTTGAAAAGCTACTTAGCAAATTAAATAAGTATAAGAACCTTTAACCAAAATTTAAAAAAAAAATTGGAAATAAGTCGTCGTAACTACGAGTACCTAGTTGCCGGCACAATCATCATCTGAGTAGCCTTTTCCCAACTATGTTGGGGTCGGCTTCCAGTGTAACCGGATGCAGCTGAATACCAGTATTTTACATGGAGCGACTGCCTATCTGACCTCCACAACCCAGTTACTGGGTAATACAATACCCCTTGGTAAGACTGCATGGTGGTCAGAATTTCGGGACGACCCGTAACGACTGTCAATCCACAAATGACAGCCGAGACTATCGGCGTAACGTGCTTTCCAAGACACTGAGGGGTCTCGGTATGTAAATATGGTTACCCATCCACAGATCAACCGCGGCAAGCGTAGCTTAACATGATCGATCGACCTGTGCGGCTGTTTATTTAGCCACGGATTCATAAAGACAAAAAACAAAAGAATCCCAAGTCTAAATACCGTTTTGGATTCGGGAGTACAATCTTAATTTATTCTGAGTTAGTAAACATAGCCTGAACATATTTTATGGTCTTATGGATCCATCTATTTTTGAGCATCACGTCCACAGACGATTCCAACATAACTCAAAAACTTAACTTGCAAAAAAGTAATAGAGTTACATACATTACGCACGTTAAGTATGAAAGTTAAATTGTAAATCATCATGAAACAGTGTTTTTATTATATTGATGGCAGTGACATCTGCTATCACGAACCGCGCAACAGCTGTTCGAGACGCGCACCTCTTTGTAATTCCCCCACGAGTTGAGCAAATGCCTGTTTACTGATTCAGAGGCCTTTTTCACATAAAAACTCTATAAGCGATTGGAATAGATGGCTTCCCCTATTACTTTATTGAAGAACATTTTAGCCAAGTGTGCGTGGTATGAAACTGTTTATTTTTTAGAAAAAATGTTGTCCTCTCAATCTGTGTGATTCTTTCCTCAAAAGACCATCTCGATCTACATGGTCGTCCTATGATCTGACCAAGATTATGTCTGGATTTTAAAAGAGACTGTGACCTCTGATTTTGTTTCGACCTTTCTTCTTAGACTAGTCAGATAGGAAACGCCGACCTCATCTAGTTTTTAAAATATGATTGACGTGTGTGTGTGTGTGTGTTTGTACAAACCTACTTACGAAATAAAGTTCCTTTATCATTTAGTGTTACTGCTGATATAAAATTATAGAGAGCTTTAGGTTTTACTGGTGAAATGTGGGTCTACATAACCTTGAGAAAACGGGCGTGATATTATGTTATTAAGTTGAAAACCAGCGTCAGGCACTACTTTTCTGGCATTTTTGCTAAACTGGGTCTTTTTGGCTCAGCCAAGAGGTACAATTTCCCGCTAATTTCTTACATCGCACTTTACACTTTTTATTTTTTCTCTGCTGTATATTATATTGTGTGCCTTTTAGGCTGTGCTAAATAAATTTATTTTATTTCTTCCTTCTTTCTTTTGTTCTTTTCATTGTGTTTTGCATACAAACTTTCACGTTTATAATATTATTAGTACGATTCATTTTTAACTATTTTACTTTCACAACAAAAGCAATTAGGTGCCAAACAGAATTGATTTACTGCTGAAATACAATAATGAATAAAGAGTTACCTGGGAAAGATGCTTGTTTGAAGGGCAAATAAGTTCATTAATTACTTAGAAATTAACGTAAATTTGACTGGTTTCAAACAGCGGTCATTTTAGTGAATTTTAACGAAATTCGCAAAATGACGAGAAAAAAAAATCATGCTAAAAGGATAATATAATAATAATATGTTTATTAGACCAAAAAGAATAAACAAGTTACACAATTTGTCTTAGCTACTTAAAATTATGCTTAGGAGTAAATCATAATATTATTTTGGTTTATGTGGTGAAACATCCATACAAGAAAAAAAAGTAATCAGTGCGCAAACTGTAACCGTGAATTCGGCATATGATTGACACCTTAGCGTAAAAATAGTTCATAGGTGAGCAAAAAAAAAAAATTAAAAAATTGGTGTTCCATACATTTTGACCGCGTAGGCTGCCCTTTCTATAAATCAACAATTTTTTTTTGATAACCGACTAATTGTTTCTACGCTAGGGGTGTCTAGAATCATATGCTGAATTTTTTTAACCATTGCGCAAGCTTTAACCATGTGGTTACAGTTTGCGCAATGGTTAAAAAAAACCGTTTGCTTTGTCTCGTTGAAAAATATAACGTTAGTTCATTTTTAATTACTCATATAAGGTAAGTAATAACGATCCAAAGGGACACAGACTTTAATAATACTTTATTGTACTTATTCCAAGTATTCAAGAAAAAAGGGACGGCTTGATTGCTTTCACCTTGTTAACAGCTCTTTATTGCATGGGTCAATTACATAGTACATGCAACTGTCGCATTCTATATACAGTCACCAATAGGGATAAGTAAGGATATAATTGAAGTTTAGTAAGAAACCGATGGATGTTTTCGAATGAAATTTAATTTGATAAATGAACTGTTTGTTTTCTAATCGCTTAATTCAATTTTATTTGAAAATATCCATCGGTTTTTAAAATAATTCGGGTCAGTCTTAAATCATTTTGGATTTTATAATGATTTTTAATTAGGTACAGTGTTAATAGGTATCTAAGTAAATTGAAACACCACTAAGGCTGACGGCACGGTTGGCGCAGTGGTTAAGTGATTGACTGCTGCGCTGCGTGTCGCGGGTTCGATTCCCGCACGGAACAAATATTTGTATGACCTACAATTAGTTGTTTCGGGTCTGGCTGTTTGTGTATGTGAGTTTATATGTCTGTAAACGCACCCACGACACAGGAGAAATTCCTAGTGTGGGGCAACGTTTTTTATAAAAAAAAAAAAAAAAGGCTAAAAAAAATATCTAATCATGCCAAATAGACCTTGTTTCATGACACAATTTTTTGTTGTTTTTCTTTCGCATATCGGCGAGCGTAGTGCTTTCCAGCTTTTGAACGCCGTTTCGCCCGCGTGGAGGTCGATTTTTATTCTGCGAGAACGTACTACTGGGATAAAAAGTCTTGTCCCAACCTAGGTCATGGTCTACTCGTGTGCTAAATTTCATCGAAGTACGTTCTGACGTGAAGGCGTAAAAAGGTAACAAAGACTGACAGATAGCTACTTTCGCATTTAAAATATTAGTAAGTACACTAAGCTCCAGAGAAACGGAACCCCCCTTGGTTAATGACATCAAACCGCTTAAGTTTTTTGTAGTATAACGTGAATGGCGCGTTGGTCTAGTGGTTAAGACTGCGGCTTAGCAATACGATGGGCACGAGTTCAAATCCGCGAATGAGATGTTTGATTTTTTCTAATTTA
Source organism: Apamea crenata (assembly GCA_949629185.1). Taxonomy (NCBI): domain Eukaryota; kingdom Metazoa; phylum Arthropoda; class Insecta; order Lepidoptera; family Noctuidae; genus Apamea; species Apamea crenata. The sequence goes on along the minus strand of OX451360.1, from coordinate 8,067,248 downwards.
AGTTCTTTATTTATTTATTTATTATTATTTTTAGGTTATTATGTGATTTTCGTTAATTATTATTTAAGAATCAAATGTTAAATTAGGAATGAGGTTTGTAAGAAAAGCTAGGCATGTTGCATAAACAATATTCATTTATTTCTTTATTTACATTTCTAGGACTTCATGGAATCCACTTCCTGGTTGAGTATACAGTTTTCTATCTGTGTTAAATTGGGGTTATTTACTTAGAATATTAACTAAACACAAAATAAATACCCTGGGTGAGGTATAACGGTTCGTTTATAGATATTTCTAGAAACATAACTACAATATTTATTTATTTAAAGTTGTTTCAGTTTTTACTATATTTTTTCGTATTATATACTTGTATATACTAGTATATATTAGTGTTAGTTCGATAAAATGTAAATAAAAGTATATAGAGAAAAATAACGTGCTATATATTTTTAAAGTTGTGAAAACATAATTTTTTATACTCTGTATGATCTTATGGGACAAAAACCCTTGTTAAAAAAATGAAATGTTGTCATTCGTGCCTGTGAATTACAGAGGAAGAACCAACATGCTAAACTATACAGTATAGCAATAAACATCTTTCTCTTTTATCACATTTTCTTATAACCCATTTAACACAATATTATAGAAAAATATGTGAGGTCAGATGGTGCATCGTTAACACATTAAAAGACTACTTGTAAACAGGAGTAACTGGATTAATATTAATAAAGGTTGTTTATTTTTGATTAACTACTAATGATCCCACAAATATTGGGAATTATTAACACTTGATCATGTTCCAATGAAATTTTATCAGATAAGTTACACAATGAATCTGCTGAGTAAAACCCTAATAATAACGAAGAGGATGACCGTCACTGTCTATCACTTCTTGAAGAGGACTTCCTGCCCAAAACCATATTAAAGCATGCAGCACACACGCTACATCAGTGCTAAGCGACACTCCAAAAGTTTCAGCACTTGAACGCGTAGTTTTGAAGGGTTCCACCGAGTGAACTTCCACAATGTTACGGTGTCGCTCCGATTCATTCAATCAATCAATCAATCAATCATGTTTATTGTGGATCATAGGTACAGAAATAGATACAGGTGTTAAGAGTTACAGTGATGTTGATCAGCTATGTCCTGCCTTTTGGGCATACAATACAAATTGTTAACATTATTATTTATAAAATTAACATTATTATTTATAAAATTAACATTACTATTTCAATAAATTAACATAAATTATAAATTAACATAAATTAACAAAGAAAAAAAAATATCGGTAACATTACTATTGCAATTTAAGGAACAATCAAATTAACTAGTTAGGTGAGTACTTAGTTACAATCTAATAATACAGCTAAAAATAAACACAAAATATAGGTCAGTTAAAATCTTAAAATTAATAGTAAGCAGCACTGACTGCACCACGGTCTTGGTCGAAATATAATTTAAAGGGACTTGTCTGACATGAAGTCTTTTAAACAGTAATAGCATTTATCGACTAACAGGTCATGAAGTTTCTTTTTAAATAATTTAATTTCCGGGATGCTTCTAATATGTTTTGGAATTTTATTAAATACTGTTGGAGCAACCCACAATACACTTTGCTGCAAAAAACGTGTCTTGCTCGTGATTGTGCACAATTTATCCTGATGGCGTATTCGGCTACGGTATTCAAATAAGTGAATATTGCTCTTTACAAATACCGCGCATTCCAATATGTACAAACATGGTAATGGTAGTATTCTAAGGCTTATGAAAAATGGCCGACAAGAATCAGCCTGCTGCAGATTAAACATAGACCTGATACAACGCTTTTGAGCCTTGAATGCTCTTTCCTTGTCTACGCTGTTCCCCCAAAATATTAAGCCATATCTGAGAGTGGAACTTACATATCCGTGATACGCTGTTAATAACACTGCCCTATTGACCACCTTTCTTAATATGTAGAGTGCATATGAGTATTGACTTAATTTTTTGCATAATTTATCAATATGTATTTTCCAATTAATTGTATTATCAATATTTAATCCTAAAAACTTTGTCACTTCGGTTTCTGCTATGTTATTCTGTACATATTTAATATTTAAAGGGGGGGTACGGCTGGTTCTTATTCGGAAATTCATAACTGTTGTCTTATCAATATTTAACCTAAGATTATTTTTATTCATCCAATTCATTATGGAAGTCAAAGTCAAATTAATGTCGTTTTCCAGGTTATTGGAATTGTTATTTGTGAATAAAACAGTGCTGTCGTCTGCAAAAAGTATGGTTTCATGGTCTAACACGGAAGGCATATCATTTATAAAAATGAGGAAGAATAACGGGCCTACAATAGTGCCTTGTGGAATACCCAGTCGAACAGTTCCTGTTTCTGAAGCATAGACTTCTTCAGTTTTTGTTGCAAGATTTAGCTTTTTTATTTCAGTGAACTGTTTCCTGTTTGTGAGGTATGATTTAATGAGATCATAGACATTACCTCTTACTCCGTATGCATACATTTTGCTCAGGAGGATGTCGTGATCCACGCGGTCAAAGGCTTTAGAAATATCCATGTATAGAGCTACTGCAGGGAGTCCTTTGTCCAGGTTAGTCATAATTTCGTATAAAAAGTTATATATGGCCACATTTATTGATTTATTTTTCCTAAAGCCATATTGCGCGGGTGTAAATATATTGTGACTCTCAAAGAACCTGTACAGGGAGTTAAATATAACCTTTTCAAAAATCTTAGCAAATATAGGTATAATAGCTATGGGCCTATAATTACTTACGTTTAATTTATCCCCTTTTTTAAAAATTGGCTTTATGACTGATACTTTTAATTTATCTGGAAATATACCCTTCTCAATACACAAATTAACGCAGTAACTTATGGGTTTACTAATTACGGTAGCGACTTCTTTCACAATGTTTGTAATAATACCGTCATAACCAGAACTGTTTGTGTTTTTTAGTGCTGTAATAATTTTAAGTATATCGTCAGGCCCTACAGGTGTCATGAAAATTGAATTCATTAATTGAGTTTTTATGTTATTAGAATTGTCAGTATTATTAAAATTATTTGCATTATCGGAAATATTATTAGGATATTGTATATTGCTAGTGTTAATGTCAAGAAAGAAGTTATTAAAAGATTGTACAATTTCAGTTGGGTTTGTTATTATATTGTCATTGATACTTAATTGATTCACACTTTCAATAGGAAATGTATATTTAATGTCACTTATTACTTTCCATGTTGCCTTAGATTTATTTGTCGCCGATATAATAAAGTAGTCATTTTGTGCCTTTTTGCAATTGTTAGATCAATTATAGTCTTGTATCTCTTAGCATACGTTTTATATGCGGTTTTGTTTGTTGAAGTCGAATTTTTCCTAAATTTCCACAGAAGTTCCCGTTTGCGTGTACTACATCTTTTTATTCCTTGGGACACCCATTTCGGTTTTGACTTACTAAACATTCTAATTCTTTTTACCGGAAAGCTTAAGTCATAAAGTAATTGGAAGTTGTTATGAAATACGTTAAAAGCTTTATTAGGATCTGAGCAATCATAGACATCACTATTTGTTATTTGCTTTAGATATTTTATAAAAATAGCTCTATTTTCTTTCGAGTAATCTCGTTTTAACTTGTACCAATATCTTAATGTACAGGTTTTTCTTATCGGTATCTTAATTATTTGTGCACAATGGTCAGATATTGAAAATTCTTTGAGTGAGCCCTTGCACCCTTTTATGTTGTGAGCTATGTTATCTAAACAAGTCCTGCTAGCGAATCGGGTTACATTTTTAAACTCTAGTTTTAAATTGTAGCAGTTTAAGAGCTCTCTAAAGTCTCTGGAGAGTTTAGTTTCTTTTAATATGTCTATATTAAAGTCTCCACAAAGTATAACTTTATTTATTTTTAAGCAAGTAAAATGAAGAATTTTATTTAATACATTTAGGAATTTGTTAGTTTGCACTGATGATTGTTTTGGCGGTCTATATACGCACAAAATAGTGATATCATGTTCCGGTAACTCAATTGCTGAGCATTCTATTAAGTTAGGGATTGAAAATTTTGCAATATCACGAAATAGCTTGAATGAGATACTATTTTTAATGAGTATACAAGAACCTCCATGCCTGTTGTCTCTCATAAAATATGACGCTAGCTTGTAGTTCGGAATTTTGAGGTAAATTTCATCCCCGTTAGTCATGTTGTGTTCAGTAATGCATATTATATCAACAGCGAGACCATTAGAAGCCAAATCCTCAACACAAACAGAGAGCATGTCAGATTTATTGAGAAGTCCGTTTACGTTCTGATGAGTAATTGTAAGATAATTATATACGAAATAAATTATTACCGTTGAGCTCTCTCTTGTCAGAGGTAACAGTTGTCAAATTATTATTTATTGTTGTGTCAATGCGGTTAGTTGCGTTATTAGCAATAGTGTTAGTAGTTAATTCGTAATCAATCATAATATTCTTCATGATTTCCCTGTATATGTGTCTTATCCCGTTATAGTTAATTTTGCCTGTTCTATAACTAAACATTTCATGCGATAGCGTTCGGTTGCTATCAAAAAAATATGCGTACTCACTGTTTTGTATGTCCATGTAAAGGAGGTTGTTTAACATTTCAGTCTTATAATTATAAATTAGCGCACCTTTAATATAGGTGGGAGTGCAGATAATAATGTTAGTATGGGTAATGTTTTGGAGGGATTTCTTCAGCGTGTTAATCGTGTCCATATAATTATCCTGCCTTCTAATGTCGTTTTCACTTAAAAATAGGAGACAGTAATCATTTACGGTAAAACCGGTCAATTTTTTTCCTATATTATTTACAAGGTCTTTTGTGGTACCATTGGGCGAAACATAGTGACAGAAAGTAAAATGTTTTGAAAAAATATCTTCAATTATGGATAGGGTTTTTTTTGTTTGGTTGCTACCTATAATACACAGCTTATTCTTTTGTTTCAGCTTCATTGGGTTCTGTTGCGACACTTGATTAGGCGAAGTAGTACAGAAGTGAAGCCTCTCAGTATTTGGCGTTGATTGTGCTGGTGTTTGAATGTTGTAGTCGTATGTTTGTGTCTCTTTATCTGTATTTTCCTTTAATAAGGCTCTGGGGGAAGAGGTGGCACTCGGGTTATTTCTCTCTGGGGTGGATGTTAGGCTGCTTAATCTAAGTTTATTTTTTGGTTTCCGTTTATCTGTAGGAGTAGAACAGCTAACTTCTCCTAATTTAACTTTTTTGTATAGTTCTACCATATTTTTTGATTTATCCAATTCCAATTTTAGTTGCATATTTTCGCATACTAGGTTTTCAATTTCTTGGTGTGCACTTTGTAAGTTATTTTTTAAGCTGTTAATTTCTTCCTTAAGTTTTGCAACAATATCATCTTCGTGTATTTCAAGTGGCAACACTACTGCTTCTGCTACTCTTTAATAGAGGCACAATTGGCGCTAGTTGTCATACAAAAACCGTTTCCTCTATTCTCCACTAGAGTCAACAATGGCGCCAGTAGTAACTACGTAGTTCGTCCGCTCGTCACATGTGTGAGTTGGCGCTAGTTGTCGTAGAAAGTTCAAAGTCCAGTTTTTGAATATTTTTCGTAACGTTTTCTAGTGTGGGTTCAAAGTTACTACTAGGACTTAAACATTGACCAAAAAAACAAATCCTTACTGATTTTGCTGTATTCCAATGCTGTTTGTAAAATTCTTGAGAACTGTTTATTTTTTATTAGTGTTTTATTACTAAAATAAGTTTCTACGGGAACTTTGTCGCATTGGCGATTTCACTGAACGTCGGTTGTCACAAACAATATAAGCTTGGAGATTGTGGTCCACACATGCACTTTCACAACTTTTTATTTAACTTCGTTAGTTATTTCAATTAATTACAAATTTTAAATACGCGGATCATGTAAACATCGTCGGTGTTGCCAGCGTTCAGCAGGCGTAGCGTTCATTAGTGTAAGCAATTGGACGAGGGCCTTGCCGATCACATTTCACATCACCCGTCGCTTGATACCTTTGTATCCATCTACGAACTGTTTTTCTCTGTAATGAAAATGATTATATTAGAAATACATAAAAAAAATTCAACTTGTAAGTAATAGTGCAATAAATCTTACCGTTATGCCCATATCTCGTGCTATTTTCTTTATGCTTTGTTCCTGTTCTCAGAGAACAACAATTTTAGCCTTGAAAAAAGTAGTTAATCGCACCATACTATCGGTTAATAAAATCGACTGTTCAAAAACTTAATAAATCGGATAATATTACGACGAAGATATTACACACAAGCGGATCGGCACGAAAACGAAACGATTTGTAAAGTAATTATACCCTCAATCACAGTTTAGTAAATAAGGCGAAGAAGTATTCTAAATTCAACCTTAACTCGCAGTTCATACAGCAGTTAAGTTTCTGAAGTAAAATGACGGTAGTGCAATAATCGGAATCAAGCACATTCTATTCAACCAAACAAGAAATCTATGCTAATTTCAACCTTATCTTTTAGTTAATTGAGGAGTTACGTGGATGTTGAAATTTAAACCTTAATATCTCGAAGATTAGGCCGTTATCAACCTTGTTCGATAAAAGGAGTAATGCTGTTAGAATTTTCGTTGAGATTGACCACTGAGCCAATAGCCTAGTGGTATAAGGCGCGGTCTAAATGATCGGCTAGCGTCTGATGATGCGGGTTCGTATCCTCAACCGTACGTAAAGTGTCTTTTTGAAAGTTATTCTTGGTATATGGTTCGGCCAGAAGCCGAAAAAAGACCATATTATTAAAAACATGCAAATAATAATATGTGATCGGTGGATCGGTGGATCGGTGGATGCTCGGGCAGATATGGGTGCGGCGGCAGGGGAGGGAGCTGCTCGGGGCCAGAGTCACGTGACGCGCCTGCCGTCGCTCGGGCGATAATCTTTAAGTGTTGGGATGGGTCGTTTACTATGACGCTTACTGTACATAAAGAAGTACGAATATGGAGGGGTCCGTGGCTAAATAATAACAGTCGCACAGTCCGATCGGTCAGGTTAAGCTACGCTTGCCGCGGTTGGTCTGTGGATGGGTGACCTTCTTTACATACCGAGACCCCTCCGTGGCTCGGAAAGCACGTCAAGCCGTTGCTCCCGGCTGTCATTCGTGGATCTTTAGCAGTCGTTACGGGTAGTCAGAAGCCCGAAAGTCTGACAACCAGTCTTACCAAGGGATATCGTATTACCCAGTAACTGGGCTGTGGAGGTCAGTTAGGCAGTCGTTTCATGTACAATACTGGTATTCAGCTGCATCTGGTTAGACTGGAAGCCGACCCCAACATAGTTGGGAAAAGGCTAGGTGACCTATGGAAGTATGGATGTCGCTACCTACCTATGTATTAATACATCTACAGTGACTTGTAATTTGCAATGAACTACCAAGTTAAATTGTCGAGGGATTACCCAACTAACTTTGAGTAAAGGAATTAAAAAGTTGAAAACACAACTTTTCTTCAGTGACGGAGTAAAAATGTTCTTGAAGGCAATTGGTACTTATGAGTCTTGATACTTTCATTCATCTCGGCTATTAGATTTTCTTCTTTTATTACTCTAGAAACAGAACCGTTTGTAGGGCTCCGTTGTTCGTCTGTCCGTCCGTCTGTCACAGGTCTGTATACTGAACCGTAATAGGTAAACACTTGAAATGTTTACTCAGAGTGTGTACTACTATGGCCTATAATATAAGATTATGTCTGGATTTTTATTTTTATAAACACATTGATGAATTTTATATATTATTATACAATGACATGATATTTACTTTGTAAAGTATTATTTATATTTTTTAATTTTCGTGAATGTGAGGACTATGTAGGTCTTTTATTTTTTCTTCTTAGTTAGTTTTAATTATGATCTGGCAGTTTGAGTAATTTACGCAGCCTACCCAAATCTGACTAGACAGGTCCACTCATTATGTGTGGTTCTTTCCTCAAAAAACCATTTAAGACATCAATCTACATGGTCTTCACATGATCTGACCAAGATTATGTCTGGACTTTAAAAGAGACTGTGACCTCTGACTTTGTTTCGGCCTTTCTTCTCAGAGTAGTCAAATAGGAATCGCCGAAATCATCTAGTTTAAAAAGATATGATTGACGTGTAAAAGTGTTTGTACAAACCTAATTACAGAAAATAAATTATTTATCATTTAATAACAAATAATAAAAGTAAAAAATTTAAGCCCATAAACGAAACGCGTTTATTTCGGCGATTTTATTGCTCGATCTTTAAAATATATAGTGGAAAATATACGGAGGTACGGAAACCTTCGTGTGCGATTCCGACTCGCACTTGACCGCTTTTTTATTTTTTTCTGTGTAACCTAATTGATTGCATCCAATTTGTTGAATCGCGTTTTATCGTTGACTACGTCAGGAATGTCTCTGGCAAGTGAAAATCCAATATGGCTTCCGAAAATCAGGTTGCCATTAAAGCTGAAAAGATAGAAGGGGGCGAGATCCTTATACAAGAATTCTATTGCTAATATTATCAAAGTACGAAAATATTATAGCAATGAACTGAAGGTAGTTTCGGCAGAATTTGACGCCTTCGTGAAATATGAGCCCTCAATTAAAATAGTTTTCGACGTTCCCTGTTTTACTTTGAATTCTTACCAGCGATCCAGAAATGTTTGACGAATTCATTTGGGAATAGCGCTGAACTTTTAAACAGCTTTTATTTTATAGGTACCTACATTTAATTAAATGCTCTCCAACCCCGCCAATGATTAAAACCTCTGAACCTTCAAATTTAATTTTTATGGTTTTATTAAAACTGCATTAATATTGATTATAGTTTTTTATTAAATTGATGTTGTATTGTATGTGATTCGTCATCATCATCATTTCAATTGAAAAATGTCCACTGCGGGACATATGCCTCTCCCAAGCACCTCCACTTCGATCGTATCCGAATTGTATTTGTTTATTGTATTATTTTGATTTTGACATAACTATTAATTATTTTGACATTATTGGTAATTATTACCAAAATTTGCCAAATGTAGGTAGGTACTAACACTTGTCTTTAAGATTTGTATGTAATGTACTAACAAATTGGATCCGATGCGCTGGATAAATAAAATGATTATTCATTATGATGAAGATTAAAAATAAAATTTTGATCGTTTGTAACCAACAAAATCTTATTTTGGAAAACACAATCCGGCATAAATTGTGATGTCCAAATATGCTTAACGAAGTTTTACCAATTTTAATAATCCAATAAACAGCTACTCTGCTGCGGTTTTTATGGAAGTGTTCATCAACGGTAAGTATGTTGGGTTTTTACGTAATAATACAAGCGTATTTTTGATGACAAAATTAATATTTCATCCCAAACATTGTCATCAACACGGAGAACATACCAGGCCCTGTATTAAAGGGAGGGTCTCACAAATAACTTCGTTCCTACCCAACCTTTTTCGCCACCATTTTAAAAGATCAAAAACACGCTACTAAAAGCAATAATTAAAAGGAATATAGCAGCGAGAGTATTCCGGCTGGCATAGCCCGAAGATCGGCCATTTAACCTCCTGACCCATTGTAATAAAGTTAGTAAGACGGGAATTTCATTAGTAAGCTGCGAGGGCGGAGTCGCGATGACTTAACTTATTAAAGTATCGTTAGGGACACGTGACTTGTTAATAGCTTTGAAACGCACAGGTTGGCCAACCACTGCTTGAGGAACAGTCTTGGGTAATAGATGGCGAAGATATATTTGGTCATATTAAAATTATTTGATGGTTCATAAAATTATGGCGCATCTCTTAATGCGGGTTTGAAGGGAAGTTTGACGGTGACGGGTGTGTGATTAATTGATTAAAGTGACTATCAACGCTAAAAGATGACTAAGCCAAGATCGGCTTTTTTGCCCAGTTTTGACCAGCACCCTAATTGTGTAACACACTTTCAATCACAGTTCAAGGATTTTGAAGGAAATTCCTAATCCTTCACAGGTTTGAAAAATTCGTCTGCTCATCAACGTAAGGAACGCAATGAACGTGGTTGGTGAAAATGAAAGCGGTCAATTGTTATTGTACAGTGTTAGGGTAATTCCTAAAGGACGCAGAGAGCAAGGGATACAACGCACATCTTTCTGACTGGTGACCGACCCCTTGACAATTCAAAACTGCCTGTAATTGGTTTATTTGAAATAAATTCTTTGCGTTTGAGCAGGTATAGGTACAATTACCCATACAATCAGTATTAAATCTTCGAGATTTATCATATAGCTGTACGCATTAACTTCATTAACAGTTATTACTGTTAATGAGGTAAGAAAACATGTTTTCTTCGAAAGTTTATAGTCGTATTCGACTACGAACATTCCAAGAAAACCTGTTTACTTGTCCCATATATTGTTGCGTTTATGATACTAGTGGGGCTGCCCCGTTTCTGTAGTGCGTCAGGGATGCTTGCAGATGCACATGTAGATTGCTTTTACGCAACAATTTATTATTATTATTATTATTATTATCTATTCTATATACAATTACTTCTATATTTATTCACCCATAAAAAGTACTAGATAAACAAAACACAGAGCGCTATAACTCTTTACGGATAATTCTTCCCGAGAAAATGGTCAGTTTGGGTTTTATTTACGTCTTTAAGGAACGGAGAGACTAACGAGTTGAAAAAGTTCGCGAAAAAGTACTTAAAGTTAGTTTTTTGAATAAAATATTGGAATTTCACATTGAGGCAGGATATTTTTTTGTGTTTGCTTGGTGTTTTTTCTTGATTTTTAAATTTCTTAAAATTGAACTAGCCTTTTGAAAGATGCATTTAAGAGCTTTTTTGAATAACGAGGCTAAGATTATCCTACGCAATCAAGCCTGTCAAGCCCAACCGGCAACTTAAAATGCTGACTGGACTCTTTTTGAACCGCAATAGCTGTGATATCTTTTGTACCGATATTTTTTTCTAAAGTATTTCAGTCTGATATGGGCCACCCACAAGGTGGACCTATGACCTGGTGAAGGCCGCAGGAATCCACTCAATGAGAGAAGCACATAACCGGTCGATCTGGCGTTTCTTGGGGGAGGCCTATGCTGTCTTTCGCTGAAATGATGATGATAAACTAAAATAGAATTGATTACATAACAAGAATAAATTAAAAAAATAAACGATTACGCCTTATCATAATAACCAACGTATGAAAATTAAAAACACTTCTTGTTGATCCATATGAACTTATTATCTTTATCATTTGACATAGACATTCAAGTTCCGGGTGGGAAAACCACGTAAACATGTGACTTGTTCGTCAACTGGCGAGTGTCAAACTCGCAAGCCGCGTGCGAGTTGACACCTTATCGGAATAAAATTATAAAGCTTATAAGTTTTGGTACACGAAGTTCACATTTATAAAATGCATGTCCTCGTACATAACAAGAGCCGATGTAAAGCATCGTTCACACCAGGGAACATTGTTTCACGTCCATGTCGTGTGGCTTTTGGGCACAAGTATCCGTGTAAATCATGTACCATGTGCTGTATTATTATGTACCGTACCGGCTTGCTATATAAACTCATGGTAGATAGTGTGAGATGGACAAACTGAAATTGTTTCGAGGATAACAGATCGTACATGATACATAATTGTAATAAAGTTATTACACGGAAGATGAAAACAGTATGGAGAATAGATTAAGAATGTTCCTTGTAGTGTAGAAATCTGCGGCGGGTTGTCGTGAGGAAACCGGCATGTCTTAGAACCAAAAATTCGCGACATGTGCTGTACTCTGTACTGGGTCCGCGTGGTGGATTACAGCCCATCTTACTAAGAGGAGGCCCGTGTCCCAGCAGTGGGAATATTATAGGCTAATTATGTATGTTGTTATGTGGACCACCACATGAAAACAGAAAAACAGAAAAATCGTCCTTCTACACCAGTAGAAGGACGATTTTTCAAAACCTAACTGGGTCTAACTGAGAGGGATTGCAGGTTATAAGATACCATTCCATCTCGTAGTACCTTCCTATCTGAACAATGTCACAGGAAATAAATTAGTTCAATAAATACAAAAAAAAAACTGTTACCTTATTTAGGTAACAGTTATTGCAGTTGCAGTTAGTGGTTTATTTAACCAAACTGTATTTTAGTACAGATATCTTAGCCATTCTTTTATCCTGAATATTATGAAACGTAAAATATAATATCCGTATCTTCCTGGCTAGTTTTAACCTAACTCTTATAGTGTGGGTCTATTTTTACGATATGCAATAGGAAATAAGCACCTAATATATTTTATATTCCTAGATTGCTTATTCGTATTCCGTCTGCTCCCATGTTGGGTGATATGTTATGATAGTGTTTTAGATTTATCTAGGAGAAAAACGACGAGTCTCTCTTTTTTAGATAAACGAATCTTTCTAATATCTCCTTATATGTAGCTAAACAAAAAACCAACAAGGGTGATTTTATGACTTTATTCGAATGTCAATTAAATCTGCTGGTTAAAGTAAAACGTAGTGGTTTACTTATATAACGGCTGATTTTTCCAAGGCCAGATAGTTTTATCAGAGGAACAATTTTGAATTTTTGACAGATCTTCCGTACAAAAACTGTCAGACGGCAATTTTATTCCACGAATAAAAATTATCCGGCGATGGAAACATCAGCCCTAAATAAAAACATTAGTTCGGGTGAAATAAATACACGCCAATTTAACTTTTAACTTTTGATTAGAGTTGGTCACAATCAAAATTGAAAAGTTGTTTGTTTTGATCTTTCCTACCTACCTATGTTTTTGATGGACCCTTAGGATAAATTAACATATTCATTAAAGTATTAATTAATTTTTAAAAGATTAACCGTGCACCTTGCTTCTGACGTTTCTTAAGTGCCCATGTAGGTTTATGTGAAATAAAATATTTTGATTACCAACGGGTATAGAAACCGATATTTCAGTAAAAAAAAAAAACTATCAATACCCAAAAGTTATTTTTTCACGTGAATAAATGGCCTAGTTCTTTTCATCAAAACTGAATCAATGGGCCTGAAAAACTAGACAAAAGAAAATACTCCGCAAAAACCCGAATCGAATGCGTAAATTAAAATTATTTTTAAATCCACAATGGCTATATAGGCAGCACGCGAAGTTATGGTGGGAATCGTCAAATGCAGGAGCGCCATTAATTTTCGCGCCGTGGAACAGGGGAACGCTGCCAAAAACTGTAAAATAATCCCTAAACTCCGAAACAATAGTCGTAAAGCAAACCCCTAATACAATATTTGACTTACGAACTTTTATTTCAGTTGAGTAATCTCTGCTGTTTGACTGTGCTAAGTAATCACTACATAGAGTAGCAGGAAGTGTTACTACTTCTTTTTGTCCGCACTAACGCTAATCTTAAAACTTTGTGTCGATTTGTTGTAAGTTTCTCACGCGGGGAGTGAAAGAAAACAGAGCGTTCCTGCTGACTTCCTCACGTTCCTTTCTAGTCTTTTTTTTTTGAAGTATCTTTGTTCGTATGTTTAGTTTTCTCGTCTCACCAGATGTTAGTGGTGAAGAGTCGAATCATTACGACGTCCCTTTCCAAACATAGCAATTAGTTAATGAAAGTTAAACCAACTTGTAAACGTGTTCTTTTTGCAGATCAGGTTCAGGGTGATTTGGTAGCGTCGCGTGACGAATCGTTGAGCTCCCTAAAATAGGGTTGAGCTACACGATGACTAATGCATGCATTCCGTCTGGTGGGACAGGTCAACTCAATGCTGCAATGCCTCTTTCTTCAAGAGGCTCTTCCAGACTTAGTCTTGCATTGTTAGACTTTCTTTTCCAAACATGGCAATTAGTTAATGAAGGTTAAACCAACTTGTAAACTTGTTCTTTTTCTCTTAGCAACTGTCAGATGCGATTGACTGTCAGTTACTTCCTATTCAAAGATCAATAGATGGTAATGGTTGATGTCAAAGAAACAATGGTACCTTCCTAGACTGGCACCATTAAATACGTTGTTTAGAAACTAAAAACCGTTTCCTACCCATTATAAGTTCTGCTTTGGAAGGGAAAAGAGCAGAATTTAATTTTGGCATTTCTATTGTTGTAGAAATTCATGGTCTCCCTATAAATTAGGGAATAGTTTGGAGGCTTTATAGAGGTTTTGTAGATTAACCGCTAAATGTTGGTAAGGTAAGCTCATGTTAGCAAGATTACAAAATTATAATATAATACGTAAGTAAGTCAAGGAAAATAATTGTTTATCAAAGTGACAACTAATTTAAATTGTCCGTATATTCAAATCACCACTGTCATTCTTTGACAGTCTGTTGTAAGGAATGGCATTATCACGACAAATTGACGTGGTGCGCCAATTTGATGAACAAAATTAATTGTTCATCAAATTGGCACACCACGTCAATTGCTGACGTTACCATCTTCGCTTTCAAGAAAGTGCAGATAGTTGGGCGATGGTGCATGAGAGCAATGGTGGCCTCAATTTACGAGTTGTAGGTCGTAGGTTCAAACCCAGACTGGCGTTTTACTTTGTGTAAACTTAGTTTATCACCACTGCTCTCAAAACGGTGAAGGAAAACATCGTGAGGAAACCGACATGTCCTAGAACCAAAAATTCGAAAACCTGGGATTCATTAATTCCATCTACCAACCCCTAATAGGCCCGTGTGGTAGATTATGGCCCACTCCCTCTAACTTAGAGGAGGCCTGTGCCCTAGCAATGGGAACATTAAAGGCTGATTGTGTAATGTATATTTCGCTATAAAATCTTAGCTATCAAATATTCAGTAGTATCTCATAATAAACTGTAGGTAGTACGTTATAATAAAGAGGAACATTTCCGGAAGATTTTCAGTTTAATAATGAATTAAGTTACGGGAATGTTGTAAGGCGAGCTAGCTTTCAATTTGCCTTTAAATTGTAGTATCGCGGCATCAGGTAAAGTCAAAAGGAAGTCTATAGAAAGCTGTTCAAGTAGATTATGTGCACATAATATAAAGCAAGAAGTGGTAGAAGGAAGAAACACTCTTGAAACATGAAGTGAATGTAATAAAATGGGCCTCATCGAATTATCAGTCACAGTATTGTTGGAAATGGCCAACTGATCGAAGTAAAATTCCTGATCTGCTCGACTTCTATATTACTAAAAATATAAGTCGAAACTACATGACAATTGAAACCTGCACGGATCTATCATCTGACCATACCCCAGTTATATTGAACGTAAGCACAACAGTGGTCTTAGTGCAACCGGTAGAAAGACTATACCACAAAAACATTAACTGGAAGATGTATCAGGACAAAATCACAATGAGGATCAAGCTCTTATTTCAAGTGCCTGACGCCTGGGAAATTTGTCAAGTTGAACAAGACCTACACAAGACCAATCTTGGAGTACGCTAATGTCACCAGGGATCCTTATTAAAAAAAAACCGGCCAAGTGCGAGTCGGACTCGCGCACCGAGGGTTCCGTACAATTTAAAATTATTAAAAATATTGTTGTTATATGATGTAACTAAAAAATTATGGTTTTCTCAATTTGTCCTTTATCTGTGCTATAAGACGTTGCTTCGTACCAGATTTCAAGATTCTGAGTTCACGGAGAGTACCTTGTAGGTTTTGATTCCCTTGCGAGTGTCGAAAATTTGCGGAAATTTGCGACATAAACGGGTGTATCTTTTGATTGCGTTGGCTTAGAAGTTTAATTTTTTCACAACTCCAAGGGTCAGTAGACCTCAGTATTTGATATAAATTCCAGCTTGATACCTCTACGCGTTCTTGAGAAAATGGGTCTGGACAGACAGACGGACGGACAACAAAGTGATCCTAAATAAATAAAAGTAGGTCTACCCGTTTTCACCATTGCGGCGGTAGTGCCCCTCTTTGAGGAGTGACCGTGAGTTCCGCCTGACGCAGGTCCTCACCGGACACGGGTGTTTCGGGAGGTTCCCGTTCAGGATCAGGCGGGAGGACACGCCAGGGTGTCACCACTGTGCGGATCGCCCAGAGGACACGGTGGAGCATACGGTGGAGGTCTGCCCCGCTTGGGCGGAGCATCGCCGTGTCCTCGTGGAGGCGATCGGCGGCAGCGACCTCTCGTAGGGCCGGGCCCCTGGTTCAGACCATGGTGTGGAGCGAGAGGGAATGGGAAGCAAAATTCTCGTGTCGCGGTGTTTGTTTCCAAACTCCTCCGAAATGGCTGAACCAATTTGCATGAAATTTTGTGTGCATATCGGGTAGGTCTGAGAATCGGCCAAAATCTATTTTTTTATTTTTTTTTTGTTAATCGCATAACAACGTTTGCTGGGTCAGCAAGTCTAATATATAAAATTCTCGTGTTGCGGTGTTTGTTTGCAAACTCCTCCGAAACGGCTGAACCGATTTGCATGAAATTTTGTGTGCATATCGGGTAGGTCTGAGAATCGGCCAACATCTGTTTTTTTTTTTAATCGCTGAACAACGTTTGCTGGGTCAGCTAGTAAGTTTATGATTATTAAAAAAAATATACTATGTGATGTAACTAAAAATTTAAGATTTTCGGAATTTTTCCTATATGTGTACTTTATAACGTTGCTTCATGCCAAATTTCAAGATTCCAGGTCGTCTGGAAGTATCCTTTAGGTTTTGATTCCCTTGCGAGTAGTTGCGAGTTTCAAAATATGCGGCTTTAATTGCTGTATCTTTTGATTGCGTTGACGTAGAAGTTTGATTTTGTTACAGCTTAAAGATATTATAGACTTGAGTATTTGTTAAGAATTTCAATATAATACCACTACGCGTTCATGAGTAAAGGGGTAATAAGTTTAAAATTATTAAAAATATTTTTATTATATGATGTAACTAAAAATTTATGCTTTTCGCAATTTTTCCTTTATCTGTGTTATAAGACGTTGCTTCGTACCAAATTTCAAGATTCTGAGTTCACGGGAAGTACCCTGTAGGTTTTGATTCCCTTGCGAGTGTCGAAAATTTGCGGCATAAACGGGAGTATCTTTTGATCGCGTTGACTTAGAAGTTTGATTTTTTCACAGCTCCAAGAGACCATAGACTTGAGTATTTGATATGAATTTCAGCTTGATACCTCCACGCGTTCCTGAGAAAAAAGGTCTTGACAGACAGACAGACAGACAGACAGACAGACAGACGGACAACAAAGTGATCCTATAAGGGTTCCGTTTTTACCTTTTGAGATACGGAACCCTAAAAAGACATCACACTACTTGATAATGTACAAAGAAGGTTCATACCATGCGTAACCTAACTTACGAACAGCGCCTCAAAGACCTTGGCGCACATTAGCACACTAAAACAGCACAGACAGAGGGGTAGGCTCATTGAAACGTACAAGATACTATTACAGAACACTAAGAAGTGCCCCCCCGACTTCAAGACCTTTACACACTGAATGCGAAAATTCGTCAAAAAAAGGGCTTGAAGCAATTCTTGTCTAACCGAGTTGCAACAGCATGGAATAGACTCCCGGAAAATGTACTGGCGGCTCCCACACTGTACTGCTTCAAGAATCGACTGGACAGATTAAATATCACCTAGCTATACCCAACACACGCATCAGATAATTAGCTGCTAGTAGTGTGTCTAAGCAAATAATAATAATAATACATTTTATATGCATCTCTCAAACGCTTGCCTTAAGCAATACAATGTCCCCAATTAGTGTACGTTTGTTGATACACTATGCCATTGTAAGCTCCTTAGCTATTCCCGAATAATATACATAATAGCCACTTGGACAACAGATCCACTTGAAGTCAGCTCATTGAATTATCTAGATATATGCACATGACTGTATTATACAGGATGGTTCATTGAGATGTGGAAAGTAAAGAAAGGAAACTACTAAGGAAAAGTCTGAAAATATAGTTCAATTCTCGTAATTTAAAACGTTCAAAATCTAGTCGCAGTCTCATCTCGGCGACAAAGTAACGTCAAAAACTTGTCAAAATCTAGGGTATGTCTTATCAAATTAGAGGTATTTTTGACAGATTAGAACTGAAATCAGAATGTGTTCTTAAAATTACGAGAATTGCCTCTCTGATTTCCATATGTGTGTCGTCTTCACATATTTTTTTATTTCATTTAATTACTTATAAATTAAATTTTTGAATATGTTTATAACCAAAAGATAACATAAGATAAGTAGCCCACCGGTATCGGTAACAGGGTCCAAGCCACGCCGGTCAGGCCTCCAGAGAAAGCCTCTACATAATTATATTTATTATTATTAATGTTACACAAAATATTGTAAAATATTAAACATAAATTAACAGTTGAGTTTCTTGACCATTCTTCTCCATGCGAAACTACCTTTTGGAATGGGCGATTAGAATCAATTCTATTTCTTCCCCTAAATTTTGTCGTCTGAATGAAAGTTCTTTTTTATGTGCCTATTTTACATAAGCGATTTGACTTTGACTTTATGTAACTATATAAATTCAACACCGTTGTTCGCTATACTTCTAATAGTCAGATTTGTCAATACTGACCCATCTAAATGAATCCAACATCACACAAGCCATACCCCAGTCTTTTCCAATTTTGGAGCCGACGTCCACTCCGTTCACAATGCGGTATGTCAGAATTTTACAGGCGGCGGCCATTAATTTGATCCCAGGAACCCAATTATGACAGGCAGCCGATGACCTATAAGGATTTATCGTCAGCATTTTCTGGCCTTTGACTTTAGAAAGTCAAAAGAAAAAAAGGCATTGAAAGTTCATAGAAATTTTAAAATATTAGCACCTGTTTCGATTTACCGAAACAGGTGTTAAGATTTTACCTTGAGAACTTTCTTATTCATTGAGTATTCAGATACGTACGTTCAAGATATCGAACGAATAGCATTATCGAATAGAGAATTAAACATAACCCGGGCATAAGATTGTTGGTTAGGTAATGTTTTTTCCCAGTCACGTAACGATAAACAAGACAATCAACCCAATATATCAACTTTAAACGTTTTTTGCTCCACAAAGTTTTGATCCAAGATCGCAGTATAACACGTAATGAATGAATCACACCATGATTGATGACTCAAACGAACGAGCAAAGGAAAGTGAAAGAAATATACTTGATTGTTGACTTCATCCTTTATATGTCTTGCGGGATCCCAGCGGGCACCTAACCAAAAGATAAATGACTGTGTCTGAGCGAGTATTATCCACAAAAGTTGTATACTCAATCATAAAACGTACCTTCGTAGTTACGAGTACAACTAAGTATAATTAGATAGAATTTCCCGCGGAATAGCAATTATAGTACAGGAAATTGTATGATAGAGTAAATTGAGTAGGTATGTTACTGCTCTCACATTTTTACCCGACTGCGCGACAGCAAAACCAGGGTTTTTATCATAATTCTCGCTGGTAACGAAACAAAGAGATAGTGAGCACATGTCCCGTCCGATACACGTCACCAATTAGAAGTGTGGCTACTGAAATGAATTCAATTTGTTCGTAGTTCGCCGCACGCGCACTGCAGCCCGTTCCATAGATTACTGTGCGTCGAATGTAGGAAAAGTGTAAAAGTATTGAAACAGCCGCCGTAAAATTTAACGGTTTAAAGCCTTTATAAAGGAACGGGAGAGAATATCAGGAATAGGACATAAATTCGACATTTACGAGTATATTTAAGTATGAAAAGTTTAGTGTTATGATATTTTGAAAGGAACGGATAGGTATGAATGAATTCTGTGTTAATGTTGTAATAGGTACCTAAATTCTATTTTAATATCGTAAATATGCAAATAAGGGATTATGAAAGCTTCAATTACTTCAGGAATGTTGGTAGGAAAATTACGTTGACCCGGCCCGGCAATAATGGCAGATTATCTTTAGGGCTCGGCCAACACCACTCCCATTTTACGACTGATGGGGAAATATCATGTTCAAGTTAATTCCCTTGGAGCCGGATAAAATGTGATAAAATCATGTGATAAATTTCCTTATCAAGATCTGAAGGAGCTTTACGTCCTTTTATGGTGACCCGATTAGAAATTTTGTGCTTCGCGACGTGTTTATCGCTGATTTTATTTAGATTTGTAATCAGGGCGTGCTATTAAATCAAATCAAATCATTTTTATTTCAGGATACACCCATATAGAATTAAAAATTTACACCAGATAAAAAAATACTTACAAATTATTAATTAATTATAAATTGTTACGAAACAGTCAAAATTACATTACAACAAAGCAAAAGATAAGTATTATTTTAGCTTTTATTTTTTTATTAAGATTGGAATTTTTCTACCTCATGACCATGAAGCTATTTATAACACCTACTTTTTATATTAATGAGTTTGAATATATTATTAAAAGTTTTCGTTGACAAACGATAACTTTTCAAAATTATGAAGATATTAATAGCCAAAATTTATTTGAGTCATTCCAATTTCTGAGAATCAAGAACCTGAATTGGACATGACTGTTCAGAATTTCCTAGTAATTAGATACTTCCCAATAATATGTCTAAAATTAGAAATACAATAGTTAGCGACAGTTAGTTGATAGTGTTATTGATCAAGATTCCAGTTATTACCGAACCTGAAAATCTATTCTACGAAGTAAATTATGTCATCTCGCCCTATCATAAAACCCAGAGATTTACGTAAAACGTACTGTTTTTTTAGTTAGAGCCGAATTGACAAAAATATTAACGACCTCCTCTCGATATCATACTACATCAGCGATTATTTTGGCCTAAACAAATAATATCGTGGGATGTTGTGGGCGTCTGTACCCACGCAAGTCGTCAATTGCCGCTGTATCCACAGTAGCGTGGTTAGCCTTACAGGTCTTTGTCAATACCACTAATTGCGTAACTTTACGGCGTAACTGTACTGTTCGTTCAAACTTTGAAACCACTATTGAAATGGGAACCCGAATACTGCAGGATTCATAAATGCACTAATGAAATGTTTTAGGAGACCTATTTTCATTTGACTATTTAGGGAAGAGTGATTCGTTAGACATTCCGAATAGTCTTGTCCTTTGTAGTCTGAAAGAATGAAGCTCAAGTCAATCCCTTTTATGCAGATATTAAACTTAATACCAGTAGAAAATGACAATAAACGGACTTAGTTCCAATTCCAGTTTATGCCCAGAGAAATTCTAAACAGAAAATCCCATTTTATCGGACTTTATTGAAGGCAATCCAAAGTGATAGCGGGGTTACGGATTTACCAAACGCCCACTCCTAAGCACAGATAAAAATTAAGGGGATTTACGTAGGTCGCAGATCCAGCGTAAAAACAAACACATAACATCACCACGGCTGTATTGCCAGAAAGATAGAGGTGTATAGTACCCAAATTTCAGTCATGTTTAAGTCCCATGGCATGCGATGCCAAGGCGAACCTATAGCCTCAATCGGGCAATAGCTCCACGTAGTTTTGGCCGAAGTAACGGGCCTTTCCTACTTCGTGTCACCTACGGACATAAGAATAGTTCAGCCGATCGATTCTGTAAAAATCTCACAGTGAAAAGTTAGATGAAGTGAGCTTAGAGTGAGCTGTCAATAGTGTCAATCCCTAGCATTATTTGGAATGACAGCTCACTCCACGCTCACTTCACCTAAGTTTTCACGGTGAGATGGTTACAGAATCGCACTGCAGATCCCGAACTAAGAATGAATGATTACCCGATTTGACAGTTGTCCCTACTCGCGAGGTGTTTTTCCCCGCTCGGAAAATTGAATTTGTCACTTGTTTTGTCGGATCAATTACTTTTGGACTGGCCCGTATCTTCGTTGATGGACTTAGACAGTAGACCGATCATACAGACTCCGGTCTGCTACTAGGAAATTTTTGCCAAAAGCCCTTAACCCTATTTTACCGGAACTGGAGATTGTACCCAGGACTATGTTCATCCTCAAAACTCATAATATGATGACAATTTTATTTGCAATGATGACAGAGATTTTTAAAACCATTTCGTATTTATAGAGTCATCTCGTCATTCACCATGAATTTTATTGGTGCGTAACCTCATTAGTTGAACGAACTATAATTGACACACCGGCTGACCTGTCAATTAAATGCGCTCATGGATATCATTCGTTCTTTCTCTGAAATATTCGGACGCCATTGTGATAGTGTTTACTTTGTAAAATATTAAATCAGTGTTCGTTTCAACTCACGTAAAAGATATAAAATAAAGAAAAAGTTTTTTTTTATGCGCAAAAAAAACTTTCTCTTTATTTTTCTCTCTCATAAACCAAGACAGGGACATAATACATAAACAGGGAGACAATGCAAATTTTATATGTCGTAGAACATGCACATAATTAATAAGTTGACAAATCTTAATCCACATGAGACAGAGACAGAGAGTTCGAGAAAAGGACGTTGACAGATAAGAAAGATATCTGTCAACGTCCTTTTCTCGAACTCTCTGTCTTAAGGGATGTACCTCTACTTAATTTTTTATCATTTTAGTTTAGTTTGTAAACAAGGAAATCGATGTCAATGGCTCATAAATTTCGGCTTTATTTTATGTATGGGCAGTAGATATTGTTGCATCTACTGTAATGTGTCTCGTTTCTCTTCTAAATTATGATGGCCATACATTATGCTTAGTTAGTTCTGAAATGTTATATAGAGACTCAGCTCTAATTAGTCCATCCGATATGATTCTGTGTTGCCATGACATGTAGTAAGGTCTAGCCATCTACATATCTAAATGAATTGTAATTTTGTTTCATTTCAATTTATCAAAGTCTGCCTTCAATTGAAAGATTTGGGAGAAAATACAAGAGCAACGATATCGGAATGATAAAATCGAAGATTCATGAAAATGTATGATTTCTTTCAGAATATTTGATGCTGATGGATGCATTGGGAGGCTACCTTCACAAATATACGTGACTAGAATGGTTCTGGTAATTGAACGAGTTTCCTTTATATTGATTCCTTTTGTAGATACATGTTTTTTGGGAAAGCACGTCTTTATATCTGGATAAACAGAAGGACCTCATAACCAGAAAACCTACTTACATAATGTACGGTTAGTATTATGTAAGTAGCAATAGGAACTTACATAAGTCTAAGTATGTAAGTAGCTACTTTATCACACTTATTAATTTTATCAGTGCCAAAATGGCCACAGGCGAAATTATCTCAAGGCGTAAATCATTAGAATGAATTTAAAAATTCAGTCTCAAGGTTTTTTCAATACTTTTCATACGTCAAACGTATTAGTTGCCAAAACAATGAATAACGTACTGCACGAACGTACCCAATCCGATAATCCATCAGTTCTGATAAGTACCTAGGTATCTAAGTACAAAAAAATCTTATCGCATTTTTTTTAAATAAAAGTGTTTGTTGGAGATACTTTAGTTCCAACTTTCTTATCAACGATCTAAAAAGTTTACGTACCTGAACAAAACAAGCTGACGAACAAAACTGCAGTCAAACACCACCGCATGTTGATGTTTCTCAACGGAACTTACACAATACACGTCATAGAGAACTTTAGCAACGTTCCTGATTCCAAACTTGTACTATTCCGTTTTGAACGAGAGGAAACTTTTACGCGGAGCTGTGGACAGTGGGACTAGATGCGGCAGTCTGCGACGATACCAAACGATGTACTACCGACAGCCGCGATCATCCGGCAGGAACGAACTCGCAACCTTTTGACACGCATGCGCGAACTAATGACCTCCCCCCTATTAAAAATGATAATAAAACTGCTCTGAAATATATTAATCATTTGGTAGCGGCGTAACATAACCTAGACATTAAAGTTAGAGTTTGTAAACATAATCCTGTTATCGGTGTTTAGGACTCAAGTAGTTTTATATCAGTGACCGTTGACAACAAAATGACTTTAATTTTAAATGTAATGTATTTACGTCAATGTGTTTATTAAATTATTTTATTTATGTAAGTAGTAATGAGTACAAACATTTTTACACGTTAATTATGTTTTTAAAACTAGATCAAGTTTGCTATCTGACTACTCTGAGAAGAAAGGCCGAAACAAATTCAGAGGTCACAGTCGCTTTTAAAATTCAGACATAATCTCTCATAAACAAACTCACACTCACACTTACATACACAACCCTAACTAAGTAACCTACCAACATTTATTTCATAGAATAACTTTAGAATAATTTTATTAGGTAACACCGACACCGTTTCACTTGTTACAGAATGTTAATTATTTACTGTACCTATATGGCTGAACCCTATCTCTTAAAATACAGGCTAGAACTAGTTTAAGGGATAGAGTCTTCAAAATTGGGCTTATAATGTGACAAATGTTAAATTTATAATCTACAGTGTATACAGTGTAATGTGTTTCTTCTTTATGAAATAAATATTTTTATTTATTATTAATCTTGGTCAGATCATGTTGTTTTTCTACAGATATTGTGATACATCATTATCTGTACAAAGAGTTCTGCTACATATATAGATAGATTATGCATAATGTATCTACATATGTAGCAGAACTCTTTGTGAATGAGCTCGTCAGGGGATGAAGTACCACGTAGGTACCACCATACTTATTTTCAAGTAGCATTGCTTTTTTCGTTTGAAAGTTGCCGGTGTACGTAGTTAGAGGTACAATGTCATATAACATTTTTTTTTTATCTACTCTCATAACGTAAAGTTCTAATTATGTTTTGGAGGTATGAGGAACAGGGTGTAAAGTTCACTCATCCTTCATTGAAAAGGGAGGATCCTCCGACCAGACGGGTGTTGTGTCTGGCGGGTAATTGCCCAATGATTGATATTGGGAAATTGTATCTATGCTAATTGCACGCTAAACTCTGCTTGCGAGATGCAGGATTTGGGTGACGTCAGTATGACGCGTTGTTCACATTTTGGCGTTGTAGATACCGCTACAATGTAATAAAAATAGTACCTTAACGACGGACTAATAAAATTAAAAGAGTTATTTTATAACACACTTTCTTTAACAAAGTAACTGTTTTTTTTCTTTTAAATTAATGACCGTTTATGAATAAACCCCAATAAAAATATTTTAGTGTTCGATTGTTTATAGTTTTTAATATTCGTGACAAAAGATGGATACATAAATTGTAAATATAAAGTAAATAAACCTCGAAAACCGTACGAAGCAGCGCGGGTCGCTAGTAAATCCTACTAATATTATAAACGTGAAATTTTGTATGGATGGATGGATGGATGTGTGTTACTCTTTCACGCAAAAACTAATGAACGAATTTGGATGAAATTTGGCACACAAATAGTTTATAACCAGGATTAACACATAGAATAGTTTTCATCCCGATATTCCCACGGGATCAAAACTTATGCGGGTGAAACCGCGGGGTGCTGCTAGTAGATAATAAATCAATAAATAATTACAAATTAAAGAGAAAAAAAAACACAAAGCGACATTAACTTATATTTCTTACACAATTATCTATACCATGTAACCCTGTGTCTGCCACAACTACATGAAAGTTTACTGAAGTTAGTCATCAGAACAATACAGGCTTCTTTGAAATCTGTTCATGATATGAGCCCTCACTGTCTCGTAACTTTTAACAATTTAAAGACTTAAATATTAATCTTAGTTCCTCGTCTTAGAACGGGATATAATTTTACCTCGTTTCGAAACAAGTAACAAGAGCGAAGTTTTTTTTAAAAATGATAGGTTATTTTCCATGTCTTTTTTTTTTTGGAACGAAGTCACTCTTGAATGAGAGTTTGACCGAAATAAGTGTCACATTTTACCCCCGGGGTACTTTTGCTATAGTATGTGTGTTTGTGAGTTTAGAAGCGCACCTATTTAATGATAAAATGTTTACTTATTTTTTATAAAAAAAAATATATATATTACCTAAGTAACATTCCAAAATTTATTATTCATTAAATTTCTCTTAAACTGTAATGATTTATGTCATTCTGCCTGTTATTGCATACATAATATACAGCGACAAGAACTTCGTTGCATCCGGGTATCCCACGACACCTTGACTTTTTTTTAAGGAAGAAATGCCAAGAAAGTTAGAAAGGGGTTCAATTAGCCTCTTTTTACATACACGTTAGTCGCATTTACTTGCCTATTTAATATTGTTAGGTCCCGAAAATAGGTATTATTTGAGGTCCTCAAAAAGTGGCGCAGTCAATATATTAGAGTTTTCAATAATATTTTTAGGAGAGCTAAATGGAATTAGTAGAGGTTCTTTGAAATACTTACATGCCTTTTATCACTTTGAACTAGGCTACCGTTTGACGCCATCGTTCCAATTTTTATTAATGCTAGACGTAGTTCATTTTTATCCACGCTAGATTATATTTTCGCTATCAACATTCCCATTCACCGCTACTTATATTATTTTCGTATATAGATAATTTTATGATGTGTTCAGTCACGAACACCAACACTTGGCAGCTTTCAACTGCAATTTTTTCGTGAAATAGCGAATGCTACGTGGAAATACGAAACATTACATAAACCTATAGGCTCGAAAATGCTATGGTCGTAACAACATAAAATTTCAATTAAAAATAAAGGAGTAAATCGCTTTTGAATAAAGCCGAGTGTATACATACTTTTGCTCGTGACTGTTCTTTAAATAGGTAGTAGGTATGTCTAGCCTAATCTGTTTCCATTAGGTATTTAAAGATATAATCGAATATTATATTTATTTACAAACATAAAAATTCAGTGAAGGTAAATAATCATCAGTGATAACAACAAGACTAACAAGATTTTTTGAGAAACTATTTTTTTGCTTTTTAAGTAGTTTGGTATTTCTTATAACAACATCGCATCACGCCCGTATTCCCCGAAGGGTAAGGCAGAAGTGTGCTTACTGTATACCCACAATTCGCCAGTTATGTTGTAAGTCCCATGTGATGAGAGGGTTAGTTAAAAAAACTCCGTACCATTATCTATAAAAATTACGTTGTAATTTTATTATTTATTATTAAAGTAAAAATACAACTGATTTTTTGTGAATATTTCAAGTGCCTACCTGGTGCCATTATTGATTTCGAGCAAAAGAGGGCAAAAATATCGGGTTAGTTGTATGGGAGCCCCCCTTATATATTTATTTTATTTTGTTTTTAGTATTTGTTGTTATAGCTGCAACTGTCTAGCTATCGCGGTTCTTGAGATACAGGCTGGTAACAGACAGACAGACGGACCGACAGACGGACAAACAGCGAAGTCTTAGTAATAGGGTTCCGTTTTTACCCTTTGGGCACGGAACCCTAAAAATTAGTAACATTTTTAGAAGCCCGAAAAGTTTTTTGAAGGACAATAATTCAATATTTCCCAAAATTAAATGTGTCTTTGCACATAAACGCTCAATTAATTGCCGTATTACGTGTCGCGAATTTGCCTATTCCAAGATGTCAGGCTACATAAGTGATGTGAATCCTATTAAACCTATATATTCTTTGTAGTTTTGTTATAAATCGCAAGTTAAATAATTCACAGAAAATGATCCTGAATTTGGTTTTTCTTCACATGAAACGCAAGGCAAATTAGTCTCGTAGGTAGTTTTAATGTTTATATACCTATATGTATGTATATATGTAGGTATTATATTGTCAAAAACAAAAAAAAAAGACAAAAACAGCCATGTTCCCGAGTTATTTCTGCCATTCCAATATAATCTTACTGTACAAGAAGGGAGATAAATCTGATATTGGGAATTATCGCCCTATCAGCTTGGTACTCGTAACTTTGCAAAATTTTTGTCTAAATTATTAAAACCGTAAATCAGGCACACTAGACCTCCCCCAACATCCCGAACAGGCTGGATTTCGTCGAGACCTTTCGACTACTGACCATCTTCAGCCCAGAAAGAGATGGCAGGATGAGCTGGACTCCTTATTCAAGGATTGGCCCACAATCGCAGTAGACCGGGAAAAGTGGAAGGAGGAAAGCGAGGGAGGCCTTTGCCCTGCAGTGACGCTGCAGAGACAACACGGGCTCATAATAATAATACATATATTGACATGTTATATATAGTGTCTAGTGGTCGCAAATGCTACTGCCGAGCACGAGGCCGATGCCGAGCCCGGGTCGAGCATAGTGACATTGAGTTTTTGCATGTGTGTTTTTCCACGGTGTCATCATTTTTTATTCTTGAGTAAGAGTCTTTTGACTATGTGTATCTTGCCTTTTTTCTGTTTTTATTATTATTATTTTTTGTTGTAATTGTTCATTTTGTTTGTGCAGAATAAAATATTTTTCTTTCTTTCTTTTATTTATTTATTTCTTTTCTTTTCTTTCTTTCTTTCTTTTTTTTTATTTCTTTCCTTTCTTTCGTGTGGAATTTCTCAGTAGCAGCCCAGAAGTGCGAGTTGTGCCTGGATGATGGCAGTAGACTCGCCCCCTATTATATGTGACTTAACCATAACTGGCGAAATGTGGGTGTAATGCAGGGACCTACCCCTCTACCCACCCTTCTGGGGTTATATTACTATGTTTATCTAATATTATTTGCAACGACCGTGAAGCTTCTGATATCTATTGATTGCTACTGTACTATCAATTGATTGATTTCTAAGATAAAACTAATATTCTATCGAAGGTTTCATTTTAACATAAAAATAATGTTATTTTGTTAGATTATAATCTCAGTAGTAGGTTATTCCAGTGAGTAAGTACTTCACTATTATCTTTAGTATCCTTGACTTAATATGCGATTTTGTCTGGCTGTATTTTGTATAAGTACCAATTTAAGATCAAAAGTAGCCTATGTTCTTCTCCAGGCAACCTAATCAAACATAATCTCATAAATATACATTATTAGCTTGTGCACTCGACTTCGTCCGCGTTAATTTAATATTGCATCACTTGCCCGTACTATCGCTTCGTTTCCGCTTAGCGTTCTTTATGATTAACTAGCTTCTGCCCGCGGCTTCGCCCGCGTGGATGTCGGAAGTTATCCCACGGGAACGTGTTACCAGAATAAAAAGTATGTGCTTCCCCAGGATGCCATCTATCTCTTTGCCAAATCAAAAGTTCAGTGGTTTAGGCGTGAAAATGTAACATACAGTTTCAAGTTCAAATCCTCCCCTAAAAACCGAATTACCCCTTTTTGCCCCGGCAGGGGTCAATTTTCGACAACTTTACATACTTATTACTTATTTTCTGTCGAAAGTATCAATACTGAGTTTCGAGTTAATCGGACCGCGCATTCAATTTCTTCCACACAAACTTCAACACCCCTATATCCCCCTTTGAGGGGTTGTTTGAAAAACTTATAATGATAAACTTTATTACTTACTTAGGCAAGTATTGTTGCCAAGTTTCAAGTTTATTAACAAAATTCATAAGATTTTTCATATAAACTGTATGGGGCGCTTTTCACCCCCACAGGGGTGGAATTTAAAAAAAATCATAACTTGACTCAAAGATTATTTATACCAATTTTATAATTAATCAAGCCACTTATTATAATCCTCCCCTGTCAAATTAACTACCCCTTTTCCCCCCGTTAGGGGTAGATTTTCGAAAAACTCTCATACGTGTTATTATTTATTTTTAGTCTTAAGTACACACACTGAGTTTCGAGTTAATCGGACCGCGCGTTCAAATTCTTCCACACAAACTTTAACACCCCTATATCCCTTTTGACGGGTAGTTTTGAAAAACTAATAATGATAAACTTTATTGCTTACTTAGGCGTGTCTTCATGCCAATTTTCAAGATTATTAACCTAACGAATAAGATTTTTCATATAAACTGTATCCCCGCTTTTCACCCCCACAGGGGTGGAATTTTCGAAATCATTTGGGATGTGTTCATAACTTGACTCAAAGATTATTTATACCAATTTTCGAGTTAATCGAACCACGCTGTAAAATCCTCCCCTGTAAAATTTACTACCCCTTTTCAGGCCGTCAGGGGTAAATTTTCGAAAAACCCTGATACACATTATTCTTTCCTTTCAATTTTAGGTATAAATACTGAGTTTCGATTAAATCGGACCACGCGCTAAAATTCTTCCATACAAACTTTGAAACCCCCCAATCCCCTTTTAGGGGGTAGTTTATAAAAACAAAAAATGCCCAACTTCATAATTTACTTAGATAAGTATTCTTGCCAAGTTTCAAGTTTATTAAATCAAGGAATAAAATTTTTCATACAAACAAAATCCCCCCATTTCACCCTCTTAGGGGTGGAATTTCGAAAAACCCTTTCTTAGTGGATACCTACTCTTTACGAAGAATACACCCTCCAAATTTCATGTCTCTAGGATCAGCGGTTTAGGCTGTGCGTTGATGTCTCAGTCAGTCAGTCAGTCAGTCAGTCAGTCAGGACTTTGAATTTTATATATATAGATATATTTTTCTCTTTTTGCTTTTGAGCAAAAAGATCGTTATGTTATAGCCTAAAACCGTCCTCAAGAATTAGGCCATGAAATGCAAAAATAATTTTTCAAATCCAACCCGTAGTTCCTAAGATTAGCGCGTTCACTGTTATTTATTATTAGAATATAGATTAGATTCAATTTGATAACAATACGCCTTGATTCCCGGAGGAGGTAAACATTACAAAAGTGTCAAAGTCGTTCGAGCCTATTGAAATTATTTGACCTTTCAAATATCGATGACTTGAATACAATCGCTCCAGACACTTATTTATCCTTATTCGCTGAGCGGCCAAACTGAACCGTCTCCAAGCAGTTCTATTGTCTGCCAAGTAATTTTGGGTCAGCAAGTGAGTGGCCCTCATAACTTATACCACTTGGAAGAGCTACATGAAGAGACTGCCAAGTTTCTTGCTCTATGCATCAATCCCGACCGAACTGACCTACAACGGGAGGATATCCGAAATAGTTCCTCAGTTTAACGGCATAATATGTGTCTACATGAAATAGTGTACACGAAATATACATAAATTCTCTACAAATAGGATAAATTAAAGTCGCTTTTCGTGTCTCGTTGTTTTTCTAAATTACGCAACGGATTTTGTTGCAGTTTTCACCATCTTTTAGAATATTTATTATGTATATTACATTAATAATAATAATAATATCCCTGGACATGAAAAAAACCCCCTGACCACCCCCCCCCCCCCCCCCCCCTTACCCTGAATGTTAAACTTACATATAATGTACAATTTTCGATGTTTGGTCAAGTTGTAAAAACCATGCGAAAGTTGGCTGATCGATATCGTTTGATAGGTATAACTTCAGTAACATACGTGTCTTGATTAGGAGGACCGAGCGTTATCTCGATACTTTGAAGAAGTCTAAGTTGATTATTTTTTAGTCTTGCTTACTATGGTAGGAAGTAATAATTCATAGTCACATGCTGCTATGTCAGGTCAGTCAGTGCATATTCTGTGGATGTCAGTTATAAACATAATTAAACAAGACAGTAGGGTTTTTTTTAATTTTTATCATAACTAATCCAAGGGGTTCGGCAATAACAACCGCACGGATCGATCGATTACGTGAAGCTACGCTTGCCGCGGTCGATCCATGGATGGGTTACCATCTATACATACCGAAACCTCTTGTGTCTCGGAAAGCACACTAAGCAGTTGGTGTCGGCTGTCATTCTTGGATCTTTGATAGTCGTTACAAGTCATCAGAAACCCGAAACTGTTACAACCAGCACCCTATTTGCGTAATACACAATCAATTTCAATCTGAATCATTTTGAAGGATATTGCTAATCCATTGCTTCATAATATGTTCAAAAAATGTGTCATGTGTCTGCTCAACAACGTAAATAACGCAATGAATGTTGTTGAACTGTCGAAATGAAACCGATTCCGATTGATCGTGTGTTACGCAATTAGGGTGCAGTCTTACCAATGGGTATCGTATTACCCAGTAACTGGGTAGTGCAAGTCAGTTTGACTGAGTTTGTAACTCGTACCGAAATATACAATATGTAACAGAATTAACGCAAGATTAATTCACCCCAACTAGAGTATCGAGTTAAAAGCATAATATAATTACCAAAACTGAATTTTTTTGAAGCCTATTAGATAATATTATCAAAAAAAAATGTTGACCCCTAGCACTACTTTATGCATTTAAAATTGAGTCGTATTGCTGTGCAATAAGATTCAATTTTCTTTGGCTCAATCACCGGTGAGTATGGCAAAATACATAATTTAAAAAAAACAACCTATTTAAAAAGTTTTTTTTAAATCTATTCAGTACCTACTCAATAAAATTATGAACAACAATCTACTTTAAGCACTTGCGTGGTTACATCTTGTATAAATATTGCCAAAGGGAAAATTCTTCAATCAAGTATTTTCTAACTGAACTGACAGCTGTGCTGCTGGGGAGTTTGTTGCGCCACTTCTTCTTCCCAGCGATAGCACTAGGAAGTGGTGAAGGGAGGGCGTTTTTGGGGGACTGTCTTTTGTCATTTTGACGTTCGAAAAGTGCTGATTGTCAGCCTAATTTGAATAAAATGACTTTTGATTTGATTTGATCTTCAATATTTCTGTAGGTAAATTAGTGGAGCGACGCCATGACGGTTCCGTTAATTTCCTCTCGAAAATCGCTGAACACATTCTGAAACAATAAGGAACCAAGAATGTTACTGTTAATATCACTATGTGCAATTACCGTTGGGTCGACTTACACCCTTTCTGGTGTCATGAGGCTAAATTGCTCGGGTCGCGACCCTTTCACAGGGCTTCAACCACAGCCTGTTGCTACAGGTAACTCATTAGATGGCCCATGCTGCCATAAGTAATGGCTTTGATGGTTATATACGAAAGGTGAACAAGGGATCGGCACTTTTTTAGATTGATATTTGGTTCGGGTAGATACCTACCCGTTGTAATTGATGTTTGTTTAAAACGAAAACAACACTGACGGAAGGTAAGATTACTTTTTACAGCCGATTTAAATTAAAGACCGCGTACATATTTTAGTCCAATTATTAATAAACATAATCACTTCTGTCATATTCTTGATAATTCAGTAATAATAATAGTAATGTATCTTGACTTGGATCGCGAGGTTGTCCACATGTGGGATGTGGACTCAGCGATCATTGTGCCGGTAGTCGTGACAGCCAATGGCTTTATAGCCAAGAGTCTCGAACAACACCTGAGGAGGTTCTCGTTGGGCAGCTGGACGATTTGATTTAGAAAGCGGTACTTGTGGACACGGCTCGCATTGTCAGGAGGTTCCTCTCTCTGGAGCCCAGACCCGTAACTTGGACTTTGTTTCCTACACCGGTGGGCTACTATTTTTAAATGTTTTTTTTTTTATAAAAGTATATAGTCTTATATAATCTTTTTGTTTATAAAAATATTTAAAAATGTGATTTATAAGTACTTAAATGAAATAAAGAAAGTAATAAAATGACCCTAAATAATTTAAAAAGAAGGCACAACTTACTTGGCAATGCAAGAAAGTTCTAGTAGCTACCTACGTCATTAATTTATTTGCAATAACACCTGAAGCGCGACGCATAATTAGCGAGGTAATCATAGCCCATCAAGATAATATCGCTACCATCCTTGCCAAATAACAATAATATTCAATCACACATTGATACATATCTTATCTGTGACCCATTTTATAAAAATCAGCAATGGAAATATTTCGGTAAAATTAAATAACCTTTGATGATAAAGTAAATGTTTTTAACACAATTTACAGTCAAAAGAATAATTATGATAGACATCAGATTTGACAATAATAGTTAGCCTATTATAAAAGCAAACTGATTTGAAAATTATTCACAGTACGAAAACGGTTGATCAAGCACTATGTTGAAGTTCGCTATTATATTGGCTGCTGCGGCAGGTAATTTATTTTATTTGATTTCTTCATTATCTCCTTTCCTTATTTATTGTACCTAAGTAAGTTGTTCCAAGCGCTACTGCTGAGAATAAGGTCCTGGGTTCGATCCCGGTTCCTGCAATGCTATTAGGTTTTCCATCTGGATATTTTAGTACCAGCTCGGAGTCTGTATTTATGACCTGTTGATGACAATAGTCCAATGTAATAGGGGGTAAAATAGGCCGTTATTATTAAATATTTAATAATAACGGCCTATTTAATTTAATAACAATTTTAGCTGGCCACTTCATCAACCATTTCATGAAATGACCAAAAACAGCCTAAGATCTAATAAAAAAAACCGGCCAAGTGCGAGTCGGACTCGCGCACCGAGGGTTTCGTTCAATTTAAAATTATCCTACTAATATTATAAACGTGAAAGTTTGTATGGATGTATGGATGTTTGTTACTCTTTCACGCAAAAACTACTGAACGGATTTGGATGAAATTTGGCACACAGATGGTTTATAACCAGGATTAACATATAGGATACTTTTTATCCCGATATTCCCACGGGATCGAAACTTATGCGGGTGAAACCGCGGGGCGCAGCTAGTTAAAAATATTTTTATTATATGATGTAACTAAAAATGTACGGTTTTCGCAATTTTTCCTTTATCTGTGCCATAAGACGTTGCTTTGTACCAAATTACAAGATTCTGAGTTCATGGGAAGTACCCTGTAGGTTTTGATTCCCTTGCGAGTGTCGAAAATTTGCGGAAATTTGCGGCATAAACGGCTGTATCTTTTGATTGCGTTGGCTTAGAAGTTTTGATTTTTTCACAGCTCCAAGGGTCAGTAGACCTGAGTATTGGATATAAATTCCAGCTCGATACCTCCACGCGTTCCCGAGAAAAAGGGTCTTGACAGACAGACGGACGGACAACAAAGTGATCCTAAAAGGGTTCCGTTTTTTCCTTTCCGAGGTACGGAACCCCAAAAAAGTTCAATGTCACGCTTCATTATCATTCTTAAGTAATTAACGCTATCAGACCGAGGGTACCCAAATGTCAAAACAACACGCAAACGGATTGGTGATCGCAGTAAGTTACTGGGCAAATTCTATACAATATATCTTCAAAACCAACATCACGAGGACTATCCAGCCTGGACTTTTCAATTTTTTTTTTTTTTGCAGTGTGCTATGTACAAGCGGCTAATAATTATTACCTATATACCAGGTAAGTACCTACTCAGAAAAAAAGTCTTTCAGTGTTTTCAACTTTTGAAGTACCTACGTAACAGGCACTGGGACAGACTTGTCATAGCCTGTCGATCGCAAAGGAACTGTCCACTGAACTATGGGTTTCTGCCCCGAAGCCCAACAGCCTGAAGAGACATCGCAATGAAAAGAACTTTTCAAGTAGAACCTTTGCAGCAACACGACTTTTGCCAACTGTTAGTCGGTTCGGAGTTAATGAGCTAAATATGTGACCACTTGGGCACCGAAGTTAAGGAGTTCTTGGCGTCTAATAGCCATAAGATATACACCGATGGAAAGACCTTTTCAAGGAGAACTTTTGCTACTAATACGACTTTTGCAGATTTTCGGTCAAGTCGGAGTTAAAGACCTAAATAGGTGACTACTTTAGTGGATTATTTATTTTAATATAACATTGATGATGTTTAAAAGTTACTGTTTATTTATTTATTTATATATACTTTATTGTACATCACAAAAATATATTACAAAAAAAAAATTGATTGAACACTAAAAATATACAATGGGCGGCCTTATCGCTTTTTGCGATCTCGTCCAGGCAACCATGGAATGAACAGTGATTTGGCTGGACATAAAATAGGGTTGTCGTTGGTGCAATAATATACTAAAATAGATACACAGTTATATACATTTATGCTAAATAATAGATACATATATCCTACTTAATATTATAAATGTGAAAGTTTGTATGGATGGATAGAAAGAAAGCAAGAAAATACATTTATTTAGCACATACCAAAAGACACGCAATACATCAGATACATACATCATATATGGCAACTAATAAAAAAATGATGATGGATGTTTGTTACTCTTTCACGCCAAAACTACTAAACAGATTTGGAGGAAATTTGGCACACAGATGGTTTATAACCAGGATTAACATATAGGATACGTTTTATCCTGATATTCCCACTGGATCGAATCATATGCGGGTGAAACCGCGGGGCGCAGCTAGCACTAAATATATAAATAACGAAAATAAAATAATAGTAAATTAGTTAAATAATAGAAAAAAAAACTAAATAAATAACAACTGAATAAATAAATAAATAATAAATAGGTAGTTACAGTTTCGAGAACAAGATCACAACTCACAATGACAAGTAATGTTCCTTTACGAGTCTTTTAAACACAAATAACGAATGCGCGCGTTTTATCTCAACTGGCAATGAATGTTTGTTAATTAGTTAACTTATGACGAGCATTAAGTGATGATGTTAATGTCACATTTAGGAAGATTTAACGCCGAACAAACAAGTCGTGGTAGTAACAAACGTTTTTCTAAACAAGTTCTTTTTAAGTGAGTTTCGGCAGGTTTAACATTATGGCTGATCGTCTCTTAGAAACATTGTTCCTAAAACGCCAGACTAGAATAGGAGACGGTGGGCTTTAAACGGGCTTTAAGCGTACCGGACATAACGCGACTCCCACCTCAGCTCTGAAGCTGCTTACGTACTAACAATATTAAGAGAAGTCGTCATACTAAAAAATATTCTTCTTGATGAGCTCTTTTCACTGGTATTTATCCTAATGCTATTGGGCTTCGGGGCAGAGGTGCTTTTTAACAACGATGTTTCTGTAAACATAACCTAACCGTCTAGATGATTAATTTTATTTTTTAAGGGGTAACTCACGTGTGCATATGACGAGCTCCGATACAAAATTGCCCGATGTGTACAATCCAGCAGACAAAACAATCATATTAATCCATGGGTACGGTGGAAGTGCGAGAGATGAATTCAATACAATGATCACGTCAGGTATGTCAAAGTACCCCCTAGTTTACTAAGTTACTAACAAGCAGTAGGCTGGCCTTTAAGAGTGTTGACAACGTACGGCACTTCATACAAACTTTCAAGTCCTTGTTTTTCGAAATGCATGAACCGATTTTAATGAAACTTCCTACGCATAAGCAGGATACATAGGTCTAAAAAGTTAGTTAAGAACATTTTCAAGATAAGATAAGATAAGATAGATAAGATGTATCCTGCTTATGCGTAGGAAAGTTTGTATGAAATGCCGTACGTTGTCAACGCTCATGTGAATTTAAAACCTTAACTAAAAATTCGCATATAATAAGTATGTAGGTGTGCATCTTAGTCAGACAACGGATTTTTTTTAACGGATCCTCTTTACAGAAATCCCAAATTCCGTCTTGCTGAAGTTATTTAATTTTATTTCAGATTATATTAAGGTCTGACTCACTTGCAAACATTTTTTGTCCAACCTTTTTTACGAAATGAACATTCGTTCGTGAGCACTGGTATTAAAATTTGTTAATCGTGTTTGGATTCACGTACTCAACAAACCATTCGTGTCGCGATCGCGAATAAACGCTTGTTGCGTATCAAAAGCTCGCGCAACGAATGTTTGCAAAACAAATTCGTGAAACCAATGCTCGCGGAGAGTACGTACATTTAAGTAGATCATCAGCCTTGGTATTACTCATAAAGTTATTTCTTTTAGATATATTGAGGTTTCAAGAACCACATAACGTCATAGTGGTTGACTGGGAAAATGAAGCTAAGCACAGTTACTCAGTCGCATCTTCAAATGTACGGCTGGTGGCTAATAAACTACGCGAATTCCTAAGCTGGTTATCTTTAACGGCCATAGAAAGAGACCCAGCTGACCCTAACATTGAGCGTGAGCTAGTGACGACCATGGATAACGTGCACTTGGTCGGGTTTGGCCTTGGAGCTCATGTTGCTGGCATTGCTAGTAGACAGCTGGAATTTAACCTTGGATTAGTTGGTAGAATCACCGGTGAGTGATTTTTTTCCTCTCTTTTTGCCGTATATATTTATTTGTTGTAGTAAATTGCTTTGTTCACAATAATTTTTTCATGTTGCCTTTCCAGGATTGGACCCATCTGGAAGTGGATGGGGCAGCAATTCCGCACGCTTGACGCGTAGTGACGCCAACTACGTCGAAGTTATCCACACAGATGGTTTAGGCCTACTGGCCAACGGTATTGGAACTGCAATTGGTGATGTGAACTTCTATGCTAACGGTGGAAGCAATCAGCCAGGCTGTTACAGCCACTCCTGTAGCCATAACCGGGCATACGAGCTCTTTGCAGCTTCTATGCGGGGCCACTTAAGTGGATCCCCATGCAGTACAAAGACACAAATGAACCTTAACTTGTGTAGAGGAACTTCATTGAATATGGGTGGCACAGAATTATTTAAAAGAAGGTACGTAAAATTTGTACTATAACCTAGAAAGTTTTACATTATTATTAATTAAAAAAATTCACAGGCTATAAACCTAGTTTGGGAGTCAGGAGATAAATTAGTCTCACATATCTGTACTTACCAAATTATTGTAAATTTTTTTTTCACCAAGTTATAGATACTAATAAATTAGGTATTAGTATTATTACATTAGCCCATGATATTTTGCATACTTATTAAAAATGTTTAATTATCCATTTCTTCGTTAAATAAACGAAGGTAGTATTTTAGTTTGTCTTAAAAAAAATAACATTAAATATATATATTTTTTTTAAAACGTTGCCCCACACTAGGAATTTCTCCTGTGTCGTGGGTGCGTTTACAGACATATAAACTCACATACACAAACAGCCAGACCCGGAACAACTAATTGTAGGTCATACAAATATTTGCTCAGTGCGGCAATCGAACTCGCGACACGCAGCGCAGCAGTCAATCGCTTAACCACTGCGCCAACCGTGCCGTCAATAATAATAGAATACTCTTTATTATGTACCTATATCATATAAATGACAGACACAATGGGCGATCTTATCGCTAAGAGCGATCTTTTAAAGACAACCTTTGGATGGATTAAAAAAGGGGAAGAAGAGACAAATACTGTAGGTAGTGTGTGGTGTACCATTTACTTAATACAATTTATACATACATCATCATCTGCCTAGCCTTTTCCCAACTACATATTTTGTGGTCGGCTTCTATTAATAGGTACAGACGCCAGCAGGTCAAGCTACCCGAAACTGTCTAATTTTCCCAAATAATCTTGAACCTTAAAGCTATTACGATAAAGTTGAAAATCTAAACTATAAAAAATACTGAACTATATAATATGTTTCTGCCTTGTAAAAAAATCCTACGATATGGTTTCAGCAAAAAAAATATATTATTGAAAATTTTGTTTTCAGTTACAACCTTATCTACAGAATCAACACCAGGAGAAGATACCCGTTCTAAGATTGGATTGTTTTGAGAAATCCAATTAACTTTTTACC
Source organism: Apamea crenata (assembly GCA_949629185.1). NCBI lineage: Eukaryota > Metazoa > Arthropoda > Insecta > Lepidoptera > Noctuidae > Apamea > Apamea crenata. The sequence continues at coordinate 8,027,992 of OX451360.1, read as the reverse complement.
TGTCTAATAATTAATTTTAAGGATAATGAAGAACTCATTTTGCCTACATAGCATTATCCAAATAAACCTGTGTTCCGATGTTGCATACCGCAGAGCACGGAATCCGTCACATTAAAAATATATCCAATTGTGTAAACCTGTTTTATTTCTATATGGGAAGCAACCTAAATCCAATAAAAATTTACTACTTACCTCGTCATTTTGGCCATTTTTCGTTCTGAAATTTTATAACAGAATCTTGCTATTATGCAACTTTATATCTATAGTTGTTAAAGGTGTGTAGAAGGCAAAGTAATAAATACATGTCAATATACTATAGGCACTCACGATTATATTAAGCAAGACACACACCATAGAAAATAGTCAGAAGAAGAACTGTCACAAATGCGATAGGCTCACACAGTCACAATAGTCGCACCACAGTAATAAAATATTATTTATTTATCTTTAATTCAGGGCTCAGGCACATTACCCATAATTTTGTTAGTATTACTTAAACTACATAATTATGTTAGTACCATTACTTAAGACACAAATAAACAAATTAGGTACAAATATAATACACTGCACTCAGCACCCTAATTGCGTAACACACGATCAATCGGAATCGGTTGCATTTTGACAGTTCAACAACATTCATTGCGTTATTTACGTTGTTGAGCAGACACAATGACATGAAACATGTTCTGCATAATTGACTTACTTCGCTTAAACATTCCGTATTCTCAATAAGGTTGTCCACTGATTCCGGAGGCATGAAACGGAAAAAAAACTATAAACACTCGCTCCTCCGCTACAAACTTAGCCGCCACTAGACGCCCACTTTAACACTCAGTGACTGACACCTATGTAAACAAACTCCTTCTCCAGATCAGCGCCACTCCACCATACCACGCAAATGCGAAATCTTTATGGATAGTTTCTAGGTAGGCTATGTCGTGCGGCAGGAGCCGCGTTTCCTGAAGTGCAATGATATCAGCCGATTGGGAAAGTCGTCTCACACTGTCAATAGATCTATGAATATATTTGCAGTTGAACTTACGAATTTCAATAGACTGGTACATTAGGGCTGTTGGCTGGCATTCGTGATGTATCATTCGATTTACCTCTGAAATCAATAAAGCTTCTGAAATTTACACCTTTAGGCCACAGGATGTTGTCCATGAAAACTGGTAACATATGCCTCGGAATATAAACTCTATCGGCGTTGTAGTCCTATTCCTGTTTCACATATTGAATATGTATGTAGTTGTAACAGCATGAAATAGGCTCCCGGAAAATGTTGTGACGGCTCCTACACTGAGCTGCTTCAAGAATCGACTAGACAGATAAAATGTCTTCAAGCTATTTGATACACACGCATCATCTAATTAGCTGCTAGTGTGTCTAACCAAATAATAATATTCTACTGATATCTATGCTTATAATAAAGCTGAAGAGTTTGTTTGAACGTGTCAATCTCTGGAACACGTGAGCGACACGGACGACCCGGGAGTGACAAGAGACGACAGTACTAATAATATTAGTGCCACACAATTTACGGTAAGTCGGCTCGATACGGCTGTCACGACCGTCAGTTTTGTCGCCCCGATTTACACGTAGTGGAGTAAACAACTAATCATAGTACAAAAAAAACAATAGAATAGTCACACATTTACGTGTAATTTGGTGTCATTATCAAAGTAAAAACGTAAATAAACATAATTATAGGGTATCATAATGTGTGGGCGCCACCGTTTTGATTATCTTGCTTGTGAAGTAACCAAAAACGGTGACGCTCTCTGCTATGCTTGGTTTGTATGAAAACTGTTGGCAATGCCATCTCTAGCAGCGGCCGCTGAAGCATCTCCATGCTCTGTGGTATCAACCAAGGAGGAGTTAGCTTTAATCAGCAATCACCTTCAATTTGAATTAAAACTACAGAACATCACCTGCTGCAAAGCAGCGGCTTTACCATGAGAATGATTATTAACTAAGAGGAAATTGACCATCTAATGTTAAAATTTTATTCGTTCTGCCACCAGCCCAGACCCAGCCCTCTAATATTACAGTCATAATACTAAAATAAATCAAACGCTTAAAGTAAAGCTTGCTTAACCCTGAATATACTACTAAGGGGTTGAAATAACTTGGAACACTTTCAACATTTGGCTCTAGAGTAAGACAGTCAAAACTTTTTGATTTAATCAAACTGGAAGCAAATGTTCCTTTTGTTGACATTTTGACATCTGGATTTTGAGATGTCGACATAAATAAACCAAGACTATTATGAACTAAAGGTACAGATGCCAGCACATCAAGCTACTACAATCTGTCAAATATCTTCAATAGATTTTCAACTTTATCGCTAAAGCAAAATTTTGCCAATCAACCTTGAACCTACTGTTCAAGGTTGATTGGGAAAATTTTGCAGTTTCGGGTAGCTTGGTGTGTTGGTGTCTATACTATGATACCTGTTTTGTGTTTCACTGAAAGAATCACTTAGTTGTCCGTCTGGCTTGCACAATCTTTTTTTCACGAGCCTACTGGGGTGCTGCCATCTTCAAATAAATCACAGGTGCAGAAGTTTCTAGCTGAAAACTATAATATGCTTATAAATACCTATATTAGCCTTTCGGCCAACCTACAGCATCCATAGTTAGTAGAGGCTGATTTACATACAGGGTTTAAACTTCCACATCCCTTGTTGAGCTTAAAATGGCATTAGAAGATAAATGGGATATTATTCCACTAGTTTTCGTTATGATGGTAAGTCAATAAGACGGTTAGAGAATACGAATTAAAACAAAATCACTTGATTTCGGTCTTTGTTGTATATTTTTATAACCAAAGATGGTACCTATAAAATCTTGATAGTATCTGGGGGTCAATGAAATCATCTGTTTAATGATACCATTTTTATGTTTGTAAGACCTGCACTGCGATTCTGTAACCATCTCACCGTGAAAACTTAGGTGAAGTGAGCGTGGAGTGAGCTGTCATTCCAACTAATGCTAGGGACTATTGACAGCTCACTCTAAGCTCACTTCACCTAATTTTTCACGGTGAGGTTTTTACAGAATCGATCGGCTGTAGGTTTCGTCAAAACTGGGGGTCTACTCCGAAGTAGTATCGGCCGAATGTTCGGCCGTTTCCTGCTACAAAGTTACTATTTGGTTCGTGCGGTCTTGATCCAACACTCCTACACTCTTTCGAATATTGACTATGTTCCCGACCCAACTGAGCCGATCCGAACTTTTTTCGCATTTTTCTTTATTATTCGGCCATGTGTCGGTCCGATCCAAACGTTCGCATTTTGCACTTCGGAGGAGACCCCCTGGAAGTAGGACGCGCGGGCTCGCTAAAGATGGAAGGAGCGAAGGGGGGCCTTAGGCCCTTAGGCCCTAGGCTAGTCAAAAAAAAAAAGACCTGTTCGTGAAGCTTAAAAGTAAAGTGCTAAATAAAGTTTTTTTTTATTTCTAATAATAACAAATTGGCATAAGTACAATAGAAACGATGATAGCTACAAAAGTAAATAACTGTGTCGCTTCTTCTATCAACACACGGCTAAGCATTAAGAAGATATTGTTCCAGATTTAACCATTAAAAACATCGTAAGCATATAAAAAAATATCTACAAAACTAGCACGACTGCCTTTGCACTTCTTTTTTCTTTCGGTTTCTTAAATTAATTATTGTATCCAAAAACGAAATTACAGTATTTTAGAGTGCTAAGACAAAGACTTTGTAACGAAGCAGGAGTTTGGCCGAATAAAATTCTTGAATTAGCATAGCGGTATATTATTGAACAGAGTCACGTTCTTAGCAAAATTATTATCCAAGATCCAACGGCCACAGTGATGTTCTACCCTATTTATACTTTTAGTCGAAATACAACCAAGTAATTATTGGAAGTTGCATGTAACATTGAATTAACTTTTTAAACGTAAAATAATCGAACCAATTATAGAGCAATTCTTAATATGAATTCTAATGTGATACATAACAACTACTGCATGATTCGTCATACCCGGTGGACTATGGACGCTTACTTGGTATTGTCAGCATTATTAAAACAAATATTTAAGGAAATAACATACTTCTCAAACAGTTACAAAATAATATACCGGTGAGAGCATCGAATTGTAGGGGATTAAGAAAATTAAACGCACTTTTTAAAAACATAACTGTTTCTTTGCGTCACCCAGTCAGGAAAAAATCATGACAAATACTAAGATCAAAGGTATTTAAGATAATTTTTAAGTAAATAATTGAATGCCTTTGACTGATCTAAAGAAAGTTCCTTGCTTCAGAGTCATTCGAGGATACCAGTGTACCTACGAGTACCTAAGTACACCACTCTAGAATAAATAAAAACTTTAGTAATAGAAATAGGAAAGGACGCAGAGTATGAGATGGCATATGTCGCGCTCTTGACGTAAGGAAGCAGAAGGTACACCGAGGGTTTTTAATCGATAGTAGTCTATGAGGATTTCTCCACAATTTTACAAAACAGCTACGTTATGTAAAATAGCGTGTTCAGCTGGATTGCCATTGCGCTACATTTAACCAAACTGCTACCCACGCTTAAACATAATGCAGAAAGGCTTATTTGTAGTCATAATAAGCGTTTGGCGTGGCTTCTAAATTCTATTGCCGAATTGGTTGCAGTAAATAAGCTAGACCAATTGGTTTAGGTTAGGTTAGAACTGTGACCGAAAGCGCGCGAGCCGATCGAGCAAAGCGAGCTGTACCGTACTAGCGGCTGGCGAGCGCTACTTCCAAGTTGGCCGCAGTTACTTGACTGCTTAGTATTTTTAGGACTGACTTTCATAAAACTTTTTAGTAATATTTTCCTTAGAATCACTGTTTTCATTTGGGTGAAGGTCATTTTCACTCATATTACTCATTGTTGTTGTTATGACACACAGCGTCACGAACGACAAAATTTAGAACAAAATTCTTCAATCTCACGTTTCATTTCACGTTGTTTTACATAAGCTCTAATCGTTTAACCACTGCATTGATAAATGCACATAATGAGTGTTAAAGTTCAATAATGTCTGTTTTACATAACGGAGCTGTTTTGTAAAACAGCTAGCGATTATATATGTCGCAGATGGATTGTAGAATCTGCTGTTTTACAAAACCGCTAGTTATTTTACAATACAGCTCTGTTAGGTAAAACAACTGAACATCGCTCAGCATGTAATGCTATCTAATACGTACATCCTGATTAGAAATGCAATAAACTGCTATTACGTCAATAATACCTTTTGAGGTACAGATAATTCCTACAATAATAAGATAATATCAATACCATTCTTGCAACACTATCCAATCACGTTAAAATAATCATAATTACAATTCGATAATAGGTAAGATTTTATAATGATCAACAATCGGAATCTTATCCCGTTTTTTTTAATTAGCACTTCTTATTAGGGTTCTATAGCCATGTGGTAAAAAATAACCTTTACAATTTCGTGATGTCTGTCCGTCCGGATGACATACAGCCATTTTATTCGAACACAACCGGAACAAAAAAAAAATGGAAGAAGGTGTATTCGGTGAACCGCTAAACAATGGTGTAGTGAAATTACGAAAAAAATAATTAGGGGACCTACATAAATCTGAGGGAAGAAAAAAATACATAAGCGTGCGGGGTGTCGCTGGATCCCATTAAAATATTAGTTATGATATTGATTGCAGAATATCATATTATAACCGAATGTGTAACCAAAATTAGCTCACAGGATGAAAACTAGAAATTAAAAAAAGATTTTGATCTTTGACAGTCAGTCAGTAACTTTTTTATTTTAGTCAGTAGTGGTCTTTGGACTAACATCCAGCAGTCCAAACTCAAGGTCCGCAAGCGAGCAACGGAGCGCAGTATACTAGGCGTTAAATTAACGGATCGTGTTTGAAACACAATACTGCGCTCCAAAACAAAGATAGCTGACGTGGCTCAAAAGGCTGCCCAAATGAAATGGGACTGGGCAGGACATGTCTGCCGCATGCTGTGGGCCCAAATAGCACAGAATTAACGCCCGGAGACAGTGACGTGGGGTCCCGGCAGACCACGTAGGAGATGGCGGGACGAGCTGGATTGGTTCCATCAAAACTAAAAGGAGGACGCGACAGTAGGGAATTCGAAGTATTGGCAATATTGAATGCCAAACTTAACCTCAAAAATCTGCAGCTAATAAGTATTCTAGTTGTTACTTTACTCCGCGCTTTGATAAAGGGGTTAGAAAAAGTTAAGCACGCGTATGAGATAACTAAAAAACTGTCACTAAGTATACCTTTACTTACGTAAGATTCATTACCTTTTCCTGTGTGCTATCAGGTAAAAATAATTTAATGGTGATAATTTTAATTTTGAATCTGATAGAATTTGAGTTTATCATGTTTTATCTGATTTGACAAAAATAGTTATCTGTTTATTTATAAAAGAAAGGAACTTGCATATTATGCACAGTGAGGAAACGGTCGATCAAGTAATATGCTGAAGTTGGCCATTATTTTGGCTGCTGCGTCAGGTAAGTTACAATATTTTTTCCTATTTTACCGACTATAATATTGTACCTAAGTGATGAGAACTTGTATGAATACATGTTATGTTAACAAATAAAAATTGATTGGTTGAAAATACACTTCCGGACACCTGAATCCGGGCCTGGAACGGAAAAAAGTCTGGTTTTTTTTATTTTTTTGTTTAAAATGATGGTTATTATGTCGGTTTCAAAAACTGTCAAGAAGTAGACCAGGGTAGAAGCCTTTAAAAATAATAAAAAGTGAAAAAAAATAATAGTAGGATAAAACCCATTAGAAAAGGAGGGGAATATTATAAAAATGAAAAGAAAAATAATTTACGGGCGATCTGAGGTCGGGAAGGGGATGGGGCTGAGTTTTTAAGGGTAAAAAATGGTTTTTCTTGATTTCCGGCAAAACTAAAAGTGCTATCGAAAAAAGTCAAATGGCAAAGTTGTAGGAAATAAAAAGATCTAAAACTTTTGTATTTACACTTTTTTCACATAACCTCAAAATTTATGTGAAAAATTCAAAAAACCAAGTTTTTGGTTTTTTATTTTTATCTTTTACAAAAATTATTGTTTTTTAACGAAATTTGGTGAAAAAAAGATATATTCAAAATATATTTTTTTTATATTTTTAGCTATGTTCTTTATGTCTTTTAAGATATATTTTGAATGTATCTAAAATATATTTAAAATTTATGAAATATACATGAAAATCGGCCAAAAATTAGTTATTAAAAATATATTTACTATACATATTTTTTATATATTTATACATTTATTATAGATTTTTAATATAAAAAACGGTTTTTCTCGATTTCCGGCAAAACTAAAAGTCCTATCGAAAAAAGCGATAGGACTTTTAGTTTTGCCGGAAATCGAGAAAAACCGTTTTTTACCCTTAAAAACTCACCCCATCCCCTTCCCGACCTCAGATCGCCCGTAAATTATTTTTCCTTTCATTTTTATAATATTCCCCTCCTTTTCTAATGGGTTTCATCCTACTATTATTTTTTTTAGTTTTAAAAATTATCGACCCTGGTCTAAAGGGTTTTTATGCAGTTTAATAATTATTAAATTATTTTGATGTTTTAGACCTTTATACCTGCATGTAATTATGTACAGAGGCTCGATTTTGAAACCGGGAACACTCCCAGATTCCTGAACCGACCGAATGGTCCGTGACTTTAGTAATCTTGTCCCCAAGATTATCCATAATAGTAATACACATTACTTACATTCCCCCTGGCTGTACGTCCCGCCAAGGTCATGAATGTTGCACGACGAAAAATGACAGTCATTAGTTTCGACGTACGTCGATAATTATTATTAATTGCCTGCTGGACTTGCACGACTAATTTTGCATCTAGGGAGCAATTACATTTACATTAATTCTTAATTTATCTAGACATATATTTTTAATATTAATTTGACTGTGGCGCGGCCAGGGAGCCAAAATTAATAACATTCAAGGTTCCTAGAAATTTCCTAGTTTTTTTACCAGACTGCCCCTTGTTTTTCTGTTTTTTAATAGTGGGCGTTTTGATTTCTATTTCTAGTGTGCTGTGTACGGGCGCAGAATAAGTATCACATATACACGAGGTAAGTAAGAAACATACCCGAAAAGAAAAATTAGACGTTACAGCAAGTTAAGTCGTACGGTAACGGTAACCCGTGCACTCGGTTACCCTTTACAAACAGGTAACATCTTGTAAGGCTTAACCTTTTTAAACCCAATGCAGTGGAAACCCGATTAATATGTTAACACTTTGATTGGGTTTGGGTTAGCCGTGTCATTCCTGAACCTATTGAACGGCTAAATCCATTTTAAAGTTTGTTTTATTGGATTTGATAAAGCGTTCATGGTATAATGGTTTTAGAAAGGGTTTACTAATACATTCATCGAAAAAAGGTAACCCTATACAATAGGACTGTATTGTTCAAAAGGGTTAACTAATTCGTGACACGATGTATAATAGGGTTGAAGGGTTTCCCTTTACCAGCCGTTCACAGTGTAATACATATCGCAAGGGTTTTTTAAACACCATTTGCAGACACCCTAGTATAGGAAACCCTTTGAACCAAAATATTTCCTCGTTTTAAATAGGTACCTAGATCGGATGTCGGACCGATGTGCCTAGTTCATAAAAAATAAGTGAGCTGAAGCCATATTTGCCGTAGAACTGATTATCGATAAAATATATATGTTAAGTGGAATCCACGAATCTGCAAACCTATGGTAGGATGCCCTTATACTGGGTATGGACAGATGATGTGAGTGGGGTGGCTGGCAACAGCAGCAGGATATGAGAAGCCGAGGTTCGAGTTAAATAACGTGTGATTGGGGAGGTCTATGTCTGGCAATAGGCTCTTCTCAATTAACAAAATGACTTTATTTTACTAATCATCACAGCAGGTAATTTAAACATTTAGTACTTGAATTTTAGTGTTTCAAAGTCGTTGTGATATATTTATTTTTATTAAAGGAATAACCCGCTTGTACCAGAGCTAATAGCAGGCCACGATGCCTTGCCAGACGGCACTTATTTAGATTTCAAAGACGATACAATAATATTGATCCATGGACACCGTGGAAGCCCTAATGATCCATTCAATACATTAACCAGGCATGGTAAGTACTACAAGTATGGTAAATCACCAGCATAGGTGCCTATGCTGGTGATTATTATACAAACTTCGAGGTACCTTTTAGTTTTGGTCACAACGCATGTTTTTACATGAATTTATTTACGGTGGGTTACAAACAATACATTTCTGTTATGGCGACAGCTATTCCTTGTTTTATGTCATGGAAAATGAGCCTTTTTCCTACCTTATTGTTTTACATAATATCCACCATTCATGAAGTTATTTATTTCTTTCAGAAATACTGAAATTGGTAGTACGATATAACGTTATAGTGGTTGACTGGGAAGCAGAAGCTTTGTTGAGTTACTCGGTGGCATCGTCAAACGTGCCATCTGTGGCTCAGGAATTGGTAAAAATAATAAATGACTTAACCCAGGTAAAGCCTCCATTGGCTATGAGCAAACTGCACTTGGTTGGGTTTGGCCTTGGAGCACATGTTGCCGGCATCGCTAGTAGAGAGTTGCACGGAACCCATGGAATACCTGCTAGAATCACTGGTGAGTGATGGTTGTTTACTTATATATTATATTTTAATTTAAAAAACACGATTTGCACATGCTGAGCTCCAGAGTCCTCAGCATGTGCTGAGGAATATTCTCTCACTCTTCAATAAGTGATTTTTTTAGGGTATGAAGTGTGACTGGAGGTAGATTTTAGGTTTTAACACGTCTGCCAAGCTCGTCCCAGGCATGTTCGATAGGTTTAGGTCAGGGCTTCTCGCTGGCCTCTCTATTTGATGGATTCCCACGTCTTGAGCTCGAATTTGAATGGTACTCGTTTACCACACGAGCTGTGTGGGCCGGGCATTATCATGCATAAACAATGCATTGTCGTCCATACTGACCAAATCGGACAGGCAGTTATCTAGGGTTAAGAATCTCTTTTACATATCTTACAGTAGTCAGATGACCTTTTTCTATCAGCACTAGCGCCGTGGGACCATTTGGTAAAAATACCGGCCCACACGTGTACATAACATCCCCAATATGGGACTTTTTCTTCAAAACTACCGAACAACCAGACATACTGCAGCGTACCACCCACACTTGGTTGATATCCCGACGAGTCGTACTCAGCGCTTCTCCTCCACGTTTATTATGTGCACAGCCAAATTGTGGAAATCTCTGCTGGCATCTGTGTTCCCTCGCACATTTAACCCATCTGCCTTCAAAGCAAGAGTGAAGAGGCATCTTCTGGGCACGCTCGTTCCATCATAGACCTCATCCATCGCTTTCCATCAGGTGTGATCGAGGTGAAGAGCCTGCTCAACTAGCAAAAAAAAAACGTTCTTCTGGCCGTTTGTACACTCGACGCGACGTCCCCCGTCATGATTATACAACACGAATCTTGATTCATCAAAGAACATTACTCTGCCCCATTCGATGTGCTCACGGGCAGCATAGCTTCTTAATCTTGCAAATTTATGACACTATTTGAGTTTTGGGCCATTTGCTGGCCGGTAAGGCTTTAAATTGCCTTCTGCAAGACGACCCCTGACTGTCCACTCACTGATTGGGTCCCTTCTGGTCTGTAAAAGTGGTTGCTGTATCGCACCTGATTGAGGATACTTCTATTTACAAGTCAACGTCTGTCGTAAGTCTTTTTAGTTAATACATCGATACGCAAAGGTAAAAACAATAATTAAATCAACTTGAATATGTAAGTCTTCAAATGTAATCCAAACTTATGAAAGGTGACAATGTTTGTTTTACTTTTTTCTATCCATGAATTCGGTTTATTCCGAACCCGACCCGAAATTCTAACCCGGTTACGGGTTAGGTTAGGAACTTGAAAAAAATGATAATATTTATTTCGAGGGCCAGTATGTAATAAGGTTTTTGGAGGTATGAGGAACAGGGTGTAAAGTTCACTCATCCTACATAGAAAAGGGAGGATCTTCCGACCAGACGGGTGTTATGTCTGGCGGGCAATTGCCCAACGATTGATATTGGGAAATTGTATCTATGCGAACTGCGCGGTAAACTCTGCTTGCGAGATGTAGGATTTACGTGACGTCAGTATGACGCGTTGTTCGCATGTGGCGTTTGTAGATACCGCTACATCACTCCCCTCCGGAGACCGGAGGTCGATAGTTGGCTGAGTCTTGTATCTTGCGATGCTTGCCAGGCCAGCTGAGGTTCCAGTGAGTCGGAACCGGTTGCCGCATAGTTCACGGTGAGTCGGAACTGTCTGCGAAGATGTCCCCAGTGAGTCGGGGTGGATGGCGCTGCGTTATACTCCAGTGCGTCGGATGTCGTACAGCCCCGAATTGAGGCTGGCTGCTGCGTCGACCAGGAGAGGGTGCTCTGCTAGTTGACCGGCCGAAAGTGCAGTGTGCTGTGCCGAGGTTGCTGATGAGGCTGAGGGTGATGACCAGGTATGCGCGCTCGCTGCATGCTGGTGGTCAGGATACCCGTTGAAGCCGTGGATGCTGGCTGGCTGGGTGACTCGCCGCTAAAGCTTGCGGGAGTGATGATGATGATGACGTCACGCTGAAGTAGGTGCACGAAGGCTACGCTGACGTTCATGTTCGGGGTCACCAGTTTGGAGGTATGAGGAACAGGGTGTAAAGTTCACTCATCCTCCATAGAAAAGGGAGGATCCTCCGACCAGACGGGTGTTATGTCTGGCGGGCAATTGCCCAACGATTGATATTGGGAAATTGTATCTATGCGAACTGCGCGGTAAACTCTGCTTGCGAGATGCAGGATTTGCGTGACGTCAGTATGACGCGTTGTTCGCATGTGGCGTTTGTAGATACCGCTACATCACTAGGTAATAACGGTAAATGACGGTTACGGTGACGGTAATACGGTTAATGTGCAATATACCACTGTTTTCAAGATTTGTTTTACTTCATGAAACTAACTTGTGTGGTTAAGGAGATATTTATAATTCTTACGACAGTTTACAGGTTTTTATATTGCTCGTCAGTGTAGAACGCCTGGTTTGAACCAATCACTTTTAATTTTCTTGCTGCCTTTCTAGGATTGGATCCAGCTGGAAGTGGATGGGGTTCTAATTCCCTTCGCTTGAGACATGATGACGCTGACTACGTCGAAGTTATCCACACAGATGGTTCAGGTCCTCGTGCCAACGGTATTGGGACTCCAATTGGCCAGATAAACTTCTATGCAAACGGTGGAAGCAACCAACCAGGCTGCTCGTCCCACTTCTGTAGCCATAACCGGGCTCACGAGCTCTATGCAGCGTCTTTGTCCAATGGGAACCTGGTGGGAAACCCATGCACCTCAACTACGCAGATGAACCTTAACAGGTGTAGAGGAAATCCATTGAAAATGGGTGGCACAGAATACTATAAAAGAGGGTATGTATTTCTATTTTCTTAAAGTACACCTTTCTTAAAGTATGTTCAATGATAGCTTCAACTATCATTTGGGATTACGATGATAATTATCACACCGACGCCAGCTAACAAATGAAATAGATTTCTGTCATATTATAATATGTAACAGCATCATATCACAAAGGCGTTTTCTTGCTCAATCTGACGTAGATTTTTTTGTTGCAACCTTCTCAGTTCATGCGTCATATTTACAGCTTCTGTACGGTTCCACAGATGTATTAAATCTTTAAATACGAAATGCTGGCTAAGCATTGTTGAATAAGTCCGAACCTAAAATGACCCTGACTTTATTTATTGTTCACTTTAGTTATTTATAGTAGAGACAAACAAAGATTAAATCTCTTAATCGACAACATGTCATAGAGTTACTACCTTTTTATTACGTCTGCCTTTTTAACTCGTAAAGAAGCATCATGTTTCTTTAATTCGGTTTTTATTTCTGACACTTTCCACGTCGATACATATTAATGTAAAATATTTAAATAATCAAAATAAGTAAAAATCAAAATTAACGAAATAGTGAAGCCAAACTCAAGGTTGAACACGAAATGAAATTAACGAAATTTCAATTCTATACATAAATGTCGCAGCCAACTGGTTAAATTAGCCGTTTAGTCAACCACCGGCCTTTGGAAGTAGGTAGTGCTTACGTGGTTGATCACAGTTCTAACCTAACCCATTTGATCGGGGTGCCCTAGTTACTGCGACCAATTCGGCTCGCGCGTGATTGGTTACAGTTCCAACCTAAACTATGATATATTGAATATCATTCAGGCCATTAGTTGAACGGCCGCCGTTTAGTTAAAAGGCTAGGCGGTTAACTAAACGGCCTCATTAAACCAGTTGGCTGCAACACATATACGAAAATTTAAATTTCGTTCATTTCATATCGTGTAACTCAGTCCCTAAACGGAGTTATGTTCAAGCCATCTATAATAATTAGATTAGACCGGCCTTCCCTACTAAATTGAGTGTAACTTTAGAAGCTAAATTTATTATAATTTTTATTTTAACCATAGAAACTTAGAAAGTTCTAAACAAACTGAGCAACGTACCTTTTGTTTAATAGCTTAAGATAATAATAACAGTAACTTTACAATCAGTAGTTTTTAATTACAACCATCTGTGAACGTTACGTTTTTTACTAATTAGTTACAAATATTTAATGAGTCGAAAATTTTGTTTTCAGTCAAAGTGATATGTACAGAATCAACACTGGAAGGCAGTTCCCGTTCTAAGGTTGGATTGTTTTGTGAAAAGAATAAAAATTTTCTTGCTTAATAATATTTTTTTTATTACACTTTCATTGACCCCACCTGGATTAAAGTAAAGTAGGCTGCACAAAATGTCTCCACCGACTAATAGCGAGCCAGCCAGCATGATCTCATTGGAAAGCTCTTTCTATGCTATTATATACCTACAGGATGAAATTGAAAACTTGCGACAATTCTTTAAAATGTGCAGTAACTGTTACATAATAATTGTCATATCCCAATCTGAATTCTTAAAAAAAATCGTGTAATTATCGTCTTAGATAGTGCACACTAAGTAGACACGTAGACAAGTAGACGCGAATTATCGTCGTTTCAGTTTTTTTTTGGCGCGTGACGACATTGAAATTCGCTCGCCTATGTGCGTCCCTTTCCTTAATAACATGCTCTAAATTTACTTTATAGCACACTGAATTAGATATTTTAATTTGCCGCACCTATTCAATTTCATCCTGTACATACAAAGGTTAAAGTTTATTTAGGGGTTAACTTATAAAAACAGTTGCATTTTCAACGCTCGGCTGAGAGTTAGAAAATTAGAAATGATAAATGATTTATTTTCTGCAGGTAGGTTTGTACAAACACTTTTACACGTCAATCAAATTTTTTAAAAACTAGATCAGGTCGGCGTTTCTTCTCTGACTATTCTGGGAAGAATGGCCGAAACAAACTCAGAGGTCACAGTCTCTTTTAAAGTCCAGGCATCTCATCCTCATCATCTTGGTCAGACCATGTGAAGATCATGTAGATTGGTGCCTGAAATGGTCTTTGGAGGAAAGAACCACACAGTTTGAGTGAACCTGTTCCGTCAGTGCACGCATTTGTCAAAAATCGTGCAGTTAAACTCAGAACTTGAGGAGTTCAACAATTCCCTTCCTTCTCGTGGTTAAACTTAATGGTCAACTTCACTTGTAACTAACAATGTAAAAAAAGGAGCTGATCTGATGATGCCAGGAGGTGGAATTGATTTAAATTTGTTTTGTGAACACAGTTAAGTATAAGACTATTAAGCGCCTAACTAAAACATAGGAGCCATTTTCTTAATCATCATATTTTAATTAAATATAATACTAAGGTAAAGTTAACTCGTAGTTGTATGTTGTCTTTATGTCCCTAATGAGACGAGCTGATAAGAATACATAAAATGAAAACATTGAAAATTTTGTATTGTGCCTTCGTCCGCAGTCATCTCGATTATGGTAGTCAAATTTTGAATCCAAATTACGCAGTGCATTCAGACAGATTGGAACAAATACAAAGGAAATTGACGAGATACTTCGGGTATAAAGGAGATGGCTAAATTGAAGTATGGATGAATTTCCAGCAATGTCTAGACATGGTACCTAGCAATATGTAATGCTGAATAGCTGAATATTAGTATTTCATACAGAAAAAGTTTCAGGCGCTTTTTATATCTTTATAATCCTGAAAATGAAATTGTGTAACTCCTACGTCAATAGGCATAAAAAACTGCAAATAAATTACATTGCTATGAACTTTTACCTAGGTGTTACCCAAACAATACTAGATTTTTGTCCAAAACCAAATCCCTATAGTAAATGTACTCGAGAGATGGGTTCTGGACGCTGAATGGGGCAACGCGCGCAAGAAAACACTCAGGCGGCAGGATTTTTCTGACTTGATTTACATTGCTCAATACAACCTACACGAATGTATAGCTAAACCTTCCGGAAGTGACAACCCCATCAAAATATGTTTGTTGAAACATTCGTACAGACAGACAGACAAACGCGCCAGGAGGACTTAGTTTAATTAGTATGTGGTGATTGTTAAATCCTGCCTAAACTAGATAACGAATACAGTGAGTAACCAAGGACTTTAAAAGATCATCATCATTCTCCTGCCCTAATCCCAATTTATTTGTGGTCGGCGCAACATGTCTTTTTCTTCCATACTCCTCTATTAGCCGCCATCTCGGTAGTTTCGTTGGTCGTCCCCTACTCCTATAGCCATCGACATTCATACTCAAAACTACTTTAAAAGATATTGAAATAAAACAACGAAAATACGATTAATTTATTTATTCTGTGAATCTTATAAGAACATTATATAAAAAAGTTAGTTTAGGTTATCTGTCTGTCTGATCAAATCATTCTGATTGGATGTTGCCCAATAACACAACCAGAGAGAGAGAGGTCAGGGACAGTAGTCCTGACGATTTGTAGGCCGAGAAACTGAATATCTGAAGAGGAAGATGATAAATGCTACCGGACGGGTATGTAAAACTAAAAAAACACACTGTGTTTAAAAACATTTTATTTAGATAATAGAAAGCTGGATGTGACGTTGGTAAATTCTGCAAAATTGAATCGTTTCTTTCCACTGCATGGCGTTGTATACTTCTCACAGAACGGCCTCAAGTTATGCGCACTATTGTATGACCAAATAAACGATACATCACTAGTTGCTTCTGAATTCAGCAGCTCATAACAAGGATGACAAATGTTGGCATCCCTTGGAACCTAGAACAAACTTAATTACCTTATTACCCACATTAATTATTTATAATACCTACACATTTGATTATTATGACATCTAAAGCAACCAGTCTGTTGTATTCGTGACGTGTTGAGACGAGATGAGTCTTTCTGATTCATTGCCATTGAGTTCATTATGTATTTTGAAAACACGGTAAACTACTTGAAGTCACATTTGTTCGATGTTTCTTATATTTATCGGTTCTAGAATGATTCTAGCTGTAGATGACTTACCTCAATTGTTAACCATCGTGCTAAGATAGTGAGTAGAAAAGCAGGCAATGAAGAGGCGATATGCTGCCGCAGCCTTTGCGTGGTTACACCGCAGTTTATGCATCGCAGGATGAATTGATTGCAAGTCAAGTCCGTGTCGAGTAGCAAGAGGTCAGTAGGTAGGCAAGCACACACAATAAGCAAGCGAGGGTCAATGAAAATCCAAAATGAAAAACCACAACGAGCAAGCAAACGGCAGTGCTCCAACGATGTCTAACATCTGACGTTTGTTTTTTTCATAGAGATGGGATTGAACGTCAAGTGTAATCGAATCAATAAAATAATCGATTGGGTTGAAAGATAAAAATATACTTAAATAGTTTTTGTTGACCTGTATTCAGTTAATATTTTTCGACACAAAATAGGTAGTACATTAAACGTAGAAGCACATTCTGAAGCTTTCAATTATTTTTATTTGATTTTGATACGAAAAGAGTGGAATTGAATAGAGTCGATTGTCACTTAGAAACAACCCTGTTTCCCTGTGAAAACACAATAAGAAGCAACTAAACAGGACACCGAATTGAATTCCATCGATTCCCGCCAATAACTCTGATTGCCACTTCTTAGTTTCAGAAAATAAATCGTTTTGATACCTGTTATCAAAAATCGATATAAGTATAGTTTGATTTGACATTTTAGAAAAGCGACATGACCGTCCCTAGTTGCAGTACTGTATTATTATTCCCCTTGAACTTGTCATGTAAATCAAAAAAAGCAACTAAGATACTTTTTTTATGTTTAACAGTTCACGAAAGCGCTAGGAAATTATTAAACGCTTAATAATTCATGAATGAATATTTAAATATTACGAGTTAATGTGAAGTTACTAGACATGCTTGGGGCAGTCATTTAGCCATGTCCTTTAAAATTCCTTATCTGAGTTATGTACAATGAACGATGCGCTCGATTCCACTTACTTGTAGCTCGGAGAAATATATCTGACTTTCGGTTCCTAGTGAAAATAGCACAATCAAGGATTGATTGTCCTGAACTTCTTTCTAAGCTGTCTCTGAATGTTTCACCTCGGCATTCTCGTTTGAGAAATCTCCTTCATGCTCCACGCTCGCACAGTTTACCGTAGCAATTCATAAATGGTTGTCTGTCAAAGTTTTTAACCAAATTGTTAAAAGTATTGTTATTATTGCAGTCTAAATATTTTGTGGCTTTGCCAGTTATAGATATCACAGGTAGTTAAACAAAAAAAAAACCGAGGGAACACGGCCGCTGGTTTAACGTGGCACGTCTGTTCAGCGAGACTCATTACTGAAAAGAAAAATAATACAAAACAGACCCTGAATGGTACCATCATATTTATTTCGATTAATATTCGACAATAACTTTGTCAAACATTGGTCTGTGATAATAACATAATAAGGGATAATGTCAACATTCATGTTTCTAGTGAAAGCGTCATTCGCTGCACGCCAGTGATCTTGCATCGCATCACTTCGACTGGTGTTCATGTTCCTTAGTTTGGAAAGGTATTCGCCAGATGTATTTTCACTCGTTATGGCCACTAATAGGTATAATTAAGTCGCTAAGTAACGATGTAAACGACCGAATTGGTTAGAAGGGGACCGAGCATAGCACCAGTGGGACCTGAACCCATCGCGCCACCCCCCTTCGGGTAATTTACAGGTTTTTCGATTAACTAAACAACAGCGGCGCACAGTTACGGCAGCTTTAATTGGACACGGGTCATTTCATAAACACTTCTTTATCATAGGAGTCACTGACAGTCCGCTGCGCAGGGCCTGCAACTGCATGGAGGACGAAGAGACAGCAGCTCATGTGCTTGTAAACTGCCCGGTGGTCACTACGTACAAGGCATAGCACTTCAGTAACCCAGGTACCCTCCGTGAGACGGTCAGTAACATCAAGGTGTTGCCCAGGTAAAATACGCGCATTGGCGTGGAGTTGCAGACAACAGCCCGTATTACCTATTAGTAGGTATAAGTACAGCTGCGGTAGAAGTGCTCGCGGCGGTGTCATTCACTATGCAAGCTCGGTGCCGGACATTGGGGTACCTGTGTGTTGGTCGATAGGCTCCTATTTCCAACGATATGCGTCATTTATATTTTTGACTGGGTCTTGCACACCTTGCGGCTAACATATTTTTATATTTCAAGACTATTTTATAGGCTTATTTTGTAACGTAATTCTATGGGTAAACTTGTAGATAAACTCTATACAGACACGCATGGATCACCGCGCTATCACGTCAGCCAAAGCGCCGTTTCCTTCCTCGACAATCCACGAGCAGTGAGCACCCAACGCAAACTCAAGATCGTATCAGCGAGCTGACTATCTAATTTAAAAATGACACCGCACGTTCATCTCTAAGAGATGAGAATTATTAAGGCAAGACTATATAGATCTTTTCGTTACGGATCACGTTTCTGTCTTGGTACCCGTATGGTTCGGTTTGATTTTGAGGTCGCACAAAAAATGTGTGCAAAGGTAATTCGAGAAGCAAATGTTCGCGGTGACTACCTGCTCCTTTAGAAAACACATAGCTAAACTACTGCCCTAAGCACGTATAAAAATGTTTTCTGCAATTTTGACTAACTGATTTTCTGTCTTTATTAACCTAATAATATTCTGTATATAAGTAGTGGCACAATACGGACCATAACCCGGTGAAGGTCGCAAGAATCCGCTGGATGCGAAAAGCACAGAACCGGTCGAAGTGGTGGTGCTTGCCTACGTCCAGCAGTGGAAATCTTTCGGATAAAGTGATGATGGTGATGATTGAGTGGTAAACAGCAGAACAAAGGTGTAGGGTTGCTTCTCAGCAGAGGACGGGGCCCGACAGGGCCGAATCCTGCCAGGGCGGCGGGATCATCCGAAAGGTTAACCGCTGCCCTGGAACAGAAAGGGCTAAGGAAGGAACACAGGTGGGTTTTAGTCAGTAAGAGTCTGACACTCCCTTCCGCTCCACCCAGAGCGGGAGGGGTCATTTGATGATTTACCAAACTCAAAAAAAAAAAAAAAAAAGGGTTGCTTCTTGTGAAATTAAAGCCCTGTTGAACTTGATGATATAGGCTACCGAAGCAGGGAACTAGTCGTACTAAGGATCAGAGTTGGCTGCGTGGCTACCGAGCTCAGAAACCTCTAGCTAGTGACTGACGATTTATTCGAAGACAGCTCTACTTATAAAGGCGGATTGGTTGTACATGTGTGCACAATCTCTACATAACTCGCGGGGTGGCGCTTGCGCAGCACACGAAGATTGTAGATGCCGTCACTTGTCTACAGAAATCGTTTGTAATTGCCATCTTCTAGTTTCTAATGCCGCTCATCATAGTGCTTTGAATAATTCACACTAGATGGCGTTGTATGTTTGTTACAAAATCGATCTGAACATTGGATGCCAATTTTAGTGTCATTAACGAGTGCCTGATTTAATTATTGGAAAACCTAAACCTGAAATTCTAATTTAAATTAACCTTGTAATTGTTTTTCTTTTATCGGTTTTTATATACTTAACCCAAATTTTATGATCGTTGACGATTTTTCAATAACAATTACATAATTTATGTTATTCAAACAGTAATTGTTGCAAACAATAGTGCGATATAAAGCTTCTAAATACAGTTAAATGTGTAACTAATCACCTCTATAGCACTGTGTGACCTAAACCCGCACTTAAGTCAAGCTATTCTGTGACTTAAGTAGTCCATTTTTACACAGAAAAGCGTAACTTAAATAAGGGTTTAGGTCACATGAGCTATAAAATAGTATACGACATTTTTTTTACGATTGCACGGCGTTTAGCGCCCGAGCGATTTTGATCTCTCTGATATTGATTTTAGCTGTAGGTACATCACACCTGGGGACATGATTCATAACCTTTCTTCTCTGCCGCCGGGTAAAGATATACCTCGATTTTATCATTCCTAATTAAAATTAATTGGAATCCTTTTGAGATTATTATGTGTTATCTGGTTATCAGATTTATAGACAATAATAGTTAGCTATATATAAATATAATCAAATTTAGAAATCTGAACAGTAATGAAACTGTCGATCAAGCAATATGTGGAAATTGGCCATTATTTGTATGTGTTTTGTGTTTTATTGTAATATTTTTTTTATGTCAGAATTAGTTCATAATCACAATCCTGAAACCTTTTCTTTCCTGTCACTTTTCTAGGACTGGACCCATCTGGAAGTAGATGGGGTACCAATTCCGCACGCCTGAGGAAAACTGACGTTCAATTCGTTGAAGTTATCCACACAGATGGTTCAGGTCTACTTGCCAACGGTATTGGAACTGCAATTGGTCATGTAAACTTCTATGTCAACGGTGGCAGCAACCAACCAGGCTGTAAGACCCACTCCTGTAACCATGACCGCGCCTTCCAGCTGTTTGCAGCTTCAATGCACGACCGTAACCTAGTGGGATTCCCCTGCAGCTTAAGTACGCAGATGAACCTTAACAGGTGTAGAGGAAGTGCATTGAACGTAGGAGGCACATAAATGCTTAAAAGAGCAAACGCACAATTTTTAATAGGACCTAGATAGTTTTCTTTTACATTAGCACAATGACATGCACTCATTAAATATTTGTTTATTATCCATTTGAAGATATTATCAATGGTAATATAATCAGCAGTTTCTGAAAATGAAGAAAAATATATCTTTAGTTTTTCTTCTTAATCTTTGACCTTGATGCATTGGTGCATTCATAATCTGATTTGAATAAAAAATTATTTCAGTGCCAGCAATATCTACAGGATCAACACTAGGAGCTACCCGTTCTAAGATTGGATTTTATTGTAATAAAATAAACTTTTTACTTGCATTATGTTTATTTTCATGTATGTTTCCTTCACATCACCTGAAATGTGTTCAACATGGGGACCATAGTCCCCAGTGACTAATAACGAGCAAATTTATGTGACATTAGAACGCTCTTTTTTTGAAATACTTTATTTAAATAATAATGACTGACTGCCATAAAATCGATTATCAGGCATTGAAAAGAGCTTTTCTTTAACCGGACAGTGCGAATTTATCAAGAAATTACAAAATCGACTCATTTTCACTACAGGTGCTGCTAAGTAACGCAGAAATTATAAAAGAATCTTCAAATTCAAATTCAAATTCAAATTTATTTATTTCGTGAACACAGGGTACATACAGAAGGTGTTATAATACATAAGATCCGAGCTGTGCCCCGCCAAAAGGCATACAAAATATAAGGTTCCTTAATACTACAATAATCAAAATTAACAAAATTATTTAATATGTCATAACTTAAAAACAGATTGAATTATTATAAATAAAATTAAAATTTGTCATTTAAATATTCGTCAACAGAATAATATACCTTGTTATTTAACAATGTCAACAGATTTCTTTTAAATTCGTTAATGTTAGTACTTGATATAACTTGTCCTGGCAACTTATTATATAGTTTTTGAGCCATTGCATAAAAGCTGTTGCTATGAAATTGTGTTTTTGTTGCTAACACCTGCAGCTTTTTTGAGCGCCGTTTACTTTCTACAAATCTATATAAATTCATGTTGTGCTTTATAAAAATACATGCTTCATAAATATAAAGTGAAGGTAACGTTAATATTTTTAGTTCATGGAAATGTGGCTTGCATGATTCTGTTTGTTTTATTTTACAAATCGCTCGGATACATTTTTTCTGTGCTATAAGTACTTCTTGAATCTTAGGGGCATTTCCCCAGAATATGAGGCCATACCGCAGAGCCGAGGCAACATAGCCATGATAAGCTGCGAGTAAGGCGGTCTTATTCGCAATTTTACCCAGCATATGAAGAGCATATGAAAATTTACTGAGCTTTCCACAAACACTATCAATTTGGGTCCTCCATGTCATGTCATTGTCAATATATATTCCAAGAAACTTTGTAACACTAGCTTCAAGTATTTCATTCCCTCTATAGTTTATTTGAAACTCTGATTGTTCTTTATGTCTAATTTTAAAATTCATAACTTTAGTTTTATTTAGATTTATTGTAAGGTTATTAGCATTTAACCAGTCGATCTTGTCAAGTTGTCGGCTGACGGTTGTATTAATTCTTCCCCTGGTCATGAGTTACAACGTAGAGCTGCTTCTGTTACAGGCATAATTATTTCACGTAGTTTTAGGTTAACACTGGGTTATATTATATGTGACGCAGGATAATAGGGATAGGGGATTATATTAGAATTTTTCGAACAAATAACGTAATTTCAAAGAAGGCAGAGTAAAATAAGATACCTAATCGAAAAAATCTGTAAAATCGATGGAAATATGGAGAAGCTCAATCAATCAACTCCACTGCTGGATATAGGCCTCCCTCAGGCTGCGCCACAAAACCCTGTTCTCCGCCTTCCACATCCAGCACGTCCACCATGGAGAAGCTACACGCTTTAAAAGATTTTGGATTATTCCCGTCCTCGTCGCACGGTACGGAAAATGTATTTTTATAATCTTGCTTGCACTTTGCTTGCAAACAAATATCTTAGTTTAAAATCTCTTTACATAAATTTTAGGGGTTTAGGCTTATATCAGGATTATTCAGACCTGCTTATTTAAAATTTTTACTTTTCACTCGAACAATAATTGCTATGAAAACTTCATGTCACGCCTGCGTCAGTTGTGATCAAACGACTAGGTAATTTCTAAACCGCTCCACGCTCTTTTAATTAAATTTAAGTTAATTTACTTAATTATAATATAATTTTTAGTGCGTTTCAAAAGCGTGTTTTTTAGTTGTTTTTTTTTAATTTAAATTACATAGTCAGCTCGCTGATACGATCTTGAGTTTACGTCGGGTGCTCGTGGGTTGTCCAGGAAGGCGCTTTCGCTCCTTTTCATTCAGTGTAACTAACGACTTTAATATGATAGCACGGTGGTTCATGTGCGTGTGTACAGAGTGTTTCTAGACCCATTGATTTAAGTAAGAATAAGTTTATTTAAGACCATATTTATACTTAAAAATAAATATAAGCCTGATAAAAAAAAAACATCGAAAAACAATAAATGTCGGCCGCAACCTGTGCAAGAGCCAGACGAAAAATATAAATAACGCCTAGGTATTGTTGATAAGAATAGTCTATCGACCATACACATATCAACCAATGTCCGTTGCCGAGCAAAGTTAGTCAATGACGCCGACGACCCCGTGAGCAACTCTACCGCTGCTGTAGTGGACATAACTAGTGAAAATACCATGTATACATCTGACGAATACGTCTGTTACGCCTGTAAGTATATTATTTCTGTAATCACAGACCAATGTTAATATTAGGTCCTTAAATTGGAAGTGGTTTTGTCTGCCTCACCGGAATTGATTTTTTTTTTCTTGCAAGACATTGTCCACATTTCGGAGAAAGTGGTAATCTGGTGATGCAAGGTCCGGGGAGTAGGTACGTTGGGAGTCGGAGACATTCCAATCGCAGCTCATCTAATTCTATATATTCTAGTGCTATAATATCCACAATTAAGTCATAAGTATGTAAAGTTAATATAGCTGTATTGTTGATACGAATAAATACTATTATTATTATTATTAATTTAGCAACCGTCTGTTGTGCAGTGTGTGGTCCAGCGTTGGCTTGAACTAGAAGGGGGCTAGAGCAATTGATCAGTCTCGGATGTATAACGGCTAGCTTTTTCATCATGGTTTGCAATTGTTGTCAATACAGAAAATCTACCCTAATTCTCTGGCCAAATCTTAGAAAGCTGTAGTGGATAGTTCACTAGACGGTGAACCAGTGCCGATGTCATCCACTACAGCTTTCTAAGATCTGGCCAGACACTTACCAATACCTTTTTCTGAGTCAGCTTTCTCCTGGGTTCAACCGTTTCTGATTATCGTAAAGGACCCATTTTTCATCATAAATAACAGTACGATTAAAAATCCCCTCGTTATGGTGACGGTTGAGTAATGTAACGCAGCACTCAACGCGCAGTGGTGTGCTTTACTCAATTCATGCCGTACCCGTTTTTCGAGCTTTTTCACTTTTCCAATTTGTTTTAAGTGAATTAAAATTGTTTTATCATTTACACCGAAGCCTGCTGCTAACTGACGTGTGTGCGATGAATCCGCTTCCACAAACACTTTTAATTTTTCATTGACAACTACGGTTTTAGGCTGTCCTCAGGATTTCTTCTGCAGGACAAAATTTCCAGAACGAAAACGTTGGAACCATAAATGTATCGTGTTTTATTTTACAGTAGCTTCCCCATACACATAATTAATCCTTCGAGCTGTTTCTGCAGCGCTGGTACCACGGTGGAAATCGAATTCGTGAATAACGTGATATGAACAGTACGATCTCAAAGAAAAATCAAATGGCGCGAAAACCAATTAGTCACTTCACTCGAAACACAAATACACAAGCCTAAATTTGAAATAAATTTGAATTTGGAAT
Source organism: Apamea crenata (assembly GCA_949629185.1). Classification (NCBI taxonomy): domain Eukaryota; kingdom Metazoa; phylum Arthropoda; class Insecta; order Lepidoptera; family Noctuidae; genus Apamea; species Apamea crenata. The sequence goes on along the minus strand of OX451360.1, from coordinate 8,003,016 downwards.
TTCTCAGCAAACCCCAGCCGATCGTGTCTGTAAAAATCTCACCGTGAAAAGTTAGGCGAAGTGAGCTTAGAGTGAGGTGTCAATAATTTATAGTGTCAATCCCTAAGCATTAGTTGAAATCCACACTCACTTCACCTAAGTTTTCACGGTGAGATGGTTACAGAATTGCACTGCAGATATTTGAGATCAAAGTGGCCAGTTTGACAAAACGTCAATTTCATAAGTAAGGACCTAATAGCATCACCTTTTGCGAAGTAGCAATGCTCGCAGACGGAAGAGGCGGAGCGCGTGAGGGAGAGGCAATCCCTGCGCCCTCACGCCCCCTATTACCAATTTAAAACACTTATTATACAGCATAGATTATTTACGGAGCACTTACCTTGTGTATCGGATAGGACTTATCTATTGTCTGCATGTACACAGCACACTAGAAAACAAAAATATTGCTTATTAAAAATATCAGCTGTATGTAAAAAAAAAATCTGTTTCATAGAAAAGTGCAATACCTACGCGGTCAAAACGTATGGAACGGCAATATTAATTTTACTTTAATAACCGACGAAAAATTTCGACGCTATGGGGTCTAAACTCATGTGCTGAATCCATGGTTACAGTTTGCGCGTCGATGTCCCTGCCACCTTTTATATATAACTGAAACAAAAAGCTCTTCGAAGCACGGATAAGTCTAAGGTCGGTAAGTGGTCCCCCATCCACTCCTTCCCTAGACCTTGTTAAGCATAGCTTATCTTTGATCGATGGACCCGTGCCGCTGTTATTACTTAGCCACGAGCCATTACAGTATAATATTTAAGAATAAATAAAATATACTAATAATGGTACCTATCCTAAGCAGAATCTGAACAGAAATAAAATCATCAATAATCAATTGATGATTTTATTTCTGTTCAGATTCCAAAATTTGTTTTTATTTATCTAAGGATAACTATTATTGTCTGTATCTGATAATCAGATAACACATACTCGTAATAATCTCAAAATCCGTCGAATTCCAATTAATTTTAATTAGGAATGATAAAATCGAGGTATGTTTTTTTACCCGTCTGTCGGTAGAGAAGAAAATATATATATTTTTTTTTGATGTATGACCACGCATAACTTTTTACAGAGTAGTCCGATTTTGATAATTCTTTTTTTATTGGAAAGGGTATACCAAAGTTGGTCCCATATAAATTTGGAAATAAAATTGTAACCCTAAGGGTGGGAAAATAGGGGTGATTTATTGTTAACTCACATATTTGAATGCTGAGTTGTGTATTATTACTCTATTCAGTGCCATATAGGTATGCCTGCCCTTTGGCAAATAATTAGTAGATTATAGCCACAAAAAATTATAAAATAAAAACTTTTTAACAAAAATAGAAAAGTAAAAATCATAAGCCTTTTTATTTAACCCTAATAACTAAGTTCTTAAACTAAATGTAAGTATACCTAAATAATTTTGAGTCGGCGCCGCCGTTTAAAATTAAGGCAATTTAGTGATCTTTGCTTATTTGTTTGGCCCCGACTCAAAATTACTTAGGTGGGTATACTAACATTAGTTTAAGAACTTAGTTATTAAGGTTAAAAAAACCGGTCAAGTGCGTGTCGGGCCACACGCAGTGTAGGGTTCCGTAGTTTTTGTAACAGCCAAGTGCGGGTCGTATTTGCTGACTGATAGTTTCGTACCATGCTCTAACTACAATACAGCGACGACGACACAACTACGATACAACTACTCGACTAATACTAACTACTAATAACTAATAGTCGACTACGATACAACTGACGTTTAGCGCCATCTATCGACATTTCTTTCGAGTTGTTCGAAATTTTCGAGTCAAATACAATTGGTCGACTATTACTCGTAAACTTGTAAAGCCCACTTAAGTGTTATAGTTTTACTTTAAACTTCATTATAATTATATAGGTACTACTGCCGTGACATTTGAATTTCTAAGTACAACCGTTTAGTTGATAGAGGGGGGTGGGGACACTTGAATCTTACGAAAATTGGTACTTTAAAGCTTGATAAGTCACGAACGGTTCACTTAATAAAAAAACGGTCTTCCCAAACCCATAATATTATTTTTGAAAGAGCTATCCAACGATATCCCACACTATGGGAAGGCAAAAAAAAAATTATCATCCCCACTTTACAAGTAGAGGAGGTACCCTAAATAATTGTTTTTTCAAAATTTTATTTTTCCACTTTTCGGCGTCATTAACGTGTATTAATCATACCAAATTACAACTTTCTAGTACCAATAGTTTTTGAGCTAAACCGCGGACAGACAGACATACAGACAGACGGACATGGTGAAACTATAAGGGTTCCTTGTTGACTACGGAACCCTAATAAAAAAGTTTATTATTTTTTGCTTTTCCGTTTTTTAGGCGGTTTAATTTTTTTGTTAAACAGTTTTTAAGTGAAGTAAACCTGCTGTACATACAAGGTATCACCAGAAAGATGGAAAATTGCGTGATGGACAATTTCGCATCAAAATGAAAAATTTACCAATAATTGCAAGTTACGAGGTATCACATCCAGAGCGACGATATGTGTGTTCCTATTTGACGACATAGCCGTGGTAACATTTACAAAAGTAGTTTCTTTTGTCTTCGTCGTATCGATAATTCCATTCATTAATCCAGTCATTTATTTTTTTCCGATAAATTTTGATTGTTACCTATTTATATATCAGCAGTAATCGGAATAGATAAGGTACTACGGAACAATGACTTTAGATGTATAATTATGTTAATATTATGGATATTTATGTCCGTGAGGTTCCGGTATTTTCAATTTATTGAAAAAATTAAAAAACCGGAACCTCACGGACAACTTTAATTTGTTAGATATTCAATCAAAAATTATTACCCATCCTGTGTCGCGTCAGTTTAGGAATAATCTAAATATATGCGGGTTAAACTAGCTTTATCCAGTTCAGATATTATTATATATATCACTACCAATCTTTACAATAGGCATATTTTACCAATCTTAACAAAATTAAAGGTTTGAAGTCATTGTCCGGATATTGCTTTATCTGTTCTGCTTACTGCTGATTAATATAACAATCGGACGTCAGATGGGTATATACATAAATTATATTATTTTCCTGTTTCAATGCCTTCCGTTTGTTTTTTTTTCCCTAGTAGCTTTAAACTTTTTATTATATTTTTTTTAAATACTTGCTACTTTTCTGCGTCTTACCTATTAATTGTGAGAAACCACCTACATGCTGTCATAGACGCGCAACCTATTACCGTGGATTTAGTACATGATTATGAATGCGTTGGAATTAATCGTCAGTTTTTTTTTTATTGCTTTTTCATACATTTTGACCGCATAGGTATTGCAAATTTCTATGAAAAAGCAGATTTTTTTTTATTATCGACGAAAATTTTTGTGCTGATTTCATTGTTTTACTTTGCGCGTCGATGTCCCTGCCACGCTGTAAATACCGGCTGACTGTTTTCACCGTCTGGACAAACAAAAACTGCGTATGAAAGGTGAACGGAGTAGAAGCCTCTTTTTTTCTCTTCTACTCTTTACTCTTTTTTTCACAAAAAAAACAAAAAAAAATGTTTCTACATTATTACTTAGATTGAATGTCGCTACAAATTCATTGATAATTTCCGCGCGTATAAGTTTTATATTATTTGTTGATTTATTTGTTTTTGTTTAAGTTTATTTTGGTTTAGTGTGAAAAGTTTACTTCACATTAGTGATAGTATTTATTGATAGTTTAATTTCATTCAAGGCTTTTGAAAAAAAAGAGATTTCTGCGCCATAGACTGTTCACCTTTTATACCCTGTTGTTTTTGCCCAGGCGGCCAAAAAAGTCAGCCGGTATATGCACATACAATTAAAAAATCATACAACAATACATAGTTAAAAATAGTTAAACTATTTAGCGTAAATAAAGAGATCGTATGAGTAGTAAAATATTATTCTTAAACTGACATGACGTCGGATGGGTAATAATTTTGTTTAAAATAATATCTAACAAGCCGATTTTCTTCATTAAACTTTTCAATAAATTGAAAATACCGGGATCCCACGGGCATATCCATACTAACATAATTATACTTTATAGTCAGTTCCGAAATACCTTATTTATTCCGATTACTGCTGATAAATAAATAACAATCGAAATTGTTCGGAAAAAATAAACGACGTTGAATCTGAATCATCAATACGACGAACAAGAAGAACCTAATTTTGTAAATGTGACCACGGTTATGACGTTAGATATAAAATATACATATTTTTCCTGTTACAATATTTTCAATTCGTTTTTTTTTTCAGTATGTACATGTGTATGTATGTGTATGTGTGTGTTTTGTGTATGGATTTACATATATTTTTTTTAAACGTTGCCCCACACTAGGATTTTCTCCTGTGTCGTGGGTGCGTTTACAGACATATAAACTCACATACACAAACAGCCAGACCCGGAACAGCTAATTGTAGGTCATACAAATGTTTGTTCCGTGCGGGAATCGAACCCGCGACACGCAGCGCAGCAGTCAATCGCTTAACCACTGCGCCAACCGTGCCGTCACCCTACCCATCTATACTCTTTTTCTTAGCGTGTCGATAGCAATCTAAATGGACTCGGTCCAGAATTCAGCTACTTGTTTGGCGCCATCACCAGCGTCCATCAGTTCCTGTAACGTGCAGCTGACAGGACACGCAGGACATGATATTAAGTGTCCCATCGTTTGTGGAACAGCACCATACTTACAAGGCGGAGTCGTCTATGAATCTTCATCTGAAGACCTCCCACCTGAACATGAGATACCTCGGGTAACCTAGAAGTCTTTAAATAGACTCGGGGCCGAGGTTGGCCGAAGCAAGGAAAAATCATACAATAAACCAAAGGTAGTTAAACTATTTAGCATAAATAAAGACATGGGACACTATTGCATTGGGTTGTACCTGTAATAATAGTTGTAAGTGATTAAATAAATAATAATAAGAGCGTAAATCGCGATGCCTTATTCATTTGTCAAACATTTATTTGCAATAATTCATTTCTTTCGATGTCAGGATTACGAAAAAATCAAATGCCCTTAATTTGTTAAAATTTCATAAAAATCAAAAGTCAAAATTCTAATTAGGCCGAGAATCAGCACTTTTCCAGCGTAAAAACATTGTATTGGTATTTGGTTGGTGGAGGTTTTTGGAATTTTTTTCAAGAAGAGGTGATAATAAAACTTATATAAGGTGTATTTATTCATACTCGAAATATTTTTATTGAAGCCATAGCAACGATTTTTTTTTATCAAAGTTGTTTTTATTTTAAAATACCAAAAATAAGAACGACCCAGTATTCATTATGTGTCAAGTAAATATATTATATAAACTTTAATAACGTAATTAACAAAAATAGTTTCTATGGCTTCTTTACCACCTATAAATCTTTAGGGCTTATCGTAATTTTAATATGGCGTGTCAGGATGTCGATTTAGGTTTATTTACTAGTAATGGAAGTAAAGCAAAGTTTGAATAATTGTTTCTTCGATTCTTCTTCTTTTGTTTTGTACAATAAGAAATCCAATTAATTATGTTAAAAAAATAAGAGTTTTTACGTGCACAGCAGCTTAATGACATGCGAACCAAGCGATCAGTGATTAGCTCATCGACTACGACTAATACTAACTACTGGAAAGTTGCGACTCAACTTGCGACCTGCCGTGCGATTCTGTAACCATATCACCGTGAAAACTTAGGTGAAGTGAGCGTGGAGTGAGCTGTCATTCCAACGAATGCTAAGGGATTGCCACTGTTGACAGCTCACTTCACCTAACTTTTCACGGTGAGATTTTTACAGAATCGATCCGCTGGTCGCGAGAATCTGGCTACATGAATCAGGAGCGATTGCTGGATGGCAAGGAGGTAAAGGGATAACATAAACCAGTTATCTAATTAGATAATCACATCATTTTTAATTATTTCAACAATTTGCAAATTCGAACTTTGCCAGCATTATCGACTGTTTCATCGGCACCTTTGAATATTATTTTAATTTGTGTACCTCGTTAGATAGGTAGCTGATTAAATGAATATGTATTCTCCGTACGCTTAATATTGTAGTAAAATTTTGAGATTACTGCTGTCAAAGTTCACGTACGTAGATGATTTTTGAAAATAGTTAATAAATTGTTTGATGTTTTAGAAAATTTAGTTTCAACAAAAGGTGTGTTAACGTATAAGGTACACAACGGAATAGCAATAAAAGCCATTCAATTAGAGAATTTAGAGAAAAGTGATATTTTGACGAATGCTGGGAAATTTCCAAAAAAAAAACAAAAATTGTGTTTTCTCGAATCCCATGAATTTTCACCTAGGCAGTATGTGCTTAATTGATGCAAATGGGTGTCACGTGAAATGGGTGTCACGTCCTGAATGAAGGAATACTTAAAATTACCAGTCACCCTGTATATGTATATCAAATCCGACTGGTAGTCCTAATGATAAGCGCGTTCAAACAAATAAAAAACTAATAAACTCTTTTACCTTAATTCTTTGTATAAATAGATTAGTACAGATATTATAGATAATAGTCAGCTATATATAAATGAAAAGAATTTAGATATCTGAACATTAGAGAAACGGTCGATCAAGCAATATGTTGCAGTTAGTCATTATTTTGGCTGTTGCGGCAGGTAACTTATTTTATTTCATTTATTCTTAAATACTAATATTGTAATGGCTCGTGGCTAAGTTATTATAATGGAACGGTCGATCGATCAAAGTTAAGCTGTGCTTGCCGCTCAGTACGTGGATAGGTGACCATCCATTACATACCTACGGAGACCGCTCCGTGCCTCGGAAAGTATGTAAATATTTGGTCCCGGCTGTCATTCGTAGATCTCTAGCTGTCGTTTAACCGCACATTGTAAATAATCTTTACGAAGGTATTTGGTCAGTAGTCACCACAGGCTGCAATATGTAGAATTGGCGATCGCGGAAGTACTGCAATCAATTTATTGTTTCTGGGCAAATTCTTAACAAAATTTGTTTGAGGTACCGATATTTATATAAGTATAGTATTTTTGTTTGTATTATATAATATAGTACCAAAGAATATATAGCCGGTCCGAAGCATCCTAAAACATTTTTTACGATTCTCAACACAGGTGATATTTTTATTAAGAAATGTGTTTGTATTATTTTCTAGAGTGCTGTGTACATGCGGAGAATAGATACTACCTATACACAAGGTAAATGCTCCGTAAATAATCTATGCTGTATATTATGTGTTTTAAATTGGTAATAGGCAATGATACAGCAGAGAACAAGAGTTAGTGTGTATAGCCCTCAGAATAAGCAAGCTGAAGTGGTATAGGTCGGCCATATTGGCCACAGAACCAATGACCGTTGAGCTACACGTGTTCTTGTGTGAAGTATGACGCAAAAGAATAACTAAGTTCAAACACTGAAGAATCAATATTCTGAGTTTTTTTTTTTTTTAAGGATTAACCCGTTTGAACCTAAGCTAATAGCAGGGCGCGGTGCCTTGCCAACGAGCTCTAATTTCAATACAAGACACGATACAATCATATTGATTCATGGGCAAGGTGGAAGTCCTCGATCGCCATTCAATGTATTAATCAAGCATGGTAAGTACCTCAGGTATGATAAATCACCAGCATAGGTGCCTATGCTGGTGATTATTATATAAACCTCGAAGTATAAACTGTACTCCGACGAAAAGCGTGTAGCTGATTACCTTCTATTTTTAGGCACAAGGCATTTTTTTTTTCATGAATTTATTTACGGTTACAATACATTTCTATTGGGGCGACAGCAACCCCTTGTTTTCTTTAATGGAAAATGAGCCTTTCTCTAACCCTATTGTTCTATATAATATTAAACCTTACGTTCTAATTCATGAAGTTATTTATTTCTTTCAGAAATATCTAGGTTACCAGAACCATATAACGTTTTAGTGGTTGACTGGGAAGCAGAAGCTATGTTGAGTTACTCGGTGGCATCGTCAAACGTGCCACATGTGGCTAATGATTTGTTAAATTTAATAAAATGGTTAACGCAGCTGCAACCTCCATTTGATGTGAGCAGACTGCACTTGGTAGGGTTTGGCCTAGGAGCACATGTTGCCGGCATCGCTAGTAGAGGGTTGCACGGAACCCCTGGAAAAGCTGCTAGAATCACTGGTAAGTGATGGTTATTTTATTTAGTATTTATAAAATTAAGTTTTGTTTTAGCATGAAAATAGCAGACATTTCCCTTAACTTAATATCCCTTCAAGGAACCCGAACAATAAACAATGTACCTATAAATTATCATTACAAAAAAAAATTTGATTGAGGCTCAGGATTCAGATCGTAACTAGGCGTTTCCGTTTTTTAAACGAAGATTGTCAAAGAATGTAGATCTGAGTGTCTAACCTTTTTTTTTTCTCGCTGAGGGCTGATTTTTCAATCAACACTGATAATTTTTATTCGTGGAATAAAATTGACGTCTGATAGATTTTGTATAGAAGAACTGTCAAAAATTCAAAATTATTCTTCGGCAAAATTATCTGGCATTAGAAAAATCAGCTCTAAATGGTATAATATGAAGGTTAAGTTCACGCAAACAGTGTTTATTATTCGTACGATAAAATTCATAAATGATACAATTACTCCCAAATGTAGTTATAAAAGCTCGTCGTAGTCTTCTCAGCCTCAATAGAACGCCTTATCAATCCCTTTCATTAAACCCATTCATTTTCGTGCTGCCTTTCTAGGATTGGATCCATCAGGAAGAGGATGGGGCACCAATTCCCTTCGCTTGAGACATGATGACGCTCACTACGTCGAAGTTATCCATACAGATGGTTCAGGTTTACGTGCCAACGGTATTGGAACTCCAATTGGCCTGATAAACTTCTATGCTAACGGTGGAAGCAACCAACCAGGCTGCTTCTCCCACTCCTGTAGCCATAACCGGGCTTACGAGCTCTTTGCAGCGTCTTTATCCAACTGGAACCTAGTAGGATACCCATGCAGCTCAACTTCGCAATTGAACCTTAACAGATGTAGAGGAAGTTCATTGAAAATAGGTGGAACTGAATTACATAAAAGAGGGTATGTATTTTTATTTTCATAAAGTCCATCTTTCTTAAAGTACGAGTAGGTACGTACACTGACAGCTTCAACTGTCATTTGGAATTACGTTAACATCACACCAAGGCAAGCTTAGGAATAGAATAGATTTCTTATATAACATTAATCAGATCACAAAGGCTTTTTCTTGGTCAATCTTACGTAAATTTCTTTTTTTTTTCATCCTTGTTAGTTCATGAGTCATATCAACAGGTTCTGTACGGTTTCCCAGCTGATGTTTGTATTAAATATTTAAATACGAAATGCTTGCTCAGCAGTGTTGAATAAGTCCGAATCTAAAATTACCCTAACTTCATTTATCGTAAAAAAACGCAAACTACTTAAAAGATTAAACCTCTTTATCGAGGAAAGGTCATAACTCTAATAATAGTAGCAGACGTAATAGTAAGGTAGTCCTTACTATTACGTCTGCTCGTAAAAAAGCAGCACGTTTCTTTAATTCGAATTGAATTGGACTTGACTTGAATGAACACGAAATGAAATGAACGAAATCTCAATTTCAATGTAGGGAACGAGTTACGGTCAGCCCATCTACAGTAATTAGCCTTGCCTATTGGTTTGAATGAACCTTTAGAAGCTAAATTTGTTTTGAGTAAAATTGTTGAAAGTTAAAAAGTTCAACACAAACTAAGCAACAAACCTTTTTCATATTTTACAATTATAATAACAGTAATTTTACAATCAGCAGTTTCTAATTACCACCATATTTGAACGTTATGTTTTTACTAATTATTTGTAAATGATTAATGAGTCGAAAATTTTGTTTTCAGTCAAAGTTATATCTACAGAATCAACACTAGAAGGCAGTACCCGTTCTAATATGAGATTGTTTTGTCAAAAAAATAAACTTTTACCCTAACTATTAATATTTTTATTATACTCTCCTTGACTCCACCTGAATTTAAGTAAAGGAGGCTGTCCCCGCCGGTCAATAACGAACCAGCATGATGTCATTGGAAAGCCCTTTCCATGATTCTATTGACTGATTTAGTTGGATAATATGGCTGACTGCCACAGAATGACTACGAGTAATCAGTTACGAGTTTGTCAATTCCTAGTCATTGTTGGATTTGGAGACAGGTCCCCTAAATTTTCGTCCAGCCTCCTTTAGTATAGACCTAAAATGATGTTATTTGTATCACAAAAGTTAATGAAGGGGTTATTAATCCACTATCACCTTAAGGACTGTACATCATTTAGGCAAATGGGTGGTACATGTTGCGAGAATTTGGCGCCGGTCTGAAAGACCATGTATTGAATTTTTACGACATTGTACCTATTGCGTGATGATAATCATTTAAAAAGTGAAATCTGTTCTTCACTATCTGCAATGAACGCAATGCAACAAGGACGAGTCAAATGGCAAGAAGCCATTTGACTCGTCCTTTTACAATTTTCGGTAAATATTGCTCATCTCAATGGCAAAATCTATTCGTTAGTATTTGCGTGATGCTGGAACATTACAATCAGACAAACATAAAAAAAAAATCTAGTTTTGGCGTGAAAATTGTTCCCAGATCTCGCAAAAATTACTTTAAAAAAGACAATGTACAGTTTTGACTCTGCTACAATTTTATTCTAATAAGTAAAGATAGATGATATCATCATCCACAGCCCAACTTCACCCACTGCTGGGCGTAGGCGTCTCTTTGAAATGAAATGTTTATTTCTGTAACTAGATATTTTAATAGACTTTTACATGTCAATATTTTGTTGTAATTGTGTGTTGTGCTTAATAATATGTCTTTTGTGTCCACTGAATAAATGGTTAATCTATCTATTTAAATATAAGAGCTTTCTTACGTCACATATTTGCTAGTTATTGATCAGTGCGGACGTTTTGAATGCATTTGCAGGCGATGAAGGAAACTCAAAAGAAAATAAACATAATTTAAATAAAAACTTCATTTTTTCACAATAAAATTCAATCTTAGAACGGGCTCCTAGTGTTGATCCTGTAGATACTGCTGGAACTGAAAATAAAACAAAAAAAAAATATTTAGCTATGCATAGACACAAGGCCAAAGATGAAGAAAGAATGCCATAGATATATTTTTCTTCATTTACAGAAATTGCTGATTATATAACCATTGATAATATCTTCAAATTGATAATAAACAAATATTTAATGAGTGCATGTCATTGTGCTAATGTTAAAGAAAACTATCTAGGTCGTAGTAAAAATTGTACGTACGCTCTTTTAAACATTTCTGTGCCTCCTACGTTCAATGCACTTCCTTCACACATGTTAAGGTTCATCTGCATAGTTGAGTTGCAGGGAAATCCCACTAGGTTACGGTCGGACATTGAAGCTGCAAACAGCTGGAAGGCGCGGTCATGGTTACAGGAGTGGGTCTTACAGCCTGGTTGGTTGCTGCCACCGTTGACATAGAAGTTTACATGACCAATTGCAGTTCCAATACCGTTGGCAAGTAGACCTGAACCATCTGTGTGGATAACTTCGACGTAATCAGCGTCAGTATTCCTCAGGCGTGCTGAATCGCTGCCCCATCCACTTCCAGATGGGTCCAGTCCTAGAAAAGTAGCATGAAAGAAAAGGCTTCAAGAAGGTGAGATTATGAACTAAGAATTAACAAAAAGAATATTAAAATGTTACAAGAGGTATTGTGGCTCTGATGCAAAAACTGAAATAGGCTTTTGATATGTGTAGGTAACACAATTCATATGTAATTAATGAAGTAAAGTTATCGAACGAATAAGAGACATTATTCACAGGAACGTTATCGACCAGAACCTTTCAGAAACATTACTTACCAGTGATTCTACCAACTACGGGTACATCAAGCCATGCTATAAAGTTCATATGTCTACTAGCAATGCCAGCAACATGGGCTCCTAGGCCAAACCCAACCACGTGCACTCTATTGGCTCTTGTCGAACTAGTATGATAAGTCAACTCTCTCAAAAAATATTCCAAATCTCGAGCCACAAATGGTACTCTTGCCGATGCGACCGAGTATCTGTGGCTAGCTTCTTGTTCCCAGTCAACCACTATGACGTTATGTGGTTCTTGAAACCTCAATATATCTGAAAGAAATAACTTTATGAGTAATACCAAGGCTGATGATACACTTAAATATACGTACTCTCCGCGAGCATTGGTTTCACGAATTTGTTTTGCAAACATTCGTTGCGCGAGCTTCTGATACGCAACAAGCGTTCATTCGCGACACGAACGGTTTGTTGAGTACGCGTATCCAAACACGATGAACAAATTTTTATACCGGTTCTCGCGAACATAATGTTCATTTCGTAAAAAAGGTTGGACAACAAATTTTCGCAAAGCTAATTCGAGAAGCAAATGTTCGCGGTGACTACCATCTATAAAAGAAGTAGATCCTACGGCCAAAATGTTTGTGTCATAGCAGTATGGCTAAAACCTTACAAAGTCGATAGATTCGATTAGTAGGCCTCAAAGATCCGTGCTTATACTGTTGGTTAGCCTTTAACTCAGTAGTCACCTTTTTTCTAGCAACAGGTAGATATCATTATCATATATTATCACATAATCCATACATCTTTCTTTTGGCATTGAACTGGGTACTTACTATCCGTGATTAATGTATTGAATATGGTTGTAGCACTTCCACGGTGCCCATGGACCAACACAATTGTATTGTGTTGTGGACTGAAATTGGAATCATAAATCTGGTTCTCGTTCTGGAACGGTTCCTGGTTGTGGTGGTCTGGTATTATTTCTTGTGGTACAGATGGGTTATTCCTATAAACAAGAAATATTATACGTTGTAGTTTATCACTTAACACTGATTGACCAACAACAATTAAAAAAAAAGAACGACAGTGTGACGAATTGAAAAGTGATGGCAATTTGTTGACGTATCAACATAATGCTCTCTTTTCTCAAATACCTTTTGGTTGTGAATCTAAACCATTGCTCAATCATCATCTTCAGACAATATCAGTCTACTGCAGGACATAGGCTTCTTCAATATCACGAAATTTAACTTGTACCTCGACTACATTGCGATAGAAGATCCAACCAATCGTGACCGCCTATATAGTCAGGGAGGTCCCTTATCCAGCAGCTATCAGCCATCCTGCTAAGTTCGTCGCCTGTGGGTGTCTTTTTATACCTTTCCACGTTTGCCCATTCGCTAACACCAGTCAAGAGCACGTGTAGCTCAACGGTTATTGATTCTACGACTTATATGGCAGGCCAATTGCCAGTTTAGGCTGAAGTGGCAATCAGTCAGCAGTCTGCATAGCATCCAAAGTAGTCTGCATAAGCTATGCAGACTAATTTGGATCTCTGCCGTATTATCAAGTTTCAAACACATTATATGGCGTAGAAAATATTTTTCGAGCACTTACCTTGTGTATATGTAATATCTATTCTTCGCATGTACACAGCACACTAGAAAAAAATATTTCGTGTTACAAATATCACCTAAACTGAGAATCATAAAATATTTTTTAGAAAGCGTCATGTTGGATAGATATTTAATGTTATATGTTACATATTTAATGTATTTTTTACTTAGGGCTGATTTCTCCATCACTAGATTACTTTTATTCGAGGAATAAAATTGAGGTTTGACAGTTTTTGAATGAAACAATTGCCAAAATTTCAAAATTATTCCGCGAATAAAGTTATCAGATGATTGAAAAATCAGCTCTAATGTAATGGTTGATCACCCATCCACGTACCTACCTCGGCAAGGTTAACTTGAATTGATCGACCCGTGCCGCAGTTATTATTTAGCCACGAGCCATTACAGTGTAGTTTTTAAGAATAAATGAAATAAACTAACTTACCTGCCGCAACAGCGAAAACAATGGCTAACTTCAACATATTGTTTGATCGACGGTTCTTTACTGTTCAGATTTCTACATTCGTTTCGTTTATATTGAGCTGTCCATTATCTTTATTATAGATAATATTTTTAATCTAGATACTAGTCCAACTAAATACAAACAAATTCTATATTATATAATACAAATTAAATGCTGTTCCTTGGTAAGTGCATGTTATATCAATACGGAAAATTTTGTTTTAAAATGTTCATAATTATGTCCTAGTCAGGTAACCTACCTGATTCGGACTTAATTACGAAGATTTTATAACAAACATTTTACGAAATGAAAAATTGAAAATTCGGGGACCAAAATTTTCTATATTTTTTATTACGAATTGCTGAAATTTGAACAGGACAACGACTGTCGGGTGAGTTAATAGTCTATAAATTTGAGGTTCGATAATATCTTCGTAAACTAAGCATGAATCAGACTTTAATGAATCATAATTACGAATGATACAATCTTTAATTTTTATCTGACGGCAGAGAATTAGGCGATTAACACACTGCCACGCCCCACGCAGCGTAGCGCGTGAATGCGTGTTTTAACGTTGCTTGTAAGCATCTCCGTTTGTATAAAAAACGCGCATAGTCCAACATACAGAAATTGCATCCACGCGCATTCATTCAGATCACTCGCCTACAACAGGAGAAACATGCGCACACGCGCGTGGGTGCAGAATCGTGCGTGATTTTGGATGTATATAACTAAGGGCTGATTTTTCCTTCGCCAGATAACTTTTATTCGAGAAATAAAACTGACGTTTGACAGTTTTTGTATGAAACAACAAGTCGATAACACCTTGGTAATCTAAACATGAATCAGACTTTAATCTATATATATGTTACCGGCCAAACACGATTTTAGGATGAACTAGTTTCGCCTAGGCTAAACTATGTAGTTGTCCCTACACTGTGGCGCTGTGGCTGTGTGGTTTGGTTTTACATTCAAAAATATGTTTCTGGCGTTACGTTAGGTGGTCACAGTTCTAACCTAACCTAACCTAGCTTTTTCGATTTAAAAAAGATATATGCGTGTTACGTTGAAAATTTCACTAAACTATAACTTTTCGAGTGTAGGGAGAACTAAAGGGTGATTTTTTTGCTGGTATCTTTTTGGCAACACTGTTTTTGACAGATCACGCGTGAATCGTGTCTTGTGTCATTGTCAAACTTGTTCAGTTTGGTCTATAATTTAACCATGAATCGACTTACGAACGAACAACGCTTGCAAATTATTGAATTTTACTATCAAAATGCATGCTCGGTTAAGAGAGTGCATCGCGCACTTCTTCCAATTTATGGGCAGTTTGGTCGGCCTACTGAGGCAGCTATTCGGAAGCTTGTGACTAAATTTCGAACCCAGTTTACATTATTGGACATTAAACCACGAACACGCATACGTAGAGTGAGGACCGAAGAAAATATTGCGGCTGTATCCGCCAGTGTTAGTGATGACCGTGAAATGTCGATTCGCCGCCGTTCGCAGCAATTGGGCCTCTGTTACTCCACTACGTGGAAAATTTTGCGAAAGGATTTGGGTGTAAAACCTTACAAGATACAGCTGGTGCAAGAATTGAAGTCACACGACCTCCCACAACGTCTAACATTTGGTGAATGGGCATTGGCAAAGTTGGAGGAAGATCCACTTTTTTATCGAAAAATTGTGTTCAGCGACGAAGCTCATTTCTGGTTGAATGGATATGTCAATAAGCATAATTGCCGCATCTGGAGTGAAGACCAGCCACAAGCATTGCAAGAGCTACCACTGCATCCCGAAAAATGTACTGTATGGTGTGGATTATGGGCCGGTGGCATCATCGGGCCGTACTTTTTCAAAGACGACAATGGCCGAAACGTTACTGTGAATGGCGAGCGCTACCGTGTGATGATTGGCGATTTTTTTTTGCCCAAAATGGAAGAATTGGACATGCCTGACATGTGGTTTCAACAAGACGGTGCCACATGCCACACGGCACGCGAAACAATGGCCCAATTGAGAGCCGCCTTCGGTGAACAGTTTATCTCACGTTTTGGGCCCGTCAATTGGCCGCCTAGATCGTGTGATCTAACGCCTTTGGACTATTTCTTGTGGGGCCATGTTAAGGCTCATGTCTACAGGGATAAACCAGCAACGATTGACGCACTGGGAGCCAATATTGAAGCATTTATTCGTGATATACCGGCTGATATGTTGGAGAGAGTGTGCCGAAATTGGGCCTTGCGAATGGGCCATCTAAACCGGAGCCGCGGCCAGCATTTGCATTGAAATCATCTTCAAACATTAAATTATATTGATCGTTCTATCGATTCCAATAAAGATTTCATCAAATTTTTTAAATTTTGTGTGTTTTTTTTGAAAATCAAATCCTATACCTCTTAAAAAATCACCCGTTAGTTTGGCCTAGGCGAAACTAGTTCATCCTAAAATCGGGTTTGGCCGGTAACATATATAAAATTCAAAGTCCTGACTGACTGAATGACTGACTGACTGACTGAACGCACAGCCTAAACCGCTGGTCCTAGAGACATAAAATTTGGAGGGTGTATTCTTCGTGAAGAGTAGGTATCCACTAAGAAGGGGTTTTTCGAAATTTCACCCCAAAGAGGGTGAAATGGGGGGATTTTGTTTGTATGAAAAATCTTATTCCTTGAGTTAATTAACTTGAAACTTGGCACGAATACTTATCTATGTAAATTATGAAGTTGGGCATTTTTTGTTTTTATAAACTACAAGGGGAAAAGGGGATTGGGGGGTTTCAAAGTTTGTATGGAAGAATTTTAGCGCGCGGTTCGATTTACTCGAAACTCAGTATTTATACCTAAAATTGAAAGGAAAAAATAATGTGTTTCAGGGTTTTTAGAAAATCTACCCCTGACGGCCTGAAAAGGGGTAAGTAGTCAATTTTACAGGGGAGGATTTTACAGCGTGGCTTGATTAACTCGAAAATTGGTATTTATAATCTTTGAGTCAAGTTATGAAAAGCGGGGATACAGTTTATATGAAAAATCTTATTCGTTAGGTTAATAATCTTGAAAATTGGCATGAATACTCGCCGAAGTAAGCAATAAAGTTTATCATTATTAGTTTTTCTAACTACCCCTCAAAGGGGATCTATGGTTAAAGTTTGTGTGGAAGAATTTGAACGCGCGGTCTAATTAACTCGAAACTCAGTGTACTGTGTGTGTACTTAAGACTAAAAATAAATAATAACACGTATGAGGGTTTTTCGAAAATCTACCCCTAACGGGGTGAAAAGGGGTAGTTAATTTTACACGGGAGGATTATAATAAGTGGCTTGATTAATTATAAAATTGGTATAAAAAATCTTAGAGTCAAGTTATGATTTTTTTTAAATTCCACCTGTGTGGGGGTGAAAAGCGGGGATACAGTTTATATGAAAAATTTTTTAGTTAATAAACTTGAAACTTGGCAACAATACTTGCCTAAGTAAGTAATAAAGTTTATCATTATAAGTTTTTCAAACTACCCTTCAAAGGGGGATATAGTGGTGTTGAAGTTTGTGTGGAAGAAATTGAATGCGGCGCGCGCGCGGTCCGATTAACTCGAAACTCAGTATTGATACTTTCGACAGAAAATAATTAATAATAAGTATGTAAAGTTGTCGACAATTAACCCCTGACGGGTCAAAAAGGGGTTATTCGGTTTTTAGGGGAGGATTTGAACTTGAAACTGTACCTATGTTACATTTTCACGCCTAAACCACTGAACTTCTGATTTGGCAAAGAGATAGATGGCATCCTGGGGAAGCACATATTTTTTATCCTGGTAGCACGTTCCCGTGGGATAACTTCCGACATCCACGCAGGCGAAGCCGCGGGCAGAAGCTAGTTCATTATAATAACGAATGATACAATCTTGTGAAGGTGTGTCCTTATTTCATGTGTAACCGATCTACCAGTTTCATTGTGAATGAATAATTTTCCAAGTGGTTTTTACGTTATTATTAAAATGTTTAATTGTATCGCCTTAAAATTTTGATTTAGCAAAAGCACTAATCTTTTCGAATAATTTTTGACATACTCTAGGAAAGGAGTATCAAACCTGTATTTTTTCAAACCATATAACTCGTTTAATATAAACTGATAAATGAAAAATATCTTGGTGATTTGAAATTAGAATTTCGGTACAATTAATCGTAAGTGGCGCTGCAACTCGGCATCCACAGGTATTATTTCTAATACATTCGTTTACATTTTCATTGAAACATTAAGTGAGACCGATCACTAGATAATTATGTGCATCTGTAAGTAAAACTCAATTTGATTTAAGCTTAGCAATTGCGTTAAGTCCGCCTTTGTACGGTATTTTTTTTACTTGTGCATACATTTTTAATAAATAAACTTAGGTTTCAAAGCAATCGTCGAACCTATAAGCTATGTTGAATTTTGCTTTGTTGAAATTTGACTAAAATAACCGTTCTTATATTTATATCATGATTGACTGCTTAGCTCCGTAAAGGTGTTGCGGGATGATTACCATTTAAAAGGTTGTATTTTTTTTTTAAATATCTGCTATATTCGTTCCCAATTTATATTGTTCTTTCTCATTTCAGTCATAATATGTCCTACGAAATGTATTGAAAGTTATTTGTGATTTCTGACTATATTGATTTCTGATATTTTAAACTTTAACAGAACGTTGGGATAGTAATTAGAGCGGTGCCCCGACGGGACAACATTATTTAATCAAAGATTTTCATACGTACTTACGTAGGGTCATAATTTCAAGGTTATTTTTTTCTTTTTATAGGGATTCACGTTTATACTTTTATTGTTCTATTTGTGGTCTTTTTTTTCAATAGTGTTTTTTGAAATTGTTTTAGGCTTTTTACATTCATAGTATTTTTAACCGACTTCTAAAAAAAGGAGGAGGTTCTCAATTCAGATGTTTGTATTTTTTTATTTTTTATGTTTGTTCGCGCATAACTCCGTCACTTGCTAACCGATTTGAAAAATTCTTTTTTTGTTGGAAAGGGTTAACTTCTTAAATGGTCCCATGAACATTTTATCGAAATGGGACTAGTGGTTTTAAAAAAAAAAAAAAAAATATTGCAACAAAAAAGTGAAATATAAAAACTTTTTTACGAAAAAAAAAACAACAACCGACTTCCATAAAAACACTACAAAGTGTAAAATAACTTTAATTTCGGAAGTCGGTGGCGTAAACCGAAATACAAAAACCAAAGACACCGACTTCCGAAATTAAAGTTATTTTTCACTTTGTAGTGTTTTTAAGGAAGTCGGTTGTTTTTGTTTTGTAAATAAGTTGTTATTTTTTATTATAATTTTGTGTCGGGGGCTTTTTAATTTTTTTGACTCGTCTTTTTAAAATTTTCGGTAAAAATTGCTCATCTCAATGGCAAAATCTATTCAGTAGTATTTGCGTGATGCTGGAACATTACAATCAGACAAACGTAAAAAAAAAATCTCGTTTTGGCATAACACTTTTTTCCAGATCTCGCAAAAATTACTTAAAAAAAAACAATGTACAGTTTTGACTCCGCTACGATTTTATTCTAATAAGTAAAGATACATAGATGATTATCATCATCCACAACCCAACTTCACCCACTGCTGAGCGTAGGCTTTCGCGTCTCTTTGAAATGAAATGTTTATTTCTGTAAAGAACTAGATATTTAAATAGACTTACACGTCAATATTTTGTTAGTATTTAATTGTGTGTTGTGCTTATGTCTTTTGTGTCCACTGAATAAATGGTTTATCTATCTATTTACATAATTATAAGAGCTTTCTTACGTCACATATTTGCTAGTTATTGGTCAGTGGGGACATTTTGAATGCATTCGCAGGCGATGAAGGAAACTCACAAGAAAATAAACATAATTTGAATAAAAACTTTATTTTTTCAAAATAAAGTTCAACCTTGGAACGGTCTCCTAGTGTTGATCCTGTAGATACTGCTGGAACTGAAAACAAAACAAAATAAAAATCTCTAGCTATGCATAGATACAAGGTCAAAGATGAAGAAGGAATACCATAGATATATTTTTCTTCATTTACAGAAATTGCTGATTATATAACTATTGATAATATCTTCAAATTGATAATAAACAAATATTTAATGAGTGCATTTCATTGTAAAAGAAAACTATCTAGGTCGTAGTAAAAATTGTACGTACGCTCTTTTAAACATTTCTGTGCCTCCTACGTTCAATGCAGTTCCTTCACACATGTTAAGCTTCATCTGCATAGTTGAGTTGCAGGGAAATCCCACTAGGTTACGGTCGTACATTGAATCTGCAAACAGCTGGAAGGCGCGGTCATGGTTACAGGAGTGGGTCTTACAGCCTGGTTGGTTGCTGCCACCGTTGACATAGAAGTTTACATGACCAATTGCAGTTCCAATACCGTTGGCAAGTAGACCTGAACCATCTGTGTGGATAACTTCGACGTAATCAGCGTCAGTTTTCCTCAGGCGTGCTGAATCGTTGCCCCATCCACTTCCGGATGGGTCTAGTCCTAGAAAAGTAGCATGAAAGAAAAGGCTTCAAGAAGGTGATCATGAACTAAGAATTAACAAAAGGAATGTTAAAATGGTACAAGAGGTACTGTGGCTCTGATGCCAAAACTGGAATAGGCTTTTGATGTGTGTAGGTAACACAATACATATGTAATTAATGAAGTAAAGTTATCGAACGAATAAGAGACATTATTCACAGGAACGTTATCAACCTGAACCTTTAAGAAACATTACTTACCAGTGATTCTACCAACTACGGGTACATCAAGCCATGCTACAAAGTTCATATGTCTACTAGCAATGCCAGCAACATGGGCTCCTAGGCCAAACCCAACCACGTGCACTCTATTGGCTCTTGTCGAACTAGTATGATAAGTCAACTCTCTCAAAAAATATTCCAAATCTCGAGCCACAAATGGTACTCTGGCCGATGCGACCGAGTATCTGTGGCTAGCTTCTTGTGCCCAGTCAACCACTATGACGTTATGTGGTTCTTGAAACCTCAATATATCTGAAAGAAATAACTTTATGAGTAATACCAAGGCTGATGATACACTTAAATATACGTACTCTCCGCGAGCACTGGTTTCACGAATTTGCAAACATTCGTTGCGGGAGCTTCTGATACGCATCAAGCGTTCATGCGCGACACGAACGGTTTGTTGAGTACGTGTATCCAAATAACAAATTTTAATACCCGTTCTCGCGAACCTTATGTTCATTTCGTAAGAAAGGTTGGAAAACAAATTTTCGAAAAGCTAATTCGAGAAGCAAATGTTCGCGGTGACTACCATCTATAAAAGAAGCAGATCCTACGGCCAAAATGTTTGTGTCATAGCAGTATGGCTAAAACCTTACAAAGTCGATAGATTCTATTAGTAGGCCTCAAAGATCCGTGCTTGTACTGATGGTTAGCCTATAACTCAGTAGTCACCTTTTTTCTAGCAACAGGTAGATATCATTATCATATATTATCACATAATCCATATATCTTTTCTTTTGGCATTGAACTGGGTACTTACTATCCGTGATTAATGTATTGAATATGGATGTAGCACTTCCACGGTGCCCATGGACCAACACAATTGTATTGTTTTGTGGACTGAAATTGGAATCATAAATCTGGTTCTCGTTCTGGAACGGTTCCTGGTTGGCGTGGTCTGGTATTATTTCTTGTGGTACAGACGGGTTATTCCTATAAAGAAGAAATATTATACGTTGTAGTTTATCACTGAACACTCATTGACCAACAACAATTAAAAAAAAAGAACGACAGTGTGACGAATTGAAAAGTGATGGCAATTTGTTGACGTATCAACAAAATGCTCTCTTTTCTCAAATACCTTTTGGTTGTGAATCGAAACCATTGCTCAATCATCATCATCAGACAATATCAGTCTACTGCAGGACATAGGCTTCTCCAATATCACGAAATTTAATTTGTACCCGACTACATTGCGGCAGAAGATCCAACCAATCGTGACCGCCTAGTCAGGGAGGTCCCTTATCCAGCAGCTATCAGCCAGCCTGCTAAGTTCGTCGCCTGAGGGTATCTTTTTATACCTTTCCACGTTTGCCCATTCGCTAACTCCAGCCAAAAGCACGTGTAGCTCAACGGTTATTGATTCTACGACTTATATGGCCGGCCAAGTGCCACTTTAGGCTGAAGTGGCAATCGGTCAGCAGTCTGCATAGCATCCAAAGTAGTCTGCATAGGCTATGCAGACTAATTTTGTTCTCTGCCGTATTATCAAGTTTTAAACACATTATGTAGCGTAGAAAATATTTTTCGAGCACTTACCTTGTGTATATGTAATATCTATTCTTCGTATGTCCACAGCACACTAGAAAAAAATATTGCGTGTTACAAATATCACCTAAACTGAGAATCATAAAAAAAATTTTAGAAAGCGTCGTGTTGGATAGATGTTTAATGTTATATGTTACATATATAAAGTATTTTTTACTTAGGGCTGATTTCTCCATCACTAGATTACATTTATTCGAGTAAAGTTATCAGATGATTGAAAAATCAGCTCTAATGTAATGGTTGATCACCCATCCACTTACCTACCTCGGTAAGGTTAACTTGAATTGATCGACCCGTGCGGCAGTTATTATTTAGCCACGAGCCATTACAGTGTAGTCTATAAGAATAAATGAAATAAACTAACTTACCTGCCGCAACAGCGAAAACAATGGCTAACTTCAACATATTGTTTGATCGACGGTTCTTTACTGTTCAGATTTCTACATTCGTTTCGTTTATATTGAGCTGTCCATTATCTTTATTATAGATAATATTTTTAATCTAGATACTAGTCCAACTAAATACAAACAAATTCTATATAGGTAATACAAATTAAATGCTGTTCCTTGGTGTGCATGCTATATCAATATGGAAAATTTTGTTTTAAAATGTTCATAATTAAGTCCTTCGACTTAATTACGAACATTTTATAACAAACATTTTACGGAATGAAAAATTGAAAATTCGGGGACCAAAATTTTCTATAATTTCTTTTTATGAATTGCTGAAATTTGGACAGGACAACGTCTGTCGGGTGAGTTAATAGTCTCTAAATTTGAGGTTCGATAATATCTTCGTAAACTAAGCATGAATCAGACTTTAATGAATCATAATTACGAATGATACAATCTTTATTTTTATCTGAATGCAGGGAATTAGGCGATTAACACACTGCCACGATGCGTGTTTTAACGTTGCTTGTAAGCATCTCCGTTTGTATAGAAAACGCGCATAGTCCAACATACAGAAAATGCATCCACGCGCAGTCCGGGGCTGTGGTTCAACTGCTCTGTCCAACTAGTTGGACCATGGGTCTTTAATAGGGGCAGTTGTTCAACTTTAAAAATAGTTGGACCACAGCACCTTTTGAGAGTTCCGTGGTCCAATTCATGTAAAATATTACTTGCCAACTTTAAAAACCTCAACTGCATCTTTATGTGTGTATGGCACCTACTGGTTTACGGTTATATTGAAAATCTTTGCAGTAAATAGATAGGTACTGGCTGGTGGTTATCAATTATTATAGTACAATGCATTTGTCATAGTTGTGTCAGTAAAGTTTGTTATACTTTGACACAGACTTTGATTGAAATAACCCCATGGTCCAACTAGTTGGACAGAGCAGTTGGACCACTGCCCCGGACTGTCCACGCGCATTCATTCAGATCACGCCCCTACAACCGGAAAAACATGCGCAAACGCGCGTGGGTGCGGGGCTAGACGCAAGGTATGGTGTGCCGAGTCACGCAGAATCGTGCGTGATTTTGGATGTATTATAACTAAGGGCTGGTTTTTCCTTCGCCAGATAACTTTTATTCGAGAAATAAAACTGACGTTTGACAGTTTTTGTATGAAACAACAAGTCGATAACACCTTGGTAATCTAAACATGAATCAGACTTTAATTAATTATAATTACGAATGATACAATCTTGTGAAGGTGTGTCCTTATTTCATGTGTTACCGATCTACCAGTTTCATTGTGAATAATTTTCCAAGTGGTTTTTACTTTATTATTAAAATGTTTAATTGTATCGCCTTAAAATTTTGATTTAGCAAAAGCACTAATCTTTTCGAATAATTTTTGACATACTCTAGGAAAGGAGTATCAAACCTGTATTTTTTCAAACCATATAACTCGTATAAATAAACTGATTAATGAAAAATATCTATACGGTAATTTGAAATTAGAATTTCGGTAGAATCACTCGTAAGTGGCGCTGCAACTCGGCATCCACAGGTATCATTTCTTATACATTGACACAATAGTGAGACCGATCACTAGATATGTGCATCAGTAAGTAAAACTTACGGGACACTAAAGGTCACGATAAAGTTTTATTATTATCATGTCTATTTACCTACTTACATTGGTACCTACACCTATTTATAATAATATTTTTTTTTATAAGCAGTTTGAACATGCATGGCATTCATAGTTGTCATAGAAACTAAAATGTTATAAAGTAGAATCAGTAGGACACTAACAGGGGTCATAGGGCTCCTTTTTCCTAAACTAGGCAGAAAAACCTGTCTGTATCTTTATCTTAGGAAAGAGTAGAGTGACAGCTATGTGAACAGAACCCAGCAATGCATAAATATGTAAGCTGTCACCCCCTATGCCTGGAGGCTTTTATTTAGGTAGTAAGTTTTTATTTACATTTTAATTAATTATTTTTTAGCTTGAGTACGTATAGTTTTTATTATATTTGTTGGTATATTGGCGTGGCCACTGTGGTTACTTAACATAGGTAAATAGTATTGTATACAATCAAGTATTTTCTAACTGAACAGACAGCTTTGCTGCTGGGAAGTTTGTTGCGCCACTTTTTCTTCCCAGCGATAGCACTAGGAAGCGGTGAAGGGCGGGCATTTTTGGGGGAGTGTCTTTTGTATTTGACGGCACGGTTGGCGCAGTGGTTGAGCAATTGACTGCTGCGCTGCGTGTCGCGGGTTCGATTCCCGCACGGAACAAATATTTGTATGACCTACATGTATTTGTTCCGAGTCTGGGTGTTTTTCTATCTATAATTTATGTGTGCATACTACTTACATACAATTTTTTTTTTTTTTGTAAATACAAAAAAAAAAAAAATTGTATGTAAGTAGTTTATCAGCCATCTTGTTACCATAACACAAGCATTAGGTTGCTTAGCTTGGGACAATTAATGGTGCTGTGTGAAAAAGTCCAGGGATATATTATTATTATTATTAATTTTGACGTTCGAAAAGTGCTGATTCTCAGCCTAATTATAAATGGGTCTTAGTAGCGGTTACAAAATAATTGGGACGTGCAGTGGGCGAACAAAGTATTTACCTTATATTTAAGGAAAATATGCGTGTGTGTGTTTTTAAGCCCATAGTGTGGGTGTAAACCACTACTACTTTACTGTACAGTGGTTAAAAGCTCCTCGGTATCAATTTAGGTTTACGTCTGTAGCCAGGTCTCGATACGAAGGGTTAAGTCTGTGTTTTACCTCATACTTAGTCAAGGCGTAGGCGTAAACCTATCTAACTTTACTGTTCAGTTGAAAAAACCTATGAAGCAATGGTTTAGGAATATCTTTCAAAACTGTCTATGCATGGCATGCCGCCTACGACTGGTTGGAGGCGCGCGGTGGCTGAGCGGGCGTGCGGGCAGCGGCATCAGCATCGGGCGTCGGCGGTGGCTGAGGCATGCATAGACAAATCTTAATTTTTTAGCGATAAAGTTGAAAATCTAAGAAATTTGCCAGATTATAGTAGCTTGATTTGCTGGCGTCTGTAAATAAGAAAATAGAGAACAAACAAACTTCTTATCATAATAATAGTAACAAATCAGTCCTCTACTTCCACATTCCGACACATACATAGAACTACTGCTGTTATTGCAGTACGGAATAAATGATCTGGGCACATGTAAATCTGACATGATTACAAGTATTAAATGTCTTCATAACTGTTTGAGACGGTCATATTTGACATCTTCTGTGAGTTCCTGCGATTCTTTCGCGCAACTGTCGATGCAGCATTTGACCCTTCTTCGTCAGACCCGACTCTTCTAACACCGCAAATTTTCTCTCACGGTAGTCTATCAGTGCCATATTTAACAAAAACTTAAAAAAAAACAAGGTGAATTGACAACAAATACTAAATGACCTAATAAAAGTAGGTCACAAAAATACTACACCAGCGACGACACTGGGTCATATTTACCCGTTTTGAGTTAATGCACGTATATCTCGCTGTGTATGCTGCGTTGCACTTAGCATACGGTTTGGTTAGAAGGAGGTCGTATCTCCAACTGCACAAATGCTAAAATTGCACGATCGGCGTAAAAAAGAATAATGACAGATTTAAGTCGCCTCGGGTCAGTATGACCCAGCGTCATTGGCGCCGGGCTAACTTTACTTATAGTACCTACATCAAAAATCTATTTTATTTGTTGGTGTAATCTCTCTCTCTAGCGCAAGTCCGCTCTCGCTCACGGTTAGCGCTCGACTATCCGCGCGCCGCCCAGGCGCATACACTGCATCCCTTCTTTATTTTATAAATAATTAAGTTACAATAACTTAAACAACAATATTAACAATGAAAGAACAGAATAGATTTAATAATATGTATATAAACTAGTGAATCAGGTATACACCGTATACAACATTATATCATCAACGAATTAACAGACAGATAATCATAATGGGGTTTATTCATAAACGATGACTAAAGTTAAGTAACGTTTAAACGTCAAAAATGTATGGTTAAACAGTCGCTAATCACTGCTTAACTTTAAGCAACGTTTATGAATAAAGAGGTTTAATTGTATAAAGGTATATTACAATCATTTAGTCCTCATTGTTCAATAAACCTGTGTCCTTATTATCATTGTCCACAACTTGCCAAGAATCATTAATTTTCTTTAGTTGTACTATATTCCGACGATACTCTTTACCTGTTTCGTCGTTCCGTACATGAATATCACCATCGGTGACTCCCGTCACTTTGTGAGAGGTAGGGTTACGGTTAGGTGTCAATTTGTTATCCATAGTTATATTTTTTAACATTACCTTTTCCCCTATTCCTAAATTAGAATCAGTAGCTCTTCTTTTTCTATTCCCATATTCTTTCCCTTTTTCTTTCATAAGTATATCCCTATCTCTCACATCGGAATCTATGAGTTTATGTTCTACATCTGGAGCGAATAAGCGAACGGAGGTGGTTTGTTGTTTCCTTTTATTTCGATACCAAACAACCTGTCCTTTGGGCTTAAATTAGCTTGACGTAAGAGGTCAAAAATTTTATTTTGTAACTATAGATAACGGTAACACTACTTACTGCATAGCCTTAGGGTACGTGTTAGTATTTGCGTGTAATGTGGGCGCTATGTTACGGGGTTGTCTTCAATATGAACACGCTTAGTAGCTTCACACGTTTATTAGATGTAAGCTCAAAATGACAGATACTATACCAAAAGAGGTAACATTTCTTAGTTACACCATTTCTGAAGATGGCACGCGCCCCATGGAAGACAAGGTGCAGGTCATTCAGGACTACCCACCTCCGAAAATCGTCACATTCATATTTGAAATATATGACTGACTGCCATAGAATAGATTATCAGACATTAAAAGAATTTGCTACACCAGGGTCCTATTTAATTTTACCTAACAACGCTAAAATAATTGTCAAGAAATTACAATATTGACTCATTTTCACTACTAGTGCTATAATAGGTAACGCAGAAAACTGTGAAGGAATCTTGTAAAGTTCTCGATTGTCGGTTGTATTACATCAACAGGTAGATATTGTGGTTGGTAATGGGTCTCGTATATAGTATTTTTGCCAATTCTTCTTTAGCACGGAGACAAATTGTGATAACACAATCATAATTAATTATAAACGTAGCCAATAAAAATGATTACTGATACGTGTCAATCAATCAATCGACAAGATATATTATGTAATTGTGTAATTATCTGGTTTCTAAACGACTAAAAGGGAAGAAGTTCTCACTATATCGGAATCTTATGTATTATTTGGGTACAAAAATCCACCCAAATCTTTATCAGCAAAAGGTCAATTTGGTAAAAAAATTAGGACCTTTAGGATCAGACTACTTACTTATCTTCTACAGAAGATTTTCGATTACATCCGACAGTTCCCCAGGACATACCCCAGACGTTTCTTATAGGCGACTGTAAACGAACCGTATCGGTAATCCTGCAGGATAAGTTTACTCACTTGACGAGGCTTCTTACTTATTTCACTTAATGCCCCTTAGCTGGTCACTGAACCATGTAAGTGGAAACTTTAGAAGCTATAGCGCTCAACTTACGTGTTGTCATAGTGCAGTTTTTGTTTTAAGTGTGGGCTTAGAAAGCTCTTTTAGGAACGTTTTGCTTAAGGCTAAGAAGGGAGAAAGCAAAAAAGGATGAGAAAGAAAGAAAGAAAGAGATAATTAAAAACTTTCAAAATCTAGTCGCAATCTCATCTCAGCGATAATCAATGTTAAAAACTGGTCAAATATTAATGAATGATTTAAGACTTATTTTTGACTGATTGAGACTGAGATTAGACTGTGAACGTTCTTAAAATTAAGAGAATTGCCCATCTGGTTCCGTATTAATTCTCGTATTCGCTGGTTCTCGCAACGCAGTGCTGTGGCGATGCCAGGAGGAGAACTTTGTTTTTTCCAGCAGTAGACATCGTTCTGCTGAAGGATAACAGGTTGTATCATATAGGTACGTCTGTTACATTAAAAGAATAACTATTTCTCACTAGCCAATGCCTAAAACGTTGCAATGCCTTCTTAATATTTTTTGTTAGGTTCTTCGGCACTCACACGTCTTACCAAAGCTTCATCGCCATCGGTCGGGCCATTTCCAGTTTTTGCGAGACTAGCGCAATAGATTTTATACGATTAGGTTAATAGTAAGTTACAATATACAAAAATCAATAGCCAATCAATAATCAATAATTTATCATCATCTTCCTAGCCTTTTCCCAACTATGTTGGGGTCGGCTTCCAGTCAAACCGGATGCAGCTGAATACCAATATTTTACATGAAGCGACTGCCTGACCTCCACAACCCAGTTAATGGGTAATACGATACCTCTTGGTAAGACTGGTTATCAGACTTTCGGGCTACTGACGACCCGTAACGACTGTCAGATCCACGAATAATCGACAGCCAATAATAATAATCAATAAAATAATACCTATATTAATAATATAATAATATCAATAATACCTGAGTAAAATACACGAACAATTTTTTTAAATCAACTCTTATCAAAATGCGAAGGCTAAGTAAAAGGAATGCTGTCTAATAAGTTAAACTGTGTAAAATTATTAATAATGGTGGGAACCTGGCTATTGATGATTAAATTAACAAAAATATTTCGAAATACTTGCCACATTGCAGAGGCCTCAAACATTTTGTCACTTTACCACTTTATACTAATAATTCTACACAAAAACAAAACCACCTGACCTTTTAAAAGTCAGTTATAATGGTGCTGGGCAAAAGTTTCTACACAATGGGTGCTTGAGGATGGACGCCGCCGAGGTCGGCCCAGAAAACGGTGGCGAGATGACCTGGACGCATACCGCGACGGCTGGTGGGGGAAAGGACTTCCTGGTAGGACTTGGGGAAGGCCTTTCCCAGCAGTGGGACAGTATAGACTAAACCAAAAAAAGAATGGTGCTGGTTGAGTATAGAGAAGAGGTGAATGGAAAAATGTCCATTAGAATGTCTCTAAAGAGGAAGGAAGTTTTTGATATAAAAGCCAAATTATAATTTTTAGTTTGCCTCGACCTATTTAATAGTAATGTTGCGATTTTATGGTCGCATAGATTGTGTGCAAGTTTAGTAATCCCTGTAGAAGAGTAGTCTTGATCAAATATGATGCATAAGAATAACTGCGAAAGTGCAAGGCAGCTTGAAAGGTTATGGACGAAGTAAATATTACGACTTATTACAATGTTTCAACGCCTTCTTACGTGGCTTAGGTTTAGAGGTTTTAAAATTATAAAGTTGTAGTTTTATGTTAGGAGCAATACGATTTGTAGGAATTAACTTCTCATATATTTTTGTTATGAAACGGAAAACTGATTCCTCACTATCACAGTTTTTTTTATCATTACCAATCATTGCTGAAAATCATGCGAAAGTTTACTTGAGCTCGGTTCCTATAAACAAAAACGAATCGATATGATAGCATTTTATATTTCGAAACTGGGCTTATAAATAGATTTGTAAGCTAATTTGATAGCTATGTCCATATGAGAAGGGTCCCATGGAAAGCTATGAAGTATTTTCTGTATTATTGGTAAACATACAAGAGTCTTAATTTTAACCATCTGTAGATAGTAGGAGCTTCTTTTAGGTAAATGTACCTATTTATAATAATCTTGCCGATTAAACCACATTTCTGCGACCCAAGCCCGATTATGACGATGCGATGCAAAGTTGTTTTAATGTTTTCGTCTGTACCTTAATACTTTAAGAGAGCATTTGTGTAGGTTCAGCTTTTTTTTTTAATCAATAGCGTTATTTTTATATAGTACCCGCTATGATTCCCGCTAAAATCAATACATTTACAATTCTGTTTGTTCCTGTCTGCGTAAACACTAGATTTTACCACACGGCTTTGTGTTTTGACAAAATATTATTTTAACAATTCGTGAATATTTAAATGGGAAACACGATGTGTTTTTTTTTAAACAATAAAGTAAAGGTACTTTTTTAGTTATTTAGTGGTTTAAGTTAAGCCATTGGTCCCAGTGATCATTCTTGGATCTTTCACTGTAGAAAGTCTGACAATCGGTCATACCAAGGGGTATCGTATTACCCATTAACTAGGTTTTGGAGGTCAGATAAGCAGTCGCTCCATGTAACATACTGTTACTCAGCTGAATTCGGTTAGACTGCAAGCCAACCCCAACATAGTTGGGAAAAGGCTAGGCAGATGATGATGACGAGTGGTTTAAAACAACTCTGTCTTGTTTTAAATATTGTTCTCAAAACAAAGAAAATTACCCAATAATAATTCTATTAGTGCTTCTTCAGTTCATTACAATAATAATGTCTAAGCTTTATAGTCGTTTGTTTATAGTATAAACATATAAAAGTAAAGATTTCTGCTATAGGTACTAATCACATAAAAACAAAAACGTTTTAGCAACTATCAAAGCTTCCGCAGATTTTCTCGTCATCCGTCACGGTACACGAAACCTTACTTTGAACGGATTTTCTCGTCAATCTTCGCCTTTCAATGCTTCGTATCTTCGCAGCAAATGCTGGATGAGCGATCACAATTGTGTATAAATAATGACATGTCACTCGGCAGCGCCTCGCTTCCTAGTAACCTTTATCTTTCAGTTAACTGCTATCATACATTGGGGCTAGCTAGAATAATGCGAGTAGAGATTATAATTTAGCTGTTGATGGAGAGCTGCTGGAGCAGTGCTGCCTAGTGGAAAGTCCGTGACTTACGAGTTCAATGTCATATTATTATGTTCGAATCCGGACAGGTAGCTACCCGAAACTGTCAAATTGTCCCAATCAACCTTGAACCTTAATGCTTTAGTGATAAAGTTGAAAATCTATTAAAGAAATTTGACAGATTGTAGTAGCTTGATGTGCTGGCGTCTGTACTTACTTTAATTTGTGTAAATTATTTCATCACCACTTCTCTTAAAACGACGAAGAAAACATGTGGAACCAAAAATTCTAAGACACATTATCCACCAGCGCGCACTGACCCGCGTGGTGGATTATGGCCCAAATCCTCTCACATATAGGAGGCCTTTGTCCCAGCAGTGGGAACATTATATAGGCTGATTATGCTGGTCCGTAGCATCAGGTCATCAACAAAAAGCAGCATCCACCTCTCCAGTCGATCCTTCACTTGTGGATCATGAATCCTTCCTTCCCGCGAATAGTGGATCTCGTTTTGCTACGGTCTGTGTCTTGCTGCCACTTAAGTAGGCACATCACT
The DNA here is from genome assembly GCA_949629185.1 of Apamea crenata. Taxonomy (NCBI): domain Eukaryota; kingdom Metazoa; phylum Arthropoda; class Insecta; order Lepidoptera; family Noctuidae; genus Apamea; species Apamea crenata. The sequence continues at coordinate 7,971,024 of OX451360.1, read as the reverse complement.
CGCACAACAGATGGCTGATGGGGCCGAAAAGTTCTGGAGTGGCGACCGCGTACTGAAAGGCGTAGCATTGGGAAGCCTCTCACATGATTGACCGATGACCTGGTGAAGGCAGGAATCCTCTGGACGCGACAAGCACAGAACCAGTCGAACTGGCCGTGTTTGGATGAAACCTATGTCCAGCAGTGGACTTCTTTCCGCTGAAATTATTTGGCTTGATGGACTTCACGATTACCGGTGCTAACTATAGCCCCGACTCCTGGCAAATGGCTAGCAGCATATAACAATAGCTATAATACCTAAATAATTGCCAATGAGCAGGTACGAAAACAAGTTGCTAATAATCATCAAACTTTCCATGGATATCAACGATTGCCACCGATATTGTAACCTACATAGTAACAGAATGCCAAGGGCCACCCGTCAATATGTAGCTGTAGGAAAGAGGATCGCTTCCAGGTTATTATTATTACCTATTTTTAGACGAAGGCCAAGCTGCCCAAGAGTTGCCCGCTGGCGCCGATTAACCACTTTGCTTGCCCTCATTTCCACGAAAACTTCGCCAAAGTTAAAGCGGATAGGGAAAACAACAGCTTGAAAACATAAAACAATTTAATGGGAAAAGATATAATATCGATGATTATTTTACATGGTATTTGATATTATTTACAAAAACGTGTGTATAAGTAGAAACTTAATACGAATAATTCCGGGTATATCTCTCGGCGCTTATTCAGCAATTAACGCCAACGGGCTTTCATTTTGCACAGCACCTATCTGCCTATAAAACAATATAAAGGGTTATAACCCAATGCCAATTATCGGAAAGCCAAACTAACGTGAAACTTGCAATATTTACATTTGTCAAGTCAATATTCAGTCAGTTCGTGTATTCTCATTCAAGTTCCATCGTATGCCTCGTTTAACACGTCGACTAGTCCACCACGGAATAGTGGATAAATGGAGCTTTAAAAACGCGTGCCAATTTCTCGCGGAAATAAAACCCATCTGACCCACCACACCTGACACGAGACGTGATCGAGAAAATAAAGGCGACGCACCTTTGAGACAATAGTACTCAAAGAACTCATAACTCAAGAAGGAATAGCGGTATATCAGAATCGTAATGCGGCGTGTCACGCACTCACGCATCAAGCCCACCTATATTCTTGCAAATAAATATATCATTCATTCATTAATTCAAGCCGTGCCTATACCTATCTATGTTGTGGCAACATCATCAACTGCCAAACCTTTTTCCAACTACATATATTAGGGGCTGCTTTCAGTTCGGGCATTGATTTTAATTAAATAAGCGGCTGTTATGTCATAATATTCCAAAATCAGTAGTCCAAAGTAACCAACCTGTCTTGGGCAAGTGTGGTGTCCTGCAGTAGAACAATGATACAATAATAAGCTGGCATTAAATGTCATAATATTATGTGTTGCACCATTCTCTTTTCATTTACTCGTTACTCCGTGTAACCCGGGCATCAGTACAGCGCGTAATTGAACTCGCTAGGTGGCCGGCCAACTGCCTGGCGCGATGCAGTATTGCAACCATTGCTATTTTATTTAGCTGACTGTGTGCGCGAGTCCTTAAGTGGAGTTTAAAATTTAATGCGGAGTTTCTCATGCTATAAAGTATTGTTGTGTAATGTTATTGTGTTATATTCATACTTAATCAGCCTATAATTTTCCCACTGCTGGGACACAGGCCTCCTCTCTGTGACAGGGAGTGGGCCGTAATCCGTAAAGCCGTGTTATATAGGACGTAAAAGAATTAGACGCGCAAAAAAAAAGATAAAAAAACATTTCGAACGTGTAAGTATTTTGCACTTTTGTATATAACACATGATTATTATTTTTAATAATCGACGAAACATTTCCACGCTGGGGGATAGACATGACTGCTGGATTCGTGGTAACAGTTTACGCGCCCATGTCCTGTATCTCGGTATACGGTAAAAATACCGAGAATTTACCGATTGAGCACTTAGTTCCTAACACTATATCCGGGGATCTAAAATAAGTCCTGAAATCAGTTTAGCGTTAACTGTGGGTTCGTGGAATAATACTCGTGTGTGGTTTACTGAACTGTTATGCAGTTACTGGTAAATACAGAGAAACTATGTTTCTCCAAAGTTGAGGTGAAGCCGTAATAATATAATAATAATAATAATATATCCCTGGACATTTCACACAGCACTACTTGACCCAAGCTGAGCAACCTAATGCTTGTGTTATGGTAACAAGATGGCTGATAAACTACTTATATACATTTTTTTTTTTTTTTGTAAATACATACATATTATAGATAGAAAAACACCCAGACTCGGAACAAATACATGTAGGTCATACAAATATTTGTTCCGTGCGGGAATCGAATAATAGAATAAACGTCAAGTATTATTAGAATTCCTCACGTGGAGTCTAGAGTAAATTATGCATACTGAAATTACCTTATCAGTCCTTATCCACCTATCGATAAATGTTTTCAAGTGATACAAATAGGGCATTTTACATCTTCACTCTGCACTCGGTAAAAATTAAAAAATACAAAAACCCGACTGCGTAAAAATTTAAACCTAAAAGGAAACAAGATGGCCTATTTATAAAACACAAAAGATGTTTTGTATTTTATCTAAAAAATCTTATCGGTTTATAAATAACGGAGTTCTGAGGACCTTAAGTCCATATTTTGTTAGTTCTATTTAAATGTGCTTGGACAAATTCTTTGTAGGCGGGTGTTGCGTTTGAATACTTAAAAAAAACCAAATTGAGAACCTCCTCCATTTTTTGATGTCGATAAAAAATTGAGATAGCTCGAACACGCAATAGGACATTCAAAATAAATCCTGTTGAAACAGTGTGTTAAAGTACAGACGCCAGCACATCAAGCTACTACAATCTGTCAAATTTCTTTAATAGATTTTCAACTTTATCACTGAAGCATTAAGGTTCAAGGTTGATTGGAAAAATTTGACAGTTTCGGGTAGCTTGACCTGCTGGCGTCTGTACATTTGAACTACGACATCCACTCAGTGCTAGTATTTAATAAGAGTCATCAAACCAAAGAAAAACAATCAATAAATTAATTACGAACACACTAATAACCTTTCGAACCATAAATAAGGTTCTATAAATCATATAGACGTCACGTAGTGTTGGCCTGACGTGGTTTGATTGATTAATTTGTAGAAGCTCCTTGTTAATGGTTCTCGAATGGTTCGGATATGGTGGCACATGAATAGAGGTTTAGCGAGGTATGGAGACAAGCCATGTTGTAGTATGGAAAAGATTCGATCGATTTGGTTAGATTACGTTGTTGTTATGGTAAGTATGAAGTGATATTGACCAGTTGGTATGCATTTAAACGGAAATTGCTGAGTTATTTTCAAGAACAAATAGCCTAGAGTCATTTCAACAACTCTCTCACTTGATTTTGTATAAATATATATATATATTATATTAATATTATGTATGTGTATACGGGGTTATTAGAAAAATACCAACAACCTTCCATTTTTTCTGATGCGCACAGCAAAGGAGTGGAATTGTCTGCCTGCGTCTGCATTCCCGAGTTCATACAACCCTAATCTCTTCAGGGCGAGAGTGAATAGGCTTCTTCTGGGCAAGCTCGTTCCACCGTAGATCTCACCCCTGCCTCTGGGCTGGATTCAGGTCAAGAGTGAGCCCATTGTCAATAATAAAAAAAAAAAACCTCTTAAAAGGTTGTTGGTATTTTTATTATTTTTTTATATGTTGGTATTTTAATTTTAAGTACTCGTCATTATGAACAATTTTTATTATGGGACCAAACCTGAAATCACGACAAAAAAATCAGCTGTTCCCTACATTTTGACGAGTTAACCGAACATAAAACCAATAACCCTGTATAACCTATTTATGTATTTGTGTTTTAAGGGTTTTTTTTATCATTTATACTCTCAACTAATCTCTTCACCACCCTTGGTTGACTGGTAGAGAATGCCTAATGCAATAAGTCCGCCTTTGTACCTTTTTGTGCGAAAAGTTTAAATAAATAAATATTATACAGGGTGGCATCGACGACAAGTACTTACATCAACGCGCAAACTGTAACCATAAATCCGGCACAATTCTAGGTAGCGTAGAAATTTTTCGTCGGTTACAAAAAAAAATCTGTTGTTTCATACAAAAGTGAAAAGTGTACCTACGCGATCAAAGTGAACAGCAATATTTTTCTAATAACCGACGATAAATTTTAACTCTGGGGGGTTCAGAATCATGTAATTAAGTCATGGTAACAGTTTGCACGTCGATCAATCAAAAATCAAAATCAAAATCAAAAGTCATTTATTCAAATTAGGCTGAGAATCAGCACTTTTTGAACGTCAAAATTACAAAAGACAGTCCCCCAAAAACGCCCGCCCTTCACCACTTCCTAGTGCTATTGCTGGGAAGAAGAAGTGGCGCAACAAACTCCCCAGCAGCACAGCTGTCTGTTCAATTTAAAAAAAATACTTGAATGTATACAATACTAGGTACAATAATATATACAATGTTCGGTAATTAACATTACAAAACCAGAACATAAAATTTAATTATTTGCCATAATATGTCAGCTAGCCACGCCAATATACCAACAAATATAATAATAACTATACGTACTCAAGCTAAAACATAATTCATTAAAATGTAAATAAAAAAACTTACTACCCAAATAAAAGCCTCCAGGCATAAAGGGCGTGACAGCTTACACATTTATGCATTGCTGGGTTCTGCAGTAAGCTAATTCTGGAGAAGGAACATAAACATTGTCTTGCGTTAAACTAGGGTGACCAACTATTCTTATCGTCTAAGTAGTCGTTGATAGAATAGTACGCCTTTGAACAAAGGTTGGATTTTAGTTGAGCTTTAAACGCATTAAAAGGCAAGTCTAGAAAAGAAGAGGGTATCTTGTTATAAAAGGTTATACCAAGCCCAACAAATGAGTTATGAACCTTATGAAGCCGGTGAAAGGGGGCACGTAGTTTGTCCTTATTTCTAGTATTAACACTGTGAATATCACTATTTTTAGTGTACAAGTGTAAATTTTGCCTAATATATAAAATGTTGGCAAGGATGAATTGTGATGCAACCGTGAGAATACCAATATCTTTAAAGAAATCTCTTAGAGAAACTCTGGCACCTAGCTGGTAAATTGCTCGAACAGCTCGCTTTTGAAGGACAAATATATTTTGTATATCAGCGGCTTTGCCCCACAGCAGAATACCGTAGGACATAACGCTGTGAAAATAACTAAAATAGACTAAACGAGCTGTATCAACGTCAGTATATTGTCTTACTTTCCTGACGGCGTAGGCAGCCGAACTGAGCCTTCCTGCTAGACTTGATATATGAGGTCCCCACTGAAGTTTGGCATCTACTGTTAGTCCTAGAAAAATTGCCGAGCCTACAGTTTCAAGCACCTCTTTATCTAAGACGATGTTGGGTCCTAGGTTTCTAACATTCGGTAAGGCGAACTTTACACATTTGGTTTTCTTGGCATTGAGAACTAAGTTATTTGACGTAAACCAATCTGTAACTATTGAGAGTGCACTGTTTACGTCGTCAAAATCTTGTCTATTCCTGTCTACTTTAAAAATAAGAGAGGTATCATCTGCAAACAGTACAACATCACAGATGCCCGTCAAATGGAATGGTAAATCATTAATGTAAACTAAGAACAAGAATGGACCCAGTATTGAGCCTTGCGGAACACCTAACTGAACTGGTAGCCCGGATGATTTCACACCATTAACATCTACACATTGGACCCTATTATGTAAATACGAAATAATTACGTTGAGAGCTTCGTTTTGGACACCGTAATGACGTAATTTACGCAAAAGCGTGTCATGGTGCACGCAATCAAAGGCTTTGGAGAGATCACAGAAAACTCCAATAGCATTCTGTGATTTCTCCCATGCGTCAAATATGTGTCTCAACAGAGCAACACCCGCATCTGTAGTTGAACGACCTTTTGTAAAGCCATATTGCTCATTATGGAGGAGGCTATTTAAATTAAAATGTCTTAGCAGCTGCTTGAGTATTAACTTTTCAAATATTTTGCTAAATGCAGGTAAGATAGAAATAGGCCTGAAATTGCCAACGTCATTCTTATTACCTGATTTAAATAATGGTATGACTTTACTACTCTTCATGAGGTCAGGAAAAGTTCCTAAATCAACACATTTATTAAAAGTAACAGCTAGATAGGGGGCTACGATGTCTATTATATTACTTATAAGTTTAGTGGAGATGCCCCAATAATCACCGGTGTTTTTAGACTTAAGTGTATTAAAAACATTAACTACATCACGCGGGGTTACATGTTCGAAACTAAATAAGGGACTACATTTAGGTACACTACTGTGCAAAAGGTTTTCAGCTTTAGACGAGGACGAATTTAAGGAGCGAGTCGTAGTTATCGGTATGTTGGCAAAAAACTCATTAAATGCCTCAGCTACGTCAGCTGCTTTGTTAACTAATTTGTTGTCGACCATAATCTCAAGTAGTTTTTCTTGTTTAACCGATTTTCCCGTTTCATTATTAATAATTTTCCAAGTGGTTTTTACTTTATTAGTAGAATTTTTTATCGTATCGCCTAAAAATTTTGATTTAGCAAAAGCACTAATCTTTTTGAATAATTTTGAATAAGTTTTGACATACTCTAGGAAGGGAGTATCAAACCTGTATTTTTTCAAACCATATAACTCGTATAGTCTCGCTCTACTTTTATAAATACCGGGAGTAGCCCATTGGTTAAAGCCAACAGAGGATCCATTAATGTTAATAGTTTTGGTCTTGAAAGTGGATTGGTATTCTTTTTGCACAACATCAAAAAGGGCACCATAAATTTCATTAGGATTCTCGTGTTCTACTATCGATGGTGTAATTCTATGAGCTATTTTATTTTTAAACATTTTGCAACGACTAGCTGTATAAGGCCTGCATTCAAGTTTATGTGGCTTTTTATGTAATGGCATGGGGAAGCTAGCTAATAAACCACAGTGGTCGGACGTTAAGTCAGTTAACACTAATTTATTTTTGGCATCACAATCACTAAATATATTATCAAGACAAGTTGACGAAGAAGCTGTGATCCTAGTTGGTTCAAAAAACAAGTTAATTAAATTATAAGACCTCAAAAGATTGAGAAGTCTAATACTTAATGGAGTAACATCTAAAATATTAATATTGAAATCTCCACATAAAATAATACTTTTGTTATTTGATTTTAACCTATTGAGAGTATCTTCCATTACCGATTCGAAACTAATAAAATCCCCAGAGGGGGGTCGATAAACGCAAATTATAACATATCGCTCAAGTTCAACACAAGACAACTCTATAGTGCGCTCGATTGAAAGATTAACTAAATCTAAACGTTGTTTACATTTCAACTTGTTTGAAACAAGAACTAAAGAGCCACCGCGAATAGCACTTTTTCTCACAAATGCACTCTGTACGGTAAAGTTTTCATCATTTATAAACACTACTTCATGTTCCTTCAACCAGTGTTCAGTCAAACATAACACCTGAACCTCATAGTTCTCCATAAATAAACTTAATTCTAGCTCTTTGCCGGACAGACCCTGCATATTTTGATGTACAACATTCAACATATGTGGCTGACCCGTTGTCGCACCTAATAGTTTAAACTACAAGGCGTATCAAAAGTAGTATTAGTATCAGTACTAACAGTAATCGATGGTACACTACAAGTACCAGTGTCACTGAGTATATTGTATGCTAAAAGATTAGCAATTTGTCTCCTACAACTAGGTGGCAAATACATAGTATAATTTGTCAGTTTGTAATCAGTAATGAATTGATTACAATCAAAATATAAAATAGCATCACTGTGACGACAAGTCCTATTATAAATGAACATATTTAAATTATAAATATGCTTATTTTGCTCATCAGTTAAATAATGGGAATAAGGCAAGGCACAAAAAATAAATTTACAATTATTAGTCTCATTAAGATGCAACATCAAATGGACACATTCAATTAAGTCCTTTTTCCTTACATTTAAGCTATCCCCATATAATAATATAACAGTTGAACTGGGATCTCCTTGCCACCCTGTATGTAACGGTTTCCTTATCAATGTCGGGTTCGGCGATACTGCCGGTATCAAAAGGGTTCCTCTGATTATTTTGATGTATGACCTTTCCTTGCCCTTCTTAGGTTGATGATGTATGTATAATGTTATTATACAGGGTTAATTTTCAAAGTCCAGCCAAATTGAAGGGTGTGATACAGACCATCAGACTGAACAATTTTCTCCATGGGACCAACATCGTAATCGCGAATAAAAATTCAGCCGTCCCATACGTTTAGGTCGAGTAGGTATTGAAGGTTTCTATGGGGCAGTTGATAAATTTTTCGCGATTACGATATTGGTCCCATAGAGAAAGTTGTTCAGTTGGATGGTCTGTACCACACCCTTAAATTTGGCTGGTCTTTGAAAATTAACCCTGTATAATGTTTGTATAGTGAAGATTGAACATACCAAATGAAACGTTGATACAAAGTTATGAAACAAAGATTTTACCTAACTATTAGTACACACGAGCGACACTCGTCGACGGCAGAGGCAACTGCATGCACTTTAGACTTCTGGCCGTTTTCGGCAATGGCGGCCGATCTCAACGGAGACTAGCCTTCGGAGCGGGAGATATTGTAGAGCACAAGTAGGCGCGTATTACATATTTCCTTACAAACCATATTAAATAATAACCTTCATACACAGTAAATAACTAACTAGTAACCATTCTATTTCCATTCACCTTTGAATATTAGAATGGTTACTACTTACTAGTAATATATATGTAGGTACATATACTTCTAGTTTATACTGAATACCTTAATACGCGCAGACACAGATGCAATCCGACACGACCGGAGAGGGATCAGGCGCAGGACCATTGGCTAAACATGCTTTCCGAGCCACGCGGGATACCAGTGAGTGGGGGGCAGTCAGAATGTCACAGCACTAGTATTCAATGTTGGTCTATTCACGTGCGTCGTGTCCCAATCACTAACTACCGTTGGGCGTTTCATACTACAAACAATAAACATTATTCATACTACGGTTAGTCTTCAGGCAAATCTTCAAGTTCAACCACTAGGAACCCCCTCCTACAAGTAGAACACGAAAGCATCCAAAGTTCACCTCCAAAAACATCTTAATGAACTAATTATTTTACGAAACATTCGCGAAATAACTCGATCTGCAGAAATTTTGCAATATTTTGTAACTCATCTCGAAGCGGCATTGTTTATTTACCGCCGAACGAAACCGGTTGGTCGTAATTTCAGTTAATTTAAACCAGTGTTTCTTAAATATTTCTGGCTAAAGGTTTGTTAAATATTTAAGCCTTTCGAAATTATTTCTAAGAATGAAGTATTATTATAGTAGATACAATTATTATTTAAAATAATTGCTTCAGAGCCGTTCTTCTCTAGACACGGAGATATTATGATAATATACCTACATATAGATAACACTGGTAAAATACTGATATTCAGCTGCATTCGGTAAGACTGGAAGCTGACCCCAACATAGTTGGGAAAAGCCTAGACAGATTGATTGATACATATAGGTAACACCGGTAAACTCACTTGGACCGGTACCCAGCACCGGTAAACAGCAACAACAGGCTTGACAACAGGTTTTCCACATTAATTTTATCAATGAAACCATGATTTCGCATGAAGCGTTCAAGAAACGATAAATGTCCTGGAACAGACAATGTGTAAAAAACGCATATTACATCAGAGATTTATAGCACAACAGAGTTTACCTCAAGATATTTAAATTTCGCCACAATACTGTATTAATTATCCTCTATTAAAATGCACGTGCACGTGCTATAGGTATGCAAGGCTACAATATTAAAAAATGCTTCGCTCTGATTAAAATAAGAAACTAAATAAAAATTATAATGAGCAATTTTTGCGAGTGAACTAAGGCTAATTACTTATTAAAATTGCTGGATAAATTGTGAATTATTAGCACAGAATACAGATGGGTAGCGGAATTTCTTTTACTACATAATGAGATAGTTAAGTGCATATTGTTTATGAGCAGGATTTTAATGAAACCCTTCATCGTCGGTGTTCATTATTTATTTAAGTGAAACTTTAATAAATTATGTGAGTAGTGAGTAAGTAGGTTCCAACTATAGACCTATTTTATGCATAAGACTTGGTCAACGGCGAATTAAAGGATGAATTCTCTTAAGCGGCAGAGTAGCCCGCGAAACTCAAATTGTCTTACGTTTTTTACAAGTTACAGGTCAATGTCATGTTCAATGTTGATAAAAATATAATTCACGAGCGTAACAAGTATATTTACTGTATTATAATCATTAAAACCATGAATACAGCCCTCTAAGTTCATATAATCTTATTTATTGATATTTCATGAAATAATCCATATAACTAATAACTATGTCGCAAACCATGCTCCACCTCCTATCCTGCCCTCTGTGGTCCAAAACATGCAGTCAAAGTGACCTCGGCGCTGCCACTGACGACGCTGTGGAAGTGGAAAAGTTTTGGGCCAACAAGATAATAAAATTCAGTCGTGCCAGTGACTTGAAGAAAAAGATTATAATGAACTTTTCGCGGGCTACCTACCATATGACCAACTAAATAACCCTTAATAAATATGGCACCAAACCTGAAATCGCGAAAAGCAATAAACTTTTGACCCCCTTTCACGTTTAGGGTAAACAATAAGTAATGTTTTATACAAGGTACCTTTTTTGTAGAATGAAGAACTTGCTTCTTAATCATGTAACTTCTTTATTTATAAACCCTCAGGACCTTTGTCCACGGAGCGGTTTGTTTACAGTACGGCGGCGTATATAAACCGCGCCGTAGGAAAAACAGCCCAATTCGAACGTTGTGGCGGCTCTGAAGTGCGCTACTTGCTGCGCAGTACCTCACCCCTCACCCCCGCTGACAGGAGATTTAGTTACTGCGCAGCGACTTTCCTCATGCTCCGAGCCGCACTAAAGTTTGAATCAGGCAGTATAAACTGCGCCGTAGACAAAACTTGTCCATCAATAAGCTTCTTTAGTGATTCATACAACACAGACGACCATGCTTATACACGGGGAATACACTGTAGTTTTTGACGGCAAGAAAAACGTGTGTACAAAGGACGTTAGACACGTATAAGCGTACAGGTACCTATAATCACAACAAAAGCCTCCATATTGCCTTCACTCCTGCCACCTGTCAGCCTCAATATGAACTATGGACGCAATCTGGGTGCATTGTGTGCGAACCATTCACAGTAATGACACTCGAGTATAAGAGCTGGCTTATATTGCCAATACCTAAGCTGGTTGCTAGGATAAATATGTTTGTTATTGGAGGCTGTGTTTGAGCCTTAAGATGTGTTTGTCTCGGGGAAGATGATAATGGTTGTGATAAGACCGACTTTGGTTTAGCCATGGTGGTATTTAGGTACTGTAAGGTGTGCTATAATTATATTAAGAGTATCTATAAGGTTGATTTTAGCTTGGGAGCTATTTACATATTTTGGTTTGGTAGCTATTACATATCATTGTTTATTAAAGATGTTATTTTATCTAAGAGTAATTAGTTCTTTTAGAACCTATGTGCATACTATACCACATAAATGTACATACGGCTTCACCGGAAATTTTCCCAGAATGCCATCAAACATATTTTAGTTTTGAGTGAATAAATAAACTACAAATATCCTGCAACGCCAATGCCAGCTCAACAAGATAAATATAGATTCGGAACAAATATCTTAAATCAACATGGCTCGGAACTTTAATTTGCCATTCGTCAAGCTTATGCTCTTGAGCCTAAAATTTAAACAATATGCTATACCAATGCCGATCATGACCTGATGTAGGTACTAAAGTTAATTCCTTCAATGTAGCCACAAAATTCCAAATTTCTTACATTTTTAGCACATTGCGGCGTTTTTACGTTGTACGGTGATCAAAATTCATTACGCGACAATTAGGTAAATAAAATAATTACCAAATTTAAAATATCTGGCTCTCTCGAAATAACATTAGTTGCATATTTTTACGAATAGTCTTATTTCGTTACCCATTATTATATTTGCATTTTTTATTAGAAGCAAGTAATTCTGCAGTTGCCTCTGTTGTTGACGCGTGTAATCGCGTCCGTAATATGGGCATTTAATTTGATGCCCGCCGATTTAATTTGAAACCGCTCGTGTAATATGAGCATTTAATTTGATGTTTAGGTAAATTTAAGGAAGAAGGTTATATGCATAAAGAAGTCTTTAGTGGACATTCAGCCAGAATTTACTAGAAAACTTGTAACCTACCTACATAGGTTACCAGGTACGCGGAATATAAGATGATGAAAAGTAAGTAGGATAATTCAGGTATTAAATAGGGAGTTTTGCTGCAGTGGTCAGCCTTCCTCAGTTTCCGAAAAAGTTTTTAAATCGTAACATGCAAATTTTGAAGTGGATTCACAGGAGTGGTACATTATGAAAACGAAATTATAATAATATCGAATTTTTACAATGCTAGTTTTGTGCTCCTGCCAAATCAGTAATATTTATATTATTAGGCTTATTATCCTCGCCCTCCAAATGACCAGCTTTCTCCTCACATCGTATGATCGTGACAATTATGTATAAAAGGTCACCACCCACCTTTACAATTTGTCTCACATATTGAGAACCGTTGACTCAATACTAGGTACGATAGTAGTATATTTCACCTGTCTTCATTTCATTATCAAGAGTGCCTTGACACTAATCAGGTAGGATCATTGTAAGATTCGACTCGGTCAAAAGAACTCGCCGTAGAGGACACATTGAGATCTCAGATTTATTATCATTTGTTGTTGTAGTGATGGTTAATGGTGCCTTAATTTGTGTAGAAGTTTCATCATCAGCCAACAGCAGTCCACTGCTGGACATACGCCTCTCCAATTGCATGCCATTTACCTCGATTCTCAGCAACTCTTATCCAGCTGCAGATATCGTTGTTCCACCTAGCCTGAGGACGTCCTACCTTAGATTTGTCGATTCGCGGTCTCCACTCAAGAACTCGTCTAGGTACCCCATCGGTTCTACGGCAATTATAGCCGGCCCATTACAGCATTTTCAGCTTGCTTATTCTGTGAGCTGTCCGACAGCTTTGGTGGTTGGTGTAGAATTTATTGTTTACGTAACAACATGCGTGTCCCCCAAGAGATAGGCAGATGTGTATTTATTGTATGTATGTATATAGGTAGGTATCCACATTTCGCCGGCAATGTCAACAGAGTCAATAGAATCAGGGATTTCAACTACAAAATTACTATTAGACCCATCCAATCCAATAACACTGCTCGACCTAGGAACCGAACCGGACTGCGTTTACGACCACTAGACCAAACATGCAGTCGTTATGTCGTACTGATTACAGCATATTATAGGTATTCTCTTAGTTAATTAATTAATTGCTCGGGTTATACTAACCCCATGTTAGTATAACCCGAGCCGACCTTGCTCTTAAAACAATGTTTTTCTGGCGAAACCCTATAATAAAAAAGTCAAATTCAAAGTACCTACGAGTATTTATTGAAAAAATATAAATGCTATGATTTCCTATCTTAATTTTCGCGAGATTCTTTTGAGAGCATTTTTACGAATGTATGCAAAGTCCAAATGCGGCACCGAGATTTTATGAAGTTCTGCCATTCTTCATTATTGAAATAGGGTAATTCAGGAATGCTATATTATGTACTTAAATAGACTCAGTGGTCAGACATGCTGACGTTTCATGTCACAAGGATGTAATTAAACGCAATTTGGGCTACAAGTGAACATGAAGCTGACGTCCGGATTGGCGTAGCGTGCGTTTCCCATGTCGCATTTGTTTATTTTCCTTGTTTTTGCCTTCTTCCTTAGGCATTAAAATTATCTTAGGTTTTTTTTTGTAATTTGCTGATCATTGAATTATCAATGATCAGCAAATTACAAGTAGTACTGATGATTCTAATGATTATAATTCTGTAAATACAGATACGTTCGCGAATCATATTTTGTTCAACAAGCTTACAACCTGTCACTGACTAGTATATTTAAATAAAAAACGTGATAAAATTTTAATTTCGCGTAATACTACTATAAGCTACATAATTATAATATTTTTGACAGACAGTTAAATAAGGCAAGGTGATCTTTATTCCCAAAGATCTTGTCATTGTGTTTGCAGTTACTTTTTTCCTGTAGATTTTCATATAGATACAATATTATAAAAACTCATATTTAAAATAAAATCTACAATGTTTAAAAAATAAACCATTTCAAATTAGGTGACGGGTTTTCATTGTTTAAGAAAAAAGAAAAAAGTCTTTGAAAACTTTTTTTTTTATTCGTACGAAATAAAAGAATTATAATATGAATTCTCATTTTCTACGAAATATATAGCAGTAGTTTTTGCGATTCTGACTTTTTAATCTACTTCTAAAAACGGAGGAGGTTCTCAATTCCGATTTTTCTAATACTCACACTTCAGTTGGTAGAAAATAGGATCGATTGGCAACAAAACAGTTTTTGTGAAATATTTTATAGGTATTTTCATGGTATGTACAATTTTTTTCAAAATCGAATGCAGATATTAAAGGGGATTAAAGATTTTTATAAATGGAGTCTGGTATACCTACAGTATCCGTCATTTCGTTTGTTTTTCAAAATGGCTGCCACGCATGAAGTCGATAGCTGACATCAATGCAAACTGAAAACATAATAGGCCCCCGTAAAGCGTCGCGTTTCCGAGATATTAACATTCAAAGTTGATCACGTGCCATCCATATGTGTGTGTGCGTAGGTACCTACGTCTTGTCGCATAAATGTTTGAATCTTTATACATTCAGAGTGATATCAAACATCTTTAACAGCTAAACGTTGTTTTCAAAACTACTTACTTATTAAAGTTAAGTATACCTGTTTCCCGAGAATTAGTTCATTTATCTTACTTAGGTAATTTGTTTGGCCCTGAAACCCTGTAGGTACCCAAAGGCACTTGTGAATAGTGAAGAATCTTAAGTTCTGTAAAGAGTTTACTTCGAAGAACCGTCGTCAGCTGTATCTAGGTACTGCTCCCAGAAAAATCTTATTTAAATATTATAAAGGAGGCAAATTATGTTAGAACTATTTTCTTGAAATATTTTTGTAAATAATCTGTTTTAATTGGAAATTAATTAAGATGAAAACTCTTTTTGGAATTAAATTGATTCATGATGATTGATTCGAAACTTATTTTTTAACCAATATTATATGTACCTACCTACTTATGTAATAGAAAACAAATAAAAAAATGAGCACATAGAACCTCATGATGATTGATTCGAAACTTATTTTTTAACCAATATAATATGTACCTACCTACTTATGTAATAGAAAACAAATAAAAAAATGAGCACAAATTGATTCATGATGATTGATTCGAAACTTATTTTTTAACCAATATAATATGTACCTACCTACTTATGTAATAGAAAACAAATAAAAAAATGAGCACATAGAACCTTTTGGAAATAGGAGATACAATGATGACTAAAAATAAATATTAAATGTCCCACTGATGGTTGCGCGTGTGTTGGATCATTCGGTTCCTTACAAAATGGTTGAGCTGGATGCTGTTGATCCACGCGTCATGTTTGTGAACTGCTAGGGCGTGTATTTTTAGTCTTATATTTTGAATTGTTTCTTCATTTTATTTTTTTACATTGTTCTCACATATAGCAACAAGCGTAATGTATCCAGGATATTGTAATATCCTGATTTAAAAGAGTGTCTTTGAAGTTTCTTGTCCGTTCTTCTCCATAGAGATCTATCTTTTGGAATAGGCAACTAGCTTCAATTTTCTGACTAACTGACCGACTTTTTGAGAGTTCAAAAGTGCCTGTAAATGGTTTTGGAAATAAATGCTTTGAGTTTGAATAATGAGTAGAAGCGAACAATTTTTTTTTAGGAATATTTTAGTTTTAGCTGAGAACAGATTAAATCAAATCATGGGTGGAATATTAACTACGCTTAGATGAGACCTTAATGTAGAGACAATGGTGCCTAATTAATTGCCAGTTATTATCTGTAATTATCCACATCGGTAAGGACTAACAACTACATTATCTTAGATCAACAATGCACTTAATTATCAATGGGTCATTCTCATTACTCGGTATTGCTGAATCCCACACTATACCTAGAGCATTTTCACATATACAGGGTTATTGGAAAACACCAACAACCTCTTAAGAAGTCATTGTACTCGTCATTATGAACAGCTTTTACTATGGGACCAAATCTGAAATCGCGAAAAAAAAACTCAGCTGTTCCCTACATTTTGACGAGTTAACCGAACATAAATGTAGGCAACAGCTGATTTTTTTTCGCGATTTCAGGTTTAGTCCATAGTAAAAGTTGTAATACTCGTATATGTCTTATTTGGCAAACAAACACGATACGGAAATCAGAAAGAGATAAGTATGCAGGATCGTCGGATATAGTTGAAGTTAAGTAAGAACTCGATGGATGTTTTCGAATGAAATTTAGTTTGATAAATGAACTGTATTAAATAAAATTTTATACAGAAACATCAATCCGTTTCTAAATAAACTTCAACTATATCCGACGACCTTGCATACTTATCTCTTTTGTTGACTGTACATCAATCTACACAACTAGCTTCAACTTTCTGACTAACTGACCGACTATTTAATTTTGACAATTCAAAAGTAAATGGTTTAATTGAAATAAATGATTTGAGTTTGAATTTGAACTGTAAGTAGGGAATGAACATCCTAAAAGTCGATTTACACGATGGCAAGAAACTTGCAATAAAATTGAAGCAACAAATTACTTCCTCCTGGAATTGAACTGGACACATCTGCCGCATGTCAGACGATCAATGGACCAAACTTACGACCCAGTGGGTCCCGCTTAATGGCAAACGACATCGCGGCAGGCCCAGACGGAGATGGCGGGATGAGCTGGACTCCTTTTATAAGGATTGCTCCTTGGCAGCTCTGGACAGAGAGAGGTAGAAAGAGAGTAAGGAGGCCATTGCGCAACTGTGGGACATTAGCGGCTAATAATAAACAAATTACTTGATTGTTGCTGCAACTCATGGCATGCAACAGGCAATTAAATGGGACCGTGTATATCAGGCTTAATATTTGTCTTTGTAAAAAACACAAAGACTGCATCGAACTAACCTTCGATGAACGTCATCCCATTTCGCCATATTTTTAATTTAATTTTCGCTACTCGCCTTCATTCTCTGTGCTCTGATAAAAAATAATCTAACCCTACACTCGCCGGCGCATGCAACTATTATTCTGCATAACCTTGCAATATTTAAGTCACCAGAACGACAAAAGCACATGTCACATAGAATCACGAGGGGATGACCTAACTTTGCAAGTTAAATTAAAAAAAAACAAGACGGTCATATTTTGTCCACCAAAATACAATCGCTTACGGCTATCGTCATATTTACACTCCTTATATCTACAGCGATTTATACCTACGACTCATCCATTAAACTTGACTTAAATACAAGTACTGCAGTACATTGGTGTCGTCTAAAGTTTGTATACGCGCGCACTGACCGCTGCGAACGAGCCGCCATTTTTTTGTCGTACAAATTTTATACTAGTGTGGAGTGCGTTCGTGTATTATTATTTTTTTACGCGATGTTGAGTTTAGATTCAGCTATATTGAGCACTGGATTTATGAAAGAAAGTAGAACATTGTTGAAAGTGAGGTTGTGGTTCTATGCGTTTTCGTATTTTCATTTGGTGGCAGTTGCGGCGTTGTTGTTGACAATTGACTTCGGTGCTCATGATGATCCGGATATCCAGATGTATCAGAAGATCAGGTTTAAACTGATCACTGCGTGGTTTAATGTAAGTTTAATATAAATTTTAAATATCTAAATTTGAAAAGCAATTAATTCAATGTCATTCAAAATAAATTAAATCAATTTTCTCGTTGTTACTGACTGAACTTTTTATTAATATTTTTAATGACTGTATCCTGAAGGTAGGTATGTCCTGCCTTCATTTGTAGGGTAGATACAGTCACTATCTTAAATACATAACTTTCTGAAGATCGATATTTCATTTATCCTTTAAAAGTGAACGATTTATGTTTCTATCTCGGATAAAATAAACCATTGACTACATTGAGTAGGTACAGTGTACGCTTGCTCAAAAAAATAAGCATTTTTTTTATTCGGAAAAAAATAGTTAAGTAGATACACTAAACAGGTACTGAGAAAAAAGAGACCTTCCATGTGTGAAGCTCATGCCGTTATCCACATCTTAAATACTACAAAATTATTATTGAACTATTTGCACACGAGTGAAAGGTAAAATCTTAAGAACATTTTAAATGAAAATAAAAAAACAAACACTATTTTTTTAAATAATAATAGAAAAAGAACAAATCAAAACAACAAAACATCTGAGTCACTAATTAATATAAACAATGCTATCAAAATAAATGCAAGCATGCATTATAATTACACTAGCTGCGCCCCGCGGTTTCACCCGCATAAGTTTCGATTCCGTAGAAATATCGAGATAAAAATTAGCCTATGTGTAAATCCAGGGTGTCAGCTACGTCCATACCAAATTTCATCAATATTGGTCCAGCCGTTTGAGCGTGAAGAAGTAACAAACAAACAAACACACACACAAACTCACTCACAAACTTTCGCCTTTAAATTATTATTAGTGTAATAAATTAAATTATAATTACTAACAACTACATTGTTATCCAAAAGTACAGTCACCGGCAAAGGCGTTGTTTTTCGATTAAATACGGACATAAATAACTGCCACTTTTGAAGTCGGCAAAACGCATTGGGCAGGTCACCGAGCCATATTCGGACCTATTGTGTGTTTATTATCTGTTTCATTCTCAATCGTGGCCTGATCCGGTGGATTCACGAGGCAGTTTCGAAAACTCGAGTGATTATTTTCGCAAACATTGCATAAGTGCTGGACTTGACCTTGCTTCATTTTAAACTGGTGTTACAAAAAACAATAAAGTGGAAAGGGAGAGTGGGGTATCGTAGTACTGAATAAAATAAAGTCGATTAACAACATCACCAATAATTAGAACTGGAAGCATTTTTATCCTTCTCAAAGGGCCGGTTTTTTGATCCGTAGTTAACTCAACCAATTGTTAAAAATAGTAGATAAATAATGGTTAAATTTTTGCAAAATGTGTTTTTGTACCATTGTTAGTGTATATAGTGGTTATTTTTAAACTAATAGTTAATTGACGATAAGCAATGATATTATATCATCACAACTAAAAATTGATCAAAAAACACAATTTGCAAAGTATTAAACATTATTTGCTATTTTTAACAATTGGTTAAGTTTAACTATGGATAAAAAACCGGCCTTAAGTGGCAGGCTAAGATAACAGACAGTGTTGCTTTCGCTTTTTTTTTATTTTTTTTTTATACGTTGCACTAGGAATTTCTCCTGTATCGTGGGTGCGTTTACAGACATATAAATTCACATACACAAGCAGCCACACCCGGAACAACTAAAAATATTGGATAACCTTCTAATACCAAATGAAATATTAAAATATAATATCTTAACTAAGGGCTAATTTTTCCATCGCCAGATAACTTTTATTCGAGGAATAAAATTGACGTTTGACAGTTTTGTATAAAATAACCATCAAAATTTCAAAATTATTCCTCGAATAAAGTTATCAGACGATTGAAAAAATCAGCCCTAAAACGATTAACAAACTAAAATATTATACCTATTCAAATATATATATACCTAACTGGTCAATGTCAGAGTCTCCAATTTGTGACAAACATAGCAGCTCAGCATTCTTTAAACTTCAGATTATAGAATAGAATATTTATTTGCCAGAAACATGGTGTTTACTTAAGTGTTCATAAAAGCACAGGCAGGCAGGGCAAGGGATCGTCCGAAAGGGTTACCGCTGCCCTGGAACAGAAAGGGCTAAGGAAGGAACACGGGTGGGTTTTAGTCAGTAAGAGTCTGACACTCCCTTCCACTCCACCCAGAGCGGGAGGGGTCATTTGATGATTTCCCATCCTCAAAAAAAAAAAAAGTGTTCATAAAATTGCATAGTGCATGCATAAATGGCTCACCGTTTTAACGGTATGCAAAATCAATTTACAATACAAAGAAGATGCGATACATACATCGGCGAAGGAATAAAATGAATTATCTAACCCAACTCGGTCAGCATGAGTCCACAATCATCTCAAAACACGTAGGTACCGATACCATGGCAGACTGGACGCTAACTGGATCTGCACTGATAATATAAATTACTGTATCCCCAAACCTTCGTAAAAACACGAATCAGGTTAATATTGCTACATAAAAGTTATACCAATCCCAATTTATTGTGAGAGATAACCAAAGCGATATCCCGGTGGACCAATAGCTTTCATAAAGTATATTTCTCACGGAGAATCATAAAATTATTTTTATTTTTCGCACTTTTCTGGAAATTATATAGAATACTAGCTGACCCCGCAAACGTTGTTTTGCCATATACATTATCTCTTGGATATATATATTTTTTTTGTATGAAAAATAGATGTTGGCCGATTCTCAGACCTACCCGAAATGCACACAAAATTTCATACAAATCGGTCCAGCCGTTTTGGAAGAGTTTGGTAACAAACATTGCGACACGAGAATTTTATATATTAGACTAGCTGACCCGGCAAACGTTGTTTTGCCATATAAATTATTTCTAGCTGCCCGGCGCTACTTCGTTCGCGTGGTGTCCTACCCCCTACCCTACTCCTACCCTACTCCTACACTACTCCTACCCTACTCCTACCCTATTCCTACACTACTCCTACCCTAGGGTGGACACCCCTTATCACTTAGGGGTTTGAAAAATAGATAGTGACCGATTCTCAGACTTACTGAATATGCATAAAAATTTCATAAGAATAGGTCAAGCCGTTTCGGAGGAGTATAGAAACGAACATTGTGACACGAGAATTTTATATATTAGAAGATTATAGTAACTAACTAAATTAACCTAACCTAACATCTTTTCTGAGCGCCCCCAAGGCGGAACACACCCTACTAATATTATAAACGTGAAAGTTTCTATGGATGGATGGATGGATGGATGGATGGATTTTTATACTCTTTCACGCAAAAACTACAATTTGGATTTGGATGAAATTTGGCACACAAATGGTTTATCACCAGGATTAACATATAGGATACTTTTTATCCCGATATTCCCACGGGATCGAAAGTTATGCGGGTAAAACCACCGGGCGCTGCTAGTACTAACATATATCTGGGGTCATAAATAGGATATAAAGCATAATCAGTCTATAATGTTTCCACTGCTGGGACACACGCTACTTCTCTGAGAGAGAGAGTGTGGGCCATAATCCACCTCGCGGGCCCCGTGCGGGTTGGTAAATGTCACATGTCTTCGAATTTTGGTTCTTGGACATACCAGTTTCCTCACGAGGTTTTCCTTCTACATTTTTGAGAGCAATGATGGTGAAATAATTAACAAAATGAACATTACCACCAGGCTACCACTGCTCTCCTATGTAATATGAGGAACATGTGTAATACTTCTGTATGACACAAATTCTTTTCACCCGCATCAGTTTCGATCCCGTGCAAATATCGGGATAAAAAGTATCCTATGTGTTAATCCTGGTTATAAACTATCTGTGTGCCAAATGGCATCCAAATCTGTTCAGTAGTTTTGGCGTGAAAGAGTAACAAACATACATCCATACAAACTGTCGCGTTTATAATATTAGTAGGATATGTCTTTACAAATTATTGATATTTGCTCACAACTTATTTATATTTTACATTGTCTTATATATATGACTCATAGATTATCATCATCCTAGGTTTATGGTAGTGTAGTAGTGGCAAGAGGCAGCAGCATTTTGATTGCAAATAATAATTAATAACATTTCTTAGTAAATATTTGACCGTGCATTTAACACGTCATTTTTAAAGGCCATTGTGTAGATTAAATAATGCAAACATAGCACCTGATCGTTAACCTTACTGACGCTATGAGTTGAACAAACAATAAAATTATGTTGCGTAGAATCATCTGCCTTTATAAAATCATCCAGGACAGCAATGTTGCAGCTGCCATCATTAATTGCATTACTGAGATCGTCATTGCAGGTTTTCTGACAGTAGCTAAGTATTACAGTTAGTTTCCTGCAGTCTCCTAGAAATTGTACAGTAATACCCTTCTTTAATTCTGTGAACTCTTAGTTAAAGTAACACTACACTAGTCTTAACATTTTATTTTAACTTTAAAATAAACTTATCGTGCAACAAAGTTGCAGGAACAAAAGCGATTATAGTAGCACTGTCGGGCTATTTGGAAACTCCCCACTTTCCTTTTGTCAAAGTTTTTAGAGATTTAAGCCTTCGACGTCCCCAACGTCACAGCAAATGACGTCAGAACAGGGCTTAATTTAATAACTTACGGAACAAAATGGCTTCTTTCCTTTGTAGAATTAGCAGGACGACAAGTGACCGGGAGGGAAAGTTTCGCTTTGTTATAGGTGTACACTATTATTATTTATTACTGAGGAGACCCTGGCAAAGAATTTAAGACTACGTTACAATAACTTTCGTATGCATTATAAGATTTACTCCCAATATCATATATACATCTGTTGCTGCCAAATGTGATGATACAGCTAATCGATTGATAACAGAGGAGTAATTACCGTAATTTTAAGAACGTTCACAGACTAATCTGTCTCAATATGTCAAAAATACATCTAATTTCCCTACATTTTTGACAAGTTTTTGACATTGATTGTCTGTGAGATGAGATCGCGACTAGATTTTGAACGTTTATAATTACGGGAATTGGCATTCTGATAATTACTGACCAGAGATTTGATCAGAATCTACGGGACATATGCGCATGTAATACAGTATCAACTCGTACGGGGTGGGGGGGGGGTATTGTGACTGTACTGGCGGCCTTGTACAGTCACCAAAAGAGATAAGTAGGTAACCAGGGCGTCGGATATAGTTGAAGTTTAGTAAGAAACAGACAACTATATCCGACGACACTGGTTACTTATCTCCTTTGGTGACCGTACATACATTTTAATGTCAATAAGGTAATAAATTGTGCATAAAAAAAACGAACGAATCACCAACCCAGGTATCGCTAAGTGATTACTGATTAGTCAAATTAACGATTATTGAAAAGCCTATGTTGATTTTAAACATCTTATAATGCGTAGTTTAAATAACCAAGTTGTGTCAGTAGGTTCCGGCCTATGTACGTAAGGATTGACCTTTAGTCTGTAGTTTGCTTAGGCTATGTACACACTGAGGCTTACACACACAGGTGGCTTACTATGTTCCCAAGAACCGATGAGACACCCAGTCCTATACCCCTTTATTCATAAACGTTGCTTAAATTTAAGTAGTGATTAGCGACTGTTTAACCATATATTTTTGACGTTTAAACATTATTTAACTTTAATCATCGTTTATAAATAAACCCCATTGATCTCAGGTTAACACGTAGCTGCTTGGCCAATTTCGAGAAATCTAGATGTATTTTGAAGGAATGACACCAAGACAGGGTGATTTTAGCGTAGAAGTTTTCGTCGGTCATCAAAACTAAAATCTGCTGTTTCATAGAAAAGTGACCTACGCGGTCGAAGTGTATGGAACAGCATTTTTTTTTTTTGTTATCCTACGAAAATTTTTAACGCAGTCGACCTGAATCGTGTGTACTGACTCCATGATAATAGGTTTCGTATCGATATCCCTGCCACAGTATCAGACCACATTTGGGCAATCTCAGTGGACTAACCTTCGGCACGGGAGATATTATAGTGCATAAGTGTATACGCAGACACAGGTGCACTGTCTTTTTCCTCATAGTACGATGGTACTACAATCTGACATGACCGGAGAGAGATCAGGCGCAAGACCAACTGCTTAACGTGCTTTCCGAGCCACGAGGTTTCACACCGTCAATTTCGAAACTCCGAGCTGTTATGAAGAAATTCCTAATGGAAAAACCTTATAACCCTTTGCCAGATCTGGGAATGAAGTCCACGAGACCTTCGGGGCAGTTAATTAAAATGCAATAATGTATGTAGGGTGTAGGTACTGTAAAACGTATATAGTTCTTTGCAGCGCACTAACTCCTATAATACAAGCTTGACTTAGAGTAGGAGTTAGAGATTTCCATAATTCTATGTGACAGCGTACAACCTCTAAACTAAGATTTAAGATTTTATTAGATTAAGAAATTGTTGTACCTGTCTGATGAAATAAATATTTTATTATTATTATTTAAAGAGCTCAAGTGCATAATAAATGATTAAATTAAATATTAAATTTGAAAATAATACGTTTCTCCCATATGTAGCCACCTAAACGAGAACCACGAGACCAAAGAAAAGTTTTGTAAACAGAATGATTTGCATTTTGACAGGTCGTGATGTTCTCAAAAGATTAAATTGACAAACAGCTTTTTGCCATTGTATATGAAACAATTTGCAAGTCTTAAACAGATATTTACCGTAATTATTATCTACCTTAAACTTAGACTTTGCAGAAGCAAACACGCGAAACCATTATTATGACATTATTTTTTTGTGAATTGAAACTTATACGGATGGGCGTCATAATTTATGCTCGGTGATGTCAGATTTAATATTCACGTGCACTGATTGCAACATTGTTACCAATTTATCTGGTCGACGAAATGTAAAAGAATTCAAAATAATTATATTATGCCAGTACTGCAAATGATAAATTTATTTGTTTGTAAAA
Source organism: Apamea crenata (assembly GCA_949629185.1). Classification (NCBI taxonomy): domain Eukaryota; kingdom Metazoa; phylum Arthropoda; class Insecta; order Lepidoptera; family Noctuidae; genus Apamea; species Apamea crenata. The sequence goes on along the minus strand of OX451360.1, from coordinate 7,946,118 downwards.
ACACCCGATTATTGTCGCCTACCTAATAATGTTGTAAGACGAAGAAGACTAGTCTCCACGACACAGGGAATCCTAGTGTGAAGGCTAGTGCTATTCAAATATTGTAATGTTTTTTTTCTGAACAAACGGTTTTTATTTTTTTTTAGTTACTATTAAATATTTGCTCAGTTATGTTAGTGAATGTCTAAACAAATTCATTCCTTGTTTTAATTGAATTACAAACAATGTCAACTCAAGTCAACTGATTGGTATTCTGGAAGAGATATCTTTAGAAATAAGCATCGCCTTGTACGTATTTTTATGTATCTAGTTAACCTTTTATGTACACACATATATAAACAGACAAGAAAAAAACGTCATATAAATAGGAACCTACAAATGTATAGAAAAAAGCGAATACGTATTTGTCTGTTTATTTATATGTACATAAACGGATATAAAAATTGGCAAACAATTTACCAGTTAAAATAAAGAAATCTCATAAATATTTCAGCATGACAAACGCTAACCCGGAGGTGGTATCAGGCACATCACTATTCTTCAGGATCCCGCAGATTAAAATCCCATTAAAACCCGTCCGGTATTGTTTACGTGACGTGCGTGCAAATCAACGAAAAAATATTACTTCGTTCATCCGTTCCATTTTACGATGAAACATTCTCGCCAAAGTTTTCTATGTAACACAAGAACACAAGCCACACCTGTTATGATATAAGAAAACCTTCGAATTTCACAAACAAGGTAATATGTTTAACTTTCCCAAAATTAATTAGAATTTGTTTTGTTTCAGCTCTTCACATTGGTGTATTTCCCGATATGCTTCTACTGCGATTGGAAGGAGCTGAGAGGGGAAAATGGGAGCACTCACGTGAAACTTCTCAATCAAGTTAGATACTTGTGCTTCACAAGCATCCTACTGCCGACCACTGCAGTAAGTTTCAACATAGAAATTGCCACTAAGCGGTTCGGTAAACATAATATTTTCTTAATAGATGACCGTTATAAGTACAGACGTAGGTACTCACAACAACTATTCTCATTTTTTAAATAAATTGTAACACAGCGATGCTGGTTTTTCTGGGCATGGTGTCGGGTCATTTGGTAAGCTTGGATCCATTTTCTAAAAAGGTTTTTTTTTTGTATCGTTCAATTTCGTAAAAACTACAAACTAGCATGGCAACATACGGGTCGGGTAGGGTGCGGAAATATCGAGGAAAAAGAAATCCCGAGTCGCTTTTTAAACGTATACTTAATTGAAAATCACTTGGCCAAGCATTTACTTTTGTAATCTTCTTTTTTAAGTGGTTACCCAAAGAGACTATCTAAAATATCCTTTTCTGTGTAAATAAGCAACCTTTTCTGATCACTTACTGATAAAAAACAATACCCTTTGACTTTACTATATAATTAAATAAACTTATTTTCAATTACCCGTATGGCAGCATGGAAACAAAAGATCAATAAAGTTAGCAGTACCTCTGTTCATTACTTTGTTGTAATAATAATACTTAAGTAATGTAATCACTCACGCAGATATAATTTAATCAGGCTCCTGTACTTGGCTTGCCTCAAAAGGGAATGAACACAATATGTTAATTGTGGTAGGTACAAGACGGTGTGTTTAAATGTTTTAATAATTTTTTGATGTGACATTAACTTACATAAAACCTGTATTATATAAATTTTAGGCCTAGCGTCCTCGTAACCCAACCGTCTGGAACCCAACTAGAAATAAGTAAAAATGAAATTGGGTTCTAAAACATTTCTCATGTAGGTATGTTAAGATACGTTCAAAATGAATAATTTACTGTTGTGAAAAAAAAAATAATATGATTTAAAAAAATACGGATGACATGCCAAAAGCAATTCAGATTTTATTAAAAATATGTCTGTCTTCCTGGTTCCGGCAGAAATCTTTTCACTTACAGGTAACTTTTTCAAGACCAGTGTTGGCCATGAAAAGAAGAACAAAACAAATTTTTCGTAAAACCCTTTTCCGATGAATCTTATAATCGAATAACAAATCAAGCGTTAATTGAAAATAAAATGGACGTCGTATTATAAGTAATATATAAAAGTAAAAATATGCCTTCTTATAGTATTTGGCCTTATAGCTGTCAAAAATGTGGAAGATTTTAAAAGATGTCATCAGATTGCAATTACTTCACAATGCCACATCCTTGGCTTGTTTGGAAGTGACCCGAAAAACGTGTAATTAACTATGAAGATGCAGAATCGAGTAAAAATAATATATGTAATTATCGACTTTAAAATTGTACTGTCATTGTTGGTGACTGTACTTCTTTGGGTAGGTAAATGCACCTTTTGTTAATTCAATCTGAAACCTTCATGCATGGATGCTTAGGTATGCTTAGTTTCAACTAGACTATAACAAAATAATTCCACTTTCATTGCCAAATACGTAGACGAACATGTATAGTCAGCATAACTACGAGTAACAGGCAGTTAGTGTGTCAGTCTAACTGAACGGACAGCTGTGCTGCTGGGGAATTTGTTGCACCACGTCTCTTCTTCCCAGCTGAAGTACTGGGAAGTTGTGAAGGGCGGGCATTTTAAGGGAATGTCTTATATGTAATTTTGACATTAAAAAAATGCTGATTGTCATCATCAGCATCAGCCTATGTCCAGCAGTTGACCGCTGTACAACTGCTGGACATAGGCCACTCCTATTGCACCCCATTCAACTCGATTTTTGGCAACTCTCATCCAGCTCCTACCAGCCATCCTGCGAAGATTTATTGTCAGCCTAGTTTGAATAAATGACTTTTGTGCTGGATCAGAAAATAATAATAATAATAATCACACATGGTCAATGATTATTATCTATGATGGTTGTTCAACGATATTATAAGTAAAAAGAGGTAAACACGTTCCGCAAGTGGTACGTCAAAACTTCGCAAACTAGCCTAGAAACTGTAGCGTTATCTTTGCGGTTAAAACCTTCTTTTCTAAATACCTATGTCTGGCCACTAATCTTTTTAAACAGATTTCGAATTTTGACATGACAAGCAAAAATATTTAATGAATAAAAAAAATCCTGAGTTGCGGAATAATCGAAAATCATAACAGTCTCACAATTTATCGGTTTTAATATTAATGGAATCCTAGTACACATTATATTTCCTGGTATAAGATTTCTTAGAATCCGGTGTAGAACCAGTTACAAAGGGCTGCTTCTGGATTCTTTTTTCGGATACCGGATTATCTATCAGGCTTTCGAGTCTATTGTGGCACTATTGACGACACGGTTGGCGCAGTGGTTAAGCGATTGACTGCTGCGCTGCGTGTCGCGGGTTCGATTCCCGCACGGAACAAATATTTGTATGACCTACATGTATTTGTTCCGAGTCTGGGTGTTTTTCTATCTATAATATGTATGTATTTACAAAAAAAAATTTGTATATAAGTAGTTTATCAGCCATCTTGTTACCATAACACAAGCATTAGGTTGCTTAGCTTGAGACAAATGGTGCTGTGTGAAATGTCCAGGGATATTATTATTATTATTACTATCGCCAGGCAAACAGCATCTATGTATTCCGAGACGCCGCATCTCCTTTATGTTCCACGACGCTTAATCCTCGCATCACCAGCGGTTCCATTGAAGTTTGCTGAACTTTGAGGCTACTTTCGCCAGAGTCCAGGAAACTATAATATCTTTACCTAATATTATTATTAACACTTAAGTGCTTAGACCCTTTTTTAATCGGGACAATTCAGGAAATCTATTTTAGATTGTATTCTTTTTAAAATCTGTGTAAATTAGTGGTTGGCTTCACCAGCGTTATAAAAAAATACCATCCAAGATACTCGATTATTGATATTCTCTACTGTTTTCTCATGTTCCCATTACATTTTATATTTTACCTGTTCCGCAACTGTTTTATAATATTAGACGCAACTGTTTTATAATATTAGAGGATCCATTTTTATTAAAAAAAATGTTTGTGTTTTACGTAGCGAAACTCCGCTACGTAAAACGCAACAGGACTAAACTAATATTTTATCTTCTGTCCTTTTCTTAATGAAATAGAAAGAAAAAGATGCACTGAACTTAAATTTAGTTTAGTCTGTGAATCGGCGCCATTGTATCGGTTTTGAAGCTCGAATGTCGGGTAGGTAACTTCATTTCGGTTGATAGCGATGTATGGAATAAGGAAACGGTTACAATAAAAACATACCGTGCTGACCTCAAAATAATTAGAGTAAGGGCAGAAGGACGATAAAAATGCGATTATTAAATATCAACAAAAAAAAAATGTATTGAGAAAAAAATGGGGTACAGACGCCAGCACATCAAGCGACTACAATCTGTCAAATTTCTTTAATAGATTTTCAACTTTATCGCTAAAGAATTAAGGTTCAAGATTGATTGGGAAAATTTGACGGTTTCGGGTAGCTTAACCTGCTGTACAACAATTTCGGTGAGTTGACGAAGTAATAAAAACCGGCCTGCCTTAAAGGAGATATAATTTGACTCGGTTTCTGTAAGTCTAACCTTGTATTTATTCACGTTAAGTCATCTCATTTCGCAATGAGGAAAATAGTACGTTTACCTTACTTTTTATGTCTTTCTTAAGAATTTTTCCTAATCATCTTTCAAGGTTTTAATGATTCCAAGCGGGCGATTATGATTCGAGTTTACAACATCTTTAAACCACATGTTAACAAAAGGGAAGGAAATAAAGGGTGTGTTATGCAAGAGTATAGCCCTTATTTTGTTTTAATTAGGTTATGAGAACAGGAATTATTTATCCCGTGAATATGTAATTTAATAGAACGTAAAACTTCCGCATTTGAAACAACAGTATCTCTTTACTTATATAATATATTTTTTACCTTTGTTTTTGTTTGTATGTTTGTTTAAACACGCTAATCTCTGGAACTACCAGTCATCACCATCAGCCTATGGCAGTCCACTGCTGGACATAGGCCTCTCCTATTGCACGCCATTCAACTCGATTTTCGGCAACTCTCATCCAGCTGCTACCAGCCATCCTGCGAAGATCGTCGCTCCACCTAGCCTGAGGGCGTCCCACCTTATGTTTACCGATTCGCGGTCTCGACTTAAGAATACGTCTACCTTAACGGTCATCCGTTCTACGGCTAATATGGCCGGCCCATTGCCACTTCAGCTTGCTTATTCTGTGAGCTATATCGACAACTTTGGTTCTCGGCCGGATCACCTCGTTGCGGATTCGATCCCTCAGAGAGACTCCAAGCGTGGCTCGTTCCTTGGCTCGCTGAGCTACCTTGAATTTATGGACTAGCCGTACCATGAGTGTCCACGTTTCAGCTCCGTAAGTCAGGCAGGACGCACTGATTGAAGACCTTACTCTTAGAAGATTTGTAAAAATATGATTGCATTTGCCCATTTTTATATGTATACAACGTGTTTTTTTTTTATATCCCATAACTCTATCATTATGAACAACTTTTACTACGGGACCAAACCTGAAATCGCGAAACAATAATCTGGTGTTCTCTACATTTTGACGAGTTATACGAACATAAAAGTAGGGAACAGCAGTTTTTTTTTTCGCGCTTTCAGGTTTGGTCTCATAGTAAAAGTTGTTCATAATGATGAGTACAAGGAGGTTATGGGATATAGTGAGGAGCCGAGAAAAAATAGAAGAATTGGAAAGAATGTTAAGAGAAAACGAAGTAATAAATAGCGGCGATGCGATGCGACAGTGTGGGTAGCCAGTATAACATAAAATATAACATACAACATTTTTAATCATCTTAGTAATTGGGGTGTGGATTTGTTCCAAGTAAATAGGCTCTCTTCCTATTACAATGAACTTACAAAAAAAAAGTTAAATGTAAATGTATAATGTGTTGTATGTGTAAAATGTAGACCTCTGCCTACTCCGTTTTCAAATACTGGCGAGATATTATTATGTTAACTAATCACGAAATTCATTTGTTTACAGTTCGGTGACATCCTGTTCTGGAGAGTATGGAATACTCATCGAGAGCTGATCGCACCGCCTAGCATCCACAAGGTGGTCCCATTCTGGTCCCAACACTGCATGCACACAGTCTCCTTAGTTGTGGTGCTCATGGACCTCGTACTCGTCCGGAGGAAGAGACCCAAGAGTAATGTGCTGCATATTGGGATACTGTCGTGCTTCCTCGTCGCGTATACAGTTGTGTAAGTATTTTATTATTTATTAAAACTTTATGCACAAGTAAAACAATACAGTACAAATGCGGACTTAATACCTGAGGTATTTTCTACCACTAAGCCTTAGGGTTATGCAGACACAAACCATGGCAGATGAAACATGAGGGATAGATAACTCGAAAAATAATGAATACTAATACATAGATACATACATTTAGGGGCTGATTTTTACAATGCCAGATCATTTTTGATACCGTGGAACAATTTTGAATTTTTGACAGTTCTTCTGTACAAAATACGTCATACGTCAATTTTATTCCACGAATAACAATTATGTGTCGATTGAAAAATCAGCCCTAAATAGAAAAAAACCTTGTCAGGAGAAGTAGCGATACGTTAGAGGAGAAAACGAATTCAGCAAATCAGCGCTAGGACGATTCTACGAACTCCTTATGTTTTACGAGTCGTCACTTCAATATTTAATTAAAATCAGAATGATATACAGGGTGGCAGGGAAACGCTTCCGAAAACGAAGACAGGTGATAGGGCTACTGATTCTCGATACGATACCATAAAAAAATGAGAAAAAAAAATGAACAATTTTACCTATTTTTTTTAGCATTTTTCGTACACTATGCTGTGAGAACAGTTAAATTAAACCATTATTTGCTATTAAACACATTTTTTTTCTGTACAACTCTAACAAGCAATGTATTCGTAAATAAATATCATCTGACGCTTGCGCGTGACCTCAAGTTCAAAGTGCGCGCGCGCTCGCCAACAGCTGTGCGGCTGACGACCCCAAGTCCACGTGACGCGCGAAAATAATCAATTTCAGGCGAAAGGTTAGTGGTATCCGTTTGCATAAAGGTTGTATATAATCTACGTTCTGGCTTCGGAAGCGTTCTCCTGACACCCTGTAGAAGGTGTAATTAAAATAACTGAAAGCCTCTTATACTTATAAGATATACAACGTGTTTTTTTTGATATCCCATAACTCTAGGGGGTCATTGTACTCACAGTTATGAACCACGTTTACTGTGGGAAAAAACCTGAAATCGCAAAAAGAATCAGCTGGTCCATACGAAGAAGGGTTAGGTAGAAACCGCAGAGGTGACGTACACCACCAAACCCTTCAGAAAAACAGGCGTGTCGTTGTGTGTCTATTCTATTCCTAGCTAACACGGAGCTAAAACCTGCATTCCTACTCACGTCTTTTCCCAACTACGTAAGTGTCTGTCGGCTTTCAATCTCGCCAGATGCTACCAAATATAAGTATTTTACACGCAGTGGCTGCCAGCTGACTTTCGCAACCCAATTACTGAACTCTGAAACATCGGGACACATCCAGAATATTTTGATGCAATTATACAGTGCAGCTGTGCATTCTGCGGAAAATTCTTTACTTTTTTTTAACGAAATTATAGACCACACTTGTTTATGTTGCATTTTTGTTTATTCAGAAAATGTTAATTATATTTTTAAGGCTAAGCTGCCACTTCAAAGTATGGAATCGCCTTACGACGTAAATTGACGTATTTTTAGTCGCCATGTTTTTAATCACGTCTAAACTGTCGCCGATTCCCTTGTTCACAAACTAAACTAAATTTAAGTTCAGTGCATCTTTTTCTTTCTATTTCATTAAGAAAAGAACAGAAGATAAATGTAGTTTAGTCCTGTCAAATTTAGATACTCCATAGCAACTTTAGACGTGATTGGAAACATAGCGACTAAAAATACGTCAATTTACGTCAGGCGCTGGCTAATTTGACAGGACTAAACTAATATTTATCTTCAGTCCTTTTCTTAATGAAATAAGAAGAAAAAGACGCACTGAACTTAAATTTACTTTAGTTTGTGAACAAGGGAATCGGCGCCATTTACTAGGATTTTATAGTTTATTTGCTCGTGTTTGGTGGTGTCTATTTTTCATTAGGTCTGTGCCTTCGAAACTTTCTTCATTTATATTAAATGCAACACACAAACCAACGAAAAAAACACACGCCCATGGCGCACACTCCACACGGCATAGTCGGCCTCTAAAGGTAACCTAAAAAAGAAAAACGTTCTGAAGTATCTAATAACAAACCGTGTGCCCGTTGGGATTTCCCATCGGCAAAAATGACGAACTTCCAAACAAACTTTCATCCCCTATATAACTCCTTTACGGAATGAATTTCCAAAAATCCTCCCTTAGTGCTCATTTTGAGTTCCTTATATAAGAAACTCTTGTGCATAATTTCACGTTTCTACACCCAGCAGTTTATGGTATGCGTTGTCTGTCATTAAGTACAGAAGATCGTTGATATTCATTTGTTTTTCCTTGTCTTCAGGTGCGTGCAAAGTGTCCTGAAAGGCGAGTACATCTATCCAGGCCTCAAGCTGTTCACAGGGATCAAGTTTCCAGTACTAGTAACATACGTTTTCGTCGAAAACTTTTTCTACTATACAAGCCAATGGCTTATCGTCGACATGGTATGGGGCCCAGGGCGTTTGAAGAAAGTCGTATAAAAATAGATTAATATTTCAATGATAAGTTAGTACAACCGCTATGTGGTAAAGGATATTTTTTTACTAATATATGAGGTATTTTTAATTTATTCATATAATATTGTACATGGTTAGCGAATGAAGATGATTGAACGGGCGTTGGCTCGGTTGAATACTTTTATTCAACTGCTAGCCTTTTCCCAACTATGTTGGGATCGGCTTCCAGTCTAACCGGATGCAGCTGAAAACCGGTATTTTACATGAAGCGACTGCCTGTTACTTTGCAATACCCCCTGGTAAGACTGGTTGTCAGACTTTCGGGCTCCTAACTACCCGTAATGAATGTCAAAGATCCACGAATGACAGCCGGGACCAACGGCTTAACGTGCTTTCCGAGACACGGACTTTCCGAGGCACGGAATCGGTTGAATACTTTTATTATACCTAATAATGTAAAACAAAGCACATCAAAACTAAAAGGTGCAATGTCTAAATAATCAACTTGATTGTTGAATTCGCATGAATTGCGTAACAAAAGTAGCATTGGTTTTCATTTTGACAGATCAACAACATTCATTGAGTTATTTACGATGACGATCAGGCCTTTTTTTTTAACATAATAAGCAATGGATTAGCAATATCGTTCAAAATGATTCAGATTGCAATTGAATGTGTGTTACGCAATTAGGGTCGGAATTGGGAACTGAAGCTGATTAATGTCAGTAAGCGTAGGTCTGCTTTTAAGAGCCTACAAAGGGGGCTAATTGAGAGTAATATTTCACGGCGGTGCCATTCGCTATATTTTCTTTAATTTTATAAAATTGTAAAGCTTAAAAATAAGTAGCATGTTAATTATAAAATTAATAATATTCCAGTGATCTTTTAATAATTTATGGTAAAAGCACAAAGTGCTTTTTTATTTATTTTATAAGCCCAATGTGTCATTTCAAATATACGAACTACTATATTATGTGATAGTGTAGTAAGAAGGTGTTGTAGTTTGTTTAATTAAACCGAATTTGAGTATTAATTATTGTTTTATTTAGGAGAAAATCATTACTACTGTGATGAAGCAGACAGGTACCATCCTAAAAAAAAACATAATTTATTCTCTGAACTCTGAAATTAAATAATTGTGCTCTTGTAGCTTTCAATCCAGATTTCTTCTGTAAAAAAATTGTTTGCATGTTTTCAGTGAAGGGAAATAAATTACTAAAAACCAACAACTAAAAAGATAAGCTGCCATCTTGGATTTTAGGTGACCTCATATCTAACCTAAAACCCGCGGAACAAAATGACTGTCAAAGACGAGTAGTTTAGGAGTTATGGGGGAACAGATGTACGTATATACATACCCTGTTAAAATCAAAACCCTCCTTTGGGTTTGCCATAGTTGGGTAAAAAGTAAAGTCCTAAAGGTCTGAATTGTTGCTAACCTAATACATATTATATCAAGCATCGAAATACGTTACAGTATTGTATATCATGACAATTACTTATGGCCCAATTATGCCTGTAGTTTATTCAACAACTAAAGCGATAATCCTGGGATAACTTAATAAATCCCTTGGTTAACGAATTAATTCTGGTTTTACTACAATGGGCTTATTTACGAAATACGTAAATTTGATACACGCAAGTGGGTCTTATTAGATGGAAATGTTTTGGTCGAAAGTAAGTTAATTCTTCTTTGAGTTAACGGCCGCTCATGGTTTGAGTGATGCGACTTGCGTCGAACGACACGCGTGCGCGTCATCGGTCACCGTCCATCACTCCGCAAGTCGCGTCTCGATGACTTGAGGCGTGCTCTAGGCGGGTATCACATATCCGCCGTGAAATAGCAGCGAAACCACAGAAGTTCCACCATGACTTGTCCGTTGTACGACAAGCAAGGCTGCCTGTTCTAACGCACAGATTTGATTGATCTCTTTTCGCCGTGATTTACACCTCGGTGCTCAGTCCGCTATTTAGTTGCTGTGCCGCGTTTGTTTTGCACCTATGTGTGGCAGTCGACAAGTTTATAAGCTTCATTTTTTTGTAAAATGGATGTTTATGTTATGGAAAAAATAATCTAGGAGGTCCAAGGTAGACCTATACACTGTATTTAATAAGACGAAAGCGACGACATTTCGCTCCGATTGCTACAATTCAAGTGACTCTCATGATGTTCCGTTCTCGAATCACGACATAATGTAGTAATGTTTCTATACGGAATTCGTTTAGCGATTTGCCACAATTATTTTCGCGGCGGAGGTGTGCTTAGGCCCTAAGTCACTTCTTTCCTTTGTTTTCTCAGTAGGTGTCGCAAAACCCGCGGTGCTTGCTCGTCGCCATGGTAAAGGCGTGGACTGTAGATATTATAAGTGCCCACGTCGGTACACACGAAAGTATATCGTTTGCTCTTCGATCCAGGTGATTATAAGCGTAAGAGCCGAGCTCGGTGTTGAGTTCAATCCCCGAGCCGGGCAAAGTGTTATTGAGTTTTAGTAGTCTAGATTTATGTCCGATTAGTAGTAATGGCTATACTCCTATACATGGGACTTAAAGAAATGTGCACTACCTCTTCCTGTCCTTGATGTTATGTTATGCTCTTACTGCCATCATCTGCCGAACCTTTTCCCAACTATGTTGAGGTCGGCTTCCAGTCTATCCGGATGCATCTGAATACCGGTAATTGACATGGAGTGACTGCCTATCTGACCTCCAAAACCCAGTTACTGGGTAATACCTCTTGGCAAGACTGGTTGTCAGATTTTTGGGCTTCTGACAACCTGTAACAACTGGCAAAGATCCACGAATGGCAGCCGGGCTTAACGTGCTTTTCAAGGCACGGAGGGGTCTTGGTATCTAAAGATGGTCCCCCATTCACAGACAACCTCGGCAAGCGTAGCTTAACCTGATGGATCGGCCTGTGCGGCTGTTATTATTTAGCCAACAGTCTTATTTTATTGGGCTACAATAGGGGCCCCTATTGTAGCCCAATAAAATAAGACTGTTTATATTTAGCAGGTCCTAATTTAATGAAGCTATTTCATTAACATGTGATCTCCCAGATTAATATCCAATTACAATCGGAATACACATTTTAATTGTTACCAATTAGTGCTATGTCGAAACAATTTGGAATATCGTGGTAACATTTTGGAAATTTTAACGCATCTGTTAGTTAAGCCTTGGCTTAATCATAGCAAATGTCGATTGGATTAATTGGTGGTGCAGATAATTAATTAGTTATATTCACTCGGTTGGACCACAGTGATGGCCCAGTGGTAGTCCTCGACGGGTTGTAGGTCGTTAGTTCGAACCCAGAATTATTTCATCACCAGTGCTCTCAAAACCGTGAAGGAATACATCGTGAAGAAACCGGCATGTCCGAGAATAAAAATCGAAGACGTGTGACATGTACCAACCCGCACTGGGCCCGCGAAGTGGATAAGGGCCACTCCCTCTCACAGAGAGGACGCCTGTGTTCCAGCAGTGGGAATTTTATAGGCTGGTTATAATTATGGCTTGGTTGCGCATCTAATCGGTTTTTTATTTTTAACATCAAGTGTTTTGTCTATACTAGTATAGACAAAACACTTGATATTATGAAGAGGTAAAATTTGTGAGTATGTAGGTATACCTATGGTTTTCTTTGGAATTACTATTTCGATTCCGAAAATAAGTTTACTAATGGAGAGGCTACAGTATTGCTCAAATAAGTCACAGGATGAATTACAAGTTATAAAAAAAAAACACGCACGAAGTCGCGGGTGAAGCTAGTATTAAACTAAACAAATGTAGGATTTTTAATGATTGTTTTCTTTAACCCAGATAGACCAGCGGGGTAATTGCGCAACACGCTATCAATGGTTTCCATTTCGACAGTTCAACAACATTCATTTCGTTATTTACGTTGCCAAGCAAACAAATGTTTCGAACATGTGAAGCAATGGATTAGAAATATCCTTCAAAATAATTCAGATTATGATTTAGTGTGTTACATAATTAGATTAGATAGGTTTTTGAATCAACAATATTTTTTGCGTCCATTACTTTGCTCTTTGGATTAAGGAACCTACTCTAGATTATGTTGAAATACTGATAAAACGTTATAAAAAAATATATTATGTTCGTTTTCTCAGGAAAAACGACTATCGTAGTCAAAGCGTTACCTAGAAGACGGAAATTAAACTAAGTTTTCTACGGCACTAGTTTTACTTAGACAAGATGTCACATAAAAGAGATTCTATTTAGCTCCTTTTGTACACACAGGGTTTTCATTTCGGTTTTCTTTTTTTTTTTTTAACTACCCTTTATTAGGCGTGTGTAGGCATGGTCCTCAGTGTTGTATGGATTACTATGGAAGCTTGTTGGCGAACACGTTTTTTCTACGACGCAGTTTATTCGCTGTGTGTAGGCACGGTTCGTCAGTGTGGTATAGATCACTATGGAAGCTTGTTGACGGACACGTTTTTTCTACGGCGCGGTTATACGCCGTACCGTAAAGAAATCGTGCCGTGTACAAAGGGCCTTCATGTGGGAAACATTAAGGCCCTTAACGCGGCACGATTTCTTTTCGGTACGATTACTTTAGGATGCCTACTGTTTTCTCAAGAAAAAATAATCACTAAGAGATTGTTTGGATTCAATTTAGAGTCTGGCCAGATAAAATATTTACCTACCTACATAATTAAGGGCTTTTTTTTCAATCATTCTGATAACTTTATTCGACGACCAGTTTTGAAATTTTGACAGTTATTTCATATAAGAACTGTCGAACGTCAATTTTATTCCTCGAATAAAAATTATCTGGCGATGGAACAATCAGCCCTAAGCTACCTAACTTTCAGAATAAATGAGGTGTTTTTCCAGTTACTAAAAACCGTTAGCATCCTGTTTTTGGAAACCTCCCGTAGGTTTCCAAAAAAATGTTCAAAAGAATAATTTTGTTGATAATTAAAAATTGCGTCTAAATGGTTCAATAGAAATAAATGCTTAGAGTTTGAGTCGTTGAAAATAGATTTAATATCAACTTGTAAATTGCAATAATTCACATTTAAATTGGAACCAATTAGTTCTATGTCCCAACAAAACGTCATAATTAAGATATTGGAAATTGAACGCATGTGTCGGTTGAACTTTGGCTTTAAATTACAAAAGAGAGCACCCAAAAACCGCTCACCGTTCAGCACTTTCTGAAAGCGATGAAGGAGACTTTATCTAAAGTGGAAAGACGAAGTGCCTCAAGAAACTTCCCAATAACACGACTACACAATTCTCTCGGTTTTTGATACATAAACTAGAGATATCTATTTATATCTACAGCGTGTATCAGCAAGGTATCGTATTCAAATGATATATAAGCCGTAAGTCTGACCACCAGTCTTACCAAGTGGTATCGTATTACCCAGTAACTGGGTTGTGCAGGTCAGATAGGCAGTCGCTCCATGCAAAATACTGGTAGTCAGCTGCATCCGTTTAGACTGGAAGCCGACCCCAACATAGTTGGGAAAAGGCTAGGCAGATGATGATGATGATTCAAATGCTATGTAAATGTCCGGAACAAAATGTCATGTTTGGAGTACACAATAATATGTTTATTTGCAGTGACTAAGCTTTTATTATAAGTAGATAATAGGTAGTTTGCATCTAAGCACGTGTTATAAGCAAGTCGTATCATTGACAAAGAAAAACAATAAAAAACTTATTGCTTCATCATTTTTAATGTGAATTTCAAAACACGTGCATAAAATAGCAGAACAGTGGTGGCCCAGTAGGGTCAGCCCCCACTTACGAGTCGTGAGTTCGAATTCAGGCAGGCATTTTACTTTGTGTATTTAATTTCATTACCACTACTCTAAAAACGGTGAAGGAAACCATCGTGAGGAAACCGGTTTGTCCTAGAACCAAAAAAAGCGTGCATGCGCGCGCAACTCACGCACGCATTTTTTGGTTCTAGGACAAACCGGTTTCCTTACGTTGTTTCGTGTGTATAAATATGATTGATTATGGTTCACTCCATTTCACAGAGCCCCAACAGTAGGGACATTATAGGCGGACAATGCTATGCATAAAATAGGGATAATCAACTTAGGGCTGATTTTTCCAACCCCAGATAACTTTCTCGGAGGAATAATTTTGAATTTTTGACAGTTCTTCCATACAAAAACTGTCAGACGTCAATTTTATTCCACGAATAAAAATTATCGGTCGATGGAAAAATAAGCCCGTAAAAATAACTACCTATATAAAGTGTGTAAGTCAACTTTGTAACTAAGTGCGATTAATTATTATGATACACATAGTAGCTTTCGGTCGCCTTCCGAGAAAAGTAATCGAGCAAGCAAAAGGGAACGGCAGTGGTTTCGTGGAAAACTCATACATTTATTGCAATTTTCTTTGATGAAAAGCAACCCACGCTAGTAAACTTACTATATTTAATAAGGTGCATTGTGGCTGCGAAAGTTTGTATGGATGGATGGATGTTTGTTACTCTTTCGTGCAAAAACTACTGAACGGATTTTGATGAAACTTTACAGTAATATAGCTTATACACTAGAATAACACATTGGATACTTTTTATGCCGATATTCCCACGGGATCGACACTTATGCGGATGAAACCGCGGGGCGCTGCTACTACTATATAAAAATGGATCTCGTACAGTATCCATTGGGGTTTATAAAGGGACGAACGCACACATTAATGACAGGGCTGACGTAGTACAAACCTGAATATTTTCTAAAACTCTGAGTCAGTGAAATTAAATAATATCAAATTTGCAAACTACGACAATTGCCATGCTAAAGCCAATATGTTGCTATTGGTACCAAATTATTGTATTGTCATTGGTCCTTGATACGTGTGCAAATTTTCAAGTTAATCGGACGTCTTATAGTTGGTGAAAATTACGTTGAAAGATTCCGTTACATAGATATACAGGTATTTAAAGGTCAAGCTAATAAAAGCTTGTTAAAAAGTACTCACAATATAGCTTTAACTTTATAATTATTTTATTTTTCCATTTTTTTGGTCATTCCTATCTAATGGGACCATCAATCTCTCTCTTCACGTCAGAAATCGGTTATGTAATGTTCCTGGCCGTGCAAGTCAACAGGGTAAAAGGTGGGATTCGTCACCACGGACAAACATACATTTTGTACCTCTGACTACCGGAGTGACCCTGTTTCTTGACTTATTATACTAACGCAGGAAGATCAATCGCTGATATTTCTTCAAGTTTATATTATTTTAGAAACATAGAGAAATCTAAACTTCTAAAGTAAAGAGAAAATTGTTTTTTATTAATTGTAAGAGATAAGGCGTATTGATCCATTTTTCAAAAAATATTTCACTGAAAGAAATCTTAATTATTTCCGAGTGCCATAGGATGTTTTATGTTATATTTGGCTTCCACTTGTCGCGAGTAGAAGCTAGTTAATGATATGCTCAAGCAACATTGATAAACCCTTAGCTTTTATGAACATAATAAACCATTTAATAGTTAAAACTATCAAATTGTTTATTAGGTTCATTAGAGCTAGTTAGCTGGGTTCATAAACAATTTAATTGTTAAACGTTCAGGTTAATGCTTACTAAAATAGCATTTTGATCATTAAGAATATTCAACTTAGCCTTAGTTGAAATGTCATGATCATAACAAACAATGGCATTTCGTAGGATAAATTTGTGTAATTAATTGGTTATGCCCTATTGAGATAGGACTTATTAACTCTGTTAGAATTGATTCCCTTTTCGTATTCCTGGATAAATCGTAGGTAAGTTCCTTAGAATCTAGCTACACCCCTTTTCGGCGCATGTCTTTCTGTTATCCAGAACAGGTAAACCAGACAAGATTTGCGCCTCGGTAATCTTCGTGTTTCCGAATTCTTACGAACGTCGCACCACAGACTACCTACCCCACAGAGAGGCCAAGCTTGTAAGTTTTGTACTGTCGTGCTTTGTAGTGCGCGTTTAAATGAACCTTTCTGCTGGGTTATCTATCTACCTACTATAGCGGCACCTTGTAAACTGTCACTCGAAAATTTTGTAAAGTTTTATGAAATTGCATAGAGTGGTTAATCATTAATTTTCTAACCGTGGTAATACAAAATAGGTAAATCTAATATACCGCTGTTATTACTATGGAAGTGCTTTCATGGGTGTAACAGCCCTATACTAGATTTCTATTATCATCGCGCGTTCGTGGTTCCGAAGATAAACGATGATTGCTGAAGCGCATACTTTTACTAGGAGATATGTACTATCGCTAAAAATAACATGGTGCTGTTTCACTCATTTTCTTTTTCATATCGCTTTGTTTTCTGACGTCAATCTATTCAAACATGGCAGACACAGAGAGCACTTCGCTTGTTTTATAATCAACTGAATGGACGCTTATCGAAATATTCCCAAAGGCCTTTTATGGCAAAAAGCATTTTTGGTGCAATTCCTTGCTATCGCTGGCAAAATGATGGAAAACTCTTTGATTGTAAAAGGCAGATAATAATTTGATCAAGAACTATAAGTTAAAACGATGCTACAGTTATGTTAAGAATATCGGGTTGGTACACCTACCTACGTAAAAAAAGGCAACGGAATTTTATAAAGTTTTCAAAAGAGAAAGTAAATCCTATGGACGCTAGAGAAACCACTGGGGCACCTAGAATCAATTTTATTTTCTTTGACGTTTAAGAGTGCCTTTTAATGGCGTGTATGAAATAAATAATTTTATTTTAGCTTTGGCAAACCTAATTTTTTAAAGGTTATTTTTCGTCTCACTTTATAATTGAATCTTGTTTACAAAAGCTCTAAGTAGCTTTTCTTTTAAGTATATATTTTCTTTTACATGAAAATTATTCTATACTAGTTTCTGCCCGCGACTTGGTCCGCATAAGATTTCTTGCTAACCCACCCCGTCGCATCGCATCGCCTGCCCGTGCTATTAGTTAGTTTTTGCTTGATTTCTTACTTTTTCACGTTTTGCTTGACTCCTAAGAGTCCTAGCGTGATATTAATGCCTTTCCACCAAAAATGGGGCTATCAAATGCAGAAATAATTTTTCAAATCTGACTGGTAGTTCCAGAGATTAGCGCGTTCAAACTAACAAATAAACAACTCAGCCTATCGCAGTCCACTGCTGGACATAGGCCTCTACCAGGCTGCGCCTCAACAACCTGTCCTCCACCTTCCAAATCCAGTCTATCCCAGCCACCTTCTGGGCCGCAGCTGCTGGTGGTGCCGAGTGCGCGCACTAACCTGCTGAAGCGCGAACCGGTGACTCGTGCGCTGCGCACTCTCAACAAGGTGGCGGATGCCATAGACTTATTCACCTGTACACTGGGTGAGTTCACAAGGGCCACGTATTGTGTAGCATGTAAGGTATAGTTAAGTATATTTTTATGTTACTTTGTCGCATTAGATTTATCTGTAATGGCAAAGGAAACATTTCATGTGATAAATAAAAATAAATAAATAAATAAAATCTAACTGGGAAGCGTCCCACACTACGCTTGCCGATACGCGGTCTCCACTCACAAACAAACGCTTCAGCTTTATTATTAGTATAGATGTGAATAAAAATGGATGGTTAGATCCCACCTCACCAAATGATTGTGAATGTTGATTAAATCAGGCGGAGTCATTTTAAGGTTATTACCTAAGCCCTATTTTAACATAGATGTCAACAGATGACGGGGCCCGATAGGGCCGAAGCCTGCCAGGGCAGCGGGATCGTCCGAAAGGGTTACCGCTGCCCTGGAACAGAAAGGGCTAAGGAAGGAACACGGGTGGGTTTTAGTCAGTAAGAGTCTGACACTCCCTTCCGCTCCACCCAGAGCGGGAGGGGTCATTTGATGATTTCCCATCCAAAAAAAAACAAAAACCCTATTTTAACACTGTTATACCGGCTATACATACGTCGCGATGTTACTCCACAGCGTTTCCAATATATGCTCTTCTACTTCAACCTGCAATAAATTCTAAATGTGTCAGTCGACGTTATGTAAAATATGAATAGACTTCGCTCAGACTAACATCGTTCAGTCCAAGGTTATTTCTGGCAACGTATCCAGACAAGGCTATAATTATGTGAACGACTCCAAGTTGTCTAGTCTTGGCTCTATCAAACTACAAATTCACAATGGAGAATGTTACGAAATTATTACAATCCATGTTTGGCACGTTATAAAAACTTTGGGTATATAGACTTGGTTCGATTCAAATGACTTCATATTATCAGACGCCTGTAAATTATTTGGAGTTCCTAGAAGTTTGTTCTGTATTTTATCCATTTTGAAAATGTTGGTCAAATTATCTTCTTTATTTCATTTAAATACTTATAAATTACATTTTTAAATGTTTTAATAAACAAAAAGACTTAAAAAAAAATTATTAAAAATAGTAGCCCACCGGTATTGGGAACAGGGTCCAAGGTACCGGCGCGGCGGCGGCGGCGGCGGTCAGGGCTCCAGAGAGAGGAACCTCCTGACAATGCGAACCGTGTCTGGAAGTACCGCTTTCTGAATCAAGCCCTTGATCCAGCTGCCCAACGAGAGCCTCCTCATGTGTTGGTTGTGGCTCTTGGCCTGTCACAACTATCGAAAAAAAAAATGCACAATGCACATATGAAAAAAAAATTATAATATACAAATTATCTTTATTATTAAATAATAGCTCTGGGTCAAAATATCTCGGAGTCACGGGGAGAGGCCCAGCGGTAGGGAGACAAGCTGACAGCACAAACAGCAGCATTTTTTTTTTATAAAACTTTGCTTGGTAAAAAATTGCGATGAAACAGAAAAATAACGCACCAGTAGTATAGAATTTAAACTTTATTATGTGGACAGAAGAAGCAAGCTTTCCTCTTTATGAATATTTACCAGCGTCAGTCGCTGTCACGTCTGCAATTTTTTATATTTTTTTCCTAACTACATTTAGGTCTAAATAAATAAAGTCTGTAGCGTGCTAGTTATTTACGCGAGTCTCTCGCGTGCCTGCTTGCCGGTCATGTCACGTACGGGAACATAAATTTTGTCAATCCCACTGCAGCTGTATAACAACTTTTCAATTAAAGTCTGAAACAATACAATTTGGCCTCACAAATGCGCTGATGAATAGAATATTATAACAAATAACTTTTTTTGGCACATTCAAAAACAAAGTTTGTCGTCCACAAAAAGACGTCAACTTTTTCTATATTCTAAAGGCGTTTCCTAATTGTTTTCCGAATATCTTGAAATTTTCGTGCTGTTTATCGACTAATAGATTATCAGAAAGGCAGAGCAAAAATTGTCTGAAAGCAACTCAGATGCGTTATTCCTTTCCGTGAAAACTTATTTCAACCTTCAGAAACACGAATTCATACAAATAACCTGATGATACAGACGAATCCTACTAACAAAAATGTAATATTTGTTGCTTTTGCGCTTATTTTTCATTGTGTTTCGTTCTCAATATTTTCTATTTTCAATCATCGTTATAAACACAAAGAAAAAAATACTCCTCAGGGACTTTTATCATTCCGTGGGCGTTGGCAAAGAAACTCAAACTCTAACTATTTATTTCAACGAAACCAATTACAAGAACTTTTGAATTGGAATGCTTACGAATAGATTCATATTTATTATGTTTAACTTGTTTTCTATTACCCTAAATCCGGGCAAAAAATAATCCCATTCGACCTGAATGTTCCCACATGTTTTCCATTCGCACAATGGAGGCTACAGATGCGTCCCACTTGTCGCGATCTCAGGAGGCAAAGCAACAGAGGCACAAAGTCTGCAGACAGACACTTGATAGAAAAGTGTAGGTGGTAGTTTCGCTTTGTTCCACGAACTAACTCCGAGCAAAAGGAAGTTGGCCCGCTCCAATGGTAATGTATATTTTTGTGTTGTTCGTATTTTGCGTCCTTTATTTCTGTGTATGTATTGGTTACGGTTTTGAACAGCAAATTGTTTGAAACAAAAGATTTACATACGAGTACATCACAGTCACGGGTCAGTTTGAATTTTCATACGGGAAAATCACGAATTACCTAGTAGGTACCTTTCAGGGGTACTATACCTTTCAGAGGTAAATCTAACAATGTGTCCTTTCAGGGACATTGTTAGAAATATTTATTTCGATATCAAAAAGCTTGCTTACAAAAATAATCTTCAGTGGGACGTATAGAAATTTATTCTTTTTGAGTTATACAGACACAGGGATATTAATAGGACCATCGCGCTCGTAATTATATTGTTATTTACCAGGACGAAGACTGAAGGAAAGATGAGGTACTTGTCAGAAATACCTTTGTTTCTACTCTCATATCAGAACTAACTATAAATAAAAACAGTTTGGTAACGACGTGGTCAAAATGTCAGTAGGAAAAGTCAACCATCTATATTTTTATTGAGATTAAAATATATATGACGCAAATCTCAATGTCGTTACTATCCCTAATAAGACAAGACAAATATATTATTAGTTTACCAAATATGGATGCTTTATGAACCATAACTAAGTTCCCAGTATGATTAATACGTCTATTTAATTGATATCTAACAATAATATTAACTACAGCAATTAATATGTCTGCGTGTGCAGTATTCAATAGTTATTGATTCTGCGAATGTCCTTCAACAATAACACTTATGTTATTAACAGTAATACACATTTCTCAGAAATAACCTATCAATGGATTCTCCCATAAGTCTCCTAGAATTGTGATTTAGATATTGTATCATTGAGGGGCTCATGGTTAACTAATAACAGCAGGTTAAGCTACGCCTGCCGCGGTCAGCGCGTGGAAGGATGACCATCTTTACATAACCCTCCGTGCTTCGAAAAGCACGTTAAGCAACGGCTTAACGTGCTTTTCAAAGCACGGAGGGTTGAATGACAGCCGGGACCAACGGGTCCCGGCTGTCATTCTTGGATCTTTGACAGTCTTTACGGGTTGTCAGAAGGCCGAAAGTCTGACAACCAGTCTTACCAAGGGGTATCGTGTTACCCAGTAACTGTTGTGAAGGTCAGATAGGCAGTCACTCCATGTATAATACAGGTATTCAATTGCGTCCGGTTAGACTAGAAGTCGAACTAAACATAGTTGGGAAAAGGCGAGGCAGATTGATATGGTTGTTGTGTTGATTGTTGTTGTTGTATTAATAAATTTTAAATCAAAATCCGACTCTCAAGAACAGACATAAAATCCTAAAACTTATAATGAAAGACATTTCAGCTAAAAATATACAGTCATTATTGGTTAGGTGCTTATTCCAAATAAAGGGAGGCTTCTCAGAGTTCTGATGAATAGAGCAGCTAAGCTTTGATGTTGTGTCCGAGAAAAAAGATAGCTTAGTACTTTGTAGTATACCAAACGGGAGAATTGAGATAGCTATGAGAGGAAAACCGTTGAGATAACACGACGATGTTGAAAAACGTTACTCGAATTTAAAGATAATAATAAATTATAGGTTAGTAGACAATTAAAATAATCAAAATAAATAAAAATGAATCACCGAAATATATGTACGCGCATACTCGTAACTTCCAATCGACTGCACCAAATTGGATTTTTTTTTTGTGTTTGATATTGTCAGGACAAGGTTTGTATACAATTGGACCCGGTAGGTGGCGCTGCTTTTTCGGGAAGGATGACGTCTGCCGGGTCCGCTAGTAATAGATCATTTAAAGTTCAGGAATTAAATAGAAACAACAGTAAAAGTGTCGTGATTAAAAAGCCGATACGACATTTACAGAGGCAAAGACGGAGGTATAGGCACAAAATATTGTATTTATTGGACATCGATTATTTTAAGATACCAAAGGACAGTGACCAAGAGTCGTACCAAAAAGTCTTATGTATCAAGATCAAAATATTATAGTAATTATTTTCATAAGGTTTTACGACATTACGCGTCGGGGATTTGATTTATGAACAGGAAATTTAATTTAAAGTAAAAAAGTGTTGATGCGAGTATTGTTTTATTCCCTTCCCTTCCCTCAAATGATTTATGATTAATATAACCTTGAATTTTGAAAGTGTCATGATCACGTCTTTCAAAAAACATGTAATAAAATTACACTTTGCCGATTCTACATTAATTAAAAACACTAGAATAAAATAGAATAGAATTTTTATTTAAACGATTATCATTTTTTAGAGCAATAATGGCCGTTCGTGCCTGGCATATCAAACAAAATAAAGTAGGTACAGTCGAGTTCATTAATATATTTGCACTGTCAAGGATTCAAAATATTGTGAGCGTTGGAAAGCTCAATAAATTCTATAGAACCTATAGATCAAAAATATCGTCCTCATGTGAACGGTTCAATAATATATGCTGTGCATTGTGCAATAATATGTGATCATGAACAGTTCAATAATATGTGATCATAAACAGTTCAATAATACGTGATCATGAACGGTTCAATAATACAATATGCTGTGCATTAGGCAATAATGTGATCACCCTTTTCAAAAATATAGTACTTATTGGCTTTTATAATATCTGAGCAGGGTAAGCTTCTTAATTATCTCTACATGCATGGGAAAGTCAATTATTTGCTCGAACAGATAAGATCTAGTTTACATTGTTACAGAAATGACAGTAGTTTCCATTGTTTTCCTCGCGTTTGCGTTTGTTTTTAAAATGAGTGTCTTTCAATGCCGTATAATACACCGATTTAGAAACACCTTCCTCACACATATAAACTATTTTATGTTTCGTATGCTCATCAATTCTATACATTTTTATTTTAAATGGGTAGGTATAATTCAATAGAATTAATATTGTATATTAAATCCAGTAAATCGTTGAATTTTATTAGAAAAACATAACGTCATTTGAAGTTAATCTAGCCAGTGATAAATAATGTTGCAAACTCCTTGACCATGCAATTTTAAGATTGCTAGTAAAATCATCTTTATGACGTAAGTAATAAGGTTGAATTTGAATTACATTTACTTGTTTAGATATTCATATGTATTCATGTGTGAATCCTACAATGTTCAGATTATATGATCTTAATGTTGTTCATATAATAATGTGCTTTTGGCTGTATACATGTTACTGAGAAAAACCAGGCACATATTAATGAATCTAAATCTTGACCACAATTTAATGATGCTTATAGTTGTCACAATATTATGATTTTTTTGACAGTCATATATTTTTGAAGCCTGAAAGGGCCAATATATTAATGAACTCGACTGTACCTAGTTTTTAGGTTAATTCGTTTTTTTTTAAATCTCCGATATCCGGGTTTTGTTTACAAAAAGAACTTTTGTAGGAGTTATTATGATAAGTGAGTCTATGAAAAACAAAGTTTGAGTTTGATGCCGCATGGTACAGGATTCCATACATCCATGAGCATTGTCCTTTTCAAAAATTACACAAAAAGAAAAAAATAGTAAGTAAGCTAGAAAAAGTAAACAACACACATTTTCGTATGAATCTAAAATTAAGGATGAGAGTAAAAAAGTAGTATAAAACTGAAACAACAGTCAAAGTATTGTAATTAATTAGCTATAATGATACAGGAGGCAAAGATTAGACGTAAAGTATTTTCTTTTTTGGATATCGATTTCAATATATTTACAAAAAACAGAAAATAAACCATTATCTAACCAAGTCCACAAACTGAATAAGTAGGTACTCGTATATAAGCTAGAAAAAATAAAGAACGCGCATTTTTGTATGAAGGTCGTGAAAAACGGGATGAGAGTAAAAAAGTAGTATAAAATTGAAACAACAGTCAAAGTATAGTAATTAATTCGCTTTAATGCTACATTAATGGAGGCAAAGATTAGACGTAAAATATGTTCGTTGTAAGGCTCCTACAGACAGGCGCGACGCGATTCTAGTAGTCCAATTTCCATGAAGTTTTCAAAGAAATTGTTCTACTTGGTCTGTTACGTAACGCCCGTCTGCGGAGGCATTTAGGATTGCAATGATTTCAAGATACATACAAATGAGCTGATTAACGAATTGAATTACCTACTTAATGAACAAGTCTACAAACTGACAAAAAAATAAGTACTTACTTAATGAACCTAATAAAAAGTAAACAACACACATGTATTTATCTACGACTAATAATAATTACTCAGCACACCATCATTTTCATCAGTCTACCATCATTCATATGTAGGTACACATTCATATCACAAAGCTCATTATCTTCGAATCTAACAATGAACACGTAATAACGAACATCGCCAATAATATCGAAATTGCCAATTTGTGCAGATTATCTCATACAAAAAGCCGACCATACATGAAAGGTCAAGATTTCAGTACGCATGGTTGTCCATAATTATTATAATCCTTGACTGGGGTACTAAGCGAGGCTAGATAGTCTGGTGAATGAATCGACCTAGATAGAAATACACCTATAATAAAAATAAGGTCTCGATAAAGAGACAAACCTTTCAAAAAATTTCGCTTTTGATTTTGATTGGTTTGTTTGATTCCTTATGTAATATCTCATAATTAATTTCTTAATTTATCAAAATGATGTGTAATAATTATTATGTCATATTGGCCCAGTAAAACGGTCGTTGGTTCGAACCCAAGCTGACACTTCACTTAGTGTAAATTATTTCATCACCACTGCTCTCAAAACGGTGAAGGAAAACATCGTGAGGAAACCGGCATGGCTTAGAACTACAAATTTGAAGACATGTGATATTTACCAAACTGGGCCTTCGTGGTGAATTATAGCCCACTCCCTCTAACAGAGAGGAGGTCTGTGTTCCAGAAGTGGGAACATCATATTAGGCTGATTATGCTATGTAGGTATGCTTAATTTGCCGAGAATCTGCCTTTTTTCTGTGGTTTTTATACCATCATGGTTCGTCTTACTTGTAAGAACTGCTTTTGTCTCGTTCATCTAAAAGAGGCTGTTTAGAGCTTGGGCTTCCAAGTCCAATTCCCAGGTCAGGGTTTTTTTTATTAGGATTAGGTGTTGGAAAATCTAACTAGCAGAGTACAGTTTGGACCCACACCCGTAAAAAGGCAATGGGTTCGCCCTCCTAAGGTACAACTGAAGTATACAAAATATGCTTATAATGTTGTGCACCTCTAACAATCCTTACGGGAAAAAAGTGTGTCTTTGAATTGTCAGTTGATCGCGACGATAGGTCGTGGTGGAGCAAAATGAAATTGCAGCGGACTGTATAACAAGTATAATGAATGATAAAGATATAAAATTACAACGGTCGGTTACAATATGAAACAAGAGCGACTAAGACGCGCAAGCGCAGCCGTGCACGGAGGAAAGCAACAGCGTCCCTATACATATTGTAGTCTTTGGCACACACAGCTGACTGTCGTGGCGGTATGGCGCGGGGGCCCGCGCTCGGCCGTCAGCCGGCTGGCTCCCCGCTGTCCCCGCACCCCTCGTTCACTGCCGCTAGCGCGCGGCGATGTTGAGTGGAGCGCGAGCGGTCTCAACACAGTAATTTCCTGGTTCTTGTATCCAATAATATTTGCATCAAAACTATTAAATTCTCTAACACACTCACGCATATGAATTGAGCATCTCGTATGACAAAGCTGTGTCCCCACAAACCTCAATACTAGTGCTGATGCCAACGCAAACTGCATGGTAACGAGATACGGGCACGTCAAATAGAACATAAAAGCAAGATGAACGTGGTTGAATAATGTGAACGTTCTAGAATCTACAGCATGTATTAGAAAGGTTTTGTCTATGATAAAATGGATAAGCCCTAAACCCCTTTGGTTGTATTTTAAATTAGTTTAAATGAAATTAAAAGTCTGTGATGTTTCAGTGCTGGTCAAAGGCCTCCGTACTCTTTTTCCATATCTCTATGTTTTAAGCTTCTGAGAACCCGTTCTTACTGAAGGAGCAATGTGATGGTATATGGCCTGAAAAATGGAAGAGTTAAAATTGCAAAATATCAACGTACAGAAGGGTATGGACTATGGACATAAGTAGGGCGTGGTACAGACCATCAAACAGGACAACTATCTTTATGAGACCAACATTCTAATCGCGAAATTATCAGCCATCCCATACATTTCGGTCGAGTATTAGAGACTTGTACCTATGGGACAATTGATATTTTAAATTTGACCACAACTGTCTGATACATGCTGTATAGTCAGGTCAAGTCGATCTCAGAAATAGAATCATCGATACGATTATGGATTTTGACAAGGAAATTGGTTATGGTCAAACCTAGAGTATCGCGTTCATGCTCGAAATCACAATCATATCGACTAGGACGGTTTTGAGAAAGGACATGGTTGTGATTGTACTGTTGGGAAAAGTGGTTTTTATTTTTGCATTTTTCTTTTAAGAAGCTTAAGAATAAATCTTTATTTGTACAGAAAGTAGGTACCAAGTTACAGATGTTAAGTTTAATAATATTATCCTTGACTAACTACTACTACTACTTTAGATGGTCAACAACCAGAAATGTTGTACTCGTAGCAATTCAGCCTCGGGATTCAGTCAAGGGATTGCAAGTTCGACTGCTGGCCTGGGTCCCTATGTTTGATTATCGGGTCGGGTAAAGTGCTATTGGGCTTTCCCATAAGGAAAATCTCCGTAGCAGCCCGAACTCAGGGGGTCTACTCCAAAGTGCAAAGCGCGAATGTTCGGATCGGATACCGAATATTATTGAAAAATGCGAAAAAAGTTCGGATCGGCTCAGTTGTGTCGGGACCATAGTCAATATTGGAAAGAGTGTAGGAGTGTAGGATCGGTACCGACCGAACCAAATCATAACTTCGTAGCACCAAACGGCCGAACATTCGGCCGATACTACTTCGGAGTAGACCCCCTGGATTTGTGGCAAAATACGACTGTTACGTCACGTGGAACTTTAAATATAGGTACCTAACTGACGATATATGAGTCTACTACCTACTTATACACATCAGCATTTTTCCTTTAAGAGTATCTCCTTTAACCGGAATAACAGTGAAGCTGCTTAAGTTACAAAAGAAAATGATAGTAGTTGCCTTTATTTAGAGGATTAGTTTTTGTTCTTTGATACTCGTAACAGCCTCCATTTCTCTCCAGCAACAAGAACCCTTTATAGTACATACTAATTCCATGCACAGATATACATAAATCTGTCATCCCGCCATACAATAGGACACACAGCACAAACTATTCTCCAGCTGATACTAAACCTTCATTTATTTTAACTGTGTTACCTGCATGAGTGAGATAGTGCGTATAATCCTATGATTTAGTGAGCATTCCGCTTCGTTAGTTGGCAAGCCGAGATCAATACATATGTGAGTACTGTGACATTCTGTGGCTATGCTCGGTTACCTTTTTGATCCTTTATAAATGGCCTCTTTTGTTGTTAATTTTATCAGGAAATGGTGAAAAGGGATTGGACGTTCACTACATTTTCTTTTATTGGTGGTTGCATAAGAGTATTTAACTCTGTTTCTTCTTGCAGTTAAATAAAATAATGATTACAAACGTCATACATTTTAATCTTTCATTGATATTACATATCATAGCATCACGCCTATTTTCCCCGAAGGGTTAAGCAGAGGTGACGTATACCTTTATTATTACTAATGAATTGAAATTAATATGCCAGGCTGTTAAAATATTTTTGTGGAACTACTTAGTATGCACTATGAATTTGAAAGTCTGCTCGACTCATCCCATAATTTAGCCCAATGTATTTTTTTTTTTTGAGCCGGCTTTCAGTATTAAGCAAGTAGAATTTTTTATGCGGCATTTTTATAAATACGTTGAAAAAACCCTTTTTATATGTGAGAAAACTTAAAAAACACATAATAAAATGGCTTTACAAAACAATTTCTTAAACTAATTCCGTTCATTCAATAAAGGTACATACCTATACAATTTAAAAAAAAACACTTGCAAATTACAAAGCAGAATAATTTTAAAATAAAGTCAAAAACCTTAACAAGATGCATTTTAAACCAATAACATATTGAAGAAAACTTTACATAACAATTTACTTATGTACAAAAATATGATAAAATGGCGACGATAAACCGTTCATACTTTAATCATTATACCATTCAAAATACACTTATGTATAATTAATATAAAATACAATAATTAAAAAAACAAAGTCAAAATTAGGTTGTGACTTTGTTTTTTTAATTATTGTATTTTAGAAGAGAAGAAGAAGAAGCCATTTTAGTCTTAAAATCTATTTGTCAAGTTTCAACAAGTATTTCCTAGCTCCTAGAACGTAATCTCTAATACAAGTTTCCCAGTTAATCGAATGCACGTCGAAGTTAAACATTTCTTTATCTACAGAAGACATAGTTTTTAAAAGATTTCTTATATTGTTATCAGAAAACCTCCATTCGTTGAGCAAGAAGAACTTTACTGCCTCTACGACTTTCTTCAGCCGGTTCTGTAGTTTCATTTGTCTGTAAAATTAAGAGGTTTATATTAACTTAAAAAAATCGCTTGATTACTGTAAATAAAGCCACGTATAGGATGCAAGTTTCTGGCCTGTGACATACAATACAATTGAAGCAACTGCTTGATTTGACTTGTATTGTCCTAACACTGTTTATTTATACGATGCAACTCTTTAGTATGAGGAACGGGGTGTAAAGTTCACTCATCCTCCATAGAAAAGGTAGGATCCTCCGACCAGACGGGTGTCATGTCTGGCGGGCAATTGCCCAATGATTGATATTGGGAAATTGTATCTATGCTAATTGCACGGTAAACTCTTCTTGCGAGATGCAGGATTTGCGTGACGTCAGTATGACGCGTTGTTCGCATGTGGCGTTGTAGATACCACTACATCTAAGGCTGCTTTACTGCCAGAGATGTGCTGTACTACGTTGCTATGGATGCGTTTGATATTCACCAATAATATTCACTCACAGTAGGCGCGTTTGTCATCTTCTCTACTGTCAATGCATCGCAAAGCTCGAGCTGCGCATCTTCCTCGCACAGCTACCTTGCGGCGGCGCATCTTCATAGCACATCTTACTCGCTCCGCTACAGTTTAGCATTAGTGGAAACGATTACATCATTTCGTAGCTTAGCTCGCAGTATAGCACATCTCTGATGAAAAAGCAGCCATATTGTTGCTCCTAGTAATAGTATGCCACAGGCAATTAAATCGCACCATGTTAATCAGGCTAAGGTGTTATTGCTTATTTCAACAGCAAAGTTAGTATGTACTCGTAGTAGTAGTTATGTCGATTTACAGATCGATGTCGATGTACAGTGATACCTACACATACTACAAAAAGTCGCAGAACGAAGTTTGGAGAGCTAAGCATGGCATGGTAGCTACCTACCATACCTAACATGCTTACGCTTTTATCGAAAACTGCTTATTTCTTTCAGTTCCCACGTCTACCAATTTTCCACAAAACTGTCCGAGGCCTAAAAAATGGTTCTAACGTCTATAACAAAGGTAAAATAAAGAGGGGAACTTACGTTGCTTTCTTTCCCGTTAATATACACCATAAATCAATCAAGAACGCAGGTATAATCTGAAGGGCGAAGGTTATTAGATTGTATAAAAACATCCTGGGGGTGAACATTATAAAGGGCCACGGGAATTCATCTGAAAATAACGAAAACAGTATTATTTTCAGCGTACGAAAAAATTTATAGCAACAGGTACGATTCTGGGAAAAAGGTTTTTCGAGTAGATACTTCTATTATTATCTGGACATTCTCGACTTTTCTATAATTATTATTTCTGTATTATTATTTTTTTATTTTTTTAGCAAATATTCATTTATATTACTTTGAATTCTCGAATATTTAAATCCTCTAAACAGTAGATATTAAATAATTTACAATAAGTCAAAATGGTGCGTGTGACGAAAAGTATGTACCTACGAAAAGTCAGGGGACTAAATTGTTAAGTATATTAAATTGCCCAACTTAAATTGTCCGTATATTCATAATTATATATAGTTGTATGAAATGGCTATTACACGGCCAATTGACGTAGGGTGTCAATTTGCTTAACTATCCCTGACTGTACTCCCAGCACAACTACTACAACTATACACCTATCAAATAGAGTGCGCAAACTAATGTACATATTTAAACAACTACGCCAATCAGCGGATACTGCTGTCATGAAAATGACTTATCTGGCACTGTGTCAATCAATTCTGGTTTACTGTGTCTCGTCCTGGGGCGGGGCAGCGAAATCTCACTATATTCAGATCGAACGTGCGCAGAGAGCGGTTCTTAAGGTGTGCTGTTTCAAGCCAAGACTTTATCCCACCGTCAAGCTCTATGAATATTGTCAAGTCCTTACGGTTAGGCAATTGTTTGTACTGGCCACTGCTATTAAACAACATACTATCTCCAGCTATTCTCAGCAAACAAATCGCCGTAACCATATAGTTGCCTTGGCTACTCCTCTCAAAACATCTTTCAGTCATAGATTCTTTATTTTCCTTGGACCCTATCTTTACAATAAATTAAACCGTATTCTTTCCCTACAGTCCTTGAACAAACATAATTTTAAAATCACCCTACAAGCCTGGCTTCAAAGCCAAACATATACTGCCACAGAAGCTCTCTTTGACGTATTAGTCTAATCAGCCTCATCCACTAACACTCTCTAAAACACACACACACACACACACACACACAAACACAGACACACAAAGACACAAAATTATATTCATAAAAACCTCCCAGCATACTTTTATTTTTTAATCGTTTTTGTTGTTTTATTTATCTTTAGTCTAACAATAAGCTCACTAATTGTTTGAAACTTTTATTACTTGCTGTGATATATGTAAGCTACCAAATATGTACCATAAACAGGTGAGGACCTGGTGACCTGTATTACAGGTGTTACTACCTACCACAGGCACCAGCGATCCACAACCAAAAAAAACGTCAGCTATTTGTTGCTGTGTAAAATATTGTTTGTATTGTTTTTTTTTTGGCTTGTGGTGAGAAATAAACACTTTTATTATTATTATTATTATTATATTATAACTGGACTGGGAACCGGTTGTATATGTCCGGGTGGATACTATGTTATAGCTTGTACCGACAAAACGATAAACTTTTTATGTAATGTTCATTTTTCGTTGGAAAATTGTTTTTGTGAACCTTGAAGAAAGCCCTACCTTACTTCTGGAAATATAGTCGGTTAGTAGTCGGAGACTTAGCTCAGTCTTAGTTATAATGTAACTTCAGTAACTTACTTAGTGAGTGCTTAAGGGCCACTCTTCTGGTGATGGCACTTGCTCCATCACACGTGATGGGGTTCGTTCCTCCGGTACAGCAATTGTATACTTTAATTTGTTTTGATCTGTAATCAAATGTATATCTTATAGGCATAATTGTAAATCTATACTAATAGTAAAGCTGAAGGGTTTGTTTGAACGCACTAATTTCTGGAATTACCGGTCGGATTAAAAAAAAAACATCAACGGAAATTAAATAAGGCAGTACTCACTTCTGGCATTCCGTAGCAGCAACTATAATAAGGTTTATGACAATATCAACTGGCACCAAATCTGTCACATTGCTGCCTCTACCCTTAGCCACTTTCAGGACTCCAACAGACATCCCAATGAACAGCCCTGTGGCCCCGTTCCAAGTGTCTATCCATCCAGGACAAGGCTCTTTGATAGCTGATACCACTGGAAATTATATTAAATAAAGAAGTTAACCCATCACCTTAAGTAAGAGTGAACAGGCATCTTTTGTGTAGTGATGTAGCGCGGTATCTACAACGCCACATGTGAACAACGCGTCATACTGACGTCACGCAAATCCTGCATCTCGCAAGCAGAGTTTACCGCGCAATTAGCATAGATACAATTTACAACATCAATCGTTGGGCAATTGCCCGCCAGACACAACACCCGTCTGGCCGAAGGATCCTTCCTTTTCTATAGAGGATGAGTGAACTTTACACCCTGTTCCTCATACCTCTAAACGCTCATTAGCTAGACCTCATCCATAGCTATCCATACGCGAAATAGAGGTAAAAAGCGGGCCAATATAATATTATTATCAAAATCATAATGCACTTTTTCAAAGCTTATCACGGATAGGTACCATACTGACATAGTGAGAGAAATCATCGTGAGGAAATCTGAGGGCCTATAGACAAAGTTACATTCTATCAGCGTCAACAATGTATCAGAGACATAAGCTTTTCGGTAGCTTATGTCAATCCGATACATTGCATTTCTGTTGAAAGTCGTTGTGGAAATAAGACACGCCAAGAAAGCGATTGCCACTTGTCAATTATATATCTGAAATGCTGCAAAATGCGAAATGAAGTCAAAGTCAAACTATTTCTTTCAAATAGGCACATAAAAGGTACTTTTGAACGTCAATATATACAGATTCTAGTTCTGACTACTCCTTGTGGTCCCACCACACCTTGTCTGTTCAATATAAAAGAAGCCTCTATGTCTTCACCCAGCATTGGTACAGTAAAAGACTGGTACTTAATATTATTATAGAGTTGTGAACATGTACGAGGGGCTTGTGGCTAAGAAATAACTGCCGCACGGTTAGATCGATCAAGTTATGCTACGCTTGCCGTACCCCTCCGTGTCTCGGAAAGCACGTTAAACCGTTGGTCCCGGCTGTCATTCGTAGATCTTTGAAAGTCGTTATGGGTCGTCAGATGCCCGAAAGTCTGACAACCAATCTAACCAAGGGGTATATTACCCAATAAGTGGGTTGTGGAGGTCAGATAGGCAGTCGCTCCGTGTAAAATATTCGGCTACATCCGGTTAGACTGGAAGCCGAGCCCAACATAATTGGAAAAAGAGCAGGGCAGAATCAGATGATGAGTGGTGAACACGTAGGTAATAGTGACGTTACGCAGACGTAGGTAGTAATCTAGGTGAAACTAACAAGAATTTAACATAAAAACGTTTCAATAAATTTCATTAAAAATATAATATCAAGTGTTTTCAGGGAAAGAGCAATTTTATACAGCAAAACATGAAATTTTAGTGTCGATCTCATTAATTTCAAGGCCCATTTCCAAGTATAATTTAATCTTATTACCTATAGATGGTCTGACGATCGCAGCCGGTAAGTCTTCGCATTGCTTCATAACTTGCTCTTCCGCGAACGCCTTTGAGAAAGTGTACGTATTAGGCTTATTTCCTGCAATTAATAATGATTTTTTTATTAGAAATTTCATTTTCTGACTGCCTCATTAAGGGTCTAGTGGTCGCAAGCACTATTGCTGTGCATGAGGTCCTAGGTTTCGATTTCCAGGTCGGTCAAAGTGTTACTGGATTTTTCCAGTAAGAATTTCTCAATAGCTGTTCGAAGTCAATAGGCTCACTCCCTATGAGTCCTCAGCATTACTGGTAAAACGTGTGTGTACTAAAGGTACAACTCCGTCCAACCTTTCGGGGAATAAAATACAAGAGTGTTGTTTTGTTATGAATTGATGATATAAAAGAGTGTCTATGGAGTTTCTTGCCCGGTCTTCTCCATAGGTACCTACTACGCTTTGGAATGGGCCACTAGCTTCATTTTTCTGACTGACCGACCCCTTGACAATTCAAAAGGGCCTGTAATTGGTTTAATTGTAATAAATACTTTGAGTTTTGAAATTTGAAAAAAAAAACATTTCTGCCAGCGGCTTTCAGATTTTCGAGGAAAATCCCACTGTGATGACTTCAAAACCCGTAACGCTTCATCTTATTAGTGTGTCGATGGCAAAAATAACTCGAAAAAATACGCGTAGCTTTTAAAATTTTTAGGCCCCAAAATTCAACAACGCGAATTAAGCGAGCGCTGATATTTGCTAATGCACTTTGTGGCAACCGCTAACTCATTATTGACTGGTTGACCAAATATCTGGCTGATAGCCGATATTAGTATACCTGCCTTTATAGAATAGCTACAGTCTCAGTTTATTCACAATCAGTAATCATTTTATCAGAACACAGATTTCTTTATGCTTTAAAGTTAATGTTCGCGAAAACAATCTCAAGAAGCAAGGCAGTATCATCACAACGGTAAAGTTTTCTTATTGTTTGTCTTATTGGTTTTTGGTATATTCGTGTATTTATGTATATTTATTAGTGCTTATTTAGGTATATGTAATTAGCAGTGATCGGAGTAGGTAGATTGATTTTTGGTACTTGTACCATAAATGTTCACAGAAAGAATACCATGGATAAGTCATTTTCCCGGAAAGTAATTCCGGTAATTCCGGATCCAATTAAATATCGTTAATGTTAGTAGTGATATTATTACTACTCAATTCATTTAAAGGAAGATACCAAAACTAAATTGAGCCTAATCGTGGTTTTTAGCAGATTCCAGAAGTCAGTATGTACACAAGCTAGGGTCAAGTAACGTTTTCACAACAAACAAAGAAGCGCACTCTACAAACCGAGGAAAACGAGTGAGCTACCTGGCATGTCGCCACCGGGCGTACGCATTGTTTTGATAACCGGTTAGTGTTCAACCTATGATGCTTTGCTCTGATTGGTCGTTGGGTTTTGTCAAATCGTGACTGGATAACGTTAAAAAAAAATATTAACAATTTATTGCTCATTTTAATACAATTCCTAACTAAGTTCCGGTTTTTTTTTTATAAATCAACCAATTCCGAAAATCCGGAGGATGGTCCATATTAATATACACGCTTCGGATTAATGACCCCAATTTAATCTACCTACTCCGATCTCTGGTAATTAGGTAGGTATATATATTATATTCATAGTTTTAATAGGCTTTTGCGTATCTTAATTTTTTTTTAATACTTATTTATTTCTGAATATTCATAATTGCACCTACCACTGTTGGTCTCTGCATCACCCAAAGGTAACTGGTAGAAAATGTCTATGGCATTCAATCCGCCTCTGTACATTTGTGTGCTTAAAATATCAAATAAATACTCACTAATTACCGTGTAACTCCAGTACAAAATGGTGAAACCACAAACACGTACCCATAAATTTGGTGACAATCCCGTCATTATGTGAATACATTTCAGCGAACAGTCTGGCGGCCTCTAACTTCATAGGCATTGGATATACCACTTCATCTATGTCCCTTCGATCTGAGTTGGTGAATGCTGTCGATACGTGCACAAAAGCCTGCGTAAAATAAATAGTAACTTAATTATGTAAAAGGTGGCGTTCATCAAACGTAAACGCTGTGACCTGTGACCGAGTCTGGGTGCTTTTCTATCTATAATATGTATGTATTTACAAAAAAAAATTGTATATAAGTAGTTTATCAGCCATCTTGTTACCATAACACAAGCATTAGGTTGCTTAGCTTGGGACAAATGGTGCTGTGTGAAATGTCCAGGGATATTATTATTACCTTAGCACAGCTGCGAGGTTAACACAACCGTTGCGTAGAGCAACGGTTACGCCAGTCAACGCAAAATACAAAATCACTAAATTATCAACATTCCGTTTTCGGCAGCAAATCCCACAAGTATCTAATGGAAAATCTCTCACCTCTAATTTTTTCATTCGACGACATAACTCAATTACATTTTCCGTGCCATTAATATTGATCCTCATGGCATCTTTGAGTGGCAGCTTGAATGCAACTGTGGCTGCTAAGTGAAATACTACTGATACCTGAAATGAAAATTCAACAGTAAGGTTAAATCAGGGAAATTAATTGCTTAAGAAGTTGACTAAAATCTTAAAATTGTCTGTTTACTCGAATCATGACTGTTATTCTTTAACAGTTGTTTGAGAAGGCAAATGTGAATTTGTAGTGAGAATGTTTTTTTTCATCATCAACTGCCTAGGCTTTTTCGTCTTGGTATGTACCGATGGTCACCCATACACGGACCAACCGCGGCAAGCGTAGCTTAACCTGATCCATCGACCCGTGCGGCTGTGAGAATGTTTTTTTTTTATAAAACTTTATTCAAGTCGGTACTTACACATGATATTGAAAAACTGAGTAAATATACTGTTAATGGAAACTATGCAGCTGTTTTATCTCCGTAAAAGTCTTACTCAGCAATTGTCCACACAACGATATTATGACTAGGTACCCCTTCACATATCCTGTACAGTCAGTTCACAATCATTTTACCTCTGAGTTTGGATCACTTTCTAAATCAAAGTGACCTTTATTGCCGTTGCAATAAGGTTGTTGTTGGATTGCTGCTATTGTTAAGTTTGTCAAATTCACAGAGATATTTTATTATCGTTACAATAAGGTTGATATTGGGTTGCCGCTGTCAAAGGTAAAAAGGTAAAACTGTGAAAGGACTGTATATCCCAATACCTATTCGTAAATGAGACTAAATCAAGGTACTATGAAGATCTGATGAGCTCTTTTAAGAAATCAAACAACGTTACGATTGACTGAACGTCTTTACATTTTCCCGACTAAACTATCACTGTTTTATTCTAAACAAAAAAACCTAATACAAAATATTAGACACCTCGTTGTAAACGTGCTTGACCGTTTGAATATGACCAGAGCTAATCTATTGCCAGCATGCCCTACATAAGGTCGACTTTAGCAGACAACCTTTACAGTACCTATACTATCAAAATAAATACAAGTATTATTCATGGATTTAGATAATGAAACAGAGGGATTGAAAGTAGGTACCTGAAACCTCTTAGTTTATTTACGTACCTCGTCCTCCAATATTTTTAAAAAATCATCCGGCAATCCAAGACACTCTCGGGTAATGTCGCCACTGATGACCGTAATTTTTTTCAGCTCTTCCTTTCGGCTTCCTTTTAATCTGTCGAAAACCTGAAAACGTGAATTTGGTAAATTAATATTTAGATGTCGCTCAGCACTTTTTCGCCGTAAAAAAATCCTCGACATTTTGTTTTAAAACATCATTTTCACTGCCTAAAAAATAAATATAATATAAATAGATAGCCGTACGATTATAACGCCTGGACAGGAAGGCATGCACCTGGTGATGGGGACCATCACGGGACACTGCTCGCTAAACAAACACTTCCACACAATAGGCATAACGGACAATGCCTTGGGTTGCATGGAGGCTGCTGAAACCGATGTGCATGTTCTCTTTAAGTGCATAGGCGTCACCCAGATTAGGTCAGAAACCCTCGGGACACCCAGATCTTACACAGATGTTCTCAACAGACCAGGAGACTTAGTCAACTTCTGGTGGGAGGTGGGCTGGTTGGAAAAACCACCGATGGCAGCCATAGCCCACGCACAATGGTCCACTTGAAGGACTAAGTGAAACCAAACCCAAAACATAGAACATAGCCGTGTGCCCGATGGAATTTTCCATCGGAAAACTTGACAAACTTTCATATAATAAACATTGTGGACATAGAATACTATTTTATACTAGAGGTTGTGGATTTGCGAGGTGTCTATGGGTCGATCTATCTTTTTAATCTTTGTTTTTTTTTTCACTTTTTTTTTATTGTTCTATTTTTTATTACTTGTATTGTGTGTCTTTTGTTGCACTAAATAAACGTTTTTATCTATCTATATCATGTTTGCTTTAAAAACCAAAATAATTGTTTTAATACTTGTTGATGAATAATTGTTTGCTGCACCGGACGACGTCATTACGTCGGCGCCGGATGTCGCTGAAAACCAGCGCTCTGGGGCTCTGTCTTGCATAGGGTCGCAGCATAATGCTGAGAAATAGCCGTTTTGCGTGGATGTGATGCATGTCAACCATTTCTTATTGTTTTTTTTTTCTTTATAATATTTTTCTAATAGAGAAGTATGGAAGAAAAAGACATGTTGCCCTGACCCTCAATCAATTGGGACTGATGACTAAGTAGATGGTATGTGATACATTTAAAGATTGGTATTACGAGATAATAACACTTGGAGGGCCTACCACGAAAATAATAAGACTCGTTAGTCTAGTGGTCGCAAGCCTGTTGAGCATGAGGTCCTGGGTTCGATTCCCAGGTCGGGCAAAGTGTTATTGAGTTTTTCGAACAGTTGATTGCAATAGGCTCGCCCCATATTACATGAGACATAATAACATAATATTACATAACTGGCAAAATGTGGGAGTTCTATTGGTAGGTACACCTCTGCCCAACCCTTCGGGGACAAAAAGCTTGATGAAACAAATGAAGGTGCCCATTTGATGTGTATTCACACCCAAACTACTGTCTCTTATTTTAAACTTTTATAAAAATATAATAAATGCTCGTTTAAAACCCATACTTACTTGTGTGCTAGTGATACGCTCCAGTCGTTCACTCGCCTGCTTGCCATACTTATCACGTACCAGGACATAAATTTTGTCTATCTCACTGCAGCTGTACAGCAACTTTTCTATTAAAGTCTGGAATTATTAAACATGCTGTTTTGAATACTATTGAGAAGCAAACTACGTGTATTCATGGTCCTCATGCTTATAATATTAGAAAGGGTAGACAGAGGGATACGAATTCAGAGACGTTGAGTCACAAGTCACTCAAGTAAGTACCATTATAAATTAAATCACATAGGTACCTATACAGGATTAAATAAAATTAGCTAGCGCAAATCCACACACGTGAAGGCTATCGATATCTGAATATAACAAAACGAAAAATTAATTCATTTTATGGTTTTTTTGTGGGGTCATCGACCGCAGTTTTTTTTTTTCACTTAAAATATCAGTTTAATTAATCTGTTTCATTGTCGTTGTTTGAAATATCGAATGGATTTCGATATTTCACACGATAAAACAGATTTTTTTCAAATGAAACTTCCAGTAACATAACTGCCAACGGTCGTGACCAAAAATCTATTTTAATTTTGTTTAATGGTGTCGAAATATGTTTAACACATCACGTTTGCAGAGTTTTGCTAGCTAATTTAATTTGACCCAGTTTGAACTATAAGAAAGTATAATTTATACTATGGGCTGATTTTTCAATTGATAATTTTATATTCTGCGATAATTTTTATTCGAGGAACAAATTGACGTCTGACAGTTTTTGTAAGGAAGAACTGTCCAAAATTCAAAATTATTTCACCGATAAAGTTATCTGGCGTTGCAAAAATCAGCCCTTAGGGTAGTAGTGGTACGAGTATGATGGTGTGATATGTGCAAAGCCGTACCAAGATGCTTCACATTGCTAAGTGTTTTATTAACAATAAAACAAGACGATGCTGTTTTTCGTTATTAAATTAATGATATTTGGTTCAATCAATCAATCAATCAATCATTTATTTGCATAAAAACATGGTAGGTAACAAGATGTTCAATAAAATATTATGTACAGCATGTTTTGCCGTGGCACACGGCACGCAAAAATTATTAAATTAGGTAGATAAAAGAATTAGGTAGATAAGGTTCCTTATAGCTAATCGTGGGTAACGAAACCATAGTGTGCTTTTAAACAGCGCAACGCCATCTATCGAGTTACGGGACAAACCTTTGCGATTATTGACTTAACACTAGCGGGATTCAATTCACATCTAAACTACAAAAATACGCGTTTGTTTTTGTTTCTTATATTTTTATCATCATCATCTGCCTAGCCTTTTCCCAACCATGTTGGTGACGGCTTCCACTCTTAACCGGATGCAACTGAATTTTACAGTTGCTGTTAAGGCACTGATTTATTTGTATCATACGATTCCTCATCACAAAACTATTTGCATTTTTTTCTTGAATTATAATATTTAAAAAAAACAGTCTTACCTTGCCAACAAATCCCGTACCGCCAGTTATAAACACAGATTTTCCAGAATAAAAGGATGCCACCTTTGACCCATTGGTATTGGCCATTATGAATTATATCCAGAATCACAATGACCTAAGGACAAGAGATGAAACTTTAAAAAAAATAAATAAAAAATTCCAAGTAACGTCTACCACTCCACATGGACAACTGACAATAGATCTAATAGAAATCTATTAATATCACTTCACATAAAAAAACAATTGAATGCCGGTACTGGCAGTGGGCTGTTGATATTATAGACCCAGGGAATCGTCCATTCAAGACATATTATCTTTCACAATGAAAGTTTACATCACCAACCTTAAGAAAGGATGTTTTCTAGAAAAACCCTGAAGACAACGAGATTTTTATTTTATGGTAACAATAGGTATAGTGTTTTTAGCTTTAAAAAACGTGCGTTCCCTTCAAAATTGTTTCAAACAGTAAGGTGAAAAATCGTTTCGAAACATACATACTGTATAAATATACAATACGTCATGTATTTATAATTTGTCACTACTTGTTTTCCCTAATAAATAAAATCAAATAAAAATAATTTGTCTGTTTATTGGTTCCGTACTAATGTTATAATGTAACTTTGTCGGTCTGTTACTTTTTCACGCCTAAGCCACTGATTCTTATGAAATTTGACAGATACCTGGGAGGGACCTGAAGAGCGAAACAGGCTACTTTTCATCCTGGATATTTTTATTAAAATATCTACTAGCTGATCCGACAAACGTTGTCCTGCCCAAATTTCAATAATTCATTCAACAATACTGTAGAAAGATGGATGTTCAGTTATTCCCGAAACTGAACATTTTCCGGGGAACTTTTCCAATTTTTCTATCCATTAAAGGTTAGGCCAAAGAAGCCAAGGCCGTCCAAAAGCGCTCTGGGTTGACTATATCGTCAAATTCACGGGAAATACCTGGATGAGAGACGGGAAGTATGGCAGAAGAACGGGGACGCCTATATCCAGCAGAGGGTGATTCCGGGTTGAAATTATGATGATAAAAACATAATTCGGACTATTAAGAACATTAAAAATTAGCCAAACCGGTCCAGCCGTACTTAAGTGATGCGCTTACCAACGTACAGCATTTAATTTTTTTTATATAGAAGATAGATGAAGATGGAATACAGAATACACGCAAATGAAGTCGCGGGCAACATCTAGTGGTAATAATTTTTTTTTTTTGTATTTTTATAATCTCATTACTGTTATTCTTCAATGTCATACTTAAATGGTAAGTACTTATTAATAAAGGTATTAATAAAACGCAAATCATACATGTTTCTAATTTTTCATTCTCAATTAATTTATAGTGTCAAGTGATCGCTAGTAGGCTAGAGTAAGAAAAACTTGAATTTTTAGACTGGATTTAAATGCCAGACTGCCAGTAGAATTGAGGATTTCTAACTTAGTTGTATAATCAGTACCATGGAAGTAGTTTGTACTATAGATAATCAGTAGAACAAAGGGCCATGGAGCAAGCCATGCTTGGCATAACCCTACCTACTAGACTGAGTGCGTAACACCAAAATCCGTCGTCGGTCGAAAGTCTAGATTCATAATTTGGCGAATGTAGTCTTAGAGACGATTTATCAACTATCAACCCTATACCACAAAACTAAACTAGTCTTCAATTCTACAAAATTCTTGAAAATTGTATAAAATATTGCGTAGCACAGAAATTACAAATATGTAACTTGTAGATATAATATGTTCACTACAATTTTATTTACATATGTATTTGTAAGGTTTATCCGTTACAATTTTATTATATGGCTTGCCGGTTTTGTGGTATGACACTTGTGTTATTCCGTGGATTTAATAAAAGATAATATCTGACGTTTGGAAAATTAAGTTTACAATTTAAAAAAATAGCAAGCATAGCCATCTATGTTGTCGGTTGTGAAAGTGAGGAAAATGGAGGGAAAGCGCTGGCTGTACACGGCTACACGGTGCTCCCCTGAAAGGAAACGAGTTCTCGGATCTCCCGCTAGATGTGGCTATTAGAGGGCAATGAACAGCGATGTATGGAAAATTTTCCTGAACTAGGGCACGTCATGTTGTACCGTCTCGTATTCGTATCTGTGACTTTTTTACCAAAACTACGAATCCTTCTTTTCAATAACACAAGACGAAACCTAAATTAATGCCAAAATAAAAGCATGCTGTTGGATTTACAAAGCCCGGCTCAGTATAGAAAGTTGAAAATAAGTATTTTTTTGCAATGTAGAATCTCGGACGAAGGCACTTTTCGTTTTGCCAAACGAAATACCGCTGTCAGAACCTCACCTAGTGTATTCGGAGGAGAATCCAATGTTCTCCCTATATTGCGAACTATTTTTTTTTACATTGATTCCCGAGAATTAGAATTTATTTGTCATTTGCCTACTTAATATATCGTGGTTGGTTTCGATAAGAAATACCGCGTCGCTATGCGACATGTAGCGCGACTTTGTTTCCTCGTGAATATATGGATTGAAGTATTTTAAAATTGAAAAATATCGATATTGGCGCCGATTTCCTTGTTCACAAACTAAACTAAAAAGTTCAGTACATCTTTTTCTTTCTATTTCAATAAGAAAAGGACAGAATATAATTTGTTTAGTCCTGTCAAATTAGTCTGACGTAAATGGATATATTTTTAGTCGCCATGTTTTTAATCACGACTAAACTGTCTATGGAGAATCTTAATTGAAAAACACAAACAAGATAAGACTGAACTAATATTTTATTTTCTGTCCTTTTCCTAATGAAATAGAAAGAAAAAGATGCACTGTACTTAAATTTAGTTTAGTTTGTGAACAAGAGAATCGGCGCCAATATCAACAACAAGTTGATACTTGGATTAATATAGATACTTAGATAACTGTTTACACGTAATTAATTATAAATTAATTAATCATATACAGGTCGGGCAGTGTTACCTATTGTGTTTTTCCATCTGGAATTTTTCTGTAGCAGTCTGGAGTCTTTTGTGCCCGGTTGATAGCAAAAGACTGGCTTTCTGTTACATGGCACTTGAACATAACTGGCGAAATGTGGGTGTACTATAGATGCACCCCTGCCTAACCCTTCGGAGAATATAGTCATGATGTTATGTCATGAATTGCTGTTGGTAGCAAAATATTTTCGTAAAAATGCATAACATGCAAAAAAATATGTTGTTTTAGTGATGCAGCGTGTCGTAAATATTCCATAACGTACTTCCTTTTACATGTTTAATGTCTGGTGTCATTTATTCGTAAATTAACTGAAATCTAAATAAATATGCGACTTGGCCGTGGGGATTTCATTGGGAAATAATAATATTAAAGTACTTTTTTCATGATCTCAGTAACCCGGAAGTTATTTTCATAACAAAAATTTGTGCGTTTTGATTTAAAAAATAGGAATAATTTTATAAATTACATTGGTTTGTGACCGGCTGACTCGCTCCTTCGCAAGTTGGTATCTACGGCTCAAACATTCTCCTTTCAATTTTTTTTTATTATATTGCATGGGCTGTTAAAATGTTACATCCATTTTAAATCCATTTTAAAATGTACCTAGTTCTCAATTATTACAATCCCCCGCAGACAAAAATATAATTTTATTTTTTTCAAAAACACAGTTGCACCCATAAATTCCATTTAGAGATCAGGGGGTCTACTCCGAAGTGCAATGTGCGAATGTTCGGTTCGGACCGACACATGGCCGAACCGAATATTATTGAAAATTGCGAAAAAAGTTCGGGTCAGCTCAGTTGGGTCGGGACCATAGTCAATATTCGAAAGAGTGTAGGATCGGGACCGACCGAACCAAATAGTAACTTCGTAGCAGGAAA
The DNA here is from genome assembly GCA_949629185.1 of Apamea crenata. Classification (NCBI taxonomy): domain Eukaryota; kingdom Metazoa; phylum Arthropoda; class Insecta; order Lepidoptera; family Noctuidae; genus Apamea; species Apamea crenata. Next base: position 7,902,031 of record OX451360.1, on the reverse strand, counting down.
GGGCCGAACATTCGGCCGATACTACTTCGGAGTAGACCCTGGTAGGTACCACTAGAAAACAGACAGCAGCATTATCCTGATTGCTAATCACAACAAACTGCGAACACGAATCAATCTGCTGAACATGAAGATTAAAGGAATCAATACCAAAACAGTACAAATGGGCAAATCGAACTGTTTTGGTATCTATGTCGCCCAATAGAGTTAAGCAATAGTGTAGCTAAGAACTGAATGCCAACATAAATCGCACATTTTCCAATAATTGTATTGGTTCCTCATAAACCTAACAGACCCCCAAAAATGTTTTGTTCATGGTTCTTCGAGTCGGATACTTATTAATTTTATTAAGTTGAAAACTCACGATTGCATTCCAATTATTTAATATCAATAATTTATTGTTTCCTAAAAATGGAAGAGCTAAGTTCTGGTGCAGCTGAGTACTGAATTCTAGTTTTACGAAAGTAGTAACAGGTAAATCAGTATTTAAATAACCCGAACGTTTGAGAAGTTATGAGGAGTGTATGCAGTTCGGCGTAGTTCGTGCTAACGAAACCCCTAAATCCTAACGAAAAGTCAATGATGGAGCCGAATGGCTATTATTTTACGGAAAACGAATACAATACGAGATACTTATAATTTTTTATTGACGCCAGAACTAAATCAGAGAATTGCAATACTACTATTTTATACATTACATAAGCTGTCAGTTTACCGATAATTATCTGGCATTATAATTTATAACAATAGGGTAGTTGACAGTAAGAAAAACACAATATGAATTTTGTATTGTAGGATGGTTGTTAACTAAATAATTACATAATTATATAAAAAAATAACGGACTTCAAAAAAGAAGGAGGTCCTATGTTCGCATGTTTTTATTTTTATTTTTTTGTAAATTATTTTTGTGTAGTAGAAATAAAGCCATTTTGGTCAAGTGACATTGAACGCAAATCAGAGCGCGACACCTCATTCCTTGTTATTGACTGTTTGAAATTGTAAATAGAATCAAACTTTATGTGTGAGATATAAAGTTTTATTTTGCATTACCATTTTATATATTAACAACACTGATTGGTAGTGTGCCCCTCTGGCACAATGTGGCAGTGTTCATTATTGATCTACCAAATTCAGTAATTTCTTGTGTAGGCACAAATGCCATAATAATATTTTTACCACAATTTTTTTTTCTGTTCATGTTAATATTTTGAGGAACATTGCTAATTGGTTTCTCAGAAACTGTCAACTAGCCGGTTGTAGTGTAGCCAAAACGGCGCAATGCCATCAATACGGACATACGAGGCCATCACATTGATAGTTATGATGGTGTGGATTCAAGTACAAACGGGTGACGATATCTCAATATTGTATTGTAACGGCCACATTAACATTAATACGCAATAGATTTTTATGCAGTCTTTACCATCATTTAGAGAATTTATTCCGGAAGGTTTATGTGTAGAATACATTAATATTAAACATGCGTATAAAAAAAACCTTGATGTTTTTTCAAGCCCTAAAAACCGTGTGGTGTGCGGGTCGCTAGTGTATCGAGGGTTCCAACCCAAAACGATATATACAGTGCCTTCGAAAGAAGAGCTGAAAGATGCAGTTATGTATGTGTCTCCTAAAAATAAAAATCAGGTTCTTCACAAAAATTATCCTGGGGAAGATCAGACAAGATGTGATATTTATCTGATTTACTATTAACCCGTTGAATCTCGTAATTACAGATACAATTAAAAAGCCATTGTGTCTCGCGTGGATCTACGTTCCGACATAATTATGAACGCCTTTCTTCCGAGGCACAGAACTGACACTTATTTTTATTCTACCAGTGATTCCGGAGACCGGATGCCTCTTGTGCTGGGGACGTCACATAGAGCTTCTATAGAAGAATTTAGCGGTGTCTGAGGTTTCTGAAGTACAGACGTCAGCACGTCAAGTTACCCGAAACTGTCAGATTTTCCCAATGAACCTTCAACCTAATGCTTTAGCGATAAAGTTGAACATTTAATAAAGAAATTTGAGAGATTGTGGTAGCCTGATGTGCTGGTGTCTGTACCTGTGGGATAAACGTATCAAGATTAGAGAAGCTCAGAGAACACCTGCTGGGTAGTTGCGTAACACACAAACATTTTGGCGGATCAACCACATTAATCTTTAAACGTTTAAAAATTGCGTTATTTACGTTGTTGAGCACACTTTTTCTTGTGTTCATTAACGACCTTTAATATCCTAATTCCAAATGCCGCAATAGTTTCTTGTGTAGACGATACTGCCTTCACTTTCACTGCAAATTCATGGTCGGATCTCCAAGTTACTGCCCAAGACGGCTTTAATTCCACCTGGAAGTGGCTTTCCTCTCAAACCCTTACTCTCATCTGCACAATTCCACATACATGCACAGCTTGTATAAAAAAGTTTACTCTGTATCTTGGCCTATCACTCTACAACAAAATTCCCATTTACGGCTTCACAAACTTTAATTGCAAAAAGAGTGTTCGCACCTTCCTTCTAAATCTAAACTAGGACGAAACCGAAGAACTCCTAAAACAGAGATCACTCAAACACATACATGCATCACACACTATATAAATTACCGAAACACTCACCACACTAACAATATACCTACACACCTCACCAAATTACAAAACATTTTTATTAAAAAAAAAATGTTTCCTATTTATAAAGTCTTTCCGAAATTGCTTTTTTTAGATTGTAAGTTATTTTTTATTTATTTTTGTTGAATAACCTAATGTTGTCTCTCGTTTTGTAGCTTGCTGTAATGATTACTATATTCATATTTATAATATACGTTAACACGTGCTGTTATAAGTCAACCATTTACGACGGGGATCGGAACTGTTTCTCCTAAACACAGGTTATTTTGTAACCTATCTAGGAGAGCATTTTGGCACCCACTAACTAAATTAAGAAACTTCATGCTTGTGCTTTATATTACTCGTATATTACTTTGCCATGTAATCTAGTCCTTGTTGATCAATAAATATTTATCATTATCAAATTTTTCGAACTAATGAAGCAATTGATTAGCAATATCCTTCAAATAGAATCAGATTGTGATTGATAGTGTGTTAGACAATTAGAGTGTAGCTTGCAGAGCCTCCTGTCGTTAGCAAGCAAAGTTTTTCTGAACAATAGTAATTAATTGTACCTACGTATGCTCTATGTGTTTATTATCTATTATTAGGTACTGAAATTGAAAAAATCAAGCCTCAGTTTGCTTCACTAAAGTACCTATGCATATTCAACCTATAATATTCCCACTGTTGGGACATAGGCCTCCTCTTTTCGAGAGACAATGGGCTACACACCACGACGCGCGGCCAGTGTGGATTCGTAGATGTCACATGTCTTCGAAAGTTTGGTTCTAGGACATGCGGGTTTCTTCACGATGTTTCCTCGCGATGTTTTCCTTCACCGTTTTGAGAGCAGCGGTGGCCCAGTGGTAATGGCCCCGACGTTTGAGTTGACACGTGCCTCGATCCCACAATTTACGTCGTGGGTTCGAACCCAGACAGGCGGTTAACTTTATGTAAATAACGTATCTATAACTACTACGAACTAACTAAAAGAAAAGGTCATATTCATTAAAGTTATAGGCTTTGCAGAGGGGTCAGCCCGGAAATTTTTTACGTACAATTAATTGGAATTTTATTCCAACCTTCAGAATAAAAATGTACACATTGCTTCTTTATTAATTCACTAGGTGCACCCCGCGGTTTTACCCGCATAAGTTTCGATCCCGTAGGAATATCGGGATAAAAAGTATCCTATATGTTAATCCTGGTTATACACCATCTGTGTGCCAAATTTCATCCAAATCCGTTCAGTAGTTTGTGCGTCCATCCATCCATCTATCCATCCATCCATCCATCCATTCAGCCATCCATACAAACTTTCACGTTTATAATTAATAGTGTAGTAGTAGTATTAGTTATTTTATACAAATAGGTTCCGTTCCGTACTTGACAAGAACACACAACAACAGCGTAAATTCACGGTCATTATTCGTCATATCGGGGGGCAGCTAGTAAGTTATAAAATAATAAGCATAATTATGTTATGCTTCATATTATTTCTCGAAAAAAATGTGAAAATGAAAGTTATTTTTGCGCTTTTAACCAAAAATATCCCATATCTCACAAATTATTATTGATTATAAATAAAAGTCAATTATTTATTTAAATAGAAACATAATCATCACTTCATATTGTCCCCGTATGAAAGAAGAACCCGTATGTAATAATTTGGATACTTGTGGTTGATATAAATTAGGGTAGTAGGGTAGTTTGTAGTTTTTAATTTTTTTCTGTATCTTACGTACAACTTTCGTTTTGCATGCTGAGTTTACCTTTAAGTGATTGTACACTATTGTTTATCTGTTTTTGCTTGTTTTTTATGCCCATAATTGGTGTAAACAATCGTTGGTAAATTACGTTCGGCTGCAGTCGAGGATGCAAATAAGACCGATATATTTTACTTAAAGAATTTAATTAAGATAATTATTACAATTAAATTGGTAAAACTAGGATACGCGACAATTGTTCGATGTCAGAAACAAGAGTGAAGCACTAAACCTAAAATTCACATTCGTCACTGGCATTGCACAATCTTCGATCCCACGGTCGGATTGCTGAGACGGCGGATCTCACGGTGCACCACGCAGCGCGGTGTTAGTCATGTTCTTAAGAATATGGGATGTCGCAAGTAGCAACATAACAGGTAGAACAATAAATAAATAAAATAAAAAATAACCCACATGCTTATGTTCATTGTTTTTTTTTTCATTGGTTTCACGGGTTTTATTTCCCATTTTCAGTATACCATTGATGGTTCAGCAGCGCACAGAATACAATTTCATTCCAATTTTCATCGAAAGACTACGAGTAGAATGGCTGTGTGTCACCCGGACGAACGGATAGACGGATATGACAACATTATAAGGGTTCCGTTTTTGCCATTTGGCTACGGAAATGAAATCAATAAACTTATTATTATTATTATCTAAAAAGATACCTAATAATAGGTACAACCTATTTTTCTATTTAAAGCGTTAATATTATAGAGTTATACAGGATAAAACTGATTGGTATTGCGCTAAACATTGAAGCACAGAACCAAAAACTTAGTTTTAGTCAACCAGTCTGTTGTATGAGAATGAGGCGGTTATCCATACACTTTGGGTATTGGCCCAAAGTGTGTGTGTGTGGGGGGGGGGGGGGGGTGTGTGCGTGTGTGTGTGTGTGTTAACCGCCTGGTGATTCTTCACTTTATTTTGTCTAATATTGATTACAAAAAATAAAGTGGAGAATCGTGTGAAGTGTCAAGAAATTTTGTACAGTCGACCTCGTAATTGCTTTACCACCCTACAGTTGAATGAAACATCATAAAACAACAAGGTCTAATCGTCTATGTGACTAGAAATGTATGTGTTAGAAAGTTTCAACCTTAATAAAGTTGCAGATTTACTGGGGAATGTGGTGAAAAGTGGTTTTAAGCAACAAGGCAAACCAATGTAATGAGCCACTATTGCCATCCCTGCCCTGCACATCACCTACTCTGCAAACGATTATGGGGTTCATACCATCAACAACTTGCTACCGTGCTGTTACAAAAGCTTGATAAGTACATCAGAAGGCCAATTCCCGTAATTAAAAACGTTCCAAATCTTTTACTATACACATACATATATATGACGGCACGGTTGGCGCAGTGGTAAAGCGATTGACTGCTGCGCTGCGTGTCGCGGGTTCGATTCCCGCACGGAACAAATATTTGTATGACCTACATGTATTTGTTCCGAGTCTGGGTGTTTTTCTATCTATAATATGTATGTATTTACAAAAAAAAAATTGTATATAAGTAGTTTATCAGCCATCTTGTTACCATAACACAAGCATTAGGTTGCTTAGCTTGGGACAAATGGTGCTGTGTGAAATGTCCAGGGATATTATATTATTATTATTATTACATATACAATAGAAATTTACAGTAATAAAAAAGGTTCTTTTACGTGTGCTCCTCCTTACAGCCGATCGATTCTGTAAAAATCTCACCGTGAAAAGTGAGGTGGTAAGTTTTCACGGTGAGATGGTTACAGATCACACTGCTGAAGACCATAGGATGCACATATACGAGCAACTAGATGTAACCACGATAAAAATAGAGAAAATAAATTATGAATGATGAATACAAGTTATAAAATTACAAGGAAAAACATTAAATAAACATAATATGTAATATCAAGAGCATTCATATTAAAATAAATAAATTTATTAATGGTGTAGGCAAGATAAAAATAAAAATTGAGAAACAACATTGAATAAATCTGAGGAAAATATGTAATAATTATTAAAGATTAGCATGTCAATATTGAGCATTAATATTACAATTGTTTAGTTTAATAAAAAATTATAATTAATTCAAATTTCAGAGAGAAGTAACATCATATTGATTGCGACTAAATAGTCGCAATCTCATCTCAGCGATAATCAATGTCAAAAACTTGTCAAAAATGTAGGGAAATTAGAGACATTTGAAAGACTGAGACTGAAATCAGTTTTTAAAATTACGAGAATTTATTGTCCTTCAGGTGTAAGTCTCCGATTGGCAAAACGCCTGCCCAATTTGAGCGGCAATTTGACGATGCAGGTTTTTAAAAAACTTCAAAGTAGTCTTGCAGGAGCAGCGATTTTCTGGGATGTCATTCTCAACAACATAGTCCTGTCCTGGATAGGTTCAACTACATAATAATGATTGTGAATTGTGTGGAGTGTGGATTTGTACCCGGTTAATGGCTGTGGCCCGCCACCTATCACATGGGACTAAAACATAACTGGTGAAATGGGGTGTACCTCTGCAGGCACCCCCTTCGAGGAATACAGGCGTCATGTATGTCGATGGTGTGAATTCGTTGCTTGGAACCGTGGTTAAAATTAAAAAAAAAATCCTTCCAAGCCGCCTTGTTGTCTCAGATTAAATAAAAATAAAAATTCAAAATAAAATGTAGAAAATCCACACTTATGCGAATTGCCAAAAAAATCAGGGCCCGTATTCCCGTAATTTAAAACGTTCAAAATCTAATCGCAGTCTCATCTCGGCGACAGACAAATGTCAAAAACTTGTCAAAATGTTGGGAAATTAGACGTATTTTTGACAGATTGAGACTGCGATCAGCAGGCCGATTCTCGTAATTTAAAACGATCAAAATCTAGTCGCAGTCTCATCTCGGCGACAAACAAATGTCAAAAACTTGTCAAAATGTAGGGAAATTTGACGTATTTTTGACAGATTGAGTCTGAGATCAGACTGTGAACGTTCTTAAATTTACCAGAATTGCCCCTCAGACTGTGAACGTTCATAAAATTACGAGAATTACCCCTCTGATATTCACCCGCGATCTTACTCTAGCTTTAACACGACATTAATTTATGTTACAGCTTCGTTGGTCGAAGTACTGCGTTCGATTCCTAGGTCGCGCAAGGTGAGTTTTTTCATTAGGTATTTCTCAGTGGCAGTCTGGAATCTGGATTTGTGCCCGAGTTGATGCCGCAATAGACTCGCCCGCTAATACCTACATGATAAATATGATAATGATTTTATTTTGTAAGTAGGTTTGTACAGACACTTTTAAAACTAGATGAGGTCGGCGTTTCCTATCTGACTAGTCTGAGAAGAAAGGCCGAAACAAGCTCAGAGGTCACAGTATCTTTTAAAGTCTAGATATAATCTTGGTCAGATCATATAAAGACCATGTGGATCGTTGTCTGAGATGGGCTTTTGAGGAAAGAACCACACAGATTGAGGACCTGTCCAGTTAGTGCACGCATTGGTCAGAAATCGTGCAGCTCAACACAAAACTTAAGGAGCTCAAAGATTCGACGAACAATACCAAAGAAAGGACATTTGGGTAGGCCACATTAATTACTCAAAATGCCAAGGAGCTTACACATAATATCTGAAATGTGGGTTTACTATAGGTAGGGAAATCTCTGGCTAACCCTTCGGGGGAAACAGAATTGAAGTTATTCTAGTTTCTACACAGCCAATATATCTATGCTACTCTAAAACAGACTGCTCTGAGTCCATCATAAAAAAAAGTGTCAGACAAATTGGCACTGTTGTCACCTACTGACCTTATTCGAACGCTGCAACAACTGACAATGTCAACTATGCAATTACAGCATCGATCTCATGCGTACGCAGTCTGCTATGTAAATGTATCCAGACTATGTTATGTTTGTTGTACTAGAATCATTGCGGTCCATCGCAGTATGATGTAGATGAAATCAGAGCTTTAGTTCATCGTAGTTAGTTGAAGTAGTTTAGTTTAGAGACTTTTTAAGTATTCTGTATCGTGAAAATAATTATAATGCTTGGGCCAAATTATTCAAGTATAGTAGCACAATAATTTCATAGAACCTAATTGTCGAGTTGGCTGTAAAAATAATTTGGTTAAGAAATAAATACGACGTGTGCATTTAAAAATAAAAAGATTAGTGTTTCTTTACAACGATCTCAAATTGATGAAGAACTTCCGAAAAGTAGAAGGCAATGATTTAAAGAAGACAAATCTCGAAGACTTTTTGCATAAGACTAGCTCTTGCCCATTGGAAAATATCCCTCGGGAACGTACAACCGTAATTAAAAGCACACTATGTTGTTAATCCAGGTTATAAAGGGTGTCATCCGGCGCGCCTTCAACACCATCTGCCCGCTGCCGGTTTCTTCTGTTGAAGACTCTTCAACGGGGGGAGTATGTTCAGACCGCTCGCGCTCCACTCAACACACATCACATCACATCACATGTGCGAAATTTTATCCAAATCCGTTCAGCTTTTTTTGCGTCAATCCAGAACATACATCCAGTCAAGCAGACAAACGGACAAAACTTCTTCGTTACTATTTTATTATAATAAAAAAGAACAAACAAAAGGGCACAATATCATATAAACTCATCGACACCATTTAAAACAAAACAGCTAATGAATCTAGCACTCAAACCAAACAATGCAGATTGTAGACGAGCGTCGTGGCCTCAAAACGGAGGCAGAAATGCTGAATACAATCTCTCCTCGGCTCGCTACCGACGTGACACGGACTCCTCGGCTATCTACCGACGTGACACGGATACGTAGAGAATCAGACATTCAACAAGACACTAGACACTGACCAATGTATCGCAGATTAAAGATAGCCACGAACATACCGAATCCGGAATCTTATCAGGAATTCCGGGCCGATATTCAGTTTCTATTTCCGGATATTGCTACGATGCTGTCTATTGTTTTAGGAGTGAATATTCAGTGTCAAATTAATGGCTTGTGTTGTGTAATTTTAATGACATTGGAATAAACAATATATGTACGAACATTTGTGATATTTTATTAGTAAACCGGTTTTACTGAGAGGATGTAGTCGCGTCGCAGTCCTGTGTATAATTTCGTTCAGTATTCGCCAGCTAAGGTAGTTTTTCATTCGGCACTGTTCATCTGGATCGACTTTGTTTGAAAGTAGGTATGTTTTGTATAAAAATGATCTGTTTAGGGCCAGTTTTTGATCCGTAGTTAAACTCAATCAATTGTTAAAAATAGTAACTAATGGTAAATTTTTTGCAAAATGTGTTTTTTGATCAATTTTTTGTTTATCTATTGGTTATTATTACTTAACTATTAGTTAATTATTTGACCATTATTATCAATGATATCATATCATAGTAGTAGTTTAGGCTGATTGCTATCGAGATGCACTTCTGATTTTCTGGGTGTTCCAACTTCCAAAAGTGCACATTAATAAAAAAAAATGATCGAGCACTATTTAACAATTTAACATCTGCGCTCCAGTCCCTACCTATATACCCAAACTGAAAAAACGTGTTAGAAATATTTCTATCAGACAGCTCAAAACGAAGTGACCATTTAATGGAACTAATAACTTGTAAATGTTTGTATTTTCTGAATTAAAGTGGGAGAGGCGACAAATATGGTAATGATGAATGACGGTGTTAATTAACAAAACGCCGCATCTATATAGAGTGAACGCGGGAAATATATTTTCATTTTTTGTACATTGGTACATGTAGGTCAAGGACAAGCATAAATACCTTACAGATACACCAGAGGGGCAATTCTCGTAGTTTTAAGAACGTTCACAGTCTGATCTCAGCCTCAATTTGTCAAAAAATACTTCTAATTTCCCTACATTTTGACAAGTTTTTGACATTTGTTTGTCGCCGAGATGAGACTGCGACTAGTTTTTGAATGTTCAAAAATACGAGAATTGGCCTTCTGATTACAAAAAAGTTGTTTTTTTTTTAGTGGTTTGTTGTATTGAGATATTGAGGGGGGCTTGTGGCTAAGTAATAACAGCCGCACGGGTCGATCGATCAGGTTAAGCTACGCTTGCCGCGGTTGATCCGTTGATGGGAGACCATTTTCACATACCAAGTCCCCTCCGTGCCTCGGAAAGCACGTTAAGCCGTTGGTCCCGGCTGTCATTCGTGGATCTTTGACAGTCGTTACGGGTCGTCAGTAGCCCGAAAAGTCTGACAACCAGTCTTACCAAGGCGTATCGTATTACCCAGTAACTGGGTTGTGGAGGTCAGATAGGCAGTCGCTTCATGTAAAATACTGGTATTCAGCTACATCCGGTTAGACTGGAAGCCGACCCCAACATAGTTGGGAAAAGTCAAAGTAATTTGGTATACAGGCAAAAACATTTAACTGCCCATGTTAATTTGTATTGTATGTGTAATAAGTTTTGAAACTTATGACATACTTATAAGAGTCATCTAAAATAATTGAGTACTCAGCGCACTACAACATTATTCAAAAATAGTTCCAAGTAAAAATAGTCCCAAATAGTTCCATGTATGTTTTTTTTAAATAATAATAAGTTCTTTATTACTCCTCACAATGACAAGATTATTCTAGGTGTCACATAATTATTATTTGTTTTTTTAGCAATGTGAGGAGCTGGTGTCTGAGTTAGGCGTAAAGTGCCTGTATTACAAATCACCAGATACCTATACATACAGGGTTACTGGAAAAACACCAACAACCTCTTAAGAGGTCATTGTACTCATCATTATGAACAACTTTTACTATGGGACCAAACCTGAAATCGCGAAAAAAAAATCAGCTGTTCCCTACATTTATATTCGGTTAACTCGTCAAAATGTAGGGAACAGCTGATTTTTTTTGAACTGTCCTAATTGAACCAACCCATTGAACTGTCATTCAAACAATAAAAACACTACAGCAAAATAATAAACAACAAAGGGATTTCAAAACCATAATTTGAAACCCTAACTTAAACTTAGCTCACGTAGCTCTGGATTTTAGATAGTTATTGATGTGTCGAACAAGAGCATTAACTTTAAAAAGTAAGTGCCTACCTATGTACAAGTGATTGGCTTTTGTTTTAACTCTTTTTTTCACACCAAATAAAAGAAAAATATTGAGCAAAAATGTACCTACATATTATTGAGCACAGCTCTTTTAAACTTAGTAATGCTGCCTGAAAATATGTCGATGTCACAATCGTGAAAAATGTCGTTACACTTTCTGAGAATATAGGAAAGGGGGGCATTACTCCCGTACTTGGTTTTGTGGCCACCAGGAGCAAAAGGCTTATAATTATGAAGTCTAGCTGACGACCGGTGCGTGTTAATATTAATTGAAGAACATTAGTTGTAAACAAACTTTTTCTATGACTGTATTAGAATAGAAAGATTATAATTATGTAACTAATAAGGATATAAATTAGCAATCTAAGAATATCAAAACTATGTTATTAAAAAACAGAATACCTTCAAAAACCGTTTTTTGTTGACTGTACTTTTCAAAGATGTATCCTTTTTACTACTCATAAATAGTTCGGTTGACAGTTGTATTACTCGTATAACATTTACTACTTAGGCAACGATAGCTGAAAATTGTGTAAAGAGGAATATTTGATGTTTCCTATGTCTAAACGAACTAAGATGCGTAAGTTCGCTTGATAAAACCTACTCATATGAATTTATATACCTGTGTATACCTGGTGTGGCTACATTAACACAGTTGACCTCAATTCAGTTATAGGGACGCTGAAACCCATCCTGCTGTCAGATTTCCATTTACTTCGGTGACAGGCTACGATGTCAAATCCGTCTCTACTCAACATTAAGAGCACTCTCGTCTCTAATTAGAGATTAATTGAATCAGGGAGCGACGGAGAGCCCTTTGTCGGTTACTCGCATAAAACGCCCGCTCCATCAAACGATCCCCTTAAAAAGAACTTTCTAATTGTAGCTAAATGAATAAAGTTTGATTGATTTCTAAGTAATGGTGATAATGAATCGATTTGGGATTATGAATTTCGAACGTTTTTACATACTCTCAGCGGAGTTTGGCTGGTATGTGAGTCAGTTGGCGGCCACGCGTAGTCGGCGCCGCACGTAGCGCCATGTTCCGCGCTGTGACAGACGGCTGGAAGCGATATTGGTGGGGTACAGGTAACGGAACAAATGATCACGACTTCCTCAATAAACTTCCAAATTATTTTTCAAAATGTGAATAGAAAAAAGTGCCGACGTTATATATTTTTTTAAATATTTTGCCCGCGCAAATTTTCTCTGAATACCTAAGCGATGAAAATAACGGGTAAATGAAGAAGTGACGGCGTCTTGTTAATATTCTGTCAGGTGTCCTTTATGTGCTATTGTCACGGCAGATTATTGTTTGTGAAAACTAACACGTCGCTTCGTGTTGCTGCAAAAGAAAAGTCTGGTTGTGTAAAGGGTGCTAGCCGGTGCGAAGTGCAGCACACCTCAGAAGTTCAAAACTATTTGCGTCTGCGTTCGTTCAACTTCGCGCGCACTCGTGCGTTTCCGGAGCACGTGGTAAGGGGACCGTGGTGTTGACAGGTGTTGTAAAACCGATAACAACCATTCGCTTTCCGGGTTTCTGGAAAGATAGTGCTCGTGTGTTATTTGACAACAATAATTATAATCTATTGTGGTTTGTGATAATTGTTTTATATTATACTCCATTGAAATAATTTGTCAAGTTAATTATCCCGATTTCGCAAAGTAGTGATAACCTGACATTTATAACATTGATTTATGACTGACATTTATAAACCGGTTTTCGTAATTACCGGTTTTAAATTATTTTTTTATGTGCATGTAGTTATAGGCATTATAAATGAGTTATAATAAGATAAGAACATTTGAAATATGTGCAAATATTATTGCATGTATAATTAAAGTTACTGATTTCAAACTTGTTGGTCAAATGGAATGCCAATTTAAAACGTTCGTTTGATGAATGTAAATTACCTTACTACAGGTACTGATTTAGGTACCGCGTGTGTAAAATTACTAGTTACTACATAATCAGTAAATAATTATTTCCAAGACCTTGAATTACCAAGACATTATAGAGTCAAGGATTACGATTTTAACAATAGGGTCATTTAAAATCTACGATATTATTTTGTCGTAACGTTTTCAGCATCTAAATTATAGTCATACTTCCTACTTCATAATCAATAAATCAACCATTTTATTTTTTAAATACCAATCTTCGTAGTCACAGCTAGCGCACTTCGGAAGTTTTTATTAGTGATCTCAATTGAAGAAGTACCTATCTAGAGTTAGTTCTAAGCTGTTTCATTTCAAGATCCATTGCGACATCCACGTCTTCATCTCTAGAGAATTACTATTATCTAGATGAATTTTTCCTTATTAGGGCGAAATCGGACAAACTTTTATATTGAGCAAAAAATTACATATTATTGAGCACAGCTCTTTTAAACTTAGTACCTAATGCTGCCTGAAAATATGTCGATGAAAATCGTGAAAAATGTCGTTACACTTATATAATATATTCCCAGAGAATATAGGAAAGGGGGGCATTACTCCCGTACTTGGTTTTGTGGCCACCAGGAGCAAAAGGCTTATAAATTATGAAGTCTATTAGCTGACGACCGGTGCGTGTTAATATTAATTGAAGAACTGAAGTGCGAATTCGGACAAACTTTTATACCTATACATCTTATGTTGCGTTTTGAATTTTGGCAGTTTTTCATCCAAAAACTGTCATACGTCAATTATATTCCATAGATATAAATATCTGACATTGGTAAAATCAGCTCATAATACGTTAAATTGATCTTACTTTAATTTTAAATGATATAGATAGAGTAATACACAAATATATTGCTTACTCATTAAATTAAATCAGCTTATTTGAATTATCCTGAAGAAGAAATTCCCATACTTAGAAAGAGCCGTAATGTTTCATTAAAATTCCCAACTTATGTATAATTTTAATTAATACAATAACAACTCCAAATGAGAGTACACTAGGAAAACATTTGGGTAAAGTCTGTTATCAATCAATGATGCGTTATACCATTGTGAAGCAAAGTTAATATTTTCCTTAAATGTATAAGTGGGTCTTGACCATCATAAGGTTGAGTGTCGCATAATCAGTCTATAAAGTTTCCAATTCACAGGCCTCCTCTCTGTAAAAGGGAGTAGGCCATAATCCACAACGCGGGCCCAGTGCGGGTTGGTAAATGTCACATGTCTTCGAATTTATGGTTCTAGGACATGCCGGTTTCCTCACGATGTTTTCCTTCACTGTTTTGAGAGCAGTGGTGATGAAATGATTTACACAAAGTAAAGTGCCTGTCTCTGTTCGAACCTAGAACTTGTAATTCGCGGCCGTTACCAGGAGGCCACCACTGTTCTCAATGTCACTTGCACGTCATAAAACGACGAGGTCTCTGTGATAGTTACCTACATAATCTAATATCGCGACATATTCGCCAAAAATGTAAACAAATATTAGTTTATGGAAAGATAACTTTAATCCCTACACAATAAAGTTCAGTTTACGCTACAACTTCAAACATTTTTATCACTTTTTCAATAGTGGTAGTCACTCTGAAATCAACTTAATAACTATCAAAATAAAGTTGATATGTGTTTAACTTGAAATAACGTCAATTTGAAACATAAATAAAATTTTAATATAGTTTCAACCTTATTGAAGTTATACATATAGTCTGGCCGACGCGAGAATGCGTTCTTGACACCTGTCAGTTTCATACAAACGAATACGTGTTGTGCGAATTTGATCTTTATTAGCTACTAGAATTGTTGCTCTGACTCATGGACTGTAGTTAATCACTTACTATAAAACTATGTAGGTATTACAAGTTACTCAGACTGCAAAAGGCTTGCTTGCCTTGAAGTGTCAGTATCGTTGTACAGACGCCAGCTCATCAAGCTACTACAATCTGTCAAATTTATTTAATAGATTTTCAACTTTAACGCTAAAGCATTAAGGTTCAAGGTTGATTGGGAAAATTTTACAGTTTCGGGTAGCTTGATCTGCAGGCGTTTGTACATACCGACTTGCTCCAATGCGTGATGTAATTATTTTTAATACTAGTAGAATAAATCGAGAGACCGGTTCTTTTTTGTAATACTTGTATAATTGCTAATTCTTTTTGTGATATAACTTGCCGAATATTCCTTACTATACATAGGTATTACTTATATAACTTTGAATTTTGATTTTGATTTTGACTTTGAAAATTGAACAACATAAATAGGTATTTTAATGTTATGTATTGAGTGTATTTATAAAAAACCAACAAGAAACAAAAATAATGTTGTCATTTTTATTTCTTGTCGGTTTTCTTAAAAACTATGAATCAATTTGATAGAAAAACGAGTTCTTAACGCCAACGAAAAATGAACAGTCACTATGATGATTGTACTTTAATTACGTTTCATAAAAATCAATTGAATGAACGTAATTAATGGCCTGATGCTTGATGTTGAAACGTACGATTTCAAGGCTATATAGAAATTAAAATAAACAAATTTTGGTTGAATTTATAAATATCAGTCAGAAACCTCAACAGGCCAAATATATTTGGCCAAGTTTTTATTTATATCATTAATCTATCAACGTAACTAGGTCAAAAAAGAGTAAATAACTAAGTAACTACAACAGTTAACATTTAACCTTCACAAAGGGCTTGTCATGTGAAGACATTGTATAAGAATAATAGAGTTCAAAACAGACACAAAGCATCCATAATAGTTTTAAAACAACAAGTTAAATATTATTTGCATACATATAAACATGACGGCTGTATTCTCCGATGGGGTAAAGAGGTGTACACAAAAATTAAGTACATAAGACCATGGAAAAAAAACCGTAAATTGGAGGCTAGCTAAGTGACATCAACTGGGCACATCTCACAACAGACTGTTTCTTAGAAATCCCTGAATAACCCAATAACACTGCCCAATCAAAGGAACAAACGCAGGACCTCACGCGTAACGCGTTAGTCGCGTCACATAAATTTACTCGCCCGAAATGGGCAAATCGTCACTTTTAAATAATATTATTATTTATTCTATAGGCGACTCGCAAGAAGTTAATTTATTTGTGGGCGAGACGACAACAACGTGTCCTTTTTTCTTAACTTACATGCGAATCGCCTGTAGAAAGAATAATATTATTTAAAAGCGACGATTTGCACGTTTTGATGATATATGATATGATGTTTTTCCTTAACCGTTTTGAGAGCAGTGGTGATGAAATTATTTAAACAAAGTAAAGCGTCTACCTGGGTTCGAACCTACGACCTACTACTCGTAAGTCGCGGCCATTACCACTGTGCCACCACACTGCTGTCTCCAATCTGACCAACGGATTGCTAATCGAAAAGAATCCCGCTGTTTACTTCACAGTAATAAACCTACATGTTCACACGCTCATAAATACTCGTAACACATACTCATACAAATAGAAGTATAATTGGAGCATTTATAACGGCAGGCACATATATTTAACTGGTTCAGAGAGCTCATATGGTTTCATTGCTTTAATAACCGGTCCCATTGCACAACGAGTCGTTCCCAGTAACCGGTACAAGGAATCCGGACTTGAGTCGTGCTCGTGAACTATGGACAATATCTGTTACCTACGTAGTTTATATGGCCGTAAATTAGATGGCTATGGCCGTTTAAATTGAAATGACACAATAATTTAAAATCTTATCGTCAGAGTTCGATGGTACGGAATGAAGAGGCTTTCTGTTTCATACTTTTCAAAGTATATATAACTTTAATCATACACATGTCTCAACCAACTGGTTAAATTAGCCGTTTAGGTAACGGCCTAGCCGTTTAACTAAACGGCGGCCGTTCAACTAACGGCCTGAATTATATTCAATAAATTATAGTTTAGGTTGGAACTGTAAGTTGTAACCAATCACGTGCGAGCCGAACTTGTCGCAGTAATTAAGCCAGGGTACCCTGACCAAATGGGTTAGGTTAGAACTGTGATCGAACGCGCGCGTGCGAGCCGAGAGAGCGAAGCGAGACGGGCACTACATCCAAAGGCCAGGCGGTTGACTAAATTGCCTGCGACAAATACTGTATACGTGCACAAACTCACGATTTCCTTCCATGGGGTAGAAACCACAGAACGCCACCAGCTACGGTCCTTAGGTACATACTCATTTGCCTTACGCACACCGTAATCAGCACCCCAATTGCGTAACACACAATCAATCGGAATCAGAATAATTTTGAAGCAAATTGCTAATCCATTGCTTCATAAGTTCGAAAAATTTGTCTGCTCAACACGTAAATAACGCAATGAATGTTGTGGAACTGTCAAAATGAAACCGATTCCGATTGATCGTGTGTTACGCAATTAGGGTGCGGGGCACTGTTATGTCCTCCTACTTAAATTTGAATTGCGACATATTCGCCAAAAATGTAAACAAATATGAGTTTACGGAAAAATAACTTTAATTTCTACACAATAAACTTCAGTTTACGCTACAACTTCAAACATTTTTTATAACTTTTTCAATAGTGCTAGTCACTCTGAAATCAAATTAATAACCATTAAAATAAAGTTGATATTGGTTTAACTTGAAATAACTTCAATTTGAAACATAAATAATATTTGAATATAAGTTATTTGGTTTTGATAGACTGGTTCATGAAACTGACATTATTAACTACAATATAAATGTTCTACCTCACGTAATTTAACAATACTTTGTAAGAAAATACAGGGCGGCATATATCGACGTGCAACTTGTTACTATGGATTTAGTACATGATTCTGAACACACCTGCGTTGAGATTTAAGTTGGTTATTTTTTTTTTAAAGTAGTAGTTCCATACATCTTGACCACGAAGGTTCAGGAAGGCGTTTTTCTATGAAACAGCAATTTTTTTTTTTTTTCTGCGCTATAAGTTGTATCTTTAGTGCCGACATTAAAAATGAAAACATTTCGAAACGTGTTATAGCACAAAACGTAAGAAAGATTTTCTTATCGCTATCTAAGAAGGGCCTCATAATTTTCAAACTTGTAAAAACTACTGAATTCTCGTTTATGATAATCAAGATTATAAAGGGTACCTACCTTTTAACTGTACCAGGTTAAGTCACGTAGTCAGTGTTAAGATTTTACAGCTCGTAAACATGACAAGTATTTCTAGTTTCTGTGTACTTGTGACACAGTCCAACAAATATCAGGGCTGTTTATCTGGGTTACCTGTGCATTTAAGCATTGTTTTCTTTTTTATGATCTAAGAACTAGTTTTAAGATATTATTTAAAATATGTAGTATGGTAAAAAAAAACGAAAGAATTTCACATTCTTTTGTTTTAGAATACAAAAACTTTTCTGTATTTTTCACAGCATTTTCGTAATCGATTTGTCTATCATAACATTTTGATTTTACTGGTAGGTTCTCACCGCGCGTTTATTGTATTATTCTCTAGAATTATCTGTTGTCCTAAGCGGTCAAGACATTTTTTTATTGTGCTGTATTCTACCATCTTCCACTAACATTTTATTTATTTATTTAAAACTCTGACTTATTTATTCTTATACTAGCTGCGTCCCGCGGTTTTGCCCGCATTAGTTTCGATGCCGTGAGAATATCGGGATAAAAAGTATTCTATGTGTTAATCCTGGTTGTAAACTATTTGTGTGCCAAATTTCATCCAAATCCGTTCAGTAGTTTTTGCGTGAAAGAGTAACAAACATCCATACAAACTTTCGCGTTCATAATATTAGTAGGATTCGCTATGATTTCCATTTACCTAAATTATTTCTATTTACTGAAAATAGCACAGAGTATTTGTTATCATTTATCATCACCATTACTACCTTACCACGACTATGACTGAAATTAAAATATCAATGAGCCATTAATTACAATAACAGCAAGTGCCCCTGAATATTCTTACCTACTCAATAAAATGATTGTAACATGTTTATGAATCATTACAAAAATAAATAATGCCAATTCCTTATCTCTTTAATCAATTACGCACAAACCCAACTTATTTATAACAAACACAAAACTAATTGTTAATATTATCAGCCAACGCTAATTTATTAGAGATCGCAATAGATATTAATTAATCATTAATATCAATCAGCGTATTATATCCTTTCGTAATATTCTGCCGGTCGATACCAATCAAAATGATTAAACCAGTCTATAGGGAATGTTCGATACTTCGATAGAATTCATTAATTAAGAAAGGCCTTGGATCGGCCTTACGAAACAGAGCGAAAATGCAATATAATTGATATTGACTTGGATTCGTAACATAGTTATTAACGTCACGCCCTAAAAGTCAGTGAAAATAGAAATATAACCAGCGGGGTGATTGCGTATAACACATACAAGTGCAATGTCTTTCATACTAATATCCCTGGACATTTCACACAGCACCATTTGTCAAAAGCTAAGCAACCTAATGCTTGTGTTATGGTAACAAGATGGCTGATAAACTACTTATATACATTTTTTTTTTTTGTAAATACATACATATTATAGATAGAAAAACACCCAGACTCGGAACAAATACATGTAGGTCATACAAATATTTGTTCCGTGCGGGAATCGAACCCGCGACACGCAGCGCAGCAGTCAATCGCTTAACCACTGCGCCAACCGTGCCGTCAGCCTAACAATTCAACACCATTCATTGCGTTATTTACGTTGTTGAGCAGACGGATCTTTTAAGCATAATATCTGCTATTAAGCAAATGGATTAGGATTTTCCTTTAAAATCCTTCGGCTTGTAATTGAAAGTGTGTTACGGGCTGCTGTTTTTGTTGTATATTTTTTCCTAACGAAATGCAGGGTACGTTTTATGAAGGTTTTTACGAAAAAAAAAATTAAGGAAGTTGCTTCACGCGGACGAAGTCGCGGGCAGAATCTAGTCTATATATACAAATAAAAATGAAATACTGTTCGTTGGTAAGCGCATAACTTTAGAACGGCTGGACCGATGTGACTATTGTATGATTTGAAATGTTCGTGATAGTCCGAATAAGGTTTTAGGGGGAAAAAAATGGAATTTTTTCCTGGAAAATTTGAGAAATGGTATAAACTGAAAGTCCTTTTTTCTATGGGTTTTTGTATGGATTGTTGAAATGTAGACACGACGACGCCTGTCCGTCAGCTAGTCTATTAAGTAATAATGATTATCTACGTTTATTTATTTATAATCTTGAAGATTGTGGCTGACAGGGTGTCATCTCCCTTATTAAAACAGTCATTTAATTATAATTTTGATTTACATTTGAATTATTATTTTTATTTTTGTTTGCGTAATATTGTTATGCATGTACAGTCACGAGCACCAATATGTCAACACTTGGCAACTTTCAATTGGGTTTTTTTTCGTGGAATAACGAACACAACGTTGAAATAAGACACATTACATAAACCTATGGGTTCGAAAATGCTATGTTCGTAACAACTTAAAATGTCATTCAAAATTAAAGGAGTAAGTCGATTTTGAACAATACCGAGTGTATACATACTTTTGCTCGTGACTTTACCTACCTATGGATCCTTGATATCAACAAAATTATACACACAAAATTATATTATTTTATTTATTTATTTAATCTTTAAACCTTGAAGATCCTATAAAGAACGAAGAAGATAATAGGTAATATTCAATTCATTTCAAAGACGCGAACAGGAGGTATACTTAGCTCTCGTTCTTTTCACATATCTGTAAGACTCCGAAATTGGTGAAGGGTGGGTCTTTCGGGCTGTTCTATGTAATTTTGACGTTCAAAACGGGCTGATTCTCATTCTGATTTGAATAAATGACTTTTGATTTTATACTTAGTAGGTACCTACCTAATAATATTAACACCTCACCAGTATTCTATAGAATCTCCTTTGTAGATCAAATAAGTATCTTATTATAACCCCATAATATACGCAACATAACTAACATCGTATGCTATATGAGTTTGTTTATGGGACAAACAAATTGAGAGGAACAATCATTCCTATCGAATCGATTGCGGTCGAGTAGATTGATTGAACCAATTTATTTACTGCATTCTTCTGTCTAATATAAATTCATGTAATGGAAAGCTATTTATGTTTGAAATTAAAGCATAAATAATCCAATGAATTTTTACATTATTAGTGAACTCGCTGCGCCCCGCGGTTTAACCCGCATAAGTTTCGATCCCATGGAAATATCGGGATTAAAAGTACCCTGGATGAAATTTGGCACACAGATGGTTTATAATCAGGATTAACATATAGGATACTTTTTATCCCGATATTCCGATTAAAATATATTGTTTTATTCAAACCAACCACCAATTTAATTATTTACATTCCAATAGATGCACAATCGAATAACATTTATTATATACCATTTAAAACATACCAATCTATAAACACTACGTGATTACGTGATGTATTATTAAATACTATTAATAATACGTCCGCTTTTAAACAATACACTAAATTATTCTTGCACAATCCCTGAGAGTTCTATTTCGAACACGTGGTATAAATACTGCAGTCCACTTTAGCCCTTCGCTACGTCTCTTCATTTAGTAAAAGCAACGTCGATTGCAGAAACGGCTTTTATACATATTTTGCCTCTCTCTTCTACATTCTCAATTAGTGCACAACAAAAATTATAATTTTTATTTTACGTGGAACTTCTATCAATAACTTTACAATTACTGATGAGATAAGATAATTATTTATTTCCTCAAACATGATTACAAATTATCAGCATGCAAGAGATAAACAACAATAATAAATTTGACGGCACGGTTGGCGTAGTGGTTAAGCCATTGACTGCTGCGCTGCGTGTCGCGGGTTCGATTCCCGCACGGAACAAATATTTGTATGACCTACAATTAGTTGTTCCGGGTCTGGCTCTTTGTGTATGTGAATTTATATGTCTGTAAACACACCCACGACACAGGAGAAATTCCTAGTGTGGGGCAACGTTTTTTTTTTAAAAAAATAGAAAAAAAAATCAGCCGTAACGCCGGCTGCCGCTGAAAACCAGCGCTGGGGCTCTGTCTCGTATAGGGTCTTAACATTACATATGCTGAGCGATGGCCGTTTTGCGTGGATGTGACGCATGTTTACCCCCAACCTGTTATTTTTTTTTGTGTTCTTTTATATGCGTCATCTTTGCCGTAAATGTAGAAGTATAGTATGTATGTATTTGCTTTATTTCTCTTTTCTTTCAGCCTGTATTGTCCCATTGCAGGTCAAAGGCCTATTTCCTTTTTCTACTCAACTCGATCCTCAGCCAATATGGACCAATCCCTAATTATAAGCGTCAAGTTCATCCCACCATGTACGCTTGAGTCTTCCGCGATGCCTTTTGACTTTTTAGGAATCCATGCATTGGTGTTCTTAGCCCACAATGCGTATGCATTGTGGGCTAAGAACACCACAGCATTTTTATTTTTAGCATCTCTTTGACTCGTTTTCCTCATGTCGTATGACATAAGGAAAATGAGTCAAAGAGATGCTATAATAATGAAATAAAATCATTAATAAATCCAATCGTATAATTTCTTGAAAAAAAACTGTAAATATTTATCACCATCAAAAATACTTATATTTCACCAGTATTTAGCGCGACATAGAGTGCGCTATATAACTTTTCAACAATGTCAACGCAGCGCAGCCCTATTCAACCCCTGTAAGGTTTCAGTAGTAATAAAGCCCTTAATTTACACGAGCAAAGCTGTGGGCAGGCTATTAGCATGTGTGAATGAGAAGTGGGAGAAAAAATCATGTATATGCAGCCGCAGTAATTTAAAATTCATACGTCACGACTGGTGGGTCGAGCCATAAGCATAGCAATGCTATTGCCCCAGTGTACTAGCTTACAGTGGTTCATCGTCCATATATTTGACAGGACCTGAATAATTTCAAAATTCTTGACATTTTTTATACCCAAGAAAAGTCAGGAAAATTGATTGTTTATCAAATTGACAACCAGCTTAAATTTTCGGTAAATGCAAATCACAACTGTTATTCTATGGAGTTGTATGAAATGGCTAAACCACTACAAGTGGGCGAAGTGTGTCAAATTGATAAACAAATGATTTTCCTGATTGTACCTATACTTATACCTACTTAGGTTCCAAACTGCCATAAGTACTACAGTTCGGGAGATAAGCTCCATCCACTTGTCCCCCGACCCTCCGCACGATTGCTTTGCGAAAACCCGCCCATTGAACTACTGCAAGTAGTTGCACTGTGCTAATGCTATGTTAAACAGTGTCTTATACTTACGTGTATTGGAATGCAACATCAATATGTCGTCTTTGCTTTGCATAGAATAATAAACGAGACAGAGACGACGTCGCCGTCAGACGATGTAATGCCTATCTTAAATATGATTCACAGCATTATTAAAGATTTATACTTAAATATCAAAGTATGTCTCCACATAACCTAAGTTTTTATAAAGTGCTTGCGATTTCGTCAATGTCATTTATATAATGTTTTGGCATTTGTGTGCTAATTTTATTCGTAAACTCCTAAATAAAAAAATCTGTGCAAATCACAACTGAATTTTCTTCACGGAAGGTCTGATGTCCATTCCCCGGTACTTAAATCTTAAAGCCGTAGGTATAAGGTAGGTGTATACGGTATTTGCAAGACAGGAATTCGACTTAAATATTGTATGAAGACGTCTATGTTATTTGCTCTTTGAAATTAATATTTCCTATACATATCGATTAATCGAGAGTAGTGGTGGCCCGGTGATAACGACCCTGACTTACCAAATTGTATCGTTGTGTCGTGGGTTCGAACCCACAGGTGGTACTTTGTGTAAATAATTTCATCACTACTGCTCTTAAAACGGTGAAGGAAAACATCGCGAGGAAACCGGCATGTCCCAGAACTAAAAACGGAAGACATGTGACGTCTACCATCCTGCACTGGGCCCGCGTGGTAGATTACAGCACACTCGCTCTCGAAAAGAGGAGGCCTGTGTTCGAGCAGTGGGGACAGGCTGATTATGTGTGTATGTGTGATACATATCAAGTTCTAATGATTGCGAGAACCTTCATAAGCTACCATAAAAAATATATAACTAATGCATTTATAATCGCGGGTTAGGAATGTAAAACGTTACAAATCGCGCCATCATGTTATTAGTATGGAAACAACGTTTAAATGTAAATAAAGAAACCATACATGTATGACTGTGACATGACATGACTGACGGGACTTGGTTGAAAAAAACATACAGCAACAGCCTCGTTTATCAATAAAAACGTACATAGATAACAAGTAATTAGTCTCAACATTGTTTGATAAGTAAATAGAAACAGTTTACTTAAAGGCTCTCGCAGACAGGCGCTACGCGACGCTGCGACGCAATTCTGGTCGTGGTGGTTTCTAGTCGTGTCGGCAGGAGCCTTATCTCAGTTTGTCGCAAAAAATAGTAATAAGATTTTAATTCAATTAAATTATGCAGTCTTGAGGAATGTTGGAATTAAAATTATTTTATCATAAACTCATATTTGTTCACATTTTTGGCGAATATGTCGCGAATGCAGATTACCTCCTTCGTTTTAAATTACCCATGCTATGTAGACCCAGTATCAGGTCTTGGATCCTTTATAAAGTAGGTACACACGATGACATATGCTGTACATTTCCAGTTTAAGCTGACCTCGCATTGTATAGGCTTTTCGACGAGAAGTCAGCTAATACTGGAAATGTATACCTCGGTCGTCTTACGTACCAGCCGGTCTAAAAAAAATCTCACCGCGAAAACTTAGATGAAGTGAGCTGTCAAATTGTCAATAGTGTTAATCCCTAGAATCTACTGGAATGACAGCTCACTTCACCAACAATTTACGTTCAGATTGTAACCGAAATAATCTGCTTCAATTAACAAAGCGCCGACATCCATGCGGGTTGAAATGTCAGGAACAGTTACAAGTTAACTACCAAACATGTTGATTGGTTCAGACATAATCCAGCGGGGTAAATGCGTAACACACTATCAGTGGCAATGGCTAAAGAAAAAAATGTATGTAGAATTTGTATTACTAAGTGATATGTGGATTTTTTTCGCTTTTAATTATGTTTAAACTAGCTGTGCCCCGCGGTTTTACCCGCATAAGTTTCGATCCCTTGGGAAAATCGGGATAAAAAGTATCTTATGTGTTAATCCTAGTTATAAACTATATGTGTGCCAAATTTCATCCAAATTCGTTCAGTAGTTTTGGCGTGAAAGAGTAACAAACATCCATCGACACAAAGTTTCGCGTTTTCAAAATTAGTAGGATTAACTTTCAGGCAAGGTTTGTGCGATTCATGAGAGCCCTGCAGTCGGTTTTTTTATTTTTCAGTTTTGATTTTAAATCTTGCTGTACCTTATTATCTCTGTCGGTCTTAGCCTAAAACCTGAAAGCGTTCGCTTTTTTTCCACGAAACCTCAATTTTTTGACAGCAATGTTTTAATTCTTTAAATTTTATCTCAAGAAGCCTTATCTCAAACACTCAAACTCAAAACTCGTAACAAACGTCGCCCAGTTAGTCAGAAAGTTGAACTTAGCTGCCCATTCCAAAACGTAGATCCTTTTATGGAGAAGAACAGACAAAAATTCCAAGGACACTATTTCAAATCAAGATATTATTTGAGATAACGTCACTATCTCATACTATTAATATCGCGCTACACTCGTACACTGTTTCTTATCTCAAAAACTCCACTTATCTACTACGAGAAGATAGTATTAGTCATTATAAAGTTAAGGTTACCGTGAAACAGTGGAATCCGTTATGACATGGATTGGCGTCACGCCCTGTGATTATCAAATGATAAATGATTTTATTTTGTAAGTAGGTTTGTATAAACACTTTTACTCGTCAATCATATTTTAAAAACTACATGAGGTCGGCGTTTCCTATCTGACTAGTCTGAGAAGAAAGGCCGAAAGAAACTCAGAGTTTAAAGTCCAGACATAATCTTGGTCAGATCATTATGAAGACCACGTAGATCGATGTCTGAGTTTTTCTTTTGAGGAAAGAACCACACAGATTGAGAGGACCTGTCCAGTCAGTGCACACATTTATCAGAGGTCGTGCAGTTCAACTCAAAACTTAAGGAACTCAACGATTCGACGAACAATACTAAAGAAAGGACATTTGGGTTGGCCACATAAATTACTCAAACTGCCAGACCATGACAAAACTAACAGAACAGAGAGAAAAATAAAGAAAAACTACAAAGAAGGTTGTACCACGGTAATGTGGTTGTACTTTGTTGCCTCGGTTTGCTAATTACCAACAAAATATCACGCTTTCCCCGAAGTGTTCACTCTGGATTATATTCTTACGCAATGTGGTTTGTGCATTGTGAATTATTACTGAATAAATAATAAACTTGCCGCGGTTGGTCGTGGATGGGTGACCATCTTTACATACCAAGAACCCTTCGTGTCTCGGAAAGCCGTTGGTCCCGGCTGTCATTCGTGGATCTTTGACAGTCGTTACGGGTCGTCAGAAGCCCGAAAGTCACAACCAAGGGGTTTCTAATTTATTAAGGAAACATAATAATCTATGTGTGGATACTAATTGTGCTTTCCGCCTTTTTTACTACATTGTTTATAGCACCCTATACTTTGGCGTCGCTTGCTCGCTTCGATGTCACATAATATATGTGCTGCCACATAATTATATGCCTTCCACAAACAATCACATAGGTATATTTGCCGTCATTTTGACGACATACATTAATGGATGAATCATGAAATCAGATATTACTGCCGAGCTTTCCATAGTAATATATTTATGGTCGTAACTGTACCTACTTGATAGTGGAAGGTGCGTTAATTATTATTTTTTTTCTCATTTTAGTTGTGATTAAGCAAATAACTATATAATATAAGACTATTTGATTTTCCAATGAATCCAAATAAAAACTCGTACATTTACTAAACAACAGCCCTAGAGCCAACCAAACCGTGACGATATGGTTGAGGGCACTTTGAAATAGACGTGCTATCTTCTACAGTAATCAATGTTATCATAGACGCATACGCATGGTACAGCCAGCGAAAAAGTCGATTCAGTTTTTTAAATCTTAATCATTGAGCTAAATGACATAACACCACGCCTACATTTCCCGAAGGGTTGAGAAGAGGCCCTAAAATAAAATAAAATAAAAAAGCTGCAAAAAATTAAACATCAATATTTAGCAAATATTAAGCTAAATATTTAATTAAATGGGAAAAGACGTCAAATTTTAAGGTATTGTACGTCAAATATAAGGTATTGTATGAAATGCTGAAATTCAAATGTATCGAATAATTTTATGTTAATATCAACTTTTGTCGCTGACCGTACGTATCGCGTTTCGACTTCCAAACAATGCTTGACATGACATGAGATCAATTAGGGATCACTGATAACGGTATTGTCGTGTCGTGACGTTGAAAAGGGATTTATTTTTATTGTGGACGATGATTTGAAGCTCTCACATTCCATTTGTTCATAATCTATACCTATAGATAAAACATAATCAGGTTCGTTACACCACTTATAACTCAGGAACGGCTGGATCGATTTTTATGATCGGTATTTGGCGGATTTGTCTCGGCCCCGAATAGCAGAAAACTATTGAAACATGGGAAAAAATCACGAAAAAAAATTATGAAGATAATTTGAGGCGGTAGGTACGAAGTTGCTGAGTTAATTAGTTATATAAGGTGTATATTCATACACGAAATATTTTAAGAGAAACAACTATAGGTGGTGAAGAAGCCATAGACACGTAAAAAAAAATTCAGTACATTATAAAAAAAAAATTGAAATTACTTGACACACATAATAAATACTGGCTCCTTCGTATTTTTTCACATCCATTACGCTAGGGTCTACGTAATATTTACTGTCATTGAAGCGGAGTAAAGATTTTATGCAAAATGTCTCAAGTAATTTAAAAATTATTATTTATTTTAATTAATTACGTAAAAAAACGTTGATAAAAAAAATCGTTGCCATATGGCTTATTTACCAAATATAGGTATATTTCGTGTAAGTATATGTGAAGCGATGCCTTAACCACTGAGCCATCAACTATAACATATCCATTTGTTCTTAAAGGATAATACATAATATTATGACTTAACCCGTTCTCAGTCCCATGACCCACGCGTCGGCGTGACCCATATAATGAGAAACGGAGTTTGCTTAACTATTATGTCTCCTTCATGATCTATGAACCTGTTAAGAGCATAGACAAGAGTAAACACAGACTGACATACTTTAGTACTGTACTGTTATGTAAAACTACTTAGCAAGCAACATAGAATATAATAAACGTATTACCAATGTACAGAATGGCAGGCTCATTGGCACACAACCTGTTAAGTATGATTCAGTTCATGATTCTGAACCGCAGGGGGCAATTTTTCGTCGGTTATGAAAACACTAGCTGCGCCCCGCGGTTTCACCCGCATAAGTTTCGATCCCGTGGGAATATCGGGATAAAAAGTATCCTATATGTTAATCCTGGTTATAAACCATCTGTGTGCCAAATTTCATCCAAATCCGTTCAGTAGTTTTTGTGTGAAAGAGTAACAAACATCCATCCATACAAAATTTCACATTTACATTATTAGTAGGATACATTTTGACCGCGTAAATTGCACTTTTCTATGAAACAGCAGGTATTACTTTTTTATTATTACTTACGAAAATATTCTACGCTACGGTCTAGAATTATGTGCTGAATCCATGGTAACAGGTTGTCTAGGATCATGTGCTGAATTGATGGTTACAGTTAACGCTGTTTATTGGTTAAAACCTTAAAACCATAATCGTCCAATCGTCATTATCTAAATGGCATGTACTTTGGACAGCCAATTACATACTTTAATTGGCAAACCGAGGCTACAAAGTACAGCCTCCTTTGAGAATCACAGGGCGTGACGCCAATCCGTGTTATAACGGTTTTATAGTTTTACGGGTTTTAACATAAACATTGTACACTGCTGTACTGCTCCTCGGGGTCGTAGCATTGGGCTATCAAAAAATATAAAAAGATTTTTTCAAATCTGACATAGGTCAGAGATTAAGTTCAAACAAACTCTTCAGTTTTATTATTAGTATAAATGATAAATGATTTTATTTCTTTAAGGGCTGATTTTTCAATCGACAGATAATTTTTATTGGTGGAATAAAATTGACGTCTGACAGATTTTATATGGAAGAATTGTCAAAAATTCAAAATTATTCCTCTGATAAAATTATCTGGCGTTGCAAAAATCAGCCCTAAGTAGGTGTTTTTTTTTTGGTTTTGCTTTTCACAAACACTTTTACACGTCAAACATATTTTAAAAACTAGATGAGGTTGGCGTTTCCTATCCGACTACTCTGAGAAGAAAGCTCGAAACAAACTCAAAGGTCACACAGTCTCTTTTAAAGGCCAGACATAATCTTGGTCAGATCATGTGAAGACCATGTGGATCAATGTCTGAGATGGTCCATTTTCCTAAAAAAGGAAAAAACCGCACAGATTGAGTGGACCTGTCCAGATAGGGCACGTATTTGTCAGAAATCGTGCAACTCAACTTAAAACTTAAGGAGCTCAATGAACAATATTTTAGAAGATGTATTAGGTACCTTTAATTTTGAATGGGAAAAACTAGTTCTATTACTAAATTATGTCGCAATAAGTTCAAAGTTTGCTAGAGTCCAGGTAGGACTCTAGCACCCACCCACCCATCTAAAGTTTTTAGCCTTGAAACACGCTTCTTTGTTCGCGAATTTAAGTTCTAGGCAGGTAGGTATCTTGGCAAATCGAATCACTGGTTATACAAACGTCACGCCTTTGGATTTAACTAACGGTTAAGGAAACTATATTTTCTTAACTTTGTCGTTATTCAGAACTAAATATGATTCAGAGTAGGTGTGACACTGTGTTTACACTCGGTGTCCTTCTCCTTACTTGTTGTGTTGTAGAATTTCTACATTATAAATGTAGAAATTCTGTAATTGTTATGGTGTACTTAATAAAGAGTAATCATTCTATAAATTTGTTTATCATGTTCTTCTTTACGTGTCAAATAGACTCAAATATTATCTGACCAGTATGAGGCCACCTGGAGAGCTATTTTTATCATTCATCATCATCATCATTTCACCCGAAAGACGTCCACTGCTCTACATAGGCCTCCCCCAAGCACCTCCACTTCGACCGGTTCCGTGCTTCTCGCATCCAACGAGTTCCTGCGGCTTTAACAAGCTCGTCGGTCCACCTTGTGGGAGGCCTTTCAACGCTACGTCTTCCGGTACGCGGTCGCCACTTCAAAACTTTTCGGCCCCATCGGCCACCTGTTCTGCGAGCAATGTGCCCTGCCCACTGCCACTTACGAGTAAGTTTGGCAATTCTTCGGGCTATGTTGGTTACCTTGATTCTCCTGCGGATCTCTTCATTTCTGATTCGATCGATTCGGGTAAAACCCACTCTCATAAAGGTCGGAGACGCTACACTCGAGGTCGTGGACGAGTATGTTTACCTAGGACAAACTGTCCAGTTGGGTAGGTCCTCCTTCGAGAAAGAGATCAATCGTCGAATCCAACTAGGCTGGGCAGCTTTATCATTGGCTTTGTTTAAATCCTAGAAGGTGCAGATGGTTGCCCCTTTATAGGTTTTTTTTCATTTCTTTTCCTACCCATCATGCACAACCTATAGGACATCAGTCCTAAAGCAAGGGCAAAGCTAACTCTGAAAATCATTTCAGAGTTAGCTTTACCCTGAAAAAACAAGCCTACGTTCTCCATTTCCCGGCATTTGACGGCACGGTTGGCGCAGTGGTTAAGCGATTGACTGCTGCGCTGCGTGTCGTGGGTTCGATTCCCGCACGGAACAAATATTTGTATGGCCTACAAGTCGTTGTTCCGGATCTGGCTGTTTGTGTATGTGAGTTTAAATGTTTGTGAACGCACCCACGATACAGGAGTAATTCCTAGTGTGGGGCAACTTTTATAAAAAAAAAAAAAATCCGTGTATCGTTACTGGCTGGCAACCAACAGTCATGTCTAGTCTATGGCTCAATAGTGCCGTTATCGATCTGCCGAGTAAACATCATTACAGGAGTCACAACTAGGTAAAATACAAGGCAATATAGTCGCCAGGCGATTCGAGTACTTATTTCATACACGGGCCGCGGTCCATTTTGTAAAAATGTCACCGTGAAAACTTAGGCGAAGTAGCTATAATTCCATCTGATGCTAGGGACACAATTGACAGCTCACTTCAAGCCCACTTCGCCTAAGTTTTCACGGTGGGATTTTAAAGATCGGCAGTAGGTACATACTTCTTCTGTCCTGTTGCCACGATCTATAAGAAAAAGTGTGTCAGAAAGGTTGGTCCGACATCAAGATTGTCAGTTAGATTTACCAGTAAACCAGCGACCCGCTCCTGCACCCTAATTCCGTAAGAGACTATCAATCTCAATCTGAATCATTTTGAAGGATATTGCTAATCCATTGCTTCATATGTTCTAAAAATTTGTCAGCTCAACAACGTAAATAACGCAATGAATGTGGTTGAACTGTCACAATGAAAGCCATTTCTTCTTATAGTGTGTTACGCAATTGCCCCGCTGCTTCGCGCGGGTTTTGTGACTTAACAAAACATCGAGATTGTTTTACTATGTTTAAGTTTAATATATATGTATTATACACATTAACTTTCAGGAATAAATGTTTTAAAAGATGTTGAAAACCGCATCGAAGTCCGTTGCGAAGTTAGAAGAAGAACGCGGTTACATAGACAGACCCGAAAAGCGAATTTAATTTATTTAATATAATTTCTATACATTTATAAATTAAATTCGCTTGATCTATACATTTATAAATTATAGTCTAATTTATAGTTTAACATAATACACTCGAGAGCAATGAATCCGGGTCACTTAAAGAATGTTAAAAATCTCGGAAACTAAAAATGATAGGTTAATGCAATAAATTGTATTTAATAGACAATGTAATACTCCTTAAATGAAAGTAAAAAAAATATGAGTCACCATACATTTTATTAACACAAAATTACATAAAGAAAAAAACTGCTGATCTCTCCTTAAAACAAAAATAGGAAACATGAAATTTTTGAACTTTATTACGATTTTCTTGAATTTTAATACTTCGTATTGCCTCCTCGTGCTTCCATTACTGCGTTTACGCGGTTTGGCATGCTGTACACCAAGTTCCTTATACGATTTTGGGGAATATTCTCCCATTCCTCTGTGAGAGCAATTTTGAGCTCACGAAGCGTGATTGGGGGAGGGTTTCGTTGTTTTACGCATCTGCCTAGCTCGTCCCAAGCATGCTCGATCGGGTTGATATCCGGGCTGCGCGCTGGCCACTCCATACGAGTAATGTTCATCTCTTGAAGGTAGTCATTCACAATCCTGCCTGTATGAGGTCGGGCATTGTCATGCATAAATATAGCATCCTCACCTAAATTGACCATAAATGGACCAACGTGATCATTGAGGATTTCTTCCACATATCTTACGCGAGTTAAAGAGCCGTTTTCTATGATCACCAGCTCTGTGCGACTTTCAGAAGAAATTCCGGCTCACACAAGTACAGACCCACCACCGTAGGCTACTTTTTCTTCGATGCATGCTTGCTTGAATCTTTCCCCTGGTCTTCGATACACTCTGTGTCTTCCATCGTGCTTGTAGAGCATAAATTTTGATTCGTCGGAGAACATAACTTTTGACCAATCTTCAATACTCCAATTTACGTGGCTCTGGGCATATCTTAGTCTTGAAATACGATGCCCACGCTCCAGTTTAGGGCCGTTTGCAGGTCTAAGGGGTTTTAAGTTAGATTCAGCAAGCCGACGTCTTACTGTCCATGCACTTGGGTTACTTCCTCCGAGGCGTCGAAACTGATTTGTGAGTTCAGTTCCTGTGAGAAAGCGATTTCGAAGCATGGTGTTCACCAAGTATCGGTCATCTCGTGCTGTGGTACACCTGGTTCTGCCCGTTCCTGGTCTGCGTAGGTTAGAACCAGTTTCTTCGTAACGTCGGAGAACTCTTTGTACTGTTGACAGCGACACACCGACAGTCCTGGCTGTATCGCGCTGACTCCGGCCGGTTTCCAGCATTGTAAGTATTCTGGTGCATTCTTCAGGCGTAAGCGACATAATTTCAGCTTGAATAATGAATATAGAGCACTATCAACATGGTTTATGTACCCACATAAATGACAGATTACAAACAAAAGCAAAACCAAATGCTGTAATTTCGTAGTTCCATCTTCGAAAGTGGCCCTTTTTCAAATTTGATTTTTTTATGATATAACTTTACAATAACTAAGAAGTTTTAATAACTTCATTTAAGGAGTATTACATTGTCTATTAAATACAATTTATTGCATTAACCTAGCATTTTTAGTTTCCGAGATTTTTAGGATTCTTCAAGTGACCCGGATTCATTGCTCTCGAGTGTATATCTATGTTAGACTGATTGAAGGGTTGATTGTCCAAAAGGCGCTTCTAATATCTTTGTGATAAAATTGTTACAATGTGCACCGCTTTATTTTTGACACAACTCGAGAATCTTGGCAAAATGTATATGAACAACTGTCGAGACCAGTTACTGCGAGTAGGTACTACATAGTAACTACAACATGACATAACATCACGACTATATTCCCCGAAGAGTTAAGCAGAAGTGTACCAACCTATACCTCGACTTAATCGTATTCAGTAACTTGACAGTTGAAGGGTTACCAGGTGTTGACAAAAAAAGGTAGTGAGGTGGTGCAAGAATGAACGAAATTGAATTAACTTAAATAATGTACTTAAATGCAAAGTTTTAATTTTAAATTTAATAACATGTCTTAAAAATCAAAAATGACAAAGTAAAACAACATGATTTTTATTTTATTTCTATTAAAAAAAATAAACATGGAAATTATTATTTCACTTAACTCATAACGACTTTTATTAATAATTATTCTCATATACCACATCTTACATACGAATATTTAAAGTTTTATTTGAATTAAATCATTTTTATCATTCGTTCTTTACGCAAAATCGTTCACTACGCCAACACTATAGTTTTAGTATGGTAACATTATTTTTCTTTGAACTGTCAAGTTACTGAATACGATTAAAAGTCGAGATATACCTAAAGTTCACACACCACACACACCCTGCCTATGTTTAAGTCTCGTGTAAAAGGGCCTATAGCCATCAACCGGGCACAGATCCAGAACTCAGGCTGCTTGTAAGAAAATCCAGATCGAAAAACCGAATAACATTTTGCTCGACCCGGGAAACAAACCCAAGACTTCATGCTTAGCAGTAGCGCTTGCGGCCACTAGCACAGCGAGGCAGTAGATACAAATTTTACTGGAATATCGTAATAACTAGTACCGGTTTTTTTTATTTTCATAAATATCGATTCTTATCGTAGCATACCTTGTTAGCAAAGAACCGCACACTCTATTAAATTAAAGTATTTTTATGGTCGTGTTTGCTAACGCTGACGGTATGAGTAATGAGTATTTATTACGTTTGTAATAAATAACTGAGAATTTTAATTTCAGAGAACATTTTAAGGTAAACTATTTTGCTTTGATATCCAATGTCCTCTAAACCGAAGTCAAGTAATTTAAAAGTTTTAATTTGATACTACCTTCCTTCAGCTGTGTTGTTCCCATGTGAGTTGTAAACGCCTCCATTTTAGTTTAATTACTAAAGGAAAGAACTTTAACTCACATCAAACTGACTATTGAATCCATACCATTTTTGACATAGAGCGAGTATTTTTTTTTGTTGTTTTTCTTACCTTCCCAGCGATAGCAGTAACAATGACTTTAATTTTGACAGTTCAACAAAATTCATTGCGTCATTTACGTTGTTGAGAAGACATATTTTTCGAACATACATGTGAAGCAAAGGATTTGCCATACCCTTCAAAATTATTCAGATTTGATCAAAAGTTTGTTACGCAATTAGAGTGGGACATGTAACAATGTCAGTAAACTTTACTTAACTTTCCCAAAGCCTTATTTCAATAAGCTTCCATTTAAAACGAATCCATGAACTAATTTCTACTCATAATCACCGATACTAAACGTAAACCCCGAAGAATAATTACACCACAATAGATGAACGTTTAGCCCTAAATATCAATAGAAGAGTGATCTTTCATGAATCTTTAATGGGATGACCCGGGTCAGCAGGCAGCAGGGTAGTACTTCGGGTCGGCCCCGTGTCGTGTCGACGTGACCGACAGCCCGTTCATGTAAGTGTGTATTTATGCGTGTGTTTCGCTGGAACATTTGCAAACCAGATTTTCTGAATTCTTCATAGAGATAGACCACTATTAGGTTATAAAGAGTTGGACTTAAGTATGTCTGGGTGTCCCTCTCGCTGAGAGGCCTGTGTCCCAGCAGTGGGAACATATTAGGCTGGTAATGATGTCTGGGTGTGATGTCATACGTATGGTGATTTTTATTGTACCCTAGTGCTTCGGGTCGCCGACGTGACATGACAGCCATTTCATGTGAGTGTGTACATAAGCGTGTGTGTCGCTAGAACGTCTATATACCAGATTTTTTTAATTATTTCTAGAGATAGACCACTATCAGTTTCATTTAAGTCTGGGGGTGATCTCATACCTACAAGTTCACACAGCTACTGCTGTTTCCCTTTTTTTTATTAATAGAATGATTCAGGTCAGCTGGCTCTAGTATCTAACTATCTAGTACCATCGAGTCATGTCGACACACGGTCTTATAAGTGTGTACTTATGAGTGTGTGTCACTGGGACATTTACAAACCGAATTTATTGAATTATTTCCAAAGATGGAATGCTTTTTTGGAGGAAATAATTTAAATTGCGTCATTAAACTTAAAACGCCTGTATTTGTAAACGATAAAACCGTTAATGACTAAACAAGAGGCAGTGAAAAATTCTAAAAACCAGTAGGCTCTTCAGACCTCATAATGACTGAATAATAGTTAAAATTTTAGTATAATATAATATAATATTTTACTTTGTGTAAATTATTTCAACACCACTGCTATCAAAACGGTGAAGGAAAACATCGTAAAAAAGCGGCATGTCCTAAAATCAAAACACATTCAAGGAAATGTAACATCTTCCAATCCGCACTCGGTCCGAGTGGAGGCCTGTGTCCCAGCAGTGGGAACATTATAGGCTAATTATGTTACATAAATATTATTCAAAGTATGTAAACATGCTGCTAAAATTCTTTTGAATATTTTGACGTAAATACCTGATAGCTCCAAAACTACTTATTCTTAAATAACTCCGAAAACAAGTTACTATAACTCTGGCTCGATCGTAATATACACGGCCACCTTAATAATAAAAGTACCTATATCTGGAATAATAAACCCTCGAAATTTCCGGACAACTTTAATCCGTTTCAGCACATAAAATAAGGAAACTTAATACCGGTAACACACCTGTTACCTCAGGTGACGTAGTAGGACTAAGTTGAAACGAATAAAAGTTAAGGAAAACACAATCCTTTCCATATCGAAGCACAAGAAAATTGCATCATAGCTTTACTGAAGAAAAAAAAAGAAAAAAAAAGAAAATAAAGAAAGAAATACATTTATTTGCGGCAAACATGACGCATAAAAAAGAACATAAACACACAAAAGAAAAATAACAAGTTGGGGGTAAACATGCGTCACATCCACGCAAAACGGCCATCGCTCAGCATAATGCTAAGACAAGACAGAGCCCCAGCGTTGGTTTTCAGCGGCAGCCGGCGTTGACGTGATGACGTCAACCGGTGCAGCATACAATTAGACATAAATAAAAACAACAATCAAAATAAATATGAAATAAAATAAACCAGTGCAGCATACCTACGATCAGACACAAACAAAAAAACAACAATCAAAATATGAAATGAAATAAAATAAGTACTTGATTTACTTAAAGATTCAATAGGCATCATCATCATCATTGTTCTCTTGCCCTTATCCCAGATTATTTGGGGTCATCGCATTAACGGGGACATGACCTACGGGGACAATGGGAATACAGGATCCAAACATGTATTTTTCTTCCATACTTCTCTATTACACGTAATCTCGGTAGTTCACCCCTTTTCTGGGCATATTGATAATAAATCTACTTTGCAAAACACCTGTGGCATTTAAGTTAGGTAGTTAACAAGTAGGTAGATAACACCGCAGCTATTTTCCAACATCCGCGTTTAGACAGTAGGTAGATAATCTAAAAAAAAATATATTTACCAAAACTCTACGTACCTAATCCATACTATCCATTCTTAATATTATAATTTCGAAAGTAACTCTGTCTGAATGTAACTTTTTTACGCCTAAACCATCGAACGGATTTCGATAAAATTTGATAAGGAGATCTATGGCCTCTTGGGGAAGGACATAGGCACATAGTTTTGGTCCCGATAGCACGTTCACGTGGGATAATTTTCGACATACACGTGGGCGAAGCCTCGGGCAGAACGCAGTTGTTCTAAGAATTTTCTCAACGCCATTTGTGACATATTTTTTTTTACCAATAGACAAAAAATTTCATTTAACTGAAATATTGAAATATCCACGCTATTTATCTTCATTTCAGTGGCGTTTGTCTGACGTAGCAATAAGCAACTTGAGCGATCAAAGATCTGTGCGGTAAACAAATCCAAGCATAGCTGTCATTTTCTGAACAACTGCGTTCTATAAATTGTTTAAATTGCAAAATCATTCAACAGTAAGTACATACGGAAAATTGCTAGCTATTGTATTCAAATTTTCCATTCACACATATAACAGTACGCTAATGACATTCTGTTTTCAGTGTTTCCGCGACATCGCAATAAAAAACAAGTTCATTTATCCCTGAAAGAAACAGTTATTCTCAGTAAAACAGTTTTTCAGTAGTAAAAGAAAGTCTTCATATTGCTGCATTCAAAAGAAATAGGCCGAAGTCCGAAGGCCGCTTACAATGTTTTCTAAGAATATCGCTTATTTATTTTTAATATCGTACGGTGTAACGGAAATAGCTGCCGGTTTAGTGAGGAAGAATTCAGTCAATCCTATTACTGGCGACGGTAATATCTAGATTTTCAAAAAATGTTCATTTATTTACACCGTTACATTTTGATCGTTTTGATCCTTTAAAGGGGTCATTTTTCTCATCATTATGGACAACTTTTACTATGGGACCAACCCTGAAATCGGGAAAAAAAATCAGTTGATCCATACATTATGTGTGTCGAGTTATGCGGATATGGATCAAAATTTTACGGTGTATTTATTTCCATTTTCGTATTTTTATTTTCCAATATTAAAAAGTATTACATAGTGTGTATTTCTGGTATTCAGCTGAATCCGTTTAGACTTGAATCCAACATACATAGTGAGGCAAAAGCTGCCTGCAGATTGATTGATTGACATAGCGTATATTTCCAAGGCTACATTTTTGCCTTGTCAAGAAACAACGTGTGTGTTTTATTTTGCCCATATTAGCTTTGACTACGATTCAGAATAGTTTTTATTTTGGACAAAGGTTTACCCTAAATCCATCCATCGTAAAATTTTATTTAGCGTGAAAATACGTGATTGTTAAAATCGCGTGTGTCCATAGTTAACATATGTATAAAAATCTTAAGTTACCGGTGTATTTTTTTCTAGAAAATTCAAACATTTTCATTTTTGTTTCAGGAATCTTGCCAGACAGGACAAACAGAGTAGAAGATATTTATTTAAGATATTATAATGGGTGAGTAATACGTTATAACACAGTCGCTAATTATATGCAAAGAGAGACAAGTATTAACTTTCAGTTGACATTATAATTTTATTTTTATAACCTACAAAAAAATTATACGATATGTCTGTATTTCATAACAAAATCCTTTCTCTCCATACTCTCTCCTACTCGACCATAGAAAATTAGTTCCTATCTGAAAGAAAGAAGTTATAGATTTATTTACCTAAACTGGGTTAATACAACCATAAGTCCAATAAAAAAGGAAATGTAATCATGGCTCAGCCTCAATAAGTCGGTAAAGGAGAATTGAATGCTTATTGGAAAACGCACAGTATTGTTGTTCGTCACGCGATCTGAAGTCATTGCAAACTAGTCTAAGAAAGTGTATTAGAGTTTAAAAATTCAACAAACGCTGTATTTATTTGTAGGTACTATATGAGAGAGTTTTTTTTATGAAATGGGGTAGAAATTTTAACGTTTATTCACAAAGACACAACAATTATGATTTACAAGCTAACATTAATATAACAAAATTATATCCTAACTTAACTAAAACTATACACAAACTAAAATATAGCGTCGAAAAATTCATCCGAATCGCTGTCGACTGGTAATGTACCCAAGAGACTGGCGGCATTACCTCGTTGAATGGCAATGCTTAGCCTCTGGCCAAGGTAAAAACCAGCCAGATTAGAAATTATTAAACTAAACTTATAAATGCCACCAAGGTGAATCTTTAATTAATTATATTAGGAAGTCACGCGACCATTCGCGCCAGGATTGAATACCTCCATGTTAGTTATGCTATGACTTCTAACGTGACGATTATTATCGTGGACGTCCACGGCAGGGAAGTAAAATCTATAGAAATACGTGCACGTTACAACGTTATCGTGGAAGGTTTAAAAGCGTCTTCATATACATTTTACTTCCTTGTGTTATCGTGATGCGGTACATTCGCTCCTGCCGATTCTATAAACATTCCATATGCTTTAATCATCTAGATTTTGATGTATCTTCTCTTATACTTTTCTGACCAATGTATTACATCTCTAAGGTCTATTCAATATGTTGGCAATTAATTTTTTTTCAAGTTGAATAAATATCAACTTTATTTCAATGATTAAGTTGATTTCAGAGTGACTAGCATTGAACAAGTTATAAAAATGTTGGAAGTTGCAGCTTAAACTGAACTTTATTCTGTAAGAATTAAAGTGGTTTTTCCATAAATTAATATTTGTTCATTTTTGGCAGTTAAATCACAAATTAAGTATATTTAAATTCGCCATGATAAAAGGTAGATAATTTTCTTGCTAGCTTGGGTCTTACTTAAAAGTGTTTCTATATTTTACAGACAAACAGCCAACGATTATGTGGACATTCCTCTCAGTCAAGCCAGTCGGTTATTCGAAATCAAAGGCTTTGACAAGAATAACCCTACCGTCTTCTACATCCATGGCTTCATTGAACTCGCCCAGCAGGAAAGTATCCAGGTGAGTTCTAAAACACAGAGTAGCATAACAAGAGCTGGCTTTCAAAAAGCTATAGTCGTACATACGGTGACACATCAAGCTATACATTTCCAGTTTTAGCTGACCTTGCGTTGTATAGGTTTTTCGTATAATCAGAAGTCAGCTTATAATGGTTATGTATAGCTTGATGTGAAGCCGTGCGTACCATGTTGAATATTAGAAGTGGTTGGAGAAAAACCTTTGAAATCCATCTACCTTATTGTTTATAATATAATATAATATGACGTGTAAAAGTGATTCCGATATCCTGTTTACAGATCAAATAATTTAATTTCACATTTCAATTTTTCTTAGGTGAGTATATAAATAAATGGGCCCAGTGAAGTTTTGTTTAGAGGTTATTTTCAGAAAGTATATATATTTCATTTTGTTCCTTAAACACACAACATAAAAATACGCCTGTTATCACTGAAAGATTAGGCAAAGGTGTACCTACATCCCTATAGCTCACCGACCCACATTTAGAAAGAAAGAAAGAAAATACGTTTATTTGCGGTAAACATGACGCAAAAAAAAACATAAAACAAAAAATATAAGAAATAGTTGGGGGAAACATGCGTCACATCCACGCAAAACGGATTGCAGTGCGCAAAATGCAGATTCACCAGACACAGTCAGACAGAGACAGATATCGCCAGTTACCACTAGTTCGGTCGGTTCATCGGTTCGGTTTTCGTCAGTTCGGTAGATTTTTTTATTCCGTGTCTTCTTGAAATTCTACGTAGATTGTCTTCCGTTTGATAGCACAAGTAACGAAATTAAAAATACGAGTAAGTGCGTCTAAACAACATTATATTTTTAGCTGTATCTGGTTTGAATCAAAGTCCAACATACTCAAATATGATTTACGATGTGTTAGTAACGTTATCTCATGAAAACATCGAAACATGACTATCCGAATACAAAGAAAGGCAAAAGGTAGTATAAACGAATTAACACTATACATATGTAAGGCTATCGTAATTTACTAATTAAATTACTTGGTAGTGTAGATCAAAATCTTTACTGTTTTGGTGATCCTTCACTTCCCCGATAGTTTTTGGTGTCTAATAAAAGTTTGATTCGTAGAGTAGAAACTTGTTCTCTTTTTTTAGCCTTTATTGTGTTCCACTGCTGGGCAAAGTCCTCCCCTTGTTTCTTCCAAACCTCCCTGTGTTATGCGATCTCTGGTAAAGAAAGAAAGAAAGAAAGAAAGAAAGAAAGAAAGAAAGAAAGAAAGAAAGAAAGAAAGAAAGAAAGAAAGAAAGAAAATACATATGCGGCAAATATGACGCATAAAAAAGAACAACAACACCACATCGTCGCACCATCGGCGATGTCCTCCCTCAGGCGTCCAGTGAGTGACGATCTTTGCCCATCGCTCCGGGTGCATTCGTGACCCATCCCACTCCCACTTCGTCCTGGCTGTTTTTTCTCCAACATCCGCTACTTGAGTTATGGAGCGCATCGTAGTGTTTCTCATTATGTACGTAAATAACATGTTCAGTTTTTTCTTCACCATCAACACCCTTATGGCTCTTATCTCAGCTTACAGCAGGCTCCCCGTGCGGAGAGCGTTCATCCGTACGATATTTTTACTGTATAACTTTTGGTTCATAGTTGCATCACAACTAAAACATCGTACTGAACAACACCGTGTGAAGAGTCGCTATTTGGAGTGGGCGCAGCATATATTTACTGCTACAATTTATGATTTGCTCTACTCATCCTACTATAAGCGAGTATCCAAGTATAAGCGGCCGCGTTTTAAAATGCGTACACATGCCGATTTCCGAAAATTAGAAAAAAATGCCGATGTATTTTATTATTGATTCGTGTCGAGAGTCAGTAGCATATGTAGTAACCTCCTTGAATTTGACGAGGATGCAAAAAGTATATTTTATTTTATAATACACATTATAAACGCGAAACTTTGTGTGGATGGATAGATGTTTGTTACTCTTTCACGCAAAAACTACAGAACGGATTTGGATTAAATTTGGCACACAGATAATATATAACCAAGATTAAGACATAGGATAATTTTTATCCCGATATTTCCACTGAATCGAAACTTAAGCGGGTGAAACCTTGGAGTGCAGCTAGTAATTTAAATTTGAATTGTGAAAAAAAACTATAGTATCTTTAATATGTATCAGCTCAAACATAGGCATTAACCAATTGATTACTCAACATACTTTTCAACATTCACGCCAAGTGAATCACTTGGCATTCTGTGATGTGCGGAAGCAGCACTTTACGAATCGCATGCTAACTCATGAATAATATTAACGAAACGATTCATTCATATTCGGATGCACTTGCAAGCTAAAGGCTAATATAGTTTCAACAAAGTTCCTTTAGAATCACTTGACACACGAATTTACGTCAAGGATTCATTAGAAGTATCAACTATTAGACCTTTAAAGCCGTAGTTACCTTATCGTATTCTTAACTAACGACCAGCCCTTGCTTGGCACAGTTTTTACGACATAACAAAACATCAATATTTAATTTTTTGTATGTTACTTTAATACATTCGGGAATAAAAGCTCAAAATGTTGGTGAACACCGCATCAGTCACATAGACAGACATAAAAAGCGACTTTAATCATACATACACAATTGCCATCAATTTCTATATTGATAATCTATACTTGCTTTTTTATTTCTTCCATTTCTCAGGCCATATATCCATTTTGTCATAGAATATTCGCCATAACGCCCCAAGTCTTAATGTTTCCTATACGCATCTGTTTTATCTCGCCATTAACCCTTCAACAGGAAGACATCTGTCTTCCATTACGCTATCTCCTGCCATGGGAAAACGTTGCACAATTACGGAAGAGGATTGATGACCGTGATATGGTGTTTACATAGACGAA
Source organism: Apamea crenata (assembly GCA_949629185.1). Lineage (NCBI taxonomy): Eukaryota > Metazoa > Arthropoda > Insecta > Lepidoptera > Noctuidae > Apamea > Apamea crenata. The sequence continues at coordinate 7,858,482 of OX451360.1, read as the reverse complement.
ATACTGCCAATTCAAGTCAATGTAGATAACACTCACGTTGTATATGAACAACCACCATAAAACTTTTGAGCTTTCGCACAAAGCATGTTAAGATCCAGGGTATCAGTGCGATTAAATATTATTGAATCAATAATAATTATTATGGTTAGCAAACTATGAACGCTACAAGTATCTAACACAGAAATGCAACTCCTAAAAGTTTTTATGGATGAGGGATTAGCTATCGCATTTTTTAAAATTACATTTTGGTAGATAGGAAGATGCCAGAAACGATGATTTTAAGTATCCCAGGGATAGAGTAGGATTGTTGGCGTAAGTTTTTCTAGAAAACCATCCATCCTTACTAATACTATAAATTCGAAATTAATTTTTTGTTACGGTTCCACGCCTAAACCACTGAATGGATTTGACAAGGAGATAGGTGGCATCCTGGGGCCTATCCCAGGATGCCATCTATCTCCTGGTCGTGTTACTGGTACAAAAAGTAACCTATGTCCTAACATAGGTCCCAGTAACACGTTCCCGTAGGATTCCGATTCCGACATCCACACGGGTGAAGCCGCAGGCAGAAGCTAGTTTAACATAATTTTTCTTGATTAGTTTTAGATTTTGTATCCTAATTATTTCCTTTTCTATCTTCAGGTCGTGGTGAGCTCATACTTGGAAGCAAGGCCGGACACAAACGTTATATTATTGGACTGGTCCAATATGGCCCACGGTTCTTACTTAGTCAATGCCGCACGAAACACGAAAAAGGTAAGTTTTAATGTTAGAGAAGGCTATAAGACACCCACTATCTCGCTTGTAAGGCTATATAGCTAATTTGTCCACGTAATAATAATGCACTGTAACAGACTGTGGCCTCGGGGCCACAATTAACGATGTTTCTGAGTTTTGGTCAAAGCAAATACAAATAATAACAACATAACATCACGCCTGTAAACCCCGAAGGGTTAGGCAGACGTGTACCTACAGTATCACCCACATTTCGCCAGTTATGTTTAAAAGTCCCATGTAACAGGGGGTGAGTTTATGGCCAGCCTCCAGGCTGCTACTGCTAGCGCCGAGAGTTGAAAATCCAACAGTATATTTTATTGATGCGCTGATCCGGTGAAGAGCGCTGAGCCGAACATTGAAAATCTAACCCGTTCGGCTCAATACCGAGAGTTGAAAATCAAGTACCTACGTGATAAAAAATAGTCACATTAAAATATCGCCTGTGCATACCTGGGCTAAATCAGTCGATAGTTTGATCCGTGGCTCGGAAAGCACGTTAAGTCGTTGGTCCCGGCTGTCATTCAGAATTCACAAGCCTGAAAGTCTGACAACCAGTCTTACCAAGGGGTAGGTATCATATTACCCAGTAACTTGGGTGTGGAGGTCAGAAAGGCAGTCGCCCCATGTAAAATACTGGTATTTGGCTGCATCCGGTTAGACTGGAAGCCGACCCCAACATAGTTGGGAAAAGGCAGGCAGATGATCAGTTTGATCCAGTAAGTCGTAATAAAACTGTCGGACAAAGTGCGCGCTGTCGCAAAATAACCACAAAAGATTTTTATGCGTACCTAAATATAAAAACATTTGAGTGTATGTATTATGGTATGTAATAGTATAGTCGCGCAATAAAAACGTTTTATTTTATCGCACCTATTATAAGAATAATCGAACAATAACTCCTTATATTCTATTTATTTGTAGTATGTAATGACGACGTCAGCGACGGCGGAGCGAGAGTCGTCACCATCTTGGTTCGGTGGTAAAGGGTCCATTTCGTAGGTGGCATTGAACACGAAGTGTAAATGTAACTTCACTTTATAATAATCGAATAAACTAAATACTACACACAAATCATTCCTACTAGGCAAACCGACAGTTTCGTTTTGGAGAAGTGACTTGGTTTGCGTCTCGATGCGAAGTGCCCGTTCGACAATCCCCACTTTCCAAAACGACTCTGTCCACGTGCCGCCATTACTATATAACGTTACGGCGTTTGTCCCACTACTACATTAATCAGTTGAGCAACTTTTATTAAAAAAATATCGTTATCCACGACATAATTATATTTAAAAAAATTATAAAATACAATAATTATTGTAACCTTGTAGTGAAGTCAACACTTTTTTGACTTGATGACCTTTATTATAATATATTCTTCACTATTTTTAAATACTAGTAGGCAGGTAGGTGCTTAATTTATGGTCTTGCTGACATTATAACCTATTTTTGCATTTTTACAACAAATTAGTTTTTATTGCGTAGAACCTATGTCCATAGATACACCTAGGTGTATCTATGGACATGCATATATGGATGCATACCTAGTGCATTTTACAAAATAAAGTAGATAATTATTCATTTGATTTGCATAGTTTCATGGTGTAAGTGTTGAAAACTGATTGTATTTCTTTTTTTTTTATGTTCCTCAAAAATCTACCTTAACGGTGTACACTCCTTCAAATAATTAGTAGTTATTATAAAAAAGAATAATCAACATAATAAAATTAAATAATTACAACAAAACACAATTAATGAATGGAAAGATAAATTTAAATAAATATCAATGTCAAATAACTTACAATTTATTATTAAGGAATTCGTCAATAGCATAATAACATTTTTCCAATAATAGATGTCATAATTTATTTTTAAATTGAATAATATTTAAGTCCTTATAATAAAATAATAATAAAATTAAATAATTACAACAAAACACAATTAATGAATGGAAAGATAAAATTAAATAAATATCAATGTCAAATAACTTACAATTTATTATTAAGGAATTCGTCAATAGCATAATAACATTTTTCCAATAATAGATGTCATAATTTATTTTTAAATTGAATAATATTTAAGTCCTTAATTCCATTTGATAATTTATTCAATATTTTTACGGCCATGCAAAATACGCTTTTGTGTATCAAGGTGGTCTTTGATGGTCGAACGCATAATTCATGTCTATATTCTTGTAGACTGACTTTAACGATTTTATTTTAACACGTAGACCATGACCTAGGTTAGAGGACATAGAATAATTTTTATTCCGGTGTATCCGAGAGCTGAGTCCGGAGAGCTAGGCAACCTAGTTTTGCGTGACTCATAAGCAGTTATTTTCTAGAAATTATGGCAGCTTAAAATTAGACGCCATACAGTCATGTTTGAAGGATGCCTAGACGAATCTAGGTCTTCTGTAGAAATATGAGGTTACTCCATCCACAGATTTTCTCAACGAATCTTAGAAAGATATTGGGAGATAGTTTTGTTTTCAAACATTGTAAGGTAATATTCACTTAACTAGCTGCGCCCCACAGTTTTACCCACATAAGTTTCGATCCCGTGGGAATATCGGGATAAAAAGTATCTTAAGTGTAATCCTGGCTATAAACTATCTGTGTTCCAAATTTCATCATAATCCGTTCAATATTTTTGGCGTGAAAGAGAACCAAACATCCATCCATCCATCCATCCGTCCAAACTTTCGCGTTTATAATATTAGTAGGATTATACACCGTGTTCCGGACGACATACATTAACTTCGACCAAGATGTTCAGACCATGGAAATAAGCATTTTTTATTATGGTTACATTCATGAATTCTTATTTTTCGTTAGTGTTCATATAAACTAAATACCTTGACGTAAATCAAGGTTCCTCTCGTCATGCAAATGAAATGCAAATAGCTTTTGATAGGTTTACCATTTTAATTGCACTAAGCGGCAACATAGGCCAAATTAAGACCCTTTCTTACTGCATAGCTCAATTAAATTTCATTAGGAGCCGATTTCTCAATCATCTGATAACTTTACTCGAGGAATAATTTTGAAATTTTGGCAGTTATTTCTTAAAAAATCTGTCAAACGTCCATTTTATTCCTCAAATGAAAGTTATCTGGCAATGGAAAAATCAGCCCTGAATGAAATTCCAAATATCTTTGTAACGAAGCCTTTTTACGTACTACTTCCTATGTTAGCTTTGATTTGTAAAATCTATAGAAGCGTTTGCCAAAGTTTATGAATAACGTGATGAACACGATGTATAAGCTAATTGTCTTAAAATAATAATAATAATAGCGTGGCAACACTGCCAGCCTTTCGGGCACTGTTCGTTTTGACAGCGATCCGAACGAATTCTTTGATGTCCTATGATTCTTTCCCCGCCTATTTTATATTTGGTCACCAAAGGAGATAATTAACCAGGGTCCCTGGATATCGTTGAAGTTTATTGAGAAATAATCGGCTTCTTAATAAACTTCAACGATATCCAACATTGATGAGTCGTGTTAAAAATAATTTTTCAGGGCAACTAAGTTTCCTTGTGTTTCAAACGAGTGTATTTTTGGACGAACACGACAACACGGAAACTAAAATGGCGTTAAAAACGTGTACAAAAACGCAGTCGGTAATTAATTAATCAATTATTACACAACAGGATATACAAAACATACACACTTTTAAGATTACACTATAAAACTTAGTGCTATGCCGCACCAATCCAGGTTAGAAAACTATCTGCCATAGCCTTTTCCCAACTATGTTGGGGTCGGCTTCCAGTATAACTAGATGCAGCTGAATACCACTATTTTACATGACTCCCTATCTGACCTCCACAATCACGTAGTTGGGAACACGATGGTAATTCGGGTCGTCAGACTTTTAGGCTTGTGACTACCCGTAACGACTGTCAAAGATCATCATGGCGCAGTGGTTAAGCGATTGACTGCTGCCCTGCGTGTCGCGGGTTCGATTCCCGCACGGAACAAATATTTGTATGACCTACAATTAGTTGTTCCGGGTCTGGCTGTTTGTGTATGTGAGTTTATATGTCTGTAAACGCACCCACGACACAGGAGAAATTCCTAGTGCGAGGCAACGTTTTTAAAAAAAAATGATCTACAAATGACAGCCGGGATAAACGGCTTAATGAGCTTTTCTGAGGCACGGAGTGGTCTCGATATATAATTACTTACCGACAACTCCTCAACTGATGAAATCCTCTCTTCTTTCAGGTGGGAACAGCAGCGGCGGAACAATTAAACAAACTATTAGAATCAGGACTACTTCTTGAAAAGTTCCACGTGATAGGCCACTCTCTAGGCAGCCATGTGGCCGGATACACTGCCAGGGAACTCAAGACTAAGTACAACAAAATTGTAAAAAGGTATAAAACTTTACTTTACTTTATAAAACTTTCTCTAATTTTTGCATCTTATCGAAAATTTTACCCAACCGGCTCAAGCCGGGATTTTTTAAAATTAATGTACAATTTTCCTTCTTGCTATTTATATTGAAGCTAAAGAGGTTTTATCGTAATAATAATCAATAGGTACGATGATAGGACGATAATAATGTCTAAAACTTGAAAAGAATATTAGTGCAGTTGCACTATACCTATATCTAATCTTTTTTTGGTTTCTTTATTGAGAACAGTAATTGTCCTCATTAGAGTTAATGTACTTAGCAACTCCACTTTATCTAAATAAAAATTATGTCAAGCAAACCTTGGCTAAAATAAAATGTATGATAAAGCAAATTAATGTCACAAGACATCCATTATAAATTATTATTGTTATCATGCGAAAGAATCTTCGATATCTCCTTCTTTGTTTCACGTATAGAGAATCTACAAGGTATTTTGAGTCTAACATGGTCAGGTTTCACTATCATGAAGAGAATATTAACTTCTGTTGCCATCTGACTATCTATGATATAAACTAATGAAGCTGAAGAGTTTGTTTGTTTGTTTGAACGTGCTAATTTCTGGAATAATTAACAGTCGGATTTGATTTTTTTTTTGCATTTTTTGCCTAATTCTTGAAGGCTTTAGGCTATTTAACACCACGCAAGTGCCCTTAGGACTAAAGCCGAGCAAAAATAAAGAAAGGATGATGGGATGCGACGGGGAGAGTCAGGGGGAATAATAAATTTCACGCGGGCGAGGTCACGGGACGAAGCTAGTTTAATAATAATTATGTTATATGTATTGTTTTAGCCTCCAAAATTTTTTTTACTTTGGCAGGATTAGGTAATTTTCTTCCGACTCTTCCTCGTTCTACAAGCACGCCGGTGGCGAGAACTACGGTCCTAAACTTACTGATAATTATGTCCTCCTCCGTCCCGTCCTGTCCCGTCCCGGTGTTTTGCTCAGCGTATCCTTAGTATAACAATTACCATAACGAATAGAGCATATTCTTCTAAACCACACTAAATTAACATCAGCCTACAAACATTTCAGATTAACGGCACTCGATCCTGCTTTTCCAGCGTTCTACCCTGATGGTGTGGTGATGGAACACGTCAACGGGAAGGATGCGGAGTTTGTAGACGTCATACACACGGATGCCGGCGGCTACGGCGCGCCGGTCCGGACCGGAACGGCTGACTTCTGGCCGAATGGTGGGAAAAGCGTACAACCAGGATGCCCCCGATTTGCACCTGTACCTCTCTCCGATGATAGTAAGTACTAAGTGTTTTAATAAGTGTGATATCTTAAAAGGTTTCATTGAGCAGCACTGGTGGTGCTGTAGGATTGGGTTGGTTATTGTTGAGCTTACGTGAGCTTTAACAATGCTCCGTGTACTGGGTACAAGTTACCTAATGCTACCTTACGCTTGCTTGAATAAACTAACGTGTCTGACGGACACGTCTTTTTCAAGCAACATTGCACTTACGCTTTTCAAAGGCCTACTACGCTACTGTGTCGTCCTCTTATAATTTAATTGTGCCTATGGTATGGTATGGTATTGAATCTTTAGCTCTTCTAATAGAAGAGATTTTAATATTTTAGTTTTCTAAAATGTAATGATATTCAGCCTCATCTGGTAACACTTGGAGACGAGCCCAACGTTCTCGGAAAAACACTAAAAGGATGAATAGTAGGTAGATTTTTAACATTTTTTTTTTTTAATATTGGTGTATGTCCTACCTATCTATATAAATCTCTTCTAAATGAATGCAAAGTTAATTACGGTTTCGGCACTTATCAGGCAAATTTATCATCGCACCTTGACTCCATGAGTTCATTTAACCATGACCCATCCAGCAGGAAATTATTATTCCTTTGCGCTGTTAACAACATAACACGATCATTTGCCTTTAAAATTTATTATTATTGTAAGGCATCCCTGGGATATTAGGTAATTGTAACAAACTGATAGTCTTCATTATAACTGTAATAACACCTGCTTAGATTCGGCCACTAAACTTAGTCCTCTAAATATTTCCAGACTTATGCAGCCACTGGCGGTCGTGGCGATTCTTCGCGGAATCGGTGATAAATCCTGAAGCGTTTCCAGCCTCCCCTGCCGAATCTTACCATAAATTTAGAGAAAATCCCACCCCTGAAGACGGCATGGTGTATATGGGTTATAGCTGTGATAATAAGTAAGTAAAACCAAAACCTTCGAAACAAAATACAATCGATTAAAAAGAGGCGAACTCTTTTCATTAGATTTTACATGAACTTAACTTACATAATCTGCATTCGCGACATATTCACCAAAAATGTAAACAGCAACAGTTAACTTCAAACATTTTTAAAACTTTTTCAATAGTGCTAGTCACTCTGAAATCACCATTAAAATAAAGTTGATATTTGTTTAACTTGAAATAACGTCAATTTGAAACATAAATAAAATTTGAATATAGGTCTGGGCAGGCATTGCTTACCAGAATCATTAGAACACACACAGGTGTTTTCTGTATGATCTTTCTGCCCGCGGGTGTCTTATAAGATGTCTAAGGCAGCTGACGTCCCACCGCCGATGAGAACGCGACTAGTACAAAACATTATAGATCTCTTTTGTAGCAACGAAAATTAATAGCTATCAAAGAGAGTACCGAATCGCTCAGCGACGCTCACTTGGCGGGCAGAACACAAAACAAGATAACATCATCATCTGCCTAGCCTTTTCCCAACTATGTTGGGGTCGGCTTCCAGTCTAACCGGATGCAGCTGAATACCAGTATTTTACATGAAGCGACTGCCTATCTGACCTCCACAACCCAGTTACTGGGTAATACGATACCCCTTGGTAAGACTGGTCGTCAGACTTTCGGGCTACTGACGACCCGTAACGACTGTCAAAGATCCACGAATGACAGCCGGGACCAACGGCTTAACGTGCTTTCCGAGGCACGGAAACACAAAACAAGATAACAATATTATCAAAATGCATTGGTGATGTCAATCTTATCCTGTTAACATTTACATAAATAAAGGAAGTTGAAACCAAAATGTGCTTTATAATGACCTACATACTAAGGAAAAATAACACGTCTGTTATCTACACGCGTGTACACTGACGGGCCATAATAAAATCAAACCATAGAAATATAATAATACAAGGCTATTATTGTCCCACTACAGAGCAAATGCCTCTTCTAAGACTAAGTAACGAGCATTAATCACCAGGCTTGCTCAAGATGAGTTGAACATTTCAGTGTCTATCTATCTGATGATGCTCAAGATGGGTTGAACATTTCAGTCATATCTTAACTATTTAAAGTCGAGGGGGTCTACACCGAAGTGCAAAGTGCGAATGTTCGGATCGGACCGACACATGGCTGAACCGCGAATATTATTGAAAAATGCGATAAAAAATTGGTTCGGTTCGTAAAAAAGGTTTCCTTCCGATGTTTTCCTTCAATGATGTCAATATGTCCAAGATAAAAGCAGAAAGTATCTAGATCAATATTGAAAATTAACAATGTTACTTCCCCGAATTCCATCCCGCAACCTCATGCATGAGAGGCGAGGATAGAAATATGACTCTGCGAAACTACTTTTAAAGTACCTACTTATTTCTTTGTATACCACTAATTCAGTTTTTCTTATTCCAGCGCCCAAGGATCGTATTATTTGACGACAAACTCCGAAACACCGTTCGGAAAAGGAATGGACGGGCTGTATCCGAAGAACAAAAAGAATTCCATTAAGAAATAAATAAAAAAGTAGAGGGAATAAATCTCTTTAAAGTACTCATTCACAGCGATACTCAATTTGAAGTGTCAGACTTTTTGTACGGAAAAAATCTTTAATGCTAAAGATGGTATGAGTGAAATCGCTCGACATAAAATATAGTAAAAAAAATATTGAGTATTGCAAAACTCTTTGAGGTAACTAACACGACACTCCACTTGATTTTTCCAGTGGATTTAAATATTAAAAAAAGAAAATCAAAATATGAGTACCTATACAAGGTGTTGATTAGCATCCTCGTCAAATTTCAGGAGGCTGTTATAAAATACATAAGTAGTAATCAAATAAAATTACGATCTCTGGTAAATAATGAATACATACTTGTTTTTTTTTTACTTATTAAAGTTTGACAGTATTTCAGAATACACCACTTTCAAAGAAAAGAATCGCGTTATAGTATCGTATACGCGGACGCGTTTTTATGTGTGTCTAAAAGGACAGTTACAATGCGGTCTCACACAGGCCGCGTTTTGAAATGCGTGTCCCACACATACTCATTCCCAAAAATTTGAAAAAAACCCACTTATTTTATTATGGATTCGTGTCGAGAATCAGTAGCATAATTACCTCTTTGAATTTGACGAGGATGCAAAACGACACTTTGTATACTAAGAAAACATCACAGAGGCTTTAAGACCTCCTCAAAATGTTCATGACATTATCACATTTATCACAGTGACTTTAAAAACACTGACACTGAAATTAATAATGTGATATTTGACGTTACTATTAACGTTGACATAATGGCATAGGGTGTTATATAAGGAAAGTACTAGCTGAGTTTTTTATTAAAACTAAAAAAAAATGTTGTTTAACGTAATAGCATCACTGTTACGTTAAACAACATTTTTTTTAGTTTGATGGTGTTGAAACGTAACGTACGTTACCTAACGTTTTGGTCTTGATTTGTGATGTTATAACATTTTAAGTTAAAGCAAGGAACAATTTCTGTCGTTCTTGGACTATAATATTTTTCCTGTAGATAATTTATTAGAATGTTATTCGGCAAAAGAACTATTAAGAATCAAAATTTTGTTTAATTTATGAATGAATCTGCTATAAAATCAGTAGATTTACCTAATGCAAGCAGAAATAAAATAGTATTTTTTATTGTTAATATTATTGACGTTATATTGTTTAAAAGTAGGTAATATTAATAAAAATGTTTTCTAATCATTCTCGGTTTCTCCTTAATTTAACTGTCACACATAGAATTTAAAGAAAGCAAAAGGATGATTTGTTTTTACTTACGTAGTAGGTATTATGCTTCCCTAAATAATGTGAATCAATATCATTTTTAGCCTATGATGTCTCACTGCATGCCATGGTCTCCCTTTCTCCTTTCTACTCCTCTCGTTCTTGAGCTAGTGTGGGCAAAACCGAACGTTTTCTAGGACCCGTTGAAATCTCATTTCCAAGGCGCGTGCGGCTCCTTAGAAATGTGAGGACTTTGTAGGCCTTGTAGAGCATTTTTTATTTTATGTACCTGGTACTTATTGAAATTTTGACAGTTTGTGCACACAAAAACTGTCACACGTCAATTTTATTCCTCGAATAAAAATTATCTGTCGATTAAAAAATCAGCCACATAATTATTAACAGGTATTCCTGATGCGTAGCTTTTACAAATTAAAAAAAAAACAATGGCGAATAATCTCACATGGCGAATAATTTAATTAAAAATTATTTACTACTTTAACAAATAAAAACATTATTCAAGTTATACAAAACATAATTATGGGTAAAACATTATGTTTGCACTTAGATTTTACACTTTCTTTCAATTTGCACTTTTTTTTTAGATTTTTGACTTACTCTGATTTTCACTATAAACGAGACACTTAATTTTCTTAAAACCTAAGTACTTGATGTTAAATACGCTTTTTATTCATTGAAATAACCTATTTAATAAAAATAAACTGAATAGCACATAACTTAATTCAATTATCATGAATGAAAAATTGTATCATGTTATTACAGGTTACTAATTTTACAGATAGTGATTGAGTTTTAGTTATTCCATAGGTCTTCGAATTCAAGCTCAATAATTATTTCTACAATAGAGACGTTTGATAATGTTATATTTTTATCATAATTAATGATATACTATATTATTATATTAATTTTGTTTGTGATATTTTTCACTATTTTGTCTTAAATTAGGATAGAAGCCAACAATTTATTTAATAGCTGCAATTATTAAAAGTGAAGTCAACTCAGCCTATCGCAGTCCACTGCTGGACATAGGCCTCTCCTAGACTGCGCCACAACACCGTGTCCTCCGCCTTCCGTATCCAGTCTATCCTAGCCACCTTCTTTAGTAAAAGTGTAGCTTATAGGCTGAATAGATGATATATTATTTAATTATTGTATGATATAAAAAATGAAGAGCCTAAGAAATAATAACACATACAATGTTAAATGTAGTAACGCACAAACCTTTTAGATAAGACATAAGATTGCATCGAATAGAACTTTATAAAAGTTATATTAATATAATGTGACATCACAAAATCGTTAGTTTTAGTAATTTATTAGTGTTCAATCGGTACTTAAGGGAACAACTATTATTTTAATTTTATTGAAAGACATTGAAAAATATTACATATATATTTTGTTGTTGATTTGATGTAATGTCTGTTTCCAATAATAAAAAAGAAAAAAATCGAAAGCGCTCTTTTTACTGAATCCCCCTTGTACGAAAATAATTGAATTATTTTTTATAAACTGAAAATGGTAACACATAATATAATTATGAATATATTGAAAATGAACGTGATGTATCAAATTATATTCATTGTTATATTTCTGTGAATATAAAGGATAAAGTACCTATTCTAATGCAGATCTACAATATAATTACAAATAACGAGCGTTTAATCTATACGTATAGGTACCTATTAGATTTGTTTCAACAAAATCCAATCAGACTCCTTTTTTTATTTAATTATTTGTTTTGTGAACATATGTGATTACAGGTGTTTTTCTTTATTATTCTTTTTGTGTCTGTTTTAAATATATATCAGAAAGGAAATGTAACTACACGCGGAAACTCTTTAAATAATATCATCAGTAACCATAAGTTAATTCGTAACAGTTTTGTCCATTAGAAAATTCATAACATCTTTAATTACAGGGACGTATAATATTGCGACTCAACGCCGAGAGCGCTGGTTCATTCACAGATATTGGCTTCACGCCCCCTGGCAGGAACGAAGTTCAAAATGAAAATCCAAGTTGGCGGCTGCAAATTTTTTTATAGTTGTTCGTCTTTTTTGACGATGGAAAATCCCATCGACCGCACGGAAATAAATAAATCATCATCATTATTGCAGCAGAAAGACGTCCACTACTGGACAAAGGCCTCCCCCAATATTATAAATAAATAATTATGTTTTTAAAAAGTTTTAAAAACCATACGAAGCATGTGTCAGCCGCTAGTCCCTTAGAGCAAACAGGTCAGAGAAAGCTTTGTTGTGAGAAAGCTCCGTTGTATATTAAGGGGTTTATTCATAAACGATGACTAAAGTTAAGTAACGTTTAAACGTCAAAAATGTATGGTTAAACAGTCGCTAATCACTGCTTAACTTTAAGCAACGTTTATGAATAAAGGGGTAAGTATTTATTTCTTCAAGATTTTTTAATTTTACCTACCACTACTGTCTTACCAGACTGTCTACTAAAATATAATTAAATAAATAAATAAAAGTCTTTATTGCAGATCAGACCATCCATAAAAAACACACCCAATTTAAAAGTAATAAGTTAAACAATAAAATGGCACAATACACATATAATATGTATATAAACTAACTCCTTTATTCTCTTGCACAATACAATAACAATATATTTACACGGCTATTTTCAACCACCGTTTGTAGGTCCTGGCTGATCATCATTTAAATACATTAATTTCCATTTTCTGTACATTTACTAAATAATAGTAAACGCCATAGGAAGCTCCTAGAAAGGCTAAAACTCTGAAAAATAAATGATTCATCAATAAATAAACAGAAATTGAAACGAAGTATCTTTATCTTGCGATGGAGTAGCCAGAGCTACGACTACTTACCCCCAGAGGTACATCTCAAGGTTTTTTTAAATGCCACTACTAAAAAGACTGACTTTCTGTGAGTTATTTTCTTTGGTTTGTTGCTGATGGCGATATGAACGATTCTGAAGAACAGGGGCTCGTACCTTACTACAAGACAACTCATGGGAAGAAATTGAATAGGCTTTTGAACACAGGGTATTGTAATGAACAAAGCAAATAAACATGTATTGTTAAATTCTATTACGGAATGCACCAGGATAGATGGGCCAGGATCGCGCAGTGGGTGCCTGATGACGGGCGCCGTGAAGCCGTGTCTGGGCCCGCGTGGTAGATCATAGCCTACTCCCTCTTGCCGAGTGGAGACCTTTATCCCAGCAGTGACAGCATCATATACTGATTATGCTGATGTGCCATAATTACACACCACACTTCTACAGAACGTGTGTGTCCTGTCCAATTGTCCATCCACTGGAAAAAGATTATAGTTGTAGTAGTCACTCCAAAAATTTAAATTGTAGGATCAACCCAATCATGGTCTGCGTGTTTGACATGGTACAGTATTATATATATATTGCTTACGTAATAGGATCTTGGGTTCTTAAATCAGACTTTACAGTTCTATTTGATTTTTATTTGTTGCTATGATGTATGTATCTGGTGTATGGTGTGTATTTTAGTGTGTGCTAAATAAATGTATTTTCTTTCTTTCTTTTCTTGGAAGAAAAATGAGAAAATACCTGGAAGAGATCTGGATCCAGAGGGAAAAAAATGGGATAATAATATGCTAGGGAGTTTAAACTTCTTTTTATTAACCGACGAAAAAAAAACGGAGGAGGTTCTCAAGTCGACACGTACCTATATTTTTTTTTTGTTTTTTATGTATGACCACGCATAACTTTTTACAGAATAGTCCGATTTTGATAATTCTTTTTTTATTGGAAAGGATATACCCCAAAACCAAAATTGGTTTCATATAAATTTGAAAACAAAATTCCAACCCTACGGGTGGGAAAATAGGGGTGATTTGTTGTTCACTCACAGATTTGAATGCTGAGTTTTGTATTATTACTCTACTCAGTGCCAGCCACATGTGCCATGTATAGCCACAAAAAATTATAAAATAAATACTTTTTAACAAAAAAATTAAACCGCCGAAAAAACTAAAAAACAAAAAATAATAAACCTTTTTTATTTAACCTTAATAACTATTCTTAAACTAATGTAAGTATACCTAAATAATTTTGAGTCGGCGGCGTTTTTTAAGACAATTTAGTGATCTTTGTTTATTGATTGTTTGGCGCCGACTGAAAATTAACCGAGCCGATCTATTCCGTAAAAATCTAACCATGAAAACTTAGGTGAAGTGAGCTGTCAAGAGTGTCAATCCCTGGCATTAGTTGGAATGACAGCTCACTCCACGCTTACTTCACCTAAGTTTTCACGGTGAGATGGTTACAGAATCGCACTGCAGGATGCTAGGGATTGACACTATTGATAGCTCACTTCACCTAAGTTATCATTATCACGGTGAGAGTTTTACAGAATCGAACTGCTATGATCTATGATCGTAAACAACTAAAAGGAGTATATTATACCTAATGATAGTAGCAGGTGACGTTCTGTAGTTTCTGCCTTCCCCTATGGTAAGAAGGCCTGCATTGCGTTTCTGTAACCATCTTACCGTTAAAACTTAGATGAAGCGAGCGTGAAGTGAGCTGTCATTCCAACGAATGCTAGGGATTGACACTATTGACAGCTCACTCTAAGCTCACTTCACCTAAGTTTTCACGGTGAGATTTTTACAGAATAAACCGACTGAGATTATGTTTTGTTTACTTATTTATTTATTGATATGGCACTTCAAAGACTTACTCACTAAAACATTCAGAAACAAAAATCACTTAAGTACAGTTTTAGGTATTGTGAATTCGTCACTTACAGAAGTGCACAGAACTAGCAGAGAACTTAATGACTAAGGAACGTGTAAGATATCGTTGTTAAATTACATATAAGTAAAAAAATAAACTTAACTAAAAATTAACTACGTTCACCAGTATGATGGGGAACTTA
This sequence comes from Apamea crenata, assembly GCA_949629185.1. Lineage (NCBI taxonomy): Eukaryota > Metazoa > Arthropoda > Insecta > Lepidoptera > Noctuidae > Apamea > Apamea crenata. Next base: position 7,843,382 of record OX451360.1, on the reverse strand, counting down.
TATTTAACAACAAAAAAATGCAGAAAAAATGCTAAATATTCTATGTGTATTTAAAAATTACTACTAATAATTTTATTTATATATTTGTTTAATGCACAATGTACACAACCATAGCTACACGCTAGGCTTAAACTAGTGAGTACATGACCATGTTAGGGCACAGTAAGATAACTTAAAACTAATAATATTGTAGTGAGTACCTACCTATCCATTATCTAATATTAGGAACTTTCACAATTAAAGTATTATATTATTTAAACTTAGGGGCTTGTGGCTAAGTAATAACAGCCGCACGGGTCGATCGATCAGGTTAAGCTACGCTTGCCGCGGTTGGTCCGTGGATGGGTGACCATCTTCACATACCAAGACCCCTCCGTGCCCCGGAAAGTACGTTAAGCCGTTGCCCCGGCTGTCATTCTTGGATCTTTGACAGTCGTTACGGGTCGTCAGTAGCCCGAAAGTCTGAAAACCAGTCTTACCAAGGGGTATCGTATTACCCAGTAACAGGGTTGTGGAGGTCAGATAGGCAGTCGCTTCATGTAAAATACTGGTATTCAGCTGCATCCGGTTAGACTGGAAGCCGACCCCAACAAAGTTGGGAAAAGGCTAGGCAGATGATGATTATTTAAACTTATATCTAGCTTTATACATGAAAAGATTATATATTATAATTAACACACAGATATATATTTGAACACTATTTTAACATTTTATCTTATATTAAATACTTATCACAAGTAGCGGCCAGCTTTGGGTCCATTTTTATTAACCTAATATAACCTTAATAATTATAAAATAATTACCTACTTAAAAATTTGGATTCCTCGTGGAGGTTTCATTCAAAATCCAACTGGTCAATTCTTCAAATGTCATTTGTTCTGTATAATCTGTTTCGACTGAGCGTCCAAATCTGAACACTCTCCTTATACTCCAATATACGAAATACAACAGTCCTCCCAATATTAAAATACTGTAAAAGAATTATCCATTATGAAGTACAGAAATTGAAACAATATTCAAACAAATCATATCCTACTAATATTATAAATGCGAAAGTTTGTGAGGATGGATGGATGGATATTTGTAACTCTTGCACGCAAACACCACTGAACAGATTTGGATGAAATTTGGCACACAGACAGTTCTAACCAGGATTAACACATAGGATACTTTTTATCCCGATATTCTGGGTGAAACCGCGAGGCGCAGCTAGTCACTAATATTTGCCAAAAGAGTACCTAATGCAGATGTAGGTATACCTACGCGAATGGCATTTTGCAGTCTCCGATCTCACTATAAAACAGTCGAATTTTTCCTTATTTTCTTTCATTCAAAGATCAATCACGTTAAATCACACATAATTATGAATAATTGAACTTTATTTTATGAAATTTCTGCAGGATGAATGAGGATTTTTTTTTACTTTATTGCAGCAGGCGCGCCGCGCCGCCGTATGACACTGTCTCTTTTAAAAATAATATCCGAAGAGTTTAAATAGACATTCCAATCAGAGTAATCATGATAAACAACAAAGCAGAAAAATGCATTGTTGCGTTCTCTAATTATATTAACTAGCTGTACACGCGGCTTTGCTCGTGACTGTGTATTTTATCATTATAAGTAAATCGGAACGCGAAGTCATAGTATAGGTATTCTTTACGTTTTCTACAACATTGGTTGATTTTGTTAATTTAAACTAAAACTTGTTGCCACATCTTTAGTTTAAGTAGGTATATGAAAGAAAGGAAATATTTATAACTAGTTTCACTCGCTTTAGTTTCGATCCCGTGGGTATATCGGGATATAAAATATCCTATGTGTTAAATCCTGATTATATATTATCTGTGTGCCAAATTTCATCCAAATCCGTTCAGTAGTTTTGGCGTGAAAGAGTAACAAACATCCATCCATCCTTACAAACTTTCGCGTTTATAATATTAGTAGGATTCATGATCACTCCCCGCGGGAACAAAGTGTTCCCGCGGGTGAGTGTGCGAGTGTGATTTTGATAAATTGATTGATTTCATTCGATTCTTTGAAAACTTGATCAGCCGATTAAATAACAAATTCTCTCTGCTGACACTAAATAAATACTGTAATTGCTTGAGAGTAATGTAATTAAATAATACAGATACACATTATGTGCTTCGGTAATCTTCGTGCTTCCGAATCAGCACGAAGGTCGCGCCACAGTGTAACCTTCCACTGCTCCCCACAGAGGCACCTCGTCATCTCTCACTGAAAAGTTTTGAAAAGGTTTTGTGAAATCGCATAGAAGCGTAAATCTATAATTTTCTAACCATGGTAATACAAAATAGCCAAGTATTTTTTATAGTTCTAACAGCTCTATTATAGATCTCATCATCTCCCCTTCGTATTACCGAAGGTAAATGATGATTGCCGAAACAAAAACTTTCCTCACAACTTGTTCCTCAATTTTTTTTTTTTTAAAAACGTTGCCTTACACTGGGAATTTCTCCTGTGTCGTGGGTACGTTTACATACATATAAACTCACATACACAAACAGCCAGACCCGGGACAACTAATTGTAGGTCATACAAATATTTGTTCCGTGCGGGAATCGAACCCGCGACACGCAGCGCAGCAGTCAATCGATTAACCACTGCGCCAACCGTGCCGTCATTATGTAGATAGCCACATGATGACTATCGATTAATCTATACTAGGTGCAGCCTTTCCCCGAAAGGGGAACCGAATCCATAACTGTAATATTAGTATAAGTAGGAAAAACGAAAATTTTATCAACCTAGGGTAATTTTATCAACCTAGGGTAATTTTATCAACCTAGGGTAATTTTATCAACCTAGGGTAATTTTATCAACCTAGGGTAATTTTATCAGTTAGGGTAATTTTATCAACCTAGGGTAATTTTATCAACCTAGGGTAATTTTATCAACCTAGGTTAATTTAGGTACAGTTACGAGCACCAATGTGTCAACACTTGGCAACTTTCAATTGCGATTTTGTCGTGAAATAACAAACGCAGCGTTAAAATACGACATTATATAAAACCTATGGGTTCGAAAATGCTATCTCCGTAACAACGTAAAATTTCATTCAAAAATAAAGGAGGGAATCGCTTTTGAATAAAGCCGAATATTTACATACTTTTGTTCGTGACTGTAAAGTCACAGGTGATGCCGTGTACTTATAAAGACGTAAAATTTGTTTGTTTTTTTGTATGTATGTAGGGGGTAATCTCCGGAACTAAAAGTTAGATTTAAAGAAATGTAAAAATGCATTTGATAGCCCAATTTTTAGGAAGGTGGGTTATCTAACATCACACTACGGCCCAAAGGAGGCGGGCAAAATAAAAAAAAGTCAGAAATAACACTAAGCGAAAACGAAGTACTAGCACGGGGGAGCGATGGGATGCGATGCGATGGATCGGGGACCGAAATTCACGCTGACGAAGTCGAGGGCGGAAGTAGTAAAAGATAAGAGAGTCCATGGAGTTTCTTGCCCATTCTTCTCCATAGGTACCTACTACGCTTTGGAATGGGCAACTAGCTTCATCTTTCTGACTGACCGACCCTTTGATAATTCAAAAGTGACTGTTATTGGTTTATTTGAAATAAATGCTTTGAATTTTTTTTTTTTAGTTTTGATATGAAATTTTAATGTTTAAGTACCAATAATTCCTGTGTCTGTTAAGTTTTAGGCCATTTAAAATTCAATAAAAGATGGATGCGAATAGATATTGGCTCAAGCTCGGGCCAGTAAAACACAAATATATGTTATTATTATTTTTTATTTACATTTCATCGAACTAACACTAAAATATACTATATACAATTATATACAAGTATATAATACGAAAAAATATAGAAAAAGGCAGGAGCTCATTGGGCATCAAAAAATTCGTCAATGGGATAGGTGCCCAAAAGGCTGGCAGCATTACCACGTTGGATGGCAATGCTGATTCTTTGGGCTAAAAATAGGCCAGCCTTCTGGTCACGTGAAGAGTCAACCAGCCGCTTGGCGATGTCCCGAAAAATTCGATGAGCAACTTTCTTGTTATATGTTTACGAAAATATTTTATTTCTTCATTGTCTTCAAGTCGTATAGTACTTATAAGCTACCAACAGTACTACCTATGTCTTATATTCTCCTACATAATTTATGACAACCTATGTACATTTTCTTTAATCACAGAATACCTATATAAAATTAAACTTCTAAACAATATAATTTTATTTATTTATTTCATTGTAATCAATTTAGCTTTAACAGTTTTTTTTTTCAAACTGTTTATCATTATTAATTGTTTTATTTAAATAATTGTGTTATTTTCTGCGCATATTGTATTGCATGCTGGGCTTTTCTGTAAGTGATAAAGCGCGCTTAGACTTAAGTTTGCAATGTACAAATTATAAAGTAACAGTGTACTCATTCTGGAAAAGCCAATTTTTTTTTGTGAAATAAATAAACATTTAAATACTTATCACAAGTAGGTAAGGACCCACTGACTTTGGAGAAAGGGTCAACTTGTATGAACCTATAATCTACATAGTAAATAAGTGTTTTAAAATTAGGATCATTTATACACTTGAAGTATTTGTGGTTTGATTCCATAACCAACTAGTCAATTCTTCAATTGTCTTAACTGTATACTCTGAATCAAGTGAACGCTTAAATATCTTCTTTACACCTTTATATATGCCATACGCCAAAGCTCCGCCGAGCATAAGATTTCTGTAAAGTAAATTATCATTAAAATATACAGGAAAAGAAACAATAGAGAATAGAATAGAATTATTATTATGTATAGAATTTTCTGTCACTTTTCCCCAAAGGTCCAAGATACCTACGGACACATTTCGCGATTTTTTAAAGCCTGCTATAAATAAATCGATTATTTTATTTATTTTTTCATTAACAGTTATTTTAATAACACTATTTTAATAAATTTCTTGTTAATATGATAAAGTCTTTATGTTATTACTGTTGGCGCGTGGCTATTCATACACGTGTGGCGAATGACAGTGGTTCTTAAAACTGACAAGGGTTAGACATCAGAAGAACTTATATAGCCATTGCTACAAGGGTTATTATGATAATGAACAAAGCTAATAAAATATGCATGGTTCCATTCCCTTATTTTCTATTATAATAATTACGTAAGGCATTTCTGTTGTAAATTGCTCTTGCAAACAATTATCATTATAATACTGAATAATGGACATTTTTTGAATGGAGAAAGAGCATGTTCGATCAATCAAAACACAACTCAGCCTATCGTAGTCCACTGCTGGACATAAGCCTGTCCCAGACTGCGTCACAACACCCTGTCCTCCACCTTCTGTATCCAGAAGAGTAAGTTGTTTAAAAGTATTATCACTATTTTTGAACGTGTTTCAAAGATCTGAAGGATATGATAATAATATAATACGTTGAAAGAATGTGCCGCTCGTGTATTTGAGTACGATGAAAGAAAGAAAGAAAAAGTATTTATTGCGACTCGTACAGGAAGATCATAAAACTAAACTAAATAAATAAAAAAAACAAATAATATAAAAAATTACCAAAAGAAAAATGAAACAGAAAGTCCTATACGAGGCCAAAAGGCTCCTATCTCAGCATGATGCTTCGACATTTAAAAAATAAATGTCGCAGCGCTGGTATTCTGATAGGGCCCGCTGTGATGTCACTGGCCATCACAGTAATAAATAAATAATAAAATAGATATAATTATGTAAAATATTATCAAATAAAATAAATAATTCATTTTTAATCCGCGCCAGACGTAACCTCATTACTTGTCTATGCCCTGAGTGTCAGAAGCACTATGTGGCATTGCTATTGGTGGCGGTGCTTACTTTAGCTTAATAATTATAAAACAAGTAGGTACATACTTAAACACTTGAAGTACTTGTTGTTTCATTCAAAATCCAACTGGTCAATTCTTCAAATGTCCTGTGGTCTGTATATTCTGATTCGACTGAGCGTTTAAACAAGCTCTTTATACCATGATATGTGCCGTACACAAATGTTGCTATGATTAAAATTCTGTAAAAGAAATTATCCATGATAAAAATGTAGGTACAGAAATTGAAACAAAATATGTACGAGTATCAATAATATTCCCCAATAGAGTTAGAATGTTTGTCTCCAATGACGAATCCGAAGTAGCGACACATGATAGTTTGGCTCGACCACTAGAATTCGGCCCAAGATTGTGACGGGCCGATGAACCGGCAATACAAAACACGTATGATCTTGTTCACACATTCCGATCGATTTGAATAATCTAGATTCTCGATGACGTCCCGGTGCGGTGAACAAACGACCTTAGGCAGATACCTACATCCACGGCATTTCGCGATTATTTAAATCTCACTATAAAACAGTCTATTTTTGTTCATATTTTCTTTCATTCACAGATAATACATGAAGAATTGTATAGTATTTTATGGACTCTCTTATAAACAAGATATATTTATTTTATTGCTGCTGTAACGCGCCGCGCCGCGCTGTAGAACGACACTCTCTTAAAACTAATATAAGAATAGATATCAGAAGAATTTAAACAGGCTTTTTAACCAGTCATTATGTTAAAGAACAAAGCCAGAAAAATAAGCATTGATGAATTCTCTTACTATATTAATTACGTAAGGCATTTGTGTTGTAAATCAGTGTTGGAAACAATTGGGTGAATAGAGAAAGAACTTTTTAGGGTTGCGTAGTAAAACCAGAAACCCTTACAGTTTCAACAAGTCTATCTGTCTGTATCCGCGATTTAACTCAGAAACCTATGAAGAGTTGTAAACATAGTAATCACGCCTATCAAGTTTTGAAATAAAATCATTAAAAAAATATTTAAAACCTAGTGCATTGTAATTGTCTAATGTTAATGTAAAATTTATATAAAATAATCATTTCTACTCAGACTCGAGACTCAGACTCAGCCCTACGCCAGGTGATTCGTCCTAGGACGAAGTCACTTTTGACAGAAAATATAAAGTTAAAAGTTTTTGGGTTTTTCGATCGACCCCTAACGTGGTAAGAAGGGGTAAATAAGTTTTTAAGTAAGGATTTTATGTAACTTAAAAGTGGGCACCTAAACATATTCTAAATATGTTGGGGTGAAAAAAAGGGATACAGTTTATAAAATTATTTTTCGTATAATCAATAAACTTGACAATTAACCCAAATCCTACTATCCTACTAATATGCTACTAACTCTACTAACATGCTGCTGCGACCAGCAATCCCGACGACGCAGCTGTACGTGTCCAGACTGCACCACTCCACGAAGGTTGAGGAGATCGTGGAGTACATGCGTGTGAAGATCAACTGGACTTTGAGGGTCGAGAAGTTGGAGTCGCGTCACAACATGAACTTCAAGTCGTTCGTAGTGCGTGTTCCGACACATCATCTCGAGAAGTTCCTCAAGGAAGAGTTCTGGCCGAAGGGTGTTGTGTACCGCCGGTTTCGTGGCCGGCTACATGACACCAGTCAGCGAAACACGACGCACACACTTTGTGTGACTTAGTTAGTTTTTAGTGTAATTATAATGTTGTATGTATTTATAGTATTTTTAAGTTATATTAATATTGTATTGTATGTGTTTTATATGGGCCTTGATGCCTGAAATAAATGGATAAATAAATATTATAAATGCGAAAGTTTGTGAGGATGGATGGATGGATGACTGGATGTTTGTTACTCTTTCACGCAAACACTACTGAACGGATTTCAATGAAATTTAGCACACAGATAGTTTATAACCAGGATTAACACATAGGATACTTTTTATCCCGATATTCCCACGGGATCGAAACTTATACGAGTGAAATGGCGGGACGTAATGTAAATTGATAAGAACGTGATGTAAGAGTCCAGTCGGACGATGTTGCGGCCGAAGTGCTACGTACTAAAGACTTCCTCTAATCAAACCATGCCCCACTTGCTGAAGTGCCCTCAGTGCCCGTTCACCTTGGATGACCTGAAGACTGCCACAGTTGCCGCAATCAACGTGGTCAGCTACTGTGTTCTAATAATACAGGGTGGCAGGGACATCAACGCGCAAACTGTAACCATGAATTCAGCACATGAGTTTAGACCCCATGGCGTAAAAATTTTTCGTCGGTTATCAAAAAAAAAAATCTCCTGTTTCATAGAAAAGTGCAATACCTACGTGGTTAAAACGTATGGAACAGCAATATATTTTTTTAATATTCATGAAAGAATTCATGGTTACAGTTTGCGCGTCGATGTCCCTGCCACCCTGTATAAAACATCGAAGGAGAGTACCATCGACTCGAAAAAAAGAAGCAGTTAATGTTACTGTTATCGTTAGCCTACCCCCGCCCGTGCCGTTGGCCTTTGCCCACTGCTGGGAAAAGCCTCTGCCTATGTCCAGTGATAATGTGGACCATTGATAGATAAGAAGCACTAGAAGTGCTGGTTAAGAATATGAAATGCTTATGTTTAAGTACAGACCAAGCTACCCGAAACTGTCAAATTTTCCCAATCAACCTTGAAGCTTATTGTTTAAGTGATAAAGTTGAAAATTTATTAAAGACATTTGATAAATTGTAGTAGCTCGATGTGCTGGTGTCTGCACCAATAATGCCTGTGTTCGTTAAGTTGTAGGCCATTTATAATTCAATGAACGATAGATGCTAATAGATATTGGGCTCAATATTGGGCAAACTCGGGAAAATGAAGCAAAATATTTCATTACAAAAATCTTTTATTTCTTTATCATCTTCAACTATCTGTTTAAGTATAAGTTACCTACTAACAATGGTACTGAACTAAAATCATTAAGATTCATTATTAATAAATATACATAAAAAACTCACAACTTCTTACTTCTTCCCATAGGGGTAGGCAGATGCCACAGAACGCCACCTGCTACGATATTTACATACTCCTTTTGCTTCCTTTACATCTGAGGGGTAATCCTCGTAATTTTAAGAACGTTCACAGTCTGATTTCAGTCCCAATATGTTAATAAATCTCTCTAATTTCCCTACATTTTTGACAAGTTTTTGACATTTGTTTGTCGCCGAGATGACACTGCGACTAGATTTTTGACGTTTTTTAAATTACGAGAATTGGTCTTCTGGTTACACTCGCACAACCTGATTTTTCTGAACAACATCATCAATAAATTCACTATATGTTAAAGGAAACATGTGATAAATAAATAAATGTCCAGAGCGTCCACTCCCGGTGTTTCCACTCACATAGGTATGCCTTGTGAGTACCTACCTTTTGTTAGTCATCTTTCATTCATTCTCTCAACATGAACAACCCATCTCAGCATACCCCTTTTAAAATTTTGTCACTACTTCGTATTTTAAGCCGCATCGTTGCGTCACATCATTCATAGTTACGGCGCACAAGATTTGCAAGGAACGCATTTCCATAGTGTTTATTCTACTTTCGTTTGTCTTTCACACCCAACATTCACTTCCATACAAGCATAGGCATCAGCACAGGATTGTGAACAACCAGTCGAGCCTTTTTTGCCATCGACTGATGGTTGGTCACAATCGCATGTATAGCACCATCTAATTTACTCACTCTCACAAATAACACATAATCAGCCCCAACGGCTGGGACACGGGCCTCCTCTCGAAGGAAGTGGGCCGTAATCCACCACGTGGGCCCAGTGCGGGTTTGGTTATTTACTCACAATATTGTTAAAATATATAATTATCGTTTATTTTCTTCTACATAATTTATAACTGACATTTTATTTGTTTACACAATTATAACATATTTAAACTACAAAAAAATTACTTATCACTAGTAGGTAAGTAGTGGCCCAACGTATTTAGGGTCAGGGTCCCCTTTTTCACCTATGGGTGCTTTAGCATAACAAAAGCATAATCAGCCGTTAATGTTCCCACTGCTGGGACACAGGCTTCCTCTTTATGAGAGGGAGTGGGTGCTTAACTTTAGCTGAATTATTATAAAATGAATAGGTATCTACATATTATATGCATTTGGGGTACTTGTAGTTTGATTCAAAACCCAACTGGTCAATTCTTCAATTGTCTTAATTTCTGTAAACTCTGTTTCAACTGAGCGCTTAATCATGTTCTTTATACCTATATATAGGCCATACGTCAACGCTCCGGTGAGTAAAATTCTGTAAAATAAATTATCCATGATGAAATATACAGAAATTGAAACAAACAAACGTCACTATATTCCTCAAAAGAGTAGGGAGATACCTACGTCCACATTTTACGATTTTTTTTAATCCTACATGCACTATAAACAAACTGGCTCTTTTTACTATGTTGCTGTTCTTATTTTTTGTTGTTTTAAAAATCTTGTTAACAATACTTTATTTTTATTAAATAATTATTGGCGATTTAAATTCCGCTCCACCAAATTACAGTGGCTCTAAAACTGATATGAGATTAGACATTTGAAGAATTTAAATAGGCTTTTCATTAAGGGTTTTAATGATGAACAAAGCTAAAAAAAATATCCATTGTCTAATTATCTTATTTAAATTTATTACGTAAGGCATTTGTGTTGTAAATCGCTGTTGAAAAAAAATAATATTATAATATCGAATTGAAATTCGTTGAATCGAGACAGAGGATGTTGCTTTAAAATATTATCACCCTGTTTTTGAACGAGGTTAAGAGTTCTGAACTCTGATCGTTGAAGGAATAGGTATGCATTTTATCTAAAGTCTGTAAAACCTCGAGATATTAAGACTTCTCATTTCCTATTTGTTTTATGCCTACATAGGATCTAATAAGTAAGATCTAATTTTAAGTGCCCGAACCATCTCAGTGTTGAAGGATTTCTTCCTCTTTATAAAGAAGCTTAACACTATCTGTATATATGACATCTTAGTATGGGACATCTGAGCGTTAGCTCCCAAAAGGCAACACATCTGGTATTACAGATGTCCTTAGGTAGTAGTTGGGATCTTTTAGCCCATTTACGTGAGCAGCACGTTGCTAACGGCACAGACAACTGCAGCCGTAGACGTGTTTACTACAGACGCCCGCCGTCGAGTGTCGACGGATGCAGTTGCCTCTTTCGATCGCAACGTGCCGCTAGTGTGTATGAGCACTTATGGCCGATTCCTATAATTTACGGACCGTTATTGGTTAAAATTAAGACTCCTGTATCTTTACCAATAATGAAGTAAAGACCTCAGCTTTGGATAAACCCTAGTCTACTAGGCAAATCTATGGCAGTAGATATCACAGGTCAAACTAGCCCACTGATCTGTTTATATGCCCAGTTTGACAGTAAAAAATGCTACCGTTCGTAAGCAAAACGATTCGTTTTTGTTTATAGGAACCAAGCATTACTGAAATGCAGGCTGATTGCTCGTGTGCCGCTCAATAGAGTAGAACTTCTCAATATTCGTTATTACATTTTAATTTTTTGGGTAATTGGGTCTTAGAAAACCTAATATGACGACGGAACGACAATTTCCTAAAGGAAAGTGCCATAAGTGGATAAAAGGTTTGGTCACAGTTAAATTGGAATTATTTTTCCTTTGTTTGTCTTAATAAAATACGTGCAATGTGAATTTATTACATACCTTAGACACTCGTTCAGAATGACGAAGTCCTGAGTCCAATTGTCTAGCAAAATATTGCAGTTGTAGTGGTCACTCTAATATTGTAAAGGGCTATCTCAATCCAACATAGAATTGAGACTTGATATATAGTTATCTGGAAAATATTGGGATTACGAAGCAACAAAATCGGACACTCAAAGTTACAAGTCAAACCAACAACAACATAACACATAACATAGCCTATTTTTTTAGCACAGTGTCATAAAAGCTATTCTCTATCTATATCTACACATTTTGTACATGATTGCTTATCATACAATAATAATACATAATTTTGGTGGCAGGGACATCGACGTCCAAGAAACCATACATTTAACACATTCTAGAAACCCACTTATCCTACTAATATTTATAAACGTGAAAGTTTGGATGGATGGATGTTTGTTACTCTTTCACGCAAAAACTACTGAACGGATTTGGATGAAATTTGGCACACAGATGGTTTATAACCAGGATTAACATATAGAATACTTTTTATTCCGATATTCCCACGGGATCGAAACTTATGCGGGTGAAACAGCGGGGTGCAGCTAATATTATAAACGCGAAAGTTTGTGAGGAAGGATGGATGGATGTTTGTTACTCTTTCACGCAAAAACTACTGTACGGATTTTAATAAATCTATACACTTTACACTAATACAGCTTATACATCAAAAAACATATAGGATACTTTTTATCCCGATATACCCACGGGATCGACACTTATGCGGGTGAAATCGCAGGGCGCTGTCATAAAGACTTAGATCATCACGATATGAAAGGTTGACTTTGCGTGACACTAAACGCCCCCAGACGTAATAAGAATAAAACTTCAATTTTTCTCGTTCATTGTCCTCCAACTGATTAATTTCGATTATTGTTTTTGCGTTATTCCGATCGTGCTTTCATTTCCAGTCAATATGGATGTCCATGTGTCTGTCCAATTCGCGTACATGGCGTATGATCCTGGATCGTTGTAGACATTTTCATCGTCTTGTAATACTTTGAATTCATCCCAGTGTTTTTTCAGGGTAGGGTAAAGTAAATACAAACAGTAGTACAATGTGCCGGTAAACAAGAATCTGCGAAAAGAAACAGTAACTGATTTTTATTTAAATTAACGCGCTTGCGCTATACCTGCAATATGAAAAAAAATAAGAAGATGCATCGCCCTTAAGTGCCATCATGGTACATATTTTATTTTGTAAGTAGGTTTATTCAAACACTTTTACACGTCAATCATATTTTAAAAACTAGATGAGGTCGGCGTTTCATAGCTGACTAGTCTGAGAAAAAAGGTCGAAACAAACTCGGAGATCTCAGTCAGTCATTAGCACCTCATCTACATTAAACCAATTGAGCATGAGAATTCTAAGGAAAATCTAGCATTCATTTAAAGGACACTGTGTAAAATTGTATGGAAAGTGGTCTACGACGGTAAAAAAAATTTTCTTTTTTAAATGAGAACACTAATTTCAAAGAAATACTCACAGTCCCGGTGCCACTGGCATTTCATTAATTTCAGTCCAATGGCCAGATTCAGATTTCCCGCACCCTTTCACGTCTCATCAATAACTGATGTATGAATTTTATGGTTCCAATTAAAATATGTTTTTTCATAACACTATTCAATAAGAAAATTATTTATATTTCCTGAGCCTATGCTCAAAATAAACAAAACGGGAAAATAATAAATTATTTTGATTTTGTTGGAAATTTGTGTTAATCGACCATTTCCAGCACAGATCTTGATAAAACTAGCCGTTTTTTTTTCTAATAATAGTTTAAATAGTCTTTATTGTACACCAAACGGAAAACATTAAACAATTACCTAAAATTATTTATTAACAGTATATGTTTTCCTCGGTCTCACAATACCTACTATTCTTCTTGGAGATATGGTGATGGTTTGTTAATAATGCAATACTTCTGTCAAAAGAATGTATCAATAAGGATTATTTAAATGTTCAACAATAAGCCATACCTGCATGAAATTGTGTTGTGGGAGGCGATGTTGAAACATTTCTATCGACATTCCAAAATAGAAAATTCCAGACAGGGCACGCCCTTATCTTCCGATTAACACCGGTGCTCTCCTGACATGAACGAGGGCACGGAAAGTACCTGTGCTGGACTAGTCGGTAGTTGACGCCTGATGTACTATGACAACTGCCTTGACAACACGGCCCAGCAAACATTAGAAGAGTGCCTAGCCCAGGCACCCGTTTTTCTTCATTTCAGGTCATGGTTCAGTCCGGTCGGGTCTTCGGGAGCACATGGGATGCCGTCATATCCTGTTAAAAACAGACGGTGTATTGGGGGTTCTGCGTCAGGTCGTCATCATGTCAGCGTCGTGTGTTGGAATTAGACACAAGGCTCTTTATGATAACGTGTAATATCGGTAAATACAGTATTAGATTGAACTCTTCACGATTGACTAATATAGGTTACAATTTGTGTGCGTTCGTTGGCGGGTCACCAAGACAGTGAAAATCCGTAGCGCGTCGCTAGTGTCGCGCTGATGTCCTTCCTCACTGCATACGTCAACGGTTGGTGTCGCTTGTCGTTAATAGATGGCGTTGCTGGTCGTCAACATGCCCCCGGCCTTGGAAGCAGCACCAGGTTCCAACAATGTAGCTGAGATGCTGCTGGTCTATCGTCATCCGGATGCAGGAGCGAGCAAATTTTCGGATATGTTCGCCGAATGCCTGTCGCTGTTTTGGTTTAACTATGGCATCATCTTATGGGGAAATAGCACAGACGCTCCCTCCTTATTTACCCTCCAAAAAAAGCTAATACGAATAATAACCAATATAGAACCAACAGACAGTTGCAAGCCTTACTTTAAAAAACACAAGATTCTCACTTTAGTTGGTATCTATATCTTGGAATTATGTAAATTAGTTCGTAAATATCCAGATTCTTACAGCACACGGGGAGACATACAAACAAATTATTCGTTTCGCCATAAGAATAGACTTACTAACTGTGAATAACACATATATTTTAACAAGTTAATTAACATAAATAAATTATACTATAGGCAATACTTATTAATTCATCATCATCTGCCTAGCCTTTTCCCAACTATGTTGGGGTCGGCTTCCAGTCTAACCGGATGCAGCTGAGTACCAGTATTTTACATGAAGCGACTGCCTATCTGACCTCCACAACCCAGTTACTGGGTAATACGATACCCCTTGGTAAGACTGGTTGTCAGACTTTCGGGCTACTGACGACCCGTAACGACTGTCAAAGATCCACGAATGACAGCCGGGACCAACGGCTTAACGTGCTTTCCGAGGCACGGAGGGGTCTTGGTATGTGAAAATGGTCACCCATCCACGGACCAACCGCGGCAAGCGTAGCTTAACCTGATCGATCGACCCGTGCGGCTGTTATTACTTAGCCACAAGCCCCTAGGCAATACTTATTAATTATAATACATAAATCGCTCAAATTTGCTATTGAATTTGCGAGGCTGGACTGATTAATAATAATGAACAATTTTTAAACGAGTAAAGAAATAAGTGATATTAAATATAATTAAGTAAATAATAAATGAATAGATATACCTGAATATAAAATATTAATAAAATAGGTAAGTAAACGAATGGAAATATAAATACATATAATAGGATATAAAATAATTCTGATGGATGAATTCAATACTAATATACATAATTATGAATAACAGATATATTTTAATAAGCAAAATAAATTATTACACAATACTTAAGAATTATACTACATTAATAATAATGAAAAATGTTTAAGCGAGTAGAGAAAAAAGCAATATTAAATTTAATTATAAATGAATAGATTTATTTATTTATTTATCTATTAGGGATAAAAAACAGTAGTACAATCACATGTTATACACTATATATAAACTTAAAATAATAGCACTAATTGCACTACCAACACTATTATCCACTGATCACTAGCTTTAAGATTAATGCTACGTGAGTTAAATATGTACATAAAAAAAAATTATAATAAATTAAAAATAAACAGCGATTACGGACGTTCAAGTAAAATGACAGAATTAAGAAGAATAAAAGTAAAAAAAAAAAACATCTAAAACTAAGAAAACAAAATTACGAAGCTAGTAAACATTCAACTACAAATTCCCTAAATTTGTTAGCGGAAAGATTAAATACGTCAATGCTTTCAAATGTATTGTTGTAAGAGTCCACAAGTTGACGCAGAGGAGCTCGAGAACCAGCATTAGAGCGACAGACTTGGCTGGTGTTAGTAGACAGTAAACGGTATGGGCGCGCCTGTCTACGCACTACTGTTCTTGGAACAAGGTAACATAACTTATTGGATATTTCAGAGCAATCATATTTGTTATGGACAATACCATGAAGAAACATTGCTCCAAGCAGCAGTCTTCTGGACTCTAGAGAAAGCAGGTTATAATAATTCAACAATCCATCATACGAACCCTGGCCGCGACTACATCTCCAATGCATTGCTCGCAGGAACTTTCGTTGTACTGTTTCGATTGATTCAATATATTTTTTATAGTAGGGGTTCCAGATCATAGTTGCAAACTCCAGACATGGCCTTACTAAGGATATAAACAAATATCTATATGTTGATGGGCGTCTAAAATCTTTAGTGTTACGCATAACAAAGCCGTACATTCTGAGCGCGTTGTTGATGATGGTATCTATATGTGTGTTGAAATGAAGTTTTGAGTCCAATATCACCCCGAGGTCCCGCAGTGAATTCACCCTATTTAGTTTTGCGTTAGATAGATAATAGTTGTATATATGTTGTTTTCTATTTTTAGAAAAAGTTATGGCGCTACATTTGGGTAGGCTCAATAAGAGTTTATTTGTGGTGCAATAAATAGAAAGTCGATCTAAATCTCTTTGAAGTAAAATACAGTCTTCAATACTTTTTATAGTTTTGTAAATTTTTAAGTCGTCCGCGTAAAGTAGAAAGTTGGAATGTTTGAAACAAGCAATTATGTCATTTACAAATAAAGTAAATAATAAAGGACCCAGAATTGATCCTTGCGGGACTCCGGACGTGACAGAAAATATCTCAGATTGATAACCATTAATCACAACTCTTTGAGTACGGTTTGTTACGTAAGATATGATAGATAGACCAGCATACAAAATATTTATATAAGACGTGAATGAGATGAAATATAAATACATAGGTATAAAAAATAATTAATAGGATATAAAATAATTCTAACTTGATAACAAAAATAATAATAAAGCGCTCTTCCTCTCTCTACCTATTTAAAAATTTGCTGTGCCCGACAGGGTCCATAATTGTTTCTATTATTTTCTTTTATTTACCACCTGTAATAAATTGTACATTATGGATTGCAATAAACGATTTGATTTGATTTGATTTGTTTTGATGGTTGACCTTACTTTTCGCACACAACAAATTGACTGATATCACCCGTGCGTCTGTATAGCTGCGTATATAGGTGCAGGCGCCGTATGCATCTTCCGAGGCGTCACAAAATATAATTATGTAGCTCAATAATGTGTGTATTTTCTCCAATGACATAACGTGGAAGGCGTATGTCTTGTAAATAGGGTAATTTATGAATTAATTTTTGCCATTCTACTAATAGTAGTAGTGGTTAGGACCTCCGTCATCCCACCCTATCTTACATTGCCACATCCTTTGTAATAGAATTTTAGGTTTAATAATATTTGGTGTAAGTAAACTAAAACTAAAGGATCATATTATATCTGCGCGATGACTGATAGAATATTACGTTTGGTAGCGCGAGTTACGTTATGATCACATTTTGTGTTAAAATACAATTCATCGGATGAATAAAACCTTTCCATACCTAGTGTTTTGGTATGACAATTGTCTCCTAGTGAAATTCTCACTAGGAGACAATTGTCATACCTTAAACGTAGATGGTAACTCTGTTTGTGGAATTGCTGAGTTAAATATCTGTACTAATTACCATCTTAATTCAAATAATTGCAACATGTGAAACTCAACGATGGTAATCAAAATAAAACAAACAAAATAATACTCTTCTAAATTGATATTTTCCCACAAAATTATGTGTTCAGTAGTTTTTGCGTGAAAGAGTAACAAACATCCATCCATCCATCCATCCGTACAAACTTTCAAGTTTATAATATTGTTGTGTTGCTTTTCGTTTCGCCGCCGGTACCTTAATAAAATTAAATTACTTTATATTGTTTGGGGGGTCTAGTGGTCGGTACTGCCGAGCATAAGCTTGGGTTTTCCACCAGGAATTGCTCAGCAGCAGCCCGGAATCTGGACTTGTATCTGTGGCACACAATAGAATTGACGCAACAAATTACTTGCATCTTCTTTACACTGTTTAGACGGTACAACTTTTATTGGTTGCTTTAACTTATGACATGCATCTGGTAATCAAATCTCACCGCGTAAATTAGGTCTAAGTCGCGAAAACTTAGGTCTCATTGGACTGGTGAAAGGCCAGTAACTGAAATGTTATCTGAACCTACCTACCTAATCATCATCAGGTTACGGCACTATTCTATTGCTGGACATTCCAGTTCCAGTTGCACGCCAATCAGCTCGTTTCTCGATAACTCTCACCCAGCTGCTACCAGCCACCCTGCGAAGATCGTCGCTCCACCTAACCTGAGGGCTTCCTACCTTACGTTTTACGATTCACGGCCTCCACTCATGAACACGTCTACTCCAAAGGTAATTGGTTCTACGGCTAATATGGCCAGCCATTGCCTCTTCAGCTTACTTATTCTGCGAGCTATGTTGCCAACTTTGGTTCTCTGCCCGTAAATTAGTGGACCACCGTACCGTGAGTGTCCTTCGGCTCCGTAATTCATAACAGGTAGAAAGCACTGATAAATACATAATACTTCAATTTAATTCATAAATGACTTATGCATTAATAGCAATGAAGTCCACCATTTTAAAAACTAGATACCTAATTAAAAAGAAATATTAAATTATTTTCTAAAGATTCTAGATAGAAATGAACGCCAAAGGGGTGAAATACTTACAAACACGTTTACACGTCAAATTATGTTTTAAACCTAGTTGAGTTTCGGTGTTTCCTTTCCGACTACTCTGAGAAAAAATACTGAACCAAACTCAGAGGTCCAGACATAATCTCCGTCTTATCATGTGAAGACCGCGTAGATTAGCCTAAACTGGTTTTTTCAGGAAAGAACCACACCTATTTGAGCGGACCTATCCAGTAGTGTTTCGAAGGAGAAAACCGGCATATTTTTTGTAGTCCACTTCTCTGAGAAGAAAGACCGAAACAAACTCAGAGCTCAGTGTCTCTTTTAAAGTACGGACATAATCTTAGTCAGATCATGTGAGGACGATGTAGATTAGAGTCTGAAATGGTCTTTTGAAGAAAGAACCTCACAGATTTGAGTGGACTTGTCCACTAGTATTCGAAGGGTAAAACGGGCATATGTTTTGTAGTTTGCGATCTTTGAGACTTGAACATTGCGATCTTTGAGACTTGAACATTAAGGGCTGGTTTTTTGATCAGTAGTTATTTTTGATGACTCGTGGTTAATATTTTGCAAAATATATTTTTTGATCAATTGTTAGTTTATCTTATGGTTATTTTTTTAAACTAATAGTTAATTATTTGACCATTAAGAATGATATTATATCTAATGATATAATTAGCTAAACTAAAAATTTATAACAAAACACATTTTGCAAAAATCTAATTTTTGTTTATTTTAGTCAGTCTCTCCAGATGAAGTTAGGGGTAATAGAGAAAATTTACCTTACTAACATACACCTTAAAAATAAAACCCAAAAAAAGTAAATTAAAGTCCATTTTTAATTTTGATGATTTTTAATTTACAAATAACTACTAAACATCTCATAAATGTAACCAAAAAATATAATTAAATTATCTTTATTTTTCAATTCTTTACTTAATGAACTTATTACTACTATGAAATTATGTAATCTTAAAAATAGTGGCCTACTAACATCATTTAACAAAAATAATCACAATAATTATAAACCACCGGGTAGTAAAGTTACACCAGGATTATTCATACAATTTTCGGGGGTTAAGTTTAGCATAACTTTACTCCGAGTTTATTAATAATAAAAAAAATGATAACAATCACTTTATTTTAGGCAACTAAGGCCAATACCTAGACAAAATACACAAAATAATCTTATACGATAATAAACTAATGCATACAAAAAAAAACTTTATTCTACAAAATTAACTACGTTGGATCGGCGACGTATTGCGCTGAGTCGAGGTGTCATGTAGTTGGTGTGTGGTGTGTGTGTGTGGTGGTGTAGGAGTGGTGTTAATAAGGGGTTTGGAGTACTTATGCTTCGATTCGAATTAACTAAATATTCGAACCACTTAAAAAAATAGACCAAAATGTCCTATTTGTCTTCTCGTCGTCCTTTATACCCAAGACATCTTTCACAGTTTTCACTACTGTATATATACAATACGCCACAACTCCGGTGAGAATAATCTGAAAAAGTAAAAATAACATCAATAAGGAGAGGAAGCGCCAGGGTAGACCGCGAAATTCGTTACGTTTTTTTTTTTTTTATAATAACCTTTTATTTAGTCATGGTTTAAACCTAGTAACAATCCCAGTACTAAATTTAGATCGTGTTTCGTAATAAGGCGGTTTGAGTTTAAGTTTGATCAGCACTTGTAACCACAAGACGAGGCGAAGAAGTTACACTATCTTAAAAAAAAATACAGAAATGTGATATATAATATTTACAGATATGTGATATTTATTTAAATATTTACATTCTTCTTGTGTTTATTAGTGATTTGAGTACCTTCGAATATTAGTATGAACAGTGGCTCTGCTGGCCAAACACTGAAATAGTTCTCTGTAAACCAACTGTAAAAATTTCAGGAACTAACATCATCTCATTCGATTATTATCATTCGCTATTATTATCATAAACAAAGCAAATAAACATAATAATATGCATTGTTATATTTTGTTATTACTTATATGATTACGTAACGCATTTCAGCTGTTAATCGCTGATGGAACAAAACCGATTAATTCGGATATGTATGCGATTAATAGAATAGTTTATGAATAGAGAAAGAGAATGGTGAATGCCATTCTTTCTACATATGAGTTCTGACGTCTGACTATTTCTAGAAATAGTAGATTATGCGTTTTATTTGGTCTTCTTGAATTACTCAGATCTGTGATCATACTAGAAGACCAATAGAAACTCGTATTTAAAAACATTCAAAATCTAGTCGCAATTTCATTTATGTGACAATATTATATCTATCTATCTTTACAGGGTGGAAAAAAACAATGGGCGCTCAAGGGATACCACTTTAAATCCTTTAGATAGATTATTTTACTTAAAGGAAACATTCCTTTACTTTTAAAAAGAAACAATACTGCATTCACAGTTTTCTCGACAACCTTACCTTAACCGGAAATAGAATCGTCTAAAAGAAAAGGCTCCTATCTCAGCATGATGCTGCGACATTTAAAAAGTAAATGTCTATAGCTCTTTGTGACTGAGCTCGCCCAGGAAAGTGGTGCCTACATGCCTAATTCTGCCTCCAAACAGCGTTGCTATGATGATGATGGGAATTGGTATGGGTCCCGATATATTAAGAGGTACAGACGCCAGCACATCAAGCTACTAAGATCTCTCAAATTTCTTTAGTAGATTTTCAACTTAGTCGCTCAAGCATTAAAGGTTCAAGGGTTGATTAGGAAAATTTTACAGTTTCGGGTAGCTCAACCTGCTGCTACTTAAACTCAACCAGCACTTCTAGTGCTTCTTATCGATCATAGACAGAGGCCTTTGCCCAGCAGTGGGATGATACAGGCTAATGCTCAATTTACACTGCCGTGGAACGGAATGGAAGCGATTTTTTTTTGTACAAATAATAATGAACTTTATGTCTAAAGTGTAACGCACAAATTAAATACACACATACGCACAGGTCGCGCATCTTCTGGAAAATTCTCGCGCATTCTCATTCCCGCAGTAATAAGCTCGTATCTAGTTTGTACGTTGGACCATTGACAGAAAGTTCATTTTGCAATGTACGAAAACTCGATTCCACTCCGTTCCGCGGCGGTGTAGATTTAGCCTTACGGTAACAGAGCTTTTTTTCTTCTTTTCGAGTCGATGGTACTATCTTCGATGTTTTATATTGTTAGAACACTGTAGCTGGCCACATTGATTGCGGCAACTGTGGCATTCTTCAGGTCATCCAAAGTGAACGGGCACTGAGGGCACTCCAGCAAGTGGGGCATGGTTTGATTAGAGGAAATCTTTAACTTGCACTTCGGCCGCAACATCGTCCGGTTAGACTCTTACATCACGTGCTTATCAATCTTACATTACGTCCCGCAATTTCACTCGCATAGGTTTCGATCCCGAGGGAATATCGGGATAAAAACTATTATATGTGTTGATCCTGATTATTAACTATCTGTGTGCCACGTTTCATCCAAATCGGTGTAGCAGTTTTTGCGTGAAAGAGTAACAAACATCCATCCATCCATCCATCCATCCTCACAAACTTTGTCACGATCAAATTTTCTCAAGGTTGATTGGGAAAATTTTACAGTTTCGGGTAGCTTGACCCGCTGGCGTCTGTACAAAAGACATTTAAGCTATCTTTCCGCAGTTGCGTCGCCATCCTATAAAGCGCCTGGGATGACGACGTATATGTGGAAGTCTCTGGCATTGTAGGTGCATGGGTGACGATGACCACTTACCATCATGTTGTCTTCTTGTTCAACGTCTAGTTAGAGATATTAATTGTGGTGATGTTTTTCAAATTCCTTGATTCAAAATTCCTGAATTTTATTCCAGCATAACGTTTTTCATCTGCCTAGCCTTTTCTCAGCTATGTTGGGGTCGGCTTCCAGTCTAACCGGATGCAGCTGAATACAAGTATTTTACTTGGATCTGACCTTCACAACCCAGTTACTGAATACGCCCTAGCAAGACTGCTTGTCAGACATTCGGGCTTCTGCCGACCCGTAACTATAGCATAACGTTCATAAATTGAATCTTGACAGAAAAATGACTGGGAAAGACCGGATTTACGAAGACCTGAAAAATAACCTTCAATTGCTGTCTTTTTTAAACGTAGCCAATTCTTCGTACTTTTTATTGAAGTCATTCTAATGATTTTATCGTAAATCTTTCTATAGAATCACTTACTTATATGTAATATGAATCGGCCATTACACAATAAGACATAATGATTTATAAACTAACTTTCAAAATATACTACAATAATATATTTTTTTTTTATGCAAATCAACATTATTACCTACACAAGTAAACGTTGTGTACAGAATAAGTACACAGTTGGCAAAATACTTTATAATAATAGCTTCTTAAACCTAACATTAGCCTTAACGTAAAGCATAACGAAAATTATAATATGAATAGTTGCATTCACCGTACCCTAACTGTGTAGTTTCACATACCTACGTACTTATGTTTCTACACCTGTTACAACCAGCAAACGTAAAAACATACTAAAAATATATAATTTTTTTTTATAAAAAAAGAGCTTATTGGTACGGTCAGCAACAGACATTTGTAATCAGAGTCGTCCGATATAGTTGAAGTTTCGTAAAAAACCCAAGGGATGTTTTCGTATGAAACTTAATTTGACCATCGGTTTCTTACTAAACTTTAGCTATCTCCGACGACCCTGTTTACTTATCTCCTTTGGTGGCTCTACCTATCTGCTTACAAATAGGTACACAAAGTCATGTAATCGCCACTTTTCAAGCAGGTAACAGTGCAAAAAATAACAATAGGTAACATTTTCTATATCTACATAATCTAATTGATCTTTGTAATATCCAGTCTATGAGGTGATTGATTCAATAAAGCTATAAAATAACATTTGTCTACTACACCACACCACTACTTTAAATTTTCGTTAGAAATAGTATCCCC
This sequence comes from Apamea crenata, assembly GCA_949629185.1. Classification (NCBI taxonomy): domain Eukaryota; kingdom Metazoa; phylum Arthropoda; class Insecta; order Lepidoptera; family Noctuidae; genus Apamea; species Apamea crenata. Next base: position 7,819,852 of record OX451360.1, on the reverse strand, counting down.
CCAAATTAAGGGTCTGAATCCAATTAAAAGGCTGTGCGTATGATTTTTGTGACTTGGAATGACTGATTCAAAAGCGCTATCGAATGTAGAAACCACCATCAAAGGTAATTCAGAAATCGAGTAAGAAAAATTCGAGCTTCGATCGTTAAATGTTCATGTCTTATAATCTTGATCGTAGCATATCCATAATTCCAATTGTGCTGTCATTTCCAGTAAAATTCGACGTCCATGTGTCTGTCCAGTTCGCATAAGTTTCGTAAGATTCTGGATCGTTAGAGCCACTTGCATCAAATTGAGCTAAATATGTTTTGATAACCAGTTTTATGGGGGGGTATATTGCATACACCATATAAGACATTGCGGCGCTCATCAAGAATCTGCAAACAGAAAACCGTTTCGATTTAAATTAAGTGATCATTTTCAAAAGCGCCTCAGTCACGATAGCGATTGAGGAAGAGAACTCCAATGAAAATCTAGTATCCACCTAAAGGACACTGGCCAAATTGAATGGAAACTAGTCTATAAAGCTACAGAGACGAGGTTAGAATTATTTTATGGAACCCACGCAGCTTTTTTTTTTTGTTATTGCGTCATCAAAATTTGACCCGTTTTCCAAACAAATGATGACTGAACGAAGTGAAGTGAATAATGGATTTAACAATTTCTGCAGTCAATTTTTTACGCTCCCTTAAAACATATTCATATAAGTCATCTCTTAGCTTCATACAGTTGAGTAGGAAAACATTTGTGGGCTTTGTTACCTAATTTGTGGGCTGTGTGGAGACTGTTACCTAATTGGTTTCACAACCATATTGGGTTGTCAATTACATAGCTTTACACATAAGTAAAAATTAATTAAAATAACCCTTTAGGTAACATCTCATGACACAAAATATGATAACTACAGCAATACTGTGAGATCCTTATTAACAAACCAAACTCGAAGTAGCACCTGATGCGTTTCATCACAAATGGATGACCCCAGCATAACTATTCACAAAATATTATATTCGATACGCTTCCGTGCCGAATCGAACACCAATCAAAGTTATCGAAGGAGTTATCTAAACGCTGTTCACAAATCTGAAACCGGAACATTTTAACACATTTATTATGCGCACAGCCAAAGTGTGGACCCTCTGCCAGCGTGTGTTTCCTTCCACATCTAACCCATCTGCCTTCAAAGCAAGAGTGAGCAGGCATCTTCTGGGCACGCTCGATCCATCGTAGACCTCATCCATCGCTTTCCATCAGGGTTGATCGAAGTCAAGAGCAGGCCCATTCAGCAAAAAAAAAACAGTTTAAATCAAATAAGGGCATGACAAATTAGGTAACCGAAAATGTGTCATTCTCGATACGGAATCCTGTCGAACGGTTGTGAATAGCTATGCAGATGTCAAGAGTGGTTCATTAAAATGGGGATTAAATGCAATTGCAAAAATACAGAAGCATATCTACCATTGTTGTGATCAATCAAAATATTCAACAAACTCCAGATCCTTCAATGATTTATTTAGAAATGGTTGAATTGTTGCTGTTCCGTTGTGGTTATTGCTGTCATAGACTTCACGTAAGAATTTTGTCGTCCAAAAAACTGAAAATGCAAAAGCTCCAAGCAGAAGGACGCTGTAAGAAAATGTGAAAGACTACGTTATCTACGTGTAACGTGTATTATTCTACTGGGTGTCTCAGAATAAACTCAATATTTGAATGTGTTCTAAGTAAAAAATACGCGGAACGCGGGGTGCGGAGGAAATGACAAGTGAGACGCCATTTTGTGGAAATTTAGTCGCCATGTTCGCCGCGTTTCACGGGGAGCAACGTGCTTTTTGTGTAACCGCGTTTATTGAAAACAATAAATTTCGACAAAAATATCGTTTAAGTGATATTGGCCAGACTCCAAGCAATGAATTGATTCAGGATTGGGTGAAGAGATTTTATGAAACCGGTTCTACGCTGCCATTGCCACCACCGGGCCGCCTAAGATCTTCAAGGATCAATGAGCATGTTGACCGTGTTAGACAGGCGATACGCAAAAATCCACGCGATTCAATTCGCAAGAAAGCAGCGCAGTTAAACATGCATCGATCAACTGTTCACACAATTCTTGAACAAGACTTGAAACTTAAAGCCAAAGAAAGAAGATTCAAATTGTACTACAGGCTTTAGATGAAAATGATTACATCTTACGGCGGGTTTTCAAGAATGTTACAGATCGTTTTCAAGAGTACCAGAGCCGCGAAGGACGACATTTGAATAAAGTTATTTTCAAAAACGAATTTTCTCATGTCTTCAGTTTCTGATTTTGTAATTTAACGTGTATATTTGTTTATTTATTATGCATCTACAAAAGTTAGTTTTTTCTGAGACATCCTGTATTATTATTATTTGGTTAGACACACTAGCAGCGAATTTGCTGATGCGTGTGTATCAAATAGCTTGAAGATATTTGATATGTCCAGTCGATTCTTGAAGAAGTTCAGTGTAGGAGCCGTATATGCTTGTCTTTGGAATTGCTTTCCTAAAAATATTATTGAACACTCTAATATAATTATAAAGCCTCTTTTTGTGAAGCTCAAATGATTTTTATTTTGAGGTGCTAAAAATACTAAATAGCCTAGTAACTGCGACCAACTTAGATGTAGCGCGATTGGTCACAGTTCTAACCTGGGGGCCTACTCCGAAGTGCAAAGTGCGAATGTTCAGATCGGACCGACACATGGCCGAACCGAATATTATTGAAAAATGCGAAAAAGGTTCGGGTCGGCTCAGTTGGGTCGGGACCATAGTCAATATTCGAAAGAGTGTAGGAGTGTAGGATCGGGACCGACCGAACCAAATAGTCACTTCGTAGCAGGAAACGGCCGAACATTCGGCCGATACTACATCGGAGTAGACCCCCAGACCTTAGAAGCGTGCTTAGCTTAGTTACTGCGACCAATTCGGCTCTCGCGTGGCTGGTAGCAGCTATACACCGTTAAATTTTGATCGTTTTAATCCTTAAAACCCGTCATTGTACTCATCATTATGAACAACTTTTACTACGGGACCAACCCTGAAATCGTGAAAAAAAAATCTGTTGATCCATACATTATGTCGAGTTATGCGAACATAAATCTATGGGTCATCTGATTTTTTGGTGTATACAAGCCTAAGGCTAGGCTATGTAGGTTGGAACTACACAAGCGCTCCAAGCAGAAGAAAGTTATAAGAAAATGTGAAAGAGTTCGTTATCTATTCTATCCTTGTCTTTGGTACATTGTCTATCACTTAATATACAGGCCTCCTAGTTTAAGAGACAGGGCTTATATTTCAGTTTGTTTAGATTTTTGTTGCCTTTTAACTTTTGTGCAAAACTTGTGTTTCATCTTTGTTTAGCTACCACTATGCTTAATCTGTCTGTGTGGATACATTTTTTTTTAAAACAAACTTATATTTAAATAAAAACGTATCCTTAAAGAGAATTAATATTGGAACTAAAAAGAAAAACAGAAATTTTCTTTACCTCGCCACCCGCCGCCCTGCGAATCACTTCCTTAGTCGCGCAGCTTACTTTCGAACGAATGTTATTGTTGACCTACGTAGTGAGCGTATTGTGTTCTATTTACGTAAACGTTGACCATGTCTTATTCTAACGTAGAATAGGTATGTTGATATGTCTTGGGAAATGTTACTGCAATTATGCACTCTAACAAGAACGTTTTGCAAGTTGACGTTTGCACATACGTACGTACAATACTGGCAGTGTGCACGGACGAGACGAGCCCAACATCAAGCTGACACAGGCAGACAGAGGACTCAATACAGTGACATCGAGGAGCAAGACTTGGACTTGTTTGAGCACGATCCAAAGCGCAATACGCGCTTAGTGGTACATAAGGTTTTATGTGACAGACGCGGTTTTTTTTTTAATGTAGTGAAGTGTAATGTAGTTTTAACAATTATCAATTTATTATGCATAAAAATACCGTGTAAACCAATATTTTCAAAGATTCATTCGTTAAAGTGATAAACAACACCTGACAAGTGTGTAGAAAAATAGGTAAAGTCTATTCAAACTTATGTTTCAAATTGAAGTAATTTCAAGTTAAACAAATGTCAACTTTATTTTAATGGCAATGAAGTTGATTTCAGAGTGACTAGTACTATTGAAAAAGTTATAAAAATGTTTGAAGCTGTAGTGTAAACTGAACTTTATTGTGTAGGAATTAAAGTTATTTTTCCATAAACTCCTATTTGTTTACATGTTTGGCAAATAAATCGCGAATGCAGATTAGATAAGCGGTGGCGGTGCACCGGCTGCGACGGCACCGATCAAAGAGAGTGGCGGGAACGTTCTATCTCTTTCTGGTTTCGCGTCATAGCTTCATGCAGAATTGCAGAGGTAAGAAATCATCAAACATTACAAATATTAATAATTAAATACTGTAACACGGCCTTAGGATGTGTGTGAACGTGGCCTTAGGCGCGGCAAAAGGCAGGCGAGGGTGTATGCTCACCCTCGCCTGCGCTCCTACGCTAACCGAAGTGGACGAAGGATTGCGAGTCCGTACGCCACGATCGTGACCCGCTCATAAGTACCTAATAGTTTTGATTGTTTTTATATTTACCCATTTTTCCAGTTTGTGCCTTTACACTATGTTTTAAAATAAATTATATACCTACTTTTACTGTTAAACGTGCGTTCCAATGATTTAAGTAGACCCAACACACACCCTGAGATATAACTTTCCTACAATATTAATTTTAATTATTTTTGTTGAACAGTTTTTTATAAATGACATGCTAATGACTTCTTTACGGGCTTAGTAGGCGACTCGGCCGCTGAGTATCGCCCGATCCGGTCGAGACAGGAATTTATGTATACCGATTCTTAAAACGTAGGTAGAAGGAACAACAGGGCTTTTGTTACTTATTGTATATGCTAATTGCGTGGTAAAGATAAAGAAAAAAAAATATTGATAAAAATAGCTTTATACCTACAATAAGTCTTATCCTGAGAATAAATTTAGAATTTTTGACAGTTTTTCCATACTACAACTTTCAGACGTCATTGTGATTCCACAGATAAAAGATATTTGACTTTGGTAAAATCAGATCGTAGTCTAATTTAGTGTGCTAACACTACATAGCTTAATTATACAGATAAAATACCATAAATTATTAATAACAAACAATGAAATGTACTAAAGTTACATAAGTATAGTAAGTTGGTTTTCCATGAAATGCCAAAGTAGTATAATTATCTTTACGTTTAATAAATTATTTTACATTCTGCTCGTGGACTACGGTTACTATTTACAAACTTAAAGTGCAATAAAATGTTATCTTTTATCCATTATGCCGCGTCCTAAACAACGCGATCGCACAAATATGCGATCGCCGCGTTCATTTTGTTCGGCGAAGCCGAACGCGTGGTCACGTCTTCAGAGGGCTTTTCGGTTTTTTAGAACAAATGAGTGACATATGAACGCGACAATCGCGAATTCGCGCGAAAGATATTTTTGGTTAGAACGTGGGGCTCATCACGGATATTTATAATATTATACTAATATTATATGTTTTATCCAAAATTGGAAAAAAAGCATGCAATAATGGTTTAATAGTTGTTGCACTATGCTCATTACTGTCGTAAATTTCTCGGACGAACTTCGTAGTCCAGAAAACTGAAAATGCAAAAGCTGCAAGCGCAAGCAAGCTGTAAGAAAGTGTGACACACTACGTTACTACGTCTAACTACTCGTAGCGTGCTTGTTTACCAAACACATAACATCACGCCTTGTTTTCCCGAAGGATTAGGCAGAGCTGTACCCATAGTAGGTACGTTCACCAAAGGACATAAGTAACCAGGGCCGTCGGATATAGTTGAAGTTTTGTAAGAAACCGATGGATGATTTCGAATTAAATTTAATTTAATTAATAGAATACAAACAGTTCATTTAAATAATTAAATTTCATTCGAAAAAATCCATCGTTTTCTTACTAAACTTCAACTGTATCCGACGACACTGGTAAATTATCTCCTAGCTAGCACAAATTCAGGCTTTTACTGAGAAATCCCTAATGGAAAAACCCAGTAACACTTTGCCCAACCTGGGAATCGAACCCAGGACCTCACGATCAGAAGTAGCGCTTACGACGATAGACCAACGAGGCAGTCCACAGTGTATACCAAATCGGACGTAATAAGGAATACACTATGCAAGGTCAATTTAAATTAACTAGCAAAACTACGAGGATTTGATGACATCTTTTTAACTGATATTTTAAATAACTATAGGTTGACCTCCGGTCGTTGACCACAAAATCAAACATTAAATTATTTTTTGTTTTACCCATATGTCCGTGGAGTTTTGCTTACTAATTTAATTTGACGCTGGACATAGATAGATGTACCTTCGGCATGTTGCAATAAACTAAATTAAATTGAGAACAAATTGATTTTTGTGGATAGGTTGCAAAAACTAATTTAAAAAATGCAATTTAAAATTGTTACCAATTTCGAATATTAAGTGTGCCTAATACTACATATCATTATTATGCTAAAGTGCCCACCGCCTGTAATCTTCCTACGTCTAGTCAAAAGAGATATCTAATTCTTCGGCTTATTATTCATGTCCTACGGTTAAACATTTAATTTGACAAACTAGAATGGGATTATGATTATATTTTTCTCTTGTCCTTCAGCCAAATTAATGTTTACTTCTAAACTCTCAAAACACTAAATAAGAAGGATTTAGCTTATCATTATTACAAAAAGCGATAGTATACCATCAAACAGAACAACTTTCTCCATGGGACCAACATCGTAATCGCGAAAAAATCAGCCATCCCATACATTTGTGTATGATGTTTTGTATGTCACACCCTTAAATATGAACAAACTTACTGATACAGGCTGTATAGGTAGGTACACTTAATAATAAAACGTTTGTATTCGATCGTTTGAATAATATTTAAAAAAATGTGGACAAGAGATAAAAACAATCAACAAAAACCCTTTATTTTCTACATGAGAGAAAAATACTCAAAGAAATACTCACAGACCAGCCGCCATTTCGTAATTTCAGTCCAATTACCTTCGTTTTCACAGTAACTTTCGACGTTCCTTGTAAGAATCTCTCCCAACTCTAGTTGCTACTCATATTAGTACTTATATACCAGTACTTTTAACTGTTTTACTGTAACTAATGTTTGGTTCTCATTTTTCAATTAACATAAACACTATTATTTCATTACATCACCTATTCTTTCCAAAAATGAGTTACCAGTATTAGGCTTCATTGAAATTTTCGGTGAAACAATTGACTTTCTACCATTTTGAGGGAAAACTTTTCACGAAACAGACGTTTTGTAAGTGGCTAAGTTTTTTATCATTTATTTTAATACTTTGGTCCCTGGAACTCGAATAGTACTTTTTATGAACACACACAGCTATGACGGTGCCTAAACAATGAACCATATCGAAGGGATGTATACAATATGGGCCATATAAATGTACAACAGTTATTCAAACATGGACTAGCGATGTTATGTGACTATAAGAAACAATAAACTATTGTCATCGACCATTGTACTAATACCCAGGTGAGTGACTATGAAGTAATATGAACGTATCGACTTATATGTATATGAGAAGGAAAAATCTATTTCTACCTATATCTTTGTTATATCTAATTCGTAGAATACCAAAATGTCTTTTTTCGTGGCTGTATATAATTATAGATGGGCAATCCACCGGGTTTAAGCCCGGTGCTTTGGTAAACACCCGATGAACACCGGTAAACACCTATAAACACCCAGAAAATTGGGTGTTTACTTGATTTGACAAAATTGTGAATTGTGAAATTGATGTTAAACATATATGTTTTAAAGGTGATATTCATTCATATTCTGAAACACTATCTATCTTACATCATTGTAGGCAATATTAGTGGGATCAGCGACGGTAAAATAAAATGGTATGAGATAAAAACGAACTTTGAAAACTGATGTACAGCGGAATTTGTTTTTGAAAATATAAAAATTACCAAATGCATGTTTATACAAGTTCGGCAGTAAGCACCGAGCAGTAAACTATGTATATTAAAATGAGTCATAACAAATACTGAAATACGTAAGTAAATAAATATTTAGCAGTAGTTACGTGTGGGCAGTTAACAAATCGGTATTAGTCGGTGAGAAACTTGGTAGTAGCGTCGCCCGGCACCGCTCGCTTCGCTCGCTCGGCTCGCGCGCGTTTTGTCACATTTCTAACCTTACCTAACTCATTTGGTCGGAGTGGCCTGGCTTAGTTACTGCGACCAATTTGGCACCTTATACATACTATACTATACTTTACTATGAATATTTTTTTCATAGTTTTCTCGAGAACTATAGAACTCTCCCTCGGAAAAGTTTGGAATATCTAGTAGCACAATCGTCAATAGTTAATAGACAAAAAAACTAATAACAAGTGATCATTTATTGAATTGTTATTCAATAAATGATCACTTGTTATTAGTTTTTTTATTTATTTTGTTATTTGTTTGTTTTGTTATTAATACACTCGAGAGCAATGAATCCGGGTCACTTGAAGAATCCTAAAAATCTCGGAAACTAAAAATGCTAGGTTAATGCAATAAATTGTATTTAATAGACAATGTAATACTCCTTAAATGAAGTTATTAAAACTTCTTAGTTATTGTAAAGTTATATCATAAAAAAATCAAATTTGAAAAAGGGCCACTTTCGAAGATGGAACTACGAAATTACAGCATTTGGTTTTGCTTTTGTTTGTAATCTGTCATTTATGTGGGTACATAAACCATGTTGATAGTGCTGTATATTCATTATTCAAGCTGAAATTATGTCGCTTACGCCTGAAGAATGCACCAGAATACTTACAATGCTGGAAACCGGCCGGAGTCAGCGCGATACAGCCAGGACTGTCGGTGTGTCGCTATCAACAGTACAAAGAGTTCTCCGACGTTACGAAGAAACTGGTCCTAACCTACGCAGACCAGGAACGGGCAGAACCAGGTGTACCACAGCACGAGAAGACCGATACTTGGTGAACACCATGCTTCGAAATCGCTTTCTCACAGGAACTGAACTCACAAATCAGTTTCGACGCCTCGGAGGAAGTAACCCAAGTGCATGGACAGTAAGACGTCGGCTTGCTGAATCTAACTTAAAACCCCTTAGACCTGCAAACGGCCCTAAACTGGAGCGTGGGCATCGTATTTCAAGACTAACATATGCCCAGAGCCACGTAAATTGGAGTATTGAAGATTGGTCAAAAGTTATGTTCTCCGACGAATCAAAATTTATGCTCTACAAGCACGATGGAAGACACAGAGTGTATCGAAGACCAGGGGAAAGATTCAAGCAAGCATGCATCGAAGAAAAAGTAGCCTACGGTGGTGGGTCTGTACTTGTGTGGGCCGGAATTTCTTCTGAAAGTCGCACAGAGCTGGTGATCATAGAAAACGGCTCTTTAACTAGCGTAAGATATGTGGAAGAAATCCTCAATGATCACGTTGGTCCATTTATGGTCAATTTAGGTGAGGATGCTATATTTATGCATGACAATGCCCGACCTCATACAGGTAGGATTGTGAATGACTACCTTCAAGAGATGAACATTACTCGTATGGAGTGGCCAGCGCGCAGCCCGGATATCAACCCGATCGAGCATGCTTGGGACGAGCTAGGCAGATGCGTAAAACAACGAAACCCTCCCCCAATCACGCTTCGTGAGCTCAAAATTGCTCTCACAGAGGAATGGGAGAATATTCCCCAAAATCGTATAAGGAACTTGGTGTACAGCATGCCAAACCGCGTAAACGCAGTAATGGAAGCACGAGGAGGCAATACGAAGTATTAAAATTCAAGAAAATCGTAATAAAGTTCAAAAATTTCATGTTTCCTATTTTTGTTTTAAGGAGAGATCAGCAGTTTTTTTCTTTATGTAATTTTGTGTTAATAAAATGTATGGTGACTCATATTTTTTTTACTTTCATTTAAGGAGTATTACATTGTCTATTAAATACAATTTATTGCATTAACCTATCATTTTTAGTTTCCGAGATTTTTAACATTCTTTAAGTGACCCGGATTCATTGCTCTCGAGTGTATTTATTTTTGTGAAATAACGTTATTACGTTATTTCACAAAAATAAATATTTAAACACTTCTTCTTCTTTTCGTTTCGACGACGACGACGACGACGACGAGGGGGGGGGGGGTTCGGTCTCATCAAGGTATTACAACCTGTCAAATGTCTTTAATAGATTTTCAAATTTATCGCTAAAGCATTAAAGTTAAAGGGTGGCCGTTGACCTGTTGTCAACGGACACCTGGGATATCCTACCAGATCAAGTTCTTTCTACTTACAGCTGTGCTGCTGGGGAGTTTGTTATGCGTCACTTCAAGTGGTGAAGAGCGGACGTTTTGGGGGACTGCCTTATGTAATTTTGACGTTAAAAAGTACTGATTCTCAGCATAGTTTCAATAAACGATTTTTTATTTGATTCCTTAGTAGAATATCACAATTATATTAAAGGGTCCAACAATGCTCAATTTGAAGAACAATGTAATTTACTTTTGGTGTGTATTGAATCATAAATTAATTGATGAATTCTGAATTAAAGTTTTTTTGCAAGATGTTTAGGTAATTTTTATTACGTTAAGACATAATAACAGCTTGTCTTTTTTTTTAATTACATACATATTACTTTCTCAGAATACAAAATTAAGCAACAATTGAATAAATAAAAAATAATATCACATCTTAATGAGTTTTCTGAAGATCATCCAACCAATTTTCCTGACATCAGCTTGAGGATTCTTTCTTCACCTAAAATTGAAAATAAATTAGTTACGTGCGTCTCCGACTTTTATTATTTTGATTATGATAAATGATTAATTTTATTTCTTACTTAACCCGGTGAGGTTTCCTATGGGGACTGCATTGTTTCGGCGGTCCAAGTCCAGTAGGTACCTGCTGCCCAGGAATACGGTTATCATTAGGGCAGCTGACAGAAGAGCACTGAGAATAAATATATAAATTATTAAATACTTGCTTCTTCCTGCGACTTTTTCCACGTGAAAGGAGAATGGGTAGAGCATACCCAGACACAAATTTAATTGTAGCATTATGAACTAGGTTGATCCTTGTTGCTCTCATGAAGTAGTTTAAATAATCCTAAGACAGCATGTCTGGTGAGGATATTGAATTAATTTAATAAAGGGTAATATTTAACTTATAAGCCTTTTTAAAATCGATACACGCTAAGTAGAGTGGTGCTTTCCGTTCTTGCTGTTTCTCCATCACCTGGTCTAGGGTGTGAAGGTGGACAATATCTTTATAACAGCACGAAAAATCCCTGCTAAAAATCACTACGGTTTTTCCCTAAGGGTAAAACCGGACAATGCTGTTTACCCTCCGAGGAATACAGTATTGTCCAGTTTAGCCAAACGCCAGATATTTTAACATTAACCTGGCAAACCCAGACATCAGAGGGGCAATTCTCGCAATTTTAAGAACGTTCACAGTCAGAAGGCCAATTCTCGTAATTTAAAACGTTCAAAATCTAGTCGCAGTCTCATCTCAGCGACAAACAAATGTCAAAAACTTGTCAAAATGTAAGGAAATTAGACGTATTTTTTTACAGATTGAGACTGAGATCAGACTGTGAACGTTCTTAAATTTACGAGAATTACCCCTCTGATCTCAGTCAGTTGTCAATAATTGGGCTTCTGGTTGCTATGGAAAATGTATATATTATAGTATTTTTTATGAATTAATCCATTGGATACCTAAATTAACTGGAGCACCATTAGACGATATAAATGGCACAGTGTATAATGACATTTTGTGTAGATAATTAATATTGCGTTGCGACGACGGTCAGTTTATATGAAATTTAAATAACTTATGAATATTAAGATTTATCAAAAATTAAATAACAAGCACTCGTACAACTTTTTTTAAATAATAAAGTTCAAAGGACACTACTGGTGCTAGGCAAACGGTACAGATAAGATCGTCAACCCTGGCCTGCCCCGGCAATCTCGACATTCATAGCGGTCGCAAAGTCCTGGATTGACAGGTGTAATGTATGGAGTGACAGGACTTTGCGACCGAATCCGGTCGTAAAGCGATCGCTATGAATGTCCAGACTGCAGCCCCTGGTCCTTGCCGGACGGCGAGCAATGGGTAGCTCGCCGTCCGGCAAGCCCGCGCCTGCGGTGGCCGGGAATCGGCTGTCAATTCATAGGACACTACTGGTACTGGGCAAACGGTACAGATAAGCCTGACAATATATGTATGTACTTACTCCATCCGTACTCATAGGTAAGTTGCGATAAAGTAGCAACATAATTGCGTAGCACACTATCAATCGCAATATGAATCGTTTTGAATAATATTGATAAAATCCATTGTTTCATATTATGTTCGAAAAATTTGTCTGCTCAACAATGTAAATAACGCAATGAATGTTGTTGAACTGTCAAAATGAAAGACATTGCTACTTTTAGTGTGTGTTGCTATTACCCCACAGGTTGGTTTACCTACATATATAAATAATTATAAAATAATAAAATTACTCACAATCCGGCCATTTATAGTAGTATATAGTAATCACTTTGTCAAAGATTAAACTGAATTATAGAAAGTCGTGTTATTATTCGTTATCGGAATGCGCTGTTTCCTGCAGTTTATTGTTTATTTACGAATATCCTATACTTTTAACGCCAAATATGACTGTACAAAAATATTATCACATATTTTGTTTACGGCTCCATTGTGTTATTATTACATTTCCTTAATTCATTGTACAGACATATAAATTACATTTTTAAATACCATGATAAAAATACTAACTTTTGCCAGTGGCATCGCCTGCGTGGAGGGCGGAAGTTATTCCACAGGGACGTACCTACTACCGGGATAAAAAGTATCATTTGTGTTGTGTATGTGTAAATCCAGGTTGTAATCTATGTGTGTGCCCAATTTCATCCAAATCCGTTGAGCCGTTTTGCGTGGTTTAGTAACAAACATTCAAACATAGTACAAACTTTAACATTACCAATATTATAAATATTTTTTTTTCTGTCCCTAAATAAATAAACAGAAAAAAAAAACAAAAAATCATTTATAATATTGGTAGGATAAAATATTTTGACTACGACAGGAAAAATATGACCATTCTAGATGACGAAAGTATGGACAGTAGGCCCATGTATATAAATAAACATTACCGATTTTTAAAAAAGATAAGTCAAATGTAGTTGAGTCAATCCATAAAAACGTTCAGTTCAAAATTTTGGATCACGACAATTTTAAATCATAATGTGGTGTTTCGCAGCTGAAAATTCAGTCTGATTACTTTCACACAATATTTATATTGTCTAAACAACATACTTTCAATCACAACCTGAATAAATTTGAAGGATATTTATTGCTAATCCATTGCTTCATACGTTCGAAAAACTTGTCTGCTCACCAACGTATATAACGCAATGAATGTTTTTGAACTGTCAAAATGAAAGTCATTCCTACTGATAATTCTTCACTAGGATTTGTTTTGCAGTAAATATCTTATTTTGCTGGGCTGTATAGTTCATCGGCTGATTGGCAAAATCCATAGTCGGTTCATCACTACTGTCAAGATTGTTTACAATAACATTAGAATATAATTTCGATGTTTGGATTTAGGTACATGATGGTTTCAAAATATTCCTACGCACTCGTACTAGTATTGCCATTGTTTTCATTGATTGTCATATTGTTGTCCTCACAACAAACGCATCGCAACGCAACGCGCGTTTTTTTTTACACATGTATGTATACAGGATGTCTGGTAATTTGACTTATTTCTTCCAGGACGTGGTTAGGTGCACCCCATAATAAAAAATAAAAAAAATGCCTAGGTGAAAATTCATGGGATTCGAAAAAACCCAAATTTTAAGTATTTTTTAAAATTCCCCAGAATTCGTGACTAAATATCACTTTTCTCTAAACTCTCAAATTGAATGGCCTTCATTGCTATTTCATTGGGTACCTAATACTTTAACGAACCTTTCGATGTTATGAAATTCTCTAAAACATCAAACAACTTAATTCTTGTGCCATCTGCGTTTATTGTTGTGCTACCTGTGGTTGTGCTTGTTCCATCAGTGGGTGATGTTGTGCCATCAGTGGTTATTGTTGTGCTATCAGTGGTTGGACTTGTACCATCAGTAGAAATGCTTGTGCCTTCGGTGGTTGTGCTTGTTCCATCAGTGGTTGAGGTTGTGCCATCAGTGGTTATTGTTGTGCTATCATTGGTTGTGCTTGTTCCATCAGTGGTTGGCGTTGTGCCATCTGTGGTTATTGTTGTGCTATCAGTGGTTGTGCTTGTTCCATCAGTGGTTGAGGTTGTGCCATCAGTGGTTATTGTTATGCTATCAGTGGTTGACGACTCCCCCAAAACCGACCTTGTTGGTGTAGCGGTTTCTACCTCGCAACAACGCGTCATACTGACGTCAGGCAAATCCTACATCTCGCAAGCAGAGTTTACCACGCAACTAGCATACATACAACTTCCCAATATCAACTATCGGGCAGTTGCCCGCCAGACACAAGACCCGGAGGATCCTTCCTTTTCTATGGAGTATGTGTGAACTGTACACCCTGTTCCTCATACCTCTATGCGCGTCGATATCCCTGCAGCCCTGTACATTATGTAATCGATGTTGATAATTTTGAGAATTGGGCATAAGAGGAAAAAATAAAAAACACTCATGACGATTATTTATTTTTATTTATTTATTAATAATGAAACTACTGCCTTGTTGGTGTAGTGGTCTCAAACGCTGCTCAGCATGAGTTCCTGGGTACGAATTTCTCAGTAGCAGCCTAGAGTCTAGATTTACGCCCGGGTGATGACAAAAGGCTCGCCCCCTAATACATATATATTAAAATTGCATTTATGTTTCAAATTGACGTTATTTCAAGTTAAACCAATATCAACTTTAATTTAATGAAAATTAAGTGGATTTCAGAGTGACTAGCACTATTGAAAAAGTTAAAAAATGTTTGAAGTTGTAGCGTAAACTGAACTTTATTGTGTAGGAAATATAGTTATTTTTCCATAAATTCATATTTGTTTACATTTTTGGCGAATATGTCGCAATTTTATTTTAGGTAAACCACTGCCATCCCTCCTCAGGAGTGACGTTATGTTATAATGAAACACAAATTGAAAACCAAAAATTAAAGTATAATATAAACCATAACAAAACACATGAGAATAAAATAATGAGTCCGCCCTGTACATGTATGTGCTTGAAGTACGACTATTCTACTATAATATTATAAACGTGAAAGTTTTTATGGATGGATGGATGTTTGTTACTCTTTCATGCAAAAACTACTGAACGTATTTAGATAAAATTTGGTACACAAATAGTTTATAACCAGGATTAACATATAGAATACTTTTCATCCCGATATTCCCACGGGATAGAAACTTATGCGGGTAAAACCGCGGGGCGCAGCTAGTTAAATAAATATAAATTAAACAAAATGGAAACTATTGTTTTTTTTTTACATTTTAAATTGGTGTTTTTCACAAACTACTACTATGTTTGCATTTGGGTTTTTAAATTATATTAAAAACACTGTCTCAACGTTTCTCTACATTTCACAACATTACAAATTATTCAAATATATCATTAACTATCTGATCCCCGCGGTTCATTTTTTCGATATAATCGAATCAATCGGGAAACGCAAGATAAGAATCTCAAAACAAATACTTAACTGAACTGAAAACCTATTTCTAGCCGATGATAAATAGGACATACCTAAGTTTAACCCCATATAATAACATATACATATATATTTTAGTGTTAGCTTGTAAAAATAGCAATTAATCAGTGCATGTTAAATAGAGGTTTTAGTAGGATTAACAAAACACAGTTCTTTCAATATTATCTAAACATATTCATTCCCACCAGATTCTGAAGTCTGTCTTGTCCTAGAATTAGAAAAATATAGTTTAGACTCGTTTTGGAGATGTGAAAATATTTATTAAGGTATAGTAATTAAGGCAATTTCTTATTAACCAATTCCAGTTAAATTTCCGATCGGAATTCTGTTGTTCTTAAGATCCAGCTCTACAAGATATCGTCCACCAAGAAACGCGGTCACCATGAGTGCGGTCCATAAGAGAACTCTGAAAGAAAAGTACCTATTATTATGCTCAGCTCAAGATAAATATTATTAGTCCGCTTATATTCCTATTATTTCCTAAGACCATACTATTATTATTCCTATGAAATAACAGGAATACAAGCTATAATATTACACCTATGCCTATAGAGGCTCATGGCCCTTGCTGCGGTCGGATCGTGGATGGGTGACCATCCATTACATATCGAAACCCCTACGTGCTTCGGAAAGCAAAGCCGTAGGTCCCGACTGTCATTTCTAGATCTTTCACAGTCGTCAAAAGCCAGAAGCGCGAAAGTCTGACAAACCGTCTTACCAAGGGGTATCGTATTACCCAGCGACGGGTAGTGGAGGTCAGACAGACAGTCAGTCCACGTAAAATTCAGCTGCACCCGGTTGGACTGGAAGTTGACCCCAACGCAGTTGGGAAAAGACTAGACAGAAGATCTATGCCATAATATCCCATAGGCACCTGTCTCACCGCCGACGAGGAAGCAACTAGCTATCGACGACTTTCTCGCTAGAAATGATCGCTAGAATCTCTCGATAGAAATGTACCTACTAATTATTGTGAGTAAAAGAGACACATTTTAAATAGTTTAATCAACAGTTGATCGCTGACTGTATGCACCGGCGCCGGCGAGTACTCGTTTTTCGCAATTGCAGCGACAAGAACAATCAAAGAGAGTACTCGCTAAGCGACAATCACTACACGGGGAGAACACTCGCTGCGAGACTCACGCTTGGTACATACGTATACCAGCGAGTTATCGCTCGTCACCGTCGCACACTCGCTGTTCGTTCCTCGAATCCTCGCTAACTCGTTTTTAGTTGCTAGCTCTACTCGGTTCTCGTTAGTCGAAGCGGTGGGACAGTTAACTCAAACACCGAAGTTAACCAAAAATATTCGTTTGAGTTGGTACTTACAATCCGCCAAAAATCGGCATTTTGTTCAATTTCATTAATAAAATTACTTTAAGAATTTAATTTACATAGTGTTGTTTACTACAAGACACGCTTTGCCAATGTTATATTCGAATCGAAATACATTTTATTATGCTGTCGTGTTTTTATTAACTCTTCACATGCCAAAGGAATGTTTCTTCAATAACATTACATTGGTAGATTAAATTACGCCAAATATTTATCCAGTCAGAACATTGAAAACTAACAATAATAGTGTATAAGGGGTGATAAGCATAGGCTTAATAAAACGGTCCTGTTGACACCATTTAGGGACGGAAGCTTAAAAACTACCCAACAACAAAATGGATCTTTTTTACCATTTTGGTACGGAACCCTGCTAAGTAACGCAAGTGTAAGCTGATTTTGAAATCAGCTTACACTTGAGTTACATACATATATTATCCTTTTATAGGTAGGTACAGGATGTATCGTGTGATAGGACATCAGCCCCCTAATTGCGTAACACACCTAATTGCGTATCTACAACGCCTAATGCGAACAACGCGTCATACTGACGTCACGCAAATCCTGAATCGCGCAAGCAGAGTTTACCGCGCAATTAGCATACATACAACATCATGATATCAATCGTTGGGCAGTTGCCCGCCAAACACAACACCCGTCTGGTCGGAGGATCCTTCCTTTTCTATAGAGTATGAGTGAACTTTATACATAAATAACGCAATGAATGTTGCTGAACTGTCAAAATTAAAGCCATTCCCGTGTTAGTGTGTTACGGAACTACCCCGGAGGTTAAAGTCTAAAAATAAGAGCTAAGAGTAAATTGGTCAAAGTAACCAACTGAGATTAAATTAGAAAACTTTCATATGTCATACACGCTACGGTCTAGAGGACAGGTTAGATCGACCACATGCCATAGCGGCGTGTATGTGACGGTCTAGTTTGCAGTTCGAGGATATGGCACCTGCCCCTCCGCCGACGAGGAAGCGACTAGCTACTCGTATCAATGATTTTCTCGCTCAAGAAACCTATAAGAATTTTAGGTCCCGTGTAAGTAAAAGAGATACATATATTTATAGTTATAGTTGCTCGCTGACTGTTCACACCGCCGCCGTCGAATACTCGTTTGTCGCAGCGACAAGAGCTATCACAAAGAGTACGTGGTCAGCGACTCTCGCTTGGTCGGCAGAACACTTGCTGTGAGACTCACGCTTGGTACAGACGCCAGCAGGTCAAGCTAACAGAAACTGTCAAATTTTCCCAATCAACCTTTAACCTTAATGCTTCAACTATAAAGTTGAAAATCAATTACAAAAATTGACAGATTGTAGTAGGTTGATGTGCTGGCGTCTGTACATACGCACACCAGCGAACAATCGCTTGTCGCCACCGCGCACTCCCTGCTCGTTGCTCTCCAAGGCGTTTCTCGCGGTTAGGCAGAATTTACCTATTAGGTACAACTGGCGAAATTTGGGTATACTATACACCCACATTTCGCCAGTTGTCGTCCCATGTAATATATAGCGGGCGCGGTCACAGCCCAAGATTTGGGGGGGGGGGTCACCAAGTAGTAAGTTAATAACTTAAGTTAGTAAGGCAAGTAAATCATGCAGACTCTCGACAGCTTAAAATATTTGGGGGGGGGGGGGGGGGGGGTCATGACCCCCACGACCCTCCCCCTCGGACCGCGCCGTGTAATAGGAGTCGAGCCTATAGCCTTTAAACGGGCATAAATCTGGACTCCAGGCTGCAAGAAAATTTCAAATAGGAAAACCCAAAAACACTTCGCCCAACGTGGACCAGGACCGGAGACAGGTTGAGGACGTAGAGGTCTACCTGTACAGGAGACCTGTAGAGGAGGAGGAGGGTAGACCTCTTCGATGGACCGTAGCGCGTATGGCCGTCATTAGGTACTGTATTATGTTATCAGGTCAACAAAGACTCTATCTAGTAAGTGTAATGTTTTCTACAGTGACGCAGATCGCTAATCATGTTGCGGTACGAAGCTACAAACGTAGGTAGTATCAATGATTATCAAATTAAAGAGTTTATTTAGCCATACAGATAATTTTTCTTCCTGTACAGCATGTCAGTAGACAGCAGACGAGCGGCCGTTCTGTTGATTGCTGTCTGTAGTTTGGACATCATCATCATCATCAACATTGACCTTCGGCAGTCCACTGCTAGACATAGGCATCTCC
Source organism: Apamea crenata (assembly GCA_949629185.1). Lineage (NCBI taxonomy): Eukaryota > Metazoa > Arthropoda > Insecta > Lepidoptera > Noctuidae > Apamea > Apamea crenata. The sequence goes on along the minus strand of OX451360.1, from coordinate 7,800,520 downwards.
AATTGCACGCACTTGTAGTTTGGTATGTAACCATGACTGTGCAAACCCGACTCGCTCCGTCGGTTTCTTATGTTCGTGCTGCAGAGGTATAACAACCATCTTTTTATTAAGTAGGTATTTTCTAGATTAGCCGCCATACTTACAATAGCAACTAAATCCTCATGGGTCTTCCAAATTCAGGATACTATTAGGATATTCTACCTTTTTTTCAATAAAATAGCATGTATTATAAACTTAAAACATTTATAAAAACGCTAGAGCAATCAAAGAAATATATCGGGTGGTACAAAGCTCGTCGTCGTTTCGTTGATCGCTATCGTGTCTGCTGGAGGAATTGGCCTGTTATCCTCTATATATTTCATTATGTACAACGTTCCCCAAAACGCTATAAATACCAGCATTCCGCCGACCAATAAACTGGAAAAAAAATCTGCATAAATAACGAGAAAATGTTTTTTTTTTCAAAAAATAATAGGTACCTATTCTAGAGCGGGTAAATATACAATCACGACAGTATTAATTGACTGGGTCCACACCGGACGATCCAAATTTGGTGGATCGGGGATTCTTACGCAAGATCTGTTTTAGGAAACCCGCGATCCTGCCGCGCGACCCAGTCCCGATCCACATTTTAGCTAATCTGACACCACGCGTCTTCTCTGGCACCCCATTTTGTATAATTTTCATCATTTGAATCCCATAAAGCACACACTTATGTTATTTATAAATGGATATTAAGCAGCGACTTTGCGCATTATCCATATTGCCCGATCGCCCGATCTACACACAACTGTCTACACCACCGACAGCGCTCGGATCGGTCGCTCCGCCCCACAGAGTACATTATTATTATACTGGCTCCGCACGGAGCACGCGCTCCAAAGCGCGTGCTCTGACCGCGCGCTCCACCGCGCGTGCTCTGACCACGCGCTCTTCGTCCACACCGAGCGTGCATAATTAGAATCGCACTCCGGCCGCGCCCGATCGAAGTTTACTGGATCGTCCGGTATGGACAAATTCAGACTCCGAACTGCGTGCGATCGAACAAAAAAAACACGCTCAGCTGTTGTGCTTATGACTGCTAGGTCACTCGGCAGTGATCAGAATTCTCGTATTTTAAAACGTTCAAAATCTAGTCGCAATCTCATCTTGGCGACAAGCAAACGTCAAAAACTTGTCAAAATGTAGGGAAATTAGAGGTATTTTTGACAGATTGAGATTGAGATCAGACTGTGAACGTTCTTAAAATTACGAGAATTGCCCCTCAGACTGTGAACGTTTTTAAAATTACAAGAATTGTCCCTCAGAGCGGGGTATAATTTTTTTTAAACATTTTTATCTCGTTTAAAGGTAAACAATTTCTCGAATTTCAACTCAAACTGTGTCCAACTCAGCTCACACGTCACTTGGGATGATTAACTCAAGCTACATTATATTAGATTTAGGTTTAGGGTTCTGCACCCACGTCGCTATTGGTGGATGTGCCTTCCTAATTTGGGCTTTTACTACAAGGATATTCTAGGATTTGTATCAAAAGATATGAAAAAAAACAAGGTACTATAAACAGAAAATATTTATAAAATAAAATTTAAATTAGTAATAAAGAGGATCTATTGTTGTGGTGGGTTTTGTTCTATTTCGTCTAACAAAAAATTTATCTGGACTGTAGTGGCCCCACCCGTCGTCTTTCTTGCTTCCCGTACGCAACGTCAGGTCGGCCATCTTCTCTTTAGGATCTTTGGCTTTAGGTTCGGTTGGCGTTTCGTTCTCAAAAGCGGTCATAATTCCAAAATATGCTACAAATAACAGCATCGCAAGGCACAATACACTGAAAAAAAAACTTCTTATATATCGTGAAGCCGTTTACTAGAAAACATTACTTCTTGCTTTCCATCAATTTGAAGAAAACCAAGAAACCAACTCAAATGGCGTGCTCATTGTGTAACACAAGAATATTATTCCAACTCCCTCGTCTGGCTGTGTCCGTCTGCCAGTCACGGACACGGACAGTAATTTCTTAACCATTCTAGGTAGTTAGTTGAAATTTTCTACATTACCATACACACACACCACATTACCGTACACCTACCACCTACACAAACGGTACATATTATATCTAACCAAGATTATGTCTGGACTTTAAAAGAGACTGTTACCTCGGAGTTTGTTTCAGCCTTTCTTCTCAGATCAGTCAGATAAGAAACGCAGACCATATCTAGTTTTTTAAAATATGATTGATGTGTAAAAGTGTTTGTAGACAGAAATAAAAACATTATAATACTAAACTTTTCCCGAGGTTTCGCACGCGTGGATGTCGCAAATTATTTAGTATAGCCGTGTGCAAAATTAGCGTGAACAGGTCACATACAATTTAATCGAATTGAAAAATTTATCAACATTCAGATTTTTATTGTTACTGAATTAGACTTTGCTCACCTTCCCATCGAATACGTATTCAATGCCGAATCTAAAGTATTGTATCAAACACACACGTTCAATCTAGAGCAGGATGACAGGGGCTAATGAATGAGTGAACAAGGCCATCGTCAACCTTTCGTCGGGTGCCCTAAAACCAAGGATCTCGCTTCCATAGCGCAGGTGGGCATCGAAAAGTCGACGGCTCCGGTTCTGTAGCCTAAAGCCAAGCGCCGCAATGTGCCTCAGCGTAACGGCTCCCGCAGACAGGTGCGATGAAACAGCGCTACGCGACTCTAGTAAACAATTACCATGAAGTTTCACGCCTTAACGCAATTACATGTAAAAAAAGGTGAGGAGCGGCCCGCCTGTAGTGTGCGTTGGTTCATAGAAAGTGTGCGAAAATTATGAAGGAGGATTGCGGTTAACCTTTGTTTATGTATTCAATCGCGTTAACGCCAATTTTGTACTGAAATGGAATAACCGCTGTCTATTTCTAATTACCTACCCATGTTGCAGTTTCATTGCTACCGCATTTGTGCCAGTACTGCTGATTACCGTTTAGAGCTTGCGAAATTGCACTTCGAAAATGGCAACATCCCCCAAACCTTTGGTCTGCGTTACTGCACATGAAGACAGCCGTACCTATGTCTAAGATACAAGCTGAGAAGCAAAGCGGGAACGGTTCCACTTTCTTGTTTTTTTTGCGTTTTCCCCAGGGTCGGCACGGCTCCGACACGGCAACGGCAACGGCCTCGTAGCCGGAGAATTAAAAGTTATAGAAAAATATGGCCCGTTTTCTCACTTACCGGTGACTGTTATGGCCGTAATTCTTACATTTTGCCTCCAACTTAGCCTTTTCGTCTAATGCGCCTGTACGAGTACTTGTTATTATATTTAAAAAATATATGTATAAATAATTACTTACAATCCGAAAGCCATTATTTTGTCCAATATACAAAAATTCCCTCAAATCCTGAAGTCCGTACGACGAACTCTTGAATCAAAGTGTGTGAATTTAAAAAAACAGAATATCCTACCACAATGACATAGTGTGTATTATTGGTAAGGTCGAGTTTACACTGAGGTCGCAAACTTCTCATAGTCATATTTGGGTTGTAACTTGTATAATGCTAGGCAAAGTTCGCTAGTTTCAATAGTTTCAGGTCTATTTGAAAATCAGCGTCAGTTGTCTGGTGTTTTTGCTGAACTGGGCCTAATTGGCGATGTCGTGTGGCACAAATTCCTGCTAATTTCTTACAACGCACAGAATATGTGGTGTACTTTTAGTATTTTCCCTGTATTTAATGTATTTTCCCTATCCAATAGAGCTCGTTTGGGAGTACCTACTACCCATAGCGTAATTTCAAGCACGTGAGGCATTAAAGCCATCCCAGAGGATGGCAACGCAAATGCCATGCCTACGTTGTCCAATGGCGGCGGTGTCCGCTTACCACGCGGTGGGTAGTATGCTTGTATGCTATCTAATAACGTAAAACATGTTAATTATTCTCGAGGCTACAAGCAAATTGGTAACCGTATTTGCAGGCCAAATAAAACTACCGCTGTATGTGTTATAGAAAATGAAATGTCAAGCCATTTTGAACTATGTGCGGTGAAAGAAAGAAAGAAAAAGTATTTGTTGCGACTCGTACAGAAAGATCATAAAACTAAACTAAACTAAACACAATCAAAAATAAAAAAATAAAACCAATTATATAAAAAAAGTAACAAAACCAAATTATATAAAAAAAGAAGTAACAAAAAGAAAAATGAAACAAAAAGCGGTGCTACTAACTGTCACCCTAACTATCCTGCATTAAAACTGCACAGCTAATAGTTATGGTACGGGCACGTAGGTGCCTGCCGATCTAATCTGTAAAAATCTCACCTTGAAAACTTTGGTGAAGTGAGCTGTCAATAGTGTCAATCCGAAGCATCACGTAGAATGACAGCACACTTCACCTAAGTTTTCACGTTGACATTTGTACAGAATAGACCGGCTGCTTATTGAGCGTGTTTTGTTAATAATCTGTAGACCAAACTTTGATGAAATGATTGACATTGATATACACAATTTACCTATCTGAATTAAGATGTTGAACTTTTTCGTGCAGCATTATAAAGAAGCCTTTACTTTTTTTGAATTGGACAATGATTGTTGTTGAGTAAACACAAACATGATCCATGGGAACGTTTTTGTCATTAGGTTCTGTTGCATCTTTCTATCGATAGTTATCTAAAGCCCTAGTCGGTCTGATTCTATGTTGTTTTTTTTCGTCCTTATCATCATAATATTTGAATGTGAATGCTTTGTACTCCTGCAAAACTTTTCTCGTTCTTATACTTCGATTTTTAATTGTATTCAGTAACTTGACAGTTCAAAGAGAAATAATGTTACCATACTAAAACTAATCGTGTTGGGGTAGTGAACGATTTTGCGTAAAGAACGAATGATAGAAAGTGTTGAATTTAATTAAAACTTTAATTAATCGTAATATTTTTGTAATTCATCAAATAATCGAATATTTAAAAAAATTAAAAATTTCCCAAGATGTCCAAAATATAGTATAACAAATTCTACAATTTAATAGTGTTAAATTTAACAAAAAAAGTTACATTTAAGTATGTTATTTATGTTTATTCAATTTCGTTCATTCTTGCCTCACTATCTTTTTTTTGTCAAAATCTGTTAACCGTTCAACTGTCAAGTTACTGAATACAATTGAAAGTCGAGGTATAGATTCCTTTGAATCAATGTATGATTGAGTGTGTGAGACAAGTGTAATATGGTATAGGACTCTATATATTATATGGTATAGTCCTAATTAACCAGTTAATGATGTACAAGATGTTATTGAAATAATATGACATAACATCATGCCTGTAATCCCCGAAGGACGTAACTTAGAGAGTTGTATTGATGATTTTTATAATTATAATTGTGTAAATAAATATTTGTTACGCCCGCGAATCATATTTAGATCAACATTTATAACCCGATAATGGCGCCGGATTCCCTTGTTCACAAACTAAACTAAAAAGTTCAGTGCATCCTTTCCTATCTATTTCATTAAACTATTATTCATATTAGTAAACTAATATTTATATTCTGTCCTTTTCGGACAGGAGATATAATTATATTAGTTTAGTCCTGTCAAATTAAGAATCCATAGACAGTTTAGACGTGATTAAAAACATGGCTACTAAAAATACGTCAATTTATGTCAGACGCTGACTTATTTGACAGGACTAAACTAACATTTATCTTTTGTCCTTTATCCTGGTTAAAAATTATCCGTATGCCAATCTGTTCAGTAGTTTTTGCGTGAAAGAGTAACAAACATCCATCCATACAAACTTTCACATTTATTAGGATTAATATAATAATAGAACAGCAAACAATAAATCACATAATAACTATTTAATTAATAAAACTAAAATAAAGTTATATTTTACAAAATAACAGACAATTCACAATAGCTATGCATTTTAAACGTAATTGTATTTTTTGTTAATCTTGATGTCGTGGTTGCCATGGTTACTTGGTTGTATCTAGTTGCCTGTGGTTGATAAAGGGGTTGTACCGATTTTCAGAGTTGGATCCGGCATGCTCATCAAATATTTTGTCGTCCAATATGCGCCGAAAGCCAGTAAACCAGTGATAATTATACTGTAATATAAAATTAAACTGGAATTAATTAGTATTAATTCACTATCCTATAAAAATATGGAATAATAATGAAACAGCCTGACATAACGCTAACCTGAATAATTAATTTTTTTATGAAAAACTATCAAATCTTTATTGAGGAACCATTCGTAATAAGATGAATTTCTAAGAGTTCCTGTACAGTATATTTTTTTTAAAGCAAATATGGTACCTACACACGCCAGCGGGTCAAGCTACCCGAAACTGTCAAATTTTCCTAATCAACCTTGAATCTTAATGGTTTAGAGATAAAGTTGAAAATCTATGAAAGAAATTTGACAGACTGTAGTAGCTTGTTGTGCTGGCGTCTATACCTCTTAATATATCGGCACCCATACACATTCCCATCATCATCATAGCAACACTGTTTGGCGGCAGAATTGCTATGATATACCTTCATATTAGATTTGAACGTCTATCTTTGTAAGAAAATGAATTACATCGAAAACGACTTCGAACTATGATTATGTCGAAAAATAAATATTTAATTTTTATTTTTTTTCAACTTCGAAGTCTCACTACACCTTTATCTTTAGTAAATAATGCTAAATCACTTTTCGAAAAAAATATAACACAAGTATAAAAGTATAATCAGACGAATCCAGAAATATTGTTTCTGGATATACAGTATAAAGACGGTCATACACATACAAAAGGAATTTTTATATTTATTTGTATGTTTAGTTAGTTAGTCACTTAATTTAGTGCCTAGTGTAAATAGTTAGTTGCCTTATATAATGTTTATATTAATTTTAATGTTAAGAAATAAAAAAACTTTCTACACTTGAAGTAATGTTCCACGTCGAAATCACTTACAATCGATTCAAATCAATCACTTACAATCCAAAAGGCATCTTGGCTATATCTCTATCTCTGCTAAGTATCCTCGCCACGCATGTCAATCAGCCCTTTACGACACTAATGATAGACACGACTAAAGGATGGAGGCTATGAATACCTTTTATAGCTCATTACTATTAAGGGTGAGATCACACTGCGAGCTGAAGCGATGTCCCGCGAGACGAAGCTAACTTTTTGGAAAAATTATGTCTAAAATTGAGAGCAGTGATGGCCCAGTGGTAACACCTGCGACTTAGGAGTTGTAGGTCAGAGGTTCGGACCCAGACAGGAACTTAGTGTAAATTATTTCATCACCACTGCTGACAAAACGCTGAAGGAAACCATCGTGAAGAAGCCGGCATGTCCTAGAATCAAAAATTCGAAGAAATGTGACATCTACCAACCCGCACGGGGCCCGCGTGGTAGATTACAGCGCAGTCCCTCTCACATCTCTCTGTGAGAGGCAGTGGGCCTGTGTCCCAGCAGTGGAAACATTATAGGCCGGTTATGCTATGTTTTAAATAAACAGCCTTTGATATTTTGCCTATCATCATCATTTTAGACGAAAAACCGAAAAACTCCCCCAAGTACCGCCACCTCAACCGGTTCTGTGCTTCAGGCATCCAGCGGATTCCTGCAGCATTTACCAGGTCATAGGTCCACCTGGTGGGTGTTGTAATATTAGCTTAATAGAATTTTATGTCATTGAATTACTGGCAAGTTTTTATGTCTATGGTCTTTGAAATGATTATGTTGTCAGAAGCATTTTGAATTGATTGTAAAAGAATTGGCATAGACTGTGTCATTCAGTCTTATGGAGATATTTGGATAGCTAACTATGTTTAATTTTGAGTGATTTTATTTTATTATAGAAGATGATATATTGTGTGTTATGAATTGGAGAAATTAAATGTGATGGGGTAATCAAATTGGAGTTTACTTGAAGGTCCTATATTCTCACAACATGATATTAAAAAGAAACTAAGTTTTCAACAACAAGTTATGGGCCCAGCACGCTTTCAACAACAGTGGGGAGGCTTTTCAACGCTACGTCTTCCGTCTTCTTTTACCTATGGCATACCAAAACATCGAGATTTCTATTATGCATATACCTTGCGGAATAAATGCTCTAAATGGTGGTGAAAACCGCATCAAAAGCCATTGTGTAGTTCAAAAGATCTAAGCCCTCACACAGACGGACCCGAAAAACAACTATGTTTTATAATATGTATACTTAGTTTGTTTTATTTGTAGATATACGGTCACCAAAGGAGATAAATAACCGGGTCGTCGGAAATAGTTGAAGAACCGATGGATGTTTTAGAATAAAATTCAATGTAATTAATAGAAAACAAACAGTTAACTTAGCAAATTACAACTTAGCAACACCTTTGCGACAACTCGTACATGAACTTCATGTTTTGTTAAGCCTGTCTGTTTCGAATTTAATCTACCTATCTGCCAAATAATTATCCAGAAAAATTTCATCGAAATTCTGCCAAAAAATCGAAAAAGTAGTTTAGGCGTTCTGTTACCAGGTTCAAAAACTATCAAAAATACACCCTGTATTATAGGTACACGTGATTTTATATTATGTAAACTATAAAAAAATCAAACCAACCAATGATTATTATGTCAAGCTATACAACGCTTTTTATAGTATTCACTAGGTTCAAAGGTTTGAGTAAGCTATGTTTAATGTTGTCTAAACACGTTTTGTGTAGTAAATATTAGTGGCATGTGAATAATAAATACGATCGTTCATTGCATTCATTTATTTGTCCCACATACCCAAAACTTGTCTTGTTATTAATAACACCTATGTTGTATTTTATCATTCGCAGCCCGACTTCCCCACCGCTGAGCATAGATAGCCTAACCCCCGTCGTTTTTGCGTCGGGGGTTAAAAAACAATTGCTCAGAGGTTTTCGATTTCAGACCACTATAAGTCGAGTTTTCTAAAGATGTTTTCCACATGCCTTTGTCACTGATGTATTAAAGACTAGCTTCTGCCCGCGGCTTCGCCCGCGTGGATGTCGGAAATTATCCCACGGGGACGTGCTACCAGGATAAAAAGTATGTCCTTCCCCAGGATGCCATCTATCTCTTTGCCAAATCAGAAGTTCAGTGGTTTAGGTGTGAAAATTGTAACATACAGTTTCAAGTTCAAATCCTCCCCTAAAAACCGAATTACTCCTTTTTGCCCCGTCAGGGGTCAATTTTCAACAACTTCACATACTTATTATTAATTATTTTCTGTCGAAAGTATCAATACTGAGTTTCGATTTAATCGGACCGCGCATTCAAATTCTTCCACACAAACTTTAACACCCCTATATCCCCTTTGAGGGGTAGTTTTGAAAAATTAATAATGATAAACTTTATTGCTTACTTAGGCGACTATTCATGCCAATTTTCAAGATTATTAACCTTGCGATTAAGATTTTTCATACAAACTGTATTCCCGCTTTTCACCCCCACAGGGGTGGAAATTTGATAAATAATTTGGGATGTGTTCATAACTTGACTCAAAGATTATTTATACCAATTTTCGAGTTAATCAAGCCACGCTGTAAAATCCTCCCCTGTCAAATTGACTACCCCTTTTCAGGCCGTCAGGGGTAGATTTTCGAAAAACCCTGATACACATTATTCTTTCCTTTCAATGTTAGGTATAAATACTGAGTTTCGATTAAATCGGACCGCGCGCTAAAATTCTTCCATACAAACTTTGAAACCCCCCAATCTCCTTTTAGGGGGTAGTTTATAAAAAAAAAAAATGCCCAACTTCATAATTTACTTAGGTAAGTATTCGTGCCAAGTTTCAAGTTTATTAACTAAAGGAATAAGATTTTTCATACAAACAAAATCCCCCCATTTCACCCTCTTAGGGGTGGAATTTTGAAAAACCCTTTCTTAGTGGATACCTACTCTTCACGAAGAATACACCCTCCAAATTTCATGTCTCTAAGACCAGCAGTTTAGGCTGTGCGTTGATGTCTCAGTCAGTCAGTCAGTCAGGACTTTGAATTTTATATATATAGATAGATACTTTCCTGGAAATAGGAATACAAGAATGTAGGTTTAAAACCTACATTCTTGTATTCCTCAGATGATGATCCTATGAATCGATTAAAAATGAAAGTCATGAAATCTTGAATCTTTTTTTTATTATATGCGTTTTAATTTTTGTTTCCATTGTTACGATGTGGTAAAATAAACACCATCAACCAATCGATGACGAAGATGATTTACACTTTCAATCCAAAAGAGAAAAAAAGTAGACGTGCCTACATGAAATAATTATTTCTTTTCAGAATTTAACGTGGACCTTGTAGAATACTGCTGTTCACTTGTGCCTACTATTAAACCCCTTCGTTTGAACCCTTTTAGACCCGCAGATCAAAGACCATATTCTCTAATGCAGGCTACAAACGATGACGCGGCTGGAGAGATCTGGATTGTTTGGTCACAACCATTAGGCCATCATCTGCCTAGCCTTTTCCTAACTATGTTGGGGTCAACTTCCATTCTATTAAATACATGAAGCGACGAAATCCATTAGGCCAAACCTGTCATATTGTGTGTAAGAAATCACGAACTGAAGGTGTGGCCGGAGGCAGCCTGTCATGGAACATAATTTCGTCGGATGGCCCGTCAGCCCGGTCCTCATAGAATTTATTAGCCACAAGATTATGGCGCTATAATGATTCCTCTAATTCCTCTTTAGCCAAAATGACAAAGACGACAAGTTCACTCATCTTCACGGCACCAGCCAGGACACAGAGGACGCCTATCGCGTAGTATGCTTTGTCATAATTTATCGTCGCTTGCTGCGAATGGGCCGGTTCGCCTCCCAAGCTGCGCTCGCGCGATGCATGTGCTCGTAACCTGTCTTGCCTTCTTTTATAGGTTTTTGTTTCGTGAATTATCTGCAAGAAATTATCAATGGAAATATTATAAAATTATAAAAATAATTGTAGACATATTACTGTACCAGCAGGCAGTGCCCCCGGTTTAACCTGCATAGGTATCCCCATAGGAACCGTGCTTTTTCGTAACGGTAACGGTAACGTCGGCGTTAAAGTAACCTATGTCAATCGGAAATAGTAAAGCTTTCTATCAGTGAAAGAATTTTTGTAACTAAATGTTTCCAGCAATTTCCCTATAAAAACACACACATTTTCAAAAACCCGCTTTTCTTTGTCTTGTGTCGAAAACTGCAACCTGACAGACGAGGAGAGGAGTAGAGGAGCAGAGGCAACCTGGACAGCTCTGGTAGAGGGTTCAGGTAGGAATATGGAACATTGTCCAATGTCAATGGGGGGATATACCGCATCTACTCCTCTGCCAGTCCGGGACTTTACCTCTTTATCCGCCACGACTCCACACTTAGCTGATGCGTCTGTTCGTGCTTGTAGGTATGTGGTCTTTACACCTAAAATGATCTCCACCTTATAAGTACACGTACTCGATAATCCAAGATTACTCAACTAGGGCATTTGTTTCTTTCTTTTTTATTTACCATATTATAAGCGATTTGGTGTTCATATAGCCATTTCCCACTGAAAGCTTATTTTGTATTTTTAATAAATAAATTACAAGTATAAATGTAAATAACGGCCCGGGGTAATTGCGTAACACACTAACAGTAATGGCTTTAATTTTGACAGTTCAACAAGATTCATTGCGTTATTTACGTTGTTGAGCAGACAAATTTTTCGAACATGTGATGCGAAACAATGCATTTATTTGATCATTCAAAATGCGCCAGCATAAATCCAACAGCGAATCCAAAATCTCTGTCGTCAAATGAAGTAATCGAAAATGCTTCTTGGAATGGAATTCAAAAATACTAACCAAAACAAGTCCAGTTATCCACAGAAGTATTATTCCAGTACACAAATAATATCCTTCTATAAACAGGTCAATCTCTTCTTCTACTACCTTGGATATCATTAGACCAATAGGTATTATTATTTGACTCCAGATTGTCCCTCCCACGAGCGTCTGTTCATCTCTGTGTTTTGGCCTCATAGTCACTCCTGCTCCAGCCCATAATCCAGCTGCTCCTATCACCAAACCTATACTGCTTATTTGCATAATGATTTCAACATAATCTAAGACCATTTGTCATGAAATTGGGGTTTAAACGTGACCTATATATGCATTTTGGTCTGGTAATATAAAAATAAACTTTAATTGTAAAGCTAAATTCCGAAAGTTTCTTTTCATAACAAAAACCAACAATGACAAGTAATTCTACATTGACATTGGTTGTCAGTAAAATATTTCGTTCATTTTCCAAAAACATGGAATTAGTAAATACTATAAACCCAAAATAATCGTCCCAAAAAGTCGCATGAAGAGTGAATACTTTATAAAACATTGTCTATACGTAGTTTATACCTACCGTTAGGTGATATAAACTACGTATAGACAATGGTGGCAAGTTTATAATAATTAAACCTTTCATTTCCAAAAGCCCTGCAGTATAAACATAAATAGGCGTAGGTGTTATTCACAACCATTAAATGTCTGTCTTACTAAGCAACTGAAACGACATCATACATTTCCCTGTTAATAACTTTACAGAAACTGATTTGACAATCGACAAGAAAAGAAAAAAGAAGGAATCTGTAGGCTATAAGTAGGTACATATCTGTCCCTTGTGAAATATTAAGCCAGCCCACACCGCTGAGCCTGTAGCTTTAAATTCATCCCAAAATAATCTGATCCAGCATGTCCCTTGCTGTCCTCCCCCAGCGACACCCTAAGCCGAGGTCCGTACCCCACGGGGGTTGCCCTTAGCGTGTGTCGCTTAGTTTTAAGCCCTGTCTGGAGGCCCTAATTTAAGGCACCTACAGGCAAGCCCGGTGAAGCTGCCGACAGCCTCCAAGGTTGACCTGCGATATGAAACTAATAAAAAAAAAATAACCCGTGACCCACTGGACAAAAAGCAGTTACTCAACCATTGACCAATAGACTTCCTACTATCCTACTAATATTATAAACGTGAAAGTTTGTATGTATGGATGGATGGATGTTTGTTACTCTTTCACGCAAAAACTACTAAACGGATTTGGATTAAATTTGGCACACAGATTGTTTATAACCAGGATTAACATATAGGATACTTTTTATCCCGATATTCCCACGGGATTGAAACTTATGCAGGTGAAACCGCGGGGCACAGCTAGAAACTGCCTCGTTGGTCTGGGAGTCGCAAGTGCTTCTGCTGAGTATGAGGTCATGGGTTCGATTCCCGAGTCGGGCAAAGAACGCTAAGCGAAAACGAATTATTAGCTCGGGCGGGCGATACGATGCGGCGGGGTGGGATGGAGGAACAAGAAATTTCACGTGGATGAAGACGTGGACAGAAGCTAGTGTATAATAAAATAAAAGAATACTTATTCCAAGCACAATTTATTTACTACCTTTTTTTTATTTACTACCTGAAATTCTAACTTCAATGACGCTGCAAGAAAGATTACATTGATCACCATAGAATATCGATTTAAATACATATAGGCCATACAAATGCATCCCACCGTAGTAAGATCGCAAAACCTCTTGAAAATCTAGGGCAAAAGTATAATGACCCTGCAAGAAAAAATAATAGCATTAAAAAAAATTAACCAACTATGAATCAAAATAACACCAAAATAGAAAAAAACCGGCCAAGTGCGATTCGGACTCGCGTACTGAGGGTTCCGTACAATATTACAATTTATGACGTATTCAAAAAAACTACTTACTAGATCTCGTTCAAACCAATTTTCGGTGGAAGTTTACATGGTATAATGTACATCATATATTTTCTTTAGTTTTATCATTCTCTTATTTTAGAAGTTACAGGGGGGGGGGGGGGGGACACATTTTACCACAACTATTCAGTTTAGAAAAAAATGAGATTAGAAACCTCAATATCATTTTTGATAGATCCTGATAGATTCCATAGATACCCCACACGTATGGGTTTGATGAAAACATTTTTTTTTAGTTTCTGTTCCAAGTATGGGGTACCCCCAAATTTTTTTTTTTTTTTCTATTTTTGTGTGAAAATCTTAATGCGGTTCACAGAATACATTTACTTACTAAGTTTAAACAGTATAGTTCTTATACTTTCGGAAAAAAGTGGCGGTCTCATACGGACGGATGAGACATCACACGACGACGGGGCCCTGGAGGCCTACCACGACCTTTTAACGCGATCCATTTTAGGACCTAAACTGAACTGTTCATCTAATTCGTACCATGACGTCAGTTTAACGATTCAATTTAGGCCACGCCATCTGACAGCGATTATCCCAAACTGAGTCGCAAGTTTTGGTTTCATTCATTCAACTTTGTACCATGACGTCCATAGAGCAGCCCAAACTGAAACGCTAACTGTCAAAATAGGCGATTCAATAAAAGTTACTATTTCTCTAACATAAACTGAAACGTTTGGTAAGTTATTGGCGAAAACGAAGTTTTTTAGTGCTATTTTAGTGGAATTTTACAGAAACCAATGTTTGAAACAAAATTTTACAGAAAATACCTAAGTGTACTTTAATCTTTCTTTTAAAGTCTAAAATACCTATTTTACATGCATTTGTTTTTCTTTATCAGATGTCTGATGAACTACTTTTATTTGAGTTTTTTGAAGAAGATTCTGCCTCACACTATGCCCAAAAACGTTGTTTTATTACGTCGAAATAGAAATATTTTTTCGAATAAATAAATAGCAAAACGTAAATAAATATCTACAATGACAAAGAATTATTGTAACAATAGTTACCAAATTAACGTGGAATCTTAAAAACAACTGTTGAGTGTCTGTTTTACTTTAAAGTAATGATACTGAGTTAAGAACAAATAAAATGTTACTTGCTTCTGAACGTGTCTGACACTAAAATGTGCGCGAAACAAACTTATTTGATAATAATAGCGTTGTCTCTTTTTCACCAAAAACGTTTCAAACGCGGCTCAGCCACAAATTGCGATCTTTCATTCACTTATAACGATCCAAATGCCGCCGAGCGTATTGGACGTCATGGTACGACTTTGAAGCGATGCAGTTTAGGAACCTAAACTGAAATGTCTTGCTTTTGAATCGTTTTTAATTAGATCATGGTAGACATCCAGGTCGTAAGCCATCCGAATTAAATGTATGTACAAAAGAGTCGTCTGACTCGTCTACCTTGGCAACCAATATCTCCTTAATGGATGTCATGAAAACTTTTTGAGCGATCCATACCTTTCTAATAACGCAACTGTTCGTAGCATTGAATAGCTTCGTCAGAACAGGTTTCATAAACAAATTTTCACAAGGCTTGTTGATCTGCAACCTCAGGAATTCATTGCCGTTAGTTATGACAAGCACTTTGCCCTGTAAAGTAGGTGGATATATTATTTAAGAAAGTTCTCGAGTCCTAAATACAAAGGCTTTGCCTTTGTATTTAGGACTCGAGCCTGAATCCTCGTAGCCTGAATACAGGAGATATCTTGACTCGTTGCGGGTCAGAAGCCCGAAAGTCTGACAACAGGACTTACCAAGGGGTATCGTGTTACCCAGTAACTGGGTTGTAGAGGTCAGATAGGCAGTCACTCCGTGTAAATTACTACAACGGGTTTAAGTGAAAGCTGACTCCAACATAAATGTAGTTGGGAAAAAGCTACACAGGTGACATCTTGACTATACTGATTGATAGACAATTTACCAGCTCGCACAGGGCATTAAATGCAAAATGCTTAGGCGAAGCAAAATTTAGGGTCGGCCTCTTAATAAAAAACTGCTAAATCCATGACATAACCTGACCTTATTTGGAGAAAAACTCTCATTGAGCAGCACATCAAAGTCAATGATGACGCTATTGTTTATCTTCATACGAAAATCTCCGCAATCTCTCTTCTTGGGTCCCTTGCACATTTCTACTCTAGTCACGACGAGATTGAATGAACCCTGGAAGAAACAGGTAAGTGGACTTAACATTTTAATAACAAGCCAGATCTATTTGCTGTAGAACCGATGACCGTTGGGGTAGACGTGTTCCTGAGTGGGGACCGCAAATCGGCGAACCTAACCTAATCTAATAAAGAATTGGCGAGCCCTCAGGATAGGTGGTTGGACGTTCGCCGCAGGATGGGTGGTAATGCTGAATAGCAAATGAGAATCGAGACGAATGGCATTCGATTGGATAGGATTATGACCATCAGTACAGTGATTTACGCTGATGACGATGATGAATCACAAGCTTTTACTTGCGGCTTTGTTTGTTTATGAACGATGTCTTTTTTTCTATAATTAAGATAAGTTTATAGTGAAGTAGTCTGCTTTTTACTGTGGGTGCACCGGCCCGTCAATTATCTCTACACAGAAAAAAAAAACGTATGGAGTCGGAGGACCCCCGGTAGGAACAAAGCTCAAAATAAAAATCCAAGAAGGCGGCTGCGAAAATTTCAAAATGACGAAAATTTGTATATTTATGCTTCCAATCACCTTGGATTTTTATTTTGGCCACAATATCGCCTTTAGCACCATCGAACACCATGAAAACGATACCCATGACGAACAATTTTTAATTTTGAGCAGCGTCCATCTTGGATTTTCATTTTGACCTCACTTTGATTTTGTCGGGTTCAGCACCCTCGAAAACCATAAAAACGACACACATGACGAAAATTTAAAAAGAAATTGCAGCCGCCATCTTGGATGTTCATTTTGACCTGACCTCACTAGTGCCTTAATCACCCTCGAAAACCATGAAAACGACACAAGTGACGAAAAATTTAAAAAAATATTGTGGCTGCCGTTGATAGCATGCTGCTTGTGTATTTGAGCACCGTACTCACGACACACGTACGTCCACGTACACACGAGCGGCACGTTGTCGACGGCAGCTGCCGTTGATGCGTGTCACGCGTGTGTGTACACACTAAGACAACAAACACTTTCGAATTATTTAGAAGGAAACCTTACATAATTGTTATGTTTTTCAGAGAGTACAAAAATAATTGAACTAGTGAATAAAAATAAAAACATTTTATACACCATTTCCGCTTAGTGCTCCAATGTGGTAGTATGAATGCTATATCAATTATTTACGCTTCGCCTTTAGCTAAACTCGTTGACTATTATAGTAGTTCAGAGGATAATGGTGGAAATAACTAACATTGTAACGTAAAGCCGGGTCCAGACGATTTGGAAGTTATCGCACTAATATGATATAATGTTCCCAAGGCAGTGCCGCGCGTGTTAAATCGACTTGACTCCTCATAAATATAGTAGGTACGTCAAAAATCATACGGGAAACGATGCAGATGCGAATAGTCATTTAGTAGCTCTCTTCGCTATGATCATAATTTCGACATCTTCAATGAATCCTCCATCTTATTTTGATTACAAAAGGTAAACAAAATAAGATAGAGGATTCATCGAAATTTTGTTTTAATTTGTATGTACATATTTTAGTTTTGATTTACTTTGTACAATTTACATACATAGGTAACATTCTAAAACAGACGAAGATAATATCAACACCCGGCCCTATGTTACATATAATTGGATCATTTTTCCAATTATACGTAATCGGTTACATACATTTGGATCATTTATCCAATTATATGTAACATAGGGCCGATGTTATCTTCTTCTGTTTATTTTTTATGGACATTCACTTGAAACCAAAATTAGGTATATTTTTCCGGTAAATACGAGTAATGGTCGCAATCACATTCTAATTATTGTCTCACGGATTTTACTTACGTTCATGTCAGAAATAAATGGGCTTCCATCATGAACAATTTACATGTTTATTTCATAACATTTTCGTCTATTTTCGTACTAACATATTCAACAAAACAATATTATGTGAGTATTTTTTTAAATTAACAAACATAGAAGATGTTGGTGTTTGGAACAGTAAAATATGCCTATATGACCTCCACAACCCAGTTACTGAGTGACACGATACCCATTGGTAAGACAGGTTGTCAAACATTTGGACTCCCCGTAACGACTACGTATCTGATCATCGAAAAGTCGGCGCTTAATACCCAACTGTTGCCGCAGTTATTATCTATTAATAACTAGCTTTGCCCGCGACTTCGTCCGCGTGAAGCCACTTTCTTACATTTTTTTTTCCATAAGAACAATCCTCGTACTTCAAGGAATATTCTAAAAAAATAATTAGCGAATTCGGTTCAGCTGTTCTAGCAACACATTCAGCAATTAATTTTAATATTATAGAAAGTATTTTATAATAATAGTATTTTTATAAGTTTTTGAATAGTTTCAGACAGCTTTGCTGCTGGGGAGTTTATTGCGTCACTTCTTCTTCCCAGGGATAGCACTAGGAAGTGGTGAAGGGCGGGCGTTTTTGGGGGACTGTCTTTTGTAATTTTGACGTTCGAAAAGTGCTGATTCTCAGCCTAATTTAAATAAATTACTTGATTTTGATTTTGTTTTGGGGACGCATAAAAAACCCTCAGACCCGCTAATTTTGAGCAGCAGTGGAAAAGTAACAGCGTGTTCGTAGAACATAAACTCCGCAAAGGGTTTGCAGTTCTTCTATAATTTTATTACAATCCACAGTCCAAAATATTAAGACTCCGTGCACGAAAACTACCCACTTTTTTTCAAATTCTTATCTAATTGTGAGAAAACTTGAATTTAAACATTATGAATTGAAAAAAATTAAACCTTATGTCTGTGACTATAACAGTACAGTTTTCGTGGCGCTAAATCATTCGTGTCACTCACAACACCTGCACACTTCACTCACTTCATCACTTTTGCGCTCTCGAAAGTATAATTTATTTTGCCTTTGAAATTTATCTATAATAAAATATATTTTTTTATTTTTTTTCAAGGATAGCTGAAGATTGAAGTGTTATTTTAAAATTAATTTCTAAATAAAATAAAACAATACATGACTGACTAGGTTTTTTTATAGAAATAGGTTTTTCAAAATATTTTTTCTGCTATATTTTGTTTCGGAATTGAAAAATGTGGTCCAGCTTAGCGCAAGTAGCCCATAAAATCGACTTCGATGTTGACGATGTTTATCAAACGTCACTCTCGCGTCAAATATTAGTTATTTTTCACGAAAACTTAATTTATTTGAAAAATCCCTTTCTTTTGAAGGGCGGGCGTTTTTGGGGGACTGTCTCTTGTAATTTTGACGTTCAAAAAGTGCTGATTCTCAGCCTAATTTGAATAAATGACTTTTGATTTTGATTTTTATCAGTTAAAATTTATGGGAGTCCAATGACATTTAATAAGATAAAGGTTTTATTTTGAATAAGCCCATGTAACTGTTCTGTGAGCCCATTCATCTAAGAAACTTGTTGCGCTGTACACACGTCGCACGGCTACACATCAAGCTAAACATAAAAAGTATAAGGTGACTTCTGATTGTACGAAAAACATATACAATGCGAGGTCAGCTAAAACTGGAATGTATAGCTTGATATGTCGCCATGTGTACCTATAATAACAGCTCCATTAGTTAGTGACTGGGCCGTAATACACCTCGTGACCTCGCAGTCCGGTGCAGGTTGCTGTATTACCAATATTTAAAATACTAGCTGCACCCCGCGGTTTCACCCGCATAAATTTCGATCCCGTAGGGATAAAAAGTATCTTATATGTTAATCCTGGTTATGAACCATCTGTGTTCCAAATTTCATCCAAATCCATTCGGTAGTTTTTGCGTGAAAGAGTAACAAACATCCGTCCGTCCATCCATACAAATTTTCACGTTTATAATATTAGTAGGATTTAAAGAACCAAAAGTCAAAATAGTGTCTGTAATTTTAGAGACCAGCCATTGTTCTGTCTAGTTTGGTGGTAAACTAGGTAAGATACCTAGTACCCATTCCCAAAATACAAAAAAAAAACATCGAGATTTCTTCTTTATTATATTTAAGTTTAAAATGAATCTAAGTATCTAAAGTATATATAAACCTTCCGACATATATGGTAAACACCGCATCCTAATTCATTGCGTAGTTAAGAAGAACTACGGCCACACAGGCACACACGAAAATCCACTTTATTCTGTACTATGTTATCAGAACGCCTTCGTCTTCATAATAGCAACACCTTGTTTTCCAGGGGTCGTTTAACTTAACGGTGTCTGGCATGGAACTGTGCAGGGGTCCGAAACATAAGGATTGCTCTGTTGTTAAGGTTCAGTTGACAAGCCGTAATGTCATACAATATGATATGAATGTGACACAAAGTGTGGCTCTAACTAAAGTAAGTACCTATGATCTGTTCTCTGTTCCAAAATAATCTGATGAAAATGTAAACAATGAATGAATGAGTTACTTACTTCCTTCAGTGAATGATTGCGCAAGATTTAATTTGAACAGGATTTGTTTACACTTTCTTCCACTTTTCTTTCACTTTTTTATATTAAAACCACAGAACAGATACATTTTATCTGTTCTGTGATTGAAACGGACATTGATGACAATATCATTGCATGAATCCTAATCGATTAACTTTTAATTTTGTAACTTTTAGGGAAAAATGATAGCCATGACGAATGGGAAGCAATACATAAGGTTTCAAATGAAGAAACCGTGTGAACATCTCTTTCTGAAGCCTTTACTCTACTCCGTTTATAATATTACAAATGATTGTGTAATATCAAAGGTACTACAACTTATCTTTTTGAAAAATTTAAAAATTCTGGAAAAATTTAAGATGATTTTGTATTATGATTTTTATTAAAATGTGGACAAGGCAACGGCTGTGTCCGTGTATTAATGATTTTTATGATTATAATTCTATAGTTAAGTAAATATTACGGCCACAAATTATATTTCAATCAAAATACAACCTAATACTGACATAATTGTAAAAAACGTAAGAAAATTTTTATTTCGCGGGGTGCTCTGACGATGTAAGCAACAATAACACAGCGCGATTCAGAAATACGACCAAAAGGTACAACGCCACCTATCAAAGAGACGTGTAACTTCTGAATTTGAGATGGAATGTCTCGTCCGCGACATTATTCGCACAAACCCCACAGGAGTTCAGTTTAGGGGAAAGAAAATAAATATCATCAAAATAAAATTATATTTGAATCTGTGAAGTGGCTTAGGCTCTACGTAGTTTTACAGTAAATTCTCAGTTATTAATTATTTTAAATTTCAGCGTTAAAGGAAAGAAACTCACTTCCGTGTGGAAGTGAGTTTCTTTTCTTTCCTTTAACATTGCATGAGGAGCCATTCTATGTATATGTGATTAAAATAAAAAGATAAATGGCTAATACTATTGTTAACGTCAGTCACCCCTCTATTGTAAAACAGTAAGATGATATTTATTATTATTATGTTATGTAGGCAATGTTAATTAGCACGTTCAGTCTCAACCGAATAAAAAAATAATAGTATTTCAGGATTTCGAAAATTCAAACCAGCAACTTTAGCTTACCTACTCTTTTTAGATGGCTATATTTTGTAATTATTATTTTTCAGGGTCGGTACCAATTCAGTGCGGATATACAAACACTCACACAATCATTCTTAGGAGGGAGTTTCTTACTGGGAAATTGGACTTTCAAATCCCTCTTCTACGGTGAAGAATGCAATTTTTATTGTGTAGAGATTAAAGTTCATATGTTTTAATGAGGTTAGCAAAATATACAAATAAACAGCGAATCAAATCAAATCATTTATTTTCCAGATCAAAGAATCCATTTTCTTACAAATAAATTACCTACACACACAACTTAAAGCCTAGTGTTAGTACATACATTTGGAAGTTTTTGGTTATAATATTGTCAAAATTATTAATAATACAACACAACATCAATAATCAAATATAAAATAGGTGCGTATAAAATACTTGTATCCTGTGGGGTAATTGCCTAACATAGTATGTATGGCATAGCATGCATATCACAGCATGCATACCATGCGTGGCATATCATGCATAGCAGACCAAGCATAGCATAGCATGCATAGCGTAGCATGTATGGCATAGCATGCATGGCATTAGCATGCATGACTAGTACCTAGCAGTATTTGGATGTTTTCGCAATATCGTAAAGGAAACGATGCATAAACGAATAGTCATAAATAGTATCTTGTTCTTGTCGCTATACCTATCATAATTTCGACATCTTCTATGAATCTTCCATCTTATTTTGTTTACCTATTGTTTTCCAAACATAACATTACATTCCAAAATACACTCGAGAGCAATGAATCCGGGTCACTTAAAGAATGTTAAAAATCTCGGAAACTAAAAATGATAGGTTAATGCAATAAATTGTATTTAATAGACAATGTAATACTCCTTAAATGAAAGTAAAAAAAATATGAGTCACCATACATTTTATTAACACAAAATTACATAAAGAAAAAAACTGCTGATCTCTCCTTAAAACAAAAATAGGAAACATGAAATTTTTTAACTTTATTACGATTTTCTTGAATTTTAATACTTCGTATTGCCTCCTCGTGCTTCCATTACTGCGTTTACGCGGTTTGGCATGCTGTACACCAAGTTCCTTATACGATTTTGGGGAATATTCTCCCATTCCTCTGTGAGAGCAATTTTGAGCTCACGAAGCGTGATTGGGGGAGGGTTTCGTTGTTTTACGCATCTGCCTAGCTCGTCCCAAGCATGCTCGATCGGGTTGATATCCGGGCTGCGCGCTGGCCACTCCATACGAGTAATGTTCATCTCTTGAAGGTAGTCATTCACAATCCTACCTGTATGAGGTCGGGCATTGTCATGCATAAATATAGCATCCTCACCTAAATTGACCATAAATGGACCAACGTGATCATTGAGGATTTCTTCCACATATCTTACGCTAGTTAAAGAGCCGTTTTCTATGATCACCAGCTCTGTGCGACTTTCAGAAGAAATTCCGGCCCACACAAGTACAGACCCACCACCGTAGGCTACTTTTTCTTCGATGCATGCTTGCTTGAATCTTTCCCCTGGTCTTCGATACACTCTGTGTCTTCCATCGTGCTTGTAGAGCATAAATTTTGATTCGTCGGAGAACATAACTTTTGACCAATCTTCAATACTCCAATTTACGTGGCTCTGGGCATATCTTAGTCTTGAAATACGATGCCCACGCTCCAGTTTAGGGCCGTTTGCAGGTCTAAGGGGTTTTAAGTTAGATTCAGCAAGCCGACGTCTTACTGTCCATGCACTTGGGTTACTTCCTCCGAGGCGTCGAAACTGATTTGTGAGTTCAGTTCCTGTGAGAAAGCGATTTCGAAGCATGGTGTTCACCAAGTATCGGTCTTCTCGTGCTGTGGTACACCTGGTTCTGCCCGTTCCTGGTCTGCGTAGGTTAGAACCAGTTTCTTCGTAACGTCGGAGAACTCTTTGTACTGTTGACAGCGACACACCGACAGTCCTGGCTGTATCGCGCTGACTCCGGCCGGTTTCCAGCATTGTAAGTATTCTGGTGCATTCTTCAGGCGTAAGCGACATAATTTCAGCTTGAATAATGAATATAGAGCACTATCAACATGGTTTATGTACCCACATAAATGACAGATTACAAACAAAAGCAAAACCAAATGCTGTAATTTCGTAGTTCCATCTTCGAAAGTGGCCCTTTTTCAAATTTGATTTTTTTATGATATAACTTTACAATAACTAAGAAGTTTTAATAACTTCATTTAAGGAGTATTACATTGTCTATTAAATACAATTTATTTCATTAACCTAGCATTTTTAGTTTCCGAGATTTTTAGGATTCTTCAAGTGACCCGGATTCATTGCTCTCGAGTGTAGAAGAAAATAATATCAATACTCGGCCCCATTATACAAATAATTGGATCATTTAAATGTTATCGTCATTTAATTATTTATTTATGTTCAACATTTAATTTAAACCAATAATTAGGTACATTTTTCCGGTAAATACGAATAATGGTCGCAATTACATTGTGTGTATTGTCTCACGGCTTTTACTAACGTTCATGTCAGAAATAAATAGACTTCCATCATGAACCATTCACATGTTTATTTCATTATTTTTGTACTGACATATTCAACAAAACAATACGTAAGTCTTTTTTAAATTAAATAAATAGTATTTATATATGTTTTTAAATAGTTTAGGGGCGCATAAGAAAAGCCGCAGGTGAAGCGTAAATTTTAAGCAGCAGTGGAAAAATAACAGTGTGATCGTAGAACATACAAGTCGCAAAGGGCTTGCGGTTTTACTATAGTTTGATAATATTATATTTTAGTCCAAAATATAATATTATCAAACTATAGTAAAATTTGATAATATTATGTTTTATTTGAGTCCAAAATATTAAGGGTCCGTGCGCGAAAAAAGCCTCTTTTGTCAATTTCTTGACTAATTGTGAGAAAGCGTGAAATAATTGAAACATTATACCCAAAAAAAATATTCAAAAACCAGTGACCCGCCTGCGTATCGCACAGTTTTTACGATTTGACAAATCATCGAGATTTCTTCTTTATTAAAGGAGATTGCCCACGGCACTATGGACAAATGTACTCAATTTAACATTTTTGTGTCTTCATCAAAATATCATCTTTAAAATACTCGATGACATGTCTAAATATATCCTCAAAAAGTTCAACACCCTTATAGTCAGAAACTTAAAAGTACTAATTATTGTTCAAAATACTATCCCATTATAAATATTAATTAAGTCTTATTTAAAAAATATATTTTTATTTTAGATAGTTGATGCTGTTCAACTTTTTGAGACACGAGACAGTTATAAAGAGCCTGGGCATTCTCCTTTAAGTTTAATCCCTTCCCCCCGACCTCGTTCACGAGTAGACGTGTCGGTTACTTTATTCTCTATTTAATTCAATAATTAAATCAAAATTGTTAAAAATAATCGTCACAAAAAAAATAGGAGTGCATAAACTGTGAGGAGGTGCTCAATACGCGTCCACCTGCGGACTACAATACCGAGTAAGCTACTCCATGCGTCATATTACTGACTCCACCCCTTGCTCTGCAACGTCAGAAACACCTACCACCACCGCATGCGCAGCGCTCATACCTGGACATCGTGCTATCTCCGTCGTCCACAGCCCCCCCCCCCCCCCCCCCCCCCCGCCCACTGCTGGTGTCCTACGACCACAGGACGCAAGTAAGCGCCTCCCATCGATTATTATCTCCTGGTACTCGAAGCGTTATGATGGTGACTTCCGTACTGTTCTAATCGGAAACATTGTAGACGACGACGACCTAGTGACTGTTTTGAACAATAACGACAACAACAACAGCAACAACAACATCAACAACAACAGCAACAACAGCATCTATAAAATCAAAATCAAAAGTCATTTATTCAAATTAGGCTGAGAATCAGCACTTTTTGAACGTCAAAATTACAAAAGACAGTCCCCCAAAAACGCCCGCCCTTCACCACTTCCTAGTGCTATCGCTGGGAAGAAGAAGTGGCGCAACAAACTCCCCAGCAGAAACTATAGTACTACTAGCCGCCCTCATCTAGTTTTAAAATATGATTGACGTGTAAAAGTGTTTGTACAAACCTACTTACAAAATAAAATCATTTATTATTTATCACTATAACAGTTTCCTGCTGTTTTCTGTTTTTCCGAGTGCTAATTTAGTAATTAGCACTCAGAATTATCTCTGCGGGTCACGTACCCTATATACACCTAATTGTGATCACACCTACGCACGAGGAATACGGGCGATATTGTGTCCTGCTTGCAATACTCTTTATTCAGAGGGATACTGGTTTATGAGAACCTGGTACTAAAATGCTGCGCTCGCTTCCTACGTCAAAAACCAACATCAACCAGTCGCGCTCCGAAGCTGACATAAGCAAACTCTGTGAAGATGAGCTAATTGACGCTCTGAGTTCATCATATGTTACGCAAAGAGCTTAACGCTTCAGGTCTTCGAGTACTGAAAAACCAGTCGATAAATTGGATTTTAGAACGGAAGTGAGAGAAATGATGAATCAATTTATAGTATCTCAAAATGCCCGGCTTGAAACCCTTGAATCTCATATAATGGACCTCAAGCTACCTTTCACTAAGATCGAGACATCTAACACCGCTTTAGCTCCTTGAACGGAATATCAGACCAAATGTCTTCCCTGGAAACCAAGATTACAGGTCTTGAAAAAGAGCGCGCAGATATGCGTATTCACTTATCAACCCTTGATGAAAAGATCGACACACTGGAGCGAAACTTAGTTTGAGACATGCGTAGAAATCACAAATGTCCCACTACATCAAACAGAGTCTAAACAAGACCTATACGTGACTGTTTCTGTACTTTCTAATGTCCTCGGCATTGATGTTAAATCAGACAATAGAGACATTTCTAGGTAACGAATTGACAAGCAAAATAATTCCTCCGCACTGCTCGTGGAATTTACTAATACTCTTACCAAAAGCAGGTTTCTAGACTCTGTGAAAAGCTACAACAAGCGAAACCCCAATCAAAAGCTCAACTCAGCCAACCTAGGATTCACAGTAAATTCGGTACCTGTCTATATAGCAGAGCAGTTGACTGCACGGTCTAGAAAATTGTTTTACTTGGCCAGAAACTTTGCTAAAGCGCATAAATACGATTATTGTTGGATTTCAAATGGCCGTATTCTGATGAAAAAGGTTAAAGAATCACCATACATTGTAATTAAGAATGAGGTTCAATTGTAACAGTTATTCAAAGTACCAGAAGTATGACTATTTCCATCACCCTCACTTGCACTAGTTTTTCTTTTTTGTGTTAAACTATTTTGTAGATAGTAAATTTATAATCGGTGTAACCTACCGTTTAAGAATATCTATATTAATTTTGCATGTTAATCTATACATTTATATAAGCAAATATTTTACTTTGCACTGTAGTTCACACATACTAATCAACACACACAACAACACGAACTAATATCCTATCACTCACCACTACCCCCTTTATTCATAAACGTTGCTTAAAGTTAAGCAGTGATTAGCGACTGTTTAACCATACATTTTTGACGTTTAAACGTTACTTAACTTTAGTCATCGTTTATGAATAAACCCCTACATCTCATAATAATTTTATACTAATCACGCCTTACTGCAATCCTTTATACAGCTTTTTTCATCAGATAGCAAAGACCACACAATTCTTAAAACCAAATTACCCTCTTCTACGTTCATTTTCGATTCCACTATCACTGATCACTTCTCAACCCCCCTTTGTTTAAATTTGAAGCCACCCCGTAATTTTTCTAATGCCTCATTCCTAAAAACCGACTTCGTCTCACTCTCGTCTCACTCGATAGGTCTATGCAAAATTTGGATCTCACGCATTATTTTTCCTTAAATGATCCTAACGCTGCTACAGACTGTCTGATCCAAACACTATCGCAGGAGATAAATAATCACTCATCATTGAAGCGTACAGCTAAACGCAAGAGAATCCTAAAACCATGGATTACTCCAGGACTACTGCAATGCATGAGGAACAGAGACATTTTGCACGAAAGATTCAAACAGTCTCTTGATAATGAAGTCCTTAAAGCTGCCTACACAAGATACATGAATTTCTGCAATAAGAAATTTCTGTAGTACGAACTCTTAGAAAAGTTTAAAGACAGTTCGATTCAAATGAAATTGCTAAAGCTGGTCGTAATACAAAGATGTTATGGGATACCGTCAAACGTGTCACATACAGAACTAAAATTACTCACCCTCCCACGGAGTTACTTTCCTTCTCGGAAACCCCTTCTCAATCTCTTAACGATGTTAATTCATTTTTTGTAAATATAGGTAAACATCTTGCTGATTGTATTCAGAATGCACAGGATAGCTGCCCTCCTCACTTCCAGTTCAATACCTCCAATACTTTGAGTTCTTTCGTACTCTTGGAAACAAATCCTGATCAGATAGACTCTATTATTGGATCTTTAAAGGTCAATGCTGCAGTGGGCTTTGATGGCATTTCTACTACCATGATAAAAAGGTACTCTTCAATCCTCCTCCTCTCTCCGTGCTATGCCACATCTTCAACCTATGCCTCGTCTCTGGCAACTTTCCATCTTCTTTCAAAAAGGCCATTATTCATCCCATTTTTAAAGGGGGGATCGCGCCTCTGTTACTAATTATCGCCCCTTGTGATGCTACCTGCCCTATCCAAGATTTTAGAACGACTAATTAATAACAGACTTACCGCATACCTTGAAAGTAATAATTTACTCTCAGCCAACCAATTTGGGTTTAGAAAGAAAAATCTACCTCAGACGCTGCTTTGAAGCTAATAGATGGAATCGTTGATAAACTAAATAAACGCAAACAATGCCTCACAGTGTTCATTGGTCTTGCAAAGGCATTTGATACCGTTCCTCTCCTGCCTTCTATCTAAACTAGAATCTATAGGCGTACGTGGTATGCAACTCCAGCTTTTTGATTCATATGTCTAAGACCGTAGGCAGATAGTCAAGATCAACGGTTGCTATAGTAACGAGCTCCCAATTTCATATGGAGTGCCTCAAGGGAGTGTTTTGGTTTTGGTTTTTCCCTACATTGTTCCTGGTGTTCATAAACGATCTGTGCAACATGCACCTGAACTCTGGTAATATTGTCTCTTTTGCCGACGATACTGCAATTACCTTTTATGACGAATCCTGGACTAAACTGCAAGCAACTGCTCAAACTGGATTTGATTTAATTTATAGATGGCTTACCTCCCACTCACTTACGCTAAACAACAACAAAACTAAACTCATAACGTTCTCTCTAAACTCCACTACGCAACCCCTAACACCCATTACTCTACAAGCTCACACATGCCAATTCGGCATCTTGCAACTGTCCTACAATTTATTCTACTGACACAACTAAATACCTCGGTGTAATCCTAAATAAACACCTTAACTTCAAAGCACATATCACCCACCTTACTGCTCGAGTTCAGAAACTCATATTTCTTTTTAAGACGCTCAGACACATTGCCAATACTTACGTACTACGGACCGTGAATCTCGCTACGTGTTAGTCAGTTGTTTCATACTGTATTAGTAGTTGGGGTGGAGCTGCGAAAACTACACTCAAACCTTTGGAAATGGTAGCGGGATCGTCCGAAAGGGTTACCGCTGCTCTGGAACATAAAGGGCTAAGGAAGGAACACGGGTGGGTTTTAGTCAGTAAGAGTCTGACACTCCTTTCCGCTCCTCCTAGAGCGGGAGGGGTCATTTGATGATTTCCCATCCGCAAAAAAAAAACCTTTGGAAATAGTTGCCACTTTCCGGCCAATGCTCTACCCTACCTTTGATCTATACAAAAACTGCAAAGTACTCACGGTCCGGCAAACATTCATTCTTAACACTGTATTACGACAACACACAAAAACCCCTTTCACACAAACTCAGTCCTCACTCAGGCGAAAGAACGAAATTTGTAGAGTACCCTTCACACGCTTTGCGTTTACTAAACGTTTCTTTTACTACCTCGGGCCATTTTTATATAATAGAATAAACAAAACTATCCCTATACATCAATCTTCTTACGAAAAGTGCAAACAGCAGATAACAGGCTTTTTAACCAGTAAAAACTACGACGACACCGAATATCTGCTTACTTTACATTAAGTTAACACACATACACACACACACACACCACACACCACACCTACATATACACCACTCCACACCACACCTCATCACATAACTTAGTATAGATTTCATATGTTTTTACCAATAACGTCCTAGGCAGTCTCTATTGGATTTTTGTATTCCTTATTTGGGAACCTGGGCTGGCGTACCTTAGTACAGGTTACCATGTAACCTAGCTAGGACGCCAGATTCAATTCTGTTGTAAATATCTTTTGTTTTTTTTTCCCCTAAATTGTATAATTTTTATCTTTATTGAAACAGACTGTATGTACCTCACTTTTTTAAATAAGTAAATTATTATTATTATATGAGTGTACTTAAAGGTGATGGAAGGTGACTTAAAAGCAGCATCAAAATCCATTGTAGTTTAGAAGAACTAAGCGGTCAGACAGGCAAACACGAAAATCGAAATTATTATGTACTGTATTATGAGAACGCCTTTGTCTTAATAATAGCAACAACTTGTTTTCCAGGGGTCGTTTAACTTAACGGTGACTGACGTAGAACTGTGCAGGGGTCCGAAACAAAAGGATTGCTCTGTTGTGAAGGCTCAGATCATAAGCCGTAATGTCATACAATATGATGTGAATGTGACACAAAGTGTTGCTCCAACTAAAGTAACTACCTATGGTCTGTTCCAAAAGCATCTGATGATAATGTAAACAGTGAATGAATGAACGTGTTACTAATTCCATTTTGTGAGTGATTGTGTAAGATTTTAATTTGAACAAGATTTGTTTACAGTTTCGTTAAATACTATTGGAACGGACATTGATAACTAGATCATTGCACGAATCGTTGATTAACTTTTAATTTTGTATCTTTCAGGGCAAAATAGTGGCCTTAACGAATGGGAAGGAGTACCTTAGGTTGCATATGAAGAAACCGTGTGATCATCTCTTTCTGAAGCCTTTATTCTATTCCTTTTTTAATATTACAAAAGATTGTGTAATATTAAAGGTAGGTACTTCAGCTTATTTTTTTGAAAATCGTAAAATTATATGTTTTTCATTTTGACAAGACATCTGTCGTGTCTTAATGAGTTTTATGATTTTAATTCTACAATTTAATAAATGTTTTATCCGCGAATCATAATTATTTAGATGAACATACAATCTGGCGTGTGATTTGCAAAAAAAACGTAAGAAAATTTGAATTTTACCGATGCATGTAACGATACCATAGCGCGATTCAGAAACACGACCTAACGGTACAACGCCATTTATCGACGAGACGTGTAACTTCTGAATTTGACGGGCAGTGTCCTAGGATTTCACATTATATTTGTATCTGTTCAGTAGCTCAGGCTCAACAAACAACAACAAACAACTTTTACAGTAAATATTTATTAGGAAGATATTATTCCGTTATGTATTTTTAATTAGCACGTTCATTCTCAACCGGATAGAAGACAATGGTGTTTTATAGGATTTCGAATATTCAAACCAGCATCTTAGCTTACCGTTTTTAGATGGCTTTATTTTGTAATTATTATTTTTCAGGGTCAGTACCAATACAGTACGGATGTACAAATACTCACGCAATCATTCCTAGGAGGGCGTTTCTTGCTGGGAAATTGGACTTTAAGATCCCTCCTCTACGGTGACGAATGCAATTTTCTTTGTGTTAACCTTAAAGTTCATATGTGTTAATGTGGTTACAATATACAAATAAACAGCGAATCAAATAATTTATTTTCCAGATTCAATTTGTTACAAATAAATTAGCCACATACACAACTTAAATTAAACACTAGTTTGTACAAATATTTGGCAGATTTTGGTTATAATTAATAATATTGTCAAAATCATTATTATTACAATAATCAAATACAATACAACATCAATAATTAAATATAAAATAGGTGCGTATAAAATACTTGTATCCTGCGGGGCAGTTGCGTGACATAGTATGTATGGCATACCAAGCATAGCATAGCATGCATTGCTATCCATGCTAAGCTTAGCATGCATGGCATAGCATGCATGACTAGTAGCAGTATTTGGATGTTTTCGCACTATCATAAAGGAAACGATGCATAAACGAATAGTCATAAATAGTATCTTGTTCTTGTCGCTATACCTATCATAATTTCGGCACATCTATGAATCTTCCATCTTATTTTGTTAACCTATTGTTTTCCAAACATAACAGTACATAAACAGAAGAAAATAATACCAATACTCGGCCCCATTATACAAATAATTGGATCATTTAAATATCATCATCATTTAATTATTTATTCGTGTTCATCGACATTTAATTTAAACCAAAATTAGGTAGGTATATTTTTCCGGTAAATGCGAATAATGGTCGCAATTACACTCTAATTATTGTCTCACGGCTTTTACTTACGTTCATGTCAGAAATAAATGGGCTTCCATCATGAACCATTTACATGTTTATTTCATAATATTTTCGTCTATTTTCGTACTGATATATTCTACAAAAGAATACGTGAGTATTTTTTTAAATTAAATAAATAGTATATTTATAGGTTTTTAACTAGTTTTAAGGGCGCATAAGAACAACCGCAGGCGAAGCGTAGCGCAGCAGTGGAAAAGTAACAGTGTGGTCGTAGAACATGAACGTCGCAAAGGGCTTTACTATAGTTACAATCCGAAGTCCAAAATATTAAGGGTCCGTGCACGGAAAAAGCCTATTTTGCCAATTTCTTATCTAATTGTGAGAAAGCTTGAAATAATTGAAACATTATATAAGTATGTGTGACTATAAAAGTACAGTTTTTCTGGCGCTAAAGCATCGTGTTACTCTAAGTTCATATAATCCTATTGATTGATGTTTCATGAAATAGACACTCAAAAGGATATACAGGGTGGAATTTTGTAATGCCACCTGAAGGGAAAGTACTCTTAATACTGTAGATAGACAATTTTACTTAAAGAAAACATTCCTTTATTTTTTAACAGAAAGAAAACTGCATTCAAATATTTTCTAAAATTCGCTTGCCACAGCCGGGAATCGAACCAACTAAAATCTGTAAAAATGACACCCTGTACAGTTTTTTATAGTTTTCCTATCATTTTATTTATCAAGTTTGTTAGAGAGATTTCATCCTTATAATTGATCCTAACGATCAATGCAATAAAAGTACAGGGTGTAATTTTTATAGATTTTAGTCGGTTCGATTCCCGGGTGTGGCAAGCAAATTTTCGAAAATCTTTGAATGCAGTTTTCTTCCTGTTCAAAAATAAAGGAATGTTTTCTTTGAGTAAAATTTTCTATCTACAGTATTAAGAGTACTTTCCCTTCAGGTGGCATTACAAAATTCCACCCTGTATATAATAAGGATAATTAAAAACATCAATACAACCCTCTAAGGTCATATAACCTTAGAGGGTTGTATTGATGATTTTAATTATTATAATTCTTTAGATACATACTTGTTACGCTTGCGAATCATATTTTGTTCAACATAGGTACATACAAGCTTTCACTGACCTGCAAAAAGCAAAAAAGCGCATCCCCCTTAGTGAAGATAATATTGTATTTTCATAAAATAAAAGGGAATTGAAGATGTTTACATGGCGCCTGGCATACCTACTGTCGCGGCATTTTGTTTTGTTTTTTTTCTAAAATTGCGGCCCTGTATGAAACGGCCCTTTCTATGGAGGATGAGCGAACTTTACAGCCTGTTCCTCATACCTCTATAAGTGTATTACCTATAGGTACAAATCCTTTCAGAATAAAATTCTCTAAATTATGGTAAAAGCAGTATCAAAATCTATTGTAGTTTAAAAGAACCAAGCGGTCACACGTCACACAGGCCAACACGAAAATCGAAATGATTATGTACTGTATTATGAGAACGCCTTTGTCTTAATAATAGCAACAACTTGTTTTCCAGGGGTCGTTTAACTTAACGGTGACTGGCGTGGAACTGTGCAGGGGTCCGAAACAAAAGGATTGCTCTGTTGTGAAGGCTCAGATCACAAGCCGTAATGTCATACAATATGATGTGAATGTGACACAAAGTTTTACTCCAACTAAAGTAACTACCTATGGTCTGTTCCAAAAGCATCTGATGATAATGTAAACAGTGAATGAATGAACGTGTTACTAGTACCCTTTAGTGAGTGAAAGATTTTAATTTGAATAGGATTTGCTTACACTTTCGTTATATACTATTGGAACGGACATTGATGACAAGATCATTGCACGAATCGTTGATTAACTTTTAATTTTGTAACTCTCAGGGCAAAATGATGACCTTAACGAATGGGAAGGAGTACCTAAGGTTTCATATGAAGAAACCGTGTGATCATCTCTTTCTGAAGCCTTTATTCTATTCTATTTTTAATATTACAAAAGATTGTGTAATATTCAAGGTAGGTACTTCAGCTATTTTTTTTTTAAATAGCCCGGAAATCGAAAAATTACAGAAAAACTGGAGGATTTTTTTTTTGTTTGAGGTTTTTCAATTTGACAAGACATCTGTCGTGTCTTTTTTATGATTATAATTATATAATTTAATAATTGTTACATCCGCGAATCATACCTATTTAGATCAACATACAATCTGGCGTGTGATTTGCAAAAAAAACGTAAGAAAATTTGAATTTTACCGAGGCATGTAACGATACCATAGTGCGATTCGGAAATACGACCTAGCGGTACAACACCAACTATCGACGAGACGTGTAACTTCTGAATTTGAGGGGCAGTGTCCCAGGAGTTCACATTATATTTGTCTGTTCAGTGGCTCAGGCTCAACGTTGATTTACAGTAAATATTTATTAAGAAGATATTATTCTGTTATGTTATTTTAATTAACACGTTCATTCTCAACCGGATAGAAGACAATGGTATTTTAGGATTTCGAATATTCAAACCAGCATCTTTAGCTTACTGTTTTTAGATGGCTTTATTTTGTAATTATCATTTTTCAGGGTCGGTACCAATACAGTGCGGATGTGCAAAAACTCACGCAATCATTCCTAGGAGGGAGTTTCTTGCTGGGAAATTGGACTTTGAGATCCATCTTCTACGGTGACGAATGCAATTTTCTTTGTGTTAACGTTAAAGTTCATATGTTTTAATGTGGGTCAAATATACAAATAAACAGCGAATCAAATAATTTATTTTCCAGATTCAATTTGTTACAAATATATTACTACATACACAACTTAAAGTACCTAAACACTAGTTTTAGCACATACATTTGGCAGATTTTTGTTATAATTAATATTATTGTCAAAATCATTAATAATACAATAATCAAATACAATACAACATCTATACTTAAATATAAAATAGGTGCGTATAAAATACTTGTATCCTGGGGGGAAATTGCGTAACATAGCATGCATATCACAGCATGCATGGCACAGCATGCATAGCATGCGTGGCATAGCATGCATAGCATACCAAGCATAGCATAGCATGCATAGCATAGCATGCATAGCATAGCATGCATGGCATAGCATGCATGGAACAGCGTGCATGACTAGTAGCAGTATTTGGAAGTTTTCGCACTATCATAAAGGAAACGATGCATAAACGAATAGTCATAAATAGTATCTTGTTCTTGTCGCTATACCTATCATAATTTCGACATCTTCTATGAATCTTCCATCTTATTTTGTTTACCTATTGTTTTCCAAACATAACATTACATTCCAAAACAGAAGAAAATAATATCAATACTCGGCCCCATTATACAAATAATTGGATCATTTAAATGTCATCATCATTTAATTATTTAATCATGTTCATCGACATTTAATTTAAACCAAAATTAGGCATATTTTTCCGGTAAATACGAATAATAGTCGCAATTACATTCTACTTATTGTCTCACGTCTTTTACTTACGTTCATGACAGAAATAAATAGACTTCCATCATGAACCATTTACAAGTTTTATTTCATAATATTTTCGTCTATTTTCGTACTGATATATTCAACAAAACAGAGTATTTTTTAAATCAAATAAATAGTATTTTTATAGGTTTTTAAATAGTTTTAGGGGCGCATAAGAACAACCGCAGGCGAAGCGTAAATTTTAAGCAGCAGTGGAAAAGTAACAGTGTGATCGTAGAACATGAACGTCGCAAAGGGCTTTATTTACTATAGTCACAATCCGAAGTCCAAAATATTAAGGGTCCGTGCACGGAAAAAAGCCTCGTTTGTCAATTTCTTACCTAATTGTGAGAAAGCTTGAAATAATTGAAACATTATATAAGTATGTGTGACTATAAAAGTACAGTTTTTCTGGCGCTAAAGCATCGTGTTACTCTGAGTTCATATAATCCTATTGATTGATATTTTATTAGATAGACACTCAAAAGGATTATATGACCTTAGAGGGTTATATTGATGTTTTTAATTATTATAATTCTGTAAATACATACTTGTTACGCTTGCGAATCGTATTTTGTTCCACATACAAGCTGGCACCTGACGGCTTGTGATCTGAGCCTTAATTTTGTGCAAAAATATTATAGTCCCTCCTCTCACTTACCTCTTTGAACTTTGCTATGCTCAAGGTATCTTCCCGGACGTGTTTAAGAGAGCTCTTATTACTCCTGTGCACAAGGGTGGGAATAGAGACGATGTGTCGAATTATAGGCCTATCTCTGTATTGTCTGCGCTTTCAAAACTATTAGAAAAAACACTTAATAGCAGACTCATTCAATTGCTTGAGAGTAAACTTGTTTTGGCTAACACTCAATTTGGCTTCCGGGCGTCTAAAAGCACCAATGATGCAGTTAGTCAGCTTACTGATTTTGTATCATCTAAAGTTGACGAAAATCAAAAGTGTATAGGAGTTTTCCTTGATTTAGCCAAAGCATTCGACACAGTCTCGATTTCAGCCCTTGTGAACAAGCTAGATGTCATTGGCGTAAGAGGAACGGCCCTAAAAATGTTTGAGGACTTTTTGTGTAACCGTAGACAGCAGGTAAAGATTGGAAACTATCTTAGCTCTGATGCAAATGTTGTCTATGGCGTTCCACAGGGCAGTATACTCGGCCCAAGTCTCTTCCTGGTGTACATCAATGACCTGTGTCTTCAACCACTCTGCAACGGTAAAATATTTGCGTATGCTGACGACACGGCCGTAATATTCCACGGAGAGACTTGGGATGAGGTACGTCGCAATACCGAGAACGGCCTCCATAGACTTGGCCAATGGCTCGGAGTCAATCTCCTCACTCTCAATATATCCAAAACTTCATTCATACAATTTTCATTTTCCAAAATTAACATTAAAAACGTTAATATTAAAGTTCATTCTTGTAATTATCCTAATAGTAATAGCTGTTCTTGTCTCCCTATTAATAAAGTTACACAGGTTAAATACTTAGGTGTTATCTTAGATGAGAGGCTAAGTTGGGAACCCCATATAATATAATCTTGTTACGGGTCGCACTAGGAAGCTAATCTGGGTTTTCAAAAAACTTAGGCACGCCGCGGAATTTCCTCTGCTTCGTAATATATATTATGCTTTAGCTGAATCCATACTTGGTTACTGTGTAGGGGTCTGGGGTGGTGCCTGTAAAACCCACATGATGCAATTAGAAAGGGCTCAATGGTCATTACTGAAAGTAATGACTTTTAAACCCTTCAGATATCCGACTAAACAATTGTATGATAATTGCGAATTGTTAACAATTAGACAATTATATATATCCCAAATTATTTTAAAAAAACACAAGCAAACTCCCTGTGATGTAAATGTGTATAAGAGAAAACGTGTTACTACTAACGTATGCGCACCTGTCAGATGTCGGACAGCTACGGCTAGACGACAGCAATCTTATAGGTCATCCTACTTATACAATAAAATAAATAAAATAATAAATATTCATCCACTTACTGTTCGAGAAACAAAAATGAAACTTAAGAACTGGCTACTTACATTAAACTACGACCAAACAGAAATGTTATTGCTCACAGATTAATATTCCCTACTACCACATACCTCACCTACATCTAACATCCATCACATCCATCACACACACACACACCCACACACACGCACACACACCCTCATACACGTACACAAACACGTTATCTACATGCATAAACACAACATGAGTAAACCTAACCCATCACTTATTTGATTTATTTCATCTTATTATTATGACTAATTTTTTAATATTTTTATTCCCAATTTGTATCAAGCAGAAAGTGGGAGAGGGCACTGACTTCTGTAACACAGGTTTTTACCTAGCTCAGAAGTCAGGGTTTTCATAGGATTCTTGTAAAAGTTTGTGAATAAATTTATTATTATTATTATAATTGTTATTAAGGCTCAGATCACAAGCCGTAATGTCAACCAATATGATGTGAATGTGACACAAAGTGTTGCTCTAACTAAAGTGACCGACTAACTTAAAACTACTAACTTGAAATGTGTAGGGGTACACATTTCCACGTCGGTCACAGTTAAGTTAAACGACCCCTGGAAAACAAGTGGTTGCTATTATCAAAACGAAGCCGTCCTCATAATATAGTATAGAATAAAGTCGGTTTTCGTCTCTGCCTGTGTGATCACTTGGTTCTTCAGAAATTAAAACGTAATAACAACCAGCAGGGGATCAGATCAGGGGGTCCGACCGGAATAACTGAATGAATTTTGATGCGATTTTTACCATGTAGAATTTTATTCTTATTTTACTATAGACAATATGTACATTTATATTAAACTTTAACATAATAAAGAAGAAATCTCATGTTTTGTCAAATCGTAAAATCTGTGCGATGAAAGAGCTGGTCGCTGGTTTTGAAAAAGAGTGCGACAAACAATTTTCATGTAGGTATTTTGGGAATGGGTACCAGGTATCATACCTAGTTTACGACCAAACCAGACAACAATATGGTCTCTAAAATTACAGGCCGTCAACCGTGAGGATTTTTCAACTTAAATTTCAAATATAAATATTTAAAACTATTGGTAACCCACCAATCTGCACTGGACCGCGAGGTAGATTATAGCCTACTCCTAGAAAAAAGGCGTGTGTCCCAGCAAAAGGAACATTATAGGCTGATTATATGTATAGTTATTAATATGCTGTTCGTAAATGCAGTCTTCGACTTATGTTTATTGCTATGCCCTGTCCAATAGGTTAACCGTTTTTTGACAGCTGTCTTAGAACGTACATATTCCAGATTACGTAAAACATAACTTTTAAATGCGTCATAAAATAAATATATAAACTGCCTTACCTATAGGAACTGCCTACAATTCCATCTGTCACGTGTCAAATACGGTTTACCGAACAGACAAGGTATAATACAGCTATTATAACATAACTGATGCAGAGCGACCAGTTTATAACATCGTGCCTGTAACCCGGAAGGGTTAGGCGGTGTAGGTACCCATATTGCACCAGTCATGTTTAACACGTTCCCAGTCCCAGTACAAAGTTATAAAATGTATTCGTACGTGCACGGCGGTTTTTTTTAATTTTCGGTAGCCTTGTTATCTAACCATACGTCCATGAGAATCTTTTTCCTCTTATTCATACGTCCAGTCAAATAAAAAACATCAAATTTACTTTTGGATTATGACTCCAACTAGAGTCATGGACATATGAGTTTGGTACAAATGTGACTCTTAGGGAGTCATTGGACAGTGTATGTGTTAAGTCCCATGTTATAGGGGGCGACCCTATTGTCATTCACCCGGCTGCAAATCCAGATTCTGGGCTGCTACTGAGAAATTCCTGATAGAAATACTCAATTACACTTTACTCAGCTTGGGAATCGTACCCGGGATCTCATGCTCAGTAGCGCTTGCGACTACTAAACGAGGCAGTCGGTACTTAAATTAATGGACTATGATATCCAAAATTGTACTCCAGAATAACACCTTTATCTTATTAAAATGTAATTTTACTCACATAATTTTTATAAAACCATAATAATATTTAGAGCCGGCAGAATGAGATATCGTAACATTTTGGAATTCGGATCGTAACTAGGTATAGTAAAACCGCAAACTCTTTGCGGCGTTTATGTTCTACGATCACGTTGTTACTTTTCCACTACTGCTCAAAATTCACGCTTCGCTTGCGGTTTTTCTTATGCGCCGCTAAAACCATATAAAGATATACTAGTACAAATACTACTAGTAGTTACTATTAAAAATACTACTACTAGTAGTTACTATTAAAAATACTACTAGTAGTAATAACTTTTCCATGGTCAGAAATGCAGTCGTTACCGGCAGTCAGAAGTCAGTCAGAACTAGTCTTACGAAGGGGAATCGTGTTACCCACGTATCGTGTACGTGTATCTGGGGTATGGAGGTCAGATAGGCAGTCGCTTCATGTACCTAAAATAATGGTATTGAGCTGCATCTGGTTAGACAGGAAGCTGACCCTAACATAGTTGGGAAAAGGCTTGGTAGATAGATTTGTTTCTTCAATGGTCAAATAGCTTTTATCTAAAGATTAAATATGGCTGTTTGACATATGTATTTTCTGCACAAAAGCTGAACGTTCGTGTCAACATGCGATCACTATTTCTCAATTGAAATTTATTAGCAGCGTAATTGCATAACACATTAGCAATTGCAATGCCGTCCATTTGGACAATTCGACAACATTCATTGAGTTGTTTACACTGTCGATCAGAACACTTTTAGAAGATATGAAGCAAGGGATTAGGAATTTTCTTGAAAATCCTTCGTATTGCGAAAGAAAACGCAACTAGGATGCTGAATATTGAAAAATTTGCCCAAAACCAAGTGAGGTGTCGCTGTGACTAATCGCAATTAGTTGTAGAATTATAAGAAATGAACTCACCACTAAGTTTCGCGTGCGCGTTTGTGCGCGCCGCGATGAGATTAGTGGCTAAAACTTACATTAATTATATAAAAGCCGATTAATTATTAAATAGTAGCAATTTTTGACTCATTCATATTATACTAAGTACTCTATGTGCGATGTTATGCTTCGATGAGCGTGAAAATATTGTGGAATAATGTGAATACTTGGGTATTCATTTTTATAATAAGTTTAAATTACAATAACATTATGTCTATACAATAGTAGTAATAGCGAAATAGGTCGTTTACACTTTCTGAAATGTCAGTAGGTACTTACATATATAGTTTCGATGGGGAAAACTTCATAAGCTGAAAACATTATATAATATTGTATGTGTATGACAGTAAAAAATCAAGGGTAAAAGATAACAACTAGGCGTGATGTTGTCACGCCTTGTTTCCCCGAAGAGATGGGCAGAGGTGTACGTTGTCGAGACCTAACAAGTTACAACCGGACAAAGTTACAACCTAGTTTAAGTTATGTCGGTGTATAAATTCATACATTTATGTGTTGTTTGTTATTCCAGCGTACGGCACTCGTGGGTTGCAGCTGAAAATCACCATCAGGTCACCTTGTGTTGTCATCTGACATTATGCTGAGCAGAGGCCATTATGCCATTATGATCTTTGTTTTCTGTTTTTATAGTTTCAAGGTGTATTTTGCTGTAATGCCAATAAACGCATTTTTCTTTTTTCTTTAAATAAATTAGTAACAAATTGGATTTTATGATCTGGAAAATAAAATAATGATTTGATTTGATTGACAATTTATTTGTATAATTTGGTAAGAACATTAAAATAAATGAACTTTCATGTTAACACAATAAAAATTGCATTCTTCACTGTAGAAGAGGGATTTGAAAGTATAATTTCCCAGTAAGAAGCTCCCTCCATAGTAAGTTTGCGCGAGTTTTTGCATATCCATGCTGTATTGGTACCGACCCTGAAAAATAGTAGGATAATCTATGTAGAGTCTAGACAAAATCAAGCTGGTGACCTAATTTTATTTTATTTTTTTGGCATTCATTTACATTACTTTAACTCACACACTGACCTATTACTTGTAATTTTTCTTTATGAAAATCGCCCACTTTTACAATGTTTGTAAATATGTGACCACCATGTATCTATCACATAATTAATTTATTGGTCATGGCTTCATTTTTAATTATTTTACCTATTATGGTATGTACATATAGTAATTTTATTCAAGGTGCATAGTCTTCACATAATTATGATTATACATTTAATGAATACATATGTCGCAGCCAACTGGTTAAATTAGCCGTTTAGTCTAATCGGCGCCAATGTGTTGTATATGTATTGGCGCCGATTGCCTTGTTCACAAACTAAACTAAATTTAAGTTCCATGGATGTTTTTCTTTCTATTTCATGTCCAATTAAGATACCTACTCCATAAACAGTTTAGACATGATTCAAAACATGGCGACTAAAAATACGTCAGGCTCTAACTAAATTGACAGGACTAAACTAATATTTATCTTCTGTCCTTTTCTTAATGAAATAGAAAGAAAAAGATGCACTAAACTTAAATTTAGTTTAGTTTGTGAACAAGGGAATCGGCGCCATTGCAAACCTTTCAGAGGGGGCGACTAGAATCAATTCTATTTTATTGTAAATTTTGATGTTCAAAAGTGCCTTTTACGTGCCTACTTGAAATAAATGGTTTGACTTTGTGTTTATGCGAATAAAAACGGATAATTCGGAAGTTAGTCGTCTCTTCGATAGATGGCGTTGTACCGTTTTGTCTGTATTTCTGAATCGGGCTATGATATCGCTACATGAATTCAGTTAATTCTTCTCCATTGAAAAAATCTGTCGATACAAACACCGAATCAAGTAGGTACCATTGCACATTTTCTGAGACTTGAAACAAAGTTTATCTTGCTAATTGGTGCTATTGGTTCTACATCTTGAAACACTGCAGTTCTAAACACTCTGAACTTGTTTTCTACCGAAATTACCGATATAATAATATAAATTTATACCAAACTAGCTTCTGCCCGCGGCTTCGCCCGCGTGGATGTCGGAAATTATCCCACGGGAACGTGCTACCAGGATAAAAAGTATGTGCTTCCCCAGGATGCCATCTATCTTTTTGCCAAATCAGAAGTTCAGTGGTTTAGGCGTGAAAATGTTACATACAGTTTCAAGTACAAATCCGCCCTAAAAACCGAATTACCCCTTTTTGCCCCGTCAGGGGTCAATTTTCGACAACTTTACATAGGTACTTATTATTAATTATTTTCTGTCAAAAGTATCAATACTGAGTTTCAAGTTAATCGGACCGCGCATTCAATTTCTTCCACTCAAACTTCAACACCCCTATATCCCCCTTTGAGGGGTAGTTTTGAAAAACTTATAATGATTAACTTTATAACTTACTTAGGCAAGTATTCCTGCCAAGTTTCAAGTTTATTAACTAAATGAATGAGATTTTTCATATAAACTGTATCCCCGCTTTTCACCCCCACAGGGGTGGAATTTAAAAAAAATCGTTTGGGATGTATTCATAACTTGACTCAAAGATTATTTATACTAATTTTCGAATTCATCAAGCCAAGCATTGTCATCCTCCCGTGTAAAATTAACTTCCCCTTTATAACCCGTTAGGGAAAGATTTTCGAATAATCCTGATACATTTATTCTTTATTTTTGATCTTAAGTATAAACACTGAGTTTCGAGTTAATCGGACCGCGCGTTCAAATTCTTCCACACAAACTTTAGCACCCCTATATCCCATTTGAGGGGTAGTTTTGAAAAACTAATAATGATAAACTTGATTGCTTACTTAGGCGAGTATTCATGCCAATTTTCAAGATTATTAACCTAACGAATAAGATTTTTCATATAAACTTTATCCCCGCTTTTCACCCCCACAGGGGTGGAATTTTGAAAAATCATTTAAGATGTGTTCATAACTTGACTCAAAGATTATTTATACCAATTTTCGAGTTAATCAAGCCACGCTGTAAAATCCTCCCCTGTAAAATTGATTACCCCTTTTCAAGCCGTCAGGGGTAGATTTTCGAAAAACTCTGATACACATTATTTTTTCCTTTCAATTTTAGGTATAAATACTGAGTTTCCATTAAATCGGACCGCGCGCTAAAATTCTTCCATACAAACTTTGAAACCCCCCAATCCCTTTTTAGGGGGTAGTTTATAAAAACAAAAAATGCCCAACTTCATAATTTACTTAGATAAGTATTCGTGCCAAGTTTCAAGTTTATTAACTCAAGGAATAAGATTTTTCATACAAACGAAATCCCCCCATTTCACCCTCTTAGGGGTGGAATTTCGAAAAACCCCTTCTTAGTGGATACCTACTCTTTACGAAGAATACACCCTCCAAATTTCATGTCTCTAGGACCAGCGGTTTAGGCTGTGCGTTGATGTCTCAGTCAGTCAGTCAGTCAGTCAGTCAGGACTTTGAATTTTATATATATAGATAGCTATGTTTTGGTAATTAAATTAAAGTTAAGACTATTTTAAATATCTTAGTAATAAACATAGTAAAACTGATTGAGTAGGTAAGCCACATCAATCATCGGTACTATTTTAATTATTGTGATGTTATATATGTATGACTATGTGAGTTTTGACATATAAAACTGTTGTTTTGAACCCATTTACGGAAATAAATGTCATATCATCACAAATTGATTATCATGAGTAGATAGGTACATATAGTAAAAAGATAAGCTGAAGTACCTTTAATATTACACAATCTTTTGTAATATTATACACGGACTGGAGTAAAGGCTTCAGAAAGAGATGTTCACACGGTTTTTTCATTTGAAACCTTAGGTACTCCTTCCCATTTGATAACGCTATCATTTTGCCCTGAAAGTTACAAAGTTAATCAATTAGAATGCATGCAATGGTCTTATTATTATTGATAGATTTATAGTCCGTTCCAACAGTATCTAATGGAAGTGTTAACAACTCGTGTTCAATGTTAATATTCAACAACAAAAGCACACAAAACCACACTAAAAGGAATTAGTAACACATTCATTCATTGTTTACATTTCATCGAATACTTTTGGAAAAGACCATAGGTACTTACTCTACTTGGAACAAAACTTTGTGTCACATTCACATCATATTGCATGATGCTACCGCTTGTGATCTGAGCCTTCACAACAGAACAATCCTTATGTTTCGGACCCCTGCACAGTTCCACGTCAGTCACCGTTAAGTTAAACGACCCCTGGAAAACAAGTGGTTGCTATTATTAAGACGAAGGCGTCCTCATAATACAGTACAGAATGAAGTAAATTTTCGTGTCTGCCTGTGCTTAGGTCTTCTAAACTACACAATCAAAATCAAAATTTATTTGTTCAAATTAGCCTGAGAATCAGCACTTTTCGAACATCACTATATATAACATAAGCCAGCTATATATAAATAACATAA
The DNA here is from genome assembly GCA_949629185.1 of Apamea crenata. Classification (NCBI taxonomy): domain Eukaryota; kingdom Metazoa; phylum Arthropoda; class Insecta; order Lepidoptera; family Noctuidae; genus Apamea; species Apamea crenata. The sequence continues at coordinate 7,755,710 of OX451360.1, read as the reverse complement.
AACGGTCCCCCAAAACGCCCGCCCATCACCAGTTCCCAGTGTTGCGCTGGGAAGAAGAAGTAACCCAACAAACTCTCTAGCAACACAGCTGTCTGTTCCGTTAGAAAAAAAAAATTAAAGTCTCGTTCATCCGTTCGGGAACTACGATGCCACAGACAAACACACACACACAGACAGATATGTCAAACTTATAACACCCCGTCGTTTTTTCGTCGGGGGTTAAAAACACTTCTTTCTATACAATAGCAGGTATGCAGAGTAATTAACACGAGACACAGAACATTAAATTAAATTGTAATTATAATTAGCCATATGTCATAAGTCACAAATGATAAACTAGGACCATGGAAGTAAAATAAACAATTAGATTCTAATAACAATAACAAAACCATGGTCAGCAAGACGATTAGTCACCACAAGCAGCACACGTTCACGAGCTAAAATCAGTCATTACCGCCCTCGCCATATTTGAGGGCAGGAGGCAACCCGACCCCCGATGCTACCGCAAGCAGCGATATCTAAGGGAGCATGACGAACTTGCTGCCGGTTGCTCAAGCAAGAGTAATTTATGATCAACTGTCAAGGTCGCTAGCTAACCACATAAATTGCAATACAACTCAAAAAACATTGAATCATCAATAATAAATTAAAATTAAATTAAACTAAATTGACTTTAAATACAGTCAATGGATTTTGATGCAGTTTTCACCATAATTTAGAGAATTTTATTTCGAAAGGTTTTTAATGTAATACGTATAGGTAAAACATTCATATTAATCTTAAGAGCGTTTACAACGTACGGCATTTCATACAAAATTTCAAGTCCTTGATTTTCGAAATGCATGAACCGATTTTAATGAAACTTCGTACACATAAGCAGGACACATAAGTCTAAAAAGTTAGTAAAGAACATTTTCGAAATGTCTTATTAAAAAAAAAGATAATTGGAAATTTCTGTTTCTATGGAAAATTTAAAATCGGTCGAATTTAGCTGTAACACTATTTTTCGAAAATGTTCTCGATTAACTTTTTAGACCTATATATCCTGCTTTTACGTAGGAAGTTTCATTAAAATCGGTTCATGCATTTCGAAAAACAAGGACTTGAAAGTTTGTATGAAATGCCGTACTTACGTTGTAAACGCTCTTAAATATAATAAAGAAAAAATCTCGATGCTTTGTAAAATCGTTAAAACTGTGCGTTGTAGGGGTTGGTCACTGGGTTTGAAAAACAGTGCGACAAACAATTTTCATGTATTATGGGAATGGGTACTAGGTATTATACCTTTTTTTTTTTTTTTTTGAGGATGGGAAATCATCAAAATGACCCCTCCCGCTCTGGGTGGAGCGGAAGGGAGTGTCAGACGCTTCTAGGTATTATACCTAAACTAGTAAACTAAACAACAATGGCTGGTCTCTAAAATTACAGGCTGTCAACCGTGAGGATTTTTCATATTCAACAACCTGCAGCACCGCGAGTTGGAAGGTCTATGTCCTAGCAGTGGTGGGTGATTATCAGCTCATTATGCTCATACTTAATAAGCCGTTGGTAAAGGGTGTCTTCGATTTTAATGTTGTTTATTAATGGAGCTATTATTATTGATGCAGTGCAAAAAATATTCTTAAAAGGATGGACTAATCAAGAATAACACCTTTATCTTATTAAAATGTCACTGTACTCACATAATGTTTGTCCGATAAAACCATTATAATATTTAGAGCGAGCAGAATGAGATGTCGCTTTAACATTTTGGTCTTCGGAGTGTAATTACATATAGGTAGTAAAACCGCAAGCCCACTGCGGCGTTTATGTTCTACGATCACGCTGTTACTTTTCCACTGCTGCTCAAAATTCGCTTCGCCTGCTGCAGTTCTTCTTATGCACCCCTAAAACTATAAAAAAACTATATTACTATTAATAATAACTACGGCAACAGCAGTGTATTAAGGGACGACTTTTAATGGTCAGATACGTAGTCGTAACGGGTAGTCAGAAGCCCAAATGTTTGACTAGCAATCTATATCAATAGACTAATAAAAAGAGATAAAATGGTAATAGAATTGGAGTAACTGCTGGCTAGCTGTAACCTTAAATTAATCATTAATGAACCCACACGATTGGGTAGTAAAAGATGACGTATTGACTACTTTATTTGTAATAAAAGGGGCTCCAGGTATGCTATACTAGAACTAGCGCTATAAACCAATATAAGATTGGTATGAGAAATATTTTATAAATTAAAAAGTCATCTGTAACATAAATTGTTATAGATGACTTTTTCAAAAACTTTTTCAAAAAAATAAGGGAAAAAAATAATATCCTTGCGAAAGAACGAATGGGTTTCAGGAAAAATAAATCAATTAACAACGCATTTTATACTTTCCTCAAAACGGTACTAAAAGGCATGGATAGTAAAAAACATGTCTCAGCACTTTATATAGATAATATGTCGAAGCGAAGGCCTTCGATTGCGTCAATCATGAAATATTATTAAATAAATTTAGAAGCGTACCTACGGAATGCGGGGATACGGAAAACGCTAGAGATCTCATCAAATCATATTTAAGTAACAGAGATTTTTTTTTGATCAATAAAGCATATTATAAAATTAATGATTATTTAAATGATAAATGTAATTAAATTTTTAAATTAAACAATGATGATAAAATTATATAATTAATAAATGACAATAATAATATATGTTATAGATAATGTTTCATGTGATGTAGGTATGTATTGAAATCATGGATTAATCTAATAAATATTTCTCGCAACCGTGTGTGCAGTACCAGAAGGCCAATTCTCGTAACTTAAAACGTTCAAAATCTAGTCGCAGTATCATCTCGGCGACAAACAAATGTCAAAACATTTATCAAATTGTAGGGAAATTAGATGTATTTTTGACAGATTGAGACTGCGATCAGACTGTGAACGTTCTTAAAATTACGAGAATAAAATTGCCCCTCAGATGTGTGAACGTAAACAAGGGCAAAGTAGTGTGTAAGAATTGTAGCAGGCGGCGTTCTGTAATTTTCTGCCTAACCCCATGGGAAGGGGGCCTGAGTTTATGCATGTGTATATTTTATTTTATTACATATTTGGACACCTATTAATGTAAGATATGGTGTAAAGAACTGTTGTATCACCTCATGTAACTACCCATATTCAAGCAAATAAATGATTTGATTTTAATCTTACCAAAGGTTGTTACCCAGTAACTGGGTTGTAAAGGTCAGATGGGCAGTCACTTCATGTTAAATACTGGTATTCAGCTGAATCCAGTTAGACTGGAACCCGACCCAAACATACGTGGGAAAAGGCTTGGCAAATAGTTTTTTTTTTCAATGGTCAGATAATTTTGATCTAAAGAGTAAATATGGCGGATTGATATAAAATTTTCTATAATCAGCGGCATAATTGTGGAACACATTAACAACTACAAAGCCTTTCATTTTGACAATTCGACATATTTCATTGCCCTATTTACGTTGTCGAGCAAACGACTGTTTCAAACATATGAAGCAATGGATTAGGAATTTCCTTAAAAATCCTTCGTACTGTGGAAGTAAGTGTGTTACGAAACTTTGAAAAATAGCCAAAAACCAAGTAAGTAGTGTATGTGGCTAATCGTATTTATTTGTAGAATTATGAGAAATAAACTCACCACTAAGTTTCGAGTGGTTGGCGCGCGTTTGTGCGTGCCGCGAAGGGACAGTGGTTTAATCGCATATCTAGGAGCTGATTACTTATCAAATAGTAGCAATTTTGGACTCATTTATAATTACAACGAGTAACTGCGTGTAATGCTATGGTTCGGTGAGCGTGAAAATATTGAGGAAGAATGTGAATACTAATATTCATAATTATTTTCACGCATGTATTTTCTCGATATAAGTACCTAGCATGGATGAAGTAAGAAAGGCAGTTCAATGTATGAAAAATGAGAAAGCTATGAGCCCAGATGATATACCAGTAGTAGTAGTAGTATGGAAGTGTTTAAAAGAAGATGAATGTATGTGGCTGACTTTATTCTTCAATAAGTTGTTGCATGAAGGAGGGAGGGATCCCACAAGAATGGTGCAATAGTTCGCTAGTGCCCATCTTCTAGAATAAGGTGATGTACAGGACTGCAACAACTATCGAGGGGTAAAGCTCATGTCACATAGTATGAAGGTATGGGTGAAAGTAATAGAGAAACGACTGCGAGAGGAGAGTGAGATTAACCACATTGTTCTTGTCGGTGAAGATGGATCTGAGATCCAGAGCATATTTTAGAAATAGCAACAGAAGCTAGAGGATATTGGGTTGAAAATCAGCAGAACCAAAACTGAACTCAAACCATTTATTTCAACTAAACCACGAACGAACTTAGCCATCCTGCTAGAGATGTTAAGTGAGGACGACTTGAGTCGCCCCCCCGGTGGGTTCCCGCATTGTCGAGGCGGGGGGGCTCAGTAGCCGTGGCTTGGAGAGCCACGGTGAAGCTAAGAGGAACCCGAGGAGCGGCCGCTCGTCAGGACTTTGCGGCTAAGCCGACGACGTAGCGGCCGGCGGGTGGGTTGCGGTGCCGCTTGGGCGACATCGCAGCCCACCCGAGGCGGGCCGCGATGTCCCCCGTGTCGGAGACATTGCGGCTGAGGATTGGAGGCCGCGGCGAGAGAGGAGTGTCGGTGTTACGTTGCCGCTCTCCCTACCTTCCGCGGCCTTGACGGGGCCGCCACCGTTCGATGGCGGACGCGGTGGGGCCGCAGGGGAAGAGGAGTGTCGGTGTGACGTTGCCGCTCTCCCTATCCTCTGCGGCCGTAGCCCCGTAAAAAAGGACGACTTGAGTCGAGGAAAACAGTTTTATCGACGAATTCTAATTTCCAAGTAGAAACTAGAATAAGTAGAGACATAGTATTGAACGAGCGTTCAATACTATGTCTGAATCACTACTTTTAACATTCGGTAAAGCAAATCTTATGCATTAAGTTTTTTTTCCCATTTAGTACAAAATTATTAGCAGTGAACTAATTTTGTACCTGCATTAGGGCGTTATTTACGAATTACTGAACATATGTTCTGCGATGACGGCGGTTTCTCCAGTTCTAAAGCCATAGCGCTTGATAACGCGCTTCTCCCAGTCTGCTCCGACTTTCGGTATCTCGGTTCACTCGTGCAAAGCGATGTCGAAGTAGATCGGACAGTTAAGCACAGAATTAACACTGACCAATATACCAATTCCCGTCATTTTAAGAACGTTAAAACAGTCTGATCTCAGTGTCTCTGTCATCATCATCTGTCAAAAATACCTCTAATTTCCCCACATTTTTGTCATGTTTTTGACATTGATTGTCGCTGAGATGAGATTGCAACTAGATTTTGAACGTTTTTAATTACGGGAATTGGCCTTCAGGTAACATCATTGAAGACGTTAGGCTTTTCATATCATGCCCAATTGTATAAAAACTAGCTTTTGTCCGCGGCTTCGCCCGGGTGCGGGTGGAGCCGCGAGTGGAGATTTTTCCACAGCTGACGTTCTGCCGGCATAAAAAGTGTCCTATTTCCTAACCCATATCATGGTCTATCCGCGTGCCATTTCATCCGAATCCGTTCAGCCGCTTAGGCGTGAAAAGGTAACACAAGGTAACACCATGCACCATCATCGCAGTCAGCACTACTTCTATTTACACAAATGTAGCAGTATTTGGAAGTTTTTGTACTAATATACAAGGCAGTGCCGCGCGTGTTAAATCGACTTGACACCTCATAAATATGTAGGTACGTAAAAAAATATAAGGAAAACGATGCAGAACCGAATAGTTATTCAGTAGCTATTTTCGCTATGAGCATAATTTCGAGTAATTTCGACCATTTCGATGAATGCTTGCAATGCATCGTAGTTTGTTCACCTTTTGTTATATACCTATACCTTACCCCTCCCCCCCTCCTATACCTTTTGTTGGTTATGATTTAATTTTTACAATTTACATTGGTTACATTCCAAAACAGCAGAAGATATTACTACTTACGTTTAAAGTATCCCCGCAATTGAGGATTATTATTTTAACTTTTTTGGATCGTTATTGATTTTTTTAAATTAGTTTCACTATTTTAATAAAGAAGTTTCATTAAATTTTGATTAAATATAGAAAATCAACTGTCAATCAGGATTCCTATAAAACTGTGTAATAGCCTATATACAGTGTTTAATCTATGGTAATAGCGTTTTTACCAAACGATTACAATTTCCGCATCGGAACTGAAAAAAATTGCATCGATATGGAGGGACGACATTATTTGACACGAGGAGAGAGCTGTCGGAATGTTGCAAGCGGGTTCCAGGCAATGTACTGTGGCGGTCGTTCTTGGCAGTACACAGAGCGTCATAAGCCCCCTCTGAACACGCTATCGTATCACGGGCAGCGTGGCCGAGTGACATGAAGGACGACCTCGCATCACCACTCGCAGACAGGACCGGTACATCCAATACTGCTAGACGGAATCGTACCATGACCGCTCTGATGTTGGCTACGAGGCCTCACAGCTCTTCAGGCTTGATGATAAGCGACCAAACCATCCAAAATCATTTACGTGAAGTGGGTCTGCGTTCCCGAAGGCCGCTGAGAGTTCCACCTATAGCACCCCGCAATCGTAAGGCCCGTTTACAATGGGCTCACGAACACAGAAATTGGGAGGAAGAAGATTGGCGTTGTGTTTGCTTTTCCGATGAATCTCGTTTTGGAATGAGGCCGAATACAAGACGTACTCGAGTTTGGAGGACCTGGACGTCAAGAACGTTTGAAATTTTGTCAGGAAGTTCATTCATATGGAGGGGGAACAATAATGGTTTGGGCCGGTATTTGGATCCGTGGAAGAACCAATCTCATTTGGATCAGGGGCAACCTCAATGCTCAGATTTATGCGGAAAAGATTGTTTGGTGATTCATTTCGACTAATGCACGTCCACACACGGTTAGAGTCGTAACACGCACTCTTGCCGATGCTCGCATCAACGTTCTGCCGTGGCTTGCTCAGTCACTAGACCTCAACCCAATTGAGCACGCATGGATATGCTCCAAAGAAGAGCTCTGCCAAGCATGGATGCCGTGTATACGGTATACCCCACAACTTTTTAACTTGTTAGACAGAACGTGGGCGGCCACCCCTTAAAGTAATTTTGATAAACTGACTTTAAGCATGCCAAATTGCTGTGATGTGTGATTCGTGTCAGTGGAAACACAGATTATTATTATTTTTTTATCTGTAAAGATACTGAAAAGTACAAAAAAAATTAAAATCCTCATTTGGCCTTTTTTGCCATTTAATTGACGACATTAACTTAGGTTAATTTCCCATAATTTTCAAAAATTGCATTTTTTTTTTAATTTTCTAAATATATGGACAACTTGTTAACTTAAACATAGAAATTAAAGTAAGAAGCCAATCTGGGAGACTAGATTTGGTAAATATTAATTGGATATTTTTCTATAGTTAAAAATGTACTTGATCCCTAGACACTTTTGATGTGTGTATTTTAACAATACTCAGCTATGTTACATAATAATTGGATCATTGAAATGTTTTTCATCGACGTTCAATTCAAGCCAAAATTAGGTATATTTTTCCGGTAAATACGAATAATGGTCGCAATTACATTGTGTGTATTATCTCATGGCTTTTACTTACGTCCATGTCAGAAATAAATAAGCTGATGTTGATGTTTGGAACAGTAAAATGACATCTTTCTTCATTAGATACAGGCAGGAAATATAATGGTAAAACAAATTGACACACTAGATCAGCGGTTCCTAAAGTGGTCCAGATGGACCCCCAGGGATCAACGGGAGACTCGACGGGGTCTACGTTGGCGTGGCAAAAAAATGAGGGTTCACAATTCGTAAGCGGGGGTCAACGAAAATATATCTGCCTTCGATAGTGAACAAATAAAATGTTGGCTTGACTTCACCTATCAATGTAGGCAGATAGTATTTTAAGAAGCTCAGCGACTGTTACTTATAAAAACTTGCATATTCCATATTTAGTAGGTACATACAATAAAAGGTATAAGTACAGTAAAAAAGGAACAGATTGAATATCACGGAACGGAGAGATTTGCGGTTATTCCTAACAAAACTGAAGCCAAATATTGATAATTTGCTGTCAATCCATCAAGTACATCCCTCCCATTAAAATTATGACTATTTTGTGATTTCATTGTAGAAGTTACGTTACGTTATTAATGTTTAATTTCAATTATATTATGACTAATAAATAATGCTGATAATTAATAGTGTAGGTAATAGTTATATATTTGAATAATTACTAACAAATATAATTATTTTTCTTTTTATTTTTATACCTCCGAATGGGGAGTTTTCTAAATGAAATATGTGAGAATTGATTGGTCAAGCCCAACGACTCGACGAACAATACCAAAGAAAGCACATTTGGGTAGGCCGCATAAAGTACGCAAACTGACAGATGATTTGACTATTATTTTGGTTACTATTGTATGGGAATATTGTTATTGTAATTTAAACTTATTATTGAAAATGAAATAAAAATGAATGAAGTAAGTATTGACATTCATCCTGAATATTTTCCCGCTCATCGAACCATAAAATTGTATGTAGATAGTTAGGGTACTATGTCCGAAATTGCTAGTTAAGTACTAGCAATTTCAAAATAAGTAATATGGCTTCTATATAATAATTATGTACCTACGTATAAGCAACTATCTCATCCCGGCGCGTACAAACGTGCGCTAACCAAACTTAGTGGTGGGCCCATTTCTTATAATTCTACAACTAAATGCGATTAGCCACAGCGGCTCCTTACTTGGTTTTGGACTGATTCAATGATCAGCACTCCAGTTTAACACAATTTCTTTCGCAATACGAACGATTTTTAAGGAAACTTCTTATCCATTGCTTCATATGTTTGAAACAGTCGTATGCTCGACAACGTAAATAGGGCAATGAAATATGTCAAATTGTCAAAATGGAAGGCAATTGTTAATTATTACGCAATGACGCCACTGATAACTTTCAACTAAGAAATAATCATCGCTCGTTGACAGCTTTTGTATATAAAATATCATCATCTGCCTAGCCTTTTCCCAACTATGTTGGGGTCGGCTTCCAGTCTAACCGGATGCAGCTGAATACCAGTATTTTACATGGAGCGACTGCCTATCTGACCTCCACAACACAATTAATGGGTAATACGATACCCCTTGGTAAGACTGGTTGTCAGATTTTCGGGCTTCTGACGACTCGTAACGATTGTCAAAGATCCACGAATGACAACCGGGACCAACGGCTTAACGTGCTTTCCGAGGCACGGAGAGGTCTTGGTATGTAAAGATGGTCACCCATCCACGGACCAACCGAGGCAAGCGCAGCTTAACCTGATCGAACGACCCGTGCGGCCGTTATTACTTAGCCACAAGCCCCTCCTTATGTATAGAAAATATATTAATAAAAAATAATAACACCAAGCAATCTAAATAGATATATAATCTAATAACTTAATTAGTAAGTTAAGTGTACCTATCAGGCCATATTAAAAATAATGTAAATTAATTATAATTATGAGAGCTTCCTTTCGGTAGTACGCACCGAGTTCAATAATACTTTAAAAAAGAAAACTAAAACTATTTGCCCAAGTTTTTTGTTCAGTGACTGGGCAACTAAGGGTACCTATATTAGGAAAAGTAGGGAAAAATTGTTTGAGCTGTATGGCCTTAAGCCTTATATTAACTCTGAAACTTTTAATAAATACGTTGCTACCTACTCAAAAATAAAGACAAAGACATTTTTTTCGTCGGATATGGTAGGTACAAAAGTGGTTGATACATATGGATAAGTTCGACACATCCGCCGCTACTAGCGGCATACGAATATTTACAATGTGAACCTAATGTACACGTGGGTATAAAACCTAACTTAAAATTATACTACTTAAATACACTAGTAAACAATACAAAACACTTATACTATGGACATTTTGTACTCTAATATACAATATAAAATAAAAACTCTTTAAATTCTTCTTTGAAAACTGATTGAATTAAAATTCAAGCATATAAACCCCACAATAGTAATAAAAGCTTTCAAGCAAATAAAGATAAGACTTTTATTTTGTTAGTTCAACAACATTCGTTGCGTTATTTACGTTGTTGAGCGGACAATTTTTTCCTTGATTTTTACTGTCACGCGTAAAATATTATGGAATGTTTTCAGCTTCCAAAGTTTGCCACACCGAATCCATAGTGGTAGGTACTGACATTCCAGGAAATGTAAACGACTTATTTGGCTATTATGTCGGCTACTAAATAGTGAACGGAAATATGTAGGCGTCAAAGCAAAAGCCTCCAGTAGAGAGGTATTGAGTTGAGACTACATTCGGTATCTAGAATAGTCAATTGATAGATAGTAAGGATTGAAAAAATATTCAAAAACTGGCACATATTTTTTTATCAGACATTTGAAGTAGAAATTCTGAAAAAAAAATGTTTAAAATATTACTATGTGAAAATGTAGATAAATAATGAATTAAAATCGCGAAATGCAATTTTTTCACCCATCTGTACAGAACTTCTTATATCTCGGAAACTAAATGCCGAGAACTGGACCCTTCTTGCTTGGACGAACCCATATTGTTAATGTAATTTAAACGTATTATTAAAATGAATAAGTGTTGACATTTTTCCTCAATATTTTCCCGCTCATCGAACCATAACATTTTTTTTTTTTTTTAAATAAATGTCTTTTATTTACATTTCATTGAACTAACACTAATATATACTATATACAATTATATAATACGAAAAAATATAGAAAAAGGCAGGAGCTCATTGGGCATCAAAAAATTCGTCCGCATCACTGTCAATGGGATAGGTGCCCAAAAGGCTGGCAGCATTACCACGTTGGATGGCAATGCTGATTCTTTGGGCTAAAAATAGGCCAGTTTTCTGGTCACGTGAAGAGTCAATTGTATAACATTGTATTTAGGTACTTATATAGTATGAAATGAATGAGTCGAAAATTGCTACTACTTAATAAGTAATCGGCTTATATATTACCTATACAATAATTATGTACGTTTAAGCCACTATCTCTTCGCGGTGCGCACAAACGCGCGCTAACTACCTGAAACTCAGTGGTAAGCTCATTTCTTATAATTCTACAACTAAAAAAAGCGACACAATATTATCTCAAGGCACGGTTTGAAGGCAATACTTTTGTCCTGCGGGGCAATTACGTAACACATAGCGCGATGACTTTCTATGGAGTGTCCATGGAGTTTCTTGCCCGTTCTTCTCCATAGGTACCTACTACGCTTTGGAATGGGCAACTAGCTTCATCTTTCTGACTGACCGACCCTTTAACAATTCAAAAGTGCCTGTAATTGGTTTATGTGAAATAAATGCTTTGAGTTTGAGTTTTTAATTTTGACAGTCCAATAATATTGACTGCGTTTTTTACGTTGCTGAGCGGACAAATTTTTCGAACAATAGATTAGCAATATCCTTTAAAATGATTCAGATTGAGATTGATAGTGTGTTACGCAATTAGAGTGCTGTTCCAGCGTCTAAGCATAAGACCTTCCGCCCTAGCGGCACAGGACCGAGCCAGCAGCCGAGCCTGCATTGGCAGCGGCTCGTGGCGCTGCACCAAGTAATAGGAACTTATAACGTATGAACTCACGCTTAGTATATGCAACCACCCACACCAGCACTCACTGCACACTGTCAACCAGAATCAGAATAATTTTGAAGGATATTTCTAATACATTACAATGTCTGCTCTACAACGTAAATAACGCAATGAACGTTTAGAGGTGTGAGGAACAGGGTGTAAAGTTCACTCATCCTCCATTGAAAAGGGAGGATCCTCCAACCAGACGGGTGTTGTGTCTGGCGGGCAATTGCCCAATGATTGATATTGGGAAATTGTATCTATGCTAATTGCACGGTAAACTCTGCTTGCGAGATGCAGGATTTGCGTGATGTCAGTATGACGCGTTGATCGGAATGTGGCGTTGTAGATACCGCTACAAACGCATTGAAACGTCAAAATGAAAGGCATTCCTACTGTCAGTGTGTTACGCAATTACCCCGCAGTTTTCTTATAGGGGGGGGGGGCTGGGTAGTTAAGTAGGTAATAACAGACGCACGGGTCGATCTTCAAGGTTAAGCAGGCTTGTTGAGGTTGCTCCGTGGATCCAGGACCATCCATTACATACAGAGACCCCTTCATGTCTCGGTAAGCACGCGTACTTCAATGACAGTCGTTACGGATAGTCCGAAGTCTTACCAGGGCCCAGGGGTACGTTGTGGAGATGAGAGAGGCAGTTAGTCCACGTAAACTACTGGTATTCAGCTGCATCCGGTTAGACCTCAACATAGTTGGGATGAGCTAGGCAGATGATAACCAATCTTCCAAGACGAGCGAGAGGACCTAAAACCTAAATCACATCTGATTTAAAGTAAGTAAGTAACGCTATTATTATTACACTATATTCTCATAAGGTTTTGCCAATTTCGAATAAAATACCAAATATTTTATTAATGTTTATTCATGACGGACAGTAACAAATCACATTTTATTATTATTTGTTACCATCTGAAATAAATATGAATTACCAATAAACACGCTAATCTTAATGACCCTCCATAATTTCGTTATCATCTACCAACACACTCGTAATAACAAAGGCCCTCACTATAAAAGTGATATAAGAATGTAGTATTTACCTACTTGTGCACTCAAGGAGAAAATAGCTGATAGCTCTATCTACATACAACTAAATAGAAAATGAATCGTCATTCTTGTTTACTATTTTACACTTTTATTTCTTAAATTCGTTTCAACATCGAAAAAAGTTTAGGTAGACGCTAATCTTTATGCAACGAGTATGATTCTATAAAGCCATATTTGTTACGGTCGCGAATCATATTCTAATCAACATACAGCCTGACCCTGACCTGCAAATGGCAAAAAAAACGTAAGAATATTTTAATTTCGCGGGCTATCTTATCGCACATTAGATCGTGCCTGTACTTTGTACCTAGTTCCGTGCACATACCATCTCACGCGGTGTCCTGCGTGAGCGATGAATACGACGCGACGCGAAGCAAAACGACGCGACGTAATGCGACGCGACATACATATTTCCTACGTGATTTTGGTCATTACTTCTGGAATCATGGAGAAGTACAGTACAATTTTGCTCGAAAGTTCATATTTAAAGTACAGACTTGTAAAAAAATATAGTAAAAAGCACAGAAAGAAAACAAATATAATATTTTTACAAAGAAACACATTTGGCGAGTTCCATCATTTATATCCAGAATTAAGAAACTATTCTTAAATGTTTAAACAATATTGTTGAGTGTTACCGTCTACTTTCGATTACATTATTGCTGCTATTAAGTCTGAATTTCAGTTAAAAACAACAAATTTTCAAAAACTTTCGTGGTGACGCGTCTGGTCGCCCTCAAAACAATTACGCGTTACGTCGCGTCTCGCCGCAGACTGTCATACGAGTATAGGCCGTAGGCAGGGTATGCCGTTGAGTTGATCGCGTTCGTCGCGTTCGCAGCATCGCGTCGCATCGTATTCGTCGCTCACGCAGGACATCGCGTTATACTTCATGGCAAAGACAAACCATCATCAACATGCATACATGAGGAAAGATGGTGTCGCTAGAGGTCAAAAGAATATAATATCCACTCTCTGTTAAAGACCGGAATTAGAGACACGGTGTTCTATTCAATAGAATGCAATATTGAAGGGGTTCTATTCAATGGGACCCCAGACCGGAACGACTCTAACTGAAGGACATCTGTTAGGATGACAACAAAAGAGACAGGGGAACAGACAAAACCACTTTGAACCTATCAGTTTTTATATTAGAGGGTTTTTTTTTTAATTTGACCTGCAATGCAAAGCGGGTTCTCTAACTTGCTAGGGTATTTTATTTCGTACTTAATGATTTAATAAAGGGTACCCCGCTTCACCAGGTTGGACTTACATTTTCCCACTTGTATCCGGAGACGGTACAGACTTCCAAGTGAACCACGGAAGGTTACACCTTACACCGTAAGTTTTGGGAAAGTCACATTTGAAGTACAGTCAGAAGATTGAAGAAGAAAAGAAAGAAGAAGAGGACAGACGGAGAAGAACAGAAGATTGATCAAATTGACATGGGTCTCTAATTTCCTATAAAAAACAGCAGTGTTATGTACACAATCAAACCTTGACTTATACCATTTTGAGTATTTTCTGAAATCGATTGGTAATATAACTGTCGTAGACAAGTTTTCATGAGGAGAATTATGGATTGTGTGTGGAAGAAAAGGGAAACTACTGTCTAACGGCTTATACAGTCTGTTGAAGATCAAGGTATGCTGCACCAACCCTAAATTAGTAGGAAAAGTATGATGATGATGGAAATGCAACAATGGAATGGAGTGGAATACACTGCGTCGGCGCTGCATAGGACAAAAATCTTGTCTGGCGCAGACAAGATTTTTGTCTTGTGCAGCGCCGACGCAGTGTACACTAGTCGTGTGTAGAAACGACACGAATTCTTGCATAGACCCGGTGATTTTTCTTGCCGTGGACACGCGGCCTGACGATTTCAGTGGGTGGGCCATGGGCTCATGGCTCATGAAACAATACATAGACTGTAGACATAAATATACATTTATAATACTTACCTACTCTATATATACTTATATAGAAATTTCTATATAATAAAATTAACGCTATAATCCCACTGCAAACATGCTGTAAGCTAACATGCAAAAAGCGGATTACTGAATTCCTATCTACCAAAAATTACGATGGTACCGAATCCCTTCTTACAACAATGAAGTAACTCACAATATACACACACACTTAAACACACCCCCACTCGCACGCGCATACACACACAAACACACACACGCGCGCGAGCACACACATTGCTATACTGGACTTTTGTTATTCGGCTCTAAATTTTATTAATAATTATGTAACAGTCTAAGCAATACTATGTCCTATTTTTCGGGAAATGAGTGCTCATTGTCCTTAATACAGGCTACTAAGTAACCTAGCTAGGACATCAAATCGTTCCATTGTTTTGTTACCTACTCATCTCAGTTGTAAACTATTCCTAAATTGTCATCCTATTTTTGTAACAGACTGTACCACTTTTTTATGAAATAAATTATTATTATTATTATTCTATTATACGATATAAAAAATAAAAACACAACAATAGCAACATTTCTATTATACGACTAAATCAATCTTATATGTTAGATATATAATAGTACATTATGATATAAGTACGGTAAGTTGAAAATTACAGCCGAGGCGATATTTCTAGCCCGAGCAGGCGAGGGCTACAAGAAAGCAGAGGTTGTAATTTGCGAGGAAATAAATAAAACTCGGACTTTCTTAAACGAATAAATCTTTAATCACTTGTTAAAGCAGTTATACAAATTTGAACAATTTGTTAATGTTTATTTATTACATTTTATCTCCCAAAGTTAATTTTATTCAGAAAATGTTGACCACTTTTCTGACATAAAAACTCTTTGCTACGATTTAAAAAAGTACCGTTCGTTTTAGACACAGCATTTTGATAAACCGTGCGTTTTACCTTATTAAAAAGAAACTCTTGCGTTTTACATTACAATAACCGATAACGCACAAGTACGTAATGAGATACAATACGATATTGAAATTGGTGAAATAAGAGACCCTTTACGAGCAAATGTGTTAAGTATAAAATATTTTACTGTGTAAAAATAATTTTGGACAATACTTAATATTTTTTTTAAACAAGATAATATTTACATTGTTATTATTATTTTAAATTAGCTTATATTAGCTAATATTTAAAATAATAATAACTATATGAAAAAAAGAAACATAAGTATAAGAAGATTTTGGAGAAGCTATGATTTAGTAGTAGTTCTGTTATTCGAATATTGTTGTAATTTTTATGGACGTAATCTAAACAACATCGAGATTGACTGCTCCAACGATCCATCGTTTATTGCACCTGTCTATACAAAACAAAGCCATACTACGCCTGTTCTTCCGCCAAGAGTTACAACCATGTTATTATTTTTATAATCCCCAACACAGTGAATCGGATGTTCATTGTTCAAACCTCACCTAATGTAATTATAATTGTATTAGACCACATCTCAGACAATGCCTGTAGTATGTAGACCTTGAATTCCATCACATATGTCATTATAGTCTAGTTATCGAATACTTCCAAGTGGTGTGTTTACTTGATATTCTGAATATCATTTGATACGTCATGATAGGTCACGATGACAATACATATTGTTCAAATATTATTGCTGTCAAGTTTTGGTCCAAATTAACCCAAGGTTTGCCAACGTGCAATGGAGAGCAGTATTCTACGCGTCAAATTGACAGGCCATATTCGCAATTCCACACTGCGCTCCAAAATACAGATTACTGACGTTGCTCAAAAATCCGCTCAGCGGGACTGGGCTGGCCACGTCTGCCGTATGCCCAATGAGCTGTGAGCCAAAATAACCAACCACGTGAGCCTGACACAGGTAGAAGGCGTCGCGGCAGACCCCATAGAAGATGGCGGGACGAGCTGGACAAAACAAACGAGAAGTCTTCCACTAGCCCTGGATCGAATGAGCTGGAAGTCATGTGGCCTTTGCCTAGCAGTGGATGATGAAGACTAACAGTAACCAGTAACCAAGTTTCGGTGAAGTAACTACTCAATTTTTTTTAAGTTATTGAATAGCGAGTTAATCTACTAGGCAAGCGTGCTGCTCCTAGACATAAGCACACATCTATTACCATTTCCTAGTCAGACCAGCCCGAGGATTGAAACTCAAAGTAAACCATAAAGCGTGCTCGATACGAATACGTTTTACAATTTTTTCAAACGAAACAAATAAATGTATGTTATCTTCAATACTGATTGTGTGCATGTTAGATTTGTTTGTTTAAGGATCTCTTTCAAGATTGTTACTATTATTAGCCTTCATCATTTCACTAATGGGTAAATACTTTTGCCATTACTTTTTTCAACTTCGATCCAACTCCAAAGCTAATTTGGATCATTTAGTAATCTTTTTCGATTTGCGAATGCCACCATCTTCATCTTGCTTGGCCTGATGCGATGCCTTGCCAGCTATCCGGGTTAGGCGGACTACTCCCTTTTTTTTTGGGTGGGAAATCATCAAATGACCTCTCCCGCTCTGGGCTGAGCGGAAGGGCGTGTCAGACTTTTACTGACTAAAACCCACCCGTGTTCCTTCAGTTACCTGTGCCTGGGGCCACGGTATCTCTTTCGAACAACCCGCGGCCCTGGCAGGCATCGGCCCTAGCGGACCCCGTCAGTTCGTGCTGACATCTCTTTGAGGCGCGGGTGGAACACAACGCACCGTCGACCCGGGCCTGGTCCTTACTGGGCGGCGAGCTGCCCATTGCTCGCCGCCCGCAAGCCCGCACCTACGGTAGCCGGGTGTCAGCTGTTGACTCCCGTCCAGGGCGTCTCCTGCGGCGACTAGGGGCGTGAGGGCGCAGAGATTGCCTCTCCCTCACGCGCTCCGCCTCCTCCTTTGCGAGCATTACTGCTTCCCAGAAGGAGGTGACGGCCTCCCATGCACTCTCGCTCCGTACCATGGGCTGGACCAGGGCCGGACGCGAGAGATCGCCGCCGCGAGGACACGGCGGTGCTCCGCCCAAGCCGGGCAGACCTCCACCGTATACTCCACCGTGTCCTCCAGGCGATCTACACAGTGGTGATACCCTGGCGTTTCCTCCCGCCTTATCTTGAACAGGAACTTCCCGAAACAACCGTGTCCGGTGAGGAACTGCGTCAGGCGGAAGGTGAGGGCACCATGGCGCCTCTCTAGCCACTCCTCAAAGAGGGGACTTATCGCCGCAATTGTGGCGTCTACTTTCGGATGGGCCCGTATTTTCGCTGACGGACTTTGTGAGTAGACTCCCTGAGACGAAATGGTTATTGTGTCTGCCTTAAGTGTCCGTTGATGTTTTCGTGTCACTGCACTTTATCTCGGCTCTTAAGCATTGTCATTTAAAAAAGAAGTGACATGAAAAAATCAACCTTGTTTTAATGACCCAAAATTCTTTTTTAAATGCGATAAAAATGTACTCTTCTCTCCTGTTCTCAGAGCTAGTTTGGTGTGAACGGACACTTAGACGTTGAAACAGCTTTTGCATACCAAAAGCAGCAATTTGGAATACAAATTATTGGCTTGCTTATTCCTCTTACTTTAAATATGACGCAAGCTCAAGAGCCATACCAATAGTTATGGCTCTTATCTAGGTTTAAAAAAACCCTTAACAAATGAATAATAACGATCAATATTGACCACGCCACCACAATAATATCAATCATTAAACTGCATTAAAGAGATGAATTTATTGTTCCTCTTATCTTTTTGTTTTTCATTTCACTTTGTTGTTTATTATTTATTGTTAATAATATCCTGACAAGACAGACCTCTGTTATGTTATAATGAGGACACCCAATGATAAAGCTTTTTTATAATGTCGGTTTGATAATAAAATAACAGTTTATTTATTAATAAATCTCGTGATTGCAAACAGTGGAAAGTATTTCATGTTAATTGGCATAATTACTACTGTAAAGGGTACAGGACCTACACCTCTGCCCATAGGACATACAAGGATTACCTACAGGCGCAATCTTCTACATGATCAGTCCCTCTCTACGTTTATGGACATGTGTATTCTTCCCGACTTAACCTATGGTGCACAAACTTGGTCTTTGACTAATATCCAGAAGTCCAAACGCAAGGCAATGGAGCGCAGTATACTAGGCGTTAAATTAACGGATAGTCTTCGAAACAAAATACCTACTGCGCTCCAAAACAAAGACAGCTGACGTGGCTCAAAAGGCTGCCCAACTTAAATGGGACTGGGCAGGACATGTCTGCCAATTGCCGGACAAACTGTGGGCCTAATAGCACAGAATTGGTGCCCTGAGACAGCGAGACGAGGTCGCGGCAGACCACGTAGCTGGATAGGTTCCGTCAAAACTGGGAGGAGGATGCGCGGGCTCGCGAAAGATGGAAGGAGTGGACGGAGGCCTTTGCCCAGGAGTAGTAGAGTAGAGTGCCCAGAGTAGGCCAGCATAAAAAAAAACTACGTCCAGTAATTTGAACCATTCCATGCTAGAGCATGGAATGGTTGGTTCAAATTACTGGACGTACCTTCCGATACCTTCCTGCCTTATCTAATTACTTTCACCGAATTTTATAATACATTGTAGCTTAAAGTAAACACTTGACTCTTTACGGCCGTCTTCACTTACACAGGGCGACACTTAAGTGAATGCCTAAATATTATTGCACTGTTGGAATTTCTACTCTCGGTGCTGAGAGCTTAGCGTTGAAAATCCAACAGTGCACTTTGAAAAAGATAGGAACAGAATACGGTACTGTATTCGCGATTTACAAATATGAGTTTATGGAAAAATAACTTTAAATCCTACAAAAATAAAGTTCAGTTTACGCTACAACTTCAAACATTTTTATAACTTTTTCAATATTGCTAGTCACTCTGAAATCCACTTAATTGTCATTTTGAATACCTAAAGTTGATTTTTGTTTAACTTGAATTATCATCAATTTGAAACATAGATTTGAATAGACTTTATGTAATAATATTACAAGGCGCGAATGGCGTGTGTATCTTTAAAGTCGCAAATATTTATGTTCTTATCTTATCTTTGCAATAATCGTTACAATTGTAGTTCGATATTTATATTAGGTAGCTACTCACTGTTCGTATTTCAGGAATAAGGAAAATAAATTCAACCTCGTTCATAAAAATACCAATTATGATGAAGTTTCATACAACATAGAGGTAATTCAACCAGATATTTAAAAATCAAGTCAAGTAAGACTAATTAAATTATCACTCTATCATAATTTTGTCAAATCATTCCGTAAGTATATTGACAACTCACCCATACTTACACGCTTTAGTTAGATAATAATTATACCTAAGATATAATTACACAATGCCAATGCTAAGATTTATTTTCAGGATTCAGTATTGAAACGGATAAAACCAAAACGAAAAAAAATCGGTGTTTGTAAAGGCTCTTACACACGATACCATTTTCATGCCTGTGGAATACAACACAATTGAAAAAAACAAATTACTTGCATGCGTCTAAACAGTGTTTAAACGGTGCCATTTGTTCAGATTCAGATACTTTATTTGCTCAAACATGTGTGTACATACAATAATGCATGCAGGGTGTTATAAGTACATAGAGTTGTACTAACTATGTTTACCATATTGTCATGGTGTGCAAATATTAATACAAGTTAGAACTAAAAATAATTAATAACATAATTCATTAACAATGCTGACATAAGTAAATACATTGAATTAAATTGATTGATTACAAAAATTAATTCATATAGGAATAGATTGGAGTAACATACAAACTTGTCAAATATTGAATTATCAATTGTTTGACTTTCCATCATCTTTATCGTTGATGAATGTCAATATGTCTAGGCCAAAGTCAAAAGTTACAACAAGGCACTTTTGAACGTCCACGTGTACAAGAAAATTAAATTAAATTTAGGCTCATTTTCGACCCTATCGTCTCCTAAAATAAGAGCGTTTAACAAGTTTTGACGCATGCGCTATAAGTACATCTGTAGCGTTACACGCATGCGTCTTTAAAATACGCAAAATGTAGACGAAAACGGACTAGTGCTGCTTATGCTATAACAACAAACTATTATAGAACTAACCCTTATATTAAAACGTACGGAACACAGTTCATTAAATGTTTTGGAGCGTACCTACTCATCTACATTAACGTGTGAGTGACGCGATGTTTATTGCCGGCTCGATGTGCGAGAACTAACCACATTTATAGCAGACCCACTGGAGCGAACGCACGTGCTCAGACAACCCGGCTTGAAAATGGTTAAAGTAGACATCAAATACACTAAGGTAAGACATAATTATGACTTTATTTTAAATTAAAACTTAAAGAAACTACAGTGAAATTCTTAAAAATAATGTCTATAGGTTAAACAAGTGTTTATAAAATTTTTCATTGGTTACCGGCTCGTATGACTTAGGAGATTGCGTGGTTTTTGATAAGTATTCTATGATATAGATTTATATTTGGTTTGACTGAGCATTTATTTAGAGAGCATAGTAGAATAGCATAATAACTTAAAATAAATACACTATGTTATATGAATTCTATTGATCATATTGAATGAACTATTCGCGGTAGTGTATTATATTCTTTGACTATAGTTTATTGTAGATTGAATTGCAAATAAAAATAAACAAGTACTACATTAAACATTATACTTGCAATAAGTTTGTTACTAGATTGTTAAAGTCTCATCTCCTCGTGAGTTTATTTACAAAAACCAGCTGGATTCTATATTTCTATCTCTGGTTATTTTCTATGTTGATATTTGATTTTATGTGTGGAGATAAGTAACCAGGGTCGTCAGATAGTTGAAGTTTAGTAGGAAACTGATGGATTTTTTCGAATGAAAAATTTGATAAATGAACTGTTTGTTTTCTATTAACTAAATTAACTTTTATTACAAAACATCCAACGGTTTCTTAGTAAACTTCAACTATATCCGACGACCCTGATTACTTATATCCTTTGGTGACGATACCGGTTAGCAACACGCTGTAATTTCAGACATCGGTATTCAATATTCTTGCGGTATACACAATGCAACATACTGGAAACTCAAGCATTGAATTGCCCAACAAAACCACAATAGGTGATTGGTGGATCAATATGTGCTTACGTACCAAATACATTTTCAGTCAAAACATTGCTGTTTCTCCAGTGGTGTAGCTCATCCTAATGGAGCCCTGTATCAAATTTTTTTGGGGGCCCTTTTTACCCAATTGTGAAGCTACAGAGGGTATTGTTTTTACAAAATAAAGAATATAGCATACTGACTTAGAAGGTAAGGGGCTCGTGGCTAAGTAATAACAGGCGCACGAGTCGATTGAAGGTTAAGCTACTCTTGCCGTGGTAGGTCGGTGGATGGGCGACCATCTTAACATACCGAGACCCCTCCGTGCCTCGGAAAGCACGTTAAGCCGTTGGTCCCGGTTATCATTCGTGGATCTTTGACAGTCGCTACGGGTCGTCAGAAGCCCGAAAGTCTGACACCCAGTATTTACTAAGGGACATCTAATTACCCAGTAACTGGGCAGTGGCGGTCAGATAGCCAGTCGCTCTGGAGGTAAAATACTGGCATTCAGTTGCATCCGGTTGGATTTGGAAGCCGAGACCCAATAACACTTTGCCCGACCCGGGAATCGAACCTAGGACCTCATGCTCAGCAATAGCGCTTGCGACCACTAGACCAATGAGGCAGACACAGTTTTCTTCCATACTTCTCTATTAGTCGTCATCTCGGTACTCACTCCCTTTTTAAACATATTTTTGAACCAATTTACAGAAATAGAAAGAAAGAAATGAAAGAAATAAACATCATTTATCAACACGAATTTTAGATTCTGGACATTATTTTAAATTTTTTTGCTTTTACACGTCACGTCGGGGGCCCCTGCAGCAAAGGGGCCCCGTACCGTTGATACGGCTGATACAGCGGTAGCTACGCCTCTGTGTTTCTCTGAAACGATTAGCTTGTTACTCCGCGATACGTGTAGGTAGGTGTGTATATACCTTTCTGACATACACAATTTCATGAATGGTATGGTTCGATATGAATATAGATAATGAAGGTATTTTTTATTCATAAAAAGAAGGTATAGTTTATTTTTATTAGACACTAAATCGTGCATATCAATTATTAAAAATTTAAATAACTTAAAATACTGTTTTATTAATTAAATTTTGTTATAAGTACATATAAAAAAAAATCCTACTTAAAATATGTTTACCTATATGTAATTTTTTTGTTTACAAACAAAAAAAATACCTATTTAAACCTACAGGTCGTAAGCAAAACGTAAGCTATAATTTTAATAAAATATGTTATAACAATCTATTGTTTTTTCTGTTTAGTTGTTCATCAACAATGAGTGGGTGGACTCAGTCAGCAAGAAGACCTTCCCCACCATCAACCCTCAGGATGAGAGTATCATCATACAGGTGGCTGAAGGCGACAAGGTATGTGAAATAAAAGACAAACTAGAAAATATTAAAAAAAAAAACACAACAACGCCCCCAAGCAAGCCGTGCTGTTATGGACTTTTTATTGATATGTCAATTTGGTCACCTATGGGTTGGGATACATCTTGGTAATTTATTTCACACTAGCTGGGCCCCGCGGTTTCACCCGCATAAGTTTCGATCCCGTGGGAATATCTGGATAAAAAGTATCCTATGTGTTAATCCTGGTTATAAACTAATTGTGTGCCAAATTTCATCCAAATCCGTTTAGTAGTTTTTGCGTGAAAGAATAACAAACATCCATCCATCCATCCATACAATCTTTCACGTTTATAATATTAGTAGGATTTTACGTATTGATATTTACGAAGATATCATGTAAAACACTTTTATTGTAGGGAAATTCAAAAACAAAATTACGACGAGAAAAGTATCATAACGTAAATACATACAAAAGTGTTTTGAGTATTTGATTTTAGTAAGTTGCTATATAACGACTTATTGGTGAAATAAATTGTAGTGCAGTTCTTTGGTAAACGCTAGCACGTTGTTGTTGTCGAATTATTTTGATTAAGCTCGAACCGTAATGGGAACTAACAAGGTTTTTAAATTAAATAAGTAATTTGACGCGTATTGCAAACGCATCATAGAACACGTCTGGTCCCGTTTTCATCATGTTTTCTACTGATACTGATTGATACTGTTACTGTGTCAATTTAAAACCACCACAATAACACCGTAATATGTAGTTGAAGTAAGAAATAACGTTGGAAAAGTGTGTACCTATTGGAAATGTTACGTATCAACATTTTAAGAAATTTACTGCAATAAGCGTAAGTGTATATTAATTATTATTATTTATTTATAATCAAGCAACAAAAGACTCATACAAATTACAATGAAACAATTTTTATTTTATTATAATGAAACAATTTATTTATGTTTCGATTGACGTTATTTCAAGTTAAACAAATATCAATTTTATTTAAATGGTGTATGTTGTATGGTGTAGGTATGTTGATTTCAGAGCGACTAGCACTGTTGAAAAAGTTATCAAAATGTTTGAAGTTGTAGCGTAAACTGAACTTTATTGTGTAGGAATCAAAGTTATTTTTCCATAAACTCATATTTGTTTACAATTTTGCACACAGATAATTTAATGTTGACATCGTAATGGAATTACATAAAAAATAGCTTCCGTTTGATGTATCCAATGGCTCAATACTTCAACTCGTTAAAACGATATTCATCAGAAACAGAAAAATCTTTCTTGTTTTAAATTTGAGTTTTACGATTACCGACTTAATGCTGAGGGGCGTCGATTAAATTTATTAATAAGTCGTAACATAGGGACTGTATGTATATTGTATATCTATCTAGTCTTACTAAATCATATACCTAAGTACTTCGTATTATCATTTATAAACCTAATAATTGTATGTGATATAATATTTACCGACCTAACATTCTTTATCAAGCATAACATGAATTGTATTTATTTGAACAAAAACATGAACTTCAATTTTCGATATCGTATCTTGTTTACCAACATACTCGTAATTTATCAATGTATCACAAAATTATCTTAATTTTCGGTATGTTATTATCAAACAGTTATTGGATGATATCAAAAATTACTCTTTTGGAAGGAGGAACTAATTTTTTTTTACTGCGAATCGGCAAATCGGACGGAATATAACTGACAATGCTATTTCATAAAAAAGAAAAACTTTCCTAAAAACGAAATCGACACATTCTATACTGTTTAATAAAGCAGAAAATGTATGTATTAAAGAAACTTGCAAAATTGTCGAATTTTGCAAGTTTTTGTATTTAAATTTTGGTATTGTGATCCTGCGCCTGATCTCTCCCCGGTCGTGTCGGATTGCCGTCCCATCAGACTTTGAGAGTAAAAGAACAGTAGTGAGTGCATCTGTGTTTGCGCACACACTTGTGCACTTAGTGCACTATAATATATCCCGTGTTGGCCGCCGAAAACGAAATTCAGTCGGGAGGACTTTTGATGATGAAAATAATGTTGTTTTTTTTATAGGCTGACATCGACATTGCAGTAGCTGCCGCCAAGAAGGCGTTCCACCGCTACTCAGAATGGCGTCTCCTCGATGCGTCTGCAAGAGGCCGCCTCCTCCTCAAACTGGCTGACCTCATGGAAAGAGATGCCAAGTACCTAGGTGAACTGGAAACCCTGGACTGCGGCAAACCCGTCAAACAGGCAGAAGGCGAAGTTATCTGGTCTGCTGGTATCATCAGATACTACGCCGGCAAAGCTGACAAAATTCTTGGCAACACTATTCCCGCAGGTTAAACTTTTTAATATTTTAGCATTCGACTTAATTCCTACCCAGATGAAATAAACAAGTCTTCCAGGCATCTATCTTTTACTTTATATGTACATAGTTTAGTTTTTTGTTTATCCATGTTAGATTATTCTAAAACGAACAGTGACATTTTTTATTTTATTTGGGCCAGCTTTATTTTATAAATGTCTGTAGCAACAATAAATAATATTGTATTCCAAATATTGAAGCACTTATTTGAAGATGGAATATCAAAGTACACAAGCTCAAATACTCATGCGACACGCACATAGCAACAATTAAAAAGATTATATTTAATTTAACCATGACCTCGCACGAAGCCATTAGCTGAACCCGCCATTGTTTTTCAGACGGTGACGTCGTGACCTTCACATTGAAAGAGCCCGTGGGCGTCTGTGGCCAAATCCTGCCATGGAATTACCCCATCCCCATGTTTGTGTGGAAAATCGCCCCTGCCTTTGCTGCTGGTAAGTTTCTTGTTTATTTAACACTAGCAGCGCCCCGAGATTTCACCCGCATAAGTTTCGATCCCGTAGGAAAATCGGGATGAAAATCTTATGTGTTAATCTTGGTTATAAACTATGTGTGTGCTAAATTTTATCCAAATCCGTTTAGTAGTTTTGACGTGAAAAAGTAACAAACAACCTTCCATCCATCCATACAAACTTTCACGTTTCACGTTTAGTAGGATGAGTAGGACTAGCGAGAATATGAATATTTTAATTAAGACCTTCTCGAATTTATAGTGAAAACTACACCAAGTAGCATGGATTAAAATAACCACGCAAAACTGCTTTGCTGCGAATACTTTACTTTTTACGGAATAAGTTTTTCAAAGATGTACGTACTTAAAAAATATTATGCTGTAAGATCTTCGACTAAGCAAAAATGGTTGTTGTAAAAACTTCTTTCAGATTATTCTTGGTGTATTTTTTGCTGGTGAATCACTTCTAAACTAACTTAAAATATTATCCAAAAACACCAACTAATAGTAGGTACTGTTTTTCTATAGGCTGCACCATAGTCCTCAAGCCTGCTGAGCAGACCCCTCTTACTGCCTTGGCAATGGCTGCCCTGGTCAAGGAGGCTGGTTTCCCTGCTGGAGTCCTCAATGTTGTCCCCGGCTACGGACCAACTGCTGGATCTGCCCTGACACACCACCCTGATGTCGACAAAGTTGCTTTCACTGGCTCCACTGAGGTAAACTTATAATTTTATATGAGATCAGGTTCATTATCTTAGAAAGGATTATTACAAAACGTTACAATATTAATTGAATCTACCTAGTTGAAATTATTTATGCAAAATATATATTCTCGTTAAATAGGATATAAATGTACTTACTGCTAAATCTTTAAAGTGAAATTACAATCTTCGAGATATTCTAAAGAGAATGTCAGTCAGCTTCCCAATGTTTGCGTGGGTGAATCCATATTTGCTAGAATTAAATGATCGAGGTTCGAGCGCTCATATTAAAGAATTTGAATCTTGAACATTTTTAGTGAATTGATATTAACAAAATATAATACTTGTCGTCATTGCTGGATTGCATCGTTTGAACAAAAGGGCAATTCTCGTAATATAAAACGTTCAAAATCTAGTCGCAGTCTCATCTCGGCGACAAACAAATGTCAAAAACTTGTCAAAATGTAGGGAAATTAGAAGTATTTTTGACAGATTGAGACTGAGATCAGACTGTGAATGTTCTTAAAATTACGAGAATCACCCCTCAGACTGTGAACGTTCTTAAAATTACGAGAATTGCCCCTCTGATTTGAACAATACACTTTTGGTCGCAATTTTTTTTCGTATCCCGTGTTAATCATTATTTCTATTTCAAACAATAATAACATAATCTAATGTTCCCTATAATGTTCCCACTGCTGGAACACAGGCCTCCTCTCTCCAAGAGGGAATGGGCTATAATCCCAGGGCTGGTAGATAGATGTCACATATCTTCGAATTTTTGGTTCTAGACAATGTTCAATAATATTAAACAATCATATCAGTAGATAAATGACACGTAAAAAATTTACATGAAATTAAAAACAAAATAAAAATTTCATGCCACACTCCTAAAGATAAGATAAAGAATGTTACACAATGTTAAGTACTCGTAAATCGTTACAACAATAATGAATTACTTTGAACTCTGCGATACCAATTGTTGTTACAATGACTATAACTTTTACGGCTTTATCTTGACCTACTGCATAATCATCAACTTCTAGTGAAATACCCTTACAGAATGGCTAGTTGGTCTAGTTGTCCCAAATACAACTGCTGACTATGGATTCCTGGGTTGAAATCCTGGGCCGAGCAGAATTCTTGGGATTTTCCATCAGCAATTTGTGGAATCGTGTTTTGTACCCCGGTTTATCGTAAATTGGCCTCGCCACATATGAGACTTTTAACAAAGCTGGTGGGTCGTACTTACTACCTCAGCTTAACCTTTAGATGACTACTAGCGTGATGTTATATAATGTTGTCTTAGGAACTGTTTAAGCATAATGTTTACTTCCACTTAGTATTTCCACACAATGCGACATAATATTAGCAATGCAAATTATTAACTACATGCTTCGAAAAGTGATTTATATAGGAATGTTATTTTTTCTTGCACAGGTGGGTAGAATCATAATGAGCGCCGCATCCGCCGTCAACCTGAAGAGAGTCACACTTGAGCTTGGAGGCAAGAGCGCGCTGGTCGTCTTCAATGATGCTGATGGTAGTATTTTCATATCTTCCGACAAAGACAATTTAGCCAGTGGGTGTAAATAGATGTAGAGCGATATGTAGGTATAAGCGATATATAGCGTTTACCATATCAGGGTCAGCCGTACTCGCAAAATATTTGCGGATGACTTCACGATTGCTAGTCAAATTAAATTGGTTGACCACTTCGAACATTTCGTATTGATATTGTAATTAAACACATGTATTTTTAAGCTTGATGCAAAGATAAATATTAAAGTAGGAAATGTAGTAACAGATTCCGTATACAAAATAATTGATGGTTAGTATACAAAACTGTTAGAATATGAAGAAGATATAAATCTTCGTTGCACAAACCGCCAACACACTTGAATGCAATTGCCCAGAACAGTTGAACAGTCTTGTTTTAAATCGTTCAATTGATTGTGAAGACGACTAAATTGATAATACTCACACATGTGTTCGTCGCTTCAATAAAGATGTATTGTATTATGTATTACGGGTACTATACTCATAAAGTAATATTTATTATGAGAGATGATAATAAAAACCAAAAATACTGACCACTGGCTCAGTAAAATCGTTATTTCAGCTAACTCTGACATAATAATGTTATCATGCTAGTTTAAAGCATGTGTATTAATTGGCGGTGTATGTATTGTGCAAATATAAATCATGTATTCGTTTGTGTTAATAGAATTTTTTCTCTGTGAGAGAAAAAAATTATAGTAGTTTATATATTCACCTACAGAAATAGTCAATATAATCTGCCTTTATTGCCAAGACAAGGTTTCTTACTTAATTAATTGAAGATCTATAATAGTAGGCCAGATGATCATTCTATAATCTCAATTAAACAAATGGATCATTTAGACTTAGAGGAAATCATTATGAATTATTCTCATTAATCCATGGCGTGTTTTCTAATTTCATTTTAGCATCTGTCCTAATTATTATATAATTACAAAAAACTGTAACTGATCGTGTTCCAGCGTCATGAAAATTCATAAACTGTTCGTGTTCTAACACGAAGATACTTACTACAATGTATTTTTCTCTGGTTAATGTCACCCTTGATTTATTTTCTTTCATTGAAATCTGAGCTAATCCCTTCTCGCTAACGTTTATGTTGTTTCACGAATCGGCCGGTCCTGTCAATGACATGAAATTAACATTGTTTTCATTATTCGCTGAGAAACCAATGCTGCTGAATATACCTATTGAGCTACAGCTACAAA
The DNA here is from genome assembly GCA_949629185.1 of Apamea crenata. NCBI lineage: Eukaryota > Metazoa > Arthropoda > Insecta > Lepidoptera > Noctuidae > Apamea > Apamea crenata. Next base: position 7,726,231 of record OX451360.1, on the reverse strand, counting down.
TAACACCCAGCACTGAGCTTATAATAGTATGATAAGACCATACATTTATAAATGACTAGCTGCGCCCCGCGGTTTCACCCGCATAAGTTTCGATCCCGTGGGAATGTCGGGATAAAAAGTATCCTATATGTTAATCCTGGTTATAAACTATCTGTGTGCTAAATTTCGTCAAAATCTGTTCAGTAGTTTTTGCGTGAAAGAGTAACAAACATCCATACATCCATACATACAAACTTTCGCATTTATAATATTAGTAGGATTAATTAAATACTCGTTGGTATCATTATCTGGAAATTAGCATTCCATAAAGTCTGTTAATTGGTTATATTTTTTCCCCGTCCGTACCTACTGTCACTTTATTATATTTGCTCATGTTCGCTTCTACATATTCTGCAACTTCTATTCAATGTAGAAAGAATCAAACCAGAATCCCTTCTCGGTACTACTGTTTCGTGAATCGGCCGATAATTCCTTTCAGTGAAATGAAATTAACATTCCGTTACTTTATCCACAGTCGAAAAGGCCGCGGAGATCGCTCATAGGGCTGCCTTCGCCAACGCTGGTCAGTGCTGCGTCGCTGGTACCAGGACTTACGTTCAATCTGGTATTTACGACAAGTTCGTCGCCAAAGCCGCCGAGATCGCCAAGAAGAGGACCGTTGGAAACCCCTACGAAGATGTTGAACAGGGACCTCAAGTTCGTGAAAGATTATTACATTACAAACATATTATGTAGTTCAAAAATAGCTTCATCAAACTCATTTCATTGTCCACTAAAAGTAGATGCAGGACGGGCAGCTCGGAGCTGATGGTTTTCTATCGCCATAAGGGGACCAAATTTTACCGAGATGGTAATGATAATAAAATAATTTCAGGCTGCTGTTCTTAGAAAATCTAACTTAGTTCCAAAGCAATAATAATTTTGACGGCACGGTTGGCGCAGTGGTTAAGCGATTGACTGCTGCGATGCGTGTCGCGGGTTCGATTCCCGCACGGAACAAATATTTGTATGACCTACAAGTAGTTGTTCTGGGTCTGGCTGTTTGTGTATGTGAGTTTAAATGTTTTTTTTTTTTTACCCACGATTCAGGTAAAATTCCTAGTGTGGAGCAACGTTAAAAAAAAACAAAAAATAGCTGAAAAAGTTTGAATCATCTATACTCATAATAAAAACGATCAAAATAACAATATAATACCTTACACACAAATTAATCAATCAAAAGTAAACTTTAATAATGAATCCCTACCGTTGTTTTCAGATCGACACAGACATGTTCACCAAAGTTATGGGTTACATCGACGCTGGTAAGAAGGGTGGTGCCCGTTGTGTCGCTGGAGGTGACCGCCAAGGCAAAGTCGGCTTCTTCGTCCAGCCAACAGTCTTCGCTGATGTCAAGGAGGACATGAAGATTGCTAAGGAGGAGGTGGGTAACGACTGCTTGTTATAACAGATTATAGAATCCAATGATACAACATTTTGGGCGTTCACGGTTATGAGACTTGAATCCTGATGAAGAAATACGTCGACGTTCATAAGTCTTGCTACATTGTCATCTTAATATTAGCAAGGAGTCTGGAGTTATTAAACATTACCATAATAAATCCGGTTCAAATAACTGGTCGTGGCTTTTTTAGTAGTTTTAATAAAATAAACCCCTCCTTAATCCAAGGAGTCTTATTTTTTTAATATAAATATATAAATATTATTATACTACTGTATTTTTTAAGGGCGTCGATCTTATTCTAATTTTTATGTTTGGTTCGTAATTTCAAAATTGATGTTCCTATTATATGCGCTTGTGTAATGTATCCTGATTTTAGCTAATAATATTGCACCGATTTTAATATGGTTTTCAATTTCTATCTCTAGATCTTTGGACCGGTCCAGAGCATTCTCAAGTTCGACAGCTTCGAAGAGGTCGTTGACAGAGCCAATAACTCCAACTACGGTCTGGGTGCTGGTGTAATCACCAACGACATCACCACCGCCCTCGCTTTCATCAAGCACGTGCGCGCTGGCTCTATGTGGTTTGTTTTTCTTCTTCTTTTAAATTATCTTCGTCAGTATAACATCTAGTAAGCTGAATAAAATTGTAATAACATTTTTCAAACTCTTAGAGGATTTGTTAATTCCATAATAGATTGATGTCCTTGTCGAAACTAGAATCTAATCAATTGAAGATAATATGCGAACTGTGTTTGTGAGTCCGGTATCTTGTTGTACACGGTCCGCATATCTTGACTTTGAAAGAAGCTCTTCAAGGCCCACTTTGGTATTATAAATAGAAATGAGTAACTTGTACTGGAATATTTACATATATGGATTCTATGAAAAAAAAACTAAACGAGTTTATTTATTTGTTTCTAGGGTCAACACCTACGAACACGTGGCTCCTCAAACTCCCTTCGGTGGATTCAAGGAATCCGGTATCGGACGCGAATTGTAAGTATCCTTTTCTCTTAATGATAGGTAATCATCGATGAAACGATTCTGAGCCCCATTTGCAAAAAGTAATATCGTCTGTTGATTAAAGTATATTTTTTACAAAACGTATGTGTCATCACCGGGAGGCATCAAGCGGCAGTGATGTCCCTTGTCCCATCTTATTTGGGGTCGGCGTAACACGTTTTCTCTTCTGTCAATTGTTACGCTTTAATTATTATCAAATGATCAAAAATCTTATGTCATTATGACTGTACCATAAAATGACCTTTAGTTCCGGAAAATCACTGTGTAGTATTTTTTTATCATGTTAGTCTTTATTTCTTTTGATTATATTAATGTGTGACTGTGATATCTTTTCAGGGGTGAGGACGGTATCCTGCAATACTTGGAAACCAAGACAGTGTCCTTCGCCCTCCCCAAGAAGCCCCAGCTGTAAACTAACCAAAGCAAACTGAAACAAATGCCGAATCCCCGCTAAATATGAGACTATAATTATTTTTATATACTTACCTATAAAATATTTGTTATTCATAATACAAATAATGCAAATACAATAGTAACAATTATTTTTAAATAGCTGTTTTATTTATCTTAATGTTCCTTCCAGTGAATTAGAAGATAAAGATCATAAAAAGAAATTGTGTCGGCAGTTATTATCCATTGATATTTCATGAGGCAGGGGCCATATTGTACCCTTTGTTACAAAACTTTTTATGTGTAAGTCTGTTGCTTGGTTAAGACCTTTATTGTGCATGACTTAGCTAGGAATATATGTGAGTTAATTTTTTAATACCTACAGTAGTTGGAGTAGTATTTTTTGACCTTCATATTGAGATGCTATCAAGTATAATAACTACTTGTAAAATATCGTGACAACTCATATTCGTAGATCATTTCTGTTCAGCGGACCATGTAACATTTAATTCATATCCTACGAATTACGATTATCTAAACTGTTTTGAAACATTTATGTGATACAATATTTTAATGTCATATATTCGTTCTCTTAAAATGAGCACACTGCACGCAATGTTTAGATTTATAACTTTTATTTCATTTTGTATAATAGTCACACCCTCTGCGTTTGAGTATGTGAGTACCTATTGCTTACTTAATTACTGCAAATCTTAGATTAACAGAGATTTCTACCTTACTACCCCAGATTTATCGAGCTTGACAGGCCAATTCTTTAGCCCAATTCTTCCCGAAGTCATGTCATGAATGTAATAAAAAGGAAAATAATAAAGCTTCCGAAAAACAAATTAACCTCCAGCGATCTGTGGTTGACTGTAATACTAACTAAGCTGTGTTAAAATGAATTATCGAAAAGTTAATACAAAATTAACCGACAAAAAATGTTGTATTTAACAAACAAACATGAAGCTTATTCAGATTATAATTCTACGAAAAATATTCTATAGGTACCTACTTCCAAATAATAAACTAACTTTCCAAAAAAATACTAAACTTTTCGGAAACTTAGTATTTTGTTCGGAAGTTCCGAACAAAATACTAAGTTTCCGAAAAGTTATAGTTTAGTGAAATTTGCAATGTAACACGCATATATATCTTTTTTAAATCGAATAAGCTAGGTTAGGTTAGGTTAGAACTGTGACCACATAACGCACGAGCCGAGCGAGCGAAGCGAGCGGTGCCACGGCAGCGGCCGGCGAGTGCCAGAAACATATTTTTGAATGTAAAACCAAACCACACAGCCACAGCGCCACATTTATAAAAAAATGTGTAAGATTGATTCTAAATTTATAATATAAAATAGGTACGTTACGATAAAAATGATGACCTGTAGATTTCGGTAAAACGCAATTTAAGCTGGTGGAAAAATATAACGTCAGCAAATATTGTATTAATTTTTTGTAATTTTCAGCATTTCATTCGGTCGTTTCTTTATTTGTATTCGCTTATAAGTTGTCGAAAAGTTAGTATTTAAAGCAGTAAATTTCATATTTTGAGTATGCTCATATTTTAATTTTTTTCGGAGCTTTTATTAGTACCCTAATAAAAATAGCTTGTCAACCACCTATAAGTTTATTGCCTTTGGGAGACAGTTGATCGGTCATGCAGTGGCTGATCACGACCCAAACAAAGGTAGTTGGGTAAAGGCTAGGTAGGTGACCATGGTTGGTCACGTATTGAACCAATTTACCACCTTGCTGATTGGCTAACATACCATAGGTAACAATGGATGGTATTTTCATAAAGTTCCAATATAAGATAAAAAGAAGAATTCGTGATAAAATCTGATGATAACACATGACAATACTGAGTTTCTTGGTAATACCTAGAACTTACTGAGACTTGTGTTTAACTAAATTTTCAGGGAGAATTCGATTTAAAGGTGACAAATTACAAAGCTTGTAAAGCTCCTAAAAAAAAATATTGCGCAGAAGTTAAGGGATACGCGTTTAACGATGTGTGGATAAAATACGACGTTTTGGTAAAAGAAAATATGACGTCAATCAAAGTAAGTATGCAACCCATAAACTTTGAACATAAGAAAATAATTATATAAATAATAATATCCTACAATGCCACGTAGGCTCGCGATAACTGACAAAACTGAATGGAAAAATACGTAATTGACCATACACACGAGCGACACGCGTCAATAGCAGAGGCAACTGCAGACGTCGACAACATGCCGCTCGTGTATCTGAGCAACGTTCACAAATGCCCGAGCGGCACGGTGTCGACGGCAGCCGCCGACGCGTCGACAACGGCGACAACTGCAGTAGCCTGTGACGTCGACGCTCGCCGCTCGTGTATATGAGCACTTACCGGCGACGGTTCGTGGTGATTTGGCAAAAAGTATGAAAACTTCGTACGCTGACCAGCGTTGTCGGCCCCGACAAGCGCTTACTCGCAAGACCCCTCCGTGCCTCGGAAAGCACGCTAACCCGTTGGTCCCGTTGTCATTCGTGGATCTTTGACAGTCGTTACTGATAGTCAAAAGCCCGAAAGTCTGACAACCAGTTTTATCAAGGGGTATCGTATTACCCAGTAACCGAGTTGTGGAGGTCAGATAGGCAGTCGCTCCATGTAAAATACTGGTACTCAGCTGCATCCGGTTAGACTGGAAGCCGACCCCAACATGGTTGGGAAATGGCTAGGCAGATGATAATAATAATAATAATATCCCTGGACATTTCACACAGCACCATTTCTCCCAAGCTAAGCAACCTAATGCTTGTGTTATGGTAACAAGATGGCTGATAAACTACTTATATACATTTTTTTTTTTGTAAATACATACATATTATAGATAGAAAAACACCCAGACATGATGATAAATAACACAATAAGAAATAAAATAAATACACAATATATAGAGACCCCAAGTAACTGGGGCAGGCTGAAGAAGAACAGGCGCCTTTTCCAATTGGTCAATGGCGCGATCAGCGTAACTTTTTTATATTTTTCAGTCTATATTTGTCGGTACGCTGAACAACAAGGAAATAATCAGATTACGCATAAACAACTTGTGTGAACATGTGTTCTTCAAACCTCTGCTCCGGGCTGTCTACAACGTCACAACAGGGCACTGCGGTATTTATGAAGTAGGTACATACCTACATAACTTATGTGAAATATATTTTTCCTTGAACAAATGGTGATAAATTGATTTTTTGGATATTTAAATTCGGTTAAACTAGTTTAGAGCCATTTGATTGCTTGAAACTATGTAGTTTCAAGTAAAAACTTGAGAAATCTACCTCAACGGGCAGACTGATAATTACGAGTCTGTCCGTTGAGGTAAAAAAAAAAATAATTTTTGCCAATTTTTTTTTAATTAACCCCTTTTGAAAATCAAGCTTTTAATGAACTAAATAAAACTTCCGTTAACATAGAACTGTAATATTTTATAAAATTTCTTGTCTGTTGTAGCACTGTTGAACGTTGAGGAGTTCCCTCGACTGGAGCCAATTTTAGGTGTAGAATCAGGACATGAATCATAAAAATGCATGGTCTTCGAAACAGAATCAACGTGTAAAATAACAATGGGAAAATTTGTATGGACCCTGTCCCCAGCAGTGAAGCACTATGGGCCATGTGTGAAAAAATAGATGTTATTATAAATAACAAATTACTGAAAGAAAGTATGAAAGAATGAATGTATGAACGTGGCAAACAATATTTTTTTCTTAATTAATTTTATATCTACGTCCGATCGGCTGCTGGCAATACCGACGAGTTCAGTGTGGCTGTAGGCTTGCACCAGGGGTCGGCTTTAAATCTTTACCTCTTCCTGTTGATTATGGACGCTCTTACGTCGGAAATCCAGGAGGAGGCACCCTGGTGCATGTGGTTTTCCCATGACATTGTTCTTGTCGCTGAAGATGGACTTGAGATCCAGAGTAGATGGGAGAAATGGCAACAGAAGCTGGAGAATGTTGGCTTGAAAATCAGTAGAACCAAAACGGAATCCAAGCCTGAAGCCATAGCGCTTGATGGCGCACTTCTCCCCGTCTGCTCCGACTTTTTGTATCTCGGTTCACTCGTGCATAGCGATGGCGAAGTAGATCGGACGGTTAAGCACAGAATTAACACTGAATGGATGAAATGGCGGCAGGTCACGGGAATAATCTGCGACTCCCGCATTCCCCTTAAACTTAAGGGGCAAATATATAAAACCGTGATTTGACCTACTGACTTGTATGGATCAGAATGTTGGGCCACAAAAGGCATGAATGAAATTCAATATCATGCAGCTGAGATGAGAATGCTAAGAGGGATGTGTGGTGTTATATAAATGGATAGAATAAGAAATGAGTACATAAGAGGATGTCTGAAAGTGGCACCGGTCACTGAAAAGTTGTGTGGAAATCGTTTGTCATGGTATGGGCATGTGATACGGAGAAATGAGGAAAATGTCGTGAGGAGAGTTTTGAGTATATATATATCGATGGCTATAAGAGTAGGGGAAGACCAAAGAAACGATGCATAGAATGTGTGTGAATGATATGGTTAGAAAGGGGGTGACTACTGAGATGACGACTAATAGAGAAGTATGGAAGGAAAAGACTTGTTGCGCCGACCTCAAATAATTTGGGATAAGGGCAGGAGAATGATGAATTATTTTTACATAAGACAGCTCTTCATGATCACTATTTTATGATTATTATCTTGCTCTTAGATTTTAAAAACAACAAAGTAATCATAAGATATTACAAATGAATCGTATACGTATGGTTCAGTATAGTAATAATCACTATGGTTGCAGAAATGAATGCTTCTAAAAATGATATTTATTATTAAATTAATACTATTTTAAATACAAAATAGTCATAGAGGTTATGAATAAACAAACGTAAACATGAAGGTGGAAGAAATGAACACGCTCACAGTGCTTACCATTCTCTCTCCTTCATACTTATACCTACTCCGTGTTTCCTCCGCTTTAGCGTTAGTACTACTAAATTTACTCTGTGGCTTTAGTGTAGACTGGCGCGATTCTCGAAAGGGTATACCCCAAAGTGGGTTCCATATAAATTTGAAAAAAAACTCCAACCCTAAGGGTGGGAATATAGGGGTGATCTATTGTTCACTCACAGATTTGAATGCTGAGTTGTGTATTATTACTCTACTCAGTGCCACATATGCCTGCCCTTTGGCAAACAATTAATAGATTATAGCATAACGTCATTCGAATCTTCATATCACTCCCTAACAACTAAGTTCTTAAACTAATACTTACACTAAATTGCCTTAAATTTAAACGGCGCCGACTCAAAATTACTTAGGTATAGTTACATTAGTTTAAGAACTTAGTTATTAAGGTTAAAAAAAAGGTTTAAGTATTATTTTTTGCTTTTCAGTTTTTTTATTTTTTGCTTTTCAGTTTTTTCAGCAGTTTTTTTTTTTTATTTAAGCATGTATCAATTAAGCAATCAACTCGCCTATCGCAGTCCACAGCTGGACATAGGCCTCTCCCAGGCTGTGCCACAACACCCTGTCCTCCGCCTTCCGCATCCAGTCTACCCCAGCCACCTTTTTTAGGTCGTCCGTCCATCTAGCGGGGGGGCGTCCCACACTACGCTTGCGTCTGCTCCAGCGGCTATCGGTCCTTCGACAGACATGGCCGCCGTTCAACGTTGATACCCTGTCCAGTCCAGTCCAGCGTGCATGTATTGTGTGCTCAAAAAAATATTTTAAGTAAAAATAATTTATTGTGTTTCTATCTTTATGAACGAATAACTTTTTTCCCTTATTATTCACACATTTACTGCCATACAATAAAATTGAAAATGTGTGAATAATAAGGGAAAAAAGTTATTCCGTAAGATAAGAGGAAGTGGTTTAATTCAGCTTGCAAAATTAGACCTATGCAAACTAACATACATTATTCAAATTTTATTTGTTTCAAATTGACGCTATTTCAAATTATACAAATATCAACTTTATTTTAATGGCAATTAAGTTGATTTCAGAGTGAGTAGCATTATTGAAAAAGCTATAAAAATGTTTGAAGTTGTAGCGTAAACTGAACTTTACTGTGTAGGAATTAAAGTTCTTTTCCCATAAACTCATAAATTTGTTTACATTTTTGGCGAATATGTCGCGAATGCAGAAACATTGCAAGTTAAATAAAAGCTTGTAATAACAAGAAATCCTTTCAGGGTCACCATGTATTTAGTGTGGATATTCAAGCTATTTCTCGTTCCTTTTACGGTGGCAAGTACATGTATGGGAACTGGACGTACAAGTCTTTATATTACAACAATTACTGCAATGTACATTGTGAAATCCTTCAGACGATGGTTACTCCGAAGAAAGCGGTGAAAACTGTCGTATAAATGTTACATTAATTTATTAAATAAAGAAAATATCAACAAAATGTGCGTTGTAATTATTTGACGCAACGAATATCCTGATTCAATCACTTACAGGTTTTCATTCCGTTTCCATTCAATTTTGACAATTCTTTTTTTCGATGGGTTAAGATCTCTTAAAAATGTTTTTCAAGGCAGAACGCCTTGAAGAAATCCTAGTAAATTCTAAGGGTTACCGATAATTTGAAAAACTAGGCTTTTGAATCCTCAGGAAATTCAGATACATATTTGTACCTCAGATAGAATTCCTATCACGACTACGTGAAGGCAATTCTATCTGGTAAGTATCTATCTGATAGGTATATATATATATATATATCTATACCTATCAAGCCTTTTTACCCGAACGGATTGGGACAGGGATGATTTAAGCTAGACCGTCACGAGCGCGAGCCGCCTCCGTGTCTGTTGTACTTATAGGGACCAAGACTGGGATGAGACGGACGCTGCACGGTGTAGCATGAACTGCTTCATATAAAATGTTTGTGAAGTTTTAGATCCGTGCCTCGCCCGCGCTTCGTAAATGGCGCAGCTCACGCTCGGCACGGTCTAGCTTAAGTCATCTTTTACACTTAAGTTTCGCATGAACCTGAACCTGTGAATCAAACCCGAGCTTTCTCGATCACAATAACCCGTAACCCATGAGGTAGAAAAAAATAACGCTTCCCTCTAAGTGAGGTCGATAGATCACTTTGTGCGGAGAACCATGAAACATTTTAATACACGTCACACTCTTAAACATAATTATTATATAATTACAGTTAAACATAGGAAACTACAACACAAATCATGATCATTTGTAGCCAACGAACCATGAAGTAGGTTAGAGACAAATTGTAATTTATATGTTAGAATTAAAATAATATTGTAGAAAGATATTCATTCAATTTAGAAGCAAAACTCGACGCTATGTTAAAATACCTCGTGGTTATTTCATTTTATTTCATGGTCTCGAATTCATCATTGGAATATGTAAGTAATGATTATATATACTTCAAATGCGGTGACTGCCTCAAGTTTACCATGCGGTGCGGTGAATGCGTCAAGTTTACCACAAATACTAATAGCCGCTTCGAACACCATATACCAAACAATAACACCCGCCAAGCATTTTCTCAACCCCGCTGGATCCGAGAAATACATATACAAAAGATATACAAATCTATATATGATCTCACTAGACCAGTGATGAATTGACACTCATGTATAAGACGACAATATTCAAAACATTTTTGTTTAATTTTCAGGGTGAATTCGATGTAAACGTGACAAAATTTGAAACGTGCAAAGGACCTAAGCGAAAGACGTGTCTCGATATTGTGACGAGAATTGTAAATGACATTTTCTTGGATATGGATTTGAATATAAAGGAAGATATGAAGACAGTCAAGGTACAACAACGGCCAGCAATTAGAAACTATGTCATTTAATCAACAAAGGTCTGTCAAAGTGTGAAACGAAATCATTTCGTTTGAGAAGGACTCTGGACAGCCGACTGCACTTCGAATCTGCAGACTGAAAAATCTTTTTAAGAAAGAATGAGCTAACTGTCTTGAATAGCTCGTGTGAAGAATTAGTTTCCTTTTCTCTTACCATAATCTCAAATCAAGGGCACCTTTTGTTTTTTCAGGGTAAAATTATCGGTTCCATAAACGACAAACCGTTGTTTCGAGTCGAGATAAAGAATATGTGCAACCACATCTTCTTCGGACCGATGATTAAGGGTATTTTAAATAATTCAGACCATTGTGCGATTGAAAAGGTAATCTTAGAATACAACCTTACAAAAAGCTGAACAATAGGCTAGTTTCCTAAAAAATTCTATTTAGTCCGTCAGTTAGATTATTAAAAAATATTGAATCCGTATTTTTTCTTTTGTCAATTATATAAAAAATGATGAAGATATCGCCCGTTAAAGTTCCGCGTGACGTCACTTTTGCAAGCAAATGACGTCACGACCCCACTCCCAAATTTTGACGCGCTTTATCTTTGTAATTTTTTGTTTGATTGACAAGATAAAAAATACGTGTCTATAAACTATCCAAGATTTTATTTCACCAGGTTACGGGAAACTACATATTTAACTAATTTGAATCTCTTTGACATGATGTGCTGTAACAGAACCATACCTTTAAACTATTTTTGTTTTCAGGGTCGCTTTCATTTACATTTTGACGTACAAACGCTGTGTCGTAATTTCTATGGAGGAAAATTCATGTACGGAGATTGGAAGTTCAAATGGATATTTCATAATGAGTTCTGTAACTTGCATTGTGGTCTTATGTATCTTTCGGTGACTCCAAGAGAATTCGCGGTTGGTGATAAATCATAAAGAAATGAAGTATCTTGAGTTTAAATTGAATAGTTTTAAAAGAGTGATGGATGAAGTGTTGCACAAAATGCGTAATTCAAAGACGCCTGTTATCATTCGTAGGGATTTTAATGTTAATTCGTTAGAAAATTCTGGGTTAAGTACTAAAATTATTCGTTTATTTCATATTCATTTATTTATTGTTTGTCACAAGTGAAAAGACAGTTCTTACAATTCGCATTTTTGTATCACTGTAACATAACCATGGGGTGTACCATATTTATATGTATCAATAGTATTGGCTATGTTCAAAATAATTAATAATAATACAATTACACTCTACACTACTATTACTCTATTACTACAATTGTTGGTGGTTGTTATTCATTGCATTGATTATTTTAGTCGACCTCATTTTACATTCATTACATTATAAACTACACATAATTATTACGGTCATACAATTTACGTTTGTCGCTTATCCTCGTTGATGGAATAGTATGCTTTTGAACAAAGGTTGGATTTTATTTGAGCTTTACCTATAGAATAGAATAGAATAATTTATTTCAGATAATTAAACGCATTAAAATTCAAATCTAGCAAAGAAGAGGGTACCTTGTTATTAAAGGTTATACCAAGCCCAACAAATGAGTTAAGAACCTTATGATGCCAATGGAAAGGAGCACGTTGTTTGTCCTTATTTCTAGTGTTAACATTGTGAATAAAACGGTTTTTAGTGCATATTTTGTCTAATATATAAGATGTTGGCGAAGATGAATTTTATTGTGATGCAACCATGAGAATACCAATAACTTTAAAAATCTCTTAGAGACACTCTAGCAGCTGCTAAGTTGCTCGAACTGCCCGTTTTTTAAGGACAAATATATTTTGTATACCAACGATGAGCTGGACTCCTTAAAGGATTGGCCCACAATCGCAGTAGACTGGGAAAAGTGGAAAGAGGGAAGGCAGGCCTTTGCCCTGTAGTGGGACAAAACAGGCTCATAATAATAAATAATACTATCAGCGATCATAATTAAATAGATCGGATAAACTTACCTAGTGACATCCGCTCCTCAATTAAGTGAAGTAATCTCGTCCTCATTTAGTACTATGTAGTTTGCACTTTGCACAACTCGCTGTGTCACAATTTTTAAAGACGAATGCAATCATCAAAAAAATATATTTGGTAGTCTGTGGTCCGTCGTCGTATGTGTGCTCTGTGGATATCTGTCATGTTCATTAGTTCAAAGTATTACACACGTAGCCATACATTTTTTATACACAACTTCCCGCACGGGGTAGAGATGAGAATCTGGAAAGGGTTGGGATACAATGAGGACGAGATTACTTCACATAATTTGAGGATCGGATGTCACTAGGTAAATTAATCCGATCTATTTAATTATGTTTGTAATCTCGTCCTCATTTAGTACTATGTAGATGTTTAATGAAGAAAGTTGTGATAGTAATCAACATGTTTATTTGATAAACAGAAAGGAGGTAGCTTAGTCCTCTCATCAGTATAGAGTAATCAGTCTCAATGGTTACTTATTATTATTACATCCTCGATGGTGACTTATTGTCTAGGTATTAATGTAGATACTTAAGCATAACACTTATCTTATTAAAGTATCTTACAACGAAATATCTGTTGAACATTCATCATCATCATCTGCCCAGCCTTTTCCCAACTGTGTTGGGTTCGGCTTCCAGTCTAACCGGATGCAGAATGCCGGTACTTTAAACGGAGTGACTGCCTATCTGACCATACCGCTTTAGCAAAAACGTTTGGATCACTGACAATTGGTCTGTTATAGAAACGAGCAAATGTAGAAGATCTTTGTGTCCAGCCTGCAGCTTTGCTTATTACCTCAATATTTACGCCTCCTTCAGACGCCTTTGAAGTAAAGACGCCTTTTGAGTGATGTCTTGTGCTGTGAGCCGTGAACTTAGCAGTAGGTATCTATGTCACCATCATGCTAAAACTTGCTTTATCCACCTACTTATAGACGCAGTAGAGGCAGTATGGTAAGGTTTTCTAAGTGTATTGATCAAAGTATTACAATCCTGTCTTATAAATAACGTTACATTGTTATCTAAATAACAATGTAACGTTTCGGCCGGAAAGATGCTGAATATGGGGTTTATTCATAAACGATTACTAAAGTTAAGCAACGTTTAAACGTCAAAAATGTATGGTTAAACAGTCGCTAATCACTGCTTAACTTTAAGCAACGTTTATGAATAAAGGGGTATATCTTTAAAAAATGGTAATATTTAATTAGCTTAAAGTTTGTTTGGTCCAGATGTTTTAATCATTTCTGGGATTTTAACACCAATATTAACTTCATTGATAGTAATATTATCTATACTAATAAGCGATAAAGTTTGGATCCAATGCGCAGTTACTTGAGCTAGCAATGTTACTAATTTTTTAGTAAGTAATTCCAAACAAAGTCTTTTTTTTTCTTTTTTTTTTCTGGATGGGTAATCATCAAATGAAGGGGTCATTTGATGATTTCCCATCCAGAATCCCGCTCTGGGTGGAGCGGAAGGGAGTGTCAGACTCTTGCTGACTAAAACCCAACCGTGTTCCTTCCTTAGCCCTTTCTGTTCCAGGGCAGCGGTAACCCTTTCAGACGATCCCGCTGCCCTGGCAGGCTTCGGCCCTATCGGGCCCCGTCATCTGCTGACATCTCTTTGAGGCGCGCGTGGAACACAACGCGCCGTCCGGCACGGGCCTGGTCCTGATCGGACGGTGACCTACCCATTACTCACCGCCCGTAGGCCCGCGCCTACGGTGGCCGGGAGTCGTCACGCGACTCCCGACGCCACGAGCGTCTCCCGCGGCGGCTGAGGCGTGAGGTGTTTTCCCTCAGCCTCCCCGCCACCTCCTTCGCTAGCATGACTGCTTCGCAGAAGGAGGTGACTGCCTCCCACTCCCTCTCGCCCCGGACCATGGCTTGCACCAGGGCCGGACGCGAGAGGTCGCCGCCGTTGCCGATCGCCTCTTCGGAGGACACGGCGGGGCTCCGCCCAAGCAAGGCAGACCTCCACCGTATGCTCCACCGTGTCCTCTGGGCGATCCTGGCAGTGATGACACCCGGGCGTCTCTACTACTAACTCTCTCTCTCTCTCTAACTAAGTCTTGATTAGGAAATAAATTTGATAGGTATCTTAAGTCAATTTTGGGATCCCATACTAAGTCGTATTATGGTTTCTTGATCAATGATAAATGATTTTATTTTGTAAGTAGGTTTGTACAAAACACTTTTACACGTCAATTATATTTTAAAACTAGATGAGGTCGGCTTTAGTTTGTAAATACCTCGAAAAATCCTTGTCACTCTCTCATCTGTTTATTTATTTATTTATACTTTATTGTACACCACAAAAATACATAGCACAAAAAATACATGAAACACTACAAAATATACAATGGGCGGCATTATCGCATTATTGCGATCTCTTCCAGGCAACCTTAGAATGGACAATAGTTTTCCTGGACACAAAATGGGACTGTCGTTGGTGCAAATATTTTGTATACAATACACTAAAATAGATACACAAATATATACATATCCAAAATTATAGATGCATAAATACATACATACTATGTATACAAGCAACGAAAAATAAAAGAAGACTGTAGTGTAGATGATTGCAGTTAGGTTATGATTGCTGTTCCCAAATGAGAGCCTAAAATTAAGGAAATTCCTGACCTTATAGTGTTCAGTGAGCTATATGATAGTCCTTGCTCAAACTTAGATGTTAAAAACGAAATTACCATGGGTACTAAGTCCGACAAGAGACACATCTTGACTCCTGCAAAAGGTTATCCACTGATTCAGTGCCGATACGTACTGTTTTCTGGTTTGGTTAGACAAAGAAGCTAACATTATGTCCATTGAGGAAGGAGGTATTCCTTTCTTTAGAACGCGCACCTGATAATGTGGCGGCAATCAGTTTGAGGCTCTTGTGTAAAGGATGTGGATCCCTGGAAGGAGACAGTAGTAAGTTATTACGGGGTTTGAACACAATTCTGTCTGATATAACCATGGAGCTGAACATTGGATAACATGGTTGTGCAGGCCAACATGGAACTACAACAATGCCTGTTGCCTTCTCAGTCATTATTTTCTGTGGCAACTTACTTACAATGCTAAATGGTGGAAACGCATAGAAAAAAAATCCATTCCATTTAATGGTAAAAGTATCTAAAGTATGCATTGGGGTCTGGTAGCCAAGATACATAATTCCCTACACTAGTTGTTATATCTGTTTGCAAACAGATCAATCCCGGTTTCATCCAATTTAGTAATGGTTTCATATAGCATGTCACATAGAGCCCATTCAATTTCGGAATGAGAACGTCTTGACTCCCTATCTGCCACAGCGTTGTCTTTCGAGCTAATGTAGGATGCATATACCCATAGTTGCCTTTCCTCACACCACTGCCATAACTCTCGTGCTAGACTATTTAAATGTTGAAAGCGGGTGCCCCGCTGGATGGGATGTGGCTTGGCATAGGCTATAGCCTATGTTAATAGAATGGGGAAATTTCACCTGATCTAGCGGCCGCGACGATCCTGGCCCTGGCGACGTGAATGTAGAAATTTCTGTGGAAAGCGTCTCCCCCGTGTCGGCAGCTTGTTGAGATAGTATGTCTGGTGCGCTGTTTGTTTCGGTCTCGGCTTCTGCCCACTCGGACGTGGCACCTGTGGTCGTTGTGGGTCCCGGTAGTTTAAATTATTCTTTTTAGGAACTTTTTGCTAAGCAGGTGTTTTTAGCTCCAACCCTGATTTCTTGACTGCTTTAACAGCATTGACCTTGTCCGGTATCCGGTGTCCGGTTGAGGTATTCACATGTGGGCACTTTCCATTAAGTCTTTTAAATCTTTGTTTAGCCCTGGTAATATTAGAGATCTTCGTGTGGTAGAATTTCAATGTACTGTTCATTTTCATGCGTGGCAATCATACTGTTTAGTACCTTGCCAATCGTAGTGATCGCTGCCGATAACACAATTTGGTTTCCGGTAATCCTCTTGTCTCTTTTAACATCATTCTCGTTCATTGCAGCTGCTACCTCTTCATTTAGAAGTGGTGGAACTAATAGGCTACAAATCTTTGGGGGATTATGTCTTAACAATATGCTAGCTTTAGTTTTAGTTTCAAGGCCATTTTGAAGAATGGCCGTCAGACGTTTTGTTAAACTTTCATGTAACTCAGTAAAGTAAGTAAGTAAAAAAGTTTATTGACAATAAATAAAGAACAACCTTGCATACAAATCCTAACAACCTGTGATTTGCGTCTACTATTACAGATTTAATTACGTATGTAGTTATAAATACCTGTGTTCGTTATGCGGTTGTTTGAGCTTAATTCACACTGACCTCCGTACTAGTGAAAACTGTATTACGGCAGGTCAGTTTTCCTCGTTCACAAACACTCACACACTTCCACATTATTTCAGATAATTTACATTTGACTGTTAAATAAAACACTGATTTATGAGTATGGTTATAAGAATACAGACACTACAGTGGGTATTATTTGATCCTTTGATGATTTGATGGATCAAATAATACCCACTGTAATGTCTACTCAATCGAGTTATTGGCCGGTGGGGCGCCTTCTTGAACCAGGAGCCCCTCGATGTGGGCTGGTATGTGGCCATTTTCCGCCGGCACTACCTCAGGGGTAACCGTTGGGAGGTGAGGTGTCTTTTACAAGTCTGCCCTCCCCCTTCCCTTTTGTTTGAGTGTCAACATTAGGTGAATTACTATGACGGCTGTATTCATTATCCGGTGAGGAAGATAGCATCCTTCGACGTCGACGCGTCCGGCTCCTTTGAGTCTGGCTATGACCGGCCTTGCTCGTATGACGAACGACTTCTTGAACGTGCTCGGCTGGAGCGATTTTCGTAGTCATCTAAGGCTAACCTCTCGTGAAAGCTCATAAGATGCAGTTAGAATTAAATATGGAGGTACCTACCAAATTAGCGAATCTGTTATAGGTCACACATAAATTCGAATAAGGTACTTAGTTACTTTTTAGATTACGTACATACCACGGCTAACCTCACGTGAAAGCTCAATAGTGGTGTCGTCCTATTTGTAAAAGTACCTATGTTATTTAACTCACAAGGAATCTCTAAAAGATATTGGTATTCTCACGGTTGCATCACAATTCATCCTTGCCAACATTTTATATATTAGGCAAAATTCACAGTGTTAACACTAGAAATAAGGACAAACTACGTGCCCCTTTTCACCGGCTTCATAAGGTTCATAATTCATTTGTTGGGCTTGGTATAACCTTTTATAACAAGATACCCTCTTCTTTTCTAGACTTGCCTTATAATGCGTTTAAAGCTCAACTAAAATCCAACCTTTGTTCAAAGGCATACTATTCCATCAACGACTACTTAGACGATAAGAATAGTTGGTCACCCTAGTTTAACGCAAGACAATGTTTATGTCCCTTCTCCAGAATTAGCTTACTGCCAGGTCTTAGAACCCAGCAATGCATAAATGTGTAAGCTGTCACGCCCTTTATGCCTGGAGGCTTTTATTTGGGTAGTAAGTTTTTTTATTTACATTTTAATTAATTATTTTTTAGCTTGAGTACGTATAGTTTTTATTATATTTGTTGGTATATTGGCGTGGCTAGCTGACATATTATGGCAAATAATTAAATTTTATGTTCTGGTTTTGTAATGTTAATTACCGAACATAAGCACCTAGTATTGTATACAATCAGGTATTTTTTTAAATCGAACAGACAGCTGTGCTGCTGGGGAGTTTGTTGCGCCACTTCTTCTTTCCAGCGATAGCACTAGGAAGTGGTGAAGGGCGGGCGTTTTTGGGGGACTGTCTTTTGTAATTTTGACGTTCAAAAAGTGCTGATTCTCAGCCTAATTTGAATAAATGACTTTTGATTTTGATTTTGATTTTTAAAAACCTTGAACATTCGATTTCTAGGAATTTTAGGTATCATGAAAAGACTTACCGGCGTGGTTATGACGACTCCTTTTGTTTGCTTGTTTGTTGTTTAATCGCTTTTCCAAATCTCGTAACCGTTCACTTAGCTCGATCATGGCCTCACCCCATTTTCTCCGTTTGTTTTTTCCCATTTTATTTAAATAAATAAAACTTAACGATTATATCGAAATTATGTGCACAGCGAGCGGCACAAAAAAGTACAATGAACCCAGAGCACACATACGACGACGGACCACCGACTAACAAATTTTTTTTTTTTATGATTTCATTCATCTTTAAAAAATTTGATACAGCGAGTTGTGCAAAGTGCAAACTACATAGTACTAAATGAGGACGAGGTTACGAACATAATAACCACTGGACCATGAGGCAGAAAAAATAACCCTTCCCTCTAAGTGAGGTCGATAGATCATTTTGAGCGGAGAACCATGAAACAATACATGCAAAGACTACAATAGTATACTGGAATACATGTCACACTCGTATACATAATTATTATATAATAATTACAGGTAAACATAGGAACTTCATTGACAAATCATAATCATTTGTAGCCAACGAACCATGATGTATTTTAGAGAAAATTTTTAATTTATACGTTAGAATCAAAATAATGTTGTAGAAACAAATTCATTCAATTTAGAAGGAAAACTCGACGCTATGTTAAAATACCTCGTGGTAATTTCATTTTATTTAATAGTCACGAATTCATTGTTGGAATATGTAAGTAATGATTTTAGTTACTTCAAAGGCGGTGACTATTTTTGCCTCAAGTTTACCATGAATATTGACAGTAGCTAGGACCGATAACATCCGCCTAGCATTTTCCCAACTCCGCTGGATCCGAAAAATATATAAATGTATTTATATATCATTTCACTGGACCAGTGATGAATTGACACTGAATTGATAAACTCCAGCATTCAGAACATTTTGTTTAAAAAAAGTTTGAATTGACATTACATTCTGACATGAAATTGACTATGAACTAGCCAACTAACATAACAACTACTATGAAAATTTAATTTGCATGCATACGTTAATACAAATAGGTACTTAAATACTTATAATATTATATCGTAATAAATTTATCATTGGAATTTAATAGTACCCACTCATTATTTGTATTTAATCAGAATCATATAATCATTTGTATCTGGTCTTTATATTAATCATTTGTATGCCAATATTGGCAAAGCATAGCGCACTACTAATTTTTAAGATCTCTGTATGTAAATTACCTATGTTTTACAAATAAAAAATATTCTTATTCTTTAATTTTCAGGGTGAATTCGACGTAAAACTGACAAAATTTGAAACGTGCAAAGGACCTAAGCGTAAGAACTGTGCCGAGGTTGAGACGAGAATTGAAAAAGGCATTTTCTTGGACATAGATTTGAATATGAAGGAAGATATGAAGACAATCAAGGTACCTGCAACTGATAGCCATTAGAAACTATGTCACATAATTAACAAAGATCTGTCGAAATGAGAACGTCATCATTTCGTGTAAGCGGTCCTTTGAAGAACTCTGGACAGACGACGACTGCACTTCAAACCTGCAGATCGAAAAAATCTTTTTACCAAAGCATGAACGAATAGCACGTGTGAAGAATTAGTTTCCTTTTCTCCTGTTAATTAATTGAAATCAAGAGCACCTTTTGTTTTTGCAGGGTAAAATGATTGGTTCGATAAATGACAAAGAGTTGGTTCGACTCCAGTTAAAGAACTTGTGCGACCACAACTTCTTCGGACCGGTGATGAAAAGCATCTTGAATAATTCGGACCATTGTGCGTTTGAAAAGGTAATCATAGAACACAACCTTACATAATGCTGAGAATAGGGTATGTTGAGCTGCATCTGTAAGTTATTTGAACCGTCAAGTAACATTTCTAGGAACTACCCACTAGTGGTTAGTTATAAGTATATGCGTACCAGAAAATCTACAGGCATATCAAGCATTTCAATATTCCCCTTTATTCATAAACGTTGCTTAAAGTTAAGCAGTGATTAGCGACTGTTTAACCATACATTTTTGACGTTTAAACGTTACTTAACTTTAGTCATCGTTTATGAATAAACCCCAAATGTCTAAGGTTGGCATCGCAAAGATTTTCAACAAATCCACGCACCTTAGCATTGTCAGTTCGAAGCATCGGTGTGTTTACCAACTCTGTGAACTATACAAGATCAATCCATTCACAACCTTCATATTCACATTGGATTGATAAGCGTTTTGTTACCAGGGAGGACTTAACCATATTATTAGGGCTTCGTTCAGGACATATGCCTCTCAATAAATTCGGTTTTATGATGAAAAAGTTAACATCACCTGTTTGCAGTACGTGTAACGAAGATGAGGACACATAGCTGTAAAAAGCACTAATGTTAATATGTATTATATAAACATAGATTGTCATATTCGCATTTAGCGAAAAAGCTCTTTAATAAAGATTAACAAAAAATACCTTTTTTCATTTGGTTACGGGAAATGTCGGCAAACTACATCTTTAAGCAATGAGAATCTCTTTGACATGAACAACAGGACCACACCTAAACTATTTTTTGTTTTCAGGGTCACTTTCATGTACACGTAGACGTACAATCGCTGTGTCGTAATTTCTACGGAGGCAAATTTTTTTTTGGAAACTGGAAGTTCAAATGGATATTTCATAATGAGTTCTGTAACCTGCATTGCGGTATTATGAATCTTTCGTTGACTCCGAAAGGACTCGCTGTTGGTGATAAATAATTAAATCGAATTTTACAACACTTTCTATGCACAATCCGCTATACTCCTAGATACCAATGTTCCACTTAGGAAAGGTAGTCACAGTCGCGTAACCTTGTCTGAAAGCGCCCAATAATAATCAGGCAAAAAGTTTATCAGTGCAACATTCTTCCGAAGAGAGGAGGCCTGTGTCCCAAGATTATGATTTTAATGTTAATTTGTTAGAAAATGTTGGGTTAAGTACTAAAATTATAAGTTTGTTTCAGTTATACAATCTTGTTAACCAATTTCTGGAGCCCCTAGAATATCCTACTAGTGCCACATACCTAGATAATATTTATACAAATATTATACCAACCCACAAAGAATTCATTAATTTAATAGACTTGGATCATTGCGGAAAATTGATCACTATTCCAAATTAAAACAAAAAGTTACTAAAACTGTTATCGCTGCTAACCTAAAAACAACTAATCGCTTGGAAACTTTAAAAACTAAACTCTTGCGTAAATTACCACTTTTGTTGACTAATGATGACCCTAATCAACATTATAATGCACACAATTTGATAACACATTAATTCCAGAAACATTCTCGGTTAATACTAACACTTCCTTCAGTGACTGGGCCACCATTGGACTACATAAGAGTAGAAAACCACTTTATTAATTATATGATGAACGAATTTGTATAAACACTGGTGAGTTTAATTTATATGTCGGAGTCATTCGTTTGACTATTCGGAACGTCAGCGCCATCTCGTGGCGCTGGACAGAGTCTAGCCTGAGTTCATAGTGGGACGAGAGCAACAGCTACAAAAGCGGTGTGAGCAGAGCTCTCGGGATGATCGAAACATTGGACATCGTACGAACAACATGTGCTCAGAAACTGTCAGCGTTCCGTATCGTTGAATGTGTGTGTGAAACCTACAGTGTGTGATTCGCTAGTGTGACTAACTTGTTCGTAAATTATAATCTAATTCGAACTGCAAACCGTTTTTCTATTGTGCTATAACCAACACTACCCATAGTACGCCCACAATAATTAAAATATGCCTGATGTTAATGAGAGACACACATACCATCTCCGACATCCGACATATCATGTTAAGAATTATTCTAAAAGATTTAAAAAAGTTTGTAGTATGGCCAAGCCACGTTATTTGAGTTTAAAAATTAAAAATAGTAGCAACATTATTCAAATGACTAGCGAAACGGGAAGGTCATGCAACCGAAGTAGTGACTGCAGCCTTGCTATTGATGACAATATAATTAAATCTATAAGATCGTCAACTGCTACCACAAGCCGCGTTAAGGAGCTTCACTCCAAAAATAACCAAAATTCAGCAAGCCCCACCACCACATAGCTTATATGTAATTTTTCGGCAAAGTTGTGGCGGTGGGTTGGCTCCTTGGCTATACCTGTCCGAGGACCCATATTCGCTGCAGCTAATCGAAACCTTCTAGTAGCATAAGCATAATCAGCCTTCTGCTGGGACACAGGCCTCCTCTATGTAAGAGGGAGTGGGTAATGTAGGTAACGCTTTGTGACATCAACTGTCACATGTTTTCGAATTTTTTGGTTCTTGGACATGCCGGTTTCCCCACGATGTTTTCCTTCGCTGATTTGAGTGCAGTGGTAATGAAATTAAATACACAAAGTAAAGTGCCTGTCTGGGTAGGTGTAGGATTTACGACCTACAGCTCGTACGTCGGAGCCGATATCACAGGGCCATCCCTTCTCCATCATCTCAATCTTCGAATAAAGACTGGATACAAAGAGGTGGCGGACCAAGTATGATGTGTGACGCAACTTTTGTTGATCTTATTACTCAGATAGAAGTAGAAGCTTCCAAAAACTTCTGTATAACTTCCAGAACAATAATCGTCTTATCTCATTCATTTTCAGTATGAAATAATTAACTATTATCATTCTTTATTTCTGCTTTAAAGGCAGTTTAAAAAAATGTAACCGTGTAAATGTTTTAACACGTTCACTGTTCAGCCGCAATATCGAAATCGATATTAATTTATTAATAAAGAAAATATCAGGAAAATACGAAACATTCTGATTCTGAAATAACGAATATCCTGATTCAATCACTTACAAAGGTCTTAATTCCCTTTCCAAACAATTTTGACAATTCTTTTTTTCGGTAACTTATTAAGGTCTATTACATCCTGCTTTAAAAAAATCTTAGTAAATTCTAAAAGGTTAAAGATAATTTGAAAAAGTAGGCTTTCGAATCCTCAGGTATAGCTATCTGATAGGTAGGTGATCGATCACAATAACCACTGGACCATGAGGCAGAAAAAATAATCCTTCCCTCACAGTGAGGTCGTGAGATCATTTTGTGCAGAGAACCATGTAATGAATCATTTTAATACATGTCACACTCGTAAACATAATTATTATATAATTACAGGTAAACATAGGAAACTCATTGACAAATCATGATCAATTGTAGCCAACGAACCATGAAGTAGTTTAGAGACAAAAAATTGTAATTTATACGTTAGAATCAAAATAATAGTGTAGGAAGATTCATTCAATTTAGAAGCAAAACTCGACGCTATGTTAAAATACCTCGTGGTTATTTCATTTTATTTCATGGTCTCGAATTCGTTGTTGGAATATGTAAGTAAAGATTGCTTCAAATATTGACAGCGGCTTATATAGAAACAATAAAACCCGCATAACATTTTCTCAACTCCGCTGGATCCGAGAAATATACAGGATGAAATTGAATAAGTGCGAATAATTAAAATATCAAATTCAACGTGTTCTAAGGAAATTTTAGAGCATGTCAGTGAGGAAAGGGATGCATAAAGTGCCCGTTGGCAAGCGATTTGGTAACGTCGTCGCGCGCCCTTATTTCGTAGGAACAGTCAAAATTAGGTAAATACCGCCATTTAAACGCGTTGCAAACTTGCTTCATGTTGTAAACTCAGCGATGAATGGATTGCTTATAGGGCGCGCCCTAAAATTGATACTTTAATTTTCTTATTAGTTACCAAAATTTTCAACAAAAATTTTTTGAACGGCGATAATTCGTGTTTACATGAAAGCAATAATCATTTTTGAGTACACTGGCGGACAAAATAGGTGGGCCGTTTATTAGGCACTGGGCTGGGACACATGTGCGTACAGACGTACATGTGCCAAATTAATTGTTTTTTAATTGTGATGTCACTTTTGTTTTAATTAATTTTTCACTAACAATAGGTTAAGTATACTAGAAATAACACATTATGGATCCTGTAATCTGAAATAAAGAGTTATTATTATTATGCTTTAACATATCTCGGGACCATAGGATCCCGGTCCTTTGGTAGGCGTACGAGGGGCCGAAGCCAACTCGCAGAGGCCCTTTAGAAAATTTCATTGAAATGCGGCACCAACCGACGATTATCCATGTATGCACTATGCAAGTGCACCCAAGGATAACCCCCGGTTAGTGTAGGACTATTGCAGGATATGGAAAAATACAAATTTGGACTATGGTTTTGGGTGGCTAAAGTGGACTGGTTACCAATAACTATTTAAGAACTATGGCCCCTGCCTGATCAATGTTTTATATATATACACGGATAAAATGGCAGAGGGTGACTTGCACACTCAATAATGTGTCCCCGGAAACTGTCGCTAGCACATAGTGACGTAGCAACAAGGGGGCAACATGTGCTGAGATGCTTATGAGGAGTGGAGAGGTATTCCACTGCTTTCAGAACAATACTTCCTTCCCCCAAGCACGTTTGCTCTTGCGAGGCCAGTAAAGTCTCTGTTCCTCGTCATTGTTCACTCCAGCCTGCCAATAAAGGCAAGCCAGAGGTGAGGCACAAGATTTCTCCCGGGAGATAGGGTCCGTGGTGTCGTTACTGCCCAACAGCTCGCCACATGCTTCCCTGCGAGTTCCTCTATCTCTCTTGGTCTGGCTCCTCACCCTAGACCCGATCCGGCAAAGTAAACTCCTCCGTCACAGACCTAGAGCTTAGAGCGCGCAAGCCCCACCACGACGTCAACGTAGTTATTATTATTATTATTAATACCTTAGTTTGCACTATCTAAGGCAATAATTACACGATATTTTTCAAGAATTTAGATTTGGATAATGACAATTTATAATGATTATGTAACAGTTACTGCACCTCCTATTTCGATTTGTCGAAATATTTCAATTTCATCCTGTATAATGTATATGCATAAATCATCTCATTGGGCCATTGATGAATTGACACTCATGTATAAGACGCCAGTAATCAGAACATTTTTGTTTAATTTTCAGGGTGAATTCGACGTAAAAGTGACCAAATATGAAACGTGCAAAGGACCTAAGCGTAAGAACCGTGCCGAGATTGTGACGAGAATTAAAAATGGCATTTACTTGGACTTGGATTTGAATATAAAGGAAGATATGAAGACAGTCAAGGTACTTGCAAGTGCCAGACATTAGAAACTATGTGTCTATGTCATTTAATTAACAAAGATCTGTCGAAATGTGAACGTCATCATTTCATGTAAGCGGTCGATTGAATAGCTCTGGACAGCCGAATGCACTTTGAACCTGCATACCAGCAAACCTGTTTACCAAAGAATGAGCTAATTGTCTTGAAAAGCCCGTGTGAAGAATTAGTTTCCTTTTCTGTTACCATAATCTCAAATCAAGGGAACTTTTTGTTTTTTCAGGGTAAAATTCTCGGGTCGATAAATGACAAACCGTTGTTTCGACTCGAGATAAAGAATATGTGCGACCACATCTTCTTCAGACCGTTAATGCAGAGTTTCTTAAATAACTCAGACCATTGTGCATTTCAAAAGGTAATATTAGAACACAACCTTACATAAAGCTGAAAAATTGTGTCTGTTGAGCTGCTTCAGTAAGTTATGTGAACCGTCAAGTACCTAACATTTCTAGGAACTACCCACAAGTGTACCGAGTGATTAGTTATAAGCTATGCGTACCAGAAAATCTACAAGCATACGAGTATGAAGCATTTCAATATTCCCCTTTATTCATAAACGTTGCTTAAAGTTAAGTAGTGATTAGCGACTGTTTAACCATACATTTTTGACGTTTAAACGTTACTTAACTTTAGTCATCGTTTATGAATAAACTCCAATGTGTCTAAGGTTGCCATCGCAAAGACTTTCAACACGTTCATACACATCAGGATTGTCAGCTCGAAGCATCGCGGTGTGTTTACCAACTCTATGAACTATCCAAGATCTTCTTTCACCTGGATACGGGATACGTCGGCAAACTACATGTTTAAGTAGTTAGAATATGTTTGAAATGACGTGCAGTCACAGGACTATAATCTTTAATAATAAAATATAATAATAATAATCTCTTTAATTCAGAATACAATTCTATAATTACAAAGGGTACCAAGATGTTAGTTTAAGCTATGTTTTTTTTTCAGGGTCACTTTCATTCAAATCTTGACGTACAAACGATGTGTCGTGATTTCTATGGAGGAAAATTCATGTACGGAAACTGGAAGTTCAAATGGATATTTCTTAATGAGTTCTGTAACTTTCATTGCGGTGTTATATATCTTTCGATGACTCCAAAAGGATTCACTGTTGGTGAAAAATTATTAAATAAATAAATTAACTATTTCCCTACCTATCTAAAATTTTGCTGTGCCCGACAGGGTCCATAATTGATTCTATTGATTTATACTTACCACCTGTATGAGTACATTATGAATGCAATAAAGATTGATTGATATTTTGAGTCTAAATTTAATTTTACAACATATTATACGCACAATCCGCTATACCTACTTCTGCATATCAATCTGAGGAAGAGTAGTCACAGTGGCGATCATGCATCTAGAATAAAATGATTATACCTTATTAAAAATAAAGCAACGACAGGTACATCTTCTATAATATAAAAATGAATTGCTGAATGTGTTGCTAAGCGCAAATCTCGAGAACAGCTGAACCGATTTCGCTAATTCTTTTTTAAGAATATTCCTTGAAGTACGAGGATGGTTCTTACGTAAAAGAAAAATTAAGAAAGTTGCTTCACGCGGACGAAGTCGTGGGCAAAAGCTAGTCTATAATATAAAAATGAATCGCTGAATGTGTTGCTAAGCGCCAATCTCGAGAACAGCTGAACCGATTTCGCTAATTCTTTTTTTAGAATATTCCTTGAAGTACGAGGATTGTTCTTACGCAGAGAAAAAATAAAAAAATAGGGTAGGAGTAGGGTGGAAGTATGGTAGGAGTAGTGTAGGAGTAGGGTAGGGGGTAGGATAGGAGTAGTGTAGGAGTAGGGTAGGAGTAGTGTAGGAGTAGGGTAGGAATAGGGTAGGAGTAGGGTAGGGTAGGAGTAGGGTAGGAGTAGTGTAGGAGTAGGGTAGGAGTATTGTAGGAGTAGGGTAGGGGGTAGGAGTACTGTAGGAGTAGGGTAGGAGTAGTGTAGGAGTAGGGTAGGAGTAGGGTAGGGGGTAGGGTAGGAGTAGTGTAGGAGTAGTGTAGGAGTAGGGTAGGGGGTAGGAGTACTGTAGGAGTAGGGTGGGAGTAGGGTAGGGGGTGGGACACCACGCGAACGACGTAGCACCGGGCAGCTAGAAATAATTTATATGGCAAAACCACGTTTGCCGGGTCAGCTAGTTCATTATAATAATATGTTGCTCGTGCAGTCCGTCCGTTGCCTAACTGGAAATCTCCAGGGCCGGACCGGCTGCACAGCTTTTGGACAAAGTGGCTCCAAAGGTCGCACGCCCCCTTGGCATCCCAGTTCCAGTCAGCCTTACAGTCAGGGTTAGTGGACCAAGAATGTTGTGAGATGCAACTATTGTTGATCTCATTACTCAGATAGAAGTAAAAGCTACAAGAAACTTCCTAATAGCTACCAAAACAAAAACCCTCTTATCTCATTCATTATCTGTATCATCAGTAACTATTATCATCATTTATTTCTGCTTACAGGTCGTTCTATAAATATGCATGATTATTTCCAGCGAACGAAATTAAATGGTCAGTTTCCAATAATCCACGGTAATTCCAGTAATCACATCAATCCATCTAATCAGAATTTCACTGTTCAACGAACCATTTCATTGACCAGTAACCACTTGTTGCTTTTAAAAAATAATCCTAAAATGTAACGTTTACTTTATCAAACGTGCAGCGCACTTGCAGTCTAATATGTTTATGAAATTTGTTATGGTGTTCACAGTTTACACTGTCTACGTAGAACCAAATGCACAAAAGGAATATGTAAGCCAATATCCTTCAATTGTCTTATGACCTTCATTGAAATAATTTACAATATCCATATTACTTTTCAGGGAATGTTCAATTTAACCATATCACGTTTCGACGTGTGCAAAGGGCCAAAACAAAAAGATTGTGCGACTTCAACAGCTATTATCAGCAACTACTCTACAATAAATTATGACTTGACGGTTTTTGAGAATGTATCACCGACAAAGGTAAGGCACAGAAAGTTGTTAATTGAACTTAGCAGAATAGGGGCTTTAATCCAGCACCTTAACTACGTAACACACGATCAATCACCATCTGAATGTTTTTGAAGGATATCGCTAATCCATTGCTTCATGTGTTCGGTAAATTAGTCTGCTCGACAACGTAAATAACGCAATTAATGTTGTTGAACTGTCAAAATTAAACCCATTGCTACTGTTAGTGAGTTACGCAACTAACCCACCGTTGCCAATCTATCAATCGAACAATCTTATCTGTTACTAAAATTACAAATTCAGGGTAAAATCGTCGCTACGACAAACGGAAAGGACATGCTTAGATTGCAGGTGAAGAAACCGTGTGAGCATCTGTTCTTGAGACCCTTGTTCATCGCAATCATGAACGTCACAAAAGACTGCTTCGTTATAAAAGTAAGTAAATGTTAATGTCTGTGCCTAATTAACGTAACGAGAAAAGCAACCAAAAGGACAATGCGCAGTGGCACACAGCGTGGACCCACGACTCGGTGTAGTTTGTGAGTCACCACTAGATCTGGGCAGCGCAGGACAGGTCATTGTGGCGATAGGGTGCTTGCATAAAGATACAGGTTTCCCGGTCCCGATTTGTCGGTACAGACCGGTACTGATCGATACAGAATTGTAACGTAAGGTTGAAACTCACTCACTGCACTCGCGGATTCACGAGTGCAGTGAGTAAGTTTCAACCTGTTGCGAGTACAATTTCTTCCTATCATGTGACATAATGAAACGAATAAATTCCAACATTTCAATGAGGTTACCATACCGTAGCCGCAGTTACAATATGGATTGAAAAACTGAGCCGTTACTTTACTGACAGATAGCTCAGAAATAATGACTATACCACACATACCCAGAACAGATGGCCGATGGGGCCATAAAGCTTTCGGCCCCATACTCACTCCAGAACCTTTCGGCGAAAGGTTCTGGAGTAGCAACCGCGTACCGAAAGACGTAGTGTTGGAAGGACTCCCATAAGATGGTCCGATAACCTGGTGAAGGCCGCAGGAATCCGCTGGATGCAAAAAGCACAGAACCAGTCTAAGTTGCGGTGTTTGAGGGAGGCATATGTCCAGTAGAAGACGCCTTTCAGCTGAAATGATGATGACACAAACCCACCTTCACTAAGCGAGATAGGACTAATCTTATGGCACTCTTTTCAGGGACACTACAGATTCAACCTTGACATTTCGGCGATAGCACAGTCTTATTTTGGTGGTACATTTGTATACGGCAATTGGACATTTAAGGCCGTGTTTTACAGTGATGCTTGCAATTTCTCCTGCGCTAACGTTAAAGTGGCGATATCTCCAAAAAAAGAACATTAACTAAACAAATAAAGGATGATGGGGAGTATGGATCCTGGTAAAAAGGTCTAATAATAATATATAATAGGTTCTTTAGCTCTTGTTTGGTTTTGTCATCGGTTTCGAGTTACTTTGAATCCTATTTTTATTGATTATTCCCTATTAATTGTTCATTAATGCTGAATTAACGGTTTTGCGAGGGACCATCAAATATCGGGTTTTGATGGACATCATCATCGTCACCATCATCAGTCGGGTCATAATATCATCAATCATTTATTAAAATATAAAGAAACACGTTTTATAACAATTTATTTATTTATTAAAACGACGAATTGACGGCACGGTTGGCGCAGTGGTTAAGTGATTGACTGCTGCGCTGCGTGTCGCGGGTTCGATTCCCGCACGGAACAAATATTTGTATGACCTACATGTATTTGTTCCGAGTCTGGGTGTTTTTCTATCTATAATATGTATGTATTTACAAAAAAAAAAATTGTATATAAGTAGTTTATCAGCCATCTTGTTACCATAACACAAGCATTAGGTTGCTTAGCTTGGGACAAATGGTGCTGTGTGAAATGTCCAGGGATATTATATTATATATATATTAAAAGCCTGTGTTGTCCCACTGTAGGGCAAAGGCCTCCCTTCTCTCTTTCCACGTTATCGTGTGTTCGTCATCGTTTCCTTAGTTGGTCTAATGAAAATGGACTAAGAAATATAAAATAATTTTAAAAAAAAATTTGTTTCTGAAAAATAAGTCATGTTCACACAGGATAACTCCGGCGAACGGGCAAGGAATTGGTAAAAATCGTCAAATCGGATTTTCGACAAATTGGTAAAAGTCGGTAAATATTGTTCCTATTGGAAAGACCTTTGCAACGACACTATAATTATTGCTGTTTTACCAAAACGACCATCATCCTTTATATCCAAACCCAATTATGAGTGACTGCTTCTCTCTCTTAGTATATTAAGTTTTCAAATTCTGTTTTTCATGTTTTCTTTCATTTATC
Source organism: Apamea crenata (assembly GCA_949629185.1). NCBI lineage: Eukaryota > Metazoa > Arthropoda > Insecta > Lepidoptera > Noctuidae > Apamea > Apamea crenata. The sequence continues at coordinate 7,695,082 of OX451360.1, read as the reverse complement.
GCCTTTTTATAAACGAATTCCTGAAAAGCCCTATCCGGCTCGAAAGACCATCAAATGACCGACCTATATGTATCTACTAACATCGCAGAAGAACTCTGGCAGCATTATCTACATCTCCACTGTGTATGAAATTTAAATAAAACCCAATGGCAAAAATAACAGAACTTAATTTTATTTCTTAATTACAAAATAAATTACCTATTAACTTAACATAACATTTTACTTTGGATTTGTGTACGATTTAAAAGTAACCCTTCAATGTGAACCATCTCTTTGGAGAGGAATGAATTAATTACCTTAAGCAAATCAGTCGAATGGGCAATCTTCGTTGTGTTCGAAACTGATGCAGTACATCCCTCGTGCCCTGGGTACAAACAAGAACCATATATAATTCAATGCATTCGTTACATAAGTGGAAGATTACATAAATATGATTGGTGGACACAGTACTGTAGAAGCTTGTCTGCCGAAGGCAATCTTATATGATGCAGGCCGGCTATATTTTAGCGCGGGTTCCATTCGAACGTTCAAGCTAGTGTCAAATATTTTAATTAGGATTTTTGCTTAGAACGGTTAGTGGTAATTTAGTGAGAAATATGTAAAGACGTTCGCCCAATATAATCTAAAAGGAGCCGTATAAGTGGTTTGATTCCTCCCGATCCCTAGAGGACTCTTCCAGTCCTCTTTAGTACCTACATAATATGTAGGTACTCTAAAGGACTGGAATGTTATTATGAGTCTGCGCCGTGCAGATGTAGAGAAAAGGTCTTACTGACCACTGAAGTTGTGGCGTCACGTAGTGTGCATTTGTGAACGCTCCTTATAATACGTGGCGTCGACTGTATTATATTTATATAAGTATTCATAACAAGTCAGAACAAACTCCCTTGTTAAGTGGCAACACTAAGCTATGATAATGTAGCGGACTAGCGGTCCCTTCTCTTGCTTGTCAACCGTCGCGTCGCGGGACACGGACTAGATTTTCAGTCATTAGTTTATTTTGTCCCTACTAGTTTAATCAGTTAAATAACTATGCTAAATAGTGTACCTAACTTTAAACTACAACAAGTGTGTGACAATTATAATATCATCAAGTGCAAGTTGGAGTTTTACTTCCGCTCTTCAATTACAACTTCAACTCCAATACGTGTACGAGGAGACAGGTAGAATACCCACACCACACTACACCTAAAATTTCCATTGTCCCAAAAATTCTAAATGACAGTGCAAATTAATTTGTTGTGTACAGACGCCAGCACATCAACCTACTACAATCTGTCAAAATTCTTTAATAGATTTTCAACTTTATCGCTAAAGCATTAAGGTTCAAGGTTGATTGGGAAAATTTGACAGTTTCGGGTAGCTTGACCTGCTGGCGTCTGTACAAAAAAGAGATTTGACTACGGCCTTTCAGAAACAAGGAGCCTCTTATAAAACAGTTTGAATAGTGTAACTTACGAATCAGGAACCTCTTCACCAAGCATCACAGCCTTTCTGTCGAACTTGATGCCCCAATGCCCTCGTTCCTTAGGACATGTACTGTCGCATGGTATACCGACTAGACGTCGTTTTTTACGCACGCTCGCGGCGAAGTAACATGAACTCATGAAGTGGCTGCAACGGGCTATACCTGTGGGAATTCAACAAGGAATTTTATGGTGAACAATAACTTATATCCCTGGACATTTCACACAGCACCATTTGTCCCAAGCTAAGCAACCTAATGCTTGTGTTATGGTAACAAGATGGCTGATAAACTACTTATATACAAATAACTAATAACTTATGGTTTTATAAAGAGGCACATTCTAACGATTCTGACTTTCAGTAACGCTGTAGTATTTGCGTAACACAGGCATAGCTTACCCTTCTAAATGCCGATGGACATCGGTAGGTCTGGACTCTGGAGGCTTATACTCCCGAATGGTTTAAGTACACGATCTCGTTGAAGTGTCCGAACCCCATTCGGGTGACTTCAGAAAAAACAAAACACTCGCGACCAACTTACGCATAACATGTCCTTTGCAGCCAGGTTGCAGTCTTCCGCCATTGACACAGAAGTCCGCATGGCCCACCAGTCCATCTTCGCCAAGGAAGCCTGCGTTGGTATGGATGACATGCACCACGTATGCGTCATCCCTACCCAGGCGGAATTGGCGAGACCCATAGGCTGATACCAGAGGTCTTCCTGGATCTAATCCTGGGAACAAAAGAGTTATAATATGATACCACGGTTCATCCCATCATCATCACTTCAACCGAAGGATGTCAGCAGCTACACATAGGGCTCCTCCAAGAATTTCTACGACTGGTCACCTGTGCCATTTACAATGGCAATGCCTTTCATTTTGATCATTCAACCACATTAATTGCGTCAATAAAGTAGTGTTTCAAGTCTGTTTTAAAGTCCAGACATAATCTTGGTCAGATCATGTGAAGACAATACTGACAATAATGTGAAGAGAATAAAAAGTATCCTACGTGTTAATCCTAAGACAAATTTAATCCAAATCCATTCAGAGTAACAAACATCCATCCATCCATCCATACAAACTTTCGCATTTATAATGTTATAGTAGGAAATAGGATATTAGAGACAGAATCGTGATTTTGTTATTGTGTTACATGTTTCCTAGTTTCCTTATGAATCAAACAAATATAAAAGTACTCTGTAAACCAAATGCTAAAACCAAATTCTAAATATTTTAAAATTCTTGAAAAACTCAAACTCAAACCATTTATTTCAATTAAACCATTTACAGGCACTTTTGAATTGTCAAAATTAAATAGTCGGTCAGTTAGTCAGAAAGTTGAAGCTAGTCGCCCATTCCAAAAACGTATCTCTATGGAGAAGAACGGGCAAGAAACTTAGAATGATTAAATCTACCCTCGATTTAAGAATCTTCAACAAAAACTTACATTTTAGGTAATTTGTAACTTACAATTACTATAGATACAATATTGTCATCGTAATCTACAAGCGTTTTCAGCACAAAATTGTCGGACTGTAACTTTTACTAAACAGGGCCCAGGTCGTCAGTCTACCTTCCGTTTGATTGTATTTTCTACTGAGTAGCCTCCTCAGTAGAAATGGCAATCAAACAAATGCACACTGAAAATCCAGCCAGAGAAAAGAGTAGGTAAAAACTAAAGTAGAATTTAAATTAATTCTATCCTAACCATTCAGCCAACTAACCAGAAAAAGAGTTACCTCTTGTTATATTTTTATGTTAGCAAGGTACGCAGGCCAGTTTTTGCGTGGGCGAGATCTCCCTTAACCCAATTTTACGCTCACATCAAGCAAACGCCTAATCTTTCCAGACTGGTGTGAACTTAGCCACTAATTGCTTTAGACACTAGACACACAGAAGATGCTCCTCTGTAGACAGTTGACAAGATATATGGTATAAATAAAACTGAAACAACCAGCCAAAGAAATAAGGTTCAAAGTTGTAATAAGGTAGATAATGTTTCGGCAAAAGTGGCGTAAATTGTATCGATTATTTATTTGAATGACTCGCTTAATACTCAAGCTAAATTAGACATTGTAGCCCCTGCTATAAGGTTTAATTCACAGTAAACACAATGATTGCTTGACAAGTTCAAGTTCAGAGTTGCCAGATAACCGGAATTCCCGCTTTCGGTGCTATCTCGTACGCCTTGGGAAACACGTCGCCGTCGGTGATAAATAATATTTTATCTCTCTAGGCATAAAAACGAAATGATCCCGGTAAATCCCAAATCCGCATAAACAACCTAGACCGTAATAACGCTGAAACAAACAAAACTGTCAAGAAAAAAAGGAAATTGATACCTAATCAATTCGATAGAATGAAAAACAAAAAAAAATATTCTTGTAAAACTATTAAAACTACTGTGAGATATGAGATGTTTTCGGTTACAAACGCAGAAATAACTATGTTTTTCTTCGTTTTAAAATCAATACTATGCATACGAAAATATTCATCTCTACATATATTATTATTTTCAAAGATCGTTTCCCATTTTTTTTAATAGTTCTAAACAAATAGGTTACACGTCGCAATATTTTAAGGTTTGATACTGGCAACTACTAATTCGAATCAGTTTGCCTGAAGCCGGCTTAGGGTGCGTACGTGAATCGTGAAGTAAATTAACAAACAGCTGATATTTAACAAGGAATATGGTGAAAGTAGACGTTAAATACACTAAGGTAAGTTTTAATTTGCTTAAACGAATAAAGACCGTGAGATATAAATGAACAAAGATGTAAAACATCTGTTGTCGCTCCGTTAAATATTTATAGATTCTTAGTCGCGGGTACCGGCGTTGATAACATGTTTTTTTAACGTCTGGGGGTTTAGTACAGATGAAATAGCACAAACAGAAATGCCTAGGTTTTTGTTAACACTACCTACAGCGCCTGTTATATTTTTATATGTTTTAAAGAAAGTCAATGACAGTAAAAAAAAAACCCACGTGCACATCTCTCTAATAAAATATACGGATGTTCATAAAATATGATTGAACAATCTTGTTCGTTTTGCCACCGTCCTGCTATCACTGGAAAAAAAAACTGCTCTTGACGACAGTAAAATTAATTATCTACTTCACAAAATTACATTTCCGATAAAAAAAAACTATCTACCTACATAAAACATTAAAATAAGGTGGGTTCTTTTCGTGCGACAAAGATTACCTAATTCTTATGAAAATTATACATAGGTAATGTTTTGTTAATGTAAGACACATTTACAAGTAGGTACAATGTTTTAGTGTATTTCTTAATAACTAGAAGATGGCCATTGAATACTCTAACTGACCATGTCTGAAAAGAAATGCCGCAACAAAATCAGAGGTCATGGTCTCTTTTAAAGTCATTACGGATGAATATTATGTTGATAATCTCGAATGTACCATTCCACCCCATGCTCCAATATTATAGAAAGTGCAAATTGAGCTGTAGCTAATTTGAGATAAATAGGTACTTAAAGTTTAAACAACTTACGAACTAGCAAAATAATGTGGATTTGTCGTGCATTTTACTTATTCTTCGGCTCTAAGAACAATAGAATTTATCCACGGAATTCCATTGTGTCTTACTGTAGTTCTGAAAACTGATAATAAACAAGCATTAGGAAAATAGGCTAAGAAAATCTGCTAATAAAACATATTAGTAGATATAATAAAAAATTTACAATAGGTATACAGGATGGCAGGAACATTGACGCGCCACCAGATGTCATGGATCATGATTCTGAACCACCTTGCGTTGAAATTTTAACGATTTTTTTACGTATGGAGGTACGAAAATTTTCAATGTAGAACCATGTTCTGAATTCATTCAGTTTGCGCCGAAGTCCCTACGATCCTGTATATAATTTATTTCTTAAAGATTTAGAAGGTTTTTTTTTGCATTTGCTAATTCCTACAAGTTTACTTTACACTTTTACAAAACAATTGTTTTCTTTCCCCACGAAAATACATTATTAATATTAAAACGATTGCAACATTTTTGCCAAAGTCATAGATGAAGTAATCAGATAATTTTCTGTTTGTTGTCAACCAAAAATAACGGGAAATGACCAAGAAAATGCTTAAAGAAATTAAGTTCAACAAGGTGATTAAATAATTATTATTTACGTTTATCTAATAAGATTTGTTTTATATCTAAAATCAAAGGTGAAGACAGATATGTGCTCACAGGGAAACGGACTTGAATAGGTCCCTTATTCGTGATGGGAATGAGATCTAACTATCACAAGACAGCTTGTACAACCGAAGTAGCAAACCCCGAACGAAAATTATTGGTTAAAAGAATATTTAGACTGTGATGGACGCATATAGTGAAATTCCTGAAGTACAAAGAACTAGGCCTAGAAACCAGATTAATATACACGCATATGGTAATTTTCCTGTGCAGAATGCCTTAATCATTACAGCCCATCTATTCCAGTTACGAGGTCATAGGGAGGATGAGATCACTTTCATAAAATTATCTTTTCTAGTCTCGCCCAAAGTACAGACGAATTACAAAGCGAAGTTCTTGTTTACCAGATAACATGGGCACTTAGTTTACCCATCAGAGATTATTACTTCGTAAGCCCTTACATTTCGCTAGAAAATCACCTGAGTACGGTTTATCTGGTGTTAGGTAGGAACTGCATCACAATAAAATACAAAATACTTATGTTTACTTTATTTTACACAGTTGTTCATCAACAATGAGTGGGTGGAGTCGGTCAGCAAGAAGACCTTCCCCACCATCAACCCTCAGGATGAGAGCGTCATCACACAAGTGGCTGAAGCAGATAAGGTAAGTCACAATATTTGAGCTACTATATTCAGCCCCCTCATGGACTCGTCTCAAAGTGACACTCAAATATATATAAGGTGATATTCCAATCACCTTAGAAGCTGTGGCTATATATCTTGTTGATATTTCTAAAGAATTTGTCAGATTACTGCAATACTAGCTGCGCACTGCGGTTTCACCCGCATAAGTTTCGATCCCGTTTGAATATCGAGATAAAAAGTATCCTATATGTTAATCTTGGTTATAAACCTTATATGCCAAATTTCATCCAAATCCGTTCAGTTGTTTTTTGCTTGAAAGAGTTACAAACATCCATCCATCCACACAAACTTTCACGTTTATAATATTAGTAGGATAGTAGGATTTTATTCTGAAGAAAACTTATAATAATAGTTTTTTTATTTCACAAAGTCGTAAACACCTGATCAACTGCTAAGATTCTATGGCGGCAATCACAATTATCACGACATCATTTAAGTACCGAAACATCTGCCCCGTTTGTACTAAGATAAGAATTGATTACGGTTCTTAAAAAAACTTATTACAATCATGAAAATATACAAACGACAATTTGAGCGGCAAAACTAGGACACAATGGTCATTAAAAACTAATAGGAGGGTAATTGTGAAAACCGTTTCATCTCTCACGATCAATATAATTTCGCCGTAAACTGCAGTAACTATCTAATTAGATTCTAGGGATCAACCATTTAATAGTCCCAATTAGTAAGGAAATTAATCAGATAAATTGAATAATTATTTTTTATAATATTAACAGATTAAAGCAATGACAGGGGTGTCGACATAGAAGCTAAAAAGATGACGGTAAACTGTAAAAATGCGACGAAACAAACTTTAACGATCTTGAACATTTTTTTGAAGTGAAAACTTCTTTAGCGGCGTTGTGCACTTTTGTTGTGATTGATAAAAAATGTCGCGTCAGGACACGTGACCTGATCGAAAATTCGTAAGACGGAGCTCGCGTCAGGACACGTGACCTGATCGAAAATTCGAAAGACGGAGGGAGAGTAGACCGCATTACAAAATATCAAAAATGCACAACGTTAAGATTCAAGTTTTCACTTCTGCCGGCACTCCCGGAGTGCAACCCGTTTTTTTTTTATTGTTTGTCAACTAAGGATCAAAACAAAATATAAATATCACAAAAACCCCGGATGTTGACACACTTTCAGCAATCTTAATACTATCGAAATAGTTATTATACACATAAACACATAGTTATGTAAATAACAACTATAATGTTCAGACGCCAGCAGACCAAGCTACCCGAAACTGTCAAATTACCATTACATATCGTTTCTTGATAGCAAGTCAATAGCAAATCACAATATTTTTAATTAGTTAATGTTTCAAAATGATAATATAGTTTAGTGCCTAATTTTTTTATGTATTTAAATAAGTAATAATTGAATGTAGTGGAAGCAAATGAATAAATCAAAGAAATAATATGTACCAACTGACTTTATAAATAGGTGATTGATTTAAAATCGAGAGAAATCTTTCAAGATGTAGATGATGATTTGTAGTTGGTAACCTGCGATTTATTCGTTGATAGATCAATTACTATAGTCACAGTGTCAGATAACTATATCATCAAAATTTAGAACAATTTTGGAACAGAGTTGTGTTTTATAGGCCGACGTAGATTTAGCGGTAGCAGCAGCCAAAAAAGCCTTCGCCCGCTACTCAAAATGGCGCCAAATGGATGCTTCACAACGAGGTCTCCTCATGCTCAAATTGGCAGAACTGATAGAATCCCAGGCCAGATACTTGGCAGAGCTAGAGACCTTGGACTGCGGGAAACCAGTCAAAGACGCCGAGGAGGAAGTGTACTATTCAGCGACTGTTTTGAGATATTACGCCGGCAAAGCTGACAAAATATTGGGGAACACGATCCCTGCAGGTAAGCCACTTCTAGATTTACAAAAGAAGCGCACGAATTCCGAAAGAGTCATGAAAATGTAGACAGAAAGAAAACATTATGCTAGATTCTTTCAAAATACTTTCGCGCAATACAAAATTTGCTCTAGATTAACAAGATAAAGAAATAAAAAGTATATTTAATGAGTTACAAAATTTTATTATCACATAAGTAATTACGTGTATACGTTGCATGGTGATAGCAAAGTTAGATAACTTTTTATTTTCTACGTCAATTTTTTATCATTAACCTAACGAAATTCGATCATTCAAAAAGTAAAATAGATACCTACCAACAGCTATGTGCAACACCACACATATAGCAGATAATTAATTATATTATTTAGATCACAATTTATTATATTCGCATTGTTAATGTTATCTTTCCTAGACATTTAGATAATTCAGTGACGTCTTTTGTCACGATCGTGTTGCAGGATCAAGCGTGCTGCAATGTGTGCATTTTCAGATGAAAATAATACTCAGCTGTTCAGTTGTTTTCTAGTAGATAATGTTTGAAAATCAAGGTTACGTTCGCAGCATTTGCTAATTGTATAATGGCACAGATATGTTAGGTACATTGTGAATCCAATTAGTTAATGTTAGATAACGTGATTGAGCATCATTTATACGAATTTCATATAAGACCCACGGGGTAGGTAATTGAGTAACTCCACACTAACAGTCGCAATGACTTTTTTTGACAGTTCAACAACATGCATTGCGTTATTTACATTGGTGAGCAGACAAATTCGAACATATGAAGCAATGGATTAGCAATATCTTTCAATTTTATGTAATTCAGATAGTGATTGATAGAGTGTTGCGCCGTGCGCGGGTCCCGGGCCTTATTGCTCGCACAAAATTTTTTTTTCGAGTTCATGCTTCTTCCATTGTGAAATTATCAGTATTGTTTTGAGGGAAACTGTCTGATCAATTGATCTTGCGGGTTGATCTTATGGATGAAAGACGGTTCGGTTATTAAAATCACGATAAGCAATATTGCGGATTTCGTGTTGTTTATGGCAACTAGGAGTAGTGGAGGCCCAGTGGTAATGGCCGCGACTTACGAGTTGTAGGTCGTGAGTTCGAATCCAGACAGGCACTTTTACTTTGTGTATTTAATTTCATTACACACTCTCAAAATGGTGAAGTAAAACATCGTGAGGATACCGGCATGTCCTAGAACCAAAAATTTTAAGACATGTAACATCCCGTAACCCGCACTGGGCCCGTGTGGTGGATTATGCCCCGCTCCCTCTGAGGAGGCCTGTGCCCCAGCAGTGGGAACATTTTACGCTGATTATGTGTGGCAATGGCAATTAGCTTAAAATGCATTTGATGTTTGTTAATCTGTTGCACAACTGCCTAAGCCTGACGATAACCGTGATGTTATACTTACATAAAATTATGTCTTTTACAGATGGTGAAGTATTATCTTTTACGTTGAAGGAGCCAGTTGGCGTATGTGGACAGATCATACCATGGAACTATCCTATACCAATGTTGTCATGGAAAATTGCACCAGCGTTAGCCGCGGGTATGTATTGTATTATTTGTTTACTTCAATTCAATAATAATGATCTAATAGATGATACTATATACTAAAATAACGTTACATATTTAATACATCCAAATTATAAAATAGTATTGTTGTGGTATCGTATGTAGGTAAAATTATGCAGTTTTTTCACGCTATTATAAAGTTGTTATTTTTAACTTACGTGGTGTTAGAATTAGAACTTAAGCGACGAATACGTAGTGTTTAATTAGAGACTGTTTACGATCTTGTAGGCAAATGTAAATATAGAAATTGCAACTTATTTGATTTTCCATTGTTAGCTGAAATGTCTGTGGATTATGATAAAATGACTGGATATCCTGAGATCACAGAGCCTGGAAAAATTTAATGGGCTTTTTGTATTTGTAACATTTGGTAGTACTCCATGGAATCCTACTAATATTATAAACGTGAAAGTTTGTATAGATGGATGGATATTTGTTACTCTTTCACGCAAAAACTACTGAACGGATTTGGATGAAATTTGGCACACAGATGGTTTATAACCAGGATTAACATATAGGATAGTTTTTATCCCGATATTCCCACGAGATCGAAACTTATGCGGGTGAAACCGCGGGGCGCAGCTAGTGAATAATATACTTGTGTCCTAATTAATGTGTAGAAAGAACAAACTTAATCAATTTATGAGGTTTTTAACTCGAAGCTTAATTATAATTATATAGTTTTGATCTAAGATTGAGACTAATTAGGAAATACATCGCCAGGGACATCGACGCGCAAACTGTAACCATGAATTCAGCACATCATTATATAAACCCCCAAACGTAGACATTTTTCGTCGATTATCAAAAAAAAATACTTTTATAAAATAGTGCCAATACCTACGCGGTCAAACATTTTTTTTTATCAAGAAAGAAAAAGTATTTATTGCGACTCGTACAGGAAGATCATAAACTAAACTAAACACAGTCAAAAATAAAAAACCAAATTATATTAAAAAAAGGAACAAAGAAAAATGAAACAGAAAGTCCTATACGAGGCCAAAAAGCTCCTTCTCAGCATGATGCTGATTAATAACCGGCAAAAATGGTCCCTGCCTCCCTGTATAAATTTAAGCGAACATGCAATATTTCACTAAGTTAATTACTTTTTCAGGTTGCACAATAGTCTTAAAGCCAGCAGAACAGACACCACTTACAGCACTAGCAGTAGCCGCCCTTATCAAAGAGGCAGGGTTCCCTCCAGGTGTTGTCAACGTGGTGCCAGGGTACGGACCCACAGCAGGAGCAGCGCTAACGCACCACCCCGATGTCGATAAGATAGCTTTTACTGGATCTACCGAGGTATGTCGCATTTATTTAATGTCATAAAATCTAAGGTGGCTCAAAGATGGGATAAGAAAATGGCTTTCGTAGTCATGAATTTTCTTCACTCAATTCAAGCCGCTGACTTGAAGCCATTCGGGCTATCCTTATATTAATAACTAGCTTCTACCCGTGTGAAAACGAAACCTTGTCGATCTACTCCCTCACTAAACAGCGCTGTAGAAAAACGGTTTATAATTGGCTGAACACAACATACACATCTTTTCTCATATATTATCATGAACTGCCCCCCGATTACCCACAAGACTGAGACAACTACACAGTACACTCACACACTTCTCGCGACACGCACACGTACACGCACCTCAATACAGATAAACAAACCTATTTGCGTGATATTATTATTTAAGATTTGCTTTAACCTATTTTTCTTTACTTCTCTTCCATAGAAGTTACAAAATGTTTGTTAATTGTCCTAAAACTTGTGCGATGTAAGTAGGTACAGCACCTAAAGACTGAAGGGCCTGGAGATCTGTAACACAGGGTTTCCCTAGCACGGACTCCAGTCTCTCGCAAAGGAGCTTTTGTCTTGTACTTATTGTTTAGTTCTAAGGTGTTATTTATAAGCTAGCCTTTGTGGAGAGAGAAATAAACTTCGTCCGCGTGAAATATAGGACCCCAACCCATCGCGTCGCATCCCATGGCTCGCCCGTGGTACTACTTCGTTTTCACTTAGCGTTTCTTTCTGACTTTTCGGGTCGTAGCGTGATGTTAAATATTCTATTATCATCCTCAAGATTTGGACTATCAAATGCAAGAAGAATTGTTTCAAATGTTCCGGATTCCGGAGATTAAGTTTGTATGTAGGGGTACATACAAACTTACAAACAAACTTTTAGCAGAGTGATGAAGAAATAAATGGCATCAGAGAATTGACTTATTGCTTTATATTTGCAGGTAGGGCGCTTGATTTTGGGTGCAGCATCTGCTGTTAACCTGAAGCGAGTCACTTTGGAACTCGGTGGCAAGAGTCCTTTGGTGGTCTTCAATGATGCTGATGGTAACTAGAATTTATCTTCTAACGAATCCCTTTCAACCTTGACTACATGCCAATGTCTCTACTTGTAACACAGCAATGAATAGTTTGTTGGTTCCGGATCGGAAACTTATCATTTTGCACCTAACAGCAAAAAAATAAACGCTAAATCAGATTTAGATATGTTTATCATTAAATTCTGAGGATAACATTATAGTCGTTTTTTTTATTTTCAACTGATAAAAATACGTATTACGGTTCTACCAATTGGTTTTTAATGTAGACGAAGCTACCAATATCAATGGTCTCCGGAAGGTCTAAAAGATGATACAGTTGTGATATTTCTCGTTCCAGTTGAAAAAGCAGCTCAGAAAGCTCATGCTGCGGCGTTCGCCAATGGTGGCCAGTGTTGTTGCGCCGGCACAAGAACGTACGTCCAGTCTGGGATCTACGACCAGTTTGTGCAGAAGTCCGCTGAGATCGCCTCGAATAGGTTGGTCGGAAACCCCTTCGATGATGTACAGCAAGGACCTCAGGTATGACATACTATATACTATAGAACTAATGGCCACATTCATTTATGATCTCGACAAACTGCTTGATATTTACAACGCAGTCACAATACATTAGGCGGCATCGGTATTTTTGGCCGATGGTCTGTTTATTTTTTGAAGCAACAACAAAAACATAATCTTATTTTAAATCTATAAATGCGCTTTGGTATTTTCCGTTGAAATAATCTGTTTTAATCCTACTCACGTGGGATTAACACAGATTATTTGCACTAATTATCTAAGGACTGGTATCACCCTACAAAGAATTTAAAATTACTTATGACTCTTATGAAAGAAAGTAGAAAGAAAATACATTTATTTGCGTCAAACGTGACGCATAAAAAGAACATAAACGCAAAAAAAAAATAGTTGGGGGGAAACATGCCGTGGGTCGTTTGACTCGTATTTATGTTTCGAATTTGCAGATTGACAAAGACATGTACAGCAGAGTGTTAGGATACATCCAAGCTGGTAAGGAGGGAGGAGCTAAATGTGTAGCTGGTGGCGATAAGGTGGGAGATAAGGGGTACTACATCAAGCCTACTGTCTTTGCTGATGTTACTGATAACATGAAGATTGCAAGAGAAGAGGTAAGCGAATATTACAAAGACGTACAAAGTATAAATAGTTTTACTTACTCGTACGTTCTCATCAAAATAGGACATATTACTGCAGCTTCGATTGCACATGTACAAAGTGTATCAAAAAAATGTCGTCTGAAATCAATTTTTGCATTATAATTTTTGCTTGTCGTTGTTCATGATAACACTCGCAACAGTATCTACAATAAAATTGTTGTAGTGGAAACCAAGCCAACATTACCGTTAATTCTTATTCCATTATTAATAAACCCAGTTATTGTTTTCAGAAAGACTAGTTCTGTTTAGATTTTTATTTATTTTCACTCGTTCGCATGGTTTAAATCTCTAAAGTTCTATGTCTAATTAATATATTATTCTTTTCCAGATATTCGGTCCAGTTCAAAGCATCCTTAAATTCGAAACTTTTGAGGAAGTTATCGAACGAGCAAACGACACTAACTACGGTCTCGGTGCTGGAGTCATCACTAATGATATCACTACTGCTCTTAGCTTCGCCAAGCAAGTCCGAGCTGGCTCCATCTGGTAAATATTATGCCTCTTTACATATTTTGCAGAATTGTTTGATTTCAAATCATTATTAATTATTGTAAGTGAGGATAATGAGACCAAAGAAACGATGGATGGAATGTGTGAATGATGATATGATTAGAAAGGGGGTGACTATCGAGATGACGACTAATAGAGAAGTATGGAAGAAAAAGACATGTTACACCGACCCCACATAAATTGGGATGAGGGCAGGAGAATGATGAATGATGATGTGTCTAATCACACTAATATTATAAAGGCGAAAGTTTGTGAGTGAGTGTGTGTGTGTTTGAATGTTTGATACTTCTTCACGCCAAAACTATTGAACGGATTTGGATGAAATTTGGCTTACACATAGTTTTAAACCAGTATTAACACATAGGATACTTTTTATCCCGATATTCCCAGGGGATCGAAACTTATTCGGGTGAAACCGCGGGGTACAGCTAGTCCATCATAATGATCATCCTGCTTCCCCTGTCCCGATTTGTTTGATGTCGGTGTAGCACGCCTTTTTCTATAATGGCATGTTAATTATTGTACTATTTTATAATCAAAATATGTATGTTTAGGTTAAGGTATTTATCTATGGGCCTGGATCGCCTGAAATAAATGAATAAATAAATAAAAAAAGAAAATTAATCTCATAATTCTAGCCATCATTATAGTAATACATGGCCAGAGATCGCACCAGACAAGGAGGTTGGGAAGAAAAAGGCTAACAAAAAAAATTGCCATCATCTCAGAGCTACCTTCCTTCCTAGCTACATCATCTTTCACACAATTCGTTTCTTCCTTTTGTCTGCCTCTTTACACTCATCCATAAACACTTTTCGTTTCTCATGAGTTATAATGTTACTTTTCAGGATCAATACGTATGACCACACAACATGTCAAACTCCGTTTGGCGGTTTCAAGGACTCTGGTATTGGTAGAGAATTGTAAGTATCGGGTAATGTTCTAAAGTAACTACTATTAAAAAGTTATGACAGCAAATTCATTGAGAAAATACACGTACCTTGATATTGAGATACCCTACGTTAAAGCAAAAACACTAGAAAAACACGCTTTTATAAATGCACTATGCCAGTGCCTATCTTCCGGCTTCATCATCAGACCTTGAAACCTAATCGTGGTCAAAGTTCATTACAAGACTTTTCTAAGAAATCCAAAACAGCTATGATACGATTTTCCATCATGAAGTTCCAGTTCATATCTTCCGGCTCCATCATCAGATCAGTTCGACAGTACCATATTATTGTATTGTCATCAGAACTACATACAGCTGCCAATTTTCATTACGCTACGGCCCTTGGAAGATGGTTAAATTAGTTACCTTAGATTACATTACATACAGGTCGACCTAATAAAAGGCTGTTAATAATAGTCCTCCAGACCGAATTTCGGTCTTGGCGGCCAATCTCACCGGAGACTAGCCTTCGGCGCGTTAGATATTATGGTGAACAAGAAGTGTATGCGCAGCCACAAGTGCTGCTCTCTCTTCCCTCACTCTCATAGCCCGATGGGACGGCGAACCGACACGACCGGAGAGAGATGAGGTGTATGACCAACGGCTTAACGTCCTTTCCGAGAGGTACGGGGATATCAAACCACCAACTTCCAAACTCCGGGCTGCTAGAAAGAAATTCTTAATGGAAAATCAAAACCAAAATCAAAAGTCATTAATTATTCAAATTAGGCTGAGAATCAGCACTGTTCGAACGTAGAAATTACAAAAGACAGCCCCCCAATAAACGCCCGCTCTTCACCACTTCCTAGTGCTATCGTGCTAAAAACCCAATAACACTGTCCCGTTGGTCTTGTGGTCGCTAGCGCGGCTGTTAAGCGTGGGGTCCTGGGTTCGATGCCCATGTCGGGCAAGTTAAAGTATCCAGTAAACGACTATGAGAAACTCCAGAATAGTTTGTGAATTCATTCTCAACTATATTATTTTTTTTCAGGGGTGAAGACGGCATCAACCAATACGTGGAGACTAAGACGGTCACCCTGGCTTTGCCGAAACAACCACAACTGTGAAGCTTAACGTTACGTATTTAATTTAAAAAATTAATAATTATATAAACTAGGTATAGGTACAAAGCATTATTTTTGTACTAACGCTTCAAAAGCGCACATAAATGCTATTATATCGATGTTATAGAATTACATTAAAACTTAATTAATAAAGAAATAGCCTGGGGCAAGAGATTAATATGGCATTAAACGGATATGGTAAGTGACAGACACAGATTGAAAATGAAGAGTCAATAGTATTTTGAAACCAACGCGAATAAATTTCCTCTTACTCCTGGCATTTAGTTCACCAATTTATTATGGTTTCATTTGTCTGATACCCAAAAGGTTACGGTTCCGAACTCCGAAAAAAAATAAAAAAATAGTAAAATGAAGGGAGAATGTGCTCTATAATTAACTAGATCATTTTATCAGTAAACGCGTCACCTTGCGTTATCGCTGAGCAAAAGTAATTTCATATATCCATAAAAAGAAGAATTCTTTTTCTGAAAGTTTTCGCCAATGCTCCACATATATTTTGAAGCCGAGAGTTGGCTTTCTAACTATCCAGAACTATGCCTAAAGTGCACTTTAAGTCTTAAAATAGCCTCTACAACTGGGTACTTATGTACCTAGATGTAGCGTCCCACCCTGGTCTAGAGCTATTCAAACCATGGAATACATAGATCATAGAGCAACACGTCCGCTGGTGGCCCTTGTTGCTCTTTGGGAATAGATACTTAAAACCTTTTTAGAGTTCCGTAGTCAACTACTACCCTTATAGTTTCGCCATGTCCGTCTGTCCATCCGCAGCTTAGCTCAAAGACTCTTAATACTAGAAATTAATGCTATAATTTGGCTTAGACATACATATTAATCACGCCGACAAAGTGGTAAAATAAAATTTAAAAAAAAACTTTTAGGGTACTTCCTCTATACGTAGTGGGGTTTTTTTATCTCGTCTCGTCCCCATGGTGTATCGTAGGATAGGTCTTTCAAAAATATTGCGGGTTTGTGAAAGCCATTTTTGATTCAGGCATGCGTTTGTGAAATATTAAGCTTTAAAGTGCTAATTTTTGTTAGAATGATATGTATAAATGCCGGCTAAATGGTTGTTTTTGGATATGTGAAAAAATTAACGGTAGTAGTAAGTATAACGAAGTTAATAGGAAAACTATCACAGCTAAATAGGCTTTACAAGTTTACGAGTAATAGTCGACCAACTTACATTTGCAGTTGCAATGTATGGGAGAACATGATTTGATGAGTTTAAGTTTGTTCTTGGGATAAAATTCATCTCAACTACGAAACCTTTCATCTTCACACGAACTTGGCCGGTTTTTGACTATTCCGTGATTCCAACATTGTTCTTGACACAGAACAGAAAAAAAACAGTATACCGATACGAGGGATGAAGTTGGTAACTCACCGACAATTTTGTACTGCTTCTCGGTGAGATGGTTGGAGATCATGCCACAGACGTGAGCACCCAGGGAGTGTCCCACACAGGTGATCATCTTAGCCAATGCCCCAGCTTGCGTGATCGCTGAGTAGAGCTGAGCCGTGCATTGAGCAGCTTTTCTGGAAAATGGTAGAATGAGCTATTTTTTCCGTCGGTACCTATAATTCAGCGTGTAGAAATTGCCTTTCATCATCTCGTCGTTGCCTCTCTCAGACCACCGCAGTAAGTTAAACTGAGGATGCAGGCCACATAAAACCAGATGAAGAAACCAGGTATATAAACAATTATATACCTGGTTTCTTCATCTGGTTTTACATTATTTTCTACCTGATACTGACAGTATTAGCAGGTAGAAAATAATGTAAAAGATTAAAAGCCATTACTCGAAAGAAAAAGAATACTGATGAGCCGGTAATACAAATATTGCCAGAGTATCAATCAGCAATGTAGGCTGAGTAACACTGAATAAGATTTAGGCAGGGCATAAATGGTGAAAGGGTTATTTGAGATAGTGTTTTAAAAACTGTATTTTTCTTATTTGGCTAACAAATATGATATAATAGCTGATACGAAAACTCGTAATTTTCGTGTGTTTACCCAGTGAGATGTTCACTATAAAGAAGCTGTGTATTATTTTGATGGATGATAATCCTCATGATCACTTCAAATCAACTTACTTCATATTAGACAGCGCAGAAAGGTAGCAAGGAAACCTGGTGAGCACCGACCAGTCTACCATGAACACGTTGTAATCTTTGCGAGATAGATACGCTGTAAACAGATAAACAGATAGATGTAGATGTAGGTTAATATACAGGCGGAACGGTAGCTGTGGTCATGTAATTAATGGTATGTAATTGTTACCGCAGACTTAGTAAGTGGACTATGGAATATGCATTAGACCTTTTCATTTTGCGTAGTTATTTTAAATTTGTTGCGTATTATATATTTTGCGTAGTTATTAGTGAACGTCAGAATCGCCGGTCAACAGTCGTATTTAGCTTTAAAATTGTGTCTAAAAATTACTTATCAATTGCTTATATTTGCTTACCATGATAAGAGAATTGCTTATTTCATAATTTTATAGAATTAAGACATTTAAGATTGACCGACCATTCTGATGTCAGAATGGCTGGTCAATCTCTGTAGAGTAGTAACTATGTGGAATTATTGAAATTTTAATGGGGCAAAGATTGCTTATTAATTGCTTATTTCACAATTTGTAAGCCTAGATCCTGTTATTCTTTTTATAAGCTAGCCAAGAGCTTAAAAGCCCCTGCGCCTGATAAATTTATGAGAGCAAAGTGACGTATGTCGAAAATTGCGTTTATATTTCAAAAGGTATTATTATTTATTACTCGTTTCTTTATTTTCTGTAATAACCAAGTGGTGTCTAGTGTCTATATTACATACTTTTAATCATGGCTGTATTTATTAACTATGTACCTATATCTTACTGACACAGAGTACTTAAGTATTTAATAGTGGCTTAGCCGACCTTTTTAAAGTTGCCTGCCAATATCGAGATGAAATTAATCTACCCTACATTAATGTTTTTCGAGGCTTTGGCATTATCATCAGCCTTTTTCCTACAGGCCTTCTCTTTGTGAGAGAAGAGGGAATGGGCCTTAATCCACCACGCGGGCCCAGTGCAGATTAGTGGATGTCACATGTCTTCGATTTTTTGGTTCTTGGACTTGCCGGTTTCCTCACGATGTTTTCCTTCACCGTTTTTAGAGCAGTGGTACTGGTACTGACATAATTTACACAAAGTAAAATGTGCCTGCCTGCGTTCGAACCTACTTGCCGATCACCTAAGAAACTAAAACTTTTTAACAACAATACAACAACAACCAGCAACCGATAACCAACAACAATAACAGCAGCAACAAATACAATTTTTATTTAATTTAGTACCTACTTATACTACACTATACAACAAACTAAATGATTTAGTCTCTGTTCGTAACCTAAACAAAACAGCTTTTATAAGGAAAATAACTGACTGGCTTCTTACATTAGATTATACACAAATTGAAGATCTTTTCAAAACTATATCTTGACATAAAATTTCCCTTTGCAACGCACATACAAGTACCCCAAACCACACACACTCTCACTCCACATCACACACACTCATCCCACATACATTCACATACATGCTCCCTTGCATGTATTCTTAATAAATTGCTTTATTTTCACGATTTTTATAAATCAAGTTTAATTTTTAAAACACATTATAATATTACAATACTGCCCGAATTGCAATATTATAATGTGTTAGATTTTTATTTCAATATGATATACGAACCAGATCGTCTCTAGTGCAACAAAAATAATGTAAAACTTTGATTAGGGGGGCCTGGTGACCTGACATACAGGTTTTGTAAGAAAACTTAGTTTAGGCACCAGTCTTCCACGAATTAATATTATGAAAATGTGTCTGTAGACTATTAATTACTATCTCTGTAATTAGCGGTAAGAAATAAATAACTTAATACAACAAAACAAAAAAGATATACCGAAAGGAAAAAAAAATATCTAATTACTGAGTCTGTTCTGAATAAATATGATGTAAATTCCCTCATCATAATCCGTTAAGCCGTTTGGACAGTAGAGCGTTTTAGAGAAACGGACATGCATACATACATACGCTACATACATAGACGCACGAGCAGTGGTGGGTGCGAACGCAGGCAGGCACATTTTACTTTGTGTCAATTATGTCAGTACCACTGCTCTAAAAACGGTGAAGGAAAACATCGTGAGGAAACCGGCAAGTCCAAGAACCAAAAATTCGAAGACATGTGAATTGTGACATTCACTAATCCGCACTGGGCCCGCGTGGAGGCACTATTTGGTTATGTTATTACAGAAAATAAAGAAACGAGATGAATAATAATACCTTTTGATATATAAACGCAATTTTCGACATACGTCACTTTGCTCTCATACATTTAACAGGCGCAGGGGCTTTTAAGCTCTTGGCTAGCTTATAAAAAGAATAACAGGATTTTGGCTTACAAATTGTGAAATAAGCAATTAATAAGCAATCTTAGCCCCATTAAAATTTCAGTAATTCCTCATAGTTACTACTCTACAGAGATTGACCAGCCATTCTGACATCAGAATGGTCGGTCAATCTTAAATGTTTTAATTCTATAAAATTATGAAATAAGCAATTCTCTTATCATGGTAAGCAAATATAAGCAATTGATAAGTAATTTTTAGACACAATTTCAAAGCTAAATAAGACTGTTGACCGGCGATTCTGACGTTCACTAGTTATTATATATTATACAGGGTTATTTGTAAAACACCAGCAACCTCTTAAGAGGTCATTGTACTCATCATTATGAACAACTTTTACTATAGGACCAAACCTGAAATCGCGAAAAAGAAATCGGCTGCTCCCTACATTTTGACGAGTTATGCGAACGTAAATGTAGGGAACAGCTGATTTTTTTTCGCGATTTCCGTTTTGGTCCCATAGTAAAAGTTGTTCATAACGATGAGTACAATGACCTCCTAAGAGGTTGCTGGTGTTTTACAAATAACCCTGTATACTTACCTAATTATTCTTTTTAATTTAGAGACTAAACTTTCTAAGAAATCTAGAAATTATTTTAATGATAATTAAATAACGAAGCCTTAAGCATGATTCTTTACTTTGGACTATATGACTATGAATGTATTTCATCACCACTGCTCTCAAAACGGCGAGTGAACCGAAAATTCGAAGACATGTGACATCCACCAACCCACATGGGGCTGGCGTAGTGGATTACGGCTCATTTCCTCTCACAGAGAGGAGGCCTTGTGTCCCAGCAGTTGGGACACAATAGGCTGATTAAGCTTATGCTGCACATAATATGGGGTCATATTAACTATATGTTACTTGGACAGAAGATAATTGATGTAACGCAAATAACATTCCCAACCCATCTAAAAAACATCATGCGAAGATTTATCGAGCGTTCCGTACAGTATGATCACGCGCACAAAGTCGGTCGTCTCTTTATCACTTTCACACTTTCATTGAATATCTCTCAATTATATCTCTTGGTTGTTTTTTGTCACTGAAATAACGAAATTGCAATGCTTATCCTTCCGTGAGAAGAATGCATGATGCTACTGGATGTTTTGTTAACCGATACTTTGTAAAGTTTATAGTTTTCTTATAAGTGAAATTATATTAATATGTCGCAGTTAGCTGCCTAGCCTTTTAACTACAGCCTGAATGATATTCAATAAATTATAGTTTAGGTTGGAACTGAAACCAATCACGCGCGAGCCAAATTGGTCGCAGTCACTAATTCAGGGCACCCCGACCAAATGGGTTAAGTTAGAACTGTGATCAACCGCGTGCGAGCCGAGAGAGCGAAGCGAGGCGAGCACTACTTCGAAAGGCCAGGCCGTTGACTAACTGGCTAACTCCCCTCACCAAGAGGCCTGTGTCCCAGCGAGAACATTATGGGTTCATTATGTATAAATCTAAGGCTGATGCGGATATATTTATTTATATAATTAAGGAGTCGTGAAAAATGCCATTATTTACGGCTAGGCAGGAACTAACATAAACAATAAAAG
This sequence comes from Apamea crenata, assembly GCA_949629185.1. Lineage (NCBI taxonomy): Eukaryota > Metazoa > Arthropoda > Insecta > Lepidoptera > Noctuidae > Apamea > Apamea crenata. The sequence goes on along the minus strand of OX451360.1, from coordinate 7,673,211 downwards.
TGATGCATTGAAGAAAACATATTATGCTGCATCAACCCCAAATAAATTGGAATTACGAAAAAAAAAAGGAAGATAATTGGCGCCGATTCCCTTGTTTACTAACTAAACTTTTAAGTTCAGTGCATCTTTTTCTTTCTATTTCATTAAGAAAAGGACGGAAGATAAATATTAGTTTAGCCCTGTCAAATTAGTCAGTGCCTGACGTAAATTGACGTATTTTTACATGCTTTTATTAGTAGCCAATTTTTAATCACGTCTAAACTGTCTAGTCTCTAGTCTATAGAGTATCTTAATTTGACAGGAAAAAACTAATATTATTATCTTCTGTCCTTTTCTTAATTAAATAGAAAGAAAAAGATGCACTGAACTTAAATTTAGTTTAGTTTGTGAACAAGGGAATCGGCGCCATTATCAAGCAAAGAAACTTACCATCTCGAATATAAGTCATCGGTGTTTTAGAGTACGTGCCGTTGAAGCCATGGATGATGAGAACATTCTTCCTTGTTTTCTTCCAACCGTAATCGCGAAGGAGTTTCGGATGTCGAGGATCCACGAAATGTTGTTTTGGGTGTTCTCTGTGAACATTACAAGGAAGAAGATTAAGATCCAGTATCTTACAATAGGATACTGGTAGTAGGTACTTCACCACCATCAGTACCCTAATGGCGTAACACACTATCAGTCGCAATTTGAATCATTTTGAAGGATATTGCCAATCCATTGCTTCATGAGTTAGAAAAATGTGTCTGCTCAACAACGTAAATAACGCAATGAATTTTGTTGGACTGTCAAATTTCTTAAATTAGTGTAAGTATACCTAAATAATTTTCAGTAGCTTTGCAGTTTTTTCGGTGGTTTAATTTTTTTGTTAAAAAGTTTGTATTTTATAATTTTTTATGGCTATAATCTACTAATTGTTCGCCAAAGGGCAGGCATATGTGGCACTGAGTAGATTAATAATACACAACTCAGCATTCAAATCTGTGAGTGAACAATAAATCACACCTATTTTCCCACCCTTAGGGTTCAATTTTTTTTTTTAATTTATATGGGACCAACTTTGGGGGTCAGTCCCCTTTCCAATAAAAAAGAATTATCAAAATCGGACTACTCTGTAAAAATTTATGCGTCACACATAAAATATATATATATAGGTACATATAAACGCCTCGACTTGAGAACCTCCTCCGGATGCTTATTACGACCAATGTTTGGCTACTATAAACAAAAACAAATCGTTTTTTTTCTTTTTTTGGTAGCGTTTTTTATTGCGAAACTGGCCATAAAATAGATTCGTAAGCTAATTTTACCTGTGATAGCTAAGTAGCTATCACAGGTAAAATTAGCTTAGCCAAAACCTCATCATAGCTTTGCATAGTAGACCCTCCCATGTGAAAGTTTCACATGGGAGGGTCTACTATGCAAAGCTATGATGAGGTTTTGGCTTATTGGTAAACATTCAAATAGTCTTAATTTTAACCAATAACTGTCCGTAAATTATAGGAATCGGCCATAAAAGTAATAAATAATCAATAGTAAGCACATTGAATAAATCTACGCGCACTGGGCCCGCGTCACGTTTAGTGGATAACGGTGGTTCTTACTAAGAAGCATCGGGATAAGATTATCTATATTCGAATAGTCCAACGAATTTCGTTTTACTTTTTTTATCACGAAATATAAATGTCAAAACTGCAAAAAGGGATTTGAAGTACAGACGCCAGCACATCAAGCTACTACAATCTGTCAAATTTCTTTAATAGATTTTCAGCTTTATCGCTAAAGCATTAAGGTTCAAGGTTGATTGGGAAAATTTGACAGTTTCGGGTAGCTTGACCAGCTGGCGTCTGTAAAATAAGAACTGAAAAATGTATCAATAAATAGAAAGCACTTACGGTGTGTACATAAAAAAGTTAATCTCGCTGTCCGGACACTTCCACTCTCGCTTCATAACACATCGAAAGTAACGGAAATCCAACATGGATGCTAGATCGCCATCCACTTCAGACACTGCAATTAAAGGAAACGAAACAGTTTATTTTACGTTCACACACACGCTGCTGACACTTTCGTGAGAAACAGTAAAGCTAAGAGGTAACATCACGCCTATACCTCGAAAAGGTAGGCACCTCTGTACCTACAAAAGTGAGTTCCTGTAAGTCCCATGTAATAGGGGAGCGAGCCTATTGCCATCAACCGTGCACAAATCCAAACTCCTAGCTCTGCTACTTAGCTGCTACTGAGAATTTGTTAGTGGAGAAACAGTTTTGCCTGACTAAGAAGACTCAAACCCAAGACCGCACGCTCAGTATTCGCGGTATTTACGGTTGCACCTACTATAATTACACAGTATTGATTATCAGAGGTTTTTTTTTTTCATAAAACCTTCATCAGACGTACGATTATTCCGTTAAAATCCACCTTAAGATATATACGCGGATATGCATGTCCGAGAATGTGTGGTGTGGCTTATGGTGGATTCTCGGACATGCGTTTCCGTATATCCACATTGGGGTGATAAACGGAATAATCCCACACGTAGACTAGCTATTAGGTGAAGTTTGCAAAAAAAATTGACCTCGACGCACATCACGCACATTCAGCGAAAGTAGATATATCACGCATAGATTAATAGAATAAACCTCATCATAAAAAGGCATTATAAACGATGCTTCCATACCCATAAACTTTATCAAGGAGAGTGAAGGGGAACACACTAGCATAACCTCTACTTTCACCACCTACCACTGGACAGGCCAGTTTGAAGCAGATAGGCGCACAATCAGGTTTTACAGAATATTGTTTACATTGTTATAAACGCTTTAAACTGGACATGATACAAATAATGAAACAAACAAGTTAATGGTTTCTGAATCTAGAATGGCCCTGGTCAAGAGGCAATACACATCTTGAAGTACCTATAGAGCAGGCCTGATATATCCTACTGATATGATATAAACGTGAAAGTTTGTATGGATGGATGGATGAATGGATGTTTGTTACTCTTTCACGCAAAAACTACTGCACGGATTTGGATGAAATTTGCCACACTAACCGTCTTATTACAAAACGAAACCTAACTTTAGTTCTAGCCTAACTATCTAGGCTCAATAAGCCAGTACTTGTATTTCGAACTTTATTTCGATTTAGGCAAAGTTCCTAATACTAAAATGACAACTTAGCACCGAACTAAGCTGTCATTTTTGTATAAAGAACCGCATTTCTCTATCGGTTGAACTGTGCTAGTGGTTTAAACCTGATCGAAAGAAAAACCTTGTTTTGTAATAAGGGGGATATGGTTTTAACCAGGATTAACATATAGGATACTTTATATCCAGATAATACCATGGGATCAGAATTTATGCGGGTGAAACCGTGGGGCGCAGCTAGTACTACCTACATATTATATACCTACTGAATCCACACTATATCCATACTTTATTTACAGTGAACTTCGCACCGCTTCATAATCAATATGAATTATCTTCCTTTTTTTTCGTGAATTTTTCCCATCTATCTAGAGTTACTCTGCTATTCGGGGAGGAGACACATCCAACAAATAAAAGATGTTTGAAAAAACGGCCAGCCGTTCTTGAATTATAAATGGTGTAACTAACCCGACTTTGTAGCTGCGCCCCGTGGTTTCACCCCAATGAATATTCTCTTTGTTTCACCCGCTTATGTTTCGATACCGTGGGAATATCGGGATAAAAAGTAAATCCAGTAACTATTATGTTAATCCTGGTTATAAACCATCTGTGTGCCAAATAACATAATAGTTACTGGATTGCCAGGATCCGACGGCACGGTTGACGCAGTGGTTAAGCGATTGACTGCAGCAGCGCTGCGTGTCGCGGGTTCGATTCCCGCACGGATGACCTACAATTAGTTGTTCCGGGTTTGTGTATGTGAGTTTATATGTATGTAAACGCACCCACGACACAGGAGAAATTCCTAGTGTGGGGCAACGTTTTTTATAAAATAAAAAATAAATTAAAAAAAAAATATATCATCCAAATCCGTTCAGTAGTTTCTGCGTGAAAGAGTAACAAACATCCAAACGTTCGCGTTTATAATATTATAATATAGTAAGAGTGCGATAAAATGTGAAAGTTACTGTGTCTGCCTGTCTGTTACCTTTTCGCGCCCGGGAAGGTAGAACGGATTTGACACACGAATAGTACGTTCCCGTGGGATAATTTCCGACCTCCACGCGAGTGAAAGTCTATAAAAAGCTAAATCATATTTCTGTTGGACAAACGGTAAATCATTGCATTTTAGTACAGTCAGCGACCCGATTCCTTTCTCCGTGGGTCTTCCTCTTCCTTTGAATTTATTTCAAACACGTAGGCAATGTTTACATAACTGACTGAGCTGAATATAACAGCACCACTAAAGGGCTCGGGTACTGCTACGAATACCAAAGACGACATTAATTGTGGCGGCAAACATGTTGACTGACGTAATACACAAGTGAGGAGCCAAAACAATTCGGATCGCATAAGAGGGAAGAATGCCCTTTTAAAATGTCAATGTGAAACTGAACTTCGTAACCTGTAAGTAGGTATCACTTGGAGAAGATTTCACTGAATAATGCCAATGTTATTAAAAAAAAAAAGTACAGACGCCAGCTGCAGGTCCAATCTACCCGAAACCGTCAAATTTTCCCAATCAACTTTAAACCTTAATATTTTAGCGATAAAGTTGCAAATCGGTCCGGTGCTGGCTTAGTACCATTACGTAATGGTCGGAATTTAGCAAATACATTAAATAAAATAAAATTGCTATGCTTTATAACAAAAGATGATGAATAGAAAGTCGATGTGCAATATATTTTATTAAATTAAACGCTCTTTGCTTAGAATATTTATGTCGTTTATTTTTATATTTCAATTATTTATTAAACTAAAAGTGTTATAAATCGGTGAATCATCTCTAAAAAAAACATACCACATACCAACATCTCATCATCTGACTAGCCTTTTCCGAACTAGGTAGATACGTGGGGGTCTGCTTCCAGTCTAACCGGATGTAGCGGAATACCAGTATTTTACATGGCGCTACTCACTTACCAACTCCTACTGAGCGAAAAAAAAAACAAAATGTCAGAACTAAATTTAATGTCACCAAGTGAGATCCAACCTCATCAAGGAATAGCAGATCTGAACTGCTGCGCATGAGTCTCTTCAATTGCACGATACTAAACTCGATCTTATGCCACTCTCATCCGTCCGTAATTCCGTATCCAGCCACCGATCCGACCTACGGCAACAAAACTTTCCGCGCAACGCGCAAACGCATTGCGCAAGTACTTTCGTTCTTGTTAAATTCCGTACACTGCCAGCGTAGTGACAATTTATTTTGATTTCTCTGAAAGTTGTTCCACTTTTTATGCACCATCAAATCAGGTACCTATCCACTTGGTTGGTCATTGTTAAAACGTAATTATTCATAAAATAACAGCTGAATACGAAAAAACTTTACGACGCGGCGGCGGCGGCTATGGGTTCACTATCCCTTTCATCTAGCGATTGGTCAAAAGTTTTGCTAATGAGTCCGTTGGGTACGCAAGGTTTATAGCACCTATCAGGTAATCTGAAAGGCTTTGTGTAACTATAATGAAAACTAAAAACTTCAGTACCTATTTGACGAGCTACTTAGAATATCTCGTCAGCTACGTCTTGAATTCACTCTGAAGGGATCGAATGTGAAAATAAGCAATTTGAAGTGGCAATGGGCTGGCCATATTAGCCATAGAACCGTTAGGGTAAACAAATTCTGTTTAGGACAGACCGCGAATGTAATGTGTAGAACGCCCTCAGGCTAAGTGGAGCGACGACCTTCACATGATCGATTTAAACGACGGGCATGTGGAGACGGAGAGGTATTAGGTATTTGTTACAGTAGACTGCTAAACTAGGCTGATGAAGGTCTGACTCTACCTATCCATAATTTCCAACAGAGAGTGTTTTGGAACGATTCTCATTGCCAGAAAAGTCAGTTAGGTCAGAAAGTTCAGAGTTCTGTGTCAATTATGTAATAGACATAATTGACACAGAATCTCTGAACTTTTCTATCGCCGGAAGCCTAACAAACAACCATGTGCAACCTACGTTTTTGTGTCTTCTGCTAGGCTGCAAATAACAATACATAATGAAGGGAATTGAATATACATAAGCGGTTATTGCACTATCATAATAGGCATAGTAATCTTATTGTATGACAAAAATCACTTTTACTTTCTCAAGGCAATGTTTACTTAAGAGCACCTATCTACCTTGTTATTGTTTGCAGAACAATGCCATCGTATATTATTATGCCATTAATACCGCTTCTTTGGTACCTAGGTGTTATAAAAGAAACAGTAAAATCTTTTTTAGTTACAAAATAAATTCATCTTTGTTACGGCTCGCGTGTACAGTCGAGACATAAGAGGCAGTTATAAGAAAATGATAGTGATTTAATTAAAATTACGTTTTATTTTGTAACGGTTCGATAAACTTTGAATTCTGACTTACCTAAATATGTAGGTATGTATTATAGATATTCCTCTAGTTTCTATTAGCTCGTGTCGTAGTCAAAACATTTACCAGTCAGTGGAACTGACTACTCAGGAGCACCTATGCTTAGCACTAGTTCTCTTTAAGGTGCCAAAGTGCTAAACCTTAACCATAAGAGATGTTATACATCTAATAAGTGACAAACAAACAGACAGACGCAAAGACAAGTGACATCTGCCAGCCCGAAGTGGACCCGCGTCGTGGATAACGGCCCACTCCCTCTCATCGAGAGGAGGCCTGTGTCCCAGCAAACGCTGATTATGCTAAACAGACTGACCACGAGTAATTTTCGCAGTTTTAATATTATTTAATGTAGATACGCAAGACTGTAAGAGTAGGTAATAACAACCGAGGTGCTAAGAGTAAAAAATAAATAGTCTACAACACTGATTGAATCCCTGTGCTAAAGTGCCAAACACAATATTTAGTTAATTTCGCTTTGATAGCAGATCAAGTGAAAGTAGCCGATGATATGTTTATGAAGCTATGCATAAAACGACAACTACATATTGCGGCTTTCATTTTGACAGAGCCGCCGAGCCGCCAAATTCATTGCGTTATTTACGTTGTTAAGCAGACCAATTTTTCGAACATAATGAAGGAATTCGGCGACTTGAAGGATGAAGAACCAGTGGATCCCATCACGTAGTTAGCATAACAGGGGGGGCTCCTAGTCCTTGATACTATACGAAGATAATAGTCACCAGAGAGCTCACGAAAGGAAAGAAAATTAGTCTGAGTCGCTGTCCTTGAATACGGTGAAGTGGACTATATAGGTAGGTAGGTATATTACATATATTATGAAGATCAGTGCAGCATCATTGCGTTTGTAGTTACAACTTACATACAATGCATTTATCAATGGAATCGTCCAAAAAAGCTTTGTTACCTTTCTTTATCGTTCAAGTGTGAAACCCATTTTTAAGAAGAGTTCAGGCAATGCGATGGCGACCAGGCGCGGTCCGAGGGGGGGGGGGGGTCGTGGGGGTCATGACCCCCCCCCCCCCCAAAACCTTCAAGCTGTCTAGTCTGCATGATTTACTTGCCTTATAACTTAAGTTACTAGCTTACTACTTGGTGACCCCCCCCCCAAAATCTTGGGCTGCGACCGCGCCTGCACCTCACACATCAGGTCACCTCACACCTCACACATCAGTTGAAAACCAGCGTCAGGCACTAGTTGTCTGGCATTTTTGCTGATCTGGGCCTTTTTGGCCCAGCTTTTTGCCGATCTGATATGTATTGTCTTTTAGTCTGTGTTAAATAAAAATGTATTTTCTTTCTATTTTAAATCAGTATGAATACATACTAAACACACAAGTACTTTAACTACCTTGTGATGCGTGCATAGCGGCACATAAAATTTTTCCTTAGTATTTTCACTGTTATGTAGTGCAAAGATAGCCTGTTCTGTTTGTTTTACCGGTCAAACGGTTCATGTAACGACTTGTAATGAGATGCAGAATATGTTGTTTTTTGCTGACTTTATTTTACGTGTTATGGCATTTGTATGAGTCTGGTCTAGCAAGTCTGTAACTTATTGTGTCTGTTTAACCAGATCAATACAGTGATTAATTGTATAATACCTATTTGTGGGGTTCTAGATTCGATTTCTAGGTCAGAGAAATGGTTTGATGGTTTCGAGGTTTTTCTTTTAGGATTTTTTCAGTAGTAGCTCTGAGTCTGAAATAGTACCTGCCCCAGTAACGGCAACAGGCTTTCCCCCTATAGCATGAAAGAGCGTTGATACTTCTATAGGTAGTAATATGTACTTCAGCAGTTTCCACGGAGAGATTTTTACAGATCGGCAGTTCTGTCCGCATCAATGGCCAAGTAATTAGATGAAGACAGCCATTACAATGTGTGTGTACTTAAACCAATTAAAAGAGACATCATTTCTCCTCGGATTGTCAGTGAACATCATTAAAATGGTAAAATCAGTCTTGATTGCATGTCGGTAAGTATTATTAAACCAAAACCGTATAATTAGTTATCGACGTGGCTGCAGTACCTAACGGGTTAAATTACAGCTAGTGTCTAAACCATTGAACCTGCACATGTTAATTTCAAGTACTGATGTTGGCTGATTGATTGATTCTCAGAAGTTTGTGCTACCGGGTAATAATCGGGCGCGGTTCCTGCAAACACCGGTGAAGAACTAGATCGGTACAGATACCCCTTTAGCTATTATTTTTGGTAATCGAAGTTGCTCTTGGATTGTAGAGTTGGTCTCTGTTTTATAAATAGGTACAATGCTAGGTAGGTACAGACGCCAGCACATCAAGCTACTACAATCTGTCAAATTTCTTTACTAGATTTTGAACTTTATCGCTAACGGATTAAGGTTCAAGGTTGATTGGGAAAATTTGACAGTTTCGGGTAGCTTGACCTGCTGGCGTCTGTACAAGACAAAGATCGTATCAAACTTTGTAAACAGTTATGATTTTATCCAACAGGCATGATACTATCCCTTTTATTTGATGTTAGTCGCATTCTTTTTCATCGCATTGTTTTCCCATATAGAGATAGGTACCTAAGGAATTGCACGGGGTTGTACATACCAAGGCAACTACACTTCAAGAGCAAGAATATTTTAAATCCAAAAACATTTTCAATGTTTTAATACTTGCCTAATTCCGTGGTCACAAGAACTAAAACTAATAATATCCCGCACTTTGTTACACACATTATCACAGGCACAGAACACAGTTTTTCAAAAAAACAAAAGTATCACCTCATTGAGGATTCTTCGTTTGTATAAAAAAGAAGTAAAAAAAAAAGTTAAATATTTATAAACGGAACGCAATGCGCGCGCTGTCAGTGCAGCGGTGTAGCTGCAAACGATGCGAAATCAACACGTAGAGAAAAGTAAAATGCCCCTCTTGATCGCGATTTGCAGTGTAAACTGCTGTTGACCCTGCCTCTATACAGTAGCCGACCAACACAATTGACTTGCGTTCATTGCTCCTTACATCCTTTCTTTCTTGAATCTCTTTCTTAACAAATGGCGCCGTGAATATTGTTAGAAGGTATGACCAGATTACATATTTTCTTATATTGAAAAAATAAAATGAAAAGCGTTTATTCGTGATGACAGCGTAAGTTTACCTATAAAGTTTAACCAGCACAACCTAAGTTAACCACCAGCCTAAGTTTTTAGTATATTTCCGGAGACGATAAAATTAAATAAAATTAAGTATTAAGTAATAAATTGGGAATTAGGTATGTATTCGTCGTAATGAAGTTCAGAAGCATATTCGGATCAGCACACTACTTAACAGAAGATTTCTCTTGTTCTCGGCTATCAGGATCTCGACCTTCCTGTAATCCATTTTACAGGGAAAAAACATAATGGCATAGAATGATTTAGGTAGTCTTCATTCAACGTTCTCCTTTTTTTATCCACTTTATTGGCCAAAAGCGTGACTGAAGATACGGATGGCGGCCCTGAGAATGAAATGAGGCACGATGCTGGACCTGAAAGCCAAGCACAATGAGGGCTTCTAGGTGGCACAAAATAAGAATACATACCTAGAAGAATGTGGAACCGGCCTTAGTCCAGCTGTGGGACAGTAGGTACAGACCACAAAAAAAACTATGGAGAATTTTGGAGTAACCTATCTGCTAAAAAGATTTTCTGGAAGGAACAGTCTGAAAAATATTAGGTACAGTTCTGTTTTTCTGTACGTAGGATTACTTACCTATCAACAATTTTACTTTACTAATTTTATGTAAACAAAGTTAATTATTCCTTGTTAAAACGCAAACAGAAGTAAAGTTAACAATAACATCACAATCTCTATTGGAATCCGGAACCAACACAAAATGTGGAGGTAGTAAGCTTATTGGTAATTTCTGTACTCCGTGGTAAATATTGAAACAATGCAGAGTATTCACAATTACCTACTCACATAATAGTCTCCTTCTCATAAAAAAATATATCTTATAAATTATCCCACGGTAACGTAGGTAGGTACTACCGGGATAAAAAGTATCATCATAATATCCTAAGCCCGGTCGTTGTCTATCTGTGGGCCAAATTTCACCCCAATCCGTTCAGACGTTTTTCCGTGAAAGAAACTCACTTTCGCATTTATAATATTAGTTAGGATTAGAAAATTTTGGGGACATTTTCCTCTTTTCGAAATAAAAAACCAAGCTTTGAATTATTTAAGTCAGTGACATCTAACGGCATCCTGCAAAACTATTATTGGTCACTTTAGTCATGCTCATGTGCCTGTCTTATTATTTACATAGAGAATTAAATACATAAAGGTAACTAACCATTCTTTAAAATACATAATTACCTTTTATTTTTATGCTCATAAATTATATTACCAAGTCACTTGAAATCGTACTGTGAAACAATTAGTATTTTAGTTGGAAAAGTAGTTTATTTTATTTGCGTAACACTAGAGCGATTGTGTTGTGGTAAACAAAAACTGAATAAATGTAGTTATTTGAGTATAAACTGCACATCGCAAGTATGTAATTTGGTATGTATTTACTTGAATTACATCCGAAAAAAAAAATATTTGTCTAGCTTCCACATCTATCGGGCATAAAACAGACACATTTTGAGGTTATGTTCTTATATTTACGTAAACACGAATGTTTTGGGGCTGAAGGTATTAAAGTAAACCCGTTAAAGTAATTAAGCTAAAACTTTTCCTTGTGACTGAAATGTACGAAATTACGAATAAAGAACACTCGCAAAAATAAACAAACAACAAAATACAAAGCTGTCAAAACACAGCTGTTTGTTTGCCAGAAATGCCAGATACAGAAAAGTTAAAAAAAAACCTTATTTTTATGAAAACATAGGTGCTTAGGTTACATGCTCTGTGGCTGCTTAGGTTTTGTATCGAAACGGGTAATCTCATAATAAATAAGTCCATCAAAAACTTCATTGGTTTCACAAAAGTAGTTCATGGACCTCGATCTTTGAAGTATCTGCAAATGGTTTTGCGCTGGCGCGGGCATGACCTAATTTATTTAGAATATCATTTTTGCGAATATGTACAGGAAAAACTATATAATAACTTTCATACCTCAATATTTAGTGTCAATCAATAAAAATAAATAAATTATTGTCTGAGATCTCGTGGTTATTTGGTGTACAGTGTATTCAGTCCCTAGAGTAAATTTATGTTCCTTGACTCAGTCAGACAGAGTACATACTTGCACTTAGGCACTTACACTTATATTCAATGTACTCTGTGCTTGCACTTACATTTTCTAGTGTTGCCAGAGCAAATAAACTTATCACATGCGATAGGAATAGGAACCACATGTTTTCAGTTATTTCATTTATCTTATTGACTTTTGACTTTAGGCGGCCTTCTCCCATAACGTAAACGTCGTACATACATAGGTACCTACTGCATACAAGTTAACAAGACACTAGTTGTTAAACAAAAGCGAAACCGAGCAGATTATTATTTTTGCGGTATTTTAGAATTTCTTATATTCCGTTTTTAATTCATAAATCCGTGTAACATTTAGTTCTTCACTCAGAAAAGTGCATGTATCTAAAATATAATTAGATTTTTTCTATAATAAGTATTTTTATTCAAAGTTTAGTGTTCAGATGAAATTATTTGGCACTTGTTTACAAGTGGTAAGTTATAAAATATGTTTGTTGTTTTTGTTTATTGAGACCAAGACGGACAGTAGCTACAATCAGTAATGTCTTAGAAACCTACTCTTTTGTTGTTCTACCAACCACTAGGTTATGTTAGGTTTATATTCTAAATTTCTAACACAACACCACGACAGTATTTTAGAATATAAATAAAAGAAAAGGCAGAAGTGCAGGTACATACAATACGCCTACGATTTTATTAGTTTTGCTCTACTTTTTCTGTTTTCTTGAGTAACACTTGATTGTTTGACACTAATTTTGTACTATTTACGCTGAATCAAAATCGAATGGAGAATTAGATCCCTTATAAACAACCGTCACTTTAAAGTTTCCAGAAAATAACAGGGAAACCTCTCATACAGATATCTAGATATGTATAAGTAAGTTTAGACCATGTCAAGAGGTTGAACTGACTCGTCCTTCAGCTGCATTCACCATTCCACCTGTAGGACAAGTGATCCTATTATAACTTGAAATCTTGGAGTTCTAGAGAGTTGGAGGGCCATGTTCAAACTATTTACTAACTACGAAAGTACAGGTTCCCACTTCGTCACTTTTGTGGTTGTAAGCGTATTTGCTAAATGTGGTTTATATAGGTACATTAGTGACCTTTTCCTTATCAGCCCGGAGTATGAATTGGACCTGGTCATATCAATGAATAAATAAGCTCGATCTCCCCCATATTACATCGAACTTCAATGTAACCGGCTAAATGAAGGTGTACGTGCACGGTGCACCTTCACTACCCTACTTGTATCTACCTACCCAACTTATTTAAATACAGGCGCGATGTTTTTTTTTAAGTTAGCCTTCACTGTCCTACTACTGAGCAAAGTCCTCCCCCAAATCCATCCAGGCATCCTTTCCCAGAGCCACTTCGATCCAACTCTTGCGGTACGCGTCTAGGTTGTGCGGCATGCGGCTGACGTGACCCGCCCAATCGAATTTTAGTTTAGCAACCTTTTTGCCTAGGTTTACGATCCCTGCTGCGCTCCAAGCAGCGTGGCTTTTGTTTTAGGCCGATTCACCGCAAGTCCAAACTTGAGGGTTGCCGTACTTAGATCTTGAAACATAGTCTGTAGTCCAGAGCTGTGGGAGCAATAAGGACTGTCGTTGGCAAACCGGAGCCGCGAATCTAATCGGAGCTCCTGCTGCCGACTTCAATACCCTTGGTTGTCTATGAGGGTACCGGTGTTCTAAGTATTTCCTCAAGAGTGAATTTGAATAATTTTTAAAGAGCGTGTCACTCTACTTAGCACTCTTTTGTATGCTAAACGAAGGTTCTGTAGAATGAAGTTTAATGTCTACGTTGCTATATATATTGCTGTTCCAGTTCTTGGTTTTCTTAAGATTTCAATATTTCGGAATGTTTGATACTGTCCAAGGCCTTAGTATAATCTAAGTAAAGTGATTTATTAAATTCTGAATATTGATGGCGTGATATTATGTTAATTTAAAAAGATTCTCTGCTTTACAATCCTACTACCTATCTGAAACTCGTGTCACGGGTTTAGGCATAAAAATTCAAAAAAATTCTTCTTTTCAAATTATAATAATAATAATAATAATATCCCTAATTATATTGTCTTATCAATCTTACCGTGAAATGGACACCTAAAAACTGCAGTAAACAGACACAAAAATCTGTGTCTCCTTATCTGCCAAGCGGTGAAGTGCCATAACAAACGACATCAATAAACTTAACCCATTTACTCATTCATAGTATTGACGTAGGATTATTTTGAACTCGCAGTAATTCATATTCCTAATTTCCTAGTCTGACGAAACGGTTACAAAATAAATGCGAATAAATATTTCAACTCTAAACGGATTCTGACATAACGGTGGTTAAGTTCTAGAAAAGTGGCCGCGGTATTCCTACTATAGTTGGAGCTGAATACAGTTCTCAAAGTTCAAAACCTGCATTACATTAACTTTTTGCTTAGTGTTAAATATAAATTCTGAGACCTATAGGTACAAGTGCAAATCTCATGAGCTCAATACAGAATACTTAAAAATTAGTAATCCACTCGAAGGGCCAAATGTTTCTTATTTTCTACGTTACTAGTCTAAGTCTAATCCTCTGCTTAGTACAGACGCCAGCATTTCAAGCTATTACAATGTGTCAAATTTATTTAATAGATTTTCAACTTTATCGCTAAAGCATTAGGTTCAAGACGGATTAGGTAAATTTGACAGCTTCGAGTAGCTTGATGTGCTGCAGTCCTACCTAAATATTATGCGTTTGACAAATACTTAGCTTTAATACATATTTTAATATTTATGTTGGTTTCACCGTACAATTGCACTACGTAGTTATACGTTCGTACGTACTTACCGATATCTTTTTCTATGTGCATTCTTTGCACCAATCAAATTACATAAGATAGTTTTATCATTTTATTATCTATGAACTATTTCATAATTATTGTTGTGCTCTTGTGATACGCGTTAGACATGTGTAGATAATTGATTTTCAAAGTGTTTCCATCAAAATGTTTTCAGCTAAGCGGCTTGGTTACATAGACTTAGATATGGAACAAAATCATGAAACTCCAGGTCAGACAAATACTTTATTTTTACCTATTATTTATTGTGTATTCTCTAACTATGTGTCTCGTCGTACCTATATGTCTCATTCATTTTTGTGTTTACTGTTTATAGGTGTTCGGGTATATACGTTCGTAGGTAAACAAATCTTTATCAAGCTGTAATTTGGGATGTTATTGCACGCCTCGCTTAGATACAAGTAGTAAAGAAATTTAGTATATTAAATACACACACACGCCATCATAATATTGTTATTATTTTCTGCAAGAAAGAAATGCCGCTTTTCTTATTCGTTACGTTTGCAGTTACTTATGTCTCCATTTGTTTACTACTCTGTGTTTGTTCATTGTCTTATTTGTTTTCTTGCTGACACTTATTTTTTCGTTTTCTAGATTTATTTGTTTGCCTGTCTCTCTAAGTATTTGCATGATTTTAAAATACGCTATGCATGCACATATTACACATTGAGACGTTACCTACTATTTTAATATTTTTTACAGATGACAATGGAAAAAATCGGAAAAATCCTAATAGGTAGGTGAAAATATTGTTTTTACCCCAATATTCAATTATTTTAAAGGTCTGAGTATTTTATTTTGAAATATTCAACTTACAGATGGTGGGAAAATTTGTGCTTACGATGTCATCAAGAAGACCCAACACCATCATGGCAACCGCCATGGTGGTCAAAAGTTTTTCCCTTTCCTTTTTTTTCAACCTACAGACAATTGGCACAACAAATCTGCATTATAATTTTCTGTAAGTTTTGATTTCTACAGTCCACGTAGTTTTTATTTTGCATGTAACGAAGATTAGGTAACTAAACATACTTAGATAGCGAGAGATTACATATATTATCTACTGTTCTGCTTATCCCAGAGATCTAGTTTATCTCTGTTTAAATGTTCAATATCATGCTAACCAAAACATAAAAAAGAGAATTCATCTAATAACATTTTATAAGTACCTACATTATGTCCAGGGATATTATTATTATTATTATATTAATAAGTAACAGGTGATCCTTCTGGAAAACAGTCTGTGTCGTTGGTTTCGAATTTTCGTTTTTTGAAACCGACTTCCGAAATTAAAGTTATTTTTCAGTTTACAGTGTTTTTTTTTTTGAAGTTGGTTGTTTTTTTTTTTTTGTAAAAAAGTTTTATTTTTCACTTTTTACCTACCTAACCCACACAAATTCATAATAGGTATATACTTGCAAAATTAGAGGTACCTACCCCAATACCAACTTTGATAGAAATGAGGGTGTACCGAGGTATACTGAACACATCTGCGTGCCCCTTTAGAGGGTACAGGCGTGATGTTATGTTGTGTGATTGCGTAAAGAATGCATACATATGCGATAGCAGCACTCGCGGTTGATATGCTGGCATTTATTAAAAAGTTCCGTTGTCTGTCTCCGATACTCCTCAGCAGATCTTTACGAAATTTAAATGGGACCATTTCGGAATAAACTACTTTCGAACAAAAAAAGAATTTTGCAAATCCGTTCGTATATGACGGAGTTATGCACGAATATACATCTTTTTTAAACTTCTGAATTGAGAACCTCCTCCTTTTTTAGAAGTCCGTTAAAATGGGGAGGCCATTGCCTAGCAGTGAGACACAATGTAGGGCAACAAAAAGAAATAGGTACGAAGCTCCCTCGAGTGCGTCGATAGAATGCGGACAGCGTCAGCGCGGGAGGCTGCTGTGACCTTAACATACCTAATTTAATCAAGTTCTGTTTATCTAAGTCACTCACACCTATACGTCAACATTATACCTTGACATTAAAATATCCTGTGACTATATACGATCACGAGTCGTCCTATTTGTAAATATCTATATGTCAATCAATGAAACGCGATGATATGACACCTATGATACTGGAACCTTCTATTTAGAACAATACGATTTTGTTCTGGTTTCAGTCCTTCTCACGTGGGGTATCCTGTATGCAGAGCTCGGTGAGTCGATAGGGTTAAATGGCGAGCTACTTAGTATGTCACTATTAGTCATCTCCGCGTACTTAATAGGCTGGATATGGCTGAAGGTTACAACACTGCCAGCGCTAATAGGCATGCTGCTCACTGGTATAGCTTTTCAAAATCTGCAGCTGGTGCATATGACGGATTCTTACAGAAAACTCAATCAAGATTTGAGGTGAGCATACATTTCGTAGGTACACTCTTCAGTCTTAGCGCCAAGATTTTTATTGTTCAACTTTTCAGGAAAATTGCGTTAGTCATTATCCTAACAAGAGCTGGGCTTGGTCTGGATGCTGCTGTTTTACGGAAACATTACGCTGCCGTGCTGCAACTAGGTCTCTTGCCGTGGTTAGTGGAATGCGTAGCAATAACCGTCAGCACACATTACCTTTTGAATTTACCTTGGATATGGGGTTAGTAGGTTTAATTTTTTGTTTAGACTTACAATGTTTGGTCCTTTGGCTAGAGGCTAGACACGTATATTAAGCCGAATTTGCTTGCAATACAACGATCTCTTATGCTCATCATTATGTTTCAGGCTTTCTTCTAGGTTCAATGATAGCTTCAGTGTCACCAGCAGTGGTAGTCCCATGTCTATTCAGGTTACGTGACGTTGGTTATGGAGTTTCCAAAGGTATACCAACAATTGTCGTTGCTGCAGCTGCGGTGGATGACTCCATAAGCGTTGCTATCTTCGCCATTATTCTGAACGCTATGTTCTCAACAGGATCCGCCACTTTTAATATCGTTAAGGTAAGGCAGGCATTCGTATGCTTTTTTTCTTTTTTTTTTTCTTGAGCATTATTGAATTACGTTTAATTGCGTTGAATTAGCATTATTTGTGGTTTACCGTTAGGTAACAAATATACAACTAATGGCAAACAATACTCAAGTTATGTTTTTGAAAATAAACTTACATTTTTTTCTTTTGACTTTCAGGGCCCATTATCCATTATTGCTGGTGTGGCCCTCGGATCACTTTGGGGAGCTATGACGTCAGTAATTCCCGAAAAAGGGGACACTTATGTAGTGCCATTAAGATTCTTAGCTCTCTTCCTAGGAGGCCTTTTTTCTTATTTTATATCGAGCATGATTGGATGGAGTGGTGCAGGTAAATATTCTTAAGCTCTCAGACTTTCGTAACTTCATTATAAGTCACGTCTATGATATAATTATTAATTTTAGGTCCACTGGCCATAGTATCATCGGGATTTGTAGCGGCATACTTTTGGGAGAAACAGGGCTGGCCTGTAAACAAAAATCCAGTCAGTAATATTTTTAGAATCTTGTGGATATTCTTCGAGCCCATATTATTTGCATTCACAGGAGCTCAAGTTACGGTAAGCAAAGCCGCTTAAAAAAAAATATTAAGAATCTTGAGCTTTTTCATAAGAATAATGTATTGTGTCAACAGATTAGTGCCTTAGATCCACAAGTTATAAAAATGGCAACTATTTGCCTCGTGTCCTGTCTAGCGATACGTGGTGTCTCCACGTATTTTGTGAGCTTTGGCTGCGGTCTCAATAGTAAAGAGAAAATATTCATTGGTCTCACGTGGACAGCGAAAGCTACTGTACAGGTATACAGGCTTTTTTTAATGCATAAACCATCATCATCATCATTATTTTGCCCTTGTCCCAATTTATTTAGGATCGGCACAACATATCTGTTTCTTCCATACTTCTTTCTCCATTAGTCTCGTCTCTAGTTTTTATCATCTCAGTAGTCTAACCTTACTAGCCATATCATCTTTCACACTGTCCATCCATTATTTCTTTGGTCTCCCTACTCTTACAGTCATTCACATTCATACTTGGCAATGGCAAGAATTTCCTTGCGACATTTTCCTCATTTCTCGGCATATATCTATTGGTACACGGTGCGTTTTAAAGGTACGGTGTACCGTACACACTTTAATCGCACCCATAATGTGTTTTCGATTAATCTGCACTTATGATTTCCAGGCAGCATTAGGACCAGCTGCTTTGGACTTAGTTAATAGTGGACAAACATCAGGTGCTGCTAAAGAAGATGAAGAATACTATGCCAAGGCAATCTTAGCTGTCAGTGTATTAAGTGTAATGATATCAGCCCCTCTAGGAGCGTTGCTCATTGCTCTTGCTGGCCCTAAATTGCTCACTAAAGATGACTGTAAGTAACAAATATTTACTAAAAAAATTGTGCGTGTTTTTAAGATATTGGTCTTAAAGTGGTGCTTCGTTTAATTACAGCTAACGAGATACAAATTCCAGATCCAGAAAATCAACAGTCTACTCATATATGACAATCGTTATCTATCTTATGTCATTACTTCGTACCTTCCATTATTAGTTATTTTATAGCAGTTATTTAATTTTAAGTTTATTTTATAAATTAGAGTAAAAGAGGTTTAGTCACCTGTACTTACGAAATAAAATAATAAGTACACCGAGATCTTACTTACTCAACTAGATTTTATGCTCGGGAATAGTTACTTCATTCATAAATAAATTATACAACGTTGGTGACCTATAATAAATAAATGATACATAAATAACTAAGCGGGTAGGTACTTAAATAATCGAATATTTTTTTATGGTGTTTTTATCAATAAATTTTTCATACTTAGGTAATAATGTGTGTGTTCACTGCGCCTTTTTTCATATTATACATTTACTTAATAATATTATAAGAACAATTTTGAATACCTATTGTGTTATTTGAACCCTTTTTAGAATTTTTATAAATGACTACGATGGAATGGGTCGGTGGGATGGTGGTACACACTTGTAAAGATTTTACCATTTGGAATGAAAATGGTATCGTTTATGAAGAAACCTGAGATCTAAAACTCTAATAATCCGTGAAAGTAGCAAAGATAACATAAAAATATTAGAGTGGAGTTTTTTGCATTGGTTATGGCAACACTGAACGGTCAATGTCAATGTCATCTGAGGATTCTGACGGGTCCAATGAACTTTTGAAACTTCGAAAAACTTTTCTATCTTTGTAATTTTTGTAAAACTTCTAAAAAACTTCTACTAAAGATAGATTAAAATTTTTACTAAATTAAAATGTCCGTTGTCGTAATTGCTGTAGGCACTGAAAGTGGTGTTCCCATTTTTTCAAGAAAACGCGGAAATAATGAAAGTGTAAGTAGACATGAACAAAATTCCGGTACATAAATAAAATGAAATAGACTCAAAAGATAAAATAATAAAATAAAATATAATTGCTAGAAATTAAATATTTAAAACAGTAACTGTCTATTAAACTGATTTCTTAGAACAAACTTCTTGGCACTGACTGACGAACTATTCCATTCTTCATTTAGGTTCAATTCTCCACCATAGCTTCCCTCCATGGCATCAATATGTTCAGTAAATGCCACAATTTATCCATGATAGACACTCAAGTTGATAATGGAGCTATTCTTTGGAAAGAATATTGTAAAAGGTATGTTTATCATTGATTTCATGACAAGATTTAATGAGTGGTGGCCTGGTTAGGTAATACGGGCTGGTGTCCGCAACTCCACGACAATGCACGTATTTTGCGTACGGGTGGGAATGTCGATCATTCGATCCACCCCAGCTCCTCAAGGAAGGCCAGCAATGCCTTGATGTTACTGACCGTCTCACGTAGGGTACCTGGGTTACCGAAGTACTTTGCCCCATATGTGGCGACCACCGGGCAGTTTAGCACATGCAGGCAGGTGGCCTGGTTGACTTTCTACCTAACTAGGTGGGTGGGTGGGAGTGGGTTTTTTCTTATTTAACTTTATTTAAGAAATAACTCACTCCTAAGATGACCCTCTGATGGAGTCTCACCAAATCGTTAGTAAATAAAGTTAGCTTCCAAAAATATTAATGTATGCTACACAAACCTATTCACACTTTATGAGTTTTTCTTTTTTTTTCTCAAGTTCTCACCATTAATGTTTAGTTGTAAATCTTTCAGTGTAACATTAATCGGCATAGCAACAGGAGGACTGGAATGTGATCTAGAACTTCTCTTATCCTGTGTCCATGATGCCATGGTCTTCTGCATTGGAAAAAAAGAGCTGGAAAACTTAAAGAACATTGACCAAATAAAAAGAGATTTGAGACAATGTTATCCCATCTTGGATTATTTGTTGGAGTCTTTGGATCCTAATGCATTGTCCAGTCCCCTTCCGACACTGGTGCTGGATTTGATACAAAGTATTTTGTGCCCTCAGGCTCAGCAATTACAGGTGTTTTTCTTATTTTTAATACTACTGTTACTTATAGCCTGCATCATCCCACAGCTGGGAAAAGGCCTCTCCCCATGACTTCGAGCTTTATTTTTAATAATGTTAAACAATTTTAATTAAAATGTTAATAACAACAGTCTATTGCTGGCCCACTGCCGGGCAAAAGCCTCTTCTCATACAGAGAAGACTCAAGCACCAGACTTGCAATTGCATGTTGAATATTTAAAGCCATGATTTCAAGAACTTACTATAATAATAGTCTCACCCGACATCTGAAGGCCAATTCCCGTAATTAAAACCATTCAAAATCTAGTCGCAATCTCATCTCAGCGACAATCAATGTCAAAAATGTAGGGAAATTAGAGGTATTTTTTAAAAAACAAAAAAAAAATTATGTTGATTTGTTTTATAGCATGATTTAAAAAACACAAAATAATAATAACTAATTAATTTCAGCAAGCTCTCGACAACTATGCAGAAAGTGTGACAGGTAGATGGGCCTGTCTTATTATTCATGGACACTTGGTTGCCACTAGTTCAGACTTCTGCGAGCTGGATCCACGAGAAGCCCGTTTGATGCTACTGCTTGCTGCAGCTCAAGATGGCGCACCGCTGAGAGATACTCCTGTGTATTTACCACAGATGAGCCCTAATGTTAGTATCCTAATGCATTAAAATTAAATGATACCTAAATCAATTCCTAAATAAAAGCGCTCTGTTGGATTTTCAAGGCTTCGTTTACTGCCGAAAGTTGAAAATCCAACAGCGCGCTTTTATTTCGGCATTAATTTAGGTGTCGTCTATTGTTAATGAAAACGGACATTAGTATAGAATCACATACACAACCTGGCTTATAAAAGCCAACCTTGATTTTCTATCTGGCTGTTATGTACGGACACTGAAACCACATGTTGTTCATTCAACTACTGGAATTGGGACGAGAGCACTCTCATAGTCAGTCAGTCACTCCTGATCCACCAGAATAAGGACTGTGTAAAATTTTCACTAGTATTCAATGTGACCTAATTCTAGTTCAACTTTTTATGTTCTCTTTAGGTTGCCTTCAGAGCAGTGACCTGTAAACTTTTGGCAGATGTTTACATTTTGGTGGTGTGTGGAGCGACCCCTGCCTTATCGCAGATAGATGAAATAGTCCTGCAGTGCTGGGAAGGTTATGCATCTATTATAAAAGAAGCTAAACTTGCACACCCTCGAAATTTTCCAATGAGCTTGACATTTGAGCCATGTGTCTTAGGGTAAGTAGTTGAACCCTTGGCGTGACTCCATATTGTTATTATAATTCATACGCTTAGTATAATATTTATTTCATGCCAGCTTTTGTCTAAAGATAGAGGCAGGATGGCACAATCTGAGGGCAAAACTGACAGACCGTATTTTGACTTTACTTTGGTCTCCTAAAATGTGAAATTTATTGGTGCTAGATTAATGTTCATAGTCGTATAACGCAAATTCGTTTATGGGAATATAAACGATACTTTCATAAAAATTAGGTTCACTTTCGCATGACACGGTTACTTTACTAGTAAAGTCGAAGTGTGGTCCGTTAATCAGGCGTGCCCTCAGAAAGGGTATAGGATGCCCAGCAGCGGGTGGAGTGAGTCGGGCTATCCTGAGCTGTGGCTGATTATATTATTATCAAGTACCAGAGGGGCAATTCTCAGTAATTTTAAGAACGTTCACAGTCGAATCTGTCTCAATAAAAAAAAAAAGTCAAAAATACCTCCATTTTCCCTACATTTTGACAAGTTTTTGACATTTATTTGTCGCCGAGGTGAGACTGCGACTAAATTTTGAACGTTTTAAATTACGAGAATTGGCCTTCTGATCCAGGCATTTACCAAATAAAACCCTACTAACACATCCGTTCTTATTTCAGGGTACTCTTAATAAACATAAATAAGCGACGATGTGTTTTCTCGCGGCATTTGCACATATCTAATCAGAAGGGTCGAGGGATGTCAGGGGCACACAGAATGGATATTTTGAGGACTTTTTATGTTACCTCTGCGAGAGATCTGGCACCGGAATTGAAACTCAAAGACGGGAATCATAAAGGTATTTTTAGCATGTGTTCGTTTTGCGGGACCTAGCCGTGTATAATCTATGGACCTTGCACTGTTAGGGCCGATGCAGACCTAAACAAACAAATATCGAACATGCACTTGTTTAAATAAAGTTCAAAACAAATAATAGTAGCGTTTTACCTTCAAACAAAACGCTTGTTGTGTCCGGAGACTCATTCGGGGTCATATAAACATTATTTGAGTCTAGCATCTTCCGTTTCCGTGTCACATCTATGTAGGTATATGCAACTATCTCCCTCTCTTGACAACACCATGATGACGTATTTCCGCCCACGTTCACCAGGTGGCTGCAGCGCGCCAAGTCGTTCATTGTGGCCTCAAAAACCTAAAACTTGAGAAACCCAATAAAAACCAGGCAGTGTTAAAATTATGACCCCGAATGAGTCTCCGGACACAACAAGCGTTTTGTTTGAAGGTAAAACGCTACTATTGTGTCCTTCGGCCTCATTCGGGGTCATATAAACATTATTTGAGGCTTTGTTTGTTATCGCCTGGTGAACGGGACGCCAATGTGTTGTAAAAGACTAGTTAAATTATACCAAGAAATTATTATACTCAAACAAAAATAAACACCAATGTAATAACGATTGCATTGCTATAACATAATAATTGTTAATGTTATAAGAAAAAAAATACTAAAAATAGTCCCTGACAAGTCATGACAGAATAGACCGAAAATGTATAGGTACGTACCTCGAATCCATCATCATGTAGTATTTTTGTATAAACTTACCATAATCATGTAAAACTTATTATTATTCATCGATACAATATCACAAAATAATTTATTTGATTTAATCAGAGGTAATTAATTTATTGGCTGAAAAAGATGAATCAAGGAGCTTCCCTGCGCTGGAATCACTTCCTTCCTGTAATGTTTTTTGAAAGTATTACCAGATTTCCAATTAGCTCGTGCCATTATTTCATCTAGAGGTTCATTATCCAACCAACTTCGTGAAGCAACTGCAGAACGAAAACTACCTGGAGTAGCCTCAATTCCGGTTTCCTTCAAAATAGACTTAACCCAACCTGCCAAAATGGTTCTAGTGGCCGGCTTAGCTTTTCCACATACAGTAATAAATAATCTATCGCTAGAACAAAGCAAACGACGCGGTCTTCCAATTTCTATAAGCTTTTTAAGCCAAAGTACCGGGTCAAGCGCCTCATTTTCAAGATTCTCTAACAACTTCCAACCTGACTGTACGTGAGTTTCAGAATCAGTTTTGGAACCAAAATGCGGCCAAAACATGATGCTATTCTCGCCTACTATACACCTGTCAGGCGAGACACTTAATAATGTTAAATCGTGTATCCTACGCCCTGAACATAATAACAGTAAAACTGCGCAAACTCTTGAAATTTCGAATAGACTGATTTTGAAGAGGTCTACTGCCTAACCAACCTTCTAGAGACTGAGGATCCCAAACAGGCGGTGGACACTTTTTAGGCTGTTGCAACGCTATGGCTTTAATCATCTGTTTAACCAAAATGTTTGAACTTAATCGGGCTTCACTCTTTGTATTACATAAAGTGGACACAACCGATTTATGAAGTAAAATAGTACGATAGGATAATTTTTCTTTTAGGTGCAAATCTGCTAAATATCGAGCCAATTCACTACCTGAAGGGTCTGAGAAATTTATACCAAACCTGGAACACCAACTCAGCCATCTCTGCCATGCTGGCCTATATGTATTTAAAGTAGACGACCTCCAACCTTCTTTTAGCAGACGCTTTTGCTCTTCAGACCAGTCACCTAAGGATTCAGACCACCCCCACATCTCCATACTTCTAAGACCAGCTCCTTCACTCGAGGTGGGGGCTGCCCGGTCCTCGTGTCTACTAGCACTTTCGATAACCTGTGAATCGTGAACGGCGGCGCGATCGCTCTGGCCTTCAAGTCTGCTCTCCAGAATGCTCGAGGCCACCTCGGTGCAACTATCAAGAATATACCTCGAGCCTGATTTAGATGCATCAGAACCCGGGGTAACAAACTCGGAGGAGGAAAGACCCAAGCTAGACGAAAATCCCATTTGAAGGCGAACGCGTTGTGTCTCCATGCTCGCCGATCCCGTTGATCTAGAGTTACATAGCAAGGTACTACGTGGGCTGTGCTGGAGGCAAAAAGATCTGTCTGGGGCACACCCCACTTTGCAAAGACAATACTGGTGAATTCGGGGAGTAGATGCCATTCTTGTAACATCGAGTGACGCGACAGACGGTCTGCGATGTTGTTGTACCTGCCTGGTATGTGATGGGGGATTACATGAATGTCGTACTTTTGAAGTATGTAATATATTTGGTATATTAACTCCATCAAGATCCGCGACTTGTTTCCCCCCTCCTTCCGCAAATACGCTACAACCGCCCTGTTGTCGCACTGCAGAAGCAGAGATGTGTGACTCAGAGACGGAGCGAATTCTAACAAACATTTTAGAATTGTTAACATCTCTTTGTGATTCGAATGAAGCAGCTCTTCTTCTTTTGTCCATTTGCCCGATAAGTGAAGACCATTTAACTCCGCTCCCCAACCTGTATCTGCTGCGTCTGTTGTCAAAAAGTTTTTTACATTTGGTGGGTGAAGCCTGGATTTCTCCACACAGTGAACCTTCCACCAACTTAATTCTGCCAGCACCTCCGCAGGCAAGGGATAAGTCGACTGAAATGGCATTTTTAGGACCAGATTGCAATAAGCCAGTAGGTGCCGAAAATTCAAACGACCCATTGGAACTACCAGACGAGCAAAATTTAGAACGCCTATGACACTCTGTATTTCTCGAAGAGACGCCTTCCGCCACCGGAGCAACCTTGATAAAACTATTTGCATGTTGTGAATTTTGTTTTCTGGTAAAAATTTTAGATTTTTCCACGGATTCCACATCAAACCCAAATACTCTATTATTTTCTGAGGGATAAGAATCGATTTCTCTCTGTTCACCTGCCAACCTAGCAGGCTGAGAGTTTGAAGTACAACGTCGACGTGTTTTATAAGTGTCAGTTTGTCCTGTGCTACAAGGAGATAATCGTCGAGAAAAACCACTACTCGAATGCCCAGATTCCTGAAAATCTCGGCTGTCCAGTTGGTCAACGATGCAAATACTTTGGGCGCTGTCGCCAGGCCAAACGGTAAACAGGTCATTTGCAGTAACTGATTTCGATACAATAGACGAAGAAAACAACGGTGGGCGGTTGCTACATTTACGTGGTTGTAAGCTTGCCTGAGGTCTATTTTGACCATCCAATCCCTCTCCTGAATGAAATCGGGAACTCGATTTACCGAAATCAAACGAAATTTGCTTATTTTCAGGTAATTGTTTAAACTTTTTAAATTGAAAATGGGACGATAGGTTCCGTCGCTTTTGAGAATCAGAAAGAAATTTGATATGAAACTCGGTGTCAGAGGGGCATGTTCTAAAATTTTCTGTTTCAACAAACTTTGAATGACTCTGTCCATCTCCGGCGATGGTAGAGTAAGATTGCAACGTTTCACCTGCCTTGGCGGGACCAGAGGCGGTTTCTTTTGAAATGGAATACGATAACCCTTCACTATTTTTATTAATGGTTCTGGAGCCCCCAGTCTCTTCCACTCCGTTACATGATTTTGTAAGCACCCCCCCCAAAAATATTGATCTAAGTCAGAACTTTTTATTGAACCTAGCCGCGCCCTTGCCCCGTTGAGCATTGTTTTGCGATTCATTTTTTCTAAAACTATAGGGCTGGTAAAAGCGTTGTCCAACCAGTTGTCCCCTCGGTTGGGGACGAAAAAATTTTGGATTATTCATAAACGGGTTCATTGCGTGATAATTATTATAAAAGGCTCCTGCACTCTGAGGAGGAGGAAATCTATAGTTCATCGTCAGTGCCGAAGCGCGACTGGACGATTGATATCCACTAGGTCCAGGGTACGCCGCCTGGGGTCTAGGGGTTTTCTTTTCTTGACCAGAAAAATTAACTTTATTTGCATAAAAAATCTTGTTAACTCCGCCATTATTCTTAATAAATTCACTAAAAGGTACTTTATCAAATAAAAATTCACTAGACGGCGGTATTTGCTTCAAACACGGCTTAAATGATTTATCTCTTAATTGTTTAATGAACACTTCGCGCCTTTGTTCAATTATATCGGCCCTACGGCCACAAACTAGTTGCAAACAATCACGTGAAATCTTTTGATAGTCATTGGAAAAAACCTCTTTTAATTTTATTGTCAGTTGTTCTGGGTCCATATTACCCGTATCCTTAGCCCAGTCCACTATCTGTCGAAAACCTTGTTGCATGGCATCGCTTTGCATTACCAGTGCGCGGGTTACAGCGCCAAGAAATTTATCCGCCGAGGGTAGATGGGTAACTTTTTCTAACGATTTGATTTCATCATTTACTTCAAGGTCAACATATCCAGGACGAGCATTATAAGCCTTTTGTGATTCTACATATCGAACATTATTCCAGTTATCATTATTAAAATATTGAATAGAGTTGAGCAATTCTAACTGATTAGATGGAGTTGCCGTGACAGCTGGCTCCTTTAATTGCGTTGCCAAATCAAAATCAAATGATTGAACTGGTACAGGATCTGAGACGGGTTCTGAAAACCTTTCTGTAACCGGTTGTTCATGTGCCATTTCGAAATCTTCGCCATTATATATCGGATTATCACAGTCATAATTTTCATTTTCATACTACATATTATGGGGGTAGAAGTATAAATTTTTCAAATCACTGACCTGTTTTGCAAGCTTTTTGATTACCTTGCTTTGTCCTCGATGACGCTTACTCTTCTTCTTCTTACTCACCTTCTTCCTCTTACGGGATTTATCTACCTGATCAACCTCTAAATCCGATGGGGATGATTCAGAGGAACTTGAGGAACTTGATGAATCCGATGACGAATCAGATTCTTTACGATTACGCGGCTGTACTCTATCCGCCATCGTAAGAAAATCTAAACTATTTTATTTTTAAGAAGCTATCACCTTAAGTCACTTTTAAAAAACGATCAATCTTTAATATTTATATTTCTAAGCATATACCGAACGCTAACAGCGTTTAAACTAATAAAACTATAGTTTTCTAAGAAATAAATTAAAATTAAATTATTCTTTTCCAAGAATGACGAACGCCAACAACGTTAACTTTTTAAATTTAGATGTGAACCGTCCGAAAAACAGGACGCCAATGAACGACTTGGCGCGCTGCAGCCACCTGGTGAACGTGGGCGGAAATACGTCATCATGGTGTTGTCAAGAGAGGGAGATAGTTGCATATACCTACATAGATGTGACACGGAAACGGAAGATGCTAGACTCAAATAATGTTTATATGACCCCGAATGAGGCCGAAGGACACAATTTTCCATTATGCCGAGAGTGCATCAAAGCAAACAGGTGCGCATCACAGGTTCGAGTCAGGGTATTTATTTTAGACTATCATAAAGAATCAAAGTTGACATTTGCTCGTCAATCACATTCGCGGCCCATAAACTTTACACCTTCTGATTCAAAGATTTTTTATTGTATTGGTCATATTTCTCACCTTCATTTAATTCCAGGAATGAATGAGGAGATTGTGAACATGTGCGAGACCTACTGGTGTTCAGAATACCACAAATGTCACGCACAGAGATCTGGAAACCTTTTGTGTTGCACACTTTATGCATCAACAGTACAAATGCAGACTATAAGGTAAGCAAGACGATGATTGTGTTAAAAAAACCACTATGAGGAACAGGGTGTAAAGTTCACTCATCCTCCATAGAAAAAGAAAGATCCACCCGTTTCTATGGAGTTATGTCTGGTGTTTATGTTGGGACGTTGTTTATACAGCGTGGCGCTTTAGTGGCGACATTAATTTAACACACGTATACGGTTTCACTTTTGAGTTTTATGAATATATTTTAATTTAATTAAACGTTAATATTTATTTATTTACTAACAATTTTATAAAATAGCATCGTAGAGCAACCTGACATATAGAACTGAAGCACAGGGGTAATTAAAACAAATAACGTGCAAAGAGAAGGCGAATTGAAGGAAATAGAGAGAGCCCTATGTCTGCGAGCGGCGCAGATGGAAGTTTTCAAGTTACGATTTTTTTAGGTTGTTAAACTTTTTATGATTACTGGCCACTAATAGCCCGAGTGTTAAATTAATGTCGCCATTGTAGCGCCACGTTGTACGCTAGTGAATAGTCGCGCGGTAGACGATTCGCTTACGATAGATAGCTTTTGCGTGACGTAAATGCGTAGTTCGCATGTGATTTAAAAAATCAACCAAAAATCGATAAACTTCAAGAAATTTTATGGATTGTTGACTAATGTTACCTATATACTTATGATTTTTGTTTCAGATTGATAACAAATCAAATTCTGCAAGATTTGAGCACTAATAAAGACGTTTACTGGTGAAATGATCGTGGACACTCACGGAACGACTGGTCCAATTCAGCGAGCTATGGCTATGTTTGGAGTCTCTCTGAGGAATCGAATCCGCAACGAGGTGATCCGGCAGAGAACCAAAGTTGTCGACATAGCTTACAGAATAAGCAAGCTGAAGTGGCAATGGACCGGCCATATTAGCCGTAGAACCGAAGACCGTTGGCGCAGACGTGTTTTTGAGTAGAGACCGCGAATCGGTAAACGTAAGGTGTGACGCCTTCAGGCTAGATGGAGCGACGATCTTCGCAGGATGGCTGCTAGCAGCTGGATGAGAGTTGCCGAAAATAGAGTTGAATGGCGTGGAATAGTAGAGGCCTACATATGTCCAGCTGTGGACCGCTATAGGCTGATGATGATAATTTCTGGTGGAATGCTGTTGATACACAGAATGTATGTGATAGTTCTAGCAGTATTTAGCCATAATAAACCTTGTTGCTTAATTCTTTAAGATGGTCAGATTTTTCATATTCGGTCCGAAACTGAAGCTGTTGGTAAATAGTGTGGGATAAGTTTCTAACTAAACTGCTGAAAATAAGGATGTGTTAAAGTTTAAATTAATAAAAAACCCATTTTTATTTATAGTTTCGCTTTTAATACCTGAACATTCAAATTATTACACATACTACGCTGATGGTACTAGATGATATATATTCTTATGTAAGTCTCTAAAAAGGCAATGTAATTATCACTGAATATATATACTCTTTGTCTAAGCTTAAAATTCCGTTTGGTCATATTTAAAATTAACACAATAATTCCACAATGATACATTAAAATGAGGAATATGCCATAATTCCTATATTTACAATAATCTTCCTCCAATTACAATTCTATTGCATAATTTCGGGTTGATCAACGGAATTTTAGAGATAGCTTGCTACTAATTATATTCGTACAAGATTCATGATTTTAAAATGTATTGATACAAAATACCGATTTACCTACACATCAAATAAATTATATCGATATAATTTGTCATTATAAATAAGTAAATGAGGAGATTTAAAATATTATATGGATGTCGAAGTCGATATTGCTTTAATTGCAGGTTGAAGAATTTGAAGTTTTAGAATATTCACAATTATGTGTAATGTAAACAACACATATTTAATAACTCCTATAAAAATATTCATTACATTGTAATATTTAGGAGAAGTTCGTAAAAGTTTCATCAAATACATTTACAATTTATTCATCAATTACATTTTCACTCAGAAAAAAAAAACACCTTAAATATTAATTCAATTAAAAACTCTCAAGGTTAAAGTGCACTCACTTGTCTTGGACACAAAAAATACATTGTTTTTTTTTTATATTTTCTGAATATATTTGTGAAATACTGAGATCAGTTTATGTATTTATGTAGGTACACGAAAATTAAAAAAAAACACTAAGTACTTCATTTTTAGGGTTCCGTAAGCACGGGCGTATTTAAAAGGCGAAGATTTTATTCCTCGTTCTGGATTTTCAACTCTCGGCGTTGAACCGAACGTTAAGAATCCAACAGAGCGCATCACTTGTGAGTTAGAAAAGGGTACTGTTGTATTTTCAACTCCCGGCGCGTACGCGGTAATAAAACGTCTAGTTAAAAAAGCGCCCGACCGAACGTAGGCTTATATTAAAATATAGGAATAAGCTATCGAATCAAAATAAAATTGCGTAATACATCCAAGTTTGCACATTCACAAATAAGTTAAACACATATACAGCGCTCGATCCAAAAGGGACAAAATGTATAAAATTCATAGTTGCATTAATAAATCTGTTTTGATTATTCATTAGGTACTTGTGGAACTATAAAAATCTCACCCGCGTGCTAAGATAAGATTACTAATCTAGAAGAGTAAAACTACATTGGTAGGTACGGTAAAATTTCAAAGCCATTCACACTTTAAATGAAAATCAATAAATATGAAAATTAAAATAATGGCGAATATAAGACATACACTGCCTTAGTTTGCATACACAGGAGCGGCACGCGGTCAACGGCAGAGGCAACTGCAGCAGTCAACACGCGTCGACGACAGCCGTCGACGGCGGGCGTCGGGATACTCAAATGAGTACAATGCTCAAATACACGAGCTGTTGCAGTTGCCGCTGCCGTTGTCGCGTGCCACTCGTGTGTACGCAACTTTACACACAAATCTGGGGGGCCATTCTCGTAATTTTAAGAACGTTCACAGTCTGATCTCAGTGAGACTGAGATCAGACTGTGAACGTTCTTATCTAGTGTATCTGTCAAAAATTCCTCAAATTTCCCTATATTTTGTCAAGTTTTTGACATTTGTTTGTCGCCGAGATGACACTGCGACTAGACTTTGAACGTTTTATATTACGAGAATTGGCCTTCTGATATCGAACATTAGTCACTGGCCAAAATATGTTTATTTTACAAAAACAACATCGGCTAATTATGCGATATCAAAACATAGGCGGGAATAGAATATGTTCAATATTGTATTTAAATTATATTCTAATGTTTACTATGCTACTTCGTTACATGTTTGTATAGTATGCGGTTAAAAAGTCCTCCATGATTTGCCGCTGGTTGCGAACTACTCTGGGTCAATCAATTCAATTAAAAAGGCTCTCTCCCACAGGTGCGTTTTATCGGTCGATAATATCCGATGCGTCATTGCGATAATGCGTCCCGATTCCTTGCCACACAGCTGCGTTTTTATCGTCCGATATTTCTAAAGTGTATGTGAAGCCGTAGGCTTCATACGTACCGGCGCAACCCCCAGACCGCACTACGCGTAACTATGTTATTAACGCAGGTGTGTGTAAGTAAGATCGTATGCGTCCTAATACAAAATGTTCTAAAAACTCGTATCGGATTATCGCAGGACGGAGGAACGCCAGCGTCCTACTTCTATTGCATCGTTATTATCGTAGCAATGTGTACAGCCACGAAGATACAAAATGTACTGAAAACGGATATCGCAATAACGCATCCGACATTATCGACCAATAATAACGTGCCTGTGGAGTAGAACCAAAATTCTATGGATATAGCTCCATCGTTTGTTTGTTATTCGATAATTTTGACAGCGCCAAGATTTGCAGCCTTACAAACGTGAACTGAGGAAGCTTATTCAAATAAACACTACTTAAAACTACTTAGCAATCTGCATTGAGGTTGTTTTATTTTACATTTTAATTGTTGTATCAGGTCGAAAATTTTTAATGAGGGTCCTACTTTCATTTCTAATAGTTCGATAATTTCGTCTTTTGTCAACTGTAGCATCATATGGCCGGTGATGTTTGAGAAGTTAATGCAGTAAGGTTGGCAGTCATTAACAGTGAGGAACCTGGCAACGTCTGCGGAGGTCCAGTTTTCAGGATCAACGGAGTTCAGGACGTCTAAGGGTACTGATGTATTGACTAGTCTAGGTATCACCTTGTCAGGGTCTGAATCCTCAATGGAAGCAACTGGGGAAAGCTGCGGTATGTCCTGGCTTGAATCTTGAGATTTGTCAGTGTGATCATGTGTGTTCTGAGATGCATCGGTTGGTGTTTTTGGAGATTCGTCTGTAGGTGTATTCTGAAATAAATAAAATGTAAACATTAGATATTTAGGTTCAACAAAAGCCTCTGACCAGCCAGGAAGGTGTTAGTGAGGTTGTACACGGAGAGTAATATTCGCCTCTACAGACTCATGTTTCGAAATAATGTCTGTTCCAAAAGTATCTGCTGAATCTGTAAACAAACCCTGTTTAACTTTAATCCTCATACAAACACTCACTAAATGGAATAAGTAACACATTCATCAATATTTAGACAGTGAAAGTTACAAACCGACGAAACTAGGTTTGTAACTTTTACAAATAATTTTGTTTAGTACTAGCTTCTGCCCGCGGCTTCGCCCGCGTGGATGTCGAAAATTATCCCACGGGAACGTGCTACCATGTGATTTAAAATTTAAATTTCTGGTGCAAGTATTGAAAAAATCATTCCCATCCACAGGTACATTTTCCAATTCAACAGTTTACATGTTCATCAGATACTTTCGGAATAGATGATAGACATAAGAGCAATTTTCAACTTACCGGGCTGTCTGGCTTCATATCAACCAGCCTTTCTTCAGAAGGCTCAGTACTATCCTTAGAGTCCTTAGACTCTGTATCGACGTCCATCTTGGCTGGATTGGAGTCAGTTTCAGGCAGACACGGGGCATCTACAGACACTTCAGACACACTTGTAGGGGGGGAAAGGCTCTTTGTATCACCCATGTCTGAGTTCTGTGAGCTATCCTCTGCCGTGTTTGGCGGTTGTGCAATTTTTACACCTGAAAGTGTAGATGTAAGTATGTTACTTCTTATTCTACTAGTATAGGTATATCTATGAACCTGCACTGGCACTGGGCCTGCGTCGTGGCTTCCCTCTCACAAAGAGGAAGCCTGCGTCCCAGCAGTGGGAACGTTATAGCCTGATTGTCTAGGTATATTGGCAACAATAAAGGTATGTATTGATACTTTTGAATAATCAGTGACAGTTAAGGACAGTAGTGGAAAGTAGGTATCGAAGATGAAGCTCTTGGTTTGCGCATTTTGTTCAGACATAATTCAAGATAAGTAACTGTCCCTTAGTCGAGACTCCGTTAGGGTAATAACATGCTGAAGATGCCTCACTGCGAAAACTCGCGATCGCGGTTTAGCTCGCTACCTCGATGTCACCTCCATGTAAAACAAATGCATGTTAATAAACATGTACGCACATGCCAGGCATCGAGGGCAGCCCGCGATATATCGCAGTGAGCTATCCTTCGGCACGTAATTATCCTTAGTAAGGTTTTAGGATCGAATAGTAAGGTCGGACGCTCTTAGGGCTGCATTAGAATATTCTCAGTAGCAGCCTGGAGACTGAATCTATGCCTGGTTACGACCAATAGGCTCGTCACCTATTACATGGAACTGGTTACATAACTGTCAAAATGTGGGTGTAATATAAGTACAACCCTAGTGTATGTAGTAATAATGTTAGTGCATAGTTGATAGGCACCTTGTTTCCGTCGTCGTCTCGGCTGCTTCGGAGGCAGTTTGCGCGGCGGCCGCGGCGGCGGCTGCAGCGGGCCCTCGAGCCGATGGCCCACCGCACGACACCACCCTACTGGGTACACGTCCGTGCTGTGCGCCCACAGCCACTGGTCGTACTCCACGCCCCAGCCATCGAAGTGGACCTTGATAAAGCAATTAAATGATAAATGATTTTGTTTCTGTAAGTAGGTTTTGTTTTTATATAATTTTTTTGTTTTGTTTCCTTTACTCTTTCACATGCTGTCTACATCTCTGTATCTATTTTCCTATCGCATACTATACGTTTATATATGTGTATACATAAATGGTTGAATAAAAAATAAATAAATAGGTTTGTACCAACAGTTTTACACGTCAATCATATCTTTAAAACTAGATGAGGTCGGCGTTTCCTATCTGACTAATCTGAGAAATCAGAACATGTGAAGACCATGTAGATTGGTGTCTCAAATTAATTAGTATACATAGAATGGAGACAGTATTAATAAGGATTAGTACTTATTGCATGGAGAAATGTGGGTGCTACTTTAGGTACACCTCTGGCAAACCCTTCGGGGATTACAGACGCGATGTAATGTTATGTGGTAAAATAAAGGATTGCAGATAGGCGATGGTAACCATTTAGAATGTCGACTTGTTGCCATCTAAAAAAATAAAATAACCAAACCTTGAGTAAATCAGCGACAACTCTAGCGACAGTAGCGACACAGACTAGTCGCGGGTCCATAAGATCAGCGCACTCGAGTCGCATGCCAGCGACGAAACCGTGCGACACGACGTGACCTCGCGCCGAGAACAGCGAACGATCGGCCGCCTGCCCACCGCTTACTGTCAAGTAATGCTCCCAACTGAACTCCTCCACAGTTATCCTGAAAACATATAGGTACTTGGTTTATCCGAAAATCTGGCTTCCAAACGAATAAACGGCATAATTGGGTAATATTCTTATCTCATTTACAACTCCTTTTACAAAAAAGTCTGACTGTCATGAAGCGAGATTGATAGATAACCGAACTATGAGCATTTCTTTTTTTGTCTCTCTTTTTCGATCTGCAATCAGCCCTTGAGCTTTAATTAGATTGGATAAAATGAGTATGATATTATTATTTGCTACTCGTGTTATGTCATGCTGAAGGTATAGTCACGCCCAACTGTGACAGAATATTCGCTTTTTATGGATTAAATATTGCTAAGCCATTTCATGGCCAATAAATAATTTGACTTACCCAGCAGGAGGAACAAGAGGAATATTATTAGCCAGTGCAAATCCCACAGGAAATATGCATGGAGATCTCTGATGATAGCAAAACCAGTCGGCTCCTGATGCGTCAGCAGGATAACAGTCAATCCTGATCATCATGTACCCTTCATTCAATATCTGCATCACTGTAGCAGCACAAACAGCTGATAAGTTTAGAGGATCGATAGCCTCAAGCTTCATCCCCTCCGCAAATAATGGCGGTTCATTGCTTGGGTATTTGTAAAACATGTCAGGTGTACTGTCACTCGGTATCTCCCGGCCGGCGGCCACCCTTTGGCAATAACTTTGAGGTGCATCTAAAGGATGGCCAATTCTGAAAGCCCAGCCAACTGGGTGTATGAGTGGCGAGTCTTCGTGGCACCAGAAACCATTATCTTCCGGAGAACTATCGTAATATTTCACGTGTAAACGTTTTCCTATCATTTCGCACACTGTAGCTACCTGGAATGTAAAAGAACTAATTTAATTATCGTGCAGGCACACACTTCGAGTTACATAGAAGCAAGAGTATTTTATTTTAACTACAGATTACTCATGCATAATCAGCCTATAATGTTCCCACTGCAAGGACACAGGCCTCCTGTCTGTGAGAGGGAATGGGCCGTAATCCACTATTCGGGCTCTGTGCGGGTTAGTACATGTCACATCTTCGAATTTTGTTTGGTTCTAGGACATGCCGGTTTCCTCACAATGTTTTCCTTCACCGTTTTGAGAGCAGTGGTGATGAAATAGATTACTCATGCATTAGTTATTAATAGAAACTGACCAATTTTTAAGAACATACATTGATCAATGCTTAAGAATTAATTGTCAAAGAATACAGGCCTTTTATCAGAGAGATTGGTATTCTAAATGATTAGGTAAATATTTTTTTTTAAATAATGTACCTTAACTTGTGAGATCCTATTTTTATCAACAACTTCCATGATAGAACCAATAGAAAACCTAGATACGATACTATCATTCAATTTAGTGTAGAAATTCGCAGGTAGTGTTCTCGCACCTGTTAGCTGCTTGACAAGGAACCTGAAATTCACATAATTTATGATGATATGATTTAAATAATATGAAAAAAAAAATAACCTATCCAGACAGATGTACAGTCAACAAAAGAGATAATTATAGAGAGTCGTCGGAAATAGTTGAAGTTTAGTAAGAAACGGATTGATGTTTTCGGATAAAATTTTATTTAATTACTATAAAACAAACAGTTCATTTATCAAACCAAATTTCATTCGAAAACCTCCATCGGTTTCTTTCTAAACTTCAACTATATCCAACAACCCTGCATACTTATCTCTGTTGTTGACTGTATACATGTACTTTTTGCTACATCTGATGGTATGAGTTTATGTTCGCATTAACTTAAATGTAATAATGTACACACACGTCACATACCTACATTAACTACATTTACATTACTACTGAATAAATAAATCCTACTAATATTATAAACGTGAAAGTTTGTATGGATGTATGGATGTTTGTTACTCTTTCACGCAAAAACTACTGAACGGATTTGGATGAAATTTGGCACACAGATGGTATATAACCAGGATTAACATATAGGATACTTTTTATCCCGATATTCCCACGGGATCGTAACTTATGCGGGTGAAACCGCGGGGCGCAGCTAGTAATAAATACTTTTTTAAGTTTTCATGCACCTCAGAAATGTAGTAGCACTACTTTTCACTATACTATTCTATTCTATTCTTCTTCTTCTTTTATTTCTTTTTATTCTATTCTATGCTATTCTATTATCAAGTGAAATAATATTTTGTATTCATTCATTTATACTATATCTAATTATAATCATGATTGAAGAAACCACTTGCAACTTGCACTTGAAGACTATAAATACATCAAGCCTGAGAACACAACACCCAATATTTTAATTGAGTTATTTTATTTTGTATTCACAAAACTTTGAGTTAGTAATAACTAAGTTACCTTTTCCAGTCTGTATATTTATCTTCAATACTATGAGGGGGTATAAGAGGTTTGCCCCTAGTTGCACACCAACCCACAGGATGCACTTCTGAGCAGCAGAGATTGACCCAAAAGTCTTTAGAATCATCGCTGCCAAAGCCTTCATAGCGTAACAGTCCCATATAACCTTTCACCTGTACAAAAGAGTTTTCGAAAAGTTAAACTAAGATTTAAAATTGAATAATATTTTTTGAAAAAAGTTAAATACATTGCTAATGTGGATTTGTAAATGAGCTCTGTTAAATTTTGGTGTACAATAAAGCATCAATTCTGTCTAAATCTGCTTTGGCACACTGGGTACTATAATATTAGTAACTCATGGCTAGATCTAACTATGTTAAATGAGAATGATAAATGATTTATTTTCTGTAAGTAGGTTTGTTTGTGCAAACACTTTTACATGACAATCATATTTTTTTAAACTAGATGAGGTTGGCGTTTCCTATCTGACTAATCTGAGAAGAAAGGCCAAAACAAACTCAGAGGTCACAGTCTCTTTTAAAGTCCAGACATAATCTTGATCAGATCATGTGAAGACCGTGTAGGACCACACAGATTCAGTGGACCTATCCAGTCACTGCATGCATTTGTCAGAAATCGTGCAGCTCAACTCAAAACTTGAGAAGCTCAACGATTCGACGAAGAATACCAAAAAGGACATTTGGGTAGTCCGCATAAATTACTCAAACTGCCAAATCATGATTAAAACTAACAAAGACGGAAAAAAAATTAAGCTGAGATGCATAATTGATAACTGACTAGTATAACACATGTATGCAAAATGGTATCACTGAAAAAGCAAGCAATGACCAGCAGGGTTTGATACACACTCTGCAGCTTTTAGGTACTCATACAGACAAGCTCTACGGCTGCCGCCGAAGAGTGTCGACGGCTGCAGTTGCCTCTGACGTTGGCGCAAGTCGCTCGTAAATATGAGCACTGACCTGACATTAAATAAGAATTTTCTAAAAACATTGTCACCAAATCGCATTGGCAGTATTAGTTACAAATGATTTATTATTGTTACAAGCCTGTTGTACAAGGCTGCAGGGCAAAGACTCGTTTCATATATGTATCTATTGTAATAAGAGCCCAATCCTTTAGGTTGAGAGTCTAATGCTGAGATGCTGAGAGGGTTAGAGTCTAATGCTGTCTACAAATGGTTTATGAAAAGTGAATATTTTGTCACAATTCTATTGGTTGGCTAAAACCGATACATTGCAGGGTCAGTGATCATTAATAAAAAAGAGAAAAACTTACTTTCAATATTGAAGCTACCCAAAAATAATCACCAAGCTTCTCATTGTCAGTATTTTTGACTTCCATTTTCATGCCCTCGAATGTGCTGTCCCATATTTCATGAAGTGGAGCATGTTTGAACAAACTCACTGGTGCAGCCAGGAAATCACAGCCAAACAACTCGTCCTTCCATTCATAGCTGTTGGCTATTACTGCAGCTGATTGTTTTATAGGTCCAGCCTAATAACATTTTGTATGTGTGATTATAATAATAAGAGAAAACTGGTTTTCATGAATCAACTTTAAACAGTATCGGCTACAGACTACTGTAATGCATGTATCATTAGAGAACAATGTCAGACAGCATCTGTCTGGTATTAATGCTGAAATTAACCTTATTGGCCCAGTCGTGAGGCACACACTATTGTTGTTAAAATATTATTTTCAAATTTCGAATCTTGTGTTTCACAAACTGTCGAGATAAACATTATTTTTTCTTTCTTTACAAAAAACTAGGGCATCATCCTTGCCATAATACCATGGACCATGGTCCTGTTCTAGCCATAATATTATGGAGGTCAGATAGGCAGGTGCTCCATGTAAAATACTGGTATTCAGCTGCATCTGGTTAGTCCTTGCCATGATAAAATGTACATCAATTAAGGATTTTTACAGACTGCAATAAACTCTTAGTTACTTATAAAATAAAATACAAATACTTTGCAAATATTATTTTGTTTGTTTTTGTTTGTTGTTTTCAAACAAAATAATAAAGTCTATATAATAAAAGTAATTTTTGTGCTGTCAACAGTCAGCTGACACAATGTAAAGAAGCTATATAACACAGAGTACATTACATACTAACTGATATTGATTTACCTCTAACTCATTCACCGAAGTTTGCCAGTGCTGCAGCTGGGGCAGTGGCTCCATCGGTATCATACCCGCCATGTGTTCGGTACCTTCCATCAACCTGAACCTCCAATGACACTGTCGTCTTCTAATGTTACTCACGTTGCATCTGAGTGAACAAAACTTAGTGTTTCTTGTGTAAAACTGTCCACGTCGACCGATGCGACCACATAATTCGCATATTGCTGGAATAATAACACTAAATAATTGATCTTTAGTTACACTCGATATTTTGATTAACCTTATAGGTACTCACCGAAACTGTCTCTTCCTAATGGTATGATTGTAGGATTGTCCGTAATATTTGTGTCATCAGGTTGGTCAAATACGTTAGCTATCGTTACATCTTTGCCGGTATCGCAAAAAGCCATATTTCAAATAAAGTCACGATAATGCTGTCGAATGTCGGCGCCGTAACCAGTTCAATACACATGACTAAAATTACGCAGTTTGAATACGTATAAATTAATAATACCCATATATACCCACTATTAACACAAACCGCTAGTTGAGTTAACCTTAGTTATATTATGTTTTGTTTTTCTTAGCCCATCAAACAAAATAAAAATTCGTTTCGCATTCACAACATTGCTAATAAAATAAACTTGCTTGCCTTGCTGAAGAAGCTGAACCACAGACCAATATACACTTCAGTTTATGCCACAGACTAGGAAGAGAAGGTAGCTAGGTAGCATTGAGATAGGAAAAACATGGAGACGCCGCGTTATTCTATACATACATTTGCTTATACAAATATGAGTGAAATATGATTCAGAATTTGAAATATCGTTATGTCTCATTCTTTCTAGTGAGATAATCTTATTTGATAAAAGAGACAACTATGTTATAAGTTGTTGCTAATTATGGCAACATTTTGTCGTGACGTAGGGACAGTTGTAGGTAAGTGCCGTAGCGGCCATCTTATGCGACGAGTTTCGTGGTAGTTCTGCTGTCAAATGGATGTTTGTATTTTGTATTATTGAGATTTGCGAGAAAACTACGAGGATTTTACCTTTTAAAACTGCATGTAAATGTTGGAAAACAGAAATTCAACATGCCTGTGTGTTGTATTGTGAAGTGTGGTGCAAGAAAGAATGAAAATCCACCTCATTGTCTTTGCACAGGTTATTAGCCGGCTTTCATGCATTAATACATACAATAATACACATTCGATGATATAATTTATGGCTACAGTATTGATATTTGGGTTCATTTCCATCTATCAGGCCTTTTTATTATATTTGTTAATTCATTCGTTTGTTTACAAAAATATGTCATAATAGAATAGTGTTGTGCCGTTGCCTACTTGCTGTAATAGTTTCCGAAACTAGTTCCTGCTCTCTGGCCTTCCAACCCAGAGGTAAAATATTTATGCGAAAGTACATTTCTGCGCAGAACAAACACTTGACATGCATTTTATTCTCAGACTAGCTGTGCCCCGCGACAACGCATAGAAGTCGTAAGATACACAGTATACTAAAATAACAGCCACACTAATAAAACTCATTCTTCCCTCGACTGGCCGCATTGCATCGGCCGCCCGCGCTATTATTTCTTTTTCACTAAGCGTTCTTTTTGCTCGGCTCCTAAGGGTCATAGCGTGATTTGAATAGCCTATAACCATCCTGGGGCTGCCGTCTCGACATTCATAGCGATCGCTTTACGACCGAATTCGGTCGCAAAATCCTGTCAATCCATAAATTACACCTGTCAATCCGGGACTTTGCGACCGATAACAGAAGGTAAGATAACCTACGCATCTTTTTCTGTTACAATTACAACGGACTCTAAGTAAATACATAATATTAGGTATGATCCAAACGTGATAACTAGTAAAACTCGTATTTAGTATCGATACTCGTTATACTAACACTTATGTTTCTTGATTGGCACAACCCTAGCAATGGCAGCCATTTTATGAGACAATATTAGTTGTAGGTATGCACCCTTTTTTTGTAGGTATTTCCAGTCCATACTTTTGTATGTCAATGCTAGGTAGTAGCTGAACTTACCCAACTCCACAGAATATAAATACCCTTCTTTTTTTTGTCGCTGAGATATGCTTTATGCATCCCCGTCGGAATGTCAGTATACCCACTAAACCTCCAATCCTCAGCCGCGATGTATCCCACACGGGGGACATCGCAGCCCGCCTCAGGTAGGTTGCGATGTCGCCCAAGCGGCACCGTAACC
Organism: Apamea crenata; assembly: GCA_949629185.1. Classification (NCBI taxonomy): domain Eukaryota; kingdom Metazoa; phylum Arthropoda; class Insecta; order Lepidoptera; family Noctuidae; genus Apamea; species Apamea crenata. The sequence goes on along the minus strand of OX451360.1, from coordinate 7,631,085 downwards.
TACCCGCTGGACGCTACGTCGTCGGCTTAGCCGCAAAGCCTGACGAGCGGCCCCCGCTCGGGTTCCTCTTCGCTTCACCGTGGTTCTGCTAGCCACGGCTACTGAGCCCCCCCGCCTCAACAATGCGGGAACCCACCGGGGGGGAGAATATTAATACCCTACCGTACCCTAACCAACTCAATCCACATTCCACAGACAAAATAGAATCAATGAAAAAGATTCTGTGCTGCCATTAGCCTAGCTCGCTGAATGTGAATTCTAGTTTTTGTTCTAAAGCCTGCTCTACACTCGCGGTGCGAAAAAATGATTACTTTATGGAGCAATGAACTTGAACTGACTTTAATTGAGTGCTATTAAGCCGAGCGGATACTCTGGCAGTCAAAACACAAGGACCTTACAAATAAGAATAAGGTCCATGATGCCTGGACATGCCTAAGTGGTATTTTAATTAAACCTATAATTGAATAAAAAAAAAAGGAATCATTGATGTCGAGTTAAAACTTAGAGGAAAAAAGTGAAGGATTCCATCCACAGAGGCGCGAGCTCTAGTGAAATCTACAAGCCTGTTTTATACATCATTGAAGCCTATTATGGTTTGCTTACGAGACCATGGACTCGTTTCTTGGAGAAGGTGTGCTATGTAAACAAACAATAAATACTATAAGTATTAATCTATCTTTATTTAAACATTTTTTATATTAACATAACATTTACGTATGTATACATAAATAGCTATTTTCAAAAAAATTCGTGAACTCGTCTCTTATTTCACGAGCATTCTGAGCGGGGGGGCGGGGGCACAGATAACTATAATATATGAGCGGTAGTTGACGAATATAATAATATTATCAATATAATTTTAACACTATGGATTATTTTGAGGTTTAGTTTCAATCTTCTTTTCCTAAGGAAAATGCGCTAACTGCACCTCTATCATGGTTTTAGTCGATGTTAGACACTATTATATATAAAGTCGATATATCGAATAGATTTAAGAAATATAGTAACATCCATTCGTGTAATAAATTACCTACTCTTCTTAGTCTGTGGAGATAATTTTATTGATTGATTGCTGCGGGCTGCGACTGATAGCAAACAAAGCACACAAATATAAAGTGTACTCTGTGGTCTGTGAGTGTGACATAAACAAACAGCTATAAAATCAGTGTTTTTCTATAGACAATAATATTATAATAAAATCGATACTTCTGTTCATTAACCGGCCATTGGTGCACGATTTGATGTGAAGTAGTTAATTAATCAAATTAAATTCGAAGGCGAATAAAATTGCATCACATTACTACAATCTGTGAGTGGATTTCCAGGTTCTTTAAAATTCCAAGTAGAAAACAAAACAGCATTGTTTAGGTAAACTTTTACTTAGAACTACTTGATACACCCTGTTTTTCGTAAAAACATACTTTAGCTCATACATGGTCATACAACAGCAACAGCAACATGTATGTACTTTGCTTAATATCAAAATGTCGTCACAGTTCCGAACTCTAAGTCATGTCATCTCGCAGTTCTATTCTTCATAGTCAAATGACATTCATAGATTAGCACGACATCTTCTGTTAATATTGAGCCAATAATTATAGTAATTATTGTGGCTTACAAGCTAGGATGTTATCGTTGTGTCCATCGTCACCATTCGCCATTTTTCGTTCGGCATTATACGATCATTTGTGTGGATTCTTTGTCACAAGGAAGTGAATTAGCGCGTAAATTATTGTCGGCAGCTGTTGTAAACTCATCTGCCTAGCCTTTTCCCAACTATGTTGGGGTCGGCTTCCAGTCTAACCGGATGCAGTTGAATACCAGTATTTTACATAGAGGGACTGCCTGACCTCCATTACCCAGTTACTGGGTAATACAATACACCTTGGTAAGACTGGTTGTCAGACTTTTGGGGATCTGACAACCCGTAACGACTGTCAAAGATCCACAAATGACTGCCAGGACCAATTGCCTAACATGCTTTCCGAGACACGAAACTACTTTATTCCAGTTTTCCGGTACACAAAGTAGAGAATCTGTATCAGAATCAGAGGCATCTGGTGGAAGGTCATGAAAATCGTTCTCATGTTGCAAGTTCAATAACCGAGCCAATACTTAAATCAAAACACATTATTAGGAGCAATGTCGCTCCTAATAATGTGTTTTGATTTCTAGCTCTACTCCAAACAAACAAAAACATGTATCCATGTCTGCAAAAATAATTTTTGATTGCTTAATACCAAACCTAAGTAACATATCAACACAAGGATTAGATGAATATGATCATTTTGATTTCATGATTGCTGCTAACACATGTATGAAAGGGAAAGTGTTATGAACACTGTTCAGAATACTATGGTGCTTAAATCCTTCATGAAGAACAAAGATGACACCTGTCAACAGGCTTCAGACACATTACAAACTGGTCGGGTAACAAATAACAATAAATTTATGTGGAAATTGACACCAAGACCATTATTCCATTATATTTCGGTTCACCAAGGTCGCCTTCGCCAGGATCAGATTAAAATATAATATAAATAATAATATGCAGCATTTGTAAATTAATAAAAATAAATGTTTATAAACAAGTACTTGCTCTGTGTTGCTCTGTCACCGCCGGGGTGCCAGCTGTTTTAGAACCCAACAGCCTGCCACGTGACGATGGGAAGATGCTAAGAGGCGATGGGAATGACCATAATGCTCTGGAAGTTAGGCAGACCTTGGGTGTGGTATGCAAGATGTGTCGACACCCAATTGCGCCATCCCATCTTCCTAGCACGGTGGGCTGTGCTGGAGCGGCTGCTGCTGGTGCAGAAAACCTCAAACGGCGAAAATATTCCAACCTGATTGGGAGTTATATGTTCAAGCCGTTTGGGTTTTAAACACTAGGGGTCTGAGTGCCCACTTGGTTTTTCGAGATATCGCCAATCGGTTAGTCGACTTTTCTCTTCTTGGCCAAAGAATTAGCATCGCCATACAACGTGGCAATGCTGCCATCCTTTTGGGCACTGTTCCTGTTGACAGCGATGCGGACGAATTTTTTGATGCCCTATGATTCTTTTGCTTATTTTTTCACATAAATATTATTATTTTAAATGTTAGTTTTTTTTTTTTTTTTTTTTTACTTTGGCATTGCGAATGTATTCATTTAATATTTTAATTAGCAGAGCAAACATTGTAATATAAACAAAAAAAAATAAGCAGCAGTTATTACAGATGTTAGTTTAAAAAATAAATAATATCATTTGCCTATAATAATACACAAATAATTGCGCCATCCGTTGCGTTGAAGACACGGTTGGCGTAGTGGCTGAGCGATCGACTGCTGCGCTGCGTTTCGCGGGTTCGATTCTCGCACGGAACAATATATTATGTATTGTATTGCCTACAGTACAGGTAGTTGTTCCAGGTCTGGCTGTTTGTGTATGTGAGTTTAAATTTTTGTAAACGCACCCGCGATTACGTCATTGCCCGCGATACAGGATTAACTCCTAGGCAAAGTTTAAAAAAAAAAAAAATATTCACTTCCTAAACCAATAATTTATAAAATTTGCTAAACACCTCATGCTGATTGGTTTCTGACAAATGATAACTGAAGTAATACATAGATCTGTAACAATATTTTATTATATTCAATTTAAAAATATATTATTAAAAGAATATGATATTAATAAAAAAATTGCCACCTAAAAAAAAAATTAAGTGGCAACACTATTGTTGGGGAATCCTTGCATTTTCACAACACAGAAGAAGTAACCTTTCACTTTCTGACAATTGACAATTTGACATCATTCTGAATCGTCTACACTACATACAATAATTCAATCTGAACTCGCAAGTGTCCAAAAGTGCACCCGCTTAAACTAAATACATAGGTACTTAAATTTATTGTTCAAAGCATTGTATTCCGTTTTTGTGTTTATTTACAGATTACAACCTAAAGTGAGAAGCTTCTAAAATGGGCAAACCACGTAAGTATCATACCTTATGTTATTTTGTTAGTAATATGCAGTGAATTGACATCTCATTTAGGAAAAATCGAATAGTGTTAAATTTCTTTTGCCATTTCTTGATCTTGACCTACATAGGGTAGCAAGTATAAAATAGTACTTGCCTCTTGTATGGCCTTATGTAATTTTATTGCTTTCATTGAAATATTCTCAAACAGCGATGCTTGGATTGAAAACTGCATTGAAAACTTCCATAAAAAATAGAAATCTGTATGATAAAGTGAAGATTAAAAATTATGATGCAACTGCGGTGCAAATTGTGCAATTACGTCCAGATAGACATAGCCAGAGTATCAACTTGGCAGCATAACATCACACCTGTTTTCCCCGAAAGGTTAGGCAGAGGTGTAGGTGCTATCGCTAAAATCTACATATATCTGACCACCGCCTTACGGTGGTCAGATATATGTAGATTTTAGCCTGCTTTCAGCGCATATTTTTAGTCGACCTAAAAAGGATCCTCTTTTGTTTTACTTACGGACGCAGCTGTGGTCATCATGTGCATGTGATTCTGTTTCTCTCTGGTCAGTTAAAGGTTTTGGCGATAGTACCTACCTACCTACCTACCTATTTGTAGACCCACATTTCGCCAGATGATAAATAAAGATTCTGTTTACTCAAACTTATGACTTGTATTCTAGATTCTTCAAAGTACACGTTTCTGTCTATCAATATGAGTGAAGGTCAATCTTTCACTCATAAATGTTTTCGAAATGAATAAAGTATTTTTAATATGTTTGTCTAAAATCTAAACCGCTGGGTCTAGAAGAATGAAATTTTGTACCAAGAGTTCCCTATAGAATGCAAATGAGCACTAAGGAAGGATTTTTGAGATTTCATTGCCTGAGTTCAAATAGGGTTTGAAAGTTCGTCTTTTTTGTCAATAGGAATTCTCATCAGGCAAATGATAAACATAAAATAAAAATTAAATCAGTTCAAAACTATGTACCTTTTTTATTTTGTTTATTTTATTTGTGAAAACAAACAGTTACACAAATATGTTAATGAACAGGTAGTGAGAAAAAAAAAGAGATAACATTATTACTAAGGAGCTATTTGCACACAGGTGAAATTTACAGGTGTTTTTTTTGATAAATAAATGTTATCTTATCTTAAAATGTTAAATCTAAAGAGAATCATCCTAAGTGATAATAAAGTTTTTTTAACATTAATGGTGCGGGACAATGACAATTGTATTAAAGCGCTTATTACACTATCCAATTAAGGAATGCTAACCAGGAACACTCTAACTATAACTAACTCTAGTGATTACACTACACTAAATTGGATACTTAATTGGATTCTAAATCGGTTAGACGACGCATGCAGACGCATTCAAGAAGAATGATTGTACACAATTTAGGAAGTAGTGCGATTGGACCTCCAATTTACACTAAATTGGATCCAATCTGTTCTAACTGCGATTACATCTGCTGATTTCCTAGTTAGCATTCCTTAAAATTGGATAGTGTAAATAAGCGCTTTACTAAACAAATTCAATACTAGTTAAGAGTCATTCATCATTTGCCTAGCCCCAACTATGTTAGGATCGGCTTCCAGTCTAACCGGATGCAGCTGAATGCCAGTATTTTAATCAAAATCAAAAGTCAGTTACTTATACAAATTTGGCCAAGAATCAGCACTTTTCGAACGTCAAAATTACAAAGGACAGTCCGCCAAAACGCCCGCCCTTCACGACTTCCTAGTGCTTTCGCTGGGAAGAAAAAGTGTCGCAACAAACTCGCCAGCAGCACAGCTGTACTTGATTGTATACAATACTAGGTATGTAAAGTAATTAACATTACAAGACACAGAACATTAAATTAAATTATTTGCCATAATGTCAGCCAATATAGCAACAAATACAATAAAAACTATACGTAGGTCGTAGGTAGGTACTCAAGCAAAAAAAAAAAAAAGAACGTAAATAAAAACTTACTACCTAAATAAAAGCCTTCAGGCATAAAAGGCGTGACAACTTACACTTTTACATGGAGCAAGTGCCTATCTGACCTCCCAAACCCCCAGTAACTGGGTAATACGATACCCAATCACTGGGGTTAATAATAGTCAAGAGTATGAAGCATAATGTTAGTACCTACTAGAAAAAGTTAGGTTGTGATATTTTTTCTGTTGATAAAAAGCAAACAGACTCAAAACCACCAACTTCGCGTCATAGCTAGTGAACAAACGAGACCAAACCATCCAATTCGCCAATAAAAACATTCATCACTCAGCATATTAATCATCATCTGCCTAGCCTATGTCGTCGGTCGGCTCGGGGGCTCTAGGGTCGGCTTCCAGTCTAACCGGATGCAGCTGAATACCGGTATTTTTACTGCCTATCTGACCTCCACAACCCAGTTACTACTAATACGATATACGATACCCCTTGGTAAGACTGGTTGCCAGACGTTCGGGTTTCTGACTACCTGTAACGACTGTAAAAGATTCACGACGAACGACAACCGGGACCAACGGCTTAACGTGCTTTCCGAGGCACGGAGGGGCCTCAGTATGTAAAGATGGTCACCCATCCACAGACCAACCGCGGCAAGCGTAGCTTAACCTGATCGATAGGCCTGTGCGGCAGTTATTAAACATAATTTGCCAAATGTAAATGTAGGTGTGCCTAACTCTTTCGGTTTCACACACAGCTTTCGGTTAGGTCTAGGATACGGCTTGACCCTTCGGGAATACAGGAGTGATGTTACATTATGTGTGTGATAGACAGCTGAACAGTTACTCAGGATAATTCAAATGATAATTTATAACTTTTTACACAGCGAAAAAGAAAGGCGGAAAAAAGGATGCTCCAAAAGAGGAGCCTTCACAAAGTACTGAGACTTTTGAAGAACCATCTACTTCCGAACCACCAGAACCTGAGGTAGAAGATGACTCAGGTCTTACGGGAGCTGCCCGTAAGAAGAAGGAAAAGAAAGAGAAGAAGGAAAAAGCCTTACAGGCTTTGCAAGCTCTGCAAGCATCTCGGAAACCATCTTCACATTCCGAATCTACCTCTAGAACCGAATCCGAAGTTCCATCAGAACAACCGTCTAGAGCTCAATCTGAGGCTCCTTCTGAACCACCAGCTGTGGCTGCAGCTGATGTTCCACCTGAAAAACCAGTAGAACCAGCAAAAGCCAAAGCGGAACCAATAGTCGAAGAAGCGGATGACGCTGGTTTAGGCTTAACAGGGCCAGTCAGGAAAAAGAAACCTCGAAAGAAGAAGGCGGATGCTCAACCAACTGCAGCCCAGCCGGTATCGACTCCCCAGGAAGTACAGGCCACCAGTGTAACCAGTGAATTGGCTGCATTGTCAATATCTGGCTCGAACCAGCAAGAGTCTGCGCCTGTGTCCGTTTCAGAACCTGCTCCTGCACACATGCAAATGCCAGAGCCTGTGAAAACTGCGCCACCGGGACCTTGGGGCAGAGGCCCCCAATCTGCTGGACGTGGCCGGGCGGCGACTACAGGTCCACCCCCCGGCATGCCACAAGTCGCACCGATACCCACCCCGACGCCAACACCGCAATCTGCTGGACGTGGGTGGTCTGCAGGTCCACCGCCCGGCATGCCAACCCCGCAAATGCCAGTCACACCGACCCCCATCCCGACGCCAACACCAGCGCCTTCTGCGCAGAAGAGTTCTAGCCAGCAACAAGAATATTATTCTAATCGGCCTCCTAAATCTCTAGAACCTGTTTTATGCCGATACAAGATACCTACTAAAATTCCTGGTGGTTTAGTTCGTGCCAGAAACATCACAGTACTGGTAAATTATCTGGAAATGGAGTTTAAATCTCTTAAAATAGTAAGTATCTCATTTATTTTATTATTACGGAACGTGCTTTGACATGTTTACCCTAAAGTCCCACGCCTCAATCAAACACGAACTTCACCCGTCTTATTACAAAACGAAACCTAATTTTAGTTCTAGCCTAAACTATTGAGCCAGTATTTGTATTTCGAACTTTATTTCGATTTAGGCAAATTTCTTAATACTAAAATAACAACTTAGCACCGAACTTTTAAACCTGATCAAAAGAAAAACCTTGTTTTGTAATAAGGGGGCACGTGTTTAAAATCTGGCATGTATGTGGTTATTCCACCCCAACACTATTTGCTATACTGGAGATCCTTTATTTCATCTAAGGATATAACGGTTGTAAAAAGACACTTAACGAAGCCGAGAGTCACTTGTACTGCCCTTCATTTTAATAACTTTTTTGTACTGGACCATACTTGGGAACCTTCTGGTTACGGAGAGATTAGAGGTCAAAATTTCAACTTTTATTGATTTTTAGTGTACACAACTTTAAATACCCCCACAAACCCCTGTGCTATGGATGGATCTTTCTACAACCTGTATATTTCTTGGAGCCTGATTTTGTAAACTTTTGAAAATAATTATATCAATTGAACCCAATGTTTTTCCATCTCCTCAAAACCATTGATATGATTTTTTTTGCAGTCTCGTTATGATGTGACCTTTACTCCCGACAAACCAAAGAGGATGTTGCCAGAGATATTCATGAAAGTCAAAGCTAAGTTTTTCGCTAAGGATTTAATTGCATTTGATCAAATGAAGAATTGTTATTCTTTGCGTCCACTCAAGAATGTATCATCGTCGGAGCGTTTCAATACAAATGTTAGTATATTTTTATTTAGTCCTTTTTCTTTTTCTGCATATATATATTCGAGTTATAGAATAATCTTAAGCATGAGATAATGACAAACTTTTTTCAGATCGAGATAATAGACCCAAATGGAAAGCCCATGCAATTTGAAGTGTCAATGAAAGCTACTGGTGTTGTAGATCTCGATAATATTAGGCGGTAAGTGGTTCTTTATTGTAAACTGCTTTCACGATTGTTTCAAATTGATGTCATTTTGGCAAAAATACTTTAATGTCTACATATACGAGGGCCATTCAATAAATACTTAGCCTACAAAAAGTAAACGAAAATTTTGGAAAAGTGGCAATTTATTTTTCAACATAGTCTCCTTTTAGTTCGATACACTTAGCCCAGCGATGCTCCAACTTTTTTAACCCGTCCGAAAAATAGTTTTTGTCAAACTCTGCAAAATAGGCCTCCGTGGCGGCGATGACCTCATTTGATCCATATCTATTCCCGGCGAGAGATTTTTCAGATTAGGAAACAGAAAGAAGTCACAAGGGGCCAAATCTGGAGAATACGGTGGATGGGGCAGCAATTCGTAGCGTAATTCGACCAATTTGGCCATGGCAACGGCAGACGTGTGAACCGGTGCGTTGTCGTGGTCAAACAGCACTTTTTTCTTCGCCAGATGGGGTCGTTTTTTCTTTAATTAGGCGTCGAATCGGCCCAATAAATCGGCATAGTAAAGCCCTGTAATTGTTTTACCCTTCTCGAGGTAATCGATGTAGATCACACCTTGTGAATCCCAGAAAACGGTGGCCATAACTTTTCCGGCCGATCCATTGCTTTGATTTCTCCTTGGTCTCTGGTGTGTACCAGTGGATCCAGGTTTCATCGACGGTCACAAAACGACGCAAAAACTCCGCTGGATTCCGCTTAAACAGCGCCAAACACGTCTCCGATGTGGTCTCACGGTTGCACTTGTTTTCCGGTGTGAGTAAACGCGGCACCCATCGCGCCGACAGCTTTCTCATGCCGAGTTCCTCGTGAAGAATATGATGCACTGTTCCTTCTGAAATGCCTACAGTCTCAGCTAGCTCCCGAACCATCAATCGGCGATCTGCCAATACGAGATCATGGATTTTTTTAATGTTTTCCTCCGTAGCAGCTGTTTTCGGTGCACCTGGACGTGGTTCATCAAAAACTGACGTACGGCCACGTGCAAACTCGTTGAACCAATTCTTGACGGTGGCCATCGATGGAGAATAGTCACCGTACACAGCATCCAAGCGCTCTTTGATTTCGATGCGCGTTTTCCCTTCCAAAAATAGGAATCGAATCACCGAACGATATTGCTCTTTTTCCATTTTTGTAAAACCGATCGATACATTCGCTTCCATAAGTTGTCAAATTAAAACAAATGAAGGGATTGGAATGAAAAATTGAAAAAAGAATTAAAAAAGAATGTGCTACACTGTGGTAAAACTCTTTTGAAACTACAGCGCCCTAGCCGATGAGGCTAGGTACTTATTGAATGCACCTCGTAAAGTTTAGTTTCCACTGCAACTTTTGCAATAGTACCAGTCATTCTAAAATCAACTGAATTTTCACTCGTTTAAAGTCAATATTCGGTATTATGTTATAGTTACATGGTGAATCGCAGTTCGTCTCTTTGCCATCCTACGGAAGAGATCCAGTGCATTGACGTCATTCTGCGCCAGGGTGCTTTGGAGTCATATGTAAAGGTATGTATTTTTGGGAGGCAGAAATATCAACTATAGTCATAATAAGATTAGGAAAGAAAAAACTGTAGGAGGAACAACCCTGACGCCTTTTTAAATAACAAATAGATGATAGTGATTAGGAAGTTGAGAAGGTCGTTTACAAAAATACCAGCTTATACAAGCTCATACAAGCAACAGGAACTAGTAGACCTACATCAACAATACCTGGAGGTTGTCGATGAACGGGACAAACTGCCGTTGGTCACGGATGGTGTCAATAACTGCAGCAACTTATATGATGAGAAATTTGACAACCCAATAATGTTCCTGTATTTTTATTAGGCTGGCCGTCAATTCTTCAAGCGGCCACTGCATCCTGTAGATTTAACCTATGGCTACGAAATGTGGACAGGAATGTTCCAATCGGCCATTTTTACAAGCAAGTCCTTTATAAACATTGATGGTGAGTGAATAAACATTTTTAGTACTCATTTAAAAGATTAGAGAAAAAAATTGTATATAAGTAGTTTATCAGCCATCTTGTTACCATAACACAAGCATTAGGTTGCTTAGCTTGGGACAAATGGTGCTGTGTGAAATGTCCAGGGATATTATTATTATTATTATTATTTATTTATGGCGGTTTTCTTTTTTTTCTAAAAGTAGTTTAGTTTGATATTATGTTGTCATTTTTGTGATAAAAAAGGAGTAAAATAAATTATGATACATTCTATTGAGACTCCTTATTACGCTAGGTGCATACCTAGCGTAATGAGATGATAAGATACGGAGCTTTAATCTATAAATTAATGTAATTGGTGCACTTTGACCTTGAGCAGTCAAGGTCACCGACGTGTGGTCGACTGTAAAATATAATGAATTAATGATACGTAACAAGTCCACAATGTAACGTAAGTATTTCATGTTTCAGTTGCTCATAAAGGCTTTCCTAAACATCAGAAGTTGCTAGACGCTCTCACAAAAGATTTTAACTTGGAACCCAATCGTCTGGTCGACCACCAACGCGGCGGTGATTATTTCGCAGCCTTTGTAAAAGGCCTCAAGGTAACTAATACATAACATAATCAGCCTATAATGTTCCCACTGCTGGGACACAGGCCTCCTCCCTTGTACATACATACATATAAATAAGATAAATGTATACATACATATAAATAAATAAAATTGAAGTGTCTGTTTGTAATGTAACAGACGCGGCGGGGGGGACTTTGTTTTATAATATGTAGCGATAAAATATGTAAGCGAAATGGAAACCTTTGGCAGATTAAACCCTGCTTTCTAAAAACCCAATGCAGTAATATTCAGGCGTTACATTTAGGTGTCGCCTAGTGTTAGTGAAAACGGGTCACTATTAATGCGCTGGCAAGCATGCCCATTGCCTATACTAAAAAGACACATATCCAACTTTATGAAGGTGGAACTTTAGATTGGCCCCTAAGACCGTTCGTACACAAGTTTTTCTTGCCGTGAAAAACCATGGTTTATTCGCCGTGTCGCCGGGTCGTCAGTGTTGTATGGATCACTATGGAAGCTGGTTGACGGACACGTTTTTACTACGGCGCAGTTTATACGCCGTGTGTAGGAACGGTTCGTCAGTGTTGTATGGATCACTATGGAAGCTGGTGGACGGACACGTTTTTACTACGGCGCGGTTTATACGCCGTGTGTAGGCACGGTTCGTCAGTGTTTATTTATTTATTTATGTTGTATGGATCACTATGGAAGCTGGTTGACGGACACGTTTTTACTACGGCGCGGTTTATACGCCGTGTGTAGGCACGGTTCGTCAGTGTTGTATGGATCGACTATGGAAGCTGGTTGACGGACACGTTTTTACTACGGCGCGGCTTATACGCCGTGTGTAGGCACGGTTCGTCAGTGTTGTATGGATCACTATGGAAGCTTGTTGACGGACACGTTTTTTCTACGGCGCAATTTAGACCGTACCGTAAAGAAACCGTACCGTGTACAAAGAGCATAATAAACACACGAAATGTTTCCACAGTCTTTTGTTTTTTCAGGTAGTTGCAACGATGGTCGGTGATTCGCCTACGGCGGGGCATCGTCGCGAGTTCGTCTGCAATGCCCTTGTTGGACCGGCTGATAAATTGTATTTCAACATGAATATATCTGAAGGTCGCGTTCAAAAGATCTCGGTTCTTGATTATTTCAAAATACATAAGAAGTATAAGTAAGTGCGGGTTTTGTGAATTATGGAATAGATATTTCGACTGAGCAGTTTGTAGAATCACTTAACATGAGTCTCTTTATTTGCAACCTGCAAAAAGAAAGGGTTAAACTCTTCTATTACTCTCTTTCTAAACGGCGAAAACAAGGAGTAGATTCTCAAGTCGACGTATAACTTTTGCAGAGTAGTCCCATTTTTACAAGCTTTTATTTAACTTGCGTAGTATGTATCTAACTATGTTTGTTCGGGTGGACTCTTGCAACTCAATTTTGAAGCAGATATCTTCAACCGATTGAGCTGAAATTTTGTATACACGTTCAGTTTTTACGATTGTTTTTTTTGTTAGAGATGGCATACCGAAGTTGATCCCATTTACAATTGAAAAAGCAAATCTACCACTAAGGGTAGAAAAAAAGGGGTTGATTGATTTTTCACCTTTTGATTGATACATTATCGTCTCTTTTTTTCAAGAGCCATAACTTAATGCGTCATTGTTTTTCAGGCTAAAATATCCAAACCTTAATTGCCTGTGGGTGGGAAACAGGGACAGATGCATTTACTTCCCCGTAGAATTGCTAGAAGTGGCGGCAGGGCAGGTATGTCATGACTTGTAACTATCAATTATGGGCGGATTTTTCAATCGACAGATATTTTTTATTCTTGGAATAAAATGGACGTCTGATAGTTTTTGTATGGAAGAACTGTAAAAATTCAATATTATTCCTCCGATAAAATTATCTGGCGTTGGAAAAATTTGCCCTAAATTCATAATCTTATATTCTCCCTAAGGGTAAAAGTCTAAAATAAATAATAAGTTAACTTGTGTGAAGCATAATACCACTTTCAAGTGACTTGCTAAACAAAGTTTCGACTAAGGCTTACTTGCACCAAATATTACTAAATGCGTGTAACTCTAAACATATTTAAATCATCAATCGTTTGAAAACGATAGAAACAGTCTATCGTTTTCAAACGATTGACAGAACCAGAAAGATGTTTTAAATTGAGTGATTTGTAGTGCAAATGGGCCTAAGGTAACAAATTTAATTTAATTGAATATAAACGCATTTTTTCAGCCCTTGAATAGGCCATTAAACGAATTCCAAGTATCGAAGATGGTAAGGGAAGCCGCTACTCCACCCAACGAGCGTTTGAAGAAAATTACTGAAGTTATTTCCGACGTAAGTACAAAAGTATATTATCCTCGGTGCCAATCAAACCTGCCGGTCGATTCTGTAAAAATCTCACCGTGAAAACTCAAGTGAAGTGAGCTTGATGTGAGTTGTCAGTAGTGTCTATCCTTAGTATTATTTGGAATGACAGCTCACTCCACGCTCACTTCACCTAAGTTTTCACGGTGAGATGGTTACAGAATCGCACAGCTGCACCGTAACTGCGTAACACACGTCTACAGTCTTCTTTTATTTTTCGTTGCTTGTATACATAGTATGTATGTATTTATCTATAATTTTAGATATTATGTATATATTTGTGTATCTATTTTAGTGTATTGTATACATAATATTTGCACCAACGAAAGTCCCATTTTATGCCCAGGAAAATCACTGTCCATTCTAAGGTTGCTTGGAAGAGATCGCAGTAATGCGATAAGGCCGCCCATTGTATATTTTGTAGTGTTTCATGTAGGTATTATGCTATGTATTTTTGTGGTGTATAGTAAAGTATATACAGGGTGGCAGGGACATCGACGCGCAAACTGTAACAAAGGATTCAGCACATGAGTTTAGACCCTATAGAGTCGAAATTTTTCGTCGGTTATTAAAAAAAAATCTTCTGTTTCATAGAAAAGTGCAATACCTACGCGGTCAAAATGTACTGAACAGCAATTTTTTTTTTAATAACCGACGAAAAATTTCGACGCTATGGGGTCTTAACTCATGTGCTGAATCCTTGGTTACAGTTTGCGCGTCGATGTCCCTGCCACCCTGTATAAATAAAATAAATAACACACTATCAATCTCAATCATTTCGATGGATATTGCTAATCCATTGCTTGTTATATTCGAAAAAATTGTCTGCTCAACAACGTAAACAATGCAATGAAAGTTGTTGAACTGTCAAAATGGGCTGCCACTGCTACTGTTAGTGTGTTACGCAATTACCCCGCTGTGTGGTGCTTTCCTCAGACATTAATCTATAGGTCCATTACAATGTAATTGTATGGACTTTAAGAGAGACTTTGATCTTCGACTGTTTCGGTGTTTCTTCTATATTGATTGATATTCGTTACGGCACGGAAGCATATCGAATGGTTGTGAACAAATACGTGCAAAAGTGTTATATTAATAAAAAAATAAGAAAAAAATACAATTTAAAATTAAATTTGGAATGAAATTAAATTGAATGAGTATTCCCAGACAAAGCATTTCATGTGGCCCACGTCAAGTTAAAAAGTACTTAATGAGATACATATGTATATGAATTATGAAATGCCATTCGACTCAACAACATTTTCTTCACTTATTTGTTTTAGATGAAATATTCCCAAAACCAAAACTTCAAGAAGTTTGGTTTGGATATCTCTGATAAGTTTTACACTGTCAAGGCAAAAATTTTGGACCCTCCCGTCTTAGAGATTGGAACTGGCAAAGTTACACCCAGGTATGTTGCATATTATCCTCTTTAAGTCATAAGTAGATGTGCAAGTTTTATTATTAAGAGATATAGTTGCAGTGATAGAAAACGAGCAATTTTCATACTGTGCTCAAACAAATGTTATTATTATTATTATTAAACGCAGTGAGTCGCTTAGGCTTTGGTTGCCTAGAAGAGCAGTTTCGTCATATTATGACGGCCGTCATGAAAATCTGTAATTTATAACAGTACTAGCTGTTTCCTGCGACTTCGTCTGCGATCCAGGGTGAAAAGAAGCCTATGTCTTTCTCTAGGCCATGATCTACTCATATGGCAAATTACATCCAAAATTAATCCAAAGGTTGGTTGTCTTTAAAAGATCGCTCTTAACGATAAGACCGCCCATTGGGTCACCCTTTGTAAAATGTATATACTTATGTTCTGTAATTTATATGTTGTACATAATAAAGAGTATACATCTATTCTACATCCAATTCCGTTCAGCCGTTCAGCGTGAAAGCGTAACAAACAAACAAACATACTTTCGCATTTTAATATCAGTTAGGATTTGACATTAAGTCAAACCCCGCTGGCCAAAGATTTAAATCGCTAGATTTGCTCACCACGTACTTAGGCCCTCAAAACTCAAGCATTACTTAAAACTCGTTTAAACCCATTAGATTGGTTGAAACTAGCTTTAAGTAATGCTTGAGTCTTCAGTAAGGTTCTGTAATACGGCCCTAAGTCACGCGTAAAATATATAAATATTTAATAAAATAGAGTTATTTTGATTAAATAGTTTCCATGACAATCAAGTCACTGCGTCATTGTGTCACAGGTGTCAAAACGAATCAGAAACGCCATTAACTTTTGATGGGTTAGAGCGAATCTAACGATTTAAATCTTTGTCGCTGTTGTCGTTTTTATTACAGCCGTCACTTTGGCCGTTAAGTGCGACCACTGCTCTCCTAGGAAACGGTAGCTTAAAATTAAGTCTTCAATTCAGTCTTCTTCAGTCAGTCAATTAAGTCTCGAAATTGACTATAGATGCTAAAAGTAGTATATGTCTGCTAGCTAAGACTAAGACCCATAATAATCTACTAAAATATTCTAACCTTCATGCTATCAAATCCATCCATCTTTGCTTTTACCTTCCTCTCCCTCTTCATACATCAACATTTATATGCATCACTCACACATCCCCATACTGACACCATCACCACCGCCACCACTCCACCACCAGATCTCATCCCTGCCTCTGGGCTGGATTGAGGTCAAGAGTGAGCCCATTGTCAATAAAAAAAAAAAAAACCACACATACACCAACAACACCACCAGCCGCTGGTTAACGTCGTGGACGTAGTGTACCACTATTGTGTTCATTACTCATATTAACAGATATTGATATAAAAAGGAGTTTCTAGACAGCCATAAAAATTTATGTAATTTTCTAGGAACGGACAATGGCAAGCGAACCGCCTCTTGAAGCCCGAACCACTTCAATCCTGGGGTCTCATCGCTG
Organism: Apamea crenata; assembly: GCA_949629185.1. Taxonomy (NCBI): domain Eukaryota; kingdom Metazoa; phylum Arthropoda; class Insecta; order Lepidoptera; family Noctuidae; genus Apamea; species Apamea crenata. The sequence goes on along the minus strand of OX451360.1, from coordinate 7,614,400 downwards.
TTGATACCGACCCAAGGACTGATTATAACACAATGATTGAACTAGTAAGATTTTATCATCATATTCTGGAGTTCTGTAGCTGATTGAGCACCCTATTATTGATTACGTACACATACGAAACGAAAAGGTTGTACTTTGTTCAAATGTTGCATTTAAAATGTGGGTAGTACGTAGTCGAAAAAAAGTAAATCGCATGCAAAGTGCAAGTGAGATTGATCCAAATGTGCCTAACCTTTTCATTCCGCGGCTGTACGCCTCAACTTTGTGCGATGTGGCAAATCTTCTGACTATTAAACAATGATCAGTAAAGTTGCCAAAAAATAAAAAGCCCGTTTTGACATTTGAGAATGCGTTTGTAGCGGTATCTACAACGCCACATGCGAACAACGCGTCATACTGACGTCACGCAAATCCTGCATCTCGCAAGCAGAGTTTACCGTGCAATTAGCATAGATACAATTTCTCAATATCAATCATTGGGCAATTGCCCGCCAGACATAACACCCGTCTGGTCGGAGGATCCTCCCTTTTCAATGGAGGATGAGTGAACTTTACACCCTGTTCCTCATACCTCCAAACTGGTGACCCCGAGCATGAACGTCAGCGCAGCCTTCGTGCACCTACTTCAGCGTGACGTCATCATCATCATCACTCCCGCAAGCTTTAGCGGCGAAGTCACCCAGCCAGCCAGCATCCACGGCTTCAACGGGTATCCTGACCACCAGCATGCAGCGACCGCGCATACCTGGTCATCACCCTCAGCCTCATCAGCAACCTCGGCACAGCACACTGCACTTTCGGCCGGTCAACAAGCAGAGCAGCCTCTCCTGGTCGACGCAGCAGCCAGCCTCAACCCGGCGCTGTACGACATCCGACGCACTGGAGTATAACGCAGCGCCATCCACCCCGACTCACTGGGGACATCTTCGCAGACAGTTCCGACTCACCGCGAACTATGCGCCACCCCGACTCACTGGGGCATCTCCGCAGACAGTTCCGACTCACCGTGAACTATGCGGCAACCGGTTCCGACTCACTGAAACCTCAGCTGGCCTGGCAAGCATCGCAAGATACAAGACCCAGCCAACTATCGACCTCCGGTCTCCGGAGGGGAGTGATGTAGCGGTATCTACAACGCCACATGCGAACAACGCGTCATACTGACGTCACGCAAATCCTGCATCTCGCAAGCAGAGTTTACCGTGCAATTAGCATAGATACAATTTCCCAATATCAATCATTGGGCAATTGCCCGCCAGACATAACACCCGTCTGGTCGGAGGATCCTCCCTTTTCAATGGAGGATGAGTGAACTTTACACCCTGTTCCTCATACCTCCAAACGTTCTTGATTGACACCTGTCAGTTTCATACAAAACGAATATGTGTTTGGCGAATTTGATCTTTATTAACCACTAGAACTGTCAATGTCAAAACGGACCTTTTATTTTTTGAAATTTTACATTGCGGCCGACGAGGGAATGCTTTCCTGACACCTGTCAATTTCATACAAACGAATACGTGTGTTGCTAATTTGATCTTTACTAGCTAGTAGCTACTAGGAGTGCGTTCCGAGTTCCGCTGTAATCGATTTGAGCGTGCCCTTTACCCGTTCCGAATTAGTGTGAGCGCGATAACGATGTCCCGTGATTCGTCATAGATGACGTCATCTTGCGATAGCGACGACCATGCCCTAAAATAATATCACCGTGAGCGTTGTCAAAAATGACGGTTGTGCTGTTTTGTTTTGAGTCGCATCATATCTTTAAACTAACGTGGCATTTTTGAAATTGTGCTTCTGGCTACAGTCGCCACTTAAGCGAAGATGAAATTTGTAGTGTATACACAAAGAAATATGTACTGCAATATCGTTTTGACATTGAATGAGCACTGTGAGCGCGTTCACGAGCGTTCGGAATTGTTAACAGCCCTCAGCTGTCATAATCGTGATATCTAAATCCGAACGCATTTGAGTGTTGTGAGCGATTATGGCTAAATCGGAATGTACCCTAGAATTGTCGCATTGGCAGATGTCAGGGACGCGTTCTCTCGACGCGACGGCCGGACTGTAGAGTACAGCTTTGTAATATTTCTAATGATATTTTAACATTTCAGATCATAAGCCAGGGCACGGCATTGGGTATGAATGTTGCAAAGCCTAAGCTGGTCAATGTGAACGCTAAAATGAATAATTTGCACAGCCTTCTGTTGCATGCGTACAAAGATGTGCGTTTAATGTTCATCATCGTTTCTGCAAGGGGTCGAGATGACTACCATAAGGTATTGTGTGATTTAATCATTAAAAAAAAAAACAATTTTATACAGACAGATATCATGGATTATAAAGGACAATGGCCATGGATATATGGAATCCTGTACCATGCTGCATCAAAGTTAAACTTTGGTTTTTATAGACTACATTTATCATATTAACTCCTATACTTGTACTTTTAGTATGTTAACTTGACAGTTCAAAGAAAAATAATGTTACCATACTAAAACGAATAGTGTCGGGGTAGTGAACGATTTTGCGTAAAGAAAGAATGATTAAAATGGTTCCATTTAAATAAAACTTTAAATATTCGTAAACTTTCGTAATTCGTCGAATATTTTAAAAATTTAAACAATTCCCAAGATGTACTGGAAGAAAAAAGACATTCAAGAGTGGCTGAATAATAATAATAATCAATACAATCTAACTAAGTTGTCTTACTGAAAAACAAAATATATAGCAAATTCGACATTTATTAATAGTGTATATCGTATTTTAAGACAAGTTATTAAATTTATAATAAAAAGTTTGCATTTAAGTACATTATTTATGTTCATTCAATTTCGTTCATTCTTGCACCACCTCACTATCTTTTTTTTGTCAAAATCTGGTAACCCTTCAACTGAATATTATTAATTAAACAAAATAAAGTACCTAGTTTTCAGGTTATTTCGAATTTTTTGAAAATCTTCGAAACCTGGGTTTTGTTTACAAAAATAACTTTTGTAGGAGTTAATATGGTAAGAGTAGTCTATAAAAAACAAAGTTTGACTTTGATGCAGGATGGTACGGGATTCCATACATCTATGAGCATTGTCCTTTGTACGGAACCCTCGGGGTGCGAGTCCGACTCGCACTTTATTTTTACTACAATGCATGCACCATTACATTATCAGAATAATACCAACATAGAGCCGGGGGGTAAAAGTATTATAATCATTAGAATCAGTAATACAACTCCTTAGAATTGACCTCAAATGTCATGATATCATCAAATTGTCATTCAATAGAGTAATATGAACTTGAGAGAATTGTGTTGATGATTTTTATGATTATAATTCTATAAATAAATATTTGTTACGACCGCGGATCATATTTAGATCACCACACAACCTGAAGGCCAATTCTCGTAATTTTAAACGTTCAAAATCTAGTCGCAGTCTCATCTCGGCGACAAACAATGTCAAAAACCTGTCAAAATGTAGGGAAATTAGAAGTATTTTTTGACAGATGTAGACTGAGATCAGACTGTGAACGTTCTTAAAATTACGAGAATTGCCCCTCTGATATTGACCTGCAAATTGTAAAAAACCTAAGATAATTTGAATTTCGCTACCCTAACGATTTTGCTTTCATATATTCTCTATTTTGAATAGGTGAAGCAACTGGCTGAGCGTGAAGTGGGCATGTTGACCCAGTGCGTCAAGGAAATGACAGCGCGTCGAATGAACCCGATGACCGCTAAAAACATACTGTTGAAGGTGAATATTGTTTTATGACAACACTAGCTTCTTTGTAACCTATTACCATGGATTCAGTACAAGATTCTGAATCTTGCGATAAGATTTTTCGTCGGTGATAAAAAAAAATAGCTTTTCCACACATTTTGACCGCGCAAGTATTTCATTTCATTTGTTCTAAGAAAGTGTTTTTTTTTTACTTATAACCGACGAAGAATTTCTACGCTAGTGGATTTAGAATCATACTGTGCTAAATTCATGGTTACAGATTGTGCGTTAATGTCCCTGCCACCCTGTATAAGTATGGATTAATATTCTAAGGAAGGCTTAATGGCTCCATTGTTTTAACCTTTTCGGGGTCCAAACTACTGTTCTTGTACCTTTAAACCCTCTAAAGGTAAGCACAAACAGAGCAACAAAATGCGCAGTGAAGATTTGCACAAGCATACTCGAACACGCCACGAGGATCATCGCATGCACTCTATTTTGAACTCTATTTCAATTTTGATAGAGTTCATTATCAATCTATCAATAAAAATGGCTTAACCAGTTTGCTGCTGTCTGTGCTAACCCTAAGGAACACAAATATTCTAAACCCACTTTATAATCTGCTATAGTTTTAGGGTGGCAGTCATGATAAGTATATTATTTGACAGGTGAATTCGAAGCTGATGGGTGTAAACCAAGCAATAGATACTGTCACCATGCCCAAATGTTTGAGGGAGGGAGGGGTCATGATCGTGGGCGCTGACGTCACGCATCCTTCGCCTGATCAGGTATTAACAGCTAATTATTTATTATTTTCTATACTAAACGACAAGTCTCGTGGCAGTCAAGATCTTAAAACGTGCGAGTAGGATGGTGAATATTTAGTAAGACTATTATTTGTTCGCGGCTTCGCCCGCGTGCCGGTGGTCGGTAATTATCCCGCGGGCACGTACTACCGATATAAAAGTATCCCGGTATCCTGTCCTAACCCAGGTGATGGTCTAACTGTGTGCTAAACTTCATCGACATCAGTTCTGCTGCGGAGGCGTAATAAGGTAACAGACAGACAGAGTTACTTTCGAATTTTTAATATAGTTCTTAAATATAGATTTACTAAAAACTCTGTACTGAGTCTCGTGTAATCTAGACCCAACGTTTTATGACTACGATACCTATGCAACGTACAGGAAACGGAAACGTATTATCTATCTACTAAACTCCGTAAACGACGTTTTTTTTAATGCCTTGAATTATACTGCGATGCGGTTCAGCACAATACTCTCTGTGTATGAAAGAGATTTAAGAGAACTAAAATACCTCAAAAGGATATATATATACCTTATTAACGACTGTAATTTGAATTGGTCAATTTGCGAACTGGACCATTTGCTAATTGGACAAATTGCGAATTGGACAATTTATGATTTGGACGTTGTGAGAATTGGACAATTTATGATTTGGATGTGGTCAATACAAATAAAAGTTAGTAAGATTCTATATTCTTTCTACCTCTAGAATCTTACTAACTTTATTTACATACTAAAAATATTATTTACTAGGCTAGGAAAAACAGTACGTATAATTAACGAGACGGATGAGCTTGCTTTTCTGTGTAACCTTCTCAAATCGGGGCTGAATTATTAAAATAGCTACCGTCATTCTTTCCCTAAATTGACTTGTGATCTATACTTTGATTTAATTATAAGTACTGCAACTCGTAAGAGCCAGTTTCGGACAAGTACGACCTTGCAAAAGGTAAAAGAATCTTCAAAGCTGTAGCACTGACTCTCATTACGTCGCTCTAACTCCTGGTGGCAGAACAGATGGCCGATGGGGTAGAAAGGTTTTGGAGTGGCGACTGCGTACCGGAAGACGTAGCGTTGGAAGGCCTCCCACAAGGTGAACCGACGACCGACCGACCTTGTGAAGGCCGCAGGAACTCGTTGGATGCGAGAAGCATAGAACCGGTCGAAGTGGAGGTGCTTGCGGAGGCCTATGTCCAGCAGTGGATATCATTCGGCTGAAATGATGATGATGATGAACTGGTGTAACCAATTAATAATACAAGCGTCTGCATATACCATAACTATATTATTTTCTTTCAGTCGAATGTACCAAGCATTGCAGCGGTCACTGCGTCATTGGATGCCAAATGTTTTATTTATAACATTGAGCTCAGCATACAAACGCCAAAGGTAAGTTAGCCTCTTCTAGATTTATAAACGTGACTTGTGATTTAGAATCTATAGTCAACTGCATAGAAGTTATTTTCCATATTACTCAATATTTGGTGTATATGTTAATTTATTCGAAAATTGCAACATATATTTATTCTAACCATTTATGTAAGTACACACATATGAACAGAATAGAAGAAAGGAACAGAATAATACGTACAGAGGTCATGCTTATTTCTAAAGAAATGTCTTCCAGCATACCTGCCATAGGAGATATAAAAAGACATGTAGACGGGAAAACAAAATACGTAAAATCAAAAATACGAGAATATACTTACAACATACATAAATATCACTAAAAATATATATATAATTATAAGGTAATAAATACATACGCAATTATGACAAAGTGTATCTGTACATACACATATAGTGTTAGTTGTTTTCTATTTTTGATCTAATAGAAATTTAGAATTTAGGGCCTTGTTGTTTCACTATTCACTAGATAAATTAGAACATGAACACATTTTCTAATGTGCTGTAAGATAGTTTTTACCAGAGATGGTAAAACTGAGTGTCACCTTCGTGAGTTGACTGAACGAAATCACTGACATTTAAACTCACTGACAGACAAGCACGTACAGCCTAGTCCACTGGGTCTGGAAGTATGGAATTTTCCAGAAACGCTATTTATGTAGGTAATTAAAGTGAGCTGAGAAGAGGCAGTGGTGGCCACGTGGTAACGGCCCCGAGTTTTAGGTCGTAGGTTCGAACCCAGACAGGCGCTTTACTTTGTGTAAATTATTTCATCACCACTGCTATCAAAACGGCGAAGGAAAACATCGTGAGGTTTCCGGCATGTCCTAGAATCAAAAATTCGAAGACGTGACATCTATCAACCCGAACTGGGCCCGCCTGGTAGATAATAGCGTCTCGAAGAGAGGCGGCCTGTGTCCCAGCAGTGGGAACAATATAGGCTGATTATGGTCACGCCTTGTTTCTAATTAACTTGCGTACTTATGTTTACAGAAAGAGGTGATTGTCGAGTTTGAAGACATGATGCTTGACCACCTGAAGCTGTACAAGGAACGCAATAACATGCTTCCGAGGAAGATATTTGTTTTCCGCGATGGCGTATCTGAAGGACAATTTGCTCAGGTAATGCTTTCAAATTACACAATAGAGACAGTTTTTTACAAATCTAAACTAGCCTAAAATAAAAAGGAACGAAAGGTCTTAAAATATTGCTTAGTTATTAGTCAATTGTAACGAAAGAGAGATCTTCAAAGCCCAAAAACGCGGCCTACGAGCAATATTTGGTTTGAAAGTTACTGACAGCTGTGTTCCAATTTTTAAAAGTAATAATTTATTGACATTTCCGTGCCTATACATTTTAGAAATTGCTCTTTTTGTTAGATGTACTCGACATCTATTTTTAACTTTATCGGAAAGCAGATACCGAGATGTAACTTTGCGATCTCAGTACCAAAACTTGATTCGCACAGGTGGATATAGGACCGCTTTGTTGAGGAAAAGGGTTTTTGGTAAGGCACCGGCTATTTTTAACCACATTCCTAATTCCATAAAAGAGGAACACTGCTATTGAATAAATGTTACGAACTCCGTATCGGATTTTCTATCTGAAAAATTTTAGTTGTATGAATGTCTGTATTTTTGATGATGAACTGCATCAATGTTTGCATGCCAAACTGGTAGAATGGACAAGGATTCTTTCGTATTATTGTAACCACCTTATTGTAAATACCTACATTCTGAGCAAATAAACGAATATTCTATTCTATTAGCGTACACCGTATAGAATGTCTGTTTTTCGCGGCTTGGACGGAGAACAAAAACGAAAGAGCGTGTTATGGAGGTCAGGACCATTTCTCGTAATTTAAAACGTTCAAAATCTAGTCGCAGTCTCATTTAGGCGACAAACAAATGTCAAAAACTTGTCAAAATGTATGGAAATTAGAGGTATTTTTGACAGATAGAGACTGAGATCAGACTGTGAACGTACTTAAATTTACGAGAATTACCCCTCAGATAGGCAGTCGCTCCGTGTAAAATACTGGTATTCAGCTGCATCCGGTTAGATTGGATGCCGACCAAACTCATAAACTACCGATCGGACTTTCATACGTCACAGTTCGTCGTTTGTGTAAATCGGCTGAAATAAGACGATGATTGTTGAAGATGCTGGAAAAAATCATTCCGACTGGGAGCTTTACTGGCCGGCGCCACGTAAACCAAAAAAAGAAACAATATATTACAGAAATACGAAAAAATACGGAATATGAAAACAATGTATTACGGAATTATTGGTTACTACATAAGATACTGTTTACCCCAGTAGAACGTTCCCGTGGGATAATTTCCGATCTCCATGCGGGCAAAAGACAGTTTTATATAAAAATTGCTGTTTTGCTTCTATAAATTATATATCAGGGCACAATCTTCTCATACGGAAAAGACATGAGCAACGATCGTCACGCTAACGCTTGCTTGCTTTATGCTCTTGCAGGTTATGAACAGCGAACTGGCAGCAGTTCACTTGGCTTACCAGCGACTGGCGGGACCGAATAAGAAGCCAGAAGTACTGTTTCTATTGGTGCAGAAACGACATCACACGAGGTAAGAAATATTATAATCCGACCAAAAACAGCAAGGCAAGCGTACACTTCACCATTATCGACGAATACAACGCTAACTTCATTATGATATCGATAATATTATTGCACTTCATTACGTGCGTCTGAACGACCACGGTGATTACGTGAAGAGTATCTAATATGCAATGTCCGCCTTTATACACCATCTACTGCTGAAGATTAGTCTTCCTACTTTTGTTTGTCCTTGCCTCATGTTAGTTGGGGGTGACGCAGAATTACTTTCTGTTCCATTCTCCTCTGTCAACCCTTACACAATCCATTCATTTTGTCTTTGATCTCTATCTACTTTTATCCGTCTTCGTCACGTATATGTCGGAGCCGGTTTAATTAGCTGTTTAGTTAACCGCCTAGCCATTTAACTAAACGGCGGCCGTTCAACTAACGGCCTGAATGATATTCAATAAATTAAAGTTAAGGTTGGAACTGTAACCAATCACGCGCGAGTCGAATTGGTCGCAGTAACTAAGCCAGGGCACCCCGACCAAATGGGTTAGGTCAGAACTGTGATCAACCGCGTGCGAGCCGAGAGAGCGAAGCTAGGCGAGCACTACTTCCAAAGGCCAAGCGGTTGACTAAACGGCAAATTTAACCAGTTGGCAGCGACATATACATACATGGCGACATATGAAGCTATACATTTCCAGTATAAGCTGACATCGCATTATACGAAAAATCTATACAATGCTCAGTCAGCTAAAACTGAAAATGTATAGCTTGGTATGTCGCCGTGTGTACCAGGATTCCGATAAGCCAATCTGTAACCCCAAAACACTTATTTTCAGATTGTTCAATCAAGGAGGAAACATGCACTACAACGTTGAACCGGGGACAGTTGTTGACACGGATATCGTTCACGCGTCTGAACTGGACTTTTATCTGGTACGTAAGCTTTTTTTTTTAATCTCTAATGTACAGACGCCAGCACATCAAGCTACTACAATCTGTCAAATTTCTGTAATATATTTTCAACTTTATCGCTAAAGTATTAAGGTTCAAGGTTGATTGGGAAAATTTGACAGTTTCGGGTAGCTAGACCTGCTGGCGTCTGTACAAAAGGCGGACCGATTCTCGTATTTAAAAATTTTCACAATTTAGTAGCAATCTCGTCTTCGCGGTAATCAATGTCAAAAATGTAGGGAAATTCGAGCTATTTTTGACAGATTGAGATTGGTATGTGAATGTTCTTAAAAATATGGGAATTGTCCCTCTGTTCACACAATAAAACAAATTTCTACTCTCGAAATGGGTTTTCGGAATGATGTAAGTGATCACGAACGAACGTCTGAGATTGATAGTGTCCTACAGATATGCGCACTACTGTTTTGAACGACTAACTAAATATTTAAGCTCTTTGATGCTCCGTGGTCGAAAGCCAGCTATAAGAATAGAGGAAGAGCCAGGAAACGACGGAACCCTTCCTTTGTTTCGTGTGTGAATGATGAAAGATTTCAAATTTATTTTATTTATCATATTGTACAGACGCCAGCAGGTCAAGCTACCCAAAACTGTCAAATTTTTCCAATCAACCTTGAACCTAATGCTTTCGCGATAAAGTTGAAAATCTATTAAAGAAATTCGACAAATTGTAGCTAGCTGTGCTGGCGTCTGTACAAAAACAGATATAACGGTGACCTTCAAACTAGGCATTTGCCTGGATCTTGGGGGTCCAATGATATTATTATAGCCAGAAAGGGGGTGACTACTGCGATAACGGTGCTTATCAACAGTTGTCTCGATGTGTGGAAGAAAAACATTATTATACCGAACGAAATAAATTGTTATAAGAATGGTTACGTTTCGTTCTAGGTATCCCACCAAGCTATTAAAGGCACAGCTCGTCCGACCCGCTACCACGCCGTCTGCAACGACGGCAGGATACCTGACGATGAGGTGGAACAGCTGACGTACTACTTGTGTCACTTGTACTCTCGCTGTATGAGGTCGGTGTCCTATCCGACACCCACCTACTATGCACATCTTGCCTGCATGCGAGCCCGTTCTCTTACTCAGTACGTATTTTTTTATTTATTTTTTATTAGTTAGGCCTAAGAAACGCTGGCGTGACGATTTAGACTCGTTCCTGACCGATTGGCCGGAAAAGGCAAAATACAAATAAAATTGAAAATGTGTGAATCCTAAACCCAGCTACTGCTAGGATCATTTTTTTCAAATAATTTACTTCTTTTCTTTAAAATAATCAGAATTGTCCAGCAGGACAATTCTGATTATTTTAAAGAAAAGTCTGAGGTGTATTATACTTTAAGACACTTAAAAAAAATTCTATCACTAACATAAAAACAATTTCTTGAAATAAACTCCACATCACACTTTTTTTTTTAGGCCCTTCGCCCACGGCGACTTTTTGTAGCAATGCTAGCGCGCGTTTGCATCGATACAGTCGCCATGCGGTTGCTAGCTGTTTGCCCTCGCCCACACCATGATTCTCAGTCACGATGCAAACGCGATACTGTCGCGCTTCTGTCGCGATGCGAGTTGCACTGATGCTCGGTTCTCCACTCACGCGCCACCCTCCCTCCGTTCTCTACCCGATGTCGTCCGACACGGTCGCGCGTTTGCACCGATACAGTCGCGATGCTGTAGCGCGTTGGCATCGCTTCTTTAGCGCGTTGCAAATGCGACTAAAGTGCGTTAGTAGCGATCTGTCGCGCGTCCACAAAACGCGCGACAGCATCGCTACAAAAAGTCGCCGTGGGCGAGGGGCCTTACAAAAGGTCTTCAAAAAAAATTATTATTATGCATTATCATTTTCTACGAAATGTATGGGACACGTTTTTAGCAATTTCTGACTTTTCTAGTACTCAAACCTCAGTTAGTCCGATAGAGTTAATTGATCCTTATGAAAAAGGATCGATTGGCATCAAAAAAAGTTTTGCTTTGCTCGAACCACACTCGTCGCACTATTTAAGTGAACTCCCTTCTAGAGCATATTTAGCTTAGTTGGAGGTATTAGCAGGAATAATACAGGAATACTATATTCAAATTTTATTTATGTTTCTAAACAAAACAAATATCAACTTTATTTTAATGGCAATTAAGTTGATTTCAGTCACTAGCACTATTGAAAAAGCTATAAAAATTATTGAAGTTGTAGCGTAAACTGAACTTTATTGTGTAGGAATTAAAGTTATTTTTCCAGAAACTCATATTAGTTTACATTTTTGGCGAATATGTCGCGATTAAATGTTAGGCAACCTACATTTCTAGATTGGTGGGCGCAAAATATGATACAGTACTTTTTTAATTACAGTGGCGAGACATTCGACAACCGTGAGTTGGAGCGTAAACCAAAGCGGCTTCGTGTCCTCGACAAGATGCTGCAATTCAGCCGCATGTTCTTTGTCTAATTATTTCCTAGTAGGTACAGCCTGATTCAAACTTTTTTTGGCGTCTCTGAAGTGCGCTATTCGCTGCGCAGTACCTCACCCTCACCCTCGCTGATAAGGTGACTTTGTTACTGCGCAGCGACTCGCCTCATGTTCCGAGCCGCCATAAAGTGTGAATCAGGCTTAAATATAGTAACTTTTGTAATTCTGGATGTCTGAATTATCCTTGAATTTACAATAATTATCATAACTTGTATTTCTGGAAATCATCTTATTGTTGTGTTTACGCACAAATCAAAAAAGCAAAAAAAGAAAACAAACAATATCAATGTTATAGTAATCTACACTTTAAAATAAATACTACCATAAAAACATAAAAATACAAAAAAAATCTGTGTGATTAAGATTTATTACAAAATACATAATATAGGTTTTTGTGCTTTTCAAATGACTTTATATTTTTCAATGCTTTTTCTTTACTTATTTAATCACTTATTTAATAATCGTAATTTTAAGGAATATTTTTTTGCCTATTAATTTTAAAAAGTTTTTTTGTTTGTTCTGAATATATTATTTGCATTTAGTCTCGTGATGAATATGCAGGGATTGTGTCAAATTAAATTAAACAACCTTATAAATATATCTACATTTATTCTCTGATTTTTGTTAGAAAAATAACATATTTTTTAATTCGTAAAATCAAGATATTATTCCAAAAATATAGAGGGGCCGCTCGCTACTAATGAATTATCTACGCCTAGAGTTATAGTTCGTTATTGAAATTTCGTTAAAGGTTGTCTTTTATTTTTATGCTTATTTATAAGCCTACGAATCTCTTTTTGTATTCTTTTATAAGTCGCATAAAAGTAATCTTGCAAAAAAATTGTGATTTTTATTTTTTGAGCATACTGTTACAATTTCTGTGCAGGATCATTTTTACCCTAACTACAGTGGTGGGGAGGGTACGGCGCAATCCATCTAAAGATTGCTGTAGATTTAAGTGGATGAATTCTAGAATGAGTGAATGCAAGAACTGGGAAGAGCCAATGGCGGGTGGAGGTGGGAGCCAAGTTATAGACAAGGAATAATCCTTAATCATGATTTGTGTATAAATTGTCTGAGTAAGTTGCATTGAAAGATAATGTCATTTGGAAGGTTAATTGGTGTCCTCGATATAGCTTGCAGTGATTACAGTCGAGTCCTTAATTTTTGTGGCGATACTTCGGATTCCTTATGGTGGGATGGGGTGGACGTGAGTTATCACCCTTTTTTTTTTTTTTTTTGTGGATGGGAAATCATCAAATGACCCCTCCCGCTCTGGGTGGAGCGGAAGGGAGTGTCAGACTTTTACTGACTAAAACCCACCCGTGTTCCGTCCTTAGCCCTTTCTGTTCCAGGGCAGCGGTTAACCTTTCGGAAAATCCCACCGCCCCGGCAGGCTTCGGCCCTGTGGGGCCCCGTCCTCTGCTGACATCTCTTTGAGGCGCGCGTGGAACACAACGCGCCGTCCGGCACGGGCCTGGTCCTGATCGGACGGTGAGCTACCCATTACTCACCGCCCGCAGGCCCGCGCCTACGGTGGCCGGGAGTCGTCACGCGGCTCCCGACGCCCGGAGCGTCTCCCGCGGCGGCTGAGGCGTGAGGTGTTCTCCCTCAGCCTCCCCGCCACCTCCTTCGCTAGCATGACTGCTTCGCAGAAGGAGGTGACTGCCTCCCATTCTCTCTCGCCCCGGACCATGGCTTGCACCAGGGCCGGGCGCGAGAGGTCGCCGCCGTTGCCGATCGCCTCCACGAGGACACGGCGGGTCTCCGCCCAAGCAGGGCAGACCTCCACCGTGTGCTCCACCGTGTCCTCTGGGCGATCCGGGCAGTGGTGACACCCGGGCGTCTCCTCCCGCCTGATGATGTGCAGGAACCTCCCGAAACATCCGTGTCCGGAGAGGACCTGCGTCAGGCGGTACGTGAGAGCGCCGTGACGCCTCTCTAGCCACTCCTCAAAGAGGGGTCTTATCGCCGCTATCGCGGCGTGCCCTGCGCTGGGTTGCGATAGTCGCGCCTTCCATTCCGCCATGAGATCGCGCCGGAGGTCCGTCCGCTCCGCAGCGATTTGCCGCGGGTGCAGAGTTTCCCCCCGGCGTAGTGCCTCCGCGCGCCAATCATGCAGGCGCGCGAGCACTATCGCCTCCAGATCCCATGGCGGCAGTCCGGCAAGGAGGCATGCCGCCTCGCGCGAGATCGTGCGGTAGCCCCGGATCAGCCTTACGGCTACCACCTTCTGGGGCGCGTTCAGATAGTGTGCGGCTCGAAGCCGCAGTGAACGCGCCCATACCGGGGCCCCATATAGGGCCATGGACCGCACGACCCCCGCGTAAAGCCTCCGGCAGGAGGCGTTTGGCCCCCTCAGGTTGGGCAGGAGCCGCTTTAAGGCGGCCCCGGCCCGTTCCAGTTTGGGGGCCAAACGTCGGAAATGCTCGACGAAGTTCCACCGGCTGTCAAGGACGAGACCCAGGTATCTCATCGTTGTCTCGACGCCGATGTGAACCCCTCCTACCATCAGTTGAGATCCCGAAGGTGGCCCGTACCGGGGCCCATGAAAGGACATGGCCTCGGACTTGTGCAATGCCACCTCGAGACCCAACTGCCGGATCCTATCCACGACTATCGCAACCCCGCGTGTCATTGCGTCGGCCGCCGCCTGATGCGACCTCCCCTGCGCCAGGACCAGCGTGTCGTCAGCGTAGCAAACTACACTGACGCCATCAGGGAGGTCTGCCCGCAGCACCCAGTCGTAACCGATGTCCCACAGGAGCGGCCCCAGAACCGATCCCTGTGGGACACCGCACGACATCTCTCGCCGGCTCCAGTTCCCGTCGCGACCGGGGTAGATGACGGCTCTATCCGTCAGATATGCCCCGACTATTCGACGGAGGTAGGTCGGCACCCGGTGATACCGAAGTGCCTCCCCAATGCAACTCCAGGGCAGGGTGTTAAACGCGTTGGCGATGTCGAGTGACACCGCCACGACGGCCCCGCCCCGGGACACCGCATCCCCCGTCGTGAGTTATCACCCTTGATTCATGATCGATGGAAACATTGTTATGGAGTATAGCCATAGATCTGCGTTGATATATCATCTGTTAGTGACGGTTCCTTTATAATTACCATGTTAACCGTTACTGGTTACATTTTTCTAGCAAAATAGTCAGTCAGTTACTTTCGATGGTACCCTTTAGGCCTAATGAACTTAGCGATAGTCCGCCAGAGTATCAAAACCGATAGAGCCACATGGTTAAGTTAATTTATTTTTGACTATTTCAATGTATTGAAAGTTGATATTTACTTACATTGAAAAACGCGCTACATGGCCCTTCGACAGGTCGACTAAATTATGAAATCTTAAGCGTGCAATAGGCGAAACAGCCATCGCTAAAATAAAGTAATCGACCTGTCCCTTAAAAAAAAGGACAAAAAATTAATATAAAAAATGATCTAAAACAAGTCTTGTGGTTTTAGTGTCTACTAGAATCCACATCCGCTGGTTTTTGTCGTATTTTACCATCTCTATGTAAACTCGGGGAAATTAATTGTTTATCAAAGTGACTACCAACTTACATTATCCATCTGTTATCTTTGACAGTTGTTTGAAATGATTATAACACGCTAAATTGACTTAGTCTGTCAATATGATAAACAATGATTTCCCTGATCGTACCTCCAGTTATATTGATTATATTTAATAAAAAAATATTTATGGGAACAAATGTTTTATTTTGGAATTGACCTTTTGCCTTCCTTTCTACACTTAAAAGCGATTTACATATTTTGAATTTATACTGACAGTCTCAAAATAGCTCACTCCTGTTAGCAGGAAAATTACTCGAATTCTATTCCTACAAGCTTCCACGTTTTGCGCTTTTTGCGTGAAAGAGCAACAAACATCTACCCATCCATATGGGTGGATGTTTGTTGCTCTTTCACGCAAAAACTACTGAACGGATTTGGATGAAATTTGGCACATAGATGGTTTATAACCAGGATTAACATAATATAGGATAATTTTTATCCTGATATTCCCACGGGATCGAAACTTATGCGGGTGAAACCTCGGGGCGCAGCTAGCTGATAAATAAACAAGAATAATCTCATGATGACGCTTACTGGCTCGTAGCTAAATAATAACAAACGCACGGGTCCTTTGAAGGTTAAGCCACCCTTAACCTTAAAGCGGTAGGTTCGTGCATTTACGAACCTACCTCTGCAAGGACTGCAAGACTAGGTTAACCTGATGATCACCCATTACATATCGACCCTTCCATGCCTCGGAAACCACGTTAAGCTGTTGGTCCCGGCACTCCCGGCTGTCATTCGTAAATCTTTGACAGTCGCTATGGGTAGTCGGAAGCCCAAAAGTCTGACGACCAGACTTACCAAGGGATATCGTTTTACCCAGTAACTGGGTTGTGGAGGTCAAATAGGCAGTCGCTCCATGTAAAATATTGGTATTCAGCCGACCCCAACATGGTAGGCAAAAAGCTAGGCAGATAATGATGAATCTCATGATGACACTTCTCCGAAAGGTCAGAAACAAAGGATACTCCGGACAAGATTTTGCTAACATCACTGTCTACTTGTCTATGCAGCATCTATCAGAAAGATGTGGTCATATTTTAATGGTGTGGTGGTACAGATCATCAAACTGTACAACTATCACCATGGGACCAACATCGTAATCGCAAAAAATGTACCCATACAAAACTTCAATACCTACCTACTCGACCCAAATGTATGGGACAGCTGATATCTTTTTCGCTGTTACGATGAAACCACGGAGAAAGTTCTTCAGTTGATGGTCTGTACCACACACCTAAATTATGACTACACCTTTTTGATACATGCTGGATACGGAATCGTA
This sequence comes from Apamea crenata, assembly GCA_949629185.1. NCBI lineage: Eukaryota > Metazoa > Arthropoda > Insecta > Lepidoptera > Noctuidae > Apamea > Apamea crenata. The sequence continues at coordinate 7,597,573 of OX451360.1, read as the reverse complement.
ACTGGGTTAAATCAGTACCTAAATAGTGTATGGAACATACACCCTGCACCGGTTTGTTTTTTTTTTTATTTTCAACTTTATCGCTAATGTTTTAAGGTTCAAGGTTGATTGGGAAAATTTGACAGTTTTGGGTAGCCTGACCTGCTGATGTCTGTAGATACATAAAAGGGAAAAAAATTGGAAAACAATAAAAACAAACAGGCCTACTGACAGATTGCTGCTTCGTCCTACTAGTGGCAGATCTAACAGATAATAAAAAGGAAAACGATTTGTCAACTCATTCATTGTTCGTGCGCCGGAGTGTATTTCCCAATAGCTATAAAATAAGTGGTTGGTTGTTTCTTGTCGGCATGCGTGCAATGCAACGCTGTCAAATGCATCATCGTTTACCATCAGGTGAGACAGCGGTCAAGGCGAGCCTATAATATGTAAAAAAATACCCTCTAATCACAAATCCCCACACCGTAACCACGACATAGTTCACAGCATTTACGTAATATTAGTAAATAAAACACTCGTAGAACAATTTCCGCCGGTTCTGTCCTATTTCGTGCGGCCTCAACACCGTCTCGACATAAAGTGCATGTTAATTACCTAATACTCCGCTAGAGGCCGCTGTTGCATGTTCGAATATACAAATATAATAATTCGTTTCACTTCGACAACTACATAACTGTTACTATGTGTTAGAAGGCAGGTAATTTATATGACACTAGCTGCGCCCCGCGGTTCCTCCTGCATAAGTTTCGATCCCGTGGTAATATCGGGATAAAAAGTATCCTATACGTTAATCTTGGTTATAAACCATCTGCGTGCCAAATTTCATCCAAATCCGTTCAGTAGTTTTTGCGTGAAAGAGTAACAAACATCCATCCATCCAGATGGATGTTGGTTGTTTGTTTCCATCAATCAATACTGAGTCGCTATACGAGTTGCAAGCGTGACTGCAGGGAATCCGGATTCCGGGATTAGATGCCTTCGTCGAGCAAAATGTTATTGCGTTTTTTTTTGGGATACGAGTAGTTTGGGTTTGCATGAATACAATCGTGACGATTTGCTTCTAGCATTAATATTTCAAAATAAAAAATAGGGTTTATTCTCGGCAAAAAAGGCATGGAAATTAAGATTCTATACCTACTTGACAAGGCAAAATAAGCCGACAGCTAATATTTGTGGACGTGAGATGATACAGCTACGCATTCCTTGCTACGCCGTAGTCGGATAAGGGCTTCAAGTGCTACGCGAGTAGAACCCGTATTCCCATCGTAGTTCGCTACGGAAAGTGAAGAGAATGACCTAATTTTATTCTTTGCAGAAAAACATACTTGTCTAGTTTCCATAAATGGCTGCTGGAGATTTTTTCAACCCATATATTAATAAAAATTGCTCAAAAGAAAATAATAAAATGGGCATACAATGTGTATACATTCCTAAGCAAGTATGGTTCAGCAAATACGCTGTACAACCTTGTTAGGTTGCAAAATTAATTATATCAGGTACAATATTTTGTTACTTTTTCTTTATCAATGGCATTCAAAATTCAAACATTACCACAGTGAGCATAAAAAAAAGTTCACAGAAAAATACTGAATTGATACATTTTTTGTAATTGCAATTCTTTCTTCTCCCAAGCATTGGAGTTAAGTACGTATTTCATAGTATCAAGGTTCATTAAACAGCAAAAGTATCTTTGTTATCACCATGGATTTAGCACGATTTGTGAGTCGTGCAAGTGGTCACGTAAGCCTGCCTGAGATCTACCTACTGTCTTTGTAACTATAGGGCTTAACCACAGCTATGTGGACCGCGTTTTAAAGTACTATGTTATGCTCACATGTCTATTGGAACATGGTTTCTGATTTGACGAACTAAACAACTTGACAATCGAGAACCGCGATAATATTGAGTGGTTCTTGCCTTTGCTTTCTCAGGAAAAGAAATGCTGCTGAATTTCGAAGGTACCTCTAGTTACCTCTATGATATGATCAGCCTTTTTTTTTTTTGTGGGTGGGAAATCATCAAATGACCCCTCCCGCTCTGGGTGGAGCGGAAGGGAGTGTCAGACTCTTACTGACTAAAACCCACCCGTGTTCCTTCCTTAGCCCTTTCTGTGCCAGGGCAGCGGTAACCCTTTCGGACTATCCCGCCGCATATGATCAGCCTTAAATCAGAGTTAAAGTTGTTATAGATATGCGTATAATAATAATAATACATATAATATAATCCACTCTAAGGTGGACACGCGGAAACGCCAGTCCGAGAATCCACCCTAAGCCTATAAATTCCGTTTATCCAACTGGGTGGATTAACTAGGGTGGATTCTTGCACATGCGTTTCCGCGTATCCTAGGGAGGGTGGATTTTTTGGGGTGGATAAACCGAATAACGCGGGCAAAGGCCTCTTCTCATATAGAGAAGGCACAAGCATTGATCACCACGCTTGCTCAAGACGGATTGCTGATTACAGACTTACGTATAACATAGTATTAATTAATTCTGCATTAAGGTCGTTTTAAAGAAAGGTAGGTAATTATTATAACCATAATCGTTTATTTACTAAGAAATAAATAATTATGTACCTACCTATACGAGGAACGGTGTGTCAATGATCAGCTCTCAACCGTTACTCGTTTAATATAAATAATGCTATCTACAAACATGTATAATCTAGCTTGACGTGTATTATAATAATAAAATTAAATTGCATAACAGTATTCGTAATAATCGACCCTAGATTATTAGTTTATGTCATGATAAATGTGAAAAAACTGCATTTGCATTTAGGCGCGATTGTATATACCTAAAGCCTCGGCTGAATAACACCGTAATTTCAAGTAAAACAAGTTTAAAAACAAGCATTTTCTACGATATTAATCGGTTGACATTGTTTTTTAATAAGAAATTAACTAGTTTATACGCGGTATACGTTTCATTGGGTTGAGTGTGGAGGTTGATAGTGAGTGCACTAGTTCCGATTACGTTAAAGGAAGTAGATGCAAGGTCTATGCCACCGTCATCCTTCCTTCCGCTTTAAGATTATCATATCCTAATACTACCTTACGTAGGAACTTAAATTATTCAAAATACAGCCGCGACATTCACTTATTTCGCTACAATTGTAACCGCGAAAAAAATGTCGTGTTAATTATACATTTTTTCAAAGTTTGATTCGTAACTCGGTAATTATTGCACGATTGCATGCAAATTGAATGTTTTAGTATATTTAAACGTTACTTATATTTGTCCATTTCGGTTTCAATGTTGTGTCGAGGACATACGAGTGAGTTAATTCGGTGTGGACATTCTGTCTGTCTCGTAATTCATATAAAGTTATCACTATTTGCTTTAACTAATATTTTGTAGATTAATCAATATTCATTTTGAAAACGAAGCCGTTCTTTGACGCACTTTTGTCGATTATATTAACTTCTGAGGTATGCATTGATCCCCGCCTATCAATGCGTACCTCAAATAGCCTCCGTCAGGACAAAGTCGTCATCAATATCCTGATACGTATGTAGATGTCAATGTTACGGAGGTTGAACAGGCTATTCAATTAATGAATTCAAGCCTTTATCCTGTTCAACATAGAAGACAAATTATTATCACCATAGTTCATATTAGGTATTTTCCAAATTGCACCACAGCTCGTTTTTCCGCATTCCTCATCAGGTGCCAGCTGTCTTTTTTTGGTCAGCGTCTGTCCGTGGGCGCCATTCTTAGCGAATATTAGTAACCCTTCCGTTTAGCTATAAACTGACGACAAATGGACGAAGGCTGACTTCAATTGATTTCATGGCTATTTCTATAACCACGCTACATTTACCTCGACGGAACAGGCAGAACGGTGTGGATATGGAGTTACTTAGGTAGGTCGCAAACTATGCTCCACCTCCTATCCTGCTCTCTGTGTCCCAAAACATGCAATCATAGTGACCTCTGCGCTGCCACCGTGGAAATAGCGAAGTTTTGGGCTAGCAAGATCGAAATACAGAAGAAGTTTATTTGTTTCTAAAATTTTTTCTCAATTCGTCTGCATTCTTATTTAAACACAACAATTAACAATAAACGAATGTGTCGACGAGTTTGAAGGGAAAAATCACACGAAACTGCATTATTTTGTCGACAATCGGCTGCATTGTCTCAAACTTATTTCAAACAATCGAAATAGCCATAATACCCAATGAACTTGGCATAATTCTGTTCTTATTAGGTAATAACGGTTTTTTTCGCGTTTCGAAGTCACGCTTGATTGGCAGATTGGCAAGGTGAAGGATCTTCGAGTATGCCTATCATGTTTTATTTACCGTGTCGTACGAAATGTTTGTTAGTAAATATTTGCAGCGGAATAGTTCACAGATGATGACCAGTACGATGGTATCGGTAGTTCGATAAGTTCAATGACGTGAGGCTTGGTTTGTATTCGTTTGATCTTAGATCAAGATACCTATTATTTGATCATCAATACGTGTGTCGTTGGTCTAGTAGTTGCAAGTGCAATTGCTGAGCGTGGGGGCCTGGGTTTTATCACGGGGTTGGGAAAAGTGTTATTGGGTTTTTAATATTAGGAAATCCTCATTAGCAGCCGTCTTGATCTGTGCCCGGAGCTCACCTTCTATTAGGACATAGGGCGTGTAACATAACCGGTAAAGTGTCGGTATATCTAGGGACCTACTATAAACATCCCCTTAGGTAGGTATGTAGTTAATAGTAGGTATACATGGTACGTAACCACTTATGTTATAGGTTAAAAATGTTTGGAGAGTTAGAGAGGATTATTCCGTTTATCCACCCCAAAAATCCACCCTAAGGTGGATACGCGGAAACGCATATCCGAGAATCTATTCTAGTCCTAAGTAGTTGGATTAACGGAATTTTTAGGCTTACGGAGGATTCTTGGATATGCGTTTCCGCGTATCCACCTTAGGGTGGATTTGGGGTGGATAAACGGAATAACCGGTAGGCCACTTTTTGTTTTTGGGTGGTTTCTCACTACTATGATCTAACATACGCAAGCCCATATTCTATTAATATAGACTCGCTGACGTGACAAATAAAAAGATGTAACAACCTTTTTGTTATAGAGTTCAGCTATGGCATAAGGTTGTACTGCAGTTTTTTTAGGTTTGCGTGATTGTAATAGCCACGGGTCCAATCTGGGTCACTCCTTATCTTCTAAGTGATTAAATTACCCCAATACCCAGATTCCTACGAAGAGTAAAATGGGAAATACGTCGATTGTGAGTTTAAATGGCGTGACAAAGACATCTCATAAATTAACGGTGGCCCTTACTTTGTGAGAAACAAGGTTAGGTTCAATTTCCACGCTTTGATTAATAATTCAGTAATTCTATGACTTTGTTGATTCCCTGATTGATTACAATATGCATTGTCAATTGCAATGGTTGATTGTCATTTGTAAGTAGGAATAGTTTTTATTTCTATCATGTTGTCAGTTTCTAGTCTAACCGAATCCAGTTTTTTTATGGGTTTCAAATATTCAGGCGGCATACCTGATAGGAATTAGGGCTGATTATTCCAACGCCAGATAACTTTATCGGAGGAATACTTCTAAATTTTTGACAGTTCTTCCATCACTGACAGACGTCAATTTTATTCCGCGAATAAAAATTATCGGTCGATTTAAAAATCAGTCCTTAGTCAAGGTGGCCTAAATTGCAATATCAGAATCATTGCGAGTGCGTTGCCATGCTAGAGACTATTATCCCCTTTATTCATAAACGTTGCTTAAAGTTAATTAGTGATTAGCGACTGTTTAACCATACATTTTTGACGTTTAAACGTTACTTAACTTTAGTCATCGTAAGTGTCTGATGTGCTAGAACTGCCACAGCAAGCCGAAACGTAACTAGAAACGCTGCCTGACAGCAGACATGGGTATACCTACAGTCTTTTCACAGTTGATTTAGGTACCTCTGATTTGCAATTCTGTCCAAATCACTTTGATCTTTATTTTCGTTACAATAAGGTTGCTATTGGGTTGTTGCTGTTAAAGCCTCAGAGGTAAAATAACTGTTATATGACTGTAGGTACTGGTACTATTTCCTCGAAAGAGCTCGTATTGTCTGTAGGTAGGTATATCAATCTTTTACCATCAATAATCTTTCCTTTACAACCGGAGGGTAAATGTAGATCCAAATAAAACTGTACTGTTACAGATCACCTAAGGTTACCATTTGTCAGGCTTTCAGCCTTATAGCCCCACTGGCATTGTTACATATTTATAAAAAGACTTTTTAATTACAACCAACTCGCTTACAAAGGTGTACTTACCAGACCATGGATGTAGTAATTAGGTCGATGTCATTCTATTTTTACTCAAGTTCAATGTTTGTGGAACTGCAAAAAATATTTGCTTTTACGTTATTTATTATATAACTGTTTCGTAAATCCAAGGCTGGAACATCCATTCGCGTAGTAAGGTCTAGGTTTTTGTATAGTTCGTTGTTAGTTTTAGTTTTTTTACTTTTCCATTTGGCGTTTTTGTCTAGTGGTCGGAAGCGTGCTTGCGGGGCGTGGTGGGTCAAAGATTCGATCCTCGGGTTATGTAAAGTGTTTTTCCATTAGGATATTCTCAGTACTAAATACGACTAAAACATGGCTGGCAAAATTCTTTAGGGAAAATACTTTAGTCCTCTTTACCTTATACGACATTTTATTTTGTATAACATGTCAAGAGTATTCCGTCAAAAAACTTTAACAAGATGCCTGCTAGTGATACGGATGACGATAAGAAAACTTACATCGAGAGTTCAGTAAACAACACTATGAGTAGACTTAAAATAAATATAAAATATAAAAAAAAAACACATTGTTTGCACTATGGTAACTAAATGGACATTGCTGACTTTGAAAGGAAAATTAAATTTATTTTTATATACATGATTTATATTATAACTCCCACGGTAGAACTCTAATTTAACTTAGTAACGGAAAAGTGTTTGTGATATTGTGCCTGCCTATGTTCACAGGAACGGATGACATCAATGTATTATCTATTACACCAACACCGAGAAACTAATCTTATGTTTTATTAAGCCATGTAGAAACCTTATAATAATAAAAAAATAAAGAAAAAGGCGCGTTGTCACTGCACGGGGCACATCCAGAGTTGCGTCAGTCGTGCTGGCTTAAGACGCGGGCGGGCGAGACGTCGGTCCACGTTGTGCGACGTCGGCGAGCGCCGGCGCGCCGAGCCCTGCTGCGGTTGCCAGGACCGGCTGATGCGGTTCCTGCCATACTGCTACAGGTCACGGTATCTGCGGGTACCCTGGCTCCTAATTTTCATTCCTTTTCTTGAGCTCTCTCATGACTTGTAAAACCAAATTTGGTCTCGAAAACCCGGTCACACCATGTACAGAAGAGCTGATCAGCATCATTGTTTGTATATAAGAAGGTGCTGGGCCACTTTTCCATATTTGGCGTTTCTTGTCTAGGTCTTCAAGACGAATATTTAGGGAATACTGCAGGCGTGTTATTACGTTATTTCAAACTGAAAGCTATGATGATTAATTTGGTGATCGATAACCATACATTTTTGCGTTCAATCGTTTCAAATACGCCATCTTTATAGTTGTCTTCGTCATGCTTATGTCAGCGCATTCTTATATCGATGTGGGTAACTCACGTAAAATAATGACCATAATACCACATGATTACGATTCTCTTACATCATCGATAATATTCGACATATTTTTTCCTCAGTACGGATGACTCGTAATATTTTTTTCATAAATATTGGCTAGGTTTAGTCTGATAACCAGTCTTACTAAGGGGAATCGTGTTACCCAGTTGCTGGGTTGTGGAGGTCAGGTCATAGGCAGTCGCTCCATGTAAAATGCTGGTATTCAGCTGCATCCGATTAGACTGGAAGCCGACCCCAACATAGTCGAGAAAAGGTTAGGCAGATGATGATGATTGGTTAGGTTTACGTTTCACCAAACTTGGTTAATTTTGATGTAAAGTGATGCTGATATTTTGTATTTTATATTTAAAAGACAAGTTACAATAAATGACTTAGATCCAACGAATAACCATCTATTCTGGGGCTAAGAGAAACTGTCACTCTTCCTGACTAAAACTACAAGATGTTTTTGCAACCTTTTCATCACCACCTTTAATTGTATCTTTATCATCAACTAGAGACCCGCATCCGCTTGTCACCGTTTTTACCACTTGACAAAACATCGAGATTTCTTTATTTTATATACGTTTAATATAAAATTTTTAACACGTAAACCTTCCGGAATTAACTCTCTAAACGAGCTACTATTCTTATTCCTTCTCTGTCAATGCTGTAAGATTGTGGAACTCACTTCCGCCTAGCATTCGTGATTTAAAAACTATTTCTCTATTTAAACGTCGATTAAAAGAGCATTACCTTTCCTCTATACCGTGAGTATTTATATATATATATATGTTTATATATTTTTGTATTATGTATTTATTTAAGTGTACTTTTATATATATTATAATTTGTTTTTGCATTATTGGTGTAGGTATATTTAATATTTTAGTTTTAGACTTCACACATTCATATTTTTCTCTTCTTGTTCTCACACACTATTGTCTACATTTCTTTTTTACTTCTCCTTTCGCAGGTCTGCTGGAAGAAATTTCTTAAGAAATAAGCAGTACCATTGTACTCACATTTTATCTATGTCATATCACTATGTATTTTACTGTGTGTACATAAATAATAAAATAAATAAATAAATGATGGTGAAAACCGCATAAATATCCGTTGCGTAGTTTAGGAGAATAACGTGGTCGCACAGAGAGATACAAAAAGCAACTTAAAATAATATATGTAGTGATAGGAGTTCTTGTCCAGGTACCCAATTTAGTAAAACGTCACTAAAATCAATTCCGTGTATGTGAAAAATATACAATTTAACTATGATTTTCGAGAGATCTAACTTTCTATCTAGCATCGCCCCATCTTATCTGCAACATTAGCCATGACCGAATCAAAGTTCGATGACACTAATAAAAATACAGCAACTCTTTAGACCGATTTTCCGTTAAAAATGATGAAATATCTACCAGTTTTCTTTTACGTACCTACCTATTTCGTTTGTGTTTCAGTACAAAGTTAATTTTATAGTGGCCGGGTGTTAGTTTAATTTATTCTTGTGCTACTGGTATCGCTTTCTTCCGAACTCTTGGTGCTCCTACAACAGTTTCTGTACAAGGTATGATAGTAATAAGTAACATATTAATACATATTAACATGTGGCTAAATATTCAACGATTACCAGTCTTACCAAAGGGAATCGTGTTACCCAGTAACTAGGTTGTGGGGGTCACATAGGCAGTCGCTCCATGTAAAAACTGGTATTCAGCTGCATCTGGTAAGACTGGAAGCTGATTCCGACATATTATGTAGTTGGGATAAGGCTAGGCAGAAGAAGAGACCACTGACTATAGCTACAATAGCACGTGTCTCTTTCTTTTCTTCTACTTTTACTGAATCTCCGCTCCACTACACTGGAGATGGACCCCCAGCTCGGCAGAACCACCTCGTCCTTTAGGCAGGCGGAAGAGTTGTATGTGTTAAAGTGTTGCAATTCCAGTCCAGGATATTTCGTAAGCAGTGTTTATCCAGGTCTAGGTCAGGTATATAATAGACATAGTGTTAATTGATTAGCTCCTGACAACCGGTAGTAGAAGGAAAAGCAATTTAGCATAACGGAACCTGTCTAGAAATTCAATGACGGTCAGCAGCAATGGAGTAAGGATCGGATTTATGGTGTGGATGGTGTTTGAAAGAATGCAGTAGAAGAAACTGTTTACTTTTATTTTTTATTTGCCGTTAATGCCCTTCCTCCTCTCTCTGTCCAGTGTTTTGTTCTGTGGGTCCCGCTTAATGGCAAACTACATCGCGGCAGGCCCAGACACAGATGGCGGGATGAGCTGGGGATCTACTCCGAAGTGCTAAGTGCGAATGTTCGGATCGGACCGACACATGGCCGAATCGAATATTATTGAAAAATGCGAAAAAAGTTCGGATCGGCTCAGTTGGGTCGGGACCATAGTCAATATTCGAAAGAGTGTAGGATCAGGACCTACCGAACCAAATAGTAACTTCGTAGCAGGAAACGGTCGAACATTCGGCCGATACTACTTCGGAGTAGACCCGCTGGACTCCTATAATAAAGATTGGTCCTTGGCAATTTGTCTAAGAATTTTGATAGATAGTGCTAAGTCCCTGTAAAGACAAAAATGAAAAGTACCATTGAGTTTTACCTAATTTTAGAATGAGGAAGTAAAGAAATTCAGTAGAATTAGGAAAACTAGGTAAGTAGGTATCTTTGTTTCAGCTTCACGTTTTCGTCTAGCCTTTTCCAGGGTTAGTCTTAAGGTTGATTTGGTAGAATAGCTAAGTAATTTGATGATTAAATAAATATCAAAAAATGTTATTTCTTCCGCGTTTACTAGTTCGTTTATTCTACTACTAGCTGCGCCCCGCGGTTTCACCCGCATAAGTTTCGACCCCATAGGAATATCGGGATAAAAAGTATCCTGTTTATCCTGGCTATAAACCATCTGTGTGCCAAATTTCATCCAAATTCGTTCAGTAGTTTTGGCGTGAAAGAGTACCAAATATCCATCCATCAATACAAACTTTCACGTTTATAATATTAGTAGGATTCATATCACACGGAAAAGATTCGGTGTTCCAATTTGTACCTATTATAAGTTATTTCTTCTAAAGGTCACAACAATTAAAATATAAGGCAGTTGATTTAAATTTATCATAGTCATTCTTAAATAAATGCTTTGAACATAAAAATATCTTATCACTCAATTAAATTAAAATATCACCTTAAATTAACACAATCGATAGTTAACCGTGGCAAAAATTATGAAATAAAAGTACTCATTATATGGAGAAGGATTTTAAAAAGTCCCACTCACTGTCCACTGACATTGCCCCGTTTTCAGCCCACGGGCATTCACCTTCCATGTCAAACACGGAAGCTAACCTACCAGTTACCAACCGTTTTTACGTTTCAATATCAACAAGGGCAAGATCAACTTGCAGTTTTATATATACGAAAGTTACTTGATATGTGTATAAATAAATGTATATATAATAATATGTCCTGGCATTGTGCTACCATTTATATCAAAGGTCGTGCTCTATATTTTTCTTAGTTTTCTTTTGTTTTTTTTTGTAGGGAGAGTCCTTTGGCCTCGATTCGTTTTTGTTTTTGGATTCCATTTTGCTTTACAAGTTTTTTGACATCGACTTGCCGCTCAGTACATTGTAATTTCAAAATATACGGAATATTGTCTTATTTAGAAATGAGACCATTTTAATAAAACACTTTTGGTTTCAACCTTTCGCACTAAGGTGTTAAAAATCTTCGCCTCCATTCTAAACGGTATGATTTCTGGATTGTATCTTCAGGAGGCCGATATAGGTACTAAGATATGCCTTCGGTCATCTCCAAGCGGCGTGTCTTCATGAGGGTTTCTATAGAAATGCTAGTGAATCATACTCTTTTAATGTTATGTCGTAGGTAAGTGACGAAGGAGGTGACTAAGTAAGTATAGTAGGTATCTAAAAGCAACTTAAATTCCTTTCCTAGCAAACATTTTTTAAAACCATTCCCCGTTGGTGACCAAGATGACTCTTGAAGGAAGAAAGTGCATAAGGTAATACCTACATTAATCTTCGTGCATCAATACTGAGGTGTGTGTTGTAATGTACCTAAGCATTGGTTTACAAGTCAGAACCATGCATGTTAGCTCATCGCAACAAGAATTATCTACATACATCTAACTAATCTAAATCTCTAAGATATTCTAAATCTGATTTTGATTTAGACCAGTAGCTAATTCAGACTCCAGAAAGTATGCTTACAAGCAGATTTTCATGCTATAGGTAGATAGGTACTCCTTAAGTATATATATGGTAAAATAGTGGTTAAAATCCTACTAATATTATAAACGCGAAAGTTTGGATGGATGGATGGATGTTTGTTATTCTTACACGCCAAAACCACTGAACGGATTTGGATGAAATTTGGCACACAGATAGTTTATAACCAGGATTAACACATAGGATACTGGTTATCCCGATATTCTCACGGGATTTAAACTTATGCGGGTGAAACCGCGGGGCTCAGCTAGTATAACACAACATCACGCCTGTATTCCCTGAAGGGTAAGACAGAGGGGTATAGTTGACAAATAAATTATTTCAGTGTTGTTTAGAGTCACGAATTATGGTCTTAAGGTACATATTGGTTTACTAGTCACACAACCATGTCGATGTAAGCTTGTTGGCTCATCGTAAGGACCTCAATAGCTAATCCAGATTCCGAAGGTGGCTCTCACTATGTTACATTGTGTTACGATGTTCCTAAGCTGGAAATATTTAGGTTTTAACACTTCCAGTTGTGCTAGCTATTTTGAAGGCGTAATGTTACCATTTTTACATTCATAAGTATGTAGGTACTGTCTGAGTTTTTTTAATCCATTACTGACATCGGCGAAGGAAACTTGGACGAATAGGTAAAAATAAGTCAGAAATCGCCAACCCGTCTTGAGCAAGCATTGTGATGAATGCTCGTGCCTTCTCTGTATGAGAAGAGATCTTTGCACTGCAGCGTTTAGTCCACTCTCGGCCCCTCGACCCCCAATAAATAATGTTTCCCTAACTATAGTTTATTCTCGACCCTCGGGTCGAGAGTGGATTTTATCCACTGCAGTGGGACAAAAAATAGGCTGGTATTTCATTTTAGGAATGTATTATTAATTACTTACTTATTATTTTTATTCGCATCTGTTTAGACTTTTATCTAATAAGGTGCCATGATGGATAATCGCTGGTGTCTATAATGAATTATCTTTGTGCAATTGGGCACCCAAGGGTAGTAACGAGACATTGTAGATAAATAGTAGATAAAGGTTGAGACTACACAAGTCCAAATAGAATATGTTCGTAAGTTCGCTAGAATATTAGGCGCCCTGGAAACTTGTGTTACCAACGTAAAAATGTAATACAAAAGTTGTATCATGTCCAATGTCACCCACTAAAAATACTTAGGCAAGAGCGCGATAAGCAAAATAAACCTTTTCCCCTAAAATTTAAACTACCTGCGAGACACCCCGGAAACCTTATTCCAGAAACCGATTCAATACTTTCCAACAGCCCTTTTTCCAGTTGTCCTGTAAACTGCAGCGGTCACCATGGCAACTCCACGTGGTGCGCGGACGCACTTCCCGCGTGTCGGAGGTCGCGCAGCGTTCTATATAATGTGAACAAGTTGCCCAAGCGCACACTACCACACTCACGCGCTCGCCGCCAACATCCACCCACTAAACACTGTACGTAATAAAGGATATTAAAAAAAAGAACATAACATTAATGAATTACTATTTTCAAGGTTACTTTTTAACTTTTTTCTCAAAAAGCGTGTATAATATGTGTAGCGACTTCTTAAGTTAGTCCGGTTGTGTCGTTGCGCTGGTAATTGTGGACCCACCACTGTACGTTTGGTTCTAGCGGGAGCGGTCAGTCCTGCACCTCCGAGAGCAGTCAGTCTGCGCGAACGCATCTACCACTCGGACACAGTGCGCGCGCAACACAGTGATACTGTGACAGTGACAGTACTTGTAAACCATATCAACATGAACCACTACGTGAAAATCGTAAGTAATTTTACTTTTGTTCGCCAATTAAAAAGTGCAACCTTCGTGGTTGAGGTGATTAGAATTTTATTCAAATTACTGGCCGTTAGAGAAATTAATTTGAATTAAGAACTTGGCTGCTGTAATATACAAACAAACAATTTTATATAACTTTTGAACTAGTGTTAACAATTATTATTATTATTCAATAATCGGAAACACGTAATCGATTAAATTTTTTTCGTGAATAATAATGTCAGTCAGTCACGATAGTTGCAGTCGTAAGTGTTAAAGTGTCAATGATCCAGTTTTAGTTGAATCATGTCAAGTTCTTTAACACACGGCTATAAAAAAATCACTTTATTTATATGATGAACTTGAAAAACAATGATGAAATTTAATGGTCATTCGTAGATTTCGTAGTTTATGTGTGTGTGTTACGCATTTTTTGTGAAGCTTAGAATATAATAAAATGTTTCTGTGAACAACAAAATTTTCTGAGTTTGAAATTCAGTGTGCCATTTTATAGTTAAATTTAACAGCTAACTAAGCAAGCTGTTTTTCATTTTGTACTGTTATTTATTAAAACTTCTCGTACTCAAACAATGTACCTACAAAGGTGGACTTTTAGGCATTCTCTACCAGTCAACCAAGGGTGGTGAAGAGAAAAGATTAGATAGAGAGCGATTATTATAATAATTGAGAAACTGAACGATATTTTCAGAATTATTCTTCGTTTATTTATTTTGACACTGAAAATAAAAGGCAATACATAGTTTAATTGCAGAATATGATAGAAGTATCCTTAGAACAGTAACCGTCTGAGTTAGTTTCGCTAATTCTTCTCAGGGGTAGTCAGATAGGAAAAGTTATAGAATAAACAATTTTATTTCATTTTTTTCATGTTAGGTTAGGTTAGGATAATTTTTATTCATGGAATAAAATGGACATCTGACAGTTTTTGTATGGAAGAACTGTCAAAAATTCAATATTATTCCTCTGATAAAGTTATCTGGCGTTGCGAAAATCAGCCTTAAGTAGGTTTGTACAAACAGTTTTACATGTCAATAAACTAATTCTTAGTAAAATAATTATAATTTGGGTAAGTAGTTGATATATTTTTAGTAGCACGTTAATTACAAAATACATGCATAACTTACGCATTGCGTTTCACAACTTATGTAAGAATATAAAACCAGTTCCTTTGACAAGGATTATTATCCGTAACCACATTTTTTATGGAAATTAAATAATTTGTTGCTGGGTTATATGTAAGTTTAAGAGTTGTAAACTGATTAATTTCTTTGGAGGCTAAAGATTTACGACAGCTAAAACATAACTTTTTTATAGACGAAATCCAAAATTAATCGTCTTTAAATATTTTGGGTCTTAATTTACTAAGGACTGATTTTTCCGAAGCCAGATAATTTTAGTCGGAGTAATAATTTTGAATTTTTCTTCCATACAAAAACTGTCAGACTACAATTTTATTCCGCGAATAAATATAATCTGTCAATTGAAAATACAGCCCTTAGATATATTTATAGAAAAATACCGAAATGATAAAAAAAGTACTTTTGAATCCACGAAATTATGCCACATTTTAATTATCCATATTGTTTTAATAATCTGATCTAGAAACCAAAGATATCTACTATATTAGGGCAGTAACCAAAGCTACATTAAAGTTTTAATTTCCTAGATAAGATCGCTTAACAATTATTTTAATGAACAGACTTATTTCGTGGTCCGGTAAAAGTAATAACGAAATAAATTCTAATTATATTGGAACCGTAACTGGTATTGTTAGAGTGAGTCATTTAACCGTCGTAGACATTTATCAGTCAATCGATAACTTAGGACACGGATTTCCGTGATAACGCCTGTTGCCGATTTGTTAAATTATGAATATTTACATAAATTATAGGTCACTCAATCCGGATCATAATTTTCAAAATTATGACACGTTATTGACAAGTGCGAAATTAAAACTAGTTTATTTTAACTATCCGTTCAACTATCAGTTTATTGGTTAATTTATTAGGTCTTTTAAATAATTATTTAATTGCAAAGTAATCCTACTTTATTTGTTTACGATCTAAACTAGTTTACATAAACGTAATTAGTTACGTTACGGTAAAGTTTCGTTAGTCTGACTGCAATTAAGTAGTAAAGACACCTAGTTTATTTAATCTATTCAGTAGTTAATACCCAATAGTTTTTTTATGCCTCTCTTGAATTGCATAAATTTTACGAGATAGGTACTTAAGCATCTTTTAGTCATAAGTTCTATTCATTGATTTATGAATCGCAAATGACACTAACTGGACAGCTCCACTCAAATCTGTGTGGTTCTTTTTCTTTCTCAAAGGACCATTTCAGACACTAATCTATATATGGTCTTCACATGATCTGACCAAGATTATGTTTGGCTTTAAAGAGACTGTGTGTGACCTTTGAGTTTGTTTCGGCTTTTCGTATTTTCTTTTCAGTCGAATAAGATACCTACAAAAACCTCATCTAGTTTTTATTTTTTTTTTATTTTTTTTTTATTTCTGTAAGGAGGTTTGTAGAAACACTTTTATATGTCAATCATATTTCTTATAGATAACAGAATCTTTTGATACTCTTAGATTATGTTCAAACTTTTAATCATTTTTCAAAACCTAGAATTTAAAAGTCATTAACCTGGCTCATCTTTATCATTCAAAATTGACGGTTTCATAATGATAAGATGTATTGAAAAGTTTCAAGACTTTATTACATAAGTTTTAATTGGTTTCAAAAGACTTTTACATTGTCATTCTTTCATTTGGGTATTGTATTGTTGGAGACGTGATTAAGAAAAAGTATTTATGAGATTCTAACAGTTGATTAGCTTTCTCTAATAAAGCAATACGAACTTTAAAATAGATAAAAAGCACTTTTAGAACTTTTTGATAAAAAAAAAACAATCTAGTTACCTATTATCTTGAACGGACTGGTCTTCTCAATGAGATTTTCCAGATAAATAAGTAGTGACGCTAATAATATTATAAATAATATTGTATTATTTATAATTAAAATAATATTATATTATTTATAATTAAAATAATATTATAATTGAAATAATATTATATTATTTTATAATAATATTATAATTGCTGTAGGTAAGGCAAATATATCCGATAGGTACATAAGTTTACACTCATAATATACCTAATACAATAACCCAACGCAATAGTTACTCTCGCCACACCTCTAAAACAATTTTCAATATCTATCACAAAAACAATTTTCCGTTTACATTTTGATAATACAAAGGTAAAATAGTTTAATATCAAACTATTATCCAGTAACAGTTTCACAATTCATATCGCGATTCGCGATAGAACGATAGACTTGTTTCTAACGATCGCGTTCGATAACTGCTCATTACGATTCCAAGCTTATAAATTGCAGAAAATACTTAGAAATAATCACTAAGATTATGAAGAATTAATCTAGTTTCAGTAATTGTTTGTTTGAATAAATTATCACGGGTTCACCAGTGTAAATTGTTACTTATCAATTGAAAAGTAGAGACTTTTTGTGCTGTTTTTATTGTGGTCTGATCTTGGGTTTTTATTAGGCTGCATTCTCGTTTCCTGGGTTATAAGGTGACCGAGCTAGTCAATCTTAGTCTGAAACAACAGAGGGGCAATTCTCGTAATTTTAATAACGTTAATTGTCTGATCTCAGTCTCAAATTGTCAAAAATACCTCACCTACAATTTTGACAAGTTTTTGACATTGATTGTCGCTGAGATGAGATTGCGACTAGATTTTTTGATTGAACGTTTTTAATTACGGGAATTAGCCTTCAGAACGTAGCGTACCGTAAACTGAGAGTAGCATTGGTCCTCGAAATTCTCTGAAAACCAATTCAAATTCATAAATGAAATTCTGTGGTCCTTACAGAAGCAAATCATTCAGATTGAGCCATTTTTCCGTAAAATTAGAAAAAAACAGACCTTTTCATAATATTTGCATGATGGATTAATATTAACACCTACCTATGCAAATGAAATGACATATCTATTTGTATGCGAAAAACCAGTTATTGTGAAAACTAACGATTGTTCATACGAATGGAACTTCATAAATGTAAATGATGCTTTGTTCTTAGTTGTGGGGTAAATTGACAACACGCAAGAGCTGCCACAAAGATGTAAGGCCAGGTTTGGTCTGCCCTTTAAGAAAATTCTATAGATATTTGACATGACTTCAATCAACTCAGCCTATTGCAGTCCACTGCTGGACATAAGCCTTTCCCAGGCTGCGCCATACCCCATCCTCTGCCTTCCGCGTCCAGTCTGTCCCAGCCGTCTTCTTTAGGTCGTCCGTCCATCTAGCTTGGGTTGTCCCTTCCTACGCTTGCTCATACGCGGTCTCCACTCCAGGACTCGTCTGCTCCACCGGCCATAGGTTCTTAAACAAACATGGCCTGCCCACTGCCACTTCAGTTTGCTTACACTCTGCAAGCTATGTTGGTAACTGTAGTTCTCACATGTCTTAAGAAATGTGAAAATGTATAACATATCTAAACTATGCTGCTTTCTTGCCGCAAGCCCTTACACGATTACTATCGTCTTCATTTTCAAAAGTATTTGAACCTACCTCGTAAATATATGTGGTGTTTAGATCAAACCACACAGAAACCGCTTTAAACATATTTTTCAAACTCATAATAGAATTAAAAACCACAAAATCTACATAACAATGACATTAAACTATTCCCAAACCTCTCACTTACCGTGATATTTTTTTTGTTTTGCCCAATCTTATTTATTTCTGTACCACGCCTGTCCCAATTGTTTGCTGCGATAAATCAAGTTTCAAATTATATTAAACGTCAAAATTATGATATGATCATGCACGTTTCAGAGCAGGGAGCCAATCTTTGATAGGTGACAATGACCTATGTCATTTGGAATACCTATAGGTTATTAATGTCATTAATGGCACTGGTGTAGTTTATAGCTAATGCATCATATAGTACAGTGAATTGTGCATATTTCAACATCGCTTGGACATGGTCAGTTTTAGTTGAATTTTAAACTATTTGCATTATTCCTTTGGCGTAAACGTCAGTTTAAACCACCTTATTTACATTCCGCTTGAGACCTTGGTGGAAACAGTAAGTCCTAGTGACTTTTGTTTTACGAAAAAACTTAACTTTGGTTTCAATCTGTGCACGGAGTAAGTAGCATGTATCTAAGTATTGAAAGGAAGCTCAAAACAATTGTGGTGGATCTTGCGTAACTTACTTCCTGATGATATGAAGTCTGAGCTGTCAATCAGATATGACAAATGACTTGAATTATTTGAATGCTACTAATTCTACGTCATAAATCCTTTTTCAATACACGTTGATTTACTTATTCAATTTTATTAAGTATATTATAACCATGTATGTTGTTGCATCACCAGTGAGCACGCTTCCTAGTCACTCGTTAGGCAATGACAGAACATCGTATTCAGACAATTAATTAATTATCTAAGATGAATACAGTTTCCATGTAACGCTCACAAGTCGGTCACTTGTTCCTACCTCCATACATTAATCAAACAAAAGTATTTGATTAATTACGGCCAAGGGTGTGTACAGACAATGGTTCTCATAATAATTGCAGTATTTTTTTTGTGTGGTTTATTCGCATAAATTGTATAATTCATGATCGCCAGATGGTCATCAGTTGGCTCGTGACCGAGATATGCAAAAAGCGACCTTCACGACTTTACGTATAGTGGGTGAATGACCTATTTTGTGTGTGATGGAGTATATTGACTTCGTTTTTGCTGTAAGTGCGTTAATTGTGTGTTAAACCTAATGATCGTGATGTCTTTATCTGCAGTAATTATCGTGTTCTTTAACGATCTATTGAAGTATGACAACGTTGATATTTTATTTGAAATAAAGCACAAAACTATGCCCAGTTTTAAACAAGCGATTGCGGACATAATGTGGTCACAATTCGTATGTGACCAAAATAATAGGACTTTAATGATAGGGTTAGCGCAGTTTTAAGAGCAGTGTTGTAAGATTGTGTAACGCAGAAAGCGCATTCGTAAAATGTACGTAGAAAGCGAAATCAGCGATTGCATTCAACGCTTGTTTTAGTTTCTGTCTCTATGGGAATTATAAACCGTAATGTTGTTGATATATGTTTATGATTGCCCGAACAATTTCCTGCTATTCAATATTAATGTTAATACGTGTATGTTTATGTTAGGGTTGGCCACAATCGATGTAATAGAATAGAAAATGTAAAGAATTATGTCTTATAATGTTAGTAATATCCAAGATAAACTTTCTGAGTGAAAGAAAACATCGTTTGGAAACCTGGACTTATCCTACTTCCTACTAATATTATAAACGTGAAAGTTTGTATGGATGGATGGATGGATGTTTGTTTCTCTTTCACGCAAAAACTACTAAACGGATTTGGATGAAATTTGGCACACAGATGGTTTATAACCAGATTAACACATAGGCTACTTTTTATCCTGATATTCTCACGGGATCGAAACTTATGCGGGTGAAACCGCGGGGCGCAGCTAGTAGAATAGAAAATGTAAAGAATTATGTCTTATAATGTCAGTAATATCCAAGATAAACTTTCTGAGTGAAAGAAAACATCATTAGGAAACTAGATGGTCTACTCCGAAGTGCAAAGTGCGAATGTTCGGATCGGACCGAAACATGGCCGAACCGAATATTATTGTAAATGCGAAAAAAGTTCGGATCGGCTCAGTTGGGTCGGGCGGGACCATAGTCGTTATTAGAAAGAGTGTAGGATCGGGACCGACTGAACCCAATAGTAACTTCGTAGCAGTAAACGGCCGAACATTCGGCCGATACTACTTCGGAGTAGAGCCAGGACTTATAGTTAATATAACGTCTGAGATCGCCTACCGGTCTTGAGCAAGCGTGGTGATCAATGCTTGAGCCGTCTCTGTTAGAGAAGGCCTTTGCCATGCAGTGCGACAGATGGGCTGACATTATTATTATACCTATTTATTACAATCACATCACTACCTTAATGAACCAGTAATTTGTACAACACAATTGAATGACTCAAATCATATGGGAAGTAGAGCTAATGATGCTTTAATACCATAATCTTACGGTGTCAATGCCATAGGGAATTAGCCTTCATCAAACGACGTTTTTAAACAGTCAATGGGCGAATTTTCCATTGTAAAGGTCCACTTCCTTTTTCCAATCCAAGGGTTATGGCCTCATTGTTGTCAAGGTAAGTTTAAATATGTCGTTTAATGCGTTATAAAGGCCTTGTCTCTCTGTTTACATAAATGTCGACCTCGCAACTGCAGTTTCTATGTAATTGACATCTTTCAATAGTTCTGTGTGAGTATCACGTGTTTTGAACAACGGAATTGTGGAATTTATTCATTTGTTTCTAAGTCTTTGAAGCTACTTACAGATTTTTAAGTGGGTATTAATTTATTATCATTACATGTTTTCTAAATGATTAAAGTGATTATTAGTGTGATGTTTTCATTTATCATTTGATGAGTAAGTCTCTAAGGACCATTTTCTTATAATGTTTCGGCTAGGAATAGCACAATGTTTTTTGCCAGGGTTCAGTTCTTTGCTTGTAACGTTGTTATCAACTATTAAAACTAACGACGTTTTTATTGACAATATTCTTTGCATCATGTCGGAAAGGTTTGCAATGCACATGGAAGGTCTGTTATACCGATTATATCTTCGACAATTTTTATAATAAGCGCCATTTACCTCTAATGGACAGTAACTACATACATTAGATACGTCTGTAAACCGCCTTTTTACTCATTTATTATTATAATTTACATATAAAATCATCGCATTACATAATTCATCAATGAATCAAGTCATGCTTCGGTCGGCAGTTTTCGCAACGTACGGCTGATGAGAAATTTTTGTATTTTTCTTTACTGATGTAACGGAGAGAGTGCGCAGGCGTCACTTATGTCTGTAGCATGCGGGCAGTTTAGTACCTACTGCAGTTATGTGTGACATATGTATGTGAGAGATCACGCTATTAGTTATAGTGTGTAAGCAGCAAATAAGAAAAAAATAAAAATAACGAGATCGTTTAGTAAGCTTCTTACAGTTTATTTTTTAGGTGAGGAAAGACATCATTTCTATGCAGCCTCTTACCGCAGTCAGATGGAAATTAAATAACTGAAATGACTGTTAATTTTAAGCAAATACTTGTTTATATTCTTATTAATCTGATTGAACTTAGCGTGACTTAACTTACTTTAATTCAATCAGGTCATTACAGTTCAAATAATAATCAAGGTTCCTTCAAAAGAAGACGAATCCATTAACAAGTAATAAAAATAATTTAATCAAAACCTCATCGTTATTTCGTATTTTTCCTGACACTTAAAGGTCAGATCGTCACAGCACTCACAGTTGATTAGACGTAAAATATATCGAATTAAAAATATACAAACAATATGCATAATATAGTATCGTTAAATGTTACTGCGGTAGTCGGAAGGCGGAAGTAGTGACGGTAGTAGGACCGGTCCGCACGCGTTATCATGTGAGCATTTATAAAGGGGCTAGTCCACTTGACTGAATTTAGTGGATCTAAATGGCCCTGTTACTGAGATCAGGTTAGAAATGGGTTGACTACCGAGATGACGACTAATAGAGAAGTATGGAAGAAAAAGACATGTTACGCCGACCACACATAAATTGGGATAAGAGTAGGAGAATTATAATGACGGAGCTCGCATTCAAGTTCAATCAATCAACTCAGGTTATCATCCACTGCTGGACATAGGCTGGACCTGTCCTCCGCCTTCCGCATCTTGTCTGTCCCAGCCACCTTTTTAACGTCTTCGGTCCAGCTAGCTGGGGGGCGTCCCACACTACGCGTAAGTTAACCTCCTAAGAGTAACCTAATTAGAAAGAAGAAAAGTCGAAGAAAAATCGAAACGTCCGCCTTTGTTGCACTTTAATCTGCAGATGGATCCAATGTAGTGTGTACAGAACCTTTCAAATCATCTCTTTCCAAAAAGATGATAAAATTCAGATGACTGAATTCAGCCTCGTGGATGAGCCCCTTATCATGTGAGTATTTTAATGCGCCCGCGCCGGCTTCCCGCTATGTGACGTACTATACGCTGCCCATTCATGGTCTGTGCAAGCTTTTTATTACGTGATATAAGCTACTGGTTTTCTGCGAGTTTTTAGATTTTATAATTTAATGTTCAGGATTTGTAATGTTCGTGTAAGGGAAAATGGAAAATTAGAAAAGAAATTTGTCAATTTTTCTTCATGAGTCTTTTTTTGTGTAGTAGGTATTTACATTTTGTAACGTGTAGTTTCATCTAAGTCCAAAACTGTTTATTCTACCCATATATATAATGATTCTACCCCAATAATTCTACTGTATGGGTGCAATACCAATTCGCCTCATTCTACTCCACGTCAGCGCGAATGGTAGGTCGTGGCAATACTGTTTTAATTATATTAAAAAACATGTTAATAATTAACATTTATTTAAGTAAATAATTGTTAAAAAAGACACTTTTTGACGCAACTGCCATAAATTATTTCAAATTATAAAAACTGATCTTATAAATGATTGATGATATTTTGCATAAAAATATAAATCATTAGCTGTTAAATGTCAGGATTATTGACATATGACGTAAATAATTTGCCAAATATTTTATGTTATTTTAGTTCCTGTTCAAGGTGGAGACGACAACATGACAATAAATTAAACTGCGTATATCTAATGGGATAATAAATGAATAAAACGTGACGTTCCCAGTATGCATACTAAAATTCAACCAAAGATATCCAATAGTTTGGTCACTATAAGTAGCTAGTCAAAGATTGGCAAAATCTATAGTCGGGCCATCACTTTTCATCTTATTTAAGTACATAGTTTGTTTGAAAAAAAACATATTATTTTTTTATTCTATGTTAGGATTTATTTGATAATTCCAAATTACTCTTATGCATTAGTATTGCCAATGTTTTTATTTACTGTCGCATTGTTATCTCCATATTGTATGTTTCCTATCATCCGTGTTTTGGTTATATGTATTTATTTACTAGCTGCGCCCCACGGTTTTACCTGCATACATTTCGATCCCGTGGGAATATCGGGATAAGAAGTATCTTATATGTTAATCCTGGTTATAAACCATCTGTGTGCCAAATTTCATTCAAATCCGTGGATAGGTTTTGCGTGAAAGAGTAATAAACATCCATCCAAACAAACTTTCACGTTTATAATATTATAAGTTGGATTAATCATCCTTACAACTAATCCTTTTATTTAAATAAGTCATCGATTTAGACAAATATGTCAAAAATCAAAATCAGAAGTTATTTATTCAAATTAGGCTAAGAATCAGCACTTTTTGAACGTCAAAATTACAAAAAACAGTCCCCCAAAAACGTCCGCCCTTCAACACTTCCTAGTGCTATCGCTGTCGATAGTTATGTTCTTAAAAGTAGGTATTTAACAGTCTTAACCTAGTTTCAAAATGCATGACAAGAACGTTTAGCTTTATGATTACTTAACGTAAATAATTATACTTATCGTACCCTGTTTGACCGGAAAAGTAAGAAATGTAATGTTACAAAAATGTGGATACATAATGGGAATAATTTAACGCACAGCTGCTGATCTACAATTGTCGGTAAATAGGCAATAATATACTTTGATTTAATTCAATATTTGTTTAGTTCAGTTAAGTTATATTTATGCCATACGTGCAATTACGCAGTAAAAGACTTAGTGCGGATTTCACCAATGAAACTGAACGCGAACGGCACTCGTAAACCGCGTTCAAGAAGTGCCTATCTACATTTAGGTAAAGATATTTTGTAGGGACCATTCTTCTTGTGAAGAAATACTATATGTATACTTAGCAATGATACACTTTGAATTTTGATAAATTCCTTCCACACTCTGTTTTAATTTGACACTCATACTGATTTCTTTATATGACATTGTTAACGAAACTATATAAAATCCGACACTTGGAAATGTACAGACGCCAGGACATCAAGCTACTACAATCTGTCAAATTTCTTTAATAGATTTTCAACTTTATCGCTTAAACATTAGGTTCAAGGTTGATTAGGAAAATTTGACAGTTTCGGGTAGCTTGACCTGCTGGCGTACAAGCAATAAAACAATGAATTTCTTGCACAATGAGATTGTATTTCACTGTCCAGTGAGCTTAGAATTATTGTAGCATTACTAAAGAGATCACACATACATAGGTATATAACTTATGTGTAAGTACTGCACACACTTGGATTGAATGTAAGGTAGAAATAATTTTATTTTTTTATAATTTTATAGATTTTTACAGAATAGACCAGCTGGCATGTAATAGAAAATATTGACTACGAAATCAACTCTATGTCAAACCAAAAACTGTCACAATACCAGGTTATAGCGACAGTTTCACTCACTTTCAGTTTCATCTCACTGTGTAAACTTGTTTGAACTGAGCTGTCGTTCCACCTGATACCTACTAGGTAACTAGGGGTTGATACTATTACCAGCTTATTTCACCTAAGTGTTCACGGTGAGATTTTAACACAATAGAACAGCAGAATCCACCCAATAAAACTTTAACCAAACCCATCTTCATAAAATGCTAGGTAGCCTGAAAATGATATAAAAACAACTCAACAGCTTCCGAGATTACAAGAAGCACACACGGACTCGGTCAAGACATCCAATTAAGTATTTATTTTTATCACGGATACGCACGATACTAATTAGCTACAATTACCAACATACGCAATCATAGAAAAAGAAACATATCCGTATGTAATAGAATAATACGGAGAAATACGAGAATGTAAGAAATCCGTTCGTTTGGTAGACCACAGTTTGGTTTGGTACTGGTCGGTAGGAATGCGGAACTTTTCGTGGACCTAATAAATATTCGTGGATTATTCAGTGCAGGCTCCGGGCTATGTGGTCATAGTTAAGTGATGGTTACAACGGTTTTATGTGCAGCTTGTACTACGTGTTGATTGAGAAATCATTTAAAAGTCGCTTTGGAATTAGCATAACGTCAAGTTTGTATTTTCCGAAGCAGTTAAGTGCTTAGGCAGATTGTACATCCACATTTGGTCAGTTATGTTAAAGTCCCAGGGAGTAGGGTGTGAGCTTGTTTTTTAACCGGGCACTAATGCAGACTTACGGGCTGCCACTCAGAAATTCCTGATTGAAAAAACCCAAGAAAACTTTATTTTTGGAATTGTGTTTTGTATCCTGCTGTTTTTTTTTAGTTCTTGTTATATTGTCTGCGTTACAAACCTCTTAATGATATTACTTCATGTTTGATTTTTGATACGGAAACCGCGTCTTGTCAGCTCTTACGTCGTGAGAAAAAAAAGTTGTTGAATCCACGGGAAGTAATATATTTCATTCGTATCCGAGACCACTCGGAAACGTGCGTGTACATAAATATCAATATACTGATATTGTTGGTTTGATGGTTATTAATGGTACTTAATGTCGGTATAGCCTACAGCCTTAATGTCTGGGCATGCATTAATCCCACGTATCATAATTCAGCTATCACAAACTAGTGTTGGTCGTTAGGGCATGTCTAGGGGACGTTGATAAATACCTCATTGTTACCACTTCTTGCTTGTCAATTTGAGGATATTAAAGACCATAAATTATAACCAACAAGCAGTTCAAAACAAATGGCTAGTTTATACATAAATTAGCGATCAAAATCGTGTTTGAACCGACAAAAAAGTAATCGCAAAATAAATACTTAACGAAAATTATTTATTGCAACCAGAAGACTAGAAGAATTGTGTAATGTTCATAAAAAAGTGAAACTACGTTAGGTTTCTTTCGGAAAATAGGCTCTAGACGTCCTTCACTTCACAATGTAGAATTTAATTTAAAAATAAACATCGAAAGTCTTTACATAACACGTTAAATCGGTCGTTGGGGACATGCGACCTTCTCGAATGGCTTTCAATACTTGTGGACAGTTTTATAATCGAATGTAAGTGGTTATTGGTACTTACTTACTTATTTAAGTTAGTAGCTTGGAATAGGCGTGGCTATAATGATGTTGGCTTGGACCGCTGTGACGTAGTAGGTGCTAACCTTGGATATCTAGGTGACACTTGGCGTTCGAGATTAGCATCGCATTCATCGAAGATGTCAACGCTATGTTGTGATGTTTGTTCATTCAAGTGTACTGAGACGCTATTGTTTGACCTTAGTTTAATTGTCTATGGTTTAGCATAATATTTTTTTTTATGTTGAGTTACAATCACGGCTCACTGTACAAAAGTAATTGAAACGTTAAATAAAACATCTACAACATTAATTAAAGCATAGGACCAAATGTGAAAAAAACTTAGTGTTATTTGTATTTTAAACAGATATCAGACTCAGTTTTACTTGTGTTGCATGAACGAATACATTAAATGTGTTACATAGGCTATACGGTAGAACTTGAATAAAAAATAACGACTCAATCAACGCTGTAATTTGAATAAACCAAAGTGATTTAGTGTGACATTTTTTTGTTTACATTTTGTGTCAAGCCTTAGTGAATGGACTATATCACCGATCAGGAGCTACAGAAGTGGCATTAAATTAGCATAAGTGTTTAAAATAACTAGCTTATTGGCATACCAGATTCATAGTAACATTTAAAGCGTTCAATTGGCAGTTTTAAACCTTTTGCTTCAATTATAACTTAGCTCCTTTTAAAACCAGTGCCTTTCAAACTTTTATTCATGCAGACACGTTTCGTTACGAATGTCATGGATATTTTGAAAAAACGGAAACGAACTCGTTGCTATAATTATTAATATTCAACAGGATAATTTCATTGCGACAAATGCAGCTGCTATATAATTCGTTTTTGGAACAGGACGTCGATATTTGTAAATTTTTTCCTTAAAAGCTGTTCTGAAAAGACGCTAAAGAGTAAGTATCACTTAGGTTCATTTTTCCTTGTCTTGGTGTAGTTTTTTTCGGTCATGCTAAGTTCTGTTCCGGTCTTACAAAGCCAAAGTCACATAACATTCCAAGGAAAGCTGTAAAGTCAATTTCAGCTATTTTTCAAATACGGACACAAAATTGCCCACGACTGGAGTTAATGCTTTATGCCTGTGGAGAAATGCTCCACTAATAAAATCTTACTGAGCTTACAACGCTACCACCAGTATTTATTGACGTAATAAACATTGTACTCAGCATAATAGAGGTTTGACGTCGTAAATCATGATACACAATATTCAGATTTGCCCTATATAGCGCTTATAATAGGTATGACCTTAGAGAACATATTACTTTGATACGAATCGATAATGGTCCGTTAACGTTTATTGCTGGACATAAGACCTTCTTTATGGATCGTTAGAACAACTGATCATAAGGCACAAAGTCGTAAGTACAGATACGAGATGTTGGAAAATGCGGCTGTGTAATTATTCGTTTACTTTCACTTGTACTACCGAAGTTTACTGTTGACGAGATGCGTACTTTTTAAAATGAAAACGGTAATTTTATTCACGCTTAGCAATCGTAGAACCAGTTTCATAGCATTCGATTCGGTTTAGTTAGTGACTGTCCTGGGATTTTGAAACAGGGATTTTCCTAAATCAGGTGAGGTCCTGTTGCCTTCTAAGGAAGCTTGAGCTCCAGTTGCAGGCTCCTGTTTAAACTTAGTTTCTCACGATACATTAGACAGTACGAGTATTCGTTGGGAGACCTCGCACTATAGACAGCTGTGCTGCTGGGGAATTTGTTGCCACTTTTTCTTCCCAGCGAAAGCACTAGGAAGTAGTGAAGGGTGGGCATTTTGGGGGACTGTCTTAGGTAATTTTGACGTTCGAAAAGTGCTGATTCTCGGCCTAATTTGAATAAATGGCTTTTGATTTCGATTTGATTTTACAGTGCTCTAAATAATTGCAATAACCATGACCTCAGATAAAACATAACTCAGATATTAATCAATAATTATCATAAAATAATAGGTGAAACTGGACGCGTGATGTTCAACATTTTTATATTGCATGACCCTGTACAATATCCGGTATTCGTGATAAAAATCATCTGTTGTGCTAACCTAAACTCCGATAATTATCTTAACACCAAATCATCTTCGCATAAATAAAATATAATTACCAATTACATGATTATTAAATGTTCAAGCTGTTTAATTCAGACGATTTGTGTTCGTGAATTATTGTCTATGATTCATGACAAATGAGGATGTTATCGGCCAGACTGTTTCCACTTATAATATTTATGAGGTCTATCTGAGATTTATTGGGCATTTTTAAGGTCTATTGTTTTCTCTGCGTTTCAGGGTTTGGTTTGCGTAAATGACTAATAAGTTTAATTGCAGTACTGCATTCTTGCTGCTGTTTCGTTTACCTATTGATGTTCATTATATATCTCGTAACGCTACGTTGATATTAGAAGAGCATGAATTATTTCAGAGATTAGAGATAGTGTCAAAACAAAACCCCGAGCCGTCTTTGTGGGAATTAGATGTTTCTTATTCAAATACTTTTTATTACACATAAACCTTCATGGACACTTATGAAACGTCCGAAGCTAGGCGCACGGTTTATAGAGCCGGCAAGAAACTCCACGGCTACTCTTTCAAAAATAATTGGCTATTACATTGTTTTAAAATTATTGTGTATGGGAGGATAGTGTAGGCCTGTCAACAAGTACCAGGTACTTTACACTTCCTAACTAACTGCTCATGAGGAGAAGAAGTGACCTCGCCGGGATCGTTGGCCTAATATTTCTCAAACAATTACTGAAGCAATTATTTAAATTAAGTTCGAATTCGAAACAAGCTCTCAGATAGACAAATGGGTTCGTCTTGTCGTGCACTCGTAACCATAGCATCTATAGCAGAGACCAGAAACCCGATCATCTTCGAAGTGAGAGGCTTATGTGCCAGTAATAAATCCTTTAATTCAAACAGTAGTCAAGATGGATTAGATTCGTGAGTATTATTTATGTGCTAAGATCCGAGGCATATCCGTTATTCAGTATTTAAAATGAGTTATTAGTATAACTTGGTTTCGGTTTTGTTGCTTGAAGCCGTAAACATAACATTATCTATAAATATGGACTAAGTCCGGAAAATTCACTTCCTTCGTTACAGCAGTGATTTTAAGAGAATCTTGGTCTGTAGTTGTTACTGGCGTACCCTGTAGTGTATCTTCTAGTGTCCCCTTATCACAGTATTGCTGAACCTTATCTCCAGCTGTGCTTGAGTCCTCAGGTACAGCATAATGTCCTTTAAGCGTGGAAGGACTGTAGCAGGAGATTGTCCTAAATATTTAAACTACCCTAAAAGTTCAGCAATCTTCCTCCAGATGGAAGTTTATGGAGGGTTCCGATCTCAAGTGCGTATGCCGCGTCTCCCCACAGACAATGGCCCCAGCAATACAAACACCATAACACTTTTCATCATGTGATGTTTGAAGATCTCAACTGCGAAGCTTACAGTTTTACATCATAATATTCTTGTCTAGGTAAACGAGTCTAAAACTAGCCAATCCAGCCGACCTGATAAAGAGAAATGCAGACGTCTATTACCATACATCGTCCATTTATCTCTAGCCAAGCATACACAAAGAATTTTAAACACGTTACGTCGAATAACAATTGCAAAGTTGCCTGTTCCGAAATCACTTGTGCAATATAAATGTAACTGTTCCATAATATGCTATTTATAGTATTATTTCATAGACCTGAAATAGTAATTTTACTGTCGATTGCTTCTTGAAGTGTGATCGTAATAAAATGCGTGTGTAACTCTTTTTGTTCAGTGGGTTAGACGGTCAGTTTAATCAGTTATTCTGGTTCTTGAGACAGGTGTACGTTATAACCACTTATTATGATTACAATCGTTTTCTTGTGCTATTTTCATGGTCCATTATCTGCCTGATACACAACATATATTTATGAACAGTTTTTCACGCGGCGACTATGTGTCAGAAACCTCTATGTCCATGTTACATTCAGAAGGATATTAAGTTCTGAGGAACATTCGTGTAAGTACGTAGGTGATGTTCAAGAGATGCTTCCCTGAATGCAGTGATTCCAAGCATTACGAGGCTGTAGATGTAGAAATTGAAGAGATAATAAATGATAAATGATTTTATTTTTGTAAGTAGGTTTGTACAAACACTTTTACACGTCAATCATATTTTAAAACTAGATGAGGTCGGCGTTTCCTATCTGACTACTCTGAGAAGAAAGGCCGAAACAAACTCAGAGGTCACAGTCTCTTTTAAAGTCCAGACATAATCTTGGTCAGGTCATATGAAGACCATGCAGGTCGATGTCTGAGATGGTCTTTTGAGGAAAGAACCACACAGATTGAGAGGACCTGTCCAGCCAGTGCACGCATTTGTCAGAAATCGTGCAGCTCAACTCAAAACTTAAGGAGCTCGACGATTCGACGAACAATACCAAAGAAAGGACATTTGGGTAGGCCACATTAATTACTCAAACTGCCAGACCATGACAAAAACTAACAGAACAGAGAGAAAAATTAAAAATAATATAAATAAAATGACCCACATAGTCTTCACATTCACAATAATTAAAATAATAGAATACTTTACAAAGTAAGCAAATGTCATAGTATATATAAAATCCATTAATGTCAAAGTGTATATAATAAAACAAAAAAAAAAAAAAAAACAACAACACAGAGAAAAAAAAAAAAAATAAAAACATTAAATATGTAAAAAATTGGAAGCACCTTAATCCCAAGCCTTTTTGTCCTCGATATAATCCTTAACGGTATAAAAGGCTTTCTGGCACAACTTACGTTTAATGAATGATTTGAATTTATTAAGGCTTAGATCTTGAACGGGGCTTGGAACTTTATTGTAAAAGCGTATACATTGGCATCTGAACGAGCCACCTATTTTCTTGAGCCTTGTTATAGGTACAACAAATTTGTGTTTGTTCCTAGTATTTATATCATGGATATCACTGTATTTTTTAAACAATTTTATATTTTTATGGGCATATAAAAGATTTTCATAAATATACTGAGAAGGCACAGTCATAACATTAATCTCTTTAAATTTGTCTCTGAGCGAGTGTCTCGGACTTAATTTATAAATTGATCGAACAGCTCGCTTCTGCAAAACAAAGATAGTCTGAATATCAGCGGCATTTCCCCACAATAGAATACCGTACGACATTACACTATGAAAATAGCTAAAGTACACTAAACGGGCTGTCTCTATATCAGTTAAATTACGAATTTTTCTAACAGCGAATGCTGCGGAACTTAGCTTTTTTGACAATTTGTCTATATGCGGACCCCACTGAAGCTTAGCATCCAAAGTTATGCCCAAGAATACGGTGCTGTCTTCAGGATTCAATTCTTCGCCCTTTATCAACACATTAGTTTTCACCTGCCTAACGTGAGGTAGCGTAAACTTAATGCATTTGGTTTTTTTCTCGTTTAGAAGTAAATTATTAACATTGAACCAGTGGACTACTTTAGAGATCGCGCTATTTACTTCGTCAGTAACCTGCTGCTGACGTTTAAGTTTAAACAAAAGTGAAGTGTCATCTGCAAACAACACTATATCATGATTATCCTTTATGAGGTACGGCAAGTCATTAATATAAATAAGAAACAAGAAAGGACCAAGAATTGAGCCCTGTGGGACTCCCATTGTTACTATAGATCCGGGAGATCTTTTTCCATTAACGTCAACGCTCTGAATCCTCTTACTCAAGTATGAAGTAAGAAGATCCAGAGCAGCGTTCCGGATCCCGTAGTGACGGAGAATAGATATTCTTGAAGGTATTTAAAAAACCCAATGATAGCTGTTGATAGTTACTCGGTAGTAGCCCAGAGTCTGGCTTTGTACCCGGTTTTGGGCAGTAGGCTCACCCCCTGTGAAACGGGGCTTACACATACACGACGAATGTGGATGTACTATCAGCAACGCTCACGGTGACCCCTCTTAAGACTGCATTTTGCGTGCAGTGTCTGGCGGCTACCTGCTGCGGCCTTGGTTTAGTCCGCCAATAGCAGTATGTTTTACTGCTTTACTATTGGCGGACTAAACCAAGGCCGCAGCAGGTAGCCGCCAGACACTGCACGCAAAATGCAGTCTTAAGAGGGGTCACCGTGAGCGTTGCTGATGGTACTATAGATACATATAGCCCTGCCTAACCCTTCGGGGAACACAGGCGTGATTTTATGTTATGTGTTAAGATAACTGTCTCTGTCGAAGTATATACGGGAAATTCTACAACTAGCCCAAGATCCTACCATTAGACGAATAATGCTAAATATGGGCTTACAACAGTGTCTCGACACAATGGCCGTCGGACAGTTGCGTCACAGTGTCGCAAGCGCAGCTCGGTGCGTTCACACTTGATTCGGTTTCGCCGCACGCATGCGCATGATTTGTGAATTCTACGTACATATTTAGTGCATAGGCTCTGTGTACACTGGCGAATTGATGACATTGGTGGACTTCTAGATAAGTTTTTATTTTTTTCAAAGTCTTGGCGTTTATGGAGGTCGAGCTTCATGAACAGATTTTACAGGGTGGCAAGGACATAGACGCACACCTGTTACCATGGATACAGTACCTACATGATTCTGAACTCGCCTGCATTGAATTTTTCTGACTATTAAGTCTGTAATAACTGGGAGAGATGAGATTTTGCCTTTTGTGATAACGTCGTTTGTTGAATGTTGATTATCATCATTATATTTTATGTCCACTGTTGGACATCGACCTCCCCAAACGATGACCTAAACGATCAGAATATGTAATGACTACCTAATTATTGATGATGTTTTGCATATTATAATTCGGTGTCATCATCATTCATCTTCTACAGTGTTAATCTATCAGTTTTTCACCACAGTATATCAGAGCGTAGGACTCAGGGAATTTTAGTAAAGGATTTTGGTTGTTATACAAGTAAACTAATGTAAATTTCAATTCATCTCCATGTTTATGCCTAATGATCTGAATAACTTATGTTCACCTAACTTAAGTTAGCAATGTAAGGCATTAGTTATACCTACTCTAAGTTAGCAATGATGCGTGGTATATGTTACGAAATGTTGCACCATTATAAATTATTAATTTACAGATCATTTTTCAACTCTGCATGTATCAAGAGTAGCTTTTTTAATATAATTAATTTCCTACATATAACTTTGCCTGAGGCATGTGTTAAAGTCATTAAATGAATTTGCTACTGATTTACCTTTCTCGTAATTTTTAACTGTATCACTTTTGAATAAGGTTCATTTTTCTGTGGCTGGCTTTTCACATGTGCAGTGTACTTAATATGTACACAAAGAATTTAATATATCCCAAGAATGTAAAGTAAAGGTATTTAGCCAGTCAATTAATAACGCTGTTTAACCTTGCTTTAATTTCTGACATGAGAAATTAGTCTGCGGCTATTAATAGTTGGAGAATACCTTTTAGATAGTTATCTAATAACGTTGAAATGCTTTTGATATTATAATTATGTAAATGAGTATTATTAAATCAAACAAGATGGGACTGGGTTGCCTTCGTTTTAAAGATATAAATAAACAAATGTTGGCTCACATAACTGATGCATATAACGCAACAAAACATAATAAATTAAATTAAAAAAAAAATGGATTTGGCCTTTTCCAACAGTTTGTTAAATATAGGTTAATACGGATAAACCCACAGTTTACTAATGCACCTGTAACTAACTGTAAAACATATCTCGTACAAATAGGATCAAAACAAAAATGAAACGCACAATAACCTCCACCGAAACAACACTTGTCTAAAAGCCTAACTCGAATCGATTCGCCACCCAATTTGACTCTCAAATCGGACAGTCCTATTCGATTATTTCCCGAAATCGTATCGAGTGGGTTGACTTAGAGAATGCTATTCATATCACATGACCGGCCGTTGTCTGTACACGGTACACGTAGACTTTGGTAAAGGACCTTGTAGATTCTGGTGCAATTTTGCGATGAGAATCAGAATAGGACAGAATTACGCAATAACTGACAGAATGGAGACTATGAGTCTAGCTAGGACCATAGAAAAGATGGTTGACGACTTAGGATAGACAAACAAGATTTTCGTCAAACAAGGAAACAATGGCGTAAAGGCTTTAGGAGAAAATGGATGAAAAAGACTCTGGGTGATGATAATTATGGAATAGAACCTGTTGCTTTGCTTGAAATTAGAAGGGTTTAATTTTGTGTCACTGTTCCAAACTTACTTATCCAAAGAAATCATTCTTTTTGGATCATTCTTTTTGGATTGACTATGTGAGAGATGATAAGGCTAGAAGGGAGTAACTACCGAGATGACGACTAATCTCACTAATATTATAAACGAGAAAGTTTGTATGGATGGATATTTGTTACTCTTTCACGCAAAAACTACTACACGGATTTGAATGAAATCTGGCACACGCATAGTTTATAACAAGGATTAACACATAAGATACTTTTTATCCCGATTTTTCCACGGGGTCGAAACTTATGCGGGTAAAACCGCGGGCGCAGCTAGTATAGAAGTATGAAAGAAAAAGACATGTTGGGCCGACTCAAAATAAATTAGGACGAGGGCAAGAATTATGATGTTCCAAACTTAAAAATGAGGTTTCTTGCCGGCCAGTACTCTGTAGGTACTGCTGGCAAGAATTTGATTGAAATACTTTTTGGTTCAAACAGATCGATGAACGAATGCAAATTGACCAACGTGGACCATTGTGTACATGCAGTTATTATTTGATAACACGTTGACCTTAGCAAACAAAAGCTTATTTTTAGAAACTCTGTTACAGTTTCTTTACATTTGCGTAATTTAATATCACTTGTCTCGATATTATAATTCATTACGACAGATATCAATATAATAGTGAAAAGGCTGTTACTGTGGTTAAAGAACCTTTTTGTTGTTATTTGAATAAGTTGTATTATTGGATTGAGTAATCAATTAGCAGATAGACGCAGTAGTAGGAAGGTAGAAACTAGTCAGGAAGACTTGTTCAGACAGATTTATGGTACATACATAAGTAGATAACTATTTGGTTTGCAGAATAACTCTTAGGTAATCTAAGCCTATTATTTGTGTGAGATTTATTTAAGCGCGATTTAAGATGACAGGTATGTTTTTAGGTTATAAATGATAAAGGATTTTATTTCTGTAAGTAGGTTTGTACAGTCAACAAAAGAGATAAGTATGCAGGGTCGTCGGATATCAAAGTAAATTTCATTCGAAAACATCCGTCGGTTTCTTACTAAACTTCAACTATATCCGACGACCTTGCATATTTATCTCTTTTGTTGACTGTACAAACACTTTTACACGTCAATATTAGGTTAGTATAGCTTCTCTACAGCGAGTAGATTCTGGTAGATTATATTAGCAATGCCAGTAAAAAAGAATATTCCTCATTCGTAGGTATAGGCAAAATTATATGAACATAAGAAACAATTCATAATTAAAGTGAATGTTAATTGTGTCGAATTTAATATCGGCTTTTAGGCTCAAACCACATAAACTTGAATAACTTTAAGCTATAAACGATAGCAATTTGTTTCTAGTTTTGCGTAAACTATGAATAATCATTAAGCCATAACTTAAACATTAAATTCATAGAAAATACTTATAATTAGAAGTAGAGAGACATGGCTTAGTATAAGTTGGTAGGATAATAAAATTAATTGCTTTATTTTAAATCTATCATTGAAGGTAGAAAAGCGAAAATTGATAACATCACTGGCTTTATAGCCTACTAGATTTTGCCCGCGGATTCGCTCGTACGGATTTCGGCTTACCGGAAAAATTATCCTACGTGTTAACCCGATTCGAGATTGAGTAAAAATCATCCAAACATACAAACTGTCGCATTTATTAGTAGGATTATAATATATTATATTATATAGTACATTTGATAGCTACCCCGATGTACCTAATGCGCTCGTGTAGAAAGAATTTAATTTTCGGATACTAAAAATGCCCGAATGAGGCCTTTTCCAGATCCATTTCGAGCCACATCTGCCCATCAAAATTGGTTCAGTAGTTTTCTCATGGAACCGCGAAACTGACAGATACAATTTTTGACAATAAATAAATACAGACAAACAGAAATACTAAGCAGAAGTCAAAGAATACCCAGTGAAAATATAATGTATTTTTTTTTGTACAAGACTTGTGCCTGTCTTTACAAAAAAAAAATGCATTTTCCCCACGAGTAAGATAACCAACTGACTTAAGATGACTTAACCAAAAAACGACCATAAAACTAACTTTGACTGAATAAACACAGGTCTAATTTCCACGTTTTTAACTAAAAAAAAAGGCGAAATTTCAGCCCTTTTGGGGATGAATTTTCAATAGTCTTTTCTTACTGCACCTTTGTTATATAACTGCGCAAAATCGCATGGTTTCAGGCCCAGCAGTTATAGGCTGCGCGTTGTTTGTCATTGAATTACGTCTATACCATCTAAAGAAAACAGCTGCGCACATAAAATAGGGTCCAATTTTCATATCACTCGAGTTTACAATCCACTTATTAGTCGTTTAATTATCGAGTA
Source organism: Apamea crenata (assembly GCA_949629185.1). NCBI lineage: Eukaryota > Metazoa > Arthropoda > Insecta > Lepidoptera > Noctuidae > Apamea > Apamea crenata. The sequence continues at coordinate 7,560,267 of OX451360.1, read as the reverse complement.
CTTCAGTGCTATCGAAACTTGCACCCTGTCAGTTTTGCAACGACTAGTCTCACCCACTCTTAGCAATTTGTTAGTAATCGGAAAGTCACATTATACTTGTCAAATAACGTAAATTATTTTATAAATTAAATAGAAGTCAATGAAGCAATTTGCGGACATGGTTCGATAATGATGAAAAAGTAAAATGACATTTACCTAGCCATTTTATCACTTTTAGGACTAATATACTTTACCTCGTGGACTATCAATTTCCAAGGCACATTACTTAGCTGAAAAAATACACACGAAACAACATAATATTGCTATTAATCGTTCCAGTCGATTGGCGATACCTTCGTTGGTACATACACAATTGGTCGTGTTAATATTCAGGGATGTCAAACATTTTAAGATATGTTTCAGACACTTGACGATGATAAGTCTTTCACCACTCTAGAAGTAAGGCACCCACCAGACCCTAGGAGCCTTTCTAAAAGCCGTTGTATAACACAATTATCTGTATAGTTTTATCGCGAACAGTTTCATCAATTGAACACTCTAGTTGGTAAACTTCCTAGACAGCATTTAAACTTGCTTCGTTACTTCACATAACCAAGTTAGAATATTTAAACTATTTTATTGCTCTTTACTCCATTTACTTTATTTATGACTGGTATTTCATAATGAATAATTATTGTGTTGCGGCATTAGGAAAGCGATTTGTTGATAGGGACCCCGATTGTTTTGGATACGCGATGGACTAATCGCGAACCTGTTTCAGTTAAGTGCAGTTTTATCTGTTAGGCAGTGATTGATGGATACTTAAACAGTGTTAAAATAGTACTAATTATATCCGTAAAGGAAGGATGCAATAATGGCTTGGGCCTTGGGAGAAAAGTAATAAAAATACTTTGGGTAATGATGATCAGGGAATAGAGTATAGACCCTCTTACCTTGCCTGACATTAGAGATATTCTTTTTAACACTGTTTCAAACTTATAATAATGTATTCTTTCCAGCCAGTACTCTGTTAATGCTGGCAAAAGTTTGAGTGTGAAATACTTTTTGGTTCAAAGAGATCGATGGACGAATGCAAAGTGACCAGAATGGACCATTGTGTACATGCAGCTAGTTTAAGAAAGCGATTTGTTGATAGGACCCCGATTATTTTGGATACGCGATGAACTAATCTCTAACCTGTTTTAGTTAAGTGCAATTTTATCTGTTAGGTACGCAGTGATTGATGGGTACTGAAACAGTGTTTAAATAGTACCTACTAATTATGTGCAAATAGCTACTTCAGAAGATGATTAAAATGATAGTTATGCTTTTGACGGAGCAGATGAAAAGAAGTTGGACTTTTGTTAAAAATGGTTAGTTGGTTTGATGAGTACCTACTCCCGACGGAGCAGACAAAATAAAATTGGAAATTCGTTAAAAATTATTTCTACTTAAAGTATTTTTTACAAATAACCTTAAACTGGTTTAAGTATGGGAAATTAGACCACCGTTGATCCGTAATTGACAATTCGTCATATTTTTTAAATTCAAATATGCCTTGACACCCATCGCTGCGACTAACTAAAGGTAAATTTAAAAACAATAACCATTACTAATTACGACACCACCAAAGGGCTCTGACTTACCTACTAAGCAATAAAATTTGTCACAGTTTTGCAAGCAAAGCAAAGTGTATCGAACTTATTACCATATTCGATTCAGAAAGCATTTACAACATGTCCTTAAATGGGAACAGGCCCGAACAGGTACGGTATGTTGCGTAGGGCCATACAGACGGGCGGGTGGACTAGACTTGTTGCGAAAGTTAGTACAGTAGCAGATAAATTGTTTCTAGATACGGAAGCAATCAATTTATAAGTAGTTATAACTCTTGTTGTTACTGATTATGGTTTAATTAAACTGGCCATTGTTTACGAAAGCTTTTCCAAACTTTTCTTTTGGCAGAACTTAAAAAACAAAAAATAGAGTAAATTAAATCGCATGCTTGATTGACACTTAGCAGGGATCATTCTTGATACTTACTATAGAAATTAATAGTTAGTATAAAAGTGGATTCAGCTGTTCCGTTTCTAAATAAATCTAAGTAGATCATAGATTGAATGCTTTAGTTCTCTGGTAAACATCAACTCATTAAAAAAAGGTAAAACAAAATCTGTATCTACCATTACCGAAAGTAAAATTAATATTATAGTCGTTTATACCGCCGGTCTGCCCACCCAAGCACGTGTGCACACATCAGCTGAGTGCCGAGACAGGGTTCACGCACGCCCAGTCCCCGTTTGAGGTCACATATCAAGATCACATACCTGTTTCTGAATCTGTTCTAAACCAGTTCGAGTCCGTATGAATGTATGCATTGCTTACGTCACCACGTTTCCGTGTACTACCTTCCTACTATCGCAATTGTGAATTGATAAAAGCCGGTTGTGTAAGTTGTATTGTTTTATTTATGAAGTATGTTGAGTACTGGTAGTCTTAAAATAGTTTTGGAAAGTATTGAAGGTCGTTGAGTTGCTATGCTAGCTGGCAGAAGGATTCGCGTCTTCTTTTTTGTTATTTTTCAACGCCAAACTGTCTGCCTTGTGAGTTTTTTCTGGGCATTCTGTTAGGAGCTAGAAAGATTGTCAACCAGTCCAATTTTGGAAGGTCCGGTTATCCGGTAGATTGTTAATGTGTGTTTCTGGTTCAACTGAAAGCTAACTCTAACATGGCTGATGTAAGGTTAACAAAAATGACAAAAAAAAAAAACACAACGCAGAGCGCGCTCAAAGATGTGTTTTTTTTTTGTTTAAAATTGTTACATATTTCGATAGAACGTTGCACTGATTAAACTTAATGATAATGTTTTACATGTTACTAAATTTGTAACATGTTCATATAGATTAAAAGGCTCTTTGTTATAATGATAATGCATATGTTACGGGTCATGTGTATGAAATATTTTTGTATCAGCACAAGATTAAAATCTGATTATGAGATATATCGATTCGATTTTGTTTTATGTTTTTGCTCGCTCGATATGTCATTTCCTTCGTTATATTCATGTATCATTTGAACGTATCTTAGATTGTGATCTGGACCAATAAGTGTATACTTCAAATTAGAATTAAATATCACTGCATTCCCAATGATTGTTGTTATTTGGAGTTTTTTCTGCTCTAGAATTTATACAATCAAAACGGTGGGAATTTTCTAAGTTAGTTTTTGCATTCTTTTTTTATCTATCAATAGCAACAGATTTATTAATAATATAGTTTAAAATGCTACATTATTGGGCGATAGGTACCTTTTAACACGGGTTCTGACAGTGTTATCTAGTTCAATCCTACTGCAGAAAAAATAGCTCTGAAGCTCTGAGTACTATTGAAGAAAAAAATAGCTCTGAAAACGGATGTCCTTGCGAATTCTTTGTAAGACTCAGTTCAGTAACCTTACGAGTATTAACGCACAGATTAAGAGGTTCAATAATATCTATTTTCGTAAATAGACAAAGAATTGCTGTAGGTACGCTTTTTTCTTTTAAACCTGCTTAAAAATCATTATGTTCAGTGTTTATAGCTTAATGACCTCCTTAAAACTTTAACGTTTGAATATTTTTTCTGTTAGATACCTACATGACGATTAAAAATTCTTAAACAAGTACGTAATTATAACAAAAAATAATCATTGTTGAGCGTTAAAATGGTTAATGGTTAAGAACCCATGACATTTAATAGCACGTGTTCTATTAAATGCTTGTTTTTTGCGTGTACATAGTTTTTGTATTATTACTGTTGGTTAAGTTGGAAAGGTAAACCACCTGCAAATTATTCGATAACTATACTTTATAATGGTCTTTGTAGTTTTCGACAAAATTAACCCTATCACTTTTCTAGTTTTTCATAATAGTATCCTCATTTTTCCTAAAGGCGTTTTCTATTGACATTGTGTTATGAGACGAGGACAGCAGTATTATTTCGTGGGTTGATTCAAATACTATATCTACCTATATTATAATTTTATTTGTTTCAAATTGACTTTATTTCAAGTTAAACAAATATCAACTTTATTTTAAAGGTTATTAAGTTGATTTCAGAGTGACTAGCACTATTGAAAAAGTTACAAAAATGTTTGAAGTTGTAGCGTAAACTGAACTATATTGTGTAGGAATTAAAGTTATTTTTCCATAAACTCATATTTGTTTACATTTTTGGCGCATATGTCGCGAATGCAGATTAGGTACTTACCTTATTAATTTGTTATGTGAAGTCGAGTAAATTGATTATTAACCAAATTAAATTGTCCGTATATTCAAATCACAAAGGTCTTCAGTCAATTTGCTTAGCAATTAATTTCCCTGACGGTACGTCAAGATAATTTTGGCCATCAGTCTTTCTCACCAACTTGTTGGAGTTTTAGTAAAAAGCTCACGCTCCGAATTGAACTTTAAGTATATTCCTTTTTATTAACAATGTTTATCTCTTGTCCTCAGGCCATAGTTGTGTGCGCATGCATAGCGCTGACGTCGGCACAGTTCGGACATTACGATGTCGACTTTTCCGACTTCGGCAATAGCTTCGGAGCCCCGAGTTACAATAACTTCGCGGCTGCAGCGAGAGACCCCAGGGCTAACCCCGGTAAGGGATTCCAAGGTTTTATATATTTTTATTATTGCATGGCGGGTTGATATTGGTTTGGTGTAGTGGAAATCAATAAACCATTCAACTTAGCTTATCGCAGTCCACTGCTGGAGATAGGCTTTTCCAAAGTTGCATGAATTCAGTTTGTCCAAGCCGCCTTTTAATTTATCTTGCATGTCTCATAGTAGGATCAAACCCAACGGTCAGAAAAGAGGCTTTAAACGAGATATTTCGGTACAATGATTATAAACAATTCAGATTGAGTAAAATCTTGAATATACCTACGCAAAAAAATATAGAATTGATTGTAATCTTAAAGTTAAAATGCATGTTTAACGCAATTTATTCACTACACAATCTTTGTGGTTTCTAAGTCACTGCTTTGGCACTAATTATAATACCTACTGCTAAATCCGCCACGGATTGTTAGGTACTGCCTTTTCTTGTAAATGCAAATGGAATGGAATAGGTATTGTTCTGCATGTTTATTTACTTTGCTTTATAGATGCATGTTGTATTATTATTTTGTTTAAGGTTATTTTTTTTAGGTTTGCAACTATTACTGTTGTTACTGTGTAATTTAGCCAATATTTTGATTTGAAATTGAGTCTATGGAGTGTCTTTCCTGTTCTTCTCCGCAGTTTCATATTTCTGACTTACAATTGACAATTCAAAAGTGCCTCATAATTAGTAAGAAATAAATGCATTAGGTTTTTTTTTTTTTTTTTTTTTTTTTTTTTTTTTTTTTTTTTTTTTTTTTTTTTTTTTTAATATAACATTACGCTAGTTACAATGAGGAGCCACCTTTTAAGTAATTAATTTACTTGTGTTAGGGTGCTCCGCCCTTCCCAAGTTACATTACTAGTTATTTAAGGAATTTCATAAGTAAGGTAATCTTACAATAAGCTATAATAACAAAAATAAAGTAATATGCCAGAAATTAACATTTAAGTGCGCTATCGATTGGGGATGTGTGACAGGGTCTGAATTGTGTGGGGGTGTGTGTATGTGTTAGTGTGTGGATGTGTTGTGGTGTGGGGGTGTGGGGGTGTGTGCGTGAGTTTGTGGGAGTTGCGGGTGTGTAGTGTTACGCGTTAACCCTACGACAGGTCTTGGGATCGGAAAATGATGTAGTACATCATTTTCCATTAACTGCGTAACACTATTTTGCTAACTGTAGGTTATAATTACATTCTCCTCGTCTGTAACATATTTTCCACCTCGTCATAAGTCTTTGACTTTAGCCATTTAGTCAGAGTGCTTTTACACTCGCGGTAAGTTAGAGAATAGATGTCTAGCTCATTGTTTAGAGCATTATACAAATAAGATGATTGGCTTGAATATTGTATTCTTGCGAATGCTGACTTTGATGGAACAGTGGGAGCAACCATTTGCTTACGTCTGCCTTGTACCTGATGAGGCTTATAAGGTAGCGATTTATGTTTAGTTAGGATGATATTTAGTATGTAAAGCTTTCTAACGGTCAGAACATCAGATTCCTGGTAAAGGCTCTCGGTTGGAAATCGAAATGGTTTGAAAAGCATGACCTTCAGTAATGATCTCTGTGCTCTTTCAAGGTCCAGAAATTTTACTTTTGTTGCGCCTCCCCAGACCGGTAGGCAGTATGCCAGTACGGACTGAGCTAGTGAAACGTATATCTGTAACAAAAGGCTTTTGGAGGTCACGTAACGAAGTGTTTTAAATGTCCAAATTAATTTACGCACACGTTTCATTATTAATTCAGTGTGCGTGTGCCAAGATAGCCTTTTATCAATCATAATACCTAGATATTTGGTAGATTCAATTCTGTTTATTTCTGTGCAAGAGCAATTTAGGTTGGGTGGATATTGACACTTGTGGATTTTAATTTTAAATTCGGAAGATGGTTGAGTTATATTATACTTTGAAAAACAGATAAAGTTGGTTTTGGAGGTGTTTAAAGTTAATAGGTTGCGTTCTAGCCAAGCTGCTATTTTTATAAGACCGCGTTCGGCACTTGCCTGGACATCGTTCCAGGTTTTGCTAGTAAAGACTATAGCGGTGTCATCTGCGTAGGAAAAAATGTGACCATCTTCAATTTGCATGCTACATAGACTATTTATATAGACCAGAAAAAGTGTCGGCCCGAGGACACTACCTTGACCGACTCCGAAATTAACGGTCTCTTCAGAGCTAACGGTGCTGCCGATCTTTATTTTCTGTTTTCGTTCACTTAAATAGTCTCTGAGCAGGGCAAGTGGTATGCCTCTTATTCCATTTGATTCTAATTTGTTAAGTAGAGTGGGGACAGATACCGTATCGAAGGCCTTTTGAAGGTCTAAGAAGACAGCAAGACACTTGCCTCCATTGTCCACTTGACTGGTAACAGTGGAGGCAAGTGCCAGCACTGCATCTTCTGTAGATTTTTTCTGTCTAAAACCATACTGCGAGGATGAAAGTAGGTTGTTGTTATTGAGGTAAGATAAGAGGCGAGAATTGATTAATCTTTCAAGTATTTTAGATATTGATGGTAACACAGAAATTGGCCTGTAATTCGATGGATCAGTTCTGTCCCCGCTCTTGTGAACAGGTGTAATCAAGGCTAATTTTAAAGCATTTGGGTAGGTTGCGGATTCAAAGCAAAGGTTCGCTAGGTGAGCTATTATTGGAACAACGAGAGCGTGAGCAGTCTTTAGAAAGCTGACAGTTATTCCATCCCAGCCCGGTGCACTATCGGTTTTTAGGGACATTAAAACACTATGTACTTCGCATTGGTCAGTGCTTAAAAGTACAAAAGACGAGAGAGGAGGTTCATTAAGAGTGTCATGACTAATTTTGTGCCAATTGGTGGGGTTAGAAATTATTTTATTCGCTAGGATTTTACCTATATTAGAAAAATATTTGTTTACTGTATCAACGGACTCTAGCGGGGTACTCTTAAGTTGTAGTAGTTCTGTGGTGGGGGTTTTTCTGGGTTTTCTTTGAGTGATAGTGTTTATAGATTCCCATAGTTTTTTTGGACAATTACGAACTTTAGTTAGCTGATCACGATCGTGTTTCCGTTTTACTTTTTTAATTATACAGTTGCAGTAGTTGCGGTATCTTTTGTAAGTGATCGTTAATATTTCGTTATAGGGTTCCATTTTTAATCTACGTTGCATATCATTTCGATTGTGGATACAGCGAAGCAAACCAATGGTCATCCATGGTTTTATTAGTCTATATTTATGCGGGATTATTTTTGTAAAAGTATTATTCATCAGACAAGTTTGTATTATATGTATTAATTGGTCACAAATTATATTCGGGTTAGTTTCATTGATTAGGTTATATAATTCCGACGTACTTAGACTTTCCAGTGCTTTTTTGAAATCAGTTATAGTTTTTGTTTTAGCGAGTTTGTGTTTACATTTATTTTTCGATATTTTTAAGAAAATCATGAGGTGATCTGTTATTGTAGTGTTTAATATAGCTATGGTCGCCGTTGTATTTAATGGATCTTGTTTAATGATGAAGTGGTCTAAACAATTTTTGTCTCTTGTAGGTAGCGAATGGCCTGGGAGTAGACCGTGCATTACTAACATATTTAAGTAGTTTAACCTATTTGATCGCTCGTATGAGTGTTCAGTTTCATTATATATTAAATTAATGTTTATGTCGCCGGTGACTAATATGTTTTTACTCGAGGCAATAGTGGTTAGGTGGTCATTTAGTGAGTTAATAAAGTCATCTGCCTTTGGGTTTGAGGGGGATCGGTAAATAGCCAAGACTATAAGTTCCGAAGCAAAATTAATTTGTAGACATGATGCATGTGATAGGTTAATTTCTTTTACTGTAGTATTGTGTATATTTTTAACATAGGCGACAACTCCATCGGCCTTATTGACGTGATTAGTAGTTTGGTAAGATCGGTAATTGTTTATTTGGGGTATGCGTTTGGAGGCGTCGAGTCGGCATTCACTTAGTGTAATTAGATCTATATCAGTTTTTAAAATTGATAAGTTTAATAGCAAGTCATTATGGTTGGAGTAAATACTGCGTATGTTTTGTGATACGACGGTAATGTCCGTAGTAGTTACTTGTATTCGGCTAACTAGTTCCTCTGGAGAACAACTAAAGGTTTTTGCAGTTTCGGTGTTGTCGATATTGTGTAAAGTTTGTAAGGTGTTATCCATTTTTAATTGATTTGTATGGACTATGGTATTTAGCAATTGTGGTTATAGTGTTTTTGTAAGTGTGCGTAGGTTGATAGATGTGTAAAAATATTGTGTTTGTGTATTGGGTGGAATATGTTATTTGTGTAGTCGCGAATTGGTATAAAAGTGTAATAGAATATGTCCCGTTAGTGAGTGAGCGCATAGTATATACATCAATAGACTTAAAAAATAAATTGTTGACATTAAAATTAATCTTAAGGTTAGTTAAAGTTGGATAGTACATAGAAACAATATTGTACTCGTATAAACATACCGGAAAGATAAATACGACTAGTCATTTTTGCTGCACTAGGTAATTAACTTGCGCTTCATTTTTTATGGTTATTGTAGACGCATTTTCATCTTTCTTAACAAGGACCTTTCCGAATGATGTCCAACAGAACTTATAGTCTCGTGACTTCGCCAGATCGCGAGCAAGGAAAAAGAGTCTGGCTCCTTTTGTTGTTAATTGTTCAGAGACAAAAATTGGAGTATATTCACCTGTTTTAAAACCTAGGTGTTTTGCACAGGTTTTTTCTTTATTCATCCTATTAAAATCTTTGATCTTCTTGATAAAGTCAGTTTTAAGTAATGTTGAGCCCAGTTCGACTACCACTGTGCTGGTCTTAGTATTGCTTCGCTTATTTTGCACTCTGTATATATCCGTAATATCTTTTTTATCCATAGGGCTTTCTACCGATTGGGATAGAGTTAGAACCATTTTTACTAAGTCTTCTTTAGATTCCTGCGGGACTTTTGGAACGTTTTTAATTTCAAAATTGCATTTTCGTGCTCCTCGTTGCAAGTCCTCAATTTTGTCCTCCAGGATTATGATATAATCATTATCGTTCTTTGCTCGGGTTTCTAGATACTCAATCTTCTTCTTTAGTTCTTCATTTTGAGCCGAAAGGGCTTCCATTGCACTCTCAATTTTAGTGTTTGTGGTTTTTATATCCATTAGAGTTGGATATATTTTTTTAAGTTCTTCTTGCTGAGTGGCAAACATAGATGAGAACATGTTTTTCATTTCCTCTTTAAAGGTCCGGAAGTCATTGTCATAATCAGGTTCTCTTGCTCTCTTGCTTCGATGGGCTACGAAGTTAGGAGGGGTGTTTTGGTCCATTTGCTCCGATAAATTTGATTCTGAGAGCGACTTATTGCCAATTTCAGACATTATAAGTACCAGGAGATGATGCGAGATGAAGAGGTTTGTATGAACTTTGCCAAGTTTTATATTCGTAAGTACTGCTTGTAGTTTCCCAGTTGTATCTAGTTACAATTTATATTACTCGTAAATATATCAGGAGATTAATTATTAAGTTACGTAACGTCCGTGTGGGTAATCAAATATTCAAATATTTCCCCCTGATGCTGTGTTCAATTATTCCGGATAGTCGCTGCAGATACCAGGAGACCATAAGTCATTAGCGAGTGTGCGGAATGTGGTAGTGTTAGTTGTACTTTCATTAATTACATGTAACACGCACACTTAGATTTTGGGTCTATTGATCCTAATGAGGGGGCGGGGTCTGCTTGACAAATCACAGATGACAGGGCGGAGCTTGTTGAGTTTGTCCTGGTCGGGCTACGCCTGCGCTTGCGCCGATTTGCATGTACAGTAAAAGGGGTGTACACCGTACCTTATTTTCGTCAGTAATCGGTCGAGGTACCAGGATTTTAGAAGATCGGTGGGACTCGGAGATCTTGCGTCGCGCCGCCGCCGCTTGCTTAGCTCGGTACTCCTCGTTATTTATGCACTCCTATTTTTTTTTATTCGGATTATATGATTTTAAACTTTAATTTAGTTATTTATTTCACCGAGAACTACGGGTTGTGAGCACGTCTACACCTTGAGGCGGTCCGAGGGAAAGGGGGATTGGTTTTGTGATTGCTAAATCTAAGTTATGCTATTGTAAAAATATACAGATACTGCAATTTACTATCAAAAGAACTGCCTTAACCCTCAAATAAAATAAAATAAATCTCCATGAATTCAATTGTCGTACTAGACTTAGTTTTTAATGACACAAATTATAACAAGACAAACATTAATTATTCTCAAGCCTCTAAATAACCTCAAAGACATTCAAAATGTCAACTGTTTTGGGTATTAAAACAATGTCAAACGTAACGGTCGCCCTAATGTTTAATTGTTTATTAAGACAGAGACACAAATACTTCCGTCTCAAGGTCATGTGAAGAACACTGTGGTGCGATGGTTATCTTGGAGTTGCGAAACGTAAATGTTAGCCCATGCCGTCTACGGTTGCTGTTACACGATTTCGAGCTTGAAAAACGGTTTCGTTTTTGTAAAAAAAAAAATGGAGAAATAATTGTCCAATTTGACGCATTGGTCTTGTTTTAAAAATACTTACCGTGTGTCGTTGCCCAATCTCTCTGCATACTGCGCCTAATCATTTCTTGCACGGTAGAGATGAGAAATGGATAGTGTATGGACTTGCCGGTAGTGAATAGTGTGCTTGACAATACCAGGTGTGGATTTGAATAATTAAATAGACACCTGCAGCGAGGTTTCCATAAACAGAAGCACCACTTCTGGCTCAAGCAAGCAAAGACTTGCACTATCATTTAATTTGGCCTAGCCTTTCCCAACCACATTGGGGTCGGCTTCCAGTCTAACCGGATGCAGCAAAATACCAGTAATTAACTTGGAGCGACTGTGATCTGACCTCCACGACCTAGTGACTGATTAACACGATACCCCTTGGTAAGACTGGTTGACGGAGTTTTGGGATTCTGACCATTTAAAAAAACAAAAAGACTTGCACTGCATAGTGCTAATATTAACTACTCGTATAATCGGCACTAGACTTCTGTTACCAATGAGTTATACTATAAGACAAGTAGCTATTTATTTATGTACCTATGCCAGAACACTATATTCGACCGACGCCATCACCAATTTTCACAATTTCCTACAACTATGCAAATATCATTCCTCCATTCAAACGATTGCTGAATAATAATTATTCCGGTATCGCAATCAGTCATCGTAATTTTATCAGCTCTGCGATTTATTCAATCAACTTGTGCTTGGTCAAAACATTTCACAATGTTAGTCAAAAACGGACATGGTTGATAAGTAACTCGCCCATGTAGATATATATCGCGTTTGAATGTTACGAAAAGTCCATATTGCGTACTTTTTTTGGCAGTTAAGTACACGTTTATTATTCATTCTTTGCAAGTACGGATGCCGTACGCAAACTAGAAACTTAGCTTTTTTTTTATAACGAAAAGTTACCTAAAATCGTGTGAAACAGTCAAACTGTCTCGAATGGCCGGATGAATAATTCGTTTCCGATTTCATAGTTACACCAGAAGGCCAATTCTAGTAATTTAAAACGTTCAAAAAAAAAAAAAAAACTTGTCGCAGTGTCATCTCGGCGACAAACAAATGTAAAAAGTTGTCAAAATGTAGGGAAATTTGAGGTATTTTTGACAGATTGAAACTGAGATCAGACTGTGAACGTTCTTAAAATTACGAGAATTGCCCCTCAGTTTGATTGAGCTTAAATAAGTAACTATTAGTATGACGGAAATTAGATATAAAACTATCGGCTACCAAACCACTAGTTAGCAGTTTATGATCTGTTCACGATGTGACGATTCTTGCACTAGATCTTGCTCAGGCAGTATTCACTAGTTACTAGGTAGTTATTGGTGAAATAGCACCATAATGACGTTTTTCTAGTTACACAAGCAGCAATTCCCTAAGGCGCGGCACTCACTAATGTCCGTAGCGATGAAATTGAGGAAGTACGACTGTAGACGACTGTACTATAATTAATTGCATGTAACTGATATAACAGTCGTAGCTGGTAAACGCTTTGTTGTTGCCAGTACAAAGCGCTGGTCCTTTTACTCTTTGGCTAATGTCCTGTGTCGTTTGATAAACCCCCCGTTGTGTTTTGTTTTCATGTTGTTTGTCGAGTTCCACCATTAGTAAATCGATGTAGCTGCACTGCTGCATTGCGAAAATTTAATTCCTTTGCGGTGGGAAGAAAATGGGCACTTAAAGACAGCAGTTATAATTATAACACGAATCGCACCTTTTATCACCTGATTTAATTTACGAGACCGCCTTGCGCCCTAAACTCCATTACAGGAAGTGGATTAAGCGTTTAACACAGCCTATGCTCGGATTTTAAGCTTATACCTATAATTAATTATCCATTCAATCCAATACACTTTGATTAATGGACACACCTAAATTCCGGGACGTAGAAGCATTAAATACAAGGCTCAGTATTACCGCACAACATGGCGGAATAAAAAAAATGGCGCTCACAGAACACAGTTCCGGAAAGTTTATAAAATACTTTGGTCTTTTTATTCGTGGTTTATATAGGTACATTGCAACAAGTATTTGTTAAAGTTGTGTGCAATAAAACAAATTGGAATAAGCGAACAAAGTTTCGCTGTTACGGAACCTCTGTAGATTGATACAAGCCTTGCTGTATGGAAATTAAACATAATTAACTGGCTGGTCCTTTTCTACGGTTAAACAAACCGCAGTTGTTAGTCTATTTGAATGTAAGTTATCTCGGTTTGTTTGTCATAAGACATCGAGAGGGATCTGTGTAAATTGGAGCGAGGGGAAAGGTTTAGTTTGTTAAGAGAAAATCGACTGGATTTCGATGGATAGCGTTCTATTTAGAGCAGTTTGAAAGGATATATAAGATTTTTTCTTTGAAACATAATGACATGTTGGTTGTTAGCTCATTTTTTAACAGACTTTCCTTTTTCTACTCTCATCAAGAAAGCCGTTCTCAACAAGATAGGTCAATAGCTTTTCACCTTAGTTTACAAAGATTTTATTGAATTCTCAGATTTGGAATTGCCCCTAGGACAGTCATTTTCTTAGAAAATGTCTTGATTGGATCCTTTGGAAGGACCAACCCAATGCTTACCTTCGGTACGGGGCCCTTATTGTATAAAGTATCAGGACAAGGACTGTTGTTTGTATTCAATGTTGATTTTGCAAACTTCGCCTTCAAAATAATGACGTGAATAATTTTCGGTGAATTCTTAATTAAGATGGTTTCAATATCAGTTTGGTTAAGGCAATCATTATTTTTCTGTGAATAAATAATGGACAATAGACCAGACGGTAGTGAACCATGCATAATAGCCGATAATACTTTTTGTGGCCAGTCTATATTTTACAAGGGCGTCTTGTAACCGCAGTGAAAGAAATTCATAATGTCGTGCAAAATATCACCTTATTATATCTAATTCATAGATTTTTTCTTTTGTTTTTTTTTGTAGGCTTACAATTAATTTTGGAACGTAAGTTCGTTCCAAACTTAATTCTTTTGTTCCTTTTTTACACAAAGCCAGAAAATTTAAATGTTTTTATTTCTGTTTTTTGTCAAAATGCATTCCAAAACGGTCATGTATTCTTGTTTGTTTTATTCTCAGTAATATTTCATTATCTGTGTGAAAAAGCGCGGGCTCGATTGTGAATGAGTTTAACGACCGACAGACTCATAATTTTCGCATTGTCTTTAATTTTTTCTACTCTTGGTAATATTTTATCTTGCCAATTAGATTTTTAACATTGCAGTGTTATATTACGCGACAATTAGTTTAACGATATTGTTTATTTAGCGTTTGTTACGGGTTACTTGATTCGTGTGGAGTTAGAAGTCACAGGAGTTATGTAAATGACAGAATATGTAGGACAAACTCGGGCCTTGATCCCAACTGTGTAATACATACATGATTTAACTTGTTTATGTTAGAAACAACGACACATGCCTCTGTCACAAGTGTTTGTTGTCAAACTTTGTTTGAGAACAAAGTGCTGTTAAACGTTAATAGGTAAATGTAACGCTAATGCGCTAAATGGTTGGTCATAAAACATTACATAAAATTAGAAATTTATTTACACGTAGTGTCACGTAATTTGAAGTATTGAATAGGAAGGGTATTTCTCTGGAAATTCATTTGCTTAGAGACTCTTTAGTTCAATCGACTTTGTTGTCGATAGATATGAAGGTATAGAACTGGAACCGACCTCACTCAGCCTATCGCAGTCCAAAACTGGACATAGGCCTCTTCCAGGCACCGCCACAACACCGTCGTCGGTCAAGGTCCATCTAGCTTTTTTTTTTCCAATCAGAAAAATGTTATGTTGATCAGATGCATGCATAAATAATCAGCCGTTCGGACTACTGGGACACAAACCTCCTCTCAGTGGGATTATCATTTTAAATGTTTTGAATCGAAGAATTGCCGAGTTTAGAATCAAAGGGGGTCTATCATTGTGTTAAAGGAATTCAGTGTAAATAATTAAATGTTAACAAAATTTGGCCACAGACGTCCACACCGATTTTCCAAGCCAATAGCTCAAGACAAAGATAATAAGCCAGCAATTTAACACCACTTGTCCATAATAACGAGACAAATTAAGCCATACATGCTCTCGTTGGTCATCTAGCCATGGCATATTTTCCGTTCAATTTTAACGTGCGTAACCGCAGTGTGACAGGGTCTTATAAGAGTCCTAATGACAGAATCATGCTCCGTCGAGCAAAAAGCGAGGACATTTTGCAAGCCCGCGTTTGACAGACGCATCCCTCAATCGGAATTAATTATGGCAGCTTGTGTTCCTAAATAAATAAAGTTGGTGTGGTGTATGATTTTGGGTGGGCAGTTTTGGTTGGGTTAGTTATGATTATTTTATCAGCTGGATCAACCTTTTGGGTTTTCTTTTTAATGAGTTTTTATGTTTACCCACCTATTATAGTATACTGAGATACCATAATATCAATAATTGAATGGTTTACCTCAAATTCTCAATTGCTCGAGTATTTAACGTTTTGCTTACGTTACCAAGTTCACCATCGAAACAGCTGAAGAATATTTGTGTTTTTTTTAAATCTAGGTATGTTACAAATGTACCTCGTCATCATCATCAGCCTACAGCAGTCCAATGCTGGACATACATAGGTCTCTCCTATTGCGAGTCATTCAATTCAATTTTCGGCAATTTTCATCCAGCCTGCTACCAGCCACCCTACGAAGATTGTCGTTCCACCTTGCCTGACGGCGTCCTACCTTACGTTTGACGATTCGCATTTGCAAATATATACCTAAGTAGGTAGGTAGGTAGTAGGCCATAAAAACACACTAGTAACCCGTTAATGGACATTGACATACGTTCATTATAGACCATGTACAGTCAAGAAAAGAGATAAGTATGCAGGGTAGTCGGATATAGTTGAAGTTTAGTAAGAAACCGATTGATGGTTTCGAATGAAATTTAATTTGAGAAATCACCTGTTGGTTTTCTATTAATTAAATTAAATTTTATTCGAAAACATTCGTTGGTTTTTTACTAAACTTCTACTAGTATATCCGACGACCCTGGTTACTTCTTTGGTGACCATACCTATCACTAAACGACTTTCATAATGGCTCGTTTTTCCTGTGTAACGTTCTCTACACTGTTTTGGTTCTACTTCCACATCCAAATAGACTCGATTTAATTACCAAACCACGCGGCAAACATAAAATTTACATTTGATAAACTCCGTATATTTGTCGATTCGTATATTTTATACGATTGCGTAAAGATGTCGATTGGTAATATAAATGTAATAACTTTTGGAATTAACTGGTGATTTCGAACGAATTCTATAAATACCAGACGCCTCATAAAGTCATCAGTGTTGGACATCCCATTTATTTAAGTGAGCGTTTTAGAGGTATCTGAATAGTTCATATTCAAATTGAATGAATTCATAAAGCTCTGTGCTAAAAAGAAACAGTGAATTTGCAATATGCAGATACTCATACCAACTATAAGTTGTCCGTTCTCCCTCTGTTCCTTGATCTTCCCTTCTCTGGCTGGAAACTTCACACTGACAATGCTAATGACCGTTTCTCAAGCTAGGGCCCTATCCGGAGGATATTGGTCTATATTCCACGATCCTCTGCCTTTCACTTCTTATCTACCTTAACCACTTCAGTCAGATCTTGTCGGTACATCTATATTTTGCATACCGTATCCTAAGTTAGCCAATTCGGTTTCCTCTCAAGGACTTATTCATCAAACCTTTGACTGAGTTTGACAGAAGCCGAGCTGCGAATTGGAATACGTTTCAACGTTTCGAAGCCAGATAAACGCAACATCACGCCTTGTTTCGCTAAAGGGTTGAGCAGAGATATACGTCGGCAAAAGAGATAAGTATAACTAGGGCATCGGATATAGTTGAAGTTTAGTAAGAAACCGTTGGATATTTTTGAATGAAATTTAATTTGATAAATAAACTGTTTGTTTTCTATTAATGAAATTAAATTTCATTCGAAAACATCCATCGGTTTCTTGCCAAACTTCAACTATATCCGACGGCCCTGGTTACTTATCTCCTTTGGTGACCGTACCTAGAGATGTACCTTCCACATTTCGCTAGTTATGTCTAAGTGCCATGTAATAAGTGGCGAGCTTATTTGCTTCAACCTGACACAAATTTTAACTCCCGGCTGTTATTGAGCAATTCCAGATAGAAAAACTCAATAAGACTTTGCCCGACCTGGGAATCAAACCGGCGGCCTCATGTTGAGCAGAAGCGCCTACGACCACTAGACTAACAAGGCAGTCCCGCCAAATAGTCGAAGCCAGATAAAATCCTTCACAAAATCCTCATTAATAACATCGATTGCCATCATCTAGCGCTAGAACGTGGTTTCGTCTAGAATTCTAATTACAATTCATTTGAAAATAAACTAGATAATATCATGTAAGTGTGGTTAATTTAATTGTTTCGTGTTACAGTCACGATTAGCTTAGCATTTGCTAATACGTTCACGCGGTCTGTTTCATTGTTTCAATGTCATGGCGATGTTTCGTTTTGCAATTAGAGCATGATTCTTGTTGCGTGAAGTGTTTTAGATGTTCATAGATTCATGCGTAGTTAGATTGTTTTGGTGTAATTAGTAATTAAAATCCTAGTTTTTGGTTGTAATTGTCTGTAATAGCTGTAGAAATAAAAAAAAAACTCATTGTTTACGTTTTGAGATGGATGATCCGCAGTTATTTTTGTTCGATTTAGAAGCCGTTTTTTTATTTGCCATTTTAATTAAATGTGCAGTTGAAAACCAATTTTTGTGTTTTCAATGTCTTTGACTATGTATATGTCTTTTCGTAACCACACAAAGGGCAACAATGACTCACAAACGTTTGTAATACACGAACTATTTAGAATCACAGCTGATATCCTACTTCACAGTGGTACCTCAGCTCTCCTAAGGACAAACATTTCGCAACGAACGTTTATGTCGCGTGCTGTTAGTACAATGGAAAGACAATAACATTTATCATTAGGTATGTATCTCGGAAGTAAATTATACCCACGTACATAATATTATACAGGTAATTGTGTAAACTGTGGGGTAATCAGCTGTTGAGGATGAGTTTAATAACCTATCACATACGAGGATCTATCCAATAATGTATTTTTGTTTAGAATTCATCAAATCGAATTATTACCAGTAGGTAGTTTTTTTACAATTTTTATCAAACTTTTTCTGTCCCACTCCAGCGGATTGATTACGTTACGGTACGAATGACTTTCATTTTGACAGTTCAACAACATTCATTGCGTTATTTACGTTGTTGAGCAGACAAATTTTTCGAACATATGAAGCAATGGATTAGCAATATCCTTCAAAATGATTCAGATTCTGATGGATAGTGTGTTACACAATTAAGGTGCTGGGCAAGATCTCTCTCCATCAAAAAGCGGTTTGTATTGTTTCCACTACCAAAAAAAATTTTTAGATGAATAACACTGACCACTTTAATTGCTTCGACCCTCTGACTAGTAAACTGCATGGTATTTATCTTAACCAAAGTTTTGTTTCCCAATATTATTGCTACATCCTGTATACCAACATCGACCACCCACATAGGTTAAGCAACAGGATATGAAAGGAGAGTGAAAGAGACGCATGTATTTAATTTTAATTAACAATGTATATCAGATCCAAAAAGAGGCCAAGTATGAATTTCAGTTGCATATTTAAGTTTTTTTTGTGACCTTAGTTTTTGCATTTGTAATTTCGATAATTAGAAAATAATTATATCTGTAAATATTTCGTCAATAGTCGTTAAGACTACTCAATATTGAGATCGTTTCGATTATGACGTGAATTTTTGGAAATAAAAATAAAGGGCATTGCGGTACTGTACTGTAGGTAAACCTCTGCTTAGCCCTTCGAGGTATAAAGGCGTGATGTTACGTGTGTTTATATTAAAATAAAGGAAACATTGTTTAACGGCAAAAATTTCAATGGTGATGTTTAGAATCCATTATAATATAATAATATCAACCAAAACTTTTTCATTGATAAAAGGACGATAGACAATGGCAAGAGAAAATGTTAACTTTCTAGAACGGAACGGAAGTGCTATATAGGTAGTTTGTGAAGAATTACCCGGCAGCTAACTGCCAGTCTATCTGACTGACCAATCTATTCAGTTGGTAGCAGCCGGTCAAAAAACAAATAATATGAATGTTGTAATATCCTATCGATATAAAGCATATCTATCAGGTATTCCCACGTAAGACCCTGGGAAATCTTTACAGTTTTTCAGGGTTCCATACCCTAAAAGTGCCAACGGGATCTAAAGCTTCGTTGTCCGGTTGTCCGTCTGTCACAGAGCTGTACCCTAATGGCGTAACACACTATCAAGCACAATCTGAATCATTTTAAAGGATATTGCTAATCCATTGCTTCATTTATGTTAAAAAATTGGTCTGCTCAAGAACGCAAATAACGCAATGAATGTTGTTGGACTGTCAAAATTAAAGCAATTGTTACTGATATTGTGTTACCTACGCAATTCCACCGCTGTATCTTTTAAACCGTAATAGGTGGACACATAAAATGTTCACAGTGTGTGTATGACCGCTATAACAACAAATACACTCGCGGGCAATGAAAAAGTTCCAGTGACATAGCACACACACACACACACACACAAGCGCACACGCTCGCATGCACGCACATATTACTCCTAAACGGGAAAGGCTAGCTTAATGACGCCGTCTGCAATATTGAAGTACATTTAACAGCGCATCAGAATATTACCAACTAAAAACGTAAATATTGGAGCTAGGGAGCTAGGTTCTATGTCTTAGGAGATATTAAGGTGTTTGTCGGCATTTTGTGGGTGGAACTTTTTCATTGCTCGGCAGTGTATATAAAGTGTTTAACAATAAAATATAGTTAAACATTAAAGGGACACGTAAGAAATACAAGAAACATGTAAAGGAGATATGTAATGTTAAATATTGTACGGTGGTACAGAAGTCTTCGTCTGCGTCCGACTCAAACTTGGCCGGTTTTTTTTTTCAAAAACTGTGTCCTCAATATCTAGGTTAATATTTCATAAGATTATTGTCTCGCCATAACGATAATATTAATTATGCGTTTGTTATTATTATAATAATGTGTACAATCTTTGATTGCGTAAATGTATGTGGGCCACTGAAATAGCCGTGGGGGCCAATCTTGTGATTTTAAAAGCGATCGTTTTTTTAAGGGGCCTAATTTAATAATAATGGATTATGAAATGCGTAGGTGGTAGATGTAATTATTAAAGAATAATTAGGTCTTTTTTCTATTAAGATCCGATAGATTTTGACGTAATAGGATCTGAGATATGGCTGAATGCTCCAATAGCTTAGGTTTGTGATGAAAGCTGATTGTAAACACGGAAGCGCTGGGTTAGGTTTCTTAGCTTAACTTACAATAAATAAATGATCCAGTGAACCTAGATAGGTAGGATCTGAGTTTATTTAAATAATATGTAGCTATTTAGGATGAGAAATTTTTTTTGTTTAGCGGTTTTATTGGGAGGTTAGGTTAGTTTATTTAGTTTGCATTTTATTGTAGAACACAGAAAGTTTAATATTATATGGAACAACTTTTTTTTTATGCCGCACCGGTCGATCGATCACGTTAAGCTATGCTTGCCGCGGTTGGTCCGTGGATGGGTGACCATCTTTACATACCAAGACCCCTCCGTGCCTAGGAAAGGACGTTAAGCCGTTGGTCCCGGCTGTCATTCGTGGATCTTTGACAGTCGTTACGGGTCGTCAGAAGCCGGAAAGTCTGACAACCTGTCTTACCAAGGGGTTGCGTATTAACCAACGAAAGAAAGTAACTGGGTTGTGGAGGTCAGATAGGCAGTTGCTCCATGTAAAATACTGGTGGCTGCATCCGGTTAGACTGAAAGCCGACTCCAACATAGTTGGGAAAAGGCTAGGCAGATGA
The DNA here is from genome assembly GCA_949629185.1 of Apamea crenata. NCBI lineage: Eukaryota > Metazoa > Arthropoda > Insecta > Lepidoptera > Noctuidae > Apamea > Apamea crenata. The sequence continues at coordinate 7,539,161 of OX451360.1, read as the reverse complement.
TGATGAGCGTTTTTTTATAACCGACGAAAAATTTCAACATAGGGTTTCAGAATCGTGTTCTGAATCCATGGTAACAGGTTGCGCTTTGATGTGCCTGCCACCCTGTAAAAATAACTTACTATTTACACTGTTTACTAAGTTAAATGAATGACTAATGACATGAGAATTATTTAAATGATAGCTATTTTACTCGTCACCAACTTTCCATTTGTGTTGTAACAACGATCAGTTTGTTTTTTAAGACAAGTCTTTTAATATCAACGCTAAATAATGAAGTTATTTAGTATTTATTTAACATAAAGTCCTAAGCAGTCTCTATTGGATTTTTGTATTCCTTAAGTGGGAACCTGGGCTGGCGAACCTTAATACAGGTTACCATGTAACCTAGCTAGGACGCCAGGTTCAATTTCTGTTGTAAATCTCTTTGTTTTTTTCCCCTAACTTGTATAATTTTTATCTTTATTGTAACAGACTGTATGAACCTCACTTTTTTTAAATAAATAAATTATTATTATTAAATTATTATTATTTAGACGTCTTAAAAGTATATTTATAGAGACGTAACTCTAGAATATTACCAGTAAATCAAGACGTTTATGAGCAAAGTTATTTGCAATAAATAGTCTTATTATTAATACTTAAAACTTTAAGAAGGCTTTTATAGGTTATAAATACATTTATATTAGGAAGTCTTACTTCCTGGTGGCCAATTGCGTATGTGAATACATTAAAACTTATCCTTGATCATCATCTTTATATTACGTAGGTACACATATTTATAAAAACACAGATGCATAACATTATCGAAAGTAAGATTAGAAACCAAACATCTATTCTTTGATTCGGAACTTTACGAAAACTAAACGTATTTAGGCATTTGTCGACCATAAAAATCCTTATAAAAACCATTGAGATAACCTGCCATGCAAAACGAAATGAAAAGTCGTTATCTACATCAAACTATTTATAGTTTTACTACAATATTTTCCGCCTACACAAACAGAACGCTTTATCTCCACCAACAAACAATCTATTTACATAAATTATGTCCTAATGCAGCAAAAACTTGGCTAACAATTTGATCTACAATTCGACTTATCCTTGAGTGGCACATAATGGCATAATAGTTCCATTACGACTCCCATTGCCCTCCACTGCATTCACTGACTACTGCGTACGATGTGCATGGAGAGGTTGGCCATGTTAGCTGTGCGGTTCATTTGTTTGCCGGCATCGCATTCATGCGTACAGTCTGTTCACAGTTATTATATCCCTTGTAGATGCAACCCAACAGGAATCTTATTGCAACGAGGATAAAGACACATTGATTTTGATAGACTTGTCCATGGCAGTAACCCAAAAGCAACCATATTGTAACGAGAATAAGGATACCAGTGATTTTGACAGTGATGCAAAATCAGAGGTAAAATAGCTGTGAATGGTTTGTAGCGTGGCTGTAGGTTGCAGTGGACATTCCCCCTACATTTTCATACAAAGCGAAGCTGTACACGTGCGTAGTATAGCCGTGGACTGCTGTGGAGCAGGGCCTTTATGTTTATACATCTTATTTGTCACAGACCAACATTCATTGCCTTATAATTTAGAGTACAAATAATTAGCAGTTAGTTTAAGGTTAACGAAAGCTTATCGTGCTACTGATTTACATTTGAAATCAATTGTGTAATAATTGTATGTTAAGCTGTACATATTTGGACGTATTTATTGTTCGCTAATTAGCAAGTCTATCAAGGACTTTTAATTTGAAAGGATTTCTTTTCGGTATGCGTAATTATCTACGTTTTTATCGCAAGTAATTATATTCGGTCGGTTGGGATAGCTTTATAGTTTTCATAACTGTTAATCAGATTTAGTAGTAAATAGATTTAGGGCTGATTGTTCCAACGCCAGATAATTTTATTTGAGGAATACTTTAGAAATGTTGGCAGTTGTTTCATACAAAAATTGTCAAACGTCAATTTTATTCCTCGAATAAAATTTATCTGGCGTTGGGAAAATTAGCCCTTATAAAGATAATTGTGTATTTAGCTTCAACAGGGTACAAATTATAAGCTTTTTTTTAAAGATTTTGAAACAGAAATGATAGCAGACAATGCCGAAGCCATGTTTATCTATCAAAACAAATGAGAGAAATTAAAAATACAACACTAAGGGCTGATTTTTCAATCGACAGATAATTTTTATTCGTGGAACAAAATTGACGCCTGACAGTTTTTGTATGGAAGAACTGTCAAAAATTCAAAACTGTTAATCCGATAAAATTATTTGGAGTTGGAAAAACCAGTTATTGGCTAATTTTCCAATGATCAGATACCTTTTATCTCAGAAATTAATATTGCGTTTGACAGCTTTTGTATAGAATATATGTCAAACTGCCATAGTTATTCTTCAAATAAAAGTTATCGAACTATTAAAAATCAGCCCTAAAATAAATTAATTTAGAGCGTCGATCTCATTAATAGAAAACATCATTAATGTCTTAAAGATAATTAATGTAAATAACTTAGCATATCATTAATATCATATAATGAAGACAGTTTGTACGCTTGGTATGAGGAAATATAAAAAATAAACTTGTGAGTGAGGCTCTAATGGCTGATAGAGGAAATTATACAGACGGATATGACGAAATGGTTAATGCTTCCGTATTTTAGCAAGGAATATATCGAGCTTATGGAGTTGTACGTTTCCTAAATAGAGACGCTCGTTTTTATTCAGGCATCGAACACAACATAGCATTGCGCTTTTATTCATCATAGGGCTCAGGTAGAGGTGTATAGTATACAGCATGTATCAAAAATGTGTGGCTAATTTAAGGGTGTGGTACGGACCATCAAACTAAACAGGTTTCTCCATTGGACCAACATTGTAATCCCATAAAAAATATATTCGTCCGATACATTTGGGTCGAGTCTGTAGGTATTGAAGTTTTGTGTGGGACAGTTGACAATGTTTTTGCAATTATGATGTTGGTCCCATGGAGAAAGTTTCATCGTCCACACCCTTAAATTTGATCATACCTTTCTGATACACGCGGTATTATATGTATGCCAATTATGATCAAGTCCCATGTAATAGGGGGCGCCGTGCCTTTACATTAACCTGAAGAAACCTGGCTGCTATAAAAAAAAATGGAGAAATATAGTAATAACGCCGACCTAGGGCCGGGGATTGGGCCCAGGACCTTCAAGCTCATCATCCAAAGGGGAAATAACAGGGTTCCGGGGCCTTTCTAAAAGGCCCACAATGTTCAGATACTCTAAGGGTGCCAACAGAATTCCTTTAGAAACTGTCATAATACAGTCATACGGAAATGCGGAACAAATAAGGGTGACGAATGTCAGATTGCTAAGATTATACGTTGGTAGTAAAACCTTGCATAGTATGGATGTAAGAATTAATCATCGTGCAAGGGCACATAATCTCATGACTACTAGTTGGTTCCTTTTAGCATGGATGAATGGTATATCTTCATAAATATAATGGAACGACTGTCTAGTTGGTCTAGTGGTCGCAAACGCGACTGCTGAGCATGAGGTCCTGAGTTTGATTCCCGGATCGGGCAAAGTGTTATTGGGTTTTCGTAGTATCTCGGAATTTGTGCTTGTTTGATGGCAGTAGGCTCGCACCCTATAAATCGGACTTAAACATAACTGGTGAATTGTGGGTGTACTATTAAGTACACCTCTGCCCAACCCTTCGAGGAATACAGCCGTGATGTTATGTTATAACCAGAGGTCGGAATTAGGTAGAGTTATTTATGTACTTGCATCGAAATGTTGATATTAATATGGATCTTCCCAGGATTTCTAATAGACAATCCCGTGTGGCCAACAATATTACAAATAAATAATAATACAAACCTCAGAGATAGATAAGACAAATAAAACAAAGATAATAAACATACATTTTTTATTAGTATTTACATTAATTCACAATACAAATTGTCTCATACTTATACTTCTCCTTTTTTATGAATACGAAAATACTTTTGCTTCTAGCCTAGAGTCGTGAGGATTTTTCTGCTCTTTAAAATTAATCTAGGGATTTGAGGCATATCCACTTTATTCTTTCGCTGATATGAAATCAGTACATACATAACTCTACCTAATTCCGACCTCTGCTTATAATGGGAAGAGCTTAGTTGGTCTGGTAGCAAGCACGAACGCTTACCGTAGAGTCCTTGGTTCATTTTTACGCATTTTGGCGCTCTGTGTGGCCTTTACGATACAAGGAAAGTTTTGATCCTACTGCAAACATACAAATATGAATGATAAAGTGACGCATTTTAACGACACATAACTTAACAGTTATTTACAGAAATGTGAAAACCTCTTCGCAACCGAATACAATCTTAATCCGGTTCGTTTTACATAATACGAGGTAATTGCATAATATCTCAATTACCGATAAAATTATTGGCAGCAAATCTTCATTATCATGTCAGAGTATAAATAAAGTTTATTCCGCTATATTGAATTGCGTCTGATTGAGTACTTTAGTAGATAATATCGGCATGAAACTGTGGTAAAGCATTTTGTCTATGTTAAGAAGGAAAGGGTGTTTATCTAGTGTTCTGAACTAGTCAATGGTTTATCTAGGATCTAGCCTTTATTGAAACTTTGTTTCTAGCGGTATAATTTGATTATCTTGCGTTATCAGGCGTAGATCTGTGAGGTAAAAACTGAAGCAATCGTCGACAATGGACTTGATTGTGGGGCTTTGTATCTTTTCAATCTATCTGGAGATTGTTGATCATAGTTCTCTCCTTAAAATGGAAATATTTTCTTATAGATACGTTTATAGGTAACCTGTGGGTAATTTCCTGAACAGATGTTAGGAATGTCTGAACAACCCCATCATCATCTGCCTAGCTTTTTCACAACTCTATGTTGGGGTCGGACTCCTGTCAAACCGCTCAATACTAGGATTTTACCCGTGCGGCTGTTATTACTCGACCACAAGAATAGAATAGAATACTCTTTACTATGTTCACCATATAAATTAAAGAACATACTCGTAAATATATATATTTTACTTAGTCACAAGCCCCTTTAATGAATGTCTGAACAACCCCAATAATGAAAAAAGAATCACCTGTTTTAGTCAAGCCTTCTGAATAAGCAATTTTAAACCAAATATTAACAATTAGCAAGTTTGCCTATTTCAGTACCTATTTGCGGATTTATAATTTGTGAGTGCGCTAAACAAGTTTCTTAATCAAGTACTAGGTACATAATTTGTCTTAAAGACTGTCACACCCAGTAGGCAAAGAATGCTACAATTGTAAGCGTGCAATACGATTTGAAGGTAGGAGATAGTACTTTGTTAAAAAATATTTGAAAATAACCATTATCATACACATAGACTAACAATTCGTGTTACTTCGTGTGCGTTAGTTAGTTTTTAGTGTAATTGTAATGTTGTATGTATTTATAGTACTTTTAAGTTATATTAATATTGTATTTTATGTGTTTATATGGGCCTTGATGCCTGAAATAAATGGATAAATAAATAATAAAGCTGTAGAGTTTGTTTACGCGCTAATCTCTGACGATCTCAGTCGGATTTCAAAAATTATTTTTACATTTGATAGCCTTATTCTTGAACAAGGCTCTTAACCATCACGCTTGGACTCTTAGGAGTCGAGCAAAATTAAAAAAGTAAGAAATAACGCTAAGCGAAAACGAAAAAAGCGCGGGCGATGCGACGCGACGGGTGGGTCGGGAGCCGTAATTTCAGGCGCATGAAGTCACTATATCATAATTGTTAGGATTGTTTTAAAGACTCAGCTTGTAAGTGAAGACACCAAGGTTACTAGTTAGCCAGCCTATGGCAATCTTTAGATCATGTTCCCAATGTCAAGCAAAACTATTGGTTTAGCTCAAACCAATTACACTTTTTGCTCTTCCTTGACTTTCAAACCAACCAAAATTAACCTAACCACTAAATCAATGAAGCGATTCATAAATAATTGTTCTGAAATAACCCAGAATTTGCGTGCGCGCATTTGCGTGCCTCCTCCCTTCTATTTTGCCCAAAGGCCATTGTTATTCAATTATCAAGCAACAGAAGTGTCAATGTTCTATTTTTTTCATTGTCAAATTCAGGTTTACCTAATTGATAAGATCTTGACAATTGATTAACGATTAAAAGTTTGACTTTTGTCAGACTGCTGACAAATTTTATAATGGTAGTTAGTTGATCTTTGAACTGACAGATTGATTATAATCGCTCCGTCTGGTACGATCAAAAAGAAACGTTCCTTTGTTCGTTTTCATTTTAATTTCTTAGAATTTTTTTAATGTTGAGGTTGAATTGAGGTTATGTTTTCACGTGTTTTCACAACTAAGAACTACTTAGCTTATACCAACTTATATATATCAATTTATTTATTTATTGATTTAGGATCTCCAAGAAAAGAGGCATAATAGACATGACGACACGGTTGGCGCAGTGGCTGAGCAATCGACTGCTGCGCTGCGTGTCGCGGGTTCGATTCCCGCACGGAACAAATATTTGTATGACCTACAAGTAGTTGTTCCGGGTCTGGCTGTTTGTGTATGTGAGTTTAAATGTTTGTAAACGCACCCACGATACAGGAGGAATTCCTAGTGTGGGGCAACGTTTAAAAAAAAAGATATATACAATACATGACACATAAATAAGGGGCAACATCAGGAGGATTTGGCCCTACCAAATCCTCCTGATGTTGATAACGACAATTTCTATTTTAAACTACAGTTATAATTTTTCCCCAGACATCCAACATTTGAAAATCTTTCATCTCTTACTCTTCCATTCGCTTACTGAGTAATGAGCTCATAAGACAACCAATAACATGAGGTGTATAACTGTTCCAGGTCCAGTGCTGTTCCCTCCTTCCCCGAACGGCGACCCCTCGCAGACCAGCGGCGTGGTCGTAGGAGCATCAGGCTACGGCTTTGTACCCCCCGGCTCGCAAGGTAAAACCTACGGCCGATGATTACCCCCTAGTCATACGTAGTTAGCACTAATATTAAAGTACAAATTGTAACACGAGGTTCTTAGAAAATCATTTTTTTTGTCCGTACAATGGACAAATCTTTAGGGCATTTATGCCTGAGAAATAGACCCCTGTTCGACAATTTTGGCAAAGAATAGTCAAACAGGACTCTATTTCTTATAAAATTACAAATTTAGACAAATGTTTAGTTTGGCTTTATAAATATGCAAAATTTTTAAAGGATTACTAACAAAATGGTGGCTGAAACTTAGTTGTGTAGGGTATGATTGCGATTTTATAAGGAAATCGAAATTATGTAAATTAATAAAAAAGTAGTTAATTTTTGTACGAGTTATTATAAGTAGAGAATGTCGTCATCTGACGAAGACTGGCGTAAAGGTAAAACTAACAATATAGGAAAGTTACATATTTTCTAATCTCGTGTTACAAGTTTGTACAATTAAATGTAACTATTTAATATGTTATTCTACCAAGAACTATTAATTGGAGAATATCATATTGATTGTAAATTATTTTTTGTTAAATATTGCTGTAGTATAATTTAATTGCATGGGTAGTTTTTGCATGAGTTGTTCCCAACTGACTGTATCCCACGGGAAGGGTTATATATATTTTGGCCGAACTTGCAGATCTATTATGCAAAATCAATAAAGGTGAAGTGATATTGTAGTGAGCTGTCATTGTTCCCAATGATAGGGATTGACACGAATGACAGCTCACTTCAAGCTCACTTCACCTAAGTTTTCACGGTGAGATTAATTCGGAACACATCAGCTGTTGTTTGAAAATGGGATATCAGTTTTGTTGTATGTATATAAAAAAATGCTGGTATATTAGGCATGTATATTATTGTATATTATGTGAGCTGAAAAAATAAGAATTTGTATATTATATAAGTGTTGTGAATGAAGTTGTGATTAGAGCCCATGTTATTTATAATTTATAAAAATAAATGAATTAATTTTTATCTGTTTTATTTTTTACCTTGCGTTGCACAATAACCCGCATGTTTGCACTGCCGTTATAAGTAGATAGTTATCTACTAATACGTACATAATATGAATAACAATGGAGAATGTAATTGTAAATTTGTAATTAGCATTGTAGAACAGTATATTAATAGCTTTTTTAATTACACTGTAGATATATTAATAGTCAAATTAGTCGTGATCCAGACCCCTGCACGATTTGCTTGGTAAGACTTAGCTCTAAGATAATTTAAAGGAAACATAAAATAATAGATACAGGGTGGCAGGGACATTGACGAGCAACCTTTTACCATGGATTCAGTAAATGGTTCTGAACACACCTGCGTAAAAAGAAAATGTCGGTAAAAGAAAAAAATTGCTGCTTAATACATTTTGACCGCGTAGGTTTTCACTACTTTTCTATAAACAGCAGTTTTTTTTAATAACCGATGACAAATTTTTATGCTAGGTAGTTCATAAGTCATAACCGATGAAAAAATTCTAGTTTAGAATTAATTAATGTCTGTCTAGTGCTGTATTCATGGTTACAGCTTGCGCGTCGATGTGACTGCCACATTGTATAACACAAACATTAACCTTAAAAACTGTGATGATTTATAAAAAAATCAAAGATTAATATTAAAATATTAAAAACACTGTGATTAACTTAGATTACGTAATTCAGTCCATAAAATAAACATAATTTTGTTTGTTTGGAATATTCTGACTTCCGCAAACGGAAACAAGTTTTTTTTTTAAATAATACATATTCATTAAATTGATGAGTTCACGTCTAGTAATAGATTTATAAGAAAATATTAGGCAGCTTATTATAATTTGTGGACACCTCTAGCTAAACAATACTAAAAAAAATTAAAGCAACAAAGCCAGGAAATGTATGCAAACTATTTGGCATTACAATAATTATTCTAAATAGATAAACACTAACAAGACACAAATTAAAATAACTGTCGTTCATTATTCACCAGATAACCAGATCCAAATTAGCTAAGTTTTACGACTAAATCTAGAAAGGTAAACAATTAACATAAAAGTGTGGCAATAAAACTAGGTCGAACGCAAAAATATAATTGTCGACATATTACTCGAAATTATGAACTGTGCGACAATCGGTCCATGTCGAAAGTCGTGAGTGATTCGACAATAGTGGACAAAGAAAATAATTATAAATAAACTTAATAGGGAAACGACTGCTGGCTTTCTGATCCGGCATTATGAAGGTCGCTCGATCATGCACGTGAACTTGCCGGAACGAGTGATCTGACATTAGGCTGTTTGCACACGGAGATAGTTTGGCGATATTGTAGTGCTTATTCTGTAAAAATCCGTGAAAACTTAGGCGAAGCGAGTTTGAAGTGAGCTGACTATACTGTCAAGCTCTAGTATCAGGTGGAATGACAGCTGATTTCAAGCTCAGTTCACCTAAGTTTTCACGGTGAGAGTTTTACAGAATAGATCGGCGGGACTTTTCAATTGTTTTATGAGAATACCTTCGCGCCTAGACAAGTGACAATCGCTTTCAAAGCGACTTCTACTACGACAAGCTTTCGGGTAGCATAAGTCAGTTAGTAGTCAGCATAGTCATTTTTTTCTGTAACCGTTATCGCTGATAGAATGTCACTTTGACTAGGCTCTCTGAAATCTCACTTACTTGCTGGAACGAGTGATGTGAGACGTGTTAGGTTAGGTTGTCTGTACACGGGGATAGTTGGGTGATTGGTTGCTAGATAAAGGGGCAAGTGTCTTTCACTTTTCTATTGTTTTAGAAGGTAACTGACTCTTAAAAGGTTAGCGTTAGGTCCGGTATGGTCTTGTGTGTGTGTGAGGTTAATTTCTTCTCATTACAAGAAGAGCCTGAGTTTGTTTTTCAGTTAAAGTAATAAAGTTAAGGATTAAATCGTTAAATTACAAAATCATATTAGCGGAATTAAAGATCAAAAACAAGATTTCTCCTAGAACATCAAGCTAATTCGGTTTTATATGCTATCAATTTAATTTTAGAGTAAAACTGATTATGGTAAAATTCAAGAATTTGACGGCCTTTTTTCGAGCTATAAACAACTTGCACCTGCACTGATTCACCCCTTTATAATTCCGAAACGGGAACTCCAATGAGTAAAGCGATTTTACACAAAAACTGATTAAATGTGAAGGTGTCAGGTGATTTAAATCATGGCCAGTTGACTAACTCGCGTGGTATGTAGTGGGCCTTATAGATAATGAACAGTGGAACTGACCTGAGGGCATTGCGTTTTGACACGTCAAGTTAATCTATCAATTAAGTTTAAGTTCGTTGTAATAACATTGTATAGGAAACATTATAAAGCAGTTTAAGATACATGCATAGTAGCTGAGTCATTGCTGTTGAAATGTCTGTTACTTTGAACAGGCATTGTTCCTGAAATGCAACCTCACAAGTACTCGCAGACAGCTTGCAACTCAGTAAATTCAACTTGCTTCGTTTGTGTGCGAACTTGAATAGATAGAGGTTGTATAATTTATGTACTATTAATCTTATTCAACATATTATAGATTAAAGTCGCTTTTCGTGTCTTCCTGTGTGACCGCGTTGTTCTTTTAAACTACCCAATGGATTTTGATTCGGTTTTCATCATTATTTAGATTAATTGATTCCGGAAGTTTATGTGTATGATACAATAATATAGAACTTAATTAAAATAAATAAATCTCCATTTCTCAAGTTGTAAAAAAGAAACGGACAGGCGCTAGTTTTAAATTAATGTTTGTTTGATTTTATTTAGTATGATAAAAATAAATATACCGAGAAACGGTCTTGCAATCAAACACTCGCTTAAATTAAGGCTTCGTCAAATTAATAACACAAAACAGTATGGGATTAAATTATTCATAACGGACCTTTTTAATTGTGTTTGTCGAAATTTCTCGATGACTTCATTTATATTTTCGGGTTCACTTTCAGCCCGGAATATTCAATTTGCGTACTCATAATCTCGCGGGCCCTCCCTACACGGTCAAATGCGTTTTAATTATGAAATTGACATATCACAAGTCCATGGGCAGGGCACATTTTGTAATTTAATAAAAGAGTTTGGACTTACGAAATTAATTGGAGCCTGCCTGCGCCATTTCTGGGCAGACCTCTGATATTTATCTAATGCATATTTATATGTTTGCTTACACAAAAATAGGGTGTTGTTTTGAGTATTTGTTTAATTCATTCACATTAGAACCCTTTTTGTTTTGTGTTTTTAAATAAAGAGGTGCTCCCTTTATGCCTTTTTATTAAACATCATTTTTATTTTATTTTAATCTTCCAAATAATTTCGTCTTGTGGTAGTTTTTAAGAGTTTCTTGTAAGACAAAAATTGTTTTAACAGAGGGGAGGAAAAACGGATACGTCTTGAAAACTTTCCCTAGTGTTGCCAACTTAAGACAGTTTCATAAGCTTTTTTGCTGTGACAACTCAGACATATATTCTGTTTTATGAAAGAATTGTTTGTTTTGCTGCGTCATTGTTCTGAAGACATTGTCCTTATAAGATTTGTTGTAAAAGTTCCCCTATGAGATGAAATTGAAGGTATACATCTTTTTAGTTGTTTGCAAAGTGTTATTATCAATTATGGAATGAATTTGTTGCGAGGGAGAGTAATATAGCTTATCGATTATAGAGACAAAAGTTTGAGCTAGAATGAATACAAGAGTAACTCTTAAAGCCAATTCTGAAAAGTACTTATGTACGTGACGATAACGTAGGCTTAACGTACTCTCTTGAATCTCTGCCTCGTTGATCTAGTAGTCGCAAACGGTACTGCTGAGTATTAGGACCTAGGTTCGATTCCCGGGTTCGGCAAACTGGTATTTTGTTTTTCCATCTGGAATTTCTCCGTAGTCGCCTCATATTCGGTACATGGGACTTAACCATACCTAGTGAAATATGGTTGTACTTGAGGTACCTTTTTTTTGGATGGTTAGTCATCAAAGTGACGTCTCGGAGGGCGTGTCAGACTTTTACTGACTAAAATCCACCCTATCCTTCAGTTGCCTATGCCAGGGGCACGGCATCTCTTTCTAACAACCTGCGGCCCTGGCAGGCATCAGCCATAGCGGACCCCGTCAGTTGGTGCTGACATCTCTTTGAGGCGCGGGGAACACAACGCGCCATCGACCCGGGCCAGCCGGTCGATTCTGTAAAAATCTCACCGTGAAAAGATAGGTGAAGTGAGCTTAGAGTAAGCTGTCAATACCTAGCATTAGTTGGAATTACAGCTCACTCCACGCTCACTTCACCTAAGTTTTCACGATGAGAAGGTTACAGAATCGCACCGCTGTTGGTCCTTACCGGGCGGTGAGCTGCCCATTGCTCGCCGCCCGCAAGCTCGCGCCTGTACTTCAGGTACCTATAGTAGAACCATATTTCACTAAGTACACACCTTTAAAGGCAAAGGTGTAGACTTTTGCCTAGCCTTTCGGGAAACACAGGCGCGATGTTTTGTTATGTAGTTTCTGAAATAATAATAAGCCTTATCTGTTCCCAAAATTAACATAGAACTAACTAGTCTACGTGCATTTTAGTCAGTTTAAATTGTAACACGAATTAAATTCTAGGTTTGTTCTTAATGAACACGAGTTCTTGTCTGACTTAAAACTTTGCACGTCTGTAATACGTGCATCACTTGTTCTGTATAAGGATGAGATTATCGTGATAGGCGTAGCGACAAGCGACGAGCGTTTTTTTAAGGTAACTTTGAAAGCTGGGATACAAAGTTTACCAGTCGAGTGAGAGTTTAGCCTGAAATGATGAATTAAATGAAATTAAGTAAAAACTAACAATAGATTTTTGTTTTTATTTTTACATCCTTGTTATCCTTTGCTACCCTGGTGCATCTAGGGTATCTTTTATGTTATTTTTACGACCAAAGATATTTAAGAAAAACAATTTCGAACGTTATTAAAATAATTGGTTACTAATAAAAGAGCCACCATGAGAGACCTATCCATGCTTCACCATTTTAAGCAATTTCGTAGAAATCCTGATTCCACGTTGCGTCCTTACCTGATACCATAAAATATCGTAACAAGCTAACCACTATACTTATGAACTAAGTACTTACATCCTACGTTAAAATCACACACAAAGCCCACCGAATTGGCAAAACTTTCACACCAAAATCTTTAATCAAATTAGTCTCAGCTTTATGCCTCCGCTACATCCTATGTCCTGGGCTGCACTATGACGGAAGTGACGCGTCTCGCCGTAGCGGCACCACGCCGGAACCCGGCTGAAGGGTTGCCCCGTCACAAATCAAGTTATGAGAAACGCCACAAAAGGAAACTTTGTGCATTTCCGAGCCGACAAGCGTGAAATCCGACGCAAACGACCCCGCACAACTTTAAACCTTAAAATTAATTTCGTACGTTCTAAGATCCCCTGTGTGTGATCTCGAGCACTCTTCAATACTGATATAACTTTACTTGAGTGATTATTCTTGGTATATTAAATGTGTTTGTAACATTTTGTATTAAATTGTTAGCGTGGGTAAACAATGAGTTGAATGGCTCTGTTAGGGAGCTGTCATGATTTAGAAGCTTTGAGGATGCTTTATTATAAAGATTTTTTAATTTATTAGTACACAACATACGTTTTATAAATTTAAGTTGGTGCCAACATAAACTCATTAGAGTTTTACCGTGCACCAAAATCATTGACTACATAATTTAGAGAATTTAACCACTTAAGGTTAAAATTAAACCACGTAGGTACTTAGGTAAAAAGTAACAACAAAAAAATAAGATTACAATGGGTATAAGCGAAATAATATTATCTAATACTAACCAGCGCACATCTGTGACTAATCCGGCCGTCCATCCTTAAACAAAAGCGATGGAGAGTTTTTGAATTGATACAGGTTTTTCCTAAAAGTACCTATATGTTTTTAGTAATATATATAGTTAATTTTAAATTTTATTTGTGTTATGATATTATTGTTAGGTATTATTTGTGCTTTAATATTACATCACATTGGGTATATATGAATGTTCAGGATGGCCTTCATCAGAATCCATCTTGCAACGTGGGCAATGTGGGTAGTCCAACCAGGGCAATTTAAATGAAACGTATTGTCTTCGAAACTTAAACTATGTTACTTCTATAACATCAAAATAATTCTACAATTGCGTAATGATAATCACTAATATTCTGATCAACACTAATCACTTCAAAATAAACTTTGATTAAGGCGATGGATAGCGATTCGTCGAAAACGAGGTGCGCTGGCGACCGCTCTCAACGAAAGTGAATCCTAAGATGGCCGCCCCGCTACCATAGACTTGACGCTGGGAAGAGTATTCTATTCTATTCTGCGCTAGAGTGACGTTGACGACCTGTCACTCTTGACAATAACATTCTAATGTGCGCCGACATATACTTAGGTAGATCTCCGCTGTTGATGCAAAACATAATTTAAAAACAGTTCAGGGGGTCTACTCCGAAGTGCAAAGTGCGAATGTTCGGATCGGACCGACACATGGCCGAACCGAATATTATTGAAAAATGCGAAAAAAGTTCGGATCGGCTCAGTTGGGTCGGGATCGGGACCATAGTCAATATTCGAAAGAGTGTAGGAGTGTAGGATCGGGACCGACCGAACTAAATAGTAACTTCGTAGCAGGAAACGGCCGAACATTCGGCCGATCCTACTTCGGAGTAGACCCCCTGGCATCAGCGTGTCTTCTTCTTCGTGTCGACAGCATGTCACAGTTATAATTGTCTATAGTTTACACAATGACATTAGTACACAACTTAAATCTTATGTCTAAGGGCGAATTCCACCAAACTTTTATATCTAGAATAAGTCCTTTGAATAATTTTTGAATTTTTGACAGTTTCTCCATACTAGAACTGTCAAACGTTGTCGGATTCGGATCGGACGTAGTGCGATACCGCTCTAACGCAATTAGGATGCTGATTCACTAAAATGATATAAGTCTGGACTTAGGTAAAGCGTCTTGGGCACCACAGAGTTACTTTGCCTGTTTTGGGACACAGAGGGCAGGATAGGAGGTGGAACATAATAATTAGCGACATAGCTCCACATCCAATGAACGAATTTAAAAATTATATGTAATTGCCACACCACCACAGGATCTTTATCGACGACTATCTATCTATCGCAGATTGTCAATCAATAGCTAATATATATCTTTGGTGGTAATATTATGAGAATATATTGTCACACCTGTAGTCACCTGTAATAGTTTGACAATGAAGTTTTGCCACTCAAACTTTTAATTGGAGAAACCCCACGATATTTCAACATTGCTTCACTTTTGATCGAATTTAATTATGCTTTGAAGGCCTATAGCAATATTAACAAACATAATATATTAAAAAAAAAACATTTTAAGATACTATTTAGTAAGAGATACAATAGAAATGAAATATACAAAAAACATTATATCTATTACAAGCAATTTATTGTACATTGACTTTTATTTGATTATAACCTTGTGGTCAGTTTGGTAAATATTGCAACCAATCAAATACACGTTAGTGTTTGTTGTCATAATTATTTGAAAGTATCAAACTTTAATACATTGTCGTAATGATATGCTTTAATAGTAGTTTAATAATTATATTGGTAACATATATTTTAGTAGATAAAAATGGTAATAACGCAATAGTTTAAGCATAGGAGAGCGGGAAATCGTGAGTTCGAATCCCATTCGTTGCTTTACTGACATGGATCCATCATTACTGAGAAACTCTCAATTTGTGTGGTTCTTTCTTCAAAAAACCATTTCAGACATCAATCTACAAGGTCTTCACATGATCTGACCAAGATTACGTCTGGACTTTAAAAGTGACGAGTTTGTTCCGGTCTTTCTTCTCAGAGTAGTCAGATAGGAAACGCCGACCTCATCTGGATTTTAAAATATGATTGACGTGTTTGTACAGTCGCCAGCAGGCCAAGCTACCCGAAACTGTCAAATTTCCCAATCAATCTTGAACCTTAATACTTTAGCCATAAAGTTGAAAATATATTTAAAAAAATTGACAGATTTTAGTAGTTTGATGTGCTGGCGTCTATACAAACCTACTAACAGAAATAAAATAATTTAGCACAATACACAGAAATCTCTCTCTTCTTGGCAATAAAGCGAGAGTAAGCTCAGATATTCATAAAAATAATCATGAGCCCATTTGGCTCAGCCAGCTAAGGTATCAATTTAGAGGATTACCTAGTGTTCGCCTTTCTTGTTTCGATGATTCCAAATTATACATGTTGATGTGGAATTCTCTGCCGGCATCTGTGTTCCCTTCCACATTTAACCCGTCTGCTTTCAAAGCAAAAGAAAACAGGCATCTTCTGGGCATGTTCGTTCCATAGACCTCATCCATCGCTTTCCATCGGGCATGTACGATGACAAAAACAGGCCCATTCACCAATTAAAAAAAATACATGGTTCAACCAGAATTTCAGTCACAACGACAACGTTTACATTTACCTCACAGAGGTCTTGCTTCATCTTCGGTAGTTTACTATTACTATGCCGAAGAACCCGATACGGATGTCTCACAAGTTACTGCGACCCTACTACGAGTATGATAGATAAATACTACTATATTAAAATTTTACTTATGTTTCAAATTGACGTTATTTCAAGTTGACAAATATAAACTTTATTTTAATGGTTATCAAGTTGACTTCAGTGTGACTAGCACTATTGAAAACGTTTTATAAATGTTTGATGTTGTAGCGTAAACTGAACTTTATTGTGTAGGAATTAAAGTTATTTTTCCATAAACTCATAATATTTGTTTACATTTTTGGCGAATATGTCGCGATATTAGATTAGATATTTAACTTTCGACCCGGAACTTTCAAAGTTCTTCGAAATATAGGTACTCCCTTTCCATGTTTCAACTCATCGTCACTCAAAAGTCTGTTGCTATCCCCTCGTCTCGTATACGTTTTTGAGAACTAGTTCGTTCCACAAACCCTTTAATAGTTTTTTAGGGAATTCATAAATGCCTTGATATTTTTGGAATCCCGAAAAGAACTGTCAAAGACTAGATCTACGTAGCCTTTTCCCAAGTTTGTTGGGGTCGGCTTCCAGTCAAACTGGACACAGCTGAATACCAGGGTTTTATATGGAGTGACTGCCTATCTCATCTCCACATCCCAATTACTGCGTAATACGATACCCTTTGGTAAGACTGGTTTTTTGACCGGGCTTCTGACTTCCTGTAACGACTGTCAAAGATTTAAGAATGACAACCGGAGTCGGGCTTTCCGTGCCACGGAGGGGTCTCGATATCTAATGGATGGTCACTCATCCACAAACCGACCGCGGCAAGCGTAGCTTAATCTTCGAGCGATCCGTGCTGCTGTTATTTTTTAGTCACAAACCCTTCACTGTTTGTCAAAAGACTTCACGTAAATATTGTTTCTTAACAAAAATAAAGAGAGAGAAGATAAATTGCTACACACTATTACACACACACACACATTATTATTATGTCGTTTATTTATTTACTTATCTTATTCTATTACATTTTAAAATATTTTTTTTAAATATAACAATTAAGTACTTATAAAAAAAATATTACTAACAATAGGTATAAAAAAAAATATTATTATTATTTTTACTTATTACTATTATTATATTAATATGGATGTAATCTTAGGATGAATCTGAAATAAATGGTTTATTATTATTATTATGACCCATAAATCACGTATTATTTTCTACTTCCAGGACCGGCGATACCAAGGTTTTTCTACAGAAGACGTATTTATCTAAGAAGGTAGAACAATTAGTTAAAAATATAAACACGAAATGGTGTCTACGTTTGTTTGTACAAAATAATTATTTAATTATTACCTGAGTACCTTTTTGTGTAAAATTAATGAAAATCATGATTTATGAACGTGTCAAATGTATGCAGTGTGTATATAAATATTGATTAAGACATGTTTCACCATTATGTATAATTTAGTGATTATCGAGATGTGTCCAAGAGCCCTTGACTCAAAAATTTAATTCATATCGTCTCATCTTTAAATGAAGGCAAATCTTTAACATAATAATCAAGTTATGAAGTAGTAATACGCAAAGAATTTACCTTAATTTAAAAAAAAGAAGTTAAATTTTGCTGTGCGACCTCTGGAGCTGTTCCATCAAGTGATGAAATTGTCTATCCTTAAAACGATGCTCCAAGGTCTTGCATATTAGTAAAGACTATGCAACTGACTAGCAATGATTTTCATTTTGACAGTTCAACAACATTCATCGCGTTATTTACGTTGTTGAGCAGACAATTTTTTCGAACATATGAAGCAGTGGATTAGCTATCCTTCAAAATGATTCAGATTTTGTTTGATAGTGTGTTACGCAATTAGGGTGCTAATCCTGTATACAATAGCCATTAAAGGTTTCTCATATAAACGAATTATTGCTGGTTAAACTTGGAATTAGCTCACATTTTTAAATGTCGCGACGGCTCCCACACTGAATTGCTTCAAGTATCGACTGGACAGATTAAATATCTCCAAGCTATTTGGTACACGCGCATCAGCTAATTAGTTGCTAGTATGTCTAACTATATAGTAATAATAATAATAATTTTTGTTCACGACATTCCGTTAGCGATTTGGCTATTTGGGCATTGTTGCCATAATTTACCATGTTCTATGTACTTATATATTAGTATAGATAAATATTTGCCCGGATTCGAGTCGTGTTACTCGCTTATATGGCAACTTTGTTCCTTTCCAAGGCTCTGCGAAGTCTCAGGAATTCGTGTACCTACCTATTAGCTTGTCTGTACCTACCTAATCATTTTGATACTCTGGTTTATATCCTGTTGAAAGACGCCATAGAATTAATATTCAAGTTGGTATACTTACAATTATATATCAAAGATATCTTTCTTTCAGGCAGTTAATCAGAATGTAGGTACTATGCATGTGTACTTTGCAATATTATTTATGAAAAAATCTATCCAAAAATTGTTTATGAACATTGATAGACTGTCTCGTTGGTCGCAAGCGCCACTGCTGAGCATGAGATCCTGGGTTCGATTCCAGGGTCGGGGAAAGTTGTTTTGGGTTCTTCCATCTTGAATTTCTGCCCGGTTGAAGGTAATAGGTTCGCCACCTATTACATGGGACTTAGACATAACTGGCGAAATGTCAGTGTACTATGTGCGCCCCTGCTTAACCCTTCAAGGAATACAGGTGTAATGTTATGTTGTGTCAACATTGATAACTAAAGTTTTAGGCTGGCTACTAAGATAGCTATCCATAACTCAAACTATACGGGGTGTCATCTGTGTCATAAACTTTTTCTATTAGACCTTGATATTATGGTGAAACACGTCTTCAATCTCTATGTACCTATTCTTATTATATTATGTAAATACAACACAATGACGAAATACTGTGATAACAATAAAATAAGTATGTATTTACAATGAAGGAATGACAGATGTAAAGTATTTTTTTTTACCGCATAGCATGTGCCGAATGGTGTGAAATATTTTGTATGAATTATGGGAATTTATGTGAACAATAATGTAAATATAAATATGAAAAATGTATGTAAATAAAAGTGTAATGTATTTCTATAGTAGTTTGTTTTATTTTAGAAATAATATGAGTGTATTCACTCCCCGCAAGAGTTTGCTGATGCCTGACTTACTTACTTTAAAGTTTGTAGTACCAAACAAGTTTTTTTTTTATTCTCATCAAACCATGTCACATTACCCTTTTTCGTTGCAAAGGATGACGACCAGCCGGTCTATTCTGTAAAAATCTCACCGTGAAAAGGTAGAGTGTGTGTGAGTGAAGTGAGCTGTCATTCCAACTGGTGCTAGGGAATAGACACTGTTGACAGACCACTTCACCTACCTTTTCACGGTGAGATTTTTACAGAATAGCACCGCTGGGCCAAAGCGCCAGTGTAGTCCGCGAAATTCAAATTTCCTTATATTTTTTGCAATTGCAGGTCAGTCCTGAATTCCTGATACTGAACATACATCATCCATCCATACATCCTGTTTTATTTCGATCTAACTAAGATTCGCGGCCGTAAAAAATATTTATGTATAGAATTAGTTTATATTCGGTACCCTATTTAATGATTATTTCATGAAATCATGACATTACTTAGAGGTCAATTCTAACTTAAGGAGTTGTGCAGCTGATTCTAATGATTTACAATTCTGTAAAGCCACATTTGTTACGGTCGCGAATCATATTTGAATCAACATTCAACCTGAAAATTACTGCAAATTGCAAAAAATGTAAAAAAACATGAATTCATGTTTTCTGTGTTTTTTGTTTAAAGTATTTCCATGATACACACTTGTTCCCACGAAAAAAAAGAACAGAATCCAAAGGAATCCTTCTTATGGGCCGATCCTATGAAGATTTTTCCTCAAGAGCATGTGCTCTATAAGTGTTATTGGAAATATGTAGTAAAGGTAAATGAGATTTGCGCCTCACAGATGTAGTTGCCAGCCACTTCAATTTGCTCTCGCGCTTCATTTCATCGGATAAACGAAATTCGCTCTTTTGAAGGGTGAATATGTCATAATATAATGTAGGTAACTATGTAGATGCAGTCTACCATACTCTTTTTACTGAGCTACGACTTTGTAAAGTATGATATGGGGGTACAAATACATATGTCGGAAAACTCACCTGTGTATTGATGAGATGATATTTTAAAAAGAGGTCCAAATATTTTCATGATTTTGTGTATCTTGTATTGTGTATTATGTTCTTTTCTAGCCTGAATGTTCAAAAGATCCTCCATTTGTGCTGAAGACGTCTACCGCGTGTTCAGTCAGTACGAATTTGACATAATCCTATGCCTTTCCTTGTCTGGGGGTCAGGTCCATGAGGATGTCCACGGGATAAAAAAGGTCGTTACTTTTGGCGAAGTCTTGAAGACGAAAAGGAGAGAGAAAGGCATATTTTAGCAGTGAAAACACACAGTTACTAGTATTCAGCTAATTGGACCAACTTCTTTAGTTGATCATATTATTCTTGCCTTTCGAACTCACTACAATTACTCAATGTTCCAGCGTTTTATCTGCATTCACGAACACATCGTGTTTATGCTAATGTCTAGCAAAATGTTACCTTGTACAAATATTTGATAGTTTAGCAGTTTACTCAGGGTAATCGTAAAAGCGAAATTAACATGAGAGGGATCACGATTTGATTAGGTAATTGTATTGTTTAGATTTATTATTACCGTTTCTGTCTGACCACCAGACGGAAGATCTCTTACAATATCAGTACTCATAAAACAATCCACACTCGCCCACATACACACACCCTTACACACACACCCAGACAAAGATTTTGTATACGTATGTGTGCATCTTACATCTCGTTTTCTTATTACGCTTTGTCTTTTATCTATTTATTTTGTTTTAATATTGTTTTATTGCACATTGTTATTAAATGTACCGCAAATGGGCGAAGACCTAGCTCAGGAGTCAGGGCTTCAATCAAAGTATGTAACAACCGTTTTTATGTCAATTTTCTCTTTATTATTATTATGTCTCACTGCCTCAGCCCTGGATCAAAGGAGCTGGAAGTCATGGGTCCTTTGCCCAGCAGTGGGATGATGCAGGCTTACAGTAACCGTGTCGCACTGCAGGGCAAAGGCCACCCTTCTGTCCTTATTTCTATATTCTGGTGTTTGTGGCCAATTCTTATAAAAAAAACGGGTTGCACTCCGGGAGTGCCGGTAGAAGTGAAAACTTGAATATTAACGTTGTGCATTTTTGATATTTTGGAATGAGGTCTACTCTCTATGACATAAGTACATGCTTTAGAAACTGTGGTTTTCTGTTGTATGCTGACGACCTTAAAGTATTTCGTAAAATAAGCTCTATTGATGACTGTGTTAAATTGCAAGAGGACCTGGATCGTTTCTCTGCCTATTGCTTAGCAAATAAACTGCAATTGAGTTTACCCAAGTGCAAATCTATTTCTTTTACCAAAAAAATTAATGTCGTTCATTTCACATATTCGCTCTGTGGCACTAATTTAGAAAAAGTTTTCTTAATTAAAGACCTGGGTATACTATTTGACTCAAAGTTGCACTTTGATGCTCACGTTGATCTCATCACAGCCAAGGGTTATCAATTTTATGGTTTCATAAGGCGGACCTGCAACTTATTTAATAAACCTTCCACATATTTACTACTATACAAGTCGCTCATAAGATCTCAACTGGAATATGCCATATGTGTGTGGAATCCACTTTATGATAAATACAGTGACCAGCTTGAATCGGTTCAACGTAAATATCTTCGTTTTCTAAACTACAAATTTTCTAAGAAACGTTCTTCTTATCATACTCTCCTAGAAAAGTTCTCTTTGTCAACTCTTAAATCAAGGAGACTGTATCTAGACCAAACATTCTTATATAAAGTCTGTTGTAATAAATTTGATTGCATTAACCTAATTAATCAGATTTATATTCGCATACCTAGTCGCTCCCAACGTATTCGCGATACTTATACTCATAGTCTATTTGCCCCCAAGCCGTGCAGGACTAACGCAGGCGAACGAGCTCCTTTACGCCGTATTATGAAAAGTTACAACGATAATTTCGCTGATATCGACTTGTTTGTTTTGTCACTTACCCAATTCAAGAAATGTATCTGTGAGAAAATTAATCACACTTCCTCATAATGGCAACATTTTATAGATTTGCTTGTTTATATTTTTATATTTTAACCAAGTTCAAAAAGGAGGAGGTTCCCAATTCGGATGTTTATGTCTTTTTTTATGTGTTTTGTTTTTTTATGTTCGGACATAATTCCGTCATACATATAGACGTATTTCCATAATTACTTACTGTTCGCACGCATTTCAATTTTGTTAAGATCTGATGGTGAGTTTCAAAGTCGGTTGTTAAAAGTTTGTCTCAACTTTACCGTGTTGTAGTGTGTAGTCTTTTGTTTGATTGTATCTAATTAAGTTTTTATTGTATTATTTTGTGGATAACGGTGCTGGTTGCGTTATTACCTAAATGTTCTATAATCTATCTGTACTATTATCAAGCATTATTACGCAATTGTTTGTTGTCCTGAAGAAATAAAAATAAAATAAAATAAAATACTCTCCCTTTGTCTTACGAATTTTCGATCAGATCACGTGTCCTGATGCGAGCTCCTTCTTACGAATTTTCGATGAGGTCACGTGTCCTGACGAGAATTTAACATTTTTTACCCATCACAAAAAAAGTGCACAACGCCGCTAAAGAAGTTTTCACTTCAAAAACTCCTTTTGCCGCGTTGCTACTTAGACAAAATGATTGCAATACACAATTTAATCTAGAAAAACAATATATATAGCAGTGTTCATAATCGCGGATAATTTACATTCCATCGCCACCTAATCAGTTATCTACTTTAGGGCTGATTTTTCAATCATCTGATAACTTTATGCGAAGAATATTTTTGAAATTTTAATAGTTATTTCATACAAAAACTATCAAACGTCAATTTTATTCATCGGTTAAAAGTTATCTGGCGATGGAACAATCAGCCCTCAGTGAAATTAAATTGATTTTTGAGTGACCATTTGTAACAAAAAGGAATTAGAACTTTGTTGAGTATGTCATTTAGTTAGTTGTTCCTTAACTTGAAATTGAAACTTTATCTCAAATTCCTGGCTCTAATAGCAGTCATTGGTGGATAAGAATTGCTTTCAAAGATTTCTAAGTTCTATTATATTAACGCAATTGTTTGTAAGTGTTACCTGTGGAAACGGTTGCGAGTTACGAGTTGCAGGTCGTAGGTTGTTACTTTCAAATAAAAAAAATAACTACTACTACTCTTTTTTTGTGTAAATTGTTTCATCACCCCTGCATCGTAAGGAAACTGGCATGTCTAAGAACCAAAAAATCAAAGACAAGCATGTGACATCCACCAACCCGCAATGGGCCCGCGTGGTGGATTACGGCCCATTCTCTCTCAGCGAGAGGAGGCCTGTGTCCCAGCAATGGGAACATTATAGGCTGACTATGTGTTAACATATCGTAGTGTGTATTAGTATTGTCTCAAAGGTATCTCTCAGACTGATTATATGTAGGTATTTACTTTTTTACATTATTGTTCTTAACTTTACCTACATAACCCTTTTTCACAACCAAAGTAAAGTATCTTGATGATTGCATAGAAAATATGGGCACTAAGCCCAGTTGTAAAATAGCCCCGACTAAAAATAGTGCAAATCTGCCCTCTGCGTTCTCCAGAACCCTCACGACACGTATGTTCTCTTCAGAGGGTTATTTATTTTTAAATTAGATTTGGTTCCGGATGTGGCCTGCCTTCTGTATTGTATCCAATGTCATTATGTCTACTATCACGCCTATACACATCCTTCAAAGACAAGACGGTTTTTTTAAGAATATTCTTTTTGATATTCAAATCATGGACAGAAAATCCGTTTACTGTGAGTAAAGCAATATTAGATGTGTGGATGTTTTTATAAAATATTTTCAGTTCTTTCAGAACTATTTCGTCTACTTTTGTTTTTTCTTTGTGTTGTTCGGTTTTGTCTCAACGTATTTCATTGTTGTATTAACGCCATTGTTATTATAGTGGGTGTGATTTTGTAGGTTTTTAGTCACTATTTACGTGTTAAGAAAACAAGTCATATTTATTTAAAGGTTTATTCGATAACGCAGATTATTGTGATTTTTTTGTAGACGCTTAGGTACAGACGCCAGAACAGACGCCAGCACATCAAGCTACTACAATCTGTCAAATTTCTTTATTAGATTTTCAACTTTATCGCTAAAGCGTTAGGTTCAAGGTTGATTGGGAAAATTTGACCATATTTAATCTGTTATACATAATTTGTCTGTACTATACAAATCTTCACGTTTCCATTTTTTTTTATTCCTAAAAATATTCCTCTTCCCACTGCATCAATTAGTGCTCTTCCCGTCCTTAACCAAGATAAGCTATGCTGTGTGGCTGTTCGACAAACGATGAGCACGCAAATGAAAAACAATATAAGAACCTACACCAACATAAGCCAACCAAACCATAAAAAAAAACGTGTGAACCTCAGCCAGAACCGGAACATGCCCCAAACCCTGAACCGGAACTTACACCAAACCCTGAACCGAAACCTACACCTGTGTTAAATAAATAATAAATTTAAAATCTGCACTTTAACACATAAACTTAAAGGCGCCTTTTTCTAAGAACGAACAAAAAAGGTCGACAGTGGTGCCAATTCCCTTGTTCACAAACTTATTTAGGTTCAGTGCATCTTTTTCTTTCTATTTCATAAAGAAAAGGACAGAAGATAAATATTAGTATAGTCCTGTCAAATTATTCAGCGCCTGACGTAAATTTACGTATTTGTCGCCATGTTATTAATCACGTCTAAACTGTCTATGGAGAATCTTAATTTGACAGGACTAAACTAATATTTATCTTCTGTCCTTTTCTTAATGAAATAGAAATAAAAAGATGCACCGAACTTAAATTTAGTTTAGTTTGTGAACAAGGGAATCGGCGCTAATGACTTGTAAGATTAAGTTCAAATTAGGTCACTCAAAATAATTGATATTTCTTTTTAGCTTATTATTGTATGTTATTCTGTTTCTCTTAAGTATCTCATGCGCCAGTACAGTTTTTAGAGCAACAAGTAGCATTAAGTAAAGCATTGCCTTCTTAACTTTTAGACACGTGTATTATGAAGCGTCTGAACCAGGTTTTAAAATTATCGAACTTACAGTTCACATTTAAAAGAAAGAAAGAAAGAAAAAGTATTTATTGCGACTCGTACAGAAAGATCATAAAACTAAACTAAACTAAACACAATAAGAAATAAAATAAATTATATATAATAAAAGTAACAAAACCAAATTAAAACCAAATTTAGTTAGACAGTCAAAATTTTAAGTGAAGGACGTCAAATTCAGAATATAAAAATTGCCATTAACATTAGATTATTAACTCAATGACATCTTACTGCTGTCAAACTAAAATATAGTTAAGTTGTCACTTTATTAAGTTTTAGAGTGGGAGATCGTCGTTTGACAGGAATAAACTAGATTTTGGTGATTTTTAGTTTAGAGGCATTTGCGACAAGAGAATCGGCACCAGTGTCAGTCACAGATAGTTAGTGAACTATGATAATCAATAGCGGTACCAGCAGTATAGGTTATCAAGATAACGTAAGTCTTATAATAGTAATTATATTTTATCAACGGAACATAAAAGGTAGTAGGTATTCTTGGCATAGAGGATACTGTTTGTTTTATTATTATTTAAAATTCTATTTTTCTATACATCTATGCAGATAAATAAAATTGAAGTGTCTGTTTGTAATGTCAAAATAAATGCATATGAAAGTCTTAAGGGTGACAGGGAAACTCGACGTATTCCTTGAAAAGGGTTATACTAGGTCATTAGCAACAAATTAAGTCCAGTGGACTTGGTGTCAAAACTGAATGGTTATTAAATACAAAATTTGCTATTAAAGACTTTTATTTCTGAGATTATGTAAGTTTTGCAAGCATGTTTTTTTTTCCTTTCATGGGGTTTTCGAAAACTAACCCTTGTCGGGGCAAAAAGGGGTGATTCGATTTTTAAGGGGATTTTAGTGAGTGGCTCGATTAACTCAAAAAAAAAATAGTATTAATAAATTTAACTTGAAACTTGGCACAAATACTTTTTTAAGGGCTGATTTTTCCAACGCCAGATAATTTTATCCGAGGAATATATTTTGACAGTTCTTCCATACAAATCAATTCAATTTTATTCCACGAAAATTCACCCCTTGGTAAATTATAAAGTTCGTCATTTTTTGGAACTCCAAACTACCCTACATACACTACATATCTACATATCTACACTACATATCTAATTAAGGGAGATTGGGGGTGTCAAATTTTGTATGGAAGAATTTTATTGCGCGGTACAATTTACTCGAAACTCAGTGTGTAAGAACAAAATAAATAATAAAGTGTATCAGGGTTTTTCGAAAGTCTAACCCTGACGGGGGTAGTTTTTCACAAGGGAGTATTTTATTACGTGGCTTGATTAACTGGAAAATGGTGTTTTAGGATGTTTAAAAAATCGACTCCTACCGAGGTGGAAAAGGGTAATAAAGTTTAAGGCTGGATTTTACTGCTTGCTTTCATTAACTCGAAAATGGGTATGGGTCTTTGAGTCAAGTTATGAACACATCCTAAACGATTTTTCAAAATTCCACCCCTGTGGGGGTGAAAAGTGGGGATACAGTTTATTTGAAAAATCTGATTCTTTTGATCTATAAACTTAAAAATTGGCCCAAATACTTATTTATCTAAATAAATGAAAAAGAAAGAGGAAAAGAGGTTTAGACGAAATACACGCGGATATATGTAGGCGGGATACTTACCAACAAACACCGTCGTTAGGGCCAAAACATATATTAAAATGTACCGATTTGTCGCTATCACTTACAATATTAGAATACCTAGAATAGTAAAATGTTATAAAATGAGGGTTATATAGGGTAGCGATTTAAAGGCGTATCATATTCTTTTTTTTATGAATTTATTTTATGACTTCGTGACTTTTAACCAATATAATACTAATAATATAATTTGTATGAATGACGTATTTAGACTCATAAATTCGAGTGACTAATAAAAGCTACACATGCCCGAACCACTTCTCGAAAGATGCCACGTCACATTTTTTAGGATCAATATATCGTCACTTCTTTTCCTTCTTAGCGTGTTGATGCCAATCTAAACGGACTCGGTCTAGAATTCGGCTCTGTGTTTAGCGCAATCAATGGATGCTTCCATCAGTTCCTGTGACGTGCAGCTGGCAGGACACGTAGGACATGATATTAAGTGTCCCATCGTTGGTGGATTAGCATCACATTGTCTCTAAGTGCTAAGTTCACTGAGTACTTTATAAAATGAGACTAAGGTCTTCCTCTTGATATTGCGGAAGTTGCAGAGTTATTTTCAAAACAAATTAAAAAAATAGCGTAGAGTCATCTTAACACCTCTCTCCCTTGATTTTGTAATATATACCTATGTATATTATAAGTATATATTATAGTAATAGTATGTATGCGTATAAAACCTATTTATGTACATAGTTTTAAGAGTTTTTTTTATCATTGTCCATCTCAACCAAAGCACCTGCCATCTAATCTCTTCACCACCCTTGGTTGACTGGTAGAGAATGCCTAAGGCATTAAGTCCGCCTTTGTACCTTTTTTGTGCGAAAAGTTACAATAAATAAATAAACATATTTTGGATGTGACTGTACAATAACATAGGTAGATAACAAAAGTGAAAGAAATTGTAATAATATAATATATATTTGCTCAGAAGTTTCATCTAACTAAACCCATTATGCTTTTATTTCCGAAATAAAACGGCTCAACATAGGGTGCAAATAATATGCAATGAGACAATACTGTCTCAATATGCCTATTTTTCACGAAGTCTCTCAATATGAATGTGGACATCTTGCTTTTATGACGTTGTTGAGTCACAAAATAGAGAGGTACAGAAGGTCGGCTCCATACGGTGAACGAAAACAAACGCACACATAGACAACGTGTCACGTTCACCGAGTGTAAACGCATTCGTGACTGGCATTTGACCGAGACAGACGTCTACGCGCGCCTGGTGTCTACTCCCTTAACATGAAATCCGTAGATTCAGCCGAAATGCCTTTTCCTAATCCGTATTATTTACGGACATGAGATTAGTTCGGGGCCCGAACTAAGAATGAATGACAACACAATTTGACAGTTGTCGCTTATTCCGATGTGTTATAGGCGATGTGTTATATTTTTTTTATTTGTCACTTGTTTTGACGGATCAGCTACTTTCGGATGGGCCCGTGGCTTCGTTGACGGACTTAGAGTGTAGACCCCCTGGCATTCGACCGAGACAGACTGAGATCGCAATCTACGCGCGCCAGTTTTCGATTGTTGAATGGAGCCGGCCTTCTGTAGATACTACTCTGTAGTCGAGAGGAGCCGATTTCAATATACGGACACAGCCATTGCCGGTTCACGTTCAGTTTTCCACGTTTTCGCCGTCGTATGCACACCGTTATTTTGTGAAATCTCCTCACAAATATTCATATTATGTATGAATTTACATGGACATTTTGGTATAGGTAGGTGTCTGGATTTTTGTGGTATTGAATATTGATGTAACTGATGCCGAAATCTTTTATCAGTTTTGTTTTTCTCAACACAAATTCTTAAGTCTAATAGAAACATCAGAGTTGCAATTATCCATAGAAGAGATAAAGCTGCAGTACCTTTATCTAAATAAACATAACGCAACGCTGTGTTTCCCCGTAGGGTTGGGCAGAGGTGTAGTTATACTAGGTACACCCACATTTCGCCATATGTTAAAGTCCCGTGTAATAAAGGCGAGCCTTTGGCTATTAACCAGGCACAAATCTAGACTCGGCTGCTACTGGGAGATTCCAGATAAAAAAAAAACAAAAACATTTTGTCCGACCTAGGAATCGAACCCAGGACCTTATGCTCAGCAGTAGCGTTTGCGACCACTAGACCAGCGAAACAGTCTACGAGTATCTAATTAAAATTGAACTACTCCGTGAGTACCTTTACGCATCTTACTTTAGTATAACATACTCTAAATGACGCTAGGCTGATAACATTTTCGGTAATTTTGTTAATATTAGTGTTTAGTTCGGTTTCCCAATGGGTTCTAGGAGATTAAAAAAATTTTCATGCAAATAAAACGACACATTCAGTGATTCTACAGTAATTTAATGCGTGCAATTTTACAATTAGATTGATATTGTGTTTTTAATACAAGTAATCCTTGTTATCTAAATCCAATAATCTAAATAAGGCATAGACTAATAATTGTCACGCTTTCATAAAATATACGCAAAGGAGACAAGATAAACAGACCAATGAAAATAACATAAAGATAAAAATAACATCTCATTCCGAGTATGCGGTGCGAAGCAAATTGAAGAACTGGTAGGATAAACTACAGATCTGAAAAATAATTAATTAAAGTCATTAAAACATACAAATCAACATTTAAGGACCAACCACTCAATTCAGCAGCAGATCCGTACGCATCCGTAAAGCTGAACGGATGCGTACGGATCTTCATACAAAATCGTTGTTTTCTGTGGACAAAAGCTGAACAGAGCTGAATAAGTGTGGTTAGTCCCTAAGGCGGTATTATTGTCTCCATTTGACAGACATTGTGTGGTTGAACACAATGTCTACTAGGTTTAGTTGATCATCACTTTTTAGTCAATTATTATTATTATTATTAATTATTTTGTATTATTATTATCTGTCTCACTCACACTTCATGGAATAATTCTTCCTCTCGCTAAAACTAGAATCTTAGTTACGCTCAAGGCAAGCTTTGGTTCCACTAAAATCATTTTTAGTCAATAAAAAGTATTTTTCAAAACTGGGATTCTTGAAGATTTTTTTTTTCCTGTAATCTAAGAAATAATGTAGCAAGTTCTATACCATTTTAGAATCCTATTTAGTGCGTCAACTTTTAAGGTTACTTGCCAAAATGGCGTAGTACATTTTTATTTTCAGTACAGTCAGTTAAAGTTGGGCGAAGTAATAATGTTTCAATCTTGGTTCGGATAAATGTGACATTTTCTTCTAAGTTGGAGCAGTTAGCTAAGAATTTAAAACAACTAGTTATACAAGCACTACTCCAGATTACACAAAAAGAATAAAAACGAAAAAAAGTAAAGATTTGTAGCTAAAGGAGATAAAAAACCATCACAGGGTGTACATTTTTCGAAAAAAACAAAAATTACTGTAATTTAAAAAATACACGACTAAGATTTTTTTAAATATTTTTCTGGTAACTATTATGACTTACCTATCCTATCACCCGATTCCGGCTTGACGTCGACTTCTGTGACACTCTGTATATTGCCAAAGCAACTTCAAATAGTTTTGTATGCGCTGCTGAATGGGTCGCATACACCTTTTTTTTTTGGTTGGGAAATCATCAAACGACTTCTCCCGCTCTGGGCGGAGCGGGAGGGCGTGTCAGACTTTTACTAAAACCAACCCGTGTTCCTTCAGTTGCCAGTGGCCACGGTATCTCTTTCGAACAATCCGCGGCCCTCGCAGGCATCGGCCCTAACGGACCCCGTCTTTGTCTTTGAAGCGCGCGTGGAACACAACGCGCCGTCGACCCGGGCCAGCCGGTCGATTCTGTTAAAATCTCAACGTGAAAACTAAGGTGAAGTGAACTATCATTCCATCTGATGCTAGGGATTGACACTATAATATTGACAGCTCACGTAAATCTCACTTCACCTGGGTTTCCATGGTGAGATCGTGACAGAATAGCTCGGCTGGTCCTTACCCGGCGGCGAGCTACCCATTGCTCGCCGCCCGCAAGCCCGCGCCTGCGGTGGCCGGGAATCAGCTGTTGATTCCCGACGTCCAGGGCGTCTCCTGCGGCGACTAGGGGCGTGAGGGCCGGAGATTGCCTCTCCCTGAAGCGCTCCGCCTCCTCCTTCGCGAGCATTACTGCTTCGCAGAAGGCACACCTTGGTTGTTAGCTTGAATGATAATTCAAAGATAGCCAATGATGATGGTATATTGAATATATTTAACTACCACGTAACTAATGATACAATGAATGTTGTGTGAATGTGTAGCTGACTATGAACGTTGATTGTGTACTGTCGCGTTATAGTATAAGTTGTGCAAGGCGACAGAAAAGAGCTGATCTATGCAATGCGCGCGTGCCATATACATACATGACTCGTACAAGCTTAATTTTTTTATATTTCTTATTCAAACCATGTATCATGATGTGTACGTACCCCACTGAAAGTATCTAAATTCATAGTCAAGTAACCTTTGGCACTAAATTCAAAAGGTTTTTGAGAACGCATCAAGAAAATCTGCACCATCTTCTTTGTATCAGAATCAGCGTATACCCAGTCTGCGAAATATATGGCTTTTTCAAACTTATTACTCTGGAAAAACAAGTCCACATTTCAGCGATTTTTTTTTAATTTTTTTTTTTTATTTGGCAACTGAGCGCTTTTTCTTGTATTCTAGCAGTACCTACAGTCAACCGCACACCAGTCGTAACAATTTGACCTTGACACGGTTTTATGTCGTAGACAGTAAGGGCGATTTTCGTAGTGCGAGTGTTACCACTGCAGTCAGTGGTAACACTTGCACTACGAAAATCGCCCTTACTGTGACACATCAGTATGTGTGAATGTGTGAGAACTAGTTACGATGCCAAAACGATGGTTTGATAGCACTGATGGCGGTCAAGAAAGAAAGAGAAAGTATTTATTAGGACTTGCACAAGAATATCACAAACTAAAAAAAACCAAAAAAATATAAAAAGAAAATACAAACAGAAAGTCCTGTTCAAGGCCAAAAGGCTCCTATCTAAGCATGATGCTGCGACATTTAAAAATACGTGTCTTAGGGCCCACTGTGATGTCACGGGCAGATACATAAATAATTTATTAAATAGATATACATATGAAAAATACTAAAAAATAAAAATGATTTAATCCGCGTGTCAGCACCCGACGTAACCTCATTGCTTGTCTGCCTTAACTGTCTGCCGCACTCTGTGCCATCACTGTGACAAGCAAAGAGACGCAGGCGCCGACACATCGGCAAAAATAATTGTCTATCTAGGTGCAGGGGTTGAAAACTATTTGACAAAAATCTAAAAGCACCAAAGATTTGATTAATCCAGTTAGTAAATATTTTCATTTGAATGGCAGAATCTTAAGAGCTGGAGTGACAAAATAAAATATCATACATGATCAATGAGGAGTTGTCCCATTATGCACTGAAAGAATACCTCCACGAGCAAAGAACAGAAGAAAGAAAAGTAGCGCATGGATTTGTACAGATCATCAACCACCTTGAAAATAAAAAGTCATTACTTAGATTGTAAAACCTTAAACAATTGTCAAAAAAGGTCAAAGGAAAGAGTTACCGTTGCTGTAAATGCTGTAAGGCATATAAATACAGATCCAAATGCATATGTAAGGAACATTCCATCTCCCAATACAATATCTAGTTCTGATGTGATTCTGCAATCAAAAGAGATGTTTCATTATTTTGCTAGATGATTAAAAAACATAATTTAACAATCACATAAGTTGTTTTTTTACTTGGCCAAAAACTGGTGCTTGGAAATAATACGTTTCAATTTGTTTCTAATATTGTAATAAGTTTTTTCAATCTCTCTTTCTTCCTTAATTTTAACCACGTCCTCATCACTAATGAGCCCTTCCATGGTACTCCCGAGAATTTTCAATTCCATACAAATATATCGGGTAAAAGAAATATGAAGCATATTGACAAAAACGTAGATAAAAATGACGACTGTTGTCATAAAGCTTTCCCAGATATATGCAGCGTTATACCACTGTTTCTTGTCGAAGGGGTACCAGCCATCAAATGGGTACAAATACTGCTTTTCTTTACCAAGAATGTCGTTTTGGTAAACCATAATGATTCTAGGAAATAAATCAACAATCACAGCCAGTCCAATGGTGTAATAGAATTCAAATCTCAATATCAGCCTTGTAATCTGCGTGTATCGATTCAAAATCGTCTTGTGTTCTACTGTATCAGACACTGCTTCCCATAGGTCGAACCGAAAATGTTTAAATATTTTGTCGTACAATTCTTTATTGTCATGTATTTTTCTATATTTAATCAGTATCATGAGACAGACTCCGATGTTGGGAGCGACGTTGATGATCTCGAACCAGTCGAAGTCGTTGATGCAAATGAAACAAAGAGTGACGAGTAACTGCGTTGTTGTGAAAAATAGGAGACCATAAGTGAGGTAGTAACAGTTTGTTATGAGTTTGGATCGGCCAATGAAAGGATAAATAAAAAACTTAACGCCGATGTTACTGATGAAATCCATTTCACCCAAAAAATCTTGCTTCAAAGTATCGTACGTTTTGTATGCTTGACTCATGATTGTGAGACAAAAGTGCTTTCTTACTGATTGTTCGAATAGAAGTATAGTAACAATTTTATTATTTTGAATCAATAGGTACATTAAATGATCTAAGTAGACATTGTTGCAGATTCATCCATTTAGAACATTCGATATTTGTGAAATTAGTTAAGTTCTAAACAAGTTTTAGGATACAAATTACATCAGAAATGTTATTATGTTTTTAACAATTTAAACGTTCAAAATACATTTTGTTTGCCATATTGCTAACTTTGTTTAAGATTATAATTTAGCGTTGATAAATCAAAATCAAAAGTCATTTATTCAAATTAGGCTGAGAATCAGTACTTTTTGAACGTCAAAATTACAAAAGACAGTCCCCCAAAAACACCCGCCATTCACCACTTCCTAGTGCTATCGCTGTATGAAGCTGATAGCTTGCTGCTACTAAATTTTTATTTCGAATAAAAATTTAGTAGCAGCAACTTATATGTTTTCATCTATGTTTACAAATAAACAAATGCACAAACCAGAACTTTGACTTTACATCAATCACACCAGCCTATAATGTCCCCACTGCTGGGACACGGCCCTCCTCTATGTGAGAGGGAGTGGGCCGTAATCCACCGCGCGGGCCCAGTTCGGGTTGACGGATGTCTCATGTCTTCGAATTCGGTTCAGTAAAGGTTCTAGGACATGCCGGTTTCCTCACGATGTTGACTTTACATAGTACGGTATAAAATCGTATTGTGTAAAGGAGCTTTTAAGTCAATCACAATGTAATAAATTACTGGTTGTTTTCTTTGATCAAAGGGATCACATATAAGCTACCGTTAGTGCTTATTATGCGGTACTTTAATGATTCTAAATTCAAGGTATTGCGCATTGATCAAATAACTTAACGATAAATTAAAGCCCACTTGTCCCACAAATCGCTAAATGAATTTAAACATCGCTCCATTCCTGTCAATCAATCGTTTAAAAAAGACATAGTCGAAAAAATGTTTTAAATAATATATTTAGCGCTAAACACATTTAGTGAATTGTGGTGCAAGCGGGCCTAAGTGTTAGGAAGTTTACTTGAATATTTTTCAGTTGGTACTTTAAATTCGCTTTACTAACAAAAATAATGCAAATATCATATATTATTAAACTAGCTGACCCGGCAAACGTTGTTTTGCCATATACTTTATTTCTAGGATTTTTTTTGTATGAAAAATAGATGTTAGCCAATTCTCAGACCTACCCGATATGCACACAAAATTTCATACAAATCGGTCCAGCCGTTTCGGAGGAGTTTGGTAACAAACATTGCGACACGAGAATTTTATATCTTCTATAATATAAAAATGAATCAATGAATGTGTTTCTAAGCGCAAATCTCGAGAACAGCTGAACCGATTTCGCTAATTCTTTTTTTAGAATATTCCTTGAAGTACGAGGATGGTTCTTACGGAAAAAAAATGTAAGAAAGATGCTTAACGCGGACGCGAAGTCACGCGAAGTCGCGGGCAAAAGCTAGTAATAGATAATTATGAAATGCTGTTTGTTGGTAAGCACAGAACTTAAGGATAGCTGGACCGATTCGGCAAATTTTTGTAATAAAATCTCCGTAATAGTCCGAATCTGGGGGCACGGAAGTGACTCCGCCAAGACGAGCCAAGCGAAGCGCAAGGGCACTACCTAACTTTTCTCGAAGCACTTCGTCGTATTTTTGAACCTTCTTAACTTGGGTTTGGATTAGTATTTAGTGATTAGTAAAGTGTGCCATCTTGAGTAAACGCTAAGTTTGCTAATATTATTCGTCTTCCTTAAATCTAAGTTATTATGCGTGTGGTAACATATTAATAATATGTTTATAGGTAAGTTATCATCTGGATTTTTTTTTGCAATCTTCTTTATATTTCTAATCTCAGGATACTTTAAAGTAGTAGGGAAGGAGAATAAAAAAAACGGTATAGAATGTGACAAAATTATATTTATAAAAATAAAACCTTTATTCAATTGATTATCAATTGATTATCGTTTTGGAAAATATGGATGTATTAAGTATAGTATATTAGTAAATATGTCGGAAATGTGCTTTTACATAGGGTTTGTCCAAAATGGATGGATGAGCAGACCGCTGCCTGTAACATATAGATTTACACTGTGGTTAGGTTGATATTATATAAATAGGCTTTCTTATATTTGAATTAGTATCAACTTTTTTCATAAATGTAATGTTATGTATCCTACGACGCTTTAATGCAAATAAATTATTACCATTTTTAAAGTAGATCGAAGTTAAAGTATGTAAAAACATACTTAATACGTTTTTTGAGTAATGTTTACCTTTTCAAGAATCTTGAGCAGCCTGCCTGCCTGATGTTTAACCTGTTTGAATAAAAGTTATGTAAGTAATATTTTAAAAATGAAGGATTTATTGCGGTCTCATAAAATATTTTGATATAATTTATAATGTTCCCTTCAGTCAGATATGATCTCTAAGCTGCAGTGTGTTTGTAATAAAGGTACCTTACCTTATGGTATACTGCAGGGACTGTCAGTGCCATTGGTGTTAGATCCCGGACCTGCGGTCATAATGTACCAACTTGCATTAACATCTGTAATGTTGGATACTTACGTTTTGTAAGCAACTACTAAGTACACAAATTTAAATACTTCCATGCATAAATGAATTTGTATTATTAATTGAATTATTTCATTTGTGGCTTTTTTTTTTTTTTTTGTGGATGGGAAATCATCAAATGACGGGGTCCCGCTCTGGGTGGAGCGGAAGGGAGTGTCAGACTTTTACTGACTAAAACCCACCCGTGTTCCTTCCTTAGCCCTTTCTGTTCCAGGGCAGCGGTTAACCTTTCGGAAAATCCCGCCGCCCCGGCAGGCTTCGGCCTCGTCCTCTGCTGACATCTCTTTGAGGCGCGCGTAGAACACAACGCGCCGTCCGGCACGGGCCTGGTCCTGATCGGACGGTGAGTTACCCATTACTCACCGCCCGCTTCATTAGTGGCTTATAATGTAATTCATAAATGAAAGTCTTGTGCGATTTAATTAAGGAAATATTTTAACTCTCATAATGTAGTTGAACACTTTCGTATTAATGCTAAAAAATAATGTAGTAATAAATGAAAAGTGTAGTATTTATTGCTGTCTCATATGCTTGGTACACAGGGATTTGTTTCTAGGTCATACAAGAGTGACCTCAGCAAGCGTAGTTTACTCTTCGTTCGACTTGTACGAGTGTTAGGTATAACATAACCACACGGACCCTCCATCATGCCTCATGCCAGGACATGATGAGATGAACTATCTTAAGGACTAGATTCAGACAGCAGGCCACTGCTGTCTGATTCTAGTCCTTTATATGCTGTTGCTTTTGTTTTTTTATCTGCTGTGTGTCGATGGAGCTAAGAGTAAAGAACGAAGAACGGCTTTTGTACTGCAGTGAGACACTAAAGAATATCATGTAAGTCGGAAAGGGGTAACCTAGCGCATTCGAGTGATAGATAATTATCAATTGATAGTTAAAACACACGCTGTCTACATCTCTGTATCTATTGTCCTATCTAAAGTAGAGAAGAGATTTCTCATGAAATAAGCTTCACCTCTGTACCTATTTTTTCTGTTCTGTTTTTCATTGTCTGTTTAATGTGTGTACATAAATGGTAAAATAATAAATAAATAAATAAAATAAAATAAATGAACATGAATATGAGAGTATAAACCAATAATTAAATTCCTTCTAATTTTATTTACAAAATGGTATCTTTATATTGTAATTCATAGATGCAAGTCTTATGCAATTGATTCTATTCTATTTTAGTTACTCAATAATAATTATTATAACACAATACTACTTACTACTAATATTATTTATAAAAGTGAAAGTAAGGATGGATGGATGGATGTTTGTTACTCTTTCACGCAAATTTTATCCTGATATTCCCACGGGATCGAAACTAATGCAGGTGAAGCCGTCGGGCGCAGCTAGTATAATTTATAATTTTATCTCTAAACTGCAGTGTGTTTGTAATAAAGGTGCCTTACCTGATTGAGGGTTTTCATCCGATTTTGGAGCAGTTGGGCTGGAGGAATTCTTTGATGTGGTTTCTCCATTGCCATCTGTGGTCATAATGTAAAACAACTTTTGTAAACATCTGTTTGATTCTTACGTTTTGTAAAGTCCAACCTAGTAACTATTAGGACTCTTATTAATGCAATAGGACACGATAACTCATGATTCAGAATTTATTCAACTCTAACCACCCCCCCCTCTTTTTCTCTGTCTCCTTCTCTCTTTTATTAATAATAATTATTATAATACTACTTACTAGCTTCCTACTAATATTATTTATGTACGTGAAAGTATGGATGGATGTTTGTTACTCTTTCACGCAAAAACTACTGCACGTATTTGGATGGAATTTGGCATACAGACAGTTTAAAACCAGGATTAACACATAGGATACTTTTTATACTGATATTCTCACGGGATCGAAACTAATGCAGGTGAAGCCGTCGGGCGCAGCCAGTATAATTTATAATTTTATCTCTTAACTGCAGTGTGTTTGTAATAAAGGTGCCTTACCTGATTGAGGTTTTTCATCCGATTTTGGAGCAGTTGGGCTGGAAGAATTCTTTTTTGGGGTTTCTCCATTGCCATCTGTGGTCATAATGTAAAACAACTTTTGTAAACATCTTTTTGATTCTTACTTTTTGTAAAAGCCAACCTAGTAACTATTAGGACTCTTATTAATGCAATAGGACACGATAACTCATGATTCAGAATTTAATTCAACTCTAACCATCTCCCCCCTCTTTTTCTTTGTCTCCTTCTCTCTTTTGTTAATAATAATTATTATAATACTACTAACTAGCTTCCTACTAATATTATTTATAAACGTGAAAGTATGGATGGATGTTTGTGACTCTTTCACGCAAAAACTACCAAACGTATTTGGATGAAATTTGGCATACCGACAGTTTATAACGTGGATTAACACATAGCATACTCTTTATCCTGATATTCCCACGGGATCAAAACTAATTCAGGTGAAGCCGTCGGGCGCAGCTAGTATAATTTATAATTTTATCTCTAAACTGCAGTGTGTTTGTAATAAAGGTGCCTTACCTGATTGAGGGTTTTCATCCGATTTTGGAGCAGTTGGGCTGGAAGAATTCGTTGTCATGGTTTGTCCATTGCCATCTGTGGTCATAATGTAAAACAACTTTTGTAAACATCTGTTTGATTCTTACGTTTTGTAAAGTCCAACCTAGTAACTATTAGAACTCTTATTAATGCAATAGGACACGATAACTCATGATTCAGAATTTATTCAACTCTAACCACCCCCCCCTCTTTTTCTCTGTCTCCTTCTCTATTTTATTAATAATAATTATTATAATACTACTTACTAGCTTCCTACTAATATTATTTATGTACGTGAAAGTATGGATGGATGTTTGTTACTCTTTCACGCAAAAACTACTGCACGTATTTGGATGGAATTTGGCATACAGACAGTTTAAAACCAGGATTAACACATAGGATACTTTTTATCCTGATATTCTCACGGGATCGAAACAAATGCAGGTGAAGCCGTCGGGCGCAGCTAGTATAATTTATAATTTTATCTCTTAACTACAGTGTGTTTTAAATAAAGGTGCCTTACCTGATTGAGGGTTTTCATCCGATTTTGGAGCAGTTGGGCTGGAGGAATTCTTTGATGTGGTTTCTCCATTGCCATCTGTGGTCATAATGTAAAACAACTTTTGTAAACATCTGTTTGATTCTTACGTTTTGTAAAGTCCAACCTAGTAACTATTAGGACTCTTATTAATGCAATAGGACACGATAACTCATGATTCAGAATTTAATTCAACTATAACCATCTCCCCCCTCTTTTTCTTAGTCCCCTTCTCTCTTTTTTTAATAATAATTATTATAATACTACTTACTAGCTTCCTACTAATATTATTTATGTACGTGAAAGTATGGATGGATGTTTGTTACTCTTTCACGCAAAAACTACTGCACGTATTTGGATGGAATTTGGCATACAGACAGTTTAAAACCAGGATTAACACATAGGATACTTTTTATACTGATATTCTCACGGGCTCGAAACTAATGCAGGTGAAGCCGTCGGGCGCAGCCAGTATAATTTATAATTTTATCTCATAACTGCAGTGTGTTTGTTATAAAGGTGCCTTACCTGATTGAGGTTTTTCATCCGATTTTGGAGCAGTTGGGCTGGAAGAATTCTTTTTTGGGGTTTCTCCATTGCCATCTGTGGTCATAATGTAAAACAACTTTTGTAAACATCTTTTTGATTCTTACTTTTTGTAAAAGCCAACCTAGTAACTATTAGGACTCTTATTAATGCAATAGGACACGATAACTCATGATTCAGAATTTAATTCAACTCTAACCATCTCCCCCCTCTTTTTCTTTGTCTCCTTCTCTCTTTTGTTAATAATAATTATTATAATACTACTTACTAGCTTCCTACTAATATTATTTATAAACGTGAAAGTATGGATGGATGTTTGTGACTCTTTCACGCAAAAACTACCAAACGTATTTGGATGAAATTTGGCATACCGACAGTTTATAACGTGGATTAACACATAGCATACTTTTTATCCTGATATTCCCACGGGATCAAAACTAATTCAGGTGAAGCCGTCGGGCGCAGCTAGTATAATTTATAATTTTATCTCTAAACTGCAGTGTGTTTGTAATAAAGGTGCCTTACCTGATTGAGGGTTTTCATCCGATTTTGGAGCAGTTGGGCTGGAGGAATTCTTTGATGTGGTTTCTCCATTGCCATCTGTGGTCATAATGTAAAACAACTTTTTTAAACATCTGTTTGATTCTTACGTTTTGTAAAGTCCAACCTAGTAACTATTAGGACTCTTATTAATGCAATAGGACACGATAACTCATGATTCAGAATTTAATTCAACTATAACCATCTCCCCCCTCTTTTTCTTAGTCCCCTTCTCTCTTTTTTTAATAATAATTATTATAATACTACTTACTAGCTTGCTACTAATATTATTTATAAACGTGAAAGTATGGATGGATGTTTGTTACTCTTTCACGCAAAAACTACCAAACGTATTTGGATGGAATTTGGCATACCGACAGTTTATAACCAGGATTAACACATAGCATACTTTTTATCCTGATATTCCCACGGGATCAAAACTAATGCAGGTGAAGCCGTCGGGCGCAGCCAGTATAATTTATAATTTTATCTCTTAACTGCAGTGTGTTTGTAATAAAGGTGCCTTACCTGATTGAGGTTTTTCCTCCGATTTTGGAGCAGTTGGGCTGGAAGAATTC
Organism: Apamea crenata; assembly: GCA_949629185.1. NCBI lineage: Eukaryota > Metazoa > Arthropoda > Insecta > Lepidoptera > Noctuidae > Apamea > Apamea crenata. Next base: position 7,497,799 of record OX451360.1, on the reverse strand, counting down.
TTTTTTGGGGTTTCTCCATTGCCATCTGTGGTCATAATGTAAAACAACTTTTGTAAACATCTTTTTGATTCTTACTTTTTGTAAAAGCCAACCTAGTAACTATTAGGACTCTTATTAATGCAATAGGACACGATAACTCATGATTCAGAATTTAATTCAACTCTAACCATCTCCCCCCTCTTTTTCTTTGTCTCCTTCTCTCTTTTGTTAATAATAATTATTATAATACTACTTACTAGCTTCCTACTAATATTATTTATAAACGTGAAAGTATGGATGGATGTTTGTGACTCTTTCACGCAAAAACTACCAAACGTATTTGGATGAAATTTGGCATACCGACAGTTTATAACGTGGATTAACACATAGCATACTTTTTATCCTGATATTCCCACGGGATCAAAACTAATTCAGGTGAAGCCGTCGGGCGCAGCTAGTATAATTTATAATTTTATCTCTAAACTGCAGTGTGTTTGTAATAAAGGTGCCTTACCTGATTGAGGTTTTTCATCCGATTTTGGAGCAGTTGGGCTGGAAGAATTCTTTGTCATGGTTTGTCCATTGCCATCTGTGGTCATAATGTAAAACAACTTTTGTAAACATCTGTTTGATTCTTACGTTTTGTAAAGTCCAACCTAGTAACTATTAGAACTCTTATTAATGCAATAGGACACGATAACTCATGATTCAGAATTTATTCAACTCTAACCACCCCCCCCTCTTTTTCTCTGTCTCCTTCTCTATTTTATTAATAATAATTATTATAATACTACTTACTAGCTTCCTACTAATATTATTTATGTACGTGAAAGTATGGATGGATGTTTGTTACTCTTTCACGCAAAAACTACTGCACGTATTTGGATGGAATTTGGCATACATACAGTTTAAAACCAGGATTAACACATAGGATACTTTTTATCCTGATATTCTCACGGGATCGAAACAAATGCAGGTGAAGCCGTCGGGCGCAGCTAGTATAATTTATAATTTTATCTCTTAACTACAGTGTGTTTTTAATAAAGGTGCCTTACCTGATTGAGGGTTTTCATCCGATTTTGGAGCAGTTGGGCTGGAGGAATTCTTTGATGTGGTTTCTCCATTGCCATCTGTGGTCATAATGTAAAACAACTTTTTTAAACATCTGTTTGATTCTTACGTTTTGTAAAGTCCAACCTAGTAACTATTAGGACTCTTATTAATGCAATAGGACACGATAACTCATGATTCAGAATTTAATTCAACTATAACCATCTCCCCCCTCTTTTTCTTAGTCCCCTTCTCTCTTTTTTTAATAACAATTATTATAATACTACTTACTAGCTTCCTACTAATATTATTTATAAACGTGAAAGTATGGATGGATGTTTGTTACTCTTTCACGCAAAAACTACCAAACGTATTTGGATGGAATTTGGCATACTGACAGTTTATAACCAGGATTAACACATAGCATACTTTTTATCCTGATATTCCCACGGGATCAAAACTAATGCAGGTGAAGCCGTCGGGCGCAGCTAGTATAATTTATAATTTTATCTCTTAACTGCAGTGTGTTTGTAATAAAGGTGCCTTACCTGATTGAGGGTTTTCATCCGATTTTGGAGCAGTTGGGCTGGAGGAATTCTTTGATGTGGTTTCTCCATTGCCATCTGTGGTCATAATGTAAAACAACTTTTGTAAACATCTGTTTGATTCTTACGTTTTGTAAAGTCCAACCTAGTAACTATTAGGACTCTTATTAATGCAATAGGACACGATAACTCATGATTCAGAATTTATTCAACTCTAACCACCCCCCCCTCTTTTTCTCTGTCTCCTTCTCTCTTTTATTAATAATAATTATTATAATACTACTTACTAGCTTCCTACTAATATTATTTATAAACGTGAAAGTATGGATGGATGTTTGTGACTCTTTCACGCAAAAACTACCAAACGTATTTGGATGAAATTTGGCATACCGACAGTTTATAACGTGGATTAACACATAGCATACTTTTTATCCTGATATTCCCACGGGATCAAAACTAATTCAGGTGAAGCCGTCGGGCGCAGCCAGTATAATTTATAATTTTATCTCATAACTGCAGTGTGTTTGTTATAAAGGTGCCTTACATGATTGAGGTTTTTCATCCGATTTTGGAGCAGTTGGGCTGGAAGAATTCTTTTTTGGGGTTTCTCCATTGCCATCTGTGGTCATAATGTAAAACAACTTTTGTAAACATCTTTTTGATTCTTACTTTTTGTAAAAGCCAACCTAGTAACTATTAGGACTCTTATTAATGCAATAGGACACGATAACTCATGATTCAGAATTTAATTCAACGCTAACCATCTCCCCCCGCTTTTTCTTTGTCTCCTTCTCTCTTTTGTTGATAATAATTATTATAATACTACTTACTAGCTTGCTACTAATATTATTTATAAACGTGAAAGTATGGATGGATGTTTGTGACTCTTTCACGCAAAAACTACCAAACGTATTTGGATGAAATTTGGCATACCGACAGTTTATAACGTGGATTAACACAAAGCATACTTTTTATCCTGATATTCCCACGGGATCAAAACTAATTCAGGTGAAGCCGTCGGGCGCAGCTAGTATAATTTATAATTTTATCTCTAAACTGCAGTGTGTTTGTAATAAAGGTGCCTTACCTGATTGAGGGTTTTCATCCGATTTTGGAGCAGTTGGGCTGGAAGAATTCTTTGTCATGGTTTGTCCATTGCCATCTGTGGTCATAATGTAAAACAACTTTTGTAAACATCTGTTTGATTCTTGCGTTTTGTAAAGTCCAACCTAGTAACTATTAGAACTCTTATTAATGCAATAGGACACGATAACTCATGATTCAGAATTTATTCAACTCTAACCACCCCCCCCTCTTTTTCTCTGTCTCCTTCTCTATTTTATTAATAATAATTATTATAATACTACTTACTAGCTTCCTACTAATATTATTTATGTACGTGAAAGTATGGATGGATGTTTGTTACTCTTTCACGCAAAAACTACTGCACGTATTTGGATGGAATTTGGCATACAGACAGTTTAAAACCAGGATTAACACATAGGATACTTTTTATCCTGATATTCTCACGGGATCGAAACAAATGCAGGTGAAGCCGTCGGGCGCAGCTAGTATAATTTATAATTTTATCTCTTAACTACAGTGTGTTTTAAATAAAGGTGCCTTACCTGATTGAGGGTTTTCATCCGATTTTGGAGCAGTTGGGCTGGAGGAATTCTTTGATGTGGTTTCTCCATTGCCATCTGTGGTCATAATGTAAAACAACTTTTGTAAACATCTGTTTGATTCTTACGTTTTGTAAAGTCCAACCTAGTAACTATTAGGACTCTTATTAATGCAATAGGACACGATAACTCATGATTCAGAATTTAATTCAACTATAACCATCTCCCCCCTCTTTTTCTTAGTCCCCTTCTCTCTTTTTTTAATAATAATTATTATAATACTACTTACTAGCTTCCTACTAATATTATTTATGTACGTGAAAGTATGGATGGATGTTTGTTACTCTTTCACGCAAAAACTACTGCACGTATTTGGATGGAATTTGGCATACAGACAGTTTAAAACCAGGATTAACACATAGGATACTTTTTATACTGATATTCTCACGGGCTCGAAACTAATGCAGGTGAAGCCGTCGGGCGCAGCCAGTATAATTTATAATTTTATCTCATAACTGCAGTGTGTTTGTTATAAAGGTGCCTTACCTGATTGAGGTTTTTCATCCGATTTTGGAGCAGTTGGGCTGGAAGAATTCTTTTTTGGGGTTTCTCCATTGCCATCTGTGGTCATAATGTAAAACAACTTTTGTAAACATCTTTTTGATTCTTACTTTTTGTAAAAGCCAACCTAGTAACTATTAGGACTCTTATTAATGCAATAGGACACGATAACTCATGATTCAGAATTTAATTCAACTCTAACCATCTCCCCCCTCTTTTTCTTTGTCTCCTTCTCTCTTTTGTTAATAATAATTATTATAATACTACTTACTAGCTTCCTACTAATATTATTTATAAACGTGAAAGTATGGATGGATGTTTGTGACTCTTTCACGCAAAAACTACCAAACGTATTTGGATGAAATTTGGCATACCGACAGTTTATAACGTGGATTAACACATAGCATACTTTTTATCCTGATATTCCCACGGGATCAAAACTAATTCAGGTGAAGCCGTCGGGCGCAGCTAGTATAATTTATAATTTTATCTCTAAACTGCAGTGTGTTTGTAATAAAGGTGCCTTACCTGATTGAGGGTTTTCATCCGATTTTGGAGCAGTTGGGCTGGAGGAATTCTTTGATGTGGTTTCTCCATTGCCATCTGTGGTCATAATGTAAAACAACTTTTTTAAACATCTGTTTGATTCTTACGTTTTGTAAAGTCCAACCTAGTAACTATTAGGACTCTTATTAATGCAATAGGACACGATAACTCATGATTCAGAATTTAATTCAACTATAACCATCTCCCCCCTCTTTTTCTTAGTCCCCTTCTCTCTTTTTTTAATAATAATTATTATAATACTACTTACTAGCTTGCTACTAATATTATTTATAAACGTGAAAGTATGGATGGATGTTTGTTACTCTTTCACGCAAAAACTACCAAACGTATTTGGATGGAATTTGGCATACCGACAGTTTATAACCAGGATTAACACATAGCATACTTTTTATCCTGATATTCCCACGGGATCAAAACTAATGCAGGTGAAGCCGTCGGGCGCAGCCAGTATAATTTATAATTTTATCTCTTAACTGCAGTGTGTTTGTAATAAAGGTGCCTTACCTGATTGAGGTTTTTCCTCCGATTTTGGAGCAGTTGGGCTGGAAGAATTCTTTTTTGGGGTTTCTCCATTGCCATCTGTGGTCATAATGTAAAACAACTTTTGTAAACATCTTTTTGATTCTTACTTTTTGTAAAAGCCAACCTAGTAACTATTAGGACTCTTATTAATGCAATAGGACACGATAACTCATGATTCAGAATTTAATTCAACTCTAACCATCTCCCCCCTCTTTTTCTTTGTCTCCTTCTCTCTTTTGTTAATAATAATTATTATAATACTACTTACTAGCTTCCTACTAATATTATTTATAAACGTGAAAGTATGGATGGATGTTTGTGACTCTTTCACGCAAAAACTACCAAACGTATTTGGATGAAATTTGGCATACCGACAGTTTATAACGTGGATTAACACATAGCATACTTTTTATCCTGATATTCCCACGGGATCAAAACTAATTCAGGTGAAGCCGTCGGGCGCAGCTAGTATAATTTATAATTTTATCTCTAAACTGCAGTGTGTTTGTAATAAAGGTGCCTTACCTGATTGAGGTTTTTCATCCGATTTTGGAGCAGTTGGGCTGGAAGAATTCTTTGTCATGGTTTGTCCATTGCCATCTGTGGTCATAATGTAAAACAACTTTTGTAAACATCTGTTTGATTCTTACGTTTTGTAAAGTCCAACCTAGTAACTATTAGAACTCTTATTAATGCAATAGGACACGATAACTCATGATTCAGAATTTATTCAACTCTAACCACCCCCCCCTCTTTTTCTCTGTCTCCTTCTCTATTTTATTAATAATAATTATTATAATACTACTTACTAGCTTCCTACTAATATTATTTATGTACGTGAAAGTATGGATGGATGTTTGTTACTCTTTCACGCAAAAACTACTGCACGTATTTGGATGGAATTTGGCATACATACAGTTTAAAACCAGGATTAACACATAGGATACTTTTTATCCTGATATTCTCACGGGATCGAAACAAATGCAGGTGAAGCCGTCGGGCGCAGCTAGTATAATTTATAATTTTATCTCTTAACTACAGTGTGTTTTTAATAAAGGTGCCTTACCTGATTGAGGGTTTTCATCCGATTTTGGAGCAGTTGGGCTGGAGGAATTCTTTGATGTGGTTTCTCCATTGCCATCTGTGGTCATAATGTAAAACAACTTTTTTAAACATCTGTTTGATTCTTACGTTTTGTAAAGTCCAACCTAGTAACTATTAGGACTCTTATTAATGCAATAGGACACGATAACTCATGATTCAGAATTTAATTCAACTATAACCATCTCCCCCCTCTTTTTCTTAGTCCCCTTCTCTCTTTTTTTAATAACAATTATTATAATACTACTTACTAGCTTCCTACTAATATTATTTATAAACGTGAAAGTATGGATGGATGTTTGTTACTCTTTCACGCAAAAACTACCAAACGTATTTGGATGGAATTTGGCATACTGACAGTTTATAACCAGGATTAACACATAGCATACTTTTTATCCTGATATTCCCACGGGATCAAAACTAATGCAGGTGAAGCCGTCGGGCGCAGCTAGTATAATTTATAATTTTATCTCTTAACTGCAGTGTGTTTGTAATAAAGGTGCCTTACCTGATTGAGGGTTTTCATCCGATTTTGGAGCAGTTGGGCTGGAGGAATTCTTTGATGTGGTTTCTCCATTGCCATCTGTGGTCATAATGTAAAACAACTTTTGTAAACATCTGTTTGATTCTTACGTTTTGTAAAGTCCAACCTAGTAACTATTAGGACTCTTATTAATGCAATAGGACACGATAACTCATGATTCAGAATTTATTCAACTCTAACCACCCCCCCCTCTTTTTCTCTGTCTCCTTCTCTCTTTTATTAATAATAATTATTATAATACTACTTACTAGCTTCCTACTAATATTATTTATAAACGTGAAAGTATGGATGGATGTTTGTGACTCTTTCACGCAAAAACTACCAAACGTATTTGGATGAAATTTGGCATACCGACAGTTTATAACGTGGATTAACACATAGCATACTTTTTATCCTGATATTCCCACGGGATCAAAACTAATTCAGGTGAAGCCGTCGGGCGCAGCCAGTATAATTTATAATTTTATCTCATAACTGCAGTGTGTTTGTTATAAAGGTGCCTTACATGATTGAGGTTTTTCATCCGATTTTGGAGCAGTTGGGCTGGAAGAATTCTTTTTTGGGGTTTCTCCATTGCCATCTGTGGTCATAATGTAAAACAACTTTTGTAAACATCTTTTTGATTCTTACTTTTTGTAAAAGCCAACCTAGTAACTATTAGGACTCTTATTAATGCAATAGGACACGATAACTCATGATTCAGAATTTAATTCAACGCTAACCATCTCCCCCCGCTTTTTCTTTGTCTCCTTCTCTCTTTTGTTGATAATAATTATTATAATACTACTTACTAGCTTGCTACTAATATTATTTATAAACGTGAAAGTATGGATGGATGTTTGTGACTCTTTCACGCAAAAACTACCAAACGTATTTGGATGAAATTTGGCATACCGACAGTTTATAACGTGGATTAACACATAGCATACTTTTTATCCTGATATTCCCACGGGATCAAAACTAATTCAGGTGAAGCCGTCGGGCGCAGCTAGTATAATTTATAATTTTATCTCTAAACTGCAGTGTGTTTGTAATAAAGGTGCCTTACCTGATTGAGGGTTTTCATCCGATTTTGGAGCAGTTGGGCTGGAGGAATTCTTTGATGTGGTTTCTCCATTGCCATCTGTGGTCATAATGTAAAACAACTTTTGTAAACATCTTTTTGATTCTTACGTTTTGTAAAGTCCAACCTAGTAACTATTAGGACTCTTATTAATGCAATAGGACACGATAACTCATGATTCAGAATTTAATTGAACTATAACCATCTCCCCCCTCTTTTTCTTAGTCCCCTTCTCTCTTTTGTTAATAATAATTATTATAATACTACTTACTAGCTTCCTACTAATATTATTTATAAACGTGAAAGTATGGATGGATGTTTGTTACTCTTTCACGCAAAAACTACCAAACGTATTTGGATGGAATTTGGCATACCGACAGTTTATAACCAGGATTAACACAAAGCATACTTTTTATCCTGATATTCCCACGATATCAAAACGAATGCAGGTGAAGCCGTCGGGCGCAGCTAGTATAATTTATAATTTTATCTCTTAACTGCAGTGTGTTTGTAATAAAGGTGCCTTACCTGATTGAGGGTTTTCATCCGATTTTGGAGCAGTTGGGCTGGAGGAATTCTTTGATGTGGTTTCTCCATTGCCATCTGTGGTCATAATGTAAAACAACTTTTGTAAACATCTGTTTGATTCTTACGTTTTGTAAAGTCCAACCTAGTAACTATTAGGACTCTTATTAATGCAATAGGACACGATAACTCATGATTCAGAATTTATTCAACTCTAACCACCCCCCCCTCTTTTTCTCTGTCTCCTTCTCTCTTTTATTAATAATAATTATTATAATACTACTTACTAGCTTCCTACTAATATTATTTATGTACGTGAAAGTATGGATGGATGTTTGTTACTCTTTCACGCAAAAACTACTGCACGTATTTGGATGGAATTTGGCATACAGACAGTTTAAAACCAGGATTAACACATAGGATACTTTTTATACTGATATTCTCACGGGCTCGAAACTAATGCAGGTGAAGCCGTCGGGCGCAGCCAGTATAATTTATAATTTTATCTCATAACTGCAGTGTGTTTGTTATAAAGGTGCCTTACCTGATTGAGGTTTTTCATCCGATTTTGGAGCAGTTGGGCTGGAAGAATTCTTTTTTGGGGTTTCTCCATTGCCATCTGTGGTCATAATGTAAAACAACTTTTGTAAACATCTTTTTGATTCTTACTTTTTGTAAAAGCCAACCTAGTAACTATTAGGACTCTTATTAATGCAATAGGACACGATAACTCATGATTCAGAATTTAATTCAACTCTAACCATCTCCCCCCTCTTTTTCTTTGTCTCCTTCTCTCTTTTGTTAATAATAATTATTATAATACTACTTACTAGCTTCCTACTAATATTATTTATAAACGTGAAAGTATGGATGGATGTTTGTGACTCTTTCACGCAAAAACTACCAAACGTATTTGGATGAAATTTGGCATACCGACAGTTTATAACGTGGATTAACACATAGCATACTTTTTATCCTGATATTCCCACGGGATCAAAACTAATTCAGGTGAAGCCGTCGGGCGCAGCTAGTATAATTTATAATTTTATCTCTAAACTGCAGTGTGTTTGTAATAAAGGTGCCTTACCTGATTGAGGGTTTTCATCCGATTTTGGAGCAGTTGGGCTGGAAGAATTCTTTGTCATGGTTTGTCCATTGCCATCTGTGGTCATAATGTCAAACGACTTTTGTAAACATCTGTTTGATTCTTACGTTTTGTAAAGTCCAACCTAGTAACTATTAGAACTCTTATTAATGCAATAGGACACGATAACTCATGATTCAGAATTTATTTAACTCTAACCACCCCCCCTCTTTTTCTCTGTCTCCTTCTCTATTTTATTAATAATAATTATTATAATACTACTTACTAGCTTCCTACTAATATTATTTATGTACGTGAAAGTATGGATGGATGTTTGTTACTCTTTCACGCAAAAACTACTGCACGTATTTGGATGGAATTTGGCATACAGACAGTTTAAAACCAGGATTAACACAAAGGATACTTTTTATCCTGATATTCTCACGGGATCGAAACTAATGCAGGTGAAGCCGTCGGGCGCAGCTAGTATAATTTATAATTTTATCTCTTAACTACAGTGTGTTTGTAATAAAGGTGCCTTACCTGATTGAGGGTTTTCATCCGATTTTGGAGCAGTTGGGCTGGAGGAATTCTTTGATGTGGTTTCTCCATTGCCATCTGTGGTCATAATGTAAAACAACTTTTTTAAACATCTGTTTGATTCTTACGTTTTGTAAAGTCCAACCTAGTAACTATTAGGACTCTTATTAATGCAATAGGACACGATAACTCATGATTCAGAATTTAATTCAACTCTAACCATCTCCCCCCTCTTTTTCTTTGTCTCCTTCTCTCTTTTGTTAATAATAATTATTATAATACTACTAACTAGCTTCCTACTAATATTATTTATAAACGTGAAAGTATGGATGGATGTTTGTGACTCTTTCACGCAAAAACTACCAAACGTATTAGGATGAAATTTGGCATACCGACAGTTTATAACGTGGATTAACACATAGCATACTTTTTATCCTGATATTCCCACGGGATCAAAACTAATTCAGGTGAAGCCGTCGGGCGCAGCTAGTATAATTTATAATTTTATCTCTAAACTGCAGTGTGTTTGTAATAAAGGTGCCTTACCTGATTGAGGGTTTTCATCCGATTTTGGAGCAGTTGGGCTGGAAGAATTCTTTGTCATGGTTTGTCCATTGCCATCTGTGGTCATAATGTAAAACGACTTTTGTAAACATCTGTTTGATTCTTACGTTTTGTAAAGTCCAACCTAGTAACTATTAGAACTCTTATTAATGCAATAGGACACGATAACTCATGATTCAGAATTTATTCAACTCTAACCACCCCCCCTCTTTTTCTCTGTCTCCTTCTCTATTTTATTAATAATAATTATTATAATACTACTTACTAGCTTCCTACTAATATTATTTATGTACGTGAAAGTATGGATGGATGTTTGTTACTCTTTCACGCAAAAACTACTGCACGTATTTGGATGGAATTTGGCATACAGACAGTTTAAAACCAGGATTAACACATAGGATACTTTTTATCCTGATATTCTCACGGGATCGAAACTAATGCAGGTGAAGCCGTCGGGCGCAGCTAGTATAATTTATAATTTTATCTCTTAACTACAGTGTGTTTGTAATAGGTGCCTTACCTGATTTAGGTTTTTCATCCGATTTTGGAGCAGGTGGGCTGGAAGAATTCTTTTTTGGGGTTTCTCCATTGCCATCTGTGGTCATAATGTAAAACAACTTTTGTAAACATCTTTTTGATTCTTACGTTTTGTAAAGTCCAACCTAGTAACTATTAGGACTCTTATTAATGCAATAGGACACGATAACTCATGATTCAGAATTTAATTCAACTATAACCATCTCCCCCCTCTTTTTCTTAGTCCCCTTCTCTCTTTTTTTAATAATAATTATTATAATACTACTTACTAGCTTGCTACTAATATTATTTATAAACGTGAAAGTATGGATGGATGTTTGTTACTCTTTCACGCAAAAACTACCAAACGTATTTGGATGGAATTTGGCATACCGACAGTTTATAACCAGGATTAACACAAAGCATACTTTTTATCCTGATATTCCCACGGGATCAAAACAAATGCAGGTGAAGCCGTCGGGCGCAGCTAGTATAATTTATAATTTTATCTCTTAACTACAGTGTGTTTTTAATAAAGGTGCCTTACCTGATTGAGGGTTTTCATCCGATTTTGGAGCAGTTGGGCTGGAGGAATTCTTTGATGTGGTTTCTCCATTGCCATCTGTGGTCATAATAAAAAACAACTTTTTTAAACATCTGTTTGATTCTTACGTTTTGTAAAGTCCAACCTAGTAACTATTAGGACTCTTATTAATGCAATAGGACACGATAACTCATGATTCAGAATTTAATTCAACTATAACCATCTCCCCCCTCTTTTTCTTAGTCCCCTTCTCTCTTTTTTTAATAATAATTATTATAATACTACTTACTAGCTTCCTACTAATATTATTTATAAACGTGAAAGTATGGATGGATGTTTGTTACTCTTTCACGCAAAAACTACCAAACGTATTTGGATGGAATTTGGCATACCGACAGTTTATAACCAGGATTAACACATAGCATACTTTTTATCCTGATATTCCCACGGGATCAAAACTAATGCAGGTGAAGCCGTCGGGCGCAGCTAGTATAATTTATAATTTTATCTCTTAACTGCAGTGTGTTTGTAATAAAGGTGCCTTACCTGATTGAGGGTTTTCATCCGATTTTGGAGCAGTTGGGCTGGAGGAATTCTTTGATGTGGTTTCTCCATTGCCATCTGTGGTCATAATTTAAAACAACTTTTGTAAACATCTGTTTGATTCTTACGTTTTGTAAAGTCCAACCTAGTAACTATTAGGACTCTTATTAATGCAATAGGACACGATAACATATGATTCAGAATTTATTCAACTCTAACCACCCCCCTCTTTTTCTCTGTCTCCTTCTCTATTTTATTAATAATAATTATTATAATACTACTTACTAGCTTCCTACTAATATTATTTATGTACGTGAAAGTATGGATGGATGTTTGTTACTCTTTCACGCAAAAACTACTGCACGTATTTGGATGGAATTTGGCATACAGACAGTTTAAAACCAGGATTAACACATAGGATACTTTTTATCCTGATATTCTCACGGGATCGAAACTAATGCAGGTGAAGCCGTCGGGCGCAGCTAGTATAATTTATAATTTTATCTCTTAACTACAGTGTGTTTGTAATAAAGGTGCCTTACCTGATTGAGGGTTTTCATCCGATTTTGGAGCAGTTGGGCTGGAGGAATTCTTTGATGTGGTTTCTCCATTGCCATCTGTGGTCATAATGTAAAACAACTTTTGTAAACATCTGTTTGATTCTTACGTTTTGTAAAGTCCAACCTAGTAACTATTAGGACTCTTATTAATGCAATAGGACACGATAACTCATGATTCAGAATTTATTCAACTCTAACCACCCCCCCCCTCTTTTTCTCTGTCTCCTTCTCTATTTTATTAATAATAATTATTATAATACTACTTACTAGCTTCCTACTAATATTATTTATGTACGTGAAAGTATGGATGGATGTTTGTTACTCTTTCACGCAAAAACTACTGCACGTATTTGGATGGAATTTGGCATACAGACAGTTTAAAACCAGGATTAACACATAGGATACTTTTTATCCTGATATTCTCACGGGATCGAAACTAATGCAGGTGAAGCCGTCGGGCGCAGCTAGTATAATTTATAATTTTATCTCTTAACTACAGTGTGTTTGTAATAAAGGTGCCTTACCTGATTGAGGGTTTTCATCCGATTTTGGAGCAGTTGGGCTGGAAGAATTCTTTGTCATGGTTTGTCCATTGCCATCTGTGGTCATAATGTAAAACAACTTTTGTAAACATCTGTTTGATTCTTACGTTTTGTAAAGTCCAACCTAGTAACTATTAGGACTCTTATTAATGCAATAGGACACGATAACTCATGATTCAGAATTTATTCAACTCTAACCACCCCCCCTTCTTTTTCTCTGTCTCCTTCTCTCTTTTATTAATAATAATTATTATAATACTACTTAGTAGCTTCCTACTAATATTATTTTTAACGTAAAAGTATGGATGGATGTTTGTTACTCTTTCACGCAAAAACTACTAAACGTATTTGGATGGAATTTGGCATACAGACAGTTTAAAACCAGGATTAACACATAGGATAATTTTTATCCTGATATTCTCACGGGATCGAAACTAATGCAGGTGAAGCCGTCGGGCGCAGCCAGTATAATTTATAATTTTATCTCTTAACTGCAGTGTGTTTGTAATTAAGGTGCCTTACCTGATTTAGGTTTTTCATCCGATTTTGGAGCAGTTGGGCTGGAAGAATTCTTTTTTGGGGTTTCTCCATTGCCATCTGTGGTCATAATGTAAAACAACTTTTGTAAACACCTTTTTGATTCTTACTTTTTGTAAAAGCCAACCTAGTAACTATTAGGACTCTTATTAATGCAATAGGACACGATAACTCATGATTCAGAATTTAATTCAACTCTAACCATCTCCCCCCTCTTTTTCTTTGTCTCCTTCTCTCTTTTGTTAATAATAATTATTATAATACTACTTACTAGCTTCCTACTAATCCTACTAATATTATAAATGCGAAAGTTTGTATGGATGTATGGATGTTTGTTACTCTTTCACGCAAAAACTACTGAACAGATTTTGACGAAATTTAGCACACAGATAGTTTATAACCAGGATTAACATATAGGATACTTTTCATCCCGATATTCCCACGGAATATAAACTTATGCGGGTGAAACCGCGGGGCGCAGCTAGTATTATTTATAAACGTGAAAGTATGGATGGATGTTTGTTACTCTTTCACGCAAAAACTACCAAACGTATTTGGATGAAATTTGGCATACCGACAGTTTATAACCAGAATTAACACATAGCATACTTTTTATCCTGATATTCCCACGGGATCAAAACTAATGCAGGTGAAGCCGTCGGGCGCAGCTAGTATAATTCATAATTTTATCTCTAAACTGCAGTGTGTTTGTTATAAAGGTGCCTTACCTGATTGAGGGTTTTCATCCGATTTTGGAACAGTTGGGCTGGAAGAATTCTTTGTCATGGTTTGTCCATTGCCATCTGTGGTCATAATGTAAAACAACTTTTTGAAACATCTGTTTGATTCTTACGTTTTGTAAAGTCCAACCTAGTAACTATTAGGACTCTTATTAATGCAATAGGACACGATAACTCATGATTCAGAATTTATTCAACTCTAACCACCCCCCCCTCTTTTTCTCTGTCTCCTTCTCTATTTTATTAATAATAATTATTATAATACTACTTACTAGCTTCCTACTAATATTATTTATGTACGTGAAAGTATGGATGGATGTTTGTTACTCTTTCACGCAAAAACTACTGCACGTATTTGGATGGAATTTGGCATACAGACAGTTTAAAACCAGGATTAACACATAGGATAATTTTTATCCTGATATTCTCACGGGATCGAAACTAATGCAGGTGAAGCCGTCGGGCGCAGCTAGTATAATTTATAATTTTATCTCTTAACTACAGTGTGTTTGTAATAAAGGTGCCTTACCTGATTGAGGGTTATCATCCGATTTTGGAGCAGTTGGGCTGGAGGAATTCTTTGATGTGGTTTCTCCATTGCCATCTGTGGTCATAATGAAAAACAACTTTTGTAAACATCTGTTTGATTCTTACGTTTTGTAAAGTCCAACCTAGTAACTATTAGGACTCTTATTAATGCAATAGGACACGATAACTCATGATTCAGAATTTAATTCAACTATAACCATCTCCCCCCTCTTTTTCTTAGTCCCCTTCTCTCTTTTTTTAATAATAATTATTATAATACTACTTACTAGCTTGCTACTAATATTATTTATAAACGTGAAAGTATGGATGGATGTTTGTTACTCTTTCACGCAAAAACTACCAAACGTATTTGGATGGAATTTGGCATACCGACAGTTTATAACCAGGATTAACACAAAGCATACTTTTTATCCTGATATTCCCACGGGATCAAAACAAATGCAGGTGAAGCCGTCGGGCGCAGCTAGTATAATTTATAATTTTATCTCTTAACTACAGTGTGTTTTTAATAAAGGTGCCTTACCTGATTGAGGGTTTTCATCCGATTTTGGAGCAGTTGGGCTGGAGGAATTCTTTGATGTGGTTTCTCCATTGCCATCTGTGGTCATAATAAAAAACAACTTTTTTAAACATCTGTTTGATTCTTACGTTTTGTAAAGTCCAACCTAGTAACTATTAGGACTCTTATTAATGCAATAGGACACGATAACTCATGATTCAGAATTTAATTCAACTATAACCATCTCCCCCCTCTTTTTCTTAGTCCCCTTCTCTCTTTTTTTAATAATAATTATTATAATACTACTTACTAGCTTCCTACTAATATTATTTATAAACGTGAAAGTATGGATGGATGTTTGTTACTCTTTCACGCAAAAACTACCAAACGTATTTGGATGGAATTTGGCATACCGACAGTTTATAACCAGGATTAACACATAGCATACTTTTTATCCTGATATTCCCACGGGATCAAAACTAATGCAGGTGAAGCCGTCGGGCGCAGCTAGTATAATTTATAATTTTATCTCTTAACTGCAGTGTGTTTGTAATAAAGGTGCCTTACCTGATTGAGGGTTTTCATCCGATTTTGGAGCAGTTGGGCTGGAGGAATTCTTTGATGTGGTTTCTCCATTGCCATCTGTGGTCATAATTTAAAACAACTTTTGTAAACATCTGTTTGATTCTTACGTTTTGTAAAGTCCAACCTAGTAACTATTAGGACTCTTATTAATGCAATAGGACACGATAACATATGATTCAGAATTTATTCAACTCTAACCACCCCTCTCTTTTTCTCTGTCTCCTTCTCTATTTTATTAATAATAATTATTATAATACTACTTACTAGCTTCCTACTAATATTATTTATGTACGTGAAAGTATGGATGGATGTTTGTTACTCTTTCACGCAAAAACTACTGCACGTATTTGGATGGAATTTGGCAAACAGACAGTTTAAAACCAGGATTAACACATAGGATACTTTTTATCCTGATATTCTCACGGGATCGAAACTAATGCAGGTGAAGCCGTCGGGCGCAGCTAGTATAATTTATAATTTTATCTCTTAACTACAGTGTGTTTGTAATAAAGGTGCCTTACCTGATTGAGGGTTTTCATCCGATTTTGGAGCAGTTGGGCTGGAGGAATTCTTTGATGTGGTTTCTCCATTGCCATCTGTGGTCATAATGTAAAACAACTTTTGTAAACATCTGTTTGATTCTTACGTTTTGTAAAGTCCAACCTAGTAACTATTAGGACTCTTATTAATGCAATAGGACACGATAACTCATGATTCAGAATTTATTCAACTCTAACCACCCCCCCCTCTTTTTCTCTGTCTCCTTCTCTATTTTATTAATAATAATTATTATAATACTACTTACTAGCTTCCTACTAATATTATTTATGTACGTGAAAGTATGGATGGATGTTTGTTACTCTTTCACGCAAAAACTACTGCACGTATTTGGATGGAATTTGGCATACAGACAGTTTAAAACCAGGATTAACACATAGGATACTTTTTATCCTGATATTCTCACGGGATCGAAACTAATGCAGGTGAAGCCGTCGGGCGCAGCTAGTATAATTTATAATTTTATCTCTTAACTACAGTGTGTTTGTAATAAAGGTGCCTTACCTGATTGAGGGTTTTCATCCGATTTTGGAGCAGTTGGGCTGGAAGAATTCTTTGTCATGGTTTGTCCATTGCCATCTGTGGTCATAATGTAAAACAACTTTTGTAAACATCTGTTTGATTCTTACGTTTTGTAAAGTCCAACCTAGTAACTATTAGGACTCTTATTAATGCAATAGGACACGATAACTCATGATTCAGAATTTATTCAACTCTAACCACCCCCCCTCTTTTTCTCTGTCTCCTTCTCTATTTTATTAATAATAATTATTATAATACTACTTACTAGCTTCCTACTAATATTATTTATGTACGTGAAAGTATGGATGGATGTTTGTTACTCTTTCACGCAAAAACTACTGCACGTATTTGGATGGAATTTGGCATACAGACAGTTTAAAACCAGGATTAACACATAGGATACTTTTTATCCTGATATTCTCACGGGATCGAAACTAATGCAGGTGAAGCCGTCGGGCGCAGCTAGTATAATTTATAATTTTATCTCTTAACTACAGTGTGTTTGTAATAGGTGCCTTACCTGATTTAGGTTTTTCATCCGATTTTGGAGCAGGTGGGCTGGAAGAATTCTTTTTTGGGGTTTCTCCATTGCCATCTGTGGTCATAATGTAAAACAACTTTTGTAAACATCTTTTTGATTCTTACGTTTTGTAAAGTCCAACCTAGTAACTATTAGGACTCTTATTAATGCAATAGGACACGATAACTCATGATTCAGAATTTAATTCAACTATAACCATCTCCCCCCTCTTTTTCTTAGTCCCCTTCTCTCTTTTTTTAATAATAATTATTATAATACTACTTACTAGCTTGCTACTAATATTATTTATAAACGTGAAAGTATGGATGGATGTTTGTTACTCTTTCACGCAAAAACTACCAAACGTATTTGGATGGAATTTGGCATACCGACAGTTTATAACCAGGATTAACACAAAGCATACTTTTTATCCTGATATTCCCACGGGATCAAAACAAATGCAGGTGAAGCCGTCGGGCGCAGCTAGTATAATTTATAATTTTATCTCTTAACTACAGTGTGTTTTTAATAAAGGTGCCTTACCTGATTGAGGGTTTTCATCCGATTTTGGAGCAGTTGGGCTGGAGGAATTCTTTGATGTGGTTTCTCCATTGCCATCTGTGGTCATAATAAAAAACAACTTTTTTAAACATCTGTTTGATTCTTACGTTTTGTAAAGTCCAACCTAGTAACTATTAGGACTCTTATTAATGCAATAGGACACGATAACTCATGATTCAGAATTTAATTCAACTATAACCATCTCCCCCCTCTTTTTCTTAGTCCCCTTCTCTCTTTTTTTAATAATAATTATTATAATACTACTTACTAGCTTCCTACTAATATTATTTATAAACGTGAAAGTATGGATGGATGTTTGTTACTCTTTCACGCAAAAACTACCAAACGTATTTGGATGGAATTTGGCATACCGACAGTTTATAACCAGGATTAACACATAGCATACTTTTTATCCTGATATTCCCACGGGATCAAAACTAATGCAGGTGAAGCCGTCGGGCGCAGCTAGTATAATTTATAATTTTATCTCTTAACTGCAGTGTGTTTGTAATAAAGGTGCCTTACCTGATTGAGGGTTTTCATCCGATTTTGGAGCAGTTGGGCTGGAGGAATTCTTTGATGTGGTTTCTCCATTGCCATCTGTGGTCATAATTTAAAACAACTTTTGTAAACATCTGTTTGATTCTTACGTTTTGTAAAGTCCAACCTAGTAACTATTAGGACTCTTATTAATGCAATAGGACACGATAACATATGATTCAGAATTTATTCAACTCTAACCACCCCCCTCTTTTTCTCTGTCTCCTTCTCTATTTTATTAATAATAATTATTATAATACTACTTACTAGCTTCCTACTAATATTATTTATGTACGTGAAAGTATGGATGGATGTTTGTTACTCTTTCACGCAAAAACTACTGCACGTATTTGGATGGAATTTGGCATACAGACAGTTTAAAACCAGGATTAACACATAGGATACTTTTTATCCTGATATTCTCACGGGATCGAAACTAATGCAGGTGAAGCCGTCGGGCGCAGCTAGTATAATTTATAATTTTATCTCTTAACTACAGTGTGTTTGTAATAAAGGTGCCTTACCTGATTGAGGGTTTTCATCCGATTTTGGAGCAGTTGGGCTGGAGGAATTCTTTGATGTGGTTTCTCCATTGCCATCTGTGGTCATAATGTAAAACAACTTTTGTAAACATCTGTTTGATTCTTACGTTTTGTAAAGTCCAACCTAGTAACTATTAGGACTCTTATTAATGCAATAGGACACGATAACTCATGATTCAGAATTTATTCAACTCTAACCACCCCCCCCCTCTTTTTCTCTGTCTCCTTCTCTATTTTATTAATAATAATTATTATAATACTACTTACTAGCTTCCTACTAATATTATTTATGTACGTGAAAGTATGGATGGATGTTTGTTACTCTTTCACGCAAAAACTACTGCACGTATTTGGATGGAATTTGGCATACAGACAGTTTAAAACCAGGATTAACACATAGGATACTTTTTATCCTGATATTCTCACGGGATCGAAACTAATGCAGGTGAAGCCGTCGGGCGCAGCTAGTATAATTTATAATTTTATCTCTTAACTACAGTGTGTTTGTAATAAAGGTGCCTTACCTGATTGAGGGTTTTCATCCGATTTTGGAGCAGTTGGGCTGGAAGAATTCTTTGTCATGGTTTGTCCATTGCCATCTGTGGTCATAATGTAAAACAACTTTTGTAAACATCTGTTTGATTCTTACGTTTTGTAAAGTCCAACCTAGTAACTATTAGGACTCTTATTAATGCAATAGGACACGATAACTCATGATTCAGAATTTATTCAACTCTAACCACCCCCCCTTCTTTTTCTCTGTCTCCTTCTCTCTTTTATTAATAATAATTATTATAATACTACTTAGTAGCTTCCTACTAATATTATTTTTAACGTAAAAGTATGGATGGATGTTTGTTACTCTTTCACGCAAAAACTACTAAACGTATTTGGATGGAATTTGGCATACAGACAGTTTAAAACCAGGATTAACACATAGGATAATTTTTATCCTGATATTCTCACGGGATCGAAACTAATGCAGGTGAAGCCGTCGGGCGCAGCCAGTATAATTTATAATTTTATCTCTTAACTGCAGTGTGTTTGTAATTAAGGTGCCTTACCTGATTTAGGTTTTTCATCCGATTTTGGAGCAGTTGGGCTGGAAGAATTCTTTTTTGGGGTTTCTCCATTGCCATCTGTGGTCATAATGTAAAACAACTTTTGTAAACACCTTTTTGATTCTTACTTTTTGTAAAAGCCAACCTAGTAACTATTAGGACTCTTATTAATGCAATAGGACACGATAACTCATGATTCAGAATTTAATTCAACTCTAACCATCTCCCCCCTCTTTTTCTTTGTCTCCTTCTCTCTTTTGTTAATAATAATTATTATAATACTACTTACTAGCTTCCTACTAATCCTACTAATATTATAAATGCGAAAGTTTGTATGGATGTATGGATGTTTGTTACTCTTTCACGCAAAAACTACTGAACAGATTTTGACGAAATTTAGCACACAGATAGTTTATAACCAGGATTAACATATAGGATACTTTTCATCCCGATATTCCCACGGAATATAAACTTATGCGGGTGAAACCGCGGGGCGCAGCTAGTATTATTTATAAACGTGAAAGTATGGATGGATGTTTGTTACTCTTTCACGCAAAAACTACCAAACGTATTTGGATGAAATTTGGCATACCGACAGTTTATAACCAGAATTAACACATAGCATACTTTTTATCCTGATATTCCCACGGGATCAAAACTAATGCAGGTGAAGCCGTCGGGCGCAGCTAGTATAATTCATAATTTTATCTCTAAACTGCAGTGTGTTTGTTATAAAGGTGCCTTACCTGATTGAGGGTTTTCATCCGATTTTGGAACAGTTGGGCTGGAAGAATTCTTTGTCATGGTTTGTCCATTGCCATCTGTGGTCATAATGTAAAACAACTTTTTGAAACATCTGTTTGATTCTTACGTTTTGTAAAGTCCAACCTAGTAACTATTAGGACTCTTATTAATGCAATAGGACACGATAACTCATGATTCAGAATTTATTCAACTCTAACCACCCCCCCCTCTTTTTCTCTGTCTCCTTCTCTATTTTATTAATAATAATTATTATAATACTACTTACTAGCTTCCTACTAATATTATTTATGTACGTGAAAGTATGGATGGATGTTTGTTACTCTTTCACGCAAAAACTACTGCACGTATTTGGATGGAATTTGGCATACAGACAGTTTAAAACCAGGATTAACACATAGGATAATTTTTATCCTGATATTCTCACGGGATCGAAACTAATGCAGGTGAAGCCGTCGGGCGCAGCTAGTATAATTTATAATTTTATCTCTTAACTACAGTGTGTTTGTAATAAAGGTGCCTTACCTGATTGAGGGTTATCATCCGATTTTGGAGCAGTTGGGCTGGAGGAATTCTTTGATGTGGTTTCTCCATTGCCATCTGTGGTCATAATGAAAAACAACTTTTGTAAACATCTGTTTGATTCTTACGTTTTGTAAAGTCCAACCTAGTAACTATTAGGACTCTTATTAATGCAATAGGACACGATAACTCATGATTCAGAATTTAATTCAACTATAACCATCTCCCCCCTCTTTTTCTTAGTCCCCTTCTCTCTTTTTTTAATAATAATTATTATAATACTACTTACTAGCTTGCTACTAATATTATTTATAAACGTGAAAGTATGGATGGATGTTTGTTACTCTTTCACGCAAAAACTACCAAACGTATTTGGATGGAATTTGGCATACCGACAGTTTATAACCAGGATTAACACAAAGCATACTTTTTATCCTGATATTCCCACGGGATCAAAACAAATGCAGGTGAAGCCGTCGGGCGCAGCTAGTATAATTTATAATTTTATCTCTTAACTACAGTGTGTTTTTAATAAAGGTGCCTTACCTGATTGAGGGTTTTCATCCGATTTTGGAGCAGTTGGGCTGGAGGAATTCTTTGATGTGGTTTCTCCATTGCCATCTGTGGTCATAATAAAAAACAACTTTTTTAAACATCTGTTTGATTCTTACGTTTTGTAAAGTCCAACCTAGTAACTATTAGGACTCTTATTAATGCAATAGGACACGATAACTCATGATTCAGAATTTAATTCAACTATAACCATCTCCCCCCTCTTTTTCTTAGTCCCCTTCTCTCTTTTTTTAATAATAATTATTATAATACTACTTACTAGCTTCCTACTAATATTATTTATAAACGTGAAAGTATGGATGGATGTTTGTTACTCTTTCACGCAAAAACTACCAAACGTATTTGGATGGAATTTGGCATACCGACAGTTTATAACCAGGATTAACACATAGCATACTTTTTATCCTGATATTCCCACGGGATCAAAACTAATGCAGGTGAAGCCGTCGGGCGCAGCTAGTATAATTTATAATTTTATCTCTTAACTGCAGTGTGTTTGTAATAAAGGTGCCTTACCTGATTGAGGGTTTTCATCCGATTTTGGAGCAGTTGGGCTGGAGGAATTCTTTGATGTGGTTTCTCCATTGCCATCTGTGGTCATAATTTAAAACAACTTTTGTAAACATCTGTTTGATTCTTACGTTTTGTAAAGTCCAACCTAGTAACTATTAGGACTCTTATTAATGCAATAGGACACGATAACATATGATTCAGAATTTATTCAACTCTAACCACCCCTCTCTTTTTCTCTGTCTCCTTCTCTATTTTATTAATAATAATTATTATAATACTACTTACTAGCTTCCTACTAATATTATTTATGTACGTGAAAGTATGGATGGATGTTTGTTACTCTTTCACGCAAAAACTACTGCACGTATTTGGATGGAATTTGGCATACAGACAGTTTAAAACCAGGATTAACACATAGGATACTTTTTATCCTGATATTCTCACGGGATCGAAACTAATGCAGGTGAAGCCGTCGGGCGCAGCTAGTATAATTTATAATTTTATCTCTTAACTACAGTGTGTTTGTAATAAAGGTGCCTTACCTGATTGAGGGTTTTCATCCGATTTTGGAGCAGTTGGGCTGGAGGAATTCTTTGATGTGGTTTCTCCATTGCCATCTGTGGTCATAATGTAAAACAACTTTTGTAAACATCTGTTTGATTCTTACGTTTTGTAAAGTCCAACCTAGTAACTATTAGGACTCTTATTAATGCAATAGGACACGATAACTCATGATTCAGAATTTATTCAACTCTAACCACCCCCCCCTCTTTTTCTCTGTCTCCTTCTCTATTTTATTAATAATAATTATTATAATACTACTTACTAGCTTCCTACTAATATTATTTATGTACGTGAAAGTATGGATGGATGTTTGTTACTCTTTCACGCAAAAACTACTGCACGTATTTGGATGGAATTTGGCATACAGACAGTTTAAAACCAGGATTAACACATAGGATACTTTTTATCCTGATATTCTCACGGGATCGAAACTAATGCAGGTGAAGCCGTCGGGCGCAGCTAGTATAATTTATAATTTTATCTCTTAACTACAGTGTGTTTGTAATAAAGGTGCCTTACCTGATTGAGGGTTTTCATCCGATTTTGGAGCAGTTGGGCTGGAAGAATTCTTTGTCATGGTTTGTCCATTGCCATCTGTGGTCATAATGTAAAACAACTTTTGTAAACATCTGTTTGATTCTTACGTTTTGTAAAGTCCAACCTAGTAACTATTAGGACTCTTATTAATGCAATAGGACACGATAACTCATGATTCAGAATTTATTCAACTCTAACCACCCCCCCTTCTTTTTCTCTGTCTCCTTCTCTCTTTTATTAATAATAATTATTATAATACTACTTAGTAGCTTCCTACTAATATTATTTTTAACGTAAAAGTATGGATGGATGTTTGTTACTCTTTCACGCAAAAACTACTAAACGTATTTGGATGGAATTTGGCATACAGACAGTTTAAAACCAGGATTAACACATAGGATAATTTTTATCCTGATATTCTCACGGGATCGAAACTAATGCAGGTGAAGCCGTCGGGCGCAGCCAGTATAATTTATAATTTTATCTCTTAACTGCAGTGTGTTTGTAATTAAGGTGCCTTACCTGATTTAGGTTTTTCATCCGATTTTGGAGCAGTTGGGCTGGAAGAATTCTTTTTTGGGGTTTCTCCATTGCCATCTGTGGTCATAATGTAAAACAACTTTTGTAAACACCTTTTTGATTCTTACTTTTTGTAAAAGCCAACCTAGTAACTATTAGGACTCTTATTAATGCAATAGGACACGATAACTCATGATTCAGAATTTAATTCAACTCTAACCATCTCCCCCCTCTTTTTCTTTGTCTCCTTCTCTCTTTTGTTAATAATAATTATTATAATACTACTTACTAGCTTCCTACTAATCCTACTAATATTATAAATGCGAAAGTTTGTATGGATGTATGGATGTTTGTTACTCTTTCACGCAAAAACTACTGAACAGATTTTGACGAAATTTAGCACACAGATAGTTTATAACCAGGATTAACATATAGGATACTTTTCATCCCGATATTCCCACGGAATATAAACTTATGCGGGTGAAACCGCGGGGCGCAGCTAGTATTATTTATAAACGTGAAAGTATGGATGGATGTTTGTTACTCTTTCACGCAAAAACTACCAAACGTATTTGGATGAAATTTGGCATACCGACAGTTTATAACCAGAATTAACACATAGCATACTTTTTATCCTGATATTCCCACGGGATCAAAACTAATGCAGGTGAAGCCGTCGGGCGCAGCTAGTATAATTCATAATTTTATCTCTAAACTGCAGTGTGTTTGTTATAAAGGTGCCTTACCTGATTGAGGGTTTTCATCCGATTTTGGAACAGTTGGGCTGGAAGAATTCTTTGTCATGGTTTGTCCATTGCCATCTGTGGTCATAATGTAAAACAACTTTTTGAAACATCTGTTTGATTCTTACGTTTTGTAAAGTCCAACCTAGTAACTATTAGGACTCTTATTAATGCAATAGGACACGATAACTCATGATTCAGAATTTATTCAACTCTAACCACCCCCCCCTCTTTTTCTCTGTCTCCTTCTCTATTTTATTAATAATAATTATTATAATACTACTTACTAGCTTCCTACTAATATTATTTATGTACGTGAAAGTATGGATGGATGTTTGTTACTCTTTCACGCAAAAACTACTGCACGTATTTGGATGGAATTTGGCATACAGACAGTTTAAAACCAGGATTAACACATAGGATAATTTTTATCCTGATATTCTCACGGGATCGAAACTAATGCAGGTGAAGCCGTCGGGCGCAGCTAGTATAATTTATAATTTTATCTCTTAACTACAGTGTGTTTGTAATAAAGGTGCCTTACCTGATTGAGGGTTATCATCCGATTTTGGAGCAGTTGGGCTGGAGGAATTCTTTGATGTGGTTTCTCCATTGCCATCTGTGGTCATAATGAAAAACAACTTTTGTAAACATCTGTTTGATTCTTACGTTTTGTAAAGTCCAACCTAGTAACTATTAGGACTCTTATTAATGCAATAGGACACGATAACTCATGATTCAGAATTTAATTCAACTATAACCATCTCCCCCCTCTTTTTCTTAGTCCCCTTCTCTCTTTTTTTAATAATAATTATTATAATACTACTTACTAGCTTGCTACTAATATTATTTATAAACGTGAAAGTATGGATGGATGTTTGTTACTCTTTCACGCAAAAACTACCAAACGTATTTGGATGGAATTTGGCATACCGACAGTTTATAACCAGGATTAACACAAAACATACTTTTTATCCTGATATTCCCACGGGATCAAAACAAATGCAGGTGAAGCCGTCGGGCGCAGCTAGTATAATTTATAATTTTATCTCTTAACTACAGTGTGTTTTTAATAAAGGTGCCTTACCTGATTGAGGGTTTTCATCCGATTTTGGAGCAGTTGGGCTGGAGGAATTCTTTGATGTGGTTTCTCCATTGCCATCTGTGGTCATAATAAAAAACAACTTTTTTAAACATCTGTTTGATTCTTACGTTTTGTAAAGTCCAACCTAGTAACTATTAGGACTCTTATTAATGCAATAGGACACGATAACTCATGATTCAGAATTTAATTCAACTATAACCATCTCCCCCCTCTTTTTCTTAGTCCCCTTCTCTCTTTTTTTAATAATAATTATTATAATACTACTTACTAGCTTCCTACTAATATTATTTATAAACGTGAAAGTATGGATGGATGTTTGTTACTCTTTCACGCAAAAACTACCAAACGTATTTGGATGGAATTTGGCATACCGACAGTTTATAACCAGGATTAACACATAGCATACTTTTTATCCTGATATTCCCACGGGATCAAAACTAATGCAGGTGAAGCCGTCGGGCGCAGCTAGTATAATTTATAATTTTATCTCTTAACTGCAGTGTGTTTGTAATAAAGGTGCCTTACCTGATTGAGGGTTTTCATCCGATTTTGGAGCAGTTGGGCTGGAGGAATTCTTTGATGTGGTTTCTCCATTGCCATCTGTGGTCATAATTTAAAACAACTTTTGTAAACATCTGTTTGATTCTTACGTTTTGTAAAGTCCAACCTAGTAACTATTAGGACTCTTATTAATGCAATAGGACACGATAACATATGATTCAGAATTTATTCAACTCTAACCACCCCTCTCTTTTTCTCTGTCTCCTTCTCTATTTTATTAATAATAATTATTATAATACTACTTACTAGCTTCCTACTAATATTATTTATGTACGTGAAAGTATGGATGGATGTTTGTTACTCTTTCACGCAAAAACTACTGCACGTATTTGGATGGAATTTGGCATACAGACAGTTTAAAACCAGGATTAACACATAGGATACTTTTTATCCTGATATTCTCACGGGATCGAAACTAATGCAGGTGAAGCCGTCGGGCGCAGCTAGTATAATTTATAATTTTATCTCTTAACTACAGTGTGTTTGTAATAAAGGTGCCTTACCTGATTGAGGGTTTTCATCCGATTTTGGAGCAGTTGGGCTGGAGGAATTCTTTGATGTGGTTTCTCCATTGCCATCTGTGGTCATAATGTAAAACAACTTTTGTAAACATCTGTTTGATTCTTACGTTTTGTAAAGTCCAACCTAGTAACTATTAGGACTCTTATTAATGCAATAGGACACGATAACTCATGATTCAGAATTTATTCAACTCTAACCACCCCCCCCCTCTTTTTCTCTGTCTCCTTCTCTATTTTATTAATAATAATTATTATAATACTACTTACTAGCTTCCTACTAATATTATTTATGTACGTGAAAGTATGGATGGATGTTTGTTACTCTTTCACGCAAAAACTACTGCACGTATTTGGATGGAATTTGGCATACAGACAGTTTAAAACCAGGATTAACACATAGGATACTTTTTATCCTGATATTCTCACGGGATCGAAACTAATGCAGGTGAAGCCGTCGGGCGCAGCTAGTATAATTTATAATTTTATCTCTTAACTACAGTGTGTTTGTAATAAAGGTGCCTTACCTGATTGAGGGTTATCATCCGATTTTGGAGCAGTTGGGCTGGAGGAATTCTTTGATGTGGTTTCTCCATTGCCATCTGTGGTCATAATGAAAAACAACTTTTGTAAACATCTGTTTGATTCTTACGTTTTGTAAAGTCCAACCTAGTAACTATTAGGACTCTAATTAATGCAATAGGACACGATTTCTCATGATTCAGAATTTAATTCAACTCTAACCATCCCGCTTTTTCTTTGACTCCTTCTCTCTTTTTTTAATAATGATTACTATAATACTACTTAGTAGCTTCCTACTAATATTATTTATAAACGTGAAAGTATGGATGGATGTTCGTTACTCATTCACGCAAAAACTACTACACGTATTTGGATGGAATTTGGCATACCGACAGTTTATAACCAGGATTAACACATAGCTTACTTCTTATCCTGATATTCCTACGGGATCCAAACTAATGCAGGTGAAACCGCGGGGCGCAGCTAGTATAATTTATAATTTTATCTCTTAACTGCAGTGTGTTTGTAATAAAGGTGCCTTACCTGATTGAGGGTTATCATCCGATTTTGGAGCAGTTGGGCTGGAAGAATTCTTTGTCATGGTTTGTCCATTGCCATCTGTGGTCATAATGTAAAACAACTTTTGTAAACATCTGTTTGATTCTTACGTTTTGTAAAGTCCAACCTAGTAACTATTAGGACTCTTATTAATGCAATAGGACACGATAACTCATGATTCAGAATTTAATTCAACTCTAACCATCCCCGTCCCTCTTTTTCTTTGTCTCCTTCTTCCTTTTTTTAATAATGATTATTATAATACTACTTACTATGTAGCTTCTACTAATATTATTTATAAACGTGAAAGTATGGATGGATGTTTGTTACTCTTTCACGCAAAAACTACTCAACGTATTTGGATTGAATTTGGCATAGAGACAGATTTAAACCAGTATTAACACATAGGATACTTTTTATCTTGATATTCCCACGGGATCGAAACTAATGCAGGTGAAACCGTCGGGCGCAGCTAGTATAATTTATAATTTTATCTCTTAACTGCAGTGTGTTTGTGATAAAGGCGCCTTACCTGATTGAGGGTTATCATCTGATTTTGGAGCAGTTGGGCTGCAAGAATTCTTTGATGTGGTCTCTTCTTTGCCATCTGTGGTCATAACGTAAAACAACTTTTGTAATCATCTGTTTGATTCTTACGTTTTTTAAAGTCCAACCTGGTAAATATTAGGACTCTTATTAATGCAATAGGACATGATAACTCATGATTCAGAGTTTAATTCTACTCTAAATCTTTTTCTCTGTATCGTTCTCTCTTTTTTTTCTCTCTGTCTCTAAAAGAAAAGAGAGAGAATAAAATAAAACAATTTTATTCTCTCTCTTTTCTTTTCTTCTCTCTTTTTGTCTCTTTTCTCTATTCTGTTAGGTAAATCTTTGGGCTCTTTAAACTTTTAAGGTGCCTTACTATTTGCATTACTGTCTATTTTTGGTTGACTACCGTCTCATCTGATGGTGAGTGAAACAATTTTAGTCATCAAGTATGTATGTCATAGGACGTAAACTTATGACATAATTATGGTCTATAATCGACATTGATTTAAGCCCTAACGGCGCGGCGTCGCAATAACTGGTCCTATGCTTTTTCGTATCCAGCGGGTACCCGCGACCTTTCAGCAGTTCATTGGTCTACCTCGTGAGAGCGTAGTCATGTCTTGAGACTACTGTGATTTTCAGTGACATTTCCTGACATGATATTTCATAACAAGGGCTAGCGTCTGTATAACAGCTGGTCAAGTTGAGTATGAAGCCAAAAAACTATCCTAGTTGGGGCTGATTTTTCCAACGACAGATAATTTTATCGGAGGAATAATTTTGAATTTTTGAGTTCTTCCATACAAAATCTGTCAGACGTCAATTTTATTCCTTGAATAAAAATTATCTGTCGATTGAAAAATCAGCCCTTAGTGTATTATGCTATGGTTACCTGGGCTGTTGTTATTAGGAGTTAAGACGCATCCATTACTATCTGAAACTGAAATTTTATTATTATATTTAAGTAGCTTAATTTTATAAATGGAGAAATGTGGGCGTAATATATGTATAGACGTCGTAGCCAGATTTTAGACTTGTTATCTTCATGAAGTGTTCAGTCATTTCATGAAATGGTTTTGTTTCATGAAATGGACCGCTAAAATAGACCATATTTTTTTGTTCAAACGTCATCGTTTAATGATATATTATGTCAGTCGACGTTTGGAAATATCTTGAATGTAGGGTATCCGTGGTTTAAGGTGCAGTCAAAATCCTTAATATAAACGTGAAAGTTTGTATGTATTGATGGATGGATGGGTGTTTGTTACTCTTTCATGCTCAAACTACTGAATGGATTAGGATGAAATTAGGCTTACAGATGGTGTATACCAAATGTGTGTGTGTTTTCTCCAATATTCCCACGGGATCGAAACTTATGCGGGTGAAATCGCGGGGCGCAGCTAGTTACAAATAAAATTCACTTACTAGTAAAATGTAGCAGACGCAACCGGCCCAAGTAGAGCAACGATTTCGCCACTAGGGATTTGAAAAAAAACAACTTTAAGGTGAGGCGAGCAAGATGGCTTCTGCTTGAACTCCGGTGAGGAATTACGTAATGCTACGGTTACATCGTCGCGATAACGCGAACTACACTTCACGCGTTCTCTCTCGCATATCGCTCGACGTCTCACTATACAACAGAGACCGCGTGAAGTGTACAATGTAGCCGTAACATAACACTCATAAAAGGGCAGTTGACCGCAATAACTTTAATTTTGACAGTTCAGCTACGCTCGTTGCGTTATTTACGTTGTTTAGTATGTGAATTTTTCAAATGTGTAATGGATAACGAATATTCTTCAAAATCCTCGGGTTGTGGTTTAAACAGTGTTACGCCATTAGGGTGCTGGTAGCCGTGTCGCAAAAACAACGAACTTTCTTCCAAACAAGCTTTAAAAATGGATGAACTACCCAAATGGTTGTTCGTCGAGTCCTTAAGCTCCTCAAATTTTGAGTTGAGCTACACAACTACTGACAAATGCTTGCACAGACTGGATTATTCCACTCAAATCTGTGTGGCACTTACTTCAAAAGCCCATTTCAGACATCAATCTACATGGTCTTCACATGATTGAGAGATTGTCGATGATTGTCGATGATTGAGAGACTGTGACCTCTGGGTTTGTTTCGGCCTTTCTTCTCAGAGTAGTCCGATAGGAAACGCCGACTTGATCTAGCTTATTTTTTATTTTTCTTTTATGTATGACGTGTAAAAGTGATATCGAGATCGTATTTCAACAAACCGGCTGAGTGCGAGTTGGAGTCGCACGCTAAGGATTCCGCACCACAACGCAAAAAACGCCGAAAAAAAAACAGGTTCCTTGTATCCCTTTTTAGGGTTACTATTGGTACTAGAAAGTTGCAATTTGGCATGAGTATACACGTTAATGACGCCAAAAAAGTGGTAAAATAAAACTATGAAAAAAAACAATTATTGAGGGTACCTACATGTAAAGTGGGGATGATATTTTTTTTTTCGTCCTTCCCATATTGTGGGATATCGTTGGATAGGTCTTTCAAAAACATTAGTGGTTTGGACAGACCGTTTTTTGAATAAGTAAACCGCTCGTGACTTATCAGGCTTTAAAGTACCAATTTTCGTTAGAGTCAAGTGTCCCCCCCCTCTACCAACTAAACGGTTGTAGTTAGAAACTCAAATGTCACGGCAGTAGTACCTATATATAACGAAATTTAAAGGAAAACTATCACACTTAAGTGGGCTTTACAAGTTTACGAGTAATAGTCGACCACTTGTATTTGACTCAAAAATTTCGAACAACTCCATAGAATTCCTCAATTTTATTTTTTTGTGACGAGTGAGTAGTGTAGCTCTGTGTCCTGTATTTAAATTCAAAACACCGGCTATGACAAGTCTTATCCAAATCTCAAAAAAAATTAATTAAAACTTTCTGTGCAAAATTGTCTTACCAGGTGAGGATTTGTATAGGAAAGTCAAATTAGGTAGGTAGTCATGTTTGGCTTTTAGTTAGAGCATGGTACGAAACTTTCAGTCAGCGAATACGACCCGCACTTGGCTGTTACAAAAACTACGGAACCCTAAACTGCGCGTGGCCCGACACGCACTTGACCGGTTTTTTTTAAACTTTATTTTACAAAGCCCGCGAGTGCATGTAATTGGTTTATTTGAAGTAAATGCTTCGAGTTTGAGTTTATTTTCATTATTTATTTTTAAAGCGGATATAGAAATACACACTTTGTGAAAATTTCAATTTTCGGAACCCTAAAATGACAAAAGGACATAGCGTCTTAATGGATCGAGTAAAGCAGAGCAAATGACGCGGCAACATTTCGTAAAAATAAATGAGACTCGTGAAAGAACATTACTTGTTGTTGTGATCTTGTGTTCGTAAGTGCAATAATCTGTAGTCGTCATTTATTTCCGTTGTTTAAGTGTATATTTTGTATGTATTTATTTATGTATCTATTATACAGCATTGTATAATTTAGAAGCATTTTTAAAATTTCGTAAATGTAAGAACCATAGATCCGTTTTTTTATAATATTTTGATGTTGACTTGAAAGAGCATGGCAGTTGAGAATATGGCATGCTCATTTAAATGTCTCCCTGGTCGTGGCGCGTGTTATTGCTCCACCATTTTGGATCATTCGCTTCCCTACAAAATGGTGGAGCTGGGTGGTGCTGATCCACGCGTTATGTTGGTGAACGGGCGCCGTCGGTCGATACTGGTAATCTCTTAACTGCCAGGGCTTATTTTTAATTTTATGTTTTAAATTGTTTCTTTTTTACTTTGTTCTCACATATAGAAGCAATAAGAATAATGTATCAAGAATTTTTTAATAATATTTTGATTTAAAAGAGTGTCCGTGAACTTTCTTGCCCGTTCTTCTCCATAGAGATCTACTTTGTGGATGGGAAACTAGCTTCAA
This sequence comes from Apamea crenata, assembly GCA_949629185.1. NCBI lineage: Eukaryota > Metazoa > Arthropoda > Insecta > Lepidoptera > Noctuidae > Apamea > Apamea crenata. Next base: position 7,465,155 of record OX451360.1, on the reverse strand, counting down.
CTTTCTGACTAACTGACCGACTCTTTAATTTTGACAATTCAAAACTGCCTGTAAATGGTTTAATTGAAATAAATTATTTGAATTTGAGTCATATGTATTATATATGTACATATCTATTATAGTATATTATTTTGCACCGCTGACAACCCCATTTTCTAGTCACAGTCCATTCCAGGGTTGCCTGGAAGAGATCGGATCAGCTGGTGGAGGAGGTGGTGAGCGCTCTGTTCCCTTCACGGGGGGAGCATACTCCCCCGCCTATGGCTCTGCCAATAGCGGTGCCCGAAAGCGGACCACGCGGACGATGACGACGACATCCCTGAAGTGACCGGGGTAGATCTGACGGCGGCGGTAGGCAGGCTGAAGGCCAAAAATACCGCCCCAGGACCCGACGGCTTGCCAGGTAAAGCCTGGGTCCTGGCCTCGAGGGCTTTCGGGCCTCGACTGGAGGCGCTCTTAAGCGCATGCATGAAGAGAGGCCAGTTTCCACTCCGTTGGAAGACGGGGAAGCTGGTCCTCATTCAGAAGCCAGGGCGCCCTGCGGACCCTCCGTCCACATACCGGCCCATTGTGCTGCTCGACGAGGTTGGCAAGCTCTTTGAGAGAGTGATTGCGGACCGCCTCGTCGGGCACCTGGTGAGGACGGGGCCGGATCTTGCGGATAGCCAGTTTGGCTTCCGCAAGGGGCGCTCGACGGTGGATGCCATCATGCGCGTTAGAGCCGTCACGACGGGGGACGCGGTGTCCCGGGGTGGGGTCGTCGTGGCGGTATCACTCGACATCGCCAACGCGTTTATTACCCTGCCCTGGAGCTGCATTGAGGAAGCACTCCGGTATCACCGGGTGCCGACTTACCTCCGTCGAGTAGTCGGGGCGTATTTGACGGACAGAGCCGTCATCTACCCCGGTCGCGACGGGAACTGGAACCGGTGAGAGATGTCGTGCGGTGTCCCACAGGGATCGGTTCTGGGGCCACTCCTGTGGGACATCGGTTACGACTGGGTGCTGCGGGCAGACCTCCCTGATGGCGTCAGCGTAGTTTGATACGCTGACGACACGCTGGTCCTGGCGCAGGGGAGGTCGCATCAGGCGGCGGCCGACGCGATGACTCGCGGGGTTGCGATAGTCGTGGAAAGGATCCGGCGGTTGGGTCTCGAGGTGGCATTGCACAAGTCCGAGGCCTTGCCCTTTCATGGGCCCCGGTACGGGCCACGTTCGGGATCCCAACTGGTGGTAGGAGGGGTTCACATCGGCGTCGAGACAACGATGAAGTACCTGGGTCTCGTCCTCGACAGCCGGTGGAACTTCGTCGAGCACTTCTGACGTTTGGCCCCCAAACTGGAACGGGCCGGGGCTGGAGGCTTTACGCGGGGGTCGTGCGGTCCATGGCCCTATATGGGGCCCCGGTGTGGGCGCGTTCACTGCGGTTTCGAGACGCTCACTATCTGAACGCGCCCCAAAAGGTGGTAGCCATAAGGCTGATCCGGGGCTTCCGCACGATCTCGGGCGAGGCGGCAAGCCTCCTTGCCGGACTGCCGCCATGGGATCTGGAGGCGATAGTCCTCGCGCGCCAGTATGATTGGCGCGCGGAGGCACTACGCTGGGGGAAACTCTGCATCCGCGGCAAATCGCGGCGGAGCGGACGGACCGCCGGTGCGATCTCATGGCGGAATGGAAGGCGCGACTATCGCAACCCAGCGCAGGGCACGCCACGATAGTGGCGATAAGACCCTTGTTTGAGTAGTGGCTAGAGAGGCGTCACGGCGTTCTCAACTACCGCCTGACGCAGGTCCTCTCCGGACACGGATGTTTCGGGAGGTTCCTGCACATCATCAGGCGGAAGGAGACGCCCGGGTGTCATCACTGCCAGGATCACCCAGAGGACACGGTGAAGCATACGGTGGAGGTCTGCCCTGCTTGGGCGGAGCCCCGCCGTGTCCTCGTAGAGGCGATCGGCAACGGCGGCGACCTCTCGCGTCCGGCCCTGGTTCAAGCCATGGTCCGGGGCGAGAGGGAGTGGGAGGCAGTCACCTCCTTCTGCGAAGCAGTCACGCTTGCGAAGGAGGTTTCGGGAAGGCTGAGGGAGAACACCTCACGCCTCAGCCGCCGCGAGAGACGCTCCGGGCGTCGGGAGCCACGTGACGTCCCGGCCACCGTAGGCGCGGGCCTGCGGGCGGAGAGTAATGGGTAGCTCACCGCCCGATCAGGACCAGGCCCGTGCCGGACGGCACGTTGTGTCCCACGCGCGCCTCAAGGAGATGTCAGCAGATGACGGGGCCCGATAGGGCCGAAGCCTGCCAGGGCGGCGGGATCGTCCGAAAGGGTTACCGCTGCCCTGGAACAGAAAGGGCTAAGGAAGGAACACGGGTGGGTTTTAGTCAGTAAGAGTCTAACACTCCCTTCCGCTCCACCCAGAGCGGGAGGGGTCATTTGATGATTTCCCATCCTCAAAAAAAAAAAAAACCCTATTTCATTCCAGGGTTGCCTGGAAGAGATCGCAGAAAGCGATAAGGCCGCCCATTGTATGTTTGGTTTTAAACATTGTATTTGTTTTTCTTATGTATTTTATGGTTTACAATAAAGTATATATAAATAAATGAGAAACACTTACAAGTTACACCCTCAATGGTAGCATCCACTGCTATAAAAGGGGCAAGAAGTAACATAAGACATGTCGCTACCAAAACTTGGCCTTCCATCGTGATAATGATCAAAGGGAATGTACTGACGGTTAGGACCGTACAGCGAGCTTATAAATGATAAAAAACATAAAAAAATTATAGCTCCTATATCACAGTTCGTGAATATTAAATGTAGATAAGTAATATTAATTGTATAAGCGTGTACGCCAGGTTTTTAGATCTAAATCGTGAGTGTAATAAAAATAATAAAAGAAAGTGGTACAGTCTGCCAATAACTTATTTACATGTGTAATAAAACGTGTCATAAATATTGAGTTATGTATTTAATTTCGTTGTCTTTGTTCGAAAGGCTCATAGGTAAGTAAATAGCGACAAAACAGAGTAGCAATCCTTTATTTTATAATTACCTAAAATTAAAAATTCACACTTTATTGACATGGCACTAAAAGCCATTCTAAATCCCTGAATTGAATTGTTTCACTTCAAAAACCATTTTATACCTTGACCCGACTTCCCAAAGTACAATTTTCCTTACATTACAGCTCTGCAATTCCTTATAAGGTCAAGGAGCTCTCATACGTAGGGTTTTCTCATAATTCCCATTGTTCAAATCACAGCCGAACCACCTGTCATCCTGTGTCCTGTGTCTTCCCCAAACATTGGGCCGAGAAAATATGACATCATTACGGTCGAATCGAGCGCCGAACGTTCATTCAAATTGAGAATCCAAAAACGCATTCGTCTTTAAATTGTGTTCATTTGCGGAATGCGTTCGGAATCTTTACGAATCTTTCGAAGGCATACTATTCCATCAACGACTACTTAGACGATAAGAATAGTTGGTCGCCCTAATTTAACGCAAGACAATGTTTATGTTCTTTCTCCAGAATTAGCATACTGACAGGTTATTGTTATTAACTTATTTTACTTCGATGGTCTTAGTTTATCTTTTTGTGACTTCAAGTTACAGCTATGTGAACAGAACCCAGCAATGCAATAATATGTTAGCTGTCACGCCCTTTATGCCTGGGGGCTTTTATTTGGGTAGTAAGTTTTTTTATTTACATTTTAATTAATTATTTTTTAGCTTGAGTACGTATAGTTTTTATTATATTTGTTGGTATATTGGCGTGGCTGGCTGACATATAGCAAATAATTTAATTTTATGTTTTGGTCTTGTAATGTTAATTAACGAACATAGGTACCTAGTATTGTTTACAATCAAGTTTTTTTTTTAATTGAACAGACAGCTGTGCTGCTGGGGAGTTTGTTGCGCCACTTCTTCTTCCCACTAGGAAGTGGTAAAGGGCGGGCGTTTTTGGGGGTCTGTCTTTTGTAATTTTGACGTTCAAAAAGTGCTGATTCTCAGCCTAATTTGAGTAAATGGCTTTTGATTTTGATTTGATTTTACGGCAGACGATACGATACGATGTAACAGGGTGGGTCGGGAGAACAAGAAGTTTACGCTAGTAATCTATACTTATAATAAATCTGTAGAGAGGTCAATTCTGTACATGAAATATATTTCCAAAATAACTACCAGGGGGTGATTAGGGATCGATACTGATGCCAAAAATGCAATCAGTAAAATTTTTGTCTGTCTGTCTGTCTGTCTGTCTGTCTGTCTGTCTGTATAACCGTTATAGAAACAAAAACTACTCGACGGATTTTAATGAAACTTGGTACAATTATTTTTCATACTCCTGAGCTGGTTATAGTATACTTTTCATCACGCTACAATCAATAGGAGCAGAGCAGTGAAGGGAAATGTTGGGAAAACGGGAGAAGTTACTCCATTTTTTACGCTTCCGTCGCGTGTGCAACCTTAATGGTTAAAGCTACACAGAAATCATGTATGACGGAAATGTTCTCCTTAAAATTATATAAAAAATATCCCACGACAGCATATGTCTATCTTTTATGGTTGACTCACAATAACACGTGTAACTCCCGATAGCTTAGCAGTTCGAAACTTTCTGATTATATTTGTCTACTCTTACATTTATAACACTCTCAGTCATTCTTAATTAAAAAAGTTAACATTATTTACTATTCCATAAAAAAGAATCATAGAAATCTGTATAGAAACACCAGAGTTATACATGAAATACGCCAATAATAAGCCATCGAGCGTGAATACTGAATCACGTTCGACGCGTCTCGCGCCTATAAAATTCAAAGTCCTGACTGACTGACTGACTGACCGACTGAGACATCAACGCACAGCCTAAACCGCTGGTCCTAGAGACATGAAATTTGGAGAGTGTATTCTTCGTGAAGAGTAGGTGTCCACTAAGAAAGGGTTTTTCGAAATTCCACCCCTGAGAGGGTGAAATAGGGGGATTTCGTTTGTATGAAAAATCTTATTCCTTGAGTTAATAAACTTGAAACTTGGCACGAATACTTATGTAAATAAATTATGAAGTTGGGCATTTTTTGTTTTTATAAACTACCCCCTAAAAGGGGAGTGGGGGGTTTCAAAGTTTGTATGGAAGAATTTTAGCGCGCGGTCCGATTTAATCGAAACTCAGTGTTTATACCTAAAATTGAAAGGAAAGAATAATGTGTATCAGGGTTTTTCGAAAATGTACCCCTGACGGCCTGAAAAGGGGTAGTCAATTTTACAGGGGAGGATTTTACAGCGTGGCTTGATTAACTCGAAAATTGGTATAAATAATCTTTGAGTCAAGTTATGAACACATCCCAAATGATTTTTCAAAATTCCACCCCTGTGGGGGTGAAAAGCGGGGATACAGTTTATGTGAAAAATCTTATTCGTTAGATTAATAATCTTGAAAATTAGCATGAATACTCGCCTAAGTAAGCAATAAAGTTTATCATTATTAGTTTTTCAAAACTACCCCTCAAAGGGGATATAGGAGTGTTAAAGTTTGTGTGGAAGAATTTGTACGCGCTGTCCGATTAACACGAAACTCAGTGTACTTAAGACAAAAATAAATAATAACACGTATGAGGGTTTTTCGAAAATCACCCCCTAACGGAGTGAAAAGGGGTAGTTAATTTTACAGGGGAGGATTATAATAAGTGGCTTGATTAATTATAAAATTGGTATAAATAAAATAATCTTTGAGTCAAGTAATGAATTTTTATGAATTTTTCAAAATTCCACCCCGTGCGGGGAAAAGCGGGGATATAGTTTATATGAAAAATCTTATTAATTTAGTTAATAAACATGAAACTTGGGAACAATACTTGCCTAAGTAAGTAATAAAGGTTATCATTATAAGTTTTTCAAACTACCCCTCAAAGGGGGATATAGGGGTGTTGAAGTTTGTGTGGAAGAAATTGAATGCGCGATCCGATTAACTCGAAACTCAGTATTGATACTTTCGACAGAAAAAAATTAATAATAAGTATGTAAAGTTGTCGCAAATTGACCTCTGATGGGGCAAAAAGGGGTAATTCGGTTTTTAGGGGAGGATTTGAACTTGAAACTGTATGTTACATTTTCACGCCTAAACCACTGAACTTCTGATTTGGCAAAGAGATAGATGGCATCCTGGGGAAGCACATACTTTTTATCCTGGTAGCACGTTCCCGTGGGATAACTTCCGACATCCACGCGGGCGAAGCCGCGGGCAGAAGCTAGTTTCTAATAATAAAGCTGAAAAATTTGTTTGTTTGAACGCGATAATCTCTGGAACTACCAGTAGGGTTTGAAAAAATATTCAGTTGATAGTCCAATTATAATAATAATAATAATATTATATTATTATTATTCAGACTGAACTCGACGCCCTGGATAGAAGGGTCCGTACACTGCTGACCGCAAACCGGGTGCATCACCCACGATCATCGGTGATGAGACTGTATATTATATCCCGCGGAAATGTGGGGGTCGAGGCTTTTTAAATGCGAAGACCCTCCACAACCGCGAGGTGTGCAGTCTCAGGGAATATTTTCTAAAAACCGAAGTGGGTATGCACCGTGATGTGGTCACAGTGGACAAGGGACTCACCCCGCTCTCCATGGCGAAAGAGAACTGGCGCAAACCTGTAGTACTTACTACCGATGACCGCAAGAAGGTATGGCAAAGCAAGGAGCTTCACGGGCGCTTCTATCGGGCTCTTCATGAGCCCGGTGTAGATTTCTTAGCGTCCGTATCCTGGCTACGTTTTGGTGACCTCTTCGGGGAAACTGACGGTTTTGTCTGTGCAATTATGGACGAAGTTATCTTGACGAATAACTACCGGAGATATATTATGAAGGACGGGACGGTTGACGTGTGTCGGGCATGCCACCGTCCGGGTGAGTCCATCAGACATATTATCTCTGGTTGTTCTCGTCTAGCCAGACGCTGTTAGCCAACAGCGAGTACTTGCACAGGCATAACCAAGTCGCCAGGATTATTCACCAGCAACTTGCTTTGAAATATAAACTTGTCGACTCTGAGGTACCATATTACAAGTATGTGCCCGACCCAGTTCTCGAAAATGACCATGTCACGTTGTACTGGGATCGATCTATCATTACTGACAGGACTGTTGTCGCCAACAAACCTGATATAGTGGTGATAGATCGATTAGTGCGCCGCGCAATGATTGTCGATGTTACCATTCCACATGACGGGAACCTCGTGAAAGCTGAGAAAGATAAACAAATCAAATATCTTGACTTAGCACACGAGGTTGTTGACATGTGGAATGTGAGCTCGACTATCATTGTGCCGATTTTCGTATCGGCCAATGGCCTGATGGCCGAAAGCCTCGATCAACATCTATCGAGGCTCTCGTTAGGCGGTTGGATCAAGGGCCTGATTCAGAAGGCAGTACTCCTCGATACGGCTAGCATTGTGAGGAGGTTTCAGTCTCTGGAGCCCTAACCACCGGTAGCTTGGACCCTGCTCCCGACACCGGTGGATCACTATTTTTTTATATTTTTAAATGTTATATTGTTTTTTTTTTATACTAATATTTAAAAATGTAATAAAATAAGACATTTAAATAAATAAACGACATAATAATATAATAATAATAATATTTTATTCAGTATTCAATTGGTAAAATATTAACATAAAGTCTTAGAAATAACTTACAAAGGTATAATAATGTTAGATGCCTGTACTAGGATAAACCTGTGTCACAGGCGGCATGAGCATACTTTATGGTAATTGTAGGACAATAAAATTCTTAACAATATTTAACATAAGAAGTCTTGATATAATGACAAAAAAATATTAATTCGTTTTTTTATACCTAGTTTACTTAAATACTATTTACCTTAAAGATAAAAATAACAAAAAGTCTTATATACGTAATTATTTAGTTTGCGTAAAATAGTTTCTTGCACTTTATAACGTAGGTAAACACACATGATTTGATTTTGCGTCAGCAGAAATTGGTAAGTGGGTCATTGGGTTGGTCAATGTTGCACAAAATTAAATCACGTTCGAGGCAATGTGTTTATTCGAGCTGCGGGCGACTAATGTGCTTAAACATCGAAAAAATCGAGTGTTTGTAGGCCAGTGCAGTGTTTAACTGAGTTAGCAGCAGGCATTCATCACGGAAGTCTGGCCTTGAGCATGACGCTCTAGGTGCCCTCGTAGTCGATGGAGTTAATGTACCTGTATTCCGCGCGAAAAAACCAAAACGAACGAAGTAATGTAAAAATAGTTGGTGTAAATAAAACACATATTTATTTTCTTTCATGCTGAGCTGCTATCTACGTTAACATCAGCATCTAACGTATTTATTTTTACAGCAGACAGTTTCACTTTCTGTAGTCGCCATTTTAGTTCTTTTACAAACAACATACTGAGAGCAGTTCTTTACATTTTTCACGAGCACAAAATTACAGTTGAACAAAATGTAAACAAAGAACTGTTTAAGTGGATCGTACTGTAAGGCACTTAATATTTTGAGCTTGAACGAACGATAAGTATGCACATTGTTCTAATTAAAATAGTCTCTACCGAAGACTGGGGAGGTATTACACAAAAGTACACTTTTACAGTAAATAAAGTTGCAAATTAGTATCTTTGTGAGAGGGGTACTTGAATATTTTTGTCGAGTAAGATTTCTTCATATTTAATGAGCCCGTTATTTCAGAGCGTCTGTCTGTCGTCTGATCTTCTCATGTAATGGAAATAAAATATCCAAGAGTTCTGAATAAGTCTAACAACACGTCCTGTTTTATTATTTACCTGAGATCTTGACTGGTAAAAATGGGAGGGCTTATAAGTCTGCATTTTACGTTTTTTTTTTATAAAGGTACGGTATTTATTCTTCGTATTTATTGAATGGCTGTTTGCAGTCCAGACGTTGCTTAGCCTTATGTCGTAGCAAATGTGACGTAGAAAAGCATGTTGCATCCTGTCCACGTCATCCTGAAAATGTACAGATTCAGAATTCACCTCAGCCTATTGCAGTCCACTGCTGAATATAGGCCTCTCCCAGGCTACGCCACAACACCCTGTCCTCCGCCTTCCGCATCCAGTCCGACCTAGCCACCTTCTTTAGATCCTCCGTCCATCTAGCTGGGGGGTGTCCCCACACTGCAGTCTTTATGATGAGTTGGTTGATAGCGGGTCCGGTCCCATATGTGTTGAGCCAGTTTGTTTAGTTGTAACAATAGATTTAACTGATGATACTATCATTAAAAATAAATTGTTTACTAGTCAAAATAAGTTAAAAAAATATATTAAAATTAATAGATTAATGAGAAAATCTGAAAAATCTTTAAAATGCTAAAAAGTAAACAAATTATATACAAAACTTAGGCAAAAAAAAAGTAAATTTAGTACAAGAATTAAAAAACTGAAACAATGAATTAGAATTGTGTAATGCTATGTATGACACAGACACTGAGCACCTTCAGGATGAATTGTTTGTTAGGGAAAATTTACCTTACAGAATAGAAAAAAGAGAGAGAGAAAGAGAGAAGAAAAGAAAAGAGAGAAGGAGACAGAGAAAAAGACGTTCGTTCCCACTAGTACCACCGAACTGTACCACCGGTGGTACTAGCGGGAAAATGTGTTCTCTATAGTACCACTATTTACTTAGTGGTACTAGTGGGACTGTTTGTTCTCAACCTTTGTTCCCACTAGTACTAGCGTGAAATCTCGTTCTCAATAGGTACCACCATTTATATTAATTAGTATTAGTGGTACTTGTGAGACTGTTTGCTCCATAGATATCCACTTACAAACTCCGTATAAAACCACAGACAAATCATTAATCAAAGTAAGTTGTCATTGTTGTTTTGTCACAATTGATATGTCTAAACATATATTGTAAATGACAACAATCCCCAGTACTGGCGTAACTAAAGTTTTTAAGTTATCTAGCATTTTATTTACGCAATTATGAATGAGACCGACCTAAAAATTAAAAAAAGGGCGTGGAAAAGTGCTGCTTGAAGGTGGGCACCAATATTACTTCCATAGAAAATATAAAAATGAAAGTGAAATCTGGAGATGTAAACAATACAAGTTGGATTTAAAATGTAAAGGATCGGTAACTTTATCGGAGGTAACTATTTTCTTTATACTCTTAGATAACGTCACAGACCAGTGCACCTACTCTTTACCAGTCCTCGGGATAGTTTTAAAAATACAAACATCCGAATTGAGAACCTCCTCCTTTTTTTAGAAGTCGGGTAAAAAAGAGTGACATTCGTGGCATTCATAAAGGGACCTCAAAGGGTCAAGTGGTCCGGGGCGAGAGGGAGTGGGAGGCAGTCACCTCCTTCTGCGAAGCAGTCATGCTAGCGAAGGAGGTGGCTGAGAGGCTGAGGGAAAGAACCTCACGCCTCAGCCGCCGCGGGAGACGCTCCGGGCGTCGGGAGCCGCGTGACGACTCCCGGCCACCGTAGGCGCGGGCCTGCGGGCGGTGAGTAATGGGTAGCTCACCGTCCGATCAGGACCAGGCCCGTGCCGGACGGCGCGTTGTGTTCCACGCGCGCCTCAAAGAGATGTCAGCAGAGGACGGGGCCCCATAGGGCCGAGCCTGCCGGGGCGGCGGGATTTTCCGAAAGGTTAACCGCTGCCCTGGAACAGAAAGGGCTAAGGAAGGAACACGGGTGGGTTTTAGTCAGTAAAAGTCTGACACTCCCTTCCGCTCCACCCAGAGCGGGAGGGGTCATTTGATGAATTCCCAACCACAAAAAAAAAAAAAAAAAAAAGGGTCAAGTTCGACCATATGTCGACTTAATCTTGAGTAGCCGGTTTTGACCGATTGTCTATAAATTTTCTGTTAAAATCGGCTGCTCAAGATTGAGTCGAACCTGAGTCCGTTTTATGAATAGCACTCTAAATTTCCTGATCCTATCAAATCTGAATCCTTCTAATGCTGTAACTTGTTAGGGTTTTGGCGTATTAACGTGAGTGTTTAACTGGTTGTACCTACTTTTTTGTTTTAGAACCCAGATAGTGTTATAAATAGAAAGCCACATAGTGAACAGTGTCAGCCTGACCTTGCCCAGAATTGTATTGATGCTACTATTAGCGAATGTTGTGATGAGGCAGTAAAGGGCGAGGAGCCAGCTCCTAAAGTTTTTAAATGGGCAATAGCTAAAATCACGAAAAATCGTTGGGATTTACTCGCCGGTAAGCCAACACCAAGTTTCAAAGAAAAAAAATCTTCAATTTACAGGCAACGAAATAAAGCTGCCTGTGTTGAAAAAACTCTTTCCAAAAATGCTGAAGACAATTCTTAGAATTTTTGCTCGCTGATTATTGTGAGGATCCCATGAGAATCATACTATTTTGCAATGAAACAGGGAAAGATTTGCTTAAAACTTCGACAATGTTTTTCATGGATGGTACAGTCAACAGCAAAAGTAGATGATCAAAATCAGAAATTCAATACTAATTAACGGAGTTCGCGTCAGAACTGTGTGGCGTCGAAGTGATTCAAAAGTATGACACTGAGTCTGACATACTTTTGAATCACTTTAGGAGATAGTAAATTAATCACACAAGTTTATTTGGCCCTATGTCAATCTATAATTCACATCTTGGGGTGGCGCACCAGAAAGCAATTTAAAAGTAGCAAACTTACATCCCTTCTTTTTTCCCACACTTTTTCCTACTTAAGTATATTTAAATCCTGCAACGTACTAAACACCAGTTTGCCAGATTTTCTTACACTAGCTTCTGCCCGCGGCTTCGCCCACGTGGATGTCGGAAGTTATCCCACGGGAACGTGCTACCAGGACAAAAAGTATGTGCTTCTCCAGGATGCCATCTCTCTTTGCCACTTCAGAAGTTCAGTGGTTTAGGCGTGAAAATGTAACATACAGTTTCAAGTTCGAATCCTCCCCTAAAAACCGAATTACCCCTTTTTGCCCCGTCAGAGGTCAATTTTCGACAACTTTACATATTTATTATTTATTATTTTCTGTCAAAAGTATTAATACTGAGTTTCGAGTTAATCGGACCGCGCACTCAATTTCTTCCACACAAACTTCAACACCCCTATATCCCCCTTTGAGGGATAGTTTTGAAAACTTATAATGATAAACTTTATTACTTACTTAGGCAAGTATTGTTGCCAAGTTTCAAGTTTATTAACTAAATTAATAAGATGTTTCATATAAACTGTGTCCCCGCTTTTCACCCCACAAGGGTGGAATTTTAAAAAATCGTTTGGGATATATTCATAACTTGACTCAAAGATTATTTATACTAATTTTCGAGTTATTACCATGCAGTAAAATCCTCCCCTGTAAAATTAACTAGCCCTTTTCTGCCCGTCAAGGGTAGATTTTCGAAAAACCCTTTCTTAGTGGATACCTACTCTTCACTAAAAACACAACCTCCAAATTTCATGACTCTAGGACCAGCGGTTTAGGCTGTGCGTTGCTGTATCAGTCAGTCAGTCAGTCAGTCAGTCAGTCAGGACATTGAATTTTATATATATAGATAGATAGTATTAAAACAGAACACCATGCTTGCCTACAATGCTATTATCACTAACAAGAGACGGAATGATCTAGTATGCATATCTAATGCGGTTGCTGATCTAATTAGAAATGCATACTAGATCACTCATGTTAAAAGTCTTTCTACAAAGACATGACCTGTATTATGTAGGTACCTATGATCCAAAATAAAGATATTTATTGATTGATTGAAAACATGTCTTTGTTGAAAGATGTTTAACATTCTTAGGCCCATTCCTGTACAAAAGAATAACTGATAACATAACAATAACTGACAACAACCAAAGATTTAATTTAGTTTGTACTTTATACTCATTGTCAATTTATTACATTACGGGCTGATATTTCAATCAACTGATAATTTGTGTTCGTGGAATAAAATTGACATCTGACAGATTTTGTATTGAAAAACTGTCAAAAATTCAAAATTATTCCTCGGATAAAATTATCTGGCGTTGGAAAAATCAGCCCTAAGTATAACATGCGCTTTCTAGACTTTAGCACAGGTTCAACCTAGTTCAGGCAAATTACCAACTGTGCTCTATTTTAATTGTTAAGATATTTATTGTAAATGTGTCCCTTTTATAAATAAGCGATTTTATTATTATTTATTGTCTTTGACATATCTCGCAAACCTTTTTGGAAGGTTATTGGAAGGCGTACGCCTTCCAAAGGTCCCGGACCTTTAGAAGGTTTGCGTGAAGTGTTGACATATTGGTGTGGCAACTTTCAATTGGGATTTTTTCGTAAAATAACGAATACAACGTTGAAATACGACACATTACATAAACCTATGGGTTCGAAAATGCTATGTTCGTAACAACATAATATTTCATTAAAAAATAAAGGAGTAAATCGCTTTTGAATAAAGCCGAGTGTATACATAGTTTTGCTCGTGACTGTACCAGGGGCCGAAACCAAAGAGCAGAGGCCTTATACAATTTTAAATGATCAATAAAACGACTTTGTTAAGTGTGCCATCTTGAATAAACGCTACGTTTGCAAATATTATTCGTCTTCCTTAAATCTAAGTTATTAGGCGTGTGGTTACATAATAATATATTTGTAGGTAAGTTATGATCTGCGTTTATTTTTGCAATTTTTTTATATTTCTAATCTCAGGATACTTTAAAGTAGTAGGGAAGGAGAATGGTTAACAAAAAAGAAAAACGGTTTAGAATGTGCCAAAATTATATTTATAAAAATAAAACCAAGATAAAGATAGATATTGATTATCTTTTTGGAAAATATGGATGTATTAAATATATTATATTAGTAAATATGTCGGAAATGTGCTTTTACATAGGGTTTGTCCAAAGTGGATGGATGAGCAGACCGCTGCCTGTAACATATAGATTTACACTGTGGTTAGGTTGATATTATACATATAAATGGGCTTTCTTATATTTGAATTATTATCAACTTTTTCATGAATGTAATGTTACATATGTAAAGTACCTACGACGCTTTAATGCATATAAATTATTACCATTTTTAAAGTAGATCGAAGTTTAGGGATGTAAAAACATACTTTATACGTTTTTTGAGTAATGGTTACCTTTTCAAGAATCTTGAGCAGCCTGCCTGCCTGATGTGTGACCTGTTTGAATAAAAGTTATGTAAGTAATATTTGAAAAATGAAGGATTTATTGCTGTCTCATAAATTATAATTACTTGATTATAATTTATGCAAGCGTATGCTGTTATAACTTAACCACACGGACTTCTCTTGCCTCGTGGCAGGACACGATGGCATGAACTATATAAAGGACTAGATTCAGATATCAGTAACGTGTAAAGATGGAGCTAAGAGAAAAGATAGAAGAACGGCTTTTGTAGTGCAGTGAGACACTAAAGGATACGACGTCAGTCAGAAAGGGATAACGTAGCACAAACGTGTGATAGTTTATAACCAGAATTAACACATGGGATACTTTTTATCCACGGGATCGAAACTAATGCAAGTGAAACCGCGGGGCGCAGCTAGTATAATTTATAATTTTATCTCTTAACTGCAGTGTGTTTGTAATAAAGGTGCCTTACCTGATTGAGGGTTATCATCCGATTTTGGAGCAGTTGGGCTGGAGGAATTCTTTGATGTGGTTTCTCCATTGCCATCTGTGGTCATAATGTAAAACAACTTTTGTAAACATCTGTTTGAGTCTTACGTTTTGTAAAGTCCAAACTAGTAACTATTAGGACTCTTATTAATGCAATAGGACACGAAAACTCATGATTCAGTATTTTATTAAACTCTAACCCCCCCTCCCTCTTTTTCTCTGTCTCCTTCTCTGTTTTTTTCCCTCTGTCTCTAAAAGAAAAGAGAGAGAATAAAATAAAAGTATTTTATTCTCTCTCTTTTCTTTTCTTTTCTCTTTCTCTCTCTGGTCTCTCTCTTTTTTTTCTATTCTGTAAGGTTAATCTTTGGGCTCTTTAAATGTTAAAGGTGCCTTACTATTTGCATTACTTTCTGTTTTTGGTTGACTACCGTCTCATCTGATGGTAAGTGAAACAATTTTAGTCATCAAGTATGTATGTCATAGGACGTAAAGTAATGAAATAATAATGGTCTATAATCGACATTGATTTAACGGCAAGGCGTCGCACTAACTAGTCCTATGCTTTTTCGTTTACAGCGGGTTCCCGCGACCTTCCATCAGTTCATTGGTCCACCTCGTGAGAGCCTAGTCGTGTCTTGAGACTACTGTGATTTTCGGTAACATTTTTCCTCACATGATATTTCATAGCAAGGGCTAGCGTCTATATAAAAGCTGGCCACGTCTTTGTCAAGTTGAGTATGAAGCCATGAAACTAACCCAGTTGCGGCTGATTTTTCCAACGCCTGATAATTTTATCGGAGGAATAATTTTGAATTTTTGAGTTCTTCCATACAAAATCTGTCAGACGTCAATTTTATTCCTTGAGTAAAATTATCTGTCGATTGAAAAATCAGCCCTTGGTGTAAGATGCAAGTCTTATGCAATTGATTCTAGTCTATTTCAGTTACTCAATAATAATTATTATAATACTACTAACTACTAATATTATTTATAAACGTGAAAGTATGGATGGATGGATGGGTGTTTGTTACTCTTTCACGCAAAAACTGCTGAACGTGTTTGGATGGAATTTGGCATACAGACAGTTTATAACCAGGATTAACACAGGATACTTTTTATCCTGTTTTGGACAAATAAATGATCTATCTATCTATCTATCTATCCTGATATTCCCACGGGATCGAAACCAATGCAGGTGAAACCGCGGGGCGCAGCTAGTATAATTTATAATTTTATCTCTTAACTGCAGTGTGTTTGTAATAAAGGTGCTTTACCTGATTGAGGGTTATCATCCGATTTTGGAGCAGTTGGGCTTGAAGAATTCTTTGATGTGGTTTCTCCATTGCCATCTGTGGTCATAATGTAAAACAACTTTTGTAAACATCTGTTTGATTCTTACGTTTAACTTTCCCAGTTGGGGCTGATTTTTCCAACGCCAGATAGTTTTATCGGAGGAATAATTTTGAATTTTTGAGTTCTTCCATACAAAATCTGTCAGACGTCAATTTTATTCCTTGAATAAAAATTATCTGTCGATTGAAAAATCAGCCCTTTGTGTATTATTCTATGGTTAGCTGGGCTGTGGTTATTAAGACTAGGGATCCATTCATTATTACCTGGAGCAGAAATTTTATTATTATATTTATTTACTCGACGGTATATTAATATTGTAATTCATAGATGCAAGTCTTGTGCAATTGATTATATTCTATTTTAGTTACTCAATAAAAATTATTATAATACTACTAACTACTAATATTATTTATAAACGTGAAAGTATGGATGGATGGATGGATGTTTGTTACTCTTTCACGCAAAAACTGCTGAACGTGTTTGGATGGAATTTGGCATACAGACAGTTTATAACCAGGATTAACACAGGATACTTTTTATCCTGATATTCCCAAGGGATCGAAACCAATGCAGGTGAAACTGCGGGGCGCAGCTAGTATAATTTATAATTTTATCTCTTAACTGCAGTGTGTTTGTAATAAAGGTGCCTTACCTGATTGAGGGTTATCATCCGATTTTGGAGCAGTTGGGCTTGAAGAATTCTTTGAAGTGGTTTCTCCATTGCCATCTGTGGTCATAATGTAAAACAACTTTTGTAAACATCTGTTTGATTCTTACGTTTAACTTTCCCAGTTGGGGCTGATTTTTCCAACGCCAGATAATTTTATCGGAGGAATAATTTTGAATTTTTGAGTTCTTCCATACAAAATCTGTCAGATGTCAATTTTATTCCTTGAATAAAAATTATCTGTCGATTGACAAATCAGCCCTTGGTGTATTATTCTATGGTTAGCTGGGCTGTGGTTATTAAGACTAGGGATCCATCCATTATTACCTGGAGCAGAAATTTTATTATTATATTTATTTACTAGATGGTATATTTATATTGTAATTCATAGATGCAAGTCTTGTGCAATTGATTATATTCTATTTTAGTTACTCAATAAAAATTATTATAATACTACTAACTACTAATATTATTTATAAACGTGAAAGTATGGATGCATGGATGGATGTTTGTTACTCTTTCACGCAAAAACTGCTGAACGTGTTTGGATGGAATTTGGCATACAGACAGTTTATAACCAGGATTAACACAGGATACTTTTTATCCTGATATTCCCACGGGATCGAAACCAATGCAGGTGAAACCACCGGGCGCAGCTAGTATAATTTATAATTTTATCTCTTAACTGCAGTGTGTTTGTAATAAAGGTGCCTTACCTGATTGAGGGTTATCATCCGATTTTGGAGCAGTTGGGCTGGAAGAATTCTTTGATGTGGTTTCTCCATTGCCATCTGTGGTCATAATGTAAAACAACTTTTGTAAACATCTGTTTGATTCTTACGTTTATCTTTCCCAGTTCGGGCTGTTTTTTCCAACGCCAGATAATTTTATCGGAGTAATAATTTTGAATTTTTGAGTTCTTCCATACAAAATCTGTCAGACGTCAATTTTATTCCTTGAATAAAAATTATCCGTCGTTTGAAAAATCAGCCCTTTGTGTATTATTCTATGGTTAGCTGGGCTGTGGTTATTAAGACTAGGGATCTATCCATTATTACCTGGAGCAGAAATTTTATTATTATATTTATTTACTAGATGGTATATTTATATTGTAATTCATAGATGCAAGTCTTGTGCAATTGATTATATTCTATTTTAGTTACTCAATAAAAATTATTATAATACTACTAACTACTAATATTATTTATAAACGTGAAAGTATGGATGCATGGATGGATGTTTGTTACTCTTTCACGCAAAAACTGCTGAACGTGTTTGGATGGAATTTGGCATACAGACAGTTTATAACCAGGATTAACACAGGATACTTTTTATCCTGATATTCCCACGGGATCGAAACCAATGCAGGTGAAACCGCGGGCCGCACCTAGTTTAATTTATAATTTTATCTCTTAACTGCAGTGTGTTTGTAATAAAGGTGCCTTACCTGATTGAGGGTTATCATCCGATTTTGGAGCAGTTGGGCTGGAAGAATTCTTTGATGTGGTTTCTCCATTGCCATCTGTGGTCATAATGTAAAACAACTTTTGTAAACATCTGTTTAAGTCTTACGTTTTGTAAAGTCCAAACTAGTAACTATTAGGACTCTTATTAATGCAATAGGACACGAAAACTCATGATTCAGAATTTTATTAAACTCTAACCCCCCCTCCCTCTTTTGCTCTGTCTCCTTCTCTGTTTTTTTCCCTCTGTCTCTAAAAGAAAAAAGAGAGAATAAAATAAAAGTATTTTATTCTCTCTCTTTTCTTTTCTTCTCTCTTTCTCTCTCTGGTCTCTCTCTTTTTTTTCTATTCTGTAAGGTTAATCTTTGGGCTCTTTAAATGTTAAAGGTGCCTTACTATTTGCATTACTTTCTGTTTTTGGTTGACTACCGTCTCATCTGATGGTGAGTGAAACAATTTTAGTCATCAAGTATGTATGTCATAGGACGTAAACTAATGAAATAATAATGGTCTATAATCGACATTGATTTAACGGCAAGGCGTCGCACTAACTAGTCCTATGCTTTTTCGTTTCCAGCGGGTTCCCGCGACCTTCCATCAGTTCATTGGTCCACCTCGTGAGAGCCTAGTCGTGTCTTGAGACTACTGTGATTTTCGGTAACATTTTTCCTCACATGATATTTCATAGCAAGGGCTAGCGTCTATGTAAAAGCTGGCCACGTCTTTATCAAGTTGAGTATGAAGCCATAAAACTATCCCAGTTCCGGCTGATTTTTCCAACGCCTGATAATTTTATCGGAGGAATAATTTTGAATTTTTGAGTTCTTCCATACAAAATCTGTCAGACGTCAATTTTATTCCTTGAGTAAAATTATCTGTCGATTGAAAAATCAGCCCTTGGTGTAAGATGCAAGTCTTATGCAATTGATTCTAGTCTATTTCAGTTACTCAATAATAATTATTATAATACTACTAACTACTAATATTATTTATAAACGTGAAAGTATGGATGGATGTTTGTTACTATTTCACGCAAAAACTGCTGAACGTGTTTGGATGGAATTTGGCATACAGATAGTTTATAACCAGGATTAACACAGGATACTTTTTATCCTGATATTCCCACGGGATCGAAACCAATGCAGGTGAAACCGCGGGGCGCAGCTAGTATAATTTATAATTTTATCTCTTATCTGCAGTGTGTTTGTAATAAAGGTGCCTTACCTGATTGAGGGTTATCATCCGATTTTGGAGCAGTTGGGCTTGAAGAATTCTTTGATGTGGTTTCTCCATTGCCATCTGTGGTCATAATGTAAAACAACTTTTGTAAACATCGGTTTGATTCTTACGTTTAACTTTCCCAGTTGGGGCTGATTTTTCCAACGCCAGATAATTTTATCGGAGGAATAATTTTGAATTTTTGAGTTCTTCCATACAAAATCTGTCAGACGTCAATTTTATTCCTTGAATAAAAATTATCTGTCGATTGAAAAATCAGCCCTTGGTGTATTATTCTATGGTTAGCTGGGCTGTGGTTATTAAGACTAGGGATCCATCCATTATTACCTGGAGCAGAAATTTTATTATTATATTTATTTACTAGATGTTATATTTATATTGTAATTTATAGATGCAAGTCTTGTGCAATTGATTATATTCTATTTTAGTTACTCAATAAAAATTATTATAATACTACTAACTACTAATATTATTTATAAACGTGAAAGTATGGATGGATGGATGTACGTTTGTTACTTTTTCACGCAAACACTGCTGAACATGTTTGGATGGAATTTGGCATACAGACAGTTTATAACCAGGATTAACACAGGATACTTTCTACTCTGATATTCCCACGGGATCGAAACCAATGCAGGTGAAACCACCGGGCGCAGCTAGTATAATTTATAATTTTATCTCTTAACTACAGTGTGTTTGTAATAAAGGTGCCTTACCTGATTGAGGGTTATCATCCGATTTTGGAGCAGTTGGGCTGGAAGAATTCTTTGATGTGGTTTCTCCATTGCCATCTGTGGTCATAATGTAAAACAACTTTTGTAAACATCGGTTTGATTCTTACGTTTAACTTTCCCAGTTGGGGCTGATTTTTCCAACGCCTGATAATTTTATCGGAGGAATAATTTTGAATTTTTGAGTTCTTCCATACAAAATCTGTCAGACGTCAATTTAATTCCTTGAATAAAAATTATCTGTCGATTGAAAAATCAGCCCTTGGTGTATTATTCTATGGTTAGCTGGGCTGTGGTTATTAAGACTAGGGATCCATCCATTATTACCTGGAGCAGAAATTTTATTATTATATTTATTTACTAGATGGTATATTTATATTGTAATTCATAGATGCAAGTCTTGTGCAATTGATTATATTCTATTTTAGTTACTCAATAAAAATTATTATAATACTACTAACTACTAATATTATTTATAAACGTGAAAGTATGGATGCATGGATGGATGTTTGTTACTCTTTCACGCAAAAACTGCTGAACGTGTTTGGATGGAATTTGGCATACAGACAGTTTATAACCAGGATTAACACAGGATACTTTTTATCCTGATATTCCCACGGGATCGAAACCAATGCAGGTGAAACCACCGGGCGCAGCTAGTATAATTTATAATTTTATCTCTTAACTGCAGTGTGTTTGTAATAAAGGTGCCTTACCTGATTGAGGGTTATCATCCGATTTTGGAGCAGTTGGGCTGGAAGAATTCTTTGATGTGGTTTCTCCATTGCCATCTGTGGTCATAATGTAAAACAACTTTTGTAAACATCTGTTTAAGTCTTACGTTTTGTAAAGTCCAAACTAGTAACTATTAGGACTCTTATTAATGCAATAGGACACGAAAACTCATGATTCAGAATTTTATTAAACTCTAACCCCCCCTCCCTCTTTTGCTCTGTCTCCTTCTCTGTTTTTTTCCCTCTGTCTCTAAAAGAAAAAAGAGAGAATAAAATAAAAGTATTTTATTCTCTCTCTTTTCTTTTCTTCTCTCTTTCTCTCTCTGGTCTCTCTCTTTTTTTTCTATTCTGTAAGGTTAATCTTTGGGCTCTTTAAATGTTAAAGGTGCCTTACTATTTGCATTACTTTCTGTTTTTGGTTGACTACCGTCTCATCTGATGGTGAGTGAAACAATTTTAGTCATCAAGTATGTATGTCATAGGACGTAAACTAATGAAATAATAATGGTCTATAATCGACATTGATTTAACGGCAAGGCGTCGCACTAACTAGTCCTATGCTTTTTCGTTTCCAGCGGGTTCCCGCGACCTTCCATCAGTTCATTGGTCCACCTCGTGAGAGCCTAGTCGTGTCTTGAGACTACTGTGATTTTCGGTAACATTTTTCCTCACATGATATTTCATAGCAAGGGCTAGCGTCTATGTAAAAGCTGGCCACGTCTTTATCAAGTTGAGTATGAAGCCATAAAACTATCCCAGTTCCGGCTGATTTTTCCAACGCCTGATAATTTTATCGGAGGAATAATTTTGAATTTTTGAGTTCTTCCATACAAAATCTGTCAGACGTCAATTTTATTCCTTGAGTAAAATTATCTGTCGATTGAAAAATCAGCCCTTGGTGTAAGATGCAAGTCTTATGCAATTGATTCTAGTCTATTTCAGTTACTCAATAATAATTATTATAATACTACTAACTACTAATATTATTTATAAACGTGAAAGTATGGATGGATGTTTGTTACTATTTCACGCAAAAACTGCTGAACGTGTTTGGATGGAATTTGGCATACAGATAGTTTATAACCAGGATTAACACAGGATACTTTTTATCCTGATATTCCCACGGGATCGAAACCAATGCAGGTGAAACCGCGGGGCGCAGCTAGTATAATTTATAATTTTATCTCTTATCTGCAGTGTGTTTGTAATAAAGGTGCCTTACCTGATTGAGGGTTATCATCCGATTTTGGAGCAGTTGGGCTTGAAGAATTCTTTGATGTGGTTTCTCCATTGCCATCTGTGGTCATAATGTAAAACAACTTTTGTAAACATCGGTTTGATTCTTACGTTTAACTTTCCCAGTTGGGGCTGATTTTTCCAACGCCAGATAATTTTATCGGAGGAATAATTTTGAATTTTTGAGTTCTTCCATACAAAATCTGTCAGACGTCAATTTTATTCCTTGAATAAAAATTATCTGTCGATTGAAAAATCAGCCCTTGGTGTATTATTCTATGGTTAGCTGGGCTGTGGTTATTAAGACTAGGGATCCATCCATTATTACCTGGAGCAGAAATTTTATTATTATATTTATTTACTAGATGTTATATTTATATTGTAATTTATAGATGCAAGTCTTGTGCAATTGATTATATTCTATTTTAGTTACTCAATAAAAATTATTATAATACTACTAACTACTAATATTATTTATAAACGTGAAAGTATGGATGGATGGATGTACGTTTGTTACTTTTTCACGCAAACACTGCTGAACATGTTTGGATGGAATTTGGCATACAGACAGTTTATAACCAGGATTAACACAGGATACTTTCTACTCTGATATTCCCACGGGATCGAAACCAATGCAGGTGAAACCACCGGGCGCAGCTAGTATAATTTATAATTTTATCTCTTAACTACAGTGTGTTTGTAATAAAGGTGCCTTACCTGATTGAGGGTTATCATCCGATTTTGGAGCAGTTGGGCTGGAAGAATTCTTTGATGTGGTTTCTCCATTGCCATCTGTGGTCATAATGTAAAACAACTTTTGTAAACATCGGTTTGATTCTTACGTTTAACTTTCCCAGTTGGGGCTGATTTTTCCAACGCCTGATAATTTTATCGGAGGAATAATTTTGAATTTTTGAGTTCTTCCATACAAAATCTGTCAGACGTCAATTTAATTCCTTGAATAAAAATTATCTGTCGATTGAAAAATCAGCCCTTGGTGTATTATTCTATGGTTAGCTGGGCTGTGGTTATTAAGACTAGGGATCCATCCATTATTACCTGGAGCAGAAATTTTATTATTATATTTATTTACTAGATGGTATATTTATATTGTAATTCATAGATGCAAGTCTTGTGCAATTGATTAAATTCTATTTTAGTTACTCAATAAAAATTATTATAATACTACTAACTACTAATATTATTTATAAACGTGAAAGTATGGATGGATGGATGTACGTTTGTTACTTTTTCACGCAAACACTGCTGAACATGTTTGGATGGAATTTAGCATACAGACAGTTTATAACCAGGATTAACACAGGATACTTTTTATCCTGATATTCCCACGGGATCGAAACCAATGCAGGTGAAACCACCGGGCGCAGCTAGTATAATTTATAATTTTATCTCTTAACTGCAGTGTGTTTGTAATAAAGGTGCCTTACCTGATTGAGGGTTATCATCCGATTTTGGAGCAGTTGGGCTGGAAGAATTCTTTGATGTGGTTTCTCCATTGCCATCTGTGGTCATAATGTAAAACAACTTTTGTAAACATCTGTTTGATTCTTACGTTTAACTTTCCCAGTTCGGGCTGTTTTTTCCAACGCCAGATAATTTTATCGGAGGAATAATTTTGAATTTTTGAGTTCTTCCATACAAAATCTGTCAGACGTCAATTTTATTCCTTGAATAAAAATTATCTGTCGTTTGAAAAATCAGCCCTTTGTGTATTATTCTATGGTTAGCTGGGCTGTGGTTATTAAGACTAGGGATCCATCCATTATTACCTGGAGCAGAAATTTTATTATTATATTTATTTACTAGATGGTATATTTATATTGTAATTCATAGATGCAAGTCTTGTGCAATTGATTATATTCTATTTTAGTTACTCAATAAAAATTATTATAATACTACTAACTACTAATATTATTTATAAACGTGAAAGTATGGATGCATGGATGGATGTTTGTTACTCTTTCACGCAAAAACTGCTGAACGTGTTTGGATGGAATTTGGCATACAGACAGTTTATAACCAGGATTAACACAGGATACTTTTTATCCTGATATTCCCACGGGATCGAAACCAATGCAGGTGAAACCACCGGGCGCAGCTAGTATAATTTATAATTTTATCTCTTAACTGCAGTGTGTTTGTAATAAAGGTGCCTTACCTGATTGAGGGTTATCATCCGATTTTGGAGCAGTTGGGCTGGAAGAATTCTTTGATGTGGTTTCTCCATTGCCATCTGTGGTCATAATGTAAAACAACTTTTGTAAACATCTGTTTGATTCTTACGTTTATCTTTCCCAGTTCGGGCTGTTTTTTCCAACGCCAGATAATTTTATCGGAGTAATAATTTTGAATTTTTGAGTTCTTCCATACAAAATCTGTCAGACGTCAATTTTATTCCTTGAATAAAAATTATCCGTCGTTTGAAAAATCAGCCCTTTGTGTATTATTCTATGGTTAGCTGGGCTGTGGTTATTAAGACTAGGGATCTATCCATTATTACCTGGAGCAGAAATTTTATTATTATATTTATTTACTAGATGGTATATTTATATTGTAATTCATAGATGCAAGTCTTGTGCAATTGATTATATTCTATTTTAGTTACTCAATAAAAATTATTATAATACTACTAACTACTAATATTATTTATAAACGTGAAAGTATGGATGCATGGATGGATGTTTGTTACTCTTTCACGCAAAAACTGCTGAACGTGTTTGGATGGAATTTGGCATACAGACAGTTTATAACCAGGATTAACACAGGATACTTTTTATCCTGATATTCCCACGGGATCGAAACCAATGCAGGTGAAACCGCGGGCCGCACCTAGTTTAATTTATAATTTTATCTCTTAACTGCAGTGTGTTTGTAATAAAGGTGCCTTACCTGATTGAGGGTTATCATCCGATTTTGGAGCAGTTGGGCTGGAAGAATTCTTTGATGTGGTTTCTCCATTGCCATCTGTGGTCATAATGTAAAACAACTTTTGTAAACATCTGTTTAAGTCTTACGTTTTGTAAAGTCCAAACTAGTAACTATTAGGACTCTTATTAATGCAATAGGACACGAAAACTCATGATTCAGAATTTTATTAAACTCTAACCCCCCCTCCCTCTTTTGCTCTGTCTCCTTCTCTGTTTTTTTCCCTCTGTCTCTAAAAGAAAAGAGAGAGAATAAAATAAAAGTATTTTATTCTCTCTCTTTTCTTTTTTTCTCTCTTTCTCTCTCTGGTCTCTCTCTTTTTTTTCTATTCTGTAAGGTTAATCTTTGGGCTCTTTAAATGTTAAAGGTGCCTTACTATTTGCATTACTTTCTGTTTTTGGTTGACTACCGTCTCATCTGATGGTGAGTGAAACAATTTTAGTCATCAAGTATGTATGTCATAGGACGTAAACTAATGAAATAATAATGGTCTATAATCGACATTGATTTAACGGCAAGGCGTCGCACTAACTAGTCCTATGCTTTTTCGTTTCCAGCGGGTTCCCGCGACCTTCCATCAGTTCATTGGTCCACCTCGTGAGAGCCTAGTCGTGTCTTGAGACTACTGTGATTTTCGGTAACATTTTTCCTCACATGATATTTCATAGCAAGGGCTAGCGTCTATGTAAAAGCTGGCCACGTCTTTATCAAGTTGAGTATGAAGCCATAAAACTATCCCAGTTCCGGCTGATTTTTCCAACGCCTGATAATTTTATCGGAGGAATAATTTTGAATTTTTGAGTTCTTCCATACAAAATCTGTCAGACGTCAATTTTATTCCTTGAGTAAAATTATCTGTCGATTGAAAAATCAGCCCTTGGTGTAAGATGCAAGTCTTATGCAATTGATTCTAGTCTATTTCAGTTACTCAATAATAATTATTATAATACTACTAACTACTAATATTATTTATAAACGTGAAAGTATGGATGGATGTTTGTTACTATTTCACGCAAAAACTGCTGAACGTGTTTGGATGGAATTTGGCATACAGACAGTTTATAACCAGGATTAACACAGGATACTTTTTATCCTGATATTCCCACGGGATCGAAACCAATGCAGGTGAAACCGCGGGGCGCAGCTAGTATAATTTATAATTTTATCTCTTATCTGCAGTGTGTTTGTAATAAAGGTGCCTTACCTGATTGAGGGTTATCATCCGATTTTGGAGCAGTTGGGCTTGAAGAATTCTTTGATGTGGTTTCTCCATTGCCATCTGTGGTCATAATGTAAAACAACTTTTGTAAACATCGGTTTGATTCTTACGTTTAACTTTCCCAGTTGGGGCTGATTTTTCCAACGCCAGATAATTTTATCGGAGGAATAATTTTGAATTTTTGAGTTCTTCCATACAAAATCTGTCAGACGTCAATTTTATTCCTTGAATAAAAATTATCTGTCGATTGAAAAATCAGCCCTTGGTGTATTATTCTATGGTTAGCTGGGCTGTGGTTATTAAGACTAGGGATCCATCCATTATTACCTGGAGCAGAAATTTTATTATTATATTTATTTACTAGATGTTATATTTATATTGTAATTTATAGATGCAAGTCTTGTGCAATTGATTATATTCTATTTTAGTTACTCAATAAAAATTATTATAATACTACTAACTACTAATATTATTTATAAACGTGAAAGTATGGATGGATGGATGTACGTTTGTTACTTTTTCACGCAAACACTGCTGAACATGTTTGGATGGAATTTGGCATACAGACAGTTTATAACCAGGATTAACACAGGATACTTTCTACTCTGATATTCCCACGGGATCGAAACCAATGCAGGTGAAACCACCGGGCGCAGCTAGTATAATTTATAATTTTATCTCTTAACTACAGTGTGTTTGTAATAAAGGTGCCTTACCTGATTGAGGGTTATCATCCGATTTTGGAGCAGTTGGGCTGGAAGAATTCTTTGATGTGGTTTCTCCATTGCCATCTGTGGTCATAATGTAAAACAACTTTTGTAAACATCGGTTTGATTCTTACGTTTAACTTTCCCAGTTGGGGCTGATTTTTCCAACGCCTGATAATTTTATCGGAGGAATAATTTTGAATTTTTGAGTTCTTCCATACAAAATCTGTCAGACGTCAATTTAATTCCTTGAATAAAAATTATCTGTCGATTGAAAAATCAGCCCTTGGTGTATTATTCTATGGTTAGCTGGGCTGTGGTTATTAAGACTAGGGATCCATCCATTATTACCTGGAGCAGAAATTTTATTATTATATTTATTTACTAGATGGTATATTTATATTGTAATTCATAGATGCAAGTCTTGTGCAATTGATTAAATTCTATTTTAGTTACTCAATAAAAATTATTATAATACTACTAACTACTAATATTATTTATAAACGTGAAAGTATGGATGGATGGATGTACGTTTGTTACTTTTTCACGCAAACACTGCTGAACATGTTTGGATGGAATTTAGCATACAGACAGTTTATAACCAGGATTAACACAGGATACTTTTTATCCTGATATTCCCACGGGATCGAAACCAATGCAGGTGAAACCACCGGGCGCAGCTAGTATAATTTATAATTTTATCTCTTAACTGCAGTGTGTTTGTAATAAAGGTGCCTTACCTGATTGAGGGTTATCATCCGATTTTGGAGCAGTTGGGCTGGAAGAATTCTTTGATGTGGTTTCTCCATTGCCATCTGTGGTCATAATGTAAAACAACTTTTGTAAACATCTGTTTGATTCTTACGTTTAACTTTCCCAGTTCGGGCTGTTTTTTCCAACGCCAGATAATTTTATCGGAGGAATAATTTTGAATTTTTGAGTTCTTCCATACAAAATCTGTCAGACGTCAATTTTATTCCTTGAATAAAAATTATCTGTCGTTTGAAAAATCAGCCCTTTGTGTATTATTCTATGGTTAGCTGGGCTGTGGTTATTAAGACTAGGGATCCATCCATTATTACCTGGAGCAGAAATTTTATTATTATATTTATTTACTAGATGGTATATTTATATTGTAATTCATAGATGCAAGTCTTGTGCAATTGATTATATTCTATTTTAGTTACTCAATAAAAATTATTATAATACTACTAACTACTAATATTATTTATAAACGTGAAAGTATGGATGCATGGATGGATGTTTGTTACTCTTTCACGCAAAAACTGCTGAACGTGTTTGGATGGAATTTGGCATACAGACAGTTTATAACCAGGATTAACACAGGATACTTTTTATCCTGATATTCCCACGGGATCGAAACCAATGCAGGTGAAACCACCGGGCGCAGCTAGTATAATTTATAATTTTATCTCTTAACTGCAGTGTGTTTGTAATAAAGGTGCCTTACCTGATTGAGGGTTATCATCCGATTTTGGAGCAGTTGGGCTGGAAGAATTCTTTGATGTGGTTTCTCCATTGCCATCTGTGGTCATAATGTAAAACAACTTTTGTAAACATCTGTTTGATTCTTACGTTTATCTTTCCCAGTTCGGGCTGTTTTTTCCAACGCCAGATAATTTTATCGGAGTAATAATTTTGAATTTTTGAGTTCTTCCATACAAAATCTGTCAGACGTCAATTTTATTCCTTGAATAAAAATTATCTGTCGTTTGAAAAATCAGCCCTTTGTGTATTATTCTATGGTTAGCTGGGCTGTGGTTATTAAGACTAGGGATCTATCCATTATTACCTGGAGCAGAAATTTTATTATTATATTTATTTACTAGATGGTATATTTATATTGTAATTCATAGATGCAAGTCTTGTGCAATTGATTATATTCTATTTTAGTTACTCAATAAAAATTATTATAATACTACTAACTACTAATATTATTTATAAACGTGAAAGTATGGATGCATGGATGGATGTTTGTTACTCTTTCACGCAAAAACTGCTGAACGTGTTTGGATGGAATTTGGCATACAGACAGTTTATAACCAGGATTAACACAGGATACTTTTTATCCTGATATTCCCACGGGATCGAAACCAATGCAGGTGAAACCGCGGGGCGCACCTAGTTTAATTTATAATTTTATCTCTTAACTGCAGTGTGTTTGTAATAACGGTGCCTTACCTGATTGAGGGTTATCATCCGATTTTGGAGCAGTTGGGCTGGAAGAATTCTTTGATGTAGTTTCTCCATTGCCATCTGTGGTCATAATGTAAAACAACTTTTGTAAACATCTGTTTGAGTCTTACGTTTTGTAAAGTCCAAACTAGTAACTATTAGGACTCTTATTAATGCAATAGGACACGAAAACTCATGATTCAGAATTTTATTAAACTCATACCCCCCCTCCCTCTTTTTCTCCGTCTCCTTCTCTGTTTTTTTCCCTCTGTCTCTTAAAGAAAAGAGAGAGAATAAAATAAAAGTATTTTATTCTCTCTCTTTTCTTTTCTTCTCTCTTTCTCTCTCTGGTCTCTCTCTTTTTTTTCTATTCTGTAAGGTTAATCTTTGGGCTCTTTAAATGTTAAAGGTGCCTTACTATTTGCATTACTTTCTGTTTTTGGTTGACTACCGTCTCATCTGATGGTGAGTGAAACAATTTTAGTCATCAAGTATGTATGTCATAGGACGTAAACTAATGAAATAATAATGGTCTATAATCGACATTGATTTAACGGCAAGGCGTCGCACTAACTAGTCCTATGCTTTTTCGTTTCCAGCGGGTTCCCGCGACCTTCCATCAGTTCATTGGTCCACCTCGTGAGAGCCTAGTCGTGTCTTGAGACTACTGTGATTTTCGGTAACATTTTTCCTCACATGATATTTCATAGCAAGGGCTAGCGTCTATGTAAAAGCTGGCCACGTCTTTGTCAAGTTGAGTATGAAGCCATAAAACTATCCCAGTTCCGGCTGATTTTTCCAACGCCTGATAATTTTATCGGAGGAATAATTTTGAATTTTTGAGTTCTTCCATACAAAATCTGTCAGACGTCAATTTTATTCCTTGAGTAAAATTATCTGTCGATTGAAAAATCAGCATTTGGTGTAAGATGCAAGTCTTATGCAATTGATTCTAGTCTATTTCAGTTACTCAATAATAATTATTATAATACTACTAACTACTAATATTATTTATAAACGTGAAAGTATGGATGGATGTTTGTTACTCTTTCACGCAAAAACTGCTGAACGTGTTTGGATGGAATTTGGCATACAGACAGTTTATAACCAGGATTAACACAGGATACTTTTTGTGCATGTAATGTAGGTGAAACCGCGGGGCGCAGCTAGTATAATTTATAATTTTATCTCTTAACTGCAGTGTGTTTGTAATAAAGGTGCCTTACCTGATTGAGGGTTATCATCCGATTTTGGAGCAGTTGGGCTTGAAGAATTCTTTGATGTGGTTTCTCCATTGCCATCTGTGGTCATAATGTAAAACAACTTTTGTAAACATCGGTTTGATTCTTACGTTTAACTTTCCCAGTTGGGGCTGATTTTTCCAACGCCAGATAACTTTATCGGAGGAATAATTTTGAATTTTTGAGTTCTTCCATACAAAATCTGTCAGACGTCAATTTTATTCCTTGAATAAAAATTATCTGTCGATTGAAAAATCAGCCCTTGGTGTATTATTCTATGGTTAGCTGGGCTGCGGTTATTAAGACTAGGGATCCATCCATTATTACCTGGAGCAGAAATTTTATTATTATATTTATTTACTAGATGGTATATTTATATTGTAATTCATAGATGCAAGTCTTGTGCAATTGATTATATTCTATTTTAGTTACTCAATAAAAATTATTATAATACTACTAACTACTAATATTATTTATAAACGTGAAAGTATGGATGGATGGATGTACGTTTGTTACTTTTTCACGCAAACACTGCTGAACATGTTTGGATGGAATTTGGCATACAGACAGTTTATAACCAGGATTAACACAGGATACTTTTTATCCTGATATTCCCACGGGATCGAAACCAATGCAGGTGAAACCGCGGGGCGCACCTAGTTTAATTTATAATTTTATCTCTTAACTGCAGTGTGTTTGTAATAACGGTGCCTTACCTGATTGAGGGTTATCATCCGATTTTGGAGCAGTTGTGCTGGAAGAATTCTTTGATGTAGTTTCTCCATTGCCATCTGTGGTCATAATGTAAAACAACTTTTGTAAACATCTGTTTGAGTCTTACGTTTTGTTAAGTCCAAACTAGTAACTATTAGGACTCTTATTAATGCAATAGGACACGAAAACTCATGATTCAGAATTTTATTAAACTCTAACCCCCCCTCCCTCTTTTTCTCTGTCTCCTTCTCTGTTTTTTTCCCTCTGTCTCTTAAAGAAAAGAGAGAGAATAAAATAAAAGTATTTTATTCTCTCTCTTTTCTTTTCTTTTCTCTTTCTCTCTCTGGTCTCTCTCTTTTTTTTCTATTCTGTAAAGTTAATCTTTGGGCTCTTTAAATGTTAAAGGTGCCTTACTATTTGCATTACTTTCTGTTTTTGGTTGACTACCGTCTCATCTGATGGTGAGTGAAACAATTTTAGTCATCAAGTATGTATGTCATAGGACGTAAACTAATGAAATAATAATGGTCTATAATCGACATTGATTTAACGGCAAGGCGTCGCAATAACTGGTCCTATGCTTTTTCGTTTCCAGCGGGTTCCCGCGACCTTCCATCAGTTCATTGGTCCACCTCGTGAGAGCCTAGTTATGTCTTGAGACTACTGTGATTTTCGGTAACATTTTTCCTCACATGATATTTCATAACAAGGGCTAGCGTCTATAATATAAAAGCTGGCCACGTCTTTGTCAAGTTGAATATGAAGCCATAAAACTATCCCAGTTGCGGCTGATTTTTCCAACGCCTGATAATTTTATCGGAGGAATAATTTTGAGTTTTTGAGTTCTTCTATACAAAATCTGTCAGACGTCAATTTTATTCCTTGAATAAAAATTATCTGTCGATTGAAAAATCAGCCCTTGGTGTAAGATGCAAGTCTTATGCAATTGATTCTATTCTATTTCAATTACTCAAAAATAATTATTATAATACTACTAACTACCTACTAATATTATTTATAAACGTGAAAGTATGGATGCATGGATGGATGTTTGTTACTCTTTCACGCAAAAACTGCTGAACGTGTTTGGATGGAATTTGGCATACAGACAGTTTATAACCAGGATTAACACAGGATACTTTTTATCCTGATATTCCCACGGGATCGAAACCAATGCAGGTGAAACCGCGGGGCGCAGCTAGTATAATTTATAATTTTATCTCTTATCTGCAGTGTGTTTGTAATAAAGGTGCCTTACCTGATTGAGTGTTATCATCCGATTTTGGAGCAGTTGGGCTGGAAGAATTCTTTGATGTGGTTTCTCCATTGCCATCTGTGGTCATAATGTAAAACAACTTTTGTAAACATCTGTTTGATTCTTACGTTTTGTAAAGTCCAACCTAGTAACTATTAGGACTCTTATTAATGCAATAGGACACGATAACTCGTGATTCAGAATTTTATTCAACTCTAACCACGCCCCCTCCCCCCTCTTTTTCTCTGTCTTCTTCTCTCTTTTTTTCTCTCTGTCTTTAAAAGAAAAGAGAGAGAATAAAATAAAAGTATTTTATTTTATCTCTCTTTTCTTTTCTTCCCTCTTTCTCTCTCTGTTCTCTCTTTTTTTTTCTATTCAGTAAAGTAAATCTTTGGGCTCTTCAAATGTTAAAGGTGCCTCTTACTATTTGCGTTACTTTCTATTTTTGGTTGACTACCGTCTCATCTGATGGTGAGTAAAACAATTTTAGTCATCAAGTATGTATGTCATAGGACGTAAACTCATGAAATAATAATGGTCTATAATCGACATTGATTTAACGGCAAGGCGTCGCAATAACTGGTCTATCAATATTATTCTATGGTTAGCTGGGGTGTTGTTATTAAGACTAGGGATCCATCCATTATTACCTGGAGCAGAAATTTTATTATTACATTTATTTACTAGATGGTATATTTATATTGTAATTCATAGATGCAAGTCTTATGCAATTGATTCTATTCTATTTTAGTTAATCAATAATAATTATTATAATACTACTAACTACTAATATTATTTATAAACGTGAAAGTATGGATGGATGGATGGATGTATGTTACTCTTTCACGCAAAAACTGCTGAACGTATTAGGATGGGATTTGGCATACAGACAGTTTATAACCAGGATTAACACAGGATACTTTTTATCCTGATTTTCCCACGGGATCGAAACCAATGCAGGTGAAACCGCGGGGCGCAGCTTGTATAATTTATAATTTTATCTCTTTACTGCAGTGTGTTTGTAATAAAGGTGCCTTACCTGATTGAGGGCTATCATTCGATTTCGGAGCAGTTGGGCTGGAAGAATTCTTTGTTGTGGTTTCTCCATTGCCATCTGTGGTCATAATGTAAAACAACTTTTGTAAACATCTGTTTGATTCTTACGTTTTGTAAAGTCCAACCTAGTAACTACTAGGACTCTTATTAATGCAATAGGACACGATAACTCATGATTCATGATAATTGAATGTGTCCATTTGATGTTGCATCTTAATGAGACTAATAATTGTAAATCTATTTTTTGTGCCTTGCCTTATTCCCATTATTTAACTGATGAGCAAAATAAGCATATTTATAATTTAAATATGTTCATTTATAACAGGACTTGTCGTCACAGTGATGCTATTTTATATTTTGATTGTAATCAATTCATTACTGATTACAAACTGACAAATTATACTATGTATTTGCCACCTAGTTGTAGGAGACAAATTGCTAATCTTTTAGCATACAATATACTCAGTGACACTGGTACTTGTAGTGTACCATCGATTACTGTTAGTACTGATACTAATACTACTTTTGATACGCCTTGTAGTTTAAACTATTAGGTGCGACAACGGGTCAGCCACATATGTTGAATGTTGTACATCAAAATATGCAGGGTCTGTCCGGCAAAGAGCTAGAATTAAGTTTATTTATGGAGAACTATGATGTTCAGGTGTTATGTTTGACTGAACACTGGTTGAAGGAACATGAAGTAGTGTTTATAAATGATGAAAACTTTACCGTACAGAGTGCATTTGTGAGAAAATGTGCTATTCGCGGTGGCTCTTTAGTTCTTGTTTCAAACAAGTTGAAATGTAAACAACGTTTAGATTTAGTTAATCTTTCAATCGAGCGCACTATAGAGTTGTGTTGTGTTGAGCTTGAGCAATATGTTATAATTTGCGTGTATCGACCCCCCTCTGGGGATTTTATTAGTTTCGAATCGGTAATGGAGGATTCTCTCAACAGGTTGAAATCAAATAACAGAAGTGTTATTTTATGTGGAGATTTCAATATTAATATTTTAGATGTTACTCCATTAAGTATTAGACTTCTCAATCTTTTGAGGTCTCTGAACTTCTGATTTGGCAAAGAGATAGATGGCATCCTGGGGAAGCACATACTTTTTATCCTCGTAGCACGTTTCCGCGGGATAACTTCCGACATCCACGCGGGCGAAGCCGCGGGCAGAAGCTAGTATTATTTATAAACGTGAAAGTATGGATGGATGGATGGATGTTTGTTACTCTTTTACGCAAAAACTACTGAACGTATTTGGATGGAATTTGGCATACAGACAGTTAATAACCAGGATTAACACATAGGGTACTTTATATCCTGATATTCCCACGGGATCAAAACTAATGCAGGTGAAACCGCGGGGCGCAGCTAGTATAATTTATAATTTTATCTTTTAACTGCAGTGTGTTTGTAATAAAGGTGCCTTACCTGATTGAGGGTTATCATTCGATTTTGGAGCAGTTGGGCTGGGAGAACTCTCTCGTGTGGTTCTTCCATTGCTACCTGCGGTCATAATGTAAAACAACTTTTGTAAACATCTGTTTGATTCTTATCTATCTCTCTCTGTTCTCTCTTTATTCTGTCTTTTTTTCCTCTCTTTCTCTCTCTTTTTTTCTATCGTTTGGGCTCTTTAAATTTCAAAGGTGCCTTACTATTTGCATTACTTTCTATTTTTGGTTGACTACCGTCTCATCTGATGGTGAGTGAAATAATTAGTAGTAATTAGTAGTAGGAAACAAATTGCTAATCTTTTAGCATACAATATACTCAGTGACACTGGTACTTGTAGTGTACCATCGATTACTGTTAGTACTGATACTAATACGTAGTATAGTATAGTATTAGTACGTATACGTAGGTAGTATAGTATAGTAGTATACCTATAGTAGCAAGTTTTTTTATTTACATTTTAATTTATTATTTTTTAGCTTGAGTACGTATAGTTTTTATTATATTTGTTGGTATATTGGCGTGGCTAGCTGACATATTATTATGGCAAATAATTTTATTTTATGTTCTGGTCTTGTAATGTCAAGTACCGAACATTGTATATAATCAAGTATTTTTTTTAAATTGAACAGACAGCTGTGCTGCTGGGGAGTTTGTTGCACCACTACTTCTTCCCAGCGATAGCACTAGGTAGTGGTGAAGGCCGGGCGTTTTTGGGGGACTGTCTTTTGTAATTTTGACGTTCAAAAAGTGCTTATTCTCAGCCTAATTTGAATAAATGACTTTTGATTTTGATTTTGACACTAGGTACGCTTACCAATTCGCGGTCTGCACTGGCACTCCAGTAGGACTTGTCTGCTCCACCGGCCATCGGTCCTTCTACGAACTTAAAGATACAGAAAGCTGTAATCATTTATTTTAACTACCAAGATGGACGGATGATATTTTTGTTTCGAAATGTAATGGCGAATAGCTGAATTAATGATTCATGAACAAAATATTCAGATTGATTCAGCAATTTACAAACGCTAACATCAATTAACATGAAAACCTAAAACAGTATTTTCTACATAACAACAAAATTAAAAAGGCACAAAATAAACAGAGTCGTGAGCATTCTTACCTATAACATTACAATTTAATTGTTGGTATTTTCTCGCATAGTATGAAATATTTCAACTGAATGAAACGAAATTTTAAATCTTGTATTAAACGCACACTATGTAGCCAAGCATATTATAAGTTAGGGGATTATATCGCTGACAAAAATGCTTGGCTCAATGCTGGTCCTGCTCCACAGGGGCGCATAAACTAATTAGCATTCGGAAACATTGTTGGAGCTGCTGAACATTGGAGAAAACTATCTTTGCATTGTATAAACTCAATTTCTTACTATTGTATAATTGCATAGCACAATTGTACAGTTGGTGATAGCAATTAACTGATCCCCCTAAAAGTTACTTGATTTTGCACCCTCTGCTCATAACATCAAAGGTTATTCTCGATGAACAGAAATACAATACACTAAATAATTTTGATAGGTACGCAAACTTGAGCTTTAAATGTTGGTGTTAGGTCATTTACTATGTATGGGTATTTGTTACGCAATTTTCATTTTTATGCAGCAAGACTTAAAGGTTAGGTTAATGTTGTGATAATTTGTGTCATTGCTACTAATACCTTATTTCATCTATCTTACCCAAGTTAATCTGGACAATACTAATCTATAGATTGAGATCAGACTGTTGACGTTCTTAAAATTACAAGAATTGCCCCTCTGAGATATTCAATAATACAGTTAAACAAAAACAGTTTTATTGCCATTTTTCGCAGTTCATTTGTTTCATGAAATTGCGTTGGTTTATGCTGCAGTATGGGGCGTTGATTATTATAAAATACAATTTGAAATATTACGTATTAACAAGATATACGCCGCCTTCGCTTAGTCATACCGTAGACGTCGCATTAAACCAGATACCGGAGGAATTGATATCGTTTTGAACTGAACCGTACCAGTAGACAGTTGAAATTTTCACAAATTGTGTATTTCTATTTCCGCTATAATAATAAATAATGAAAATAAACTCAAACTCGAAGCATTTACTTCAAATAAACCAATTACAGGCACTTGCAGGCTTTGTAAAATAAAGTTTAAAAAAAGGGATACAAGGAACCTGTTTTTTTTTCGGCGTTTTTTTGTGGTGCGGAATCCTTAGCGTGCGACTCCAACTCGCACTTAGCCGGTTTTTTGAAATACGATATCGGAATCACTTTTAAACGTCATACATAAAATTAAAAAAAAAAATAAGCTAGCTAAAGTCGGCGTTTCCTATCGGACTACTCTGAGAAGAAAGGCCGAAACAAATCCAGAGGTCACAGTCTCCTTTAAAGTCCAGACATAATCTTGGTCAGATCATGTGAAGACCAAGTAGATTGATGTCTGAAATGGTCTTTTGAAGAAAGTGCCACACAGATTTGAGTGGACCAATCCAGTCTGTGCAAGCATTTGTCAGTAATTAGATTAGTATTGGTGCCAAGTTTCAAGTTTATTAACGCAAGGAATGAGATTTTCCATACAAACAAAATCCCCCCATTTCACCCTCTTAAGGGTGGAATTTCGAAAAACCCTTTCTTAGTGGATACTTACTCGTCACGAAGAACACACCCTCCAAATGTCATGTCTCTAGGACCAGAGGTTAAGGCTGTGCGTTGAAGTATCAGTCAGCCAGGACTTTGAATTTTTTAGATATATATAGATGTGTCTTCTAGTATATCTATGGTCAAGGAAAGCATAATGAGGAGACTGGCTGTATTAATTGACATGAAATCACCAACACTCAGAAACTAAGTATTACGATCTATCACAATACTTATCACTTTGAAGGATTGCTAATCCATTGCTTTATATGTTAATAAATTGTCTGCTCAACAACGTAATTAACCCAATGAATGTTGTGGAACTGTCAAAATTGAAGTCATTAATTGCTACTGGCAGTGTGTTACCCAATTACCCCACTGGGTTTTCTGTTCTATATAGTAAGTAAGTAAATCATTTATTTGCGTAAAACATGGTATACCTACATTGATGTTAATATTATTACAGTAGCTCAACAAGTTTCGCTAAGATATAACATAACATGCAAAAATTTCTATTTTGACAAAAGGAATCAACATCTCACATCCATAAAATCTTTTAAACTGTAAAAATTACATTCATTAAGCCACTTGTGTAATTCTATCTTAAATTTCCTAGAGTTCAATATTTTAAAGCGACTTGGTATTTTGTTGTAAGTACGTAGGTACGCACATTGCTTGGCAGTTTTTGTTGTATTTGGCAAGTCTTGGCAAATCACTTAATACCAGTTTATGAGGATCTCGTCTGTTTCTGGGATTTACATCATTTGCTGATTTAAATAAATGTTTGTTGTTAACTACAAATACACATACCTCATATATATACAGACACGGTAGAGGTAGCAGACCAAACCTCTTGAACATTGGTCTACATGAGTCATCAGGTTGAAGACCACTTATTGCTTTGATGCACTTTTTTTCTGCGATAAATGCTCTATCCATATTGGTAGTGTTACCCCACATTACGAGACCATATATATAAGGATAGGTTTAAGTCGTGTTTATCTAACGCAACGAGTGAAGTTGTATCGACATTCTTTGTACCTGTATCAGTCATAATAGATTAATAAAATTAGTTGTATTCTTTGATAACGAGAAGGTATTAGCAGCAGTAGTAGAATGGGCAACTAGCTTCAACTTTCTGACTAACTGACCGACTATTTAATTTTGACAATTCAAAACTGCCTGTAAATGGTTTAATTGAAATTTTCCAATGATTGATGATTGAATTTTTGAATTTGTATTTGATGATTTTCCAATGTTTTTTTCCAATGATTTGAGTTTGAGTTTTGAGTCATATATATAATTATATGTATGTACATATCTATTATAGTATATTATTTTGCACCACCGACAATCCCATTTTCTAGTCACAGTCCATTCCAGGGTTGCCTGGAAGAGATCGCAGAAAGCGATAAGGCCGCCCATTGTATGTTTGGTTTTAAACATTGTATTTGTTTTTCTTATGTATTTTATGATTTACAATAAAGTATATATAAATAAATGAGAAACACTTACAAGTTACACCCTCAATGGTAGCATCCACTGATATAAAAGGGACAAGAAGTAACATAAGACATGTCGCTACCAAAACTTGGCCTTCCATCTTGATAATGATCAAAGGGAATGTACTGACGGTTAGGACCTTACAGCGAGCTTATAAATGATGAAAAACATAAAAAATTTATAGCTCCTATATCACAGTTCGTGAATATTAACTGTAGATAAGTAATATTAATTGTATAGGCGTGTACGCCAGGTTTTTAGATCTAAATCGTGAGTGTAATAAAAATAATAAAAGAAACTTGTACAGTCTGCCAATAACTTATTTACATGTGTAATAAAACGTGTCATAAATATTGAGTTATGTATTTAATTTCGTTGTCTTTGTTCGAAAGGCTCATAGGTAAGTAAATAGCGACAAAACAGAGTAGAAAATCCTTTATTTTATAATTACCTAAAATTAAAAATTCACACTTTATTGACACGGCACTAAAAGCCATTCTAAATCCCTGAATTGAATTGTTTCACTTCAAAAACCATTTTATACCTTAACCCGACTTCCCAAAGTACAATTTCCCTTACATTACAGTTCTGCAATTCCTTATAAGGTCAAGGAGCTCTCATACGTAGGGTTCTCTCATAATTCCCATTGTTCAAATCACAGCCGAACCACCTGTCATACTTTTGTGTCTTCCCCAAACAATGGGCCGAGGAAATATGACATCATTACTGTCGAATCGAGCGCCGAACGTTCATTCAAATTGAGACTCCAAAAACGCTTTCGTCTTTAAATTGTGTTCATTTGCGGAATGCGTTCGGAATCTTTACGAATCTTTCGAAGGCATACTATTCAATCAACGACTACTTAGACGATAAGAATAGTTGGTCGCCCTAATTTAACGCAAGACAATGTTTATGTTCTTTCTCCAGAATTAGCTTACTGACAGGTTATTGTTATTAACTTATTTATTTATTTTAGTTCGATGGTCTTAGTTTATCTTTTTGTGACTTCAAGTGACACCTAGGTGAACAGAAGCCAGCAATGCATTAATATGTAAGCTGTCACACCCTTTATGCCTGGAGGCTTTTATTTGGGTAGTAAGTTTTTTTTATTTACATTTTAATTAATTATTTTTTAGCTTGAGTACGTATAGTTTTTATTATATTTGTTGGTATTTTGGCGTGGCTGGCTGACATATGGCAAATAATTTTATTTTATGTTCTGGTCTTGTAATGTTAATTACCGAACATAGGTACCTAGTATTGTATACAATCAAGTTTTTTTTTATTGAACAGACAGTTTGTTGCGCCACTTCTTCTTCCCAGCGATAGCACTAGGAAGTGGTAAAGGGCGGGCGTTTTTGCGGGACTGTCTTTTATAATTTTAACGTTCAAAAAGTGCTGATTCTCAGCCTAATTTGAATAAATGACTTTTGATTTTGATTTGATTTTACGGCAGACGATACGATACGATGCAACAGGGTGGGTCGGGAGAACAAGAAGTTCACGCTAGTAATTTGTTTGTTTGAACGCGATAATCTCTTGGACTACCAGTAGGGTTTGAAAAAATATTCAGTTGATAGTCCAATTGAAAGCCCAAAGAAGATTATTTATCATCTCGCTAGGACCTTGAGAGCAATAGTGGCCCAGTGGTATCGTGTCTGGAAAGTTACGCATTACGTCTGCAAAGTTTTCACAAAAAATACAGATTTTTTAAACTGATATTTCAAGAGACTACAATAAATGTGGTCGACGGACCCACAAACAAACATTTTTTTTGTAACATGTTTAGTTATCGATACCCATCACATCTGCGGAGTTTAGCTAGCCAATTTTAAATAACCCTGTATACGCACTGCCAGAATAGTCGACACCGGCTCAATTTTCAAGAAGAAAAAACCAAAAGGAACGAAGTAATGTAAAAATACTTGGTGTAAATAAAACACATATTTATTTTATTTCATGCTGAGCTTCTGTCTACGATAACATCAGCATCTAACGTATTTATTTTTACAGCAGACAGTTTCACTTTCTGTAGTCGCCAATTTAGTTCTTTTACAAACAACATACTGAGAGCAGTTCATTACATTTTTCAAGAGCACAAAATTATTAGTATTTATTCTTCGTATTTATTGAATGGCTGTTTGCAGTCCAGAAGTTGCTTAGCCTTATGTCGTAGCAAATGTGACGTAGAAAAGCATGTTGTATCCTGTCCACGTCATCCTGAAAATGTACAGATTCAGAATTCACCTCAGCCTATTGCAGTCCACTGCTGAATATAGGCCTCTCCCAGGCTGCGCCAAAACACCCTGTCCTCCGCCTTCCGCATCCACTCCGACCCAGCCACCTTCTTTAGATCCTCCGTCCATCTAGCTGGGGGGTGTCCCCACACTGCAGTCTTTATGATGAGTTGGTTGGTAGCGGGTCCGGTCCCATATGTGTTGAGCCAGTTGTAACAATAGATTTAACTGATGATGCTATCATTAAAAATAAATTGTTTACTAGTCAAAATAAGTTTACAGAATATATTAAAATTAATAGATTAATTAGAAAAACTGAAAAATCTTTAAAATGCTAAAAAGTAAACAAATTAAATACAAAACTTAGGCAAAAAAAAAGTAAATTTAATACAAGAATTAAAAAACTGTAACAGTGAATTAGAATTGTGTAATTCGATGTATGACACAGACACTGAGCACTTTTAGGGAAGATTTACCTTACAGAATAGAAAAAAAAGAGAGAGAACAGAGAGAGAAAGAGGGAAGAAAAGAAAAGAGAGACCATAAAATACTTTTATTTTATTCTCTCTCTTTTCTTTTAGAGACAAAGAGATAAAGAGAGAAGGAGACAGAGAAAAAGAGGGAGGGGAGTAGTTAGAGTTGAATAAAATTCTGAATCATGAGTTATCGTGTCCTATTGCATTAATAAGAGTCATAATAGTTACTAGATTGGACTTTAAAAAACGTAAGAATCAAACAGATGTTTACAAAAGTTGTTTTACATTATGACCACAGATGGCAATGTAGAAACCACATCAAAGAATTCTTCCAGCCCAACTGCTCCAAAATCAAATGATAACCCTCAATCAGGTAAGGCACCTTTATTACAAACACACTGCAGTTAAGAGATAAAATTATAAATTATACTAGCTGCACCCCGCGGTTTCACCTGCATTAAAAACTGTAACAGTGAATTAGAATTATGTAATGAATGATAATGTGTAATAATATTATATTATATGTCATAATTATATAATAATTATGACACAGACACTCAGCACCTTCAGGGTGAACTGTTTGTTAGGGAATACGCTCTAAAGGATATCTTTAGTAAATATGAGGCTTCTCAAGAAGACCTGAGTTAGCGCATGCAGGAGGCTAATGAGTTGGCAGACCTGGTCAAGTATAATGCGGAAATTTATGAGTCTTTGAAAAATAACCTCTCTTTTAGCTGTGCCTGTGTAATAAAGTTCCAAGCCCCGTTCAAGATCTAAGCCTTAATAAATTCAAATCATTCATTAAACGTAAGTTGTGGCAGAAAGCCTTTTATACCGTTAAGGATTATATGGAGGACAAAAAGGCTTGGGATTGAGATGCTTCCAATTTTTTACCTATGTAGTGTTCTTATTTATCTGTTTTGTTGTTGTTGTTCTTTTTTATATACACTTTGACATCAATGAATTCTATATATAAGCACTATGACATTTGCTTACTTTGTAAAGTATTCTATTATTTTAATTATTGTGAATGTGAAGACTATGTGGGTCACTTTATTTTTATTAAGTTTTATTTTTTTCTCTGTTCTCTTAGTTTTGTCATGGTCTGGCAGTTTGAGTAATTAATGTGGCCTACACAAATGTCCTTTCTTTGGTATTGTTTGTCGAATCGTCGAGCTCCTTAAGTTTTGAGTTGAGCTGCAC
The DNA here is from genome assembly GCA_949629185.1 of Apamea crenata. Classification (NCBI taxonomy): domain Eukaryota; kingdom Metazoa; phylum Arthropoda; class Insecta; order Lepidoptera; family Noctuidae; genus Apamea; species Apamea crenata. Next base: position 7,422,276 of record OX451360.1, on the reverse strand, counting down.
GATTTCTGACAAATGCGTGCACTGACTGGACAGGTCCTTTCAATCTGTGTGGTTCTTTCCTCAAAAGACCATCTCAGACATCGACCTGCATGGTCTTCATATGATCTGACCAAGATTATGTCTTTACTTTAAAAGAGACTGTGACCTCTGAGTTTGTTTCGGCCTTTCTTCTCAGAGTAGTCAGATAGGAAACGCCGACCTCATCTAGTTTTCAAATATGATTGACGTGTAAAAGTGTTTGTACAAACCTACTTACAAAATAAAAATCATTTATCATTAAAGCTTTCCCAGATAAATGCAGCGTTATACCACTGTTTCTTGTCGAAGGGGTACCAGCCATCAAATGGGTACAAATACTGCTTTTTTTTACCAAGAATGTCGTTTTGGTAAACCATAATGATTCTAGGAAATAAATCAACAATCACAGCCAGTGCAATGGTGTTTAGGTGCAGTGTGTCGATGGTAGGTACTTTGAATAATGACTCGCAGACTCGTAATTTTGAACTGTTTTATTTTCTAAAAACACCCTACTTAAGTATATACATTTACAATAGTACACTTAGGCTTAGCATGTTATTGTTACAATTCATTCTGACCAATAGCGACGCGCCGTAGGGCGAGCGGCGCGCGGGGCGCGGGGCGCTGTGTTGCACACGGCACTATTCGCCGCGAAGGCATAAATAGGAGTCGCGCGCCGAGCGCGATCCTTTTCGCCGGACGCCGTCGTCGAGTGCAGATGAAGACCGCCTGCTGATCCGCGGGACGCGTGCGTCGTACGCATCACGAGTCCATCTGTAAGGTCCCGCAGCGTGCAGTGAAGATACGGAGGGTGCTGGTGCTTCTGCTTGCTCTGCTTACGCTTACAAACCGCTTCCTTCGAAGCGAACGTATGCGGCACTGCGTTGTGATGACGCTCGTGCCGCATCGGTGTTTACTATCTTGTTTCTTTATCCAGAGCTTCTACGAACCCGTCTTTTTCAAGATGATTGCTTCAATGTTTCTTGCGGACTTGTCAAAAACGTGATCAGCGGTGGTATGTCTTTTTCAAGACGATTGCTTCACTGTTTCTTGCAGACTGTCAAAACGTGGTAAGGTAACTGTTTCGGTGGTATGTGGTAACTGGTTCGGTGGTATGTGGTAACTGGTTCGATGGTATGTGGTAACTGTTTGTGACAGGTACTGTGTCACTACAGGTGTAATAGAATTCAAATCTCAATATCAGCCTTGTAATCTGCGTGTATCTAATCAAAATCTTCTTGTGTTCTACTGTATCAGACACTGCTGCCCATAGGTTGAACCGAAAATGTTTAAGTATTTCGTCGTACAATTCTTTATTGTCATGTATTTTTCTATATTTAATCAGTATCATGAGACAGACTCCGATGTTGGGAGCGACGTTGATGATCTCGAACCAGTCGAAGTCGTTTTTGCAAAGAGTGACGAGTAACTGCGTTGTTGTAAAAAATAGGAGACCATAAGTAGTAACAGTTTGGTATGAGTTTGGATCGGCCAATGAAAGGATAAATAAAAAACTTGACACCGATGTTACTGATGAAATCCATTTCACCCAAAAAATCTTGCTTCAAACTATCGTACGTTTTGTATGCTTGACTCATGATTGTGAGACAAAAGTGCTTTGTTACTGATTGTTCGAATAGAAGTATAGCAACAATTTTATTATTTTGAATCAATAGGTACATTAAATAATAATAATATTAATAAATCTTTATTATCAGACCATAGATCCATAACTTAATATTTAAAAAATATAAAATAAAACCTACAAAATAAAACCTAAGAAATAAACCTACCTCACATAATATATTTGAATGACGGTCTGTGTGCCGCCATCCAGTGACCTATTATTTGGCCATCCACATTTACGAAAATGATCTAAGTAGACATTGTAGATTCATCCATTTAGAACATTCGATATTTGTGAAATTAGTTAAGTTCTTTGAACCGATTTCGCTAATTCTTTTTTTTCGAATATTCCTTGAAGTACGAGGGTGGTTCCTACGGAATTTTTTTTTAAGAAAGTTACTTCACGCGGACGAAGTCGCGGGCAAAAGCTAGTACCTAATAGATAATAATGAAATGCTGTTTGTTGGTAAGCACAGAACTTAAGGATGGCTGGACCGATTTGGCTAATTTTTGTCATAAAATGTCCATAAAAGTCCGAATTAGGTTTTTATGAAAAGATAAATTGGGAAATTTCAGATACCGAATTTGAAATTTCCCAATTTTTCCCTTTTTTCTATGAGATTTTTGTATGAGTTATTGTAATTTGTACAGGACAATGTCTGTCGGGTCAGCTAGTTTCGAATATATTTCAGAAGAACGTTTTATATTTCAGTAGAATTTCTTTTTATATTTCTTGACTTTTGACTTGACTTTATATTTCAGAAGAACTCGGCAAATAACCAGACCGTGAGAATCTTTCTCAATTCAGTCAAGGCCTTCGACACGATGTCTGTTTCTCTCTTTCTGAACAAAATAGAGACCATAGGTATAAGGGGAATACTGCTGAAACTTTTTGCTGATTATTTACACGGACGGTGCCAATGTTTTAAAAAAAATGCGAACTTTAGGAGATTGTAAATTAACCACACAAGTTTATTTGGCCCTATGTCACATCTTGGGGTGGCGCACCAGAGAGCAATTTAAAGGTAGCAAACTTCCATCCCTTCTTTTTTCCCACAGATCTGCTACTTATGTATATATAAATCCTGCAACGTACTAACCACCAGTTTGCCAGATTTTCTTTACGTACTTACACTAGCTTCTGCCCGCGGCTTCGCCCGTGTGGATGTCGGAAGTGATCCCACGGGAACGTGCTACCAGGATAAAAAGTGTGTGCTTCCCCAGGATGCCATCTATCTCTTTGCCACTTCAGAAGTTCAGTGGTTTAGGCGTAAAAATGTAACATAGTTTCAAGTTCAAATCCTCCCCTAAAAACCTAATTACCCCTTTTTGCCCCATCAGAGGTCAATTTTCGACAACTTTACATACTTATTATTAATTATTTTCTGTCAAAAGTATCAATACTGAGTTTCGAGTTAATCGGACCGCGCATTCAATTTCTTCCACACAAACTTCAACACCCCTATATCCCCCTTTGAGGGGTAGTTTTGAAAACTTATAATGATAAACTTAATTACTTACTTAGGCAAGTATTTTTGCCAAGTTTCAAGTTTATTAACTAAATTAATAAGATGTTTCATATAAACTGTATCCCCGCCTTTCACCCCACCAGAGTGGAATTTTAAAAAATCGTTTGGGATATATTCATAACTTGACTCAAAGATTATTTATGTCAATTATCTCTTTAATGAAGCCACTTATTATAATCCTCCCCTGTTAAATTAACGACCCCTTTTCAACCCGTTAGGGGTAGATTTTCGAAAAATCCTGATACATGTTATTCTTTATTTTTGGTCTTAAGTATAAACACTGAGTTTCGAGTTAATCGGACCGCGCATTCAAATTCTTCCACACAAACTTCAACACCCTTATATCCCCTTTTGTGGGGTAGTTTTGAAAAACTTATAATGATAAACTTATTGCTTACTTAGGCGAGTATTTATGCCAAGTTTCAAGTTTATTAACCTAATAAAGATGATTTTTCATATAAACTTTATCCCCGCTTTTCACCCCCACAGGGGTGGAATTTTAAAAACATCGTTTGGGATGTATTCATAACTTGACTCAAATATTATTTATACTAATTTTCGAGTTAATCAAGCCATGCAGTAAAAGCCTCCCCTGTAAAATTGACTACCCCTTTTTTGCCCGTCAGGGGTAGATTTTCGAAAAACCCTTTCTTAGTGGATACCTACTCTTTACTAAAAACACACCCTCCAAATTTCATGACTCTTGGACCAGCGGTTTAGGCTGTGCGTTGCTGTATCAGTCAGTCAGGACATTGAATTTTATATATTATATAGATAGATAGTATTAAAACAGCACACCATGCTTGCCTGCAATGCTAATAACGCTAACAAGAGACGGAATGATCTAGTATGCTTATCTAATGCGGTTGCATTAGATATGCATACTAGATCATTCATGTTAAAGACATGACCTGTAATTATGTACCTACCTATGATCCAAAATAAAGATATTGATTGATTGATTGAAAACAATATGACATGTCTTTATAGAAAGATTTTTAACATTCTTAGGCCCATTCCTGTACAAAAGAATAACTGCTAACATGCTATCTTACTTTTATTTACCAAAGATTTAATTTAGTTTGTACTTTATACTCATTGTCAATTTATTACATTACGGGCTGATTTTTCAATCAACTGATAATTTGTGTTCGTGGAATAAAAAAAATCAGCCTTATGTATAACATGCGCTTTCTAGACTTTAGCACAGGTTCAACCTAGTTCAGGCAAATTACCAACTGTGCTCTATTTTAATTGTTAAGATATTTATTGTAAATGTGTTCCTTTTATAAATAAGCGATTTTATTATTATTTATTGTCTTTGACATATCTCGGAAACCTTCTCAAGGTCCGGGACCTTTGGAAGGCGTACCAGGCCGAAACCAAATAGCAGAGGCCTTATACAATTTTAAATGATCAATAAAACGACTTTGTTAAGTGTGCCATCTTGAGTAAACGCTACGTTTGCTAATATTATTCGTCTTCCTTAAATCTAAGTTATTATGCGTGTGGTAACATAATAATATATTTATAGGTAATTTATGATCTGGGTTTTTTTTTGCAATCTTCATTATATTTCTAATCTCAGGATACTATATAGTAGTAGGGAGGGAGAATAGTTAATAAAAAAAACGATATAGAATGTGCCAAAATTATATTTATAAAAATAAAACCAAGATAAAGATAGATATTGATTATCTTTTTGGAAAATATGAATGTATTAAGTATATTATATTAGTAAATATGTCGGAAATGTGCTTTTACATAGGGTTTGTCCAAAATGGATGGATGAGCAGACCGCTGCCTGTAACATATAGATTTACACTGTGGTTAGGTTGATATTATATAAATCGGCTTTCTTATATTTGAATTATTATCAACTTTTTCATAAATGTAATGTTATGTATAGTACCTATGACGCTTTAATGCAAATAAATTATTACCATTTTTAAAGTAGATCGAAGTTTAAGGATATAAAAACATACTTAATACGTTTTTTGAGTAATGTTTACCTTTTCAAGAATCTTGAGCAGCCTGCCTGCCTGATGTGTAACCTGTTTGAATAAAAGTTATGTAAGTAATATTTGAAAAATGAAGTATTTATTGCTGTCTCTCATGCCTCGTACCAGGACACGATGGGATGAACTATATAAAGGACTAGATTCAGATATCAGTAACGTGTAAAGATGGAGCTAAGAGAAAAGAAAGAAGAACGGCTTTTGTAGTGCATTGAGACACTAAAGGATACGACGTCAGTCAGAAAGGGATAACTTAGCACAAAAGTGTGATAGTTGACCATCATGTGATGGTTTAGCACCCAGTATGTAAAAAAATACGTTAAAATCCTGTGAATTTTGTTTACTAGATTGTAATTTTATAGAGTGCTTGTGAGTGTTTTGTGGAGTGTTTTGTAGAGTGTTTTTATAGCTAGCTTGTGCAATTGACTCTAGCTATTCTGTTTTAGTTACTCAATAATATTTTGATATAATTTATAATTTTCCCTTCAGTCAGATATGATCTCTAAACTGCAGTGTGTTTGTAATAAAGGTACCTTACCTTATGGTACACTGCAGGGACTGTCATTGCCCTTGGTGTTAGATCCCGGACCTGCGGTCATAATGTACACACTTGCATGAACATCTGTAATGTTAGATTCTTACATTTTGTAAGCAACTACTAGGTACACAGATTTAAGTACTTCCATGCATAAATGAAGTTATATTATTAATTGAATTATTTCATTAGTGGCTTATAATGTAATTCATAAATGAAAGTCCTGTGCGATTTAATTAAGAAAATATTTTAACTCTCATAATGTAGTTGAACACTTTCGTATGAATGCAAAAAAAAAATCTAGTACTATATGAAAAGTGTAGTATTTATTGCTGTCTCATATGCTTGGTACACAGGGATTTGTTTCTAGGTCATACAGGAGTGACCTCAGCAAGCGTAGTTTACTCTTCATTCGATTTGTACGACTGTTATAACTTAACCACACGGACCTTCCATCATGCATCATGCCAGGACACGATGAGATGAACTGTCTGAAGGACTAGATTCAGACAGCAGGCCACTGCTGTCTGATTCTAGTCCTTTATATGCTGTTGCTTTTGTTTTTTTATCCGCTGTGTGTCGACGGAGCTAAGAGTAAAGAACGAAGAACGGCTTTTGTACTGCAGTGAGACACTAAAGTGGAACAAGAGATTAACGGAATTTTTGAAAAAATTGGGTTTTTTACAATTAAAATCAGATCCATGTGTGTTTATAAATAAAGATAAAGAAATATATTTGGCTATTTATGTAGATGATGGCATTTTGATTGGTGAAAATGAGATTGATTTAAATAAAATTATTAATAAATTAGAAACAGAATTTGAAATGCGGAAATTTGATAAGACTGAAAAGTTTATAGGGTTTGATGTTAAAGTAGAACGGAACTCTATTAAGATTTATCAGGAAAGTTATATAAATCAAATTTTGGAAAAGTTTAAATATGAAAGCTTAAAAGATAGTAGTCATCCAGATATTTTAGTCGATACACATCAAGAGGGGAAAGTGGGAGTTGATGATGTGCATCGGTATAGACAATTGATTGGTTCATTGTTGTATTTGGTTAATAAAACAAGACTGGATCTGGCTTTTCATGTTGGTTATTGTAGTAGACATCAAGAACATCCTAACTTGAATGATTTTACAAATATTAAGAACCTTTTTAGATATATTAAAAATACAGTCAGCAGTGGTATACAGTATGTTCGTGGTAACGATTTAACTTTAAAAGCGTATTGTGATGCAGACTTTGCAGGTGATCCTGATACTAGGAAAAGTACGACTGGTTTTATTATATTTTATGGTGGTGGTCCAATTCATTGGTGTTCACGTAAACAGTCAGTCACTGCTCTTTCCAGTACTGAGGCTGAATATATTTCTGCAGCCGAATGTATTAAAGACCTATTATACATTCAGAGTTTGATCTACGAGTTGACAAATAAATTACCAAAAACACAGTTGTTTGTTGATAATCAATCGGCTATAGTATTGATTAAAAATGGAATTTTGAATAGAAGGAGCAAACATATTGATGTTAAATATCATTTCATTAAGGAAAAAATAGATAAGAATTTGTTGGAAATTCATTATTGTTCGACTAAAAATAATTTGGCAGATATATTAACTAATCCACTGGACAGAACAAAGTTTTTGAGATTGAGACAGTGTATAGTGAGTGATACGTAAAGGACATTATGTAATGTGATGAGTTATGTAGGTTTATTAGAGTATAAGGTTGTTTGAGAATTAATTGGAAATTTTTAATGTTTAAGTTAGTTAAGTAAGGTGTTTAGATTAGTTAATTCAAAAGTTTGTTTGTTGTATTTAGTTAAGTTGGGTGGGTTAATTAAGATGGGTTTTTAAATGAGTTGATGGGAGTTATATAAGAGATGTTATTCTAATTGTAATAAACATAAAATTCAGAGGGGATGTTGTAATACTAGCTTAATAGAATTTTATGTCATTGAATTACTGGCAAGTTTTTATGTCTATGGTCTTTGAAAAGATTATGTTGTTAGAAGCATTTTGAATTGATTAAAAAAAGAATTGGAATAGACTGTGTCGGTCATATGGAGATATTTGAATAGCTATGTTTAATTTTGAGTAAATTTATTTTATTATAGAAGAATATATATTTTGTGTTATGAATTGAATTGAAGAAATTAAATGTGATGGGGTAATCAAATTGGAGTTTACTTGAAGGTCCTATATTCTCACAACATGAACAAGAAACTTAGTTTTCAACATAAAGAATATCATGTAAGTCGGAAAGGGGTAACATAGCGCACGAGAGTGATAGATAATTATCAAATGATAGTTAAAATAAATGAACATGAATATGAGAGAATAAACAAATAATTAAATTCCTTTTAATTTTATTTACTAGGTGGTATATTTATATTGTAATTCATAGATGCAAGTCTTATGCAATTGATTCTATTCTATTTTAGTTACTCAATAATAATTATTATAATACTACTTACTACTAAAAACGTGAAAGTATGGATGGATGGATGGATGTTTGTTACTCTTTCACGCAAAAACTACTAAACATATTTGGATGAAATTTGGCATACAGACAGTTTATAAACAGATTTAACACATAGGATACTTTTTATCCTGATATTCTTACGGAATCGAAACGAATGCGGGTGAGACCGCGGGGCGCAGCTAGTATAACTTATAATTTTATCTCTTAACTGCAGTGTGTTTGTAATAAAGGTGCCTTACCTGATGGAGGGTTGTCATTCGATTTTGGAGCAGTTGCGCTGGGAGAACTCATTGATGTAGTTTGTCCATTGCCATCTGTGGTCATAATGTAAAATAACTTTTGTAAACATCTGTTTGATTCTTACGTTTTGTAAAGTCCAACCTAGTAACTATTAGGACTCTTATTAATGCAATAGGACACGATAACTCATGATTCAGAATTTATTCAACTCTAACCACCCCCCTCCCTCTATTTCCCTGTCTCCTTCTCTTTTTTTCATTCTGTCTATAATTTGAATATTGAATATTTGGGCTCTTTAAATGTTCAAGGTGCCTTACTATTTGCATTACTTTCTATTTTGGTTGACTACCGTCTCATCGGATGGTGAGTGAAACAATTTTAGTCATCAAGTTTGTATGCAGCTCAGATTCAAAACATTACCTGTGAATCGCGTACTTACTGATAGATGTTTACGGCTAAAATAGTTAAGTGCAAAATATTTTTCATGTACCTACATTTTTACTTAGATTTGTTTAGTAGTGATTAAGCAGTGTTGTTTTAGCGAATGTGAGTACCAATACAAACCATCTCTGGTTTAATGGTACAAACAAACATGAACCTGTATTAGGACTATTATTATGATTAAATAAAAAAAAAATAAAAAAAAAATGTCATTGGACGTAAACTTATGACATATGGTCTGTAATCGACATTGATTTAAGCCCTAACGGCGCGGCGTCTCAATAACTGGTCCTATAGACAGCAGGCCACTGCTGACTGATTCTAGTACTTTCTCTGCTGTTGCTTCTGTTATTTTATCTGCTGTGTGTCGATGGAGCTAAGAGTAAAGAACGAAGAACGGCTTTTGTACTGCAGTGAGACACCTAAGGACATCATGTAAGTCGGAAAGGGGTAACTTAGCGCATGAGAGTGATAGATAATTATCAAATAATAGTAAAAATAAATGAACATGAATAAGAGAGAATAAACAAATAATTAAATTGCTTTTAATTTTATTTACAAGATGGTATATTAATATTGTAATTCATAGATGCAAGTCTTACGCAATTGATTCTATTCTATTTTAGTTACTCAATAATAATTATTATAATACTACTTACTACTAAAAACGTGAAAGTATGGATGGATGGATGGATGTTTGTTACTCTTTCACGCAAAACCTACTGAACATATTTAGATGGAATTTGGCATACAGACAGTTTATAACCAGAATTAACACATGGGATACTTTTTATCATGATATTCCTACGGAATAGTAACAAATGCGGATGAAACCTCGGGCGCAGCTAGTATAGCTTATAATTTTATCTCTTAACTGCAGTGTGTTTGTAATAAAGGTGCCTTACCTGATGGAGGGTTGTCATTCGATTTTGGAGCAGTTGCGCTGTGAGAACTCATTGATGTAGTTTGTCCATTGCCATCTGTGGTCATAATGTAAAACAACTTTTGCAAACATCTGTTTGATTCTTACGTTTTGTAAAGTCCAACCTAGTAACTATTAGGACTCTTATTAATGCAATAGGCCACGATAACTCATGATTTAGAATTTTATTCAACTCTAACCACCCCCCTCCCTCTAATTCTCTGTCTACTACTCTTTTTTCCACTCTGTCTCTAAAAGAAAAGAGAGAGAATAAAATAAAAGTATTTTATTAGAATAAAATAAAAGTATTTTATTAGAATAAAATAAAAGTATTTTATTCTCTCTCTTTTATTTCCTTCTCTCTTTCTCTCTCTGTTCTCTCTTTCTCTCTCTTTTTTTCTATTCTGTAAGGTAAATCTTTGGGCTCTTTAAATGTTCAAGGTGCTTTACTATTTGCATTACTTTCTATTCTCGGTTGACTACCGTCTCATCGGATGGTGAGTGGAACAATTTTCGTCATCAAGTTTGTATGTCATAGGACGTAAACTTATGACATATGATCTGTAATCTACATTGATTTAAGCCCTAACGGCGCGGCGTCTCAATAACTGGTCCTATAGACAGCAGGCCACTGCTGACTGATTCTAGTCCTTTATATGCTGTTGCTTCTGTTATTTTATCTGCTGTGTGTCGATGGAGCTGAGAGTAAAGAACGAAGAACGGCTTTTGTACTGCAGTGAGACACCTAAGGACATCATGTAAGTCGGAAAGGGGTAACTTAGCGCATGAGAGTGATAGATAATTATCAAATAATAGTAAAAATAAATGAACATGAATAAGAGAGAATAAACAAATAATTAAATTGCTTTTAATTTTATTTACAAGATGGTATATTAATATTGTAATTCATAGATGCAAGTCTTACGCAATTGATTCTATTCTATTTTAGTTACTCAATAATAATTATTATAATACTACTTACTACTAAAAACGTGAAAGTATGGATGGATGGATGGATGTTTGTTACTCTTTCACGCAAAACCTACTGAACATATTTAGATGGAATTTGGCATACAGACAGTTTATAACCAGAATTAACACATGGGATACTTTTTATCATGATATTCCTACTTAATAGTAACTAATGCGGATGAAACCGCGGGCGCAGCTAGTATAGCTTATAATTTTATCTCTTAACTGCAGTGTGTTTGTAATAAAGGTGCCTTACCTGATGGAGGGTTGTCATTCGATTTTGGAGCAGTTGCGCTGTGAGAACTCATTGATGTAGTTTGTCCATTGCCATCTGTGGTCATAATGTAAAACAACTTTTGTAAACATCTGTTTGATTCTTACGTTTTGTAAAGTCCAACCTTGTAACTATTAGGACTCTTATTAATGCAATAGGCCACGATAGCTCATGATTTAGAATTTTATTCAACTCTAACCACCCCCCTCCCTCTAATTCTCTGTCTACTACTCTTTTTTCCACTCTGTCTCTAAAAGAAAAGAGAGAGAATAAAATAAAAGTATTTTATTAGAATAAAATAAAAGTATTTTATTCTCTCTCTTTTATTTCCTTCTCTCTTTCTCTCTCTGTTCTCTCTTTCTCTCTCTTTTTTTCTATTCTGTAAGGTAAATCTTTGGGCTCTTTAAATGTTCAAGGTGCTTTACTATTTGCATTACTTTCTATTCTCGGTTGACTACCGTCTCATCGGATGGTGAGTGGAACAATTTTCGTCATCAAGTTTGTATGTCATAGGACGTAAACTTATGACATATGATCTGTAATCTACATTGATTTAAGCCCTAACGGCGCGGCGTCTCAATAACTGGTCCTATAGACAGCAGGCCACTGCTGACTGATTCTAGTCCTTTATATGCTGTTGCTTCTGTTATTTTATCTGCTGTGTGTCGATGGAGCTGAGAGTAAAGAACGAAGAACGGCTTTTGTACTGCAGTGAGACACTAAAGAATATCATGTAAGTGGGAAAGGGGTAACTTAGCGCACGAGAGTGATAGATAATTATCAAATAATAGTTAAAATAAATGAACATGAATATGAGAGAATAAACAAATAATGAAATTGCTTTTAATTTTATTTACTAGATGGTATATTTATAATGTAATTCATAGATGCAAGTCTTATGCAATTGATTCTATTCTATTTTAGTTACTCAATAATAATTATTATAATACTACTTACTACTAAAAACGTGAAAGTATGGATGGATGGATGGATGTTTGTTACTCTTTCACGCAAAAACTACTGAACATATTTGGATGGAATTTGGCATACAGACAGTTTATAACCAGAATTAACACCTGGGATACTTTTTATCATGATATTCCTACGGAATAGTAACAAATGCGGATGAAACCGCGGGCGCAGCTAGTATAGCTTATAATTTTATCTCTTAACTGCAGTGTGTTTGTAATAAAGGTGCCTTACCTGATGGAGGGTTGTCATTCGATTTTGGAGCAGTTGCGCTGTGAGAACTCATTGATGTAGTTTGTCCATTGCCATCTGTGGTCATAATGTAAAACAACTTTTGTAAACATCTGTTTGATTCTTACGTTTTGTAAAGTCCAACCTTGTAACTATTAGGACTCTTATTAATGCAATAGGCCACGATAGCTCATGATTTAGAATTTTATTCAACTCTAACCACCCCCCTCCCTCTAATTCTCTGTCTACTACTCTTTTTTCCACTCTGTCTCTAAAAGAAAAGAGAGAGAATAAAATAAAAGTATTTTATTAGAATAAAATAAAAGTATTTTATTCTCTCTCTTTTATTTCCTTCTCTCTTTCTCTCTCTGTTCTCTCTTTCTCTCTCTTTTTTTCTATTCTGTAAGTTAAATCTTTGGGCTCTTTAAATGTTCAAGGTGCCTTACTATTTGCATTACTTTCTATTTTCGGTTGACCACCGTCTCATTGGATGGTGAGTGAAACAATTTTAGTCATCAAGTTTGTATGTCATAGGACGTAAACTTATGACATATGGTCTGTAATCGACATTGATTTAAGCCCTAACGGCGCGGCGTCTCAATAACTGGTCCTATAGACAGCAGGCCACTGCTGACTGATTCTAGTCCTTTATATGCTGTTGCTTCTGTTATTTTATCTGCTGTGTCGATGGAGCTGAGAGTAAAGAACGAAGAACGGCTTTTGTACTGCAGTGAGACACTTAAGAATATCATGTAAGTGGGAAAGGGGTAACTTAGCGCACGAGAGTGATAGATAATTATCAAATAATAGTTAAAATAAATGAACATGAATATGAGAGAATAAACAAATAATGAAATTGCTTTTAATTTTATTTACTAGATGGTATATTTATATTGTAATTCATAGATGCAAGTCTTATGCAATTGATTCTATTCTATTTTAGTTACTCAATAATAATTATAATAATACTACTTACTACTAAAAACGTGAAAGTATGGATGGATGGATGGATGTTTGTTACTCTTTCACGCAAAAACTACTGAACATATTTGGATAAAATTTGGCATACAGACAGTTTATAACCAGATTTAACACATAGGATACTTTATATCCTGATATTCCTACGGAATCGAAACTAATGCGGGTGAAACCGCGGGGCGCAGCTAGTATAACTTATAATTTTATCTCTTAGCTGCAGTGTGTTTGTAATAAAGGTGCCTTACCTGATGGAGGGTTGTCATTCGATTTTGGAGCAGTTGCGCTGTGAGAACTCATTGATGTAGTTTGTCCATTGCCATCTGTGGTCATAATGTAAAACAACTTTTGTAAACATCTGTTTGATTCTTACGTTTTGTAAAGTCCAACCTTGTAACTATTAGGACTCTTATTAATGCAATAGGCCACGATAGCTCATGATTTAGAATTTTATTCAACTCTATCCACCCCCCCCCCTCCCTCTAATTCTCTGTCTACTACTCTTTTTTCCACTCTGTCTCTAAAAGAAAAGAGAGAGAATAAATTAAAAGTATTTTATTAGAATAAAATAAAAGTATTTTATTCTCTCTCTTTTATTTCCTTCTCTCTTTCTCTCTCTGTTCTCTCTTTCTCTCTCTTTTTTTCTATTCTGTAAGGTGAAATTTTGGGCTCTTTAAATGTTCAAGGTGCTTTACTATTTGCATTACTTTCTATTCTCGGTTGACTACCGTCTCATCGGATGGTGAGTGGAACAATTTTCGTCATCAAGTTTGTATGTCATAGGACGTAAACTTATGACATATGATCTGTAATCTACATTGATTTAAGCCCTAACGGCGCGGCGTCTCAATAACTGGTCCTATAGACAGCAGGCCACTGCTGACTGATTCTAGTCCTTTATATGCTGTTGCTTCTGTTATTTTATCTGCTGTGTGTCGATGGAGCTGAGAGTAAAGAACGAAGAACGGCTTTTGTACTGCAGTGAGACACTAAAGAATATCATGTAAGTGGGAAAGGGGTAACTTAGCGCACGAGAGTGATAGATAATTATCAAATAATAGTTAAAATAAATGAACATGAATATGAGAGAATAAACAAATAATGAAATTGCTTTTAATTTTATTTACTAGATGGTATATTTATAATGTAATTCATAGATGCAAGTCTTATGCAATTGATTCTATTCTATTTTAGTTACTCAATAATAATTATTATAATACTACTTACTACTAAAAACGTGAAAGTATGGATGGATGGATGGATGTTTGTTACTCTTTCACGCAAAAACTACTGAACATATTTGGATGGAATTTGGCATACAGACAGTTTATAACCAGAATTAACACCTGGGATACTTTTTATCATGATATTCCTACGGAATAGTAACAAATGCGGATGAAACCGCGGGCGCAGCTAGTATAGCTTATAATTTTATCTCTTAACTGCAGTGTGTTTGTAATAAAGGTGCCTTACCTGATGGAGGGTTGTCATTCGATTTTGGAGCAGTTGCGCTGTGAGAACTCATTGATGTAGTTTGTCCATTGCCATCTGTGGTCATAATGTAAAACAACTTTTGTAAACATCTGTTTGATTCTTACGTTTTGTAAAGTCCAACCTTGTAACTATTAGGACTCTTATTAATGCAATAGGCCACGATAGCTCATGATTTAGAATTTTATTCAACTCTAACCACCCCCCTCCCTCTAATTCTCTGTCTACTACTCTTTTTTCCACTCTGTCTCTAAAAGAAAAGAGAGAGAATAAAATAAAAGTATTTTATTAGAATAAAATAAAAGTATTTTATTCTCTCTCTTTTATTTCCTTCTCTCTTTCTCTCTCTGTTCTCTCTTTCTCTCTCTTTTTTTCTATTCTGTAAGTTAAATCTTTGGGCTCTTTAAATGTTCAAGGTGCCTTACTATTTGCATTACTTTCTATTTTCGGTTGACCACCGTCTCATTGGATGGTGAGTGAAACAATTTTAGTCATCAAGTTTGTATGTCATAGGACGTAAACTTATGACATATGGTCTGTAATCGACATTGATTTAAGCCCTAACGGCGCGGCGTCTCAATAACTGGTCCTATAGACAGCAGGCCACTGCTGACTGATTCTAGTCCTTTATATGCTGTTGCTTCTGTTATTTTATCTGCTGTGTCGATGGAGCTGAGAGTAAAGAACGAAGAACGGCTTTTGTACTGCAGTGAGACACTTAAGAATATCATGTAAGTGGGAAAGGGGTAACTTAGCGCACGAGAGTGATAGATAATTATCAAATAATAGTTAAAATAAATGAACATGAATATGAGAGAATAAACAAATAATGAAATTGCTTTTAATTTTATTTACTAGATGGTATATTTATATTGTAATTCATAGATGCAAGTCTTATGCAATTGATTCTATTCTATTTTAGTTACTCAATAATAATTATAATAATACTACTTACTACTAAAAACGTGAAAGTATGGATGGATGGATGGATGTTTGTTACTCTTTCACGCAAAAACTACTGAACATATTTGGATAAAATTTGGCATACAGACAGTTTATAACCAGATTTAACACATAGGATACTTTATATCCTGATATTCCTACGGAATCGAAACTAATGCGGGTGAAACCGCGGGGCGCAGCTAGTATAACTTATAATTTTATCTCTTAGCTGCAGTGTGTTTGTAATAAAGGTGCCTTACCTGATGGAGGGTTGTCATTCGATTTTGGAGCAGTTGCGCTGTGAGAACTCATTGATGTAGTTTGTCCATTGCCATCTGTGGTCATAATGTAAAACAACTTTTGTAAACATCTGTTTGATTCTTACGTTTTGTAAAGTCCAACCTTGTAACTATTAGGACTCTTATTAATGCAATAAGCCACGATAGCTCATGATTTAGAATTTTATTCAACTCTATCCATCCCCCCCCCTCCCTCTAATTCTCTGTCTACTACTCTTTTTTCCACTCTGTCTCTAAAAGAAAAGAGAGAGAATAAAATAAAAGTATTTTATTAGAATAAAATAAAAGTATTTTATTCTCTCTCTTTTATTTCCTTCTCTCTTTCTCTCTCTGTTCTCTCTTTCTCTCTCTTTTTTTCTATTCTGTAAGGTGAATCTTTGGGCTCTTTAAATGTTCAAGGTGCTTTACTATTTGCATTACTTTCTATTCTCGGTTGACTACCGTCTCATCGGATGGTGAGTGGAACAATTTTCGTCATCAAGTTTGTATGTCATAGGACGTAAACTTATGACATATGATCTGTAATCTACATTGATTTAAGCCCTAACGGCGCGGCGTCTCAATAACTGGTCCTATAGACAGCAGGCCACTGCTGACTGATTCTAGTCCTTTATATGCTGTTGCTTCTGTTATTTTATCTGCTGTGTGTCGATGGAGCTGAGAGTAAAGAACGAAGAACGGCTTTTGTACTGCAGTGAGACACTAAAGAATATCATGTGAGTGGGAAAGGGGTAACTTAGCGCACGAGAGTGATAGATAATTATCAAATAATAGTAAATATAAATGAACATGAATATGAGAGAATAAACAAATAATGAAATTGCTTTTAATTTTATTTACTAGATGGTATATTTATATTGTAATTCATAGATGCAAGTCTTATGCAATTGATTCTATTCTATTTTAGTTACTCAATAATAATTATAATAATACTACTTACTACTAAAAACGTGAAAGTATGGATGGATGGATGGATGTTTGTTACTCTTTCACGCAAAAACTACTGAACATATTTGGATAAAATTTGGCATACAGACAGTTTATAACCAGATTTAACACATAGGATACTTTATATCCTGATATTCCTACGGAATCGAAACTAATGCGGGTGAAACCGCGGGGCGCAGCTAGTATAACTTATAATTTTATCTCTTAGCTGCAGTGTGTTTGTAATAAAGGTGCCTTACCTGATGGAGGGTTGTCATTCGATTTTGGAGCAGTTGCGCTGGGAGAACTCATAGGTGTAGTTTGTCCATTGCCATCTGTGGTCATAATGTAAAACAACTTTTGTAAACATCTGTTTGATTCTTACGTTTTGTAAAGTCCAACCTAGTAACTATTAGGACTCTTCTTAATGCAATAGGCCACGATAATTCATGATTTAGAATTTTATTCAACTCTAACAACCCCCCTCCCTCTAATTCTCTGTCTACTACTCTTTTTTCCACTCTGTCTCTAAAAGAAAAGAGACAGAATAAAATAAAAGTATTTTATTCTCTCTCTTTTATTTCCTTTTCTCTTTCTCTCTCTGTTCTCTCTTTCTCTCTCTGTTCTCTCCTTCTCTCTCTTTTTTTCTATTCTGTAAGGTAAATCTTTGGGCTCTTTAAATGTTCAAGGTGCCTTACTATTTGCATTACTTTCTATTTTTGGTTGACTACCGTCTCATCGGATGGTGAGTGAAACAATTTTAGTTATCAAGTTTGTATGTCATAGGACGTAAACTTATGACATATGGTCTGTAATCGACATTGATTTAAGCCCTAACGGCGCGGCGTCTCAATAACTGGTCCTATAGACAGCAGGCCACTGCTGACTGATTCTAGTACTTTATATGCTGTTGCTTCTGTTATTTTATCTGCTGTGTGTCGATGGAGCTGAGAGTAAAGAACGAAGAACGGCTTTTGTACTGCAGTGAGACACTAAAGAATATCATGTAAGTGGGAAAGGGGTAACTTAGTGCACGAGAGTGATAGATAATTATCAAATAATAGTTAAAATAAATGAACATGAATATGAGAGAATAAACAAATAATGAAATTGCTTTTAATTTTATTTACTAGATGGTATATTTATAATGTAATTCATAGATGCAAGTCTTATGCAATTGATTCTATTCTATTTTAGTTACTCAATAATAATTATTATAATACTACTTACTACTAAAAACGTGAAAGTATGGATGGATGGATGGATGTTTGTTACTCTTTCACGCAAAAACTACTGAACATATTTGGATGGAATTTGGCATACAGACTGTTTATAACCAGAATTAACACATGGGATACTTTTTATCATGATATTCCTACGGAATAGTAACAAATGCGGATGAAACCTCGGGCGCAGCTAGTATAGCTTATAATTTTATCTCTTAACTGCAGTGTGTTTGTAATAAAGGTGCCTTACCTGATGGAGGGTTGTCATTCGATTTTGGAGCAGTTGCGCTGTGAGAACTCATTGATGTAGTTTGTCCATTGCCATCTGTGGTCATAATGTAAAACAACTTTTGTAAACATCTGTTTGATTCTTACGTTTTGTAAAGTCCAACCTTGTAACTATTAGGACTCTTATTAATGCAATAGGCCACGATCGCTCATGATTTAGAATTTTATTCAACTCTAACCACTCCCCTCCCTCTAATTCTCTGTCTCCTACTCTTTTTTCCACTCTGTCTCTAAAAGAAAAGAGAGAGAATGAAATAAAAGTATTTTATTAGAATAAAATAAAAGTATTTTATTCTCCCTCTTTTATTTCCTTCTCTCTTTCTCTCTCTGTTCACTCTTTCTCTCTCTTTTTTTCTATTCTGTAAGTTAAATCTTTGGGCTCTTTAAATGTTCAAGGTGCCTTACTATTTGCATTACTTTCTATTTTCGGTTGACCACCGTCTCATTGGATGGTGAGTGAAACAATTTTAGTCATCAAGTTTGTATGTCATAGGACGTAAACTTATGACATATGGTCTGTAATCGACATTGATTTAAGCCCTAACGGCGCGGCGTCTCAATAACTGGTCCTATAGACAGCAGGCCACTGCTGACTGATTCTAGTCCTTTATATGCTGTTGCTTCTGTTATTTTATCTGCTGTGTCGATGGAGCTGAGAGTAAAGAACGAAGAACGGCTTTTGTACTGCAGTGAGACACTAAAGAATATCATGTAAGTGGGAAAGGGGTAACTTAGCGCACGAGAGTGATAGATAATTATCAAATAATAGTTAAAATAAATGAACATGAATATGAGAGAATAAACAAATAATGAAATTGCTTTTAATTTTATTTACTAGATGGTATATTTATATTGTAATTCATAGATGCAAGTCTTATGCAATTGATTCTATTCTATTTTAGTTACTCAATAATAATTATAATAATACTACTTACTACTAAAAACGTGAAAGTATGGATGGATGGATGGATGTTTGTTACTCTTTCACGCAAAAACTACTGAACATATTTGGATAAAATTTGGCATACAGACAGTTTATAACCAGATTTAACACATAGGATACTTTTTATCATGATATTCCTACGGAATAGTATTAAATGCGGATGAAACCTCGGGCGCAGCTAGTATAGCTTATAATTTTATCTCTTAACTGCAGTGTGTTTGTAATAAAGGTGCCTTACCTGATGGAGGGTTGTCATTCGATTTTGGAGCAGTTGCGCTGTGAGAACTCATTGATGTAGTTTGTCCATTGCCATCTGTGGTCATAATGTAAAACAACTTTTGTAAACATCTGTTTGATTCTTACGTTTTGTAAAGTCCAACCTTGTAACTATTAGGACTCTTATTAATGCAATAGGCCACGATAACTCATGATTTAGAATTTTATTCAACTCTAACCACCCCCCTCCCTCTAATTCTCTGTCTACTACTCTTTTTTCCACTCTGTCTCTAAAAGAAAAGAGAGAGAATAAAATAAAAGTATTTTATTAGAATAAAATAAAAGTATTTTATTCTCTCTCTTTTATTTCCTTCTCTCTTTCTCTCTCTGTTCTCTCTTTCTCTCTCTTTTTTTCTATTCTGTAAGTTAAATCTTTGGGCTCTTTAAATGTTCAAGGTGCCTTACTATTTGCATTACTTTCTATTTTCGGTTGACCACCGTCTCATTGGATGGTGAGTGAAACAATTTTAGTCATCAAGTTTGTATGTCATAGGACGTAAACTTATGACATATGATCTGTAATCTACATTGATTTAAGCCCTAACGGCGCGGCGTCTCAATAACTGGTCCTATAGACAGCAGGCCACTGCTGACTGATTCTAGTCCTTTATATGCTGTTGCTTCTGTTATTTTATCTGCTGTGTGTCGATGGAGCTGAGAGTAAAGAACGAAGAACGGCTTTTGTACTGCAGTGAGACACTAAAGAATATCATGTAAGTGGGAAAGGGGTATCTTAGCGCACGAGAGTGATAGTTAATTATCAAATAATAGTTAAAATAAATGAACATGAATATGAGAGAATATACAAATAATTAAATTGCTTTTAATTTTATTTACTAGATGGTATATTTATATTGTAATTCATAGATGCAAGTCTTATGCAATTGATTCTATTCTATTTTAGTTACTCAATAATAATTATTATAATACTACTTACTACTAAAAACGTGAAAGTATGGATGGATGGATGGATGTTTGTTACTCTTTCACGCAAAAACTACTGAACATTATTACGATGGAATTTAGCATACAGACAGTTTATATCCAGAATTAACACATAGGATACTTTTTATCCTGATATTCCCACGGGATCGAAACTAGTGCGGGTAAAACCGTGGGGCGCAGCTGTTGTAACTTATAATTTTATCTTAAATGCAGTGTGTTTGTAACAAAGGAGCCTTACCTGATGGAGGGCTGTCATTCGATTTTGGAGCAGTTGCGCTGGGAAAACTCTCTGATGTGGTTTCTCCATTGCCATCTGTGGTCATAATGTAAAACAACTTTTGTAAATATCTGTTTGATTCTTACGTTTTGTAAAGTCCAACCTAATAACTATTAGGACTCTTATTAATGCAATAGGACCCGATAACTCATGATTCAGAATTTAATTCAACTCTAACCACCCCCGTCCCTCTTTTTCTGTGTCCTTCTCTATTTTTTTCTCTCTGTCTCTAAAAGAAAAGACAGATAATAAAATAAAAGTATTGTATTCTCTCTCTTTTCTTTTCTTCTCTCTTTTTTCTCTGTTCTCTCTTTCTCGCTCTTTTTTTCTATTCTGTAAGGTTAATCTTTGGGCTCTTTAAATGTTAAAGGTTCCTTACTATTTGCATTACTTTCTATTTTTGGTTGACTGCCGTCTCATCTGATGGTGAGTGAAACAATTTTAGTCATCAAGTTTGTATGTCATAGGACGTAAACTTATGACTAAAATTGTTGAGCCCTAACGGCGCGGCGTCGCAATAACTGGTCCTATGCTTTTTCGTTTCCAGCGGGTTCCCGCGACCTTTCATCAGTTCATTGGTCCACCTCGTGAGAGCCTAGTCATGTCTTGAGACTACTACATGATTTTCGGTGACATTTCCTCACATGATATATCATAACAAGGGCTAGCGTCTGTATAAAAGCTGGCTACGTCTTTGTCAAGTCAAGTGAAGCCAAAAAACTATCCCAGTTGGGGCTGATTTTTCCAACGCCAGATAATTTTATCGGAGAAATAATTTTGAATTTTTGAGTTCTTCCATACAAAATCTGTCAGACGTCAATTTTATTCCTTGAATAAAAATTATCTGTCGATTGAAAAATCAGCCCTTAGTGTATTATTCTATGGTTAGCTGGAATGTTGTTATTAGGAGTAAAGACGCATACGACAAACGCAACGCAACTGACATTTTATTATTATATTTAAGTAGCTTAATTTTATAAATGGCGAAATGTGGGTGTAATATATAGATGTCTCAGCCAGATTTCAGACTTGTTATCTTCATGAAGTGTTCAGTCATTTCATGAAATTGTTTTGTTTCATGAAATGGCTCGCTTAAATAGACCATATTTTTTTGTTTAAACGTCATCGTTTAATGACATGTCAGTCGACGTTTGGAAATATCCGTGGTTTTAGGTGCAGTCAAAATCCTTATTATAAACGTGAAAGTTTGTATGTATAGATGGATGGATGGATGTTTGTTATACTTCCACGCAAAAACTACTGAATGCATTTGGATGAAATTTGGCATAGAGATGGTGTATGCCAAATGTGTGTGTATGTGTGTGTGTTTTCTCCAATTTTCCCACTGGATCGAAACTTTACAAATAAAATTCACTTACTAGTAAAATGCTGCAGATGCGACCGGGCCAAGTCAAGTCCAAGGGCCAACGATTTCGCCACTAGGGATTTGAAAAAAAAACAACTTTAAGGTGAGACGAGCAAGATGGCTTCTGCTTGAACTCCGGTGAGGAATTACGTAATGCCCGTAGCATTATTAGATCGTCGCGATAACGCGAACTACACTTCGCGCGCTCTCTCTCTCATATCGCTCGACGTCTCACTATACAACAGAGAGCGCGTGAAGTGTACAATGTAGCCGTAGCAAAACACTCATAAAAAGGCAGTTCACCGCCATAACTTTAATTTTGACAGCTCAGCTACGCTCATTGCATTATTTACGTTGTTCAGCATGTGAATTTTTCAAATGTGTAATGGATAATGAATATTCTTCAAAATCCTCTGGTTGTGGTTTAAACAGTGTTACGCCATTGAGGTGCTGGTAGCCGTGTCGCAAAAACAACGAACTTTCTTCCAAACAAGCTTTAAAAATGGATGAACTATCCAAATGGTAAGTTCGTTGAGCTCCTTAAGTTTTGAGTTGAGCTACACAATTACTGACAAATGCTTGCACAGACTGGATTGGTCCACTCAAATCTGTGTGGCACTTTCTTCAAAAAACCATTTCAGACAACAATCTACATGATCTGACCAAGATTATGTCTGGACTTTAAAGGAGACTGTGACCTCTGGGTTTGTTTCGGCCTTTCTTCACAGAGTAGTCCGATAGGAAACGCCGACTTTATCTAGCTTATTTTTTTATTTTATTTTATGTATGACGTGTAAAAGTGATTCCGATATCGTATCTCAAAAAACCGGCTAAGTGCGAGTTGGAGTCGCACGCTAAGGATTCCGCACCACAACGCAAAAAACGCCGAAAAAAAAACAGGTTCCTTGTATCCCTTTTTTTAAACTTTATTTTACAAAGCTTGCAGGTGCCTGTAATTGGTTTATTTGAAGTAAATGCTTCGAGTTTGAATTTATTTTCATTATTTAATATTATAGCGGAAATAGAAATACACACTTTGTGAAAATTTCAACTCTACTGGTACGGTTCATGAGATACAGCGCTCTGACAGACAGATGAACGGATGGACAGCGGAGGACTTTCGGCACGGAACCTCAAAAATGACATAAGGATATAGCGTCTTAATAGATCGAGTAAAGCAGAGCAATTGGCAAAATTTCATAAAAATAAATGAGACTCGTGAAAGAACATTACTTGTTGTTGTGATCTGGTTTTCGTAAGTGCAATAATCTGTAGTCGTCATTTATTTCCGTTGTTTAAGTGTATATTTTGTATGTATTTATTTATGTATCTATTATACAGCATTGTATAATTTAGAAGCATTTTTTAAATTTTGTAAATGTAAGAACCATGGATCCGTTTTTTTTATAATATTTTGATGTTGACTTGAAAGAGCATGGCAGTTGAGAATATGTCATGCTCACTTAAATGTCTCCCTGGTGGTGGCGCGTGTGTTGGATCATTCGGTTCCCTACAAAATGGTGGAGCTGGGTGGTGCTGATCCACGCGTCATGTTCGTGAACGGGCGCCGTCGGTTGAGACTGGTCATCTCTTAACTGCCAAGTGCCAGGGCTTATTTTTAATTTTGTTTTAATTTGTTTCTTTTTTACTTTGTTCTCACACATAGAAGCAATAAGAATAATGTATCCAGAATTTTGTAATAATATTTTGATTTAAAGGATTGTCCGTGAAGTTTCTTGCCCGTTCTTCTCCATAGAGATCTACTTTTTGGATGGGGAACTAGCTTCAACTTTCTGACTAACTGACCGACTATTTAATTTTGACAATTCAAAACTGCCTCTAAATGATTTTATTGAAATAAATGATTTGAGTTTTAGTTTTGAGTCATATATATAATTATATATATGTACATATAATATATTAGACTATATTATTTTGCACCACCGACAACCCCATTTTCTAGTCACAGTCCATTCCAGGGTTGCCTGGAAGAGATCGCAGAAAGCGATAAGGCCGCCCATTGTATGTTTGGTTTTAAACATTGTATTAACACTAATATATACTATATACAATTATATACAAGTATATAATACGAAAAAATATAGAAAAAGGCAGGAGCTCATTGGGCATCAAAAAATTCGTCCGCATCACTGTCAATGGGATAGGTGCCCAAAAGGCTGGCAGCATTACCACGTTGGATGGCAATGCGGATTCTTTGGGCTAAAAATAGGCCAGCCTTCTGGTCACGTGAAGAGTCAACCAACCGCTTGGCGATGTCCCGGAAAATTCTATGAGCAATCGGACCCCAAGGCCCTAGAGTTTCAACCCCAAACGGCTCAAACATATAGCTCCCAATAAGGTTGTTATATTTACGCCGTTTGAGGTTTTCTGCTCCTGCAGCAGCCGCCCCAGCACAGCCCACCGTGCTAGGAAGATGGGATGGCGCGAGGGTGTCGACACAGGTTGCATCCCACACCAAAGGCCTACCCAACTTCCAAGGCATTATGGTCATTCCATCGGGCCTCTTTCCATCGTCGCGTGCCAAGCCATTGGGTTCTAAAACAGCTGGCACTCCGGCGGAGACAAGAGCCCGACGGATGATTTCGTTAATGCTGGCGTGCCTTGCCATCCGTCCAGCACTCTTGCTGCAATTGTATTTGTTTTTCTTAGGCATTTTCTGGTTTACAATAAAGTATATAATATAAATAAATGAGAAACACTTACAAAGTACAGGATCAATGGTAGCATCCACTGATATAAAAGGGACAAGAAGTAACATAAGACATGTCGCTACGAAAACTTGGCGTTCCATCTTGATAATGATCAAAAGGAATGTACTGACGGTTAGGACCTTACAGCGAGCTTATAAATAACAAAAAACATAAAAAAATTATAGCTCCTATATCACAGTTCGTGAATATTAAATGTAGATAAGTAATATTAATTGTATAAGCGTGTAAGCCAGGTTTTTTAGATCTAAATCGTGAGTGCAATAAAAATAATAAAAGAAAGTTGTACAGATGTACAGTCTGCTGATAACTTATTTACATGTATAATAAAACGTGTCATAAATATTGAGTTATATATTTCATTTCTCTGTCTTTGTTCGAAAGGCCCATAGGTAAGTAAATAGCGACAAAACAGAGTAGCAATCCTTTATTTTATAATTACCTAAAATAAAAAATTCACACTTTATTGACATGGCACTAGAAGCCATTCTAAATCCCTCAATTGAATTGTTTCACTTCAAAAACCATTTTATACCTTAACCCGACTTCCCAAAGTACAATATCCCTTACATTACAGCTCTGCAATTCACTTGGCGGCACGGTTGACGCAGTGGTTTAAGCGATTGACTGCTGCGCTGCGTGTCGCGGGTTCGATTCCCGCACGGAACAAATATTTGTATGACCTACATGTATTTGTTCCGAGTCTGGGTGTTTTTCTATCTATAATAATATGTATGTATTTACAACAAAAAAAAAAAATTGTATGTAAGTACTTTATCAGCCATCTTGTTACCATAACACAAGCACTAGGTTGCTTAGCTTGGGACTAATGGTGCTGTGTGAAATGTCCAGGGATATTATTATTATATTATTATTATTATTCCTTATTAGGTCAAGAAGTTCTCATACGTAGGGTTCTCTCATAATGCCCAATGTTCAAATCACAGCCGAACCACCTGTCGTCCTTTTGTGTCTTCCCCAAACATTGGGCCGAGAAAATATGACATCATTACGGTCGAATCGAGCGCCGAACGTTCATTCAAATTGAGAATCCAAAAACGCATTCGTCTTTAAATTGTGTTCATTTGCGGAATGAGTTCGGAATCTTTACGAATCATTCAAAGGCATATTATTCCATCAACGACTACTTAGACGATAAGAATAGTTGGTCGCCCCAATTTAACGCAAGACAATGTTTATGTTCTTTCTCCAGAATTAGCTTACTGACAGGTTATTGTTATTAACTTATGTATTTATCTTACTTCGATGGTCTTAGTTTATCTTTTTGTGACTTCAAGTGACAGCTATGTGAACAGAACCCAGCAATGCATTAATATGTAAGCTGTCACGCCCTTTATGCCTGGAGGCTTTTATTTGAGTAGTAAGTTTTTTTAATTACATTTTAATTAATTATTTTTTAGCTTTAGTACGTATAGTTTTTATTATATTTGTTGGTATATTGGCGTGGCTAGCTGACATATTATGGCAAATAATTTAATTTTATGTTCTGGTCTTGCAATGTTAATTACCGAACATAGGTATCTAGTATTGTATACAATCAAGTTTTTTTTTTAACTGAACAGCTGTGCTGCTGGGTAGTTTGTTGCGCCACTTCTTCTTCCCAGCGATAGCACTAGGAAGTGGTAAAGGGCGGGCGTTTTTGCGGGACTGTCTTTTGTAATTTTAACGTTCAAAAAGTGCTGATTCTCAGCCTAATTTGAATAAATGACTTTTGATTTTGATTTGATTTTACGGCAGACGATACGATGTAACAGGGTGGGTCGGGAGAACAAGAAGTTCACGCTAGTAAGTTCTAATAATAAAGCTGAAGAATTTGTTTGTTTGAACGCGATAATCTCCGGAACTACCAGTAGGGTTTGAAAAAATATTCAGTTGATAGCCCAATTGAAAGCCCAAAGAAGATTATTTATCATCTCGCTCACAAGGTCCACCATTGCTCTCATCTGCAACATCAGCATCTATCGTATTTATTTTTACAGCAGACAGTTTCACTTTCTGTTGTCGCCAATTTCTCTTACAAACCACATACTTAAAGCAGTTCTTTACATTTTTCACGAGCACAAAATTACAGTTGAACAAAATGTAAACTGAGAACTGTTTAAGTGGATCGTACTGTAAGGCACTTATTTTGAGCTTGATCGAACGATAAGTATGCACATTGTACTAATTAAAATAGTCTCTACCGAAAACTGGGGAGGTATTACACAAAAGTACACTTTTACAGTAAATAAAGTTGCAAATTAGTATTTTATTTATTTATTTATTTAATTAAGGTTCACCAACAGTTGTTACAGATAATACACAGATACAAAGGAACATACAAGTAATTGTGTCTTAAAACTAACTGCACAACCAATTACAGGCAAACACCACATGCACAATGCTCTTTGGAAAATATAAATTAAATTTTAAAGACTGTACTTAGTGTCTCCTTTAGCCTACATTTTAAACCTGTCTCTAACAGAAGGAGTATTCCCAACGCGTCTGAAAAGGTCAATTGTCAAGCCTCTTTTTAAGAAAGGTGTAAAAACTGACATGAGCAATTATCGACCAATAACCTTAATCCCAATTCTATCCAAAATCTTTGAGAAGGTTATGTGCATTAAAATGGAGAACTTTTTGACAGCATGTGATGTTCTTAAAAAAGAACAATTCGGTTTTAGGAAGGGCAGTTCCACTGCTTTAGCATGTTTCACGCTAGTAAAATATATAACTGAAAGTTTGAATAAAAAATGTAAGACAAGTTGCGTGTTCCTAGACATGACAAAAGCCTTTGATTTTGTTTGCCATAAAAGACTACTCTCAAAGCTTGAACATTATGGAATCCGGGGTAAGGCCAACGACTGGATCAAGAGTTATCTCTCGGAAAGAGTACAATGCGTGGAAATAACAAAAACTTGTCAAAATGAAAAAAAAACCTATAGGTCGGGATATAAACAAAATAATTCTGGCACGCCACAGGGAGGTATCGTATCCCCACTACTCTTTCTAGTCTACATCAACGACATTTCGGACGCGATAGGCAAAGATTGCATACTATTCGCTGATGACACTACAATAATGGTTAAAAGTGACAATAATAAAAATTTAGAATATGAAATCGTCCAAGCTCTTGATAATGCAATCAATTGGCTAGAAATAAATAACTTAAAAATAAATATGACTAAAACGAACATAATACAATTTCAGACATACAATTCAAACATAAATAAAATAGACATTTATTATAAAGATTCTCACTTGACCACTGTCGATAATTGTGTATTCTTAGGTATAACAGTCGATAAAAATTGCAATTGGAAAACACACATAGATAAAGTTGTTACAAAAATAGATCGTTTTATATATGTGTTAAAAAGAATTAGACAAACAGTAAACTGTGAAACTGCAATGCTAGCGTACCATGGTTACGTATCATCCGTACTTAGATACGGCATTGTAATATGGGGTAACTCAGTAGATTTTGACAGAGTTTTTAAAGCTCAAAAAAAATGTATCCGAGCAATTTGTGGAGCTCACTTTTTAGACAGTTGTAAGCCTCTATTTCAAAAACTTAAAATTCTACCTTTGCCATGTTTATATATTTTTGAAATATGTATTTTTGTTAAGAAAAACTGCAATATATTTGAAACCAACACTGACAGGCCAAATAGCCGAGCACGGCATAAAGATAGACTTCGGCTGCCACCAATAAAACTAAAATTATTCAAGAAAAATGTATACTGCATGTCGATTATTATTTACAATCACTTACCAAATACATTTCAAGACTTACCGCTGACCAAGTTTAAAAAAATACTTTTCAAACTATTAATATTTAAAAGGTATTATACTATTAAGGACTATCTAGAAGACAAATCAATAGAATCTGTAAGTTAGATTAGGTGACATCGCTGAGTGTGAATACATTTGCACGCCATGTTATGGCAGGATATGCTGAAACAAATTTACTGTAACACCTTATGTACCATATTCTAGCAAATAAATATTTTGATTTGATTTGATTTGATTACAATTCTAGATAATTACTAAATACCTAAATACTAATATTAATGACGTCTGACAAATGTCGATATTGAGTCTGCGTGGACGTCAACCAGGTCGCTGCGTTCGTTTATGAGTTTGCACATGCGGGGTACAGGCGAATTAGCACCAGACACTGTACGGCGAACTGGTGGAGCCAAAAGTGTTACAGGTTTGCGAGGTGGTCTACGGGGTACTCTGAAATTGAACCTACATACCAATTGTGGGCAGTCGATGGTGTTATTGAGCAGTTTATATGCGAATCTCAGATCTAAGAGCTCCCTCCGAGCTTCCAGGGCACTCATTTTGTAGCAGCCTAGTTTATCATGGTAGGAGAGATATTTAAATTGCCTTCCCTTTGAGTACCCTAGGTATCGGATAAACCTTTTTTGGATTCGTTCTATCCGCAGCGAGTGTGTTGCGTAGTGAGGCCTCCATACCATACTGCAGTATTCCAGGATGCTTCTTATAAGACTATTGTAGAGAACTAATTTAGTATGTGGGCGTTGAAATACCTTTCCATTACGAATGACAAATCCAAGCATACGTTGAGATCGACTGATTATGTTCTCAATATGTGGTACAAATGTGAGTTTAGAGTCCATGATAACTCCTAGATCTCGAACTACATCCACCTCGCACAAGTTCACTCCGTTTATTTGGTACGCCGAATTCACTGTATTTATTTTCCTGGTGAATTTTATGTGGCTACATTTTGAACTGTTCAACGAGATTTTATTATGATAACACCATGCAGATAGTCGGTCTATATCTTCTTGCATTAGGTTTACGTCCTGTTGAGACCTAATAGCTCTTGAAATTTTGAGGTCGTCTGCAAAAAGGAATATGCTAGAATTGTGAAAATACGATTTCACGTCATTTATATATAAGACGAATAATACTGGGCCGAGATGAGAACCTTGAGGGACACCCGAGGCAGTTGCATACCTGCCTGATCGGAACCCATTGACAACCACAAAAAACTCCCGACCAGCCAGATAAGCTGGTGATAGTATCTTTGTGAGAGGGTAACTACTTGAATATTTTTGTCGAGTAAGATTTCTTCATATTTAATGAGCCCGTTATTTCAGAGCGTCTGTCTGTCGTCTGATCTTCTGATGTAATGGAAATAAAATATCCAAGAGTTCTGAATAAGTCTAACAACACGTCCTGTTGTATTATTTACCTGAGATCTTGACTGTTAAAAATGGGAGGGTTTATAAGTCTGCATTTTTAAAATGCTATGGAAAAATAAGCTCCAATTATAACGGTACGGTATTTATTCTTCGTATTTATTGAATGGCTGTTTGTAGTCCAGACGTTGCTTAGCCTTATGTCGTAGCAAATGTGACGTAGAAAAGCATGTTGCATCCTGTCCACGTCATCCTGAAAATGTACAGATTCAGAATTCACCTCAGCCTATTGCAGTCCACTGCTGAATATAGGCCTCTCCCAGGCTGCGCCAAAACACCCTGTCCTCCGCCTTCCGCATCCAGTCCGACCCAGCCACCTTCTTTAGATCCTCCGTCCATCTAGCTGGGGGGTGTCCCCACACTACAGTCTTTATGATGAGTTGGTTGGTAGCGGGTCCGGTCCCATATGTGTTGAGCCAGTTGTAACAATAGATCGAACTGATGATACTATCATTAAAAATAAATTGTTTACTAGTCAAAATAAGTTAAAAAAATATATTAAAATTAATAGATTAATTAGAAAAACGGAAAAATCTTTAAAATGCTAAAAAGTAAACAAATTAAATACAAAACTTAGGCAAAAAAAAGTAAATTTAATACAAGAATTAAAAAACTGTAACAATGAATTAGAATTATGTAATGCTATGTATGACACAGACACTGAGCACCTTCAGGATAAATTGTTTGTTAGGGAAGATTTACCTTACAGAATACAAAAAAAAGAGAGAGCAGAGAGAGAACAGAGAGAGAGAAAGAGAAAAGAGAGAGAATAAAATACTTTTATTTTATTCTCTCTCTTTTCTTTTAGAGACAGAGATAAAAAAGAGAGAAGGAGACAGAGAAAAAGAGGGGGGGGGGGGGTTGGTTAGAGTTGAATCAAATTCTGAATCATGAGTTATCGTGTCCTATTGCATTAATAAGAGTCCTAATAGTTACTAGGTTGAACTTTACAAAACGTAAGAATCAAACAGATGTTTACAAAAGTTGTTTTACATTATGACCACAGGTGGCAATGGAGAAACCACATCAAAGAATTCTTCCAGCCCAACTGCTCCAAAATCGAATGATAACCCTCAATCAGGTAAGGCACCTTTATTACAAACACACTGCAGTTAAGAGATAAAATTATAAATTATACTAGCTGCGCCCCGCGGTTTCCTGCATTAAAAACTGTAACAGTGAATTAGAATTGTGTAATGCTATGTATGACACAGACACTCAGCACCTTTAGGATGAACTGTTTGTTAGGGAATACGCTCTAAAGGATATCTTTAGTAAATATGAGGCTTCTCAACAAGACCTGAGTAAGCGCATGCAGGAGGCTAATGAGTTGGCAGACCTGGTCAAGTATAATGCGATGCGTTAATGAGACTAATAATTGTAATTTCCACGGTGAGATCGTTACAGAATAGCTCGGCTGGTCCTTACCCGGCGGCGAGCTACCCATTGCTCGCCGCCCGCAAGCCCGCGCCTGCGGTGGCCGGGATTCGGCTGTTGATTCCCGACGTCCAGGGCATCTCCTGCGGCGACTAGGGGCGTGAGGGCGCAGAGATTGCCTCTCCCTGACGCGCTCCGCCTCCACCTTCGCGAGCATTACTGCTTCGCAGAAAGCACACCTTGGTTGTTAATGATAATTAATTCAAAGATAGCCAATGATCATGGTATATTGTTCGGTCCTAACGTATGTTCGGTCCTAACGTATTCTCGAAAGCGCTCAATTATACCTTCATCGTATATCTTGGGTGATCAAGTACTACCTAGAATGAATTGCGTCCGAGATCTGGGGGTATATCACGATTCAAAGCTTACGTTTGAATTTCATGTTGATGCCATAGTCGCTAAAGCATCTAAAGCACTAGGTTTCATAATGCGGCTATCCAAGTGCTTCACTCAAGCCAAAACTTTAAAAATTCTTTACTGTACTTTTGTTAGAAGCAACTTGGAATACGCGTCTGAAATCTGGAATCCATGTTATCTCAAGTACATCGATCGGATAGAGTGCATCCAGAAAAGGTTCATCAAGTATTTGTGTTATCATCAAAAAGTGCCCTACCGGTCTGAAGATTACCTCGATCTCTGTAAGAAGTATCATGATATATTATACCCCTAAGTAATCGGCGAGCCATCTCTGACTGTATTTCATTATTAAAAATTTTCAATAATTCTATTAATAACTCCGATATTCTATCCAAATTTTATTTTAACGTTCCCGGAAGGTCGAAGCGATGGAACGCACCGTTGCGGGTTCCATTTACCTCTACGAACTACAGGCAAAATTCATTTACAGTGCGTGCAAGTAGAAACTTTAATAACATGTGTAAACAGCATGATTTTGATCCTTTCTTAACGAGTGTCTCCTCGGCCAGGAAGTGCCTGAGCCTTAGCTTTTTTAATTAAGATTTTGTATATTCAGGTTTTTATTCTTTTATTTAATTTGAGCTTGAATGTTATATTGTTTTTTTTTTCTCTTTCTTTTTTGGTAGCTGTGTTGTGTTGTTCACACTCTTTCTTTCCAATCTGTTTTTTAGAAGTGATGACTTTTAATTGGCTGTCAGTCTCACACACAATTTTTTATTCTGTTTGTTTTAGCTGTAAGTTATCCATAGTTAATAAATAAATAAATAAAATAAATATTGAATATATTTGTTTGTTAGGTTAACCGCTGCCCAGGAACAGAAAGGGCTAAGGAAGGAACACGGGTGGGTTTTAGTCAGTAAAAGTCTGACACTCCCTTCCGCTCCACCCAGAGCGGGAGGGTTCATTTGATGATTTCCCATCAACAAAAAAAAAAAAAAAAGATAGCCAATGATGATGGTATATTTTATATATTTAACTACCACGTAACTAATGATATATGAATGTTGTGTGAATGTGTACACCTGACTATGAACGTTGATTGTGTACTGTCGCGTTACAGTATAATTTGTGCAAGGCGACAGAAAAGAGCTGATCTATGCAATGCGCGCGTGCCATGTAGGTACATATATGACTCGTACAAGGTTAATTTTTTTTATATTTCTTTTTCAAACCATGTGTCATGATATCCTCGTATCCCACTGAAAATATCTAAATACATAGTCAAGTAACCTTTGGCACTAAATTCAAAAGGTTTTTGAGAACGCATCAAGAAAATCTGCACCATCTTCTTTGTAACAGAATCAGCGTATACCCAGTCTGCGAAGTATATGGCTTTTTCCACCTTATTACTCTGGAAAAACAAGTCCACATTTCAGCGATTTACTTTTTTTTTTTTTTTTTTCGTCTTTTCAACTGAGCGCTTTCCTTGTATTTTAGTAGTACCTACTGTAGGTACTACTAAAATACAAGGAGCGCTCAGTTGGCAAATTGTTACGACTGATGTGCGGTTGAATGTTACAGTCAATTTGACATTGACAATTTGACATTGACACGGTTTTATGTCGTAGACAGTAAGGGCGATTTTCGTAGTGCAAGTGTTACCACTGACTGATGTGTGAATGTAACTAGTGTGAACTAGTTACGATGCCAAAACGATGGTTTGATAGCACTGATGGCGACAAGAAAGAAAGAGAAAGTATTTATTGGGACTCGCACGAGAATATCACAAACTAAAGAAAATCATAAAAATAACAAAAAAATATAAAAAGAAAATACAAACAGAAAGTCCTGTTCAAGGCCAAAAGGCTCCTATCTAAGCATGATGCTGCGACATTTAAAAATACGTGTCTCAGCGCTGGTATCTTATAGGGCCCACTGTGATGTCACGGGCAGGTACATAAATAATCAATTAAATAGATATATGAAAAATACCAAAAAATTAAAATGATTTAATCCGCGTGTCAGCACCCGACGTAACCTCATTGCTTGTCTGCCTTAAATGCCTGTCGCACTCTGTGCCATCACTGTGACAAGCAAAGAGACGCAGGCGCCGACACATCGGCAAAAATAATTGTCTATCTAGGTGCAGGGGTTGAAAACTATTTGACAAAAATCTAAAAGCACCAAAGATTTGATTAATCAAGTTAATAAATATTTTCATTTGAATGACAGAATCTTAAGAGCTGGAGTGACAAAATAAAATATCATACATGGTGAATGAGGAGTTGTCCCATTATGCACTGAAAGAATACCTCCACAAGCAAACAACAGAAGCATGGATTTGTACAGATCATCAACCAGCTCGAAAATAAAAAGTCATTACTTAGATTGTAAAACCTTTAACAATTGTCAAAAAAGGTCAAAGGAAAGAGTTACCGTTGCTGTAAATGCTGTAAGGCATATAAATACAGATCCAAATGCATATGTAAGGAACATTCCATCTCCCAATACAATATCTAGTTCTGATGTGATTCTGCAATCAAAAGAGATATTTCATTATTTTGCTAGATGATTAAAAACCATAATTTAACAATCACATAAGTTGTTTTTTTACTTGGCCAAAAACTGGTGCTTGGAAATAATACGTTTCAATTTGTTTCTAATATTGTAATAAGTTTTTCAATCTCTCTTCCTTCCTTAATTTTTTTTATGAGTTTGGATCAGCCAATGAAAGGATAAATAAAAAACTTGACGCCGATGTTGCTGATGAAATCCATTTCACCCAAAAAATCTTGCTTCAAAGTATCGTACGTTTTGTATGCTTGACTCATGATTGTGAGACAAAAGTGCTTTCTTACTGATTGTTCGAATAGAAGTATAGTAACAATTTTATTATTTTGAATCAATAGGTACATTATATGATCTAAGTAGACATTGTTGTAGATTCATCCATTTAGAACATTCGATATTTGTGAAATTAGTTAAGTTCTAAACAAGTTTTAGGATACAAATTACATCAGAAATGTTATTATGTTTTTAACAATTTAAACATTCAAAATACATTTTGTTTGCCATATTGCTAACTTTGTTTAATATTATAATTTAGCGTTGATAGCTTAGATAGATTATAATTATCATCCCCACTTTACATGTAGGGGAGGTACCCTAAATAATTTTATTGCTTTTTTCAAAATTTTATTTGACAACTTTTTTAGCGTCATTAACGTATATGCTCATGCCAAATTACAACTTTCTAGTACCAATAGTTTTTGAGCTAAACCGCGGACAGACAGACAGACGGACATGGCGAAACTATAAGGGTTCCTTGTTGACTACGGAACCCTAAAAATGAATCACTGAATGTGTTGCTAAGCGCAAATCTCGAGAACACCTGAACCGATTTCGCTAATTCTTTTTTTAGAATATTCCTTGAAGTACGAGGATGGTTCATACGGAAAAAAATATAAGAAAGTTGCTTCACGCGGACGAAGTCGCGGGCAAAAGCTAGTAATAGATAATAATGAAATGCTGTTTGTTGGTAAGCACAGAACTTAAGGATGGCTGGACCGATTTGGCTAATTATTGTTATAAAATGTCCGTAATAGTCCGTATTAGGTTTTTATGAGAAGATAAATTGGGAAATTTCAGATACCGAATTAGAAATTTCCCAATTTTTCCCTTTTTTCTATGAGATTTTTGTATGAGTTATTGTAATTTGTACAGGACAATGTCTGTCGGGTCAGCTAGTTTCGAATATATTTCAGAAGAACGTTTTATATTTCAGAAGAATTTCTTTTTATATTTCTTGACTGATTATATTTCAGAAGAACTCGGCAAAGGAAACCAGACCGTGAGAGTCTTTCTCGATTCAATCAAGGCCTTCGACACGATGTCTGTTTCTGTCCTTCTGAACAAAATAGAGACCATAGGTATAAGGGGAATGCCGCTGAAACTTTTTGCTGATTATTTACAGGGACGGTACCAATGTGAGTGCGCAAACTAATATTATGTTTTTGAAAAAATGCGAATTTTAGGGGATTGTAAATTCAAACAAGTTTATTTGACCCTATGTCAATCTATAATTCACATCTTGGGGTGGCGCACCAGAGAGCTATTTAAAGGTAGCAAACTTCCATCCCTTCTTTTTTCCCACAGATCTGCTACTTATGTATATGTTACCGGCCAAACCCGATTTTAGGATGAACTAGTTTCGCCTAGGCCAAACTAGTTCTCAAAATTTAGGCAAAATTAGTTCAGACTAGGACGTACCAGTTTATCCTAAAGCATGAAAATTCTAACTAGGATAAACCGATTCGCCCTAGGCTAAACTGGTTTATCCTATCGGTAACAGGATGAACGAGTTTGGCCCAGGCTATACTGGTTTGTCCTATCGTGTGTAGGGAGAACTAGTTTAGCCTAGGCGAAACTAGTTCATCCTAAAATCGGGTTTGGCTGGTAACATATATTATAAATCATGCGACGTACTAAACACCAGTTTGCCAGATTTTCTTTATGTACGTACACTAGCTTCTGCCCGCGGCTTCACCCGCGTGGATGTTGGAAGTTATCCCACGGGAACGTGCTACAAGGATAAAAAGTATGTGCTTCCCAGGATGCCATCTATCTCTTTGCCACATCAGAAGTTCTGTGGTTTAGGCGTGAAAATGTAACATACAGTTTCAAGTTCAAGTCCTCCCCTAAAAACCGAATTACCCCTTTTTGCCCCGTCAGGGGTCAATTTTCGACAACTTTACATATTTATTATTAATTATTTTCTGTCAAAAGTATCAATACTGAGTTTCGAGTTAATCGGACCGCGCATTCAATTTCTTCCACACAAACTTCAACACCCCTATATCCCCCTTTGAGGGGTAGTTTTGTAAACTTATAATGGTAAACTTTATTACTAACTTAGGCAAGTATTGTTGCCAAGTTTCAAGTTTATTAACTAAATTAATAAGATGTTTCATATAAACTGTATCCCCGCTTTTCACCCTCACAGGGGTGGAATTTTAAAAAATCGTTTGGTATATATTCATTGTTTCGAGTAAATCGGACCGCGCGCTAAAATTCTTCCATACAACTTTTGAAACCCCCCAATCCTCTTTTAGGGGGTAGTTTAGTAAAACATAAAATGGCAAACTTATTATTTTCCTTAGATTAGTATTCGTGCCAAGTTTCAAGTTTATTAACTCAAGGAATAAGATTTTGCATACAAACAAAATCCCCCCATTTCACCCTCTTAGGGGTGGAATTTCGAAAAACCCTTTCTTAGTGGATACCTACTCTTCACTAAAAACACACCCTCCAAATTTCATGACTCTAGGACCAGCGGTTTAGGCTGTGCGTTGATGTATCAGTCAGTCAGTCAGGACATTGAATTTTATATATATAGATACACACATACATAGTATTAAAACAGCACACCATGCTTGCCTACAATGCTAATAACACTA
Organism: Apamea crenata; assembly: GCA_949629185.1. Taxonomy (NCBI): domain Eukaryota; kingdom Metazoa; phylum Arthropoda; class Insecta; order Lepidoptera; family Noctuidae; genus Apamea; species Apamea crenata. The sequence continues at coordinate 7,384,839 of OX451360.1, read as the reverse complement.
ACAAGACACGGAATGATCTAGTATGCATATCTAATGCGGTTGTATTAGATATGCATACTAGATCATTCATATTAAAAGTCTTTCTACAAAGACATGACCTGTATTATGTACCTACCTATAATCCAAAATAAAGATATTGATTGATTGATTGAAAACATGTCTTTGTCGAAAGATTTTTAACATTCTTAGGCCCATTCCTGCACAAAAGAATAACTGCTAACATGCTATCTTACTTTTATTTACCAAAGATTTAATTTAGTTTGTACTTTATACTCATTGTCAATTTATTACATTACGGGCTGATTTTTCAATCAACTGATAATTGGTGTTCTTGGAATAAAATTGACATCTGACAGATTTTGTATTGAAAAACTATCAAAAATTCAAAACTAATCCTCGGATAAAATTATCTGGCGTTGGAAAAATCAGCCCTAAGTATAACATGCGCTTTCTAGACTTTAGCACAGGTTCAACTCTTGTCTCTGTTCTGTGCGTTCAACCTAGTTCAGGCAAATTACCAATTACTGTGCTCTATTTTAATTGTTAAGATATTTATTGTAAATGTGTCCCTTTTATAAATAAGCGATTTTATTATTATTTATTGTGTTTGACATATCTCGGAAACCTTAACCCGTACCAAGCCGAAACCAAACAGCAGCAGTTTTTTTTGCGATCTTCATTATATTTCAAATCTCAGGATACTATAAAGTAGTAGGGAAGGAGAATAGTTAATAAAAAAAAAACGATATAGAATGTGCCAAAATTATATTTATAAAAATAAAACCAAGATAAAGACAGGTATAGATTATCTTTTTGGAAAATATGGATGTATTAAGTATATTATATTAGTAAATATGTCGGAAATGTGCTTTTACATAGGGTTTGTCCAAAATGGATGGATGAGCAGACCGCTGCCTGTAACATATAGATTTACACTGTGGTTAGGTTGATATTATATAAATGGGCTTTCTTATATTTGAATTATTATCAACTTTTTTCATAAATGTAATGTTATGTATAGTACCTACGACGCTTTAATGCAAATAAATTATTACCATTTTTAAAGCAGATCGAAGTTTAAGGATGTAAAAACATACTTAATACGTTTTTTGAGTAATGTTTACCTTTTCAAGAACCTTGAGCAGCGTGCCTGCCTGATGTGTGACCTGTTTGAATAAAAGTTATGTAAGTAATATTTGAAAAATGAAGTATTTATTGCTGTCTCTCATGCCTCGTACCAGGACACGATGGGAACTATATAAAGGACTAGATTCAGATATCAGTAACGTGTAAAGATGGAGCTAAGAGTAAAGAAAGAAGAACGGCTTTTGTAGTGCAGTGAGACACTAAAGGATACGACGTCAGTCAGAAAGGGATAACTTAGCACAAAAGTGTGATAGTTGACAATCATGTGATGGTTTAGGACCCAGTATGTAAAAAAATAAGTTAAAATCCTGTTAGTTTTGTTTACTAGATCGTAATTTTATAGAGTGCTGGTGAGTGTTTTGTGGAGTGTTTTGTAGAGTGATTTTATAGGTGCGCCAGTCTTGTGCAATTGACTCTAGCTATTCTGTTTTAGTTTCTCAATAATATTTTGATATAATTGATAATTTTCCCTTCAGTCAGATATGATCTCTAAACTGCAGTGTGTTTGTAATAAAGGTACCTTACCTTATGTTAAACTCCAGGGACTGTCAGTGCCTTTGGTGTTAGATCCCTGAGCGGTTTTAATGTACCAACTTGCATGAACATCTGTAATGTTGGATTCTTACGATTTGTAAGCAACTACTAGGTACACAGATTTAAATACTTCCATGCATAAATGAATTTATATAATTAATTGAATTATTTCATTAGTGGCTTATAATGTAATTCATAAATGAAAGTCTTATGCGATTTAATTAAGGAAATATTTTAACTCTCATAATTAAATGTAGTTGAACACTTTCGTATTAATGCTAAAAAATAATGTAGTAATAAATGAAAAGTACGTATTTATTGCTGTCTCATATGCTTGGTACGCGCGTAGTTATAGTATAAGCGTAGTTTACTCTTCGTTCGATTTGTACGACTGTTATAACTTAACCACACGGACCCTTCATCATGCCTCATGCCAGGACACGATGAGATGAACTATCTTAAGGACTAGATTCCGACAGCAGGCAACTGCTGTCTGATTCTAGTCCTTTATATGCTGTTGCTTTTGTTTTTTTATCTGCTGTGTGTCGATGGAGCTGAGAGTAAAGAACGAAGAACGGCTTTTGTACTGCAGTGAGACACCAAAGAATATCATGTAAGTCGGAAAGGGGTAACTTAGCGCACGAGAGTGATACATAATAATCAAATGATAGTTAAAATAAATGAACATGAATATGAGAGTATAAACAAATAATTAAATTCTTTTTAATTTTATTTACTAGATGGTATATTTATATTGTAATTCAAAGATGCAAGTCTTCTGCAATTGATTCTATTCTATTTAAGTTACTCAATAATAATTATTATAATACTACTTACTACTAATATTATTTATAAACGTGAAAGTATGGATGGATGGATGTTTGTTACTCTTTCACGCAAAAAGTACTTAACGTATATGGATGGAATTTGGCACACAGACAGTTTATAACCAGGATTAACACATAGGATAATTTTTATCCTGATATTCCCACGGCGTCGAAACTAATGCGGGTGAAACCGCGGGGCGCAGCTAGTATATTTTATAATTTTATCTCTTAACTGCAGTGTGTTTGTAATAAAGGTGCCTTACCTGAATGATGGTTATCATTCGATTTTGGAGCAGTTGCGCTGGGAGAACTCTTTGAAGTGATTTCTCCACTACCATCTGTGGTCATAATGTAAAACAACTTTTGTAAACATCTGTTTGATTCTTACGTTTTGTAAAGTCCAACCTAGTAACTATTAGGACTCTTATTAATGCAATAGGACACGATAACTCATGATTCAGAATTTTATTCAACTCTAACCACTCCCCCCCCCCTCTTTTTCTCTGTCTCCTTCTCTCTTTTATTTTCTTTTCTCTTTCTCTCTCTTTTTTTTCTATTCTGTAAGGTAAATCTTTGGGCTCTTTAAATGTTCAAGGTGCCTTACTATTTGCATTACTTTCTATTATTGGTTGACTACCGTCTCATCTGATGGTGAGTGAAACAATTTTAGTCATCAAGTATGTATGTCATAGGACGTATACTTATGACATATGGTCTATAATCGACATTGATTTAAGCCCTAACGGCGCGGCGTCGCAATAACTGGTCCCACGACCTTTCATCAGTTCATTGGTCCACCTCGTGAGAGCCTAGTCATGTCTTGAGACTACTGTGATTTTCGGTGACATTTCCTCACATGATATTACATAACAAGGGCTAGCGTCTGTATAAAAGCTGACCACGTCTTTGTCAAGTTGAGTATGAAGCCAAAAAACTATCCCAGTTGGGGCTGATTTTTCCAACGTCAGATAATTTTATCGGAGGAATAATTTTGAATTTTTGAGTTCTTTCATACAAAATCTGTCAGACGTCAATTTTATTCCTTGAATAAAAATTATCTGTCGATTGAAACATCAGCCCTTAGTGTATTATTCTATGGTTACCTGGGCTGTTGTCATCAGGAGTAAAGATGCATCGATTATTATCTGGAACTGAAATTTTATTATTATATTTAAGTAGCTTAATTTTATAAATGGCGAAATGTGGGCGTAATATATGTATCGACGTCGTAGCCAGATTTTAGACTTGTTATCTTCATGAAGTGTTCAGTATTTCATGAAATGGTTTTGTTTCATGAAATGGACCGCTAAAATAGAACATATTTTTTTGTTCAAACGTCATCGTTTAATGATATGTCAGTCGACGTTTGGAAATATCTTGAATGTAGGGTATTCCGTGGTTTAAGTTGCAGTCAAAATCCTTATTATAAACGTGAAAGTTTGTATGTATGGATGGATGGATGGATGTTTGTTATACTTCCACGCAAAAACTACTGAATGTATTTGGATGAAATTTAGCATAGAGATGGTGTATGCCAAATGTGTGAGTAGTGTGTGTGTTTTCTCCAATTTTCCCACGGGATCGAAACTTATGCGGGTGAAATCGCGGGGCGCAGCTAGTTACAAATAAAATTCACTTACTATTAAAATGTTGCAGATGCGACCGGGCCAAGTCACGTCCAAGGGCCAACGATTTCGCCACTAGGGATTTGAAAAAAAAACAACTTTAAGGTGAGGCGAGCAAGATGGCTTCTGCTTGAACTCCGGTGAGGAATTACGTAATGTCCGTAGCATTATTACATCGTCTCGATAACGCGAACTACACTTCGCGCGCTCTCTCTCTCATATCGCTCGACGTCTCACTATACAACAGAGAGCGCGTGAAGTGTACAATGTAGCCGTAGCAAAACACTCATAAAAAGGCAGTTGACCGCCATCACTTTAATTTTGTCAGCTCAGCTACGCTCATTGCGTTATTTACGTTGTTCAGCATGTGAATTTTTCAAATGTGTAATGGATAACGAATATTCTTCAAAATCCTCGGGTTGTGGTTTAAACAGTGTTACGCCATTGGGGTGCTGGTAGCCGTGTCGCAAAAACAACGAACTTTCTTCCAAACAAGCTTTAAAAATGGATGAACTACCCAAATGGCATTGTTCGTTGAGCTCCTTAAGTTTTGAGTTGAGCTACACAATTACTGACAAATGCTTGCACAGACTGGATTGGTCCACTCAAATCTGTGTGGCACTTTCTTCAAAAGACCATTTCAGACATCAATCTACATGGTCTTCACATGATCTGACCAAGATTATGTCTGGACTTTAAAGGAGACTGTGAACTCTGGGTTTGTTTCGGCCTTTCTTCTCAGAGTAGTCCGATAGGAAACGCCGACTTTATCAAGCTTATTTTTTATTTTATGTATGACGTTTAAAAGTGATTCCGATATCGTATTTCAAAAAACCGGCTGAGTGCGAGTTGGAGTCGCACGCTAAGGATTCCGCACCACAACGCAAAAAACGCCGAAAAAAAAACAGGTTCCTTGTATCCCTTTTTTAAACTTTATTTTACAAAGCCTGCGAGTGCCTGTAATTGGTTTATTTGAAGTAAATGCTGCGAGTTTGAGTTTATTTTCATTATGTAATATTATAGCGGAAATAGAAATACACACTTTGTGAAAATTTCAACTGTCTACTGGTACGGTTCATGAGATACAGCGCTCTGACAGACAGACGAACGGATGGACAGCGGAGGCTTAGTAATAGGGTTCCGTTGGAATCCTTTCGGCACGGAACCCTAAAAATGACATAAGGATATAGCGTCTTATAGACCAGGGTCGATATCTTTTAAAACTAAAAAAAATAATAGTAGGATGAAACCCATTAGAAAAGGAGGAGAATATTATAAAAATGAAAGGAAAAATAATTTACGGGTGATCTGAGGTCGGGAAGAGGATGGGGGTGAGTTTTTAAGGGTAAAAAACGGTTTTTCTCGATTTCCGGCAAAACTAAAAGTCCTATCGAAAAAAGTCAAATGGCAAAGTTGTAGGAAATAAAAAGATCTAAAACTTTTGTATTTACACTTTCTTCACATAACCTCAAAATTTATGTGAAAAATTCAAAAAACCAAGTTTTTGGTTTTTTATTTTTATCTTTTACAAAAATTTTCTTTTTTAACGAAATTTGGTGAAAACTTACCTTTTTATGTCCCAAATACGCTGTAATTTATATGATTAAAAATATTTATTATTTCACCTTATTTTGAATCTTAAAAGACATAAAATGTTTTTTATGTCTTTTAAATGTTTTTTATGTTTTTTGTTTTTAAAATATATTTATATTATTTTGAATATATCTGAAATATATTTGAAATGTATAAAATATATATGAAAATCGGCCAAAAGTTAGTTATCAAAAATATATTTACAATACATATTTTTTATATATTTATACATTTTTAATATATTTATAATATATTTTTTATACATTTTGACATTTATTTCTTTAATATTTTTTTTTCATGGCGGTATACTCACGATAAAATAGTCCGATTAGTAGTTCGATTTTGTCATTTCAGATTATCAGTTTTCGATTTCGAGTTTGTTTCGATTTTTTGCATTTTCTGAGAAGATTTACTATGTAAACATATTTTTTTTTTTCACCATCGAAAAATAGAGATTTCAACGAACAGAAACATACGAACTTTTTGAAAAAAGCTGATATTTTGACGGGTGAATTTTCGATTGAAAATTAGGGTGCTTTTTCGATATTAATTCAAAATAAGGTGAAATAATAAATATTTTTAATCAAATAAATTACAGCGTATTTGGGACATAAAAAGGTAAGTTTTCACCAAATTTCGTTAAAAAAAAAAAAATTGTAAAAGATAAAAATAAAAAACTAAAAACTTGGTTTTTTGAATTTTTCACATAAATTTTTAGGTTATGTGAAGAAAGTGTAAATACAAAAGTTTTAGATCTTTTTATTTCCTACAACTTTGACATTTGACTTTTTTCGATAGGACTTTTAGTTTTGCCGGAAATCAAGAAAAACGGTTTTTTCCCTTAAAAACTCACCCCCATCCCCTTCCCGACCTCAGATCGCCCGTAAATTATTTTTCCTTTCATTTTTATAATATTCCCCTCCTTTTCTAATGGGTTTTATCCTACTATTATTTTTTTTCACTTTTTATTATGTTTAAAGGCTTCTACCCTGGTCTATTAATAGATCGAGTAAAGCAGAGCAATTGACGCGGCAAAATTTCATAAAAATAAATGAGACTCGTGAAAGAACATTACTTGTTGTTGTGATCTTGTGTTCGTAAGTGCAATAATCTGTAGTCGTCATTTATTTCCGTTGTTTATGTATATATTTTGTATGTATTTATTTATGTATCTATTATACAGCATTGTATAATTTAGAAGCATTTTTTAAATTTTGTAAATGTAAGAACCATGGATCCGTTTTTTTATAATATTTGATGTTGACTTGAAAGAGCATGGCAGTTGAGAATATGTCATGCTCACTTTAATGTCTCCCTAGTGGTGGCGCGTGTGTTGGATCATTCGGTTCCCTACAAAATGGTGGAGCTGGGTGGTGCTGATCCACGCGTCATGTTCGTGAACGGGCGCCGTCGGTTGAGACTGGTCATCTCTTAACTGCCAGGGCTTATTTTTAATTTATGTTTTAAATTGTTTCTTTTTTACTTTGTTCTCACACATAGAAGCAATAAGAATAATGTATCCAGAATTTTGTAATAATAATTTGATTCAAAAGAGTGTCCGCGAAGTTTCTTGCCCGTTCTTCTCCATAGAGATCTACTTTTTGGATGGGCAACTAGCTGCAACTTTCTGACTAACTGACCGACTATTTAATTTTGACAATTCAAAACTGCCTGTAAATGATTTAATTGAAATTAATGATTTGAGTTTTAGTTTTGAGTCATATATAAAATTATATATATGTACATATCTATTATAGTATATTATTTTGCACCGCTGACAACCCCATTTTCTAGTCACAGTCCATTCCAGGGTTGCCTGGAAGAGATCTCAGAAAGCGATAAAGTATTTATATAAATAAATGGGAAACACTTACAAATTGCAGCCTCAATGGTAGCATCCACTGATATAAAAGGGACAAGAAGTAACATAAGACATGTCGCTACCAAAACTTGGCCTTCCATCTTGATAATGATCAAAGGGAATGTACTGACGGTGAGGACCTTACAGCGAGCTTATAAATGATAAAAAACATAAAAAAATTATAGCTCCTATATCACAGTTCGTGAATATTAAATGTAGATAAGTAATATTAATTGTATAAGCGTGTAAGCCAGGTTTTTTAGATCTAAATCGTGAGTGCAATAAAAATAATAAAAGAAATTTGTACAAATGTACAGTCTGCTGATAACTTATTTACATGTATAATAAAACGTGTCATAAATATTGAGTTATATATTTCATTTCTCTGTCTTTCTTCGAAAGGCTTATAGGTGAGTGATTAGCGACAAAACAGAGTAGCAATCCTTTATTTTATAATTACTTACCTAAAATTAAAAAATCACACTTTATTGACATGTCACTAAAAGCCATTCTAAATCCCCGAATTGAATTGTTTCACTTCAAAAACAATTTTATACCTTAACCCGACTTCCCAAAGTACAATTTTCCTTACATTACAGCTCTGCAATTCCTTATTAGGTCAAGGAGCTCTCATACGTAGGGTTCTCTCATAATTCCCATTGTTCAAATCACAGCCGAACCCCATATCGTTTGGAGTCTTTGATGCATGTCTAATATGGATTAATTCGTCGAGTGTATGTCATATACTTCATGCTAATGCCGCACGAGTATGGCTTTCTACGGCTTAACAATTCCCTGAGGTTATTTGCTGTGCAAAATATTACAATTTGATGAGCATTTCAAGTGGTTTTGTTATTGTTGGAATTAATTTGCATTGTAAGTAGGAAGAAGTGGTGTTATTAAAGCGTTATCATGTATTTAGCAGAGCAACAGAGCTTGAGCAATAGTGGCACAGTGGTAACGGCTGCGACTTACGAGTTGTAGGTCGTAGGTTCGAACCCAGACAGGCGCTTTACTTTGTGTAAATTATTTCATCACCACTGCTCTAAAAACGTTGAAGGAAAACATCGTGAGGATACCGGCATGTTCTAAAACCAAGAATTCAAGGACATGTGATGTGACATCTACCAACCTGCACTGGGCCCGCATGGTTGGTTACGGCCCGCTCCGTGGTGGGTTACGTGCTGGGACACAGGCCTCCTCTCTGTGAGAGCACAGAGGCCTGTGTCCCAGCACTGGGAACATTATAGGCTGATTATGATGTATTTAACTCGTTGAATAGAGCTTAGATATACAATTATCCCGTTAGTTCAAATTCTCATGGTTATCAGTAAAGGTTGTCTTTAAAAGATCACTTTTAGCGATAAGACCGTCCATTGTGTCACTCCTTGTCTACATTTAAATCAGTAATTTGTATGGTGTATATTAAAAAGGATTCTACCTATCTAGAACAAAGTCTATGGTAACAGTTGAGTAAAGTTATGACAAGATGTAGTGACACATGTAGCGGTTCCATCAGAAGGTCATTATTCTCATAATTAAAAACGTTCGAAATCTAGTCAAAATCTCATCTCAGCGACAATCAAAAACTTGACAAAAATGTAGGGAAATTAGAGGTATTTTTGACAAATTAAGACTGAGATAAGAATGCGAACGTTCCTAAAAATACGAGAATTACCCCTTTGATCACAGCAGATAGAAAACAAATGAATGACTGACAATGTCTACGTTTTCTGGCTCTACGGTCAAACACACGTCACGCTTAAGTTAAGCTTAAGGAATAAGCTATTAAATGAAAATACCTGAAGCAAGTAACTTACATATTCTTTCATCTGCATAAACGATTTAGCTGTCATCCTTTTGTGTCTTCCCCAAACATTGGGCCGAGAAAATATCACATCATTACGGTCGAATCGAGCGCCGAACGTTCATTCAAATTGAGAATCCAAAAACGCATTCGTCTTTAAATTGTGTTCATTTGCGGAATGCGTTCGGAATCTTTATAAATGCGAACTTACACGCCTTGCGATCATTTTCAAAAACGACCGGTATTACTCGAGCTTCCCTTCGTCCCGTATTTCTGAAAGAATGGGAGAAAAAGGGCTCTTGAAACGAAATTGTGAGGGTCATTTGATATCGGTCGTGTAATACACGTGGGTCGTATAGAGCCCTTTACGTGTATTCTTATTCACATGCAATGGGCTACGTTTTCATATCTAAGATGAAAATATCGGTTGAGTTGCTAATACCACTTTCTGTATTATTTAGATTCCGAGATTGTTAGCTGGAATTCGGTGTTAAAATCCACACAACTAAAGATGGAAGTTTCTTAATTCTGATGTAAAACTTCTCAGTTTTAAACATAAAAACTTTTTGACGCGTACCTTCTCTGAACTATTACAATATTCATATTTAACAGTAAATGGCTGGCGGCAAAAATTGAAAACCACAATGACAGTGGTAATTTGATGCCCAATTACCTATACTCATTGGTGAAATAATTGTATTCAATATGTAGGTCCAGGTAATCTAGTCTTACCACAAGATAGAACTCCATCCATAACTAAAACCGAACACGTAACCTTCTTTGTTTTCACCGGTATTACCATCTCTATACAACTCTCCCTTTTCCACCAAAATGAAGAAATCACAAGGAATAATAAGGTGTCCCGATGGTTATGAGATAGATATGTTCCACTTTTCAGCCCTACACAAAAGGTCCTCTTGAACGCTTTATTTGAACCGGTAAAGGTCTCACACGTCAAATTTCACATCCTGAATAGAACTCCCCTCACCACGGAATCCGGAATCTTTATAAATAGTTTTGCGAAGACGGTGTTTAATTTAATGGAAATCCGGATCTCAAAGTTGGATGCCGTGAAGTCAAAGGATTGTTCGCAGTTCCTGAATTCGTGTTTGATTTAATTACGACGCATTTGATTACGGTTCGGAGTGAATGAGTGTGTATTCTATTGGTGTTTCTTATAATGTATCTCTGGCCATCTTGTAGAAGAATAAGAAGTACCTAGAGGGTTAAAAATAAAATATGGATAAGGAATGGTATGTATGGTAATAAACCACTCAAAAACGTAATATATGGTAATCTATCTATACTAATAATAAAACTGAAGAGTTTTTTTGTCGGATTTGAAAAAATATTTTTGCATTTGATAGCACAATTCTTGAGGAAGGCTGTAGGCTGTTTAACATTACGATTGGACCCTTAGGAGCCCAGCATAACGAAAAAAAAGTCAGAATGATCGCCAGGCGAAAACGAAAACGATCCACGGGCAGACGATACGATGCAACAGGGTGGGTCGGGAGAACAAGAAGTTCACGCTAGTAAGTTCTAATAATAAAGCTGAAGAATTTGTTTGTTTGAACGCGATAATCTCTGGAACTACCAATAGGGTTTGAAAAAATATTCAGTTGATAGCCCAATTGAAACACCAAAGAAGATTATTTATCATCTCGCTAGGACCTTGAGAGCAATGGTGGCCCAGTGGTATCGTGTCTGGAAAGTTACGCATTACGTCTGCAAAGTTTTCACAAAAAGTACAGATTTTTAAACTGATATTTCAAGTGACTACAGTAAATGCGGTCGACGGACCCACAAACAAAACATTTTTTTTAGTTATAACATGTTTAGTTATCGATACCCATCACATCTGCGGAGTTTAGCTAGCCCATTTAAAATAACCCTGTATACGCACTGCCAGAATAGTCGACACCGGCTCAATTTTCAAGAAGAAAAAACAAAAACAAACGAAGTAAAGTTAAAATACTTGGTGTAAATAAAACACATATTTTTTTCTTTCATGCTGAGTTGCAATCTACGTTAACATCTGCATCAAACGTATTTATTTTTACAGCAGACAGTTTCTCTTTCTGTAGTCGCCAATTAGTTCTTTTACAAACAACATACTGAGAGCAGTTCTTTACATTTTTCACGAGCACAAAATTACAGTTGAACAAAATGTAAACAAAGAACTGTTTAAGTGGATCGTACTGTAAGGCACTTATTTTGAGCTTGAACGAACGATAAGTATGCACATTGTACTAATTAAAATAGTCTCTACCGAAGACTGGGGAGGTATTACACAAAAGTACACTTTTACAGTAAATAAAGTTGCAAATTAGTATCTTTGTGAGAGGGTACTTGAATATTTTTGTCGAGTAAGATTTCTTCATATTTAATGAGCCCGTTATTTCAGAGCGTCTGTCTGTCGTCTGATCTTCTCATGTAATGGAAATAAAATATCCAAGAGTTCTGAATAAGTCTAACAATACGTCCTGTTTTATTATTTACCTCAGATCTTGACTGGTAAAAATAGGAGGGCTTATAAGTCTGCATTTTTAAAATGCTAAGGAAAAATAAGCTCCAATTATAACGGTACGGTATTCATTCTTCATATTTATTGAATGGCTGCTTGCAGTCCAGACGTTGCTTTGCATTATGTCGTAGCAAATGTGAGGTAGAAAAGCATGTTGCATCCTGTCTACGTCATCCTGAAAATATACAGATTCAGAATACACCTCAGCCTATTGCAGTCCACTGCTGAATATAGGCCTCTCCCAGGCTGCGCCACAACACCCTGTCCTCCGCCTTCCGCATCCAGTCCGACCCAGCCACCTTCTTTAGATCATCCGTCCATCTGGGAGGTGTCCCACACTACGCTTACCGATTCGCGGTCTCCACTGGCACTCCAGTAGGACTCGTCTGCTCCACCGGCCATCGGTCCTTCTGCGAACTCAAAGATTCAGAATGCTGTAATCATTTATTTTAACTACCAAGATGGACGGATGATATTTTTATTTCGAAATGTAATGTCGAATAGCTGAATTAATGATACATGAACAAAATATTCAGATTGATTTAGCAATTTACAAACGCTAACATCAATTAACATGAAAACCTAAAATGAAAACAGTATTTTCTACATAACAACAAAATTAAAAAGGCACAAAATAAACAGAGTCGTGAGCATTCTTATAACGTTACAATTTAATTGTTGGTATTTTCTCGCAAACTATGAAACACGAACAATTTCATTACTTATTTTAATAGCCAATAAAGTTCACGAAATTTATAGCGACTATTACGTGTGGGGAATCAACTGCGACCGTATCCTACCGTATACTGTATCCTACAGTTTACCGTATCCAACTCATGAATAATGGGGCAGACCTTTAAACTTTAATAAGGTCCTCGTGTGCAGTACTATATGAGTAACGATCTCATTTTACAATTTTCCCTTGGTTTGCCTCGTAGATATATTGGGCGGACGAGGCGCGAATTAAGCAGTTTTGAACTTACGATGTGTATTGGAAGATGATTCGGGTATATAATATGTAGATGATTGTACGATATTTCGTGTGTAAATTGCCTAAATTGTATGGTTGTTTTATTGCAGTTCCGTATCAAAGTGGGTGTAGTTTGTGGAGCATTAAAGGGTTTATCTTGATTATATATATACTCATATACTTTGATTGTAGCAGATTTATAAATCAGCTTTCAGTTGTTTTTTGGTAATTAATATACAGCAGAAAAAAAATTAAATCTATTCAATAAAAGAGGTGAAAGACACAACTATAGAACTAGAAATAGGGACCAATTAGTTCAAACCGTTTTCAGACTGCCTAAGTAGACTCATCCTTCATGGGGTAATATTTAAAATGTTACAATAAAATGCCTGGGGAGGCATTTTATTGTAACATTTTAAATATTACCGACCGACCCTTTGACAATCCAAAAGTGCCTGTAATTGGTTTATTTGAAATAAATGATTTGAGTTCGAATTTTGAGTTTGAGCGTGGCAGTTCAATGGCGACATTAATTTAACACACGTAAGAATACGGTTTCACGTTTCCAGTCGGAATTTTCTAAAATAGCATCGTAGAGCAGCCTGTACTTAAAGAACTGTACAGAGTGACCGCAGGGGTCATTTGTTGGGGTCATGGATCATAACATCGCGAGCAGCGCAGGCGGTAGTACCTATTTCAAATTACGAATTATTTTATATTGTTATAATTTTTATGATTTCACTAGCCCTTGGGACCCGTGGGCCCATGGGGGCCCTTAACGATAAGTTGTAAGTATCTACGAGTCTTAGTCTCCTAGAGATTTGAATGAATCATATTTCATAAATGCAAGGGGCTTCATTTAAAAGTATGGGTAGCATGTGAGTCAAGGTTAAATCATTTTTAGGGGTTGAAATTATGCAGGGGTTGGTATAAGCAGGGGTCGTGGCAAATACTTTGATGAATATTTTCATTATCATGTATTCTGATAAGCGCAAAACATGAATAACATTTTTTAAAGATTTTTTTTTATAACCTAGTTGAAACATCAAACTTAACAGAAGTTATCCGTGCATAGACGGTGTTGCAAATTAAAGTATGTGTAGAGTCACAAAAAAAAAATACGTCTATGAGTTTTTTCATGACATTTATTAATCATCATATGCCTAGCCTTTTCCGGTTAGATTGGAAGATGTTGGGGTCAGCTTCCAGTCTAACCGGATGCACCTGAATACCATAGTTTACATGGAGCGCCTGGTAAGACTACCCCTGGGTAAGACTGGTTGTCAGACTTTCGGGCTTCTGACTACCCGTAGCAACTGTCAAAGATCCAGGAACGTTGCAACGAAGGAACGGAACGGAGCGTTATCTTCTTCTTATATATAAAATTCTCGTGTCACAATGTTAGTCTGCATACTCCTCCGAAACGGCTTGACCGATTTTGATGAAATTTTTTGTGCATATTCAGTAAGTCTGAGAATCGGCTACTATCTATTTTTTTTTTTTTTTTTCAAACCCTTAAGTGATAAGGGATGTCCACCCTAGGGTAGGAGTAGTGTAGGAGTAGGGTAGGAGTAGGGTAGGAGTAGTGTAGGAGTAGTGTAGGAGTAGGGTAGGAGTAGGGTAGGAGTAGTGTAGGAGTAGGGTAGGAGTAGGGTAGGAGTAGGGTAGGAGTAGGGTAGGAGTAGGGTAGGAGTAGGGTAGGAGTAGGGTAGGAGTAGTGTAGGAGTAGGGTAGGAGTAGGGTAGGAGTAGGGTAGGGGGTAGGACACCCCGCGAACGAAGTAGCGCCGGGCAGCTAGAAATAATTTATATATGGCAAAACAACGTTTGCCGGGTCAGCTAGTTAATATATACTTTAATAATAAGATATTTAATAATAAATGTTATGAAAAAACATCATTTCCACATCTTTCCTGTTATTGTTTTTTCCGCTTCTAATTTACATCGAAGCTCATCACAGATAAAATATAGCCTCATAAATCCGCCAAATTGATCGCGTCAATCCATATCTTCCTTATGGACTGCTAAAAAACTATTTCTACCACAATAACAATAAAAAAGCTAACAAAATCGCCATTATGGCTCGTAGGGCGCTTATAACGTGGTCTGAGTTATATTGCTCGACGAACGACAGATTGCTCACATTACGGTAACGAATTGCATCAGACTAGCCTGGAGGTGGATGAACTTATAATATTGCACAACTATGGTAAATAATAGTTATGGTTAATAGTTTTTAGTAGTACCGTTTTTGTAGGTAAACTAGTGCCAGCAAAACGTCTGTTTTATTTAGAACTAGCTTGTGCATTAACTTCGCCCGCATGGATGACGGAAATTAGTCATTTTTTTTGTTATTTTAATTTTTTTTTGTTCACGTTTTTAGGTAGGTACCTACCGTTTAACTGAATTGAACAAATTGAATGGTTTATAATACAAAATAATTTAGATCAAAGTTCAAAATGTCAAGTTCAAAATATATATTTTTTTAATTATTATATGTAATATATTATTATTTATTAAAATATTAATTATCTATAAAAAAACATGCTTTTTACTGGTAAGCGCATCAATCACTTGAGAACGGCTGGGCCGATTTGGCTGGCTTGTTTTAAAATGTTCGTAATAGTCCGAATAAGGTTTTTAAAGAATCCATTTTGGAAAAGATTCCCGGATAATACTGAAATTCCTTTTTTCTATGGCAGTTTTGTATGAACTATTGTTTGGACAGGACTACGTCTGTCGGATCAGCTGGTTTCATAATACAAAGGACATATTTTATACACTCTATTAACATTAAACAATACAGCATTCTCTATGAAACCGCATCCCTCACTGAAAGTCGCTGTTTATTACAAAATCAAAACAGCATAGAATACCAACTAAATAACAAAGGACTCAATAAAGAAACTATTCGACAAATTCAGCCAAAAAGACAATATAATAATTAATAGCTTGCGTCCACTAGCCTACCTCCACTTTAATATAGTATACAATAGGCAGTAGATCAACTACGAACCGAAATACCCGAATCCGACCTACATGAAAGTGGTGCAATGCTGTGGCTGTAGGTGGAAAATTGTATATTAAATTAGACAGTCAATCAGGTAGGTATCAGTTACTACTACATTATAAGATAGGTACATATAATATAAGTTGATCGATTTCTACTAGATTAACCAATATACCGACAGTTATTTTGATATGTGTCGTCAATCTCGATCAGATTGAAGACGGATTTACCTAAACCAACTAATGATCGTCGAACGGTCATTTAATAATTTGTGTAGAATCAAAATGATTGGCAACTCAAAAGCCCCGATGGATAAATCGTTTTATTTTATAATCACAACTAAAATAACTCAGTTGAGCTATTGTTTCACATTCCTACTGTGGCTATAGTACGAGATGCGGTCACCGGTAGAATTTATAAAGGAATTATTATTGAAAAGCTCCCTTGGTTTTGGACAAATTGTCGAGCGTTGCGCAGCGACGGCGACCATCGTGTGGGGACACCGGGTTTATTGTTTATTGTGATGATTTTGTTAGAGGTAACGTAGGTATATTGTGAAGTAGACGGTGTCTCAATTAGTAAATTTTAATTTGGTGAACAGAAATTGTGGTTAAAACATGCTTGGGTTGAAACAAGATTCTAACCGAGTGTGAGATACAGTAGTTTGAAATCATGCTTTGGCATCATTATAGGATGCGAGCAATCTTTTAGTTCGTTACCTTTCGCTTCCAGCCAGTACTTTTACGAAAGATTATGAACAATGACTGTTAACTACGTTATATGTGTATATTTTATGTCTTTTTTTATTTAGTAATGTGCGTTTTGTTTGTGCAGAACAAACAATTTTTCTTTCTTTTGATTACAAAAACAAACATAATCATAATCATACCATAGCCTACAAGGCTAAGTTCAATACAAGTGTTCTTGTTTCAATCTGCCTAGTCTTATCCCAACTATGTTGGGGTCGGGTCCAGTCTAACCGCATGACCTCTACAACCACTGGGTAACATGATTACCCTTGCTAAAACTGCTTGTCAGACTTGTAACGACTGTCAAAGATCCATGAAAGACAGCCGGGACAAATGGCTTAACGTCCTTTCCGATGCACGGAGGGCTTTCGGTATGTAAAGATGGTCACCCATCCACGGACCGACCCCGGCAAGCGTAGCAACCTGAATGATCGAGCCGCACGCTGTTATTACTTAGCCACAAGCCCTTCACAATTGTTCGATTTACTATCGCCAAAATCTATATCTGACCACCGTAAGGACTATTCCTGCTTGCAACGCATATTATTAGTCGACCTAAAAAGGATCCTCTTTTGTTTTACTTATGGACGCAGCTGTGGTCATCATGTGCACTATATGTATGTACTAAATGTACTATCGCCAAAATGGTCAGATAGAGACAGACCATTTTGGCGATAGTAGATTTGCAAAACCTTTATTCCTTATAAAAGTTATAACTTATGTCATTTCCAGTTCAACGTGAAAACAAAACTGTTGTGCTGTTGTAACATTATTTGATTTCAAATACAACAGCCAAGCTTACAAAGCGCTTTTAAGATACTGTCATGTTTCGTGGAAGGAACGATTCGCTTTGTGTCTGTTCTTGTTGCTCGCCACGGAACATGATGATTTAATGTTTTACTTTATATGGCGAGACGGGGAATAAGCTAAAATATAAGGTCGTTCTGAAAACAATGCGATACTTTTTGAAGGTTATGAGTGGTTGAATGTTAATTACTTACATAATAATTTGTGAAAAAAAAATGCTTGAATGTAAGTACAGACGCCAGCATATCAATCTACTACAATCTGTCAAATTTCTTTAATAGATTTTCAACTTAATAACGTAAGCATTAATGTACAAGGTTGATTGGGAAAATTTGACAGTTTCGGATAGCTTGACCTGCTGACGTCTGTACATAATAAAGGCTTAGTTTTTTTAAGTTTAACTTTAATGAAATTGTTTAAGATGCTTAATTTAATGTTAATATTATTGTCTTTAAAAGTTCGCTTCTAAAGATAAGACCGCCCCCTGTGTCACCCTACGTTAAATGTCTACATTTACGTACATCTGTAAATCTTATGGTGTACATAACAAAGAGTATTCTATTCTATCTCAAGAGAGAAAGTAAGAGACAGTATTCTTTCTTTCTTCTTCTTCTATTCTAACAATTTATTTATACGCTAATTTTTTTTATCTTAACCTAACAACAAACTAAAATATGGAATATTGGTTTCCTTATATATTACTACTAATAAACTGAAATGTCCAAAAGGGCATTTATTTCCCCCTGATCATTTACATAAACAAGTCTCCTTTACCAACCGTCCATCAAAGTTTCAATTAGATAAAATATGAGCACCGTACACCCCAACATCATTATAAATCATACATATTCGATATACCTGCTATATTCTACAATGTTCACCCTAATCAATGTTCCGAGGGAACAATAACGTGTGGTCATCCTCCTTTGGACGAAATTCAATAAATTCGGACAGCTAGGGTGCCCCATCGCCGTCAACTGGAAACTTTTGAATCGCCGACAGCGACCATACAATGAGGGACAGCCTTTTGTCCGCGAAATTGCCTTATTTCGTGGTGCACCTAATAAGGGTCTTCTGAAACTATCAATTGGACATTGTAATTGAGTCTCTTTGTAATCTTTGATGTCGTCTGCATAGTACCAAGGTCCTGTTTGATTTTCTTGCTGCTTTGTTTAATACACAATTGTTTTCTAATCATAAAATGTCAATTTATTTTGAAGGAACAAGTAAGTTGTACTATTTGTTGGTTATTGGATATTGCAAGCGAAGGAGGTTATGTAAATTTGATCCGATTGGAATATTTATTGGATACATCGAATTTGTAATTAGACATCTTCATCTTGTCGACTCGGTCCATTGGGAAATCGTATCGGTTCCAAGAGACGTAGGTCGTGACGCCGCATGAATTAGGAAAGATAAGGTTCATATCTTGATTTGCTTGTTAACTAACAAAGCTTGTGAATATATGATCAAAGGTGACTAGCTTTTGTTGAGTATAATTTGGCTAGTTTAAAGTTATAGTGCGGTCAGGAAGATTTACATAATTTGATCCAGTATTTTACTTAATACTTACCTCGTAAAGATACTGGCAGGTAGGTACGGAATATATATTGTAAATAAAATGTTTTATATTTAATTATTAGAAAGAAAGAAGAAAGAAAAATGTTTTAATTGTCATAGACGTCCATACAAAAAAAAAAAAATATAAACTCGATAATAAGAAAAATAAAAACAAAATAGTTCTATGACGAATATTTATATTGAAGAAACTAAAACTGATGTCAAGGTGACAGGGACATCGACACTCCACCTGTTTCCCTGATTCGGTACCTACATGATTTTGAACTGCGATGATTTATCGTCGGTTATTAAAAAAAAAATGGCTGTTCCATATATTTTGACTTCGCAGGTATTGCAATTTTCTCTAAAACAGCATTTTTCTCAATAATCGACAAAAAATATCTACGCTAGGGGATCTAGAATCATGTGCAATAATAATCATTCTAGAATTCAGACGTTAGTCATACAAAAACCTGATGCCAATTAATTTCATCAGGTGCAAGTCCAAAGAGCTACCCTTTCAAATTAAAAACGCAATCACACATCATACACACACACACACATCACATACCCACGTCTATGTATATCTCGTCATCCGGATATTATATGACTCTTCATACCTGATACAAAGCTTTCAAAAGAGAGACTCGCCAATTAGTGTAACTACAAAATGTGTATATTAATTGGGTGTGTAAGGGTGCAGTCCGGCCTAATTAGGGATTGGTACACGACTCGACTTTATTGTAACTGACCGTATGTTACACACAGGTGGTATAAGTTGCTAGCAACTAATTATCATTTGTTAAATGCTGCGTTCGCGAGGCTCTTTACGAACATACTTTAGAATATAAATGCAATGGGTGGTTTCTACTGAATATACTTTTTATACTTTGTCGGATTCTTATTTTGTCGTAAAAAGCAGAGAATATATTCAAAATCGTTACAGACATTGTGAACATTTTTTTAAGATTATGATGCATGATAAATGATTTTATTTCTATAAATAGGTTTGCACAAACACTTTTACACGTCAATGATATTTTTAAATACTTATATGAAGACGGCGGTATTAATGTTTGATCATGAAAGTAGTATTAATCTAAAAAGGTCATTTCACGTTATTGTAAGAGAAATGAAAGTGCACAAGTGAGTCAATAACAGATAACAAAAATATCAGTCAGAACTACAATGTATCTATCAAAACTATCAATCCGTGTGTATCAATAGACAAATGACAAAGCGAGCATCAGTGAGGCGGTCCAAGAGGCCGACTGTTCGTCAGGGATTTAGAGCCGATATAATCTGAGATGAGAGGGACTGAGGGACTGTAGGAGTGACGCCGCGCCCGACAAATCTATTGTTAATGAAGGAGGGACTGTTGATGATGTGGCTTGCGTTACGGTGAGATATTCGTGATTAGGTGAGTCATTTTTTTTTTTTTTTTTTCGAGTATTAAATGGTGGAATGGTATTTAATTTTGAAGGGGGGTATTGTATTACCTAGTAACTGGGTTGTGGACGTCAGATAGGCAATCACTCCATGTAAAATACTGGTACTCAGATGGACCCGGTTAGACTGGAAGCCGAACCCAACATTGGGAAAAAGCTAGGCAGATGATGATGATAGTATTTAATTTTGAGCTTACATTTATTGCTAACTTGATAAATTAATAGTTAATTAAAATTAAGGATAAGTACGTTGTACTTTTCCAGTGTGTGGTATACTAGTACAACAAAAACATAAAGCAAGTTAAGAAGTAGTCGAGAGGAACGTTTGAAAGTTTTTGAGTTGCCAGACAAAAAGTTTGAGAAAACTAATCTGTTAGTCTGTTATCTAAGTAAAGTATGGAAAAACAGAAAACGCCTGATAAAATTACCTTCCTTTTTATTCAGCCAAGATATTAAGTCCATAAAACAAATTCATACAAAACGACGAAGCTCACAACAAATTGTTGTCACGTGAAAAATGTTCGCGGTCCCTGGCTAATCTTTATTCTGGTACGGTCAATCCGGCACGGCACCGACTATTTTTCAAAACCCGCCTCGTTTGTTCGGATATTCGTAAATATTTCAAGCTTTATTACCACCATCAACATAATGTTATGGGGTGAAATTTTACAAAACGGAAACAAAAGATATAAAGGAACGACGTGGCGCTGAATCTTATTCTGTATTAATGCTGTGTTGAATTGTATCGGTCGGTTTGCTTTGAATTCGATAGGTTTGGTTGTTGCAAATGATAGGGGTCTTTTATAAATTCTTTAGTGTCTATTCATCTTCAATAGCCACATGTTATTTCAAAACTAGAGGGGCTTACCTTTCAAAATTACCTTAGGTATATATTTTTTCCTTAAAGATTTTCACAAATAGAATTACTTAAAAAAAAAAACAATTTACTCTTTACATGTCACTTAGTCTATGACAACCGTTAATTTATTTTTCGTTCAAAAAATATGAAAGCGAAAAAACTTATCCAACAAAAAACAGACAGCCAAATCGTTTTTAAAGTGCACTGGCGGAGTGAAAAAGTTACCTATGCGATAAAAATGCACGTGTAATCTAAAACAAATTGCTGCAAGTGTAAATGGAGCGTGGTGCATTATTGCGTCGCCGGCGCGGGATGAACAACTCCAAATTGTTCCGATACGACACCTGCGCTGACTAGTGATGTGCTCTGCTGAAATGAAGATGATAACACTATTTTATATTTGCTGCACCAATGCAATGTAGAATGGAAAATATTAAAATATATTTATTTAGCACAGACTAAAAAAATGTGTGCTTCACGGCTGCGCCAAAAAGGCCCAGTTCAGCAAAAATGGCAGACAACTAGTGTCTGACGTTGGTATTCAACTGGAAAAAACTGATAAGCATACCTATACAAAAAATAAGCGTATAATCAAATAATAAGTTCAGTTGCTGATGATTGCTTCGAAACTATGCAGCAGCGTTGGTGCGGCTTTTACGGCTACGGTGCCTACGCAGCGCCGGACAACGCAAGGGTCTACGCAGCGCCTACGCATGGGTCTACGCAGCGCCTACGCGCGGGTCTACGCAGCGCCTACACAGCGGTCTACGCAGCGTCTATGGAGCGCCTACTCAGCGCTTACGCAGCACCTACGCAGAGTCTACGGAGCTGCTGGACTGGACAATGCATCTAGAAAAGACATTCTAAAACTAAAAATGCTGATTCGACTGTGCCCTATTTAAAAGTACACACAACATCCTAAAGTTTAATTTTCAAGTAACAGTTTTATTTCTAAACTGTAAAATCACTACACTGTCATAGTATTAAATTTGAAAGCATGCTCGGGACATGTCTAGGCGACATCTCCGACAATCCACTACAGCTTTATAAATAAATGATCGTTCCGTCCCTTGCATTGTCTATGTTCTTCTAAATTGCATCGGAAAGATTGAGCGAGAACCTTTCCTCAAATATTTTAGAGAAAATGGGAATTACGATGTTTAATGGATATTTAAGTGGAAAAAAGGTGTTTGTCTGGACTCTGGACCTAGCTGTAAGTGTTTTTAGAAATATATTCTTTAATGTTAAGCCAATTTAATACATAGATTGCATTATATTGTTACAGTAAGTGCAACTAGTAAGTACTTAAGACTTGGGTAAATAAATCAAAACAAATAAATACAATTGAAGTGTCTGTTTGTAATGTCACAACACCTGCCTACCTGCCTTTCACTAAATGCATAAGAACGTATACGGCACTTATAACAAAAAAACAATTGTTAAATTTTTGTCTGTCTGTTTGTTTTAACTAAGCTCCGAAAAGGCTGCACCGATTTTGATGAAATTTGGTAAAGGAATACTTCGAGCCCTGGGAAAGGACATAGGATACTTTTTATCGACATACCACACGGGCGAAGCCGCGGGCAGAAGCTCGTATAATATAATAAATAAACATAGCACTGTGGTTATGTCAGTGGGTAAAACTCCTTTGTTAGTAGTACATTCAGTTCATTGTGAATTATAGAAAATGTAATCAAACCTTATTAATACATTATTTCAAGGATTTTAGCTCTGGCTCTCCCCAATTCTGTATGGTAATTTATATAAAAATTATTTCCCGCGTAACCTTACCACGTGCAAACCACGTACGAGGGTTGTCAAGCGTGGTATTTTAAGAGTACAAACCACGCCAACCTCGCGTTTTTTTGCGCGGTTTCGATAATTGTGCCATAGAGAACACGTTAATAGGCGATGTCGTTCGTGATTAGATAAGGTATTGACGTGGTGTCGAATTAAGGAATCATTATTAGCCTTTAGCCATAGTGAAGGCCCTGTTTGAATAATATATTATTGGCTTTCAAATAAAATTTTAAAGAAAAAACATCTAAAGTAATTCGTGTTACAGCTGGCAACAGAACTCCTTCTTCTTTTTTTTTTTGGAACAAACAACAGACCGCCTTAATTGTACTTCCCCACATCACATAACTTAGACACCCACTTGTTTTCGTAAACCCGAAGCGAATTATGTTTAAAAATAAACACAAGAGACTCAACGTTTAGCGTAATGAAAATAACCGTAAACATAGAACCGCAAGCCGGGCTCCCGGGCTTTGCAAAACCCTTACCCCGAGGCAAGAATTCACGCGGGTCTGACCAAATTAGACATTATTGAGTCAGTTATTTAATACCACAGGGTACACGTGCATTTTTGGGTTATTATTATTATTATTGGGGGTTGCATAAGCCTCGTAATCCAATGAACTCTCATTACACCGCGTTTTGGGCATAACTTTATTTGCTCTCGCGGCTTCTGCCCAAGCCTCTTGATACCCCTAACGGCACGCCACTGATAGACGTTTTTGCTTCAAACGGCAACATAACGTAATTATTAAAAATTGCCTTTATTTACAGGGAAATGGTTTTTATTAGAATACATTTTTCAAAGCGGAGTTAATTTTGTGGAAAAAATTGTGTTGTGCGTTTGTTTTTATTGCGTTGTTTCATCTTAATGCTTGTTAAAGGAGCTCATGTTTACGTGGTGAATTTAATTTAAATTAAAGTGATCTACTTTAGACCGTTTGTTTGCGATTTTTGAAAAATAATGAACAGAATTATTCTGATTTGTGCCACATGTATTCTTAAAATAATTATTTTGGTGAAACTAAGTCAAATTAATTAATGTGCTTAAGGTCTAAACAGATCTGTGGGGTAATTGCATGACACACATACATATCATGTGTGGGGGCTCTACACTCACAGTCATATGATGATTACCCACCAAAAAAAAAAAATGGGAGGCTCCACACTCACACTGTGTTACATTATGCTTCCTGCTACGATCAAGATTATATACTATCAATCTACCAGCACCCCAATTGCGTAACACACAATCAATCGGAATCTGAATCATTTTGAAGCAAATTGCTAATCCATTGCTTCATAAGTTCGAAAAATTTGTCTGCTCAACACGTGAATAACGCAATGAATGTTGTTGAACTGTCAAAATGAAACCGATTCCGATTGATCGTGTATTACGCAATTAGGGTGCAGTACCAAACCGGCATCTTAAAACTCGTTAAAAATCCTTGTTTACAACCAGCGGGGTAATTGTGCACCACACTATCAGTAGTAATGACTTTCATTTTGACAGTTCACCAACATTCATTGCGTTATTTACGTTGTTGAGAAGACCATTTTTTCGAACAAATGAAGCAATGGATTAGATGTTATTTTTTTATTCTTCATAATAATTCAGATTGTGAAGTGTGTTACGCAATTAGGGTGCTGCGTTGAATTCAAACAACTTGAAACACAAATAAGTAAAAACTGATAACTGAATATTGGTCTAAAATGTAGGAAGTAGGAAAAAACAGACAGACATTCTGTATTTATAGCAAGCACTACCTACCTACATCACGTTAATTAATTAAAATTTTAAATAGATATAATTCTAAACGACTCTATAACATCTTTCCTTTTGCGCGAATTCTCATTTTTTATCAAAGCCTTTAAGGGAATAGTCCCTTAAAAGATAAATCCATTTTAAAAATTAAAACTCTAATTTAAACCGGTTAATGGACAGGGAAGCGCAACATTTTCTCCCGCATAGACCGGCGTTAAAGACTGAAATAAAATTGAACTTTAGACGTTAAAGCCCGACTGAAGGGGGCGAAGGGGGTGGGGGACAGACGCTGCCCGCTAACCATCATGTTTATGACTTCTATAGGGAAATACAATGCGATGTACCCACTAGATGGGAAAAACTTTTATCCCAACACATGTACGGTACATTAGGTATATTTTTCATATTTTTCCCGATGAGTTTTTTATGTTTATGCCCTCGTAAAGTTTCTAGTCGTTTAGTTTGCGACAGTGTTCGCTCCTGTTTATGTTCCATGTATGAAATTTTCAGTGTTACGGATACTGAGCGAGTATTTATTACTGAGGCATGATACAGTGTTGATAACGCCCTTTAATGTTGTGTTTTCTCCATTTCTTATATCTGTTTTATGTGGTGATGATGTGCCTTCTTCTGTGGTTTATTGTAGAAACATTTTTGTTCAGCATATTTTTTTAAATGTCTAGACACTGGACAGTATTTTCTCTTTTTTTATTATTGCTTCAACAAATCCCTTGGGCAGTCCCTCCCAAGAGTATCGGTACACAACAGATATGTCATGGCTTATGCCATGGCCCCAAAGTTATGACTAAACAAAATGAATATTTACGCCCACAAATCATACCATTGTTCTCAAAGTCTACTCAAATGAAAACCACAAATAATTACTCCTCAAAACTTTGTCACTGGATTTCGATTTCACCCCATACAATACGACATAGGCCCCCACGGGAGCTCTATTGACACGAGTACACGACCCGCCATGATGGCACTTGGCAACAAACACGATTTTAATCAATACATCAAACAAAACTTAGCCACTACCAATAATAATTAAAAGCGAATCATTATATGGAATATTTGTACAGGACCAAAGGGATGTTTGGCCGCGGGCGAGACGGCTACTGCATAAGTAAGACATAGTTGGCCGCAGGGTTGTCTCACTACGGAACTGCCTAGCACCAAAATATCACGTTTTTTTAAGAAATCATTATGAATTTTATTAAATGCTTTCGACACACAATTTTTTCTGTCATTTGAAATTAAAACTCAACTAAATATGTTTTTAATTTCAAATGGCCGAAAAAATTGTTTACTTTTAATTCAAGAGAAAATAATGGTCTTTCCGACGACCTTGTTAAAGCCGCAGGAACCCGTTGAATGCGAGAAGCACGGAACCGGTCGAAGTGGAGGTGCTTGGAGGAGGCCTATGTCCAGCAGTGGACATCTTTCGGCTGAAATGATGATGATGATGAATGGTCTTTACGTCCAATATAAAATGTCAGACCTATCTTCCGTGAAAACGGAAAAGAACCTTAGCCTACGTAAGTCTTGCGGACCGTGGGTAGAAAGTACTATTATTTTCTACTTGCCAAACACTGAAAAATAGAATTGTCCCTTTTTTCCCTGCGTTTACACCTCTTATGGCTTATGTTATTATTTCCTCTGAGTGGTGGACGGTGTCCAAAACCAGTATTGGACAGCCCTGTCCAATAATTCCATGCCCTCATGTAATCCTGGTCCGCAAGATGATGATTGCGACCCATTTTAGTTTACAAAAGGTAATCCTTTAAGAGGAACTATTGGGGAATTTTGATAACAGTTAGTGTTTACGATGTAAATTCTACTGTAATATCATAAACCTCTTTGATTGGTACCTTCGAACTTTGAAAGGGATGAAGAGTTTGCATACTGAAGATTATTACGCAGATGTAACTTTATTTATGCGCGGTGGAACTATGTTTGAAGTTGTACCTTATCTTATCTACCTTTGGTTATTATGTAAAATGTTTTGCGTCCCTTATTTAGTCGAGGATAGTTCGTAAATAGGTACTGTAGTGACTATAGCCTATTTGGTGCTAACATGCAACCTTCACGAGTTTGTTATAAAGTGGTATAAAAGACGAGACAAACATAAAGATTTAAGTTTAGAAGAGATTAGGCTGAAAATCAAATGGATTAAGATGTAAAATACGTAATATTTTTGTAAAGGAATAATTATTGAAGATTTCGTGTTAAACCGAAGTTTGATTATTCCTCCCGGTACCTGCCATATCAGTTGGCATTATTATAGTAGATTAGTAAAATATAGGTACCTACAGTTCATTCACAGTGATTTACCTTTTGTATCATTGTACAAATCACTCTTGATCTTTATTCTCATTCTTATAAGGTTGCTGTTGGTTTGAAAGAAAGAAAGAAAAAATATTTATTGCGACTCGTACAGGATCATAAACTAAACTAACTAAACACAGTTAAAAAGTAAGGGGTATGGTAAAGGGGGGGGGGGGGGGGGGTAAAGTAAGGGTTAGTTGTTTGCTGTCACTGACAAGTCTGTCAAAATCATTGTGATCTTTATTCTGGTTACAATAAGGTTGCTGTTACGTTGCGGCTGTCAGAGGTAAAATAGTCCGTTCACAGAACGGACTGTACTGCTCATGGTCATAGTAAGTACTAGACATTAGCAATCATATCATTTGGTTTTAATAAGTTTTTATATATCTTTTTAATAGATTATTTTATATTTTATAAATGTGTGGACTTTGTAGGCCTTGTAGACTTTAGATCTGTAGACCATTTTTATTTTATTATGTACTGCTTTCCTCCCATACTATTAATATTGAAATTTGAAAACATAGTAAAAGCCAATTAGTTTTAAAAGAATAACCGTGAGTTTCTTGCTGGCTCTTCTTCATAGGAAACGACCAATTGGAACCGTGCACCTAGCTTCTGACGTTTCATAAGTGCCTATGTAGGTTTATGTGACATTTTGATTTGATACTTCTATTCAAAGGTATTCTTTTCTGACTTCTCAGAGATTGAGAACCTTTTCGGCGCTACCTTCTGTACTGTAATAGCTCTTTTTGATGTTAGTTCCTTATAATTTGGGTAGCGGGATCGTCCAAAAGGGTTACCGCTGCCCTGGAACAGAAAGGGCTAAGGAAGGAACACGGGTGGGTTTTAGTCAGTAAGAGTCTGACACTCCCTTCCGCTCCACCCAGAGCGGGAGGGGTCATTTGATGATTTCCAATCCAAAAAAAAGGTCCTTATAAAATTATAAGGATCTTTTTTTTTTGTAACAAAATATAAAATATTTTTATCCAAAACTTATTTACAAATATAAATAAGTTTTGGATAAAAAAAAATTCTTAGATACATGTTTTCCCTTTTTCCACGAATCCATTATTTATCATGGAAAAAGGAAAAACGTAACAAATTTACCAAAAAAATACCCAATAAACTCAAATTAAACGTATTACTTACCATGGATTCGTGAAAAAAATGAACAATTATGAAAAAAAAAGCAATAATGTACAAACAAAACTTATTTACTTACCAAAAACATTACGTAACAATAATCACCAAACATACTCACATCCAAAAAAGGAGCATCCAAAAAAACGAAAAGCCCCGCACCACCAATTGCGCGGAACCTCTTGGCTTTCATACGAAACCCTCATCAAAAAGCGTTATATTATCAAAACGCACATTGTTTAAGACTACGAGTATCTGTTTCTGCAGGCTCGTGTTTTCGACGCCATTATTCGTACGTCTCTTGACGAATAAAAGAGCATTTCATAGAACGTTTCGTATGCTGAAAGGGTGGTTCACAAAAGCCTTTTTATAATACTTTCGGCAGGCATGTGCATAATCAACCCCTCCCGCTGTTCTTAATAAATACGAGTACCTGTACTGAGTAATTATTTGGACCCTTGTTTTGTTTATTAGGTTGTTTAAATGCATGGTTCTGTATTAATTGTTTGGATTTTGGCTTAGGATTTTCTTGGTACTATTTACTTGGAGTTTATGGGTGTTAGATATTGCAATTTGTTTTTTTTTATCATCAGACCCGACCCTCGATACGAAGTGCGATAAGTTGGACTCACGACATTTGAGCCCAAAACCAAATGGGTATACTAGTACAAGTTGGTTAAAACCAACTTTTTCATACTGTGCCTGAAGAAAACACAAATCAATTTATATGTTAACCACTGATATCTATTACATATATTATAAAAATTAATCCCTATTTCTCTTGGTTACGCCATAACTTGAGAACGACTTTACCGATGTCATCCAACTCTTTTTTTAAGTTTTCTAATACTTTGTAAAAGGTTCTTACGGAAAAAAAATAAGAAAATTGCACAGAAAATTAGAAAATTTAAGAATTACGCTTTTACGCTAAAACTGCTGAACGGATTTAGGTAAAATTTGACTGATTTTCATCCTGGATCGCAGACGAAGTCGCGATATGTTCAACTAGCTGTTGCCAGCTAGTTGAATATAAAAACTACATGTTTTTGTTAATATGACAAAAAAATCTTTTTTGAAAAAGGATTTGAATATTTTTTTTTGCCTTTAAGCGAAAATGAAGTGATCGGTGGTGGTGGTGGTGAGCGGGCAGGTAATGTGATGCGACAGAGAAGGTTGGGGAACCAGAAATTCCACGTGGACGTAGACAGAGGTCGCGGCAGAAGCTTGTACTTAATATAACAAAAAAAAACTGGGATATAATATATTTATTTATTTGTTTATTTATTGATTTATTTATGTATTTATTTATTTATTATGTATCCTCACACTGGAACGCAAAGAGCAAAAAATCACTTCATGTGCTGCTTTCCATCCATCCTGTGCGCGGTGGACATCGAACGAGTGATGATGGATCACGCACGCCGCTCCATAGCCCTTCACCACTCCTTCTATATTGCGCACATTCATTGCGAACTTTTGAAACTCAATGATTTTTCAAAGTAAATACATTAAAATTGAAAAAAACGGAAAATTTTGAGGTGTCATCCTACTTGACAGATGACAGAATTATGATATGTCTCGATCCCGTGAAAATATATATGATATGTCTCTTTCGTGTCGAGCCTGAGAAAAAATTGTATGAACCGTGACCATTCTTTCACCAGTCAACGCACTTATCAAGAACGCGATCAACACATCCAAAGTGCGTCAATTTAAATATTCCATAACAATGACAGCTCTTGAACGCAGTTTAAATGTGCTGATCGCGTTCAGTTTTATTGGTGAAATCCACTCGTAATGTACAGAATCGTCCGTACTCGTACTAAAGTGTTTTTTTGTATATATTAGCTAGTTTATCAATAGGTAAGAGATTACAAGTGACTATCTAAGTAAATCCGCGCCCATATTAGCCTCCCTACCACCCTTACTGGCTCTAATCTTTTCATTGCGGTAGATTTTCCTTACTTAAACGATTAATGATTTTATTTCTCTAACTTTGACACGTCAAAAATCAATTACGCTTTAAAACTAGATTAGTTCGGTGTTTCGGTTTCGGTTGTGTGAGAAGAAACCAAAACAAACTGAGAGGTCACAGTCTCTTTTAAAGTTAATACTTAATTTTGGTCAGCTCAATTGAGGACCATGTAGATTAATGTCTAAAATGGTCTTGAAAAGAACCGCACCTAAGAGGGCCTGCCCAGTCGGGCCGCTCATTTGTTAGTAATCGCGTAGCTTTACTCAGGTAGGTAACTGTAGGTAATCTACTTATAACCCATGCCAACATAAACTCAAACTCAAAGCATTTTTTTCAAATAAACCAATTACAGGCACTTTTGAATTGTCAAGTGGTCGGTCAGACAGAAAGTTTAGTAGCTAATATGGAGAACGGGCAAAAAACTTTATTTTTTTTTATAAACTTAGGAGAACTTTAGGTCTAAGGATCTTCAAATCTTATATCGCCAAAATGCCATGCCATTTTGAAAATATACGCAATACAGTCAAAGAACATTACTTTTCTCCATCCACGAACTTCGCAAACCGATATTCGATATCCACAAAATATTCTTCCATCCTACCAGCCAAAGTTAATGTAAACAAAACGTAAATACAACATAATAGTATCAAGTCTACAATATTTCGATAAACAGGAAGGTACTTTAGATGGCTAGGAAGCGCGGTAATATCCCAGGGGAGGGAACTGCAATTTCACTGCTATCTAGCAACTATACTACCTACACGAAAGTAATACAAGACGGGGGATGAAAAAACATGTCTTCTTGGCCACTGTAGAAAAAACATGCAACATTTATGTTTGCATCTTTAAATGATTTAAATCATCATCGTCTGTCTTACATAGATAGGCTTGTAGCTATAATAGTAACAGTCACACGAGTCGATATTAAAGGTTAAGGAACGCTTGCCGAGGTCAGTCCGTGGCTAGGTGACCATCCATTTAACACCGAGACCAGACCGTGCCGTTAAGCCGTTGGTCCCAGTTGTCGTTGACAGGCGTCTGACAATACCGCCTGACGCAGGTCCTCTCCGGACACGGATGTTTCGGGAGGTTCCTGCACATCATCAGGCGGGAGGAGACGCCCGGGTGTCACCACTGCCAGGATCGCCCAGAGGACACGGTGGAGCATACGGTGGAGGTCTGCCCTGCTTGGGCGGAGCCCCGCCGTGTCCTCGTAGAGGCGATCGTCAACGGCGGCGACCTCTCGCGTCCGGCCCTGGTGCAAGCCATGGTCCGGGGCGAGAGGGAGTGGGAGGCAGTCACCTCCTTCTGCGAAGCAGTCATGCTAGCGAAGGAGGTGGCGGGGAGGCTGAGGGAGAGAACCTCACGCCTCAGCCGCCGCGGGAGACGCTCCGGGCGTCGGGAGCCGCGTGACGACTCCCGGCCACCGTAGGCGCGGGCCTGCGGGCGGTGAGTAATGGGTAGCTCACCGTCCGATCAGGACCAGGCCCGTGCCGGACGGCGCGTTGTGTTCCACGCGCGCCTCAAAGAGATGTCAGCAGAGGACGGGGCCCCACAGGGCCGAAGCCTGCCGGGGCGGCGGGATTTTCCGAAAGGTTAACCGCTGCCCTGGAACGGAAAGGGCTAAGGATGGAACACGGGTGGGTTTTAGTCAGTAAAAGTCTGACACTCCCTTCCGCTCCACCCAGAGCGGGAGGGGTCATTTGATGATTTTCCATCCACAAAAAAAAAAAAAAAAAAAAGGCGTCTGACAACCAGTCTTGCCAAGGGGCTTCGTGTTACCCAGTAACTGGGTTGTAGAGGTCAAAGGCAATCGCTCCATGTTGTATCCTGGTATCCAGCTGCATGCGGTTAGACTGGCAGCTAAACCCAAGATAGTTGGGAAAAGGCTATTCAAATTTTGATCTTCTGTCTTACATGTATTTTAATAGGTTTAAGAAGTGTTTCATAGACACGAGTTCTAAAGCCATTTTACCATAGAGTAACCCTTTTCAGTAATACTTTAACAATGTGCTGACTTTTATCTTAGTTCTTAGTTAATTACAACGGGCTGGCATAAAAATAACTAATATCTTAATAAACATTGATATCTCGTATAATAAAAATGAATTTATTATTTTAAAACAGTCTTAATCAACGTAAAGTAATTTAACTGAAATTCTTATAATTAAAAGAAAGTACGCACTGATTTACTGCTGAGTGCCTCTTAATTAAGAGAAAATCTAAAAGATATTAGTGGCCAATAACGGGTGCGTTCACCTGAGACATAAAACTTGGTGCACAATGTACAGGGCGGCAGGGACATCGACGCGCAAACTGTAACCATGAATTCAGCACATGAGTTTAGACCCCATAGCGTCAAAATTTTTCGTCGGTTATCAAAAAAAAAATCTTCTGTTTCATAGAAAAGTGCAATACCTACGCGGTCAAAACGTATGGAACAGCAATATTTTTATTTAATAACCGACGAAAAATTTCGACGCTATGGGGTCTAAACTCATGTGCTGAAGCCATGGTTACAGTTTGCGCGTTGATGTCCCTGCCACCCTGTATTATAAGGCGGAGGTCACACATGCGTCATCATCATCATTTCAGCCGAAAGACGTCCCCAAATGATTACCGCGGACAAAAGGTAGTACCCCAGCATTATTTTGGTCGTTCAAAATGAATCGCCAAATTATGCTACATTCGATTTCATACATTACTGCCGTGTTGTTCACGGCAATACGGCACACCAGCAAAACGAGTCGGACTAAAATTTGAAAATCTCATCATTCTTCTGCCCTTATCCCAAATTATTCAGGGTGGGCGTCTTTTTCTTCAATACTTTCTCTATTAGCCTTCATCTTAGTAGTTCCCTTTCTAACCATATAATCATTCTCACATTCCATCCATGGGTAGAACGTAAATTCCTCAACTCATATTGAGCGACTCAAAATACGCTCATCTTGCCCCTCCATTAATAATAAAGCACAGTGCAAAAGTCTCAGACACCATTTATAACAGTTTAAGGTAAATAGCGCCATAACAATTTAATGCTGGCTCGAATAGCTCGGTTATGTGCTTGTAGCAATAGCTTTAGAAACTCGTAAGCTGGATAAAGAGCCCAAGATACGTTTATCTCGTATGAGCTTCTGATTTTATTAGAAAGTACTTTCCTGAGTTTTATTTAATACTAGCAGTGCGGTTTCTCCTAATTTTCAATTCCGTGGGAATATCGGGATAGAAAGTATCCTATGTGTTAATCCTGATTATAAACTATCTATGTGCCAAATTTCATTTAAATCCGTTCCGGAGTTTTGGCGTGAAAGAATAACAAACATCCATCCATCCATCCATACAAACTTTCACGTTTATAATATTAGTAGGAAGTATCAAAGCATTGTAGAATCACCATATTGTATACTAGCGACCAGCCACGGTTTCTCGCGGTTTTTACTCGTACTATGTATATCGAGATTTCTTTATTAATGCAAGTTAAATATTAACATATTATACATAATAGAAACCGTCCGGAACACATTTCCTATAAGTATCATGGTGAAAACCGCATCAAAATCCGTTGCGTACCTTAGAAGAACAATGCGGTCCCACAGACAGACACGAAAACCAACTTGGTTTTTTAATAAGTATAGGTACTTATAGTTTGTATTTAAGTAGAATGGAATACATATAAGTAGAAAAAATGGCTTTCTTGAAATTAGATTTTCTCTGAATCGACTTAGAGATGCACATGTCTTCACAAAATTAGACCACATTAGTGAATCATGAATGCTGCTGCTTATTTAAATAAATCAGTAAGTTAACATAACATCACGCGTGTAATCCCCGAGGGTTGGCAGAGACACACCTACAGTACACGCACATTACGCCAGTTATGCTTTAAGGCCCTCCAGACTGCTGCTACTGATAAATTCCTGATAAAAAGCCCAAAATCAGTTCCTAATATGTTGATTTATGTTTGCTGCCATTCACCCGAATTACCATTTAAACAGGAACACACGCTAAAAAACAATTGGAAATCGAAATACCCAATAACTGAGCACATTACACTAACACCCCGTACTAACCATTGAACCAAAACAAAACAGCATTTGTACAATCATGTACAGTCACCGTCATCCGCACCTCATCAAAATATCACATTACAGAATCACAAATTCATTCCGGGCCGCCAATTATCCGTGAGCGTTCATTTTCCGACTCATTCCCCGGTGTAATGATCACGTGGTGATTTTGACAGTTGCCTCGGCTTTGCCCGTTGTCATTTACGTTGACGTTTTGGGGGAGCGAATGTTCGTTCGGTGCTCGTGTGTATTAGCTTTATTTAAATAATTTTACCGATAGAGAGAGCGAACGATAAACGATGGATAGACTATGGGAATGATGATTTGGTAAGAAAGGGGGTGACTACCGAGCTGACGACTAATAGAGAAGTATGGTAGAAAAAGACAGGTTGCGCCGACCTCAAATAAATTGGTATATTATTGTATGGGCTAGAGAATGATGATAGGAGAGATCGATCGCTGCGATAACCAGACTTCTATTCATGGAAATATGTATATAATAGGGAATCCTTTTAGCATTCCTCGGTTTCGAGGCCATTCTTATAAAGGAATCTGCAAAATCCAAAAAAAATCGCTTATAATTCGCCGTAACGATAAGACATGGAAAAATTATGTTAAAGAATCTAGTTCCAAGAGTTTTTTACGATGGTCTGATTGTTAAGGTATCAACCACACCAAACTACACATCAATTAAAAAAGTCACTAAAGCTTTGGTTTCCTAAGTAAGCGGTAAACGTACATGTACACAACGTAACGTAATTTAAAACGTTCAAAATCTAGTCGCAGTCTCTCATCTTAGCGACAATCAATGTCAAAAACTTGTCAAAAATGTACCCAAATTAGAAGTATTTTTGACAGATTGAGACTGAGATCAGAATGTGAACGTTCTTAAAATTACGACAATTGCCCCTCTGAGCGTTTTTTGATACTTCCTCATTATCAAATAATGGTGAAAGTGACAGATTTTTATGACGGCCTTTGTAATATGATGGAACCGCCCGGAAACTGTAGCTTTACATCCAAACACCTCACGAACAAAACATTTCTTCGTTCTAATTCTTCGGCTCGCTCAGTGAAACCACCCCTTACGGCTTGAACCGGGATCCAAATGCAAATGTCAGTCGTTAACATGCATGGCGTCAAGTCGGCCGTCTAATTAGGAGAACTACTTTGACAAGGACTGCAGATATCATTTTGTGAAATGGCTATGAAAATTTCTTGATATTACCTCTTGAGTGAGTGTTTATGTCGAGGCGTTTGTTATAATATTGCGGGTTGGGTACTCTGATGATACGATTATTTGTACCCTTTATGTGGTGTTATACCGTGGTAATCCTAGGGATTATTTATAAAGTAAGTATAGTATAGTTCTAGGGATTATGTATTAAACTGTAGTACGTACGTGTTCTGTTAGAAACCTAATCCCATCGGTAAGGTATATGATAACCATTTTCACTTCTACCACTAGTGGTTAAAATATCTCTTATTATAACAGCAGAAAACAATGAACATTAAAAAGGGCCCATTGGGCTAGTGGTTGGTTGCCTAATTGATCGTGTTGGCCAAGCGCTACTGCTGAACATGAGGTCCTGCGTTCAATTCCCAGGTCGAGAGAAAGAAAAAGATATACCTACTGAAAAAAACACTTTGCCCGACTCGGGAATCGAACCCAGGACCCCACGCTCAGAAGTCGCGCTTGCGACCACGAGCCCACCGGGGCAGTTAATACGAGTAGCACGTGTACATGTCGTATAACATACACGGTTAAAAAGATCTATCTCCAAATCCAAAACCCTCGATCCGAATCTGCTTCTATTTTGTAAAACTTTCGCGAAGGTCGTTGTAAATTCAAAAAGATTGAAACTTGGTAAAAATATATATCTAGTTTAGAATTTATTGAAGTGGCAGTTAGGGGACGCAGTTAAATTAGTTCTTCAAGCTTCTGGATTCGACGGAGCAAGTTTCTCCCCCCTTCTCCCACCACAGGATCTCCCCATTCACGGGCGAAACGGGCATACATTAAAAGTTTACCGGCAAAATATAAACATACTGTAGGAAAAAGGATATTTTAAAGTTTTCTGTTTTAAATGAAACTGTGGGCTGTATATCATAAGAAGTTTTGTTTGTAACTGTTATTGTTCGAGAATTGTGGCCAACTTTGTAGTGATGTGTTGACTGCCGAGCTCTGCAGACAAAACTTAGAAAAACTAAATGTATTTCACCAACCTGCATATTTTTCAATACTTTTTAGTTTTTTTGTGGAATTATGAAATCGTGATTTGATCAAATCACGATTTCTTTTTTAAGAAAATCATAAGACACTAGCTGCGCCTCGCGGTTTCACCCGCATAAGTCTCGATCCCGTGGGAATGGCGGAATAAAAAGTATGTTCTAATCAAGGTTTTCTATCCAGGTTCAAATCCGTTTAGCCATTTTTGCGTAAAACCGTAACAAAAAACATACAAAAAATCAAACCTTTTCTCTGTATACCTAATATTATTTGAAATACCTACCACATTAAACATTGAGTGTAGCTTTCACAATTTTTCTGAAGCGATGCAAAAAGGGTATCTTTTGTGTTTAGGTACTTGTATAGATATACCTGATAATTCAACCACGTTCTACGAGTACCATTTGACTGTATGTTTAACTATTTACATTTATTTAATCAAATTTTAGAGCCATTACCCGAACATCAACATTCTCCTATCAAATTCCGAGCATCTAAAACCCTTGAAAATTCGATTTCTCGTCAAAGACTCCATCATATTGGCAATTTCGCGAATTTATTAGTTTCCATAACGGCACAATTGCTCTTCAACTAACATACTACGTATTCGAACTATGTTCAAGTAATTGACTTTCCTCTCCGTTGTATTATAAGAGGCTATAGCTAATCTACATCCTCAAATATACATCAGCAATACGTAAGTAACCCGGCCAGTTTTATTGACCCCCGCGCGAGTTCAATGTTTTGTTAACCTCATGTGTTGTTCCCGTACAGTTCTGTTTCTAGGGGTCTGGTAGTTCTGGACGGTGGTGTAGTATGGTGCTCGTCTGTCAGTGTGAGTAATTAAGTTACGCAGTATAAATGAAGGGTCTCATACTATCTAGAACAGGTAATTAGTTTATGCGTCAATTGAGCCCCTCATTGTAATTTGTACTCGCGGAGGAAATGGAAATTTTATAAGCTTTAGAGGTACCTATATATTTTTTAAATCTTGTTATGCTTATTGTTTGATGCGATGAGGTTTGCATATGTCATGTAGGCCATACTTTTTTGTGGTATTTATGGACTAATGGATGTAAGCGGCTTAACCCAAAATTAAAAATATTAAGGTAGTACAAAATTATGAAAAAAAAAGGAAATTTTTAGTCAACTTTAATTTCTGGCCAATTTTCATTTTCACGTAGAATTGCTTAACCTATGATACTTAACAAACATAGGTACACACAATTACATGCAATTCAATTACAAAATATCCCACTTAAACATCTCCCCTAGCCAAAAAACTGACACACACCCAAAAATGAATTTTATTTAAAACATAAATCGCCCCGACAGTTCGTTAGCACAAAGTGGCTATTCAATATAACGCACGTGGACCCTTTTACCAATTATTATAATTAACTATAAGAGGAAGTGACCTCTTGGGCCTTGAGGGACGCAACTTTGTAATGCGGTGGCCATTTTAGCAGATTGATGGCAACAAGACAACGAACTTAACTCAATGTTGCGTTGTTGAGAAGTTTGTGTTGCCTTGTTTATACCGGGCAACGGTAAGGGGCAGTTATGGGTAGGTATTAGGTATTTTGGTTGTATCAGTTTTAAATATGAACAATGAACAAGGCAACTTAAATTAAAACCTTGTAAAAGTTTTAGTTGGGAGTTTGTTAGTTAATTTAGGGCTGATTTTTCCAATGCCAGATACTTTTATCCGAGGGATAATTTTGAATTTTTGACAGTTCTTCCTTACAAAAACTGTCAGACGTCAATTTTATTCCACGAATAAAAAATATCTGTCGATTTTAAAATCAGCCCTTAGTGTGATAAGTTTATATAAACCTTGTAGGTAGGTATTTTAAAGCATTTGCTTTATAGAGTAGCGCTGATGATGTAATATACGAACTTTGGTTATTGAAAGTTCAGCGTGATAGGATGGACACGATAAGAAGAAGAAGCGTGATAGGAAAAACTGTCAAAATTTGTTTTTTTTTTCTCTACTCCAATTTTATTTTTTCGCGTTGTTTGATTTATATCACGAAAATGTATCTATAAAATATTGGTTTTGTTTCAATTCAATATTGTTTTAGTATGACTCATCCTACTAATATTATAAACGTGAAAGTTTGTATGGATGGATGCTTGTTACTCTTTCACGCAAAAACTACTGAACGGATTTGGATGACAGATGGTTTATAACTAGGATTAACATATAGGATACTTTTTATCCCGATATTCCCACGGGATCGAAACTTATGCGAGTGAAACCGCGGGGCACAGCTAGTGATTTTATAAAAATGTTGACCAAACCTGGACAGTGTTTTGTTTTTCTTTTCACAAATTCGAATATAGTTTGTTGCCTTCTAGTCTGACTCTTACATTTTTCAGATAATTCATTACGCCAACAGAGTTATAAAACCTCCAATGCAGTAAAATGCAAATAATAATAAAACCTTAACATAAAAATTAGCCGTAACAGCGAATTCGAATACAGAGAAAACTTTCGCAAAGTTGGCACAGCTTCTTGATCATTATTTCTCCTGTTGGCAGACGAGAAAATATTTGCAAGATGAACTTGCTTCATTATAGTTTTTATTTTCTCTTTTATTATGTTGAATGTGATTGAGTCTAAACAAGAGGAATGAGTGAATGAATGCTGAGTGAACGAAGTCGAACAACCACAAATAAAACAGGATTCCGATCAATGTTGGTTATGCTTAAGTGGAAAACTTGAGATTGGCGAAACTGAAATCGCTTTCTGTTAAATGTTGGTCTAGACGGGTTATTAAAAATGTACATTTACTTCATAGTTCTTGGTGAATGTATTGGCTTTGTTTGTATTTGCATGGCATTAATATTTTGCTTGATAATCTTTGATTCTTACACAGATTATTTTGGTTTTTATTTGCTGTGAAAGTTAAAATAATGGGGCGAGTTGCTTATTTTCAAACTTTAATCGGCTGAATAAAATCTTTTTATTTGCTACAAACTTTTCTAAGCTTAGTATGTTAGAAAATTTTATAGACGTTATATTTTGAATTTTATTTAAATTACTTGTTAAAAGTTGGGCATGTAACTTTAAAAACGTGTTTCAAGTCTATCAATGTAGTTTTTATTTTAAAAGTTGCCAAGTCAAAGAAAAGTAAAAGTATGTGACTATGAGATTACATTTTCCCTCGACTTTTATACCATTAAGGGTCGGACTGACCGTGAATTCTCAGAAGCTGTTCAGAAATCTCAATGAAACAAGAAATACGACGTTAACATATAATATATTAGAATAAATAGGCCTATAAACTATTTAAGAGCTACAACAATAAACTATTTGTCTAGCTACGAAGCTCTATGTTTCACATTTAGTATTTATCGAGCCATTAAATCATCGATTTATGGTGATGCAAAAACATTATAAACTTGTATGAAAATAGTTTGTTACGAAAGCACTTTGTTAGTGAGATCACAATGACATATTAATTTAACTTCCAACATTAATGTTGAGAATATCTCCAATTTATGTTGCTTTATTACATAATTCTTACATCAAAAGGATTTATGTAACTGGACTAATACAACATTTCAATTTTATTAATCAGAAGTTAGGAAACTCAACTCACATGGCATAGTTCAGTATCGCGGTAATAGATGGCGCTGCCCGTAACGTTCGGCGCAAAACTAGGTAAAAGATGAAAGTGCTTGACGGGGACATTTCCCAAGGAAATTGAAAGTTTGTCTATGGCTCAATTTGACTAAGTTACACATAATCTTTTTGAAGTGTAAGGTAATTTTTACATTTTTTGTTGTAATTTAGGTGCATTTTTTATAAGCTTCTAAATATAAGCTGCACAGCACATATTATGACGATTACTACCTATAATCTACTGTAACATAGTATTTATAGAATGAATCCATGTATGTACCTTTTCTCAATCAATTGCAGAAACATTAAACAATAGCCCAACTCCAAAGTTAACGCAAATAAAATGAAACAATCAATTGCCATAAAACAAATTGACTTTACAATCATAATCAAAAGCGATTTAATTATTAACACGCAATCTCATAATAGGAATATTATTAATTATTATTCGCCAAACGAACTTCGA
Organism: Apamea crenata; assembly: GCA_949629185.1. Taxonomy (NCBI): domain Eukaryota; kingdom Metazoa; phylum Arthropoda; class Insecta; order Lepidoptera; family Noctuidae; genus Apamea; species Apamea crenata. Next base: position 7,344,115 of record OX451360.1, on the reverse strand, counting down.
ACTCATCGCCTAAGAGGTCACTCCTGTGGTTGGAGCAATTACTATAATGAAATACATTAGTTAAGAAGAAGGGTTGAGGCGTTATACCTCCTTTCTCTTGATCTCTCTCGTTAATATGTATTTATAGGGACATTCCAAGTTATTTATGGCTCTTTTTGGCATTATTTGGGGAAAATATTAGATTGGTGATGTTAATGTGAGTGTTTAAGATGTTTAGGAGTGATTATCTAGTGGGGAATTAATCGTCTGGTGATAGAGTCAAACGTGAGAAGGGTTTTAAGACAGATGTTGGCGTATGGCTTTTTATGTTCAGGATTACCTACCACACCTTCAGGCAAGTCTGGTGATTGCGTAATTAAACTAGGTAGTCAGTTTCTTTTTTTTGTCTTATTTTTTTTCGGTTGTCATAAAAAAACCACAAAATGTGTGTATTTTTAATACGGGAAGACACTGGGTCAGGATCAGGACCCAATGTCCTCCCGTAATAAAAAGACACTAGTGCGCAGCGCAGGAGTCAGATAATTCCATGGTTTGTGCCAACCTACATCTTATTCTATGTCAGTAAATAATTTTACTATTTATTTATTATCTACGTGCCAGGATATTTGTATTGCATTATTTTTAATTAAACTATCGTTATAGAAGCCAGTTTATGTTGGCGTTATTTACTCCGGTAACTGGATTCGATTTTTTACTTTGACCTTACCAGAAGCTGCTTTGCTACTGCTGAGCTGAACATAGCACGCATAACATCACGCTTGTTTTCCTCAAAGGGTTAGGCAAGCCGGCCGAAGCCTGCCAGGGTAGCGGGATCGTCCGAAAGGGTTACCGCTGCCCTGGAACAGAAAGGGCTAAGGAAGGAACACGGGTGGGTTTTAGTCAGTAAGAGTCTGACACTCCCTTCCGCTCCACCCAGAGCGGGAGGGGTCATTTGATGATTTCCCATCCACAAAAAAAAAAAAAAAAAAAAAAAAAAAAAAAAAAAAAAAAAAAAAAAAAAAAAAAAAAAAAAAAAAAAGGGTTAGGCAAAGGTTTTACTATAGTAGGTAGGTACATACTCCTGTACATTTGGCCAGTTATATTTAAGTCCCATGTAAAAAGGGTCGAGCCTAAAGCCATTTCAATTTCAAATAGCCTTTGTTAGCAATCTTACAATTTCAAATAGCCTTTATTAGCAAATCTTACAATTTCAAATAGCCGTTATTAGCAATCTTACAATTTCAAATAGCCTTTATTAGCAATCATACAATTTCAAATAGCCTTTATTAGCAATCTTACAATTTCAAATAGCCTTTATTAGCAATCTTATAATTTCAACTAGACTTATTATTAGCAATCTTAAAAACTTATTTAACAAAATATTTAGCCTATTGCCATTAACCGTTGAATGTTCAATAAACTGCCGACAGAAATAAAAAGTCTAGTAATATATATACCTACAAGTGGGTTTCAGAATCAGCTTAAACAGTTCTTGTTAAATAAAGTGTCTATATTCCATTAATGAATTATAAATGAATACAAGAGTCGAAAGTAACATAATTTAAAATTTTATTGAATTTTATGAATTGACTTCAGACATAATTTTTTATATTTTTCTGATTTCAATGTACCTAATTTGGATAATTGTAATGATTTTTTTGACACTCCCTCCCGCTCTGGGTGGAGCGGAAGGGAGTGTCAGACTCTTACTGACTAAAACCCACCCGTGTTCCTTCCTTAGCCCTTTCTGTTCCAGGGCAGCGGTAACCCTTTCGGACGATCCCGCCGCCCATTGTAATGATTTAAATGTAGATTGCATGCATGGTGTTTCTTATAAATCGATAATTGGCTTCATATTTCCAATATATTTATTGTACTTACCCTATGTAAATCTGTTGGTTTTCCATGAGATAAATAAACAAATAAATATATTTAGTTATAGAAATTCAGACACGATATAAAAATTGTTGTTGAATAAATTAATTGAATTGAACCGGGCTCAAATCCAGACTCCGGACTGCTGCTGAGAAATTCCTGATAGAAAACCCTAGTAAACCCTAGTAGTCCCAGAACCTCAGAACCCAGGACCTCATGCTCAGCAGTAACTTGATAGATAGACAGTGAACAGTTCGGAATAAAAAGGCAAAATACCCAATTGCCACCCTAGATTCCTTAAAACTATTCCATATGCTTAATCTTCAACTTATTCGCTTTTCTTTTGTTTACCTTACCAACTTGTATCGAAAAATCAAAGGGAAATTCGATTTGTCGTCCCTATACGTCAACCTGTGACGAATAAACAATGCGAATGGGATTTTAGTTCGAAAACTGTGCATGGTAACATATGCAGTGCAGGTATGGGTCGGGTCTAACGAAGACCGTTCGTTCGAAGAATACTTGATGTCACCGAGAATTTTTAGTTTGTTTTTTGGACCGAAGATGCGCTTGAATAGGAATCTTGGAGTAACAATGTTTGAATATACAATGTAGGTTGTTTGTTGTTGGCTTATGTGCAATAAGCAGACGAATAGAATACTTTTTATTACTTAAACCACATAGATTACAGATTAAAATGTAGTGTCCTACACACTATATTTTTATCTGTAATCTATATAGTTCCAAAGGGCAGTTTTATCGCTAAACGGTTGTTTTAAAGACAAACTTTGGATTACATTACATTTGTTTAACTACCTATATGGAAAGTTTTGAGTATGAATGTCGGTGGCTATATCTGAGAGTAGAAGAAGATCAAAGAAACGGGATGGACTGTGTGAATGATGATGTATTTAGAGGACAAATCGATTGTAAAATAAAATTACCTATATATCTCGTATACACCAAACATTATGAAATTATATATAATATAATATGGAATATAGAAAATATAATATAGATATGAATAAATAAATAAAAAAATAAATAAATACCTAAATAATAACATAATTTTATAATAATTAAAACACTTAAGAATTACAAAATTACTACCTGCATATTCTTACGCAATACATAAAATAACTTATATACTATACCTATATACTTACACAAAAAATATTTATATATATACATAATTATAACCTAACTAAGCACATGTAATAATATTTAATTGTTTGAATTGCCTCTTAGCTCTCTTCCTCTCTCCTAAATTTTGCTGTACCCGACAGGGTCCATATTGATCTTTTACCTTGTATATACCATCTACATATGTAACACCGATATGACTACGAATAGGGCATAGACAAGTATTGAGGTTACGTCTGGCGCGGATAGAATGAATTATTTATTTTATTTGATAATATTTTACATAATTATATATATTTAAATAATAAAATAGATTATTAATTACTGTAATTGCCCGTGACATCACAGCGGGCCCTATCAGAATACCAGCGCTGCGTCATTTATTTTTTAAATGTCGTGTTGTTGTGTATAATTTATTTTGTTACTTTTTTTTGTATAATTTGTTTTATTTTTTATTGTGTTTAGTTTAGTTTAGTTTTATGATCTTTCTGTACGAGTAGCAATAAATACTTTTTCTTTCTTTCTTTCTTTCAATAGAGAAGTATGGAAGAAAAAGACATGTTGTGCCGACCCTAAATAATTTGGGATGAGCAAGAGAATGATGATGACGTGAAAAATCAATTAAAATATTATCCTGCACCATCCATAGGTATCCTACACTATCTGTAAGAAATTAGAACGTGATTTTTTTTTGTCCTGAATGTATTTCAGCCGTAGGACAATGGGTAAGGCAGTAGGTATTTTATATACAAGGTGGAGATGACAATCCTACTAATATTATAAACGCGAAAGTTTGCATGGATGGATGGATAGATGGATGGGTGGATAGATGGATGGATAGATGGATGGATGGATAAATGGATATTTGGATGGATGTTTGTTACTATTTCACGCCAAAACTACTGAACGGATTTGGATGAAATTTGGCACACATATATTTTATAACCAGGATTAACACATAGGATACGTTTTATCCCGATTTTCCCATGGGATCAAAACTTATGCGGGTGAAACCGCGGGGCGCAGCTAGTACAACAATAAATTAAACTTAGTAGGTATACCTAATGACGCTGCCAGACTGCTGCCAAAAAATCTGTCAAATATATATCCAATAGTTTAGTCACTAAAGCTAGTCAAAGATCGGTTAAATCCAGAGTATATCACTACTATTTAGTTTGTTTGAAAAAAAAACACTTTTTATTTCACTATTAGAATTTATTCGATGGTTTAAAAATACTCCTGTGCATTAGTATTACCAGTGTTTTCAGTTACTGTAGTATTTTCGTATCCACATTGTATACCTATATTCTTTATTTTGGACTGCAAGTACTCACAATCCATATAATATTAGTAACAATGACTTAAAAACTATGTTATAAACCTAAAATGACGTGGCCTAACACACGTTGACACGTGCCTCCGTACGCCTTATAAAGGGACTGTCCACTTTGTCTAATTCAGTTTTCAGGATACTGTTGGAGCTTCCACGCAACCTACCCATTATTGACATGTTCTCTTCCTCATAATGCCATGAAATTCGTAATTTTATGTTTATCAATAAGTTATGTAGATAATGTCCCTAACTGCTCGTGTTGAAGGTCTCGTATACAACGTCGGTTTGCGACCTTGGTCGTTAGATCATCTTTTTGTGATGTATGTTTATTTTATTTCATATTTTGATTGTTGTTTTTATTTGTCTAATCGTATGCTGCACTGGTGGACGTCATCACGTCAATGCCGGCTGTCGCTGAAAGCGAGCGCCGGGGCTTGTCTCGTATAGGGTCTCAGCATTATGCTGAACGATGGCCCTTTTGCGTGGAATTGACGCATGTTGACCCCCACTAGTTATATTTTTTGTGTTTGTGTTCTTTTTTATGCGTCATGTTTGCCGCAAATAAATGTATTTTCTTTCTGTTCTTTTTCTTTCTGGATCAAAATAAAAGTTCTTCCCAAAACAATGTAAGCACAGGGGATTATTTGAACTGCATTAACAGACATAAATATTAAACGCAGCTAACAGCTCATTCAAGCTTGTCATTACTCCACTCAACCGTTTTAAGGATCTAAAAAAGAATCCTCCTAAACATCAAATAGAGGCAGACATTTTGAAGAGAAGTGCCCTCAAACGATCCCCAGATTTGCATGTAATTATCATTTTTGATTCTCTCTTCTTTTGTGTAAATACTCTTCTAAAAGGTAACGCCGTAAATGACATAATGCGCAGAAAGATATGCTGAATTATTTATATGATAATACGTTCCTGTGAGCCTTGGCTTTCTAGTGAGGGGCGAGAGAGAGGTGCATTTTATCGAGTGTTAGTTAATTAGTTTTACTACTAAATAAATGATGCATTTTCTACTAGACATTTTGCAGTAAGTATGACCTAATGAAAATTATTTTTTTTTTCTAAGCAGAGCAAAAAGCAAAGCAAAAGCATAAAATTACTGTGTTATTTAAAATAAGTAGCAAGATTTTAGTGTTCAATATAAGGATGTGTGGAGGAATGTGTGTTCAATCAACGGATTTCTGATTTTAAGATTTTGCTATACCTCCGTATAGCAAACTCTTCAATGTATTGGTTCTATAATTATGTATGATTAGATAATCGACATTCAATACAGTATTAAATATCCCTACAAAACGCCTGGGAAGAGGAATATTCCCTGCTACGTGGTGGTCCAGTATCGAGAGGGAGATGATAGCGCATAACCTCCTATGATAATCCAGGATTGATCGTCCTGGCGCCGTTGTACAAAAATCCCGACCTCAGATAGAACTAGGAAGGGTTAGAGGGATGGAGGAAGAAGAAAAAGAAGTAAATTGATTTACTACGCCTTGCAAAATACGACATTGTAGTGACAATTTATCGTATCCCCCCATCACTATACCTCATCTCCGCTTCAACGTTAAATACGCTTCAATGGATATTACTTTTGGGGATTTTTGTTGCTTAAATAAATTATTACATTTGACTAAGAACAGGTTTTAATGAATTTCAAGTGGGACCGTCGTAGACTAATATGATTTCCCATTTCACTCCTGTTGCTTTAACGAGATGAAAGGGAATTCATTTGGGGTTTGTCAACGTGTCGATATTCGGAATTGAATAATAAATCGGTAGGTGTAGTTTGTTCATGCATACTAAAACGAGTGTGGCGGTTTTTGTTCTTCTGTGGTAAAACCAAGAGTCAAGCACAAGAATTTTAGAAAATATATTAGATTTAAAAGCTAAAATTAAATAAAAATATTGTTCTAAAATAAAAGTAGCCTTATTAAATCAACTATCAGCCAATGAAAGTCCCGTCAAAGTTGGTCCAGCCGTTTCGGAGATTAGCCGGATCAAACAGACAGACAGCAAGACAAGAAGATAGACAGATAATCAAAAGTTTTATTTTTTATGTACCCTATATGCTTTCTTAAGCAATTAGTAAAAAAGCAGCTTAATTGATTTTGATAGTACAAACATTCAGTTCAAATTTATTTATTACATAGATTTTTGGTCAAATTTTATCTTATTATTCAGAAGTAAGAAGCAATTTTTCTGAGCAATGAAAAATAATATAAAACAAATGACATTTTTAACGATTATTATTCACGTCCTAACCGCAAAATCAAATCAACCACCGAAAAACGTAACAATACATTTTTTCAATAAACCGAACCCAAACAGCACCCAATTTTCAAGCAATATGAAAAAACCAGATTACAATTTTAATACAATATGAAATATCCCAGTGTAATTGTTGCATTTTGACGTTTCACTCCGCGACTCCGCCATCTTTGTTGGCGCCAAAACGTTGTGTTTGACATAAACATTATTCGTTCGGATACAACACGAAAACAACTTAAAATTGACTTGTTTGCGAGTGATGGCTAATAAAAAATTGGGAAAGCAAAACGAAATTGGAGTGTCGACGACGGCAAACTGTGAAATATTTTTGTACGTTTTTTAAGCTTTCATGACATGATGGGTCTGTTAACTTGTATTGAGCATGTAACTAACTGACTCACGACTCCACTCAATAATATTGGTTAAGAATTTCATGATTTCATTAGATTTAATAAGTAGTTACAATTAGAATAGTTTCATTGTTTTAACTCAGAAGTGTTAGAACCCTGCTTTCTGTTTTGATTCTAAAGCATAAGTTCTCAACTTTATTTTGCCCATTTTATGGGTTTTTTTTTTGTAGAGCCCCCAATTTTTTTTTTTACTTAGCATCTCGTAAATCTGATACAGCTATTGCCACGATTATATTTAAACGTGTAATATTATATACAATTTTCTCTGGGTCTTCTACTTCGCAGAAAGTCTCAAACGCCCACGTGGGGGCGTTATCGCTCACGTGGAGAACCTAAGTTCTACAGCATTAAAAAGGCCAAGGTCAAAATGTAACCAATATAAACATTTGGCAACTTTGTCGATAAAGTTCCAGACAAATTAGTTCGCAATTTTTAATGAAACTTCAATTATGTACAATATGTTTAAGAAGCGACTCAGGCACCTCTGAAATAATTGGTTCTTTGATTACATTTTTTAAGAGAAAAATCTCATATCTGCATATGAAAATCGAATTTTTGAAGTTCATTTACAAATTCAGGCGTTCAAAAGATTCTAATTTAATAAGAAATATTAAAAATATTATATTTGAAGACAAAAGAGAATCGTTTCTAACGAATATTAAATATTCAAATACTATAATGATTGTTTGCAATAATATTAAAATATAATTTAACGAGATATACTAATGATTTCTTTGTTTTATAAATATATCAAATTGAATTAGTTCGTCAAGATTCGTTAATAATATTTATTTAATTAATTGTGCGTCAAATTCGTCTTCTTTCAGCCAATTAATTAGTTAGCTACTTGGACGCTTTCAAATGGAATGGATTTTTCTTGGAATTTTTGTAAGATTTGTATATTATCATCATTATTAGGTTTCCATGAGAATGCTTAATTAAACAGGAGCAAAATAAACTTTTAACGATGTTTTTTCCTGACCACATTACTACAATCATTATCTTAGCAGTCTACCGGTCTATGTTATTTTAACTTAATTGGTTTATGTGCAAATCTAATAATGTATACCCAACTAATACTTAATAAGGACAATCATCTTCCACATTTTCAAATGCTATCAACTGCGTATTACTTTATTGAAACTTCATGTGCAGAAGTGTTATAAAGGCGGACTTTATGCCACAAAGCATTCTCTACCAGGTAAGCTATTATGCATAATAGTTGATATGATCATTGATCAATGTTATTCCAGATTCATTTTCCTTCAAACAAGTTCTAGACATTCAAAGACATGCTGTCAGGTATAAAAATAAAGAATTCTCTCTATAGTAATATATCAGAGACAAGATCCGTCGCTCGACGGCGGCGACGCTACGTACAAAAACTTATTTTACGATAGTTTACGATTTCCGTTCCTATAACTACTATCGAACTGTTAACGCGTAAAATTTATTATTTATTACGTTTGTTACTAGTTTTTGTGAAACTGCAGACATAGGGACGTTAACGCTTTATGTGTTTTCGCTGAATAATAAAAGAAAACCGCCCCTTGATGGAGAGTTTGGGTCACTATTGGACTGGAAAATATGAGATGTCTTGGAATGTTTATATAGGAATATCTAAACCCGCGTGAGTTAAACACAGTGTACAGTTAAACACAGACCACACAAGATTAAAAAATGTTTTTAAAACAGTTCAGAAAACTATATATCTAACTGTAACTAGTTTTTCGGATAGAACCCACACGATAAATAAAATGTAAACAAACCCACTCATACTTTTTTACTTATGCTATAAGATAAACATGAAAAACTTATCAAACTTGAAAGCTTTACAGGCATCTATAGATACTAAACTTATCAAAGATAAATCTCAATAAAATTCCTTGAGCCCATCCCTCAACATCACGTAAACATAACTGGGCTTTCAGCAGCAAATTTCACACACGATAGCCCCCCCTGACATACTACGTGTTACTTTTAACAAAGGGCAAATCCTCATGAAATGACATAGGCTGACAGTATCCACCGACGTCGAACATTATCGCAAAATACCCTTAACTCGATTCGTTCATATAATATTCATGACAGGGCCCAATCTTTCAAAAATTGACACCTTTTTACCGGGGTTACCCTCTCCCGGGATGGACAAGTTTTCTGTGTTGCCAACGGTGAATAAATTACTGGACACAATGGGGTTTTTGGTTTACGACTGCGTTTAATTTATTGTGGGGAAGGTAATGAAATATATTAATGGTTTATTTATTGATGTGATTATAATATCAATGATCTGTCGGATGTTGGTACGATTTATATTGATATTTAAGTGTGAATTTGTTTGAATGATGTAGCAGGTGTAGCGGTATCTACAACGCCACATGCGAACAACGCGTCATACTGACGTCACGCAAATCCTGCATCTCGCAAGCAGAGTTTACCGCGCAATTAGCATAGATACAATTCCCAACTTCAATCGTTGGGCAATTGCCCGCCAGACACAACACTCGTCTAGTCGGAGGATCCTCCCTTTTCTATAGAGGATGAGTGAACTTTATACCCTGTTCCTCATACCTCCAAACGGATTTTATGATGCAAAAATAATTAACGAACTCATTTTAAGATTTTTAAGAATATATTCGTACAGAAGTATAGTATACGTTAGTACATGCGCCAGAATATTTTCTTCTCAGACGATCCGGTGGATGCTAAGATCTGAAGGGAAAGAAAAACAAAATTTAGAAAATACAATGTCCCCCCCCCTTTTCCTGGGAAATAGTCGATGAATACAATTAATTATACAGGAACCAAAGTCAAATTACAATTTAAATTGAATTAATATCAAAAGCTCTGCCCATATCAACAACTCCACAAACAAAATTAAAATACGCATACCCAACCTCCATTAACCATACTGGTCAACATCTCTAGAAATTTTTTAGAGGGTTGACCTATGCACACATTACTTAGCAATAAAGCTTTAAAACAAATAGGTACCAGGCTCCCAGGAGATTGAAGAGTAGATCAAATAAATGGTAGGTGAGGACCCTACGTCACGGGGACCACAGTAACTAAAGTTGATTGTTTGTTCAACGAACATAGATTTTTCCACTTGATTGTCTGATTTGATTTTCTTGAGGGCCTCCTCTTAGGTTGCTGAGCAAATAGATTGTCTGAAATAATCCTCTTCGGACAAGTCCGGGGTTTCCATTTACCTTTTCTAAAAGAGTTTGTTTTCGTTTTTCGTTTATTTTGGGTCTGGTTCGATGTTGATTGCATGTGAGTTATTCGTGAGTTGAGTTTTCATGTATTTATTTTCTTTGGCATTTTTAACGGCAAATAGTTTATTTTTCCAGCGGCTTGCAATATCAAAAAAAGAGCCCAAAAATTTAAATTCATGGCCTGAACTTGCTGGTTAAAACTTTAACGTTGACTTCGATTTGAATCAGGTAAATGTTTGAAAAGTATTTATTTATCTTAGGGCTGATTTTTCAATCGACAGATATTTTTTATTCGTAGAATGATTCTTAACGTCTGACAGATTCTGTATGGAAGAACTGTCAAATATTCAAAATTATTCCTCCGATAAAATTATCTGGGGTTGGAAAAATCAACCCTTAGAAAAAATAAGTTTACACGCTGGACACGCTGGTTCGTCCGTATGTCGTAAAATAAATATTTTTTCTGTGCTTACGGGCTTATTATTATATTATTAACACCATCCTAAATAATATACAAACAACACAGTATTAGGCAGTTTAAATATACCTCGACCCATTTCAGCGTAACAAAAAAAAAATGCTTATGACAACTATCAACAAAAACAACAACAATAACTTGTCATAAAAACAATTCCTTTTATTTTCCTTTTGTTAAAAAAGAAACAAGGTTTCTATTAAGGATTATATAAACTTGTCGCAGTCCCCTGTTCCGCGACGTTTCCTGACAATCTCGCGGCGACAAGCGTCTCGAATCTCCTTCATTGTCCACTTGTCATTAAGTTTTTGTCTTTCCCCCCTTCTTACACTTGGATATGGTTCGGTGAATATGGGGAGTAAAAGTGGCCAACATGTACACAAATGTTGGTCTCAATTTAGTTGGGGCTTTAATTTAGACTGCAGACGACTAGAAGAAAAAACGCTTCACCAGCCTTAATAAATTGGGATGAGTTGCGAACTGTCTACGCATTTTCCTGCAATCTGAAACAAAAAACTAGATTTACTGTCTACGATTAAAAGTGTTTACCTTGAGAAAAAAGACCAGTAAAAATTTCCGTTTGTTCTCACTAGTTCGATTCATTAGTTCGACCGTCGAACTACTGACATTTTTTTTCTCATCAGTTCGACCGTCGAGTTATTATGATTTTTTTTTCTCATTTGTTCGGTCGTCGAATTTATTTTATTCAAAAAACAAAAAAATATGCTTATATGTGTTATACAGGGTGCCCCGAAACTCAACGACAACCTGGTACCGGGCGAGAGGCCAAGGTATACCAGTTATGAAAAAAATAAGAAAAAAAAAAACATTTTTTTTCCAACATACAGTGTCAAAGTTAACTGACAATAATTTTGTAACCATAACTCGTAAAAACTTAATTTATTTTACTTAGATAACAATGTTTATTACTTTGATTTGTGGTTGCGATTAATAGCACTGTTATTTGAGATTATATTATTAAAAAAATCACTGAGAAATATTAAAAAATTGTGATCACTGTACTTAAAAATTCGACCTAGGGTGTCAAATTTTCAACTTTTTCGAAAAATGTCTATTATCGCTTGACTAAGTGACATGGATTTTTTTTCTTTTTTTCTTTTATACAGGTACCTATATGAACATTAGTCAAAGATCAAATTGGAAACTTGAATTGTAAATCCCCAACCGATTTCCGATGAATAAAAAACACGTCTCTCTCACTTCCTTTACACCAACTTGAAGACGGTCCAAACGTCATTCCAAATGTTAACCAACCATTCGACCCGTGGGTCACTCCCAAAGATTTAACGAGGACAAATGGCCACGGATTGACGTTACATTTATTCCACTGACATCTAATGTTATTGTGCAGATTTATTTGTTTCCGACGGCTTCGGGATATGCCATTATAATGGATACGCGTTTTGACAGGCTTGCTAATTTGTCATTTGAGTGCTGCGTAGTCTTTGGGACTATTAGTGGGATATATATTCTCCGTGTAGGCACAACATCATGTATGTCATCTTCAGTAATTCATAAATGTGACAGTGGATACAATCGGATTTCTTGCAGTGTTCTATTCAGTGAGTAATCATTTTCCCGCCTTTTCCATTACATGTCGTCATTATCAGCCTCATCGTTTCCCCACCACGTTGGATTGTACTTCCATGTAGTAGAAGTAGTTTATCATAACGAAGAAAGAAAATACATTCGTTTAGCACAGACTAAAAGAAACACAGTACACCAGAGACATACATCAGATAAAAACAAATAAAAAAGAAAAGTCTGAATAAAGACAACCCGCCCTGCTTGGCACGGTTTTTACGACTTGATTAAACATCGAGTTTTCGGAATATACACATAAACATTCCGGTATAAATTCTCTAAATGATAGTGATAACCACATCAAAATCCGTTGAGTAGTTTAGTAGAACAACGCGATCACAGAGACAGACACGAAAAGCGATTATAATTTATAACATGTAGTATGTCTACATAGGTTTGACTACATTCGATTGTCCAAATTTTGTTGACACTGCAGGAAACCAATCATCGATGGCCGCCTATTTTTGCCTCACTGCATAAAAATCTATTTCCACATGTTCCCGATTTCTCGCACACCACGTTATAACCAAATAAATTGCGCAAGAAATGAATACGTAATTCGGTACAATGTTCCTCAATTGGAAAAAATTAAATGACGGAATCCGTATCATGTGTGGTAACAAGTTTACATGGGCGAATCGTTCGGAAGGCGATCGGAATTATCCTGCATTCGCCAAAACTGCTGACGCGGTATACGAAGACATTACTACGACGTTGTAGAAAAGACTAGATATGGTACAAGATGGTAATTTTGCCTTTAGCTAGCCTTTTTATCAAGACGTCTAGGCTAGTCTGTGTAAGATTTCCTTCGTTTGACATGTTTTCTTCTATAAAAGTCAACCATGGAATGATTTCTGACAGTTGTTTAGGGTTCATCTCTTAGGAGCTTCTTCGTCCATTCTTATCTTATAGAGGTCGTTGAAGGATTACATTAACCGGCTTTTCACCTGTTTATTATATAACTAGGCCTAAGGGGCCGTCTCCACGAGTGAGAGAATCGCGGCGATATTATCCTGCCACGTATTTATATACACTCTCTTAGAACATGTCTACACAGGGTGATATCATCGTGGCGAGAACTAGATGGGACGGTGAGACTATCGCCGCCATTTTCTCGCCCGTGGAGATGGCGCCTTACTGTCTAACTGCTGAGAAAAGGTTTGTCTTTCTATAAGTGTCCATTCTATGCTACTTGTCTTATCTGGAAAATATTACATTTACCCTCAATGAAACCTGCAAGAAAAGTTTAGACAGTAACCGTGAAGATTCTATACCTATCCAACATCACCTGCAGTGCGATTCTGTAACCATCTCGCCGTGAAAACTTAGGTGAAGTGAGCGTGGAGTGAGCTGTCATTCCAAATAATGCTAGGGATTAACACTACTGACAACTCACATCAAGCTCACTTCAGTTGAGTTTTCACGGTGTGATTTTTACAGAATCGACCGGCTGTACAAAAACTTCTCATTTTGAAACTCGCTGCCAACGGACAGTGATGTGTCTGACTTTGTCACTGATAGATCCCAAATCCAATCAGTCGTTCCAATATTTACATGAACACATCCAGTCACTTTATTTCTACGTCCCTCGTACGTGGTCGCGCGCACTGCTGTAATGAGCGACGCCGGGCGACCGCACTAACTAGATTACCTGACACGAGTCTAGCATTGTAATCGCACAGACACTACTATTTTTTCCACATTATTAGATGATGTTGTGTGGCCCTCGTAGTGACTCAAATGTCTTTGTAAGTGAATTTGGAATATTCATTAGTGACTTATTTAGTATGTTTTTCGTGAAAATTGATGTTTGGTTTGGACTTATAACTGGGTAGCTATCAACAACTGAGAGAAATAATCGCCTTCCACTCTAGTACTGTAACTTATTCTTAACGTAAATAAACTTAACTACTTAATGCATCTCAGTGGAACGTGTTTTTCTATACTAACTGAACTCACCAACCTTCACGACAAATCAGTGTACGGAGTTAACTACAAACCCGTACCTTTATGGTGACTTTTTTGTTGTAGAATATAAAGGCTGCTTGTTGTCTGCGTGCTACAGCAGTTGATGAACGCTACTGAAGGTGCCAAGCTCGTAGCCAAATTCTGTGCTGACTGTATGTAGATTACCATCGACACGCTCAGATGAAGAAGAGTGCTTCACCGCTTTATCGTCTGTTGGATTAGAAAACAGTCTTGAAGGCTACAGTGTTGGTTTCTTACACTACATAAAGGACTCGACATAAATAAAAAATAAACTACTTTTGCAGGCTTTTGGTACCTACCTAGACATGCTGACATTGCAACAAAGACCAGCTACTGCTATTAAAAAAAGTTTCACAATCAAAACATTTCATGCAATAAGAATTTAATATTTTTCTGATTCAGATTATTACCTTAACGTTGCATATACCTAGCGAAAATAAAAGACTGAAGCAATTTGAAATAGAAAATTGAATCCAAGCAAATACCGCAGGGTTATCCAATCACAAGGAAAGTCGAATAAATTGATGTAACATCGCACGATCTATAGCAATAAATAACACGATACTGCTCGGTACCATGCAAAAATACCGATCGACAAAACGGAAAACTTTCGATAACATTGCATGAATGAAAACTCGGAAAACAGTTGAAAATTACGTTATTGTTTCCATTACAAATGAACACAAAAAAAGTTGAAATGAATTCATTGAATGCATTTTTTGTGTGTGTTTATCCACAGTCATTGGAATGCCAATAGATAACAGTTCAGTACGCTATGTGTGTGTTAAAAAAATAACGTTTTATTTGCATCATGATTCATGATGCTGATGAAAATATTGATCATGGGTGAATTGTAAAGAATAGCTACCTATAGAATATGTTATGGTACAACCATTGGAACTATGTTCTATGTTACGGGTTTGGTTTCCGCACTTAGTCCTTCGGGTGGGCCTTTGGAACTATTTAATTTTTAAGTGTACTACAATATCGCATTGGGCCTGTAAGCCTGTCGCCTGTAAGGATATTTATATGTTTGGAGTGAATAAATACATAAATAAATCATGACAAACTTGACACTGAACGGGTCCATATTGGCTCATGATCAAGTTGTGTGGAAAAAGGAAAGGGATGCCTTTATTTTATGTAGGTGTTCATGGATCTTGTCTTCATGCCAAAATAATTAAGATCTGTTTGATGGTAAGTACTAATGTGATCTACCACGGAGCATATGTTTTTATAAGTCATGTCACATAATAATAAGTGAGTTTGTTCATAAGTGCATACATAGCACTTATAATATATAATTTATATATAATTTGGTTTTTTTTTATTTTTTATTGTGTTTAGTTTAGTTTAATGATCTTTCTGAACGAGTCGCAATAAATACTTTTTCTTTCTTTCTTTCTTTATAAACACAGAATATCTACCCAGCTTTAACCCACTTTATCAGTAATTACTCTAATTATCCTTATTCAACCGTGAAATAGCTTGCAGAGTAAGCACACTGAAGTGGCAGTGGGCTGGCTATGTTTGTCGAAGGACCGAGGGCCGGTGGAGCAGACGAGTCCGAGTAGAGACCGCGTATCGACGGCCGTAAGAAGGTGGCTGATACAGACTGAATGCGAAAGGAGGGGGTGTTGTGGCGCATCCTGAGAGAGGCCTATGTCTGGCAGTGGACTGCGATAGGTTGAGTTGATTGATTAAACCGTGAAAAACCTCATAACCCTCCATTTCCATCATCGAAAAAGTCAAGCGAAATGCTCCCCCATCCTCCTCTATGGTTTATGTCGAACAAGCTCTTTTCCTCCACCATAAACCACAACATAATGATACATATCATGCAATAAAACCTTTATTAAAATAGTACACGCCGTCGATTAGTGTGCTCAGATAGCGACGGTTAAAGTACAGTGATGGCGCCCTTAATGGTTTCTACGCGTATTTCACCCTTATTATCTATTTACAACCCGCATTTTATTATTGGGGTTAAGACGAACAGGGCATAAAGCGCTGGCGCATAGCATGGGCGGGGTTAAGGATGGTTGCGCAAATGAGCGGAGCGAGTAAGCGGAGAGTGAGGCAGTGTCGCGGCCTGTTTACGAAAGAGGAGCGGTGTGAGAGCGACACGGCGCTCGAAGCAATGATGGGATGAGGTGGCGGTGACGACTAACCTTCTCAAGAGAGCGTCGGTTTGATTGCCATTAAAAAACTTGTAATATGAACGGATTAAGCTCAGTATATTCCACATCCCGCCGATGATAACTAATCTCCACTCCGCTATAATGCCTATGGGACTACTCACACTTATTCAGCTCTGTTCAGTTTTTGACCATAGAAAACAACGATTTTGTATGGAATGCGTACGCGGTCGCAAAGCTGTACGGATGCGTACGCATTCCATACAAAATCGATCTGGGCACGCTTGGTTTCATCATAGACCTCATCCATCGCTTTCCATCAGGCGTGATCGAGGATAAGTAATATAAAAAAGCTGAACGGAGCAGAGTCGTGAATTTTGTGGAACTCTATTGGATAATATTATCTTAACTCAGCACCGCTCCGCTCCTCTCTGCTCCTCTCCACGCCTCTCCGCTCGCAGCCTAAATGTCGAGTGAGATCGGACGACCGTTAAGGGATGTTTTTACGACTATCAAACGATACTTTGAGAGATGGCGTCCGGTAGTTGCGTCGTAACTGAACATTTCGTAGTTGTTCAGATGGATTTTAGTTTAATTTAAAAGGTTTTTTTTCTGTTGATTCAAGTGTTTGAGTGTTTTATGTGTCTAAAGTGCCTTTGCTTAATCGGCGTCTTTTTTAGAATAGCTGTTCTAAGCAATTTGTTAAATTGAATGGGTGTTTATTTGGAAAAAAACGCTTAAACATAAAACAGAAATTTCTACTAGACAATAATAGTACTTAGGTACTTATTGCTTAGTGCTATTCTGTAAATTCACTTCGAATGTGTGGCAAGTGACTGCACGCAGAGAAAATGAAACTCAAAAACAAACATTTAGTAAATAAAATTGTAGTCATCATCATTCTCCTGCCCTTATCCCAATTTATTTGGGGTCGGCGCAACATGTCTTTTTCTTCAATACTCCTCTATTAGCCACCATCTCGACAGTCAACACTTTCTAACCAAAAGTAGTTTAGTAAATTATAGTATCAAAGTCAAATAATTTATTTCAAATTGGCACATAAAAGGCACTTTTGAACGTCAAAATTTACAAAAAAATATTAATTGGTTTTAGTTGCTTCCAAAAGGTAGTTTCGTATGGAGAATGGAAGAATGGGCAAAAACTCCACCGTTACTCTATTAATATTATATTAAACAATATTTTGTTTACATTAATTATATAATTATATGTAAACACTTACTTATAATTTACAAAATTACTATACCATTATAGATAAAAAAAGTAAATAAATTATCTGATAGATACATGGTGCTCACATTTATTTACACATATTGTAAAAGTATTATGATATCCCTAAAATTTTAACAAGTACAACAATTTTGTATGAGATTACTCTAGAGTAATCAGAATGTATAATCAATGTCATAAAAATTATACATAATTAAATTAGCCACCAGTTTGATTTTTTCTAGTGAATCCGACTTTGTAGTTTCAATCTAATTGAGAGAAAATAGCACTTTGGTACAAGAACAAAACTCATACACTAATTAGTTTAATACTTCTACTGCAACAAATTATTCCAAAGGAAACATCTCAAGAATATTTTCTCATACAATTTGTTAACCGGCGGCAACTGCTGAAATCTGTTTTGTACGTGATCGAGCCGCGGGCGGTTGAGTGTTAATGAACAAGTACACTTTGAGCCATAAGAAACGGTTGAAACAAACATTTTTACTAAGCGACGCGTCTAACAGATTTTATAGTTTAATTAAAGATAAGTGCGAGTTAGTTTTCTTTGAGTATTTGGAGTTTTTGCTTAGTACAAAAAGCTCTCAACATTCAACATTGTTTTGCTTGAAAACACTTCTCTTCTCCTCTTCACACGATTTTTTTGTTTTCTTTTTTCTGTCACATTATTTGGAAAAAAACATGGATGAACGATCAGGCTTTAAAGTTCCGCCTTGATTGGCCACTGTATCTCTTTGAGGCATAAGAAGCTATCAGCTATCTGATTTATTTTGGATTATTTAGTAGAACTTCTGTGCAGTATTTTTTCTATCCTAGAACAGATGGACGTAAAAAAACTGGGACTCCGTGATACTACGGGGAACAAGGTCTTCCTTTTCCTTATATTTATTAGTAATAACTCCATCTACAGGAGGGTATTGTCTTCGTACTTAGCATGTGGACTTTAACACACCCCAGTTAAAACAACAGCTAGAAAAAAGCTGTCCATTCCACTCCGCTCCATTACAAAAAGCTGTACATTCCATTCCACTCTCAGTAAAAACGATTCCTACCCCTAAATATTTTCTCACAAAACTCCTAAGTCAATTACGTAACATAAGTTGTCAAGATCACTAAAGTAATCTTGAATAACGATAAGTGATTCGGGCGGACATACGACGATCACCATAAATATCTTCGCAATGGTTAGGGAAGCTGCAATCACATGACATTTACCAGCCCACTACCACTTCGGCTGAAGTTATAGTGGAGGGTAGTTTACCTCGTTTTTCTTGACGATAATCTTTGCTTTTAGGTACTGATTGGTATGGGTAAACATGATTGAAGTGGTAATGGGTTAATGGGCCACAAAAATCCGGTTAAAACGGGTTTCGAACGGAAAAACTTATGCTGACAACGAATACACTTAAAAAAATTTTTTGACGCGTGGCCAGATTTGGAACTAACGCTGCTGTCGCCATCTTGGTTTTTTCAATGCATTTTACAAACATTTACCAATAGCGCGCAACCCTGTCAACGCCATTCAAGCGCCAAAAGCGTTATAGCATGTTACTGCCATCTCTACGTTACCTTATATCCATCGTATGAGGTCACTAACTAACCCTCACATTCTCAAACGACATAGGTTACTTTGTCAAAACTCTTTCTATCGCTAGTAAACGTTGAACTGCCAGTGACAACATGAGACACACCACGGCGACTTGAAGTTGAGTTAAGTTGACAATGCGACCGTAAGTGTTCATACACACGAACGGCACACGTCAACGGCAGAAGCAACTGTCGTTGACGCGTGCTGTTCGTGACCGTCAACGCTTGTAAGACTCAAATATATGCAATAAGGATCTCTATCCTCGGTGCCGCGATGTTCTCTAACACAGCACAAAGCCCTTTCCATATTTAAAAGGCAAGCTATTGCATTTTTACCTTTTGAAGGTAAAAACGTATGAATGCATACAAAATAATGCAAATAGGGTGCCCTATCTAACTCTACTTGATGAATAATTGAAACTTCAACATACGCGGTGCTGTGTTTACATAATGCCACCACTAAACATACCGGTGCTTACATAATAGTAAGTTAGCATGCAAATCGACACTTAAGGCTAGTTAGGTGTTTCAATTTTAAACTGAAAAAATATCACGCCATATTGTGATAGGTTTGTAAGGGGTTTTATGCACTTAGCTACTTTTTGTTGCATAAGAGATGCAATACACTTTAGGGGCTCGCGGCTTATTAATAACAGTCGCACGTGTCGATCTTCAAGATAAAGTTATGCTTGCCGAGGTCGGTTCGTATATGGGTGACCATGCATTACGTACTGATATACTTTTAAGCCTCGAAAGGCACGTTAAGCAGTTAATCCCGGCTATCATTCGTAGATCTTTCTATAACAGTCGTTTCGGGTAGTCAGAAGCCCGAAATTTTGTGAACACCCTAATTGCGTCACACACAATCAATCGGAATCGGTTTCATTTTGACAGTTCAACAACATTCATTGCGTTATTTACGTTGTTGAGCAGACACATGACACATTTTTTGAACATATGAAGCAATGGATTAGCAATATCCTTCAAAATGATTCAGATTGATATTGATTGTGTGTTACGCAATTAGGGTGCCGGTCCTGCTAAGGGGCATCGTGTTACCCAGTAGCTGGGTTTTGGAATAAAATACTGAATTTAGCTGCATACAGTTAGACTGAAAGTCGACCCCAAAGCGAGTTGCGATACACTTGCGCTCTAAGGAGCTTTAAATGACTGTAATAACGGATAACAATGTGAGCAGAGGTGTCTCCATTTTTACACTTATAGGTGGTGTATGACTTGGTCATCTCATACGATTTGACATTATAAGGACAAAATCTTGTTTATATTTGTATTCAACTGAAATTGAAGCAATAGCCAGAAACTCCTTTGCCTGTCTAAATATCATAGGATGTAGATTGTACGAGTAGGTTATTTACATCAAATTGATATACTTGCCATACCATTGCATCGAGTTGCTTTGTATGCAGCAGACCTAATATTTCAGGATTCCTTCAGCGCGATTTTTCCACTGATAACACGTTAAGAAATTGATATTGAAATTTTATTTCAATACCAGCTTCGGTATGCTACAATTTCGGATATTTTGACAAATATTGCGATTTATAGATATCAGAATCTCGCCTACGACATACGTATTATTATTTTCGGTGCATGTTTTTTACTAGTATTGGTAACGTCTATATCTTTTTTTCACTGAGAAATCAAATATGTGGGAGTAAAATATTTTTGCTTGCTTAGTGAGAAAAATATTTGGTAAAGAATTGATTGGTCAGCCTATCAGGGTATAAGAAGATTTATATTAAGGTGTAATTTATTTCAGAAATGGCGAATTTGTGGGCAAGTAATTTAAAAAACGTCAATCAATTTGCTTAGCCTTTCCCAACTATGTTGGGCTCAGCTTCTTGTCTAACCGGATGCAGCTGAATGCCAGTATTTTGCATGGAGCGACTGCCTATCTGACCTCACAACAATCTAGGTACTGGGTAACACGATACTCCTTGATAAGACTTGTAGTTAGACTTTTGGGCATCTGACCCGTAACGACTTTCAAAGATGAATGACAGCCAGGACCAACGGTCTAACGTGCTTTCCAAGTCACAGAGGGATCTCGATATGTAAAGGGTGGTTACCCATTCACTTCGATCGACCCGTGCGGCTGTTATTACTTAGCACCGAGCCCCTCTAATTTACAAAACGTGTTTTTGAAAATATGTTTCAACAAGGTATAATTTATTCTTGTAATAGGTATCAATCGAAAACCAAAACTAAATTAACTATTCAAATAACTCATTCCCGAAACCAAAGTTATCACCTAAAACATAAAATGAAGCCCTAAAAGATCATTTAATAACGTTCATACACGATATAAATAATGTCGCGATGAAAACATATTAAAATATTAAAACCATCTTGATTATTCAGGGGACGTATTTAATTAAAGAAAGTTCTGACGCAACATAAAATTTTACAACCCTTTAATAAGACATAAAAGTGGTGTTAAGTGTAGTTTTAACGACGCATATTAATTATTATAGGCGCCACAAGATATTTTTCAGTATAATTAAAATGGGTTTATTGTTATGGAGATTTTGAAGACGGTCTCTGGTTTTTTTTTTTTCTCTTTATTTTTTTTTCACAAGCCTTTTAATCTAAAGATCATGCCAGGCTCGGTCTCTGGTTGTTGAACAAGAGAATTGAATTGTAAATGAAAATTGAAGAAAGAAAAGTGGGTGGTGATATTGTACTTACTTGTGATTAGACAGTAGTTTGAAAAGTTCAAGGAAAACATTTGCGAATAATTATTAACATAGGTGATAGATGTAGGTAGGTATAATTACTGTTACTGATAATTAATGTAGAAAAAGAGAGAAATAAACGTAGAAACGAACAATGTTAGTTAGAAAGTATTAAAAACTAGCGCACCCGACAGACGTTGTCCTGTTCGATGGTTTAGACCATCCAGGAACCCACGCAACCACAAAAACTATCATCAAAATCGGTCCAACCGTTTAGAAGGAGTTCAGCGACATACACACGTACCTACAGTAAAATATTAGATATTTAAAGATAGGCAGTCACGAGTTGAATCTGTAAACTATGAAATAACAGCGGCCACCCTTATAGCTGCAGGTTATGCATATACTGTTAACATTAACGTGTCAATCATGCAAACCCATAAGATTTGCCCCTACCAATTATCGCTCAACCCGCCTAAAGAACTGTTCACTTCTAAACTCAAAAAGGTAGAAAGTGTAAAAAAGCTAAGCACTGCCAGCTATGATATTATTGATATTACCTGTAATCTTTTTTAATTCTTTTTTTTTCGTTATTCTACATTGTGTCCCACAGCTGGGCAAAACTTTTTTCTTCCAAAACCTCCCTGTCTTGAGCGATCTCTGGCCAAGCTGGCCATGTTGGCATGATCTTCTAAGTATAAAATAAAGTCAGCTTAGCTGACTTTATTTTATTGACATATAAATGGTGTACCATTTATATAACTGCTGGACTGACTTTTATGATCTTTGATTTACTTTTTTTGTCCCCGCCGGATTTGGATTTCTTGGATTTTAAATCCGTTGGATTTGTCCAGCAGAATAACTATTAAAATATAGGACAAATGCACGAACAAAAAACGTATGAAGGTAATCTGAGGCAATAATTTCTTATTAGCTTTGGATTTAAAATTATAAAGTCAATAAGTTGTTAAGAAAACAAAAAAAAAACGTCATAAATGTATTTTATTTCTTTCTTCTTTTTTCTTTCTTTGTTAAGTACTGACTCTCAACTCGACTACGTTCTGTAACTGCACCACTTCTTAAAGATCAAACACTAACACTGTATTCCTACTTAGCTAGAATAAGAGAAGATACATAGTTTTTCTGTCACCCCCACTAAAAAGGTCTGTAACTTTGGCAGTAAAATCAACGAACCGTTACAGATAAACATTAGAAGTCGCCGTACCGACACAGACTTTGAAATACTGAGCGAAGACATTTTAGGGTGAGGACACATTAGAACATTTACCTACTTACAACAAAAAATCGTGGCGAACCGAACATTCAGCATGACGGTTGATGTTTTGTTACAACTTGTTTTTACAAACTATGAGCTTTATTTCATGGAGAATGGAAAAAAAATACGAAGCAGTGGGGAATGAAAAAGAGAAAGGAACGTTATAAGTGAACGTTTACTCGCTGAAAGCTTTGCGTCTAGTATTCGAAGAAGAAAAGTTGTACTTACAGAGCAACTTACAGAGCCGTATTTTATCGATTGTCGCATAATAATTTGTCTCAATTTGTCAAAAATAACTCTAATTTTCCTACATTTTTGACAGTGATTGTCGTTGAAATAAGATCGCGACTAGATTATGAATAACTAGCTGCGCCCCGCGGTTTCACCCGCATAAGTTTCAAACCCGTAAGAATATCGGGACAAAACGTACCCTATATGTTAATCCTGGTTATAAACCATCTGTGTGCCAAATTTCATCCAAATCCGTTCAGTTTTTGCGTGAAAGAGTAACAAACATCCATCCATCCATCTATCCATCCATACAAACTTTCACGTTTATAATTATTAGTAGGAAGGATATAATAATACGTTGTTAAATATAAGAATTGGCCTTCTCTTAACGGGCGTTAATAATTATTATCATCATATCATCGAGGTGTAGAAAGAGTTCGAGGAGGGGGAGGTAATAATCGAGGCTTACACATCTATAGCGAGATTGAAGAAAAGAGAAGATTTGAGTTTTTTGTATGTTTGTTACGCTTTGACGCTAAAACGGCTGTACAGATTTGAATGAAATTTGGCACATGGGTAGACCATGGATTAGAACAAAGGATACTTTCCATCCTGATATTCCTACGAGATCGAGACTTTACAGGTGTAACCACGGGGTCTACCTAGGGAATATAAATAAATATTTAGGTGTAATATAATAATAAAATGTGCTTTATATTTACGGCCAGCATATACATGGACGTGTTTTTAAATCGATCTTTTGCTTTTTGTGAATGGTCTAGTGTGTTGTCATCTTTATTGTGTACTTGCTTTGTATTTAACTTTGTGTTTTATTTTAATCGTAAATAAGAAAGAGGGATTGGTGAGGTGATTTACATTCTGAGTTCAGCAATAAAATCTAAAGATTCGACCTTTCATACGTCTTTGTAAGTAGTTCATCTGTAATGTAATCTTCGAACTTGACCTATTACCTAAGTAAAATGGTTACTCATATAACTTGGAGGATATTCATCTTCTACGATATTGCGGAGTTTATTGCTTTGGTTCTTTTTCCCTATTAAAACACTAGAAAGAAAAGAAAGAAAACTTGTTTATTCTGCACAAATAAGACACACATTATTAAATATAAAGTAACGTGAGTAGTATTCTTGGGTACTGAGAAAAAGGTTTAATGAGTCTTCGGGGACATGTACATCTGAGCACTTCTATTTTCCTGGTAATTTTTCCATAATCTTAAATTCTTCTAAAACCATAAACTTAACGTAATAATATAACATCACGCCTGTATGCCCCGAAGGGTTAGTCAAAAGTGTACCTACAGATGTAAAACAACCGATTTATAACGTTTTAAATAAAATGTTGACGTTTTAAACCCCAAATAATAAGGACTAAACTAACATATTTATCTTCTGTCCTTTTCTTAATGAAATAGTAAAGAAAAAGATGCACTGAACTTAAATTTAGTTTAGTTTGTGAAGAAGGGAATCAGCGCCCATATCTGTATTTATAAATGCGACGGAAGAAAAACAGGAGTTCACGGCAAGTCCTAGAACCAAAAATTCGCAGACATGTGACATCTATCAACACGCACTGGGCCCGCCTGGTAGATTACCCAGGTGGTGTCCTAGCAGTGGGAGCATTATTGGATGATTATGCTGACAAATGCGACAAAAGCACATATTACATGAAAAAAAAAATTAACATTACAAATAAGTTTAGGAAGCTTTCATCTCTCATACAACCTTAAAATAATAGAAACAAATCACGAAAACAAGTGAAGCGACTAGAAATAATTTAAGAGCACTAATTAGTAACAATCTGCGAAACGTGGGACGAAACTAATGACGTCTTATTTGTCAAAGTTAGTGCAAACGTCTAGTTTCGGAACCATTTATTTTAAAGTTACATTTTGTCATGTTACAGGTTAGTATTTACGTTAAATTTTAGATACAAGAATGAAAGAAATTATTCTCGTTTAAATCCATATTAATATTATCAAGAAGTGTGAGTTTGTATGTAGCTCGAGTAATCTTCAGAACTACTGAACCGATTCTTCCACTATTGGAAAGCTACAGTGTTGCCGAGTGTCATGCGATAAATTATATTTAAAAACAGGAAATTTTACGCGGACGAAGTCGCGGGCAGAAGCTAGTGTCTTATATGTTTATTATTTTGTAAATCTACAACCACTAACCCGTTTTGAGGTGCTTATATTGTGCTATAAATCAAATGTTTTATTTTAAAATTTACCACCCGTTCAACGTATAATCCACCTCCCCTTTTTAAGGCCGAAACTATTAAATCCAGGCTTAAAACTTTACAGCCCAACCCTAACAAATACCTAAACTTTATCCAATAAACTTTTAGCCCAACACATTAATATTTTTTCTCTAAAGCGCGTTAGTTAATTTTCACTTTCATTTTTAGCACTGTGCTATAATTCAATGGAAGACATAAATTTCTCGTACGGCACTTTTCGACGGCGTGCTATAGAGAGGCAAATTAATTTGTTTTTCTTACAATGGGTCGTCTAGACAAACGCGTATAATTCAACTTTCACTTAGTCCTTCGGAGACACTAATGGCCGAAAGCCGAGGCGTATATTAAGACAACAACGCTGTTCGTCATTTTAAAGGTGGATTATAAAATGTACAATCCTATTGGGTTGGTGTTAACCCTATAGGTATTGCCTTAATTATGTCCGAACTAGCTGCGCCTCGCGGTTTCACCCGCATAAGTTTCGATGTAGTGGGTTTATCGGGATAAAAAGTATCCTATATGTTAATCCCAGTTATAAACCATCTGTGTGCCAAATTTCAACCAAATCCGTTCAGTAGTTTTTGCATGAAAGAGTAACAAACATCCATCCATCTATACAAACTTTCACGTTTATAATATTATTATTATTATTATTATTATTATATTATTATAGTAAGATGGGATTGGTATTACATTTGTGTTTCGTTTTTCGAAGCTAACTTTGTCACGCAACTAATCTCCTGTGTCTGGATTATACAAAGCGCTAGATATAGAACAAAGAGTACCTACGCCTCTACATAAACAGTACCTACCTATAGGTACCTTTTCTTTCAGTACACACTATACTTACTGTATTTATACTACTAAAAACTACACTGCAAGTAAACATAAAAAATTTAAACAGCTTTTAAAAATATTTTCTGTTTTACGACCCTCAACTTAAAATATCTGCGGTTATAACTGAATTACATTTAGAAGGTACCTAACGTATTTCGAACTAAGCTATAAACTATCCTAAGTACTAAATCTAGAAGCTCTGCCAGTGTAACGAAAACCGAGTCCAGTTTTATTCCCTATAGTTTTTCACAGAATTTTAACGGTCACTCTCATCTAAAAGCGGCCATCATTCTTTTATAACTACATTCAAATTTAATCCAACTGAGTGGCGTCGGATTGGAAATGTTGTCTTTTAGGTGGACAGTGGGCTTAGAGTATTTATTATCGGTCCCCAAACGACCGGAAAGTACCACTTCTGTCTGTCCCTTTTGTTTTAGAATAGAATTTGTAATAGATATCGTCCAATATCGTTCTGTTAATTGATACTGGTGGTCTCTTAAGTAAATTATGAATGTGTTTTGGTTTGTTCTTATTTTTATGTCAGCGGGGAAATGGCGTAACACACTATCAGTTGCAATGGGTTTTATTTTGACAGTTCAACAACATTCATTGCGTCATTTACGTTGTTGAGCAGACATATTTTTCGAACATATGAAGCAATGTTTTAGCAATATCCTTCAAGATGTGTTACGGAATTAGGGTGCAGGTCAGATAGGCTGTCGTTCCATGTAAAATATTGGTATTCAGTTGCATCCAGTTAGACTGGAAGCCAACCCCAACGTAGTTACAAAAAGAAGATTGGTTTCTTTTTATTTTCATTGATAGTCAAATAAATTAACACTGGCAAAACATTATTGATTTCATAAAAGCTGTTTTACTTTTCAACTGAGTACCTCGGAGAAAAAACATGTACGTAACGAGAGAGCACAACTATACAAAACTTGGACTCCAACATGGAAATCCTATACCAATTGTCCCAGCACTCGCATTGACAGATACACATAGACGTCCCCTATTACTCTAGCTTCAACACCTACACCCAACTCTTTATTTATCGGATGGAAAACCCTTTTGTGCCATACGAGTCCACTTTCCTAATGGCCATGTTTTGGTCTGCGTCTACGAACGGACGCGATTTTAATTATTTTCGTTCAATTTACGAGTGGCCATTAAAGAAGAGGTCCCTTGTGACCCATTAGAGGTCCCGTTTATATTTTGTGAGGTCCCAGTCTTGTTGATAACTTTACAGCGTAGTATTTTATTCGGGGTGAGAATTAGTGTTAATCAGAACGTTGTGTGGGATAATGGGAACGGGAACCCTGATGCATGCGATATGTAGGAATATTTAATGCTTTCGCAATTAGCGGGAGGGAAATAATTTAACAACGCTGTTTCATGTTGGTAGTGTGAACGAAGCTGTATTTATTTGTAGTTTGTTGTTTTTCGTCTTTTGTTTTATATTTTTGCCGTGCGGTTTTTAGAAGTGTTGACTGGCTTCCACACTTTTTTCATGTCATTTTATCATTTTTAGACCACTACGGTATTTTTCCGGGCGATAGATTTTTCGACGTATAGTCCATAAATATATAATATTTCCAATTAAGAAAAACAGGTATACATAATTCAGCCTATAATGTTCCCACTGCTGGGACACAAGACGCCCCTGGTCTGTTATCTACCACGCGGGCCCAGTGCAGGTTGGTAGATTTCACACATCTTCGAATTTTTGATTGTAGGACACGCCGGTTTCCTCACGATGTTTTCCTTCACCGTTTTGTGAGGAGTGGTGATGAAATTATTTACACAACCTAAAGCGTCTGCCTGGGTTCGAACCAACGACCTACAACCCGAGAGTTAGGGCCGTCCCCGCTCTCCTAAAAAAAGGCATTCTCCACCAAAAGGCATAATCAACAAACTTATTTCAAGTATAATATGGGTCAAGGCTTGAGAAGAACCTTCCAAAGTTCTGCTCGTGTTATTTATTAACGCGTCTTATCTTTCAAGGGACCCCTCTTCCGAATCGCCCCTATTGAGTGCAACCCCAAAAAATGTTCTTAGCTTTTAATCGTCTTACTCCGTGGCAGTCAACATTATTATTTTGATAAATTAGAAGCAATTACTACACATTTTCCCAAATTATAGTGTATAACAACCCTGTTAACACTATAACACAGGTTTTGTCTAGCATGGGGGTCATTGATCATTTGTTTTGTACCAGGCTATTCGCACGCTTAAATTAAGTGTCACCCTTTATCTATGTACCTTTTTATGTCAAATAAAAATATTATTAATATTATAGATATACCACTGGCCGCCCATTGTTTAACCCTTTGTAAAACTTCTATATTTATGTCTGTAATTTATATGGTGTACGCAATAAAGAGAGAGATTCTATTCTAAAGACCGTCAAGTGTGAAGAAGGTAAATAAATTATTTTTTTTATAAAAAAAAATAGAAATGTTACACATGATTCCGCACTTCTTCAACTGTGATTGATAAACTTATTCCTTGAATAAGTTTAAGCAGCGAGCGTCTTGTCAAACGAAATTTGCCAATAATAACTTACATACTTCCCGTTTTAAGTTGGCCAGCCATTTTTGTTTGCAGTACTGTTTTCGTGAGTTATATTTATCGACCCTAAAACCCATCAGAGTCTAGCCTTTATTTTTCTTGCAAACCCTTTCCTTTTCACGACTTGTACAGAATGACAATCAACTTTCACGTAGCGTATTATTTTTGTTCCATTCCTTATTCATCAGGGGAAGCATACCTATATTTTACATTAATTGTGTTAAGTCAACTCAATCGAATAAGGTAGATCACAGATTCTCATCTTGTGTAAGAGAGAGACAATGAGAAAAAGAAGCTGTTGCTCCTGGTTAATGCGATATTCATTTGATTAGTATAAATTGTAGAAAAGTTATAAATTGAAAATTATTTTTACTTGCAGTTTGTTGTGGGTGGCTTCTAAAAATATAAATAACTTCCAGGTACTGCTCGTTCTTAATAAAATAGTTAAACGAAAACACATTTATAAATTCAAAGTATATTAAGTACTGGGTAGGTACTGATTTTATAGCTACGATATCTAAACTTAATTAAAACTTCCCTTTAAGCTTAATTTGAAAAACTCGAGGTAAAAGGAATAGCTAATAGATTTATTTTATAACGAACTCGTCTTTAACAACTCAAGTTTTTGCTTGATTTTAGTACAAAGTGTAGAAACTTTAATGTTTGCTGGTTTCAAGGCGTATTTTTGAGTACCTATCTGGGTGTTTCTGGTGTTCATTAAAATTTTGAAATTATACTTACGAACTTAACTGTTTTGTAAGGTGAAATAAAAAAAAACTTAACTGCTTTTTGGGAACCACTAGGTCGACTCACGGATGCTATTAAAATCGATTAAAATCTCCTTCCTTAGAATATCAGTAGATAAGGTTTTAACAAAAACTATATTTTGACCACTCACTCCCTTTCACAGAGAGGGAGTCAGTGTTCCAGTAGAGGGAACGATATAGGCTGTTTTTTTTAGACCGGGAGAAAAAAAAACTGAAAGTTGTTTGCCAAACACGCCATATTACGACACGGAAAACGCACAAACACGGCAATTTAAAAAACCCAACCAATTTTAATACACAGCTCTTCAAACAAATTGCAACAAACGACCCCTCATATCTAAAAAGAATCAAAAATCGAGATAATCCGAGACGAGAACAGGTAAATAGCTATTACTCGCTCCGTTGGACGAGACAAGATAAGATTTGACAAGCTCAGAACCCGTCGTCTGATGGATGGCTCTGCCGAACCCCTGACGGCTTCATTTCATGGCTTTTTACTAAATAAAGCCATGCATGATAACGGAGTGATACCGATGATTGATTGCGCGGAGGTTTTGAGTAGTTTTCTAACACCTTATAATAAAAATGACTGAGCTTTTCTATTTAGCATACTGAATAGACGAGTTAAGAATTTTCGTAGCGTGTGTGTCGGATCATTAAGTTCCCTTCAAAATGGTTGAGCCTACCTGGAACAGGCAAGGCTTCATCTTTCTGGCTGACTGACTCCTTAACAATTCAAAAGTACCTGTAATAGGTTTATTTGAAATAAATGCTATCTGTCTTATTACAAAACGAAATCTTACTTTAGTTATAGCCTAAACCTTTGAGCCAGTATTTGTATTTCGAACTTTATTTCGATTTCTTCGGCAAATTTCTTAATACTAAAATGACAACTGCGCACCGAACTAATTAGTCATTTTTGTATAAGGAACTGCATTTCTATAACACTTAGGTACTTAATTAAATAACTGGTGGTTTAAACCAGATCCAAAGTAAATCCTTGATTTGTAATGGGGTTTGAGTATTAGTTTAGCTAAGTATCGGCTGTCTTTGTCGTTTCCGTCTTGGCTAGACATTGTTAGCATCTTCCCTACGATGTGCCTAGAGACCTAGGTTTAAGTCATACACACATGTCTTAATACACAGCATGTTCATGCATGCTGTGCTACCGCAACCGTGCAACCGTCAAGCTACTGTCTTGTTAAATAAATCCTTTTAGTTTTCTTGAAGCATAGATCTGTAAAAAGTAATAATTCGAGTGGTATGTAAAGAAAGGAAGAGGTGGTAAACTTCATAAGAAAATCAACCGCATTGCCATCCCTTACTTTATGCAGGATCTTGTTTGTAAGCAAAATAATTGAGCCCATTGAGCAAAACGGTTACGTTATTTGAAATTATCCAAGGAAAAACGACGCAGAACAAAAGTCTTCTACCATAACTTTATTATTATGGCGCTTTCTTAAACCACTACCTCCATGAAAAAAACTTACAACACATACTTTAAGCAACATATTCTTGTTATATACCAATATAAGAACGTTGTACATGCCCCTCGCGCTATTTTCCTTTATGCTACAGAGGAAATTCGATGCTGTAACGACATGAAATGTATTGGTACCGCCACGATAAGGCACTTCTGATTTCCTGACGAGGTACAATATTTTTATTTTTGTAGCGTGTGTAGGTACGAAGTCTGAAAATGCAGACAGAAGAAACTGAATCAGCTTCAATATCCTGTTCATATCGAAGTTTAAATTGTGAAGATCAAAGAAAATGGTAGATAAAATCTTTTACTAAATTTAGGAAAAGATCATGAAAAGCTAATACTGGGTGTATTAGCTGCCAATTGCATCAAAATTATAATAGGTTGAATTCGGAAAAGTTGAGGTAAAATTATTGTTAATCATCTTTACTCGAAGGAGCTTGAGCCTATGGGCCTAAGGGGCTATGTCCAGCATTGGACGTTTTTCGATGATATTAGGACTAAGATGATGATAATCTTTGCTCAATATCTTTAACTATTCATACGATAATATGTACCTCTGTTAGGCAGAAATTACTGATAGTTTCATTGAATAACTTATGTATTATCATTTTACTAATTGGCAATAATTAAAACAAATGTATTCAAATTACAAGCGTAAATTGGATGAACCATGAATAGATTGAAGATTGCCAACTTCAAATATAATGAGATGAAATTAAATGCTTAAGTGAAGACAAATGACAAAGAGTACTTTCATTGGATAAGTTCGCTACGACGGAATGTCTGTCTGAAGCACAGCCTTATTAAATCAGATTTTCATAACATCGCGTTAGTATTAAATACATTCAGTAGCAAATTGTAAAGCCCTAAAGAACTTCCTCAAGCGAAATAATTTAACTTCAGAACGAGACTTTTTGGAAAAAACTTAAAATACGTCCCGTCTCCTCGATAATTCTACCCTCGCCGGAGCCGAGTCGAACTCCCCATTGAAATCGGAACATTATTCATTAAATGATACTTTAAGCGGCTCGCAATTACGCAGGACCTACTCCGAACTTTATTCACAATTGGTAAATAATTATAATTATCACTGTGGCTCCCTTTGGTGATTCCACAAAAAGGCAAAGTGTAAAACTTCTTGTGACGCCCTCTTGGTTATTAAAATTTTCTCCACACAAATTCGTCTAAACATCACGCTTGCACAATTTTCCACCGTATTCCGCTCACGCTAAAGTAAATATTTGAAGCTATAATTTTTCAAAATAACGATCAAAGGGAAGTTTGATTTTGCGGTGATAATTGTGGTGAATCCTTAATTATTTTGAGGGTAAACTTTCTCCCAAGTTAATTTGAGGTGGATGTTAGATTCCTTTTAATGGACACTCTTTTAGGTGACTTCCAATTTATTTGGTTGACTGGAATATTCATTAAAACGGAGCATTGACTTGATATCCTTTTAACGACGGACCAAAAATGCTTTGATGAATTTCCCGTCTGTCTTTGATTCAAAGTGTACCTTAAAAGGTAAACAGATTTAATCCCGTGCTCGTGAAGTATCGGATATCGTGTATATCATGCAAAGTATTTGTTTAAAATACAAGGCAGACTCGCTGTATCGCGCTCCCCTGCGCACAAACATGTACACTATAACTTTGATACGAATTTATATCACACGACGCTCGCACCCTTTTAGCATTCCCCTCGCAAATCCCGTCGAGCACCCAAATGTAGATATAACTAGACTCAGTCGGTACCTAGGTATTATGGTTCGGGGAAGGGGCGAGGGAAAGGGGAAGTAATTACTGGGGGGAAACATCAAGTGTGTCACAGGGAGACTGTGTTGTAAGGACAAAAATGTGAGGGCTGACTGCATAGAAGGTAAGTGTGTCGCCACGCATCAGTTCACTGTGTCACTGCTGATCTTTTGAAGATGTTTCGTATAACTATAAACATGCACATATATGCAGTTTTTGGGGGACGGGAATTCGTGCAAGTCGCGCGGCGTCCACAGAAAAATATTCCTGCATACACGAACTGCATTGTGAAATGGTTTTAAGCACGTGCGTGTGTGAATATTAATGAAATATTGTTCTTAGCATGAACCATTGTTTATAGCACGGGGCAAATATTTATATTACTTGATACTGCATAAATTGGTTTCTGATGAAATAATAAAAAACGAAACCACTTATGGTGTGACAATTTTATTATTTTTGAAACAGAGTATGTTTTTCAAAAAGCTAATGAATTATCAGATACAGCAGAAGTAAACGTTAAGTACACTTAGCTACTATCATACCATCAATAAAAACCACACCTGAGAGTGGCTTGACAAACAGCGAATAAACAACATGGCAAACGACCAAAATCGACTCAAAAGAAATAAACTACTACATATTTTTCAATGTATAATAGTTTCTTTTATAATCTCTTTGCTCTCCAACGATAATCAATCTTTAATATCAAACTTTCTGAACGCCAACTTTTCCGCCTTGCACTCTCCCAATAACATTTCCGTCAAAATTTTCTCATCTCAATTCCATCAGATGCAGAGGTCTGTACCAAACATCAATACAGGTTGATATAGTGTTGAAAGTATTCATCAGTTTGATTGTGGCCCGGGAGGGTTGGGTGTGGCACAACCCTGTTGCCAAGCGGGGGGTTAGCTGACGCATGTACAGGGAATACCTATGAAGCAGTTGCGGATGGACATGACGGACTTGAAGCTATTATTTTTGAATTCTTAGAATATGTAGTCAATATAACCTTCAGTAGAACTGTGTGTGTGGTTGATTGAGTAGTGCAATGTGAAGGCTGATACTTAACTAGGGAATTAAGATTTAGGAGTTGAAGAATTTTGTGTTAAGAAATAAAGGTGGAAGCTTCGACATATTATACTTTGACATGAATTGACGACGGGTGCCACGTAATATTTAAATCATAAATGAAGTGCTTTTTAAATGTAATAATTGATCAATGGGTTTAACAAATACAGCAATAAAGGCTCTATTCTGAAGCGGACATTTGAAACATGAACAAAAATACAAAGTTTCTCTTACCAAACAACAAAATGACATAATTGTTGTTAGTTTAATCAAAATCAAAACCGTTTTAAACAAAAAATGAGCGCACGCCGAAAACACCAACATTTCTAACTTCACAAACATCAGATATAGGAACCCTATAGGTATGATTATCTGCAAATTAGACCCTCCTAGGGGGCCCAAGTACATACTGGCGTTGCTAGGTTACCAGACTTCCCCAAGGTCAGAATGCTTCATAAGCGCATGTATAGACTATCAAATTATACGAGGGGTGGCGTGTACTTGCGTTGCAATCGATTCATTTTATACTTGTGTTATTAGGACAAATATTTTGTAGCCTTTGAAGTCCCTTATGGGTTTTTCGTTGGTTGTTTTTACTTTGTTTATAATTACGGATATGTACGTTGAGGGATGAGTGAGTTCTTTTGTTTTGTTTATGTTTTCATCTGGCTCTCCTGCTTTTGTTTCTTTTTGGTCAGTTTTATGAATATCGGAGTATTGTGATGTATGAACGGCATAACTACGTAAATGTCTATTAACTGCTCTCAAATTACGATGCTTATTTCTTTTTTACATACTTCTTTGACATAATCTTTTTATTATTCGACATTATATAGACACAATTCTAGTTTCAACTTTATTAGTGGTTGTAATGGCAGTCATGTCACTTGGTTTTGATAGGTTTTTATATTTTATCTGTCCTTTTGATGGATTCTTCTATATTTTGTAAATGTGAGGATTTTGTAGGCCTTGTAGACTTTAGATCTGCAGACCATTTTTTACTTTATCAAGTACCTTGTA
Organism: Apamea crenata; assembly: GCA_949629185.1. NCBI lineage: Eukaryota > Metazoa > Arthropoda > Insecta > Lepidoptera > Noctuidae > Apamea > Apamea crenata. The sequence continues at coordinate 7,308,870 of OX451360.1, read as the reverse complement.
CTTGTTGACAGTTGTCCTCCCATACCTACTGTAATTAAAAAAAAAAGTAAAACACAAATATTTTTAAAAGGGTAACCGTGGAGTTTCATGCCGGCTCTTCTCCATAGGAAACGACCAATTATTGGAACCGTGCACCTAGCTTCTGACGTTTCATAAATGCCCATGTTGGTTTATGTGAAATAAAATATTTAGAGTAGGATGGATTAATATTAATTCTAATTGATTCTGTGTCATCTTTAGGAATTTGAGTGCTATGTTTATTGTATTAACACTGAAGTTGGTATTTAGTGCTAAACCAATTTCAGTGCTGTATTCAGTTTCCTTTGATTTATGATTTTGAAGTCTTCTTTTTTATGACGATTCGTAGGTTAATTTTCTTACCCGTGATTATTGTCATTGTGATTTGTATTTATCATTATTGTTGGTATAATTTCAGATCATTTCAAAGTTAATTGTGTGTCCCAATATAAGTTCTTACTTTTTATAAATAGCAATGCACATCCAAGCTTAGGTACATGTATTCAACAACCTTCAATAAAACTTTGTAACATTGAGAATTTTATATTTTGGACATGAAGTCTGCATTAGCTATCGGTCTCTTGTGGCAGAGAACCGTTTGATACTGCAAATGGTAAAAAACTTGTATCGAATTCTAAATATATTTCTACTGAGAAGTCAGACCACATATTTGTGAAGTCAACTGGGAGGCAGATAAGCAAAATGGTATAAATAAATGAGCTTGCTTTTAAATAAATGCATATACAAGTAAATAAATGTAGTCTCTGTCGTACTGTAGGGACTTTTGTTTGATTGATTTGATTAGTTGCAGATATTGCATTGAAACCCAAAAATATGAGATGCTTTTAAGTTAAATGAAGATGTCTGGCCCAAGTTTAGATTGATAGGATGAGTTTTACTTTATATGAACTTAAATAGGTATACTTCTGTCTCTAATACAAATTGAATAAGACAGAAGTATATTCACAGCGAATGGTATTTCTGGCTTGCAAGCCAGGATTTGTACAGAAAATAGAAAAATTGAAATTATTTTACTGTCCAAGTAATACAGTAAGCAGATAACGGTGAAGGAAAACATCATGAGGAAACCGACATGTCCTAGAACCAGAAATTCGTACCTAAAACAAAATCGTAAAAAAAAACGTAAATCGTAAAATCGTATGTAAAATTAATTACCTAATTCGTAACATGTGGATGCAATCCAGACATACCATTCATTCCACTGGCAGAACTTGGTGAAAGTCAATCAAATGTTAGAATGTCATGGAATGCGCACAAAAGCTAATAATGAACATAAATATTTCGATACTCATATTATTATTTAGTATTTTCGCGCTCCCATACGATATTAATGACGATTTCGCGCATGGACGAGCTCGAGCGGAATGGCAACCGTTTGTATTCGAGTAGAGACCGCGGGGTGGCTCCGATTTCATTATGTGATTTATTTTTTTCATCTCCCCTTTCCAATAAATCCCAACGCCGCGATGGCGGGTTAATTAATAATTTAAGGGAATGGAAACCATGCTAGATTTTCTGGCTAATGGAAAAGAGGTGACAATTTAATTTTAAATATTTAAACTTCCAATTGCGTAGTTGTTAGTTCGCGGTACGTTGTTACTGAAGTTTCAAACTGAAGCTACTATCGTATTCTGTTCATACTGTATCCGATCATACCGAGTTGATTGGATTTAAATTGTTTTTACCACCACTACAGTTTTAAGTTGTATGAAAACATTTTCATAAAATATATCGTTAAATTCATGTTCCTTTTTATTTATTCGCGTAAACATGAAACGGTACAATTAATTATCACCCAAATTTTTTACGGGAACATTAAAATAATTGTACCTATAACAGTCCTCGGACCAATTTAATCTTTTTTTCCAAATTACATCTCTGACAGTGCACTCGGGCAATTGTACGAGTTATTTACGACTTCAATAAAGTGAACCTTAAAATTGTTAATGAAAAGGTATTAAAACACAACGGACCCCTCGTAAATTACCCGGTGACAGTCCAGAGGAAAGAAAAATTCACTTGGATTTGAACAAATTGTACCGACGGTAACGTTATGGTGTAAGTATATTGGTGCTATTTGTTAACCCGATGTCCATCCTTCTCATGCTAAATGCCCGTCGCATTGGTAGGGTTAATTTCGTACTAATTGAGTGAGATTATTCATGTGAAAAGATTGTTAATGGGAGAGGAATGGTTACATTAGAAAATATGAACATTTTAAATTGGCATTTTAATGGATGGATATAAAAAATTAACATCATTAAAATTATAGTTCCCAGCACTAGTCCAAGTAGTTTTAGTTTCGTATTTACCGTGCTTGTAGGTACCTACTTACCCATGTTTTTTCGCTTTTAGCCAGTCCGGTAATAATTTCAATCAATTAAATGACTTTTTAAATTTAGCTGACTTAAAATCTCCTCCTTCTGCTAAATAACCTCTCTTAAAAACAAAATTTAAATTCAAACTACAGCACAATGCATCTACATTGGTAGAAGGAGACATAATAAAATTGATGGCTTCATTTTTATAGGTCTGACTTCTACCTTCGACAAAGTCTAGTGCTTTCAATATCCGATACAGAAGTCAATCCTTTTAAGATTCAATTCGATTAGACAGACGGATCTTTAAATTTCTCTTTTGTTTCAGAGATACCAGCCATTTTATTTTCACCATTAGCAGCCATTTTGGTTTATTAATGTGATTATAGTAGCTGAAATGTTTTTGATTTTGACTCATTCTTAAAAAGGAAATGGCATTAATTTTGGCAAGAAGCAAGGCCTTACAGCACATGTTCGAAAATCGCTAATTGGTATTTTTTTTTTGTGATTATTAACTTACATTTGCAGCTGGATAATTAACCGTGACATATATCGATGTACGGAAGAACATTTTTTAACTAAAGTTAAGTTTTTTCTTGGGCTAAATTCATCCCAGCTAGAAAAAGCCAACCCTTCATTGTGAATGTTCCGGCACCCACTCAGCCGGATGTTTTTAAATTCTAAGTATACGTGCATACAACCACCAAAAAACAATATGTACTTACTACAGCTCTCTGTTTTCTAAACATAAAAATGTTCTAGGGGTCTTGGAGAATTTCAAATAGCCAGTCATATGCTTTCTTTGAAAGAAAACTCTCTTTTGAATGAACAAGAAAACATGGCCACCGCTTGATTAAGTAAGTACATAGAAAATAAGCAGTATAATTAACAAAATTTGTAACCGTTAGGCACATTTCTTTTATTAACCCAATATTTATAACCCATCCCTCCCACGTTCGCACATCTGCGTCATACCCTAAAGGCTACCTCACTATGAATACTAAACTCCATATAATATTGATTATTGACCTTTTCGTGATTCAATTTGACCAAACCGATTCATACGATTAATCGAATAATTCTTGGACTTACTCGTATAATTGAAAGATTTGTATTCGACATTGGCAAGTTATTAACCCCCAAATAATGCCAAGTTTAGGATTCTTATCAAAGTTTTCAATTATGCGTGAACTTTGAAAGGCCGTGAACTTTGATGACGTATGCGAACTGACTGGCTGTTTCTCATATTAAGTACTAACTTTAGCCCGCAGCTTCGCCTGCTTTGAGGTCGGAAATTATCCCACGTTCTACCCGGATAAAAAGTATCCTATGTGTTAATCCAAGTAATAAAGTATCTGTGTGGCAAATTTCGTCCAAAGCCGTTTTGGCGTGATAAAGTAACAAAAATCTAAATATCCAAACTTCCACATTGATAATATTAGTAGGATTTAATTTTATCATGTATGACATTTTCCTCAGCCTGTCAAAATATAGATAGGTAATGAAAGAAGTAAAACAATGTACAAAAGCTTAATACTTCCAAAATAAAAATTACCTATTTGATTTTTTTTATTAGATCCTTCATAAACATCTTTATTAACCGGAGTATCTATAAAACTTACAGGTAGCTATAGTTTAAATCCATTCATGTGACCAGACAACAATTTTGTATACTGTAGCTACTTTCATAAGTTGACAACAAAGTTAAAAAACACTAGACAATTTATCCGAAATAAAATTCCATTTTTCCAGAATTTATATCCTAGTGACGCTTTTAGATAGTAAGGACACTAATCGAAATCTTATTTCATATGGCAAATGTACCGTGAAAAGAAAGCCTCAATGTCTCACAAAAGATACTAAAGTTTGGTCACATATATGTATGGCCGCACGGATGAACACGTTTTCAATAATATACACCGTAGTTCGGGAATAAAGGAGGAATTGTCGGGGAAAAGGATTTATTTACGCCTAGGAGACGATATCCATTAGGCAGTTCTTTAGAAAATATTAGTTTTTAGTGACCCTGGTTATTAACCTGCACCTTCTTTGTCTCGTCTTTTATGTCTGTATGATATTGGCAGTATCTCTTACACTTCATTAAACAGAATTTATGGCCGAACTGCGTTATTTCTATAACATACATAAAATAAAAATATAATATCCTAATCTAACTAAAATTATTAAAAAACTAATATGGCGTCGAAATATTCCTCCGCATACATAAATGATGAAAAATTCAAATATGCGACGTAATTACTTGACTTTTTACCGCTGCACCGTGATTTATAGATACCTAAGAAGTGTGAAAGCATACATGCTTCCTTGCCTATGTTTGAGCGAATTATAATGGCTAGAAAATAAGTTCATTTTTTCTTGAACAAGCCTATTCTAACCAAGGGCCATCGCGTTACCCAATAACTCCGTTGTGGAAAGTAGATAGGCAGTCGTTCCATGTTAAATACTGTTATTCAGCTGCATCCGGTTAGACTGGAAGCCGACCCTAACACAGTTGGGAAGAGACTAGGCAGATTGTTTTTTTTCCTCATTTCCTTAACACATATCGTATGTGTAGGTATGAGTACAAGGTTATGATTTTTTTTGCAACCAGACTCTTTGTCTTTAATGATTTCATTTTGTTTCATTATTACAAGTTGACTCAATATTTGATCAAGGCAGAATGATTATTTCTTGAACAAGCGTAAAGTACATACAGAATTATTTGTTTAAATTTTTTTCCTAAGCAGTTTTCGCACTGAAACTACTTCCGTAGTAGTACTTCCGAAGTTCCGAGCCACCATCCAATTAACAAAAAACTATTATCGAAGTACACGCTAAATCGCACAGCTCCACAATCCAGTATCTCCTCTTTAATATATTCCGTGTCCATTCGTCCATGCAGTCCGTCGGCCATTTTGTTCCTCATTCCTCTCACGTTTGCGTTTCTTTTTTAACAGGCAACAGAATGTGCCCTGACTAAAATTACAGTGTTTTTCAACGACATCCACGATGTTTTGATTCCTCTATTGTGGATATATTGATTCGAGTCTTTTATTGGAGTTTCCCTGATGTGAATGTTTGATTGTACGCTGTTTTGTATATTTTATTACTATTTTAAGGTTGGAAAGGTTTTTTTTTTAAATGATTTGAATCCAGAAGGCTAATTCCCGTAATTAAATACCTTCAAAATCTATTCGCAATCTCATCTCAGCGACAATCAATGTCAAAAACTTTTAAAAAATGTAGGGAAATAAGAGGTTGACAGATTGAGACTGAGCTCGGACTGTGAACGATCTTATAATTTCAAGAATTGCCCCTCAGGATAATGTGGATAATTTTCTTTATAACCTAACTTTTTTTAAAAAACAAAGGTGCCTAATAACAGGTTTGGATGAACTGAAGTCTGGCACAGGTACAGTCACGTACTTTAATTGAATGAGCTTTCTGAGAAAATTCAACAAAATATTTAAATGTTGATTGGCGTTAAATGATTTAGTGACCGCGCTAGTCCAATATCGAAACACTACAAACACCAGACCAAAAACTAGAATAATTTAAAGGATCAACATCAACAGTTTGCCAACTATCGACCAACTATCACAGTGTCATTACACCAACAGACCAACATAAACACACAATTAAATACAAACTACTAAAGTCAACATAAACGCAAACCAGACAGTCTAAGTAACTTATTTTAATAAAACATTACATTTTACGTTCACGTTTATTGAAACTACTTTAGAAATTCGATTTTAAAACCGCTCCGTGGTTCAAACACAAACAAATCGTAAAGCTGGCGTCATAAACAGCAAACACCTTGGTTGATACAAAAGGAAATTGCTTATTTTACGTCAATGTGTCGGGTAGTTTCGCCTGGTCTTATTATATAGTCCAGCGTAACTTGAAACGCGTACAAAAATGGAACTAAGTCCAAATGTACTGGATTTGACGTTTCGTTTGACGTTTAGCGCTAGTGTGAGGGGTATATATATACTGGGTGTCTTGAATGTTTGAAAATAAACACTTTTATGATGTTAGATGGCACGATGACTGTCTGGCTGTATGACGTATGAATTTAGCTAAGAATTGATCAGGTTATCGATTCCCAGGAGTGTCGTTAGAGCCAAGGGGTTGTTCAGTCACCCAGTGAAAGTCATACGCGGCCACTTGGAAGGCTGTCAAGAGATGGAAGGACCTTTTTTCGTGTACCTACTTCCTATGTCCAGCAGTAGAGGTCTTTCGGCAGATTTGATAACGATGACAAATCACCATGATGTGTGAATAAGTTGAAATGATTTTAGTCAATAACGACCACAGATGTTTCTAACAAGTTTTAGTTTTGAAAAAAGGAAATCGATTGTTTACCAACTAAAATATCCATAATAGTATATTCAAATCACAACTGCCATTCTTTTACAGTTGTAGATATGAACTATAAGTCGACTTGGTAAATGGACGAGGTATGTTAATTTTGATGAAATATTAATTTCACAACCTGTTCTTGATAACTTGATATTTAAATACACAGAATAAGCCTTTCGATTCCCCAACCCTCCCTAGAACATACCTGCAGACTTATGAATCCAAAAACAAAGTTGTCTATAGTTAATTTTATGCAGAAAAATAATTGAAAACACTAGTTAAAATACAGCATTTTAAGTACAGAAAGATGTAAAGAAAACTTAAGAATCCTCCTACTCTCTTGTCGTGAGCACAGTGGGAACAAACAGGTGTAGTCTGGTCACAATCCCGCTCACTTATAACTTGTTACATTTTGTCTTAGAACTTTATTTTCGACTAATACGATGTGTGAGGGTGTAGCGGAGGTGTAGTCTTTTATTTTATACTTTGAAAAGAGAATTGGACGATCTAATTTATGGAACTTAAAAAAAAAATGCTGTGTTTTACTGGCTGAAAACAATTTCGGGAATTGGTAAACATGAAGGTAATTTAAGACAAAATTAAATGTGAAAATTGCCGTAACACCTACAGTTTCTAATGGAGTAAGGGTGTACGAGTAGCTACGCTGTATTCAAAAGATTTCCAAGGAATTTCTCAGTAATAGCGTCAGCAACAGGAGTCTGAGAGTCTCTCTCTGAGTCTCTCTCTTTGTGAGTCTCTCTTTTGTGCCCGATTGAAGTCAATAGGCTCACCCCCCTATTACATGGGACGTAAACATAACTGGCGTAATGTGTCCTTTTTTTTTTGTTTCAAGGCACCCGACCTCCGGAGAGTGTGGGACTTTTACCTCACTAAAACCACCCCGGTGATCACCATCCGCACATAGGGATGGTCCCGGTTCCTGTTAAAAGACCAACCCAATTCGGAACCCCCTCTGCGCAACGCCTGTTAGGCACATACCTGGGGAGATATGTCCTATAGGTGCAACATCGCAGTGATGACGGGTGGAGTAAGGCAGTGACCGAGTGGCGTCCAAGGGCTAGAAGACGAACTGGTTTTATGTTTTTATGCAAAATAAAGCTCTATTACAATTGAAATTTCTATTTGAATTAATATAATATCACATAAACTTAGGTCTAATATAACCAATATGTAAACTAATGGTGCCGAATCCCTTCTTCACAAACTAAACTAAAAAGTTCGATGCATCTTTTTCTTTCTATTTCATTGTGAAAAGCACAGAAGATAAATATTAGTTTAGTCCTGTCAAATTTAGATACTCCCTAGCAAATTTAGACGTGATTAAAAACATGGCTAGTAAAAATACGTCAATTTACGTCAGGCGCTGACTAATTTGACAGGACTAAACTAATATTTATCTTCTGTTCTTTTCTTAATGAAATAGAAAAAAAAAGATGCACTGAACTTAAATTTAGTTTAGTTTGTGAACGGGAATCGGCGCCATGGTATGCCTAACATGGTGGAGCAGTGCAAAAGCACACCAATTAACATAATAACAACTCTGTAACCACAATCTCACAATAAAGATCTTTGACTTTGAATATGAAGTGTCGTTCGTCCGGCGGCGAGATGGAAAAAAATGAATCGCTGAATGTGTTGCTAAGCGCAAATCTCGAGAACAGCTGAACCGATTTCGCTAATTCTTTTTTTTAGAATATTCCTTGAAAGTACGAGGATGGTTCTTACGGAAAAGAAATGTAAGAAAGTTGCTTCACACGGACGAAGTCGCGGGCAAAAAATAGTTAATTATAAAAATTGGTTACAGTTTTAAAATCAACTTGGACTTTTCTGTAGCGTTTACACGTACCCTGACAAAAGAACTGAAGGACAATGGAATCCAAAATAAATGACCGACAACGTAAAAAATTATTCTAAAATAACATCGTTGAGAAAATATAAGGTAAAAACAGCGCGACTACAACCAGTAGACTAATTTGCTACCGCCATTGTATTTTTAATTGAACAAGCAAAAGCTTCATTACTCGCAAAAAAAAAAGAAGTGAGTTTGTACCTTGTTCCTTTATTTTACAGTCACGTGTATAAATATCTTACTGTTTCGCAAAATTAAAAAGAGTGTTCTCGTGAAATAAAATTTGCAGCTTTGAGAAAATACCTATTTTATTTTCGATCATCCTATGTTTGTAACACCATAAGATATCTTTCAATATTTTAGGAGAAAATCGCTTTTGAATCTTAGGTGTAATGTAAGGTATACAACGTGCCGTTAAAATATGGCGACATTAATTTAACACACGGGTAAGGGCTAGTGGTCAGTAGTCATAAAAATTATAAGAACATAAAATAATTTGTGATTTGAAAACTACTGCCTGCGCCGCTCGCCGACATAGGGCTCTCTCTCTTTCCTTCAAATCGCCTACTCTTGCCAAGTAATTTGTTTTAATTTCATTGATGCGATCATAATATGATCCGTGACCTGGCAAACAGAAAATTGAAAATAAATAATAATGTTTACTAAAATTAAAATATGTAACGCGAAACTGTATGTGTGTTATATTATAATAGTGGCATGGTGATTACACTCGTGACTGTACATCGTCTATTGTTTCTTTAAAAATAACTTATAAATCATTTATTCTATTCGCCAGAGATTAAATAAACAATGGCTGACAATCTATCTACAGAAACAGAACAAAAGCTAAACGAGACACGATCTTCGTGAAGTGGAACCTTTTATATTATATTTATCTTTAATTACTACACGACTTTCAATAAAAACGAAAAAGTGGCCAAGTGTGAGTCGGACTCGCGCTCAAAAGGTTCCGTCCCACCGTACAATATTTAACATTGCATATTTTTTTAATATACTTTACTAAAACCTCGTTACTTGTATGGGGTGTTGAGGACTCCTTTATTTTTAACTTTATTTTATTTGTCCGGCTATAGTAGTACACATTTTGTGAATTTTAAGTGTCTATCTATTACCTTTCAAAAGATACAGCCTTGTGAAAGACGGACGGGCGGACAGCGGATGTTTAGAAATAGGGTCACATTTTTGACGGGTTAAAAATGTGAAGATAAGAATTTTTTCGTGACTTTGAAGGTTGTTTAATATTAAAATAATTTTAGTGTTGGTTTAGCAAGTTTGTGTTTATGGAGAATATTTTTTCATAAACTTTTGTCGTTTGTTCATGTACTTTGACAAATTATTTGACATAAAACTTATTTAATATTTGTCCGCCACAAGTTAAACCGTATCTCATTGTGTACTGTGTAAACTCATCGTTGAAAATAATAAATAGGTATATTAACTTTGTATTTCACATATTTGCATTGTAATGGGTTTCCCCAATGACATTTAATTATAAGTGGTAGAGAAGTTGGACGCGCTCCGCAAGGAGCACCTTAAAACTGAGCTACTTAGCCTTACATCTGCCGAGCCTATTCAGTAAAATCTCAAATTAAAAACTTAGGGGAAGTGAGCTTGAAGTGAGCCCTCATTACACCTGAAGCTAGGGATTGACACTATTGTCAGCTCACTATAATCTTACTTCACCTAAGTTTTCACGGTGAGCCCGAAACTGAGTTCAGCCGGTCTACTCTGAAAAACCGAGTAGACCGGCTGAACTCAGTTTCGGGCCGTTGCCAACAGAAGTAGCATAATATGTTTGCTTCTTTTCCTCTTCCTATAATTACGATATGCCGTCTTACTTCCACTTGTTATCTATAGTGTGACATATACAATATTACATTATTAATGTATGTGCCATTTTTGAAGATCGAATATTGGGTGGGTAATGTATCTAACTCTTTTTATTTAAATATCATAGCCTTTCGATTTTCAGGTTTGGCAACATTACACGTAGGTATGCGCATGTATAACGCACCAATCACTTTCAACGCTAACGAGTCTTCTGAAGTGGATAATACCCAAACTCCATACGGAACCCAAAAAAGAATAAAACCCTCGATCCATAGAATAATGACGTGATCCGCCGCTAGGGAAGGAGAAATGCGGAAAACAAATAGCGATTTTCTTTTGTTAGCTTATTATTCTCAGGAGCATTCATTACTCGGCCCACTGTGTACCACTGTGTACATACGGTTACGTTACCGTGTTTCTAATGTGTTAGTATTGTATTAGAATTATATACGGCCGGGAGTATTTTCTTTGATTGCAGGAAAACCACTCGACTAAGTATGTTTTCCTTGTAGGAGCAAATAGAATTATTGTGGGCATTGGCGAAGGCTGGATGTATGTATATTGAACAACCTGTGTATAAATGTATAATAGGATTAAGATTTACGGTGGCTACACTTGCTGAAACCTGGAGTACAGATCCTAATACCCTTTCTCTTCTTAGAATCCCAGAAGTCTGACAACCATTCTTAGCAAGGGGAATCGTGTTACCCAGTTACTGTTTGTGGAGGTCAGATAGGCACTCGCTTCATGTAAAATACTGGAAGCTGACCCCAACATAGTTGGGAAAAGACATGGCAGATTGATATTGTTGAATAAATCAAAATCAAAAGTCATTCATTTAAACTATGCTGAGAATCAGCACATGAACATCAAAATAACAAAAGATTCCCCCAAAAACGCCCGCCCTTCACCGCTTCCTAGTGCTATCTCTGGGAAGAAGAAGTGGCGCAACAAACTCCCCAGCAGCACAGCTGTCTGTTCAGTTAAAAAATACTTGATTGTATACAATACTAGGTACATTGTACTACGTACGCTGGGTATACAGTACTAGGTATATTGTAATACTAGGTATATGGATTGTATACAATACTACTACCTATGTTCGGTAATTAACATTACAAGACCAGGACATAAAATTAAATTATTTGCCATATGTCAGCTAGCCTACGTCAATATACCAGCAAATATAATAAAAACTCTACGTACTCAAGCTAAAAAATAATGAATTAAAATTAAAAACTTACTACCCAAATAAAAGCCTCCAGGCATAAAAGGCGTGACAGCTTACATATTTATGTAAGTAAAAGTTAAAAATAAGTTTTGATGTAAAAAATAAGTTTTGAATTCTAAAAAGATTGCTACATCAACTCGGATCAACATTGATCATTCCAAACAGTCATATATGTACAGACGTCAGCACATCAAGCTACTACAATCCGTTTTTTTTTAAATAGATTTTCAAGTTTATCGCTAAAGTATTAGGTTCAAAGTTGATTGGGAAAATTTTACAGTTTCGGGTAGCTTGATGTTGTGGCATCTGTACAACCCCCTCAACGGCCATCCAAATATATCTTCCAACACTAACTCCAACATCAATAAACCGTCTAAAACTCTAAAGGGTCGTTAAAATTTTACGATCTCGTGCGAAATTTAATTAGAGACGTGTCACAACTGTGATGCGGTATTTTAATAATGTCCTGCTGTCCTTCGAGGCGATTTATGACTCTTAAGGATGCTTGACATCGTTAAACTATGAATGCGAATTAAAGTTTTATATTGCTTGGTGTCTGAGGGATGTTAATTGAATATTATAATATGGGATTTGAAGAGATCAACAGTCACTTTTCTTTTTCTTCATGTAGCTGGCAAGACTTTTCTCAGACCTTTTTAGCCCAAAACTTCTACGGTGTCGCAGAGGTCAATTTAACTGCAAGTTTTGGGACAAAAAGGGCAGGATAGGAGGTGGAGCATAGTTTGCGACATAACTCCATATCCACACCTTTGCAAGAAAAGTCTTATACGTAATTGAAACGAATGGTCTCCGCAGAACGGTCAAGTTCGACAAACGTTTCAATCCTTCCGTTTTTAATAAAGGTAGCAAAAGTAAAAATAAAACTCTGAATGATGTCAAAGCTACTTTTCATGTCGTTCTGATTGTTGCGGCTACATCGTCTCATGAGGACTATGCATCATACTGACGTCATGCAAAATCCTGCATCGCGCAAGCAAAGTTTACCGCGCGACTAGCATATTATATACGATATCCCGACAACAATGGTCGGGCAGCAGCCCACCAGTTATAACACCCGGGATCTTAAAATCCTCCTTTTCATAGAAAAATGATCCTCCCTGAGTAAACTACATACCCTGTTCCTCATACCTCTATAAACCCAAAGATGCTAGCTAAACAGTCTAAAACTCAAAAACCACTGACCAAGTGAGTTGATTATTTATTTATTTATTACAGCATGGAAGACTTACAGTTAAAAAAACAAACAAATAATAGGAAACAATATTCGACAGAAAGCCAATTACAAGTCTTCGCGTTTAGACTTATAATAAAATTTAAGGTTAGGTAGGTTAGGTCGGTTATGGATATAATTACTCAGAACATTCATAGAAATATACTATACCAGGCCCTTCAATAGTGATATGAAGAGACGAGGTAACTTAAATACAACTTCTAACTAGCATTACTTATCCCAAACGTGCATTCAAGAAGTTTCTGATACTAATTGCAATTTGCTCCGTTATATGAAAGGTACAATGTACGACCAACATAAGTCATATAACTTGGATACAAAGTTTATTCCAGATACTCGTATGTAATAATAAGATGTCCAACTTTATAATTAAGTTACGTGACTTTATAACCATTGCTTAAAGCAAGTTTTGTAATTTGTGTTAAAACTCATTATCGTTCTTATCCAATTTGTAAGGGATCGATGCTATACGTCTTTATAAGTCAACTTTTACACAATCCATCCATAGTTTTTTTGCCTTCTCTTATTGCAAATGCAATTTTATTTCAACCAGTGACGCAAACCGCTTTGCCAGTTTTTTTACGATTTAATAAAACATCAAGATTTCTTAATAATATATTAGTTAAATATTAATGTATTATACACATACACTTTTTGGAATAAATTCTCTAAATGATAGTGGAAATTGCATCAAAATCCGTTGCGTTGTTCAGAATAACAACGCAGTCACACAGACAGACATGAAAAGCAACTTTGATTTACAATACGTATATATAGCATAATCAGCCTATAACGTTCCCTCTGTTAAGACACTCTTCTTTGTGAGAGGGAGTGGGCCGTAATCCACCACGTGGGCCCACTACGGGTGCGGAAGTGATGATGATGACGTCACGCTGAAGTATTTGCACGAAGGCTGCGCTGACGTTCACGTTCGGGGTTACCAGTTTGGAGGTATGAGGAACAGGGTGTAAAGTTCACTCAACCTCCATAGAAAAGGGAGGATCCTCCGACCAGAGGGGTGTTGTGTCTGGCGGGCAATTGCCCAATGACTGATGTCGGGAAGTTTGTATATAGGCTAATTGCGCGGTAAACTCTACTTGCGAGATGCAGGATTTGCGTGACGTCAGTATGACGCGTTGTTCGCATGTGGCGTTGTAGATACCGCTACAACTGTTTTGAGAGTAGTGGTGATGAAATAAAATTACATAAAGTAAAGCGCCTGTCTGGGTTCGAACCCACGACCTAAAATTCGTAAGTCGGAGCCGTTACCAATGCGCCACCACTGATCTCTAATATGTATAGAAGATAATAATATATCACTTTTAATAAAATAAAGTCTCTTCTATAGATATTAATTGAAGCCACATCATAAACGTATTTCGTTATTTCATACTAGGTTGTGGTAAGGTTTACCTAAACAAAAACCAAGTTTATTCCTACTTATAACATAACAGGCTCCTAACGCAACGTTTTCCGCAAAGCTCTTGATTATTACTAACCTCCGTCTGGCTATTGTGCCGCATATTTTCATTAGGAAGGCAGATAGTGCTCTGTTATCTCCAACATACATACGGTACGGTACGGAACGGAACGTTTATCGCACGAGCGGCGTTCTCGCTTCCGTCGTACGCACCGCAACTTGTTAAGGCAGGGTTTGCACACACATGGTTATTATTTTATCAGAAAAAAAATGAATAATAAGAAAGTACGCAATGTTCTGTAGATCATGTAAAAAAAATCAGTATGAAAAAGGTTTTGAAGGATAAATATATGTACCTAAGTTCCTTGTGTGTTTAGTTAAATACCGGCCAAATGAAAGTCGGATTCGAACACGAAGGGTAAGGGTATAGAGACCCCATTTAATTTTTATTAACTTTATTTTATTTGTATTAATTATTTGCTGTTAAAGAGGCAATAGAAATACACACTGAAAACTTCAACTGTCTACCTATCACGGTTCATAAGATACAGTCGGCTGCAAAAAACACCGAAAAAAAACCGTTCCTTGTATCTCTTGAATTTTTTTTTGCGATTTAGCGGCAATAGAAATATACACTCTGTGAAAATTTTGACTATCTATTTATTACGGTTCATGAGATACAGCCCGCTGACTATCAGACGGACGGAAAAACGGACATCGGAGGGCCTAAAAAGTAATATTAATAATGTCCGGTTTTCGGTTGACTATAATTTTCATGAAGGTCTAAGAAAATATTCTCTCCATGTTTTATTAGGTTAACCACAACTTGCAATCATTTCTATGTATAATGAATTTCTCACACAAATTCATAAAAAATTAAGAACTCGAAAAAAATACTACATTTATTATTTTCATCTCCAGTAAATTGTCACGTGGTAACCCTGCCCGTAACACGCAAACTGTCACGCACAATATTACTCCAAAACTACGAAATTCTCCGAGATTGGGATTATTGAAGCTTATATGCTCTTTGCAGAGATTTTTCACGCTTCACTTGTCAAATATGAATACAGTTGGAATAAGATTTCCATTTCGTCAAATAAAATTGTAGTTTCTATATTAGAAATGAAGGATTGTACGTGTAAAATGAAGATGAATATTTGTTTAGGATTTTTGATTACCTAGTCAAAGTCTATTTTTTACTCTAAAAAAGGTGTTTTTTTAGCAAATGTGTAATTTTATTTCAATGATGATCAATACATGTTGTGAGTATCTGTTTTTTACATAACATCACGCCTGTAATCCCCAAAGGGCTTACCCTTCGGGGATCCTCTATCTTAATAGAGGTGTACCTAGTATGGAAAAACAAACAGTAGCACAATAAGAAACAGTCATAAAATCTTAAATATAACATTTAAAACAATTATGCTACCCACTACGTTCTTCACAGATTAAAATTGAAAGTACTTAAAACTAGCTATTACCTAATACAGATACATTACTCATACCTATTTGGATCAGTACAGTATACCCCCATATTACGCCAGTTACGTTTAAGTCCCATGATATAGGTGGCGAGCCGACTTCCGTCAACCCAGCACAATTCCAGGCTCCGGGTTGGTACTGAGAATTTCTGATTGAAAAACCCAATAACACCTTGCCCGACCTGGGATTCGAACTCAGGACCTCATTGTCGGCAGCAGCGGTTGCGACCACTGAACCAACAAGGCAGTTGCAAACTCATTACAATACCCTTAAAATCGGAGTAGGTAAGTATTTAGATTAGATTAAATTGGAGCGAGCTATGCTCGGAGTCTCTTTGAAGGATAAAATCAGGAATGAAATTAACTGGAAAAGAACTGGAATTACCGACATAGCTTGGCTGGCCATGTTTGTTGAAGGATCGGTGGCCAATGGAGCAGCTGAATCCTGGAGTGGAGACTGCGTGTCGGCAAGCGTAGCGTGGGACGCCCCCCAGTTAGATGGACGGACGACCTAAAGAAGGTGGCTGGGACATACTGGATGCGGAAGGTGGAGGACAGGGTGTTGTGGAGCAGCCTGGGTGAGGCCTATGTCCAGCAGTAGACTGCAATAGGCTGAGCTGATAGAGATTAGATAAATTATATAGCAAGTGCCTTGTCTCCATATTAACTTTAAGAAAGATCAAGCGTAAAGAACATAAAAACTAAGGTTTTGTAATTTATAAGTATTCGCCCAACTAAAAAGCTTCAAGATTTTATCGAAACGATTTTAGATTTAAGATAAATGTTCGGATTAACCACAAACTGTTTTGGCAGAAAACATTCCTGCAATAAATTAATGGGTTGTTTCAGTAACAATTTATTGAAACAACCCTTCTGTGAGCCGATGCCGAACTTACAGAATTCAAGCACATCTTTTGAATTCTTTAAATAACTATCACTCAATGTATTTACAGAATTTTAAAAAGTATTTGCATGTCCTAAGATTGTTTAGATAGATTCTTAACGAAAAATGTTCCGTCGTTGAGCTCCTTAAGTTCTGAGTGGAGTTGCACGATTACTGACAAATACTTGCACTGACTGGACAATACAATTCAAATCTGTGTGTCTTTACTCAAAAGACCATTTCAGACACTAATCTACATGGTCCTCACAATGATCCGACCAAGATTATGTCTGGACTTTAAAAGGGAGTGTGACCTCTGAGTTCATTTCGGCCTTTCTTTTCAGAGTCGGATAGGAAACGCCAACCTCATCGACCGATTGACGTGTAAAAAAGTGCTTGTACAAACTACTTAAAGAAATAAAACCATTTATCATTTATCACAATCAGACTATACCAATACCCTAAGGAGGAAATTGTTTTAGTATTTCCTTGATACTGGCAGTATCAGGAAAATACTAAAACAATTTCCTCCTCCTTAAATAGACAGAATCCTTAATAAAATACACACTCAGACACAAACTTCTAAAATATAATTACACAAGGAACAAACTAGGATCGCGTCTAAAACCCTCGGCAACTAAATTCCGCCCTCATAATAACGTATAGTCTATTCCATAAGTATGTAATAAAAGTGTAAACAAACCCTGTTTACTTTACATTCGTCCGCCATCACTAACTAAAGGGATAAAGTATCACGCTCATTATTAAATTGTAATTTCAAAATCAGCGACTAAAACTTCAATTTGACTTCAACAATCAAATAAAATACATCTGTAAGATAATTAAAATTTCAGGTTTAAGTATTAAAATAATCAAATCAAAGCATTCAAATTGTACATATGTATTTTGTTACTACAAATTGGCATAAAAAGGAACCTTTTCTGATCCATTTGTTTACATTTTGATCAGATACTTTCGGAACAGACCATAACGTAAACGAAGCGTTATACGTTAGTATGTGGTTTCATTAAAACCTTAGGAAAATGTCTGGCGAGACTACATCCCGACCTTTTGATAATGAAAGGTTTTGGAATATCAGGTTTAACTTCAGATTATATTTAACGTTAAAACTGAATTGATGGTAAGGTGAATGAAGCGTGTTTCTAAGAAGTGGTTGTATAGAATGAAGGTTGTGCTGTTAATTTATTTTCTAATAATAAATAATTTGAGACTACAAGACATCATTTCAGCCGAAAGACGTCCATTGCTGGACATAGGCCTCCCCCAAGCACCTCCACTTCGACCGGTTCTGTGCTTCTCTCATCCAACGGGTTCCTGCGGTCTTCAAAAGGTCGTCGGTCCACCCTGTGGCCTTCCAACGCTACGTCTTCCGGTACGCAGTCTCCACTCCAGAACTTTCGGCGTCATCGGCCAGCGGTTCTGCGAGCAATGTGCCCTGCCCCCCGCTATTTAAGTTTGGCAATTCTACAAGACATATCTTGTAAATAAGCCAGGCCGAAGTGAGACAACACATAAGTTTTCTCACTTTGGCCTGGCTTTTATTAGGACTTTCAAATCTCTTTATGCATGTATGGCTCTCGTGGCTAAATAATAACTGTCGCACGGGTCAATCGATCAAGTTAAGCTACGCTTGCCACGATCGATCCGTAGACAGGGGACCATCTTTTCATGCTGAGCCCCTCCGTGCTTCGGAAAGCACGTTATGCTGTTGGTCCCGTCTGTCATTCGTGCATCTTTGGGAGTCGTTATGGGTCATCAGAAGCCCGAATCGGACAGCCAGTCTTGTCATGGGGTATCGTGTTACTCAGTAACTGAGTTTTAAAGGTCAAACAGGCAGTCTCTCCACGTCAAATACTGGTATTCAGCTGCATCCGGTTAGACTGGAAACCGACCCGTAAAGTAGTTGGGAAAAGGCTAGTCAGTTGACGATAGTGAATCTCCTTAAGCATTGTCAATCAATCCTAACTAACTTAACTTCTAAGCTAATGACAAATTGAAGTTATGTAATCGTAGTTCTGCCCTTTAGAAGATAGTTGGTGTAGATTTAACATCCAAATACATCATCATTATTTCAGCTGAAACACGTCCACTGCTCCAGCCCACAATGAAATGACCTATATCCACATAGGACTCTCAAAGCATCAAAATACATAATGCTCATTAACACCACATTCCTTTTACATAAGTTTTATTGTCGAAAACATAGGAGTGCCTTGGTTGCCTTTGATTATCTCACATCATGATGACGTGGGCAGTTCAAACCCGGGCAGTCGCTTTATTTTATGTAAATCATTTCATCACCATTGCTCTCAAAGCGGCATAGGAAAACTTCGTGAAAAAACCGGCATGTCCTAGAACCAAAAATTCGAAGACATGTGACATCTACCAACGCGCACTGGGCTCACGGGGTAGATTACAGCCCACTCCCTCTCGAAGAGATGAGGCCTGTGTCCCAGCAGTGGGAACATTATAGGCTGATTATTTGTGTTTTTAACCGACTTCTAAAAAAGGAGGAGAGAAGAGTTCGCGCATAACTCCGTCGCTTGCCAACCGATTTGAAAAATTCTTTTTTTGTTGGATAGGGTATACTTTCCAAATGGTCCCATGAAAATTTTATCGAAATCGGACAAGCGGTTTTTGAACAACAAAAATAAAAAAAATGATCACAACAAAAAAGTGAAAAATAAAACTTTTTTACAAAAAAAAGCAACCGACTTCCATAAAAACACTACAAAGTAAAAATAACTTTAATTTCGGAAGTCGGTGGCGAAAAACGAAATAAATAAAAAACCAAAGACACCGACTTCCGAAATTAAAGTTATTTTTACTTTGTAGTGTTTTTATGGAAGTCGGTTGTTTTTTTTATCTTACCTTATAAAGGCGATGAAGCACGTGACTGCCTAACCAGTGCGCAGACTGTAACCATGAATTCAGTACATGATTCTAGACCCCCTAGTATAGAAATAATTCCTCGCTTATCAAAAAAAAACCGGCCAAGTGCGAGTCGGACTCGCGCACCGATAGTTCCGTACAATTTAAAATTATTAAAAATATTTTTATTATATGATGTAACTAAAAATTTACGGTCTTCGCCATTTTTCCTTTATCTGTGCTATAAGACGTTGCTTCGTACCAAATTTCAAGGTTCTGAGTTCACGGGAAGTACCCTGTAGGTTTTGATTCCCTTACGAGTGTCGAAAATTTGCGGCATAAACGGCTGTATCTTTTGATTGCGTTGGTTAAGAAGTTTGATTTTTTCACAGCTCTAAGGGTCAGTAGACCTGAGTATTTTATACAAAATTCCAGCTTGATAACTCCACGCGTTCCTGAGAAAAAGGGTCTTGATAGACAGACGGACGGACGGACAACATAGTGATCCTATAAGGGTTCCGTTTTCTCCTTTCTAGATACGGAACCCTAAAAAAACAACTGTTTCATAGAAAAGTGCAATAATACCCACGCGGTCAAAATGTTTGGCAGAGCAAATTTTTTTTAATAACTCATGTGGGGTCAGAATCATGTACTGAATTCATGGTTTTAGTTTGCGCACTGGTTAAAAATGTATCCTGTATTATTATTATTCATTAAAATTTTAATAAAAATATGTTAAGCACGCGAGAACACTTCATAAACATTAATTAAACTGGAGTCCCGTTTATTAAAAGTAGTTGCGATATTATTTCTGAGAACAATCGTCTTGAGACTTTTTAATATTTCTGCTATGAAAAGTAAGGAATATAATATTATTGAAGACATGTATTTTTAAATATTCTATTCTTGCCGATATTCTTATCATTACTTTCTTTTGGATAAGTGTGGTTCCGTCCACGAGATGCGACTGACTTAATATTATGCAAGAGTACGTGCATACTCTGGTGTTTTATTAGATTCAGTTTCATGGATTTTCTTAACCTACATAACTTTATTATTTAAATATTTTTTGGGCTCTATCAGAATACCAGCGCTGCGGTATTTGTTTTTTTTTTCAAATATTGCAGCATGTTAAGATACTTTTGCCTTTGATTTGATGCCTTTTTGGCTTCTCTAGTTTTAATCTTAGATAAACTTAAAAGTTTTAATGTTCTTTTTTATTGTTTTCGTTATTTTATTAGATTTAAGATTTTTTTATTGTTTGTATTTCCTGTGCGTGTCCCAAGTAAAATATTTGTCTTAATAGTTTTTCTTTATTCATTTTTATTACCCGTTACAACTTTAATCAAGTAAGTATCCCTTATGGCTTTGCCCTCTTGTATTTGATTGTTTATATCTCTTGGTCATCTCGAAGAACTTAACAATAGCATAAGCACAGCGTACTCAAACTATAATGTCCTCACTGCTGAGACACAGCCTCCTTTCAGTGAGAGGGCACTCTCTCTCACTGAAAGGAGGCCCACTGGCCGTAATCCACCATGCGGGCCCAGTGCGGGTTCGTAGAAGTCACATGTCTTCGAAACTTTTGGTTTTAGGTCATGCCGGTTTCCTCACGATGTTTTCCTTCACCGCTTTGAGAGCAGTTTTGATGAAATAATTTGGAGGTTTCGGGTTTCCACAGACGACTCAAACCTGAAATCTGAAAAAAATCAGCTGTTTCCTACATTTATGTTCGGTTAGCTCATCAAAATACGAACAGCTGATTTTTTTTCGCGATTTCAGGTTTGGTCCCATAATAAAAGTTGTTCATAATGACGAGTACAATGACCTCTTAAGAGGTTGTTGGTGTTTTTCCAATAACCCTGTATAAAGACCCAATTAAGATACCTCATTGAAAACTTAAAAAGGAACTTTCATCGGCCCGAAAGTAAACCTGAACTTTCAAGAACCCTCAGTTCTAGTACTATGCAAAGTCTAATAGAACCATCATAAATATGTACTGTAGAGACCCTAAATTCGGATGTCTAGCCGAGGTACACCGCAATTGTGAAAAGCCAAATTGTCGGGTTCGAGAGTATAAGAGGTAGTCTCGTAAAATTAATATGTAGGGAGTGCTTCTTGCTAAATGTGGGCAGTATTAAAACGGAGTACTAATAGGGAGGGGAGGGGTACCCTCACAACCGCAGACTTTATGTCCTCAGACCGGTCTAGAATTATTAATTAACCGAATGGTGATTGCATTCCTTGGTCGCGGTCTCCATAGTTATTTGAGTTCATAAATTAGTAATGGTTCAAGATGACAGCTTCGAGGTGGAGTGGAATGGAGTTCGGTTTTTAATTTAGAAGATTGATATTTATTTGTATGTATCTGCAGAAACTTGCAACTTATTCTCATATATCTTAGACTTTGCAACAGTGTTGCTTTTGCTAATGCTTAGTTTTAAATTTAGTTTTCCCATTTACACTATGAACTGGCCGCATTTTGTTTTGATATTATTACCTATCACAGTAGCTCAAAGCAGGCCATGATTATAGGAAAAAATAAAGTACTAATACTTAAGTAAATCAGGAGGATTCTGACTAAATAATAACAGCCGCACGGGTCGATCGATGAGGTTAAGCAGCGCTTGCCACGGTTGTTCCGTAGATGGGTGACCATATTTACATACCAAGACTCCTCCGTGCCTCGGAAAGCACGTTAAGCTGGTGTTCCCGGCTGTCATTCGTGGATCTTTGACAGTCGTTACACCCGTAACGACTGTCAAAGATCCACGAATGACAGCCCAAAAGTCTGACAACTAGTCTTACCAAGGGATATGTATTCCCCAGTTACTGGTTTGTGGGGTTCTAGAGGTCAGTTAGGCAGTCACTCCATGTAAAATACTGGTATTCAGCTGCATCCGATAAGACTAGAAGCCGATCCCAATATGGTTGGGAAAAGGCAAATGATGACTTAAGTAATCAGAACAAAATACATTTTTTTTTTTCTGAAAAAGCATATTTTTCAAGAGAAAATTAATTTTAATCCTCTAATTTAATACACACGAAAGGTAACCTATACCTATGAATGTATTAATACCCTCAGTCTCAATAGAATTCTAAGCAACCAACCCAAGAACGAACAAAGAACAACAATCGCATTCATTTGACGTCTAATTTACATAAATATGAGATTTTCGCGAATAATCATACTTAAACACCGTTGATTCGGAATTGTGGTACAATGAAGATTGCTTCCGACCCGTTGAGCAATATGTTTAAAGAGAAAATTTGAATATAAGTTACGCCGCGTATCTTGTTAAAATTAAGGATTTAAATTTAAATTTTGTGAAGCGTCCTGGGGCGAATAGGTGAAAAGGAATAAATATGAATATGAATGGGGAATCAGACAAGTACACGAACGGGTTTCGAATTATTAACTTTTCGAGTGCACTCGGTTTTGAAGGTACCGTCGGAAATGAAAGCCTTTCCTCGAATGTACGTCTAACAAGCTTGTCATTCTCTAAACGTCAAATCTTTACTGTTGAAACGTATGTGCTTTATGTTAGGTTTAGTAGGGATTTTATATTATTATGTGAACGTAGTCGGATTATTTCTTGTTGGTATACGATTGTTATAGCGCACGATCCCTGTCGAGTTTGACGGAGTTATAAAATCTATCGACCTCATTATTATTTTTATTTTTTTTTATTTTTTTTTTATTGGTTGTTATTATCATCTGCGGGGTATTGCGTAACACACTAACAATAGCAATGCCTTTAATTTTGACAGTTCAAGAAAATTCATTGCAATAGTTACGTTGTTGAGCAGACAAATTTTTCCAACAAAAATGATTCAGAATGTGATTGATAGTGTGTTACGCAATTAAGGTGCAGGTCAAAAGTTAAGCAGGTTCAATTAATAATAAACCATTTGAACGCTCTAAGCACAAACGCAAGAATATTTCAGATGTCAGAGTTCCGGTAGCAAACATTTTCGTCTCGATTATGCAGACAGTACGCAGAAATCTCAAAATCAAGCAGATAGGCCAACGGAGACAATTTAGTCGCAACGTATAATTTGGGTTTCGGCTAAGGACCGGAGTTGACCGGCCGCGCGCTGAATTTCAAGAGCCCCCTTACCCGACTAGTGGCGGAAACTAAAGGTGAGTGAGTTCGAGCCCCTTTTGTTTTTACAAGCTTTTTTTATTTTCTTTTTGCGATGTACATAATTATGTATGTTTGTTCGGGTGGACTCTTACAACTCAATTTTGAAGCAGATAACTTCAACCGATTGGGCTGAAATTTTGCATTCATGTGTGAATCGGATGACAATGCAAAATGATTATGACATGGAGCTGATCTGATGATGGAACCGGAAGGTGGCCATAGGAACTCGGTATTTAAACGACACAACCCCATCGAGTTTGGGCTCGTATGATTCGTCTTGGCGAGTACTTTGGTGCTAGATGGTAACCAGGCTCTGATGATGGAGCTGGAAGATGGCCATAGGAACTAATTAAACGACATACCCATCGAGTTTGGGCTCGTTTGATTCGTCTTGACGAGTACTTTGGTGAAGACTCAATAATGACAAAAGAAACTTTAATAAAATAAAGGTGGGTGACCCCGAGCCCCTTTTGTTTTTTGTTAAAGTTTCTTTTGTCACTATTGAGTTTGACGGTACTTATTTTTTGTTAAGTATACTACAAAAGTTGTTACAACTTTTACTGTTACTACTTACTACTTAGATCTTAGTTACTTTGGTTATCATGTCATATTATGATCGATAGATTGTTGAACACTTGTATCGAATCACAACTACTAATACTTCTTTTTATATAATTTTGTTTATTTATATTTTTTACGATAGAGTTTTCTTTTGTTTGTACTATAAATTGCACAATAAGTACTTTATCTTAGAAGCACAGAACCGGTCGAAGTGGAACTGCTTGGCGGAGGCCTACATATGTCCAGAAGTGGACGTCTTTCGGCTGAAATGATGAATACTTTATGTATATTTCTGTATTTCTTTAACTTAGCCAATAATATTATGACGTGTTCTTTACTGTTAGATATTTCAATAGTTAGCGAAAAACACTGATAAAAAGTTAGAAGATATTATTTGTTCCAAAGAATTTTTCATTTTTTATTACATAGTTTCATCCATTGTAGTCGGTACCTAGTGCATAGCATTTCCGAATATTTTCACAGCCAAAACAATCAGCATTCACCCCAGCACTCACCTAAAAAAAGGAATAAAACAAAGCAAAATCACTATGAAATCCACCAAACATTTTAAAAAGCATATTGAAGCTTTTAAAAATCCGCCATTTTTATTATTCCTGTTTTAATTGCTGTCGGTAACAAAGGAAGATCGAATGACGCAAATTAAGGGAAAAGTCTGCTTTTTAGGATCTATTCACGCATTGTTTGAATAGTGAGTGTTTCGTTTTAATTAATTTCGCTTATTAGGAGCTTTTGTTTGCGTTCGTTGACGGGGGCTTGTGGCTAAATATTTACAGTCGTACGGGTCGATCGAAGGAACTACATATGTTTGCCGCGGTTGGTACGTGGATGGGTGCATCAGAAAGCACGTTGAGCCGTGACTGTCGTTACGGGTACTCAAAAGTCTGACAACCAGTCTTAGCTAGAGGTATCGTGTTACCTAGTAACTGGGTTGTGGCAGTCGCTCCATGTAAAGTACTGATAGTCAGCTGTATTTTGTAAGACTAGAAACCGATCCCAGCATAATTGAGAATAGCCTAGGCAGATTGATTTTGGCCGTCTATATAGAATCTAACGATGTGGAACGTATCTAGGTATGTATTTGTTGAAAATAAATATAGTGATGTGTTTGGCATTCGGAATAAACCGATAGTTCATTGCAGGTGGTGCCCTATCGCTCTTTACAGTGCACTGCACACGTTGGATTTTGCTGTGAGCGTTTTAGTTTTCTTACAATGTTTTTATTCAGCGTTGTAGTCTACGATCTCACTTCCAGCAGTCCTTACAGAATAAAAATACCGTGTTTAGATTTACTGATTAGGTAAAGTTGCCGTAATTATAGATCATTTTGATTTTGGTTGTAGTTTGTAACAAGTTCTAGTCGGACGAGCACATGAAAGGTTCCGTACTACAAGGAAAACAACGTCGAAAAAAACACTTTTCTTGTATGGACCCTTTAGTTTTTATTAACTTTATTTTATATTTATCATTTGTCGTTAAGAGCGTTGACAACGTACGGCATTTCATACAAACTTTCAAGTCCTTGTTTTTCGAAATGCATGAACCGATATTAATGAAACTTCATACGCTTAAGCAAAATACATAGGTCTAAAAAGTTAATTAGAACATTTTCGAAATGTCTTATTTAAAAAAAGATAATTGGAAATCTCTGTTTCTATGGAAAATTTAAAATCGGTCTAATTTAGCTGTAACCTGTAACACTATTTTTCAAAAATGTTCTCAATTAACTTTTTAGATCTATATATCCTGCTTATGCGTCGGAAGTTTAATTAAAATCGGTTCATGCATTTCGAAAAACAAGGACTTGAAAGTTTGTATGAAATGCCGTACGTTGTCAACGCTCTTAAAGCGGCAATAGAAATACAAACTCTGTGCAACTTTTAACTATCTACCTATTACGGTTAATGAGATACAGCCCACTAACAGACTTGACTGACTGTGGAAGCTTAGTAATAGGGTTCTGTTGGCACTTTTGGGTACGGAAACCTAAAATTGGGGTTGGTCTTTTTACCTTTTAAACACTAAAATCGTGCTAAAACGTTTCCCTTACAGCAGTCCTTTATTCCCTTCAAAATACAGTAGTAGAAATGCACAAAATTTAAACTAAACCGGCACGTATGCACGACATCGTTGCACCGTATATACCAGGCGTCCATAACCAAGAAGGCATTAGCCAGCAACAGCTGTTCAGCTTTCCGTACGTGGACCGAAGTTAATTAGAAGCCTTTGCGAACCGCGGTCCGGCTGCGGTTTTAATATTTCCCACCGTCCAGCGTAAGAGAATTGATATAAATGATTTCGTTGGACCCCACACTAATTTGAGCCCGAAGTTTCGCCCGTACTTGGGATTAATGACTGTCTGAATAGCAACATGAGCTTAGTTTTGCAGTAACTCATTTTGTTGTCGAACGGGCGTTCACTTTGAACTTCAAACAAATGTTTGGAAGCACGTAATCGTGTGTTTAAATGAAGGAAACTCTTATTTGTTGTTTTTGTTTACTTGTTAGGATTGAAAGGCGTGCTGCACTGAATGTTTTGTTAGATCAAATTGTTGTTTAGTCAAATAGAAGTAATGTAAAGTCTGATTATTTAGAAGTGAATGCTTAAACTGACTAGTGAATTTAATTGTTCCATTTAATTCGCGGGGTAGTTGCGTAACATACTAACAGTAGAAATGGCTCTCATTATGACAGTTCAACAAAATTCATTGCGTTATTTACGTTGTTGAGTTGATAGATTTTTCAAACATATGAAGCAATGGATAAGGAATATCCTTGAAAATGATTCAGATTGTGATTGATAGTGTGTTACGCAATTATGATGCCGCCTAGCCTATATACAAACAAAAATCATCGTTTATGTTTGAAGCGAACCACTTCATCTTCCCTTGAAGAAAGCGTTATACTCATTAATAACAATAAACCATCCTTCGACCGCTCCTTAAACCCAATTAAATGGTCTTATCCTACTGCCATTCAACGATGCGGGTTTTATTAGGTGCGAGAAATACATTTTGTGAAAATAAACACAAGGAAAAGCTCATTAAAAATACGCAAGAGCAGAGTCTGTCACGGTTCACGACAGTTCGCTTCACGTCTGCGTTGCATGCGCGTCAAAGTTATCCACAGTTATTAACTGGCATGTCAGTTTCTAATTACTCGATCCAGTTATCACCTGCTACTGACGGCTACATTTCTACCCTGTCTGCACCAGTCTTAACAGACCCGCCGTCTCGACAGCAAAGTACGAAACAAAAAGGTCACGTTGTTAAAATAAGGGGTCTGGAAAAAGTGGTCCTTCGAGCCGGCTCCGAAGCAACGTGAAGTCGCGAAATATGTTCAGATGACAGCTCCATTATAGTAATGTGTCAAACAAGGGCTTAAGGTATTATTAATGGTGGGAAAGGTAATAATTTTCTTTGTTTGCTCGCGTTGGGAGCTTTTGTTTCAACTTGTTAATGTGCCGCCGCAGACACAATGGTACGCGGGCTATTAGAATATAGTTGACAGTGGTGATCTCTTAACAATATTCTTATTTTTGAACTGTGATTGTATTAAAAAAAGTAATTGTTAATTGTTTGTACCCTTAGGCTACCTTATATTTGTAATAAGGTATGAGTACAAATAGTTTAATTACGAATTAAGTGTCTTCCCCTTAACATAAAGTTTATAAGAAAGACGTTACTGGGACGATTTTTTTAATGTTATAGTTACTAAGCAGTTTAAGTAATATTTAAATTTACTTATTAGCTTAATAGGCTAAATGAAAGCAATGGTGGCCCAGTGGTAACAGCATACTTACTAGACTTACGGCATGTCCTAGAACCAAAAATTTGAAGACGTGTCCACCAACCTGGGCACGCGTGGTGGATTACGGCCCACTCCCTGTCACTGAGAGAAGGCCTGTGGTCCAGCAGTGGGAACATTATTGGCTATAAATTACCTATGCTAATAGGCTAGATTGTAATGTGAATAAAGCATCATTAATATTGGGCTAATTTCCATAAAAAAAACAAAGAAAATTTCACCTCTCCTAGCTATAGACACCATTTATCAATTTATCCTGATAACCATGATGACCACCAACGCCCGTCATCGTTAAAAATATTTTGTACCCAGATAATGAATACTAAATGATTGATCAGCCGATGTGTTCAGTAATCAAGCACTGATGAATAAATAGTGCAATATTATGTTTTTGAGCTCTCCAATATGCTACAAACACTAAATAGAGAACCCATTAAGATTGATTGATTATGTAAAATTAGGGGGTTTATTTATAAACGATGATAAAGTTAAGTGACGTACAAGCGTCAAAAGTGTATGGTAAAGCAGTTACTAATCACTACTTAACCTTAAGCAACGTTTATGAACAAAGGGGTTAGAGTAATAATAAAACAAGACGTCTATGTAGAATTTTTTCCAGTTTTCGTATAGCCAGAGTCACACGTAATTCAAGGTGTCGTTGTGCATCCTCGTCAAATTCAAGGAGGTAACTATGCTACTGATTCTCGACACGAATCAATAATAAAATAGGTAGGTATTTTTATTCTAATTTTCGGAAATCGGCATGTGTGGGACAAGCATTTTAAAACGCGGCTGCTTATACGATACCATAACGCGATTCTGATCTTTGAAAGTGGTGTATTCTGAAATACTGTACAAACTTAAATAACTAAAAAAACAAGTATGTATTCATTATTTACGAAGGATCGTAATTTTATTATTTATGTCTTTCATAACAGCCTCCTGAAATTTGACGAGGATGCAAAACAACAGCTTGTATGTACAATTAATGCCGCCTTAATAGGCTAGATTCCTAAAAAAATCTAGTCCGTCAGTTAGATTATCAAAAAATATTGAACACGTATTTTTTCTTTTGTCAATTATATAAAAAATGATGAAGGAACGCGGAACATTAACGGGCGATATCCGTTAAAGTTCCGCGTGACGCCTTGCTACACTTTTTAGCATGGCGTGACGTCATGACCCCCTACTCCCAAATTTTGACGCGCTTTATCTTTGTCATTTTTTGTTTGATTGACAAAAGAAAAAGTATGTGTCCATTATTTTCCGATAATCTAACTGACGGACTAAATATAATTATTATTTTTTTACCCAGGAATCTACGCTATTGCACGAAGTGCCTTGATAGTCCGTGGTCGGGTAAAAACTTGCAAAACGGCCGAGCAATAGGCTGATAAAACGCTAAGACGAAATACAATTTAATCCAATAAACAAAGTATTTATTAAGGGCCCTATTTAAGACGAGCCCAATAGAACGATACGCTTCACTGGTCCTTAGATGCGCCTCATCCAATTTCACGGTTGGCCCCTATTCGCCATTGTTAATTGTTAATTTGTATTAAGAAATTTTCGAGATTATTGATTAAGCTTATTAATTTATCGATTGAATAATTTTATTTATAATTATTTTAAAACGTACCATGTGATTAATTAACCGAAAAAGGAGACCTAAAAAAATTACAATAAAGCGCGAACTGCATATACTGCATTATTTATTTATTTGTGTAAATACAAAACATTTAATAGAGAAAGAAAGATACATAGAATGCTCTTTATTATACAGGGTGGCAGGGACATTGACGCGCAAACTGTAACCATGAATTCAGCACATGAGTTTAGACCCCATAGCGTCGAAATATTTCGTCGGTTATCAAAAAAAAAATCTTGTTTCATAGAAAAGTGCAATACCTACGCGGTCAAAACGTATGGAACAGCAATATTTTTTTTTAATAACCGACGAAAAATTTCGACGCTATGGGGTCTAAGCTCATGTGCTGAATCCATGGTTACAGTTTGCGCGTCGATGTCCCTGCCAGCCTGTATTCACCGTAATGAAAAAATATATGAAAAAACACATAAGACATGACACAGTAAACATAGATGAGCATAGAGATAGGTATTGCTAATTTTATTTGAAATTTCTTCCAGCACACCTGCGAGGAGGGTTGGATTAGAGACGTTAGTAGACACAGTGTGTAAAAAGACAACACAGGAAAACACGACTCTTCACGTGACCAGAAGGCTGGCCTATTTTTCAGCCATACAACGTGGCAATGCTGCCAGCTTTTTTGGCACTTTTCCTGTTGACAGCGATTTTTTTGATGCCCTATGATTCTTTTCCTTCTTTTTTTATATACATGTACATATTGCTAATATTGCTTTAAGTCTATTAGCTATTATGTGAATACTTTCTTGTTTAAAAATAATAAAATAACAAATAGGAAAACTTAAAATCAATTTGAACATCATATAACAATGTCTATCATTGATAACAAAAATGTAGGAATGTTTTCTATTTCAGTCTCATTTGGTGATTTCAATTCCAATTAACATGCTTCAACAAGATTCAAAATATTTTCAATACTCACGTCAAACAAGCTATAACTCTCCTCGTATACAGGCTTCGTCCATAACTCGTCCCCTCGCCACGGCCATACACCGCCGTTTTAAACTCCACCCTGTGTACAGAAACATTCAAACTTTGCAGACAAATTCGATCTGTGCGGGGCGATTCGGACCATGCATATTGTAGCTGTGTTTACGCAATAACAACCTTTATCAAAATGCGATACGGAACATAATTGTGTATTCCGTATGCACCGAATATGGTATCATGAAGTCCTGTTTCATACAGCGGCGTTTACATAACTTTGGTACCTATGTAGTAGATAGGTATGTTAGTAGGTAGGTAAAAGCTTTGTGAGGTAAGTCTGTGCAATTTCAATTGAAACTTCGGATTAAATCCGGCGAACAGAGTTTTTATCAAAGGAAATAGTAGTTTAATTAAGTTTTTGTATCTATTGATTCTGGTTGTAATGTAAACATACCGTGCGTTAACCGTAATATGTACCTGAAAAAACTATTTTTACGAGCGCAAGAATGCATTACAACAAAACTGTTCCTGGGTAGTCACTCAGGAACAGTTTTGTTGTAATGCTTTCCGCCTTAAGAATATTCAGTCGAATATTCTTACTTTTATTCTATTTCATATCTTATTAACCCATTTATTATTCATTCCATATATTTTGACCGCGTAGGTAAAAATTACCCGGCTTCGATCAATAAATTTACATAGGGTATCTAGAATCATATGCTTAATTCATGGTTACAGTTTGCACGTCGATGTTCCTGCCACCCTGTATATAATCATACAAGCAGAAAAGAACAGCAAATACGCACAAAGGTGATGCTTATTTCTAAAGCAATCTCTTCCAGTGTACCTGCAATAGTAAAGTAGATAAAAAGAAATGTAGACATCATGACCAGTCTGAGTTTGTTTCGGCCTTTGATCTCAGAGTAGTCAGATAGGAAACGCCGACTTCATCTAGCTTATTTATTTTTTTATAATGTGACGTGTAAAAGTGATTCTGATATCCTGTTTACAGAATAAATCATTATTCATTTCATTTCTGTGTGTTATCTAGTTTTGTCATAACCATAATATAAGTACCTACGTTTAAAAATATCACAAATTACAAGTAGGCATCCACATACTGGTATTATTGACATCAACTACCCCCCTTCCCCTACACACAACAAAAAATGCATCGTGTCTTATTCTTACAACAAATATTTCACACTTCCTTGATTTCTTTATACCTACGTGAGAGTCCAACAATAGCTATTTAATATCTAATAATTCCCCATCTATTGTAAGGAATTGGGGTGGGCAGAGAGGGTAGTGAACCAGTCTTGGCCCCTTATAATCCTTCACACTCCACTTCCTTCGTTATTCCAAGAATTTTATTGTTGATAATTAAGGATCTGGAGATAAAGAGATTATCTCACGAATTTTAATTGGAAGATTGGCGTTTGGATGGTTTTTATTGAAATTTATATTTTTAATTTTCATATTGGTTCCGGATGAAGAAATCTTGTGTAAAGATCATAATAATAGTCTTATATATCAAGTCACTTTGATAAAAGGATGTTGACACGAAAAGCAGTCCCAACTCCCACAAGAAGGCCAATTCTCGTAATTAAAAACATTCAAAATCTAGTCGCAATCTCAACTCAGCGACAAATAATGTCAAAAACTTGTCAAAAATGTAGGGAAACTAGAGGTATTTTTGACAGATTGAGACTGAGATCAGACAGTGAACGTTCACAAAATTACGAGAATTGCCCCTTTGGTTGCAAATAACATCCACACTTAACTTTATTAGTCGTAGGTATGGTATGGTATTAGGGCAATTAACAGTACCTTGACTGCTACCAGTATTACATGAACATAGTCAATGGGGGTCAATGGGGAGCAGTGGTGGCCCAGTGGTAACGGCCGTGACTTACGAGTTGTAAGTCGTAGGTTCGAATCCTGGCAGGCGCTTTACTTTGTGTAAATTATTACATCACCATTACTCTCCAAACGGTGAAGGAAAACATCGTGAGGAAACCGGCATGTAATAGAACCAACAATTCGAAGACATGTGACATCTATCACCCCGCACTATGCACGTGTGCCCACTCCCTCGAACTGAGAGGAGGCCCAGCAGTGTGGACGGTATAGGCTGATTATTCAAGTTTCCAATGATGTGGAAAATAGTTAATGAGATAGAAGAAATTGGAGAGAGTGACTAATATTTTTGGGTGGCTGAATAAGGTCATGTCAGGTCATATGAACTAATAACAAGTTGATCTTTCGAAAAGATATCAAAGTAGAAAAAAGGAGAGGGATAGAGATGAAAGGTCTTCTTTTGTAGCTTGTTAAGGACCGCAGCGCTATCTTCGCGAAGCCTTAAGATGATGGGCAGCGGGATCGTCCGAAAGGGTTACCGCTGCCCTGGAACAGAAAGGGCTAAGGAAGGAACACGGGTGGGTTTTAGTCAGTAAGAGTCTGACACTCCCTTCCGCTCCACCCAGAGCGGGAGGGGTCATTTAATGATTTCCCATCCTCAAAAAAAAAAAAGCCTTAAGATGATCTTTGTTGTACGCCAATATTTGGTTCATACTTAGCAGACTTCGTTCCGCTGTCCTTATTTCTGCCGTGAGGCCCAAATCTACCCAAAGATTGGTCCCAGAAATTATTTGTAGCTAAATGTGCCTACAGATATAGGTCACGTAGATACTAATACCTAGATAGATCGGTGTATAAATCTGCGCAAATGTATCGATCTTTCAAAGGCGCAGTTATATGCAATAAAGAAAAATATTTTGATTGATGCTTAACGTTCAGATAAACTCTTGAAATGCAGATTTTGGGAGACTATAGACCACTTTGCCCTGTTTTTTTTTTATTTTGGCAGTTATACTTGACGGTAGAAACCAACGAAAAGGACATAAATCATCCTAATTAACAAGTAGGAAGGAGAGGTGATATGCAAGAAGAGCGAGTATTGATTCACTTTCGCTATCGGTCGAGGTCAGTTGCGCGCGGCTGCACTGGGCTACTGGAGCACGCAGCAGTGTAGTCCAAGCCTTGCAACCTAGTGCATCTCACGACGTGTTCCTGAACAACTAACACCCTTTTTCAACAAATGTTCCTAAAAACTATTAAAAATTAATCAGTGACAAAGAAAAACTGTGAAAAGTGCGCGGTTTTTTGTGTTTCGGAAAAAAACTGTGGTCCAAAAATATGTAGGTCACGGAACAAAGGACCAACACTGCCAACAGGACTATCGAAGGACCATTAAATTTTGAGTAGTGACTGTGAAGGGTGTGATAACGTGTTCTAAGATACAAAAGTGCAGTGCGTTTATCAATTTTTATCCCAGATTTCATTTTTCGGACCACACCTGCCCTCCTCCCCTTTCATCCCCCTTCCTTCTCATGGCTTATCGGATCATTTTGCTTGCCGACACACAATCTCCTAGACGTTTCTTTGAGGCGTAAATACGACTCGCTGTACTGAATCCAATGAAAAGTGGAAAAAGATTAGAAAAGCGCTACTTGCTGGGTGAGGTGCCAAATATAGCGGGGATTGTGGGCGTATTCTTTTAAGAATAAGAGTGGAGGATTTACGCCTGACGGAGCGTCACACGCCGGGGCCGATCAGCGTGGACCAAGCGTAAAGTATAAAACTAAAAAGGATATGTACCTATCTGATGTGTGTTATTGTTGTCTAGCTGGTTTCTACTTGAAATAATTTAAGCGGCTGCTCGCGTATTTAGCCATCTTTTCTTGGCATTAAGCTTTTCTGTTCTCGCTCCCTCCCCCCCCCCCCCTGGATCGATCGAGGTGATATTTACAATTAGCCCAGGGAAATAAAAGTAGGTTAACCCGCGCACGCGTCCCGCGCCTGTGCCGTCCTTTCGGGCTTGCTCGGGTCCGTTCGGCTCGTCGAATCAATCAGGTATTTGCCTAGGAACAGTAAATTATGCGCGCGCATCCGTCCGGGGCAGTGGTGGCCTCGTGGTATCGGCCCCGACTAGGCCCGCGTGGTGGATTATGGCCCAGACCCTCTCACAGAGAGAAGGCCTGTGACCCAGCAGTGGAAACAATACAAGCTGATCATGCATCCATCCGGGCGTGGCGCGTCGGCTATCCAATCAGCCTCACTCGGGCTTCACCGATCGAGCGAATTTCCTAGAATATTGGTGACACCGCGCGCTTGCGCTGCGCTTAATTTTGATTAAATCCTCTATACGAACTTTGTGTGCGGATATTGGCCACCATAGAAAGCTAGAAGTGAGTTTAGTGATTTCTCGGTTAAGTGTTTTGTTTCGAAAGCAAACGATGGAAACTATAAGCCACAGTAGGAAGAGGTACTAATGCAGCCCGAATCTGCCCGAATATACCTAGATCGAAACAATATCAATTCCTCCGGTATCTGGTTTAATGCGACGTCTACGGTATGACTAAGCAAAGGCAGCGTATATCTTGCTAATACGTAATATTTTAAATTGTATTTTATAATAATCAACGGCCCATACTGCAGCATAAACCAACGCAATGTCATGAAACAAATGAACTGCGAAAAATGGCAATAAAACTGTTTTTGTTTAACTGTATTATTGAATATCTCAGAGGGGCAATTCTTGTAATTTTAAGAACGTCAACAGTCTGATCTCAGTCTCAATCCGTCAAAAATATCGTTAATTTCCCTACATTTTTGACAAGTTTTTGACATTTGTTTCTTGCCGAGATGAGACTGCGACTAGATTTTGAACAATTTAAATTACGAGAATTGGCCTTCAGGTCCAAACAAAGTGATCCGCGTTCCGCTAACAGTGACTCCTAAACTTAATCACTGCCAACTCGAAGGTTTAAGAATTGGCACGTCCGCCTTATTCAGATTCTCAGAAGGGTTAAGCCTTTTGTAGTGACGAGTATATTAGTGGAAAAGTGACATATAAGAAATCCAATGCGTTAGATTGGCAGGGACCCCTGCCAGGCTTATCCTGTAATAATGTTTATTTTCTATCAAGAGAGACGCCTGAACGCATGACACGTATAGGGATTTTAAAATAATTTTGAATCGTAAGCTTCTTTGTAATGTGATTTGAAGGTAAACCCTTTAACTTTGTAGCATATGTGAAGAGCTTGGTAGCGAGTTGTTTTCATGACGTAGTATATGAAGGGATGATTCCTATGCTTTATTTTATTCCTTCACCCTTTCTTGTTTTCCGTTGCTTAAATCTGAGTGACCACATAAAACCTTAGCTATTTTATTTTATTTTTATATACATATAAGGCTTGGCTATGTAAAATAACGAGGATATTTCTAGCAGTTATGCGATATTAGGCTATAAAACTTTTTATGCATATTTAATCATTTTATTAACTTAAAAAAGCTTGCGATTTGCTAATGTCACTCAATCACTGACATTATGCGAATGGTGCACTTGTAATTAAGTATCCTGCCGAACTTTCCAGAAAATCAAATTGTTTTTAAATTAGTAGTCTTTTTCGGCAGATTGTGACTGAGATTAGTACTAAAATATTTCTAAATGAAGTTGCGCACAAACAGTAGGTACAGTACATATCACAGTCACCGGCCAATTTTATATGGATTAAAAGTCACTAAATAGGCAAGCAATCACTAGTCTGCTATTAGTTGCCAAAATTGCAACGCAAACTATCTTCATTCTCCTTAATATTCTATTCTATTATTACGACAGTAATAACGGAGCGTCAGAACGTCATGCCGTTACCGCAAGTTCCAAATACGTATTAGGAAACCCATAAAAGTAATTCTGTTTAATTTCCAAGATTTACCTACAAAAATCTAACATAAACCAAAATGCGCCTCTGAATAGCTTTGCAATTATTATTTTTTTATGTTAAATCATCAAATGACCCCTCCCGCTCTGGGTGGAGTGGAAGGGAGTGTCAGACTCTTACTGACTAAAACCCACCCCTGTTCCTTCCTTAGCGCTTTCTGTTCCAGGACTGCGGTAACCCTTTCGGACGATCCCGCTATCCTGGCAGGCTTCGGCCCTATCGGGCCCCGTCAATAGCTTTGCCATTAGGTAATTAGATTACCTTAAATTAAAGTAGGGTAGACCGGGGACAATAGTACCATTTTCTAAACATCGGTTGATTACACAAATTCAACTGTCGCTTTTTGTTTTAAATATTATTATTTTACAGCCTTAGTTTATTATCTACCGAAGAAAATATCTAAAGTTGGCCTAGATTGAACAAAACTTGGTCAAAATTGACGTTGAATGAAATGATGGCTAGTGCTACAAATTACCCCTTTTAAGGGTTAATTGTACCAAAACTGCATAGTGTAATAAAACTCGAATGAAGGTATTAATCACATTTTCTCAGTCATTTATTTGAAGTCTTATGGGTTTATAATCATTCTTAAAAATTAGGAACAAAAATATTGTGAGTTCAGTGTTTTAAATCAACACAAATGTAAAGTAATAACATTAACATAACAATTCTTCACTTCGAACAAAAATAAAATAAGTTTTTATTAACATATAATCAACTTTGGTTTACACTTTGCTTAGCAGCTATTATCTAGCTTTATAACAATTATAAAATAGAAGTAATCAACAAAAACATGTTAGTATGGAGGTACAATTTACCCCTGGTACAATTGACCCTCATAGAATATTAATTATTGATAAAAAAAATATTAGTCAGATTCGCAATTGTGACAAACATAAATTGACTCCTGAGGTGTACATTCCTCGTGTGCCCATAATCTGCATTGAGCGCATTGGATCCACATTGCATTAGGGCGACTGGCACTATAAGGTTCCATACATACAACACAAAACCATTCTTCTTCTTCTTCACTGCTTTCAGAGTCATTTTTTGCTACAGTCTTCTTTTTCTGGCTGGAATCACATTTTATCCCTTTAGATTTTCCCGGGTGCTGTAGATTCGCTTCTCTTTTACGTTTATATCTTATGAGAGACACGTGACAAACGTTGAACATATTCGCAGCGGCGCGTATGCTACGCCCTTTTAAAATCTCATCATTATGCTTGTTCATACAACAATGTACCTATCTCTTGACCCACGGTCCGTCTTTTTTATTCTATTTCGTGGCATCTAAAACAAAAATATATCTAATAGGTAATTGCATATTTTAATTTTAAGTACCTATTTATCTTTTTACTCTGTTATTATTAC
Organism: Apamea crenata; assembly: GCA_949629185.1. Lineage (NCBI taxonomy): Eukaryota > Metazoa > Arthropoda > Insecta > Lepidoptera > Noctuidae > Apamea > Apamea crenata. The sequence continues at coordinate 7,270,982 of OX451360.1, read as the reverse complement.
CACGGGGTTATTTCTACCACGGGGTGTTTTGTACCAGTACTATTGACCCCGACAATGTTGGTACAATTGCACCAAAGTAACTAATTTTGAAAAACATCTAATAGTCACATAATTCTAAACTTATAGTTTCCATTTTTATCATAAATCAAAAGTTTAATAACCGTCTAAACTAGCAACAACAATTACTTGTCGAAAAGACTCTGGTAGTACGAGTTACAGCCAATAATATTTTACGTCAAAACTTACCGCGGCTTGCCGAAAATCAAAAATTCTCCACTAATACGTCCGTTTCACAGCGCGCGCGCCGGCGACAGAGGGGCGCCTCGGGGCTCAAGTAGCGCGTATGCTGGCGCACTCACACATGCAAAATTGAGCTCAGTAGTAGAAATATCGATGATGGAACTATTAACCCGTGCTACTATTGTACCCGGTCTACCCTAAGGTCAAATAGAACATTTATCACAGCAGCTACCTATGTAGAAACTATTGCCATTTTACGACTATAAACCTCACTAGATACAAAACTTCTACCCCATCTTGCTAGACAATAATTAGCTCAATTGCAAACTTCCCGTTGGGACTAATATCGCTCCATCTACGTCGCGTCGGTCGTCTGGTTTCTACTATATTTCTAATTAAATAACTAACCACCTTAATAAATCTGTTAGTCTCACTAGGAGTTGCAAATGCATCTAAATCTGTTTAATTTTACTAATAGGTAGGATAGGATGGAGTTTAATATCTTAAAAACAATCTATCATTTATGATTAACTAAGTACCCCAATGGTTGCAGAAAGTAGGCAATTCATACAGGCAGGTAACACGTAACATAACATCTTACCTGTAATATTAGGCTGAGGTCGGCAGGGACCTATAAAGGACCCATATTTTGTTGTTTTTTGGCAAAACTTGCTTAAACCATTAATTGTTTCTTAAATTTGGGTGTTATTAAAACAACAAATTATAATTCGTTAAAGCAAAATATGTTTATATTAAGTTTCCCGTTACAAAGAAAAACAGTGCGTACCGTATTTTCCAGTTCAAACTTTAGATATAAAAACTCGTTTTAAGAGCATCCATAAAACCCTAGATACCTATCTGCATCATGTTTATATCCAGTCTTTGTGCAGTTTGCATGCAACTATACATCACAACTACACAAAAACTCTCTGATCTTATAAATAGCGATGTAAATTCAAGTTCACATCGTAAATCACCGGAGATTATCTCTAGCGTCTTCTTGCATCTTTTGGGCTTGCATGCATAATTTATATCGCACTTATCGCTTGAATCGTGTATCACATAGTTTATTTTGTAAAAACTTGTGTGTTTTATTTATTTTTCTAGAGATTGCGTTATTAGCATTGGTATAGTTATTTATGCAATTTGGACACGACAATACGATATTAAATTAAAATACTGGCAATACCTAGTGCATATGAGTATTTTAAATCTATAAGATAAATTTTAACATGAAATAATAATAATTTTTTTTTCAAACAAACTAATTACTTAGTGGTGATGGGCCGATTATGGGTTCTGCCAATCTTTGACTAGTTAATAAATTATACTATTGGATATATATGGTTATTCTTGTATACAGACTGGGAACGTCATTAGTCATTACATATACTTACGAAATTTAATTTATCATCACCTTTACCTTGTATAAAAGAAAAAGAAACCGACAATGCACTCCTTTTTATTTATTTCTAAATAAAAAAAGCTCTTCTTGATTGATAATTACTGTTATTAAATGTAATAAACTTAACGGCACAGGTTACCCTTTACCAGAAGTGGTCATTGTACTAGTGGTTCAGCTTCAATATCATCAGGATTGTGCCGGCTCCGCTGACATCACTCAACTATCAATGCATCAATCACTCTGCTAGAGTGACAGTAATCAGCCAGTGTCACTCTTATCCGACCTCTTCGGTGATTTCTCTTTCTAGTAACTTCGTTACCAAACTAGACTTAATGGGTCACTTGCTGCGCCATTAAACTAATTTCTTCCTTTCCTTTCAAATCACTGCATGCTAGAATAATGTAACAAATATTGATACAGAGTTAACTAACTCTCTGTAAGATTGTTTACAAGCCAAGTTCTGCGGGGTTATTTCGTAACACACTAAGATTAGCAGCTTTCATTTTGACAGTTCAACCACATTCAATGTGTTCTTTACGTTGTTGAGCACAGGTACATATTTTTCGAACATATGAAACAATGGATTAGCAATATCCTTCAAAATGGTTCAGATTGTGACTGATGTTGTGTGCTGTCGTTTCTAAATGCTAGACTTGGATTTCCAATATTATTGTCTGCTCTTTCGCGTCAAGTCTTTACCAAAACAATATGCGATCATATTTTTTTCTTAAAACACGAAAGTTAACCTTTTTGTCTGATAGACTTCTTTATTATTTTCAGACGTAGTGTCTAAGTGAAAAATCTAATAATATTTTCTTATTACATAAAAGTCCAATTTAGAAAATAATCCGAATTGAATTCGTAGCTTACAAATAAAGAGAATTACATCATTTATGATTCATTTTTAATGGAATTAGTAAGCATTGTGAGACTACACCAATTTTTGTATTGTAATTGAAATTCAGTTACTCATTTGGATCAAAAACACACACACATTTAAAAGTTTATATTTTTGTATTTCAAATAAATCATAAAATTTAATATAACTAGGGACTTCTGCTTCGTACGTGTGAAGGCAACATGTCAAAACATCCAGATTTCTGTGCTAAATCTAAGTTAAATATTAATAAATAAACACACATACATCTGCTGGAATAAATCCTCTAAATGATAGTGAAAACCGTATCAAAATCCATTGTGTAGTTTAGAAGATCTGAGCGGTTCCACAGAGTGACAGACAAAACACAACAAGCGACTTTGCTTTATACTATGTAGCTATGCATATATATAAAGCCCTTGAATTAAAAGATTATGACGTGTGGGACATTTATGTCGGCACCGGCTGGACATTAACTACACATTTCATAAACAATGTACCTCCATATTATAAAAAACTAAAGTTCTGTTAAATCTTTATTCAATGAAATAATGTCCCCAGACAATCGCAGTCTACTGCTTGAGTTTTGTGGTGTAACCTAGCTCAGCTTAGGGTTTCCTCTAATTTTGCAATAAATAAACAGATATTTTCATTTTCTGTGCTGCCGGCCGGCCGCCGCTTGCTCCAATAGCGATCCCAGCTTGTAATCCCAAATTTATGGACACCGACAAGCTGATAAAAATTGTATCTCTACCCTTATTTATCGGGTTTCGTATAAATGACTTTTGAATGTTTATTTGCATGTGTCCACTTGTTTGGGTTTATTTTGTGCCGTTGCTAAAGAAACTTAAATATTTTATACGAGTATCCAACCCCAAAAAGAACTACAGTTATCACGGTAATAGGTAGGTACTCAGCTTGTGTAGTTATAATAATTAATGCATAATCATTTACATTTATTAGGACCCGGCAGACGTCGTCCTGCCCGAAAAAACAGCGCCGCCTACCGGGTCCAATTGTATATACAAACCTTGTCCTGACAATAACAAACACAACAAAAAAAGGATTATTAGGATATATATAAATAAAGGATTATTATAGGATTATTCTTTTTTTCGGAAGTTAGTTTTTAACTAGATTTTGCTCGCGATTTCGTCCGCGTGAAGCAACTTTCTTACATTTTTTTCTATTATTCCGTAAGAACCATCCTCGTAACCACAACAATGAATATTCTAAAAAAAGAATTAGCGAAATCAGTTCAGCTGTTCTCGAGATTTGCGCTTAGCAACACTTTCAGCGATTCATTTTTATATTATAGATAGTTAATAAGATAAGATGAGCGACACGGCTGGAAGATTATTCCTATTGGCAAAAATCATGAGTTTCATACAAATTTTCCATCCCCTATTAACCCCATGAGGGGATGACATTTCCAAAAAAATTCCTTCGTGCTTAATTTCGTTACAAAAGGAACTCTTGTGCAATTTCACAAGCCTCTAGACACAGCGGTTTAGTCTGTAAATTGGCTGTCAGTGAGTGCATTAAGATTTTTTATTACGAAAACAATAATAGTCTTGATTACCTGAAAAACCTTGAACAACTGCAAACCAACTACAATTATAATACAAAAAAAAAATACAAAATAGTTTATTTCTTTATCAAGCTTTGTACTAAATAGCTACAAGTGTCCTTTTAAGCAATCAAATGCCTGTATTAGGACACTTCTAAAATAATAATATTAAACTAAAGCTGCTCCCTCTACCAAACCTATGTCATATACCTGTATTATACATACTTAAACTATGTATATCTATAACGCTACCAAATTCCATCCACTAATTCATATCCATTTAACAGAAATAAATCCCTCAAAGCTGAAGGAATCCGTGCAGATTTCCAGAGGGTTCCGAGCTCGAGAATTAATTAGAGCCAAAATCACAGGTATCTCGTTGGTGCACAAGTTTCGGGAATATTTTCACGTTTTCTAGGGATTTTCATGACGGGCTCAGTCTGTGGCTAGGTACGATTGAAATTTTTCGAGTGGAAGGGACAAGGCTTACCCGGGACATGGATGTAGGAGTGTTGGAAGCGGTTAGGTAATAGGACCTACTTTTAATGGACTGTATAATATGTTGTTGCCTCTCTCTATCTACATAAATGGGTTAGTAATTACTACTTAGGGCTGATTTTGAACAAAGGCAACAACTATCAAACGTCAATTTTATTCCACGGATAAAAGATCAGTGGAATAAAATTGACGTTTGATAGTTGTAGTATAGAAAAACTGTCAAAAATTCAAAATTTATTCTCAAAACAAGACTTATTCTAGGTAACATTTTTTGGTGAAATGACCTCTTTTTATCATAAATGCGGAGGTGGATTTGTATGTGACTCTTTTTTTCTCGCGACAGCGGCAATAAAGCAATTCATTTTATCCCGGAAAAAAACACAGTTGCCTTTTAGCTAAGTTTGTTACCTCCGACTATAGATTTTTTTAATATCACGATAAAAACTAACAATGAATGTTGCAAACCTGACAGTCTAGCAGAAAACGACGCTCAGACATGTTGTCAAACTTAAAAAAAAATATATAAACATCAGAAAACCGACAACTCACCGACATATCCAGTAACACAGCTTCCACATAACAGCAGTACTTTGTAGTCCACAATAAATAAAGTGGTGAGACCCGCCACCGCTGTCTGCAGTACAGCCAATTGAAATTTTATCCCGGCTTTATGCCCATCGGTACCGATAAAATGGAGTAAAATAAACAAAATATCACCTCACATGGACGGTGATTTTAAATCATAACCTTTGGAAGATATTGGTGTATTGAATTTGAACGGTATATCATTATAGAGGTGGATTTGTTCGGTATATCTTGGCTTTTTGGGTAAAATATTTTCTATCGACCGGCTTTGAAAGTAAATTATTTTGAAGATATAAATATTAATTATTTGATTTGAGCAAAACGTTTCTGTTACGTTTCTGGATTAAAGTTCAACGGAAATCACTTTAAAAACGTTTGTGATTGTTGTGTTTTGCTCACAAAATTAGGAGTTGTATTGAGAACAGCGAAAACGATAGTTTTAAATATGTTAGTCCTTTATACGTTTCTTACGGCTTAAACAAAACCACAGATACAATAGGCTACATAGTTGACAGTTTTTGAGCAATCAATTAGTACCTAATGTTCATTGTAGTTTATTTACCTCAAAATATGAATCATCATCATTCTTCTGCCATCATCCCAATTTATTTGTGCTCTTCGCAACATGTCTCCATACTTCTCTATTAGTCATCATCTCGGTAGTCACCCCCATTTCTAACCATATCATCATTCACACAGTCCATCCATCGTTGCTTTGGTCTTCCCCTACTCTTATAGCCATCGACATTCACACTCAAAACATGAATATTTCAACGAAATATTAACATTAACAGATTTTTCATTTTTATAGCGTAATTTAATTTTGATTGTCGAAAAAACGGGGCATTCTGTCATGTTGGGTCGAGTGAATTCAATACTTTCATTTTGTCAAATGTCCAAGTTTGTTTACTGTCAACTAGCCTATTATAAAAGGAGGCAAATTCCGGTAATTAGGGTCCCGTACATCGAAAGGAAAAAACGGAACCCTTATAGGATGACTTTGTCCGTCCGTCCGTCTGTCTGTCAAGACCCTTTTTCTCAGGAACGCGTGCAGGTATCAAGCTGAAATTTATATCAAATACTCTACTGACCCTTTGAGCTGTGAAAAAATCAAACTTCTAAACCAACGCAATCAAAAGATACAGCCGTTTATGCCGCGAATTTTCGACACTCGCAAGGGAATCAAAACCTACAAGGTACTACTTTCCGTGAACTCAGAATCTTGAAATTTGGTACGAAGCAACGTCTTATAGCACAGATAAAGGAAAAATTGCGAAGACCGTAAATTTTTTGTTACATCAACATAATATATATTTTTTTAATAATTTTAAATTGTACGGAACCCTCGATGCGCGAGTCCGACTCGCACTTGGCCGTTTTTTTTTAAACATCATTGACATCTAAGTCACAGTCTGTCAAAAATATCTCTAATGTCCCGACATTTTTTAAAGTTTGTGACCTTGATTGTCGCTGAGATGAGATTGCGACTAGATTTTGAACGTGTTTAACTACGGGAATTAGCCTTCAGGTTAATAACAGACTTATGTTTTACATTTTATTTCGAAGGTATTTAAATAATTCGCCTTTTAACATTTAATATTAAGTCCACGCATTCAAACTAAGCTCGCTTCAGAATTCGGTTTAAAGGGATTATTTAAAACTTTGAATGAAATGAGCAAATATTGTAATCCAAATATATAAAGTTCAGTTGAATTCAGCTGACCTTTTGGTACGAATTCTGTTTGTGTATTAGTTTGTTGAATAAACTAAATTAAGTACACACTGGATTCGTAAGTTTTTCAAGTTCAATAAAGTTAAAAAAATAAAGCTAAAATGTCGGACTTTTAAACTTGAACCATAAATATAACATCACGCCTGTGATCTCCGAATGATTAGGCAGTGTTCTACCTAAATAATAATAATTATTATTTATTTATTTCAGACAACTGCAGTCCATATTTTAAACAAATACATTTTAATTACTTATAAACTATTTAAAATTATAAACATATAAAAACCGAAAATAAAATTGTGACTAATTAAATTAAAATATTCATAAATAATAATAATTAAAATTGTAAAAAAAAAAAAATGTCAGAATAATTTAAAAATAAAATGTCAAATCGTAAAATGTTGTAAGTGTCAAAATATTAAAAACTAAAAATTATAAAGTACATCCACATTTCGCCAGTTATGTTTATGTCCCATGTTATAGGGGGCGAGTCTACTGCCGTCGACCGGGCGCAAATTCAGATTCCGGGCTACTGAGAAATTCCAAATGGAAAACCCAATTACACTTTGCCCGATCTGGGAATCGATCCCAGGACCTCATGCTCAGCAGTAGCGTTTGCGACCACTAGACCTGCCGATCGATTCTGTAACAATCTCTCACCATAAAAAGTTAGGTGTAGTGAGCTTAAAGTGAGCTGCCAATAGTGTCAATCCCTAGCATTAGTTGGAATGACAGCTTACTCCACGCTCACCTCACCTAAGTTTTCACGGTGAGATGGTTACAAAATCGCACTGCTGAAGGCCAATTCTCGTAATTTAAAACGTTCATAATCTAGTCGCAGTCTCATCTCGGCGGCAAACAAATGTCAAAAACTTGTCAAAATGTAGGGAAATCAGAGGTATTTTTGACCGATTGAGACTGAGATCAGACTGTGAATGTTCTTAAAATTACGAGGATTGCCCCCCTGATTCAATTGCCTAAACTTGAAGCAATAATACATTGAAATGAATAATCATCCACATGGGACATCAATTTTTAAAGACTGCTACAAAAGCCAGTAGCTGATTTTTTTCATAAGTAATTACAACTCGTCGTAAACAAAGTGGGAGCCACGTAGGTATCTCTTATAGAGAAAGAAAGGCTTTACCGCAAAAGCACTCTGTATATTCAGGGCAGATTCTCCCTATTATTTACGATACAATATCTTACACGAACTCACACCCCTGAGGCTTAAAATCAACAGTTACTCATCCCCATAAACCACATATGGGTTTAAAAAATATCGGTTACCGGTTACCATCGCACTCCAATATCCATTAGGAATGACTCAATATCGGTAAAGGGCCGGCCCTCTAGCTGAATACAAACTGCGGCAATGCCCCATTCATGCTACGTAATACCTCATTTGAAAAGCCTTTGCGGCCGCGCCGATGTTATCACTCAATAATGTTTGGCTTTTCAAAAACGTGCCCTTTTTATTTTATGACTTAATTTCAGAGATTTTTTGCAGGGGACATTATTTTTGTAAGGTTTCATTACTTTGGTTGGGAAGTGGAATCTCGTTTCATCTTTTAGAAAAGAAAAACATTCGATTATGGCACGTTTTAAATTAAAACAAAGAGTTTTCTAGATGTTTTCCTGTGACAAAATAATAATTCAGACAGATTTTAGATAGTTACTGTGGCGAGGCTACGAGAAAAGACGATTCAAGCTACGCCAAAGACATATGGACACTGGGGAAAAGCTCTACATACAGTAAATTGGCGTAGCAACGCTACGAAGCTACGAGAAATGCGTAGGTGCTACGAGAGTCACTCACAAACGCAAATGATGATTTTACTCAAAACTCATAAAATTTATCATATTTTTCTATGAAGATAAAAATACAACTTCAACATTTTTGATAATATACTAAGGTTTCATTATTTTCATCCAAGTCGACGACTCGAAAAATTATTCCGTCGTCCTTATGTCTGCTTCAATTGTTACTCAGCATTTTTAAAACATTTTCTTACAACTTTAGCTATTTTTATTGCTGTCTTCATAAATTCGCACACGTATAACTGTCGTGAACAAGTCTAAACAAGCTTCTAAGACGTGGCACTTAAGGTGAGGAGCTGACTCCACATAAATCATAACACATTATCTTGGAAATGACAGAGGGACGACTGATGTATGAATTATTTAGTAGCATGACGCGGTTTTTTATCCTGAAAAATGTAAGTTGGATAGTTTTGAGAAGAGTAATAAATCTATGGTGATATGGAAATAAGTGACACTTTAGGTGGAACTCACTTAGTTATTTGGCACTAGGACGTGTAACACAAAAGGTGGACGGACTATGTTTTGCCTAACGTGCGTTAGGTAGGTACGGTAAGCTGCAAGGCAGTGGTAACAAAACTAGTATAAGCTGTACTCTTATTTTATCCTCCGTCCTGCACTGTGCCAACTCAAGGTCACATTGTTACCATTGACGAGCAACCTGCTGTCTGCAAGTGTGTCCATGGTATCAGCGCTGCAGTATTTATTTTTTAAATATTGCAGAATTTGTAACATAACGTACATACTCACCGTTATTTTCATTCATTCCTCCAGGTCAGACTAAGCATTCCTTTACTATTAGGCGAAACTCGAACTGATCACTGCATTGCGTGGATCTATAATGTAAGCTCGTAGAATTATATCATGTAGAAAATATGAATTTGACATATGATAGTGGCCATGATTAAATAAGCAGAAGTTTCAATGTAAATTCAGCTAAAAAGATACAGGCCGGTAAGACTTTGAAACAAAAGTTGCCATGGCGACGTATTAAACGTCGTTGTCAAAGATGTCATAATAAAATATATTATTGATAAAATACAATAAATTCTATAGTTATTTTGTATTAGAAGTATAGTGTTTATAGGAAAAATAATATCAATCAATGTGGGCGAAATTACCAAGCCATAGTTGTCACTAAATCGTTGTAGTCTTATGTTAAAGTTTGTCTGTGTACTAATTGTGGATAAAACGTGTACTGGTGTCGTTAGGAATAATCAGATCAGCGCCTAACGGTAACGGACTGCTTGTTCTAACCTGGAGGAATGAATGAAAATAACTGTGAGTATGTACATTATGTTACAAATTCTTTTATTGTGTTTCGGGTGGCTTACAGCTAACAATACAAAAGTGAGGTAATTCATGACAAGCCATTAATAAGCCTCCATAATCTACAATAGAGTTATTGTATTACAAGTTTTGTAATTGATTAACTCTTCATTAGGCATAACGCTAACTCGTATAGCATTAAATTAACATAAATGCACCTATCTCAGGATAGGATAGTTAGGAACTAATGATTATCCTGAGATAGGAGCATTTTTGGCATTGTGCGGGTATTTTTTTGTAAATTCGAAAATAATAATGCTCATTTTGTTAGTAATAAATATTCCTCCTTTTTACTGTTTATATTTCCTGTGCGTGTCCCAAGTAAAATATGTTTATTTTATTCTTCTGTACAGTACAACGGTTGTTTACACGCCACTCGCCGCCAAAGCCATAGCTTATTCATTACTCCATCATACCTCAGCACGTGTAAACACGTCACAAGGTTTTTTAAATGTTTACAACTTTATTTGCTTACAGGTACAACAGCCATAAACAATATTCTATTCACTTAAGACAAAGAATTCAAGATAAAAATGCTGAAAAAACTCTATCTATTCTCATTAATTTATTCCCTTTTCTCAGAACTTATCCAGAGTCAAATAAAAAAGCCTAGAAACTTCTCACAAATAAAGAACCAAACAGTTTTCCTTTGACCGATTATTACGATCAAGTCAAATTACCTAGTTCAGTCAATTTTATTGGAGTTACCGAATCGACGCTAAAATTTGTTTGTCTTACAAAAATAATCTTATTCGGTAGATTCTAAGAAATCACATTTGTCTTGATTCATTGGCCTACATACTTTTGGATCATAATAATGTTACTTCGTTATACTTATTTGTCTCAATCTTTCCTTTTTTTATTGATGAAGGTAGTTTTGAAATAATATTAGCTAGTCTAAGAAACTCCTGCAAACCAGGGATTATTTAAACACGAGTGTTTTAGTACCTATATAGTTATGTGCAGTTTCAACCGCTACTTTTTCTAAACTCATGCTTTCACGAAAAATATAATGGTATAATTAGCCTATAATTTTCCCACTGCTGGGACTACGGCCTCCTCTCTTGGAGAGGGAGTGGGCTGTAATCTACCACACAGGACCAGTACGTAGATGATATGTAGGTAGATGTCTCGTGTCTTCGAATTTTTGGTTTTTGGTCTCCTCATGATGTTTTCTTTCACCGTTTTGAGAGCAGCGGTGATGAAATTATTTACACAAAGTAAAGCACCTGGGTGGGTTTGAACCCACGACCTACGACTCGTAAGTACCACCAGTACCACTGGGCCACCAGAACTCTTAACGCTGGGATTTATATAGAATATTAATTCAGTGTTTAAAACTTAAGTTTGCATTAGTTATCATGCCGAAACGGGAATATGGAAAAAAATCTTCAATAAATCATAAAAACAAAAAAAAAATGTTTACTGAACCTAAACAACCATAAAGTATAAACTAAACGCGATTCGTCATCCATTCGTAATCAAATTTTCTGCTACCTACACAGTCGAACGATTTCAATATATTATTCAGATGAAAATAAACAATAATATATAAATCAAGAGATGGTATCGGCAAGTAATCGCATTTTTTACTCTTCAATAACATTAACAGTTGAGCACGCATTCATAGAGAAATTGCTTACTTATTATGATTCATGAATATTCAATACTAAATTGGATATTGATAGAAAATCCATTTAATTTTTGTAAAAGAGCTTTTCTGCACTAATGAGGTGGTTCGGCATTTTTTTATTTAAGTTTCTTTGAATTCTGATTGCTGAATGCCTATTAGCAGTTTTTTAATTTGCGTTGAACAAGTATGTTTTGATCTCATTTTTGTTTTGTTAAATGATTTTATTTTTGTAAGTAGGTTTGTACTTACTTACTTACTTTTACACGTCAATCATATTTTAAAAACTAAATGAGGTCGGCATTTCCTACTCTGAGAATAAAGGCCGAAACGAAACAAACTCAGAGGTCACCAGTCTCTTTTAAAGTCCATATTGATGATGATGACATAGATTGATGTGTCTAATGGCCTTTTGTGGAAAGAACAACACAGATTGAGTGGACCTGTCCAGTCAGTGCATGCATTTGTCAGTAATCGTGCTGCTCAACTCAAAACACACAAACAGTTGACCTCCTTAGGTCAACTAATTAGGTTAGTGTTAGTGGTTAGGTTAATTATATATATTGTGTTTTTATCATTGCTGGGCAAAGGCCTACCCTTTTTCCTTCGAAACTTCTCTGTCTTGATCTCTGGCCATGTTGGCCTTCAAATCTTATCAGATCGTCGTTCACCCCTGCCCGTAGTCTACCTCAACGTCGATGTCCTCCCTCAGGCGTCCAGTGAGATTACAAAAAGTGAATATTATTAAACCGGATCTGCGAAAATATTTGATGTTTTGAACGACAACAAAAGTGATGTGCCATGTGAAAAAATATTATCAAAAAGTGTGAAGAACGTGATTTATCGATCAAAAATGTTATTACACGCGGGAGGCGAAAAGCGGATGAATTTCCATATTAAAATCGCTATCGTGCCACTCTATTACTGCACTATTGTGCACATGATGTATGTTTTCCTAAAATCACGCCCGCGATTGCGTTTCTGACGGGCGGACGCCGAAAGAATGCCGAAGGGAGAGCGAAGCCAAAAAATGGAGGGGAGTGCGAAAGTGGAGGGGAGTGCAAAAATCAACGAGTTGACGAGAAGGGCGCGCACTGTTCGGAGCTCAGGTGAGTGAGATTGATGGTTCTTATTTTGTTAACTTTTTTTTTAGTTGTTGATGACATTATTTTTATAAGGTATGTTTTTTCAGGTTTTTAGGAAAAATATGAACAAAATTTAAGGTTAGATGATGACTCCTCCTCTAGAATGCTATTTTGCAATTTTATTTCCAGGTTTCCCTGGCATGACAATGTTTTAGATTCATTATAGGTAACATATCTTAAAAAAATGTGCACCTTTGCCGTTTTTCTTATGAAATTAATTTGTAGTTTTAAAGAGGGATTTGGAAACAATACTTAATTATGATCACAACCTATCTATCTACTTTGAATCAAGGTACAAAATCACCCAATCAGATGCAAACACACATAATTAAATAAGTTTAAAACATTGTTCTACTAGCGACCCGCCTCTACTTCACATGGTTTTTACGACTTCACAAAAATCTAATTATAAGTATTTAAGTTTAATATTAATGTATTATACACATAAACCTTCCAGAAAATAACTAAATGGTGGTGAAAACCACATCAGAATCCGTTACGAAGTTTAGAAGAACAACGCGATCACACAGATAGACAAGAAAAGCGACATTAATTTATAATATTTATAGATTCTCCATCCAATCGGATAGGAACGAGTCCAAATCGTCACGCCAGCGTCTCTTAGGGCTGCCTCGGTGATGACCCCATCTTCAGGCACCCATTGAAACAGCACAAAGAAAAGTGTAACAATATTGGGGAGACCTTTAGAAAAAAATAATCTATAGATTCACATTCGCGTAAAAGACAAACTTAACACCTTAGAAATAATGTATCGATTCGCATTCGCGTAAAAGACAAACTTAACACCTTAGAAACTAGATGGTACTACAACCATTTACAACAATCTCGCCGGAAAAACACAGATATTAACATCCATCACATTATTATATTATGACTAACTGTTATTTTACGAGCATCTAATGGCTCGATAAGGGTATTTTATTATTCCCTAATGGCTTATACCTGTCCTAAAGCGTTATACGAACGATGCGTTATGACCATACATTGTGGCGCCAATTTCGCATAATGGATCCAACTTTATTGTCTTCGGAATGGTATTAGAAGGCTATATAAATCTGATAGTTTGGATTTTATGAGATTTTGTTTTGAAGGTGTGAGTGTGAATTTTAATGGGAAGAGGTAACCGTGATGTTGTGTCAGTGAGGAGACAAACTTACAATTTCGTGACATGGACAGATGTAAAAAAAAAAAACAATTGAAAATTATATGATCTGGAAGTCTCTTTATGTCCGTCAACGAAAATACGGGGCCGTTTGAAAATAGTTGATCAATCAAAACATGTGTCAAATTCAATTTTTCGGATGGACTAATACCTACATTTCGGGAGTAGGGACAACTGTCAAATCATGTTGTCATTTATTTGTTCGGGTCCCGAACTAGTCGATCCATAAGTGATACGGTGAAGGAAACGCCTGTTACTTCGGCCGAAACTACGGAATTTGTGCTTCCGCTGAAGACATAGTTGGGTGGCAACGTTTTCTTTATTCAATCAGAGGATTACTAGACAAAAATATATACCCCACTAAAATCAACATAGTTTAAAATAAATAATTTTAAGAATAGCCACATAATACATCTATAAACAGATCTTATACAATATAATATAGCCCATATATATGAAGCCCATTATTCCGAAATATTAACATTTTCACTTAAACGAAAAAAACCATAAAAAAAACAACGATTTCCACTGTTGCCTGTCTAGAGCAACCCTTCTTACACATAAGTGCATGCTTATAACTCTGTCTATGGGACCATGGACACACAAATATTTTTTGCGCAACAAAATAACCTACATGATCTGCCCTCCAAAAACCAAACCCATTCTAAATAAAGGATCAGTCTCCATTCAAGAAATATTACAAGTTTCTCACAAAGCTTCATTTAATTTCACAGTTGTTGACGTGGAAACAGAATCCATTATAACTTAGTACTAACAATTTAAAGTTTTAAGTAACCACTCTTTAGTCTTCCTCTCTATTGAAATACTTTAGTAAGAATCATAACTATTCAGTAAACTAGTAAACTTAACTAACTCAGCTCTAAACTTAGAAGCATTTTTTAAATTTTGTAAATGTTCCATGGATCCATTTATTATGTTATGATGTATGTTGACTTGAAAGAGCGTGGCAGTTGAGAGATGTCATGCTTAGTTAAATGTCTCACTGATGGTGACGCGTGTGTTGTATCATTCGGTTCGCTACGAAATGTTTGAGCTGGATGGTGCTGATCCACGAGTCATGTTCGTGAACGGGCGCCGACTGTTAAGACCGGTAATGTTTTGACTAAAATCGACCGTGAAAATGCTCAGCTCCAGGCGATGGCCCGCCGCATGAAGATCAACATTTTGATGCAAACTGTAGTAGTCACCTGGTATTTTTATGTGTAAATGGGGTGGCGATTCGGCTTATGAAGCGATCTTGCAAGCGACCAGCTGCACGGCAAAAATCGACCTACATAGTGTAAATCCCCCATTACACTGAAAGAAACTTATAACTGTCACACCCTAATTCATTGAGATCTACACCGGTTTACTGACTTTCAAGCTTCTCCACCGTGTCAGAAATTGTGTGTAGTCTTTATTTACGCACAAATGCGCACTCATTTGAACTTAACCTTGCAAAAATATCTACGTGCGTTTTAACCATTTCATTTTCCCCTCGACTCAAAAAAATCAATATTGTTACAACCCAAAACGTTAGTTGTTAAGCAGAATCCCTACAAAAAAACATACAATTTGATTGAAACGAAACCCTCTGTGAAGGATAATAGTGTCCAGATTATTTTAATATAGCAGCTAGCTAGGGGATGAATACCGGAGGGTCAGTTTGTAATTTTATAAACCTGTATACAGATGCATTCAATCAGATACATGCCTACTACTACAGATGCATTTTGCGAGTGTACCTATTGAATCGTCGAAGGATTAAAATACTATAGGGGCTGCAACTCGTTTTTGTTGTGAACATGTTTATACTCGTTGCTGTTAAAAAACTTCTGATTGATTCATGCGTGCAGACTCATGCACAATGGTTTTTTGATGGCTTTTATAGCTAAAATGAAAAAAAAATCGAATGAATTGAATCTATGGTAACAGGCCACGCGTCGATGTCCCTGCCACCCTGTATAGTTAACATCTGCATTATTAGCTGTATCCACGAGGTTTATGGCACTAGCTCAAAAGTATGAAAAAAGTTTGGCCAAACAAAAGGGGGTATATTTATAAAAGATGATTAAAGTTAAATGACGTTCAAATTCAAACTTCAAATATGTATGGTTAAACAGCTTTCGTTCTTTTTTCCATGGGATTTTTGTATTGTGACAACGTCTTTCGGTTAGCTAGTCGTAAGTATTTATTGGACATAATATGATTCTGTCATATTTTCGTAATACAGCAGGTACCTAAATTAGAGACCAACATATTATACGTCAAAAAGGTTTACCTTAAAATTACACCTTTATTTGCACAAAACCAACGATTTATTTTGCATATTAGACTATATTTGACTAACAATAGAGTACACCATGCATAGCTAAATAGGGTCATGTGTGTAGTTGAAATTAAAAGTAAAAAGTTTATGTTCTGCACATAAATATCGTATTATCGTATAGTCGTATTTTTGCTAAGGTTTTGGTAAGGGTCAAATGTTATCCATTTCAAGCCTTATTATGCCTGTCTCAAGATCCATCATCTGTTAAAAAGGCATTAAACATGTTTATTATCGGGGAGCTAACTAGCGCGAAAGTCTGCCAGAAACTGTTTTTTTTTCTTTCTTTCTTTATTAGGGAGCTTTGTCACAATACTGACTATGTCGCTCTATCATAGAAACTGGGTTGTGGAGGTTAAATAAGCAGTCGCTCCGTGTCAAATACTGCATCCGGTTAGATTAGAAGACGACACTAACATTGCTCGGAAAACGCTAGGCAGATGATTAACAGTGACTAACAGAGAGCTAATCCTACTTCCTATTATAAACGTGAAAGTTTGTATGGATGGATGGATGTTTGTTACTTACTCTTTCACGCAAAAACTACTGAACGGATTTGGATGATATTTGGCAAACAGATGGTTTATATCCAGGATAACTTTTTAACTCGATATATCCACGGGATCCAAATTTAGGGTGAAACCGCGAGGCGCAGCTAGTTAACCATAAAAAAACATCTCATTTAAATTAAAATAAACGAATACTTGGACTACGAATACACTTCTTCGAATAAACAAGAGGCAAAAATACTCAAATAGCTATTTTATTTAAATTAGCCTGTGGAAGCAAATTAAGAAATAGTGGAATTATAAAGGAGTTTATCTCGAGTGTGCGATTTCTTATTAACTAACTATCGTCTGGGGATGTTTTATACTGAAACTGCGCTTCAGTAAAATATTATTACACGTTTCATGATATCGGTGAAGATCTTCTGAAAAGAATGAACGTCTGAAAAAGGTTTAATCGGTACTTATCTTTAACCTTACCTGAAACAGCGGTAATTTTGAAAATAACAGTGTTTTAGCTGCAATAACTAAGCGTAATTAATGTATTTAAATAGTCTGAAGCTGAAAATACCACGACGCATTTAATGTCTAACACCTCACATAACTTTAGAGCTTTTCATGTTTAAAAACCATAAACACGAATACGTATTATGATTTTTACTTATTATTATTATAGCCAAAAATACAGGGTGGCTTAAAAATACATGGACGCACAAACTGCAACCATGAATTCAGCTAATGA
Organism: Apamea crenata; assembly: GCA_949629185.1. NCBI lineage: Eukaryota > Metazoa > Arthropoda > Insecta > Lepidoptera > Noctuidae > Apamea > Apamea crenata. The sequence continues at coordinate 7,253,393 of OX451360.1, read as the reverse complement.
TTCTAGATGAGAGGTCTAGAATCATGTACTCCATAGTAATAGTTTGCGCGTCCATGTATTTTTAGGACCTACCAAAGCACGAAGTAGTGTTAATAACAGTAGATTATAAACATTATTTTCCTATAAAATAAAGAATGTAAGACACTAAGGAAAACAGGCGAGCTTTCCCTATATTTGTCGCTGCTACAACACTATTTTTCAATCTCCCCATTCCGAAATAACGTCTCGTGTTGCCACTATTTTTGTCTACGTGGAAGTTAAAAGAGAGTCTCACACACAAAGTAACGTTCCGGCTCGGTCACGGTCCGTGTACGGTACATAAATATTACGAAGCAATCACTGTAAATACTGCTATACAAACAGGTACATCTGCCGGTCGTCTGACGCGAATGTATATGGGAAATTATCCGAACGTTTTGTGTGGCAAGTACCTGCGTAGGTACTAGGTGATAGGAAAATTATGTTTTAATTTAAAATAGAATTCAATAAAGGAATTGGAACCTATACTGTTATGTTAGCTTGTATAATCCCACTGCTGGACAAAGGTCGCTCCTTATGACTGCCAGTGCTTGCGTTCCAGGGCTAATGTGGACAACTGATCATTTTTTTTATCCAGTTTTGTGGAGCAAGTTATAAAATCAAAAAAATACGAATCTTAAAAGTGCTTGTAAGTCTGATAATAAAACGTCTAAAAGTCAAAAACCCATCTAAATGAGTGAACTAAGATTTGATAAAATATTATATATCTTCATTTTTTATCTAAAAATAAGAATAGAATTTTTCATTGAATGGAGCCAAAAATTCCATTCAGTGAAAAGATAAAGTTTGCAATTATCTTTAGAATCTTTTCACCTTTGATATCATTACGGTACATTTTAAACGGGCTTTGAGTACCCACATATTTAATACTAAAACGACTTGAACTTGTTTCTATTTTAAACTCATCAGGGGTGCACTCTCGTCCGTAGTAGGTGCCGTTAAACGAGTTTTCCGCAATGCGCCGTGTCCTATTATTTTGCATATACGTTCATGCAGACGCTATTGATTTTGTCTGTGTTAGGGGGACAGTCTGATAATCATATTATATTGTGTTTTAAATATATTCGCCTGGGGTTCGGTGCAATACACACTTCTATGTACATTCGTATGAGTGTTTTGGTACATTTTGACCTTGAAGCGAGTTCCCCTCGCGAATATCCCCTCTGTAACCCTTTATAACGTTTCATTATTTGCGTAATTCAGGTCTTTGTGTGTTGTAATGGTTCTTTATTATTACTCTGACATTGAAATGGAGTGTTTGAATATCGACCAACGGCTTTCCCATAGGGTATCTGCTGACAGGTATTTTGTTTATCTCAAACTGTATACCTCTGGGAACGTTTTTTCTGTGACATGCTACTGCTATCTGCAAAAAATAAATAATATAATTTATTGGGTATTCAAATTCAAATTCATATTGTTTATTGTGGTACACAAGTAAAAATATGGTGTTACAGTTTATAAAGTGAAGTATATCTATGACCCACCTTTAGGCATACAATAATTTAAAGACTTTTGCAAAACATTACAGTAGTCAATAATTTAGTGTTAATTAATTATATTAGTTTTGATCCATGATAGCACTTTAAAATGCGTAATAAAATAAATACGAGTATATAGTAAACTGCCTTGACTTAAAAAAAAAACAATTTAATAGTAATTGATATAGTAGTCAATAAGTTGTTAATATTTAAAAAAGGTAATTATTTAATAATATTTAATAGAGGTATTTTTAATTTTTTTAGGCCATGGGCGAATACATCATTCGACGGTCACAAATTTCCTTGTCAATCACGATGATAGTGTCTTTATCCCCCTAAAATCTTGCATTGAAACGGTCAATTGGGGAGTCCCAGATTCAGTAGCCAAACGTAGGCGTTGATAATGCCATGAATGTCAAAAAAAATAATAGAAATACCTAAAATTGAACACAGAAACAAAACGTTCCCTTTTAAAACAAGCATATAAAAAATTAACCCTCAACTAAATACTCGTAACTGCAACAAACGTTAGAGACCTGTCGAAGCGCGAAATTTTCCTTTAAATAAAAACTTGGGAGCTCTCTGAAGACGCTTTTCTAAGTGGCTGCTACACCCGTAAGAAGTACTCGAAGTACTCTGAGTACTTTTAGCTACCCCCGGCACCATGCATTTTGTATAAGACGGGAACATTTTAGATTAACTTGCTTTAATTATAGTCTAGGTAAACACGGTAACGTGACGCGTGTGTAATCACGATTAGTAATTAGGGATATAGCGAGGAGGGATTCTATTTCGGGGTAGGGACACAGTGGGAGCGGGGAGCGATTTGTTTCTTAATTTTTTTGCGAATGTATCCTCAATTTGACTTAATGTTTTTGCGTTTTTATATTAGGTTTTCTCTGATGATATGGTTAGAAAAGGGGTGACTATTGAGATGACTAATAATAGAGAAGTATGGAAGAAAAGGATACGTTTCGTCAATTCCAAATAAATTGGGACTAACGGGCAGGAAAACGATGATATTATTAGGTTTTCTCTGTGTCAGACCGGAGTTTGGATTAGCACCCTTATGATGACAATAGGCTCGTCTCCTATTATATGGACCTACATAAGTACATTACCAGTCGATGTGGCGGCGTCTGAAGGGGATTATGTCCAGCAGTGGACGTCTTTCGGCTGAAATGATGCTGATGACATCAAACTCACAGGATACTACAGGCACTTTTGAATAGTCAAAGGTCAGAAAGATGAAACTAGTTGCCCATTCCAAAGCGTAGGTACCTATGGAGAAGAACGGGCAAGAAACTCCACGGACACCCTTTTAAATCATAAAATTGTTATGATATACATCATCACACATATAATACATAACTGACGTTTGGGTATACTGTACTCCTCTCGAAGTAAACAGGCATTATAAATTTTAAATAAGTATAATTTATTGAAAATGCTCTGTACCTAGTTTTACCATTAACAAAAAGCTGGAACACTCAATGATATTGACATTCAGCTAGCAAATTAGCAAACTGAACAGGCTGTGGGGAGGCAATATGTCTAGAACCAATGGTCGTTGAAACTGACGCGTCCTCGAGTGGTGACGGCGAATTGGCAAACGTAGGAGTTATATGGACGTATTCAAATAGCCAATGTCCCGTGGTAGAGGGTTGAATTGGATACGGAAGGAGGAATTCAATGGGTATGTGTCTAATAGAAAAGGACTATGATACGCAAATCATTGTATGATCATGTGAATGTCTAATTAAGTTTGTAGGTATAAGTTACTCATCCTCTTCTTCAACGTGTCGGCACGACAGTTTATTTGTTGACCCACAACTTCATCAGTTCCACGGTGTCGTGGAACTGATGATGATGGTGAACTGAACGCACAGAGGTCACTTTGAATAGGTACATGTTTTGGGACACAGAGCGCAGGATAGGAGATGAAACATAGTTTGCGACACAGCTCTAAATGGATCTACTCACTCATTGGAACACATCAACTTATCCCACAAATCCGCATGATAGCCCAATCTATAGATTTATTTGACACACCATGTTTTTTTTTGGGTGAGAAATCATCTATTATGACTTCTCTCGCTCTGGGCGGCGTGTCAGACTTTTACTGACTAAAACCCACCCGTGTTCCTTCAGTTGCCTGTGCCAGGGGCCACGGTAGCCACATACCTTGATTTACTGAATTATTTTTATATGTGATTGTTTGTGCAGCATGGTCTGCAAGTATTAAATAAAATATCATATTACAGCCGACTGTATCACGTCTGCTAAGTATTTGTAGTTAAATGAACCGCTAGCACTGCCCCCACACATAACTCTGTTAAATCACTGCGTGCGAGTCAAGAACACATGTTTAAGAAACTTTGTTAATATTTAATGTATATGTGAAAACGGTGTTGATTTGTAGGCACTTTGCGAATAATTTCGACGCTGGGAAGCCGCTAATTCCATAATTTGACAAGCGTGGCGCAGACGCGTTTGCTAAGCAAAAGGTTGATAACATATTTAATGTTGTGTGTTTAAACATTGATGTTGAAAGCGTATTGTGTGTGGGCTTTGGATTTGATTAATTTTATGGAGAACATAAATTAATGAGGCTTCGAGTCGTAAAGAATATCCTTGTAAATGTTATTTTGTTGGTTCCAAGCATAGCTTTTTGTTTATACTCGTTTTGTAAAATGGCTCCATTCAGAGAAAGTCGGAAGGGTTTAAAATGAAAAGGGTATAAGACAGGTTAAGAAATACTCCGTACGGATAAAAAGGTTTGAACGACGTCTTTGCATTTAGCTGCATTCTGCTTATATTTAACTTACACTCAAGATTTAATAACTTTTTTAACAAGTTTTATAAATTTTACGTCAAGAAATTGCAACAAGCTGGTAGGTACCCTTACACGTTATGGATAACAAGTCTGAAATATATAAGACTCAAATTGTAGGTATCAATAAAGACAACCGATTGTAACTTTGACTTACCTACTACGATAAACCAGTAGACAGAACTTACGTATTATATAACCAATGCGAAATCAGCATCCTAATTGACGACACGGTTGGCGCAGTGGCTGAGCGATCAACTGCTGCGCTGCGTGTCGCGGGTTCGATTCCCGCACGGAACAAATATTTTGTATTGCCTACAGGTAGTTGTTCCGGGTCTGGCTGTTTGTGTATGTGAGTGTGCACGCACCCACGATACAGGAGTAAAATTCCTAGTGTGGGGTAACGTTTAAAAAAAAAACGTAACACTATTTATCACAATCTGTATCATTTTGAAGACTATTGCTAATCCATTGCTTTGTTTGTTCGAAAAATTGGTCTGCTCAACAACGTAAATAACGCAATGGATGTTGTCGTAATGATCAATATTTATTCCTATACAATATATTACTTATTTTACATCACAATCCTTCTGCTTGTCAGCCTCAACTTAAATCTTTATGTTTGTCTCGTCTTTTAAAACAATCACTTTTTAATAAACTTGCAGAAGTTACATGTTAGCACCAAATAGGCTATGGTCTCTACAGTACACATACAAGACAAAACACAACTATCCAACATACCAAATACGTTTTAATCATCGATACCCACCAAAATCATTCGAGCCTGAAACAACAGATTTATAAACCGCAGACAACAATTATCTCGCGTGACAGATTGTGCCTTAAACGTAATTAAAGGGCGAAAACATAGATACAAAATTAAATTAAAGTAAATCACATCACCTCGAAATTTACTGCGATAACGATGAGCGTTCAACGTGAAATCGAATCAGTGATTCGCTTGGTGGTTTTCTCTGAGGGAGCTATCGGTTGCTATATGTACCTATAACTACTCGCAAGCGCTGTCGTTTGGATTAATGTGCTTGTGACAAGAATAATTATCTCTAAGATATGTATCTCTCTTCTTTACTAATAATAAAGCTCAACAGCTTGCCGCGGTTGTTTCGTGAATGGGCCTCCGTTTTCACGCACGTTAAAAATGCTTTTAGCATAATCAGCCTATAATGTTCCCACTGCTGGGACACAGGCCTCCTCTCTGTGACAGGGGGTCGTAATCTACTACGCGGGCCCAATGCGTGCTGGTAGATGTCACATATCTTCGAAAAAAAAATGCTTTTATAGCCATTAAAAAAGTGTATACTTTTTTTATTGCTTTGTATTTACATAATATATAAGGTAACGGACTTAAAATAATGTTAATATTATAAAAAAGAAGGAAAATCATCATAGGGCATCAAAAAATTTGTCCGCATCCCTGTCAACAGGAAAAGTTCCCAAAATGCAGGCAGCATCGCAGTTTTTTATTCAAAAACATATTTTTTATGATACAAGTTAGTAATTACACATGTTCCAATTACAACAGTCTGCTATGCGGACGAGTACTTTGACGGCTAACTTTCCTTTTGTTTTAGTGTTTATTTGTACAGTTTATTAGTTAAGTCATTTAAAAACCACCTACCTACCTAGCCTACCTACCTACCTAGTGTAATCGTGTTAAATAATATTAATGAAATAAAGTGTCTAAATGTCTAAGTTAGGCTCATATCCTACTAATATCATAAATGCAAAAGTTTGTATGGATGGATGGATGTTTGTTACTCTTTCACGCAAAAACTACTGAACGGATTTGAATGAAACATGGCAAACAGATGTTTTATAACCAGAATTAACGCATAGGATACTTACCATCTCGATATTCCCACGGGATCTAAACTTATGAGGGTGAAACCGCGGGGTGCAGCTAGTTTAAAAGAAAATAATGTTGAATAAAATCTTGGCTTGGCTGTACTTCCCCACCATTTCAAAATATATTTAACGAAAATTCTCTGTAGTACTTAGGTAATACTTACCTACACTGAATTTTCTTTTGGAATAGGTACCTACTTACGTCTACTTAACTTATTTCTACTCAATCCTATGCCTAAAAGTAAACTTACTTTAGATAAGTACATTATTTTACAAGTTATTAAAAGTTGATATTTTTTTTAAGTCCAAATTCACACTACATTGCTCATTGAATGTAATTTATTTGTCTTCTAAATGATAAATGATAAATGATAAATGATTTTATTTTGTAAGTAGGTTTGTACAAACACTTTTACACGTCAATCATATTTTAAAACTAGATGAGGTCGGCGTTTCCTATCTGACTACTCTGAGAAGAAAGGCCGAAACAAACTCAGAGGTCACAGTCTCTTTTAAAGTCCAGACATAATCTTGGTCAGATCATATGAAGACCATGCAGGTCGATGTCTGAGATGGTCTTTTGAGGAAAGAACCACACAGATTGAGAGGACCTGTCCAGTCAGTGCACGCATTTGTCAGAAATCAGTGCAGCTCAACTTCATTCTATGAATTAAAAAAATATAGACTCACATTTTCTACGAATTTACAATACACATTTAAACACACGTAATAGGAATTTTAAGGCAAAAAAAATAAGTACAATAGATAATAAAAACATTTCGTTATCAACAGTCTGGCGGTTCGAGAGGTTTTTCTCACAGAAAATACACAAAAATTGCTACGTAAATAAAATTTGAAAAGGTTTGAAAGTTCTGTATTATTAGAAGAGAGTCTTCAGAATATTCATCTAAGTTTGACACTTGGGTTAAGTGGCGCAGTCACCGGTAAATTGGTGAAGATTTGATAAAACCAATGTTATCTATTTTCCAAGACAGTATTTTCAATTTCTCGCGCAGAATTTTATTTTAACATGATTTTCGTATGCGTGCAGTTTATTTTTTTAGATATTTGTAATGATTCTTAGGCCAAGACTTAAACAGGTACATATAGAAATTCATTTAGATTGAACTTTTTGAATTGACTATACCTACAGGTTGGCTGGAACATCAACGCGCACCCGGTTGCCATGAATTCAGTACATGATTCTAGACAACCCTGCGTTGAAACATATCGTCGGTATTTAAAAAAAAAATCTACTGTATCATAGAAAAGTGCAATACCTACGCGGTAAAAATGCATGGAACACCTGAAGGCCAATTCCCGTAATTAAAAACGTTCAAAATCTAGTCGCAATCTCATCTCAGTGTCAAAAATGTAGGGATTTTAGAGGTATTTTTGACGGATCGAGACTGAGATCAGACTGTGAACGTTCTTAAAATTACGAGAATTGCCCCTCTGTGTTTTTGTGTCCCTGCCACCCTGTATACGACAGTAAGATTTAATATATAATATATATTTTTTTTATTAATGCCTATACTCACTATCAACATCCATTTTGCAATCAAATTACAATATTATCAACAAAAAATCCTTACACAAATCCCCAACGCATTTCAATAAAAGCTAACTAAAAGAAAACTCAGCGAAACTGCTAAAAGATTGAAAACGGTTTCCATTAATTTTTTCATAATTAAATTTTCTCATTCGCAAGAACTAATTGAAAATGCGGCACGAAGCGTTTGAAGCCTGATTTCATATTTTCGCAGTCCGACGGCTTTATGTAACAAGTGCGAAAAATAAATGCGAAAATCTCGTAAACGTCTTAATTTCCTGCTGCGGACTCCGGGATTAAGATCTTAAATCGTCGTTATCCACTGATATAAATCTTTTAACACTCATTCGGGGTTTAACAGATCTGGCGTGAGTCTCGCTAACTCCAACAACTGCAATTAGCTTCAGTTGCCAAAGTCCCGGTAATCTCGAAAACTGGGCGTTTATAATTTAAATACGCAAATGGGTGTACGGTTTAAAGAAATGTCTTTTCTTTTATACCGTTTTATCTTTTCGACTTTACTTTTAATGCAATATTAATTTTCTCCAGGCCATTTTTTCTACGTATGAAATTGAGGTTTAGTAAAAATCCGCAAGGAGAAAAGTTTAAATCAAGCTATTATTTCAGAAATTAAAATTCAACTTTTACCAAGTCCTTGAATAATAAATTAAAAGTATAAATCAAAGTTTTATGTTGAATTTGAATTTAAAAATAGTTCAACTAAATGCAGTTAGATTAATACTAAATGAATAACGGTCAGGTCGTTTACTTTTACGTAAATGTTATTCATCGATGCGTTAAAAGGTAAGAACTAAGTTCATTATTCAAAATTAATAATCCGCTAAATTAATTTAAATCTAAACTTTCTCAAGCCGCCTTTAGTATGCAGGTACCCGAAAATCGTTTTTACAGGGTGTTTACTTTCTCAATTTCATAGAATTAATTTTCTACACGAATTTGGTTCTCCTCGTTTAAGTTTGAAATAATGATAACTTTCAATGTTGCATTTTTAATGTTACACGTTAACTTGAGTTTCGTGGGAATCCCTTAAAATATCACACTTGTATTTTTAAGTAAAAGTTATGTTCAGTTTAGCGTGAATTTTGTAAGTCTAATTTTAGTGATCTGATTTTAAAATTACAATGTGTTGGAATAATTTAGCTTGGCGTTTTGATTTACTGTGTAAGTACACATACATATTCTTAAAAGTACTTGTTTAAGTGCTGTTTTTTTAAATAATTTAATATTTAGTTTATACAATGATGATAATTTTTTTTATTGAATAATATTACATATGTCATTTATGGTACCTACATATGTCATTAGTGGCTTATCTATAATTTTCAATAAATTAGCTTGATTTTTATTTTTAGTATGATTTAGTATCTTAAAATATTTAAGCTGACAGCTTGTTTTTAAATCAGAAAAACATAACATGCCTCCAATCAATTTTGTAAAAATCTCACAGTGAAAGCTTAGGTTAAGTGAGCTGTCAATGATGGTGTCAATCACTAGCATCAAGTGAGATTTTTTGCAGAATAGACCAGCTGTATTCTCCAAAATTTTAGATAGACGTGTACCTATAGTTCACCCACATTTCACCAGTTATGTTTAAGTCAGTTAAGCCATCTAACAGGGGACGAGCCTAAAAAAACTTGAACTTAATTCGGGCGGTTACTCATTCCCTTAAGAGAGCATCCTTTACATATCTCCCAAGGAAGAACAAAATGCACAGTCAACACAACTCTACCCCTTGACTTAGAACAGATAAATCACCTCTATAACAGCGGTTATAAATAACAGTTATAACGTTATAACAACCACATTTTAAACTATAACAGAATTTAATAAATGAAGACACGCATCGATTGTTTAACGACATTTATAATTAAATTGTTGTCGCCGACGTAGGCATTAAAGGGTTGAAAGATTTAGTTAGCGTACGGGTGAAGGCTGTAGGGATTAATATTTATGTTGTGTATTTAGGATTATTGTTTAGTGTAGAGGTTTTAATTATTTTGTTTAGTATTGTTCTTTTTGCCATTTATTTTATATCAACGATAAAATATTAACCGTTAAATATTAACTTTATCTCAGGTAAGTTTAATACTATCGTCTTAGGGTCAGTTGTTTCAAACGATTGGTTAACGTAACATACGTACGTCAAATAATAACGATTACGTACTCGTTATTATTTGACGTAAGTCAAGGCTATAATTTTATAATTTTAATTTGAAACCACGCTTTTTTTGGTTTGACGATAGTTAGCGCCATTGTTGAAGTAATCGCGTGCGTCGAGTGAACTTGAAACAACCCGCCTTTAAACTTAAGACAAAGCCTGTTAATATTATATCCTGCTATTTTCAAAATCTTATATTACTTTTATTACTCGTACCGTGTCAGGGAAATCCCTCTGGCGAGTTAAAATACACAATAAAATATCGACTCCAGACAACTATAAACAGAGAATAACAGAAAACTACAGACATTCTTTGATTACCACCCTCACAACATTACAAAAAGCGAAATTAAACAAAATCAAAGTCTCCTAGCAGAACTCAAGTAAATTAAGTTTACATAAAAAATCATATCACGCTCTAATTGCCGCCAAGAGATAGCAGAGAGCGGAGTTTTGTCCCCTAAAACAATATTGACACTACAACGGTCCCTTTACATCTTGTCTGTTGTTCAAAGCAGATTAATGTTTGTGCCCGCGTATTTGCCCGGTTCTTCATAAAAATGCCCGAACAGTAGCACGGATAAACAAGGGCAACCTTTAATAACATTCCACGGTGGATTCTATGATGTTATCGGTTGTAATCCTTTCTGTGGTTTGTAGAACAGGATTGCGGTAATTTATTTGTATTTTTGTTTGAAAACGTTGAGTTTTGAATTGTTTTTGTTTTGCTGTACTCCAATACTGGGATCATAAATCCTGATGACTACGTATACCTGCCGATGCTGTCTGTAAAATCTCACAGTGAAAATTTTGGTGAAGTGAGCTCGAAGTGAACTGTCACTCTGCCTAATGCTAAGGATTGACAGTAGGTATTGACCGCTTACTTCGCCTAAGCTTTCACAGTGAGGTTTTAGCAGAATATATCGGCTGGCTGACGACTTGACGAGACAAAATTGATCTGAGAACAAGTTGTAGCTTAAAACTGAAAATCTTAGCAAACTAAATGTCCAAAAGTAAATCTTATAGTAAAAGTCTTTCATTAGTATCTCATATTATTTTATTCTAATCGACCTTCTATAAAATATACGCAACAGTCATATTAAAAGTGTGTGCATTAAACGAAAAACAATTTCAATTTAAACTGCTATTGAAAAACCCACAATTTCTCACTGAACAGACAATTTTTCCTTTAATATATTTGCACGGAACCGGCTAACAATATTGGAAATACCAGGAAATCATAAGAGATTTGGAGTGGTCGGGAGCAAACACTCGAGAGACATAGGAGCCGTAATCTCCGCGTCTGAGGATTTTAATTACTTATTGGAAACTTGTGGCCGGCGGCTGTATGGGATCGTCTCAGCGCTTTATTGCGAGATTTCGAAACTTGACATCAGATGACGTACTAACGTTTCTCGATTTGACAAAAAAAACTCATGTGAAACTGACATAATATACTTAGTACCTAATACGGTTCACACTCAATTTTTATGTTATAAAGATAGGTATGTGTTTTTTTTTTTGTAGGTCCGTGCCGTACCTACTGTCCGCCAGATTGTTTTTTTTTTTGCAAAATGGCGGCTACGCATGAAACCGTACAAAATCCAATTTGTATAGGAATAATGCATGGCCGTCATTTTGAAAAAAAAAATGGCGGATAGTAAGTACCTATGCCAGGCTCCATATAAAAATCTTCAATCCACTTTAAAAGCTTATCTTGTATGAGCTAGAATGATCACTTTATTGACATTTTTAGATTAGATTTGTAAGTCTGCCTTCAATTTTATTACATGACTTCATTAATAAAGCATCTCGGACTTAAAAATAGGAAAAGAAGACAAATTATTCACATAAGTCGCAAAAGTATGAAGTAGATACGCTGAAATGATCTGCAAACTGTTTTGGACCTCAAGGTAGTACCAATATCAGCCGATCGATTCTGTACTCACCGTTAAAACTTAGGAAAAGTGAGCTGTCCTTCCATGTTTTTTCAATGCAAGGGATCTATATTAGTGACAGCTCACTTCACCAAAGTTTTCACGGTGAGATTTTACAGAATAGATCGACAGTTTAGTGAGAGAGTGATTTGAGTGATCTCGAAAGACAGCTGTGAGACGAGTCCTCGAACCAGTAGTGAGGCCTCTTTTGTCAATATAATACAGGATGTGATTTCGACGGTGGCACGCGTCAACTTACTATGCTTAGTGCCTAGAGTGGATCCTCAGACATCAAAGTGATAGGTGGAAACTACTTATGTATTTGTATCTATGTGGAAGAAAATAGGAGGTACCGGTAAGAGATCTCATGTAACCAAAATTCTGATGAATTTTCTTTAAATGCAACAAAAAAGTAGCATTTAAAGTTATACCAAACGAAAAAACAATTGAAAAAGTGAAATATTCAAATTCAAACAACGAATTTCAATTTTACCTTCGGACCTTGATCATTGTGAGTTGCATTGATATTTACATTATTTGCATGAGTGCTTGATGACAACGCTAGCTTGTGTGAAATTGTACACAGCGTAGCGCTTTAATGGCGACATTAACACACGTATACAGTTTACGTTTTATGAACATTTTTTTTTTTTTTTTTCATTTTTTACTTTCAATTTTCTAAAAAAACATCTTGGAGCAACATGTACTTAGAGAACTGTAGCGCAGGGGTCGTTTGCCGGGGTCTTGGATCATAACATTAAAACAAGGAAAGTGCAAAGAATATGCGAATTGAAGGAAAGAGAGAGCTCTATGTCGACGAACGGTGCAGGCGGTAGTTTTCAAATTACGAATTATTTTGTTATTATTTTTATGATTACTGGCCACTAGCCGTGCCCGTCTCTTAATGATAAATTAATGTCGCCATTGCTGTATTGTAGCGGTACGCTTTATACCTACAGAGTGTGCCAATAAGCTTCTATGTGTGTGTGTGTTTGTGTGTGTTTCTCAGTGCCAATGACTTCTTTCAATACACGTTTGCAAATATTAACATTGGGCGCTTTGATCTTAAGCAGTCGACGTTCATTTAGTTACAAACGTGTGCTCTTAATTAAGTTCAAACAAGACGTGCTAATCGAACCGAGTATGTCGCAGGTATTTAGCGAACTAAGAGTTTAAGGGAGTCTACTGCATCAATGAATGTTCGCAAATAACCAAACAGGTATTTTAACTTGGGTTTGACTTAAGAGCTGTCGTTAATTTAATGAACATTCAACTTTTGTTGGTTGAATTAAATTCTTAAATAAGAAAAATACTATGATAGTTATGTATAATTAAGTTAGTAAGATAAGTATCTTTGCACAGGAATACAACCTCTAAATGCATTGCGTAAGTTTTCTGGAAGTTGCGTAAAAATACTTATCTATAAGTTGCGTAAAAACTTTCTGGAAAAAGAATCGGTGAAAATCCGAAATGCAACGAGTCACTGGCCGTAGAGTCTTCGTATCTACATTATTATAAAATTCTGTTTTAGACAAAATCGAAATGAAATTTTTCTTACTCAGCTGTAACATTCGCTGATAGGTTACCTTAGTTTATTTACACCAAAGGACGCAAGATAATATTGGCAAACACGCGGAGGTATCGCTTACAAACTTAATTAAACGTTAATTTTCAATGTCTACATCATTTAGAACCATCTGCTCTCCAAATATTATAATGTAAAATATTATCACGGTTCGACCACAGGCTACGTAAATATATTTTGCACAACATGCTAGACTCTTAGTGATACTAAATTATTAAACTTTTAGTATTCGGATATTTAATTATTTTTTTTATTTGACTAAAAGTGTACCTATGTGCAAAAATAAAGCCAGGCCAGTAAAGCCAAACTCAAACTCAAAGGCAGAGGTTTATTTATTTATTTATCTAAAGTAATACATAGACACAGATTCAACACAGTGATAGACATACAATAAACATGAATGTCTGTTTATACATACGAGTACGTGCAAGGATACAAAAGTCTTTAAATGTATAGACAAAAATGAAACCCTGCCTCTCAAACTAGGAGATCTGTATCTTGAAAGACAGTATTCGGCAATACGTACGTAAATTTAGTTGTTCCTTAAAAAGTGAAGGGGCGTCGATCGACCATTACATAATAGTGAATTGAACTTTTTCACGTACTTAGTTTATTTTGTACCTAGAATGCTCTATTTCTTGTCAAATCGTAAAACGGGAATTTCAATTATAAAACTATTAGTATAATATTAAGCCTAATGTATGTAAGTATTCTGGCTCTAATGTAATATTTAATATTATGTGAATGCAAATGAGGATGGGCGCTGATACCTATATCATAAGATATTAAGTTATCTTAGCTTAGGTATTAGTAGCAACTCAAACATGTAAAATAAACTACCTTTTGGCCTATTTTATTGTAATCCTGTTTCTTTATGTTCATTTTGAAGGTGCAAATAAACATATTTTTTTAACATTATGTGTATTCGCCAAAAATGTAAACAAATATGAGTTTATGGAAAAATAACTTTAATTCCTACACAATAAAGTTCAGTTTACGCTACAACTTCAAACATTTTATAACTTTTTCACTAGTGCTAGTCACTCTGAAATCAACTTAATTACTATTAGAACAAAGTTGATATTTGTTTAACTTGACGTCGCCTTAACGTCAATTTGAAACATAAATAAAATTTGAAATTATAGTACACCAACATTTAGCCAGTTATGTTTAAGTCCCATACACCAGGAGCCTATTTCCATCCACCAGGTAAAAATCCAGGCTCCAGTTTGCTACTGATAAATTTCTAATAAAAAGCCCAATAACACTTTGCCCGACCTGGGAAACGAACCCAGGCCCTCATGCTCAGCTGCGGCGTTTGCAACCACTAGACCAACGACACAGTCCAAAATGGCATCACTCTGCACCTAAACCTCCAACAACATAGACGAATACTAAAATACGCCATTGCGGTATTAGCACTTAGGTACTGCACATACCACACACAAATTACCCCAGCAGCTATCAAATTAATCTAAACAGCAGTCAATCAATAATAGCTACTCAATCAACTCGTGATCCCAGGCCAGGGGTAGCCAACCGTCTGATTGCCAATTAGACAGCCTGCCCAGGTGTCGGCAACCTGAGCTCAGAATCCTCTTTGTCCAATGCAATGCCCCATCAGCATTTACTAAACAGCTCCTGGCTACAATCGAAATCTAAAAGTAGATAGGTTTCTGTTTTTTCGTCAATCCCTAATATAGATGCGCCGAATGTTCGGTCAAATATTCGGTATTTTCGGCGTATTTTATATGTTTGTATTCGGCCGAATATTCGGTTAGTTTGCCAAATAAATACCGAATATAATATTAAAAGTATTATCATTTTAATATTTACATAAAGGCTTTATTGTGAGAATCGTATGTAATATTTGTAAATGAAACAAGCACTACCTTTATTTATTCGCAATAAAAAAATTAGCATAATTCAAAATTCAAGTTTTCATTAAATAAACAGTTTTTTTTAACAAATGACAATTTTGGCTACTCAAAATTACTGCTTTATGAAATGAATAATTTAAGTATTTAAGTATCTAAACGGTGATAACTAATCACCGCACAAAAATAAACCGAATAATTAGGCCGAATACTCGGTGAAGTACACTTTGGACGAAACATTCGGCCGAATATTCGTATTCAGCTGATCCAATATTCAGCGCATCTCTAATCCCTAAGTATCTACCCACCATTACAAAGAATGAAAGAACTCAATTTATCGAGAATTAAGACAAAACGCAAACCAAGCAAAAAAAACCTGATTCGAAATGTATAAATAAACAGATTTTCATAATTTGTTTTTAAGTCTAGACCATGTAAAAACGATTTGTAAACTTCATGCGAAATTAGGAACAATTTTCAGCGTAGCTTTAAATGGATTTGTGAAAGTTAGAATAATATTCTGCTGAATGATGAATATTTCGTTTAGACGAATAAATTAATATTACAATTTAAATGGAGATACGGTGAGGTACCTAGGCATTAAATTATCCTAAGAACATCAAAGGTATTAAAACTAACTTTAGTGCTTAGTTTTTTAGATTATTGTAGGACTCTTAATGAGGAAGACCAAATTAATTTAAGGAGGTCGATGTTTGAACTCATAAACTGACACCTTCTTCCCATGGGGTTAAGCAGAAACACAGAACGTCACCTGCAAGGATCCTTACATACCCTTGTCCCTTCGTTTACGTTCCTTTTGTAAATTTTCTACATTTATATCTGTAATTTATATGGTGTACATAATAAAGAATATATTTAATATATTTCTATTCTTTCTACGTTCATACATCTGAATGCCAATTTCCGTAATTAAAAACGTTCAAAATCTAGTCGCAGTCTCATCTCAGCGACAATCAATGTCAATAACTTGTCAAAAATGTAGGGAAATTAATGGTATTTTTGACAGATTGAGACTGAGATCAGACTGTGAACGTTCATAAAATTACGACAACTGTCCCCGTAGTATCACCCAGGATTCACCACATAGCACTGTATGTTGAGAGATAAGAGTATAGTTTTTTTTTTTTTTTGCCATGTATGCAGACGTGCCCCAAAACTCCGCTTGTCATTTAGCATACACACACGCTGGTTACGAGTACTACGCACCTGATCTTTTTAAAGAACATCACCAATAAGGTTACTATAATACGTACGACGTCCCCTCCAGGGGTTTTCACTCACATCTGCCTTGTATTGCCTTATATTACCATTAACACATAGCCTATAATGTTCCCACTGCTGGGACACAGGCCTCCTTTCTGTGAGAGGGAGAAGGAGTTTTCTCGCGATGTTTTCCTTCACCGTTTTGAGAGCAGTAGTGATGAAATAATTACACAAAATAAAGCACCTCTCTGGGTTCGAACCTAC
Organism: Apamea crenata; assembly: GCA_949629185.1. Taxonomy (NCBI): domain Eukaryota; kingdom Metazoa; phylum Arthropoda; class Insecta; order Lepidoptera; family Noctuidae; genus Apamea; species Apamea crenata. Next base: position 7,236,556 of record OX451360.1, on the reverse strand, counting down.
GACCTACCACTCGTAAGTCGCGGCCGTTACCACTTGGCCACCACTGCACCATTGAACTCATAATATTCTTTTTCAACAACGAATTTATTCCGCGAACTTAAATCAGCGATGCCACCAAACTATAATGCAAAATTATAGCCCCAAAACATTATTAATTCTGTTCATATTGCTCCACCTATTTCCGTACATACGTGGGTACTTCCTAAGCCTTTGTTCGATAAGATTTCGGGCAATTATCTTAATCGGATTACGTTCATTGGGTACAGTGACGTCACTAGGCAACAACCACTAAAGTAATCCCACTGTAGTTAATTGCCCCCATTTTAAGGTATGCCCCAATAAATGTGGAGGTAGAAGGTATGTTATTATTGACCCAAAAGGGAAATTCGGCAGATTCGGTGACGCGTCTCGGGTTCTCGGTTTAGTGATGTCATCTTTCACGTTTGTGGGGATGAGTCATTTCGGTTTCCAGTTTTTCTTATTGGAATTTACGTTAGTCTTTTCTTTCAGAGTCATCATCATTCTCCAGCCATTACTCCAATTTATTTGCAGTCGGCGAAACATATCATTTTCTTCCATACCTACTTGTCATCTCGGTAGTCACCCACTTTCTAACCACATCATCATTCACACAGGAACTTCTTGTCTTTCAGAGTACCTACTTTTCACAAAAAAAAAAAAAAAATTTGAAGCCAAACTTCAGTGTGCTGTGGGAATAATAATTACACAGGGTGGCAGGGACATCGAAACACAAACTATTACTTACCACGAATTTAGCACATGATTCGCGTAAAAAATTAAAAGGCGGCTATCAAAAAAAAAAACTGCTGTTTCATTGAATAGTGCAATACCTACGCGGTAAAAATGTATGGACCAGCAAACCGACGAAAATATCAACGCAATCATGCGCTAAATCCATGTTGGTTACGCGTCGATCTCCTGCCGCCCTGTATAGAGCGATGAGTACTTTTTTTCTATTCGTTTTAGTTTGACCAAACGAACAAAAAAAGCCTTGTACCTAAATAATAGAACTATTTAACTAGAACCGAAGCAATTCAAAGTCCCTTTTTATAAACCTCAGAGGTATTAAATGGAAATTATCATTTTTAAAAGCCGAGGATTTTTTTCGCATGAGTGCACTCATAAAGTCCCTAGCTTTTAAAATCGTGGAAAATATAATTTACTGAATATCTTTTACTGGATAGAACCGATATCTTTTAAACTCTGTCAACTTAATTACCTACCTTGAACATAACCTTTTAAAAGGGCACAGGTCGTAGATGTTGACGTGTCGTTGACTTCGAAGCGAATGCCATGAGCTTATCGAGATCCTATGTTTTCAATATGCGAAATAATCCTTTGATCAGTCCTAGAATATGTTTGTTATTATTATCCTTGAAGAGGCAGAGGTAGAAAATGGCAGGTTATTTTGGATATATGCTGTCGAAATACGCGTTTGTGATCCTAGCTTTATGATTTGCGAAAGGTGCATGTTATTCAGAATACAATGAGATATTACACTTTCAATTTCAGTATATAAGGTGTACCACCTTGTATATTGGTGGTGGTGTGTGTGATGTAGGTGTGTAGGTGGTGTGGTAGTGTATCCATTCATACACGAAATATTTGAAGACAACTATAGATGAAAAAGAAGCCTTGGCAACGAAAAAATATATTTTATAAGTGTTTTTTTTTTACGTAGTTATTATTAATTTTAATTTCCTTGAGACACTTTGCTTAACACTTTAATCCGCTTCAATGATAGCAAATACTACGAAGAAACTAGCGTAAAGGATGTGAACAAAATAAGAAGGAGCCAGTATTTATTATGTGTGTCAAGTAATTTTTAATTATTTAATTTTTTAAATAAACTTCTTCATTTTTTTCGTTTCTATGGTTTCTTTACCACCTTATCTATCGAACGAAGTGTTGAAAATTTAAACATAAATGAAAAACTGAGTTTTTTTTATCGACTTAAATCTTTTTATTTAACCGAGTGAAACAAGGCGTGATAATACTGTCTAAAAAATATTTAAAAAATAACTGTAAACATAAAATTATCAAAAAATATCTCAAGCAAAAGTAACGTCACATGACAACAGGTTGACAGTATCAATGAATTCTATTCAACTCTTCAAAAGCAGCTCCAAGATCGTTATCAAACATTCACAAAACTTACTGATATGTTGACAACACAAAGACTATTCAGGCGTAAAACATGGCCGAACGACCCCGAAGTGACTCGAATTACCCCGAACGCAACAGATGAAGCCTATATTGATAAAATGACAAAACCAAACGCGTAAAGACTTAACCCTCGGCTCGCGAGCGCAGAATTAGACTCGGTTCATTGGTTTCTCAAGAGGTGATGGAACTGATTGGCCGGCTCTGCTTAACAATACACCCTGTAGACGTCGAACAAGATTATAACCTCGAAACTCCCCAATGAAAATTACACCTTAACCCAACCTTTATAAAGTTGATTTTTATTTGGTGTGTGGTGATTTTTATTTGGACGATTGACGAAGAATCATCGCATCTGCTTAGCTGGATTTTATGTTTCATTGATTGGCATTGTTAAGCCCACGTAACGGTAATACGACCCTCTCGACTGTTTATCAGAAGATTTTGGGTAAATAGACACAATTATTTGATAAGGCTCATTTTTTGACAAGGGTTCGGTTGAAGTACCTCTTCGAATGTACTTTAAAAATAAAAGTAGGATTGTTCTGTCCAATGTTCAATACTGTGTTTCATTTGTTTATGTCGGTGGCTTCGCTTTAAGCCTTTGCTTGTTAAGAAAAATCAAACTCAAAAACAATCTAGCTACATAAAAAAAGTAAAATTTTTGTCTGTATTTTCCCAAAGGGTTCGGCAGGGGTGTATCTATAAAGAATAAGAATATTTTATTTGTAAAACATAGGTAATTTACATATAAAGATCTTAAAAAGTAGTAGTGCGCTATGCTTTGCCAATATTGGCATACAAATCATTATATGATTCTGATTAAATATAAATAATGAGTGGGTACTATTACATTCCAATGATAAATTTATTACGATATAATATTATGAGTATTTCAGTACCTATTTGTATTAACGTATGCATGCAAATTAAATTTCATTACAGTTCATAGTCAATTTCATTTCATGTCAGAATTTAATGTCAATTCAATTCAAAAGATTAGTACTAATGTAAAGTATTAAAATTTAAAAATGATTACAGAGATTCGTCATTAAAAAAATCATGTCGAGTGTAATAACACCTTTCAAGCATTAACCCGTTGAGTGTTTTTTTTAACTTCTGTAGTGGCATATAGTAATCCCACATTTGGCCAGTTATATTTAAGTCCCGTGTAATATGGGACGAGCCTCTTTCCATCAATCAACCGGCCACAAGGCAAAAGATTTGATGATTGATTGTTGATGATTTCTTAAAAAAAAAAACCTTTTAGCATTACAATCCCGTTCCATGGAAAGCCTGTATCTTTTATAGTTATTTCCATTATCCCGTGTCCTCCAAAGGATTGACCAGAGTCGAAACGTGATGGTGCATGTTTTATGTAGCTCCGTAAGAATAACACAAAAATGTAATGTTAAAAACAACTTAATTTCAACTCTAAACCCATGAAAGACATTAATAAAATCAAAAGCGGATGTTTTGGCCGAAGCTCGGGTGGCCGGGTGATTTGACATTCGATGGACATTCGCTGTCCGCTGCAGCTTCCTATTCCCCTCCCTATTGGTTATGAATGCCTGGTACATATCGCGTTATATTTAAATTTGCAGTGGTTAGTTTGTAATTCATTTATGGTTTTGGGTTTTCACCCAAAACCCAAATTTGTAATGGTATACTTACTCGTAAGATTTATGTACAGTTATGTTTTTGAAGTGAAAACTTCTTTAGCGTCGTTGTGCGCGGTAAAAAATAATAAACTCGCGTCAGGACACGTGACCTGATCGAAAATTAGTAAGACGGAGCTCGCGTCAGGACACGTGACCTGATCGAATATTCGTAAGACGGAGGGAGAGTAGACCGCATTCCAAAATATCAAAAATGCACAACGTTAATATTCAAGTTTTCACTTCTGCCGGCACTCCCGGTGTGCAACCCGTTTTTTTACGGGAAAATAAAACTTGGTTTTGTTTAGGTATGTAAATAGATACCAGCCGATCGATTCTGTAAAAATCTCACTGTGAAAAGTCAGGTAAAGTGAGCTTAGAGTGAGCTGACAATACTTAGTCTCAATCCCTAGCATTAATTGGAATGACAGCTCACTCCACGCTCATTTCACCTAAGTTTTCTGGAGATATGGTTATAGATTCGCACTGCTGGTAGTCATTTAAGCGGGTCTAGTCGCTCCATTAATAAAATTATTTACTTAGTGAAAAATACGGTGGGCGAAGAAAATGATGCAAAAATTCTTATGTAGGTAGAAGTAGAATCAAACAAGAACTAATAAAAAGTATTAAATAACATAACATAACATCACGCCTACCTCATCTAACTCACGATCATCTAGCTTATTTTTTTTAATACTTTTACGTGTAAAAGTAATTCCGATACCACATATTTACAGAATAAACAATTTCATTTCATTTTATTGGCCTTATTACCCGAAGAGTTAGACAGAGGTTATAGTTACACCCACATTTCGCCAGTTATGTTTGATTCCCATATGTAATAATTATTGAATAACTAGCTGCGCCCCGCGGTTTCACCCGCATAAGTTTCGATTCCGTGAGAATATCGGGATAAAAAGTATTCTATATGTTAATCCTGATTATAAACCATCTTTGTGCCAAATGTCATCCAAATCTGTACAGTAGTTTTTGCGTGAAAGAGTAACAAACATCCATCCATCCATCAAACAAACTTTCAAGCTTATATATAACTAGCTGCGCCCCGCGGTTTCACCCGCATAAGTTTCGATCCCGTGGGAATGTCGGGATAAAAAGTATCCTATATGTTAATCCTGGTTATAAACTATCTGTGTGCTAAATTTCGTCAAAATCTGTTCAGTAGTTTTTGCGTGAAAGAGTAACAAACATCCATACATCCATACATACAAACTTTCGCATTTATAATATTAGTAGGATATTAGTAGGATAGGATTACGTAGGTACTTACCTACCTACTCATAATAAACAGGGCTAATAAAATGCCGGGGAACACAGTAACATGATGCTTACAAGTATTGCATGATACGACATATGTGTACAATCGTGCGGAAAAGCATTATAACAATGTCCTTTCTTCTGTATTTAATAGACGCAGGAATAATGCACAATGCGCTTATTATATCGTCTCATGAGGGGAATTATTATTGTACCTACGTACGTATTTTGTTTATGACTGTACTTGTGTGTGAGAGAAATTGGATACTTAAAGGGGAGCGAAACTGGCCGAAAGATTAATAAGTATACTGACCAGTTATTTTGTATTCAAAACTGACCCCTAAACAATGGTAGGAGAGATTTATAAAAGATTAAAGTTGAACCGAACGTACTAATTTGAATTCTTTTTTGCTGTACTATACAATGGACACAAATAATAAATACACCGTCGAGAAACATGACCCCTCCCGGTTGCCAAAAGTTGTCAAGTTTTGAGAAGTCGAATCAAGAATCTCGTTGAGCTCAGTATACACCATGACTGTGTGCTACGTCATGAAAGGACAAAAAGTTACATGTTGTTATTAGATTTAATCAGCAGCCGTAAGTAACATGGTGTTATGATTTATTCAGCTTTATTCTTTAAACCAAATCCACACTCACATCACTTCACCCTGGCACCATTTTCACCTTACTAGGGAATAGAGATAGTTAAACTATATAAGTTGGTAACCTACACGTTGGAATATCTCTCGCAAGTACATGACCTATGTACTCACAAGATATTTTCACTAGGAAAGCTCTGCAACGTCCGAATAACAGTCTGAGGACAATTCCCGTATTGTTAAGAACATTCACATTCTAATCTCAGTCGCAATCTGTCAACAATACCTCTAATTTACATAAATACATTTTTGACGTTTGAAGTTTGTTGCGCCACTTCTTCTTCCCAGCTACTAACTAGGAAGTGATGAAGGGCGTGCGTTTTGGAGGACCGTCTTATGTAATTTTGATTTTCAAAAAGTGCGAATTCTCAGACTAGTTTGAATTAATGGCTTTTGATTTTGACTTGTTTTTGACATTAATTGTCTCTACGATGACATTTCAATTAGATTTTAAACAATTAGCCTTCTGGTATTTTCACTGAGAACCTTTTTGCAAGTGAACCCACGACACAAAAAATAACACTATCGCTGTAACCGACATTTCGACTAGGTTTTAAACAATAATTAGCCTTCTGGTATTTTAACAGAGAACCTTTTTGCAAGTGAATCCATGACACAAAAAGAAAACCACTATCGCTGTTACCGCCACAAAAATCACCAACCACCAACTCTCCGCTAACTCAATGAAGCTCCAATTGCAGACTTTCAAAAGACTAATAGCTTCCTTTCAAAGCCAATTTCGTCGAAAATCATATACGAACGTTGTGCAAACTAAGCTAATTACCCCGTAATAATGGACAAACGTTATTGACGACCAACCATGGGCATTAATTGTGTACAAAGTTACCTTTGTTGTAGCGAGCAATATAATTACGGGCAATAAGCCCCGTACCCCGGTAGACGAGCCATCTAATGCACACCCTGTGTAAATTTGGCAGATGGACTATTTGTTATCAAAGTGTAAGTGTCAGATTATGTGGACGTATTTCAGAGTGGACGACGAACAGACTATTACGACAGAGGATAGTGATTTCATTATTTACACTTTTGTTTTTGGTTGTACTTTTTGTCGAAAATTTACCGATATAACAAAAGAGAAGAAAGAAAATACATTTATTTAACTAAAAGAAACTGAGAAACGGTTATTCCATTTCATTGGCCTTTATACTCATTTTTTCATGAAAAGTATGCATTTTATTCGTGTTTATACCTGCGTGTTTTTTGTAGACGCACTTTCATCATTGTTTTTCAATTATTATCCAACATACTCCCCATTTTTTTCTTTCTCTAAGCGCAAATTTCAATATCAAGCTTTCAAGATCGTTGATACTTCGACAGTTGCCCTTTAGTGGCGCAACTGTCGCTCTCCCATAATACCGCCACGGCCAAATGGCATGGTGTTTACCAAACACAATTATTGCCCGCGTCCATTTTGCAATATGAGATTTAAGGCTCAAATTAAGTGAATTAGAAACCGGAGAGGTCCTTTGCCCTCTGATAGGCAGATTTGATTCCTGTACCGCCTTCCGAACCATTTGCAAGTAATTCGAGTGGGGGCTGGGTACTGGTGAGCGATAATTCGATCGACGTAGGGAGACTATAAGGTAATTATTCAAAAACATACAATGAAGTGGCCATTTTGTGGAGCTATGTGAGTAGGGATAATGAAGTTTTAGGTTTTATTACATTGGATTAGTCCTTGGTACTGACCGAAGAGCGCAGTGGTGGCCCAGTGATCACGGCTGCGAGTTACAAGTTGTAGATCGTAGGTTCGACCCCAGGCGCATTTCTTTGTGTAAATTATTTCATCACTACTGCTCTCAAAACGGTCAAGTAAAACATCATGAGGAAACCGGCATGTTCTAGAATCAAAAATTCTAAGACAACATCTACCAACCCACACCATGGGCCCGCGTGGTGGATCAATTAATATAGGCTGAAAATAGGCTATGTGGGTGATTAGTATAGGCGGAAAGGCTTTTCAAATAATAATGTAAGATTTTTTCAAATTGTGTATATGTGCCAAAAGGTCTTCATATTAATATTGTAATTGAATAAACAAACTTTTAATTCTGTCTGTGCCTCTGTTGAAATGGAGATGGATGGATGGATGGTGGATGTTCTATGGAGCTTCCATTCGTCTTCTTTTAACCCGCAGAGTACTTAATATTTTTCGGTTTACTTAATACTCAATCATTTATTGCATTACATAATTTATATGCTTAGGTGGTAAGAAAACATTTGTTGTGACAATCGTGGACCCTGTCAGGCACAGCAAAAGAAAAATTTGAAGCAAGAGCATTATATATTATTTTGAAAACTAACTTGTTTTTTTTTATTTTTTCATTACGGACGCTTTTAACGTTCTGCATCGTTGTCACATGCATAATTTCAACAACTTAATAATACTTTGTAATACTTTGTAACCATATTATTGTGATTTAAAAGAGTGTCCATGGAGTTTCTTGTCCGTTCTTCTCCATAGGTACCAACTACGCTTTGGAATGGGCAACTAGCTTCATCTTTTTGACTGACCGACCCTTGACCATTCAAAAGTGCCTGTAATTGGTTTAGTTGAAATAAATAGTTTGAGTTGAGTTTGAAACTACCTATTCCGGTTAGTTCTATTTTTGGCACGTGTTTCTGTGACATATAAATATAACCCTTATTTTCTCTCCTCTTTCTTACCTACTCCATTAGATAACATATCGCACACTTCCTGACCAAACATGACATAATTAAAACCTTACAAAAAAAACTAGCATAGGGTAGAAAATTGTTGCCAATGCAGTAATTGGAACCCTATAGTTGCTTGTCTCTTGTCTCTACTCAAACATGAAAACCCCTAATTTCCTCGAAAATTAGAAACAAGATTAGGGGTCCGAAATCTCAAGTATAAATGACAATGGGCCAAATCAACTATTAACTAGCCGTTTACGAACAATTTAGGATGTACTCGGTCAGTTGGCGAGCAAAACCGTGGGGCGTAACAATAGTGTCCCCAACAGATCCCGGGGACGATTTAAACAAGGGTTTTTGCCCCAATTACTTACGGATGCGTAATTATTTCCACCAAGAAATAGAATGGAGATAGAATTTTGGGTGGGATAGATGTGGAAACACATTGTTGTCTGTTCGTAATTTTTTTATTCGGTTATTTGAATTTACTGTGAGAGGGGCTTGTGTGTAGTAATAACAGCCGAATGGGTCGAGTGATCAGGTTAAGCTGCGCTTGCCGCTGTTAAGCTGTTGGTCCCAGCTGTCATTCGTGGATCTTTACAGTAATTACGGGTCGTCAGAAGTCATAAAGTCTGCAACCAGTCTTACCAAGGGGTTTTGTATTACCCAGTTACTGGGTTGTGGAGGTACTGGTACTCAGCTGCATCTGGTTAGACTGGAAGCCGACCCCAACATAGTTGTGAAAAGGCTAGGTAGATAATTTTGGGTTTTCTGTGAAAAATATCGCCTGTGAGTCTTGCTGTATTGTATGACAATTTTTGCAAAGCCTTTCCAATATGAAAACTAAAACTTTTGACTATATAGTAACTTTAAATGTGAAGCGGTATCCAAAAAAAAATATTTTCACACTTTGGCACCGACTGTACTTTTCCACACAAGGATAGGAGTACTAATGATCTATTCAGGTATCCATAATACCTATTTTATTTAGAATCTAAAACGCCAAATGAAATCACACATAACAAACAAAATTCAAAACCCACTTCACAGCTTCCGATCAAGTCAATCTAAACCGCCGCTAACCAGGTATTAAACCCCCATAATCAACTCCGTCTGAAAGTTAAACCACCGTTAGAGATTGCCTCTTCACAACTTCGCGTTCCATAACTACGCTGGTAAACATTAATCACTGGTTTAATAGAACCTTTACCGCTTGGAAAACTCGTGCTTTTCACAAATGCTACCAATCAGCCAGTGGCCTTTCATTCCCAACAATGGCGCCGGATAAAATGCGAAATAAGATCCTTAATGAAAACTATCGTCTGTTGAAACTACCCTAGTATTAATCTATTATCGTTAAAACGGGTGCAGACGCTATTAACGGTTTAACGATATAATTTTGACTGTAGTTTAGAGCTATTCGGAGGTTTTTTTTTAATCTCGTGGTTAAGTTCGTGTAATTACTTTTTTGGATTTACGTTACCAATTTAGCTGGATTTTGGTGTTTCGTTTTTGTGGTTAGTACTTAATACTTTTTATGGTATGTTTTCAAATACAAATGTTTTAGGTACTGTTTCTGCTAAATTGTATTATTGCTGTGAAACAACTAATAGTGCACCATCATTGGCTCGTATGTCATGGCGGATTGGCGGCAAACGGCATGACGCTCACTTATGCCGTCATACCCCCTCTCTTTTCGATGTTTACATCTACTGGGCGTACCGTGACGGCCATATCTTTATATTTTAAAGCAGAGGCCATAGGTACCTACGTATTCCGGGATGAAATAAAATATAATATAATACATCGGATACTAACACCTTGTTTGTGTTTATTTGTTTTTAAAAAGTATGTTAACTTAACTTATTGAACGTTAGGTTTGATATAATCCTAACAGACTTTTCTGAAGTGCGCAATTGTACGGAAGTTGTGAAGTTGAAACGGTTTACGGCGCTCTTGCCTACGTACTTAGTACTTATCCAAAAAAAAAATATTATAAAAATCGCGTTAATACAAACATACATACATACATACGGGTCGAATACAGAACCTCCTTTTTTGAAGTTGGTAAAAAATAAACGAATGCCTAATAGGTAAATCTTAGGAGTTTTTCTTACAGTTTCTAAGAGTAAAATGGCAGTAATCCAAATTTTTATAACCACACTCCCGTGATAACGCATTACTTTCCTTTTTTCTCAGAAAGAGCTACGTCGTCAGCGTATTATAATCGCAACTTAATAATACTTACTCTAAAAACCATATTTTATTTGCCTCACAAATCCCTGCAGTTCTACCTTGTCTTTTATGAAATGAAATCCTGACGGTTAAGAACTTGGGACAATATCATACATTTTTAAAGATATGTGAAGCAGATTTTTCCCTCACTGGATTATTTTAGCAGGTACTTAATTAGGATTTTTAACCAAGCTGTTCGCTACACTTACACATTTATTCAGGTATGAGACTCTTATATTTTCATATGCTTTTTATGTAGGTATACATTTTCAAAATTTGACTGTGAAATTAACGATTGTGAAAGAAAAGAATTCTGTCTTCTTACCCATCAGCAAGCGTAGTGTGAGACGCCCACGGCTAGTTGAACAGACGACCTAAAGAAGGTGGCTGGGACAGACTGGATGCGGAAGGCAGAGGACAGGATGTTGTGGCGCAGCCTGGGAGAGGCCTATCCAGCAGTGGACTGCGTTAGGCTGAGTTGATTGATTGATTAACCTACCTTCCTGCTTTTTTGTTGTTAAAGTTGTATTTGCACTTTTGTGTGGCAATTTGTTGTGAGGTGGTTTGGACAACCCATCCAATGTCTACAGTTGAAAAACGTTAACACTGTTTTTAGAATTTTCTACACAGTTACAAGTACTGTTTACTCTATTGATTTCCTTCTATATTTAACTAATTTTCCTCCCTTTAGCTATGTTTAATATTTCCATATTTTTTCTTCACAAATATGACCATACTCGTACCACTCAAAAATAACAAAAGCATACCGTATTGTATGATAACATAAAACTTTTCCGAGGCTTTGACGGCTTGCGGCCGGAAATGGAAGGGACAAGGGCAGCCGGATCCGGCCCCGGAGGGTCGACTGTGACAACTAAGCAAAAACAATCTAACAGGCCATATTGAAAGGAAATTAACGTACGTAAATCATGATAGTGGGTATACATGTTGACGATAACTTGCTTACCTTTGTAGCAACGTTTTTGTAATTTTTTACCCGAATACAAGGAGTTTGTCTTTATTTATCAGATCCTGCAGAGCAGTGCCTGCAGAGCCCGCGACTTACGAGTTGTAGGTCGTAGATCCAGACAGGCGCTTTACTTTGTGTAAATTCATCACTACTGCTCTCAAAACGGCGAATGAAAATATCGTTAGGAAACTGGCATGCCCTAGAACCAAAAAATCGAAAACATGTGACATCTACCAACCTGCACTGGGCCCGCGTGGTGGATTACAGCCCACTCCCTCTCCCAGAGAGGAGGCCTGTGTCCCAGCAGTGGGAACATTATAGGCTGATTATGCTTAAGCTATCAGATCTTCTTAGGGATATAGAAAAACGCATCACATCCATAACAAGAAAAAATATAATCAATGGTAAATGAAATGAGTGGCCTTTAAAAACGAAATTACACAGATTTTCTCTAAAATCCCAAGTCCACTAAACAAATATAACCCACCCTTTAATTCACTGAAGGAAGCGAGACACAGATGCTTACATAAAAAATATTATTACAGGAGTTACCAAGAGAAATCCTTTAAGCGCCCCCACTACACTGCCTTTGCTTTCAAATAGCAAATGACGCCATCGAGTAAATCTTCAGATCTGAACAAATAATGTCCGCCATACATCTCTGGCTACAACTTAATACACTGGACGGATCAAAGGACCACATACGGAAACGCTGCGAGCTTAGAATAAACCAATTATGAGTGAAATATTAGGGATCAGTCCGCCCCACGAAAGCCTTTGATCACACGTCGCTAACTGCTTATATTTCTTTCCGGCCTCAAGCGAGAAAGGAGAAGCCACCAAAGACCGGTCAAAATAAAGCGAAACTCTTAATAAATTACAGAAATTGGTGGCCACGAGACTAATACCCCCGGAATGGGGAATAAGCCGGTCATAACGTCGGTTAACTGCGCGTGCTGAGTAATCATTTTCGGACAGGATATTTACTTCCGTCTGTTCTCCTGATATACGACAACTGCTCCGTTTATTAAAAGGATCCGTGTTGAGAAAATAGTCGCGCTACTGCCAATAAAGAGCTCCTAAATCATATTGTATACGTAATGAAGTTGAGCGCGACAAGTAACCGGAATTCGAGTGTAAATAAATTAAATGCGATCAGTATGACGACGGCCATCGCTCCATTTTCAATTAGAGTGAAAGCTGGGGACGATATGGATATTTTACGAAATGGGAAAATAATCGAATTTCGACTGAATAATGAGAGGACCCTCGGCGTACGTCGGTGAATGGCGACCAGGAGAGCATGCGACACAAAGGGTATTTAACTCGTACTTAGTACTTTTTGTCCGACACCCCCCGCCGCGCCCGTCGGGCCCCAACGCGATTATATTGTCGTTATCGCCCTATAACGTATGCAGAATAAAACATGTATTATCTATATTGCCAGCATCCATTTACCCGGTTTCGTTCGCTACTAATCCTTTGATTTATAATAGACCGTTGAAATATAGCCGTTGGCCGCAATATATTTAAATTATTCGTGCAGTCAATTAACGAGATGGCTTTTGGTCCGATGTAGGTCGCGATGTGTTCATCGGGACGTAACAACCAGCTGAATTTGTACACAAAGTTGTTAAACGCGAATTTGCGGTTGACTGCGCCGTATGAAACAATTTCGGATGTAGGTTATTTAATAAAACCTCGTGTATGCGTAAAAGTTGGAGGAATATCGGTGAATCTGCACCCGTGCTTATTAGTGAAGTCAAACACACCTTTTTAAACTAGGCCCCCGGGGTATTGCGGCGTATATTTGAACAGGCAAATTCCTTACAAACATTCTATTGATACAAATAATTCTCGCGAGGGAGGACTATATTTCACCGGTGGTTTTTGTTGAGTTAACGCGGGCTGGAAAGTTAGTTAACTAACTTTTTCGCGTTTCGTTAAAAAGTGGCGAGGATTAATGCGGGCGGCGGCCGTAATACTTATTTACAATAATCCGACTTGTGGGAGAGCTCCGCATGAATTGTTAGAATAAATTTCGTTTCCAGACGTGTTCTCCACTAGGGCGGGATTACGATCGCACGATTTATCGATATTTATTTGCTCGAGACTTTTTTCTTAAGTTATTTGTACGTTCGTTATAAGTGGCCACTTGTTTTAAGTTTCTTGGGTTTTGTTTTAAGTTTTTTCAATTTAAAAACATGTGTCTTTATTTATGAGTTCAGGTTTAGTTTTGAAAGCTTGAAGTTTTAGAAAATTAAGTAGGTAATTTATTTATAAGTAGCTTTGTTCAAGAGGCAAGTAATTTAATCAACCATTATGGGTTATAACTAAGTATTTGAAGATAACAGCCTGTCTGTTCTGTAAAAATCTCACTGTTAAAACTTAGGTTATGTGAGCTCGAAGTGAGCGATGTGAGAGTGAGAGTGATTCCACCTGATACTACGGATTTGATTCCCACTTTACCTAAGTTTCCTAAGATTCATTTCTCCACCGAATAAAATCCAAAATATCGTCCGCTAAGTCGATATCGACCACCCCAAACTATACTATCACATCACTACACAGTCACCTACGTATGCAGATCGTAAAACCGCGCTTAAAAATTAGAAACGTGCTCAATGCTCGCCCTTTTTATAATCCCTAAGAATTCTCCATAATGATGAGTCCATTCGTATGGATATTTGCTTTATCTTTACCTTCGAAGCCTCGAATCAGAGGGCTTAATTAAAGGTCTTCGGAAAATATGGTCCTTGTCCCCCTTTTATGCGTTTGTATAATCGGTATGCTTATTTTCTGGAGAATCCTGTGTTTATTGTGTTGCTTGCGTGTAGGCTTAACACCTGTGTCTTGCGTGATAATTGCTACATTCCTCGTTAAAATAAGAGCCCTGTTAGAAGCCTGTTAGGGCCATATACCTCTCGGACACGTCATTCTTTTCGTTTTGATGGTATAGCCCGATTCAAACTTTATGGCGGCTCGGAACATGAGGCGAATTGCTTCGCAGTAACAAATTCATGTACCAGCGAGGGTGATGGGTGAGGTACTGTGCAGCGGGTGGCACACTTCAGAGCTGCCGTAAAGTTTGAATATAGCTGTACATCTATGTTGCTTACATTGTTTGAGGCCCAGTAGGTGACCACGTTTGGAGCCCTGTGGTAACTAGGTAGATACTTGTAATAGCGAGAGATATCCCTGTTGACGCGTGCTCGCAGCAGCACCAATAGTATTCTCAGTGTGTTCGCAGATCGGTGGGATTGCCTGTGGATTACTGTCTGCAATAAAAGTTTTCTATTCTAATCTAATAGACTTATTACGTTTAAGGGTCGACGGTTTTGTCATGAAGTGTAACACATACCTAATGAGTTCCTTAAGTTCTGAGTTGAGCAGCACGAAAAATGCATGCACTGACTGGACAGGTTCACTCAATCTGTGCGGTTCTTTCCTAAAAAGACCGTTCCATGGTCTTCACATGATCTGATCGAGATTATGTTTGGACTTTAAAAGATACTGTGACCTCCGAGTTTGTTTCGGCCTTTCTTCTCAGAGTAGTCAGGTAGGAAACGCCAACCTCATCTAGTTTTTAAAATATGATTGACGTGTTAAGCCGTTGTTCCCGGCTTTTATTCGTGGATCTTTGACAGTCGTTACGGGTCGTCAGAAGCCCGAAAGTCTGACAACCAGTCTCACAAGGGATATCGTATCACGAAATTAGTAATGTAGCGGTATCTACAACCCAGAACTGGGTTGTGGAGGTCAGATAGGCAGTCGCATAATGATACCTACTACAAAATACTGGTATTCACCTGCATCCGGTTAGACTGGAAACCGCCCCCAACATAGTTGGGAAAAGGATAGACAGATGATGATGAGCTTTCCTCTCACAAAAAAGGACACGGAGTTAAAAAAAAATTACACTTCATCAGAGCATATTGATTCATTTAAATTTCCTTAGCAAGCCAGCCATGTCTTAAATAAAAAGTGAATCCACGTTAAAGAGCAAAAAAAAACCTTGTATATACGAAGCCCCCACTCATATAAATTGATGCGATATTACCATATTACAGCCAATCACGAACGGGGTGGATACTATAACATTAGCATACTGCGACGGGAAATCTCATGATTAACATTTTTATTAAACAAGGATTAGCTATAATCCTTTTTTATTCGACAATTAGCACCGTTATCATGGTGGGCGATGTCGTAAAGAGTTGAAATTGCCACCTATCGCCTAAGCAATTAACTAAATTGCTCTAACGCCAGAGATAACCAGCCTTTAATTACAGTTTGGCTTTTTTTTTTCACGATTTTCCGTCAACTTTATAAAGTGCTAATTGAGCCACGGATTTGAACGAAGAAAGTTTATAACTGTTGTACGAAAACAGTGTTTTATAGACTTCAATAATTTCGTGAATAAAAATACGTAAAAGTTTCAGCTGATTCTAACTTTTGTAAAGTTAATTTTGATTTCTGAAAGAAAATTGACTGTTTTTTTGCTTCAGCGCGATATTTTCTTCGTCTTTCAGAATTTTCACGCGAACTTCTTTTTAAAACAGTTTTCGTATGAATGAGATGAAAAAACTAGAATAAGTACATGAAAATTAATGTGAAAAAATGAATATTTATTTGTGAAACATAGGTATTTACATAATGGTCTTAGGGCGTACAAATATTGTAGAAAATAAAAGCAAACAATAAAACAAAACCAAAAAAAAACTAACAGAAAAAAAAAATACAAGAAAAAAAAACTATTTTAAATTTAATTCTAAATCTTCATAAAATCTACAATTAAAGATATACGAGAAACAGATTTCTTAAAAATATTTAAAAAATTACATAAAATGTTTATTGCACACGAATGAACATTCATAAAATCTTCTACAGTATAATAACGTTTTTCAATTAATAGCGAGTAGAGACTTTTCTTAAACTACAACTTATGAATGAAAAAAAATAGGTTTATGGTGCATGTGAGGGGAATCGGTTTGTGATGTGGTGGTTTATGTGTGAATTATAATACCTGATAAGTTCGCGACTTTCATTCGTTTATTAATGTACTATAGAATTTTCATTTTGGCTAAGTAATAACAGCCGCACGGGTCGATCGATCAGGTTAAGCTACGCTTGCCGCGGTTGGTCCGTGGATGGGTAACCATTTTCACATACCAAGTCCCCTCCGTGCCTCGGAAAGCACGTTAAGCCGTTGGTCCCGGCTGTCATTCGTGGATCTTTGACAGTCGTTACGGGTCGTCAGTAGCTCGAAAGTCTGACAACCAGTCTTACCAAGGGGTATCGTATTACCCAGTAACTGGGTTGTGGAGGTCAGATAGGCAGTCGCTTCATGTAAAATACTGGTATTCAGCTGCATCCGGTTAGACTGGAAGCCGACCCCAACATAGTTGGGAAAAGGCTAGGCAGATGATGATGAGAATTTTCATTTTATGAATTACTAGAATAAGCTAGATTAAGTACGTAAGTAATCAAAACGAAACCTTTGCACGAAAATACTTCTTTACTAGTTTATTTAGTTTTTCTTGTTAATCATTCAAAATGGGTTTTTTTAAGCTTAATTTGGGCTATTTCCTCTTGGCCTTTGGAATTGACAATTACATTTATAATACTCGTTTATCTATACGTGTACTACATTTATCTATAATATTAATTATGGATAGGTACCTAGGTGTTCGAAACCAGTATGCTCGAGAAAATCTTTTTGAGTTACATTTAAACATAGGTATTTAAACTCGTGACTGTAGCCGTTGTAAATATCATATTTAATAAGCCGTTATTATTCTGGACATTGGACAGCCACTCATTATTTGAGCACAGCTGGCACATTAAGTACACTACATAATGGACAAGTAAAATACGACGCTATTACCTATTGTTATTATCGATGCTATTTACCACTGGACATACAAGTCCAGTGGTAAATAGCATTATGTAGCACAACTCTGGTCCCCAAGATACAGGCGCCGCCAAGTTTGGATTCCGCCATAAAGATCAAAATGAAGATCGCTATGTAACAGACGATATTAGGTTAAGTTAATTATAGGGTAATAAATTGTAACATTGGTTCAATTTTTTAACTTAGCCTGCACTGTGTCACTGCTAAAAAAAACTTATTTTAAATTTTTGACATTTATTATGAATTTATTTTATTATTATTTTATTCTATTATATTATATTATTAGTGTGAAATATTTTGTAAATTGTATTCTATGGGCCTAGTTACCCGAAATAAATGAATTTTATTTATTTTTATTTTTTATAATCCTTCCAATGCCTGGAACGAAACATTTCTACGCTATGGGGTCTAAACTCATGTGCTGAATTCATGGTTACAGTTTGCGCGTCGATGTCCGTCGACGTCGTCGACGTCTTAAATACACCTCAACAACTCACTATCCATTACAACGTAAACCAACACCGCACAACTTTAAAACGAAACCCAATAAACTTTACTTTCAAAGAAAGCACTTGAAACTTTATTCCTTCAATAAGTATTAAGTCTCACTTATTCAAGGAGCGAAATCGTAAAGACGTTATTTCACCAATTCCGTTTTGCCAGTTTCCTCTGTGCGACTTGTCGCTGCGTATAATCGCTGCGACTAGACGTAGACTTGTCGTTAGCATCTGCGTCTTGTCGCTTCGACTAGATGCAGAGCTATCGCTTGCGTCTGCGACTAGTTGTTACGACAGACGTCGTGCAGGAAGCGATTCCTTTTGAGTATTCGAGAGAAATTGTTGTCTTGTTGTTCCTTTAGTGTGCATACACACGTGCTTATCACGAGCTAGGGCTTATCATGCGAAGATGAAGGTCCATTTTTGTCAACGCTCACAGCAAGACTCTCGTGACTGCCGTGGGATGTGCGCATGCACCGTGCGTCTAAACGCTGCGACAACTAGCAAGAGTGTGCAGTAGCCTGTCGTTGCGACTCTTCAACTTGACGCCAAGTGTGCTTTGAACAAAATATTTAAATATTTTCAGCTGCAGCCTGGCGTTGCGTTTAGTCGCCGAGCTGTTGCAGTCGCAGGTCGCATAGTATCTGCCATGTTTTATTTTACCAATTCTACGAAATTATCACCTATAAAGTTATGAGTTTTCGTCTTGGAAAGGTAATAAACCATTGGTTTACGACATAATACGTATAATATTTGAATGGTCAAATGGCAGCACGACGTGACCAAAACTTTAAATACATTCTCGTTTATTAAATTTAACTGAGAATCAAGCAGTAAAATGTTACTTTATAACGAAATTTTGCGGGTTTGAACGCGTGGTGTAAGTATTTCATTTATTTGTTAATTTATAGCTTAATTAATTAATATTTCAAATACTCTTGAAGTGTTGTGTGTTATTTTCGGAGTAAATCTTTATCGGTGTTAGGTATTTTAGGCTCAAAACTCTCAAATCAAAATTAATTTATTAAAACACACATTTAAGTAAGCTAAGACTAACCGCGCTCCACGAAATATAAACGTCACGAAAAATAATCGCCAATCTCTGAACAATACCAATATACTAGAGCCCGCGCACTGCGGTAAATAATCGCGTGAAAAATTATATTAGCGTCTGCGATTTTATTTCGCATGAAATGATGCGATTAAGAAAATCGCATCTCTAGCCTAAAACATCCAAATGATAAATTATTATTGTTAAAGTCTCAGCTACGGATCTAATAACGATGCATGTCTACATTTTTCTATTGAACTTTTCAAACATGTTCACATACGTTTTCCGCCTCAAGACACCCACAAAGTTGCACATCGCAATGCAATACGCCTTAAACACGATATGACGTACGTATCTCAAGAAATTCTTCAAAAAATTGTTTTATTTTCACATTTCAAAGAGCCTTTAGATATAAAATTCTTCTAGAAGTGTCAATAACCTTATAGAAGCGTCTGATTTATTCGAACCGCACACCTGCACGTGTCCTGACGAAGGCGTACGACTTCTTTCTATCAAAAGTTATACACAACTCGCAGCCGATTTGCTTAGATACGACAGGTTAGGGAGAGAAGATTAGATCGGTTTTTACCGTGTAGTTCGGAAGCGCCCCCGATTGGTCCCGAATACACGAACCTCCTTGGAATGACGTATGTCAACACCCTTAAAATGGATATCAATTACTAAAGGCCAATGAGTTAGCTCATCTCAGTGACAATCAATGTCGAAAAGTGGTCAAAAATGAAGGTTATAGAATTGTGATAAAAAAAATTGGGAATTACCCCTCAGTAGTGTTGGTATCACTTAATTTAGAGATGAGTCTTCGTTTGTCTTGTCTTCGGTTCAAATAACATCACGACTATTTTCTCTGAACTGTTAGGCAGAGGTGCACCCATATTTCTCCAGTTATGTTTAAGTTCCTATCACCTATTTTTGCAGTATTTTTCGCAAAAGCTTATTAGTACCTTATCTGCTACCAACAATTTTAATGTAATTCAGAGCCTTAGTAAATCACTAGGTACAGATGCCAGCACATCAACCTACCCGAAACTGTCAAATTTTCCTAATCAACCTTAAACCTTAATGCTGTAGCGATAAAGTTGAAAATCTATCAGGAAGAAAAAAAAATCAAACATAATCATCATCATCATCGTCATCTTTTCTATTAAAGAAATTTGACAGTTTGATGTGCTGGCGTCTGTAACTTGGTAGGTACAACATGTTTTCTGACGAGGCGAGAGAGACGATGCAATAAAAGTATTGAGTATGTAACTGTACTGAAGGTCCTCCGCCTAACGCTTCGGCAAGAACAGGCGTAATGTTATGTTGATACTTCTGCCGTTTCCCTGTCTCGTCCTATTTCCATCGCGCACAATCTCCTGGGGCGTAACTCGTTTTACGTCGGGACAAACAACTATTCACGAATACAGAAGACAATACCGTATGAGAACTCAAGTTCATTACACAGCGCGACAAAGGAGAGCGAAATGTAACGTTTTGTGGATGTATTAGCCTGTAGTCCTCTGCTGTGTATGGATATTCAATGCAACCAGAAACCTGTGCACGTGGCCCATACAGAGGTTTACTACGTCACTGCTTCAGAAACCATTATAATGTGATAGAATCACCATGATTGGAAAAATCATTGGCATGTAGTGATGTAGATACAGTGGCGTCCAAAACATAGTTGGCATTTTTCCAATTCAGCTATGATACCACATTATGATTTAAAATAAAAAAATAATCAGATACTTATAGCAGTTCAAACTTGGCTCAATAGGATTTTAAATCATTATGTGCTGTGTCAAAGCTGAAGTGGAAAAGTTTCTACTAACTTTTGGAGGTCACTGTACGTTTTGTTAATGCCGACAAGGAAGCCGCTAGCAGCTATCGTTCCTGTTTATTTCATTCAAGTAAAAGCGAAAAGAGGTCTATTTTTCACTGGAACCAAGACGTTCATGTAGAGAAGGTTGTCACTGACTTCCAGCACCTTTCGTAACTACCAAGCTAAAGACAACACAAGACTAAGTTTTATTACTGTACGAAGAAAGAACAGCAATGCACATGAGGCTTCTCAATGTTGTCTCTATGGTTGGCATCGTCAAATCCCTTGGTGCGCAATTGGGTGTATATCTAGGGGCCATGGTATTCTGAAATAAAAGTTTATTTTTTTGTATTATTATAATTATGAAGGCAGTCCGCTAAGAGCCTGTTTTCCAACTTTGAAAAAGAAATGCATTTCAAGTAGTTTTCGTTTTTAATAATAACTAAAATCGAAAGACATAATTTATAGTTTTGTATCCAACGGTCCCCAATTAATCTCGTTGGTGGGGTCGTATATCAAAAGTTCGCCATTTTTGTTGGCCGCCACTGCAATCACTATAAATTCGTGAGTTATGAGCCCCGCCTTACACTGTAAGTCACACTAAATTCGTTTGTTAGAGAGTGTAAAAAGTGTCATTTTACTTTATAGATAGGTGAAAATACTTTAAAGTATTTTAAGGATAGGTGCATTGATCTGTTATTATTATTTTAGGGCTCTTGATTAAGTAATGACAGCCACATGGGTCTTGCCGCGGTTGCTCCGTGGATGGGTGACCATCTTTACAAACCGATACCCCTCTGTGCCTCGGAAAGCACGTTAAGCTGTTGATCCCGGCTGTCATTCGTAGATCTTTGACAGACGTTACGGACCATCAGAAGCCCCAAATTCTGACAACCAGTCTTACCAAAGGGTATCATGTTATTCAGTAACTGCTTGTGGAGGTCAGATAAGCAGTCGCTCCACATAAAATACTAGTAAATCAAATCAAAAATCATATTCAAATTAAGCTGAGAATCAGCACTTTTCGGTCGTCAAAATTACATAAGACAGACCTCCAAAACGCCTTCCTGCCCTTCACCACTTCCTAGTGCTTTCGCTGGGGAGAAGGTAAGCTGCATCCGGTTAGACTAGAAGCCGATTTCAAAAATATCCAGATGATGAGTATTAATAGCTGACCATACAAACGTTATCCTGGCCTAATTTTAGAAAGCACTTTCAGTGTTTCCCGATTTTTTCCGATTTTCCGGAGGAACTTTGGCAATTAATTGTCGTTCCCTGAAAATCGTATTCATATTAAAACGACAACTATAAATTAAAACGAGTCGGTCCAGCCGTTTTTAAGTGATGCACTTACCAACGAACAGATTTAATATGTATATATATAAAATTCAAAGTACTGACTGACTGATACATCAACGCACAGCCTAAACCGCTAGTCTAATATATAAAATTCTCGTGTCGCAATGTTTGTTACCAAACTCCTCCGAAACGGCTGGACCTATTTGTATGAAATTTTGTGTGCATGTCGGGTAGGTCTGAGAATGGGCCAACATCTATTTTTCATACAAAAAAATATATATATTTCCTAGAAATAATGTATATGGCAAAACAACGTTTGCCGGGTCAGCTAGTTTATTTATATAGATTTGTTCCTTTGAGCTTTTAGTAGGTATGTTAAAATCATTCGTTACCATTCGAATCTCTATCTCTCTTTTGGTTGACTTTTGGCAACAATAGGTAACTGCATGCTGGTTTGTTAGATATATCAGATGATCATGTTCTTTTTCGATTTAGTGAACCCTGAAAAACTTGTAAAAGGCAACAATTTTCGATTTTCTTCAATACGAATATAGAAACCACGTTTTATTTTTATATTCTACAAATATAAAGGCTTCGTTTTGTTACGAAAATTCATTTTCCATTACAAAGTGTTTGCAGAATTCAATTTTTCCGAAGTTTTCAATAACATAGACTAGGTAGATACTTGTTAAACACGTTTATTCATGTTATTTTATATCTACATCTTAATCCCACCATCCCATCTTATGCCCTCGAAGCCGCATTTATGGAGATAAATGTTATACTCTTGTTTTTACTGACAGATTTTATAAATCTCTAGACGTATAACGCCCATTAAGCCCTCCTTAGGACAATTAATTTGTATAATACGGCAATTTCAAACGCAAATCTCCATGAAGTTCTAAATGAATTATGTTTGTTCTTAAAGAGTTACCATCCTCCTAATTATCGCAGCAATAAAATTAAGAAACTTTCGAGTTTAATGTGGCAACACTAAATTATACTTAAAGAATTGTGTAAAATTTTATTATTGTACTTTAATGCGATTCAGGGTAACGTTCCCAAAGGACACGCCCACTCTCTTTCGCGGCGAGACAATAAGTTTTTACGAGCTGAATAGAGGCGAAGATTGGAAAAAATTCAAAGCACTTTTTGTCGAAATTCGTAAAAAAATGTTTTGTATTGTGAGTGGCACACAATGGTGGATGGAGGAAATGAGAGTCTGGGCGTAGCGGTGCTCAATTTAACTGGTACCCCGCTCTGCCGCCCGCCCAGGCCCCCGCCCGCCCTCGCACCCCCCGCCCGCCTCCCGCTTGCATATTGTGTATATGCACGCAGTGAACGATCACGCTGGAGATGTGACACTTCATTACAAAACGCTCACTTTAATACTAATTGGGAGATTTAGAAAATATGAAGCGCGCTTAATAAGAGAGAAACTATGTTTTAACTTCAATTACTCACTAATTCAAAGTTCTTAACTAAATTAACTTGAGCTCAATCTTTTAGACCCTCCGAATCATCATTTATGCACAATCTTCTCATAAACTATCACGTCACGTTACACATTAAT
This sequence comes from Apamea crenata, assembly GCA_949629185.1. NCBI lineage: Eukaryota > Metazoa > Arthropoda > Insecta > Lepidoptera > Noctuidae > Apamea > Apamea crenata. Next base: position 7,212,737 of record OX451360.1, on the reverse strand, counting down.
TCCACTAATCTAATTCAGTTGAGTACTAAGTGCATTACATTTCCAACTATAAATTCCAGATACCAGGATATCAGACATGTAAAGGAGGTTGGTTTAAATTTTCCAAAACAAAACACGGTCGCTAATCTAATCTACGTGCATAACGCAACGCGGCCGGCCGACGTTGCTTTGTGCCACACGCTCCGCTGAAATTTAATGTTTCGTCCGTGTACCAGACCCTTTGAAGGCTCCCATATTAGCCGCCGCTTATTAGCATAAAACCCATAATGGCACCACCTAAGCTTTTAATTAATTACTGGCCAGATACCGGGAAGTTTCAACGGCATATGAACAAAACTCTCTCGTCGTTTTTTTTATACAATTTGCATATTACAAGCAACACGAAAATACCATACGAACCGAACGTTGTAATTAAACAATTTCTGGTTGAAAGAACTCTCCCTTATATTTTGTGGTTGTTAGTTTTTCCACTATTAAAATGTAACAGCAACAAAAAATGTTTAAGCAACGACTCCGACGATGAAAAACTCATAAATGTTAACGTAAAAATAATAAAAAAGCATCGACTGAACAAACAATCTCCGGGAAAACTAATTTATGCGGCGCATTCGTTGGGGCTGGAGTAAGATGCTCGCGGAAATCTCTCTTTTATGTTTTGGCAAAGGTTTAATATAAAAATTACTTTTCGCATTATCATGTGTGCCTGGTAGGCGCCGGGGATCACATGGCGAAGTCGCAATTCGCTGAGGGCGCGCTTTCCGCTTCTCTGTGGATTATCTCATGCGTGACAGCTGTTTCAGTCTCTGCGGCCCTGCTACTTAAACAGCGGGAACAGGTAGGGTATTGAGTGTATTATTTTGATAAAACGGTTTTTTTTGTAACAGGATTTTATTATCTGGTTAATTAGCATCATATTAATAATGGTTGGATCGTAATAAGTGCATCATTAAATAAAATTACAAGGTCCACATACTTAATAATAACATTGTAATTATTTGTAATGTAATGATACCCTTGTTTCATACTAATTTGCCGTGTAAATGATACAGAATACACCGCTTGCGGTATGTAGTCAATGTATTTATGTCCCGCCAATTGTTATATTTGAATAATTAAAAATGATAGCTTATATTCATAAAATTAATAATAATATCATCACTTTCACTTCGAATAATGACCCAAAACCTCCAAGTTTCCTTAGTTTAAAAAAAACAACTGATATTAACTTAAACTTAAACGGAATATGAATAAAAAGCACAACCCTACAACCCCGATCTTCAAATCTTACTTCTTTATCGCTCCATATGTAGACGTTTGATTCCTGATCCCCTCATATTCCTTTGATTATTGTATTACGAAAAACGAGGGCAAGAAAAAACCTCGTGTTGTGCACTTTTTGACGTCACATAATCTATTTATTGTCAGCGCGTAATGAATGATGTTTTGCATGGATGCCGACGCGAGTGTTTTCTGCTTGTTAAAAAGCACCCCGGATATGACGTTGCTTTCATGTGAGTAAGCAATCAAAAATGAATTTGTGTTAAGAGATCTTTTTTGGGGAATTTATTGAGTTTGATAACGATGTTATGCGTTTTATTTTGTGGTTCGGGTTGATGAATGAGCTATGAGCTAGCTCAATTATGAGAGCTTTTATAATATTATCCCAGATATTTTTATCTAAGTTTCTATAAATATATAAAGGTTTATCAAGAAAACACGTTCATTTGCTGTAAACATGACGCATAAAGACAACACAACACACAAAAAAAAAACAAGTTGGGAAAACATGCGTCACATCAACGCAAAACGGCCATCGCACAGCATAATGCTAAGACCCTATGCGAGACAGAGCCCACCGCTGGTTTTAAGTGACAGCTGGCGTTGACGTGAAGATTCTGTAATATCACGCAAGAATACATCTAAAAACACTTTTCGACCACCAAAACAGTATTGGAAAAAAGATGTAGATAGAAGTAAATAAATTATCAACTACATAAAAAGCCCTTTGACATATAGAATAATTATATCATCCAAAGTCTTATTCAAATATATCCATCACAAGATCTATATCGAGAGAAAATCAAACAATCCTAGAGAGATAAAAATATCTAAACTTATTCAAAAACACATCACTCACAAAGATGCGCAATAAACAACAAAAAATGATCAATTTCGCCGTGAGCTAAAAACAAATAAACGTGGATGCTTAAGAACAAATCTGTGTTGGAAGCATCCACGCACATGCTTATATGAAGGGGGCTGTACAAAGGAAAGCAATTTAACAAAATAAAAAATGCTATATTGGAATCCAGGAAGAAACAAATGATACGGGAAATACTTAAATCACGGGCATTGATGCGAAATTGGAAATGGTAAATTACGTATTCTGAATATTGTATACGAATGGGGTTGGCTTTTCCGTTTATAACTCTATTATGGTTGATTTAAGGGTTACATTTTCTGCTCAGGATATACTCGTACTTAATGAGAATTCAGTGAAAATGTAAACAGTCAAAATTAAAGTTTTTTTCTGAATCTGAAAATTTCGAAAGCGACATCGCTGGTGTGGTCTTCAACGATGGATATATTGTAGATAAAAAAGTTTCTAAAAATGTAATATAATATCTATTTATAGTGTGAAGTTACATTCCTGTCATGTAAAAAGGATCAACTTCTTGTTAGTGACCTTTACCTACCAATAAATGCTGGTTTTTATTTGTTCTTTGGTGTACCTACATACGTACTTAATTTATACCCTATTGTAAAGCATTGTGCCTGCTTGAGCATTACACCGACTACAGAGCGCAAAACAAGCAGGTTTAATAAAAATACAGAAATAATCACTATTCATTTTATTGGGTTAATAAATCGGTATAGCGTGAACGATTCACATATCATAATATTTATTAGAATGCTTCGCTATATGAAAACTATAGAGCTGATTTTAGCCGTTACATAAATATTATAACATTTGCATGCACCGCTATAGCTACACGCTAAATCACAAATATGTAAATAAATTGAAAAGGCTCGACATTAAATAACTTGAAATAATATATCGGTTGGTGTGCGGGGGCGTACTCGGCTGCCATTGACAAACGGCTCTGCAAATATAAGCCGAATTATGGAAATTCCATTCAAGAATCGAGAAATTATAGCTTTTGTTCGTATTTTATCTCGCTTAAGTCACATTACTGTGCACTATCGAAATTGGTTTCGATAAAATTTGCGTAACATCATCCAACTGAAAATAAATTCATAATAATTGCGCGCTTAATGTGGCATTCGCTCGACAGTGTACATTTTTATTTCAGATAATTTTTGCGCCAGTTCATTGCTTGTTTACTATATCACATCCATTACATTTTATTAGGCTGCCTCTGACGTGTGACAAAAGGAGTGCTCAAAAACGGCTTCATCACGGGGAGAAAGTTCTCGCATCGCTAGACGAAACTAAAGTCATAAAGTTTATACAGTGACAACATATTTCAGAAACGTCGGGGCCTTTTATTAGACGGAGCCAGATGATCGTCGAATCCCCTCTTTCCGCGAGAGTTTAAACTTGAGCCGTTCACGGTATTGCGAAAGTTTTCAGCTCAACGAAAATACACCGGAACGCTTTCAAAAGAGTAATAGTAGTGAGTGATTTTTTCCGCCGGATCGGAACCGGATTAGGTTCACACACGGGGCGCCAATCAGAAACCTTTGAACTACCCTGCAGGGATGAAAGGTCCACCTCTGCGAAGTTTGATTAATTCTTAGGTACGTGGAAAAGTTTGAATAGGTATGTATCATCTTATTGAACTGGGTTTTCGTCTTAAGTGACGAACGTCTGGTCGATTCCGCATATGATTCGAGACCCCCTAGCGTAGATATTTTTCGTCGGTTCTCAAAAAGACAATCTGCTGTTTCATAGAAAAGTGCATCCTCCATCAATCCTACGCTGTCAAAATGTATGTGTGTATTTTAGCTTGAAAGCGAAACAAACAAACACAAAAAATCTTATCTTTTCTTTTTTTTTTATATTGGGGTTTATTTACAAACGTTGCTCAAAGTTGAGTAATGATTTGCGACTATTTAACCATACATTTTTTACGTTTAAGCGTCACTTAATTTTAAGCAACGTTTATAAATAAACCCCATTAAGTTTACATTTAGGGAGAGCGCCCACGAGCAACTTTTGTCTCTGCACCTAAATTGTCACTCACGTCAAGTCTACGGGCTTATATGAAAGTGCGCGCATGTGTTTTCCGCGGGTTTGTACGCAACTGTCGCTCGTCTATTGGTTGCCAATCAGTGCGTCACGGCGACAAAAAAGTTGCCGGCTAGCTAGTTGCCGCTCAACCGATTTAACAAAAAAAATAGCGTTGCTGTCGCTCCCGTGTGCGCATCATCCAAATCTCGGCGAGGTGACAGCTACAGAGGCAAAAAAAAATGTTGGGCAACTTAGTTGCTCGTGTCTTACCTTATAACTATACGTTTAAAGTCATTTCACTCAACCCCAGATTGTATCATACCTAACTGAGATCAGGCATGGTTACATGCAACATATGAACATATAAAACAGCCGCTTATTTGAACTGAGAGGCGAGCCGGGATAATTAATCAAGTGTCTGCGTTGTGGCGAATACTTGGCATACGATGTATCAACGTTGCGTACCTACTGAGTGACGTGTAACGTCACGGGTAACGTGAAAATCCCTGTATAAATAAACAGCAGTGACTGTTGAAAATTTCGTTTTTAGAACGAAGTTCTTTAACGAGGCTTGTGGTAGGAGTAAACTGGTAGAAAACGTCTCGAAAAAGTGTTATAAACCCTCCATGCGACTTCCCCCTAGAGAGATAGTTTTAGGTTTTCGAGGATGCTAAAGCCAAATTTCAAATGTTTCGTCACGGATGTCATTCTCAAGGATTTCTAGGTCACTGATAATGAAAATAAGGTATAATTTAAAAAGAGACCTCTGATTCTCATATCAAGGAGATTCGTTCCAGACAGGGGTCCCCCGAACGCACACCGTTTTTTTTTTCTCTCATTAAGCTTATGGTGGTAATGATGCTTTGTTTATTAGCATCGTTAGTTAGTACGTAAAAGCGAATTCACGCGTAGCGTAATTTGTCGTGATTATTCAAGATATATCGTCTGTTATTGTTTTTAGTGCTCCGTCGTATTAAAATGCTCACGATTAGTGATAAATAACAGTTTTGTCAAAAAAGAGGTCAAACTATTTAAAACAAAATTACGATAACCATGCTGGATGTGTGGGGCAATATAATGTCACAGACTGATAGGTTAGGCGTCAGAGCTTTATCTTTAGAACATTGTGTAAAAAAATATTTATTTATACTTTATTGTACTATAGGTACACCAGAAAATAAGTAACAAAAAATACATTTAACACTATAAAACACACAACATACAATTATTAATTACACCACAATATGATAAACTCCATGTGAATCTAAAGAAAAAAAACAGTATAAAAAACTCCATTCTTCTTTGAACTTCAAAGGCTTTGTTTTGGACACTTACACATTCATTAACTGGCTTTTTGCAATATTTCTCTCTTCTTTATATAAAAAACAGTAGTTTACGTTCTTTGCAGCTAAAGTTAGAATGTATAAATCTTTTCTTTTGAAGTACCTAATTTAAAAAGTTTTTACCAACTTCTAGTTTATTTCCTCTGTTTTATATTAGTCTATACAATTTAAAAGAACACGTAGTTTTTCTCAGTTGTATTTTGGATTAAAAACTTTAGCATAAGTTTTGTAACATTAAGTGAAGACTGTTCTTAGTTTTAGATTAATTATCTTTTCTTTAACATAATTTCGTTTTCTCGTGGCTAAATAATAACAGCCGTACGTTTGTAAGATTAAGCTACGGTTCCCACGGTCAGTTCGTGGATGGGTGATCATCCATTACATACCGAGACCCGTCGGTGCCTCAGAAAGCACGTTAAGCCGTTGGCCCTGGCCATCAATCGTAGATCTGTGACAATCGTTACGGGTCGCAAGAAGCTGGAAGGTCTGACAACCAGTCTTACCAAGGGGTATAGTGTTATCCAGTAGGTAACTGGGTTATGGAGGTCAAATAGGCAATCGCTCCACATAAACTACTGGTATTCAGCTGCATCCGGACTGGAAGCCGTCCCTAGAAATGAAAAAGGCGCGATTGGGGAAGTAGGTACCTAACACCATATATTTTCCTGTCGCGAGTCACCTTGGCTGCTTTCCTTCACGCCGTGAATTCACAATAATGAAACATTTCAACTTTGCCAAACCCATTGGAGATACTGGTGTCTTAAAATAAATAAAAATCATTGTCTAAATAATAATAATTAAGTTAAAAGCTTAGCTTAGCGAAATCCCAACATAAATCTTGAGGCAATCTGTTTCACCACTAAATTACCTACCTCTACAACAATAGTACCGCAATCTCGATAAATTCTCAACATTTGTCTCTGAACCAACGACATTGTTTTACCTTTCACGTCATGAAACACAAACACAAAGTTAAGTAAAGCAATATTTATTTACGGTGAACAAAATGGCTGGGTACAGACAGATTCAAAACTATGTCACACATAATAACATAATCAGCCTATAATGTTCCCACTGCTGGGACAAAGGCCTCCTCTCTTGGAGAGGGAGTGGGCTAATAAACTACCACATGGGCTCAATAACCAAAATTCGAAGACATGTGACATCTACCAACACGCACAAGCTAGTAAATGTCACATGTCGAATTTTGATTCTAGGACGTGCCGATTTCCTCACGATGTTTTCTTTCACCGTTTGGTGAGCAGTGGTGATGAATTTATTTAACAAAGTAAAAGCCGCAGAAATTCGCTGGATGCGAGAACCTTTTTGATACTGACTGTACGATGTTAGCATTTTACGATTCTAGCTTTCTAGTCAAACAATTTGTATTCGCGTCCAGTATAGGTTGTAAAAGTTGGCTTCTCCAGGTGAAGACAGAATTTTGTCCAGGTGCAATCTGATAAGCAGACAGCGATGCCTAATCACGGATTTTCTTTGTTCCATTTAAAAAGTTTGGAGTTCAACAACCTCTACTTTTTTGTGCGGTCATTTTGATTTGTCTTTTTCGTGGTATCGCTTTAAATTGATAGTCTGCTTCAATATTTATTGTTTGTAGTGGTTTTTGTTATTTCGGAATAATGTTCAAGATCGTGGGTAGATATAATTTAATTATTCAATTATAGATAGCCATTTTGTATCGGACATCTTGTCATTAGAAGTTAATGAAATTAAATGATTTTTATTTCTGTAAGTAGATAGATCTTTGGCTGTAATGTGTGTGCGCATAGTGCCTGACGCCAAGAAAGCGGTGGCGAGATGACCTGAAGGCCAATTCTCGTACTTTTTCACACTTCATCTCAGCGACAATCAATGTGAAAAACTTGTCAAAGATGTATGTAAATTGATATTTAGTATTTTAGAAAGAGTGAGACTGAGATTGGAAAGCGAACGTTCTTAAAAATACGTCTCTAGACACGTACTGGGCTCTGCTTCGAGGTGGCGCGGGAAAAGAGTTTTTGGAAGGACTCGGGGGAGGTCTTTGCCCAGTGGGACAGTATAGGCGAAACAAAAAAAAATAAGTATACCTTTTAAGTCCCACATCAATTTTTTGGTCAATATTTAAAAGTAGTTCGCACCGGCATTTTCTAGCTGACTGATCTCTGAGAAAAAACGCCGAAACAAACTCAGAGAGCATAGTATCTTTATAATTAAATATTCGTGCGTTCCATTCAGCCTATCAATTTACTAGACTCATAATATTATATTCATATTTGAAAGTCTGTCAATATGATTGATAGTTTTCCAATAAAGTGTTTACAAAGCAATTATTACAGGGACTTAATAAGTTATTGACTTTCTCGAACGAACTTTCACCTCATAAGAGCAATAACTCTGACAATTAAACGAACACTAAGAAATAACTTGTAACTTTAGCTAATTTTATGACAGTAATTTAATATTACTGTCATAAAATTAGCTAAAGTTAAAACTTTTTCTAGTTTTGTCAACACGCTGGCTTTCCTGGGAAAGCAGTGAATAGTCGCGTTTCTGTTTTGTTTAGACACCTCTGACACTACAATGGACATGGGGAAGCTTAACACATCGCAGCGGTTTACAGGCAGAGAGTTTGCAAAGACATGCGTGTCTCAATAACAGATGCAATGTGAGGTTATGTATGTGACACGCGAGCATAGAACACAGGAAACGATGACCTTAGCAGCTTAGTGACTTGACTTAGTTGTCATGGAAACGCTACGAGTATTATATAATAATGTGTGAGCTCCCTCTTCTCAGTATGGACACTTTTTAGCGTGACTAAGTACGGTGAGGGCAAATGTAGCGATTTAAATCTTTGGGCAGCGGGGTTTGACTTTACGAAAAACACTCTCTAGTAAAACACACTAACTTTCTTTCATAGATAACGTGTCAGTGACGTCATTTACCGGTAAATTGCGGGCGCTATTTGGGGTCAGCGTTCTTCTAGGAAACCGTAGTTTAACAGTCACAAAACTTAAGCTAAGCAATACGGTGGCTAATGGGTAACATATCTATACTTATAATAAATCTGTAGAGAGGTCAATTCTGTACATGAAATATATTTCCAAAATAACTATCAGGGGGTGATTAGGGATCGATACTGATGCCAAAAATGCAATCAGTAAAATTTTTGTCTGTCTGTCTGTCTGTCTGTCTGTATAACCGTTATAGAAACAAAAACTACTCGACGGATTTTAATGAAACTTGGTACAATTATTTTTCATACTCCTGAGCTGGTTATAGTATACTTTTCATCACGCTGCAATCAATAGGAGCAGAGCAGTGAAGGGAAATGTTGGGAAAACGGGAGAAGTTACTCCATTTTTAACCGACTTCTAAAAAAGGAGGAGGTTCTCAATTCTTTACGCTTCCGTCGCGTGTGCAACCTTAATGGTTAAAGCTACACAGAAATCATGTATGACGGAAATGTTCTCCTTAAAATTATATAAAAAATATCCCACGACAGCATATGTCTATCTTTTATGGTTGACTCACAATAACACGTGTAACTCCCGATAGCTTAGCAGTTCGAAGCTTTCTGATTATATTTGTCTACTCTTACATTTATAACACTCTTAGTCATTCTTAATTAAAAAAGTTAACATTATTAACTATTCCATAAAAAAGAATCATAGAAATCGGTATAGAAACACCAAAGTTATACATGAAATACGCTAATATCGCAGGGAAAGTCCAACCTGTAGTATTTCAAGAAATAGCGACAAAGCTAAGGTATTACGTGAGTGTAATTTAATCATATGGGATGAATGTACGATGGCCCATCGAAAAGGAGTAGAAGCGGTAGACAGAACTTTAAGGGATATAAGACAAAATGATCGACCAATGGGCGGCATCACGGTTTTATTTTGTGGTGATTTCCGACAGACCTTACCGGTAATACCACGGGGAACCCGAGCTGATGAGGTTAGGGCTTGCCTGAAAAGCTCTTATTTGTGGCGTGATATACAATCGGTGCATTTGACTATAAACATGCGAGTGAGAACTGGAGATAACCCGGATGATCGTCAATTTTCTGATACATTATTAAGATTGGTGAAGGTACCTATCCACAACTACACCAAGGAAAACTTATTCTGACGCCTGAGTTATGTTGTATAGTGCAATCCCAACCACATCTTATATCGTCGGTTTACGGTGACGTAACAAATATATTAAATAGGGGCAATTCTTGGCTATGCGAAAGATCCATTTTAACTCCTCGCAATGACCAGGCATTTGAGATTATAACAAAATACTGTCGAATATACAGGGGGAAAGCAAAGTTTATAGTTCAATAAATAGAATGGTCGATGAACAAGAAGCCACTAATTACCCGATAGAATTTTTAAATTCTTTAAATATGCCCGGACTTCCTTCTCATGAAATTTGTTTAAAAATTGGCATTCCGATTATTCTGCTCAGAAATTTAAGACCACCACAACTTTGCAATGGAACTCGGCTAAAAGTAACCCAGTTGCAACAAAATATAATCGAGGTTCAAATTTTAACAGGTTGCGGTGCAGGAGAAACCGTCTTTATTCCCAGAATTCCCATAATACCAAATAATTTTCCATTCCAATTTAAAAGAACGCAATTCCCAGTATCGGTGTGTTATGCAATGACAGTTAATAAGGCTCAAGGGCAAACTTTTCGTGTTGCTGGAGTAGATCTCGGTGTCAGTTGTTTCTCGCATGGTCAATTGTACGTCGCTCTTTCCCGGGTTAGCAGTTCTAGAAATCTTTATGTTCACGTGCCGGACGGGTCAACTTTCAACATAGTTTACCCGGAAGCTTTGCGCTGAAGTATTTTCGTTCTACAGGTACATTTTTTTTTTTTTTCTGGATGGGAAATCATCAAATGACCCCTCCAGCTCTGGGTGGAGCGGAAGGGAGTGTCAGACTCTTACTGACTAAAACCCACCCGTGTTCCTTCCTTAGCCCTTTATGTTCCAGGGCAGCGGTAACCCTTTCGGACGATCCCGCTACCCCTTCTATAGGTACTTAAGCCTCATGTGAACGTGATCTAAACAATATTACCAATATACATTAACTTAATAACACACAAGGAGTTACACGCTGACGGAGTCGCGGGCACAGCTATTAACAATAATATTGTGCGGTTCCGTATTGCGATATTTTTCAACAGTATTGTAGATTGACATATTATATTTCCCTACTAAAATACGAAAGTTAATCTGTCTGTTACATCAAAACCACTGAACCGTGAGGAAGGACATAGGCTACTTTTTTTTACGAAAAACGGCGGAAACGTGGACGAAGTCGCGGGCAACAGCTATAGGTACTATATAAAATTATATATTCTGTCTGTAGGTATGTTACATTTTCACGCCTAAATCACTGAACGGATTTCGATAAAATTGCCTGCCAGCAGATGCCAAAGAGATAGATGGCATCCTGGGGAAGGACATACTTCTTATCCTTTCCGACATTCACGCGGGCGAAGCCGCGGGCAGAAGCTAGTTGTAGAATAAATGCTTAATTAAAGAGTTTCGCCGGACTAACATTGAGCTAATGTGAACTAAGCAAGACAATTGTCAAAATTTCGTTAGATAAAATGTGCTTTGATGAACGTCATCCACAATGACATTTCAAAAATGAATGCGCAATAAGTTTAACTTCAGATTTTCTACTCAAAGACTGCAGACCATACATACATACATTAATAACATCATGCCTGTATTTGTGCGTGGTAAATTTCGCCAATTATGTTTAAGTTCCATGTAACAGACCATCCCCCTGTCTACTAATTAATAGAAGTTATACAAAGTACGCTCAAAATAATGAATTTCAGCTAACTTCCGAAACCACTTAAATCTATTAATACTGAACTGGACGCCAACTGGGCAGATTCGATCCTAGAGTAACTTCAAACTAGACTTATAATTGGCCTTTATGAACTTCCTAACTTAAAGTGTATGTAGGAACTGACTGTAGGAGTTAACTCAGACTCATGTTAAGTGTAGGAAATTAAACCTATCCTACTAATATTATAAGCGCGAAAGTTTGTATGGATGGATGGAAGGATGGATGTTTGTGACTCTTTCACGCCAAAACTACTGAACGGATTTGGATGAAATTTGGCACACAGGTAGTTTATAACCAGGATTAACACATAGGATACTTTTATCCCGATATTCCCACAGGATCGAAACTTATGCGGGTGAAACCGCGGGGTGCAGCTAGTAAGTGATACTAGCTAGTTGCAGATACGCAATTTTAAGGTAAATTGAGTTAGAATGTAATATGTAAAGTGGGCGGTTTGTTACATTGTATTGTTCGTTAGCAGATGGGAAGTACCTTCCATTTTGTACCGGAGGAAGTAGCTTGAGTTCTTGGTTTATGATTATTTTGGCTAACATGTTGTTTAGAGAAGCTAGTGGCTAAGTAATAACAGCCGCACGGATCGATCGATCAGGTAAAGCTAAGCTTGCCGCGGTTAGTCCGTGGATGGGTGACCATCTTTACATACCAAGACCCTCCGTGCCACGGAAAGCACGTTAAGGCGTTGGTCCCGGCTGTCAATCGTGGATCTTTGACAGTCGTTACGGGTCGTCAGAAACCCGAAATTCTGACAACCAGTCTCACCAATGGGTTTCATATTACCCAGTAACTGGGTAATGTTGGTTTGGTTGTTGGTTGATGGTTGTGGAGGTTATATAGGCAGTCGCTCCATGTAAAATACTGGTACTCAGCTGCATCCGGTTAGACCGGAAGCCGACCCCAACACAGTTGGGAAAAGGCAAGGCAGATGATGATGTTGTTTAGAGAAAATCAATCTGACGCATTTTAACCTCATGGTAATCTACAGATATGGATTCGGAATTTGTTTATTTGATTACTGGACAATTTAAGACACTGAACCACTTACACGTAAAATCTTATAATAACTAGTGACCCGCCTCTGCTTTTTACGACTTGACAAAGCATTTATTTTTTTATTATGTGTGAATTTTATTACTTATGTCTACACAATACATTCCAACCCACCAACCCAGTGCGGGTAGGTAGATACCAACCCAGTGCGGGTAGGTAGATACCAACCCAGTGCGGGTAGGTAGATGTCACATGTCTTCGAATTTTAGTTCTTGTGCCCACGTGGTACATTATTAGCTCACTCCCTCTCACCGAGAGGAGGCCTGTGTCTCAGCAGTGGAAACATTATAGGGTGATTATATATTTAAGCCTTCCGGAATAAATTCTCTAAATGATGGTTAAAAACCGCATTAAGTCCGTTGCGTAGTTTAGAAGAACAACGTATGAATACATACATCACACCATTCTAATAAATATAATACAACAGCCTTACTCCACTTTTCATCCCTCAAAGTTTCCCCTTACAAATCAAGATACGAAGGACCTATCAATTCAAAAAACAGAAGCAACCACAACACAAAACGAATGGCAACATTCGCAACTCTCTTCGAAATACTTAGCTCAGCAAGGCACTGGTTGCAGCACTTGCAGCTTCGCCTCACTAATTGTGAATAAGAACACTCGCCAACGTTCCCTTTTGTTAACTAAATTAAATTAATTGCGAGGAAATATTTAAATAGAGGAGTGCTTGAGTCTCTGCGGCGCAATTGGCAGCAAACCTTACAACTTACTTTGTCTAGACTTTCGACGAGACGATTGTTTAAAACGTACTCTTGTTGTATAATGAGATCATATTTCGGTGTTGTATTGCTTCTGATTTTGCTTAGCTAGTTTGTTACGTAAACTTTTTGTGGTGTAGTTTACTTTTATTATTGACTAGCTTTTGCCCGCGACTTCGTCCGCGTGAAGCCACTTTCTTACATTTTTTGTTCCGTAAGAACCATCCTCGTACTTCAAGGATTATTCTAAAAACAGAATTAGCGAAATCGGTTCAGCTGTTCTCGAGAGTTGCGCTTAGCAACACATTCAGCGATTCATTTTTATATTATAGAGATAGATAAAAGTGCAGTGATATCGGCCGCGACTTACGAATTGTAGGTCGTAGGTTCGAACCCAGTCAGGCGCTTTACTTTGTGTAAATTATTTCATCACCACTGCTTTCAACACGGTGAAGGAAAACACCATGAGGAAACCAGCATGTCCTAAAACCAAAAATTCGAAGACATATGGCATCTACCAACTCGCACTGGGAGCGTGTGGAAGATTACAACCCACTTCCTCTCGAAGAGAGGAGGCATGTGTCCCAGCAGTGGGAACATTACAGGATGATTCTGTTATGTTATTATTAAAATCCTGTGATTTCTCGCTGCAGGGCAAAGGCCTACCTACTCACTTTCCAATTCTCTCTGTTTATAGCTGCTAAGGACCCGTTCTTGTCAAAGGAGTCCAGCTCATCCCGCCATCTCCATCTGGGGCTACCGCGAGGTCACTTTGTTTATGTAGTTTTCAAACGGAACTTAGACAGGACTTTTCGGTTTTCCTTTCTTAACCTGCACTTATTGTATAATTACACTTTCTGCGAATGTTGTCAAGAGATCAAAAAAAATCAAATCAATGTCGCAAAATGTAACGATTTATTGTTATAGTAACTGTGTAGGTATAAGGTACCTAGTACAAGCTTCAATCTGAGTTCATATAAACTACACCTTCATTTGTATATAGAGTGGCGAAACTTTATGGTATTAATTACCAAATAATCACAAATTAAGTTGTACTATACTAAAACGAAACAAACGGTCCCACGGCTAGAATGTCAATTGTTATTATTTTAATAATAAAATAATAATAATATCCCTGGACATTTCACACAGCACCATTTGTCCCAAGCTAAGCAACCTAATGCTTGATTTTGAATTGTGTATTAATGTAAAATGTACGTGGTTTCAATTAATGTGATAATCGCCACACTGTATATATATTAAATGTATTGCGGATTTGTTCTTTCATACGACTACATATGTCGGACGCTCTTCCAAAATGAAGTCTAACGTAACAGATATTCCAAAGACAGCTCATAAAAATTTGATAATCCAACCGTTTCTCCACCACATTGTAAGCATAGCCAACGTCATATACATGGTGTACAGCCGCCCTAGGCGTTGAGATATCGCCAGATTTACAGTGCAGTAGGCCGTAAATACATCGACCGAGCCAACAGCCACCATTGATCTACCATAGCCATAGCCCCTTTGTTTTCGCTACAATTACGACCGAGCTGGAAAGTCTGATAATGATTTTTTTTGTCATTTTGTGTTTTTACACCCTGATTCGGGGTTTTATGAAGTATTTTTGTGGTCAGTGGGTATGTATCCGGCTGTTATTTGAAGACGTCGTAAAAGGCTACTTCGGAATTATATGCGTACTAGTTTTTGACCGCGGTTTCGCCCTCGTGGAGGTTGGAAATTATTCCACTGGAACGTGTTAGCGTGATTAAACGTATCATATGTATGTCTTAGCGCAGGTCGTGGTCTATCCGTGTGCGAAATTTCATCCAAATCCGTTCAGTCTTTAAGGCGTGCCAAGTAACAGACACATGGAGTTACGTTCGCATTTAAATGCACTAGCGGCGCCCCGCGGTTTCACCCGTGTAAGTGTCGAGCCCGTGGGAATACCGGAGTAAAACATTATTCTATGTGTTAATCCTGGTTATAAACTATCTGTGTGCCAAATCTCATCCAAATCCGTTCAGGAGTTTTGGCGTAAAAGAGTGACAAACATCCATCCATCCATCCATCCATATAAACTTTCACTTTATAATATTAGTAGGATAGGATATTATTTAGGTAGGTACCTAGCACTTGAAAGGTTTTTACTGACTACTCGATCATTATCGAGTGGTCTGATCATTAGGTAGTGATCATTCATCAATGAAGTGATCATTAGGTATTCCCAAGGAAAAATAAAAGAATTGTTAGTGTGTAGTTTGAAAAAGAACATTTCAGTCGGAATTTACTTACAGTCCGGCCGTCAAGAGAGTGCATTCCTTACACCCGTCAGTGCGACAATTCTAATAGTAATAAAGATCAAATTCGCAAAACACGTATTCGTTAGTATGAAACTGATAGGTATCAGGAACGCATTCTCAATTAGGTCGCACTGTAAACGCAAGTAACATCAAAACATCGCTTGATGCACTTGTTGTGGGTACTTATGCACTTATTAAAACTCCATCAAGTATTCCGTAAGTTTTAAAATTTATCGTGAAGCAAACAAAGCACTTAGGTAAGCAGGGCTTGTCTAGATGCAACGTCGACGTAGCTCTTAGTCGCACTCAAATATTAAGCACGCCAAAATCAATGTAATCCTCCCATCGATTCTGTTATTTTTAGTAAGAAATAAACTAAGAGAGGACTAAAATTGCTACCCAAGATTTTTAAATAGTTTGAAATAGCCAAAAATTCGAAAACATGTGACATCTACCAATCTTCACTGTTTCCGCGTGGTGGATTCGTTCACTTTCGAAGAGAAGAGGCCTGTTTCCCTGTAATAGAAACATTATAGGCTGATTATGTATTTTTAAAATGTGGGGCAGCAATTAGTGTAGCACAAATATTTTTCATGAATGCGTACCTATCTATTTCTGCACAATCTTTCTTCATCTTCTTTAATCAGCTGACCAAGTTCTCGAATTCGCACGATTTTAATTCCGAACCCGAAAGATATCGTGAATTATATTATTTTCTTGTGTTCATTTTGGCGTATAAACCAGAGATGTGCTAACAAGTTTTAGTATATTATATTAACAAGCACAACTGTCAGTGGATTGTAATTTCTTATCAACATACCATGACCTCAAGACAAGTCCCCATAAGAAAACACAGTTCCTTGAGCGAAACCGCGGCCACAACAGCTGGGTCTTACTTCTTCGTTCTTTCAATTAATCGTGTTTGAATCTTTAATTTCACTAAAAGAAGGATGTGTCTACAAATTACATTTTCTTCTGGACCTAAATACACTAACGGCCGAGCCCAATAACCAGATTTGACGACACGGTTGGCGCAGTGGCTGAGCGATCGACTGCTGCGCTGCGTGTCGCGGGTTCCATTCCCGGACGGAACAAATGTTTGTATTAGGTACCTACAGGTAGTTGTTCTGAGTCTGGCTGGGGCAACGATCTGTAAAAAAAAAAGATGGTGGATGGTAGCCAGTATAATTATAACTACCAGTATAATATAATCATACTGATCGCTACTGATAAAGATGATTGGGACGTTAAAACCAGGGATAGATAGGGTTTTCCTCCAATATGCCAAAACGGGTGATAGCTAGATGTGGTTGGCGGGTTCGGCGATAATTAGACTATTTAAAAACCAAATCAAAATCGGTTCATCCGTTCGGGACCTACGATGCCACAGACAGACGCATACACACACAGACACGTCAAACTTATAACACCCCGTCGTTTTTGCGTCCGAGGTTAAAAATTGATTCTGAAACAGGCAAATTCGGATAACCCCCCGTTAATTTTGAATGCCAAAAGAATACAGATTCTCGTGAACGAAAACGCGGGCACAGCTAGTTCTTACTATTTAAAGATTCCCAAGAATGTTGTCTCATCGATAAATGTCTTCAACAGTATTTTAAAAGCAAAAATAAATGTTTTTTACATCGAGACCATCAATCAAGACTAAAGGAGTTGCTAAAGTTTGTCGAGTTCAACAACTTTGTGAAGACAATGTTGTATATTGATATACCTATCTGGGA
Source organism: Apamea crenata (assembly GCA_949629185.1). Taxonomy (NCBI): domain Eukaryota; kingdom Metazoa; phylum Arthropoda; class Insecta; order Lepidoptera; family Noctuidae; genus Apamea; species Apamea crenata. Next base: position 7,195,506 of record OX451360.1, on the reverse strand, counting down.
TCGCAAACTATTCTGTTTTAAAATAAAACAAGCTTATTTAAATTTTGAATAAAGATTCTCGAGTTGTTTGTTGATCAACATGATTGAAAATAGCAAATACTTGCCAGAATTTCGAAGGTTCGGAATCTTGCCAGACAATAATAGTTTAACATAGAAAATTAATAAATATTTCGTCCGGTGGAAGCCAGCCCGGGTTCTATGTACACATTTATGTTCTGTTTCATTCCTGAATTTTCCGTATCAGTGTACATATTTCGCTTTTTGATTCCATTCGCTCTTTCCTTTTTTCCAGTCTTGTTCAGGTCCAAACTGTCTGATTTTTTCAAACGTTTTTTTTTTTAATCTGAGCTTTGTCGGAACTGCCCATGTGTGTTGTGCCGACATTTCATCCAGTTTTGTGCAATGAATCAATCTGCCTCGGCTTCAAGTCTAACCGATTGCAGCTGAATACCAATATTTTACATGGAGCCTATCTGACCTCTACAACCCAATAACTTGGTAAGATACACGCTGGTATGGCTGGTGGTCTGGCTCTAACTACCTGTAACGTCTGAAGACCTACGAATGACAACCGGGACCAAAGGCTAAACGTGCTTTCCGAGGCACGGAGGGGTTTCGGTGTGTAATGGATGGTCACCCATCGACGGATCGACCTCGGCATGCGTTGCTTATTGTTATTATTTAGCCACGAGCCCCTAGAGAATAACAACTAATTGATTAAACTATCTCCAAACAGAAAAAAAAACTCCCCACAAACAATCGTCCCTTTTCTAATACGAATTTTATTGTACCATCATAAACGCCGGTGCTTATTATTTTCCTGTCGTAAAACAACAAAATAATACTGTAACAATAATGGGAGCACCCTCTAATCTCGACGCGACGGATTCTCTTCGCGACAGTTTTATTATAGACGCATTGTGAATCATTTTTATTATATACATGCGGTTGTTTTATTGCTAAATGAAAATGATACGACGGGTGTAATATGATGTCATGTTTTATGTAGTTTATACATTGTTGCTTGAATACTTGCATTTTTATGCTAAAGAAGTTTCACTCGGAACGTGCCTTAAAAAAGTTAAATTGAACAAAAAGTTTTTTGTTTTCATTTTATTTTATTTTACGTGACAAATATTTTCTTTCTCAGAAACAGTCACAATTTCAGAAATAAAATACGTTTATTTACGCCAAGGCTGCCTCTATCAAAGGTAAACGAATCTTAAAAAAGTATTGAAGATGATAAATTTTAGAGAATTTTAGAGTTTTATTTCTGTAAGTAGCTTTGTACAAATACTTTTACACGTCAATCAGATTTTTAGAAGGAAACAACCACACAAATTGAGTAAAAGAACCAAAACAACCAACCAACCAAACCAGCAACCAAAAACCATCCAACCAACCACCGCCAACCACAACCAGCACAACCAACCATCATAGCAAAAATATTTCTTTCAAAATCTAATTACTTCAAATGTTTTTTCCACTCCTCGTCAAAGGAAAATGCAGTAGAAGCAAACCAATAACATTTTCATGAAAAACCCTGAGTTTTCCGAGTACTCGTAAAAGTTAATTTTCTGTCTCTTTATAAATAGATGCATACATACAAATGTCTCGTATGAGAAGAGATAACATTAAAAGTAATTAGGTGTGTCGGCATACAACTTTCAGCTTTACTGGTGTAGGAATAAGAATCTAAGTTGGGTGTACATGGAATAGATTTGGGGTGCAATATTATCTTCACATCCAAATAAATGAGAAAAAACTGGGGTCCGGCGGACGAACTTTTTAATTCGTAATTACAGGACAGCGGCCAAGCTTTAAGCACCATTAACTTTTTTCCTAAATGTCTATGTCGTATGGGGTTCCGTACATAAATGTAATTGGACATTTTATTGTCCGAATTCAAATTAGTTTCGACTGCATTTATTGGGGAAAATCTCTTTGAAGCACATAGAAAAAGTTTCATCAATGGAATAGAACAGCTGAGTATAACACACCAACAGTAAGAAAAGCTTTCATTTTGACAGTTCAACAACATTCATTGCGTTATTTACGTTGTAGAGCAGATAAATTTTTCGAACATTGGAAGCAATGGATTAGCAATAACCTTTAAAATAATTCAGATTTTGATTTTGATTTTTTTTTTTTTTTGTTACGCAATTAAGGTGCTTAATATTATTTATCTGTTTTTGGAACGAAGTTCTTTAACAGAGCTTAAGGAAGCTTAAGGAGGAATAATATGGGAGAAATCGTCACGTATCGAAAAAGCCTTATGCGCCATCTTGGATTTTTATTTTTTACTTCTCTATCGACTTCAGCATCCTCGAAAACCATGAAAACTATCTCTCTCTCTCTCTCTCTGAATCTTTCTATTTTTTGTTACTATTTCGTGTAGGTAAGTTTTGTGTGAACAAACACAAAATCTAATATCATCAAGTTTCCACGAAAGGATCTATTTTCTACGAACTTTACCTTTATAATATTCTGTAGGTAAATATTTGCTTTTTAAATATTTGACAAGGCTGAAAATGAACAAACTAAGCCTCTACATCTTTTAAGACCGTTGTTGTTGTCAAAGATGATTATGTTCTTTTAGACGTGAATTAAAAACATTGAGAATAAACAAATCGCGTTATAATTAAAATCAATTAGTTTACTATATTCAAGTAAAGTCCATACCTTAATTATACATTCAAAAGTGAAAACTCAAGGCTTGCCAACGTGCAATGGAGGGCGTTGAATTGACAGACCATATTCGCAACACCACACTGCGCTCCAAAACACAGATTACTGACGTTGCTCAAAAAGCCGCTAAGCTAAAATGGGACTGGGCTGACCATGTCTGACGTATGCCTAATAATAAAAAATGTTTAAGAATAAAATAAGATTAGTAAATAAATAAACGAAATAATAATAATAAATACTTTATTTCAGACCATGGTGTCCATTTTGTTAGTAACAATTTCTTATAGACTAGTGTTAGTAATACTTACGTAAATCTACCCGGCCACAACACCAAACATATAATAGAAAGTAAACTCAACAACAATCACTACTGCACCATTCCATGACAAATGGTGCAGCAATGATTGATGTAATTACAGTCCAGCCGACTAGCGATCATGCTAAGGATGCTGTTGGCGCTGCCGCGTACTCTACGCACCAGGGTTGCGCATCTTTTACGCATCGTAGCGTAAAAGCAGTCTACGCGATGTTCAGCAAACTTCCCTGATGCACTACAGAATCGCCGCAGCCCCATCAGCACCCAGCTAATGAGGTGTGGGTCAAAATAATCACTACGTGGAGCCCTAACACAGCCAGATGGCGTCGCGGTAGACCCCGTAAAAGATGGCGGGACGAACTGGAGAAAACCAGACCAGTGGTCCACTTTAACCCTGCATCGAAAAGGCTGGAAGTCATAGGAAGACGCCCACCAGTGGGATGATGCAAGTTAACAGTAACTTTAATTATTTTCGACTTTGCAGATTAATTGAAAATAAGGTAAATTTTCGTTAACTCCATATTCGATACCGAAAAAAAAATATTTCGAAAATCTGCACCACGAGACTCATCATTCTGTCAAAAGTCTTTTTTTTTTTTGTTAAAAAATCAACTTCGTTGCAAAAAAGTGTCTATGAGAAAAAACCGTGACTTAATATCACCCAAATCCGCTTCATAATGCGGTGTTTATCTCAATTGGGGGCTCAGAAGCTGCGTCGTTAGCAGATCTCGACTTGACAATTTTATTGCAGACTCCGGCGTATTATTGAAAGAGTATGAGGGTCCTTGTCACCCCCTTCACGCTAGTTATCACGTTTTTTTGATGTGCACGCCTCTTTTGGGACCTTTCATGCGTTCTTCACTTCGTTCTTTTTGGTGTTTACCAACTGTCATATTGGTTGTGGTCGAATGCTGAATTTTGCTATTTTTAGGAGAGAAGGTTGTTTTATTTTGCTAGTTTTTTGTGAAGTGGAGGGTGCAGTTTTTACTATGCTGTTAATTTCGGCTATGCAAGTCCTAAAAATTTTTGGTTGGTGATTCGTTTTGCTTACCATAATCAGCCTTTAATGTAACCACTGTAGGAACACATGTCTACTCTCTGAGACAGGGAGCGGGCTGTAATCCACCACCCGAGCCCATTGCGGATTGGAGGATCTAAATATATGGATATAAATAACAGACTTTTTTGATCACAAAACTTGCATTATGTAATAGTAACCTAAACACTTATAGAGATATAATTATGTACCATCCTAAACTGGAAAGTGACATTTATATTAACAAAAATAAGTACCAACATTTAAAACCAAAACATGTCCAATCAAAATTGTTACCTACCTACACTCGAAAGAAAATTGCGGTCCGATTTTCAGAAATCAACGTCAGGGACCGACACACTCGACACGTGTCCTCAAGAGTTGTCCCCACCCAAGTACATCTAACTGTCCTCAAGTGGCCGCTTTGATTTTCCTCACTCCTCTATTTCGAGGGCCGTCCGAGGACACGCTTTTTCAATTTAGTAAATAGTTCGCAAACACGATTCTTTGACAACGGACGTATTAAGCCGAGGTACTCTCTCTGAGAAACTTGTCAAAGACTTAAAGTATCAAATGTTGAGATGAGATATGTTTTAATTTGATGTTTTTTTATGAATCGGATGAGTAATTAGAATCGGTGGACTGATGAATGAAATGTAATTTTGTATTTAATAATATGTTTAACAGATAAGAGCCTTTTCAGAAGAGACTAAATATTAATATCAATATCATAATTTTATGACAGTATTGTATGAGATAATTTTATCTTAATTTAATATATTTTTTCAAGTCACTAAAGATAAAGATAGGGTTTACAAATGAGCACCGTAAAGTTCTACCATAGTCCATACCCCACCACCATCTTTTAAATCAGCTAAATATCAAAAACCTTTTGCCCGTAGTTACAGCCGCGTGGAGATCGGAATTTATCGGGATACTACAGACCCGTATAAAAAGAATCCTATTTCTTTTTCGCGATTCTTTTTCGCTAAGTAAGTTAAGTTTCGCATACGGATAGGTTGTGACCTGTCATGGCCTATCCGTGTGCGAAACTTCATCCAAATCCGTTCAGCCGTTTAGGCGTAAAAAGGCAACAGAAAGACAGAGTTACTTTCTCATTTCTAATTATTAATTGTCTAGTATAGATTCAACAATGTCACGCCAAAATGAACACAGCTAGTTTAAAACTAATTCGTCCCTGAGCCTTGCTCGCAAATTAAAGCATTTCCTTTTTGTCAAGGCTTTACAAAACAGCACAGACATTGTTCTCACCGCAATCGTTAACTGGGAATTGGTGTTCAACATCAGTGTCTTGTCAACTGCTTTTATTTCATGTTTAGTTTAATTTTCTTTCAAATAAGTCGAAGATTTTCTGTGATTATTTTGTGAAATAAGTCGGTGAAAATTTACGTTTTTATTTTTGTTTAGCCTATACTTCCTGCCTACTTCCATTGCTGGGCAAAGGCAAGTCTTCCAGAAAATCTTTTCCCGCGTCACCTCGAACCAGCCCTCAAATAATTTAATTTAAAAAAATTGAAAAAGGGGGGCCGTAGCAGGTGACGATCTGCAGTTTCTACCAACCCCAATGCCAAAAGGCGTGTATATGTAGTATATAAATAAGGTTCTACTTACTTATTACCAACTTCCACAGCTGGAATAGGGACTGTCCAATCACACGCCATTTAACTCGATACTAAGTTCCAAGATCCAGCTGCTACCAGTCACCCTGAGAAGATCTTCACTCAACCTAGCCCGACGGTGTCCTGCTTAGGATTACTGGGACAATAAAGGCTAACAAAAACGGACATTCGAATTTACTTTTACAAAAGTAAACTAATAATAAAAACCTTTTCATCAGTCGCCTTATACACTTCAGTTCATAGGTATATTTAAAGACGACAAGATCATTTGATTGTCAAAACCTTTGAACTCCGCGTCGACGATAAACTAATTTAAGTCGTGTTTGCCTGCTGATTTCAACTTAAAACACCCTCTGGAATAGTTTCTTTCAAATAAAATTCTTCAAATTACTTGAACAAAGAAAATATCGTACGCAGTTCGTTAAAACACGCCCGTTGTAGACAAAATTCAAGTCAACTTCAATTACATGGCTAATCACGACTCTATTTCGAATAAATTGTTAATATACGTGAAATTTTCAGATAAAAAATGTAATAAGAAATATCATAAGTTTGACTCATAATTAAATTCTTAATATCGTCTGTACATAAATCTGTATGACGTATAAATGTGTTATTTGAATAATATTACAATTTGGAATCGCTGAAACGTCGACTGAGGCGGGACCCACATTTGCATATGGATAGGATTGAGCCACCAAATCAGCGATAACATACCTTTACTGCAATACACCTAAGTAAGTACGTACTGAACATAACCTTTTCATTCATGTCTGTTTCAGTCATCACCTTTTTTCGCCATTTTTGAAGTAAAAAGTTCTTTGTCCGTTCACAGTTAGTTTACCTATGACTCAAGCATCCAACAGTATCTATCAGAACCCATCTAACAGTAAGTATCCTTATTGTGACGAGAATAAAGATCATAATGATTTTTAAAACTTGTCAATGTTAGCAACCTTATAAGAATGACAATAAAAATCATCTCTGATTTGATCAGTGATGCCAAATCAGAGGTAAAAAACTTTAAGCGCGTTCAGCGATTTTTGGTAAAGGAAAATCTTATGGGATTTTTGATACAGTAAGTATCAAAAAAACAAGTAATTTGAAAATTAAAATGAAACCAATGTTGATAGTTTTAAGTTTTCTGTCAGCACTCGCCATAGCTGCCATGTTTTTTTTAAGTAGATTTTTAAAAGTACCCAACGTCCTACGTTGGGTACTTTTAAAAATCTAGCCATGTAATCAAATATTTTATAACATATGTGGCGGCCTCTGCTCTTCTACGAAACTGTAGCTTAACTCTCAATTTTGTTGTAGGAATCAACAAGAACACAAGCGTCGCATTCAACACTTTCACTTACATCTGTAACTTTCCCTCGCTGTCTTCAGGGCCCACAACTAAACAGCTAGTGACCCACGAAGCTCTTCATAATGCAGTTTTCACGTATGTTTTTCTAAGTTTATGAACGTTAGAGGGAAAATTTACAGCGAATACTCGAGCTAAATCTTTTAGTTTTGAATAATGCTCGTTTTTTTTGCAAGATTAGCATTATGGGTAAGCTGGTCTCAGACTGATAACGCCATCTTGGTACTGAATCAGACTTTAAAATGTTTGAGAGTTGGTCTTCTATTCATATCACGATAAATGGGAAAATAAAAACATGTGGTGCGTTTATGCTATTGGATTTTAAGATGAAAGGTTCTTTGTTAGCTTTGCAACATCAAAATTTCTCTTGTGGTTTTCCCTTTTCGAGATGAACAAACCGTATTCTGATTAGTCCTCTGGTATTGTTAAACTTCATCAAATATATCAATGGTCTGTAACAACAACTAACTATCGAAAATTCGCATATAACATACATAGTCGGCCTTTAATGTTCCCACAGGCCACACAGGTCCCCTCTCTGTGAGAGGGAGTGATCCGTATTCCACCACGCGGGCCCAGTGCGTGTTGGCAGATGTCACATGTATTCGAATTTTTGGTTCTTGGACATGCCCGTTTCCTTACGATGTTTTCCGTCATCGTTTTGAGAGCAGTGGTGATGAAGTAATTTACACCAAGTAAACCGCATGTCTGAGTTCGAACCTACACACTCATAAGTCGCGGCCGTGACCACTGTGCCACACCACTGCTCTCAACAGAATAAAAAAGATTAAAATATCTTCAAAATCACTTTATGTTATAACGTAATGAAATACTGTTATTAAAATGACTTCCTTCCATGTTAACGAGTATTTCAGCGATGCCTCTGAATGTATACAGAAATACCAGGAGTTCATAAAATTAATGAGGGTTGAACAGTTTTTAGGCTGACCAAAGGACGAGAGGAATTCACGGCGCGACGGGTACCTACAGGAAAAAGTTAATAACGCCTGAAGTTGGCCCCCGGCAATTATAAATTTATTCGTCTGCACTCCCCTTACTTTATTTATTTTTCTAATAATTGGGTATAACACAATCGCTGGCGAGCTCCAGCGTAGTCTGGATACTTTTAATTTGTATTCCCTTTGGATGGCGATTTTAGGGTTTGAAATTAACATCGAATGAGGACTTTAGAAATTATGTAAGCAATTTTCTAGTAGGTAAAAATCATTAGTGACAACATCATGGTTATTAACAATTTGGCAATACCTACAATAAATGTCATAGCAATGAGTAATCGTATTGAACTCATTTTCATTTTTAACCGACTTCAGTAATAAGAGCAGTTGGACGGAAGTCGTTGGCAAAAAGCGTAAACCAACATCAAAGACCCCTAGATCCTAGATTCCTAGTGTGGGGCAAAGTTTAAAAAAAAAAAAAAAAAATCTAAAACTAAAGACACCGACTTCTGAAATTAAAAAAATTTTTGACTTTGTAGTTTGTTTTTTTTAATGTTTTTTTTTGTGTTTAGAACAATTCCATCCTCTAATGTCATACACTTCGTAAGCCCTATAGCATCATCATTTTATTAAGATAGGAATTAGTTCTTACCAGAAGCTGATAGAATTATCATCTGCCTAGCCTTTTCCCAACTATGTTGGGGTCGGCTTCCAGACTAACCAGAGGCAACCAAATACTAGTATTTTGCATGAAGTGACTGCCTGTGACCTCACAACCCAGGAGCTGATTGAATCTGAACCAATATTACTTTGACAAGAAGATTTTGTTAAACAGATTTTTTTTAGAACTACTATTAATTTAATTATTTTTACATTTTTTTCTTCATATTTGACATCTTTTCAGTATTTAATAAATCACTTAATTGTATTTAGTCTAAGCCTTCTTATGCTGATCCATGTAAAGTATCCTCGACCCCTGTCGTACAGAATGTCCTAGTTTAGGGGGTCGAGAACTCATTGAAGTAACGTATAGGTACTCAAATTTTGGAAATTGATTAATTTATATTATATAATATAAATTAATAGTTTAAAAAACACTAGAAAAACACGCTTTTATAAATGCACGTAAAAACAAAATCGTGGTCAAAGTTCATTACATGACTTTTCTAAGAAATCCAAAACAGCTATGATACGATTTTCCATTATGAAGTTCCAGTTCATATCTTCCGGCTCCATCATCAGATCAGTTCGACAGTACCATATTATTGTATTGTCATCAGAACTACATACAGCTGCCAATTTTCATTACGCTACGACCCTTGGAAGATGGTTAAATTAGTTACCTTAGATTCCATTACATAGTTACATACAGGTCGACCTAATAAAAGCGTGTTAAAAATTAATCCCTATTTCCCTTAGTCACGCCATAACTTGAGGACGACTTTACCGATTTCATCCATCACTTTTTTAAGTTTTCTAATACTTTGTAGAAGGTTGGCAATTAAGAAAATTGCGCAGAAAATTAGAAAATTTAAGAATTACTCTAAAACAGCTGCACGGATTTGGATGAATTTGGCACATGGGTAGACCATGATCTGGAGAAGGACATAGACTACTTTTCAACCTGGATCGCAGAAGAAGTCGCGAGAAACAGCTGGTATTACTATAAAGAAGAAACATAATTTCAAACTAAAATCCATTTATTATACACCAAACATTCTCATTCATCGTCATCGTTCTCTTCCACGATACAAAGTTCAATGACATGACATGATATTTTGTCAGCAACATCCATGAAAGACATCTGTATGCGGTACTCCCCAATGAAGTCGTGGCACATGACGTCCTTCATTGAGTCTAAGGATACTGTCAGACCTTGAACCTCGAAGGTGCTCTGGAAAACAAAATATGGTAGATGAGTGTGTAGTCAGGTAAAACTCATGGCTTGTTCAATGAAATCTCCAAACGGCTGGTTGACACTTCCCGTGACCCAACGACCACAACGTGGCAATGCCGTCAGTGTCTTGGGTACATTACCAGTCGACAGCGGTGCGGAGGAATTTTTCGACGCCATATTTGAATTTGTTAATAGTTTTACGCCCTTTAGTTCCCTTACGCCTTACCAATAACGAACTTCCACTAAAATATGTTCAGTAATGTAGGTACATATATTATGTTAATTAAATCAATGAATAAATTCTACATACAACAGGGACGGGGCAGCCACTGATGTTCAATTTCTCGATGATGGGTGCCCATGGCGCGTCAGTATTCTCCAAACTACTGCAGAAGTTTACTCGCGTATTGTACATGTACTCGTCAGCCAAGTCCAACATTTTCCATATGTCTATTTCAACCTGAAAACAATTGCATAATCAGCCTAAAATTTTCCCACTGCTGGGACACAGGCGTCTTCTCTATGAGAGGGGCCGTAATCCACCATGCGGGCCCAGTGCGGGTTGGTAGATGTCACATGTCTTCGAATTTTTGGTTCTAAGATATGCCGGTTTCCTCACGATGTTTTCCTTCACCGTTTTGAGAGCAGTGGTGATGAAATAATTTACACAAAGTAAAGCGCCTGTCTGGGTTCGAACCTACGACCTACAATTCGTAAGTCGCGGTCGATACCACTGGGCCACCACTGCTCTGCTCTGAAAGCAATTTAACTTAGCTAAATACGTAATCAACCTATAATGTTCCCACTGGTGGGACACAGACCTCCTCCTGGTGAGAGGGAGTGGGCCGTAATCCACCACTCGGGCCCAGTGCGGATTGGTAGATATCACATGTCATGCTAGGACATGCCGGTTTCCTCACGATGTTTTCCTTCACCGTTTTGAGAGCAGTGGTAATGAGCTTATTAATATACCTTTAGAACTCATACATGCTACGAGTATGTTAGTCAGTTTAGTAATAACAAGGCAAAACCTCTTCTTTGACTAAGACAGGAACTTATCGGTCACCAATTCCTCTTGTTTATCGAGTGTTGGTGATTTCAGAACATTCATTCACGTTTCCTTCGAATTAAATCCTTGGTATCATAAATTAACAAAGAGTGGCACGTGACGCATGTTTACCCCCAACTTGTTATTTTTTTTGTGTGTTTATGTTCTTTTTTATGCGTCATGTTTGCCGCAAATAAATGTATTTTCTCTCTTACTTCTTTCATTTAGCATTAATAAAGGTTGCGAATGACTTTCAACCGTTTTTGAGCTGGGTCCTATTTAATAAAACAGATTAGCGACAATCTTTTAAGTAGGTATTTTAATAAAAATACGTCGCATTATCCGTTAAATAGGGCCCTGATTTTATACATATTTAACTCACAAGCGCCACGCGTTAACACTCCTCGAGATTTTTAACTTACATCATAGTCAGAAAGAATATCCTGAGACGTTATAATCTCCCCACTTAGTTTAGCTGCATCATCACCTTCGTCTCCTTTCATGGAGCCAAGCGCCAGGCCATCACAGTTTAGGAATTCATTGTTGAAGTCATCACAACTAAACACTCTGTCCGTGATTTTTGGTACGTAGTATACCTTTAAAGACAAAGAAAAGGAAATTAGTTACCCGTTGGTTTCATATCTTATGTGTTAATGAAAATCGTTTAAAATCTAGTCGCAATCTCATCTGAGGAACAATCAACATGACAAAAATGTAAAGAAGTTAGAGGTATTTTTTACAGATTGAGATGGATTAGAATGTGAACATCTATCTCTATATTATTTATCTATATTAATAAAACAATGTAAGGTTAGTTACACCATTTATAACTAAGGAACTGCTGAACCGATTTTTATGATCTTGAATTTGTTGGATTTGTTTCCACCCCAAATAGCAGAATAACTACTAGAACATCGGAAAACATCCCAAAAAAAAATTAAGATAATTCATTTTCTCATACATTCGTTCTTATTGATTCTGAGGCGGCACAAAGTTCGACATCTGCCCTTCATATGTTTTGATGTCTCTATAAATGCTGATTAAATTGTTTTTATAGATTAACTGGGATGATTATTTATTTGACTAGATGACGTATGTGATCGTTTTGAGATTCTGCTGTCAAAAACCATTTAAAATAGCCATCGTTAAAAATAGTCTCGGTAACAGTAAAACTCTCAACATTTTTTTCAACCTACATCCAAATTGGAAAGACCGTATTTTTGACCAAGTTCGTTTCAAAGAGGACATAATTTTGTACCAGGAACCCATAACTAGACACGTAGCTACAAAACTTTATACTCACATCGCCATTCGTTCCCAAAAACACGGAACTGAACAAGAATAATATTGGAATTTTCATTACCACAGTACCATAACTCATTGTCGATTGAAAACGCAGCACAGCAAAAACGAATACGCGTCATTACGTGTCGGTATAGTTTTTATATTAACTCCGATAGCAATCACTATTGTGGCGGAACATAGCTGATGGCAATGATAATCGCTCTCTGTTGTACTAGGATCGCATGTGTTGTAAACAGGTATGTCGCATGTTGTTAACTTGTTAATCATTGTCAAGGACGCTTGATACTTTCTGATTGTTTGATGGGATACTTTTCCGTATTTTATATTGTTTTGTTGCTACTAAATTAGGACATGAAATTATTTCTAGTATCTGTAAACATTGTTCATAACATCATGCTCGGTTCTTATAAACAAAAACGAATCGTTTTGCTTATCAATGATAGCATTTTTTATAGCCAAACTTGGCATACAAATAGATTCGTAAGCTAATTTTACCTGTGATAGCTACTTCCATATGAGAGAGTCTACTATGCAAAGCTATGAGGTATTTGCTTCATTATTGTTAAAGATACAAGAGTCTTAATTTTAACCAATAACGGTCCGCAAATTATAGAAATCGGTCATTAATAGTTATTGCTCTTTATAATATGACAGGCGCCAAAAATTTTATTTTCGCATCTTTTTGATGCCTACCTCATCCTTTGACATACATAATCTCATCCCTTCTTTGTCTAGTCTACTTCTGAGATACTCTGAGCTTTAGGTAAGTATATTGTGATAATGCTACGGCCATAACAAAGCTATTTTCCGTCCGTTCTCTTTCTGGAAATGGCAGTTGCTGGAAGTGGCTGTGTCGTGTTTGTCATGAGTAATTTCTAGAATTTTGAGCGTGAACACTGCTTTCCCAGTATTGAGATGAATGACAAATAGTTAAATGCGTAATACTAAGCCTTGAGATTAAACCAAACACGTGTTGAGACTTAACTTGTAACCTCTTTTCCTAGATCCAACCCAACCAATTGATTTTATACTTGGTATTATTACATATACAGAATATATAGCTATTAGCTATACAGAACTGTGTAAACGGTAACATCCGGGGCTAATACCGGGAATGACTTTGACCAAGGGAATAACCAGAAAGGTAATTGCTTAACACACTAACTTATAGTAGCAATGACTTACATTTTGACAGTTCAACAACATTCATTACGTTATTTACGTTATTGAGCAGACAAATTTTTTGAACATTTGAAGCAATGGATTAGCAATATCCTTCAAAATGATTCAGATTATGATTGTTACGCACTCTAAATCTAGATTTTGACCGAAGACTTTTTAAGATCGTGGCTGGGAGAGATTGGGTGCGGAAGGCGGAGGGCAGGTGCAGCCTGAGAGAGGCCTATGTCCAGCAGTGGACTGAGATAGGCTGATTGATTGACTGAAGTACTCTGTATCTCTTAGAAATCTATCATCAAAACCCTTTTGGAGGTATGAGGGTGTAAAGTTCACTCATCCTCCATTGAAAAGGGAGGATCCTCCAACCAGACGGGTGTTATGTCTGGCGGGCAATTGCCCAATGATTGATATTGGGAAATTGTATCTATGCTAATTGCACGGTAAACTCTGCTTGCGAGATGCAGGATTTGCGTGACGTCAGTATGACGCGTTGTTCGCATGTGGCGTTGTAGATACCGCTAAACCCTTTTTTTATTCTGTTTTGGAAATCATCAAATAACTTCTCCCGCTCTGGGCGGAGCTATGGCGTGCCACCCACCCACGTTCCTTCAGTTGCCTGTGCCAGGGGCCACGGTCACTGTTTCGAACAACCCGCGAACCTGGCAGATCATCAAACCCCTTAGGGTTGACGATTCTGTCTGAAACATCGTGAAGTTTGAGACACAGTCCTCCAAAATAATTTAATGTTTGTCCTTAAAAGAAACAAAACGAATATTCTACTAAAGTATCTAAACACAACAAATTCTAGAGAGAACGTCATAAAAAGACTACAAGCAACAAAGGTCCAGAAAGAAATGTACAAGAAACATTCACTACAGACAGTTTCTTACTTTTTGCGTTATTTACTTTTTGCGTTATTTGTATTTACTCGCATCGCTCGCGAGAGTGTACTGTACTTAACATCATCTCAATGAAACATTATTTGATCCCTTTGTCTTGTCTGCGTCGTCTTGGAAGTTTTTCTGATGGTTTTCCAAGGTCTGATCATTCACGATAGTGTGCGGGGCGATCTTTTTTTGTTTTACACGTCGATTAGCTGTCTCTCCGCAACAATTAGCTTCGTCATTGTGTTTTGATTGAGGTTGCTACGAATAACCTTCATATCAATCTTTTACTACGGAATCATCATTCATAATCATAATCTCAGCCGAAAGACGTCCACTGTTGAACATAGGTCTCCAAGCACCTCCACTTCGACCGGTTCTCTGCTTCCCAGAGGATTCCTGCGGCTTTCACAAGGTCATCGGAATACGGAACTATGGAATATTAGAAGTATAACATAAAATCACGCTTGTATTCCCCGAAGGGTTGGTCAGAGGTGTACCTACATATAGTACACACATATCGCCAGTTGTGTGCAAGTCCCATCCAAATCCAAACTTCGGACAGAGAAATTCTAGATGGAAAAGCGTAATAACACTTTGCCCGACCCGGCAATCAAACCCTGGGACTTATGCTCAGCAGTAGCGGTAGCGACCACTAGACTAACGAGGCAGTACTGAAGATACCTGTAGAAGAAGCTAAGCTCGTAAAATAACCAAAGAATTCGTGTGGGTTTGTTCCATTGTGCTTCGTTTGATTTGTTGTCAGGTCAGGATCTTTATATTAGTTGTTCCGAGTCATTTTTCAACTATTTCATTACTTGCAAAATGCATAGCATATTTCCATCTTTTAATTTTCAATCCATATAATTAAGCCAAATATAGGATGCGTTTGGTTGCAACGGATGAAACAATTTAGATAAAATTCCGACGAGAGATTGAATGTATCCTGTATAAGCACACGGCCGTTTTTACAATCTGCAAAAAGTGTTGTGTGGAGTTGCCATATTCATCCAGGATTGAAACAAACACCCAATCAATCAACTAAACCCATCGCTGTCTATGCTGGGCATCGACAAACAATAAAACATTCATTTCATTCGATACTGTTAGTTACAAACAATGTTTTGTTCCATCAAAATCTGAGTTGATTTGAACAATGTTACTGAGGTTATATGTAATGTCTATTTTTTCTTAACGTTTCCAACTTGGTAAACAAAAATGGCGGCTGACAATTCAATTCAATTTAAAAAAAAAAAACATTTCCAGAATATTTACATGCTCTTCGAAGCAGTGTTTGATGGAACCCATATCGTATATGTTTCTTACAAAGATCATGATGTTCCACCTAACTGTGTGTATGTGATAGATGCGGAATTATCACACCGTGTTTGTTTACCAAATAAAAAGTCCTGCATACCGAATTTCGGCCATGGAGACCAATCTCAGCGGAGACAAGCCTTCGGTGCGGGAGATATTATAGTGCACAAGTGTGTGCGCAGACCTGTGTCTGCGCACACACTTGTGCACTATAACAATAAAAAACAAACACACTGTCGTAACAATAAAATTGAGGGAAGAGAGAGTGCACCTGCGTGCACTCTCTCTTCCCTGAATTTTATTGTCCGATGGGACGGCAATCCGACACGACCGGAGAGAGAACAGGCCAATGGCCAACAGCTTAACGTGCTTCCTAGCTCCGAGCTGTTACTAAGAATTTCTCAATGGAAAAACCCACCCCACACTTTGCCCGACCCAGGAATCAAACCCAGGACCCCTGCTAATCAATCGCGCTACTATGAACGAACGGGGCAGAAATACCATATAAGACACCTAAATAAAAACACTAAAATTACACCAGCATCCAAAACACATTTATATTTCATGAGAAGAGCAAATGGGGCGACCTACACATTGTATATCATTTCCAATATAGTAGTTTTATGTAAATGGCGCCTACTTTTAAACTGTCGTAATTTTTATATTCCGATTGGAGTTCCCCCTCTGAGTGTTTGTTATCTAACCGAGAAATGAATGAATGTATTCACAATTTTGATTTACTACGCATTTTCATACAACTTTGTGTTTTTTTATCATTGTTACTTTCTGTGTTTGTTCGGAATTTTTTATCGATAAATCTGTTTGTGCGTTTACATTACGTGCCTCCTATAGGGTCGTCTCTATACATACAATGAACTTCATATAGCATCTAGTTATAATTTAACAATCTTTGAAAGTTGATTCGCAATTTTGGCCATAGCATAATCAGCCTGTAACATTCCCACTGCTGGGACACAGGCCTCCGCTCTGGGAGGGAGTGGGCCGTAATCCACCACGCGGGCCCAGTGCGGGTATAGATGTCACATATCTTCAAATTTTTGGTTCTAAGACATGCCGGTTTCCTCACGATGTTTTCCGTCGCCGTTTTGAGAGCGGTGGTGATGAAACGAAATACACAAATTGAGTCAGTCAACTCGTAAGTGGGGTATGATACGACTGAGCCAACACTGCTCTTGCTTATCTATTTTTGCCATACTAATAGAAAACTGTGAACTACTAAATAACTGATTCGAAGACAGCTCTAGCATCAGAATCAGAAGTTGTGACGCATGTTTACCCTCAACTTGTTAATTTTTTGTGTGTTTGTTCTTCTTTATGCGTCGTGTTTGCCGCAAATAAATGTATTTTCTTTCTTTCTTTCTTTCTAAGTTGCAATTCGGCATGAATTGATGAATAGGTTGACAAAGCAAAAATCTGCCTAGCCTTTTCCCAACTATGTTCAGGTCAGCTTCCAGTCTAACCGAATGCAGCTGAATACCGGTATTTTACATGGAGCGAATGCTTATCTGAACTTCACAACCTATATAGTTACTGGGCATTCCCCCTTTGGTAAGACATAGGTTATCAGACTTTTGAACTTTTGAAACAAAGAATCTTGACAGTAAAATTTAACACTATACGCACATTAAACGATTTTCGCGGTCATAAGCACCGCGTATGTAAAAATGAATACATTTCTTTACACACATGTAACAGGAAGAAATGATTCATATTCGCTTCAAGCATTCCCAGCGGGACAAGCGGGCTGAGATCTCGCGTGAAACTGAACGTCTTGAAGAAATTCATATTGCATGCTTCTCAAGCATAAAAATATACACTCGCCTTTTTGTAAATGGGGAAAACGGACCATTTGTTACGAAGGTTTTTCTTAGAGCATACTAGATATTATGTAGAACATTGGATTAAAAATACGTGTAGGTTCCTTTTGTAAAGAAAAGAAAGAAAGAAAAATATTTTATTTGGGTATAACATAAATACAAATAGTAAAAAAGGAACATTTAAAACTAACAAAGTTACATTTTTTTTAAAAGATCCGTACGAGGCCAAAACTGCTCCTATAACTCAGCATAATGCTCCGATGTTGAAAAAATAAATACCGCTGTGTTGCTATTCTGATAGGGCCCGCTGTGATGCCACCGACACACCTACGGACATCTATATGAATCCCACTATGGGATTAAAAAATAAGTACACAATACATTGCAATAAGTAGTTTAGAAAAAAACTATAATAAATATTATGATGACCCATGACCGCCGATGGGCCGCTCCAACATCACTAACTGCTAAACAACTTTGAATGACGTGAAACCAACCGGCTAAAACCAATAGCGTGACGTCAACATATTTGGGTCCTCATTTCCGAGGCACGTAGGGATTTTGATATTTAATGGATGGTCACCCATCGAAGACAAGCGTAGCGACCCGAGCTGCTGTTATCATTTAGCCAGAAACCCAATCAAAAATCAAAAAAAAAAAAAGAAAATCAAAAGTCATTTATTCAAATTAGTCTGAGAGTCAGCACTTTTTGAACGTCAAAATTACAAAAGACAGTCCCCCAAAAACGCCCGCCCTTCACCACTTCCTAGTGCTATCGCTGGGAAGAAGAAGTGGCGCAACAAACTCCCCAGCAGCACAGCTGTCAGTTCAATTTAAAAAAAAAATACTTTATTGTACACAATACTAATCGTTCGGTAATCAACATTACAATTACATTACATTAACTACAATAAAAAAAAACTATGTTACCTACATAAAATTAAGTTTTCGGCATTCGTCATTCGACAGCCACTTCACTCTGTCAGTTTTAATACTATATTGTCACCTTACTTGTTAATTAAAATAACACCAACTGATAATGGAACTGTTAAAGGACAATACAGTTCAAAACTGTGAATTATTGGGTCTGCGGCTCTGCGGTTTTGAAAGTTCATTTCATGTAGGTATAACTAACAAACTTATTCATATTAATTAAATGCTAGGTCATTTTGTACATAAATATTTAAATTAATTTAATGCTGGGAAGTAATAGAGAAATAGCATCTATTTTTAGAAACATATGTATTTAAGTAAATTAATATACATTTGTACTAGTCTTACCAAGGGGTATCGTGTTACTCAGTATCTGGGTAGTAAAGGTCAGATAGGTAGTCGTTCCGTGTATAATACTGGTATTCAGCTGCATCTGGTTAGACTGGAAGACCCCAACATAGTTGGGAAAAGGCTAGGCAGATGTTGACATTTGGACAAAGTTATCACTACTATGCTAAATGTGACAAATCCATAAGTGTTGGGCATTAGCTTTTCAACAATAATTACTAAGTAAACTGATGTTGAGCATACTCAGAAAGATCACCCATAGACCCGAAAACGTAAAGTAAAAAAGAAGCGAAGTAGGTATGCTGGAAGAGACTTCTTATGAAATAAGCATCACCTTTGTACCTATTTTTCTGTTCTGTTATTTTTCTTGTCTGTTTATACATATAATATCTATGTGTGTACATAAATGGTAAATTAAATAAATAAAACCACAGTATAGTAGAACTTAGCACCTTACTTACACTTATCTAAATATACTAAAATAAAAAATTTAAAAAAACTCCCCGGCACAAAATAATAAAAATATAAATATAAATTTTTTGATTAAATGTTAAATGCAAGGTTATTTTTTTCTTTTTATAGGGTTTCACGTTCATTCTATTTTTATTATTTTGTGTCGGGGGTTTTTAATTTTTTTTATAATTTTTATTTTAGTACGATCTCTATGCGAACGAAGTCGCGGGCAGAAGCTAGTTGTAAATTAGTACTTCATAATGACTGGTCTTTCCGTGTTATAGTGTCATTACGTATTATCACTATTATGAGTCATTGTTATGAAACAGATACTTTTTAGAACTCGAAGATGTTTGTGTATTCTTGCGTGTTAGGAAAAACATTTCTCTATGCAGGTTTATTGGTAAAACATTAACGGCCTCTCAGAACTATATTACTAACATCATAAACAACTTTTGTTCTATGACTATTATTAATTGATCAGACTTTCATACAAAAATAAAAATATTTAAATTCAACGAATTGATATTTTAGATTTTCTGTTACGAACTCTACGCGAAACTAAAGAAAGCGCTAGTTAGGTAAGCAAACTGTCGTTTCTAGTACAAAATTCAGGGGAGGGGAGCGGGGGTTAGATAGAACAACGAAATTTTAAAGGTTTTTCTTCTCCTTCTTAGCGTGTCGATAGCAATCTGATGGACTCGGCCCAGAATTCGGCTACTTTTTTGGCCCATCACCAGCATCTATCAGTTCTTGTAACGTGCAGCTGATAAGCCACGCAGGACCCGACATTAAGTGTCCTATCATTTGTTTCCACAAACGATGGGACACTTAATGTCCTGTCAGTGTCAGCAACAAATTTGCACTCCAAGACGGAGTCGTCTATGAATTTCCACCTGACCAGGTTTTCCGGATAAATGTATTATATGTTTTGTGTGTGGTAAAAAGTCATAGAACAAAAGTTGTTATTTATTTATTTATATATACTTTATTGTACACCACAAAAATACATAGCATAAAAAACACATGAGACACTACAAAATATACAATGGGCAACAATTTGTTGTTGTTTATGATGTTAGTAATCCAGTCCTGCAAGGTTGTAAGTATTTTACCAATAACCCTGTATAGTTGCTACGAGATTTGGGGTTGAGAATGACGTACTTACCAAGATTGAAAGAGACACTATATTTATAAAGATCACGCTACCAGTCTTTATAAAAAGAAAGAAGAAAAGAGGGTGTGTGTGTGATTCAGCGTCACCAACCGGAGCGTGACTATTCAGTTTCGTTCACTGTTCAGAAAGAGCGGAAAGTGTGCCTAAAGAAGTTTTCACTTCAAAAAGATCACGTGCTAAATCTTCCGGGAACTTGCACGCAAAATGCGCGTGATCGATTTTAAATACAATGCTGACAGTTGCTACTATGTAGGTACTCGTATTTGGAAAAATATCGTCCTCTTATTCAGTGTTGCAAAAAAACTGTTAGATATTCTTGTGCTGCCAAATCTATATATCCTACTAATATTAAAACGCGAAAGTTTGTGAGGATGGATGGATGTTTGTTACTCTTTCACGCAAAAACTACTGAATGGATTTTGATGAAACTTTACAGTAGTATAGCTTATACGTCAGAATAATACATAAGATACTTTTTATTCAAATATTCCCATGGGATCGACACTTATGCGGGTGAAACCGCGGGGCGCTGCTAGTTAATAAATAAAACAAAGTCGGGTTAGTTACACCATTTATAACTTAAGAACGGCTGGACCGATTTTCATTGATTTGTTGGCTTTGTCTCCGCCCCGAATAGCAGAGAAACTATTAATTAAAACATGGGAAAAAATCACGAAAAAAATTATAATGAAGATAATTCATTTTCTCATACATTTTGTATGAAACGGTCAACTAGGAACCATTAAAGTTTCGCCATGTCCGTCTGCCCGCCCGCAGCTTAGCTTAGAGACTCTTAGTACTAGAAAGCTATAATTTGGCATGGATATAGGACCAACTTACATTTGCAGTTGCAATGTATGGGAGAACATGGTTTTCAACTACAATGTTAAGTTTGTTCTTGAGATAAATTCATTCCAACTACGAAACCCTTGATTGTGTGCGGTCCGACACGCACTTGGCTGGTTTTTTTGATGATAATTTCGAGAACGGATTGACTGATTTCATTTATTGATTCTGAGGGAGTACGAAGTTCTCAGGGTCAGCTAGTCTTGAATAATGTGTGTAAATAAATGAAAAGGTGAGCTCAGCCTTAAGTATCAGGGTTGTCGGATATAGTTGAAGTTTAGTAAGAAACGATTAATAGAAAACAAACAGTTCATTTATCAAACTAAATTTCATTCGAAAACATTCATCGGTTGCTTACTAAACTTGAACTATATCCGACGACCCTGCATACTTATCTCTTTTGTTGAGTGTACATACGTTTCATTTTTCCTCAATTATACCCGTAATGTTAAATCCTAATATTATCTATTTATTTTGCGTAATGCAGGTATTGATTTTTCGTCTATCTGGGGACTCCCAAAATGAAATTACGAGTGAAAATATCTAACTAGAATTCTACATAGGTACCTATTACCATACCCACTTATGATTTTCTTATGAAGTCATCGATCGATCAAAGTCAATTAAATGTGACCTACGTCGAACGTAAATAAACCTATTAAATTATTCACACCTCGAGTTTTTTAGGTATATGAATATTTAGCTCCATGGTATTATCAAAATTGATTAAAGAAGTAAAAAAAATCCGTGATTGAAAAAGGTTTGTCCAACACAATCCACACTGCCCAACGACGTTCTCGTCGTCAGTTTCATAGATAATTATGTAAATGTCAAACCCTGGTTAATTAATTTAAATTATAATCGTAAAATATACTTAAACAAACATTTTTTTTTAAATATCTACGAACTGAAAAATCGTCCAACAAACTAAAAAAATCGATTTTATCGTCAACAAAAATTTGCATACAACCCCTGCGGGTACCAGGAGCGCATAACTTTGAAAAGGGTAAATGATTTAATTATGCGAGCCAAAGTGTTAGCGCGCCACTTAATTTGATAGCTAGCGACACCTATATGCAAATGATACGTTACGACTAATTGAATATCTTTGTTCCAAAATGTTTGGGGACTCCTCGATGACTTTTGGACCCCTGCTCTGTTGGTTAAAACATTCAAATGTAATCTAACTTGCTTATTTGACGTCAGTCGGTTAAATTCTATATGTGGAGGCGGATGCATGACGTCATTTTATTATCTCCTGAGAATAAGAATTGATCTGGTAGCTAAGTAAACTGTGACATCATGCCAAACCACAAAAAAAAACGTGCAGCGGGTTTAGATATATTAGTATGCGTTTAGAACTCTTGTAGCAATAGAAAATAAACGCAGTATATTTAGATTCCTTCAGACCTGTTTGTAAGAGCTTTTTTGGGAATGTAGATAGTACCACCACACCTGTGTATAGGAATGTCTACCACTAAGCAAGCTAAAGCTTCCAAAGATCGGTAGATGCCATATAACAGCCGCAGGGACGATGACGAAAATGATGACAGCGGGAGCGGGAACGCTCTATAAGAAAACACAAACTTTCTTTCATAAATAACGTTTTAATGACGTCATTCCCCGGTAAATTGCAGCCACTACGCAGTGGCCACCGCAGTCTAAGGAAGTCATACTAATGTACGTAATGACTACCCATTCTCTGAAAAAAGAAAAGCTAAACGTTCAGCCTCTGCGCCAAACAAGCCACCAGAATAATAATAAAACTTCCATTTATTGACATATAAGTATCCATCAGGGTCGCAAGTTCAAACTCCAATTTGTTGAACTATTGCGGTGAACCCATCCGAAGAGTACGGTCGGCTTAATTGCAGAGACTGACAGAAACATTACAAATGCATCACAAATTGCTGGCATTATTATAAAAGAATAAAACTATTTTCTACCTCAGCCAACTTTTTTTTTTGTTTTGTTTCGAGGGCAAGGGAGAAGTTTTTAATTGATGGCAACACTGATGGCGATGACATGTTGACGTCACACTGAAAAGTTTGTTGTGGAGTTTTGTTTTTCTGATTGGGATTGAATGGGGTGGATTGAGTTTTAATTTGGAGTTTCAGTTACTACGAACAGTTGGTACTGGTGAAATAAAAAAATATCGATTAACTTATTAACGCCAGTTCCATTTCTAATTATGTAGGTACCGCAAAGTCGCTACATTACCCCACCCCCTTATGGATATAATAACAATAATCCCCTGACCGATTTCGGTAACGGTGGCCAATCTCAACGAAGATTAGCCAGGTTCGCAGATGATATAGTGCACAAGTGTGTGCGCCAACAGAGGTGCACTCTCTGTTCCTTTACTCTCATAGTCCGATGGGACGGCAATCCGACACGACCGGGGAGAGATCAGGCGCAGGGCCAACGGCTTTACGTGGACCAGGACCCAGCACAGCAGTCGCGCTTGCGACCACTAGATCTATATACAGTCACAATGAGTATAGTTGAAAACCTATGGAAAAACCCGAAAGGAGAATAAATCAAACCAAACATTATCTTAAAAAATAAATGTATTTAACTAAATTAAAAACGAAATTGGACATCACATGTGAGCAAAACGCTGGATCACCAGAACTCCTTCATATGAGTGAGAAGTCAAAAGAATCCTGGACGGTCCTTTGAAGACTAGTAATATGGCATTAAACATTTGAGGTTTCAAGAGTAGTTCTTATCCAGTCCGAGTATTTGGCAACTGAGGTGTAGACTCCTGGCCATCCATCTCTGCCGCAACCGTAACCGAAGGACACTACTCCAACTGCCTCCCAGATGCCTTCAGGCTTCCTCCTCATTAAAGGTCCACCTGAGTCTCCTCTACAGGCATCCTCAGCGAAGACACCTCCAGCACAGAGCTGGTTTTCTCCCAGATTTGCTCCAAGAGTCTGGTATTTGCTTACGCAGTCGGCCTTGTCGAAGATCGGGAGACCAAGCTTCAGTTTGATAGGGCTGTTCTTTCCTGTAAATTAAATGTTTGATTGATTTTAGAATAGAGAGACAGATATAATACTCTGAGGGGCTTGTGGCTAAGTAATAACAACCGCACGATCGAGAGAGCAGGTTAAGGTCCGTGGATGGGTGACCATATTTACATACCAAGAGCGTCTGTGTCTAGGAAAGCACGTTAAGCCGTTAGTCCCGGCTGTCATTCGTAGATCTTTGACACTCGTTACGGGTCGTTAGAAGCCCGAAAGTCTGACAACCAGTAATCGTATTACCCAGTAACTGGGTTGTGGGGGTCAGATAGGCAGTTGCTCCATGTAAAATACTGGTATTCAGCTGCATTCGGTTAGACTGGAAGCCGACCCCAACATAGTTGGGAAAAGGCTCGGCAGATGATTATAATTACTGTTCTGTCTGGACCTAGTTGGTGGCCTAGTTGGTGGTATATTGCAGCGTCAGAGGCGTTTTTGAAAATGACCCTAAACTGCCACGAAACAACCTCTACAGATTTCGTAGCGTGTATTTGTCGTAGCGTACGAATGAGAATGTAGCAAATGAGAATGTATACCATATAAATTACAGATAGTAAATGTAGAAAGTTTACATAGGGTGACACAACGTGCAGTCTTATCGCTAAAAGCGATAGTTTAAAGACAACCTTAGAATGGATTATTAGAATAGTTTGATTGATTGTTTATTGATATCATTTAAGTAATTCATACAAAGATTATCGTTGTTTTGACACGTGTAAGTATGTATTACTAATAATCAGAAATTGACTTTATGACATCAATGCCTTGCGTGTTGCATCATTTTATTTCACTACAGTGTCAATGTAGCAAAGTCAAATCTGCCTAACCTTTTCCCAGCTATGTTGGGGTCGGCTTCCAGTCTAACCGGATGCAGCTGAATGTCAGTATTTTACATGGAGCGACTGCCTATCTGACCTCCACAACCCAGTTACTGGGTAATACGATACCCCTTGATAAGACTGGTTGTCAGAATTTCGGGCTTCTGACTACCCGTAACGACTGTCAGAGATCCACGAATGACAGCCAGGACCAACGGCTTAACGTGCTTTCCGAGACACAGACGGTCTTGGTATGTAAAGATGGTCACCCATCCACAGACCAACCGCGGCTAGCGTAGCTGTGCAAATGTAGCAAAGCATTATGTAAATTTTGTGGATTTCATAGTGTGTTCTTATTCTTTCAAACGAGATTTTATATGGAGCTGTCGTTGCTTGCCAGCATTTGATATTCGAAACGATATTCCATTGTACATTCATCTCCATACATTTCTAACACAATCAGGTTTGAATTAATGAATTATTTACGCAAGGACTCCAACCGATGAGACCTCTAACCTCGATTCAATATATACACGTGACTGATAAGAGAAAACTACAGAGAAAACCTTGTTTACTACATTTTCCCATATTACTTAGAACATAATCAGAGTGTTGATGATCTTGATTTATCCTCCACCAGCGTTCCTAAACTAAAAAAAAATCTGTGTAAAAACTTCTTTGAAGATCACTAAAACCTGTTTAGTCTTTTCTTAATTCTCTCCGAGTGCTTACTTATTCTTGCTTTCGCTTACCTGTCTACTGTTTCTTGTGCTACCCTAATATTGTCAGTGAAAACTTTTAATTGGCCTTCTTTCACTAACTGTCAACTATCTGTATCTTAGCTGTATGTTTTCTGAAGAAATAAAAAAAAAATAATAACATCACGCGTGTATCCCCAAGGGTTAGGTAGAGGTTTATCTGTAGTCCACCCACATTTCGCCAGTTACGTTTATGTCCCATATTATAGGGGGCAAAAAAAAAGTATGAATCTCTTTATAATTATATTCTTACAAAGTCATACAGACACAAACACACCCTTACACACACACACACTGAGCTGCTGAGCATGCTGCATGCTGCCAATATATGTATTATAAAAAAATAACAACAACAACAAGAATAAACACAAAAACAATATACCTATTATAATTTCCATTATTCCCTAAGCTGCTGATATGTAGCAGGTTATTTCAATGACAAATTAAGTTAATCAATAGGCAGTGAATTTCAATCAATAGCGTCAATTTTAAAGTCCCGAGCTGTTTTTCAGCAGAAAATCTCTGAATCACTTTGTCTCACGCAGGCATCGAACCTTGCAAACATTAAGCTACTGTTCTAATGAATAGGTAATAGGCTAAAAATAGTAGCATTAATCATAACACTTTAATTATGTCTAATATGAAGCCACCGCACATTACTCTGTCGTGTTGTGTCGTGACGCGGGATACACCAATCTCTTAATCAATCTCCAGGACTAAGTCGAATCACAATGACTTTTGATTAGATAAAACTGCGTTATAAGGCGTCACGACACGACACAACACAGTAAAGTGAATCCGGCTTAAGGCTTAAGACCATGAATTTTTAATCATATGTTGTTTTAAATTTACATTACATACATACATAGTCAGTCTATAATGTTTCCACTGCTGGGACACTGGCCTCCTCTCAGTGAGAGGGAGTGGGCAATCTACCACGCGGGCCCAATGCGGGTTGGTAGATGTCACATGTCTTGGAATTTTTGGTTCTAGGGCATGCCAGTTTCCTCACGTTTTTAATGTTATAACAATACAAAAAGAAACCAAACCACAAGATCATAATACACTGGTCAATTATTCATATTCATAAAAACGAAAAAGCTAAAAAAAGCCTTCAACATTAAATCGACCTTGCGTTTAAATTAAGCGTAAAACCCGACACTGACACAATTGATTGAAAACTCCGCATTCGTAGAAACAGAATACAGCGAGGTACTAAAATCGATAGTAATTGTGTACAAACCGTTTAGGGTTTTTCCCCAGCCAGCTACGTAGACATCGTTGCCGGTATCCAATCGGTCTCTGTTGTCTACTAGGCAGATGGGCTGGACGTAATCTGCGGAAGAAAAAAAAAACATGATTGTAGAATTTGTACTTGTATTTACTTTAACTGCGTATATCTAATTCCCCTCCCAGTCTGCATACGAAAATTCAATCAAATATATCTGATAGTTTAGTCTCTGTAGCTAGTCAAAAACTGGCAAAACCCGTATTCGGCCCATTACTACTATTTAGTTTCATTAAAAAACCATTTTTTTTTTTAACCGACGAAAAAAAACAGAGGAATTTCTCAAGTCTATATTTTTTTTTTTATGTATGACCAATCATAACTTTTTACAGAGTAGTCCGATTTTGATAATTCTTTTTTTATTGGAAAAGGTATACGAGTACTCCAAACTTGGTGCTATATTACTCAGTGCCTGCCCTTTGGCAAACAATTTGTAGATTATTGCCACAAAAAATTATAAAATAAAATCTTTTCAACAAAACAAAATTAAACCTCCGAAAAAACTGAAAAGCAAAAAATAATAAACCTTTAAATTTAAGGCAATTTAGTGATCTTTGTTTATTGATTGTTTGGCGCCGACTCAAAATTACTTAGGTATACTTGAACTTAGTTATTAAGGTTAAATAAAAAAGGTTTATTATTTTTGGCTTTTCAGTTTTTTCGGCGGTTCAATTTTCGGTGCTAGAATTCATTTGAGAGTTCCAAAATACCCTTGTGCGTTAGCACAATAATAGCCCATGTTGTTTGTGCCTTCAAAAATGAGGAGGTTCTCAATGCGATTGTATGTTTTTTTTTTGTATGTGTTTTACGCGATATCTCCAGCAATTGTAGATCGATTTCGAAAATTCTTTATTGCCGTATTCCTTTCTTCTCATTGTACACATAGACCATCCGCAATGAATTCTCTAAAATAAATGATGATGAAAACCGCTTCTTGTGTATCAGAAGATCTAAACGGTCACACAAGCACTAAAAGCGACTTTGTATTATACTATGTATGTAGTTACAGATTTCCGACTTTGGCAAAGCTCTTGGGCTCAATTTGCTCGATAAAAGCAGCATATATAAAGTAATGGTTGTTCTCAAACTAAACCAGTTGCTCCTGACGTACATATGAAACAAGTTTGACCTAGGATAGTCTAATTTATTCAGAATTCGTCGATAACATTGATATATGTAAACACACTTTGTGAATATAAATAGATTGGCTGTTCATATGAGGTAAAATGTTCTAGAAGTTGAGGGAGTCCTCACATGTTGATTGGTTTTTGAAACTTGTACTACAGGATCTGCGTTTTTTATACTATAATTCTTTAAGAAACTTATCGTATAATTTCCAAAGTTCATGAACCGCAAACGGACGGATAAATGCACAAATTAATTAATCCAAAGAACCATACAATACGTTAATCTCACAAAATTGATATTTTTCGTCGGGTATTAATAAAAAAATTTGGTACTGCCATACATTTTGACCGTGTAGGTATTGCACTTTTGTATGAAACAGCAGATATCTAGAATCATGTGTTTGTTTTCAATTTGCGGGTTTATATCCCTGCCACCATACGCTGCAGTGGCGAGTATTCTGTGGTCTGTGGTCGCTTTATTTTATCAAAAGAAAATAAAAGAATTAATAATACATAATTACTTACAAGTATAAGCAGCCCTGTTCGCCATCCGCACGATACCGATATCGTCTTTCCTGTTCTTGTTCTTATCGGAGTACCCAGGGTGAGGGTAGGCAGACGCCACCGGGATGTCCTGAGGACGATCTGCGCAGACGCCGTCAACGCAGTCAACATCCTGCTGGGTGTCGTACTCTCCTAGGCGGACTGTTATTCTAGAAAGGACAGGAATAAAAATGATTAATATTATCCCCAGTCAACATAACATCAAGCCTCGTTATCCCCGAAGGATTGGCAGAGGTCTAAAGTAGATCACAAATGATTTTAGTGCTGTAAGTAAGTTTGTACCAACACTTTTACACGTCAATCATATTTAAAAAACTACATAGATGAGGATGAGCAGTGGTGGCCCAGTTGTAGCAGCCGCGACTTACGAGTTGTAGGTCGTGGGTTTGAACCCTGACAAGTGCTTTACTTTGTATTTCATAACCACTGCGATCAAAACGGTGACGGAAAACCTCGTGAGGAAACCGGCATGTCCCAGAACCGAAAATTCGAAGAGATGTGACATCTACCAACCTGCACTGGGTCTGCGTGGTGGATTACGGCTGGCTCCCTCTCACTGAGAGGAGGCCTGTGTCCCAGCAGTGGGAACGTTATAGGCTAATTATGTTGTATATTATGTAACTTCTAACGTGCACCGTACTGTACCCACTGTTTATGCGTAACGCAAATTATTCGAGCACTTCAAAATTGTACAAACGCCAGCACATCAAACGACTACAATCTGTCAAATTTCTTTAGTAGATTTTCAACTTTATCGCTAAAGCATAAGGTTAAAAGTTGATTAGGAAAATTTGATAATTTCGGGTAGCTTGATGTGCTGGAGTCTGTACATAACAGTACCAGTAACATAACATCCTTTGTTTTATTAGGAAGTTACTTCCTCTTAGATACTATAAATATCCTCAGGCCCACGCAAATATATAAACAACCAGATGGTTCTATGGTTTTCCTTAATACATTTCTGGTTTTTTACATGAAGGTATAAATAATCAAATCAGCGTAAATAGCTTTAGCTATTTTGTGGTGTGCGTCATTTTTGTTTACGTCAGTCTATAATTGGAATCAAGCAATCAATCAAGTAGTAAAATAACATCATATCATCACGCCTATAATGCCCGAATGGTTAGGCAGAGGTGTACTTATAGTACACGATCATTTCGCCGGTTATGTATAAGTCCCATGAATTTATAAGTCCGTTATAAGGCCTGTCGTACTTTATGGGTCTGAATGCTGGGCTGTGAAGAAGACGGATGAAAAAAGATTGTATGCAGCGGAGATGAGAATGTTGAGATGGCTGTGTGGAGTGACGAGAATAGATAAAGTAAGAAACGAGTATATAAGAGGAAGTTTGAAAGTGGCGCCAGTGACAGAAAAGTTGAAAGGAAATCGTTTGGCTTGGTATGGGCATGTGATGAGAAGGGACGAAACGAGAAAAGAATGACGAATATACATGTTGATGGATGGAGAGGGAGAGGAAGGCCGAAGAAAAGATGGATGGATTGTGTGAGGAATGATATGAAAGAGAAGGGAGTGAATGATAGCGTGACGGTTGACAGGGGAGAATGGGAGAAGAAAACGTGTTGCGCCGACCCCAAGTAACATGGCGTAAGGGCAGGAAGATGTTGATGATGTTATTGGGAGCGAGCCTATTGTCATCATCCCGGCACAAAACTAGACTCCGAGCTGCTAATGAGAACTTCCAGATGGAAAGACCCGATAAAATTTTGCCAGACCTGGAATTCAAACCCAGGACCAGGACCTCATGTACAGCAGTAGCGCCTGCAACCAACGAAGCTTGTATAGTAATAATCTATAAAGATTTGTTTTTAATGTCAAGTACTAGATTCCATGTACTTATTGAAACCAGATCTATTGATAGATTATGTACTCGTATGTATTCATTTAGTCAAGGTAATTTTTTACAGTGCAAAATTGTAATTAAGTTTTATTGATGTCCAATTATAATTAAAACAATCTAAAATAATTACTTTGGAACTAAACAAAAACTTGTTAGCATTTACACCTACACATTGTCGTCACTAAATTAGGGACACTAATTACGAATTATTAAAATTTAATAAATATAATTAGCGTTCGGTTCCCACGATAATATTGTTTTGTTATTTGTTACAAACTACATTATATCTTTGGTGATCTTCTTCTCTTCGAGTCGATGGCAAAATTAAAAATATTATATTTGGGCCCGGTAGGTTACCATGCCAATCGCGACATAAATAGCGTTTTTTAGGTTATTAGAAATGCAGGTGTAGGGACACTTTAGACACTCCAGCATATAGGACTTGGTTTGATCATCATCTGCCTACAGCAGTCCACTGACGGACATAGGCCTCTCCAACGCCTCGCTCCACCGAGCCTGAGGGCGTCTGCCGATTCACGGTCTCCAATCAAGAAAACCCCAACGGTCATCGGTTCTACAGCTAATATGGCCGGCCCATTGCCATTTCAGCTTGCTTATTCTATGAGCTATGTCGACAACTATGGTTCTCTGCCGGATCTCCTCTGATCGGGTCGATTCTGCTGATTTGGTCAGGAGCACCGCATTAGCATTGTGTGTCGGTTGTGTCAATAATGTCTCATTTAGCTAGGTTATGCTTGCAGCGGCCTACTTGGGTCCGCAGTTGATTGTTTTCCATATGCTGGATGCTTGGATGACCTGAGTCTTTCGTCTCTTTAGTCTACCCGGGGTTGTTGGATGGTCGTAAAAGGGAAGGGAGGGGGGAGGGGATACCGGGAATTTATGGTCCCATAATATAGGCGAATCATTACGAGTCAGCTAAAGGCTTGCTGAAAACAAAAGAAATAAACTACTTACAAAGTTCCCACTTCCTTTTCAATAGCTCCTGTGATGCAGTGACCAGCAGTCAGGATGTAACGATGGTTGATCAGCACACCACCACACTGGTATGAAGTCGTTCCTTTGCCTGCACAGAAAAAAATAATATAATTTACGAGCACTAGTTCAATTGTCAAGGGGTTGGTCCATAGATATAAGAAATTCTATACGTTGTGCAGTCAAAAAGATGAAGCTAGTTGCCCACTCCAACGCGTATCGACATGGACACTCTTTGAAATCAAAATATTTTTACAAGTTATTGTTTATATTACATAATTTGGTAACTCCTATTAAGTACCTATTGCTACTTAGTCAACTATCTTCTTTAGCGCTATGTATTTAAAGTTGTTTGTTGAGTGACCATTTGTAATATAAAGTTTCTACAGTCTTTTTTGCTGCAATGGAATTTGAACTTTTTCATGTATGACATTGGGTTTGTTGTTTCAAAACTTGATAATTATCTCAGATTATGATTTCAAATATGGGCATATAGATTAAGACCACCCCTTAGAGTGCATACACACGA
Source organism: Apamea crenata (assembly GCA_949629185.1). Lineage (NCBI taxonomy): Eukaryota > Metazoa > Arthropoda > Insecta > Lepidoptera > Noctuidae > Apamea > Apamea crenata. The sequence continues at coordinate 7,163,315 of OX451360.1, read as the reverse complement.
GCAACACGCGTCAACAGCTATACGTGCGCGACTGCAGTTGCCTCGTGTGTACTTAGGTTAACTTCAATAGAATGGGCATAAATATCCACTTGTGCGATAATAACAACTATATCTTTTTCTGTTTATATTTCCTCAAGACCTTTCACTGTATTTAATTATCTATTACAGAGCTCAAGTTCATCAATGTCAATATGACAGTAAGCATCGTCTGAGTTTAGGTAGATGCAAGATATATTGGTCCCGCGTGGTTGATTACAGCCCACTCCTTCTCGAAGAGAGGAGGCCTGTGTCCCAGCAGTGGGCACATTATGGGCTGATTATGCTTATGCTAGGATATACTCGTATCTTCCCTGTACAATATATTGTCCAGGGTGGGACTTCGACGCGCAAAACGTACCTAATGTTGCTGCTGTTTCCTGCAAAATGTATCTTTTTTTTTTATTGACAATGGGCTCACTCTTGACCTCAATCCAGCCCAGAGGCAGGGATGAGATCTACGGTGGAACTAGCTTGCCCAGAAGAAGCCTATTCACTCTCGCCCTGAAGAGATTAGGGTTGTATGAACTCGGGATTGCAGACGCAGGCAGACAATTCCACTCCTTTGCTGTGCGCATCAGAAAAGATGATGAGAAGCGCTTAGTGCGTATAGGTATATTAACCACATAGGGGCGGTATCCCGCAGTGTGTCTGGATCTCGATGGTAAAAAGGTGAAGGCGGATATGAGCTCATGTAGCTCTTGAGCACACTCCCCGAGGTACAGTCTGTTGAAGACGGACAGACAGGCAACACTTCGCCGGTGAGCCAAACTGTGAAGCTTTGCCTCCACCAGCTTTTTAGCGCCAATGAGTCTCTTAGCTCTGCGCTCGACTGAGTCTAAAGTGGCTAGTTGGTATTTAGCTGAGTCATCCCACAATTTAAGTGACTGCAGTACTCCATACACGATCGGACTTATCGTATCGTATCTATTTGTTTTTTAATAGCTGACGAATTTCAACGGGTTCAGAATCATGTACTGAAGCCATGGTAATAGGTTGTATGTTAATGTTCCTGCCACCCTGTATACCTTCGTTGCTACATTTTAAAAACCAGTTTCAGTTTAGCACTGAATTCCAATACTGAGTTCTGTATTCTTCCACTACAACGAATAAAGTTTATATTTCTTTGAACCTTTATGTTCTCAAAGGTTAACTACCACGCTATATTAATAGCATACAAATTGCTATAATTATATTCGTCAGATGTTCTCGAGAATGATCATCTTTAACAGACTTACAAGCAACTACATAAGTAATTACATTTCATTTATAAAACGAATTGAACCGGTTTGAAAAGTTGAAATGGCACAAGGTATTCGAGGAGACAGCATCGATTACTCAAATGGCTCTTTTGGGAATACTTGTTCCATCGAGGCATTGACTGTCTGAACAAGAGGTTCTTGATGTATGACATAAAGTTTTGTCCTTCAGAACAAAGCAATCCTACCTATACATTCTTTTTTTTACCTTTACTCTCTTCCACGGAATCCGCAGTTTCGTCCGAAGTTAGACATACTTGTCAGATTAGTTCGAGCCCGACCTAAGAATGAATGACAGCATGATTTGACAGTTGTTCCTAACCGCGATGCGTTTTTGCTCCTTCCAAAAATTGAATTTGTCACTTGTTTTGACAGATTAACTACTTTCAGATGGGCCCGTATCTTTGTTGACGGAACCTATCCTTACTCGACAGATCAACGAATCCATCTGAGCAATCTCCAAGCCATGTAAAAAGATTCCCACCGGTTTCTACTAAACAAGGTAAGTAGGTAAAACTTCTTTCTGGAGCATGGCAAATTGCAATCAGTTAATTCGTTTGGGGAACTACGGTACTCACAGTTGCGTCTGGGTGTAAAAGCAACAAAAAAAAAGTACAATAAAAACAAAAATATCCGACTGCATAACCACCACACAGCCTAGACACCTCATGTTTCAAAATCCATCCAGTTATTACGATGATTCAAGGGAAAATCCCGTCCCGCGACAAACATAACCCTGTCTTTGGTGCCGCACAATCGAGTTAAAAGACAAAAACAAAACAGTACTCACGAGTCCTATATCCCAACAGTGCCATCCAGGGGAATTCATCCAAGTCTGTGAAGGTTCCTCCATAAACCCTGTCTCCATTGGTATCCGCACCACACTGGTTCCTCGGTGCCGGAGAAGAGTCTTCCTGGGAGTACCCACTGCTGCCTTGGGTTGGGGCCTGGGTTGGTCGTTGCTGTTGGATTTTTATAGGATTAGTAAAAATTTGAAAGAAATAGAAGAACTGTATGAAAAGTTAGCATGTCAAGCACGCTCAAGTTGCAAATTATGTGTAACTTGGGTCTGTTTGGATTATTGCTGGTCACATTCCGTATCAAAGAAGTATGTATAGGTACCTATTGCCTTTGTGGGTACAAACGTTTCAATCATATTTTTTTTTTTGCAAAAAAATAACATCAGATCAAAATTTTCCTAGAGGGCCTGTAAATATGTAGCCAACCAGTTTAAACCAGTTTTTTAAAGACTATTTGTAAACATTGGGTCATCTGTATGAACGCAAACGAGGCAAAATGAGTAAGTATGTAAGGATCCTAGCAGGTGGCGTTCCGTAGTTTCTGCCGAACCCTATGGGAAGAAGGCATGAGTTTATATATTATATGTATGGATATTCACACAAGCAAGTTTCAATAAGAGAGGGCGCCCATGAACAACTTCATTGCCCAGAAACTTTTTTGTGGCACACGGGAGCGACAGCAACGCTTCTTTTTTGTAAAAATTTCGGCTGTGCGGCAACTGGCTAGCCAGCAACTTTTTTGTCGCCGTGCGCGCACTTGCATTGCAACCAATAGACGGGCGACAGTTGCGTCCAAGCCCGCGGACAAGAATGTCTCCCAGCTGTCGCGTCGTTGCATGCGCGCACTTTCATACAAACCCGTAGACTTGATGTAAGAGACAAACTGGTTGCGGAGACTAAAATTGCTCGTGGGCTCTCTACCGTGCGCGGCTCTGCTCGGCTAGGGATTTGCCGGGCTCAGCTCGGCTGGTGCCCGGCTCGACCCTAATACCGTGGAGTTTCTTACCGACTCTTGCACCTAGCTTCTGGCGTTTCATAAGTTGCCATGTAGCTTCATGTGTGTAGTTTGTGCGTAACAAAATATTTTAATTTGGAATAATTACAAAAGTGGTAAAAGACAATGCCCACCTTTATATTAAAGTTAATTATTTTCCCACACCTTGCTACTTTTTTCCTTTATCGTAAAGTATGCTCGAAAGGTGTTCAAGTATAATGTATCATATGTCAAAGCTAATCGCTAATTCCGGTTCCGTCGCTCGTAGCAACAGGATTAAGAGTTATGAACGCCTTTTAAGGTAAAGGTCGGCGGCAGGCTTATTATCTCGACGTTATTTCCTTCAGATGAAATGTGGAAGATATTACTTAGGATTTCTGTCAGCTGTTCATGGTTATTACATTGGGCATTTTTCTCTGACACATTATCCAGTAACTGTGGTAAATGGACATAAAAGTGTTGGTCAGATGGTCAGATGACTTCCCAACGATTGGTTTGTAAATGGGGCAATCCAAAATTCCATGGACAAGGTTCTCAGCCTTCTTGGTCTCATAATAACTTGTACAGATTGGCCAAAGACCCTAAAGATATATGTGTATCACTTTTCTGAACGCCTTAATTGATTGAATTATCTGGCGTTCTTATTTTAGTCAACCAATGAAGACAGTGACCATCAAAGTATATTGTAGACTAAGGCTTATATTTTGTGGAACGGAATGGAAGCGATTTTATTGTACAAAGCATAATGAACTTTATGTCAATAGTGGAACACACAAATTAGATACACACATACAAACAGGTCGTGCATCGTAAACAGCTCGTATCTAGTTTGTACGTTATTCAGATGACATAAAGTTAATTTTGCTACGTACAATATAGTTACAAAAACTCGCTTCCACTTCGTTCCGCGGCAATGTAAATTGAGCCTTACAGACTTATAAAACGGGGGTCTCTTTATCTGATCAGGTATTCGAAAATAGATGATCTATAAAGTATTGTCTCAAACTCTAAGCAGTTATTTTAATTCAACCAATTACAAATACTTTTGTATTGTCAAAGCGTTGGCCAGTCAGAAAAATGAGGGCTGTAGCCCATTCCAAAGCATACTGGGTTCCTATAGAGAAAAAAACGGGCAAGAATCTCCATGGAAACTCTTTTAAATCAAAATTGTCTCTTACCGTAGGCCTTGGCGTTTGCTGTTCCTGCTGGCCTGTCGGCAGTGGGCCACAGCACACCCTGGGTACATATCCTTCGAAGCCGCATTGTGCTTTCCTCAAGTGGCTGACCACACTGTTGGGCAGTGGCCGCCGTTCAAAGGCGGTCAGGAGGGGCGGGCATTCATATAGAGAGACGCAGGTACTTTGGTCTCCGAGGGGGGTTATGCATCTCTCTGACTGGCTGACTGTTGAAAAAGGAAATGTCGTTAATTAGGTTGACGAGGTTTTAGTAAAGATGGTATTGTTTTGCATTTATGGAGGTAAAGCTGATCATGTAAATATTCATTCGAACTCGGATATCTATGATTCGAACACTGAATTATGATTCGAAGATCTAAACTGCTCTGCGGGGTAATTGCGTAACAAACACACCATCATTAGCAATTACTTTTATTTTGACAGTTCAATAGCATTCATTGCGTTATTTACGTTGTTGAGCAGACAATTTTTTCGAACATGTGAAGCAATGGATTACCAATATCCTTCAAAATGATTGAGATTGATAGTGTGTTGTGCAATTAGGGTGCTGGGCCGTGTTTAAAAAATCGTGACATTAATCTAAATGAATGCCATGATTTTTGCATACCATATTTTCCTCTATTTCATCGAAATCAATTCGGGAGTGCGACAGACAATATTATGTATATGAATGAGGATAGCCGTGAAACCACAACAAAACTACAAAAACTAACTGCATACGAATACGTTTGGAGTCAGCTTGCTAATTGTCTTTTTCTGTAAAATAACTACGCTGCTATAGTAAAATTGTACGCGAGTTTTTATGCGCTCCGGAAAAAGGGTCGGTGAATAAGTTTTGTTTCGACCAACTTTTTTCCAACCGTCTGACAGGATCCTGCCGCCGGAAAATCAAACGCAAAACTAGTCAGATAGAAAATTTAAGAAAAATCCTTGCTATTGGGGATATTGAATGATCGAAAACGGGAAATGTCATTACTTTCTGTTGCTTTTTTTATGATTTTGCTGTATTATTTGTAAAGATTCTGGTAATACTGGTATTCAGCTGCATCCGGTTAGACTGGAAGCCGACCCCAACATAGTTGGGAAAAGGCTAGGTAGATGATTTATATGGATTCTGTTGAATTTTGTTTTTTATATATTTGTTTAATTTACGTAGTGCCGTTTGGGAACTGTAAACAATATTGATAAACTGTTCCTCCGAACCGCACGTTACGAAATTTTATTTCAGTGCGGTTAGTAGAAGTGCTCAAGTGCGGTTCGGGGAAGTGCTGTTGAAATCAGTGCTATAAGTGGAATACCTCTAATTTTGTACCTACTTCTAAGATTAACGTAGTTTTTAAGTTAATACTAACGATGCCTGTCAATAAAAGATTTTTAATTTATGTATTTATTTTATAACAGAATATTCATGAGATGATTTTGTTATTAAAAATAGATTGTATTTTTAATAATTTGACTTACATTTCGTAACTTCAATTGAACTGATAACCTTAGTATCATATAGTCATAAGGAAATGTGTCTGTTATGAGTACTTTATCTAAATACGAATTAACGATGTATGGGTACGTCTTTATCAATTACTGCACCCTAGTTGCGTAACACAAGATTAATCGGAATCGGTTTCATTTTGACAGTTCAACAACATTCATTGCATTATTTACGTGTTGAGCAGACAAACTTTTCGAACTTATAAAACAAAGGATTACCAATTTGCTTCAAAATGATTCAGATTCCGATTGATTGTATGTTACGCAATTGGGGTGCTGTTCAAGTTTAAATCACAAGGATATTCATTTAATTGATTAAATTATTTTAAAACTTATTTCATTCCGGATCACATTTGAGATTAGTCTTAATTCCTCCAGATTCCGGCCTCAGTGGGGAAATAGCGTAATACTCTAACAGTAGCAATGACTTTTATTTTGACAGTTCAACAACATTCATTGCGTTATTTACGTTGCTGAGCAGACAATTTTTTCGAACATACGAAGCAATGGATTAGCAATATCCTTCAAAATGATTTATATTGTGTTTGATTGGACAAACTGATTGGAATCTAGAGGAATTAAGACACATTTAAGTACTGTAAAAGACCTACAGAAGATCGCGGGGAAGACCTGGATGTGACTCGCACAGACCAGGGGGCCTACTCCGAAGTGCAAAGTGCGAATGTTCGGATCAGACCGACACATGGCCGAACCGAATATTATTGAAAAATGCGAGAAAGGTTCAGATCGAGTACAGATAAGAGTGTAGGATCGGGACCGACCGAACCAAATAGTAACTTCGTAGCAGGAAACGGCCGAACATTCGGCTGATACTACTTCGGAGTAGATCCCCAGGGAAGATGGTGATGATGAGGTACTGGTAACTATCAGAAGTGATACCTACTAAACCGAGCGGTATATTGAATAAACTGTTTAACCCTAAAACTACTTCGTAGGGTTAAACACAATCTCAAGAAATGTAGGCGAATCTCCAATTGTGAGTTTATTTCCTTCCATCTACATCCTACTAATATTGTAAACGTGAAAGTTTGTATGGATGGATGGTTGGATGTTTGTTACTCTTACACGCAAAAACTACTTAACGGATTCGGATGAAATTTGGCACACAGGTGGGTTATAACCAGGATTAACATATAGGATACTTTTTATCCCGATATTCCCACGGGATCGAAACTTATGCGGGTGAAACTGCGGAGCGCAGCTAGTTTTGAATAAACTAAACTGTAGTTACTCGTACGTATTATCATATGGTATTTATCACAACACTTTTTTTTTGTTTTCAGTTTCTGCGCATTCACTTGTGCACTATAATATCTCCTGCGTCGATGGCGAGTCTCCGCTGAGATGATCGAAATTCGGTATGGAGGACTATTCCTCCAGGCCGAATTTCGATCATAGCGTCATAAAAATGTTGTGATAATAGTATCAAAACATTTTTACTCTAGATCTCCACAACTTCATTAATTTTATTCATCTTATAATAGGTATTATTGTATTAGACAAATTGGCGCCTGTCCTTTACTGAATTTACGACTTTATTATGCATTACGTTAATAACAAAATAGCTTGCATTACATGCGTTAATCATTCTGGTGTATGTTATTGTCATCTTTATCTCGTGTCATAGTACTTAGGTATATTATCGAGTTTACACGTGTACTTAAAAGTAGGTACCTAGTTAGAACTTGGGATTCCCGTGAGAACTTTTCTTTCAAAGTCGTTCACAGTCATTTTACCTCTGACATCAGCAACCTTATTGTAACGAGAATAAAGATCACAATGATTTTGACCGACCTGTCTGTAGCAGCAACCCAACAACAACCTTATCAGAATGAGAATAAAGATCACTGTGCCTTGGACAGTGATGTAGTTGCATTAAAAGAACTGTAGTGACATTCTTAGGAAAAAAATAACCATCGGCGGCGAAGCCCAAAAGGAAGGCACTGATTTTATTACTATTTTCAACCATCTTAGTTGTAAAATTCATTCATAATTGAATGATAGAACAGATTGCTATTGCCATTAGATCTATAAGCCAACCGCTTAACTGAGACGTTGCCTGAGGTAGCAGTGCGCCGCGGGAGGGGTGTGGTGACGTCATGCGAGAGCTCAGTGATTCGTCTACTTGTGACAACTATCACCCCTCCCGCACCCCGCAGATACCTCAGGGCGGTCGGCCTATAATTAGATTTCTGCTAGTAGTCAAAGTAAAATTTGCTACATCAAAATGAGTTCATAAGAATTGAACTTATAATCGAAACGGATAAACTTTTGAAACAACAAACGGCTGACCTATTTTTAGGTTATAGAATCAGCAGTGCCATCCAACGTGCCAGCCTTTTGGGCACGTTTCCCACTGACAGCGATGCGGACGAATTTTTTGATGCCTAATGAGCTCGTCCCTTTTTCTTTCCTTTATTTTCTTGTACATACTATACAATAATCTAATATATACCATTCTCGTGTCACAATGTTCGTTCCCATACTCCTCCGAAATGGCTTGACCGATTCTTATGAAATTTTGTGTGCATATCGGGTAGGTCTGAGAATCGGCCAATATCTATTTTTCATGCAAAAAAAATAAATCCTTATATGGCAAAACAACGTTTGCCGGGTCAGCTAGTATAGGTACTTACATATATTATAACATTATATTATTTTAGTGTTATATTGTGCTTATGATTTCTTAATGAGCATGTAAATAGAGTAACGAACGTCTTATTACACTAGCGGTAGATTGACCCCCTTATTCATAAACGTTGCTTAAAGTTAAGCAGTGATTAGCGACTGTTTAACCATACATTTTTGACGTTTAAACGTTACTTAACTTTAGTCATCGTTTATAAATAAACCCCTGAATGTTTAGAAAACTACTAGCGGGGTAATTGCGTAACAAACTATCAGTAGAATTTGCTTTAATTTTGACAGTGCAACAACATTCATTGCGTTATTTATGTTGTCGAGCAGACAAGTTTTTCGAACATTTATAAAGCAATGGATGCTGAACTAATGATATTTTGGATTTTTTACAACGTCAATTTAAATATGTCTTTAATCTGCAATAAATATTCATACAAGAGATTAATATACCTACTTACGGCGAAAATCCATTCCTAAATTATCTAGACTAGAAAGAAGATTCTGGGAAAACTTTATAAAACAATAAACTAGGTACAAAACAATAAAGTTCATGTCTTCAAAATGTTGTAAACAAACCAATAATCATTAAATATGATTAGCTTCACATAAAACAAGTTTCAACAGTGTAAAAAAAATCTGTAATTTACCACAGACTTGTTCAGAACAGTACCTACAGTAAGGCAAGGCAAAAAATAGCAGAGGAGTTGAATACTGGTTGGTTTATATAGGTTATTGACGTATGATATAAACTGGTAATGGAAGATTCTGTGCTTGAAAGATATCTGAGGGGTAATTCTCGTAATTTTAAGAACGTTCACAGTCTGATCTCAGTCTCAATCTGTTAAAAATACGTCTAATTTCCCTACATTTTGACAAGTTTTTGTTTGTTGCCGAGATGAGACTGCGACTAGATTTTGAACATTTTAAATTAGTACGCAGAGGGGCTTGTGGCTAAGTAATAACAGCCGCGAGGGTCAATCAATCAGTTGGTCCGTGGATGGGTGACCATTTTCACATATCTTTGCCCCTCTATGCCTCGGAAAGACGATAAGCCGTTGGTCCTTTCAGTCAATCGTGAATCTTTGGCAGTCGTTACGGGTCGTCAGAAGCCCGAAAGTCTGACAACCAGTCTTACCAAGGGGTATCGTATTACCCAAGAACTGGGCTGTGAAGGTCAGATAGGCAGACGCTTCATGTAAAATACTGGTATCCAGCTGCATCCGGTTTAGGCTGGAAGCCGACCCCAACAAAGTTGGGAAAAGGCTACGCAGATGTGAGCGGAAACGCCGGGAGGGGACCGAACGCCTAGGAGGACATATGTATAGTAATAATAATAATAATAATAATAATAAATCCCCTGGACATTTCACACAGCACCATTTGTCCCAAGCTAAGCAACCTAATGCTTGTGTTATGGTAACAAGATGGCTGATAAACTACTTATATACAATTTTTACAATTTTTTTTTTTTTTTTTTTTACAATTTTTATTTTTTCTTTCTAAAGAACACCACCAATAGTGACCTTATTGGTGGTGTTCTTTAGAAAGGTCAGGTGCGTAGTACTCGTAACCGGCGTATATGACCAGCGGGGTAACTGCGTAACATAGTACAGTAGCAATGGGTTTCATTTTGACAGTTCAACAACATTCATTGCGTTATTTACATAGTTGAGCAGACGAATTTTCCGAACATGTGAAGCAATGGATTAGCAATATCTTTCAAAATGGTTTTCTTTCAGACTGAGATTGATAGTGTGGTACGCAATAAGGGTGCAGATGTCTGATCGTAAACGAGGTAAAGGGTAAGGGGTAAGGATCGAAGCAGGTGGCGTTCTGTAGTTTCTCCATTTTTCCAACGGAAGAAGGCGCGAGTATGTGTACGTATATAGTAAGTAGACAGTAAGTTAACAGACAGTATACAGACAGATAGCTGTCCGTATACTTTTAACTTGTCCTTTACTTTTAGTTAGTAAAGAAGAAAGTATGGTGGTCTGGTACTCTGAAAGATCTCTTGGACTCTAATCCAACAAACGATCTGTTTGCGAACGAATGGACGAAGATTTTGTCGGCATGTCAGAAGTACCGTGAGACGGATTTATAAAAGTGTTGTTAACTTTTTACTTGATGATTTTATATTGTATCTTTTATGTGTATATACAAACTGTGTCTTTAGTTTCTGTAATTGGTTTTAAACCGTTTTATTTAAATAAATAAATCATTCTATCTATCTAAAGAGAGTATATCTATCACACCTGCCTCGCCTTTTCCCAACTATGTTGGGGTCAGTTTTCAGTCTAACCGGATGCAGCAGAGTACCAGTATTTTACATGGAGCGACTGCCTATCTGTCCAACACAACCCAGTTACTGGGTACTGGTATGATAAATAGAGTAGTCTTAAGATTAGTCAATGGTATCATCACATTCTGCCAAGTGTGGGATTATGGAAATAAAACACCATCTATTAGTTTGTACCAAGTTACGGATTTAAATTGCATTGTGGTCGTGAGAAAGAAGATTTTGTACACAAAGTACTTTCATTTGTATTCCTACAGTCAACTCAATCTACCTCCTACTAAGCATAACAATAAGGATGCCTGCTATCGATAAATTTGATTCGGGACGTGATCTAACAGTGCAAGGATTTCTCAGTAATAATAGAAATAAGGTAAAATCAATAAAAATAATATATACTGACAATGTTAAGAATTAAATTGTTAGTGTAAACAATTGATTCTAATTATAAGTTTGACCAGGATCATGCTACAAATAATCAAATTTTAATAGAATAAGCACCGATATAATCAGCCTATAATGTTCCCACTGCTGGGACACAGGCCTCCTCTGTGAGAGGGAGTGGGCCATAATCCACCACGCGGGCCCAGTGCGGGTTGGTGGATGACACAAAATAATAATAAAAATGTGAATAAGCACCTACATACTTTAAACAGTGAACTATTTATTTATTTATACTTTACTGTACACCTACAAATTATTAAATACTAGGTACTCGTATATTGAACAAACTGGTTTGATTTGGTCTGCCAAATGGCTTGAATTTCAAAAATGAGTTATTCAAAACGTAAATATGAACAACAACTGCTAGAAAATACTTAAATTAAAAACTAGTTTTTTTTTAAGAAAATAAAAAACAACAAGACGTCTTGAGGCAGATTTTACTTCCTCATTTTCCTCATGCCAATAGCAGATGATTCTTTTAAAGAAGCTAGTTAATTTGCTTCTCATAAAGACACATAATTAAATGTAATCAATCTGTCTCATTAACACATAGTAGATTGATCATAATAATGTTCATTTTCTATCTTAAAATCACGTTAAAAACAACGTGATTTGATCAGTCTATTTATTTCTAGATGTTTGATCAGTATATTAGTTATGAACTCCAACATAATATATGCTAATATAACCTTTGCACAGCAAGTTTAAGGTCTAAATTCCCATGTGAATTGTCAGTCAGATGATCAGATACTTACGGGCAGAACTCCATATTAAAGTAGACACAAAAAACACACAACTTTTCCACATTTTTTTAAATAAATTAACACTTTTTTATTATAAACAAAACACTGTCATCACTTAGAACGTGGTTTTTAATAAAGAAATTTGTTTTAATAAATATTATGTTCGTTTTTTTAAATAAATAAATTATGAAATAGTGTTGCGACCAGATCGCGTTGGTCGACTTTAGATACTGGCTGGTGGAGGTCAAGTCCGTACGTTAAATACTAACGAATACGTAGTTTTGTTGTTCCTTGTACCGTTCGCATCGTAAAATATTGATCATTCATTTTAGTAATAATATTAATTATGGTTTACGTCACTCGGGTAATTAAATGACGACGTTGATGCAATGTAACCTGGATTTTTGTTGGATTTCGGGTATTTTTCTTAGGGCAGGATATTGTTTTTTTTTTTTATTCTGGTTTTTTTTGTGGGTTTCATAGTTTTGACATCTATGCGGAAATCCCAACTTTCAAAAGCCTATTTTATAATATCTCACTAAAAACGATATAGGTATTTAATGTAAATTCCACCGGATAAGATCATTGGTGCAATTAAAATTATATTGATTTATTTGATTACCCACTTAGTCCAAACCGAATAAAACATGATTTTGTTATTCTGAATTTGCATTAAAAAAGTCTATTGACCCCATGTTATAAAGTCTTAGGTGAAACAAAATCAACCTTTAATGTCACCTATTTTAAATCTAGTTTTGCAAAACTCCTTTAATCTTTCGGTAGTTACATAGATATTTCTATAACGATTATGAAAAATATAATATAAATAATGAATGTTTAAGTGTTAACCAACTTTACACAAAACGTACATAAGCCCCATACATTAGCACATGTCTTGCTATCTCTACACACATAACTGGATATACTTGTTCACGAGTACATAACACACATAGATACGAACATTTCTCAAGATCCGATAGTCAGGCATGACTCACGGATTTACCCGTGTCTTAAAAATAATATATAATTGTACCTGCGGACGCTAAAGTATTAAAAGACGCAAAAAAACTTGTAGTAGTCAGGTTCTTTTCTGTTCACAGTTTTTTATATGAGTAACCATTCAATATTATGATGGAAACGACTATATTGAAAGGTTACAACTTTTTTATGTTCTTGCTATACTTGACTCGCATCCTGCGCAAGCGCATATGATTACATACATGGCAGGACTACATTTTGATGTATTAGCATTACCCTGATCCTGTTGGAACAAGTTATTTTCTTCCATACGTCTATCGGCCGCATCTCAGAGTTCACTACCTTCCAATTCAATTCATCTTTCACGATCAGCCGATCGATTCTGTAAAAATCTCACCGTGAAAAGTTAGGTGAAGTGAGCTTAGAGTGAGCTGTCAATAGTGTCAATCCCTTAGCATTTTTTGGAATGACAGCTCACTTCACCTAAGTTTTCACGGTGAGATGGTTACAGAATCGCACTGCTGCTCCTTAAATTTTGAGTTGAGCTGCACGATTACTGACAAATGCGTGTAATAATTGGACAGGTCCACTCAATCTGTGTTGTTCTTTCCTCAAAAGACCATTTCAGACATCAATCTACATGGTATTACCAAGATTATATCTCGACTTTAAAAGAGACTGTGGTCTCTGAGTTGGTTTCGCCCTTTCCTTTAGAGTAGTCAGATAGGAAACGCCGACCTCATATAGCTTTTAAAATACATATTATTGACTTGTTAAAGAGAGAAATTCAATCATTTATTATTTATCCATCCCGATTTTCTTTGGTCAGCCTCCTTTTTAATAGCCCTTCCAATTTATACCCAACACTGAATGGATTGTGTGAAGGAGGTTTTGGCTAGAAAGGGAAGGGTGACTACTGAATAAACGGCTAAAGAAGATGTATGGATGAAAAAGACATGCTATGCCGACCCCAAATGAATGGACATGGATGATTCAAAGTTAACAATAACCGGACGTAAAGGAAAAGAAGACTGAAATTAGGTATACCGTCGCCATATTAAATAGAAATGTTTGTTAAAAATGTATTATGGAAATTCCAATTAGAAGGAGCTAAAGGGAGGCATGATACTTATAACGTACACAACCAAGAGGAAAGAGCAACTATTTGTGAATAAAATAAGATTTTAACTTGAAATATTAGGTATAACCAAAAGATGTGGCGGCATCTACATCGCCACATGCAAACTACGCAACACTGACGTCAGGCAAAATCCTGCATCGCGCAAGCAGAGTTTACCACGTAATTAGCATATATGTATACAACGTCCCGCTATCAATCGTCGGGCAGCAGCACACCAGACGCACACCTTCCTTTTCTATAGAAGATGAGTGAACTTTACACAAGACTATACATACATATAGCATTATCAGCCTATAATGTTCCCACTGCTGGGACACAGGCCTCCTCTCTGTGAGAGGGAGTGGTCCGTAATCCACGACGCGAGCCCAGTGCGGGTTGGTGGATGTCATGTCGTCTTTGAATTTTTCATTTTAAGACATGTCGGTTTCCTCACGATGTTTTCCTTCACCGTTTTGAGAGCAGTGGTGATGTAATATACACAAAGTAAAGCGCCTGTTAGGGTTCGAACCTACGGCGCGTTGTGTTCCACGCGCGCCTCAAAGAGATGTCAGCAGAGGACGGGGCCCGATAGGGCCGAAGCCTGCCAGGGTGGCGGGATCTTCCGAAAGGGTTACCGCTGCCCTGGAACAGAAAGGGCTAAGGAAGGAACACGGGTGGGTTTTAGTCAGTAAGAGTCTGACACTCCCTTCCGCTCCACCCAGAGCGGGAGGGGTCATTTTGATGATTTCCCATCCTCAAAAAAAAAAAAAAGGGTTCGAACCTAGATATACAACTCGTAGTCACAGTCGTAGCCACATTACTTACATATAAAAATATATAAGCTTACGCCTTCGTCCCATGGGGGTAGGGGTACCTAAACGACAGAACGTCACCTGCTGCGATCTTTACATACTCCTTTTGCTTCATATACATTCATACATCATCTGCACCCTTATTGCGTAACACACTATCAATCTGAATCTGAATCATTTTGAAGAATGTTGCTAATCCATTGCTTTATATGTTCGAAAAATGTTTCTGTTTTTGAGCTGTAAAAATGAAAGCCATTGTTTAAATAAATAAATAAATAAATAATGAGTAATGATGGTACGTTACGCAACTCCGCTGGTCATTTGGTCTGGTGGTTTTCTAGTCTGGTCTGTCATTGACAAAGTGGTTATTTTCACGGGCCTTTATCAAATACTTATGTATGTAGCTAAAACTTTAAACAAACAACAAATTCTTTCTTATTCGTGGAAGAAGAAAAACAAAACGAAATTATTCTATATAAATATATTTAAATCGATAAATGTATCAATTTGATTCACCTCACTTTCTTGTATCGATAGGATTCTTATCGCTGACACATGCATCATCAGTTCCGCTCTAAATGTGTACACCACAAATAAAATTGATACATGGCTTTGGCTAAGTGACGGGGCTTGTGGCTAAGTAATAACAGCCGCACGGGTCGATCGATCAGGTTAAGCCACGCTTGCCGCGGTTGGTCCGTCGATGGGTGACCATTTTCACATACCAAGACCCCTCCGTGCCTCGGAAAGCACGTTAAGCCGTTGGTCCCGGCTGTCATTCGTGGATCTTTGACAGTCGCTACGGGTCGTCAGTAGCCCGAAAGTCTGACAACCAGTCTTACCAAGGGGTATCGTATTACCCAGTAACTGGGTTGTGGAGGTCAGATAGGCAGTCGCTTCATGTAAAATACTGGTATTCAGCTGCATCCGGTTAGACTGGAAGCCGACCCCAACATAGTTGGGAAAAGGCTAGGCAGATGATGACATGGCTTTAGTACACTTGGTACACTTAGGTATTGCTTTGTTTCGAAGGTCACGACGGAAAGTTCAATCAACCCAGCCTATTGCAGTCCACTGCTGGACATAAGCCTCTCCCAGGCTGTGCCATAACACCCTGTCCTCCGCCTTCCGCATCTAGTCTGTCCCAGCCACCTTCTTTAGGTCGTCCGTCCATCTAGCTGGGTGGCTTCACACACTACGCTTGCCGATACGCGGTTTCCACTCCAGGACTCGTGCTCCACCGGACATGGGTCCTTCTACAAACATCATGATATGTGGTGCCGAAACGTGGACACTGACGACCGGGCAGGTCCACAAATTCAAGTTCGCTCAGCACGCTATGGAGCGAGTTATGCTCGGAGTTTCTTTGATGGAACATCAGGAATTAAATTATCCGATAAGAGCTGGAGTTACCGCCATAGCTTGCAGATTAAGCAAACTGAAGCGACACTGGGCTGGAAATGTTTGTCGAAGGAAAGATACAAGGTTTTGAATTACTTCCGACCACTTACATCCGTTTCATCAGTTTCGTCGACGCATTTCTAAATGACGTCGTTTATTTCCTACGTTATGGCACATTAGCCTTAATTCCTCTCCATCTAAGAAAAATATATACCTCTGCAGGACCTCTAACCCAGTGCCCAATCAACCAAATTCTATCCCAAGTGGGGCGCAATTTCCTCCTTGCAATTCGCTTAGCTATTAACAGTATTAACTTTCTGGTCTCGTCTGCTAATCGCGTTGGGTCCCCAGTTCCGTTCTCCAGCATTTGATTATACCCCTGTAAGTCGGCGAAATAGTTCATTATCTATTTGCTAAATATAGGTTATGTTGGCAAGATTTGATTCGAATGATTATTGGGTAACTTCCACTGGCGGAATAAAATAGGATTTTAATGGTGGAATTCAAAAACTTTTTTCAAAATGGCAATTCTTTCGTTCAAGTACCAAAATAATTGCGTTTTCAACTTCAAATGATTTGGAGGATGAACTTTCAAATGAATGTGTAATGATTCCATTTTTTAAGATTTTTTTTTAAAGATATCTTGGTTAAGTTTTTAACTTGATAAAAATGTATGCATGTATGTTTCTGTAAATATTCTGCAATCACCAATACTGCCTACCAGTGACCACAAGCTATTGAATTTATTTAAGAAACCTTTTTGCGCCTGATTAACTAAAGTCATACACAACGGTGACAGTTCAACAGAAAAAATTAGGTTGGTGACGTACAAAAAGATAAAATTATTAAATAAAAAGAAGTACGACTGGAGCCGAGTATACCCGATTCAGCGTCCCTGACCCGAGCGTGGCGGTTCAGTTTCGCTCACTGTTCATTAATGCCATCATGATACCAGTGCAAAAAAGGGATGGTGCTATCGGTCATGTATGGCTCCGTCTCTCTCTTAGAGCGGTGCTGCACTGCATCCGATCCGAATCCGATAAATGACGGTTCGAGGTAGTCATAGTACTATTTGTATGAGGGGTTGCGCACTGCATCTGAACTTAGGTAGTCCAAATTTAGAACATTCCCAATTCAGTTTGAACTCGGATCTTGAATTCGGATTCGGATCGGATGTAGTGCAGAACCGCTCTTACACTGGAATCATGATGGCATTGAATCGTCATTATACGGCACCTGAAAGAGCCTAGAGAAGTTTTCACCTAAAAAGAACGTTGCTTTTGACCAACAAAAACTTTTTTGTATTCAACATTAAAATGCAGCCCATGATTGAAATACATAACAAATGTGTATATAAAATATATAGTGGACAGCAAATCGTGGTATTGTAAGTGAGGCACGTTTTCAATCGAACGCTCGGAGTTTCGGACGAAGCGCAGTCGACCGGGGTGTATCCTTGAATCATGGGCAGCATCTATTATAGCTGGTTTATAAATAATATTTTTGGGGATATTTCTTTGGTAAATTATTTTTAATCTGACGTTATAGGAGAGCGGGGAAATTGTAATTAGCATAGGGAAATACCAATAGTTAAATGGGGAGAGTTTTTTGCGCCATTTCTTCTTCCCAGCTAAAGCGCTAGGAAATGGTGAAGGGCGGACGTTTTGGGAGACTGTCTGTAATTTTGACGTTCAAACAGTGCTGATTCTCAGCCTAGTTTGAATAAATGACTTTTGATTTGAATGGTGTTGCTATTCGTCGTTACGTGCTAAGCTAAAAAAAAAACTATGGATTTATAATAATAAAATGTTTTAGGGCTGATTTCTCCATCGCCAGAAAACTTTTATTTGAGGAATAAAATTGATGTTTGACAGTTTTATATGAAAGAACTGTCAAAATTTCAAAATTATTCCTCGAATAAAGTTATGATAAAGTTATCAGATGATTGAAAAATCAGCCCTTATTGACATAAAGAAGGTATTACATTATCAATTGACTCCTGACTAGGTGGTACAGTCAACAGCAAAAGTAGATGATGATGATGATGATGATGGCGTCGAAGTGATTCAAAAGTATGACACTGAGTCTGACATACTTTTGAATCACTTCGACGCCACACAGTTCTGACGCGAACTCCGTTAATTAGTATTGAATTTCTGATTTTGATCATCTACTTTTGCTGTTGACTGTACCAGTAGAACATAAAAAATGTCTCCAATAAAATTTATCACCTTCGTTTCAGCCGAAAGACGTCCACTACTGGACATAGGCCTCCACCAAACGCAATAAAATTAAAATAAAGTAAAATGAAGAGAATGTACCCTTCTACTTCGAAAAAAAACCTGAAACAGATAGGTATATTATACGTAACCTTTTTGATTAAAAGCTTAGGTACATAAATGTTAAGTGGTTGAACAAGTCCACCAATTCAATTAACGACATGTTTAGTTTCCACCAGCTTTCAGTAAGCAAAGAACTTACCTGTCTTACAACTAACTTAAAACAAAATCACATTAAAAGCTTTAAAACCCCCTTTTCCAATATCTCGTCTCACATAAAAAAGAACACGAAATAACACTCAAAAGGGACAAACAGAAATTGCAGAATAAGAATTGAAACCGCAAAAATTTTAAGAATATCCCTCCGGCTGCGAAGTTCAAAGATGCAATGATAAATTGGCGATCGTGGCTCGTGGCTCGTGGTTACAAAGATTGTAGCCTCTTGGACTGTCTCAAAAGCTTAGGTAAATAATTCTGTAGACTAGACTGGTAGTCTTAGCGATATCGTTTCTACTACCACTATAAGCTGGGATATTTGCTGTTTGTGCGAAAATTTGTGCTGCGTGTTTTTGGCGTTTGTTTTAAAATATGAGTGTCATTTGTTTTTTTTTTCTGTGTGAAGGTAATGTTGGCTTTAATTTCGGAAGATGTAGGTTCTGTAAAGGTTGTCTGCTAAAGTCGACCTTAAAGTCAATTTCCGTAATTAAAAACGTTCAAAGTCTAGTCGCAATCTCATCTTAGACGATCAATGTCAAAAACATGTCGAAAATGTAGGGAAATTAGAGGTATTTTTGACAGATTGAGACTGAGATCAGACTGTGTTCGAGAATTCTTATGTAGTTGCAGGCTTTGTTGTTGCATTCGAACATTCACGTGAATTTTGAATGAGCTTTCATATTATTTCTATTTGTTTTTTGTCTCGAAAATACCCTAAGAATAAGAAGACTATTTAGGGCTGATTGTTCCATCGGCAAATAACTTGTATTCGAGGAATAACATTGAAGTTTGACAGTTTTTGTACGAAATAACTGTCAAAATTTCAAAATTATTCCTCGAATAAAGTTATCAGATGATTGAAAAATCTGCCTTAAGTTACATAACATGACATAGACACAACCGGCAGAGGTGTAGGTACCTATGGTCCCCAACACTTCGCTAGTTATATTCAAGTCCCATGGAATAGGGGGTGAACCTTTTGTCATCGACTGGGCTCACATCCAAACTCCGGGCTGCGGCTAAGAAATCCCTGATGTACAAACCTTGCCCGACCTGGGAATCAAATCAGCCAAGCGAAGTCAAGTAGCAAGAATTATGGAAGATGACTGTTTTAATTTTTTGCTGGTAACACTTGCAGTCAGACTTACCATGAATGTTTACACAGTAAGTTGGTTCAAGTTGCGTAAATGAACTTGCGAAATAAGCCTTGGTAATGGCCATCGAACATTATGACTAACTATGACGTCACTTCAAAAGGATTGTCACCATAATTTTGAGAAGTGATTGGATTGTATTCGTCGTCATTACTCAAGCGTATGATGTGATGACGAATTTATAGGTGCAAGAACAATAATTATGAAACAGGTACTTACAATGCAATTATTACTGTTATTTCCCGTATTCCGTAAATTTTAATTATTCATAGCATCTAACGTACTACACATTGCATCAATAATGTAATTTTCCTGCCGTTATTATTGTAATTAGATTGACTATTAATAGGTATTGTGGTGATTTCGATAATTTGGTATTATTTTTTAACCGACTTTGAAAAACGAGGAGGTTCTCAATTCAGATGTTGTTTAACTTTAATTTCGGAAGTCGGTGTCAAAAAACGAAAATCCGGAACCAACGACACCGACTTCCTAAATTAAAGTTATTTTTCACTTCGTAGTGTTTTTTTTTTGGAAGTCGGTTGTTTTCTTAACATAAGCACAATCAGCCTATAATGTTCTGGAACAAAGGCCTCCTCTCTGTGACAGGGAGTGAGCCGCAATCCACCACGCGGATCCTGTGCGGGGTTGGTTGATGGATGACACATATTTTATGTTCGTATTTTTCGTTTTCTTCTCCGTTTTGAGAGCAACGGTGTATGGCAGGCATTTTACTTTGTGTAAATTATTTCAAGTAAAGTGCCTGCCTTAGTTCAAACCAACGACCTACAATTTGTTTAAGTACTCCAGTTTTTTTTATGAAATACCCAACACGTTCTTACACTCTATATTGCTGCCGAACCTTTACTAGGAGCTTGGGTAACTGATGATCAAAAATGCCTATGAAAATTAACACTCATAATAACTATTTAATTTTTCCGCTGTATATAGTGCAATGTATCTTGCTTATTCTATTTGTTTAATATACTTTACGTCCTCTATATTACCTAAGTAACGAGGAAAATTAGAAAAAAATAATTGTTGGTCTTTTTCGTCAAAAAAAAAAACAACAAAAAGGTGTATTTCAAAAATGGTTTATTTTATCCTAATTGATATAAAAAGTTAATGTCTAAGCCTGGCAGGTTTATTTTTAAAAAATAGTTGTTTGTTTAGTCCGCGCTTCGCGTTTTTCATAATGATTATAAACTCCATCATGTCTGCCTTTACAATTAATAGTAAATAACTGCTGTATTATTTTTGCCAAGTAATAATTCTACTCTTGTCATTGATATAAAATATGGATTATGGACATGGAGCCTAATTCCAAAAAATATTATATCCTTAAACAATGACAAGACGGATAGCTGGTCCACGCGTCGAGCCGGGTCGGGGTCCTTACACAAACATGTACGTCAAAGTCACCTTTGCCAAATCCGATAAGCCTTGCTTTCCTCATAGTGAAAATATTTGAAATGCATATACAAAGAGATTGCGGCCATACTTCAGTATCAACGGCCACTGTCAGACAAGTTATCGATGGCTCCTAAATATTATTTATGGTCGTCTCAGCCGGCTTCGCTCCTAGTACTAACACTCCCTCTATATTTGCGCAAACACTTACGGCTATCTTTGATTTATAGCGCCCTGGTAGTTTTTGTGAAGATTCTCTACAGTTTTTGAACAACGTAGATCCACTTTTCTTGTTTTACAATCCTTACTTCCTTTTTTTTAAGGATTTAAGTAGACACGTAGATTACACTTTTCTTAAAATCCTAACAATTAATCTTCAAGTATACCAAATTAGTAAAGAATTAAGTAGGTAACAGATTCCTAGATTCCTCTAATCATCATCATTGGCGGGCCATCCAACAAGGAACAAACGGGAAACAAGGGTTTGTTCCACTACTGCTGAGTATAGGCCCCCACCTTTTGTGCCATGCTTCCCTGGTCTGTGTAAGTCTCATTCAGCTGATCTATCCTGTTACAATGTCACCGTGAAATCTTAAGTGAAGTGAATTGGAAGTGAGCTGCCACCCGATGCTAGGAATTGACACTATTGACAGCTCACTGCAAAATCTCTTCACTTAGGTTTCCATGGTGAGATTTTTACAGAATATACCAACTGGCCTTCCCCGCGATCGTCTGTAAATCCCTGTAATAGCAACAAATAATTACAAAAATGTTTTCCGAAACACCAATAAACAAAATTGCACTTTCATCTTATTACAGCTAAAAATCCACAAAATTTCACGAACCACACAAACTTTTGAATCACGACACAACTCTAAACTGTCATTAAAACTTTTCATCGAAACATTCATTATTACTACGTTTACTTTGAATAACATTTTCGTTAAAAGCTTTTTTCTCCACATTGATATAAATGGGAGTCGTCTGTGCATCGAGAGCTGGACATAAATCAAGGGCGGGAATGGGATGCATCGTTTGTTGAACGTCCAGTCTAATAAACGATGGATTGTTGATTGTTGGTCATCTCGATCAAGTCCATCTGGGACGAGGGAATAGGGGAAAAGATATTAGCATTGTTTTGTTTAACAACAGTTGTGCGATTCTGTAACCATCTCACCGTGAAAACTTAGGTGAAGGCAGCGTGGAGTGAGCTGTCATTCCAACTAATGCTAGTGACTGACACTACTGACAGCTCACTCTAAGCTCACTTGACCTAACTTTTCACGATGAGATTTTTACAGAATCGATCGGCAGTTTCGTAGAGGCTAATATTGATGTAAGTCTTTATTTGCTGGTGAAGATACTTTTAGAGGTTAACTAGAGATCATCCTTTTTGGCCTCGTATAGTTATTTTTGGTTTATTTATTTTTTTAATTGTTTCCAATTTTGTTAGTTTTAAACGCTCCTATCTCTTAACTATTTTTATTATTTGTATTTCCTGTGTGTGTCCCGAATAAAATATATTTATATTTTTTTACAATTGTACACTATATGTATAAATTACAGATATAAATGTAGACATTTTACGGGTAAGGGTGACACAATGGGCGGTCTTATCGCTAAGAGCGATATTTTAAAGACAATCTTTGGATTGATTAAAAAGGGAAATGATGGACAATACTATCATTTCCCTGTAGGAAGTCTGTGGTGTACCATTTAAATAATACAATAAATATATACGTACATAAAGCATATTATTCCACTTTGCCCCAACAATCTGTCCCACCAGCGAGCAGTACAAAGTGGAATGTTCACAATTTTGTCTTCCATTGTGTTCCACTAATTGATTTTGGTGGGCAAACTACACTCGCATAAACTCCTCTAAATTGCCTATGTATTTTTTGGGACTAAGATTAACGTAGTATCCAAGAGCTAAACTAGATGAGTTCAGCGTTTCTTAACTGACTACTCTGAGAAGAAAGGCCGAAACAAACTCAGAGGTCACACTCTCTTTAAAAGTCGAGACATAATCTTGGTCAGATTATGTGAAGATCATGTAGATTGGTGTCTGAAATGGTATTTTGAGGAAAGAACCACACCTATTGAGTGGAGCTGACCAGTCAGTGCACGCATTTGTCAAAAATCGTGCAGCTCAACTCAGAACTTGAGAAGCTCAACGATTAATTCTTCTTGTTCTTGCCCAGTACCCTATTTGCGTAACACCATAAGAATGTAAAATACATATCTATGCGTAACAAACTATCAATCTAAATCTGAATCATTTTGAAGGATATTGCTAATCCATTGCTTCATATGTTCGAGAAATGTGTCTGCTCAACAACGTAAATAACGCAATAAATGTTGTTGAACTGTCAAAATGAAAGTCATTGTTACTGTTTGTTAGTGACTACAGAATAACTAATAAGGTATTACGCAACTATCCCGCAGGTTCTGTGTTACTTTAGGCTGGTGGAATATGTTTCTCCCAATTCATTCTTTACTGTCAGCCTTACCCATACATAATTCATTTTATATTAATAACTAAACACGATGCATAAATATGACGTAGACATCCTTAATTGTCAATCCGACACCTTGAATAAAGGTCCACTTGTATGACTGCAATTATAAGCCAAAGGTCTAAATCAGACAAGTTATAACAGAGGTCAGGTACAGGAAAATACCTGCAATGGGCAATACCCCGGTTAACTTGGCGTTCAACGACCGTGATAATAATCATTTAGTTGTGGAATCCGACAGACCGTGAACGCTTATTACGCATATTCTCAGAAAATTTACTGAGTACGCGAGAAACGAGCCCTGGTTATGTTGTTATAGGGAGTTTCTTGTGCCCAGCATCTTTTATGAACATGTCATAATTGGTATAACTGTGCAATGCTAAACCCGTTCTGGTAAAGTTCTATGACTGGTTGGAACCTAGCCAAAAAGTTAGTTGACATTTTTCCTCTTTAGCTTTGACATAATGATTTACATTTGGACATTATGATTTAAAATTCAGTGATCCAAATATTTGAACTGCTATAACGTTTTCATTGACTATTCCAACTACCTTTGACTTATCATTATAAATAATCAAGTAATCCCTTAGGAGTACCGGATATTTTTTTTTTAATTTTAAATGTGGCATCACAGTTGAAGTGGAAAAATGTCAAGTAACTTTTGGAGGTCACTGTATATTTTCGACGTGATGACGTTTGCAGGGCCAACATGGCCTTCGCCCAGCATTGGGACACAAAATAGTAAAGGATACAAAAAAAAAAGTAAGTAGGTACCTATACATTTATTTTTCTGTGTCTTTCATCGACTATAGTCTTCATCGTCATCATCATCATTTCAGCCATAAGACGTCCACTGCTGTACATAGGCCTAAAATCACCCCACTTCGACTGATTTTGTGCTTCCTGCATCCAGCGGATTCCTGCGGCCTTCACAAGGCCATCGACCCACCTTGTGGCCTTCCAACGCTACGTCTTCCGGTAAGCGGTCGCTATTCCATTCTGCCGACAAACTGTCACGCAGTTTGGCAGGTTTATGTAATGTGTATACGTATTTGGTTCAAAATAAATTATAGAACCGTTCGGCCCCATTGGCCATCTGTTCGGCGAGCAATGTGCCCTGCCCACTGCCACTTAAGTTTGGCAATTCTTCGAGCTATGTCAGTTACCTCGTTGACTCACAGGACATTATCAAAAACGGCACGGTTGGCGCAGTGGTTAAGCGATTGACTGCTGCGCTGCGTGTCGCGGTTTCGATTCCCGCACGGAACAAATATTTGTATGACCTACAAGTACTTTTTCCGGGTGTGGCTGTTTGTGTATGTGAGTTTAAATGTTTGTGAATGCACCCACGATACATTCCAAGTGTGGGGCAACGTTTAAAAAAAAAAACACAACTTCTAAACCCAGACGAGAAGCCAGTCAAAACCAAACTCAATTTTATATTTCCAATAAAAAAAACACAACAAAAATAAAATACAGCATTACCATCTACAAGCTGCGTCTCGAATCACTTAGCCCCGTGTGTCTCGAAGCAACGGAACCAAAGGAAATAGGAATCATTATTTAACGTCAATGTTTAACTAGATTGCCTCCCGCAAATGGCCCGGTAATGATTCCCGCCGATTGCGGCCCGCAATGTAAAGCTAACAAGTAAATTAACTTCGAGAGCTATTCGATTTTATCGGCGAACTTTATTTATTATTTTTTCAAAGGAATTTGTTTGTGAAAAACTTGGTAGTAAGAAGTACGACTAATTGAGTTTTTTTATTTTACTAGCGATCCTCCCCTGCTTCGCTCGGGTGCAATGGCAATATGTCAAAACATCGAGATTTGTCTGTGGTATATCTAAGTTAAATATGAATGTGTATTATAAGTTATAACACATAAACCTTCCGGAATAAATGCTTTAAAATGATGGTGAAAACCGCATGAAAATCCATCGAGAAGCTTAGAAGATCTAAGCGGTCACACAGACAGACAGGAAAAGTGACTTTGTTTTTCATTATTTATACTTAGAAATTTATAGTTTAGTTTAGACAGATTTTTTTTATTTTATTATAAGTCAATTAGATTTTCTAGAAACTGACGTACCAAAGCGTCTTTTTCTAAGTTAATCTTGGTTCACTAACTTACAGTAAATAAAAGCATCTTAGTAAAAAGCCTCACGACTTGTAAAGCTCTGAAATCATCAACCCGCACTGAGCAGGAGTGGTGATCACTCACTGCATCACATATCCTAACAAATACCTAAATTATAAATGCGAAAATGTTTTTTTTTATTTTGTTACGCTTTCACGCTTAAACGGCTGAACGGATTTGGATGAAATTTGGCACATGGGTAGACCATGACCTGGATTAAGACATAGGATATCCTATCCCGGTAGTACGTTTCCGTGAGATAATTTCTAATCTCCACGCGGGCGAAGCCACGATCAAAAGCTGGTAGGTAAATAAAGGAAACTGAAATTATTTTTTTCGGGACCAAAGAGGAATAAAATTCGTGGCGTACAAGGAATATCATAAGCGGGGGCGAACCTTGTGAGACGAATGTGGAACATTTATCTTAACTCAAAAACAAACAACGATGCTTCCCTTTCACAGTTTCACCCTTTTTTAATAACCCATAAAATCCGAACACAGAAAATATTCAGTCGCATAAATCGAATAACATACCACAATACATTTTCACTTGCAAAACATTCATTTAAAGTTATCAAATTATTTATTAATAATCCCATATGGCATTCCCAATGGCAACTAATGAGGATTCCAACCGCTTTCACTGATCAAAATCTATCAATTGCGGTACGTATGTATGTGTATCTGTACACGTACATAAATATGTGTGCATTTAGCAAAGTTGCAGTCGTTATTTCAGGCGAAAATGGCTTTTGAATTTTGCTAAGTGTTTAACATATTGATGCTCGTGACTGTACAGTACGAGGGTAATTTGTAGATGTAGAATCTCCGTAGCCAATAAAAACGTTGTGTCTGTTTGAACCTTTATGACCTTTGAACAGCTGCTTTTAGGTACCTATGTAGATTTGTGTACTATGACTGTATTATCGAATTTTAGGATTTGAAAGTTGATCGTAGGACTTAAACACACGGTTGATTTTGTGGTGGAATATAAATTGTGGTAGGCGTTGATTACCTTTGTAAGGCTACAGTTTATACTGCATAGATAGATATACATTAGCATAAGCATAATTAGCCGATAATGTTCCCACTGCTGGGACACAGGCCTCCTCTCTGTGAGAGGGAGTGGGCCGTGATTCACCACGCGGACCCAGTGCGGTTTGGTAGATGTCACATGTCTTCGAGTTTTTGGTTCTAAGACATGTCGGTTTCCTCACGATGTTTTCCTTCACCGGTTTGAGAGCAGATATACATACATACATATACACACATATACTTAGATATACATTACATTAATAAAATTGACGTCTGACAGTATGGAAAATCTGTTAAAAATTCAAAATTAATTCTCAGGATGTGATTTATTCTAGTTTAGTGAAATTCGCCCTTCGAGTGTGTGTCAATAGTGTCTTCAAAGCATGTTTTTTTTGGCACCTTGTCTTTTCATTTTCTTAATATTATTGTAATTTGTTATTATTTAATTGTGTTGTGCTATTTCTTTTGTGTGCACTGAATAAACGATTTATCTATTTATTTATACAGCTTATACTGTCAACATTTCCCATACAAACCACAAGCGTGTTAGTGAACGTCACCGTTTACTCATAGAAACTGACGTCCCGTGACAATTCTAACCTGACAGCTAGCTTGCGCTCAGTTGTGACAAATCCAAATAACGATTATTATTCATAAAAGCGTCTCATTTCGTGCCCTGTGGAATAAACCTTTTCAAACTGTTAATAGCTGGCCTTATGACTTTAGATGATATATCTACATAGACTCGATAAAACATAAGTGGTTATTAACATTAGCACCATCAATGAGTGAGATAATCGCACATATCTAGGTAAATATAGGTACTACTAGTACGAACTGCGTCGTTGGCCTAGTGGTCGCAAGCGCTACTGATGAGCATAAGGTTCTCAGTTTGATTCCCGGGTCGGGAAAAGTTGGATTGGTCCATCTGGAATTTCTCAACCTGGAGCCTGGAATTGTGCCCGGGTGATTGCTTAGGCTCGCTCCCTATTACACTACTACACTTAGGACTTGGTGAAATGTGACTGGGTGTACCTACTATAAGTGCCTCTGCAAGGGTTAACCCTTCGGGGGACATAGACGTAAAGATGATATTTATTAAGTTCATACTGTACCAAATGACACACTTAGGCTCAATTTACACCGCCGCGGAACGGAGTGATATAATCACAATGCTTCACTCATGTTATTAGGCTACCTACTACAATGCCTCACTCATGTGACAGTCCTTCTAGAAAAACCACAAAGCCCTAGTGGTGCAATTATACAAAATTTTGCATTGCACAGTGCAATACATTCTCCGGTAAATCTTATGCAGATGACACGAGAAAACAGGAAAGAACGTCATAAAAAAAGTCCCCAGACCGCATACATATATACGCATAATTTATGATACCTACCTACTTCATTTCAATAGGTATATAAGAATTTTCAAACGCTCATTTGAAACTGTTGTCAAAAAGATTTTTTGATACCTAAAATTGAACCAAAAATTTGAAGAAGCATCTATTCGTGAATTGCCCCTTACGCGTTTAAGACATAATATTAAAGAAATGGCTTATTGAAAAATGTTTTTTTATGATATTGACGAATTCATGACATGTAAATAATAATACTTTATTTTTTATTTTCTTGTTTATTGGAGGTTATGGATCAATTTTTGAATTTAAGAAATGACTTATTGTTTTTATAATATTGCTAAATTTATTAATGACATGTAAAAACACATGACACACGGTCATGGTGATGTGACATGTGTGTTGTGTGTGTGTGTGCATAATGAAATTTTAAATTGTATCAATTGTAAATGAATCAATTTTGCTTAGGTACCGATTATACGGTGAGACATGCTGAACTTCTACAATGTAAAAGGTAACGTAACCCTGTAACCATGTTTCTGACAAATGAATTATTCTTATTCTTCCAACCCGCACTGTTCCTGCGTGGTGGATTACGGCCCACTCTCTCTCCAGAGCAGGCCTGTGTCCACGGATATCTATGCCTGTGTCCCAGCAGTGGGAACATTATAGGCTGATTATGCTAAGCTCAATCAATCTGCCTAGCCATTTCCCAACTATGTTGGAGTCGGCTTCCAGTCTAACCAGACGCAGCTGAATACCAGTATTTTACATGGGGCGACTTCTTATCTGACCTCCTCAACCCAGCAACTGGGTGACACTATACATAATCAGCCTATAATGGTCCCACTGCTGGGACACAGGCCTCTTCTCGGTGAAAGGTAATGGGCCGTAATCCACCACGCGGGCCCAGTGCGGGTTAGCAGGTGTCATATGTCTTCGAATTTTTGGTTCTAGGACATGCCGGTTTCCTCACGATGTTTTCCTTCACCGTTTTGAGAGCAGTGGTGACGAAATAATTTACACAAAGTAAAGCGCCTGTCTGGGTTCGAACCTACGACCTACAACTCGTAAGTCGCGGCTGTTACCACTTGGCCACCACGGCTCCGGGTGACACACCCCTTGGTAAGTCTGGTTGTCAGACTTTTGAGCCTCTGACGACCCGTAACGACTGTCAAAGATCTGCGCATGACAGCCGGGATCAACGTCTTAACGTGCTTACCGAGGGCAATCACCCATCCACAAACCAACCGCGACCAGCGTAGCTTAACCTTCGATCGCGCGTCTGTTATCACTTAGCCATGAGCCCCTTGATACCGATCTAGCTATTCATTACAATCAAGTATTTGAATAGGATAAGTCTAAGTTACAGAATGAGATGACGAATTGACTAGAACCAATTAATCTCTAGCAGGCGTTATGCAAAGTGATCAATAAATTGAAATCAAATATCTTTATCCCCAACTGTCTGCGGTTTAAATTACAGTTCAATTGAGTTATCTGAAGTCAATTAATTCTAGATTGTTATTCTAATCTATTATCTTGTAATTTATTGGAGAAGCCTTTTCGTACAGTGTTTGTAACAGAATCTAAAGTTATTTTAAGGAGTGGATAATTGAACAGGTATTGTTGAAATGACTCTGAATACCTATAGTTTTGTTATTGACGCCTATGCCCGCTGCAAAATGCACTCAGCAAAATTCTAAAGCGATAAGAATGAGAGAAAATCCCTTTTTTAAATTACTAAGTGTATATACTTAAACAGAGTTGATATGACAGAGGGGCATTAAATTACACTATGTATACTACACGCGTTTAGTATTAATTCGATATGGTATAAAAATGAAAAGCGCCAAAAATGAGAAAATATATTTTTTTTAAATAAATAGCTTACAAATCAGAATAAAACGCAACCACCCTTTGTAAATAAATTTGACTGACCTTAGATACCTAGGTACCAAAGTGGCAATGTCTTTATCGTTGTAAGGTGCATGACCTATGTTTAGACATAATCAGCTGTTAGGAAAGACACAAATCATGTTCAAACAGAGCAAAAACTTAAAAAATCATTTGCGACTAAACTACTGCTCCTATTTAATTGATTTTTGGTACAGAGCTTGAAAATGGTACCTAGTATAAAGGAAAGCCCCTCTGTCGTATCAACTTTGTATAATTGCTTGTGACTGTACGTCTTTCGGCTGATATGATGATGATGTTTGGTGAATCTTTCTAATCTAGCATGTCCACGGATCTGAGGGGCAACTCTCGAAATTTTCAGAACGTTCACAGTCTGATCTCAGTCTCAATCTGTCAAAAATATCTCCTATTTCCGTACATTTTTGAAAAGTCAAAATTAAATACATTGATTGTCGCTGGATTGTACAGGAATTGGTCTTTAGTTTAATACATCCGAATATATTACAAGTTGTTTTTTCATAGTTTTAATGCTCTTTATACATACAGCACCTGTCTTGAAAATGTGCAGATTTTGTAATTTTTTGACAATTATGTTACATTGTCAGATATATTAAATAGGCCCCAGGTGGGGTTAGGCCCGCACTCATACCATGTAAAACTACGGTCTATTCGCCGTGTGTAGACACGGTCTTCAATGTTGTATGGCTAAGGAACCATGCCGTGTACTAAGGGCCCCACTTTTAGATTACATACTTGCTCAGCCTTACTGTGTTATCCCTAAGACACATATCACCACCTAATCTCAAAAACAGACAAAATATATTCCAAAAACAACCGCTCCCCAATTACTGACGGCATCAGGTGGCAACTCGTGAGCAATTAAAACAAAATATCACATTTAGGGGTCGCTTTACCACCTTACACCTTCCACCACCTCAATCTTCTTTACTTTATTGCTGCATAAAGAAACCTAACGTTCTAAATGCAACGTAAATCGTTTATACGGTCGTGTGTGCTTCCAGACATAAAGGGGAATTAATAAGGCTATCTCAGAGAGCGATTCGGTAGACAGATACCTATCCAATCTCATACTGGAATAAAGCTCCAAAGATATATATACGGAGATATTGAAAGTTATCGATTTTAAAACTCCGGTTTTGTGTAGTTGTAAGTTTTATTGAAAATAGAATTGAATGGGAGCTGTTTTATTTTTCGGTGCTTAAATGTAAATAGGAATTTATATGGTTTTATACTCGCGATTCTACCAAATATGTACCTTGTGCACGACACAATAACCAAGAAACCGTATAGGTATTAGTTCTTTTGTTAAAGTGTTACATAATGTTTGTGTACATAACCGTTCTCTTTTAAAGTTCCTAAGTCCTTTAATGTCCGAGTTAAGATCGCTTTCTGCCATCATAACTTCTGTGTACGACACAGTAACCGGGGAACCATATAGGAATTAATTCCTTTGTTTAAGGATAAATAACGTTTATATTTTTTCTTAAAGTTCTTAAGTTTTTAATGTCCGAATTAGGATCGCTTTCGGCTATCATGACTTTCTTGTTAGATAGTATTACTTGCGACTTAGCAACCGCTGAAGGAGCTCTAGGCTTTCCCCCTGTTCGGTTTCACAGTCCTCAGAGAACATTCAAACTCCGCTTTGCGAACAAAGCTGTTCAAAGCGTATGATTCCTTGTGGAATATTGTAATGTGCAACAGGCACACCTTTCTCTCTGTTCGTTATCTACTCACTAACGATAAGATTATGGTATAACTACAAGAATAAGTAATATGTTATGTCTAATTAGATTAATTATTATGATATAAGATGTTTTAATGTGATATTACTCTTGTAAGAATAAGTTAAACATTCCAGCCACTAGAGGCGCCAGTTGTACCATGTCATTATGTAAGCCTAAGTACGATGAAACGTTACTGTAAGGAGAACCATTTATGTAATTTAATTATTTTAAGGTATTATTTAAGGTTTTAAGACTGATCTTTTTGTATAAAAATAAAAGTAAACAATATCTAGGATTAGGGATAAAATAAAGATGTATAAGAGGTATCCTACCACAAGAAACATGCAATTCAGAGTTTCCCATACAAAAGGCACCTGCAACCTCATTGGTCAGGGGGCGGGGCATTAGTGCCGTGTGCAAATCGATAGAGCTCTGATTGGTCAAACAACAGAAAAATTACATATAAAAGAAGGGCATGTTTCCGTGGTCGGACTCACCGTTTGGCTCTCGCCGCGTGCGGTCGTGTTCAGTGCGCTCCGTTCCCGGTCTAGTGCCCCTCGCTGTCGCTCTCGTTGCGTTTACGTAACGGCTCTCTAGTAGTCGCCCCGACTACACCCGATCTTTTGATTAATTGATTAATTTCAATTAATCGAATACAAGATCGCTCCAACTGCCTTTTTCAAGGCATATTTCTTAACGTATAGTTATCGTTAGAGTCACTAGGCCCCTTCTGGGCTAAAACCTCAGTTTCGAGGTCCTCGGTGGAAACCTAACTGGTGCCAACGAAACCGAGTGGGGTGTTGACCCAATCACACCCGCCGAACCCCTTCAGGGCTAGGCAGTCAATTGGACGGGTCCCAATTTCCGGCCTTGGGGGGTCTCCTAGTCGGGGTTGGATGACAGTTTTCCTTCCACAGCTCTTCACACTGGTGTCTTTAGGGTGTCCACCCTTCGCGCCAGTATAGCATAGTCCCGTCGCACAATAAGACTGGCGACGGGTTCCAAGCTTAGGTCGTTCCGTTAGGCTTAGGTCACCTCCCTGTCTACACCCGACAGGGAGGGTATAGGGCACTCACCCCCGGGCCCGTCCACCCGGGGCTAGGAATAGGGAACACACTCCCCATTATTTTACGGATTTAATCCGTCCCCCAACCCCTACTATGGCAGAATCTGCCATAGTTAACTTTATCAAAGAGGTCCTCCTCAAGGACCCTGATTTTCATGCCAAATATGGCAAAACACTGGCTGCTATGCAGCTCATCTCCCCCTCCCCAGTCGGCGATTCGAGTTCACTCGATGAGCCGGCTAACTCTCCAGTGTCCATGGACACCGAAGAGGCTTCGGGCAAACGCGCCCACGACTCAACAGACGAGGACTCACCATCCATCACAGAGTCCTCCTCCTCCCAGTCCTCTGACGATGACGGCTTCACCGTCGCGTCAAGCAAAAATAAAAGGAAGAAGAAGAAAGCCTCTTCTTCTCCCTTAATCAAGAAAACAGCGGTCTCTACATCGGCCGCTACCCCCGCCCCCGCCTCCCTGGCCTCTCGCGCCGCTACCCCCACCCCGACCGCCCCGCGGACCTCCCGCGCCGCTTCCCCCACCCCGCCCGCTAGCCACAGCGCCGGCGTCACTACTTCCGCCCCAAGGAAGATACCCCCTCCACCCCCTGTGTTCATTCAGGACAAAGGGAAATGGACGGACGTTTCCAAGTGGTGCACCGACCTAAAAATCGGTTTCACCACAGCTAAATCTACCCAACAGGGTATAAAAGTCTCAGTCCCTACGTCCAAGGACTACAGAGACCTCACCCGCGTACTCCGGCAGAGAGGTGTGTCTTTTCACACCTACTCCCTCCCGGAGGAACGCCAAACCAGGGTTGTCATCCGCAGGGTTCCTAAGGAAATCCCTGTTGAAGACATCAAGGCGGACCTCGAGGCACAGAACATCCCTGTGTCCGACGTCCACCGTATGCACCGCGCCAGAGGACAAGTCGCATTCGACATGATCCTCGTAGTCTGTCCCCCTGTAGAGGGGCTTAAGCACCACCCCATCTTCTCACTGAAGGCTATCTGTGGTCTCACAGGCCTTCTCATCGAAAAACCCCGCAAGAGCGGGGTCGTAGGGCAATGCCACCGTTGCCAACTATATGGCCACTCCCAGGCTCACTGCCACGCCAAACCCAGGTGCGTCAAGTGCCTGGGCGAACATGGCACATCAGACTGTCCCCGTCCCAAAGACCGTTCCCAATGCACGGAACCCCCCAGCTGCGTCCTCTGCGGCGAATCCGGGCACCCAGCCAACTATCGTGGCTGCCCTAAGGCCCCCAAATCATCTTCTTCCAAACTGGCTAAGCGTGCAGACGCCCGCCAGCAAAGGGAATCCCCGTCCCAGAACCCCCCGTCCCAGCTCCCCGAGAGACTAAGCCCCCAAAGGCCTAGTCCTTGGAACCAGCTGAACCACCAGAGAGCTTTTCCTGCTCTCATGGCAGCCTCTCAGCCGCCTCCCTCCCCCGCCCCCGCCAGGGTGGACCCCCGATTATGCCCCCCCGCGCTACAAGCTGTGGCCGCCAAGGCTCCCACCCCCGCTACTAAAGCGGCTCCCGCCGCTTTAGTCCCCTCTCCTCCCACCAACTCTACCCCGTCAGCAGGTCTCGATCCGTTCAACGTGATCAGCAGTACCTTCCTGACCTTCCTCACTCCCCGTGCCAAGCAAATGGCACAAGAGATCACCGCTGCAAAAGCCTCCGGCGATCTCTTCCGCATACAGGCGATTTACAACGCGTACCCTGAGATTACGCAAGCCCTAGTTTCCTTTGTCTCTAAACCGTAATGGATAAAGACAATATCACGCGAACGAAACCCCGATCCCTCAAATTGGCATCCTTCAATGCCAATGGCCTCCCACAACAAAGAGCCGAGATCGCCACCTTCCTCCGCGATCATCAAATTGATATTCTTCTCGTTCAAGAGACTTTCCTCAAACATCACCACCGTAGCCCTGGTATTGCGAACTATCGTATTGTTCGTAATGACAGGACGAGATGCCACAAAGGCGGCACTCTAATCTATTATAAAAAGGCTCTATACTGCATTCCTATGGATCCTCCCCCCCTCTCACGAATTGAAGTGTCCATCTGCCGTCTAGGCATGTCAGGCCATCAGCCGATCACCCTAGTGTCGGCTTACCTCCCTCCCCAACAAGGCACAGAAGACCCACAGGTTCTGTCTGACGACATTTCCATCCTTCTTGGTTTGAGCGACTCTGTTATCATAGCGGGTGACCTCAACGCCAAACACCCTGCTTGGAACAGTGTCACGACCAATAGCAGAGGCAAACACCTCTTCAACCTCTGTCCCTTACTCAACTTCGATGTCATTGGACCTATGTTTCCCACTCACTTTCCCCATGACCCCAACCACACCCCAGACGTCCTGGACGTGGGGCTCCTGAAAAATGTCAACCTACGGCTAGACACTATAGAAGTGGTTCATGAGCTTACCTCAGACCACCGACCAATCATCTTTCGGTTGGCCCCTCGCACCGGCCTCACTGACCCCGACCTACCCCCCCAGACAAAAGTGGTAACGGACTGGAGGAAAGTAAGGGATTCCCTGAACTCCACCACATCCCCCCACTTAGACACCATCCCCGGTCATTTCACCTCTATCGCAGACACGACGGCCGCGATCGACTCATTCACGGAACACGTACGGTCAGTCATGAACGATTGTTCTAGGGAGATTCCAGCGGCGGACGACCGTCGCTGGAAGCTGCCTGACGACGTACGTGAACTGCTGAATGAGAAGAACGCGGCTGTCCGTGCCTACAGCAACTTCCCCTGCAGTGCTAACAAAGCCCATATGCGTTACTTACAGCGTTCTGTTAAGTCGCGTATATCGGAGTGGCGTGAAGCTAGCTGGGACAAGATGCTAAGCGAACTAGAGCCCACTCACCTGGCCTTCTGGGACCTTCAGAGGAAACTCAGATCCAAAGAAGTAGTCTCCATACCACCTTTGGTCCGCCCTGACAAAACCATCGCCTTCGACGACGATGAAAAGGCCGAGTGTCTAGCCATCAGCCTCGAAGCTCAATGCTCTCCCAGCACTCAACCAGTAGACCAAGCTCACCTCTTGCAGGTCGATGCGGAAGTCGAACGTAGAGTCTCCCTCCCGCCAATCGAAGACCCTGATGATCCTCTGCCTCCCGTCACTCCAGACGAAGTGCAGGATATAATCAAGGGTCTCAAACCCAGAAAGGCCCCCGGTTCAGACGGGATCACCAATAAGGTGATCCAGCTCCTCCCTGCCCCTCTGATATTGCTACTGGCCACCATCTTCAATGGCGCTATGAGCAACAACCTTTTCCCACAATCGTGGAAAGAAGCCACCGTCATTGGCATCCATAAGCCCGGAAAGTCCAGGTCTGAACCGACGAGTTACCGTCCCATTAGTCTGCTCAAAGTCCTTGGTAAGATCTACGAGAGGCTTATTTATAAGCGACTCAGATCCTACGCTGAAAACAAGGGCCTCATTCCCGACGAGCAATTTGGTTTTCGAACCCAACACTCCTGTGTCCAACAAGTCCACCGCATCACCGAACATATCCACTACGGATTTTGTCGCGGTATGATGACTGGCGTTATCTACTTCGACATAGCGAAAGCGTTCGACAAAGTCTGGCACAATGGCTTAATATATAAGCTGTACCAACTCGGTGTGCCAGACCGTCTCGTTCTCATCCTACGGGACTTTCTGTCGAACCGCACCTTCCGCTATAAAATCGAAGGAGCTCTCTCGCCCCCCCACCCCATCAAAGCAGGAGTCCCCCAGGGCTCTGTACTTGCCCCCCTCTTATTCTCGTTGTACACTAGCGATATACCTAGAGACGCTAAGTCCCAACTGGCTCTGTTCGCAGACGACACAGCCATCTACTACACCGGCCGCAGCCATATCCAACTACGGCTCCGTCTCCAAACAGCAGTCAACAAGCTGGCTGCCTGGTTTAGGAAATGGCGTATCGAGGTAAATCCTGATAAAAGCCAAGCTGTCCTCTATAGGAAAGTTAGACGCCTTCTCACCCCACCTCCACCTATCACCATGTTTGGCAAGCCGATCCCCTGGGAAAAGCGAGCTAAATACCTAGGTGTCATCCTAGATCAAAATCTCACCTTCAGAGAGCACATAAAGTCGGCCCGTTCGCGAGCCGCTTTCGCTCTCAGCTGTCTCCACTCCGTCCTCAATGCACGCAGTAAGCTGTCACTGAAGTGCAAAATGCGCCTGTACACGGCGTGTATCCGTCCCATAATGACCTATGCTTGTGTAGTCTTCGCACAAGCTAGGCCCAGCTATATCCATAGGATGCAGACCCTCCAAAACCGCTTCCTCCGCAAGGCCACAAACTCCCCTTGGTTCGTTCGTAATGAGATCCTCCATGTTGATCTCAAAATCCCCACTATCCAGCAGTTCATGAAACGCCTTTCAAAGCGTTTCTTTGACTCAGCCGCTAAACACCGCAACCCTCTGGTGGTAGCGGCCGCAAACTACATCCCCTCCAAAATTAGTAAAGTTCGCCGCCCAAGGCATGCTCTCGTAGACCCCGACGACCCCATAACCCTCCTCCAAGAGTGTGATAGGGCCACCAGTACAGTACGTAGAATTAGAAAACCGTCATTCCGACCTCGCCGCCGAGGTCCCTCGCGACCGCGCCCCCGAGTAAATTGCCCTCCCCGTCCCTTGCCCGCAGAAGTGCCAGCCCGCGCCGTAGCTGAGCCTGTAGTTTTAAATTCCCCGACTGCGACCTCTGAGTTTGTTTCGGCCTTTCTTCTCAGAGATAGTCCTAGGAAACGCCGCGCTCATCAAAGCATTAACAATACCGATTCGATCCAGCCTGTCCCTTTGCTGCCCTCTCCCAGCGACGACCTAAGCCGAGGTCCGTACCCCACAGGGGGTGCCCTTAGCGTGCAGTCGCTTAATTCTAGTTAGTTTTTAAGCCCTGGCTGGAGGCTTTAAGTTTACTTAAGGCATCCACAGGATAGTCCGGTTAAGTAGTTATGACCTTTAAGGTCAACTACGAGATGCCATACACAAAAAAAAAAAAAAAAAAAAAAAAAAAAAAAAACGTGGTCGGACACTTCAAATCCAGCACTCAAAAAGGAACAACAAAGAAAAATAAAAAGCCAGAAGAAACTCAACAGCCGTTTTACTCATCGCCATAACACAGTTCCTGTCTCACCATCAAGTCTAAGAAGATACAAACCCCCTTCTCGCCGACACATCGCACCCGTCATAGGCCCACAATTACGTACTGACCATAAGCTCCGCTGAGCGGTCCTACACATTATTGGTCCTTCGCAGCCGGATTGCCAGCCAGCTTCAAGAAGATGGTCTTAACACGTAGCCAAGACGGGGAACGAACGAAACGCCGGCAAGAAGAGCTGAAGACACCTACGGCCGAAGAAGAAGTCACGCCGGGAAACTCCTCAGTCAGTGGCACACCAGATACCGCTACCGACGCGTCGGGTACTAGCAGCGGAACTATCGGGTCAACCGCCACGAAGGAAACCACCACGACAACAGGAACAGAAGACACGAGCGCCGCGTCCCGTAAAGAAAAGGACAAGGCATCACAACGCACATTAAGGCCAGAAGGCGCCCGGTCACGTTGTTCCGCGGTCTCACACAAAAAGCGACTAGCGGAAATGAAGGCAAGAGAAAAACTGGCCGAACTCAAGCTCGAGCAAACAAAGGCCGAGATAGAGTTACAACAAGTGCGGGTCCAGCGACTTCAAGCAGAAGAAAACTCCTCAGAAGATGAAGAAGAAATGGAAGACGACCTAGCTTCAGTCCGTATAAACACATGGTTAAAAGAACCTGAAGCGGGTCAACCACAGTCATCAAAAGAGGCAAAGAAGAAGCAAGAAGATCCCGTTGAAGTAACTCCAAGACAAGAAGATACACGTCAACCATTAATTGACGTGACAACCCTCGCCGCCGCTCTCTCTCAAGCGGTACGAAGCACAAGGGAACCACCAAAGTACATTCAAGAACTACCGCCATTTAATGGAAACTGTGCAGACTGGCTCGGTTTCAAGGCGGCTTATGAAGAAACATTAAAGTACTTCACAAGAACAGAAAACTTAGCGCGTATACGTCGAAGCCTACGCGGAACAGCAAAAGAAGCAGTCGGCTGTCTAATAGTGAGCCAACCAGAACCCGACACCGTCATCGACGCCTTACAAAGAAGGTTCGGAAGACCAGAGGCACTCATCCACGTCGAAATGGAGAAACTCAAGTCACTGAACCGGGTCACAGATAACCCCAGAGATTTATGTATCTTCGCCGGACGGGTGACGAACATAGTGGGCACCATCGAAGCACTGAAGAAGACACAATACCTACACAGTCCCGAGATGGCGCGAATAGTGAATGAAAAACTCACCCCTATACTGAAAAATAAGTGGTACGACTACGCCGCGATGAAGAAAGAAGATACACCTGAGTTAAAAAGGATCTCCATGTTTTTAAACGAAGAAGCAGACAAGTGCGGCGCCTACGCTCTACCAGAGATCACCAACGACGATTCTATGGGAAAAGAGCGAAAGAATAGAAGAACGGAACGCACCTTCACTACGGATAAAAGAACAATATCAGACGATAACTGCCCGCAGTGCAAACAAAAACACAAACTACCAGACTGCCAGCAGTTCATCGCCCTCGATACAAACTCAAGATGGGAAGTAGCAAAGAAAAATAACATGTGCTACCGCTGTCTACGAAGCAAACATCGACGTCTCCAGTGCAAAGCCCCGCCATGTGGGAAGCATGGATGCCTCATGAGACATCACAAGCTACTACATCATGAGAAGAATCAAGACACAGTCAGCGACGCTGAGAAGAAAATAGCATCGACTGTAGAAATCACATCAACAGTCAAGCCATGTGATCGTCGACGGGCATACCTAAAAATCGCGCCCGTCGTACTAAAGGGACCGCACACCAGCATTGAAACATATGCACTACTAGATGAAGGAAGCACGGTCACACTAGTGGATGCATCGATAGCTGACGTCATCGGAGCCGACGGACCCACCAACACTATGTGGATCCAAGGAATCGGCAACGAAATGAAACATGACAACAGCAAGGTCATCAACCTCAACATAAGAGGGAAATACGCAGAGAAAGAATACAAACTAGAAGCCGCGCGCACTGTGGAAAGATTGAACTTCACACCAGAGACAGTGTACGACCACCATCTAAAGGACTGCGAACACCTGATCGACATCAAAGATCAGATCGCATACGAACGAGCTTCGCCCAAGTTGCTAATTGGTCAAGACAATTGGCACCTCATAGTGTCAAGAAAGCTACGCACCGGACGTCGCAACCAGCCAGTTGCCTCACTCACACAACTTGGCTGGGTACTTCATGGCTGCCACAGTTCGCACGCAGCCACCGTAACATTCTGTGGAAAAATAACAGAAAAAGAAGAAAAACCATCCATAGAAGAAACAATCAAGGATTATTTTAAACTTGAATCCTTGTGTATCGAACCGAAGAAACAAAAAGAAGATCCTGAACAAAGAGCCATGCAGATATTAGAAGAAACCAGTAAGAGACTGCCTGACGGTAGATTCGAAACCGGCCTGCTATGGAAAGAAAAGGACTTCCAGATACCAAACAACTACACAGAAGTCGAGCGACGCCTACGTTCGCTAGAAAAGAAACTAGACAAAGATGAAGAACTGAAAGCAAAATATGAAGAAAGAATAGACAATCTATTCAGATCCGGTTATGCAGAACAAGCCCCCGTCCCAGCCCCAGAAGGAAAGACCTGGTACCTACCTCACTTCCCGGTCATTAACCCAGCGAAGCCACACAAACCGCCTCGACTGGTCCATGACGCGTCAGCAAAAGCCGGCGGCATGTGTCTCAACGACATGCTGTATTCAGGGCCAGACCTGCTACAGTCCCTCCCTGGAGTGATTATGCGATTCAGACAACACGCGTACGCTGTCAGCGGAGACATAAAAGAAATGTTCATGCAGGTGAAGATCAGACAAGAAGACAGAGACGCCCTCAGATTCCTGTGGAGAGGCGAACGGCGGGAGGGCAAACCGGAAGAATATCGTATGACGTCAGTCATATTCGGATCTACGTCATCACCGTGCACCGCTCTATACATCAAAAATAAAAATGCGAGCGAGTTTGCAAGCACCTACCCGGAAGCAGCGGCGGCAATACAAAAGAATCACTACATGGACGACTACCTACAAAGCTTTCCCACTATTATGAAAGCGAAAGAAACAACAAAAGCAGTCGACCTCATCCATAAGAAAGCAGGGTTTATATTAGATGGTTGGACATCAAACGACATGAGAACCATCGAAGAGTTCAACCCACCAGAACAAAACAAGTCCGCTACAGTAAACCTGGGTGGCGTGGAAACAGAAAAGACGCTCGGGCTACTCTGGCATGTGAAAGAAGATCACATCGGTTTCAACGTAAACACGATCAAGATACCAGCAGAAATAAAAGAAAATAATCGCTCCCCAACAAAGCGAGAAGCCCTGAGCATCATAATGGCGCTATTCGACCCACTGGGGTTAATATCACCAATCACCACCCCAGCCAAGAGAATATTCCAGGACACCTGGAGCTATAAAATCGACTGGGACGACGCGATACCTACAGAACTAGAAGACAGATGGAAAAAATGGATGACGTCACTCAGCGACATCAAACAGCTGAGAATACCCCGATGTTATGACGTCATGCCCAGTGTCTCACGACAGTTACACACCTTCGTCGACGCGAGCGAACAAGCCTACGCAGCGGCAATATACTGGAGAACAGAACGAGCCGACGGCAGTGTGCACGTAGCCTTAGCAGCCGCCAAGAGCCGTGTGACGCCATTAAAACCAGTGTCCATGCCAAGGCTCGAACTACAGGCCGCCTTACTGGGTGCACGCCTCGCACAAACAGTGAAAAAAGAACATGAGTACGAGATAACAGGTCAAACCTACTGGAGTGATTCACGTACAGCACTAGTGTGGATCCGGTCAGAGCCACGGACATACAAGTCATTCGTAGCTCATCGCCTCGCTGAGATAGAAGAAACCACTAAGAAAAACGAGTGGCGGTGGCTTTCTTCAAAAGACAACGTCGCTGACGACGCAACAAGAGACACACCAGACAACTTCACTGCTACTCACAGATGGTTTCAAGGACCCTCGTTCCTAAGAAAACCAGAGTCACAATGGCCACAAGAAGAAAAGGCTGTGAAATATGACACCGGAGAAGAAAAAGAAACGTGTCATTTACATCAGCTGGAGAGCGGTCGAGGTCAATGCCCCCTCCCACACATAGAAAAATTTTCAAAGTGGACCCGACTCATAAGAACAACAGCAAGAGTACTACAATTCATAGAGCTCTGCCGACCCCACAAAAATACAGTCGCAATAACGAGAAAACGCACAATAAAAACAAGGGTAAATGACCCCGACTGGCGTGTTACAAAAAAAGCGCCACCCCCGGCGAGAGCAACAAGAAACTCGCCCAGTTACGTCAATCGCTACCACGAGATACCCGCCTCATACCTAATAAGGGCGGAACAGCTGTGGATAAAAGCAAGCCAGAAAGATAGCTTCACAGCTGAGATTGACCGTATTAT
The DNA here is from genome assembly GCA_949629185.1 of Apamea crenata. NCBI lineage: Eukaryota > Metazoa > Arthropoda > Insecta > Lepidoptera > Noctuidae > Apamea > Apamea crenata. The sequence goes on along the minus strand of OX451360.1, from coordinate 7,120,645 downwards.
CAAAGGTCACTCACCCACCAACAACGACCGACTAAGCCAGCTCAGTGTGTACATCGATGAAGAAGGCATCATACGCCTAAAAGGAAGAGTGACCGCAGCCCAAGACATACAAGAAGATACCTCCAATCCTCCAATATTGGAAGGTAAACAAACATACACACGCCTATACATAGCGTATGTACATGAAAAATTACATCACGGCGGTGTGGAAATGGTCGTAAATGAACTAAGACAACGACTATGGATATTAAAAATACGCCCAGCTGTGAGAAACATAGTGAAAAGTTGCTTACCGTGCCGCATCAGAAAAGCGAAGCCAGCAATCCCCCTCACGGGCGACCTACCTGCAGCGCGCCTGGCACACCACACGCGGCCATTCACCTTTACCGGACTCGACTATTTCGGGCCAATCGAGGTCACGGTCGCACGCCATCACGAGAAAAGGTATGGCGCTCTTTTCACCTGCATGACCTCAAGAGCGATACACATAGAAATCGCACACTCGCTGAGCGCCGACTCAGCGATATCAGCATTAAGAAGATTCATGGCCAGAAGAGGATGCCCCAAAGAAATGTGGAGCGATAATGCCACCTGTTTTAAAGCAGCCGAGAAGGAGCTCTGCGAGGCCGCACTCGAAGCCATGCATCACGAGACCACGTGCCACCGCATCAAGTGGAAGTACATTCCCCCCTCAGCACCATTTATGGGGGGAACATGGGAAAGAATGGTACGGTCAGTGAAAGAAGCATTACGCGTCACATTAAACGAGCGACGCCCAAGCGACGAGACGCTGACAACATTATTAGCCGAGGTCGAAAACACAGTAAATTCACGACCTTTGACCCACGTCTCTGTCGACCCCCTAGAACCAGAGGCCCTGACACCGAATCACATACTCATCGGACCGAACTCCCATGTCCCAGTACCTGGTCACTTCAAAGAAGGAGACGTGACAGCCCGCCAGCAGTGGAAGCGAGCCCAGGTGTTGGCAGATATGTTCTGGAGAAGATGGGTGAAAGAATACTTACCACTACTACAACAGCGGCGGGAGCCTAGCAGCACAGGTACCCAACCCAAAGTGGGTGACCTAGTCATCATCTGCGACAGTAACCTGCCACGCAACGTCTGGCCACGAGGACGCATCAGCCAGCTGTATCCAGGAGCCGACGGAGAGGTACGAGTAGTAGACGTCACCACCAGCGGCGGCCACATACTACGTCGCCCCACCAGGAAGATCGTCGTGCTACCAACAGAGTCGCGACTTCGCGACGGCGGGAGAATGTGCACGACACAATAACCAAGAAACCGTATAGGTATTAGTTCTTTTGTTAAAGTGTTACATAATGTTTGTGTACATAACCGTTCTCTTTTAAAGTTCCTAAGTCCTTTAATGTCCGAGTTAAGATCGCTTTCTGCCATCATAACTTCTGTGTACGACACAGTAACCGGGGAACCATATAGGAATTAATTCCTTTGTTTAAGGATAAATAACGTTTATATTTTTTCTTAAAGTTCTTAAGTTTTTAATGTCCGAATTAGGATCGCTTTCGGCTATCATGACTTTCTTGTTAGATAGTATTACTTGCGACTTAGCAACCGCTGAAGGAGCTCTAGGCTTTCCCCCTGTTCGGTTTCACAGTCCTCAGAGAACATTCAAACTCCGCTTTGCGAACAAAGCTGTTCAAAGCGTATGATTCCTTGTGGAATATTGTAATGTGCAACAGGCACACCTTTCTCTCTGTTCGTTATCTACTCACTAACGATAAGATTATGGTATAACTACAAGAATAAGTAATATGTTATGTCTAATTAGATTAATTATTAAGATATAAGATGTTTTAATGTGATATTACTCTTGTAAGAATAAGTTAAACATTCCAGCCACTAGAGGCGCCAGTTGTACCATGTCATTATGTAAGCCTAAGTACGATGAAACGTTACTGTAAGGAGAACCATTTATGTAATTTAATTATTTTAAGGTATTATTTAAGGTTTTAAGACTGATCTTTTTGTATAAAAATAAAAGTAAACAATATCTAGGATTAGGGATAAAATAAAGATGTATAAGAGGTATCCTACCACAAGAAACATGCAATTCAGAGTTTCCCATACAAAAGGCACCTGCAACCTCATTGGTCAGGGGGCGGGGCATTAGTGCCGTGTGCAAATCGATAGAGCTCTGATTGGTCAAACAACAGAAAAATTACATATAAAAGAAGGGCATGTTTCCGTGGTCGGACACTTCAAATCCAGCACTCAAAAAGGAACAACAAAGAAAAATAAAAAGCCAGAAGAAACTCAACAGCCGTTTTACTCATCGCCATAACACAGTTCCTGTCTCACCATCAAGTCTAAGAAGATACAAACCCCCTTCTCGCCGACACATCGCACCCGTCATAGGCCCACAATTACGTACTGACCATAAGCTCCGCTGAGCGGTCCTACACATACCTAGTTGGATCGTATCGTAAGCTCACTGCTTTACTTTATTATAATACATTTGGTAACATTCGTTTTTATAAATTATAAAGTTAGTAGGTGCTGTGAACGGGATGTGTTCACAGCACCTACTAACTTTATAATGGGGATAGGCAGAAACTACAGAACGCCATCTGCTGCGATCCTTCCTTTTGCATCGCTTACGTTCATACTAACAAGCCGGTTAAATGTACGACGCACCTGACCTTTCTGAAGAACATCACCAATAAGGGCCTTATATTATACCATTAAAATTTTTCCATTATTTTAAAAGCTGAAAGAAATGAAAATGCTAATAAGCTGAAAAAGCTTACGTATAACTCAGCGGTAAGCACAGATTGGACTTAGATAAAACACCTTGAAGACTGGAAGCACCCATTCAGAATGTAATTATAAAATACTATAAAGTTGTCAAAAAAAGGCCCGTTTTGACATTTGAGAATGCGTTTTTTACACCTGTCAGTTTCATACAAACGAATACGTGTTTGCGAATTTGATATTTATTAACTAGGTACTAGAACTGTTAATGTCAATACGGGCCTTTTATTTTTTGACAACTTTAGCTTCTGCCCGCGACTTCGTCCGTGTGAAACTTGTTACCCCGACCCAATCCGTCGCATCGCATCACTCGCCGGCACTATTATTTTATTTTCACTTAACGTTTTTCTAACTTTTTTTTCTTTTGTGCTCGACTCCTAAGGCTTCTAGCGTAATGATAAACCGCCTAACCTAACCTAACCTTCCTCAAAAATTTTGCTAATAAATGAAAAAATATTTTTTCAAATCCAACTGGTAGTTCCAGAGATTAGCAAGTTCAAACAAACAAACAAACCCTTCAGCTTTATTATTAGTATATGTAGATATAGACAGGTACGAAAAATTAGGACTTGTACAAAAATCTCTTAGTAAATCACAACAATCGCATCGAGATAAATACTAACTTATTTTGTAAACAAACGTTCAACAATCTTCAAAGGTGAATAATCCCTCACTTTGACTACGCCTCGAAAATCAACGAAAACGCTTATTAGGATCAAATATTAAGAAACGCAGCACCTGCCGAACCAATTTACTAGCTGTAAACTGTAGACTCATTACTAAAGTAAATCTTAAGGCGCCATTTCAGATCCGAAGTGAAATTATTGTTCTTAATAATCTTCATATCGTAATCAGCATATAATGTTCCCACTGCTGGGACACAAGTCTCCTCTTAGTGAGAGGGAGCCACCATGCGGGCCTCGCGATGTTTTCCTTCACCGTTTTGAGAGCAGTGGTGATGAAATAATTTACCCAAAGCAGCCGCCTATCTAGGTTCGAACCTACGACCTTCAACTCGTGAGTCGCGACCGTTACCACTGGACCACCACTGCTCATAGAAAGGAGGAGGTGAAAATGTTCTTAGTAAGGCGAAATTCAAATGTGGCGTTTTATTGGCACTAACTATAAAAAGAAAGTAAAAGTAAAAATCCACCCTCTCGGAGCACAGTAAATACGGACACTTAGATTTGCCCATCAAAGTTTCGGGTACTCAAAAATCCATTTGAAAAATACACGTTTTATAACGTAGGGCTTTGGCACATTGTTTTGCTGCAGGTGGTGGACGTGACGCGGAAGAGTTTTGCTTTCATCTTTTTTTGTCAACTTATTTGCTGTTTGTTTGCTTCGAAACGGTGCAGCATATGCTGTAACTAATAGGTGTAGATGACCAGCAGGATAGTTGCGTAATATAGTATCAGTAGCAATGTGTTTCATTTTGACAGTTCAACAACATTCATTGCGTTATTTACGCTGTTCAGCAGACACATTTTTCGAACATATGAAGCATTGGATTAGCAATATCCTTCAAAATTATTCAGATGAGATTAAGAGTGTGTCTGGCCTATTCAACATTCATGATGGATGACTTATGTTCTCTGTAACTATCGATACATATTGCTGTAGGTAGGTAATACCTAGTTACAGTTACTAGTATGATTTACTAGATACAACCTTATTATCGTTTATTGTTATCGCTATTCAACTAGCTAACGTGAAAATTCCCAAAAGATTTTCTATCAGGTTATCAACACAACACGACACAGCTACCTAAACACACACGCATACACGATAATGACCATGTAATATCAAATATGCACGCAATTTGCACGCAATTTTACACCCACGAAACATACATACCTACCTACCGGATCAACATGACATGTAACCAGACGAAATTGCATTACGTGAACGTTGTACGCGACAGAACACTGCGCTTTGTCGCACAATGTGTCCACGCCCTTACCGTCTGCAAAAGTACCTACATAGGAGAATTGGCCATTCTAAAAAGGGTGCGTTTATACGAGAGTCATCAGCGGATAGCTTTTATCGTAGTTAAAATCTAAGGTGGCATTAGAATTACGATTTTACGACTGAGGGTTCAGAACTTGAAATAATAATGTAAGTAGCTTTTCGTTCAAATAGGTACCTACCTAGTGTATTTTTTTACTAGTCTTGTTATGTAATACATATGGTGTACTGAGATTAATATTTTGAGAAAATTAATGGTTTTAATTGGTTAACTAGTAGCAGTTTTTTTATGTAATTTAGGGCAGATTTTTCGAACACCAGATAAATTTTATCGGAGCAATATAATTTTGAATTTTTGACAGTTCCCCATAAAAAAACTGTCAGATGTCAATTTTTATTCCACGAATAAAACAATTGAAAAATCAGCCCAGTAAATGTTTTCGTGTAGGGCTGGTTTTTAAATCATAGATCTGATAACTTTATTCGAGGAATAATTTTGAAATGTTGACATTTATTTCATACAAAAACTGTCAAACGTCAATTTTATTCCTCGAATAAAAGTTATCTGGCGATAGAGAAATCCGCCCTTATAATCTACTAAAAGTGTGTCATTATTGTGAAACCTCTTGTGATTTTAAAACCTGTACCCTAATTGCGTAACACACTATCAATCTCAAACTGAATCAATTTAAAGGATATTGCTAATCCATTGCGTCATATGTCCAAACAATTTGTCCACTCAACAACGGGAATAACACAATGAATGTTGTTGAACTGTGAAAATGAAAGCCATTGGTGCTGCTAGAAAGAAAGAAAGAATAAAGTTTATTTGAACACAGTTCCTGAAACAAAATAAAGTTTTATTCAACACAGTTCGTGAAACAAAATACAAAATTAACAAAATAAAAATAATCTTTCAAACAACAGTAGTGTGTGCCTCACGGCTGCGGCAAAAAGGTTCATCAGGGTAGTGTGTTATGCAATTACCAATTATTTGTTTGTTTACCAATTCAGACATGTAAAGGAAAACACACTGTACTCCTAATATCAACATTACAACTAGGATATTAGCTATAAAGCTGTGTCATTGTATAATGTATGTAATTCTCATATTCCTCATATCTCTGGGGTTAGTTTTAATCGCAAGTCGTAACCGTTTACAGAAGCAATAATAATTTCATTTTGGTTATGTTCGCGACGGGGATCAAAACATGGAATTAATGTTCTGCGTGAAATCTTGTTTGCGTTCACGTTAAATGTGTTTGTTAACTATGTTATGCTGTTTTCGTTATAAAATCTAGCTACAGTTAAGCTTCTAAAGTACTAAAACTTACTGTTTTGATTTTATGTTTGGATAATAAAGACTTTACATAGGTACCTACTTTGTCATTGATCCATCTATCTGTATATTTTTGTAGGTGTTCTGCCAGTCTATCTCATGCAAAAAAATTTCAACGTGAAAACCTACCTGGAGTTCCATCTGACCCCTGGGAATGACACTTCACCAAATTTTTCACGCCGAGATTTTTACATAATACATCTTTAGATCTAACTGTGTTTTTGTAAATAATAAACACACGGAGAGAGATGTAAATCGATCATAATTCATACCTAAGTTAGTGATGGTCTCAGTGCAAGCAGCAAGTGTATTAAAAAGCTGTCATACTTTCCAGCATTGTGTCCTTAACCTAATTAAATGAAGAATTCAAAGAGCACAACGCATCATCCATCGGTATTCCTAAGAAATTAACCTATTCATCAATACAGACTCCATTTCATTTCAGGGTACTAACTAAATCTACTAGCCCCACAAACCTTGAACCAAGTCCATAATGAATCAAAGTAACAATTTAAAACGTAATTGAATACGGAAATTCTATTTGTCATACAAAATGTGAGTAATTTGGTTGCGCCTACCAGATATTGCGTAGCAAGCAGTAGCAATGCGTCGGATGATGTCATCCTGCAGGGGTTGTGAGATGACGTCATTTTTATCCCCTGCTAGGAGGGTAGTAAGCTATCGGGTCACGCCCTACTAATAATTAAAGTATTTTGTTACGAAATTGTTACGTAACTGCTAGAAATGTTGTAGTGCGAGTCACTTATGTAAGTTTTTGTTTTTGGATTGTTTTTAGTTTCGTCTTTATTAAAAAGTACCTACTTACTACTACGAGCATTTATAATATAATTATTATGTATTTGTATAAATTTACCTGGTTTATACCAAGTTAGGTTGTTGAATCGAAATAAAACTTAATTGAACGAGCAAAAGTACCTAAGTGGTAAAAGTGGTAGTCTTGAAATCTTATTTAAAATGCCATTCAAGTGCTATTTATCGAAATTTTTTTTTTTTTTTTTAGCGCTGAACTGATGAAACCTTACGATATCTGCGAATCTCAGCATTATTTTTCAAAATAATAAGTATCTTTAAACATAACGTTTTATCTTTCTATTATGCACTAACACAAAGTGACTGGAAAGCCTTTAAAATCCATTCAATAGATCAATAGATTGCGCCTACAAAAGTTACATGTTTTAAAAATAAAATTCTGCTATAATAAAAACCAAAGGCGCTGGAAACTCATAGAAAAGTACCTCGGGTACTCTGTGGGAGGGGTTGGAGGGGGGACTCAATCAGACAGATTAAAGGTTCTTTGAGAGCATCTGATAAGCTTGCCATTACCATTAAACAACTATTTATACTTGTAAATGTATGTAGGTACTGATCTGTTTGTGTCGATTTGTACAACTAGCTTCATCTTTCTGACTGATAATACAACAGCCTCAACCGAGCCTCGGTTCAATTGAAATAAATGCTTTGAGTGTGAGTTTTGTGTTTATTTATTTCTGAAGGTTTCTACTGTAGAAAGAGTTTGGGTTTTTATTTTTTTACATAACGTTTAAAATTATCCAGATCCAGACGATCAATGGGCCAAACGTACGACCCAGTGGGCGCGCTTAATGGCAAACGACATCGCGGAAGGCCCAAACGGAGATGGCGCGGGCGGGATGAGCTGGACTCCTTTCATAAAAATTAGTCCTTGGCAGCTCTGGACAGAGAGGGGTGGAAAGAGAGTAGGGAGACCTTTGCCCAGCAGTGGGACAGTAACTATAACAGCTAAAAAAAAAACTTTAAAACTTAGTTGGAATTTCTCGAGTTGTTGGTGAATTTAATTCACATTTTGTATGCGTTTGTGAGGTAGGTATAGAAAAAGTAGTTCATGGTTAAGCTCACGATAAGGCAGCCCGCGAAATTCAAATGTCCCTACCTACGTTGTATGTAATTTCCCGTAACAAATGTGTATTCAAAGAATTATACTCGTAACCTTACACTGAACTGAACACAGTTCCTGAAACAAAATAAAGTTTTATTCAACACAGTTCGTGAAACAAAATACAAAATTAACAAAATAAAAATAATCTTTCAAACAACAGTAGTGTGTGCCTCACGGCTGCGGCAAAAAGGTTCATCAGGGTAGTGTGTTATGCAATTACCAATTATTTGTTTGTTTACCAATTCAGACATGTAAAGGAAAACACACTGTACTCCTAATATCAACATTACAACTAGGATATTAGCTATAAAGCTGTGTCATTGTATAATGTATGTAATTCTCATATTCCTCATATCTCTGGGGTTAGTTTTAATCGCAAGTCGTAACCGTTTACAGAAGCAATAATAATTTCATTTTGGTTATGTTCGCGACGGGGATCAAAACATGGAATTAATGTTCTGCGTGAAATCTTGTTTGCGTTCACGTTAAATGTGTTTGTTAACTATGTTATGCTGTTTTCGTTATAAAATCTAGCTACAGTTAAGCTTCTAAAGTACTAAAACTTACTGTTTTGATTTTATGTTTGGATAATAAAGACTTTACATAGGTACCTACTTTGTCATTGATCCATCTATCTGTATATTTTTGTAGGTGTTCTGCCAGTCTATCTCATGCAAAAAAATTTCAACGTGAAAACCTACCTGGAGTTCCATCTGACCCCTGGGAATGACACTTCACCAAATTTTTCACGCCGAGATTTTTACATAATACATCTTTAGATCTAACTGTGTTTTTGTAAATAATAAACACACGGAGAGAGATGTAAATCGATCATAATTCATACCTAAGTTAGTGATGGTCTCAGTGCAAGCAGCAAGTGTATTAAAAAGCTGTCATACTTTCCAGCATTGTGTCCTTAACCTAATTAAATGAAGAATTCAAAGAGCACAACGCATCATCCATCGGTATTCCTAAGAAATTAACCTATTCATCAATACAGACTCCATTTCATTTCAGGGTACTAACTAAATCTACTAGCCCCACAAACCTTGAACCAAGTCCATAATGAATCAAAGTAACAATTTAAAACGTAATTGAATACGGAAATTCTATTTGTCATACAAAATGTGAGTAATTTGGTTGCGCCTACCAGATATTGCGTAGCAAGCAGTAGCAATGCGTCGGATGATGTCATCCTGCAGGGGTTGTGAGATGACGTCATTTTTATCCCCTGCTAGGAGGGTAGTAAGCTATCGGGTCACGCCCTACTAATAATTAAAGTATTTTGTTACGAAATTGTTACGTAACTGCTAGAAATGTTGTAGTGCGAGTCACTTATGTAAGTTTTTGTTTTTGGATTGTTTTTAGTTTCGTCTTTATTAAAAAGTACCTACTTACTACTACGAGCATTTATAATATAATTATTATGTATTTGTATAAATTTACCTGGTTTATACCAAGTTAGGTTGTTGAATCGAAATAAAACTTAATTGAACGAGCAAAAGTACCTAAGTGGTAAAAGTGGTAGTCTTGAAATCTTATTTAAAATGCCATTCAAGTGCTATTTATCGAATTTTTTTTTTTTTTTTTTAGCGCTGAACTGATGAAACCTTACGATATCTGCGAATCTCAGCATTATTTTTCAAAATAATAAGTATCTTTAAACATAACGTTTTATCTTTCTATTATGCACTAACACAAAGTGACTGGAAAGCCTTTAAAATCCATTCAATAGATCAATAGATTGCGCCTACAAAAGTTACATGTTTTAAAAATAAAATTCTGCTATAATAAAAACCAAAGGCGCTGGAAACTCATAGAAAAGTACCTCGGGTACTCTGTGGGAGGGGTTGGAGGGGGGACTCAATCAGACAGATTAAAGGTTCTTTGAGAGCATCTGATAAGCTTGCCATTACCATTAAACAACTATTTATACTTGTAAATGTATGTAGGTACTGATCTGTTTGTGTCGATTTGTACAACTAGCTTCATCTTTCTGACTGATAATACAACAGCCTCAACCGAGCCTCGGTTCAATTGAAATAAATGCTTTGAGTGTGAGTTTTGTGTTTATTTATTTCTGAAGGTTTCTACTGTAGAAAGAGTTTGGGTTTTTATTTTTTTACATAACGTTTAAAATTATCCAGATCCAGACGATCAATGGGCCAAACGTACGACCCAGTGGGCGCGCTTAATGGCAAACGACATCGCGGAAGGCCCAAACGGAGATGGCGCGGGCGGGATGAGCTGGACTCCTTTCATAAAAATTAGTCCTTGGCAGCTCTGGACAGAGAGGGGTGGAAAGAGAGTAGGGAGACCTTTGCCCAGCAGTGGGACAGTAACTATAACAGCTAAAAAAAAAACTTTAAAACTTAGTTGGAATTTCTCGAGTTGTTGGTGAATTTAATTCACATTTTGTATGCGTTTGTGAGGTAGGTATAGAAAAAGTAGTTCATGGTTAAGCTCACGATAAGGCAGCCCGCGAAATTCAAATGTCCCTACCTACGTTGTATGTAATTTCCCGTAACAAATGTGTATTCAAAGAATTATACTCGTAACCTTATAAATCAACATTATCAATGACAATTCTATGAAGTTACAATTGGCCTTACAAATGCCATGTTTTCATGAAATAGTAATTCAATCGGGTAATTTGAACTTATTGATGATTTTAATGATTATAATTCTGTAAATATAAAATTAAATAAATAAAAAATAAAAGTAAATACTTCTTTGCAACCGGATACTGAGCTACAAATTGCAAAAAAGTAAGAAAATTTGAGTTTTCCTAACGTTTTCTAGTACCTACTGACTTTTTAACTAAGTGATTCCTGAAATAACTAGATATTACAGGAGTCTTGGCACTTCTCTATTGGGTAGGTATTCTATTATACCTAATAATGTAGCAACTTAATAGGATATTGTATACGATCAGTAATTCATGTTCGACTTTGATAGTAAATCAACTATATTATGGTCTGACGGAAAAACGTGTTTTCATGGCATATATGTATAATAAGTCTATAAATATTGAACTAAAATAATAATCTGTTGAAATTATATTTATATCCGGTTTGTAAAATAATTTATTTTTCTTCCTCAATTTCTGAATGCCATACATCATCACCATTCTCATGCCTTTATCCCAGTTTATTTGGGTTCGGCGCAATATGCCTCTTTCTAGAATGACAAATTCTTTTTATTTTTTTGCTTAACAAAGGTCTCACCCATAATTTTCCACTTTTCTTTGTGCTGTGCCTTGTCCGACCACGCGGTTAGAAACTTCCAATCGGCTAGGACCATCTGGATGCATCCTATAAGGGTGACCAGTAAAATACCACTTCGGCCTCGCAGACTTATTGCCAACATTGCCGATACCTACCTATTATTTTTTTTTAAATTAATCGTAATAAAGACAATTGACGACACTTGGCTATTTTACAGTCGGAATAATATCACTAATCAGACTGCCCAATATTGACTGCATTGTGTTGCCATAGAACTACCAAAGCTCCTTCCTACCAAAGCTCATTTAAACCTGGTTAAATCTGTATTTTTGTGAAATAAAGTTTTATTATTATAGAAGAAAGAATGCTACTGCTCTTCCACTGTAGATGTGTGTGTGACGCATCGACCACTACTTTATTAGTGATCGATGGTGTGAAGCGACTAATTATTACAAATAATTGATGTTACCCCAGGCGATTTGGCAAAATACAATCGGTTTTAATTAATTGCAACTGGTAATCGAAATAATATTAAGATACTATAGATAAATGATAGCAAAGTAAATAAACAAGCTGTGTACCCGATGGGATGGGATCCCTTCAGCCATTAGCCGCTTAAAGCTGGTTTCAGACTACGCTGTAATATAATAGCATAGCTTATAGCACAACAATATCGCGCACCATACATTGTTATGGACACGTTCACACTGTGCTGTACTATATATTATTGGTTTACTATTAAAATTAATACTAGGTCCCTCTTTGCTTACTATATGGCACTATAGTATAGCGTAGTCTGAAAGCAGCTTTTGAGGATGAATTTTCAAAAATACTTTCTTGATGTACAGATGCCAGGACATCGCTACTCGAAACTGACAAATTGTCTACCTTGAACCTAATGCTTTGGCGATAAAGTTGAAAATCTATTAAAGAAATTTGACAGATTGTAGTAGCTTGAGGTGTTGGCGTCTGTACCTTCGTTACAAATTTCATGCTTTTAGACCCAGTTTTTGAGGGCAGTGGTGTCCCAGTGGTAAAGGCCGCGACTTAGTCGTTGTAGGTCGTGACTTCCAACCCATGCCGGCACTTAAGTTTGTGAAAATTTTATTCTATCACCACTGATTTAAAAAACGGTGAAGGAAAACATCGTGAGGAAACCGCATGTCCTACAACCGAAAATTCGAAGACAAGTCTCATCCGCCAACGCACTGGACCTGCGTGGTGGATTATGACCCGATCCCTCTCACAGAGAAGGTCTGTGTGTGTCCCAGAACATTATGAGCTAATTATGCTTAAGCGGATAAGATACGCATACCGTTAGAGGTACCTGCATTAATCATAAAAATGTATTATTGCAAAATGTTATGGATACGACTAACTGAGATTAGAAATTGATTCAGTAGTTCGCTAGTACGCAGTGGCATTGACGTTATGTAACACCATCTCCCTACATCGTCATGCTCATTGAGTCTAGGTAGGTAAACATCTATACCTAAGTCCAATTGTATACTTATGCCTGCAATAACATTTATTGCGTTGAGGTAGGTAAGTATTGCGAACTACGACGTTACGTAAAAATAGAAAATCGTAAATGTATCTATAATAAACCGTGGCGATACTGCGCCGTATGTTATTAATAGGAGTATGTGGGAGCCATGCAATTCTTACAGTCATGCAGCTGAGTCTAGAATTTTCTATGAAAATAATCTTATGCGATTTTGTTCGTTGTTTGTCGTGGGATCGGCTGCAGTTGGTGATGGGGTGCTACGCATGGCGGGCTGATACCAGTCGGGGGTGCGGCGGATGTACAAGTCTCAATCTCCCGGACCCCCGACTCATGGTACAAGGAACAGTGAGGTTTTAGTTCGACATAACCCTCCGTTCTTCCCAGACGGAGGGTATCCACGAGGATATCCATAAAAAAAAACAACGGGTTGCACTCCGGGAGTGCCGGCAGAAGTGAAAACTTGAATGAATTTTTAATATTTTGGAATGCGGTCTACTCTCCCTCCGTCTTACGAATTTTCGATCAGGTCACGTGTCCTGATGCGAGCTCCGTCTTACGAATTTTCGATCAGGTCACGTGGTCGAACATTTTTTACCCATCACAACAGTGCACAACGCCGCTATAGAAGTTTTCACTTCAAAAAAAAGGATAGGTTATGTTACGTACATTACATATGTATCATCACGCCTGTAATCCCCGAAGGGTAGTCTAACCTAACCTTCCGGGGATTATAGTATGCTGATTATAGTACTATTAGTGTAGTATGCCCACATTTTAGCAGTTATGTTTAAGTCCCGTGTTAAAAGGGGGCGAGGTGGGGGGGAGGAGGCATCAAACATCGGGGTAATTGCGTAACACACTATCAGTTGCAATGGGTTTCATTTTGACAGTTCAACAGCATTCATTGCGTTATTTACGTTGTTGAGCAGACACATTTTTCCAACACATGAAGCAATGGATGAGCAATATCCTTCAAAATGATTCAGATTAAGATTGATAGTGTGTTAGGCAATTCGGTAGCTGGACTCCGGGCTGCTACTGAGAAATTCCAGATAGAAAATTAATAACACTTTGCCCAACCTGAGAATTGAACCCAGGACCTCAGTAGTAAGGGGTCGGATCTAATATCACCACTTAGTCGTCAAAAATGTAAACAAATATGAGTTTATGGAAAAATAACTTTAATTCCTACACAATAAAGTTTAGTTTACGCTACAACTTCAAACATCTTTATAACTTTTTCAATAGTGCTAGTCACTCTGAAATAAACTTAATTCCTATCACAATAAAGTTGATATTTGTTTAACTTGAAATAACGTCAATTTGAAACATAAATACCATTTTAATATAGACATTACATTACATTTATTTATTTAATTCCAATCGAATTATTCTTCAAACAAAGGATGAGAGAACAACGTGAAACGAAAACGTTTTCCTAACTTTCTCAGGTAGGTAATGCCGCCGAGTTTCCTATTTCAGTTTCAGCTCTTTAATTTCAGTAAGATCTTCTAGCATATTTGCCTTTCTGTCTAGCCTTGCCTTCGCAGGTAATTCCGGCAAATAGGATAGCGCACGTCGAAACTTATTTCCCGGTACGAAGGTGGGAAAGTGTAGTTTTCATTTTATTCTTGTATCGTGTTTCGGATAGTGTTTTTTGAGTCGTTGCCCGGAATGTTACCACCTCATAAATTGCAAGTTTATACCAACTTTCAGAACGAGGTAATGTATGTTTATTTTATTTCTTATTTTGATTCATCAATCATCATCTGCCTAGCCTTTTCCCAACTATGTTGGGGGCGGCTTCCAGTCTAACCGGATCCAGCTGAATAACAGTATTTTACATGAAGCGACTGCGTATTTGACCTCCACAGCCCAGTTACTGGGAAATACGATACCCCTTAGTAAGACTGTTTTTTTTCTTATTTTGATTATTGTTTTTTATTTATATCTCATCGTATGCTGCACCGGTTGACATCATCACGTCAACGCCGGCTGTCGCTGAAAACCAGCGCTGAAGCTCTGTCTCGCATAGGGTCTTTACATTATGCTGAGCGATGGCCGTTTTGCGTGGATGTGACCCATTTACTTGTTAATTTTTTAGTTTGTGTTCTTTTTACTCGTCATGTTTACCGCAAATAAACGTATTTTGATTCTTTCAATAAAAATAAATAAATTGTTGTTCTTTTCATGTGACCATCATGTCAATTAAGAATAGGTAATGGTGTACTTTTGAAACTGGCCACCTTTTCTCTAGACTCGCGTTTGACCACTAAGTGGATTTCACCAATGAAACTGAACGCGGTTTACTTAAATCTTGTTCAAGAGCTGTCAGTGTCATCATTATCCGTATATTCAAATCGTCCTGTCAACCGTCAACTGTCATCCATTGACAGTAGTATGACTAGTTTAAACAAGTAAATTGACGTAGAGTATCGTGCCGATTTGCTTTTCAATTAATTTGACTGTCATGGGCGTAGCTAGGGGTTGCAACGGTGGGCAATGCTTACCCTAGAAACTTCTTTGCCCACCCTAGAAAAATCGTCAGTATTGAAGAATGACTGTTTAATCGCGTGTTATTAAGGTTTTCATTACAGCCGTATATTTTGACCAAGATGTCAGGTTTGGAGAGTTAGGGACTTGGTTCTAGATACATTAGATCTGATAACTTTTAACAGTGAAAGCGTTATTTAAGTCTTGGCAACCTACTTTACATGTTTTTGGTGAGTTTATTTATTACAAGGCGTTATTTATGATCTCTCATTTGATGATTGTTACAGGCCGACCGCTTAACTGAGACGTTGCCGGAGGTAGCTGCGCGGTGCGGGAGGGGTGATAGTTGTCACAAGTTGACGAATCACTGAGCTCTCGCATCACGTCACTACACCCCTCCCGCACCGCGCTGCTACCTCAGGCCACGTCTCAGTTAAGCGGTGGGCCTATAGTTCAGCTGGACGTATGCCCCCCTAGACAAAATCCCTAGCTACGCCAATGGTGATTGCACAAGTCGTGTTTAACCGAATAACTTTATTTCAGCGGATACGTCTACATCAATGGACAGAGATAGTGTTCACTCTTTTCTTGCCACTTTTGCGTTAACTATTACCAAGGCGGTGGGAAAAGACGAAACAATATTGCTACAATCAGCGAACGTGTCAACCCATCGTGGGCCGTCTTCTCAGCACTGAAGCTGCGGTGTCCCAGAAGTCCGGTGGCCGTCACATAGTGTCCGTGTAGCGATATCTACGCCGCCACATGCGAACTAGGCGTCATAATGACGTCACGCAAAATCTTGCATCTCGCAAGCAGAGTTTACCGCGCAACTAGCGTATATACAACGGCCCGACATTTTTTGTTGCCCGCCAGACACGACACCCGTCTGGTAGGAGGTTCCTCCCTTGTCTATGGTGGATGAGTGAACTTTACACCCTGTTCCTCATACCTCTATATCCTCAGTGTACCGGCGAATGACTTTACTGTAACATTGTTTATGAAAGTTAGTGTGGTTTCCTTTCCCGCTGCCATCATTCTCATGACGGACGTCAGTGCGGCCGTTATGTGGTGGCGACCTCGCTTTGCAACACAACACTTTATGTTTTAGAAATTGAATTTGACTTGCAATGTACATTCTGGGAAATTCATTGTTCAGCAAATAGACACCATGCCATTTTATAGACATTTCATACAATCGTCAAAGAAAAACAAAACATAAGTTCTATTGAGGCACAATCATAATTATAATCAGCCTGTATCGTTACCAGTCCTGGGACACAGCCCTCCTCTCATTGAGAGGGAGTGGGCCGTAATCCACCACGCTGGCCCAGTGCGTGTTGGTAGATGTCACATGTCTTCGAATATTTGGTTCTAGAACAGCCAATTTGCTTAACAATTATTTTCCCTGCCTATGTTGTTTTGTGTAACCGTTTAGCGGATTCTTCACTGCAGCAGATCAGTAGTATGGTTTACTTTTTACTTACCACTTGTGTGTGCGTACTACACCCAAATGGCAAGAAAAGACAAAACAATATTGCTACAGTCGACGCCGTGTCAACATCAACATCATCTGCCTAGCCTTTTCCCAACTATGTACTACTAAATAAAATTCTTACTTACTTACCTACTATGTTGGGGTCAGCTTCCAGTCTAAGCGGATGCAGCTGAATACCAGTATTTTACATCAAGCGACTGCCTATCTGACCTTAACAACCCAGTTACTGGGTAATACGATACCCCTTGGTAAGACTGGTTGTCAGACTTTCGGGCTTCTGACGACCGGGTAACAATTGCCAAAGATCCACGATTGACAACCGGGATCAACGGCTTAACGTGTTTTCCGAGGCACGGAGGGGTCTTGTAAGGACGGTCACCCATCCACGGACCAACCGCGGCAAGCGTAGCTTAACCTGATCGATTGACCCGCGCGGCTGTTATTACTTAGCCACAAGCCCCTCCGTGTCAACATCAACAGACAAAGTGAAAATCCTGTGTTGTGTTTAATAATATGTGTGTGTCTGGTGTTTAATCTTTGACGTAATTTAAGCGGATGCTTGCATTTAAATAGTGACTAGGTATCTTCTACATCTATAGTAATAATAAAGCTGAAGAGAGTCGGATTGGAAAAAATCTTTATTTATTTTCTTTTTGCAATTGATAGCCAAATTCTTGAGCAAGGCGATCAAGCGCGCAGCAACCCTGTTGCACAGAGTGCGTGGCAGCTCCAACAGTCTCCTGGTTGTCATTACTAGCAAACTGGGTTGCCCTATCCTTCACTTCTTGAGGCAGCTGCTTGTACCTGCTAACAGGAACATAGTTGTTTAGTTATAATGTTTATGTAAATATTACTATCACAGCTTGTAAGTAAATTGTTACTAATGTTATGAATTCGTGTTGCTCGAAAATAAATGTTTTATTATTATACAGGGTTATTGGAAAAACCCCAACAACCTCTTAAGAGGTCATTGTACTCGTCATTATGGACAACTTTTACTATGGGAACAAATCTGAAATCGCGAAAAAAAAATTGCTGTTCCCTACATTTATGTTCGGTTAACTTGTCAAAATGTAGGGAAAAGCTGATTTTTTTTTTCGCGATTTCAGGTTTGGTTTTTCCAATAACCTTGTATATTACAGGCTATTAAACATCTCTCCAGGACTCTTGAGAGCCAAGCAAGAAGAAATAAAGTAAAAAGAACACGAAGCAATAGCGATGCGGCGAGTGTGAAGGCCGCAGGAACCCGCTGCAGGCGGGAACCACAGAACTGGTCAAAGTTGACGTGCTCGGTATAGAGTCATGTCGAGCTAAGGACGTATTTCGGCTGAAATCATGATGAGGATGATTCTTTGGTAACTTAAAACCGAAACTTTATTTTTGTGCACATGTTTATCATAAGTTTATGTGTAATAATTTAGGGGCTGCCTGCGCTTTACCTACTCTTCTATATACGCTTGTAGGGTCCAGAATCATGTGCTGAATTCATAGTGTCAGTTTGCCATCCTGTATATCAAAAAACATAGTGATTGTGTTCAGTCTCAGCCTTTATGTAAGCGGATATATATATTTTTTTTTTGTAAGTACAATAAAATTCCTTAGTACCGCTCGTCTAAAATTATCTCTTAAAACATTGTCAAATACTGTGAATGTACTTGCACTTTGCACTTTAATGACAGAAAAATAAAGTTTTAGTTACAAAAGAATCATCATCATCATCATTTCAGCCGAAAGACGTCTCAGCTCGACATGGCCCTCCGCCAAGCACATCAACTTTGATCGGTTCTGTGCTTCCTGCCTCCAGCGGATTCCTGCGGCACAAAATCATCGGTCCACCTTGGGAGACTTTCCAACGCCAACGTCGACAGACAGGAACAAAATATATTGCAAGAATCAACGGCCGTATCAACGGCGCAGGTGCTCCACGGAATGCTTTTTGTGCATACAAATAGCATTCCGCAGACATCCGCGCCGTCTCTCCGCACTCTGCAGCCACTCGCTCCAGCATCGTACCTACAATACTGGAATGCCTTTTGGTAAGTAGGTCTGCACTTCAATGATCAGCGATAGTGCTTATTCTTTTCTTACTACATGGTTAGAAAAAACAATGAACATCAGCCTACTGTGTGGCGTTGTCATCGCCTGTCAGCTCCTCAGCTCAAAAGCCCCATTTACACGGTGCAAGTTGCATATAGTATGCCTCTGGCATACAATAAAATTACAGCAACAAATGACCAGCATCGTCTAAACGGTGTTTAGACGATGCAACTTTTATTGATACTACAACTTAATTAAAACCATAAGCAATTAAATCGCACCGTGTAAATCAGGCTTTAGTATCTACTATCAGTTTTGTATTACTGTGTTTAATTACTTCATTGTTTTATTTTTATATATTATGACTGCTTAAAAATATAAAAATTGCCTCGTGTCTTTGCAAATTGTTTATAAAATGCTGGTACACTTCTGTCGTAGGTTTGTGTATAATATTTTATTTATATTACCATTTATGTATACACTTAATAGTATAAACAGACAAGAAAAAGCGGAACAGAAAAATACTTATTATATTAATATATTTTAGTGGTTGCCTCTACTTCAATTAATTTCAATTTTAAAGCAAATGTTACAAAAATGCAAGAGGCATTTTTGTAGCATTTGGCGCCAGTTGCGCGGTAAACTCTGTTTGCGTGATGCAGGATTTTGTGTGATGTCAGTATGACGCATAGTTTGCATGTGGCGTTGTAGATACCGCTACATGACCATTTTTATGTTGCACTAAGTGTACATGAGCGAACTTACTCCTACTACGCCAAAACCTTGCCCAGTTAAGTTAGGTAACTGTAACGCTTGTGTAAAATTATCTCTTAAAACATTGTCAAATACGGGGTTCAATATTCTGACACCTTATTTCATTGTTTAAGTTCATGTGCATTAGATTTGTTTACTAATATTTTATATGAATGCCTGCGCTGAAATGGATAGCATCATTATATTTATTATTGTACAGACGCCAGCACATCAAGCTACTACAATATGTCAAATTAAATATTTTTTTCAAATCAGCCCAGAGCGGGAGAGGTCATCATTTGATGATTTCCCACCCAAAAAAAAAGGAAGCTTGTTGATGACACGTTTTTTCTACGGCGCGGTTTATACGCCGTACCGTAATGAAACCGTGGCATGTACGCACGGCTACACATCAAGCTATACATAACCAGTATAAGCTGACTTCTGATTGTACGAAAAACCTATACAATTAGGGGTCAGCTAAAACTGGAAATGCATAGCTTGACGTGTAGCCGTGTTTACAAGGGACCTTAGTCCTTATATTTCATGTTTTTTAGAGAAACATCACGCCTACGCGGATTGAAGAGGATATTCCGAGGTAAGCCTGTTCTCACATGCAAATATTGGTTCTTGAGATCGTCATTATTATGAAAGGACTGCAAGATTCGAAGATTTTCGTCTCCGAGACGTATGGTTGCAC
Source organism: Apamea crenata (assembly GCA_949629185.1). Taxonomy (NCBI): domain Eukaryota; kingdom Metazoa; phylum Arthropoda; class Insecta; order Lepidoptera; family Noctuidae; genus Apamea; species Apamea crenata. The sequence goes on along the minus strand of OX451360.1, from coordinate 7,100,394 downwards.
AGTTTGCTAACCATTTCATATTTTAAAGCCTTCTTAGACGCGTGTGCCTGGTCTAACGTTTACATGAAAAGGAATTTCCTTGCAGAGATATGTTTTGAAGGCAGCAACAACGACAGGTTCACACTTTTTTGTATATGGCCTACGCAAATGTCCTACAGATCTGGTAGCCTCGTGTGACGGGTTATTGAGCTCCCTAAAATAGGGTTGAGCTACACGATGACTGATGCATGCATACCGTCTGTTGGGACAGGTCACCTAAAAGCTGAAATGGCTCTTTCTTCAAAAGGCCCTTTCAGACATGGCACTGCATTGTTAGACTCACATAATATCCTAATATAATGTTTGGCCTTTAAAAGAGACCTCTGAGTTTGTTTCGGCATTTCTATTCAGAGGGGGTCTACTCCGAAGTAGTATCGGCCGAATGTTCGGCCGTTACCTGCTGTGAAGTTACTATTTGGTTCGGTCGGCTCCGATCCTACACTCCTACACTCTTTCGAATATTGACTATGGTCCCGACCCAACTGAGCCGGTCCGAAGTTTTTTCGCATTTTTCAATAATATTCGGTTCGGACATGTGTCGGTCCGATCCGAACATTCGCAGGTTGCACTTCGGAGTAGACCCCCAGGGATCAGTCAGCTAGGAAAAACCGCTAGTTTTCAAATATTGACGTGTAAAAGTGTCTTAAAAGATCTGCTTACAGAAATAAACATTTCATTTAATTTATCCAAAAGTTCAGTTCAATATCTAAGTATTGAACCATCCACATAATGAGTTAACGTAATTATTCTGAACTGCTCTTATTCCTTCATAGATTTTATTTCTAAAACCTGCCGATCTATTCTGTAAATAAACTCACCGTGAAAACTTTGGTGAAGTGAACTTAAAGTGAGCTGTCATTCCATCTGATGCTAGTGATTGACACAATTGACAGCTCACTTCAAGGTCACTTCACCTAACTTTCACGGTGACATCTTTACGGAATAGGTCTGCTGGTGCTAGTGATTGACACAATTGACAGCTCACTTCAAGCTCGTTTCACTTATGTTTTCACCATGAGATTTTTACAGAATAGCACTGTAAATAAATAATTCAATTTAGCGTGCGCACAGGCATGAGGCCTAAGTTTCTCTCCATCTGAGATTAGCATGAGCTCATTAGGATGTGGATTATGACCTATTAGTTATAATGACTGTTAAGACAGACGAATTAATTGTAACATGTTTGATTTCCTGTTTGCATTTATTAGGCCTGTCTACATTTGAATTAGTGTAAGTTATTAGTAGGTATCGGGTTTAATATCTATGTTTACACTTACCTACCTTATCTATTATCTATCCTCCTAATATTTATAAACGTGAAAGAAATGTCGTAAAGTTTGTATGGATGGATGGATGGATATTCGTTCTCTTTCACACAAAAACTACTGAATGGATTTGGATGAAATTTGGCACACAGATGGTTTATAACCAGGATTAACATTATATGATACTTTTTATCCCGTTATTCCCACGGGATTGATACTTATGCGGGTGAAACCGAGGGGCGCGTTTCCCATTTGGTGGGTCACGACACACGAACGCGCTAATCTCTAAAATTCCTAGTCGGATTTGAAAAAATCTTTTGGTATTCGGTAGACCAATTCTTGAGGAAGGTTATAAGCTTATATAACATCACATTACGGGAGCCGAGCAGAAAGTAAAAAAGAACGCTGGAACGAACGAAATGTGACTGTTATTTTAGTAGGTATACAAGCTGTTGTTTTGCATCCTCGTCAAATTTCAGGAGGCTGTTATGAAAGACATAAATATTCAATCATAATAACGATCCGTGGTAAATTATGAATACATACTTGTTTTTTTAGTTAAGTTTGACAGTATTTCAGAATACACCACTTTCAAAGAACAGAATCGCGTTATGGTATCGTAAAAGCGGCCGCGTTTTTATGTGTGTGTAAAAGGGCAGTTATAGTGCGGTCTCACACAGGCCGCGTTTTAAAATGCGTGTCCCACACATGCCGATTTCCGAAAATTAGAAATAAAAATTCCTACTTATTTTATTATTGATTCATGTCGAGAAACAGTAGCATAGTTACCTCTTTGAATTTTACGAGGATGCAAAACGATACCTTGTGTTGTGGTGTCTTACGAATTCCACGCGAACAAAGCCGCAGAAGCTTGTTGTATTTATACATAGCACTAATCTTAGTGTTAATGATCCCAAGTTTAGAAATGTTTAGTTATTTTTATTATTATTTAGGTTTATAATTAGTTGCTAATCACTTTTTAATGGCATCCGAGTTTTCCATACCTAAGTGATTTTGAAGTACCTACCTAATTACGAGTAATCTTAGCAAATGAATCAGCCTTGACTATTACTATATTCGTGATGTGTGCATTTTATTTTTCTTGGCCAACAATCTGCAGTGCGATTCTGTAACCATCTCATCGTGAAAACTTAGGCGAACTGAGCGTGGAGTGAGCTGTCATTCCAACTAATGCTAGGGATTGACACTATTGACAGCTCACTCTAATCTCACTTCACCTAACTTTTCACGGTGAGATGTTTACTGAATCGATCGGCTGTTCACTTGATGATAACTCGTCACCGTCACCTATGCAATAACTAGAGGCATCATAGTTGTATTACCTACTTTCTAACGTATTTTCCTTCCTCTTCTAGTCTCATGTAATAGTGGACGAGCCTATAGCCATCAGCCGGGCCCAAATCCAGACCGGGCTGCTCCTAGAGAAATACCTGATTGAAATACCCAATAACGCTTTGTCCGACCTGGGAATTGAACCCAGGACCTCATGCTTAGCAGCAGCGCTTGCGACCACTGGACCAACGAGGCAATCAAAATATAAAAAAAATTGTATTCTAAATTTTTGATTAAAAAGAAGAAAAAAAATTTTTTTTTTTACTAAAATAAAATCTAAGTATTTAACAAAATAGATTTTATTTTTCTTAAGTACTTACCACAAATTACAGCTTAAAGTTAAATTAGTCTACAGATACATTTTGTAAAGTATTTAAGGAAGACTATGGTGCCTGAACTAAGTTTTTTATAAAACCTGTCAGTCCTCAATATTCAGAAAATAAGATTTAGAAACTACATTAAAAGTAATCCAACGTACAAATAGGTAGTATTCTCAAGCAGTGTGTGAACACGTATCTAAAAGTTTGTAACTGGAGATTTCCACGTCCACTCCAACTGACAAACGTTTGAGAATCCGAGAAACTTGTTAGAAAACTAAAAAGAACTCGTTGCGAAGATGTTAAGAGAGTACCGGAGACAGAGAAATGTGTTACGCAGAAAACCTGAGCGGATTTGTCCGTGAAAACTATTTTTTGGGCCGTCTGTCTCGTCGGATTGTAGAATAATACAATCCTACAAGAAAGACCAGCCGATCGATTCTGTAAAAATCTCACCGTGATAAGTTAGGTGAAGTGAGCTTAGAGTGAACTGCCAATAGTGTCAATCCTAGCATTAGTTGGAATGACAGCTCACTCCACGCTCACTTCACCTAAGTTTTCACCGTGAGATGGTTCTAATCGCACTGAAGGCCCAATGTGACATCCTTTATACAAATTATATCTGTTAATTTACTCAGGGTTCATTTTAAATTGACTAGCTAAACTTTGCAGACGCGATGGGTATCGATATCACAACACGATAAAATAATAAAAACTTTTTTACAAAAAAAAAAAAAAAAACAACCGACTTCCATAAAAACACTTACAAAGTGAAAAATAACTTTAATTTCGGAATTCGGTGGCGAAAAACGAAATACAAAAACCAAAGACACCGACTTCCGAAATTAAAGTTATTTTTCACTTTGTGTTTTGTAAAAAAGTTTTTATTTTTCACTTTTTTGTTGTGATTTTTTTTTTGATTTTTCAAAAACCGCTTGTCCGATTTTGATAAATTTTTTATAGGACCATTCGGGAAGTATACCCTTTGCAACAAATAAAGAATTTTTCAAATTGGTTGGCAAGCGACAGAGTTATGCGCGAATTTAGAAAATACAAACATCCGAACTGAGAACCTCCTCCTTTTTTTAGAAGTCGGTTAAAAAGAATTGATGTTCTTTTTTGGGAGGTCAACGACCGCTATTAGTGTTAAGTTCTACGTCTCTACGTCTAAATATGAGTTGAACAAACTATTGCGTTACTAATCCGAAATAATCAATTAAGTATTCATTATAATACAATTAATTTTTCATTATCTACCAAGAGATCTATTCGATTGAATCACCATACGACCATCATCCATTAAATAATCAATGATCTGTAACTAATTAGTTAAATCAACATCAAGATCAATTTAAATCATCACTGTCATCACAAAAAATAAGGATTTCTTTCTGCCTAAAGACAGTTACCACAAAAAATATAGTTCACCAGTCCATTAGGTAACTACCGAACTATTACAATAATTAGCAATCATCAGTAATATTATATTACTGATGATTAAAAGATACTGGTATAAAAAATTATGTATGTACAGACGCCAGCACATCAAGCTACTACAATCTGTCAAATTTCTTTAATAGATTTTCAACTTTATCGCTAAAGCATTAAGGTTGAAGGTTGATTGGGAAAATTTGACAGTTTCGGGTAGCTTGACCTGCTGGCGTCTGTACGTACATATTAGTAACTAATCGTGAACTAGTCTAGCCTGTTTGACTAAGCTGGTTTTATGACTGGGACTAACTAGGTAGTCCAAATTATAATGATCATATAAGTGAACGTAACATAGTGGAGGTGCTTGGGGGAGGCCTATTTCCAGCAGTGGACGTCTTTCGGCTGACATGGTGATGATGAACGTAACATACCGTAACATGCCTGTATTCCTCGAAGGGTTTAGTTAGTGACCCTTTTCATTATCATCATCACTGCTTAGCGTTTTCCCAACTATGTTGGGGTCGGCTTCCAGTCTAACCTAACAGCTGAATATCAGTATTTTACATGGAGCGACTGCCTATCTGATCTCCACAACCCAGTTATTGGGTAATACGATACCCCTTGGTAAGACTGGTTGTCAGACTTTCGGGCCTCTGACGACACGTAACGTAACAACTGTCAAAGATACAGGAATGACAGCGGGAGCAACGGCTTAGCGTGCTTTCCGAAGCACGGAGGGGTCTTGGTATGTGAAGATGGTCACCCATCCACGGCACCAACCGCGGTAAGCGTAGCTTAACCTCATCGATTGACCCGTGCGGCTGTTATTACTTAGCCACAAGCCCCTCTACGAATACATTTTTCATTATCAAGCAACATATATTCGATAATTTTTTTTAAATTAAATTTATGCTTACAAGCAACTAATTCTTCAATTTCTCCAGTGTATACTGCTAGACAAAGGTCCTTCCCAAGTTTCAATACAAAACAGTTCTTCGCGTTCACGCCGCGCGAACCCGCGCGCCGGCGTGCGCGCCTATCTCACCCACATTTTTAGGATAACTTCGTGAATTATTTTCTTACTGTAACAAAAATTCATAGTGACAACTGTAAGCCCCCGTTGTATGAGGAAGAAAGTTCTGCTTTTTCTCATTTCATTACCTAGAAAGTCTCGAAATCCGCCTAACAATAGATTCACACGACTCAATAATTTTCGCACCTGCACAATAAAGTTGAACTTCTGTCGAGTCAGTGGCCGGCCGAAAACCGAGCCATGCGACAGCCACTCGATTTAATTTACATCTCCGCACCAATTGTTCCCAACTCCAGAAAGTTCGATGAACGACCAGGCGCCGCCTCTGATTTATTTTCCCTCAACATCCCTTAAACGGATTTTAGTTCCTTAATGTCAGAACTTTACAGAGTAGTTAGCGTTCAGAGGTATAAGGAGTTATTAATTTATTATGCTGTTCGAAGTACATAAGTTTGACAAGTCTGATGGCGTATTAAGGTAGAAGCACTTCGAAGTGTTTTATAGATACTTAGCATTTTATGGAAGGTGTATGTTTTTACTTTGTAGACATGGGTCGCTCTCGCTATATAGCATGATTAGTCTATAATGTTCCCACTGCTGGGACACAGGCCTCCTCTCTGTGAGAGGCAGTGGGCTGTAATCCACCACGCGGGCCCAGTGTGGGTTGGCGGATGTCACATATCTTCGAATGTTTGGTTCTAGGTCATGCCGGTTTCCTCACGATGTTTTTCTTCACCGTTTTGAGAGCATTGGTGATGAAATTATTTACACTAAAGTGCCTGCCTGAATTCGAAGTTTCGAACCTAGTTACATTCAACCTGCATTTAAATAAGTGAAGAAATTAATTGATCATGATGATTGGGGTATTAAACGGTCAGATCTCGTTTGCCACCTCACCTCTGCAATTTGAAACATTTTAAAAATGATGTTAAAATTATCAAAAACTCTATTCAAATTAAAATACATTCTTACCTCAAAAACCGAAATCGCTTTAAATCCTTTTGAAAAATTTTCGTTGTCTGGCGGCAGGGTTCTGTGTACCCAAATCGGATAAACGTACAAAATCATAAACCCGGCTTTAAACATAATGTCAAATTAACGTCTAGACATCGCAAAAGCATTGAAAGGTATTCATTTATTAGTATTTGTATTGGTTGTGTAAAAGGAACTGAAATCTCCCTCTGGGGGATAAGCATATTAAGTGAAATTGCGACTGACGTGAAAGATTTTAATTCGCTAATGGTAAACTTGGTCGTTGCTTCTCGACAAATGGAAGCTATAATTTTTTGTTGAACGATGAGAGGCGTACCTTACTTCAAAGGGAAAAAAATTGAAAGGACTCATAGAGGCATTCGTTGTTGACATTAATACGGCAAAAAAACTATTAACACTATTGCGATCAGCCGGTCGATTCTGTAAAAATCTCACCGTGAAAACTCAAGTGAACTGCAGTGCGATTCTGTAACCATCTCGCCGTGAAAACTTAGGTGAAGTGAGCGTGGAGTGAACTGTCATTCCAACTAATGCTAGGGATTGATACTATTGACAGCTTACTCTAAGCTCACTTCACCTAACTTTTCACGGCGCCATTTTTACAGAATCGATCGGCTGAGCTTGATGTGAGTTGTCAGTAGTTTCAATCCCTAGCATTATTTGGAATGACAGCTCACTCCACGCTCACTTCACCTAAGTTTTCACGGTGAGATGGTTACAGAATCGCACTGCTGTACCGACCAGTCAATCAGCGGGGTAATTGTATAACACACTAATAGTAGCAATGGTTTCCTTTTTAACGGTTCATTTTTTGAAGGATATTGCTAATCCATTGTTTCATATGTTCGAAAAATGTGTCTGCTCAACAACGTAAATAATGCAATGAATGTTATTGAACTGTCAAAATGGAAGCTATTGCTAGTGCAATATGCTAGCTATTGCTATTGTTAGTGTGTTACGCAAATACATAGCAGTATCCTGTAGCAGTCTAAAGCAACACAATAGGAGACAGCTTAGAACTCCGCAATATTTTATATAAGGTAAGACACACTTACATGAAAATATTGCGCTACTGTATCACGCATAAGCTGTGTTATATATTTTCCCTGTTCTTTATCTTTTATTTTGCTGTTTTGTTTGGTTCAAGTTTCTATTCTATTGAAAGTAGTCGCTTTTATCGTCGACTCAGAACCATTACTAGTATGCTATCTGAAGAGAGACGTGCATTGCATATAACTCACAATTCTTCAAGTAGGTGCTTGGTGTGTGTTTCATTTCCTGTTGCTGTCATTCAATCAAAGCTTTCTTATCATATTAATAGATCCATCTACGAACAATCATGTCGATTAACACTTAACTGATACATAAACATCATACCTTGTCACCGATGGTTTAATCTGAACCACTCGTGTCATTCTGAATTGTCATATTTAATACCCAACACACGATTTCGGCTCACAATCTTGATCCGTCTCACAGAGCTGTAACTACGGATTTTCCTGCACGATCTCAACTTACAGATATAAAAGATAAAGGTGGGCTTGCTACAAATCTTATACAGGATGAAATTGAATAGGTGCGCCAAATTGACACATCTAATTCAACGTGTTAGATAAATTTAGAGCATGTCATTAAGGAAAGGGATGCACATACGTGTGCATAGGCAAGGGAATTGGCTGGCAGGGAATTGAAAAACGTCGTCGTCGCGCGCCCTTTTATTCGTAGGAATGGTTTTTGAGTGCTAGTTCAAGGCATTGCACTCTTGCTTCATGTTGTGAACTCTGCGATGAATGGATTCCTTATCGGGTACATGCTAAAAATGACATACTTATTGATTTTCTTATATTTTGTTTTGATAGATTATAATATTTTTTTTTACTGGAACGACGATAATTGCTAATTGAAGGCAATAACTTACTTTGCACTAATTAAGACGATAATTTGGTCGGTACACGAGATTTTTCAAGAATTTGTTTTTTTTATTTTTTTATTTATTTACTTATATTTTAATACATAATTATAAACTCGCCAAACTTTTACGTTTGATGGCGAGAAATGTGGGTAATGACAATTTATAAGAATTATGTAGCAGTTAGTGCACCTCCTATTTCGAGTTGGCGCAAGTTTTCAATTGCATCCTGTATAATATTATGTTAAACTTTGTCACTACAATTTGTTGATAGAACAACGTACTATCAAGCCTGTTTCATTGTGAATATTGTCTAGACAAGCTCCACTCCGAAGGTAATTTGCGTTTTAGATTTTGAAAGTACCACATTTATAAATGTTTGCCTCCCTGTTCGAGGATTATACGCGTGGGCGTTGTGAACGCTTTTATGTAACTTGTTCTATTCATCTTAGATATTATTTCCCAATAAAGTTCAGCCCAGACTATATAGAAACTCTCTTTTTCTTATTTTTTGTCGGAGGCTTTCAATTCTTTATATGGATCCTTTAGTTCTGAAATAAACTTTAAGATAGATAAGGACTATAGACCTCAGTGATACAAAGTAATCCTCCAAACAATGCAAATAAAAATATCTAGCTAGATAGTAGAAATAAGATACAAAGGATCACAAAATAGAAAGGTGCGCTCTCTTAACGAGCTATGCCTTTGAATTGATTTCACGAACTTTACCTCCTCGTAATAAATTCTGAACAAAACAAAGAATTGGTTCTTAGTTCGACTTTGGTTTGGAGCGTTCACAATAAACAACGGCCCATAAACTACGCTGGCTGACACGCATATTTCTTATTTTTCTTTGAAACATCTCGGAATGATATTACCCTAGCGAGCCGTAAAAGCCGGTCTATTAATTAGGGGCCGCGGCTAAGGCGGTTCCTGAACGTATGACATCATGCTCCCGCGAGTTTCAACAAGACTCCTTTGTCTCCAAACCTGACAGATTCGACGTAAATCACGTCGGTGACAACCACGGTAACACAAATCTGAGAAAATATTATTTTTTCAAGTTGGTGTTACTCTTTGTCCTCAAGGAGCGTGCGGTTGCGTCAGAGCCCATCTCGCATGCCACTGACGACAATGTGCTGAATGATGAAATGGTTTCACGGCTACATTTGTTTGTACAGACTAAAGATAAATATCCACTCGTGAGAGCCGCTCGAAAGGCGGTTTGATTAAAAGGAACATAAATGTTGATCGCTCGCTTGTAATGATATTTACAGCTATTGAAATCCATCGTCATTCAACATAATTACAGTGAAATATGAGTCGATTGTTACAACGAAGTATGGGGATCATATTTCAAATCCAGTCAAGAGGAGAGAAATCAAAACTGTGAACGGCGACAAAAAAAACGACACACTCTGTTTCTGTCATGTTTATATTATAAATTCAGGCTTAAATTTTAACGCTCTAACTAATCGAGACGATGACGTTAAAGTACAAGTGGAAATAATTACAACGCGTTGCGTTGTCTGTAACAAAGACGCGTCGTGTCCTGGGGCGGTGGTGTCAGGAACAGGAATAGAACGAGAGGAGCCCCCGACTGAGCGTGAAGCCGAGGTGTTTCCAATTTACAGGCGACGACGTCTCTAATACGCGACAAGATTTACAATCGGTATTAATTTAAAAACATCTCTGATGACGTAACGAGCTATATTTGAAGATCTCATTTGAATCCCCTCGATCCACCACGTGAATGCAATATGTTTATGTCATGCATTTTTTGCTTGCTGAAAACTGAAGTGGCGAAACTTTTGCTGCGGTGAGGCCCTATAAAAAAGACGTAAGAAACATTATTCACCGCGGCCAGACGAATCACGTATCCGAACTGCCATGAAGACGTTTAATTAGCACCAAACACGCGATCTTTGAGGTCTCAGAATACTGTTACTCGGTTATAAAAGAAGAGTGGCTCCCATCACCGATGCTCGTAAAGTGGCTGCAATGAAAAAACCGTAAAACAAGGGAGAGTGCTGAGGCGAAAATATGATTTTTGTGGGTTGGTTCCTCAAAAATAATGTCTGCATGTAAAAAATACACCTCTGGCTTTGTGTAGCTTGGTGCTTAAAGAAAGAATGGAATGCATTTAAATTGGACAATGAAAAACGTCTTCCAAAAATTTAAGAGTAAAAAGCGAATAGCGGTTTTAAATATGGAGAAGTTCTTGTCGAAAATTACAAAGAGACATTCATCTCGAAAGGCTTTGATAATATAGTATTAACCTAATTTCAGTGAGTTCGAAAAGTTCAGTAAGTCTGATATTGGCTTCTCCTTTTAAGGACCTTTTTGATGTGACATCAAAAGGAAAACTGATCCCTTTTCCGGTTCGATACCTGCCGTCATTGTCAATGCTGAGATCATCGTACACTTCGACTTCCTCATTGTGATCTACCCTCATAACTTTTATGAATGAACAGATCTCTTTATTACACACGAATTCTTTTTCTAATTCAATCTCGTGATCCTTCAGTTCATTTATTTATTCGTTTCAAAGTAATTCGCTCGGGAGGCAATGGGATTTTTTTCTTATTAAAATAGTCAAAGAGGGAAGCCTCAAGGGACCCTATCGTATTGTTAGTCCACCTGTATTTCCTTTAGCTAAGTTCAAAATAAGTAAATCTTATTATGTTTTTCAATGGGCATCTGGTTACTTGAGGGACGGAGTTCATTTTATATTTATGACTGTAATACAATGGATTTTTTGAGATTTTGTTCGTTCAATGCCAACTCTATGTTGTTGCTTTAAAGCGTAAATAACGCGTTTTTGAAACTACGCAGTTGCTATTTTTGCATTATTTAGTCTTTACCATAAATAATCGGCCTATAATGTTTCCACTGCTGGGACACAGGCCTCCTGTTTTCGAGAGGGAATGTGCAAATTATTGTTCATCTACCACGCGGGCCTAGTGCGGGTTGGTAGATGTCACATGTCTTCGATTTTTTTGGTTCTAGTACATGCCGTTTTCTCACGATGTTTTGTTTCACCGTTTTTAGAGCAGTGATGATGAAATAATTTACACAAAGTAAAGCGCCTGTCTAAGTTCGAACCCACGACCTACAACTCGTAAGTTGGACCATCACTGCTCTATCTTAACCATTGCTAGCTCATTTTTAAATGCATAATGAAACGACTTCGTGATCAATCAACTTTAATAGCTTTACGATTTGATTTGATTTATATTATAATCGTGGTCCCAGCGGAAGTTACGCACAAATCACAAATCCATCAGTTTCTGATTGCACACAGCGAAACCGACCGGTTTTTGAACGATTCAAGTTATTTTTATGGGTGCTGTTGAAAGGCCTGGTTAAATCCATAACATATTATGTAGATATAAAAATGTGGAAACATCGTAAACGTTGACTGTTCGCGAACTGATTACGAGTCCGTCCCCTCGTATGCTCGCATAGATTTTTAAACACAGCCGTATTGAAGGGGCCCTTTTATTCTTCCTGTTAAGTACACGTTTACGACAAACTCGTAAAACACGGATCACTGAAAATTTTTGATATGTAACTCTCCTATTCAAATGCGTTTTACGAGGCGGCCCATTATAATTTTACTGATGTCATATTTTTTCTCGTCATAGTGATTCTGATTATGCACGGTGGATCAAAGGGATTTTTAATAAAAAAAAATGTTATATCTTTTTAATCACTTCCTATTTTTATTGCTCTACTTGAGATACCTTTAATATTATTCACCGTAGCGCTATAAAAATCTCATTTACATTATGAAACTGCCTATGTTGATTTCGGCAAGGATATTTAGTAGACATTTTTATGTCCTTATTCGCGCACAAGTAGCCTGTATTACTTTTTTATCCGGCCATATACATCGAGTGACATTTAAAGCGTTGAAATAGTAGTCTTGTTTACTCTGAGCAGAAATTTAACATCGTAAAACGACTGCACTCGTTACAACAGATGACTGTAATGAGTTTAAAAAACAAAATAAACAAATCCAATTTTATTGCCAACACGAGTTGATTCAAAAATTGCTCCAATTTATAGTGACATGATGTCATAAGGAGGACTGTCAAATAAGAAAAAAAATATACGCAATGAAAAACATGTGGCTGTGTACCGTGAGAATATTAAACCCAATCCGATAAAAGAGGAGGACAAAGGAGCTTTATTTCTTTGATATTTTGTACCAATTATGATACTACGTTGATAAACATGTCCAATAACAAAGCAGAATGGTCTAATCTCGTGAACTCGGGTTAGAATTTAGGAATAACGAAATTTTATTTGAATTTAAGAGTCGTTTGCATGAATAAATAAATGCTTATACCTACGTAGATATGCTTTAAATTACTAGCAAGAACTAGAAATAAACGGCAAAAGAAGATGAATTGGACAAAAGCTCAGGTAGGTTAGGTGTGGGTTTAAAGAGAATTCCGGAAACAACACTTTCACACAGTAGGTAAGATAATAGCTACGTAGTTATACTTATCTAATCTGTTGCAATCATAATCTTAATCATTTTGAAGGATATAGCTAATCCATTGCTTCATATGTTCGAAAAATTTGTCTGCTCAATATCGTAAATAACGCAATGAATGTGGTTGAACTATCAAAATGAAAGCCATTACTATCGTTAGTGTGTTACGCAACTACCTCTGGTCTTGGCATATTATGCTACTTCTTAAATAGAAGAAGGCTAAAGAAGATGAATTGGAGAAAAGCTAGATAAGTTAGGTGTGGGTTTAAAGAATATTCCGGAAACAACACTTTCACACAGTAGGTAAGATGGTAGCTACTGAGATATACATCAGCACCCTCATTGCGTAATGCACTAACAATCACAATCTGAATCATTTTGAAGGATATTGATAATCCATTGGACCATCATAATTATGTCGAAGGTTCATATGTTCGAAAAATGTGTCTGCTCATCAACGTAAATAACGCAATGAACGTTGTTGATCTGTAAATGAAAGCCATAGAATTCCGGAACCAACACTTTCACACAGTTCCTAGGTAAGATGATAGCTATTTAGCTATACTTACGCAGAATAAGCAAACCTACGCCCCTGCGCATGTAACAAAAACACTGAATCACTACCAAACCAACTCAGTATCGACTCTTACCATCTAATTGAAAATCATACAGTGCATGTATTTTGTACTTTCACAAAACCCAGTGGCAAATCTTTTGGTCCTTCGGAACGGACATATAATTCCGTGTTTATCTTTGCTCGTCCAACTCCATCAGTAATAATGAAAGATTAAATATTGGTTCGTTCCAGTTTTCACCGAGAGTTTCTTAAGGTCTTAAGGCCTCAGCAAATACAGACTCCCATTCGTAAACAGTGTAACTTTAAAGCTACTGTTATTATCAAAAGCTGGTATTTAAAATCTCGAACAGGTAAACCGTCTCCATAAACTTTAAGAAATCCTTATTTATAAAATCAGCAAGTCAGCTTTAATTAAATAACGTTAATGAAATAAAACAAATTGATTTTTCGATACAATCGATAACATGTTTCTGCTAACAGCTTTGACCTTATTGACCTTATTGTCTATATAACCTACAATTGTTGTACTCGTTTCTATATAAAAATAACAAAGCTGAAGAGTTTGTTTGTTTGAACGCGCTAATCTCTGGAACCACCAGCCAGATTTGTATTTTTTTTTTTTGCATTCGATAGCCAAATTCTTGAGGACGGATATAGGCTATTTAACATCACGCTGGGACTAATAAGAGCCGAGCTAAATGAAAAAAGGCGGAAAGAACGCTTAGCGAACACGAAGTGATAGCGCAGGCAGGTGATGTGATGCGACAGGTCAGGGGAACACGACATTTCACACGGACAAAGTTGAGGGCAGAAGATAGTTGTCGATATGAACCTACGTTTGTTGTACTCTTTTTTTAAATAAAGTACATGGCGCGAACACTTGTCTTGATCGAGCGCATAAACAATGCCGATACAGTGTCGTATCGATGGCGCTCAGTATGCCACTCACGTCGTACATATGGCACCTAATTTGCTACACATATTGTACCACGCCACGACACTGTTTTTATTATTTTTCTGCTCGATACTCCTTTGTTGATAACTTTTTTTTTGTGCCTATACTATCCCACTGCCGAGCAAAAGCCTCCCCCAAGTCCTTCCAGGAACTCTTTTCCCGCGCCACCTCGAACCAGCCCTCCCGGTATGCGTCCAGGTCATCTCGCCACTGCACCGCTTTCTGGGCCGACCATTGGCGGCGCCGTCCATCTTCAGGCAAAACAAAAGATAACTTAATAAATTTTAAAAATAATTACCAATAAGGCAATAAAGAGATAACTAAATGGTCCTCTCGTTTCTTTGAAATATATTAAGGTCAGGTCAATAATCGTCTACAATGTGTGGCTTTGTTAGACCCACGGTTATGCAACCACGTTGAAACTTTAGCAGGGAGATTGTTCCGAGAAACGTGCTTTGTAGAAAAACATCGGAGGTTTTATTGATTCGAACACGATATGGGAACATAGCCGGGATTCGGAGCATAGCTTTCGAAGTTTAGAGGATTTAATTCGCTGATTAATCTCGATTATAATTTGCTTTTGCATTCCGAGGGTTTATTGACATTGGTGGAGCTACGCTTTCTATTAGGTTTGCTACAATAGATGAATCACGCACATGATTAACATTTAACTTATTGTGTTAGTTGAGTTCAAGTGCTTTTGATAGTTCTATTATTATAGAGGACAAATTAATCATGTTATTGACAATGACATGACTAAAATGTTACATTCGCTTTGTTCAGTTCATAAGGAACCGTTTCGTAAGCTGGATGCCATCATTCATAACGCGGCAACGAAATACGAAACCGTTTTATTATTTTATTTATTTAAAAGCACAACATGCAGATGGTCGACGCAAGATGCAACTATACAATGTGCAAGCATTTATAAAATACTTAATAAAACAATAATTATACTCGTATCCAGTTTCTCTGCAAAGTGACCAGAAAGAATGATACAACGTATGTATTAAGAGAAACAAGTTATACAGGTTCAGGTATTACCGAAGTATCTTTTTTATATGATAGGTATCGAATTTCTTTCAGTGAACAAACAACACAATAAAATGGGGGAACGGGGACGCATGCTGCCGTGGTAATGGCGGAGAGTTAACGCATTGCGAACACACAAACACATCTCAATTGTGCTCATAGCTGCATGTAGTGGTGCGAGCACTGAACTGTAACAACTTTCTGGGTGACCGAAAACGAACGACGATTACATATTTTCGAAAACACCGCAGCTGTAGCCAATATTCCGCGGCGAACTCGAACGCTCATTATTCCGCACCGTAAATAATCCACTACACAAAAACGCTAACCCTTCATTGCCTCTTCCTTTAACGATTCAAAGAAAAGAAATAAAATATGTGAGAGCCCAAAACAAAGGGTATAAAACCGAAATGACAGGGCCACACGCTTTTCAAGGAGACGCTATACAAAAAGAAAAGACTATAATTTCGCATTATGTAATACTCGGAAGGAGTCGTTCGACGGGATTCGTATGCAGCGAGCGTGGTTTAAAAATAACTCAAGGTTAGCTCGCAGATCGAGGGTCCCTTTGTGATATCAAGGTCTACCGGTTGTGCAGGACGCCTATAACCAACATATTTGTGTGTGGACAGCATAGGTTGCGTTCATCCGAGAAATTCTCTCTCACACAATGTTGTTTAATATTTGAATACGCGACCAATAAAGGAGTGTTTTTTAATTGTCGATGTAATGTACTTTGAATGAAATTTATTCATTAATTGAACAGTAAATTGTTGGTAGGTAATTGGTTCATGTCGATCTCTTGTTTATGATTTTATTTCTTGTAAGAAGTTTTCAGTTACAGCTATGAGCTACTTATTGCATGCAAATGTTTTGCGGGGATGTGACGCATGTTTCCCCTAACCCTTTCTTATTTTTTTTGTGTTTTACGTTCTATTTTGCGTCATGTTTACCGCAAATAAACGTATTTTCTTTCTTTCAAACATGTGTAAGTATTTTCTTTTTTCTCCAAAGATTTTCAACAAAACAGTAAGACTTAGCGTGCGTATTCATTTTAAATTAGGTATTCGATTTTTTTCCATATTTCGTACGCTACGACAAATACACGCTACGAAATCTGTAGAGGTCGTTTCGTGGCAGTTTAGGGTCATTTTCAAAAACGCCTCTGACGCTTCAATATACGTGGCCACCAACTAGGCCCAGACAGAACAGTAATTATAATCATCTGCCTAGCCTTTTCGGTTGGGGTCGGCTTCCAGTCTAACCGGATGCAGCTGAATACCAGTATTTTACATGGAGCGACTCCTATCTGACCTCCACTGAACCCAGTCACTGGGTAATGCGATAAACCTTGGTAAAACTGGTTGTCAGAATTTCGGGTCTCTGGCGACCCGTAACGACTGTCAAAGATCCACGAATGACAGCCTAACGTGCTTTCCGAGGCACGGAGGGGTCTTGGTATCAGGCGCGGTCCGAGGGGGTGGGTCGTGGGGGTCATGGACCCCCCCCCCCCCCAAATCATTCAAGCTGTCAAGAGTCAGCATGATTTACGTGCCTTACTAACTTAAGTTACTAACTTACTACTTGGTGACCCCCCAAAATCTTGGGCTGCGACAGCGCCTGCTTGGTATGTAAAAATGGTCACCCATCCACGGCCCAAGCGAAACTTAACCTGATCGATCGACCTGTGCGGCGGTTATTACTTAGCCACAAGCCCCTCAGACCCAAACAGTATGTATAAGCATTATAGATGTACAGTCAACGGGTTAAGAAGAAGTATCACTGACCTTTTCTTCGACTTGCTAAAAAGTTTTTTTTAAAGTGAAGTAATGATAAAGTATTGAAAGCAATAGTTCGTTAAACAAGTCATTTAAATGTTTTTCATTGTTAAGGCACGGAAATGCACTTAAACAAAACATATTTTATTTTAACACCTGAGCTATTGCAGACAACGTGGGTTGCAAACATATATTTGCCTGTTGAGTAATTTTTGTTTGTATTTTATTTTTCTATATTTTTCCGTAAGTATGTAGGTAGGTACCGTAAGTGGGTACTTACAGAGAAAGTACAGAAAAAACACAGAGAAAGTACAGAAAAGGTATAGAAAAGTATAGAAGATACTTTCTTCTTATTTTTACTTTTTCAATTCATATGTATGTACCTACCTACTTTCCGAGTTTATCTTGGACATTACTGACGTCGGTGAAGGAAAACATCGTGAAGAAACCTGCACCCTAATTGCGTAACACACAATCAATCTCAATCTGAATCATTTTGAAAGAAATTGCTAATCCATTGCTTCATATGTTCAAAAAAATGTGTCATGTGTCTGCTCAACAACGTAAATAACGCAATGAATGTTGTTGAACTGTCAAAATGAAACCGATTCCGATTGATCGTGTGTTACGCAATTAGTGTGCTGGACTTGTAGTTAATATAAGACTGAAATCGCCAACTTTCCCGCGAGTTGGCGATTTCAGATGATTGCGTAACACGCCAACAGTAGCAATCTCTCATTTTGACAGTTCAACAACATTCATTGCGTTATTTACATTGTTGAGCAGACATATTGTTCGGACATATAGAGCAATGGATTAACAATATCCTTCAAAATTTCTCAGATTGTGATTGAAAGTGTGTTACGCAATTAGGCGGATTACACACTACAACGCATCCCGCAACGGGGCGCGGGAAACGGAGGCCAACTCCCCGTTTTTATTGAATATGTATGTAAAAAATCGCGGGGGCGCGTTATCTGCGTCCCGTCGCGTGGCGCGTTGCAGTGTGTGATCCGCCTAAGGGTCCCGTCTTGAGCAAGCGTGTTGATCAATAATAATAATAATATCCCTGGACATTTCACACAGCACCATTTGTCCCAAGCTAAGCAACCTAATGCTTGTGTTATGGTAACAAGATGGCTGATAAACTACTTATATACAATTTTTTTTTTTTGTAAGTACATACATATTATAGATAGAAAAACACCCAGACTCGGAACAAATACATGTAGGTCATACAAATATTTGTTCCGTGCGGGAATCGAACCCGCGACACGCAGCGCAGCAGTCAATCGCTTAACCACTGCGCCAACCGTGCCGTCGGTCAATGCCTTTGTCCTGCAGTGGGACAATAATAGGCTGGTATTATTATCTCTTCTTTTTTTGTACAGACGCCAGCACATCAAGCTACTACAATCTGTCAAATTTCTTTACTAGATTTTCAACTTTATCGCTAAAGCATTAGGTTCAAGGTTGATTGGGAAAATTTGACAGTTTTGGGCAGCTTGACCTGCTGGCGTCTGTACTAATTCACTATATTTTTATTTATTAAAAGTCGCAACGTTCTTGCGACTTTTCTCGAAGAGTTTTGCAAAATACAAAAATCATTTCGTAATCTCAAATGACTGTGTCCTGCATCCTGTCTGCTTTACTATTTTCGCATGCTTAAATAATTTGATAAGGTTTTCGAAGAATTCAGTCAGTTTCGAAGTATACTCGTATCGTGTCGTATTTACGCTAATCTATTCCGGACATAATATGTTGATTTGCGTATAGCGAGGTAGTTTCTTTGTTATTTTGTGGCAGACACTAACATTTTTAAGTTCTGTTTATGTATTGAATAATTTATCAGACTACATACATACTTTACCTACTTACATTCAACATTACAGGTAAGGCATCAACCTAGTGTTGAATAATAATGTTGTTGTTTTTTTTTCAATATTGAGAGGTTGGTTCTGTGTCTTACAGGAAATGAATTTACAGGAGAAGCTCAAAGAATAGTTTTTCAATATAAAACAAAAAAAAAATGATAGGTACTTAGTAAATTATTTTGCCAACATCAACCACTAGGCCTGCTGCTACTTAGATACTTACAATATTTTATATGATGAAGCGACGCGCGTTTTACTTGTGGTCACCAAGTGTACCAACATGTTGTGAATGTGTGTGTAATCGCAGGAGCTCTCGAACAGCTGCTGCTACTCAAGTACAGTATTTTTATCTCACGAAGCGACGCGCGTTTTACTTGTGATGGTAATCGCAGGAGCTAGGTACCGTCCGAGACAATAGCAAAGTCGGAAGTTTCTCTCTGTGTGTGTTATGTGTTGACGCTACTCATCTTCACGCACACATTCACAGCGTGTTGGTACACTTGGGTACCACAAGTAAAGTGCGCGTCGCTCCGTGAGATAAAAATACTGTACCTAAATAGCAGCAGTAGTTCTACCAGTGACCAACCTTACTACGTGTTCCGAAAACGGAAACAACAACACAAGTTATTTTAAGAACAAAATTAATACATTTTTATTACAAACTCAAGTGCTAACGATAACCAGTATGTACAGACGCCAGCACATCAAGCTACCCGAAACTGTCAAATTTTCCCAATCAACCTTGAACTTTAATGCTTTAATGATAAAGTTGAAAATCGATTAAAGAAATTTGACACATTGTAGTAGCTTGATGTGCTGGCGTCTGTACAGACAACATCATTAGTATATTAACACAACAGAATTCATTGACGTAGGAAATTATAAATTACAATTAATTCAGTACTTAGTACTTACCTACTTATCAGATTTTTTGTTAGCAGTCAACCCATTCAAAGTAGGTACCTATATTAAAATTTTATTTGTTTCAAATTGACGTTATTTCAGGTTAAATAAAAATACCTTTTGACGATTTCAGAGTGACTAGCAGTATTGAAAATGTTATAAAAATGTTTGAAGTTGCAGCGTAAACTGAACTTTATTGTGTAAGTTTTAAAGTTATTTTTCCATAAACTCATATACTTACCTACTATGTTTACATTTTTACGCGATATTAGATTAGGTACTTCGTCATCATCATCATCATCATCAGCATCAGCCTAGCCCTATAGCAGTCCACTGCTGGACATAGGCCTCTCCTATTGCACGCCATTCAACTCGATTTTCGGCAACTCTCATCCAGCTGTTACCAGCCATCCTGCGAAGATCGTCGCTCCACCTAGCCTGAAGGCGTCCCACCTTACGTAGTACCACCTACATACTTGACTCATATTTTAGTAATCAACAATGTAAAAATAAGCAAGATCTCACTGCACTTTATTGTACGTGTTTCCTCACAACTGAGGAAACGGCATATGTCCTAGAACCAAAAATACGAAGACATGTGACGTGACATCCACCAACCCGCATAGGCCAGTGTCCCAGCAGTGGGAACATTATAGGCTTCATTAGGTATGATACTCACAACAAAACAGATTTTTTTTATTTACAAAAATTCTGTTTTACTTTTCATGCTGATCCTACTTTTGCGAAGTCGGTAATCGGTATATAAGTTAGTAAGTATGTATGTAAGTGTTTTTTGTTTTTTTTAGACTTTGGCACTAGGAATTTCTCCTGTGTCGTGGGTGCGTTTACAGACATATAAACTCACATACACAAACAGCCAGACCCGGAACAACTAATTGTAGGTCATACAAATATTTGTTCCGTGCGAAATCGAACCCGCGACACGCAGCGCAGCAGTCAATCGCTTAACCACTGCGCCAACCGTGCCGTCAAAGTCAAAGTAGGTACTTAAGACGCCTTTTGCCAAGACCTTGAACCGCCCTGCAGGTGCATCCATCCGTGCACCTGCTAGCATTATGCAGTGACCTATAAAGGCAATAATTAAATAATTTATTCCCGACAATTATCCCTTAGATGTGGGTCAAATAAAAAGGGACGTTTTAAGGGTCCGTGGGATAAAACAATGGGTTTTAATTATTAATTATTTTAAATTTAGGATATTTTATTGATCGTAGTTGAATGAATTGAATGGCGTGCAATAGGAGAGGTCTATGCAGTATGTACCTAGTATTGTATATAATCAAGTATTTTTTAACTGAACAGACAGCTGTGCTGCTGGGGAGTTTGTTGCGCCACTTCTTCTTCCCAGCGATAGCACTAAGAAGTGGTGAAGGGCGGTTTTTGGGGGACTGTCTTTTGTAATTTTGACGTTCAAAAAGTGCTGATTCTCAGCCTAATTTGAATAAATGACTTTTGATTTTGATTTTTGAGTGGACTGCTACAGGCTGATGATGTGGTTTTTTAGTTTACTATGGAAGAAGTCGATCAATCTTTTCGCACTAATCAACCCCAAGAATGGACGTCTTTGCTGCTCGTCTCAAGGAAACTTCTACTCCTAGGAGAAAATCAGGTAATATCCCACCTGTTATCCTACTCCTACAAGTACAAACTGAGTGGAACTTGCAAGTTGTTCAAAACAAGGCAATCAAAATATCTTTTAACACTGCTTTTCGTACCAAAAGAGTTCACGAACAAATTTAATTCCCAACCTTAAAAAAATTATCTTAAAATCAGCCCGAAAATTGTATACCTATGATAATATGTAAAAATCCCAAACATGATAACCCCTTAATTTCATCCATAGGCAAAAGTAGATCTAATAACGTATCGTATTTAACAACATATTCACATCACTATTTTTTGAGTGAATAACAATATCTACTTGCCACCAGACCGACCGTGCTGCCCCCACCCGGTCGCAGTAAGCAAACTCGGCGAAAAGTTACGCAAATTACCCTCAGTTTAGAATTACTATAATTTTTTGTTTAGACTCATCGATGATAAATGTTACATTGTATTATTGTAATGTTTTACTCTGTGCTCCATAGTCAGTCAGTGAATTACCTTTAGTAGGTAAACAGCAGTATGCGGTTAATATCAGTGCTAAGAATTTTGTGCTTTTTTGAATATTACTGTGTTTTTGTGGACTTATTATAAAATGTCTTAATAACATAGTAAACTCAGTGTAAAATGGATGGGTAAGTTAGCCTAAGAACTTGTTATGCTTAAGGCTGTACACAATTACAATAAGATCTTATTGTATGCACTTTGTATTATTATGGACTTTTAAAATCAAAGAGAGGAGGCCCATTAAGAAAAAAAAAAAACAATCTTTCCGGGAAATTGTCTCCCTAAGCTTTAGTGCCTATGGCGTGATGGCCCAGGCCTCGCCTCTTATGCACGAGGTTGTAGGTTTAAATCTGGGCAAGTATTAATGTGACTTTTTCAGTTAATATGAAAGGAGATGTCCGCTTTTTGTATGGACGTTGGTTTTTTATTCCGAGAAAAATCTAACAAGAATCAAACTACATCCAAATAAAAGCTACAAAAATATGGAACTTGGAACCACTGAAATTATATTTTTAGACCCCCCCATTTCAGAGAAAAATGATAAACTTATTAATGTTAGTACATATAATTTATTCGTTATGGCAGCCCAAATTAAACCTCCCAAACACTTTGACAATGTCTAAATATGACAGATGACAGATGTCTAAATATGACAAATGACAGTGTTGACCGTCAGGCTTCACTCATCCGTCTGATACGTCACACTTTCGCTCGTGCCTTTGTGTTATCGTATTTTAATTTGTGCTTTGCTTTCTTTGATTTTCTTGATTTAACCGACTTGGCTTTTTCACAACGGACTCTTCTACTTTGCACATGATTAGGATACCGATAGCTTACGAACCTTCAACCCTGACGACTGCTTTTTTTATACCGTTTACCTTCCTCAAGAATTACGCTAAAAAGAATTATTCAAATCCGACTGGTAGTTCCAGGTATTAGCGCGTTCAAACAAACAAACTTTTCAGCTTTATTATTAGTATAGATTTTTACAGAGGTAAATAAATAATCTGATTAGATTAGTTTCGTTCACATTGATAAACTCGCAAATCAAACGTTGATTGACAGTAATGACAGTACCATGTGTCAATTTTGACAAGATTATTATGTTTTCGGGTGTGTTCACTTTATTATCCTAGACAATTAAAAAGGTTTGTTCGTTTTAGGAGTAAATTCACACTAAAATAAAAAAATATTTTTCTCAAAATTGGGGGCCTTTAAAAATGTATGATATAGTTAGAACCACTAGTTTTTGGAATGTCTATCCAAATATATTTAATTTATCCTTGTTAGAATTATTGAATAATAAAAAACCATTTTTGGACATGTCCTTTTTGAGTTTATCTTGGACCTTCCGACCTTATAGCTGTTTTATCTCACGAAGGCGGGTTACGTGACTTTTATGACGTTGCAATACGAGTCATTTTGTTACGATTCATCTGCCTTCGTGAGATGAAACTACTATACTAACATCGATGAAGGAGGAAAGGAAAACATAGTGTTAGAAACCGCCAACCTGTCTTGAGCAAGCGTGGCGATCAATATTCGTGCCTGCTCTGTATGAGAAGTATTGAGAAGAGGCGTTTGCCCTACAGCAGGAACACGAGGCTTGTATTATTATTATTACCTACTGACATTGTTACGAAGGCACTTAAAAAGCAATATTAATGCTTAAACTGACTCCTCATGATCTTAAAAGCTCCCGTTCATGATTCTAAGACTCCAATCTATTCTTCAACAATGTGCTTGCCACTGGTTCTCTCTTCTGTTCCATCGATACTCAAAGGATAGGCAGGTGTCGTCAAAATCTCAAAATCCACATCACTAGGCAACACCTGCCAAAAATAAGACCAATGTTGCAGACTTGTGTTGTGAAGGTCACCCTGCAGTAGTATTAAAAAATGAATCACAAACAGAGTACCTACCTAACCGGAGCAAGTTAATAAAAAGATTTTTGAAACTAGTTTTAATAATAGCAATAGGGTGAGATATGAACCAGTCCCTCAAAAAAGAGAACTAGCTACTCCTAACTTCCTTTCCGATGTGACTAGGTCAAGAATTTCTTAGGGGAATTCCTTTCTTTTCTTGCATTTTTTTAGGGGGGTCCGCTAAGGTAGCCCGAGAAATTATAATTAATAATTTATTTAATCAAATAACAATGTTAACATATAATAGTAGAAATCTGTAGGTACACTTGACTTATGCTAGTTAACAAATCAGAGGGGCAATTCTCGTAATTTTAAGAACGTTCACAGTCTGATCTCAATCTGAATCTGTCAAAAACACCTCTAATTTCCCTACTTTTTTGACAAGTTTTTGACATTTGTTTGTCGCCGAGATAAGACTGCGACTAGATTTTGAAACTCTAAAAGCTATTCATTTCCTGAATTCTCAGCAGATAATTAGCAATTCCTCTAATTTTCGTTAAATGGTTAGGTACACATAATAGTTTAATCACCTACAATTCATTTCATATCAATCATATTTGGTGTAAACATTGGTGGACCATTTTACGAATATACATACAAAACTGTCAAACAGGTGAATTGCGTGATATGAATTGCACACAGATCTTATAATGAATTGTCAGTTTGTGACCATTTTAAGATTATTAATATGATTCATATTGTTATCTTATTATGATTCTGCCAAAGTGGCCTTTTTAGGCCCCCAGCACCCTAAGTTATAAAATAACTTGTATTAATTGGATTTTTTTAAAGTTTTTTGCCATATTTGCAGGTCAGTGTTAAGTTGTATGTTGATCAAAATATGATTCGCAACCGTACTAAATATATTACTTTACAGAATTACAGAATTAAAATCATTATAATAATCAATACAACCCTGTAAGTTAAAATTTTCGTGTGAATTTCCTGAATTCCTGGTGCTTCCCCCTTAACTGAACACTTTCAGTCGTATCTTCGTGTACCTATCTAGTACACGAAGATACGACTGAAAGTGTTCAGCGGCTTAATCGTCTTAATAATTATATAAAAAGTTCTCAATAAAGAAAATATTCGTACAGAACCCAGCTCCTTATAGCAACGATGTAAGTAGGTACTTGACCAACATACCCACGTATTTTTTATGTTCCACTGCACGTCCGCTTGACTGCACGAAAGGAAATGGGGGCTCTATGTTAAATTTTACAACTGTCGTTTTTACACCTTCATACGTATTAGTATGTATTCAAACTGTTTGTATGCATCCATAACACAAACACACATTTATAGCGTAAAGGTCAATATTTATTACAACGATATCAACATTATGCATGAATTTAATCATTCCGTAGGTACCTACATTATTTTAATCGAGTTTGCCAATGAAATACGTTTATTGTTGCCAGCAATAATTTCTTTGTAAATTCGAAATTATTGTTATGGTAACATTAATTATTTACCAGTGCAAACACCACGGTGTTCGCTATTTCGCTGAAGACTTTGCAATACTGCAGGTAATAATATTTTATTTTATTTTGCTAATAAATTTTAGATGCAAAAAATGTCCATTCAGACGCAAAAGAATTTCGATATTGGTTTTTTATTTGGCATTTTTCTGGTAAAATATTGTGGTATGTGGTTCGTAATTAGAATGCATGCAAGTAGATAGCGTCCATTCAGAGTATAAAAAGCCAGATGCACGGTACTTATCCTTATTTACGTACTTATTTATGAATAAATAATATTGAATGGCTATTCAGAGGTCACACAGATGGCGGTCTTACAGACAAAAGCTTCGTAATAATATTGCTGAAACCCGTTTGTTTGCGACGCAGTTCCTTTGCCAATATATTAATTCTTATAGGATCAATTGTTTATGGTCCTTATTTGGTGGAGATAAGGTTTCTATTCCCGATTAACTTATGTTATAGCAACGCAAATGTATGTTTGCAAGGGCATAATTCGGCTGGTGTTCGGATACACGTGTTCCTACGAGTTCCCCTCCAAGTGAAATGCACCTATCACCTGGTTCTAAGGAACGTAGTTGGAATAAAATTGGGTCACACGTTACGCCACTAGTTTCTTTATTCCCTCTGAGGCACTCGGGCCCTCAGCCTTGGACCGGTTTGGTGGAACAAGGCGATTTTGTCCCTTTGGCCCTTTCATACGCGTCCCCTATTAAACACGTGCGCGCTTCAAGAATCGTCACTTAGATTCACGGTTTCTGATTCTTTGAGCGCTTAGTTTTTTAGATTCTTTAGAATATTTTATAAAAAGAATGTGAACTGGGGTGATAACAATGAGCGTTTATTTACAAATTATTTCTTTGGTACCTACTATGTTTACGTTTTCCGAACACGTGTTTTTGGCTGGACAACATAGTTTTTTACCAAAGAGAAGGTTTTATAGTCATTGTTTTTTACCTACTCTGTATTAACTCCGAAAAAGTGGAAGTGGACTCCAGCACATTTATTTACAAAGAATATTTTCACCGTATGGCCCGTACTATTTTGTCATGTCAAGACTGGGACTAAAAAGGGACACCTGTGTTGCTGCCACAGTCGATTTTCTCGGAAACAATTTGACGACCTAGGTAAAAACCTAAGTACTTAATTATTCGGGACGTCGATAGTATTTATTTAGCTTGATAATCAAATCACCAAGCTGTTTCCTTTTTTCTATAAATTTCACCAATTGTCAGATTTAAAAAAAATATTTTTATTATTATATTTTATTTATGAGTGCATTAGTAGTTCATAGTGAGTAGATTATTAAAAAATCAAATGATTAACAATAAAATGTGCATTCTGCATCGTGCAATGAAAGTCCAAAATTGGTAAGAAAATGGAATGAGCAAGTTTTTATCCAGAGTACGCACGGCGACATAAATCAAGTCAAGCTATTCATTTTCACTTTCCAGTATACGCTGACTTCTTATTGTAGAAAAGCCTTATACAATGCAAGCAACGTCAGCTAAAACTGGAAAAATATTATAGTTTGCTATGTCGTTGTGTGTAACCGAGAGGTACCTACCGTTCTTGAAAACATTGGACTTCACAATTTTACTGAAAATATCTACCTACCTAGTGGAAATTCTACATCATTTAAGTTATTATCGTAGTCAGTACCTACCTATATTCCCAATTTCCTGGGCCCGACTCAAGATATAACTATAATTTTCCCAATGCTGGGACACATGCTCCCTCTCTTCGAGGAATAGTGGGCTTAATCTACCACGCGGGCTCAGTGCGGGTTGGTAGATGTCACATGTCTTCGATTTTTTAGTCCCAGGACATGCCGGTTGCCTCACGTTGTTTTCCTTGCCGCAATGGTGATGACACTAAGTAACGTGACTGTGCCTGCTTGGGTTAGCAGCCACGAACCAGATCTAAACTTCCTTGTATAGTATGAAACCAACCAAGCAGAGCAGACACTTCTCTATGGTAAACAAAAACATGTTTATAATATTGAATTAA
This sequence comes from Apamea crenata, assembly GCA_949629185.1. Lineage (NCBI taxonomy): Eukaryota > Metazoa > Arthropoda > Insecta > Lepidoptera > Noctuidae > Apamea > Apamea crenata. The sequence continues at coordinate 7,072,885 of OX451360.1, read as the reverse complement.
GAATTTGAGACAATTTTCAAGTCGTGGAACAACAAACTGAATAACATCCTAACAAAGTTCAAATTCCATTGCAACACCAAAAACTAATAAGGAACAACAACTTATAACTTTTGTTACAAATGGTCACCTCAAAAATCAACTTAGAATACATTATACTAAAGTAGATAACTGATTAAGTGGCGGTGGAATGTAAATTATCTGAGATTATGAACACTGCTATAGTTAGGTGTGAGAGATTATGGACGTCTATGTATATCTATGATCATCCAGTATGTATATCAAGTATCTATTAATGTTTATATTACCATAACTATCTGTACCTATCTAAGTAAACAACTCCTCAATGTGGTTTATATTAGACTTGAGTGAACTGGGACTGCGATAAGGAAACCACACTGTTTGTCACCATAATACGCTCAACAAACGGATAAATAGATAGGTACTTAGGTTCCTAGTCTAAGTAAATGCCTAAATTGATACAAAATGCATTGCGTTTTAAAATTTCATATAATATTGCTAAAAGTTTAATTTTATATTTTAACTTTATATCCGTTCAGTTTTTTATGAATATTTATATATTGCTCAACAATAAATCGGATTAAAAAAAAACTGAAGTGGTATTTCATCGAATTTTATTGCTGACCCTACTAGTTAAAAAAATGACTTATTGTTTTCCTTGTAATGACAGCTGTGTTATGGCTACCTATAATAATGGCGGACCAACTTTCTATCATTGTGGCACTTAGTGGAAAACTATTTTTTTTTTATCAGTAAACTTTTGTCAGAACCGGGAATTGACCCAGCCTAACTGAGAAAATATCCTGGATAAGTACCTATAGCTATTGAGTGTTGTAGTTGTAATACATCCAACATTTCATACAACAGCCATGTCAATAAACAAACAGCTCCGACTGGAGGGTGGGGCTGCAATGCTGCAGTGCATTGGCAACAGCAACATCGATGGACGAACGAGAGGATGCGACACCCGCTCCCGCGCCCGCTACCCGCTACCGCGCGAAAGTGAAAATTCGCTCGGCACTTTCTCCCCACCGCCGCGTCGCATCGGCCCGCCCCTCGCTGCACCGCGCGCCCCTCCGCGGCGCAAGGTCAGCCCCGCGTGCAGGCGGGTGGCGCGGCGGCGCGGCGACGCGCTGCGCTCTTGAAATTTCGCTTTCGTTCACTCGCGGTTATTAGTCGGCCGCGCGCGCTCCGGCAAGCATGTGTCTCGCGTGACACGCTCCACTACTTCCGCGCGCCACGTTCGATTTCGTTGGCATGGCCCCGCGACGGCAAGGCGCCACCGGTGAGCGCGAAGCAGAGGAGGCTCGCGGGTGCTGCGTCCCCGGCGAGTGCCTGCGCCCCCGGGAACCCGTGCGCATCGAGGATGCCGTGCGCGTACTATGCAACAACGACACGTGCGCTGCCGGCCGGTACATGCACCGAGAGTGCTTCGAGCAATGGGAAGGAGGAGTTCTCGCTTATCTCAAATCCTGCGGTCGAGCTCGCTCCTGGTCTGAACGCCAAAGGCATCAGAATTTATGGACTAAGAAAGGGTACGATCTGGCGTTCAAGGCTTGCGGCTGCCGGTGCGGGAGAGGGCATTTGAAGAAAGATCTGGACTGGGCGCCTCCGGGTGCTGCAATTCGCGCTGAGGAGGAGAAGAAGCGTCGCCGGCGCACGCGATCAGGACGCACACCGGCGGCTCCGGACGGACGCTCGCGCGCCTTCAGCCTGTCCAGCTCTGGCTCCTGCTCGCCGCCCTCGGCCCCATCCGAGCCCTCAGCTAGTCCCACTCACGCTCCGACGCACGGCATCACGCCCGCTAAGAAGATATCCAAACCAGAAATTATTTCCGACAGGATCAGGTAAGAAACTTTATCAGTTGTTTTTTTTTAGTAAGTTTCCTATTGGATAACTGTAGGTTTTAACTTACACACACATTACAAGGATTACGAAATATATGCAGTTATGCACTTGCAAACAACTTGAGTAACCACCGTTTTAGGTAAGCTGGTAAAAACTTTACACGAGAGAAATCTAATAGTTTCTTACTTGTTAAACAAACATCGTAATGCCATGGCGTTACAAATTATAAACACTGTAAATAAGCCTACGAATTCCCGAGTGCATTGAATATTATTTGTGTAGGTTGGTACACCTACATCGTAGTGTGTATTGAATGCATTTCTTGTCGGTTGTTTATATCGTATCGAATAGCAGCCCCACATAATTGGCGTAGAACTGGTTGTGCCGGTGGATGCGGCCGAACGCGGCGCGGAAACCGGCCGGCGCGGCCACGGCGGCGGCCGGGCGGCCCTACGCCCCGCTATTGCATTTAGATAAGATGCAAGTTGCACTCCATGAACCTTTCTACCTATGTTTGGTTAACCCTATGGTGTTATAGGTGATAAACACCCCTTACCTACGAGCTCAACCTCGTAAGGTAAGTTTGTGAAGAGAAATCGTAGCATTATTAGCGATTTTATAAGTTTAGCATCTATTTTACCATTAGAGAGCTTGTTTAGATAACAGGAAATCTAAAGCTTGAAAACTAGATAAAACACGAAGGTTACTCGGGTATTTAGCGTAGTTGTTACTTTATAAAACCTATCTTTAAGTTCCAACAAACTTTGTTTACCTGTATGGATACAACTAAAAGAAAATGGGTAAATAATTATCTCAAAAAATCTGAAGGTATCTTTACGTGTCGATTTATCTTATAAGCGAAATAGATATCATAGCTAAGTCATTGATAAAAACTCTATACTATAACTAATACGTATTAATATATTTGGTTAAATTGTTATCTTAAAACGCATAAGACATTCATTCACTTCCTGATCCCCATGATTGATATTTGTGTGCTATTGTTAATAAACAACCTTGTGCAGTTTTTATGTGCGAGTAATGCACAAAAACTCCCTTGTAATAATATAACAATAGATAAACTCATAAAAAAGTCTAACTGTTAATCCTATTTAAATTAAGGCCACATTTAAAAATAAAACGAGTTTGAAATTAGAACGTATGAAATAAAATCTGAATCGTTCTCGTTGAATGTTGCCATCTAAATAACGTGTGTTGTGAAATTGTTTAATTGTCATTGTCATATTTAGGAACCGATAAAAAAAAAGACAGGCAAGGGCGACATTCTGCCGCACGCAATTTGCGAACAACAATTTGTTAAAGTGAGCTTTCAACTGTCACAACAGTTTTTTGTGAATAACGTCGAGTTTTAATTCGCAACCAAATTGGTGGAGCCTTAAAAATGCAATTTCGTCGGCTTAATACATTAACCGCGGTTCGCTGCACAGCTGGTTTCCGTTTCCTGGCAAAAGTGCGTTTTTCCCGAAATTACGGCAGCTGTCCCTTCCCCAAATTGTTGTTCCCCTGTTGTCTTCGCTAAAAAAGGAAACACCTGACGCTGCCAGTCATTACACCGCTGCAACGCTTACCGCAGCAAAAAAAAATATGTAACACACATTATTTGCAGATGTACCTACATGATTACGAGCAACATGATTTGCAAATTCGCAAAATGTTTATTTCTGTTAAATCTATTAAGTATTATCAAAACTATTTTTAGTGTAATGACGATGAGTTTTGATAATGTTATCAAATAAAAACAAGTTATTTTATTGTGCATTATTTAATTATTTTGTATTTCTGTTTCAAAACTCAATCTTTTTAATTATAAAAACGGTATCAAAATATAATTCCATTCCAAATAAAAGTACAGTCAGTCGCATACAAAAATATTTCTATGTTGCGAGCACATATAATTGTTTTAACCATTATCTAGCCGATATAGAACCGTCGTCATTATCCTTACTCGTTGTAAGTATTAGTCTATAAATAGAAAAACACATGAATGAATGAACAACATTATCCTGTGTTGACATCAAAGTTTAGATGAATAGAACTCCGTAATACTAAATAACCGGTTTATTTATTTACACAATAATACTTTATTTTCACAAGAAAATACATACTTAACAAAAACTAATATTTAGATAGGTAATTTAAAAGCTAACAGTCCAAAAAAAATAACACGTATGGAAATGCTGATTCTTTGGCCAACAAATAGGCCAGCCCTCTGGTCACGTAAATAGTTTAAGACTAACCGCTTGGCGATGTCTCGAAAAACTAAGTAGGTACTTAATTTTGAAAATCCTCTTTTTAGACGTCGACAGATTATGCATTGATAAAAGTGATATCTGAGTGTCATGGTGGTAATTTTATCACGCTTATCTTGTTTTGTCTGTCGATGTAAGTCACATATCACTGATATGCATTAAAAATTTAGGACACAACATTTATATAACACGTCTGTTGTTTTCGTACCAAAATTGGCAAAATAGAACGTTGCAACATTTATCCTGAACACGTTTTTTTTTTTTAATCAATTATTGCATTTATCTACCGAGGTTTTTAATATCAATTAAAAACAGTGGCTTTGTTTTTTATTATGATTACGTATACAGAGCCATCCAAAGGATAAATTCATTTAATTTTTTTACCCAGCAAATTGTACATTTTTATTAATTGAATGTGAATTAAATTGGACACTGCAATTTCCGCACAACTCTTCACTTTACGATTTTATTTTTAGATTCAATGGAAAGGAAGGAATTAGGGAATATAAAATATTTATTATTTCGCTAAATCAATAGAGGTGTATTAATACATGCGGTTAATTATAATCTGGTAACAAAATCAGTGATATAACTTATTTAAAGTATTTAATTTAAGCAAAACATAGTCGGGCAGTTTATTTTGAATCAGTCAGAAAGAGATAGATCTGCAAAACTAAAAAAAAAAAAAAGATTCATTATTAATTTTCCTCAGATTTAAGAGTCGCGTGTGCATCAACGTGTGCCTCTTCTATTTCATCGAGTGTAGGTGATCGTGGGTATATTTCCTTTATTAAATCGTGGGCGAACTCCGGCACATCCAACAAACAATCCAAGCACTCTTTATTCATTCGTTATTTTAACTTGACCTAATAAAGATGGTCGTAATAACCTCGGTGATTTTATACGCGTCATTACACGCGCCGTTAAAAAATCGCATTAAGTATTTTTATTGAATAGCTTTAGTTATATAGTTTTTAGATATTATCAAACGATGATTCGGTAGGTACTCGAATTCTCTTTTAAATGATTTTAATACCCGATGCATACTAAACTAACTAATAAAACACATCATTATTAATGAAAATAATTAAATAAGAGAAAAACCAACTCAGACATTATTTTTATTTTATCTGTTGTTACCCGTTTTTACATGAGACAAGGTTACTTTACTTCATCAATTTAAAAAAACAAAAAAAGAGGAAAGCACACAAACGGATAACCATCATAATAAATCTTACGTCATTAGGCGAGGCACCAACTACCTATGAGATTTCTCAAATCGATTCCAAACAGAACAAATGAAGCAGTTAGTATGCACCGGCGCATCTTTTTGTTGTCAATTATGTTACTAACGCATAAATACAGTCTATTATGTCTCAAGTCTTTATATCGCACATCAATTTTATATTTTATCTATAAAAATACCTTTTTTATGCGGGTCAGATGAAGGTTTATTTAAAAACCGAATACAAAATCTTAGTAACCGATTTATGTAAATTTTGTGTTCATTGTAAGTAAAATTATTGACAAAACAAAATAAAACCTAAAAGTTGTATTAATTAGCATTTCATTCATTTAGCTTGCCACTAAAGTAAGTACTTACTTGAAAAAATATTCCTTGTCAGAATTTCACGAAGATGTGAGCAACTATGTAAAAATCATTGTGTATGACTTACGTCGTATTCCTGTTGCTATATAAAACTGTAGGAAATTACCTGTTTAAAATAAAGCCATTTGCATTCCGCGTCCGTCTGAGGTGCGTCGCATAATATTGTGTTGTGTACACATACTTAAGACATCTTGCGTGAATTTATTGAGTAAGAAGTACAGCTGTCATTTGAATACCTATTATTTACTTTAGTCGTCTAGAGTTTATGTAGTTTAAAACTAGCAATACAATAAAAAAAAATGCTTACTTTGCATTCCAAGCAATTTAGGGTTAAAATACTTCCTTAGGTTGCTCGTTACCTAGGTTAGTGACCTGTAACTGGTTATGCAGCTATGGTTCTATGTTTTCCGTTTCAACATTTTGTGCAACCAAGTTACATAAGATTGGTAGCCAAAAAATTAAGGAAATTGCTTCCGTAGTAAAAACAATGGACTCATAAAAAATGCCAGATATGTTATGAGTACAAAAACCTTTTTTGTCATTTAAGAGGATGAAGCTCAGTTTTTAAGCTAACAAAAAAGAGCTATACTATGTACTTACTAAATGAGAGCAGCTACGTAGCTGAGTCTGAGTCATACATAAACATAATATAAAAAGAAACAATGCAAAAAATATTAAATAAAAAAATCTTTAACGGCACGATATTCATACGTACAATTATTATGTTTAGTAGACGCTATAATTTTAGCATTAATTACTACTGTTTAAAATATAATTATAGTGAACATTGACGGTAAGACCGGCTGCGCTGACCGCCCATAATAACAAAAAAGAATAATACCAAATGTATAAAAAGTAGAGTCCGACCGAAACTGGTTTTCCGGCCGAAACCGAAACCGAAACCGAATGTTCGGCCGTAGCTTCAGTTTCGGCCGAAACCGAAACCGAAACTCACGTGGTTAAGTATTAAATTCCTTAAAATACTGAAATTTGGTGCATTTTACCCATTATTCTGCATTAATTAGGACATGAAATGGAAACACAGTAGGTAGGTATATTAATTTTGTTGTAACCATTTATTTAATACTAGCTTCTGCCCGCGGCTTCGCCCGCGTGAATGTCGGAATCCCACGGGAACGTGCTACCAGGATAAAAAGTATGTGCTTCTCCAGGATGCCATCTATCGTTTTGCCAAATCAGAAGTTAAGTGGCTTAGGCCTGAAAATGTAACATACAGTTTCAAGTTCAAATCCTCCCCTAAAAACCGAATTACCCCTTTTTACCCCGTCAGGGGTCAATTTTCGACCACTTTACATACTTATTATTAATTATTTTCTGTCGAAAGTATCAATACTGAGTTTCGAGTTAATCGGACCGCGCATTCAATTTCTTCCACACAAACTTCAACACGCCTATATCCCCCTTTGAGGGGTAGTTTTGAAAAACTAATAATGATAAACTTTATTGCTTACTTAGGCGAGTATTCATGCCAATTTTCGAGATTATTAACATAACGAATAAGATTTTTCATATAAACTGTATCCCCGCTTTTCACCCCCACAGGGGTGGAATTTTGAAAAATCATTTGGGATGTGTTCATAACTTGATTCAAAGATTATTTATACGAATTTTCGAGTTAATCAAGCCACGCTGTAAAATCCTCCCCTGTAAAATTGACTACCCCTTTTCAGGCCGTCAGGGGTAATTTTCGAAAAACCCTGATAATCATTATTCTTTCCTTTAAATTTTAGGTATAAATACTGAGTTTCGATTAAATCGGACCGCGCGCCAATTTTCATGTCTCTAGGACCAGCGGTTTAGGCTGTGCGTTGATGTCTCAGTCAGTCAGGACTTTGAATTTTATATATTATGTTTATAATATAAAAAAATATTAATAATATTTTTATTATTTTTTCAAATTAAGTTCTCATAGCAAAATGTTTATCAGTTATCAATAAATCAAATCACTAATTGTTACTGTTTCGGTTTCGGCAAAAGTTTCGGCCAATTTTGGCCGAAACCGAAACTGCCACCGAAACTTGATTTTTGGCCGAAACTCGGCCGAAACCGAAACCGAAACCGAACTTTCGGTCGGACACTAATAAAAAGTTACCTTTGACTTTTAATCTAAATGATTGTCTTTATATTTTTGTTCTAATTTTATAACCAAGGACACGCGAGTAACGATATTTTTATAAGTTAATGTACAATCTTTATTACCTTTAGAAACTAAAATGATGCTAATTATTTTAATATCTTTAAAGATCTAATAAATAAAAATTTAATACATACCTGTTCTAGTTCTTATAAAAATAAAATGCAGTATACATTGGTCGAGAACATTTTTATGATAAAGCTGTTTCGGAAAACCGGTTTTTTTATATTAATGAGTGGGCGTGACTGTTTTGGTAAAAACACTCAGTTGTTTAGATTTTTGGCAGCGTGTTATTAAGTTTTTAAAGTATAATGTAGTTATTATACTTATTATGTAAGGATCACGTAATATTATGTGTGAAGTAACATTTTATGAAATGTATAATTGTGGTGTTATATTATGTATGAATGAAGTGTAGTATTTTTTGTGAGGTTTTTGCGGTAAGATGTATTTTTAAACACAAGCTACATTATGCATTAGGTATAAATATTGCGGTTTGATGAATCTTTTGATACGTTGTTATTCTAATTAAAATGTGAATTCAATATAATTTTATAGTTCCTTTACGTTCATTCATTTCGTATAGTAGTCCTGAATACATATTATATAATTATTACAGCGATGAATAATCTCATGAATATTTATTTGATAAATATCACGATATGTTTTAGTTACATAAAAAGCATTGGTTAGAATCACGTACTGGCCTTGAGCCGAGCCCGACGTAAACATGAGTTTTAAGACCTTGCTAGTATTGCGAATCGTAAATTTTCATTCATATTTGTAAATGCTATGGGATTTTCCATATTTTCGTTACCAAATTATTTCTCGATTGGTTACCCAATAGCACAAGCACAACAGTATGCTTAAATGATTCTACACTCGGCTTTTTTATTTCATTATTCCTGAACATTTATGAAAATGGCTTTGCTTAGTTCCAGATTGCCCAATAAAAACTACTTAGTTTATAATTTATTTGTTTGTAAGTACATATAATATCTTTCAATACCATTATTGGTAGCCAAACAGAAAAATAACTAGGTACCGGATTTAAAAATCTAGTTACGATAAAATTCCGATTTCGGACACTAATTTCGATATAATTAGCAAAGTAAATGGTAAACATTGGTTAATGCTTGTCAAACTTCGAAGTAAACCTGATGTGTACTCCGAGTACTTATTTAAATTACATTTAAGTGCAGTACATAGTATGTCTGAGGCGCGACTACTGTGAGTCAGTCGCCAGTCGGGCGTGAAGCAAACTTGAGGAGGGGAGGCCTCTAAAGGATATCACTGCACCACATTGAACACGTCTTAGTGTGTGTCAGGTTTTATTGAAACACCTCCATCCAATTTAAAGAACACGTCTTTAAAGACGTTTGACTCTAAAAACTATTTAACTTCAAAACAATAAATATTTCTAAGAACAATGCATGACTGACTGTACGCATTGACATTTAAAAACAGAATCCATGGAAACTGGCGCCAGAATAAAATAATTGTGGTCAATTTTTATTCGCATTCTAAAGTTAAATTAATACACAGTAAAAAAAAATAACACTAAAAGCTGAATAAAACATTTGCATTATACACACAACTAACCTCATTGTACGTTTTATATATTGCAGTTTTAAATTGCATTTATCTAATGTAATGAGTCAATGCATTCTCGACACACTAACTTGCGGTTATTTCAAGTTGGTTTTTACATAAATGAGCATGATTTGCTACGCTGCAATGAATAAATAATTCTTTTATTTTTTTATGAATTGTGAGAGCAGTTATTGTTTCACAGAGAACATACTTTTCTAATGCATTACTATTCGTTACCCACTCGTCTATTGTGAATTTTCCGTGGATTATAAACACAGAGGCGCAGTTTTTATGTGTTCCATTTTCAAACCATCGAATATACCGAAGTAAAGCATTCACTTTGTACGTGGTCCAATTGGCTACCAACCAGTAACAACCGTGCGTTCGCCGTAATTTTCTTAGATTAAACAATGTTTTTCTGTTGTTCGTCGTCGTGGTCAATTGTCTGAAGTGTGTCTGGATTTCCCGCCAGTAAGAGGCGGTGATTTCCGTTCCCATGCCGGCGGCGGCGGCGGCGCGCGGTGTGCCGGTAGCCGGCACGGCTCGTTAGCGCCGTTTTTAGGGCGTGATCGACGCAACGGCGCATGCCTGCATAAATTGCATCCAAATACACAGCCCACTCGAACCCCTTTTGCGTGCATCTGTAATATTCCACTCTGTCACGCATCGATTGCGGTCGACCTTGTATCGAATTTTTGGAACACGATACTCACCTTTGCCGACCGAAACTCGCTTTAGCCGAGACAATGCTGTGTTTTTACATTTGCAAAGCTTAAAAAGTGCTGTGTCTCGTCATTTTACTTGCAAATTCACGTGATTATGCATAGTGGAGTCGGGCGAAGATGTATTTACGTGTGCATTGTATGCATTGTGTGGTGTACGCGTGTGGGCACGCACCGATATGTCCCACTCCACACCACAACGTACATAAACGGGCGTAAGTTCCCCTCTGCGTTCTGTTCCATGCGACGTCTGAGTCAAATGATCGATGCTACCCTAGGATGCACTTTGCAGCTCGAAAATTATTAATGGCTCCTAAAGTGTAGCGTGTTTGCCGTTTTAAGTCGTCCTGTTTTCTACTTCATCCTATTTAACAATTTATTTAAATTGAAGCGAGGCGCGACGCTTTCGTCCCGAGCGTTCATTACCAATTTGTACTCTACGACTGGTTTCTGCTTCAATTTCATTGGAAAATGTTTATGAAATGTGGTATTTTATCGACGCACCACGTACATGGTCAGTACTGAAGTTAAGTTCATTACGCAGTCGAGCGGACTCGCGACAATTCAGAGCGAGAACTATGCATAATTTATCCATTAATTCTCAAAATTACTCTTGGAAGTTCTGCTCTCGCCATACCACGATGACCATCCTCGACGTAATGTAAGCGACAATTTTGCATGAAACTTTGAAACTTTCTTACCGATTCGGATTGTGAGTGCAATAAAAATAAATCAAGAACAAAATGTAGCTTGGCGGAGCAACAAGACAAGAGTGGGTTGCTCGTTGTCCCTGTCTTGTAGTGCATCGATGCACTTAGTAGGATAGTTGTACACTGTGCAAGTCTGAGCGTTTAAAAACAAACTAACAAATATTTTCACAGCGTTCTCTTGCAACGAGCGGGAGAAAGTTCGGGTAGGTTCAGGGACGAGTTGTGGCTATTTGCGTCTCGTGGCGGGCGATCGTCGATGCAATTAAATTTGTAAACGAAGCTTTATGTTCCCGGGGCTAAATATAAGAGGATCGCGCGACGTTGCCGTGCCGACCGACTGGAAAGGCAATCACTTTCATTGCATTCCCGCTTCGGAGTCCCTGCGTCCAATTGTTCCTTGACTTCGCAGCTCGCTTTGTGAGCAGTTTTCGCCATTTAGTTTGGCTAAACACACAACTGCCTATGTAATAATATTTAAATATACGTATTGTTTTCTCAATGAAAATGCATTTTCATTTAAATGAACTTGAAACAAAAGAAGTTCGCAAAATTGCTTTTGAAAATCGAACGTCACATTTTCCAATGAATTGCGTTTAGGGAACTCATTGAAAGGCGATTTATATTTCGATGATTTAATTTGGTAGTTAATTTAAATATTTAAATATGAAACTAAATTGAAATTGCTACTGTAGGTATACAAGAGAATGTCATTAAAGAAGGGAGCGTGAGTTGGATGGAGCAATCGGCGGCAGTAAGCAAAGTTCAGTAGTTCAATGCGCTCGAACACCTATCGCGTTCATTGTCCCTTCGCAAAGGTCAAATCTACTGTTGCAGTCGCCTATCTTGTGTCAGTGTGCCTTGAGCTTTACATATATAACAATACGCGGGCTAGGCTAGCTTACGTGCTTTTAAAATTGAACCTTTTTGGAACTGGAAAACAAAGGAACGTCAAAATGGCTGGCAAGTTTTGGCGCGTTTTGAAACGGGCTGATATCAAAACGAAAGAAAGAAAACATTGATTTACTTGACACAGAAAACGTGCATAACTCACAAAGGAAAATAAAAAAGAAACTTACTGTAACTGTATTCCCCGAAGGGTTATGCAATTATAATTTGAAGTATTATGTGATTTAAAGATCGATACGCAAACTGAAAATAAAATTGTAGAAGTCCACGATGTCTTTTTTTTTCTTAAGTTATAAAAACCTAATGAACTGATGAAGTGAACAAAAACATCATGTGGAATGCAGCTGATGATTTCTATTTACATAATTATGTACTCAATTTATTAGGTATTTCCTCCATTTAATTACCAGATGAGCAGGCAAACAAAAACGTTACATAATAATATGTAACACAATTCAACCTCATTAAAATGCTAATTTTATTTTATAATTTATGCTTTTATTAATACAAAAAGCATTATTTTATCATTTTATTTATAAGGAAATCCAACTCACTAATGAATTTAGAACACAAATCAGTTCCAATAAGGAGCGTACGGGTACGGGCGGGGTTTTGAAATAGAGTCTCGGGTGAAACTCGGACACTGTCAGTGTTAGGGCAAATACGACTGAATGATTTGCAATAAATTAAAGCATAAATAATAGTAAAAAATTCGCCGCGCGGCAAATATACCCGTGTGTTCGTGACAATTCGTAATTGGCTTTTTGAAAACTATTTTTTTTTTTTTTTTTTTCAATTTTCATTGATGCCATATAGAGCGTTCCTAATTATTTTTGTTACCAGAATACCTCTCATAAATTATGTTCTCTATAAGAGAGGTATTCGGGTAGAGTGTATAGGTAATAGATTAGTAAATTAAGCATTTCATTTGTATTGTTGAGGTTTAAGTTGATTTTCTTTTATTTTTTTCTTGGATTTTTTTTATTTCCCCTAAATGTCCAGGATTTTTGAAATTTTTATCCGGGGTCCGTAATTTAGGTGATGGCAGCCCTATGTATGTTACTAAATATTAGTTTTTTTTATTTATATGAAATAATTATAATTATGTTTTTTATGTAAAATTAGGGTCTGCAATTTAATTGTTTTTCTTAAGTAGTAGCTACGCTACTTTCCAAGTATACGGCTTGTTTTACGTTTCGTTTAATACTCCTCAGAGAGATTGTAGTAAAGTAATATTTCATTCACCTTTGCGATCCCTGTCTGACTTTTGACACTGAAAGTAGCTTTGTTATACCACAATTACGATCATAGATAATATTAATTACAGCAATGTCTTCTAAAACTTAATTACGTAACGGTCTATCTGATGGATATCGCTCTATCAAAAACTTGTCCACATTATACAGTTTCCCTTTTACAAGATGTTATATTATAATGAATATTACTATTATGAACTGGTATCATGAACATAAACTATTCAAACTTGTTGGACACAGTGATTATTAATTTATGAATATAATAATGTGTTATCTAAATACACATAGACCGACCATTATTTATTTTCAAGTACTTTTCTAATTTTCTTTTAACAATAAATAAAAAGTAGCATACCTAAATATCCGTATAATTTAACAAAATAATGTGCAAAAAACAATGCCACAGTACAGGATGTTCAGTAAGAGAAGGGGCGTGATACACACATGTAATACTGAATGACAAACGCAACGTGCAATAAATTCTAAGTTTGTCCCCTGTCTCATTGCCTAGTCAGTTGGTCGTGCCATGATTGTTTGCAATATATTCGCTGCAAATTGCTCGCTGCACCACGAGAATGACGTTCACAGCAGATTTATGGTTGCGTCGACTCGTTAACTTGATATCGTATCAAGTATTACACAGCTATTATTAACAGCTATGCCGACTGTTTGTATTAAGTGCAATCGAATAGTCTGGGTATTTGTTTCACCAGACATTTTAATATTATTATCATTGTATTCAATTCATTGGATATCTGTTTAAAAATGCGCTAAAGGTTGCCAAGTTTGTGTGCATAAATTGTTGCCAAAGTATCGTGTTGATGCAAAATCACGAAATTACTCTAGAATAAAATAAAGTCGAGACATTTTAATACCCTACCATGAAATTAAATGCATTTAAATTTTCATGAAGGGTTTGGTCACTTTATAATTATTACGATGCTATGTGGCATTAAGTACCTACGTGTAGAGTTTTCAAGAATATTTTAAAATATATTTCCACGCGAACCGCTACAGTGCGGCTGCCAAGGGTAGTAATTATCATAAAATATATAAAATTCTTACAGACAACAAGAACGTAAATATGCCAATACTTCGAATAAACCACGGCGCAGTTTACAGCACGTTTGAAATGCAATAAAATTGTATTTTATGTATGTCAACACTAACCATACCCAACAAATACATAGTTAGGAAGGTCAATGTGTTACACATAAAGCATTTGTTCACAACAATTGTCGCTACATAGTAGTAACAGTACACTCTTATTTCCTGCCATAAACATAAATATAGGAGCAGAAATATAATATGTGTTTGCCGCTGACGATGAGTAATGTGAACTGAAGTATTTTTTCAAGTAAATCGACATAAAATCCTACTCGTGGGTTGCAAGTTGTTGATTGCGATTTTGACAGCTGTCATGCCCAATATTTAGCCATGTCACTCAAGCATTCGCTGGTATTATTGGACAGGAAAATAATCAAAAAAAATAAATTCAAAGGATGCAATTTAATTCATTTTTTAAGAGCTAGTTATTCCAAAAATCAAGTCGGATCTCGTTATTTTCTACGGCCAGACCTATTACCTTAAATCTGCGCTATCAAGTTGAATCTTTGAAATATATAAACGGATCGTGACCATCACATTTACATATTATTTGCTCCATTTTCTGACCGTCTACTGGCAGTTACTGATATTCTTAAGACATTTGCAAAAGTTCATCTCGATTAAAAAAATATGAGTAATCATAATAAACATACTTATCTGCTTGTTCTTTCATCATTTATTAAATTATACAAAGGTAAATTAGTCTGAACAAGAAACAATGTGTATGGACATGCCAGCTCAACGGCGCAAAAACGGATCATTTTTTTGTTCGTCATAAATTTAAGTCATTTAACCCTCATCGCACATCTTGATATACTCGAAACAAGTATATTTTGGTAGTCTTAATTCAAACCCCATATTATTTTATTACCATACAATTTTATTTTATACTTTTATCTTATACTCATTTTTAGTCCAAGTTTTCCTCGTTGGTTTAGTGTTCGCAGGCGCTACTGCTGAGCATGAGGTTCTGGGTACTATTCCCAGGTCGAGCAAAGTATTAATAGGGTTTCCCATCAGGAATTTGTCAGTAGCAGCCCGGAGCCTGGATTTGTGCCCGTTTGATGGCAACAGGTTCGCGCCCCTGGGACTTAAATATGTATAACTGGCGAAATGTTGGTGCACTTCTGCCTCACCCTTCGAGGAAAACAGGCGTGGTCATGTTACGATGTTTATTATTAATCTACATGATTCCAGAATAAAAAACTTGAATACCAAGGTACATAATATGTTGCACAAACCGGTTCATTCGGAAACCAGCTAAGTTCCTTAACAGCTTAGGGCTTAGATGAAATTAACGGCGACGATTGCCGTTGCATGTAATTTGTAATCAATAATAATTACGCTTATACTCAGCAATTGCCAGTAAACTTAATAATATGACTATCTGTAACGGCATGGCAGGGATTACAGGCTAGTAAACACCAGTATACCTAAATAAATGTACTTTATTTTCCGTATTCCGTTGGGGTTTTTTTTCCTTTGTAAATCCTACTAATATTGTATGCTAGATGTTTGATCCTCAATCACGCAAGAACGGGTAAACCGATTTGGATGAAATTTGGCTAACAGATGGTTTATAACTTGGATTAACACTGATGCTTTTTATCCCTGGAAATCGACTCCATGTGGGCGAAGTCGCGGCCAAAAGCTAGTAAAAGAATCAAGCTCCGCCCATCTGAAACTTTTTATATATTATTGGCTGCACTCACATGAAAATTTAAAGCAAAATTCCCAACTGTGAATAACAATTGCTTTCAATTTATCATTTTCATATTCGACTGCACATTCTGAATACGACTAATCGGACTTGATGGATATAACTCTGCCGATTCCTTCGTAGTTTCGCTACGATGCTTCGGATCTATTGATGTTTAGTCCAACTTCGGATACCTGAATCTAATTCGAGACTTTACACACCATTGACTGACAAAAGCGCTAATTTAAGTAACAGAAGCTCTTATAAAGAAGGCACAAGGCAGCTGATCTATTATGTAAAAATCTCGCCGTAAAAACTTATTTGAAGTGAGCTGTCATTCCACTTGATGCCAGGGAAACTATTGAACTCACTTCACCTAAATTGTCAAGGTGAAATGTGTATAGAATAGACCGGAGGAATGAAACTTTAAAATTTCATGCATTAAAAGCTATAATTTTAGGTTTCAGTAAAGAACAAAAACATGTTTTATTAAGTAATATAATTCGTCCGTGCAACTTCAGGCATAAACATTCGCAATGACCGTGATTATGAGAAAGAAATGTAATGAACCCACTGTTACATTCGTGCTGTGTCGCGATAATTACGTAACGTTTCCCACACTGTAACAGGTTTTGTGATTTAAACGTTTGCGTTTGCGCACTCGTAATATGAAAATTATTATTGTTGATTTGTATCTTGCTCGCTAATAGAATAACTTAAGTGGCTGTTTGTATACATCTTAATGTAACTTGGGATACGAATTTAAATCTATTTAAAATGTATGTAGATTTGCTTGCGCGTTGACTTGTTTGTTAACTCCCCCCTATTGGGGGTATCGTTTAAGGAAAATCTTATAAAAAAGGTCTATATTTAATTTCGACAAGCTGTTCCCGCGACTTCGCTATTTCATAGGTTAGGTTTTAATTTTATTGCGCTAAACTCTAATTATTTTTCTGAAATAAAATTGGGCTAAGTTACTCCTTATAATATCAGTTATCTGCCAGCGAAAGTCCTGTCAAAATCGGTCCGGCCTTTAGATTAACCGGAACAAACAAACAGAGAGACAACAATTTAAAAAAAACTTGTTATATATTAATGTAGCGTATATACTTTCATATGCATTTAGTAAAAAGCTGTTATTTTGACATTACAAACAATCTTATTTATTTTTGTATAGATTTAAAAATAAACGAAGCACCAGACAGAAGTTTACTTTTTTATATTTAAAAATAAAGTTGTCTCACAGCCCAAAGGGCGGGCGGTGTGATTATTTACAAGTTACAAGAAATTAAATAAAATATTCGCGGAAAAATCGAAACAAAAAAAAACTTACCTTACTTGTTCCATCTTACCTACACAACTATCTGTAACCTTCGTAGTTTTCCATATAAATAAACTTTTATCTGATAATGTTGGCACTCTGGTCGAACCTTTGGCATTTTAGGATCCACTGACGAGGTACCCGTTACAGTAGGTATCAACTCTGTTGTCGAGAACATTACACATCCTTATTATTATGACATTTAACTAGAAGTAGGCTATATCTTTGTCTCAGATGGATTGTCGAATCCGCTGTCTTACAAACCGCTGAACAACTTTCAGCGGTTTTCCATATTTACAGAACTTGAACACGCAGAATTGCATAAACGTTTTGCATATATCAATGCAACGGGTCAACGATTAGCGGTTTTGTAAAACACCGTGAAATGAAACGATAAAATTTAGAACTAAAGCGTACAAGATTTTAGTTATAAATTTTGTCGCTCGTGGCTCTGTGTGTCCGTAACAACAATAATGGCGTCCGAAACAGTAATAAATAAAACGAGTAAAAATGACCTTATCTCAAATGAAAACAGTGATTTTGAGATGAGAATTTCCTCTAACACTAATGTTAGAGGAAATTCTCATCTCAAAATCACAGAGGATTAGGTGTTTTGAATTTATACAAATTATTTGATGCTGTTAGCAGCATCAAATAATTTGTATAAATTCAAAACACCTATAAATTATATGTCATCTTCTATTTATATCTATTTATATACTAATAATAAATCTGAAGAGTTTGTTTGAACACGCTAATCTCTGGATATACCAGTTGGATTTGAAAAATTCTTTTTGCATTTGATAGCCTAATTCTTGAGGAAGGTTAAAGGCTACTTAACATCACGCTACGTCTCTTAGGAGCGGAGCTAAAAAAGCGGAAAACTAAAAAAAAATTAGAAGGAACGCTAAACAAAATCGTAGTTATAGCGCGGGCGGGCGATGCGATGCGACGCGGTCTGTTGTCGGCAGAAGCTAGTAGGCTATAATTATAAAGATGCTTGCTACCTGTCTCGAATCAGTAAGGATTTCTCGACGATTTCGAATAATTCGAATAAATATTCATGCAATCATTGTTTCTCGTAGATTTTTTTGACGTCCAACAAAATGGTTGTAAACACGACTTCTGAATATAAAAACTGTGTTTTTATACAAGAAGTTAATTATATTCCTTTGTTAGCTGAGAATAAAGGCGATGAATTTAAATATTGGCAAAGTATTTGTAGGTTTAAGATTAAGTTTATGGCTACGAATAATAAAAGCGTTTATAAGTAGCCATATTTTTTGTGTGGATTCAATTTTATTAAACGACTGGCGCGGACCGCGACTTAGTCCGCGTGAAACATGTTTTAACATAAAATATATCCTATGACATCCGGCAGTAAATTATGCAGACAAGAGCCAGGATACGACAACAAGCACACCCACCATCTCCGGATTCGTCGCTCAGCTCCGCCTCACAACCGCCATTACGCGCGTCAACCGTGAGCGCCGGTTTTGCTCGGCTCCTAAGGGTTTTAGCGTGATGCTAAGTGGCCTATAGCCTTCCTCATGAATTGGGCGATCAAATACAAAAATAATTTTTCAAATCCGACTGGTAGCTTCAGAGATTAGCGCGTTCAAACAAACAAACTCTTCAGCTTAATTATTAGTATAGATTGTTATTAGTATAGGTATAGGTAGATTAGCTATCAAAATAATACGTAGGTATTATCGCCAAAACCTACATATCCGACCATTTTGAAAACAAAATCCTGTGCACATGATTACCACAGCTGTGTCCGTAAGTAAAACAAGAGGATCCTTTTTAGGTCGACTAATAATATGCGCTGCAAGCAGGAATAGTCCTTACGGTGGTCAGATATAGATTTTGGCGATAGTGCATTAGCAAAATATAATCATCAATGAATAGAGACAGGACAGTTCTTAAAAGCATAGCGACATTGATAAATCTACCGATCATAAATTTTCAAAATATATAATTTTACCAGAACTAAGATTGGGCAACAATAATAAAACTGGTCTGAAATAATGTCATTAAACTGTTGCGAAATATTTATAGTCGCGTTGGAGGCTCGACCGGGTTAAAATTAGGAGCTTTATAAACATAAGAACGTCTATTTTTGTTGAAAAAAACGTATAAAACACGATTCGCCCGTGATCATGTCATACGCCATCGTTAAAACAACATCACGCCATGTTTCACCGAAAGAGATAGGCAGAATCATAAATGTTTTTTTTTTATATATTTCTATGGGCAGTAGTGTATCTTTAGTACACACACATTTCTTAGTTTCAAGTATTACACAATTCCGGTTGGAATAACCCAATGACACTACCCGACCTGGGAATTCGACCCAGGACCTCAAGCTCAGCAACAGCGGTAGCGCTTGCGTCGATAAAACCAAAGAGGCCGTCATAATGATAACTAAAAAGTCTATTTTTGTCGAAGTCTAAATGCGCTAGGCCGCGAAATTTAATTTTTCTTATGTTTTTTGCAATTTTCTAATTTCATAAAATTCTATGAATGACTATTAAATTTCATGAAATATGAATCAACTAGCTGCGCCCCACGGTTTCACCCGTATAAGTTTCGATCCCGTGGGAATATCGGGATTAAAAGTATCCGATGTGTTAATCCTGGTTATAAACTATCTGAGTGCCAAATTTCATCCAAATCCGTTCAGTGGTTTTAGCGTGAATAAGTAATAAACTTTGTCATTATAAAAACTAATAGCAAACACTGTGAATATAAAGTAGTTATTAGTTAAAAAAGTAAATGGTAAATAAATGTTAATTCTTTATGTAAACTACCTAAGTACCTACTTACTTTAATTTGTAGGTACTGTAATTTGTAATAAAATTATGATGTTCAAATTATGATATACGAGTATATTTTGGAGTTTGAATATCATTAGCAGGATCTGATTGTTTTTTATAATGATAATGATATCAAAATTTAAATTAGAACATTTCAATTCTAGTCTTAATTAACGTAAGTATAATGTACTAAAGTTGTCAAAAAATAAAAGGCCCGTTTTGACATTGACAGTTCTAGTAATTAATAAAGAGCAAATTCGCAAATCATGTATTCGTTTGTATGAAACTGACAGGTGTCAAGAACGCATTCTCAAATACCAAAACGGGCCTTTTATTTTTTGACAACTGTAGCCTCTGCCCGCGACTTTGTCCGCATGAAAATTCTTGTACCCTCGACCCACCCCGTCGCATCGCATCGCCAGTCCGCGCTATTATGTACATCGTTTTGCCTTAGCGGTCTTTCTTACTTTTGCCGGGTTGCTAAAGGTCATAGAAGAATGGGACTATCAAACGCGCAATTTTTTTTTCAAATCCGACCGATAGTTTCAGAGATTAGCGCGTTCAAACAAACAAACTCTTCGGCTTTATATCAGTATAGTTTAATTAGCACATTTAAATTCTAGACTTAATTAACTCATAAAATACTACATCCTCAAAACAGTTTTCTAATGAACTCTGCGTGTGTTATTCCTCTTTGAAACGTAAACATCTATAAATAAATTGGAAGTCTAGATAACATGGCGGACAAAAATGAGTGAACTGTGCCAATATTTTCCGTTCCATTATAATATCTGCCTATTATTGTCCAACTGCAAGGCAATGGCCTCTTCCCGTATAGAGAAGGCACAAGTATTGATCACCACGCTTGCTCAGGACTAGTTGGCGATTTCTGACTAACTATTTTAGATGTTTTTCTTCTCCGATGCCAATAATGTCAGTGATAAACACAGAAAGTCGTAAGTTCCGTTGCACGCTTTATCGTATTTATTTTTATTTGCAAAATGAATCAAACAGGCCAAAAATAAAACATTGTTGTTCATCGTTACGCCCGACTGAATGAGTCATGTAATTTTTTTACATACTGTAAGTGTAAGCACGTGTAACAGTGTGCTGATTCTAATGCACTGGAAATTAGGGGTAGTTGCGTCATAACTATCAGTAGCAAGTCAACATTCATTGCGTTATTTACGTTGTTGAGCAGACAGATTTTTCGAACATATGAATCAATGTATCAGTAATATTCTTCAAAATGATTCAGATTGAGATTGATAGTGACGCAATTAGGGTGGGGTGTTTACAATTGAATGAAATTGAAACGATTTGTTGTTTTTATTAATACTGCTCAACTTGTATGATTTCTGTGAAGGTGTAGGTACCTATACTTAAGTCATCTGCCTGCCTTTTCCTAACTTTGTTGGGGTCGGCTTCCAGTCTAACCTGATGCAGCTAAATACCAGTATTTTACATGGAGCGACTGAATATCTGACCTCCTCAAGTCCTCAACCCAGTTACTGGGTAACACGATACCCTTGGTAAGACTGCTTGCACGAGTTTCGGTCTTCTGACGTCCCGTAACGACTGTCAAAGATCCAAGAATGACAGCCGGGACCAACGGCTGACGTGCTTTCCGAGCCACGGTGCTTGTGTCTTATAATTATTTATTGTTTGACCATATTCGACAAATAACGCTGTTAAATGAAACAAAGTTGCCAAAAAACTCATTTCAAAATCAATTATGTAGATTTGATCCCGTTTACGGCACAGTTATAAATTTTATAATCGTTGTATATTTTTATGTGCTTAAATTAACCCACCAAAATAAGTAATTAGTTACCTACATAATATAATGTGAAAATAATTTATAAACTCAACTCAAAGCATTTATTCAATTTAACCATTTATTGTAAATATTTATTATAATTTATGTGTGAGATGAGAATGTAAAATCGCATTAGGCAGCCCTGCACATAAATAATGAAGATAGCCGTAGATCGATCGCCCCGCCCCCGCGTACAATTGAACTAATACCCTAATTATTTTTATTGCCCGTTTGTTTGGCCCAGCACATCTCTCATCCAATTTTTCAATTAAACTCTTTAAAGCTTAAAAACGTTCGACGTTCGAAATATAAATGGTAGAATAATTCCCAATTCAGGCTATTGACCGATAAACATTCTATTCGTTAGTCAATTAAGAATGGTCCCTCCATTCTTTGTTCAAATTCTTCAACCGCCGAATTTCCACCTTTGTTAGGAGATATTTTAAATTTAATTGGAATCTCGAAGTAGTATTAAGAAACAGTATGTTCGTAAACGGAATGTTTCCTGGAATTATAATGATTGAAATTAATGAAAATTATAAAATCGATATGTAACATATTTAAATACTAGCTTCTGTCCGTGACTTCGTTCGCGTTATTGCCCGCGAAGGCCGCGGACTCGTCCGCGTGAAATTTCTTGCTCCCCAACCCAACCCACCCTGTCGCTTCGTCGTTTTTTCTGCCTTGACTTTAAGTTTTTGCTGGGCTCCTAAGAGTCTTAGCGTGATGTTAGGTAGCCTATAGCCAACCTCAAGAATTCGGCTACAAAATGCGAAAAAAAATAATTCTAATCCGACTGGTAGACGTAGAGCTTTATTATTAGTATAGATATTTAAATATTCTCAAAGATTTTTATGTTTTTTAAGCCATTCGATAACCTACAAAACAAACAATACATCGATCAGCCGTAACAACAGACTATTATCATTATCATACATTTCTCAACGCTTGTTCAAGCAACCTTGGTATCTGTTACATAAAATCGTGATCACATTTTTATATTTAGCATTTTTTGCAAACACAACTTAATACTTTTTGTTTGCGTAAAATCGCTACGTTAAATAATTATGGCGGCAAAAGCGCGGCGCAGTTTGCTTTTATGGCAAAAATCGTGAGCGAAGTAGCCGAGACTGTTAGGTAATCGAATTTAGTGGGGCCGTCGGGTCCTATTGTTCGTCGAGGCCAAGGTCTGTGTTGTTTACATCGCACGTTTCGATGATGATGCATCATTATGACCGCTAAAACTCGCACCTAATGTTAGGTTACGTTCGAGACGTGTCAATACGGAGTAGGTGTGGCTTTTGAGGTTATGTTACAGAACAAACAACGTTTTAAATTGATTTTTAATGCTCGTTTAAATTCAAATTTGGGATGGGAATATTTGTTTTGAAAAGTGAATGGCACTTTTCGGACTAATTTTATTAGTCCGAAATTTGCCTAATATAGGTAATTTGCCTTGTATCAGGCCTTGAAAGGCTCGTTGATGTAGTGGTCGCGTGAGGTACTTACTGGTTTTAGGGCTGCCATCACCTAAATTACGGATCCCCGATAAAAACTTCAAATACCCCGGACATTTGGGTGAAATAAAGATTTTTCAAGGATTTTTCCTAGGACTCGTAACGTATCATATTAGTGTCATAGTGTGGCTTTTAAGGTTAGGTTACAGGACAAACAACGTTTTAAATTGAATTGTTATGCTCGCTAAAGTCTGGGATGTGAACAATATTTGTTTTGAAAAGTGAATGGCACTTTACACGTGGCTGTCTTTATTGTTAAGTTTATTAGGCCGAAATTTGCCTAATATAACTTGACGGGCCTTGACTGGTTCGTTGAGCCCTCGAGCAGGTAATTTGAATTGGTGACCGATTGTTTACACGGGAGTTGAACCATAACTGGCGAAATGTAGGTGTGACTATAGGGGTACCTCTACCTAAACCTTCGGGGAAACACGTGATGTTATGTTATTTATAACGTGACAGGTTCATATTAGAAACCTAAACGGGGCAAACGGAGTATGAAAGGATCGTGGCAGGTAGCGTTCTGTAGTTACTGTCCGCCCCCGTGGGAAGAAGGCGTGGTATATACAATATACATATATTTCTTAACAATAATAGAGCTAGCCCAGTAGAAATGACCGCGACTCACGAGGTCGTAGGTTCGAAACAAGATAAGTAGAGAGACTTTGTGTAAATTATTTCATCACCAATGCTCTCAAAACGGTGATGGAAAACATTGTGAGGATGAATGAATGATATATTTATTTGCAAGAATATAGGTAGCTAACATAACTTCTTAACATCTCTGGGTTTCACTATATTCGGCATGTCCTGGAACCAAAAATTCGAAGACATTTGTGATTTCTACCAATCCGCACTGGGCCCGCGTGGTGGATAACGGCCCACTCCTCACCGAGAGGAGGCCTGTGTCCCAGAAGTGGAAACCTTATAGACTGATTATGATAACAGAAACTGTACGTAAACAAGTATTAGGTAATCTAGATGTTGTTTTAGGTATTGCCATTGACCTTGGCAAGCGAATTCATAATAACAATTGTTCGATGCAGCCGTGAAACTCATTATGTTACTGTACACAGCTGTAAAACGCGATTACGATCTCTTATTTACAACGATTTACATTTTAACACAATGTTATTGTTGTGGAGCTTGTTATTAAATGTTGCTATAAAATTAATTTAACATTTTGTTAATTTGATTAATATTAAAGTGTCTATAATGTTCCCACTGCTGGGACACAGGCCTCCTTTATGTGACAGGGAGTGGGCCGTAATGTAATCCACCACGCGGGCCCAGTGCGGGTTGGTAGATGCCACATGTCTTCGAATTTTTGGTTCTAGGACATGCCCCGGCTTCCTCACGATGTTTTCCTTCACCGTTTTGAGAGCAGTGGTGATGAAATGATTTACACAAAGTAAAGCGCCTGCCGTTCGAACCTGCGACCTTCAAGTCGTAAGAAGCGGCCGTTACCATTTGGCCACCACTGCTGTTATGTTAAATGATGTAACGTATTATGGACAATACCGCCCACGTCCTAAGCTCAAGATTAATAATAATATAGTTGTTGTTTCGTAGATATGTAAAGTGATGTATTACGTTCGTAGCGCGGGGGCGAAGGCCTGTTGATATGCACATAAAGCATTGTAATGTCCATGTTCCACTACGCGATACAACCACGATTTGGTAGGACAGTTTGTCAGTCCGTCCGCGTCTGTGCGGCGTCTCGTCGGGTCGTGAGTGGTCGCATTAGCCGGCCCACGCCCGGGCATAGTCGCAACTTCGCAACCTCAGTCTTATTGCAACCTCAGTCAATCCATACGGGTTCCGTACATAAAAAGAAAAAAATGGAACCCTTAAAGGATCACTTCGTTGTCCCTCTAATCAAATACCTACGTAGGTCTACGGTCCCTTGAAGCTCCAAAAAAAAAATCAAGGTCAACTCAATAAAAAAATGCGGCCATTTATGCGACATATTTTGATACTAGCAAAATAAATCAAAAAGTCCTTTCCTTTAAAAAAATAATTTTGTATTTGTTAGCCCAATTCTGGAGGAAGGATAGAGGCTATTTAGCATCACGCTACAACCCTTGAAAAATCCAGAAAAAATGCTGAGCAAAAACGAAGTAACGAAGTAGATATGGCAGAAATTTCTTGTTTTCACTAAAATATATCTTAGTTAAAACAAGAAATTTCACAATTCGAATAAAGCCCTAAGCGACAAGCGCCAGGGTAGCCCGCGAAATTCAAATGTGCGTACGTTTTACCTGCAAATTGCAATAAAATTGGAATTTCGAGATGCGTTCAAATATTTCTTTAACGTTAAATACTGGTTAACGGAGAGCATGTCTGTCCGCTGAGCAACCGCCAATAAATCAATAAATTCTACGTACTTGCTTGCACATTGCATGCTAAACAACCAATATGGGTACCAATAATTGCGTAAGCGACGGCCATCGTAAGAAATTTCGAGGCACGTTCGCTTCACGCATGTTTGAATGGCGCCCAATGGCACCTTGGAGTGTCTTTGTTTTTAAGCGTCAGTTTCCTTTTGACATACTGTTAGTTAATTGTACCGTCTCAAGGTCTTTGAGAGTCCGTTTAGGGTGAAAAGATCTGGACCGTGACCAAAATAAATGCGTTTCAATGGATCGCTGGTATACGCAAGGTTTAATTTAATGTTAGTAAATATTTTGTACAGTGCGAGAATACGAACATATTTAAGAATGCTACGCTATTGTTGGTGGACAGAATTAGCATATCAACATTCTGATTCAGTACTTCTAGAGGTCGTCTAATATAAATAGTAGTGCTCCACCATATAACTATTTGATTGTATCAGATGGAGCACAATGCTCAATTTGTGTCACAATAAAATTTAAAGCCCAATATGCGTTGGTATGTACTATTTATTTAATGTAGTTTTTATTTAAATTAGGAGCTGTGTAGCGCCAAATACACGTGTAGTGAAACAAGGCCAATTCCCGTAATACTCGTAAAACACGTTCAAAATCTAGTCGCAATACTCGCAATCATCACATCTCAGCGACAATCAACGTCAAAAACAAAAGTGAGAAAAAGAGAGGGAAATTAGAGGTATTTTTGACAGATTGAGACTAAGATCAGACTAAACGTTCTTAAAATTTTGAGAATTACCCCTCTGAAGAACTTAGCATTTGCAAGGAATTTAAAATAAAACTTCGGATTTCAAAATAGTGAAAAGAAGTTGCTGGCTGGCTGGTGAGGGTGATTAAAAAAATTAAAATTCCAATTCTGTTTATGATACCCAGCCAGTTCTTTGTTACACTTTTTATGGCCTAGTATTGGCAGCCTCGCAGGGTTAAATCATTGTGTTACTTGATGCACGTACAAAAAACTTCATGGTGAGGCACATCAATTTGCAGCAGACAATGCTAGCTCGTACTTACGTGATTCTAATCTAATAATAAGGTGGGTAGTACAAGAAAATTTTTCATTACATTTTGGTTCGTGTCAGTAAAGCCGGTCGGTACACTCGGTACTCGCTGTACGTGGGCCGCATGAATGAGAAAGTCTTGAACCGGTTCGCTGCCAGCTTCCACTTAGGCTGAGGTGTCTACTTTCAAATCACAATAGACATTCGACTTATCTAAGCACTAAACCGAACAAACAGCTTCTGTACCATAAAACTGGTGTTCGTGCCTCAAAATACCACCGGTATTATAAATTGAGTACAATTAAATGGAGTGAGGTTATGAAAATTTTATCTCCGTTTATCTATGTTACACGGATACTTGTTTACATGTATCGAACGAACATTTTGTCCATAATGATTTGTAATCTACCCTCAAAACATTTATATAGTGGACGTCAAATGTTTTATAATACCCCAACTTTTGTTCTTTTTAAAGTATTTAGTTTTAATATTCTCATGTAAGTGAATAGTGTAATTCTTATGAGAATAAATGATCTTAAACCGGAAAATTGTTTTAATTAATTTGATCGTCTTAATCGTGTCCACAAAATAAACAATTGAATATCTGTCATTAAGTAGGACGTGCCAGTAGCCGGGAAAACCCTATTCATAGATATTTCATAAAACAGTCATTCAATAGGGTTTTATGAACTTCCAGGGTTGTATTGATGACTAGCAGCGCCCCGCGGTTTCACCCGCATACGTTTCGATCCCGTGGGAATATCGGGATAAAAAGTATCCTATGTAGTAATCCTGGTTATAAACTACCTGTTTGCCAAATTTCATATAAATCCGTATATTAGTTTTTGCGTGAAAGGGTTACAAACATCCATCCATCCTTACAAACTTTCGCGTTTATAATATTAGTAGGACAGTAGGATTTTATAATGATTATAATTCTGTTAATACACACTTGTTAGTGACGCAAATCATATTTTGTTCCACATACAACCTGCCACTGAGACCTGCAAATATGGTAGTTTCCTGGGTAAAAAAATAATTATTATATTTAGTCCGACAGTTAGATTATCGAAAAATAATGGACACGTATTTTTTCTTTTGTCAATCAAACAAAAAATGACAAAGATAAAGTGCGTCAAAATTTGGGAGTGGGGGTCGTGACGTCACTTGCTTGCAAAAGCGTCGCAAGCAAGTGACGTCACGCGGAACTTTAACGGGCGATATATTCATCATTTTTTATATAATTTACAAAAGAAAAAATACTGGTTCAATATTTTTTGATAATCTAACTGATGGACTAATTAGATTTTTTTAGGAAACTAGTCTATTGCAAAACACTTAAGAAAATTTCAATTTCGCTGACTACCCTGAAGCTTCCCCCTTAATCAATCAGCTAGTGGCTGTCCTCTCAAGTTTTTCGCAACAAATGATAATGAATAACAAAACACCGAATATCTTTGTGTACCTGTTAGCCTTGCGACGATGGCATTATTTGTCAAACACAAATGTTAATTTAAAACGTCTTGATAAACAAAACAACGTCTTAAAAGAACAGTCTTCGGACAACACTGCTAGTGCTAAAAGCGCTTGACTAATAGTCAGACTAAAACTAAAATTGTCTATACTAGACAATACTATCGTCAATACTAGATCCTAACATTATCCTAAGTAAACAGTGACTTGTGTATGGAGGTGCGCGAGCGCAAGCGTGTCGAGTATTTTGGTCGAATGCACACACACGGAGCCGCGTCCGCCCGCACTACTGATATAAAATCAACTCGACAAAAAGATCGTTATTTTTATTCAACAACCAAGGCCACAACGCCATATAGCATTCGCTGTTTATCACGACAATGTTGGTCCTGTAAACAAGTTCTTTTATATAATTTGATTATCCTTCGAAGTTAAGATGGTTAGTTCTGTTCACACATGGAACAGAAAAATGTTGAACACTTTTTTAAATTTATGAACCTCAAAAACTTTTTACGCGTCTAATGATGAACGCCTTTTAAAATAATTGAGCCTCTTTTTAACTTTCTGGTCTTTTCTCATACAGTTGATCGGATTAACTTAACAAGTTAGGATACTCCGGCGGCGCGGCGGCGGTTAAAATTTTGACCAACCGCTGTACTACATCTGCATCTAAGGTGGTCGCGGTTACTTGACTTACTTAGTATTTTTTGAGGTTCACAAAAAGAGGCGCAATCATTATATTAGATGTAATACAAAATTTTTAGGAGAGCAAAATAGGAATTATTAGAGGTTCGATTAAATACATGGCTTTGTTTTTACAAAGAATTCGCTACACCACACCAGTCATCAACGGAATATTAATTGGCAAACGCGTGTTGTGAGTGGCGAGCGAAATACGTGAAATACATGTTTTGCTATAATCATGCAGATTTAAGGTCGTCGTAGACCCATCTGTCAAAACATTAACGTTCCAATTTAGAATTTGACACGTCATTCCATGAATTTAGGAAGTCTTGTAAAAGACGTCACAACGACCGTTCTGATGAAGGATTTCATCAAGATGTAAAGGTACCGTCTTGAGTAGTATACCTGGCGTTTCTTAGGCCTACCTCTGTGACGATGCCGTCTTCAGGAACCCTGAAGACGACCTTCGGTCCTTTAGCTACGTATTGGCACAGTCTGCAATTCTTGATCTTTGCTAGTATTTTCTATTTGCTTCTCTCAACAGCTTCCATGCCTTTCAAGCATCTTGTCTGTTGTTTAATGTTCCTATCGATAGCTACACAAAGCTTCCCCTGAAGTGTCAAGAGCGATTCGCAACTGCATCAACATTACAACAAAAAGTTAAAGACTTGTACAAATAAGCCGCAGCTAAAGACTCACCCATAATGTACTTATTGTTTTTTATATTTATAAGGGCTCGGCGTTATCAGCCGAATAGTTCAGCGTTTCCCGTTGCTGTTTACAATTTCGGAACGTCTTATCATTATAATATGTCCTAATTTAACACGCACAAGCATTAAGAGGCACTCGTGTTACGTAACTGGGCCAGCGTCTGCTGTCGGCTTTTTTGTTCATGAAATTAAACTAACCTATTGTACGTCCAAGGTCACCCATATTAAGTCGAGCGCACTTCCGTTCAGACAAGTCGACTCGACTGCTAACTTCGTCTTTGAATCAAAATGCCTACAGTATTACAATAAAGGGAT
Organism: Apamea crenata; assembly: GCA_949629185.1. Taxonomy (NCBI): domain Eukaryota; kingdom Metazoa; phylum Arthropoda; class Insecta; order Lepidoptera; family Noctuidae; genus Apamea; species Apamea crenata. The sequence goes on along the minus strand of OX451360.1, from coordinate 7,042,925 downwards.
ATTTAAAATGCATCGCGCACGGTCTTCGCCGGTACTTACGAAAATAAAAATAAAAACTTTGAAGGCTTTAGTCATTACACCTCGTGACTGTTAAGCGATACTGATTACGTTAGTATTCAGTCGGTTAGTCAGAATAATCGATTAATCATTCGAATTTGATGTAATATGCTCCGATAGTCTAAAATGTCTGCCAAAAGAATTACAAAACAACAGCGTCAACATTATAATCGCCGGTTTTTTATCTATACCCGAATGTAAACATAGTTTGTATTGACACGCCCCGCCGAGATACGAAAGCCGGTATCTAATTCTGTTGGCCTTGGCAGTGAAAAACAAGTTTTTTCGCGCTACCTTGGAAACTGTTTTTTTGCTTGACGTGTATCGCAAAAAAACGATGCATATTGTGCTAGTTTACAGTTTATTAACTCAGACGCTGAACATTTTTTACGTTTTTATTTAATTGTTTTAAACGTATTACGGGCCTGTTCTAAAGGTTCTTATGCAGATTTTTACATACTTGTAATATCTTGATGGTATTATAAAAATGTTAAGTGGTTTAAGCGCCAAACGAGTTGTGTATTTTTTGTTTGTCTTTGTTGTTCGCGATTTCCTTTATAAAGGTGTCGTTTTGTATGGTAATGTTTGTTTCAAGGGCTTCCTATTTACGAATACAGAATGCCCTTCTCGATTGGACTAAAAATAAAATGAGGATAAAACGTCATTTGATTAAAAATGGCGCTTGCACTCCGTCTGCTTTAAATCCGCAAGTCTGCGTGTTCGCTGTAAATCCGTGTAACGCGATTAGGCATTAAACCATTTCAATACTGACGGCACGAAATGTGCTCGTCGCAAAGGGCAGTACCTACCTACACAGAAAATTGGATTTCGATTCATCACCGCAGTGAAAGGGTTAAAAGTTGGAAGACTTCGGGATCGGAGAGGAAACGATATTAGTTGCTCATACAGCAAATCGGAATGCAGTAAACGTGATGTCTGGCGTAATATCCGTGATTACATATTGTTAAGAACGGTAATGGCTTTACCTCGGGCTACGTTGAAATATTTTACAGAAAGATTCACAGATGCAACTCTTTGGAGTTTTTTTTTCTAATTTACTTTTTTTTTGCAGAGCTGGTGCTGGCGCTAACGGCATATTCTCCCGAAGACTGGACTTTTCTACTTTCAACCTTCTACCGAAGCACAAGGTCAACTCATATCAAATCAAGGTACTTACCTATATACTATTAAATCTAGTAACTATTAAATTAAAAGTCATGTCCACCGCGCGCAGGATGGATGGAAAGCAGCACATGAAGTGATTTTTTGCTCCATTGGTGTAATTGCTGTGTGGAGTTCCAGTGAGAGGATAAATAAATAAATAAATGAATAATAAGTATAAACATTTCAAAATGATGATAGTCAACCATGTCATTTAAAATTAATTCCAATCAATAAATAAATTTCCAGAACGATACCCAATATTATCTTGTCATCTAAAGACATAATAATTGTATCGACAATAACGCATACATATAAAATGCATTGTATAGTTCGATATGGACATCTTCTTTTTTGTTTTATTTTTTAAGTCACCCTATTTGTCGAAAGAGACTGGATCCTGCGACACAGGGTATCCTAGTGCGGGATCCAGTGTCAAACCTATATGTCACACTTGTATTTTGAAATCAATAAACTTATTATTATTATTTTATTATTATTATATCTAGACTCATGATAGCACAAGTTTAAACCTTAGTGGTTTTTGGTTTTATAAGTGTGTGTATTTTTTATAAGTGATAAATAAATCAAAAAACTTAAAGAATCTGAATTAACAACAGAAAAGAGAACATAACAATTTAACGACAGGATCGATTCCTTCGGGAGCTCTAACGTCTAGCGTACTGCGTAAACACTTAAACAGTCCTTTCAAATAGGATTTTAATGTAATTTCCAACGTATAAAACCGAACATGAAACTACTGTTAACAGTGAAAAGCGATTAAGTGGTAACTAGTTCGAAAATTAATTAAGCAATCATTTTCGCACATCATAATGGATTTATTGAAAAAAATCTAATTAGCAGCCAAGTACGATTGACGTCAAAAGTTGCACCGAAAATATGTGAGAAATTCTATAATTGTCGGATTTGTTTACGAACTCTAGCTTCCACGTGCATAAGGCTTCCTCTCGGTGAGAGAGAGTGGGTTGTAATCCACCACGCGGGATGTCACATGTCTTGGAATTTTTGGTTCTAGGACATGCCGGTTTCCTCACGATGTTTTCCTTCACCTTCACCGTCCTTTTGACTTTCAAAAGTGCCTTTTATGTGCTTATTTGAAATAAATGCTTTGACTTTTAGAATAGCTTCTACGTAATTAGTCTTTTTCCCAGCGAGATCTATTTATATATATCCTTTCAACTGGCCGCAGGTCGTAGAGGTGCCCAATAAAATATTTTTATTGCACAAAAGCTTCGCGGAGGTGAAAGTTTGCGTTTGTTGTCGGCGCCATAAAAACACAGGGTGACACTTTTCGCGATAAAACGCTGTCACGGGTGGCGCCGAGGGTGGTCGGTACATTTTCTACCGAATAAACGTAACTTTTCTGTAATTTAATCGTACCACCGGGTGGTTTATGCCGTTATGCGGCGCTTCTCTAACCGCCAGACGAAAGTAAAACGTCGCCTTTTTACTGTTTTAAATAAACGCTATTTCGGTTTAATGTGGCTTTACAACAGGAGCACCTGTGGGAAGAAAAGGTGTTTTATATGTACATTATATTAGACACTTTGAAATTAATTGAATATTCAACTATTTTTTTTTATGTCTTTGGAAGATTTTTTTTCAGTGTCTAGCCAACCAACAACGACGTTCCCATACATAAGAAAAAAAGTATTTATTTACTTTCATTTTATGGCACCGTTCCAAACAAAATAAAATTCGCTACCATATTTCGAGTTCGCATAACTTTGCACCTACTCAAGCGACTGTTTAAAATTAATGAAATTATTATGAGTGCTTGTGTACTAATGTATGGCATAAACCCGTATAATACCAACGTAGGTAATGTTGATAAATTTTGTTGCTAACTTTTAGTGAAATATTCAATAAAACATTACTGAATCGGAACGGAATCGATTAGCAGTTAACACGCCCACAGAAAATATAATAGATGATTTTTCAATACGTATGCGAAAAGGCTTCCGCAGACGGGCGCAACGCGACTCCGGTAGACCAATTTCCATAAAGTTTTCAAAGAAATTGTCACACAGAGTCGCGTCGCGCCCGTCTGCCGGAGCGTTAAAGTAGATAAGTAGATTTGATAAAAAAAAACCGTGAAAAATGCTGTTGATTTTGCAAACATTCCTTCGAGTTTGAACGTTAGTTGAATACTAAGATTGACGAATTATTTGTTCAGAATCGGTCGATTCAATAATATTGGCACTTGATATGCATACATCTGTGTCACGTACCTAGTGCGTTTTATCAACGAATATGTATAATTTAGTTTAGATAGTATGTAATTACATGCATTTTAAATGTATTATCTTCATCAAAAATCCCACTAATTAAGGCACGATATCTGCTTAACCAGCCAAACAAATGAATGCATCTAATATCTTCGCGCTATCAACTTTATTGTCTCATTGTATAGAGCGCTGTATACATTTCTAATTAACACTAACTGATGGCAATTTCTCACAATATATCAGTAAACGCTAACGCTACGTTCATCTTTTTTTTCATACAATTCTGATTAAAAGAAAGAGATAAAAAACGTTAAGCACCAATTCAATGCCGTGTTGCACTTTGTAGTAGTCAGGATGGAGAAATTGATGTTCATGTAATGGGGACTTTACTACCTGTCCTGTCAGTGCTTACCTACACATATAAATCTAAGTAGCTGACTGCTAGTGAATGCAGGTAAAGGTTTAATGAATGTATGGCTGATGTATTATTTCTGAACGCAGTTGAAGCCATTATTTTATATTGATTGACACCGTTTATTGGTGGTTATCCCAGTTAAGCTAACAAATAGTGGCATAGATTGGAAGTTTTCGTAAGAAAAGCCAGTTCAATAAGTGCGAAAATTATAAACTTACACTTAAAATTAACATGATTAGAAAGGGAAACCAAAAGGACCAGGAGTGCCAACGTGTAACCCTTCGCCACTGCAGGCAAACTTGCAAAGCTCATTGAAGACATAATCCGCTCCCTCTCATCATCATCACCATTTCAGCCAAAAGACGTCCACTGCTGGACAAAGCCCTCTTCCAAGTATCGTCACTTCAACCGGTATTGTGCTTCTCGCATACAACGGTATCCTGCAGTCTTCACAAGGTAATCGGGCCACCTTGTGGGAGGCCTTCCAACGCTACGTCTTCCGGTACGCGGTCGCCAGTCCAGAACCTTTCGGCTCCATTAGCCACCTGTTCGGCGAGCAATATGCTCCATCTCGTTACAATAGAACTTGTCTTAACAAATCTGGGCCCGTTCCAATCAATCAGGGTGAAAGGCCAAAAGAGCCTTTTCGAGGCATTCTTTCTCGGAGTGCAGAATGCTAATGTAGTTTTAGAATTAACCTGAACATTCATTTATTCGTAAGCGAGGACTTTGTTCGATATTACGTAATGTAATTATTTTATACTTTGATTCTATCTTACCCTTTTGATCTCATTGCCCTGAGCACATTCTTGTACATAATTATCGAAAAATACTTTGTCTTTCTTACTGAAAGTATTTATTTGCTCTGTAATCACTAATCAGATTTTAGATATATTTTCTTTAATGTTTTTTCGTAAAATGATAAACATTTAGTCAGAGTACTGATAGTATGATAATTGTACGATTATTAGGTAATTACCATGTCTCATGTTAAGAAAGCACTTTGCAGGCATCATCTCCAAAACATGGTCGCCTCCTGAGAACTCCTTCAAAAAATAGGAAAAACTTTCTGCGCAAAAAATTGCATCCAAAAAATCCATCCCTTTGGCAAATCATCAACTTTAACCTCACTGAAATTGTTCTCGACACGGAGTATTTTGCAATGGTCAGTCGTTATGTGTATTTGTTATGCGGCTTTGGTATCTAATCTCAGTCTTCTATTAAGAAATGCGACCCAAAAATTGCCAAAAACACTTTTTCTCTCTCCAAAAAATGGCATCTCTTCGACAGATAGCTCAAAAATCCGCAATTCACCAAATTTAGTTCACCATTCCTAGCTGAATTGCTACGAATTTTTTTGCAAATGCATATTTGTTATGCGGCTCTGATATCTAATCTCTTGTGTCTACAGTTTTCTACTGAGAATTTGGTCCCAAAAATTACAAAAAAAAACACCTTTTCTCACCAAAAAATCTCTTCGACAGATTGCGCAAAAATCCGCAAATCATCAACTTTAGCTCACTCATTCTACTGAATTGTTCTCGCCACGGATTATTTTGCAATTGTCAGTCGTTATGTGTATTTGTTATGCGGCTCTGGTATCTAATCTCTACAGGCCTTGAGCCAGTTGTGTGTCAACCGACGGTCATTCCCCTGTCAGTAGTGCTCGCTGCTATTTTTGCCGACGACGTTTGTTTGTTATTTATTACAACACTCAACACATACGCTTGACTGTACGCAGTCACTGAGTTATATTAGGTTTGTGGCTGCATATAGCTGGGTGCAGTTTGTCTAGATCTAAATACGTTTTAACTATCTGTCGCGTTTTCGTTTCTGCGCCGTTTTGGCGCAGCCATGCACAAATTCCTGCTAATTTCTTACATCGGACTTAACACTTTTTTATTTGTTTTTATCTGATGTTTGTCTCTGGTGTACTGTGTTTTAGTCTGTTCTAAATAAATGTATTTTCTTTCTTTCTTTTCTTCTGTCTTTCTTCTTGGTGGGGTCCCGATCCGATAATGCTTCTTGGGAGATAGTCTCTTTAGGGTAATTGGGTAGTTCCACAATATTCATTGCGTTATTTACGTTGTTGAGCAGACGAATTTTTCGAACATATTATGAAGCAATGGGTTAGCAAAATATTTCAAAATGATTCAAATTGTGATTGATAGTGTGTTACGCAATAAGGGGGTATTAGGTAGAATAGTTTGATTGGCATTTTGAAATAATATGCAGTTTAAAGTATTAACTACTCCTGTGTGTAATGAGTATGACCAGTTCAGTCTATCCATCGAAAACTTACAATATTGGGCACTGGTTGGTACAGCAATTTCTATCGCACTTTATCCAATGCTAATATCTTTTAACTGTTTATGGCTACAATTTGCTTTTTCCTTCAGCTAGTCTATGAGTGAAATTCACATAATACTATGCTCATGAAAATAAGTAAAGGCTCTATGTCAGTATTAGCAATTAGCTTTGAATGTTGGTATCACGACTCACGAGTTTTAATAGTTATCAGTCAATCTTGTCAGCTCTTGTTGCTAGGTAGTCAGACTTTCTCCAGCTGATTAGGCAGGTAAACCTAGGTATATTAGCTGGGAGCTTATTCATGCCTCTAGCATTTTATGAGTTCATAATCGCCCGATTAACAAGCAAGAACGGTAGAGAAAGCACTTACTAAGCAAGCAAGCACATCTTATTTAGCATCAATTTGCTTGTTTCTGATGAGAATGTAGTTAAATGAACGTAAAATTGGTATCATAATTACCATTAATTGAATTCAATTAAGCAGCCAGTTGACCAATTAAGTATTCACTGTCGACATTAAGATTTTTTCTAAAAAAAAAGAGTCGAGTCCACCGGTCTTTAGTCACGGTTCTCGTACCCCACCAGACAGATATTCAAAGTAATTTAGATAGTATTTTAACATAGATAATCAGCGACGGTAATTTAAATGCTATTTCGTGCTATTCTGACGCGCGAAGTGCTACTATTGTGGCTGCTAACGTCCGCTCGTGCACCGACCGAAGCACGCGAGATAATTTAAAACATTTTCTTCAGTTATCTATCGCGTAAATAACGCGACTGGTGTTGTCTTGTAGCCGACTCGTTTCGCGTGAGAACGCCCAGTTTACTCGACAGGGGAAACTTCATAATTCTCCGCACCCCCTGTATCACCCCCAGTGTACCTAAAGCAACATTCAACAACACCGTTTACATGATCTTTTACTTATCTCGAACTGGTTCAGTTCGGTCTCTAAAAAATAAATCACGTCCGTTCGAGTCCGGCCATAAAATTCAATAGGCACGCTATAAAATAAATATCGGTTTCTTCCTACTGGAATCTAATAACCAAGTGAAACGATACGGAGATACTGGGACTGAGCTGTAAGCATGATTGATAACGGAGACAAGCGAGGCACGTTTTCGCGAAGCGGCATCATTAAATCCCAGTCCACTTCTTCTATTTATGGTGGCCCGCTGTCTGCTCGCATATTGATTGCGGCGACCGGTTGCACTGCTCGTAAGACCTAAAGGCGAGTTTATGAATTTATCGCAGCGGTAATTTTCACGTCCACTGTGCATATACGTACTTATATCGCATCTCATGATCAAACATGGCCTAACGAGCCAAACGACTTCATAAAATGTTTTGCAGGTTTTCGTTTGCTTGCGACTCCTCTAGTGTGACAGATCGCCTTTATCGCGAAGATCGCTTTAAATTTCGGACGTACAGCTATAAGGAGTGATGTGTGTTATTCGCAGAGCACGTAGGAAGATGTGGCCGGCGCGCGGTCGTCCATGTAACTGAAGCCGACGGAGCCGCGGCCGCAACCCGACACCGCGCTCAAGGCTTCCCATGTGGATTAACACTGCGTTTTTCTTTAAATCGTCTTGCTCAGCGAGCGCAACAGTCGCTTAACCTTTTTTGCCTGTCGGTTTTTTGTCTAACTTGTATAAGACAAATGCTCCTATAGCCTTTGAAAAATAATTTATACGCCTCACGATAAATGACTCAGCCCGACCGTGAGTGGGCCTAAGTTATGCTGTCATTCCGACTCTTCATCATGCGCTGATATACTGCAAAATGCATCTCGATTTTCTCAACGGACCGTAAATGGCAAGAAATAAGAAAGTAGCCGGTTAATAGATACAATAGGGCTGGATAGGTCTCGCTGTGCAACTTTCCTTCGTTGCAAAAAGTTGTAGAATGATAGTACGACGTGCAATAAGTTCTTACTAGTTCAGATATCGGTCGTTTCGTAAGAACTCGATAAACGTAATTACTCCATTACACAGATGCTTGATAAATTATTGCTATTTAAGTATGACGAACGAATCTCTTTAAATCAGTAGGAATTTCCGAACATGCAGTGATGGTATGGTGCAACAGATAGTGTATCTTGCATTTTCTTGGTGTTTAGCTTTCGACACAGCTGGAATGGGCTAGCAGACCTATAAAAGGTAGCAACCGTGCGAACTTTAGCCAACCCGCGGCTTGCAAGACCGTTTCGTGTAGTTGTGATCAAGTTTTTATAAAGTTATCGCAAGTATCCACTTGCAGGACACTATTGCCATACATGGTAGGGCTTTGAAGCCGGTTTTTGTTGGCATCGTACTGTTGAATTCAATCTTGATAAACATGCGCCTTGTTTGCGTATATTTAGGAGTCGTTTGGTTTAATATTTCGCAGTAGCACCAATAATTTAGATCTAAGTTGCAACATCGTGTTTTACCGAAACTTTCATGGCTTTGTAATTGATTTCTTTACCGGTAGAATGTTATAAGAATGAGATGCGTGAGTAATCTGATGGGTAGTAAATAGTATGCGTATCGCCGAGAGCTGAATATCCGTGGATAATGCACCGCACGTAGCTGACGTAGCCCACGCGGTTGCGCGGGCGCGGCGTGTCTCGCGTCGCTGTCGATGTCGTCCGCTGCGCCCACGCCGCCGAGCGCGTCGCAAATTCGACGCATGCGCCAGATATGACAGATTGAATGAACTACTCGCCTTTTATCAACAAAACATCCTTTAATTAATTTAATTTTTTTGTTATCATGTTTGTTTGAAATAAAAACCTTATTTGATTATGATTCAGGTCGAGGTTACTTTTATTTCAAACAAATTTAAATTTAAACTAATAACAAGTTATGCTACTAAACTATAAAAATAAATATTGGCGAGTATGTTTCGTTGTAGGAATGATCGCCCATTTATTTTTAATGGTGAAGTTCTTTTTATTTAAACTAAGGATTATTATGAGCTCATGTTAGTTTACGTAACCATCAATCAGTTCGTTTTTCACAATATTCTTAGTAATACAGTATTCGTGCACACATCCCTAGAATCGTCTGAATTATTCATCAGGTTTTTTTCTCATAATCCTAAAGACATTAACAGTAAAGTTCCCTGTAAAAATAAAAATAGCGTTATTCCGATCCCAGAGGAAAACGTGAAGCGAAAAACTAGTAAAGAAAAATTAATCTAACAGTATACCGGGTATATAAAATTGTTCTTTACCTGAGTATCTAATAAAAGTTAAATACGTCCATGGTTTTAATTTTCAAGAATGAAAATTTCTTGAAATTGCACATTTTCCGCCCCGATGCGTACAAAATTCAAACATTTCAGCGTATGAAATTAATAGAAACAAAGTTGTAACGCTAGTTGTATGTAACTAGAATAGAACTGGGGCGGTCAATGAACCCGCGCTGCTATTATTATCGCGATAACTACGGTAATAATGTTTGGAAAACACGAGCATGATTTCAGGCCAAAATTGCTAGCTTATTAGCGAATTAATAATATCAAAATATCATAGAATTTACAAGCGCGTAGATAAGTTACATAACGTGCATTACCAGGCGCACAGAGATCGGTGACAAGCCGTTTAAGATCGTGAGTAGGTTGGCTTCGTCAACGTTCAGACCCAGGACTCTCAATTAAGTTCTGACAGTAATATTTGTACCGCCTGCTGTTCTTGGCGATTTAATGTTGATTTAACCGAGACTTATGCGTACCACATTGAAGTAATATATTCTGTTCGATTGATTTAACTATTGATACAACCGCAATTACAAAATGTATAGTGTTGTTTGTACTTAGTTCAAAATGTCAGATAAAAACATTGAAATAAAACATCGATCTAATGCGCCTGATTTCAGTGATTCATCAGCTTCCGCTGCATCGATAACTTCGTCATAATAAATGGTTTTAGATTGATAATAAATTATTCTTAATCGTCGGCATTTATCTTCGGAAAATACCTAAATTAAATATAGCATTGTTGTTGTAAATTATGGTAAACTATCCTGAAAAATCAAAACCCGGATTTTAGACAAAAGATGAAGCGTTGTTTAATTTATGGGTTCTCTAACCTTTTCCATTTTTATTAGCATGCCCCAAAAGATTTATGCTCCTTTGAAAGCGAGGACCCGTGTGTTTCCATGTAGAATTTCTTGAAGAATTTTCTGCACAAACTGCTGTTCTTTCAGGCCAGAATTTGGAATGCAGGCTCACTTCTAATCAAAAGCAAAAGTAATTTATTCAAATTAGGCGGAGAATCAGTACTTTTCGAACGTCAAAATTACATTAGACAATCCTTCAAAATGCCTGCCCTTCACCACTTCCTAGTGCTTTCGCTGGAGAGAAGTGACGCAACAAATTCCCCAGCAGTACAGTAATCCCTGTTTTGTCTTGTGTCTATCTGTCCATTCTCGTGTAGACACAAGGACTTCACAGTATCTCGCGTGTTTTCAACCTCAGGTCATTAAAGCACTAAGATTTTTATCCCCGCACAGCTGGCAACAGTGGCAACCCTACTTACAAGCACTTGGCTTGGCGTTTTAACCCTGAAGTCGGGCGTGGGGTCAACGCACGCGCACGACCTACTTACAGTGCACGTCGCCGCGCCGCTTGCAAATCTCTAGCGCATAGAATCACAACGACTAATACCGCCACATTGTGTGATTTGATTTGTTAGGGCTACAGGCGACATGATACTTTTAGCTATGACGATCGGCGATGAAGCAACTGGATCAATGAGCAATCGATGCGACCATCTATCGCGTTATGAGGACTCTGCGTTCGGTCCTGGTAAAAAATTCAGCAGCAAACTGTTTTCCGCAGATTGTGCAACAGTCTCTAAATTTCTGCTTCTGGAATCTAACGATTAATCGCTGTATCATGCTTCCGAAGCAGGGTTGGATTTAGGTACGTTGAAAAAGATAGCACAAAAAAATGAAAAGGATAGTATTTAGAAAAAATTATAGTACACTTTCATTATTTTTAATTTAACTTATTATGTAGTCGTTGTTTGTTTATTTTTATTTTAGATTATGTAATTGTTTGTTGTTCGAAAAAAAAAAATTATCATTAAAATCAACACCAGGTATAGCAAAATTTACTCCTCTTTTAAGTTTATCAGTTCTTGAATATTACTATTAGCTAGATCTTCATCTTTGGCATTTAATTTTAATCTCATCAACATATCCTCAGTAGGAATAAAATCAGTACAATTCCCACTTTTGCTAGCGCACAAGACAATAATATGGCGTCTATGGATTGTGCTGCCAGTTTATTTCGTATTTTAGTCTTGGTAAGGTTTTTCACCATTGTTGTCACTTTGATTGGATTTCGAATGGAATGGGAGGAACGAGATTAGTGGAAAGATAGAATTAGTGTACTGCGGAGGATAATCGGGGATTCCGCGGCCATCGACACAGAAAACATCGCAAGATCAGAATTCGGTCGGATAAACGCACGGTCGAAATATTCATTTGACGTAAAACTAAGCATTTGGGAAAAAACTTTAAATTATAGTATTTTAGCGCACTATCCTTAGATTTGGATAGTATATAGTACAAAGGGCGAAATTATAGTATAAATACTATAATTATAGTACAAAATCCAACCCTGTTCCGAAGTGACTAGATCGCTTATCGCAGATTCCTTGCTGTGTGATTTGATTTGTTACGCGTACCTGTTGGCTACTGTTCAAATGCTTTTGTTTTTGCCAACCTCTATCCAAATGATGAGATCCTGGTAATGCGTTGATAAATTGGGCGCCAATTTCCATTACGATTTGACACCTCATTTGCCATTTGTTTTAATTAACAACAGCTGGTAGCAATGTCTATTGTGGATTCATTATTTGATGTGAATAATAATTAAAAATAATTACATCTAATAAACTTACCGATTTATTAATGTATTGGAAGACTCGCAATTATTAAAAGCCCATTGGTTATAATGATGATAGACACCTATCATAATCAAGACCAATATTTATTAATTAACTGTAGTTGTAGATACTGCTCGTTACTCCGTCTCACAGCTGGTCTTACAGGCTTTGATAAATAACTTTGTAACTCCTTTGCTAATCCCAAACAGGCTAAACTGCTTACTTGAGTCACGTGTCATCTTTTAACCCCAAATCCATTCGACGGATGGGTATTTTAGTACAGAAGTTTATTGTTAAGGCTTCTAAGTTTTGACCCTAACCACTACTGTGAACCATTTGTCTTTACATCTATCCTAACTACGATCTTAGCTGTCCATGAACTCTTAAGGACATGTTCTACCCGAGACAGCAAAATACTAATAATAGACCCACATTAAGATTCAAGATTCGTTTCATAACGTGAGCTCCTAACATCAACAACGTATTTATCTCCGAGTTTCCTTATAAAGAATGTTTTATGTGTTACTTTAATAACTACGCCACATAAGCTATTCACATAATCAAGACCTAATTGTGAGGTGTGGCCTGGATACGTTATTGCTCCAACTAATTATTATAACTCGAGAGCCGAGATTAACTTGCGTGATCGCGCCGACTGCGAGCGGTCACGCTCGACCAACCACAATCTTATGATACAAGTTTTATGGATAAAGTGATTGCCAGACATACGGACTAGCGATTTATAGTGCGATAATGTTATTAGTTTCACGAAGCTCGTGTGGAAAAGTGGAGCAATTGGCCCTTACCCGCTGGCCTTTCGAAAGTAAATTTTCGGAATATTTTGGTGCCAATCCACGCCGTTGGTGCTTTATATCGGAGCATTTGCGCAACAAAGGTTTTTCGGATACCAGTTTTCTTGCGACAAAACGTTTACCTGCTGATAAATTAGTCAAAATTGCACGGCTATGTTGTATAATCGTGTCTCTTATCTTCGATTAACGTCTACTGAATGTTCTATAATTATAGTCGTATTTAAATTGAGAGGCGCTTGATTTAATCGCGCTGTTATTTGGTTATGGTTGTTCTCGCCCACGTCTATGTAATGCTAGCCAAATATAGACGTTTCTCCAAATAATGCACTACGACTTTTGAATAATTTAACCTCGAAAATAATAACAACATAATAATTTATACAGATCTATTAACATAATACTAATCAATATTTTAATGTCGAACTCAGGTGTCACATAACTCATAACTTTATTACTATACATTATCCTTGTGTTAACCTTAATAAATGAACTAATGCGACTGCATGATTTTGTTACGTATAAAAAAGAGAACAACAACGAAAAAGGAACTATGTTTGTTATCAGCAACTTTGTGCATATCTATTAATACAGGCCGTTTAGAGCATAATAAAAACAAATGAAACATCAATTGGCCTACGTGACCTAGGAACACGTCGCCTGAGTTATGACAGTTTTCCATGCCTTAGGTCACGATTCACTTCTACGAACTACAGCTGCTATCTACGACACGAAACAATACCTTTACCATGACTAACTACTGCAGCGATTACAATGTTAGTCAACAATGCAATATAATTGACGCTGCCCCATTAAATACCAGAGATAATTCATGCAAAGAATATTAAACTCACAGAACAGGACATTCAGACTATCAAAATAAGTAAGTTGCAATTGCCAGGGATTTGTTGCGAAGGGAGATATTCGAGTAGAAGCGGGAATTGAGAGGATCGCGCCAGGACCATTAGCCGTATTGTTATTGCCAACATTCCCAGTAATGAACCGCTCGTTTTCGTCCTTTAATATCACCGCTTTACTCCCCTTACTCACTGTAATAGTACTTCAGCTTGATTTCACTTCATCTCATCGGTTCTGTATCCCTGTAATTAATTCCTTTATTTTCTGAGCGCACCGTTTTTTTGCCAGATTTCAATTTACAATCCTTAATATTACGAGTTTCAGTTGTGTCTGTATGCATGCTGATGAGGTATAAAGCTCGGCGATATTGGCTTTTCGAGTGCCCTTACAGTCTAGGTAGAGAAATTCACCGCAGTTGTTTTTCCAATTCGAGCTCCCTGTGACATTTTTCCAGCGGTTTCCTCGCGCCATCCACGCCAGTAGGTACTCGATGAAGGGCGATTTACATGGAAACTTTAGTAAAATATTCACATCAGTTGCCGATTGTCACGTTATATTGAGATATTCAAACTTTCTCTCCGTCGGGATTGTGCATCTCATCTGCATAATGAGATGCCCGGCATTGTGTTACAGCTGCAGCGGCTTATCATCGCTGCGATTGAGATTATTCATTTCAGACAAGGGAAAAGTACGCTCCTTGATATAGGTGTACAAAACACGGCCGCCCTCGTGACGTAACGAAAGATATTTCCACACTTTCGCCCACGAATCTCGACGGCAGCGGCCGAGGTGAAGTTCAAGACTATTTATAAAACGAGCCGAGCCTTACTTGGCGACTATTGATCGTGCAGAGAGCACGCACCCCGTATTACGGTAGGTTAGTAAGCCCGCGGCTAGCGTCGTTCGTAGCTCCCGGAACGCGCCGAGACTAGCCGAAATTTTACATCCCCGGCCGTATTGATCGGACTTGACATTGAAATCGTAATAGACGCAAACAGCTGGGAAGTGAGGGTGCGTGCCGGGACGCCGGGTCCCCGGGCCCTCCTCACGCAAGCCTGTCTTGCCTCCCGCGTTCCGCCCAACCGACCTTTTCCGATAGGTATAGATTTTCTCGTTTTTTCTGTAAACAAAAAACAAACTCCCTCGAGTCTCTTCAAGTTCGCCGTCTAGATTGAATTGTCCATTAAAGTTATTCATCGGCGTTCAGATGTAGTTGAACGTTTGTAACGTCTAGTAATTATGCACGAGAACCCTAAGACGGGCATTGCGGCGTTCTAAAATCTCATTTATATTCAGTGCGGTCGGAGTTTGAATGTTATCTAAAATCCGTGTTTAGGTGTTGGTCGGGATTGCTCTAATCTGGAAACTAAACACATTGTTGAGCTAGCCGGAGCTTTGTTCTCCGACGGCTCCGGGATGCTGTAGTTATTCGAACGCAAAATGAATCCTCGAACTTGGTCGAGAACTCGAGACAGTGAAGTTTGCGAAGTTTTCTGTCGCACAAGTTATTTTATATTGTTTGCGTCTCCGTTGTAGAGGAAAATAAATAGTGCATGTTTTATTGTGAATTTATTAAATGCACGACCATGTTTGTTAACAATTGGCTGGATAAGATTAAACGTACCTTTTGGCGTTATCGTTAGGTATTTTGTCACGTAGTTTTCCATTACAATGTGTCTAAACATAGCTTTATCGTTTGAAATACATAAGAATATGGCTACTTTAGCTCGTGTGTTATCCACGGGTTTCTTATCACTCACATAAGTTGAGGCACTTCCTGGGTGACGGCGACAAGTTCCACAGCTTGCCTTCGTTTCCTGCAACCAGCTATCTGTTTAAGCAACACTTATGCAGTCGTTGACAGCGACATTAAACTTTCTTTTCTGATAACAAGCTAATTGCGAGTTTTTCCTAGTTTCTAAGCAATTACCACCGTAGGTCTGGGCACCCGTTTTCACTGATAGAAATTTGAATAGACTTTTGCCCTGGTTCTATAGGAAGGTTAGATCTTTTATCAAAGAATCAGACACTATTGTTCCTCTAAATTCAATGGACCGTTACAAATTCCAGAATTCTGTAAGTCGCAGCCAATTTCTTTGAAAGCCATCTACCTAAGAGCTTTGGCAAAAATGAAAAAAACGTAACTAGCTGATCCCGCTATTGGAATTGAAGCTATAGGAGTGAATGAGTTTAGAAAATTAAAAGAGAGATGATAAAGTAATACGAGATCCGCCTTTGATTCTAGGTCTTCCAATTTGTTCTGAGGGAGCGATAATTTTAAATTCAATCTAGTTCTAATCTGCGGGACAGTCTGCAAAGCCGATCGGGGCGCGGAAAGTTGAAGACACACCGAGATGTTTTTGCTGAATACAGATCAGTTCCATCGAAATTATTCCATTACCGCAGCTGTTCCAATAGAAAATTTCATAAATAAAAAATGCGAGCGGTGTCTGCTCCGGTGCGATTCTATGGAATCACGGCACCTCCAAGTTAAATAAGTGATCACCGGTCGGCGACGACGTGAGCTGAAACCCGATTGCTTTGTACCTAAGTTTTGATTATATTAGTAATAGATTTGCATGGATGACTTAAGTACCTACTATGTTTCTTTCTATTTCGTTTTCCATGAATTGCACAGAATTTTTATCCTTCACAGAATAAATCAAAGCTGTGCAGAATGACAAATGTTTCATTGCGTTTGGTTTCCATATATTTGGCGCCCAGTCAGCCAGTATAAACAGACAAAACATATCAATCATGACGGAAACAGGAGCGGCGGCTGAATAATTAATGCCTATTTGATTATCAATAATTATGATCGATACAATTTGGCAGTTCACAAATTTAAAATAGAACATAAAGGTCGATAGATTGGCTGTGGCGGAGCGGGCGGGTGGCTCGGCCGCTAATCGATCGATGTCTGTGTGCACTGCTTCTGGCTGCTGCACCCGCGGCCGATCATTTGTCTCGCTCCATTCCGCGACCTTTCCCGATACACCATCCTTGTCGCTTCGTTATTCATCGTCCCTAACCACCCGGTAGTCGGCTGCCTCCCGGTGTTCTCCCGTATTTAGACACTGCACTATCTAATTTATGTTTTAAATTGTCCGCTTTTGAGTCCTTCGGGCATACTACGGTAACGACTATATCTATGGTTATCGTTATGACTTTGCGAGGGGTAATGGGCTATATCATTATAAATTTGTCTGGGTTCTAAGTTTTGTTCAGTTCAGACGGCACCTGTTATGAATGTGGCGCAATTTTGCCCTTTAACGGTTCGACCTTTAATGTTGTACAAGTATTATTTGTTTTCTATCGATTATTTTGTTTCTATTACTCCAATATTGTTTCGAAAGGTTAAGTATTGGACATCTACTTTCAATTGTAGCGGGGCCTTGGCACGAGCTCGCCGCTAGTCGGCCAGCATAGGAATAGCGCACTGGCATTTGGTATCACAAGCGTGCGCCTGCGGTGCAGGCCGCTTACATAACGCACCTGCCATATCGGGCCGAGCACCGCACCTCACGTTCACTCGCTCATTCTATGAATTACTTATAGGTCATAGACCTCATCCATTATTTAATTCTGCCCTGCACACTATCGTATCGATCAATGATTTGTATTTCTGCCACCGAGTGCAACGCTTGTAATTTTGTAAACCACTCGACATCTTGTTCAAATCCTTTGAACCACTCGCTACATTCGAGAGTTTGTAAGACAAAATAAATAGTGTATGAGAGATCTTCGCTGAAATCGCTCGGCGGAAATCTTGGCCTTTCTTTCGTAGTCCCAAGTTTTAGTTCCTTTTTTTGTTCGTCTGTAAATGCGCCAAATCCTTCAGCATCCCCGAGGAGTTGGCGGCTGCGGATAAAACGGGAATCGACTGCTTAAACACTGCGAGGGTTCTCGTCAAACAATGTGCCAACACCCTAGGATCAAATTTTAAACTGGGTTAGCTCTTTAACTACTTCTACGTTAACATCTTTTAGTGCGTCATTTACAGTTTAGTGCAGGATTTATCAGTTTAGGTACGTCTGTCTTCTATCGTGACATTAACAGGCGGAGGATAATTCATGTGTTCACGTCACATAATTCAAGCTACGTGACTGGTTTCCTACAAAGTATTACAGTAATACATCATGAGTTGTAGAAAAATACAAAACGAGCTATCAGGTTTCGATGTACAACAGTGTTAGTTGTTAGTTGGCCCCGCCTAGTCGTGGCCCGGGACGATAAATTGTGGCGGGTCGGTGCCTCCGGTTAATACTTGGGATTAAGAGCGTCGAGCATCGCCTTAAACTGAGATATACATCATCCCGGTTCACGCTTCGCCTCCACCACACCTACATTATATTAATAGTTTGAATTAATAACTGCGAATCCAATTCTAAAGTTAATGACAGCTTTATAGTTTTATTGGAAGCGGCACGCCCAGTGGAACATTTCTCTCTATTTCCTTTCCATGGTATACTTAAACTTATTTCGAATTGATTTGTTATGGTCTGCAGTAATACGCATTACCTGTTTTACGATTACTCCGATCTGCAGACCTTTCCATCGGCTCTAATTTATCCGGTGTATAAATTCTAGTAATTTCTACATCAAAGTTGATTTTATGAATGAAGTGGTTTCTCTTTATTTGTTAGTCATCTGGCGATTTCTGCATTTATTATTGTATAGGTAGGTAGGTACTGCGTCGGTGGATGCCAAATGCGGTCACATCATGAAATATTATACGATAAACATAGTGTGACCTTCCAGTTGTTGTTGCGAGTTAATATATTTTTTATAGCATTGTGTATGAAAAAAGCATAAAAGTATTTACATTCTTTGTTATATTTATAATAAATAAAAACTGTGTGGGAGAGCAAATCTATTGAGATTCCATTTACGTATGTATGTAATGAGAATGACTAATGAATCAGTGATAGCTTTGAAGGTTAAAAAAAATAAAAGAAGCGTATTTCCAACTACTTGTATATTACCATTCCTGCGCATACGACGATAACTCTATTAAATTGTATCCTAAATCCTTTAGGAGCACAATTTGTTGCATCTATTTGCATATCAATGTAATAATGGATTCATTATTATGGGAACAGAATGCTAATATTCTCTCTAATTCGAAGGCTAACTGCTTCAGGGTAAATGTGTTTTAGAATAGATGTTTATACTGTCGTTTAGACTAGTTTAGAGTATTATTTTTAATACTTAGGTTTTTTCTTACATAGTGTACCTATAGCTGTACACAGTGTACAGTCCCGAGCACTAATATATCAACACTTGGAAACTTCCAATAGCGATTTTTGCGTGAAGTAACAAAAACAACAATGAAATACGACACAATCCAAAAACCTATGGTTTCGAAAATACTATGTTCGTACCAATATAAAATTTCATTAAAAAATAAAGGAGTAAATCTCTTTTGAATGAAGCCAAGTGTATACATACTTGTGCTCGTGACTGTACACCCACATTCACCAGTTTTGTTTTTTTTTGTTTCTGATAAATTAAGACAAAGAGATAGAGAAGAGAGTAGAGTATTCTATTCAATTTCTAAGACAGCAAATAAACGCTAGAAGAGTATACAGAGGCATTCGCAATGTGACGCATCATTAAACAATTTGTTATCATGTGGAAGGCATAAAAAACAAACATGTTTACGTGAAGTAAAATAAAAAAATACTTAAACTACACGTTTTTGTTGGCAGATAAACAGAGTTATGAGGTTAATTTGTGGCCAAGTATTTATCGGAGCCACATTTGGCAAATTGGCATCAATGTGGTAAACTGAAGGCCAATTCTCGTAATTTAAAACGTTCAAAATCTAGTCGCAGTCTCATCTCGGCGACAAACAAAATGTCAAAAGCTTGTCAAAATGTAGGGAAATTAGAGGTATTTTTGACAGATTGTGACTAAAATTACGAGAATTGCCCCGTGATGTGTGGAACTTGGTGGGATTGCAATATTGTGAAACTCACTGTAATCCTAATTTGTATTCTATTTATTTTTGTAACTCTGTAATAGGTTAAGTAATAAGTGTAATAACAGCCGCACGGGTCCATCGATCTACGCATAGATCCGTGGCTCTGAAAGCACGTTAAGCCGTTGGTCCCGACTGTCATTCGTGGATCTTCGACTGTCGTTACGAGTCGTCAGAAGCCAGCAACAACCAGTCTTACGTAGGGGTGTCGTATTACCCAGTAACTGGGTTGTGAAGGGCAGTCGATCCATGTAAAATACTGGTATTCCGCTGTCTCCGGTTAGACTGGAAGCCGATCCTAACAGAGTTGGGAAAAGACTAGGCAGATGATGGGTAATCGGTACAGCACCCTAATTGCGTCACACTATCAATCAGAATCTGAATTATTTTAAAGGATATTGCTAATCTATTGCTTCATATGTTCGAAAAATGTATTTGCTGAACAACGTAAACAACGCAATGTATGTTGTTGAACTGTCAAAATGAAACCCATTGGTAGTGTGTTACGCAATTAGCCCGCAGGATACTAACGTGAGACGCATACGGCATAATAGACATTCTATATTTACTTTTCCGGCAAGATGATCGAAGACTCCCTATACTTATCTATGCTTTGTTGTGGCAGATAAAACCAAACGGCGCGTGGGCAACGACTGATATCATTGTTCGCGATTGTTCCACCTTTATTATCTATTAATAACGTAATAGTAATTGATAAGTATGCCACTAATACTCAAATGAATAGCCATTGATGTGATATCACGAAATAAACATTTTGGAGAGTCCTTTAGATAATATCTGTACTAATATAAAGCTGCATAATCTTTATGAAGAGTGTGTTTGTTTGTTTAATTGAACGCGCTAATCTCTGGAACTACCAGTCGGATTTTAACATCACGCTAGTACTCTTAGGAGCCGAGCAAAAGGAATAAAAGTCACAAATATAGCGTTTTACGAAACTGAAGTAATAGCGCAGTCGGGAAGAAAGAAATTTCACGCAGACGAATTCGCGAGCTGTAGCTTGTCATTTTGACAAGTGCTTCAGATGATGTAAAGTTACATAAGAGCTTTAGGTACAGTGACCGATAGATTGGTTGTCTATTGCCTTGTAACATGTGTTGACTAGTCTACTTATAATAGTACTGAATGATATTATTTTGTTATTAAGGTCGCCGGATGCATGTATGCTAAGTGGAACTCGTTTGAATGGTCGGATTGAGGTGTCGGACCTTTTAAATGGGTTTGTATGCTCAATTTAGTCTTAATGTTACACATTTAAATGAAATTGGACTGTGTGCTTATCCAAATAAGGTAGTTAATTAAAGTTTACATTGCAAAAGAGGCGTGCCAAATAAGACAATATGCGACTTGGTCCACGAAGCTGTGAATGTCTTTCTTAATAATTTCAAATTAGCTTTAAATGACGGTTAATAAGGTTTAAAATGGCGGTAATTGCTTAATCTGTTTTCAATACATATGTGGTTTAAAACGGTCTTGTATTAAGGTTTACTTTCCCTAATCTTCTATCTATAATATAGAAATGAATCGCTGAATGTGTTGCTAAGCGCAAATCTCGAGAACAGCTGAACCGATTTTAATAATAATTCTTAATGCTAATTCTTTTTTTAAATATTCCTTGAAGTTCGAGGATGGTTCTTACTGAAAAATGTAAGAAAGTTGCTTCACGCCGACGAAGTCGCGGACAAAAGCTAGTTGCACAAAAAACTTGTTGCAGTTACCGTCCTTTAAGTAATCCATATTTTCCTTTACATCATCATCATTGGTAACCTTCTTCCACCCATTACTGAGTTTAGGCCCTTTTGTGGCATGCTTCCCTGGTCTGTGCGAGTCTCATCCAGGTCTTCCCCGCGACCTTCTGTAGGTCGTAGACCCACCTGGCTATTTTCCCTTTAATCTAGCCAAAAAAAATCAAAAATCTCATTCGCAACACTGAAATAACATAAGGGATCCCACAGACAGGCGCGACGCGACTATGTGATGCGACTCTTGTGGAACAATTTTCATGAAAACTTCATGGAAATTGTTCTACCGGAGTCGCGTCGCGCCTGTATGCGGGGAACCTTAAGGTCAAATGCCTCTATCGCCCGGTTCCCATCACTCAAGCCTCAATCACTTCGCCGTAACAATGTAGACAATTTGTAGTTGGCTAGCGTAGTACAACATTTAGCATGTTATGTAAGGGTCGAGCGGACATGTTTATTGTTGGTATACGTTCGCCTTGGCGCGGGCGTTATCCTCTGCGACCGCGATACTAGGCCGCGGATTATCGCGATGTAATAGGTATGGACGACACGCATAGCTCGGAGTGTAGTATGGAAATACGCGTCTTTGTCAGCGGTTTTAAGACGCTTATGAGTTTTTGTTATTCTGTATTCTGTAATAGTTTAGACAAATCCTACTATATTATAAACGCGAAAGTTTGTGAGGATGGATGGATGGATGTTTGTTACTCTTTCACGCAAAAACTACTGAACGGATTTTCGTGAAATTTTACAGTAGGTAATAGAATATTACATCATATACATTATAGACAAATATAGAAATTTAAAAAAATATTGAATAGCTGATACATGAGAATATAACGGATAGGATACTTTTTATCCCGATATTCCCACGAGATCGACACTTATGCGGGTGAAACCGCGGGGCGCTGCTACTTAAATACAATAAACAAGCTATAACAATAAAAAATATTTAAATATACCTACAAGTATAAAGGGAAGAGCACATTGGGCATTAAACAAATAGTCCGCATCGCTGTCAATTTGAAAAGTGTCTAAAGCTGGCATAGATTCTAGACATAGATATAATTGAGTTCGACGCCTGTTATCAGTAGATAAGATTTCTTATGAATCACACAACCTATTTTTGTTTAAACAAACTTTATTTAACAGATTAAAAGCTGCTATAACAACATAAATACATATTATGTAGATAAAATAACAATAATTATCTAGGAATAAAAATTTACGAGATGATAACTAAATTATCTCGTAATTTTCTATGTAAGTAAGCATTTATTTATTTATATTATATACTTTATTGTACACCACACAAATATATAACATAAACACCTTAGAATGGACGGTGATTTTCCTGGACATAAAATGGGCAATCGCTTTATTAACAAAAATTAAAGATAATATTTTAAATAATTTAAAAGCTAACAATCTTAAAACAATAATATGTACAAGTAGGTATACAGATTACATGGGTTAAATGTCTACAGAGTTTCGCTAGTTAATTTAATTTGACACTATACTTAGATATAATTAAACTTAAAACAAGGGGTGTTTTAAGTGTTTCCGTCACTGGTTGAAAAGGAGGGGGAGAGGGGGGCACAAGTGCATAATAATAATAAAACACATAAATTAAATAGTATCTTCTTGTATTAAGTAAGATAAGATTTATCTTGACACCTTTATTTATAAAAAAAAATACGGACTATCTTTTATACACACTGGCCGGACGGAATGCTTATCAGCCTACGGTGTGCTCATAGCCTTACACTTGTTTACTTTAAATGCATTTGTGTGAATTAAATACTTGCGATAAAAGGCCTATTTCAAACGCTTGACGCATACTGTTTCATTTTTATCGGAGACAAAAGCGGTTTCTAGAATTTTCTAAGTACGTACTTAAGTTGGCGCTTAAATAACTTTATTTATTTATATTTTGTTAGCTTCACCAACAATTTATTACACTGATACAATACACAAACATAATACATTAATTTCTAATAAGTAAATTAACAGTGCATCATTTACTTAATGTTAAAATTAGCTTATTTCTCTACTAGTACTTAATAAGCGCTATTATTGAAAAATTGAAAAACACGTTCTTTAAAAGTTATAATGCGGTGTTATGTTAACCGCGATTATATAACGAGGTTAGTGTTATTTAATATTTATTTCCTTAAAGAAAATTGTGTAATGAACAACTTAATTATTATTGTATTAACAACACAATTATTAGCACAATAAAGTGACGGTAGGTTATGCATGATACACACGTTCCTACCTACCTTTTACAATGTATTAGTACTTGTCTACATACATAATATTATTATTATAAAGTAGATTCCTGTATTAAATAATAATAGCATAAGTATAATCAGTCTATAATGTTCTCACTGCTGGGACACAGGCCTCCTCTGCGCTGAGTGGGCCGTGATCTACCACGCGGGCCCAGTGCGGTTTGGTGGATGTCACGTCTTCGATTGTTTGGTTCTAGGACATGCCGGTTTCCTCACGATGCATACGAGCAGTGCTGATGAGATAATTTACACTAACTAAAGCGCCTGCCTGTGTTCGCCCACGACCTGCAACTTGTAAGACGGGGCTAGCACTGCTTCAATAATAATACGGGGGGGGGGGGGGGGGGGGCGGGGTATTCTTAAGAGCAAAGGCTTCTTCTTATACTAAAATGCTTTCTCAAGAAGGGTTGGTAACGTCAGACCTGCAATCCCACATTTTCTCACGATGTTTTCATTTACCAATGTCAGTTATATCCAAGATAAACTTAGCAAGTAAATAAAATATGTAGGTACCGACCTACCTATAATAGAACGGAACTTACCTACTATTTATTTATAAACATTAACGTTAACAATACAAAACATTTTTATTTGTTTTTTTGATAACAACGATTGCAATTAGCGAACACGCTACATTTGTTCCTTTTAATTGTTAATTACCTATATTATTTTAATAATGCATTGTTTGCATAGAACTTGTAATTACGTTACGTGTGACGCGACGCTAATATAATTGGGAACTATAATTAGATAATTCTCAAGATATTTGATCGATTTTAATTGCTTTAGTGTAACATTGTTCAATGAGCATTCTGAGGATGACTAAGCGAAAGACACTGTGGGGCTTGTGGCTAAGTAATAACAGCCGCACGGGTCGATCGATCAGGTCTACACTTGCCGCGGTTGGTCCGGGGATGGGTGACCATCGATACATACCAAGACCGAGGGACCTTGAACGTGCCACGGAAAGAACGTTAAACCATTAGTCTCTGCTGTCATTCGTGGATCTTTGACAGTCGTTACGGGTCGTCAGAAGCACGTCAGTCTGACAACCAGTCATTACTCAGTAACTGGGTTGTAGAGGTCAGGTAGGCAGTCGCTCTATGTAAAATACTGGTATAGGTCTGATATGTAGAGCATTGTTGATGAAATAATTTACACAAAGCAAAGCGCCTCTCTGGGTTCGACCCTACAACTCGTTAGTCGCAGCTTGCCAAGTGTCCTGCCCACATACATCCATTTCAGAGACCCGTACTCCAGCTTACATCAAACTAAATAATTACATATAAATAAGTATCAATAAAACAACTCGTATATTAAAATAGAACCAATAATGTTCTTGTTTATAATCTCGCAACAGAGAAATTTAATTTATCATGTGCCAGTCTTATCGTCGTTGTAAAGGCTGTGTCCGACGGTTCTACAAATTCAAGTAAAGTTGATAAGATTTAGTTCAGGCGATGCGATGCAAATAGGGACGCGTGACGTGACGCTTGCAGTTGTTTCGTGTTTCTTTGAGTTAGCTTCGTTGAACTCACGAATAAAGTTAGCCGGGCAAGCTTAATGTTTGTTTTCTGTAAGTTTATTTTACTGACATTTTGTCTAAAATAAAATATCAAATAGGAACATAAAAGGCACTTTTGAACGTCAAAGTTTACAAGGTAGGTAAGGCACAAATTGAATCTAGTTGCCACTTCCAAAAGGTAGTTTCGTATAGAGAAGAATGGGCAAGAAACTCCACCGTTACTCTTTTTTTAGCCGGTTCTATGGAAAAAGTAGTACAGTATGTTATTTTTACATATATGGACAAAAAGCTATTGTTTAAAATTTTGTGTTAAGGCAAGAGTTTATTGCATCAGTCGGTCGTTCTAAGGATTTCAATAATAAGTTTACTATCCTTTTATTTATATATTAGAAGGTGTGTTTTACTAATAATATTATATGCGAAGTGTGATCAGCAAGGCTATAAGCATACAGTCACTATGAGAAAGTAAGGATTTCAGCCAAGTGTTAAGAGCGGACTCGGAATAAAAAAAAATGTTTTGGAAGGTGAAGATTCGTTTTTTTTAAGCTATACTCTAACTATCAATGGTTATTAAAATAATATATACCATAAACCATAAGTATCACAATACATAGTTATACTTGTAGCATTTTAATATGATGGCAAATTCCGGTAAATCGCGCCATAAACATGCAACGGCTTTTGAATACAACAATGATACGTAATTAAATTCAAACGGAGGTTATCATAAATTCCATTATAATAACTACCTACCAACCGTGATGCAGTCATGGGAATGACTAATGTCACCTGATATATTTATCTCAATTATCATAAAGATAAAGCGATTAAATTCAACTTAACATCCTACTAATATTATTTTATCCCGATTTTCCCACGGGATCGAAACTTATGCGGGTAAAACCACGGGGCGCAGCTAGTCAATACATAATTAAGTTAAATTACGTTCGAACCCAGACAGGCACTTTACTTTGTGTACCTAAATTATTTCATCACCACTGCTCTCAAAAACGGTGAGGAATGAGGAAACCATGAGATGGATGGATGAATGGATGGCATGGATGTCCTAGAACCAAAAAATCGAAGACCTGTGACATCTGCCAATCCTCACATTCTCTCACAGAGAGGAGGCCTCCAGACATGATAGATGTTAAACGCAGGCCCATTTAGCAATTAAAAAAAAAGAGGCATGTGTCTCAGCTGTGGGAACATTATGGGCTGATTATACTGTGTGTCATACATTTACAAAATGGATAATAACTTATGTAAATTCATTAAGTTTAAATATAGATATTACTATTTATTTTGGATAAAAGTAGTACTTAAATACATTAAGTTTAAATATAGATATTACTGTTTATTTTGGATAATAATAGTAAATACGCATTTTTCCTGTTTAAATAACAATGTAAACATTTACAAATGGATGTTATATTAATTTGAACGGGAATATTATCGTCGATACAAATTCAATAATTAATGTCGGGCCCTTTGTATACACACGTTTTTCTGGCCGTGAAAAACTACGGTTTATTCGCCGTGTGTGTGATTCACGGTCGTCAGTGTTGTATGGATCACTATGGAAGCTTGTTGAGCGACACGTTTTATCTACGGAGCAGTTTATACGCACTAACGTCTACACAAAATCAAACTGGTTGCTAATTTAATTGTATTTTTTTTTTATGACATTGATTTTCCATTCTGTGATTATGAACTTTAATTCACACACAAAGTGATTATTTGTCAAAATTTTAGGAAAATCTTCTACTTTACAATATTTGTAAATATGTCACATAATTAATTTATCTGTCATTACTGTTTTTTTTTTATGTTAGCCTACGCTGTCCCACTCCTGGGCAAAGGCTTCCCTCCACTCCTTCCATCTTCCGCGAGCCCGCGCGTCCTCCTTCCATTACTTTATTTTTATTAATTAATTGTACCTATTGTGGTAGGTATAGTAATTTTATTATATTTGCATCGTCTTCACATATAATTATATAATTAATGTATACGAAATATTTTAAAAGAGTAACGGTGGAGTTTCTTGCCCATTCTTCTCCATACGAAACTGTTGGAGGAGGCGACTAGAACCAATTCTATTTTTTTTGCTTTTTATGTTCCTATTTGGCTTTGTACTGTAAAGAAACCGTGCTGTGTACGCGACCCTAACATTTCATATTTACGACTTTCTCAGCTCCATATCAGTGAAATAGTAATTTGGTTGAGTTATTTATTAATTTTCACTTTATCTATACAT
Organism: Apamea crenata; assembly: GCA_949629185.1. NCBI lineage: Eukaryota > Metazoa > Arthropoda > Insecta > Lepidoptera > Noctuidae > Apamea > Apamea crenata. The sequence goes on along the minus strand of OX451360.1, from coordinate 7,015,368 downwards.
ATTATTGTCACTCTTATTCTCGTTATGAGATAACGCTTACAAGGCTGTTGTTGGCAACTTTGCAAAACAGATAAGTTTTGCTCTGAGGTGACATAGTACTAAGTGCAGGGTTATCAGTGCAAGCCAAATGGTTGGTTATACTCGTATCATACAGCTGATAGTGTAATCGTCGTTTGTTTTCGTTCGGGTTGGAATGTACTTATAGTAGAGTCGGCAACAAAAGTCCGTTTACTTCAGTTGTTTAAATCTTAATTATTGAGCAAAATATTCGTAAAAAACATATTGTAGTAATAGAATATTTAAGAATAATTAACTCTTTGCTACATGAAATAGTGAAAACCAATGTATCGCATCATTTTGTATCAATTTAAATGATTTGTAAAAGTAACAGAGTTAATTGACTTTTGTTGCTGACTGTACCTAGAAGTGTATCATTTACAAATTTAGCCCAGGTTGCGCGGGTGCGTTATTCCCGCAGCGATTTTTTTTTCGCGCAATTGATTTTCAGCGAACTGTATAAACAGTTCGCTGAAAATCCAACAGTGTGTTTTTTCGACGTGCTGGGATGCACTCTGTTGGATTCTCAATGCTCTGCTCAACACCGAGAGTTGAAAATCCAGTGCGCGATATTTATACGTTCGTACAAACGTGGGCTTACAAGATGTATGCTTTGTTTGCTGGTGGTTCTTATCCGGCATTGTGTAGTAGGTTGGGATTGCCCTGTGTCTGTACCAACGACAGTGTATACTGCACTTGGTTTTGACTTATTTCTAAGAGGAAGCTGATACAAGTCATAACAATCAAAGACTGGCTCGACAAAAACCTTACTACTATCTGTAAAACATTGGGGAACCTCCATTCGGGCTTCGCTGCCATTAGATAGGTAAAAAAAAACCTCCTCTGAAAGTCGCTGTAATCTGCTAAAACACATTCTCTCCTAAAAGTATGCGCACAGCCAAAGTATGGAGCTGTACCAGCGTCTGTCCCGTACCATCTTTAACCCATCTGCCTTCAAAGCAAGAGAAAGAAGAAAGAAAGAAAGAAAGAAAATACATGTATTTGGCACATACTAAAAGACACAATACATCAGATAAAACAAACCATAAAAAAAGATTAAATAAAAGTGTGAAGTCCGATGTAAGAAATTAGCAGGAAAGTGTGCCGCACGGCTGCGCCAAAAAGGCCCAGTTCAGCAAAAATGCCAGACAACTAGTGCCTGACGCTGGTTTTCAACTGGACCTGAATGTCTGAGGTGACGGATGTAAATCAGTTTTAAGAGTGGACACAGGCACCTTCTTCGCACGTTCGTTCCATCATATACCTCACCCATCGCTTTCTATCAGGCGTGATCGAGGTTAAGAGCGGGCCCATAGGTAATACGGGCTGGTGTCTCCAACTCCACGTCAATGAGCATATTTTGCCAATCACCAAAAACTTAAAAAATTCGTAAACTTTTTATGACATGAGTGTTCAGAGCACACAAAAGAATCACGCAAACTGAAGGAATCATCCCATCCCATTTCCTCTTTTTGTCGCATTATCCGCGATCCCTAAGCTAAACCACTTAAACCTTCGGGTTCCTTACGTATTTATAAGTATTGCGTCGCCACATTATCTCTGTTGCTCGAGTCTTGAGTTTAACAAATCCTTTGTTATTGCTTTATCAAATGCATAGTAGACATAGTAAGTTCCACTTGATTCTTGTGATAATAATAGACTTGACGCAGTCAGTCTAAAGCATTCCCAGACAGTATTATGTATTGTTTACTTAATTCTGTGGCCGTATTGCAATGCTTTGGTTACTAGACTGGGGTAAATCTTTGTCATCATTTTCAAGCTACTACTAGACGATCGCCGATCCCAAGTAACAAAGGATAGCAGGAAGATGATGTTGATGTTTTAGACAAGCTTCTGCTCGTGACTTCGTCCGTGTAAAGTTTCTTGCTTCTCGACCCACCGCATCCCATCCCTCGCCTGCGCTATTACTCCTTGATCTTACTGGCTTCTAAGGTTCCTAGCGTGATGTTAAATAGCATATAACCTTCCTCAAGAATTGGTCTATTAAATGCAATTTATACATTTTTTCCGACTGGTAATTCCAGAGATTTATAACCCTTTTTTTCCTAATTGGGTCCAGTATATTTTTGAACATCAAATACAGAGCTATGCACTGTTTTCCATAAAAAAGGTTAAGTGGCCAGTGACCAGCATATTATTTTCAAACCACATATCAAAGAAATAACCTACCTACTTGAACTTCGATGACGTCATCAGCCGCGTCTTTCGAAGTACATTGAGGCAGGCTCCCACTTGTAACCAGATGCGGATCAATATCGATATTACTGACGCGTTTATATTTCCTTTATACATATTAAGTGCGATGATAAATTATATTATTATGCTGTGATACCTAAACAATCGGCTGCAGTTATTCTGGACCAATCATAGATATAAAACAGTTCCCTGACTCCTGAATAACTGAGAACGCAGCCTCTGAAGTCAGAACCATAAAAATAGTCTTTCTGTAATGCTCAAAAACTAACTGTAAATTATTTCATCACCAATGCACTTAAGATGGTGAAGGAAAACATTGTGAGGAAACCGGCATGTTCTTGAACCAAAAATTCGAAGACGTACGACATCTACCAACTCGCTCTGGACCCGCGTGGTAGATTACGGCCCGCTCCTTCTCGAAGAGAGGAGGCCTATGTCCCAGCAGTGGGAAGATTATGGACTAATAAAAGACTCGAGACATTGAATGGAAAGGCCAACTATGTAGTATGTTTATTATATGAAATCCACGCAAAAAAAACGGCCAAGTGCGAGTCGGACTCGCGCACCGAGGGTTCCGTACAATTTAAAATTATTAAAAATATTTTTATTATATGATTTAACAAAAAATTTACGGTTTTCGCAATTTTTCCTTTATCTGTGCTATAAGACGTGGCTTCGTGCCAAATTTCAAGATTCTGAGTTAACGGGAAGTACCCTGTAGGTTTTGATTCCCTTGCGAGTGTCGAAAATTTGCGGCATAAACAGCTGTATCTTTTGATTGCGTTTGTTTAGAAGTTTAATTTTTTCACAGCTCCAAGGGTCAGTAGACCTCAGTATTTGATATAAATTCCAGCTTGATACCACGCGTTCCTGAGAAAACGGGTCTTGAAGACCCTCAGACAGACCGTCGGACGGACGGACAACAAAGTGATCCTATAAGGGTTCCGTTTTTTCCTTTCGAGGTACGGAACCCTAAAAATTACATTAAAGGTAGTGTTTTACAGAAATGAAATGTCGTAGCGATAATGTATATCCCGTGTCCAAGAAAACCAGCTGCAGTTTTATAATATATACCAAGTAACAACAACAGAATAAAAAGTAAACGCGCCGTCTGTAGAACCGTTAGCAAGAACCTTCGCTCCGTGCAGTGGCGCTAGCGTCTAGCCTACTTATATATTTATATATAATTATATCTATGGTCTAGTCTGGCCTATAGGAATGTTCTATTCAATACAATTATTCACACAACAAATACGAATAGGGACTTATCTAGATTGATTTATGGTACTATAAAGTATAAACAACGGTTTATGATGACAGTAACTGCGAAATATTTACAAGTTAAGTGTTATACGGACTACGGTGTTATTATATGGAATAGCTCGGTTAATATGGTTTTGTAAATAGTTTAATAAGGCCATTTAGTTGTTAGTATCCGCTAGAATGTGACAGTTCTGCGGGGTAATAGCATTATATGTAGCCATGGTTTTTTGACAGTTCAAGCACATTCATTACGTTATTTACGCTGTTGAGCAGATTTTTTTTCGTACATATAAAGCAATGGATTAGCAACATCCTACATTGTAATTGATTGTGTGTTACGTAATTAGGGTGCTGGTCTTTATTCTGTCATTATCATAATCAGCCTATAACGTTCCCACTGCTGGGACACAGACCTCCTCTCGGTGAGAGGAAATGGGCCGTAATCCACCACGCGGTAGATTTCACGTCTTCGAATTTTTGGTTCTAGGACATGCCGGTTTTCTTACGATGTTTTTCTTCAACGTTTTGAGAGCAGTGGTTATGAAATTTTCTTTATTCTGTATGGTAAGCATAGAATCTCAAATTACATGTCTTCTTCAATATTCACTGTATGTATGATTAATTTATTATCTATCAACTAAGCTCACTACCATTTTGTAGCTAGGTAAGGTCACTATTCTAAGGCAGTGACTGTATTAATCACGGCTGAACATTGAACATCATCATCCCAATTAATTTTGGGTCGTCGTTGTACCCTTATCCCAATGAATTTGAGGTTAAGTCAAAACCGCTTTCTCTTCAAAGTCAAAGTCAATCATTTATTTCAAATATGCACATAAAAGGCGCTTTTGAACGTCAAACATTACATTAAAATAAAATTGATTCTAGTCGCCCCTTCTAAAAGGTAGTTTTCGTATGGAGAAGAATGGGCAAGACACTCCACCGTTACTCTTTTAAAATGTTTTCCAATATTTTGCATACACATTAATTATATAATTATATGTAAATACGATGCACCTAAAATAAAATTACTATACTACAATAGGTAAAAGAATTAAACTGGATTAATGAAACCATGACATACAAATTAACTATGTGATAGACACATGGTGCTCACATATTTACAAACATTCTAAAAGTAGACGATTTTCATAAAAATAATTAAGAGTAATAAGTCCGGGTGTGACTTTAAGTAATTACAGAATGTAAAACAACGTCAAAAAAATATTTATATACAACTTAATAAATTATACTCTTGAAACCATCCTTACCAGTTGAACATGTCCTCTCAATATTTCCCACTAGCTTTTGGGCGCAGTTTCGCTCGCGTAGAGGTTGGAAATTGTCCCACGGGAACGCACTACCGGGATTAAAAGTTTCCTACGTCCTAAGCCAGCACCCTAATTGCGTAAAACACGATCAATCGGAATCGGTTTCATTTTGACAGTTCAACAACATTCATTGCGTTATTTACGTGTTGAGCAGACAAATTTTTCGAACTTATGAAGCAATGGATTAGCAATTTGCTTCAAAATTATTCAGATTCCGATTGATTGTGTGTTACGCAATTGGGGTGCTGGTGATGGTCTACCTGTGTGCCAAATTTCATCGTAATCCGTTTAGGGATGAAAAGGTGACAGACAGACAGACCGAGTTACTTTAGCATTTCTCATAATAGTATGAAAGTATTCCTGTAATATGCTACACATACGTACTACGATGTCTGCCAACCTGTGAATATCAGTGCTATTGTGACGTTTGAATCCAACATAATATTATTGCCGCACGAACCACTTTACATCCCTTTGAGCACTACCGATCTCTTTGAAGCCTTTCTCGTAAAAATGAACATGAATATTCGCATCTATGAAGGTACTAAGCATTGAAATGAGAAGATTTAATTACACAGTATTTATAGGTAGGTCTGTGTTGTACTGTCAAGTTTTGCCTAAATATTCCTTGAAGGTCTGGTAATCATCACCATAAAATTTTATGAACTTAGACAACATTCAACCTGACATTCATCTGCCTAACTTTTTCCCAACTAGGTTGGGATCGGCTTCCAGTCTAACCGGATGCAGCTGAATACCAGTATTTTACATGAAGCGACCAAACTAACTAAAAAAAATCTACTAAATATCTAACCAATGTTAGTCAAATTGGTTGAACCGTGTACAATTGCCTTTACTAAATTTGTGCAGTTTTTCTAGAGCACGTAAAATTCAGAAGAGTTATTTGATGCGTGATGGAAATGGAGCAACAGAACATCTCAATAAAACAAATGCTTCTAAGAATTACTTTATTCGTTTGAACACCTACCAAAACTCACCACTAATATCCTTTTTCTAAATCTCTACAAATTTATTGTTGGGCAAGCTGTAAACGAAATGATTTTAGTGTTTGTTATGATTTCTGATATGTAAAGTAAAAGCTTCAGATACTTTCAGCAGTCATAACTCATAATATTTTTGCAAGAAGTATAAAATTTTAAACGATGTCAAATAAATTTTTGCTTTGATACAATTTTGCTGGATGAATCAAATTTTTCGTTACACAGCTTTGGACTATTTTTCTTCGTCTGATTACTGTTCGGGCGACCGTCAGAACATGAGTCAGACCCTAAAACATGTCGTAAAAATACAATTTACGGGTAATACGATTGCAGTTGGAAATAATAAAGCTGTTTACTTGCAGCTAACGATTCATACTACTTATACTAGTACATATGTCGCTCTTATAAGTATTTGTTGGGCTAGTTTTCTAGATTTGGACATTAGTCTCAAGATTTATAGATGAACCAACCAATTTAAAGCACGAAGGACCAAATATCGCTCATTTATTTTCTAAATTAGCGTATTAAGCTAATGTGCCAGCTTTAACACCTGTTTTCACTAACACTAGGCCACACCTACATAATTATGTAAATGTAATCCATACTAAAATTATATATTCTAAAGTAACTCTGTCTGTATGTTACTTTTTCACGCCGAAACCACTGAACGTAATTTGATAAAATTGGCAAGGAGATAGAGAGCATCCTGGGGAAGGACTTGGACTACTTTTTGTCCCGGTAGCACGTTGCCGTGGGATTATTTCCGACATTCACGCGGGCGAAGCCAATTTTCTACTCTCGTAATGAAATCGGGAGCGGAAACGCAAAATCTGCTTAATTTCAAGTCAAATTTCGGATTGTTCGCCACAAACGCAAGGGTGCAAGAAGAGTGCTCAATCACATCAAACAACGACGTTCATTGTAGTTACTTCAGGCAGCAAACATTCAAGATAAGGTCAGATTTCACTACACCATACACAGATAGACTAACAGTCAGCCATTTCTACATACACATGAATGTGTTGATTCAGCTGTCTGCGCAGGCGCACGTGGCCGACCACGTTGACAGAATTATCGCAACAACACTTATAACTCATCTCATTGTAAATATTTTCTTACGGCGAAACGATTCCGATTATCGATTTCTTTTTCATGATTTTTTCTTGTTTAAGTATGAATGTTCGGCAGCTGACGATAAAGGTCTATGAAGGTTTGATAGCACCTTGACTGAACAGGGATAAAGGACTCAGGAGGGAACAGATGATTATTATTAGTATAGATATTTACATTATATGAGCTAACATTAAAATAATGATAATATTTACATGTGAAAAAATAAGCAAAATAATCATAGGACATAAAAGAATTCGTCCGCATCGCTGTCAACAGGAACAGTGCCTAAAAGGCTGGCAGCATTGCCACGTTGTATGGCGATGCTAATTCTTTGGCTAAGAAACAGGCCAGCCCAGGTCATGTGAAGAGTCGACTAACCGCTTGGCGATATCTCGAAAAACCAAGTGGATACTCGGACCCCATGGCCCTAGTGTTTCAATCCCAAACGGCTCGAACATATAACTCCCAATCAGGTTGGAATATTTTCGCCGTTTGAGGTTTTCTGCACCAGCAGCAGCCGCTCCAGCACACAGATAATTTAGATTGTTCTATGAACATGGGAGCAGTGGGGGCCCAGTGGTAACGGGACCGACTTACGAGTTGTAGGTTCGAACCCTGACAGGCGCTTTACTCTGTGTAAATTTTTTATCGCAACTGCTTAAAAAACGGTGAAGGAAAACATCGTGAGGAAACCGGCATGTCCTAGAATCAAAAATTCGAAGACATGTGACATCTACCAACCCGCACTGGGCCCGCGTGGTAGATTATACCCCATGCTCGAAGAGAGGAATCCTGTGTCCCAGCAGTGGGAACATTAAAGGCTGATTATGCTTGTATGAAAATGAAGCATAAATATTTACTGCATAAAGGACCTTTAGGTTCAGCGTAATATTGAAGCAAATTTTTTGGTCCTGTTGGTTCTCCAGAGAATTCGATGGCTTCATTTTAGAGGTAGCTAGACAGTTTTTTTTTCGTTCGTTGAACATAGATATGATGCATCTTCATGGAGTATTCATGAGCATTGCATGTTAACGTATGTACGAACCAACTAGCAGAGTAAACGCTCCGCTGGTGTTTGCTAAGCGAATGAGTTTGGCAACTCGAAATACCTAAAATGATGGGTAGTGGTGGAAACACGAATGTTTGTGCAAATTGAAAATGGAAAGCTTATTTTTTCAGGCTTTGCCACGTTTGTGTTCAAAGTTTTTTTTTATGATAGTGAACATCAGGCATTGTATTTTTGATGTTTTTGAATTATTTTTTTTATTGATACCATAGAAAAATTTTACCTAGCGGTAAGCTTTTTTATTTTTGACGCTAGCAAGCTTCGATTGGTCCTCATTTCATCCCAAACGTGTCGTACTGGTTAAATTGTTTCCCATGAGATACGTCCTTACAATTTTATTAAAGAAACGAAAACATTGAGCAACAGATCACATCACATCCACAATCTGATGTTGAAACACTGCATGAATTTTAGTATCCCTATATTAATTGCATTAATTCACAGATCGCTAATTAGCATAGATTGTCCAGTTTCCAAACAATACCTAGGTACCTAGCTCTGTAGGAGGCAAGAAATATTGAATGAAGATCTAGAATTTCATACATTTGTAGGCAATTAGATATCTCAGATTCTAATGAGGACTAACTCCGGATAGGCAATGGAAAACAAAGGTCGCGAAAAACAATACAATTGAAACGCGTTATTTTATTTATAAAACGGCCGACTATAAAATACAAGGGCACATTATCTACGTGGCTCTAATGACGCGTTCTTTGAATGGGCAGTTACTGACATAACAATCCGACTAACGATAAAACGAAGTTAGGATAAGTAGTTTTCCATGTAGCGAGAACGAACGTCTCGTCTGCGGCTGTACACACAACGAAACATTCGCTACGTTCCCATTCTTTCAGCAAAATATCGCGTTTTTTTTAAATTACGATTGCACCATCCAAACATGTCGACGAATTCGGACAGGGCCGCAATCAATTACCTCCGACGAATTTACGACATCTCGTTCATCGAACATCGTTTTATTGTCAGGCAACATTTTAATAAAAATGTCACCGTTCAGTCTCGGACGGCATCCGACGGGGAACCTCATCAAAATCGCATCAAAACACCCCGAACACCCACTCGGTTCGTTCGAACATTTTTAACACCCATTTGAATCTAAATTTTACTTAACTTCGAGACGCGGTCCTTCAGACACTTCATATCCCCCGGAGACGGAGCAATAAAATAATAACGACTTTGTTGCATAGTTCAATTTTAAGATCTCTTAAGATATATGTACTGCACGTAGGAGTTTTCTCGATGCCAGTTAGCGTCGAATTAAGATGCCTTTTGTCACTCGACAATATCTCGGCATTCATATCGCGCATCACCGCGTAATGTGGAATGTAGGGACGCGACTAATTCACGCGTGAAAATATCTTTCAAGACATTTGAATTTTTGCAAAATATTTACACTTATAACGCATGTATAGTCGGCATTTCTCGAGTACACGAGATGCCATACCGGCCCTCACGTTCCGCTTTGAGGTATTTCTCTTTGCGAAGATTAACAAATTGTTCGCTTCATGAATTCCCCGCTCGCCTCGAGTATCGACGTTTACAGAGTTGCAACCGTAATAAATGCTCGAGATTTACATAAACCGCTGCGTCCTTTGACAGTCGAATACTGATGAGCATAACCAGCTTGAGAATAACCAGCGTGATGGGATAAAACCATAATTTCCTTTAGAAAGTTGTAATCTGTGTTGCCCTGTGCACCGGGCTAGTTAACTGTCAGTGATTCAGATAACATTCACTGTGTTATTCTCATTTATTTATCTTGGAGATAAAACTTTCTGTACTGCCAACATTGAATACACCTAGTTTGTGATTTGACTGTAGGTACTTACATTTTATAAACAACGCTCAAACAAAAACCTAGTCGTAACCTCCAGGAAAGTTGTACAAAATCCTGCAATTGCATTATTATAGAATGCATTTTCTGATACAAAGAGCAAAGTATTAACGTGAAGCTCTCAGACAATGGCAAACACGAAGCGGAACGCAACGCAGTCGTCACGATAAATGTATCGAGACCACAAATACCATCCGCCATCCGCTCCCAGACTTATTGTTTGAGATGGCACTGGTGAAAAATTGCATCCCCCTTCCACCATCACTCCAAATATTTCAACGTCTGAATAGCTTCTTCATTCACAAATCGAAACCATCATCCGTTATTGCCAAGAATCGAGCCATTTAAAATTAAATGAAATGATTTTACTGCTATCAGATCCATAGTATTGGATATCTTGTTGCTGCTAATTGGATTGCGGCGGGTTTCACATTTTTCCTCGGCCTTTCAGCACTCTCTCTCGTTTCGCTTTGTATTTAATTTTTATCTTTACTATATTTAAGTGTTCAGTGCCGACGACGGCGAAATATAATAGGAAAAGTTTCATTTGGCTAATTAAAAATAAGCCACCCCTGGGTACTATCCAGATTTATCGCCGTTATTCAACCTAAGGTCGGCTATGTCTGCCGTTTTATAATAAAAGCTCGTTTGCTAACGTTTTACTGAGTACATAGATACTAAGAACAATGGGAAACGTTGTTGACAATGTAGCGTGAATACCTTCGCAACTGTTTATTAAGAGAAAATACAAATGAAAGGCGAATCCACTTTGTTCTCTATTTTTATTTTACTTTTCAGCAAATACGGAGGACATTTGTTGATATTCGATGGCAACATTTTGAAGTTGAGGGCGTTTGTTTGTTTTTTAACACGATCTGTCATTGTTGTAGTGCCAGAAGTGTAATTGAAGTAATGTTTATCTGATACTGTTGTTTTCCATTTCCCAGTGCGATAAAAGCGCTCTGCGTGGGGTGGCACCCCGTACGGCACTTTAATTATTGCGTCACCTTCAATTCGGAAAGTTTTAATGTGTGTACATTCGTTCTGCGGGACGTGGAGTACTAACGACGCTTCGAGCACTCTCCATAGCTCTCGTCTCCTCGTCGAAACGAGCTCTTCTCGCTCTTGTTGCTTGAACATCGAAACAAACGAACAGAACCACGATTAAATTTGTGCGACGATTCCCAACTTTACGCATTATTCCAGCATTGTTAAATTCTTTGTTTCAGTTTTAATTTTATTTTAAAACTGCTCTGTTACGGAAGTCTCTCCGAGGATATGGCGGATCGGGACGTTTCGACACCATTGAAACCGCAAAGTTTACTGGCTGCCAAGTTTCTCCGCACTATGTAAATTCAGTAGACGTAATTAGAGGAAGCGACTATCGTCTACACCAGTGGAATGGCTCGGGCCGCTCTTGTTAACTGACTCCATACTAGACCAAATCGCTTTCTGCTCTATTCGTATATTTGCGGTCGCGACGACTCGTTTTACCTACCTAGGAGACATGCACTTACCTAAACTCGGCTGAAAGTTTTATGTGCCGGTTTACTGCCACGCCGAGTCATCGTAGACAACTATAAAAGGCGACGATTGCGAGACAAAGCGTGATCGGATTGAGTAAATAAATAGTCGGCGTCGGAGTGCTCATCAATCTTGCAGAACAAAAGTAAATTGTGCAAGTTTGCAGCACTCACCGCGGGTTCGTCGGCCGAGACCTGCAACCTCACTAAACTGTCGTGTGCGCGACACTTGACAATTTAATTGTCACTCATAAGTCCTAAGGCGTCGAGTCTAGCACTGTTTTAATTAACACAGTAATTCATAGACGTTTCATTAGCCACTCTCGCGTCTCTCCCACCAACAAAGTGGTCCTGCGATTCAGTGTTATCAATCATAAGGTAGCTATGTGTCGTGTGAGCAGCTGCTCGGTTGAATCAATCACGCGAGTCCCGCGCAGGCGGCACTCGCGGCCAGTTATTTATCACGCTCAGACGACTGACGACAACAACAGTCTGACGATTGCAATTTACAAATGGAGAGGAGCATTAGCATTCGGTGGCGAATGTTATGATCATGGGTTAAATAACGAAATGTTCGACACGACCGGAATAGACGCCGCTCATGTTGGAGTTGGGTAGCGAGATATCGTGGCGGTGTTTGCTATGCCGGATGGCCCGCCCCCGCCCGCTCGTCTCTTGGCAAACTGCACTGCACTATACTGCAAATCATACTGAGTTTGTTTGCGTAGGTCAACGCTCTCGCCGGGTACGTTTTATGTGTTCCTGGTGTCACAACGTCACTCTAATAATAGATAGGAATGCTTAGCATCAATAAATGCACACTGGAATGTAAGAAGAGTTCCTTACTTATGCGTCTCGCATTCTGTTTCATGTGAAGTCGGCGTGTAGACAATTAACTGCCCGCTGATATTAATTTCAGATGTTGAACGAGTCTGGATGACTAATACCAGACTTGCTTGTACCCAAACGAGGAACAATGGTTTGTTAATCAATACGTCGGGTAGAAAATGGGTTTGGACGTATTACGCTTTGACAGCTCATAATATTATGTTTAATTAAGGCGTACCGCGTTGCCTACGCTGCAACAGTAACTCGTTAAACTTTCATTATTATTCGCTCTCACAAATTGTTCGTACGTGAACGAATTGTGCTTCACAATCGATCTCCGTAGCTGGTGAGCCTTTGTTTGACTTCGACTCCGAATTCAGCGTAATTGCCTTTCAGCCTTTCATTATTCAACTTTATGCAGTCATTTACTTGTGTTATTACGAAGGGAGAGTTGCTGCGGTAAGTGTCGTGGGTGGATGCATTAATCGTAATATGTAAATGTGGGGATATGAAATATTGAAATTGCGGGCGGGGATTTACAATAACGTCTGCGCTCTGGGCGAATAGGGACGTGCTTGTCTATTGTTTTTGGTTGAATATTACGGTTATTAGCGGGTTTATCACTTGAGGGTGTTATTTATGCTTGCAAGAAAAGTTTCTTGTCAAACTTCTCACATAGACTGAAGTATTTATAAGAGCTTTTCGATCAGTCTTACATTACTACTGTTTTGTACTCACCTGTCAATTCTTTTGTTATAGATCGAGGATGAGGGTAACCATGGCAACGACGACACGCGACTCTTCATCCTGTCGACGCTGGCGGGTCAGCACAAGCCGAAGGTATCCTGCGCACTCTGCAAGGATACCCTGGACGTCTTCGACCGATATCCGCTCGTTGACGGCACTTTCTTCTTGAGCCCGCGTCAACATAACACTGGGGCTGTCGAGGTAAAAATCTGTTTTATACTTATACTTTGAAAATCCATCATCACCAGCCTATAGCAGTCCACTGCTGGACATAGGCCTCTCCTATTGCACGCCATTCAACTCGATTTTCTGCAACTCTCATCCAGCTGCTACCAGCCATCCTGCGAAGATCGTCGCTCCACCTAGCCCGAGTGGCGTCGAACCTTACGTTTACCGAAAAACCAATACAAAATCTGTCACGTCAATTTTATTCCACGAATAAAAATTATCTGTCGATTCAAAAATCAGCCCTTAATTGAATTTGATATTAGAAAACTTCATGCAATCAAAGTTTAAGTTACCGATACTGCCATTGAAGACGTAACTTAGCAACATTCAACTAAAAAATCTTTTTTGCAAAAAAAATACAACCGGCTTCCAAAAAAGTCAGTAAGTAAAAATAATTTTAATTTCGGAAGTCGGTGTCGTTGGGTTCGCATTTTCGTGGTTTGCGAGTGTATTGTGTACATGTTTTTGGAAGTCGGTTTTTTTTTATTACAAAAAAGTTTTTATTTTTCACTTTAAGTTGTAATTTTTACCAGTAATTTTGGTTTAAAAACCAAACTACTGAAACGTTTTTATGAAATTTCTATGGGACCAATCTGAAAGTAAAAAAAGAATTATGCAAATCGGCTTATAAATAATAATAAAAAAACAGTCGAATTGAGAACCTTCTCCTTTTTTGAAGTCGATTAAAAACAGCAATAAGCCAGCCGTTTTACGTACGAATAGCGAATACGAAACGGAAAACCTAAATAAGATTTTGAGTTTGTTTTACAGACAAACATTGTTTTAGAGTCATACAAGACTTGTCGAGTTGTTTGTTCATCGGATTAGAGACGAGTCGCCTTCTCAGTTTTGTTTGGCGTAAGAATTAGCATGGAACCTCCGATAGTCTGTGTTTCTGCGCCATTCATACGAAGCTTTTAGAATTATTTATTGTAGTCGGATTTTCGTTTAAAAAAATCAAAATCAAAAGTCATTTATTCAAATTGGGCTGACAATCAGCACTTTTCTAACGTCAAAATTACAAAAGACAGTCCCCCAAAACGCCCGCTCTTCACCACTTCCTAGTGCTTTTTGGTCCAACCTTTTCAGTTGTAAGGACCAGATTTAGTTATAATCCAGATGTCCAAATACCAGCCTATTAATGTTCCACTGCAACGCAAAGGCCTCTTCTCATAAAAAGGAGACACGACCAATTGAACACCACGCTAGCTCACGACGGGTTGGCGATTTCAGACCTAAAAGTCGAAGTTTCCTCACGACGTTTTTCCTTCACCGACATCAGAAGGCGAAGGCTCGTAATTTAAAAAAATCTAAGTTCAAAATCTAGTCGCAGTCTCGTCTCAGCGACAAACAAATGTTAAAAACTTGTCAAAATGTAGGGAAATTAGAAGTATTTTTTGACAGATTGAGACTGAGATCAGACTGTGAACGGTCTTAAAATTACGAGAATTACCCCTCAGTAATGTCTAATATTTGGTAAGGTAAGGCTGAAATACTTCCATAGCTGCGGGGTAATTTCGTAACACACATAAAAAGGCAATCAATCGCAATTCGTTTCATTTTGACAGTACAGCTACGTTCATTGCGTTATTTACGTTGTCGAGCAGACGAACGTTTCCAACCTATGAAGCAATGGATTAGGTATTTTCTTCGAATCCCTCGGATTATAATTGATTAATGTTACGCCATTAGGGGGCTGATTTATTTTATATCAATTATTATAATGTACAACTATGCGGTTGAATAATGTTTCCCCAATGAATGTTAATACTTACATCAAGTTACGCAAGAAATACAAAAATATTTGCATTTGTACCTACATATCTCCATGCATAACTTTACTGAATAATTCTTACGTAATTTGCTCATTAGCGCATTTGTAGGTAAATTACTGATAACTCAATTACGCAATGAGAAAATGCAAACAAATAATGATAACGCATCTCACCTCACAACAGGTTCATCTTTTATCATAGGTCTTGAAACCGTCATGGGTAAACAGGATGTATAGAAAAACATAACACTTTATCAAAACAGAGTATCTGGTATCTGATTGACGCTGACATTTTATTAATCAGAGTTCACTGGTATCAGTATTCAGATCATAGTGAGGAAGGTCTGGGCACAATCCCAAGTCCCGGGCAGTGTTCAGCGGATTTGAAAAAAAAAGCAATTGTCATTTTTCGCAACCTGGTGCTTGATCCCTTATTTTTGCCATCTAACGAGAACGACCCCTGATAGTTTTAAGGGTTTTTTTAAACTTCGAACGTGAGTATTTAATACTTTTTTGTCTGCAGGTGAAAGTGGAAGGCCGCACGCAATTCCTGACGTGCGTGTGCATGGGCTGCCTGGAGCGATATGACGCAGAGCGCACCATCCGCTGCCGATTCTGTGGACAAAAGTGGGACGGCTCGTCTCTCGTGCTCGGTACCATGTACTCTTATGACATCTTCATGGCCACGCCGTGCTGCGCTGAGAGACTGAAGGTGAGGATTAATCCGTGCTAAGAAACATTCGCACTTAGTGTAAAATGATATTGAAACTTATTTCTTCATTCATGCCAATACTAAAGCTGTATCTCCATTGTCAACAGTGCAACAACTGCTTTAAGGCACTGCTCCACCCGCAGCAGCGGCTAAACTACTCTGACTACTCGCACCCGGTGTCGTGCCCACACTGCCGCGTGCTCGACACACACTTCGTGAAGCCGCTGAGCTACTGCTTCACCAAGAGGACGTTTCCGCTGTTCCAGCAGTGGCCATAACAGACGGCGGTGCCGGGAGGCTCTCCCGGCACCCCCCCTGCTTCCGATTCATGGGGACTTGCGCCGTCGCCCCCGCGCCGCGCCTCACCCCCTGCGCTGCGTCCCGTCATCAACACCAGCATGGCTTCCCGCTCACTAGACCCACCCGCTGAAGAACCCGCTACCAAGTACCTCGCACCTACCCTTGCGAGCCTCACTGAGTCGTTGTCTCTGTTCGGAGTCAGCCCTGAGTCGCTGGCTATGAGTTTGGGCGAGTCCCTGGCTGATCGCTACCTGGCCTCGCTGCGAACCAGGCCCGTGGAGAGGGTTGAGCGTCCCGTGGAGCACACTATTGAACGCCCCATGGAGCGCCTGGGTGGCGGCTGCAGCAACTCGCGCTACACGCCTATTGACGAGCCGGCTCTGCAGCTCTTCTCCAACGACTTCATCGACTACTTGAACCAGATCGCATAATCTCGCGGTCTCGCGGAGTGAAGTGGACGTGACGGATATGACGCGGCGACGATTGGACTCCTCTGTGTTGCGATGTTTGTTTCTTGAACTTTATTTGCGTCCGAGTACGCTAGAAATAATTTCTGTTAAATTAAGTTGGTATTATTGAAAATAATTTTATGTGTCAGTTTAGATCGTACTATTGATTTTATTTTAATTTTATTCTGCACTTGGTTGATTAGGAGTTGATTTTTATCGAAAAGTAATAATTAGAGGTGTAGTGATGCCAGAAATTGCATTTTTTGTTTCGGATCAATCTTAAATTGGGAAGTATTTTCCTTTTGAAGGAATTAATGGAGTGAGTTTTAAATTATTGATTACCTTGTATTTCAGTGATACTGATGCCCTATCTGATAGGGTCGTTCGAGTGGAGTGTTGTTTAGTTCAATTTAGTTTATTAGTTATGTTTTATTTTAGCAAAATTTTAAACCTAACTTAAGTGTTATACAATATTTTCTTAGGTTTATTGTGAACTTTTATTTCCTCCCACCAAATGGCACTTTAATAGTGTAAGGGATAAGTCTACTTCTACTGAAGATGCCATGTTAGGTTATCGTCTTTGATATCAGTTCATTTACTTATTATATTTTCACATACATACCTTATTTAAACAGTAATGGTAGAGGATTTTAATTGTAAGTAACTAATTGCTGTGTCACCAATAAAATTATTAGCCTGTCTATAGGTATCTATTACGTACATTTATTGTAGAGTTATGTAATGTCGAATTGTTGTTTTACTTATGTTTTCAAATATTTATGTCTCAGTGATTAACGGACTGCATGGAGAATTATAAAAAAAAATAAACAAATATAAACTTTTTGGAATAGTGCCATATCAGTTGAAAAAGGTGAAATACTCCTTGAAATAAAAATAAAAAAATTAAAAAGTGAATGCCGCTAATCATTGAGAAGAAAGATGTTTAATTTTTTTTAAAGAATGAAAGTTTTTTTCAAATATTGTCGTCTATATACGTTTGGCTATCTGAATAGTTTAGATTTAAGGGTTTTTTCTTATTATCATGGATGTCTATTTATTTGTAAGTGATCTTCGACATTTACTAAGCGTAAAAGTGATGTGCGGATTTACTCAGTAATTACTGTTTAACGTTAATGTTTTAGGTAAGGTTTTTATACATTTGATACTTATTACTCGCAAAGTGATTACAAGTGATAATTCGTAGTAATAGTGCGTGTTTAGTGATTAATGAAAATAATAACAACTAAATAAAGTGGTGCGGATAGTTAGGCGATAGGGGTGTATACAGAAAAAGTGATAATATCCGCGGGATATCCGCAATGTTAGGCAATAATTCTAATGAAGACTTGACACTTTTATAGGTAAAAAATTTTTGCATTCTTCTTAAATTGATACTGCCATTTACATTTTACTAATCTAATCGGGCCATTGTCTGGTTTTATTTCGATTTTTTACCCTGAATTTTAGTGGTCTGACAATCGGTGATTGCGTCATGTCATTACATATTTTGATTAATTTGTTTTGCATAATATTTATAATTATAAAGGTCAATCGTAAACAATATTTTAAAAAATAATACAAAAAATCTAAAAATATTTCAGCCAAAAGCGTTAACAAAGACCTTATTGAATCGGATTTCCTATTTTTTTAAATTATGATAAAGTAAATTGATTATCCCAAGTATCAACTTGTTTTAGTCGGCGCATACCATTTGTCAGACCAAATAAAGGTTAGCGCACACGATCGGAACAGACCAGATAATGTGTTCGTCCTTATTTTGGACTGACTACGACTAGTTGGTACTGTTGCGTAGTTATAGGTCACCTTCATAGCACATCACGCCATCATCCGCATCACTGCACCTCATACGTCATCGTCATCACGGCACGGTTTGAGTGGACGGCAGACTGGCCTCTATGTCCTGAGAAATAAGACACAGCTTCGAACATCACGAACCATCCGCTTAAGTATTTGTTGAAAGCTTTAGATAAGACACTAGTAGCTTTTAGTCAGTGTTAGCATTTATTCTGTAGTTTTTTTTTTTTGTAATTTAGAGACTGGTCGAGATCCAAAGATAGCTAAAATATATTGAGCTTCCATCACCTAAGCCCCTAAGGGAATCTCAACCGTAGAATCAACCTCGCATTTAAAGGAACTCGCTGAAACAATTTTGGCAGCTGCTTTTACGCTTAAAAACATGTCCGACCATAAATAATAAATAACACGCCGACAGAAAATAATAAGTCTGACAGTAATTCGAGCTTTCATAAAATATTTAACGATGCGATGTTGTTATTGAAGCGTCGCCCGCGCACATCCCGTCGGACTATAGTTGCCAGTCGCCTTGTGTGGTTGTAATACCTCTTAAATATTTTTAAATTAGTATCCTCTGCTTAAAGTTACTCTAAGATCTAAAATATTATATCTGAGACAGGACATTTATCACAGCATGGCGTAATATTTGTAAATATGCCGTTTATTCTACTACACGCAGATGCTTAACAAAAAGTATTTAATGAGATATTATTGCATAATTCTAGTTTAGCAGTAAATCGATAGTACATAATTTCAATAATATCAAAGATCCTAATTATCTTAAAAAGCGTACCGGACGCGAAACGACCACACTTCATATGTTAATCTGTTTTAATTTTATCGAAGTTTGCTCGTTCGAATATAGAATTATATTTAAAAGTTTAATATACATTTAAATAAATGTATGTATTCAATAAAGTATTTGAAAAAAAAAAGATTAAAGCGAGCTGTTGTTGGTATATTTAGGAAAATATTAAAAAAATGAACCAGATCATCTGATGGTGAGCATGTACAAAAATAAGTGAAGTGTGTTCGAGTCGCGGCTCGCATAGTGGCGACACAAAATATGAAATCATATTGTTTAATAGTCAAATACAGAGCCATCTATGTAGATGTATAATCATAGTAGGTACATGTTTACGATGACTCATCTAATGTATCAAGTCATTGACCCTATCCACACGTACAAAATAAAAGTATTTTGAAACGCTATATTGAAAAACAAAATCCATTAAGACGTTTATTATATCAAAGTCCTCTGATTCAATAATAAGGCTGTTTGTTTCATATTTTATAGATATTTCAATATTGATCTTCGACAAACATTACCTCTTTAGATACAAACAAAAAAAAATAGTTAATTATAGTGTCAACCAGAGTGGCTCCAAAAATTGAATTGTGTTAAGAGAATATTTACAGTTATGAGTCGTAGGGTGCACACGGTGACAAAGTTGTGTACTCTAGACTCTGCGAAAATATACAATCCAGAGTAAATGTTTATCGTAGCCACTGAAGAAGAATATCCTGGGATTCAACTACGTCGGGTCCCATTACGGGGAACAGTCGAACTTTTTAGTATTTGTCCCATTTTATTTAAAATATATCTTCATTTTAAAGCTCCTCTACAAATCGAGCTCTTTTAGAGTATGTTTATTATTTTGAAGATTTTATTGACACTTCAAAGGTTGTATAGATAATTTAATAGCCCACGGATGTATGTAGTGCATCTGTACAATAGTTCGGTTCTCCCAACTCTAGTACACAAACGGTACATTATCTGAATATGTGTTTGATTATTCATATTTTAGAAACTTAGTTACTTGTTCAGTTTTAATTATAAATCTAATTAACACAAACGTTGCCAACTTTCTTAGTTTATTTGCACATATTTGTTAAATTTTGTAATTAATGACAATTTATTTAGACACCGATTCGAGTTTCTTCATGTTGAATTTTGATGTGGTGTAATTTAGTGAATTGCTTAAAAGTACAAAGAAACAATTTGTTACTTTTGCAAATTTTATAAAGTAAATCAAATACATATTAAAAGTATCCCTCACTTAGGTAATCTTTATGAAATAGTTGCTGTAATCCTAATATAACTGCAATTGTTTTGTTTTCAGAATTATGTACCTAATATTAACAGTTTTATTGGTTTTATAATAAAAGGTATTTTGTTTTACGTTCGTTAAAATTTAGGAGCAAAATTGTTACTTACTTATTATTAAAAAAAAAAACTATATATGTCTTATATTAGTTACTTTGATCTACATTACTTAATGACACGCATTTTATCGAACGCTGTATTAGAAATCGTACATCGTACCTCTAGCACTCTGTAAGTAGGGGGCTATACGTCATCGGCATAATATTCGTTGATCTAAAGGTATTGTCTCGCTTTTAAATATAGATTTATCAAATCTTATTTCCACTGTAGTTCTTATTTAGACTCTTAGGGTTTCCTTTAATAATAACTGGTGTGAATGTGGATGTAAGTATGTGGTCACAACTAACATTACTTATCTTTAGTCACCGTCTCATTCTATTCTTTATAATGATTATCGGTAATGGTAATCTCGTGCCAAGCGAGTATTGTTATTATGAATGGTGTACATTCTGGTCATAGGCGGTGCGCTCGCGCCACGCTAAGTATGTGAAATTAACTTAAAATCTTCCCGTGATATGTAACGTAGTTTTACGCACTCGATGTAATGCCTGCCTTTGTCACTGCCGGCTTTTGACATTAAATGTTTAACGGTAGAACGACGTCGCGTGTCCACTGCATTATGTTCTGTTCTACCAACCAAGTAAAACTGAACTTAAGGGGGAAGCGATTGAAATTTTCTAATTTTTCTTGCAATTTGCAGGTCAGGGTCATGTTGAATATTGGTTAAAATATGATTCGTGAGCGTAACAAATATAATACCATCAATCATCATCAGAATCATTAAAATCATCAATACACAACATACATCTAACAATACACATCGTAAGATCATATAATCCTATTGAATGACAATTTCATGAATTATGAATCAATAGGATCATATATTATGAATTTAGTATGCGGTGTGTTGATGTTTTTAATGGTTGTAATTCTGTTAATACATACTTGTTACGCTCGCGAATCATATTTTCCTCAACATACAACCTACTCATCATTTTCGTGCCAGTATCCCAATTTATTTGAGGTCGGCGCAACATGTTTTTTCTTCCATACGAAAGGCAAAACGTAAGAAAATCTGTATTTCGCGGGCTACCTGGCACATGCCCCTCAAATTGTAAATTCGGTGATGGCATGTTTATGTCTCTATAATGCTAATAATAAATGCTGTTCCAAAGCATTCGTTGCCCCATAAAACAGAAAAGGTTATGACTTTAACAACGAAAAGTCTGTTTATGTTAATCGCAGTAATTTTCGACAGAACTTTATGAGTGAACGCACATTGATATTTTTATAGGATGTCGCTTTAATATCTCGCGTTACGTGGAGCTGTAGGCGGATCCAGGTCCGAGGCAGGTTATCAATGTGACATTCAGCATCCAAATGATACCCGGCGTCCATAAGCTCAAAATTTCCCAAAACGCATTGGCTGATTCTAGTATACGGCTGTTCTTGGTTAGTGAAAAGATGCAAATCATAAACATGTTAATTATATTTTGATACTCGATGTTTTCTACACTATGTAGTAAGTTCGTATTAATCTTTGTATTAACTTGTATAGGTAGGTTAGCGTCGCGCTCGTACGCATTTAGTAGTTTAGACTTTAGACGGACCAGTAAGTGGTAATCTTTGCAGTTCATCTTGAGGTTTAGACTGAAGCGCACCATCAGATAAAGCTAATAGCTCTCAAACTATCAAATGCGATACGATTGTGAAAGGTGATATTACATTACAGTCATTAGCTGCAGTCGTGGTCGACCCCGACGGGCAGAGGAAGTGGATACAAGTTAAGCTACGGATTCCTGGAAGAGCGTTCCCGTCATGTTTATAACGGACGTCATAAAAGTCGAACATATTGACCAGCATTTGAGATTAAGGTGTCAAACACGCTCTGTTTTTGGACAACACGGTCGCATATGGCGGTTACTGCTCTTCTAGTAAAACGTAGTTTTAGCGTTCTCAAGTCTCGTGAATCGGACTCCGACGTAAAAGCCGATACATTTTGTACGCACGTTTATAAAATTGGTGATAATCTGACGAATTGGGTAATGATAATAACTAAGTTATTACGTAGCGATTAGACTAACGATATACTACGTAATGCGCGGGGTGCATCAGGGTATGAGTGTCATAATTTGTAATAACTTAACTTTTGTACTTTCGTAAAGGTAACAAGTAATTTAGTGATAAAACTTTTTCTATTAATATGTATAATGCATAAATTAAACATCAAGTAATATACCTTTTTTTACTGGAATTGTAGATGTAGTATTTTTGTAAGACAAACGAGACTCGATCTCGTACGTGTATCACAGCGATAATAGTTATTGTGTAAGACCGATTGTGTATCCAAGTTAAGAAGTAATCTTGACCGGACGTCTTCGATATATTTGAAGGATTTCTCCGAAATCGATGTTCAGGGTTGCTTTTTAACTGTCGACGTGCAACGCTAAGGTCATCGTGTAATTAGGCTAGTATGTCTTTTAACTATGTATTTGTGCATTTCTATTTGATTGGATGCTTTGTAAACGTCACTAATTGGAGATACATTTTCGTTTATCAGAATGCAAAAACGACAGCATGAAATCGATGCATTTTAATGTAACTGCAAGCTATTCGCTTCGTTGATCCTGGTTACGGAGAAATGTAAGTGAAATATTTGAGGCGTGATGCCGTAACAAAGTAATTACCCCAGTGAATGATCGATCGCTTGTCTCAGGCAAAAAATTTAATAGCGCTACGTCGCGGCCAGACTGAATGGCATAATGTACCAGACCTGTCTTTTGAAAGCATCTCAACATTAATGAAGCATTTTTTCATAACTATGTATATCGATAAAGTATGTCTGAATGAGTGGATAACTTCCTTTTATAATATTTCCGTTGTCCTGTGTAGGAACAATGGATATCTTCGTAATATTTACTAATATTGAGTGTGGTCATGTGTTATGTAAGCGTTCTTTTCTATAATGATCTCTTGTTTACTTACAATTAACTGAAATAAGGTTGGAGAGTCGTGGAACGATGCTGAGATGCTCAGATGGAAAATGCCAATTGAATAATTTTAAGTAAAGTATAAGTGCATTTATTGTAAGGATCGTTTTAAAAATATACTATAAAACACATCTATACCAATGAAAATTGATATTATTTAAATCTTCGATACGTCTCAACGTATATTTTTGTATATTCGAAGTCGATGCGTAAGGAATTGGCACAAAAAAAGTATAAGAGTATAAGATTATTCTGATTAAAGTTAAGATGAAAAAGTTCCATTTTGTAACGATTTAAAAGATGAAAAGCTATTAATTTTTGTAACGATAGTGAGCGTTGTATTGTCTTTATTGTAACGTTGGGAAAGCGAGAAGTTAGAAGGTAAGGTTGTTTCAGAAAATTGTAATAAAACTGGAGAGGCGAAAAAAAAAACATGTTATATTTTATACGGATCCGATATTTGCGCCAATTGGGCGGTCTTTGTGTTACTTTACGAACATAGGTGTAAGTTTGCTCTTTAAAAGAGTTTTTGAGGTAGTAGGGTTAGTATGCTTAGTGTTTTTATACGGCTTGATGTTGTGAATTTTTTTTAATAAGTATGATATTGATAAACAGTATGTACTACCGAACAAGCCAACACTGATCAATAGCAGAATGTGTAGTGGGCTCTACTCGGTACTCGGGATGCATTATGTTGTTTTCCTTTTTGTGGGTGACGAGCGGGCAGCATCCCTGCATGTGATCTTACCAATACCAAAGTGTTGCTGTTCGCAAGCATATCATTTTAATACGACGCTAGATACATTTTCGGTACAAAATCTTAGTAAAGTTTTAATTCTATTCGATTTATGATATTGTTAGACAATTCTGTATTGACAGTGGTGTATTGGAGGGCCTTGCGGATCGCGCGATCTCTTCGAAAGCCGTTTCTAGTCGGTACCGTCGGCTTCACCATCATTACTTGCCCGCGGTCCAACTACCCCCTCGCAAGCCACTCCAGCGCACATTGGACCTGAATTATTTCAGTTATTTAGCAGAATTATATTATTGTCTAGTATTCCGATTATGTTACGTTTTATATTGCTTATATTTATATATTATGGATACAATGTTTATTAAGTATTTAATATTCATTTTGATGAGGACCTAGTCGATTCTCTATATATCACATCTCCCAAAGTACAAATTCCTTGTTGTTTAGTCCAATTTTGTTTGACTGTTATTGAATGGAAATTATTTTAGCGAGCGTTCGTTGGCAGAGCGTCGTCTGGCTTGCCGACATGTAGGGCGCGGCCGGCGTCTCCTTATTCTCTAAAGCAGCGCATTCACGATGAAATATGAAGGTCGTAAAACCATTACTAAGTAACCGTTATCTCATTGTAACAAAAAATAAATTAGAATGATTGCCGTTACTTTGATGAAACTTTCTGCAATCATTTTATACCTTACGTTACCGAGATAAGAGTTAAATTGCAATGATTTGCTAATGGTTTTACGTCGATCGTGAATGACCTACCTAAATTAACCCTGCCTGCTTCTTGGCCGTACGTACCATACTTTAATGGCAACCTAACGAGTCAGCAGACATTTTATTATTAGAGCGAAGGGCGTAAATGTCTTAGTAAACATAAACAAAACTAGTTGAAATAAATCCATAATCAAATCGTTTATTTACCGTGCCTAAATAAATGAAATTTATCGTTTATTTGGGCAGGTTATTACAATTTATGTTTAGCAGCTTTTAACTTAAGTTAGAATAATTTTTAATAATTTACCTATTTTAGTTAATGCACAATTTAATAACCCAATAAGTTACTTTCATTTTCTACTAATTGTATTCGAGACTTTCAGTGAATTTGTAAGCCATGTAAGCTTCAAGTCTTCTTTTAAATAATTTACCATTGTTTTTAGTTTATACGTAATTGCCTACTACACATTATCGATTGGAAAGCTGATTTAGCTATGAAATATTCAAATGACACTATACCTACGATAAATACAATGAAAACTTTATAAAAATAAAATCTATAAAAAATATACCTTGCGTTTTATTTGAACTTTATTGTCCCTATTTTATTTTATACCTGAAGGCCAATTCTCGTAATTTAAGACGTTCAAAATCTAGTCGCAGTCTCATCTCGGTGACAAACAAATGTCAAAAACCTGTCAAAATGTACGGAAATTAGAGAAAGTTTTGACAAATTGAGACTGAAATCAGATTGTGAACGTTCTTAAAATTACGAGAATTGCCCCCCTGGCAAAATGGTGGATAAGCATAGTGATCACAAAAAAAGAGAACCTAAGCATCGAAAAAGATACCAAACATACTTTATAGGTAACATAATGCCAAGTGCAGTCTGTAGACCAACTATACACTCGGCGGGCTATCAGCGCCCTACGAGTCCAATATAATAACGGGTTCAAGATGTTGATGGAGCTGCCCAGTTTCTGTAGTGCATTAGGTATGTTTGCACAAGCATACGTCATGCATGGCTTCCACGCCACGCCACGCCAGAGTGAGGGAAAGCTCCAACTCCACCCTGAATGCGACAGTCAAATACGCGACAATTTTGGGCGACAGTACGATAATTTATGTCGACCATCAGTGGTGAGACTCACTGCCACTATATAGGGTCAAATTAAATCTGCTAGCGAAACTGCAGACATGACGGGTATTGAATCTAAACACGATAAAATTAAAATGATGAAACCACAAAAAAAACTTTTGTTTAATTATGTTTAGATATCCCCATCACGTCTGTGGAGTTTCGCTAGCTTATTAAATTTGACTTTAGATTATCGTATAGCGTTAAAAAAACAGACCTGTCATTCGTATCTACAATGCTGGATATGATTAAAACGTTATCACACTAAGGAAGTTGTTGCACTTGGAAAATTTAAGATCTAATCTGTCGTCAGAGTGGGGTCAGTATCAGCAGCCGAGCACTGTCTGGAACATTAATTCGGAGGTAGTAAGTATAGTGACGTATCAGACTCTCGACCTCTGGTCCAGATCAATAACATTGATATAATGGATTACATAATCCGCCTATAATGTTCCCATAGCTGGGACACAAGCCTCCTCTCTGAGATGGAGTGGGCCGCATTGATCACCACCCTTGCTCTAGACGGGTTCAGAGATTTCAAACTAAGGTACCTATACCTTGAGAATAATAATCTGAAGCACAACATTAGCTACGTCCTGAAGCCCGAAAGTCTGACAGCCAGTCTTATCAAGGGGTATCGTGTTACAAAGTAGTTGGGTTGTGGAGGTCAGATAAGTATTGTAAGTAGCATGATTGTAGATCTATGAAAATTACTGTTATTCAGCTGCATTCGGTTAGACTGGAAGCCGACCCCAATATAGTTGGGAAATGGCTCGGTAGATGATGATTGATGATAGGTAAAAAAAGGTAAAAATTCTAAGTAGGTACTATCGCCAAAATCTATATCTGACCACCATAAGGACTATTCCTGCTTGCAGCGCAGTCGCTGTCGACTAGAAAGGGTCCTCTTTTATTTTACTGACGGACGCAGCTGTGGTCATCATGTGCACGGGATTTTGTTTTCAAAATGGTCAGTTAAAGGTTTTGGCGATAGTAAATAGTACTTTAAAAAGTCAGTAGATATCCCTTTGGTACCTTCTTATCTACTTTTTATGCCACTGATAAATCTTCCAACATATTATCTCGTAAAACATTATCTTACTAAAGCATCACCTCTACTAATCTCTCGGAGTAACTACAGCTAGTTTATGTCCTCCTGGTCAATAAATATCCACCTCTCAGCAAACTAAATAACGGGCCAAAAACACCATAGCAATATCTCACACACCCTCGTAAAGGATTAAGAGGAATCGTTTCAAGCATCAGCCTTTCGGTACTGCTAATCCACCGGTACTAATTTCAAGATAACGGTAGGTACTGAGTTACTTGCAAACATGCGTTACTGGCGGTATTAAGCTTTGACTACACTGAGGCAAATGCGGGATCCGCGCGGGATAGGGACGCGACTACGCGCGTCTATTATTTTAATGAATATAAGCGTGCATTCTAAAAGTTGACAACGTCGCAAATAGGTGTCGTTTTTATTAATTTGTTAATATTATTGTAGGTAAATATAAAATATCGCTCTATAGTGCTCTAAAATATGAATTACTAGATTCTGCCCACGGTTTCGCCCGCTTAGATGTTGGAAATTATCCTAAGGGAAACGTGCTGGGACGCTGGGACCAAAAGCAGCCTCTATTCTTCCCTAGGATGGCATCTATCTTCTTGCCAAATTTTATCAACATACAGTTTTTCAGTAGTAGTAGTTTAGGTGTGAAGCCTGAAGGTAACAATACAAATAGAGATACTTTCGAATTTATTAGTATGGATAAAGTAACAACTTACTGAATACACAGCTTTATAATAAAGAGGTGACGCGACTGTTCGGAGCAGTTTGAACACCTTCATGGAAGTTACTTAACACAAACGTCGTGAGTAAATTTCGTCCCGCATCCCGCGCGGGCTCCGCCTTAGTTTGGCCAGACCTTTAAGGTGATTTAATTTGCATCTAAGTGTAAAATGTACGGATTTTGGGTAAGCTGGTAATGACTTGATGAGACAGACTATCTGATTGGAGGTATCGCTGGAGTTTGCATAAACAATGGATTTATCTCAGAAGCAAGCTTAAACCAAATTTGTATACGAAGTACGAACCTATCTACCTACTCCTTAGTAGTGACTTTAATTACAAGATAAAGATACCTAATTTTACACATGACTTTAAGCAAGAAGTTACATAATGGAATGTAATGTCTATAACGCGTCCGCTCCTGTAAGCTTATCTTCAGGGGAGAACTACGATTGCCAAAAGTGTTAGCGTTTGAGTTCTTCAAATATGCCTGAATCGCCATTAGCTTTTTTTTATAAAAGTGGGTGTCCTAAAGTCAATAAAAAACCCAAACAACGGGCTTCTTCTTCTTCAATATGTTCGAATCCGACTCAAGGACATTGATGACTGAATTATTAAGATTCTCATAAAGGAATGACGGCACGGTTGGCGCAGTGTTTAAGCGATTGACTGCTGCACTGCGTGTCGCGGGTTCGATTCCCGCACGGAACAAATATTTGTATGACCTACAATTAGTTGTTCCGGGTCTGGCTGTTTGTCTATGTGAGTTTATATGTCTGTAAACGCACCCATGACACAGGAGAAATTCCTAGTGTGGGGCAACGTTTAAAAAAAAATGATGTAATCTATATATATCTATCTTCTTTTCATAAACCTACAGCACCTGCGGTATTGTCTCTCCGTCTCTCCTTTAACTCCATGCAAGGGTTGTCTTTATCTTTTAAAGATCCCTTTTGGCGACGAGGCCCAGACGAAGATGGCTGGATGAGCTGGTCTCCTTCAATAAGAACTGGCCCTCAGCAGCTTTATACAAAGAGAAGTGGAAAGAGGCCTTTGTCCTGCAGTGGGACATCATAGGCTTTTTTATAATTTAATAATAATTTTAACGACAAGGTCGTCCAATATGTCAAGGGTCAATGGCCTTGTCACTAAAAGCGATCTAGATTTTTTGAAATAGGAATGTTAAAAAAACCTACATTTATTATATAATTTGTATGTTGTAAATACTGTAAAGGTTGTCCACTAAAGTCAACCTTATATAGTGCTAGTTTAGTCGGTAGTATGTACGTTATACGTTCAGTCAATGTAAACTTATGT
Organism: Apamea crenata; assembly: GCA_949629185.1. Classification (NCBI taxonomy): domain Eukaryota; kingdom Metazoa; phylum Arthropoda; class Insecta; order Lepidoptera; family Noctuidae; genus Apamea; species Apamea crenata. The sequence goes on along the minus strand of OX451360.1, from coordinate 6,986,220 downwards.
AAAGAAATCGTATCGTTATTTGATTCCTCCCGGTATCTTGAAGGGCTCATCAGTCTTTTACAGTACACAATAAAGAGAAAGTACACTATACTATCCTATGTTACAAATGGGCTAATGTCTCAGATGGCCAACTCATTACTAATTTTACGTCTTAATAACAATGGACAAGTTATAGTAATCTTTAACGGCTTTAATAAACCCCATAGGCTATCTCACTAACCCATAGTCCCGTACCGGTCGGATCGAACGTGATAAATGTTAACCTACATAATCTGTTTATGGCTACTTACGCGTACTAAGAGAGCTTAGTGTTCGAGTAAACTGGGGGTCTACTCCGAAGTAGTATCGGCCGAATGTTCGGTCGTTTTCTGCTAGGAAGTTACTATTTGGTTCGGTCGGTCCCGATCCTACACTCTTACACTCTTTCGAATATTTACTATGGTCCCGCTCCCGACCCAACTGAGCTGATCCGAACTTTTTTCGCATTTTTCAATAATATTCGGTTCGGCCGTGTGTCGGTCCGATCCAAACATTCGCACTTTGCACTTCGGAGTAGACCCCCAGGGCTCTTTACGTCTGTAATTTATGTATTAACTAGCGACTTGTCCCGCTTTCGGCGGTGTTAACGACATGCCAACACATTGAGATTTCTTTATTATAAGTAAGTTAAAAATTAATCTATACTAATAATAAATAATCTATAAAAAAGCAGGGCAATATATCTTTCTTGTCATCCTGACTGATTTTAAGCGGAATAAATTGAGTTAATATATTTTAACATGACCTGACCATATCTGATACTAATAATAAAGCACGACATGACGGCACGGTTGGCGCAGTGGTTAAGCGATTGACTGCTGCGCTGCGTGTCGCGGGTTCGATTCCCACACGGAACAAAAATAATAAAGAAATAGAGCAGATAATTAAAGCTAAAAATGCAGCACGCACGCAGGCAAAATAATGGTGAAACCGCATCAAAATCGGTTCCGTAGTTTAGAGGAACTACGGTCACACAGACAGACATGAAAAGCAACTTTAGTTTACAATATCCATACATTATAGGACGGTTATCTACGATTACAATTAGCAAATGGAGCTGTGCTGTTGCGATTCTCGTTCGGAGTTAAGAGGAGGCAGAGGTCGTTTGTATAGATACAATAAATTTACTTAAGTTAAATGCTTGTGATATTTAAATTCATTATTAGTATTATGTTCGTAGATGCATATTTATTTATAAAGGTCAACCAACCGCTTCTGCATAAAATATACTGTAGCAATTATACAGGTTAATAACCAGCATTCTCAAAAATCTGTGTTATCACAAAAATAAAACTATGCAAAATATAGGAATAGGTTAGGTTGGGTTAAATAAAGGAGAATTTGTATACAATTAAGTTTTGCTTTTTACCTTTTGAAAGCTAAGAAACTGTTAAGAAACAAAAAAGAAAAGTAGTAGGTAAATGAGTAAAGAGAGCCGTTACAAAAAGGAAAAATAAGTACCTACTTACATAAATGCCGAAGGTAAATTACGCTGTAAAACGAAATGATTATATCGTTACATTTGTTATTTAGTTACAACAAGCGAAGATCCAACTACAATATTAAAACACTGTGTAGTTAGCACCCCTCGTTGATAATCTTGATACTTTTTTTTTGTTTTCACTTGTAAGGGGTGCATAACTACCTACATTTTCCTCGTAAAGGAATATTGGGCGTGTGTGACAAGGGTGCCTGGTGGTCAGTCATTACTTCTATGTAAAGATAAGTTTACCGCAAGTTTACAGAAATTTGATGGTCATAAAGTGTTGGGCAGTAAACTGGGCTCTGGCATAGAATAATATTGTATAGAAGCGAAACTCCCGCTCAAAACGGAAGCTGAAGAAAGGAACGGAAATTGGTGAAGTTGGTAAAACCAGATAGGAGTCAAAAGGCGTTTTATCTATGCTGGATAGAAGCCTGGATAGGTTTCTGTCCAGCAGGTCAGAAGTGATTATGATTATGAGGACTGGTCAACGCATTCAGGATTGTAACCTTGCTTGCGTTTCTTCGCGCCTTAATTAAGCCTTACTACATGAGCCTTTTAGAAGGTTAGTAAGGCAAACACCACAATTTAAAGAAAATTCTTTCTAAGCAAATAAAAGATTAAGGCTGGTTTTTCTTTATTTCCTTTCCTCAGAAGCGCTCCCTTTGCGTACGGCGGTAGATATGGTCACAGGGATCAACCTGCTTTAGTTCAGTTGAGCAGCGCGGCGGCGGTCATTGGAAAATGGTTGTTGGAAGCGGGGAGGTGGTATTATTTTGGCAAAATCGACGTAGCGACGTAGACAAGAGGAAGTAGGAAGGTACCATAATTGAGTTTCATTTCTATACGGTTTTTTGTTATTCTATGGCTCCGGGCAAGATCTCAGGGTGTTTTCCTGGCTTACATGAAACATAAAGTTTTTATAGCGTTTTGCGTGTTGCGTCCATGTAATACATTTTTATGTTCAATATAATCTAGTTAGGTTGCATTTCCTCTGTTTTACTTATTCAGTATCTATCGGTTCTAAAGTTTCCTTTTACTTACATTAATAGAGATTAAAGTTACGTTGCCTGTCGATAACTTGTGTTAAGTAATTTAAAAAATAGAAACAGTATTTACTTCTTATTCATTTTATTTTATAACTAACTATTAGTGTACTTTTTATTTAATAGGACTTGGTTTCTCGTTGTTACCATTTTACGGTTTACGGGCTTTGGATATTGCTTGCTCTATTTAGTCTTGTCTCAAGACTAATCGTAGTCTTTCGTAATCGTTCATACACAAACAGTATTATGACAGCATTTATCACAAGAGTCTTGTGATAAATCCACGATCCATCTCTTTCTAGCTAAGCCGTAAAAGTGTCATTGAAATTGTATAATTAAGTGATTAAGGAACGTTACAAAATGAAACGTTACCTAGTAATAAGTTATAACTGTATAGATTTCCTACCATTTGTCAATTTACCCGAAAAATCCTCATGCTCCTTTGTAAAATCAGATAGAAACTAAGTAAATAGATACCAAAAATAAAGGTCTAATTTATTTAATTTTCCCCACACAATTTTGATCAGCTTTCAGACTAAAATGACAAACTCGTATAACAGTAACATACGCTTTCTAGCATTTCTATCACAATCCCATAAACATTTTATATAGATGTCCACCCCCCCCCCCCGCTTTCCTCTGTGTACAGACTTGATTGGATTCGTGCCTTTTTTATTTACTTAAAGCATAGTTGTTTGTAACTGAATAGAATAGTACGGAGTTGCTCGTGCGACTGCTATTAACAATCTATCGTATGAAACAGAATGTAGGCATTAGTGCGCTCGTGCATGAACTAAATTGTTCAACGATTTTAAAGCTCGCTTACGTTTTAAGTAGGAACGTCTATTGAGAAGAGATTCCGAAACGTTTGAGAATCTTGGTAATTGGATTTGGTTGTGATTTGCTTAAAGATGCGATTTTAAAAATGTTTTTTTTAATGGGATTGGGTGGTCATTATAATAAATGCCCCCGCAAATAGTCGCGACGCGTCACCGCGACGCAACTATAGTAAAACAATTTCTATGAAAACTTCATGGAAATTGTTTTACACGAGTCGCGTCGTGGCTGTCTGCGGGAGCCTTAAGCTGCTGGCCCATCTGATGGTAAGTGGTGACGGGTCCTTTGGTCATTTACAATACCAGTTCCGTGGCATGCCAGCGTTGTCGTCAAAATACACAGCTGAAATTCAAGTGCCTGTAATTACTCTGATACCCAAAAAACACGGCAACTCTGCTTGGTCGCAGGAAAAAAAGGAAAAAAGAGGGAAAGGACTCTCTTCCTCGGACGAGCGCCTTCAGAAATGCTACTACTACTGAAATTTTTGGGGCCCATGTGCATATTATTGTGGCCATAAGTTATACCTAATACCTATCAATTTTCCATTAAATTTTTTTGTGTACACTACTTAATATTTATATATTTTATTATTTATGTACACACAGTGTCTGTGTGTGTGTGTTTTAATCTTAGTTTTTCATTACAAAAATCTTAAAAACAATATACAATCTAATACTAAATTATCTAAGTACAAGTTATATCTAAAGGAAAAGAAAAAAAAGGGAAAAGAGCTTCTTGGGGATCAACAAATCGTCCGCATTAATAAATTAAAAGTTTTAATTTGAACATTTAAATAATTAATGTCAATTTGATATGTACGAGTAATTATATTAAATTCTAGCTTCTGTCCGTGACTTTGTTCGCGTGGAAGTCATAAGATACCACAATATGCTAATTAACAGTTATATTTCAAGCCCGCGCTTTTATTTCGTTTTCGTTAAGCTCTATCTGACTTTTACTCTTTTTGCTCAGCTCCTAAGGGTTGTAGCGTGATGTTAAATAACCTATAGCCTTACTTAAGAATTAAGTTTTTTTTCGGATGGGATATCATCAAATGAATCCCGCCCCGCCCATCCCGCTCTGGGTGGAGCGGAAGGGAATGTCAGACTCTTACTGACTAAAACCCACCCGTGTTCCTTCCTTAGCCCTTTCTGTTCCAGGGCAGCGGTAACCCTTTCGGACGATCCCGCTACCCCGACAGGCAATTGGGCTATCGAATGCAAAAATATTTTTTATTAGCGCTTTCAAACAAACAAACTCCTCAGCTTTATCATTAGAGTAGAAGGTTTATGTTCAGTTTTGAACATGGATCTTATACCCTGTCCATTGGGTTAATCGTTTTTTGACAGCTGTCTTACAACGTACAGACGCCAGCACATCAAGCTACTACAATCTGTCAAATTTCTTTAATAGATTTTCAACTTTATCGCTAAAGCATTAAGGTTCAAGGTTGATTGGGAAAATTTGACAGTTTCGGGTAGCTTGACCTGCTGGCGTCTGTACATATTCCAGATTACGTAAAAGTACGTAAAACTTTAAAATGCGTAATAAAATATAAATATGTATATAAACTGCCTTATCTTATCTTATATATAGCTTCTTACAGACATTATAATATCGTACGTGTATCAATCAATGTACATATTGTGTGTGGCTGCAATCACTAGTTCAATCTGTCAAAAAACGGTTTACCTAATGGACAGGGTATAGTCACTGTACAATAGTCCAAGAATTCTAAAATAAGTATGTTATTCCTCACAATACAAAGTGAAGCAGTTATGTAATATTTTACATAACTTAGAGGCAACATGTTTGCACTAAATAACACGTTAACTTAACGAGTAGTTTCAGTTTTATGATTTGTCTGCATAAGTCTGAGTTGCTACACGTTATGTGAACTGCTTACTGCTCGTAAAAAGGTTTAGTTTTAAACGAAATTGGTATGGTTTAGAAAATAACCAGCCATGCATTTTTATTGTGGAAATGATTATGGTAATGCTTTGTTTAGACTGAGGCGGTGGCGGGTAGGCTGAACCTTTTTGGCGCAGCCGTAAGGCACACAGAATTGTTGTTTTAAACATTAATTTCACTTTTTTATTTTGTTATTTGTATTTTGTGTTTCACGAACCAAAAAAATGAAAGAATAAAGTTTATTTGGAAACACCAAATTAACTTTATTCTTTCTTTTTTTCTTTAGATGTAATGTGTACTGCGTGTGTTTAAATAGTACCATATCAGATACGTACAGATACTACCAGGGAAATAAATTGTTAAGCTAATTGACAAACTCCGTCAATTTGCCGTCATAGAATGAGAGTTATTAATACATTTACTTATTAGTGAAATTCCTAGACTTTTCATTACAAGTTACTATTGTCGGCCGCCCGCTCCCGCCACCGCGGGTCTCCTCTATTTATGTATGAAAACGACCCAAATCACAACTTACGTATTACTTTTTGGTAGATACCTCATTAGGTGTCTTCATATACCAGGTACATGCTCATCGACTCCCGTCACCGTCAAGTCGCCGGCAACTCGCTGGCGATGTCAAAATCGTACGTCCACACTCAGATTTTGACACCCCTAGCGACAAATCAGCTGTCAACACAATGTGTTGGATAGACGTGAGGTTATGAAATTGCCAGCCAGTCATAAAAAAAGAAAACTGCAAAGAAAACAGAACACAACAAAGTCCGCATCATAGATCCACATATTCCCAACCTGCAACAAAGTAATAACGTCACCCACTATCCTATTAAAGGACTTTTATTGCTCCCATCAAGAAAAAAAAAAACATTCAGCCTACATTATCTGTAACCGCCACCTCTTGTTTATGGTCCGTAACAAGCAATAAAAATTGGGTCTATGGTACCCTATCGTTTTGCAATCTCCCTGTCAGCCCACCGCGCCTTGATGAACTCCCTAAGACTTTATATTTGTCTATAAAATGTTTTTATGTCGCACACACGTCGAACAGACTATGTTTTTAGTGAAAACGAGAGTTGAGCGATAAAATATAGCTCGCAATATAAAAGTGTGTAATCTACTTACTTTAGGATTGTAGTATCTAACAGTAAAATAAGGTCTATAAAAGAATACATTTGTAAACTTCTGCAAAAACTCATGATTGGATTACTCTTGTACTTCTATGTATTTTGTCAATTTCAGTGGCTAAACTAAGTCTTGAGGGGCTTGTGGGTAAGTTATAACAGGTCCCCCACGGGTCAATTGATTAGCTTAAGCTATGCTTGGTCCGTGGATGGGTGACCATCTTTACATACCAAGACGAAGGGACGTGTCTAGGAAAGCAGGTTTAAAGCCGTTGGTCAAGACTATCATTCGTAGATCTTTGGCAGTCGTTACTGGTCGTCAGAAGTACGAAAATCTGACAACCAGTCTTACCAAGGGGTATCATCATATTACCCAGTTACTGGGTTGTGGAGGTCAGATAGGTAGTCGCTCCGGTTAGACTAGAAGTCGACCCCAACGTAGTTGGAAAAAAGGCTTCGCAGATGAGATGAATTTACAAAAGGGAACTTAGTATCCATAAGTTTTTGTAGCGACTCTACACGTACCTACACGTCATATGATAAACCACACGAAAAAAAAAACAAAATTACCTCAGATTAGTGATATATACTTTAACACGTCACCATATAGATCAATCACCTGACCTTTATAGCATAGCATCGCGTCAGACAGTGTGTACTTACCTAGACACAACTTTGATCGTCACGTCCGCTCGCCCGGTCAGCGAAAGTAATGACTCGTAAAGCTACTGAGCGGTGTAAAATAGACGGGCACAGGTAAAGGACCTCTGTATGCTATATAGTGTCGTTGTAGTATAGCTTTGTGTGGGACAGTAGGCTGTATCTAGTTATGAGGTATGGTCGAATTGTGGGGGTTTCACTTTCATCTACCTCTTGAAACATCGAAATATATAGATGTTTCCAAGCAATGACATTGGGAATAGCTTGCTAAATGCTGAACCATTGCAAAACATCAAGCTTGTTCCCCTGAAAGGTTAGGCAGAGGTGTACCTATAGTACTACACCCACATGTGATCGGTAATTTGTCTGAAATTCTACTCTGGAAATTCAACCGTACATATAATGTTCGTAGGTCGGTTACTATAACTTGTCCTACGCGCGTCTATTTAAACAATCCTTTTTATTTTATTATACAGAGTGGCGATTAGGTTATCAAATAAATTTAAACAGTACAGCGGTTATTACAAGTTGTTATCAGTCTGTTAAACAAATAAAATAAACGATTATACTAAAAATAGAAAAGTGGATTTTTTCAAACAAAATATATAGCTTAAAAATTGGCACGACATTATCCACCATTTTTTTTTTCTTTTTCTGGATGGGAAATCATCAAATGACCCCTCCCGGTCTGGGTGGAGCGGAAGGGAGTGTCAGACTCTTACTGACTAAAACCCACCCGTGTTCCTTCCTTGGCCCTTTCTGTTTCAGGGCAGCGGTAACCCTTTCGGACGATCCCGACGCTCTGCCAGGCTCCGGCCCTATCGGGCCCCGTCCTCTACTGACTTCTCTATTATCCACCCTTGATAATAAGACACTAGACACGCAGGGCCAATCAACACAAACTTTATGGTATTGTTACCAAATAATCACAAATTAAGTTTAATGTTGTTAAATACTCGAACGAAAAAACAGGTCCCACGGCTAGAATGTTAATTGTTATTAATTATTATATACGTAATGTAGAATACGTGGTTTCAATTAATGTGATAAACTAATGACCACACTATATATAACCAAAGTATTGATTTCCCGCTAGTGTTTCAAAAGAATTGAGTCAATGCAAATAGGGTAGGTACTGTAAAGGTTGTCCGCCGAAGGCAACCTTATGTAGTGCAGGCCGGCTATAATTTAGCGCGGTTTCCATTTGAACGTTCAAGCAAGTTTAGAATAAGGTGTCAAATATTGAATTAAGATTTTTGTTTAGGAAAAGTCAGTGCAAGTTTAGTCAAAAATATGTAAAGACGTTCTGTCAATATAAACTCAAAGGATGTCGTTGTTTGAATCCCTCGGTACTTTGAAGGGCTCATCTAGCCCCTCACAGTACCTACACTCTACCCCATTCGTCTAAAATATTTAATAACTCGAACTGAATTCTAAACACTTTACAATTACCTTTATCAAAACAGAATTAGCCAAGTGAATTAGGGACGAAACTTTCTTTCTTTGCGAATCTTTTAAAAAATCTCTCTTCTATGACAAAGGGTCAGATTTAGATTAGGGGGTGTGTCAAACCCCCGTTGCGCGGCAAAATTAGGCAAGTCAGGGGCAAATTAAAAAAGAAATCAGGCGCAAGTTAATTCCGAAAGTTTTAATTACGTTTATTTTAGTCATCGGGCAATTCCACGTTAATTAATTTGGGAAGGAAGTGATGCTTTTTTTTTGTGCGTAGTAAGGAATATTGTCCTTTTCAATTTATTGTTTGAATGTAGAACAATGTGCCATTTGTAATTTTAGCTAAACAAAATGTTTTGCTTTTTACATGATTTTCAGAGAGAATGTTTTCATGAAAAGGGCTTGTTTTATACATCCCCTGTATAGAAACTACCTTCTTTCTTATTTCTAATGATAGCAACAAAAAATCGTAATGTAAATTAATAACATATTACGATACTCTGTGTCATTAGGTAACAAGATTCTTATGCTGTGTTTGTATAAACGTATATTCTTCCGCTGTCGTTTGGATACTGTGCTGTGATACTGAGTACCTACACATCTATTGCAACTGCACCGAGTTTCATACAAGTAAACACGCCTTAACGCGCCTAAAACTTTTTAAATAGGTACCTACTTTACAACGTTATCTTTGACAACTTAATTAGCACTAAATCCAGCACCCTAATGCGCAACACACTACCAATCCCAATCTGAATCATTTTGAAGGATATTGCTAATCCATTGCTTCATATGTTGGAAAAAATTGTCTGCTCGACAACGTAAATAACGCAATGAATGTTGTTGAACTGTCAAAATGGAAGTCATTGCTATTGATAGTGTGTTACGTAATTACCCCGCAGGCTAAGGAAAGCTGCTTAACCACCTTCATGTTTATTTAAATGCAGATAAAAATCAGAGGCATCCTTCCACTACAACCAATGTGTTTACTGTTCGCGATCTTAATGAGGAACGCGTTAAAAACAGAGCGAGATGAGAGCTCAGATAACTTGAGTCTGCTAAGTGTGGAGAGTCCTTAATTGCGCCTTTTACACCTTGTTCGCTTGTTCCGAGCGTCGAGTGCTTCCACTTTCTCGCGTACTAGTCGAAAACGCCTTAACTTGTGCAGGATTTTGCGAAAGTTTTCGAGTTTCCTTTCGTATGTTCAGCTTGCTCAGAGTTGAGATATTTTGACTTTAATTAACTCCGTACCTAATAGGTATATTTGTATGTCACACCTTTATAAAACAATATTTCTATTGATTAGCTTTAGAAGGTGGAAACGACAATATCCATATACAACAATAAATTAAACTGCGTATATCTAATGATGTTCCCAGTCCGCATACGAAAATTCAAATATTTCCAATAGTTTAGTCGCTATAACTAATCAAAGATTGGCCAAACCCATAGTCAGCCCATTACTACTATTATCACTTTTTCATTTCGAAACTAGGATTTATTTGATACTTCCAAAATACTTTTAGGTATTACATCATCACATCCCATCATTTACTGTCGTTTTGTTGTCCCCACATTATATAGTTATTGGTCTTAACAAAAAACTTTACCATCTCTCATCATTTGTTATTTCGGTAGACATTTCTCCAAAAAAAGTTCCGTAGGCATTTGCCAACTTTCGTAGCAACGTAGCGCGTAGCCTACGATTCTGTTCTCGTAGCACTTCAGACATCGTAGCCGATTCATATTATATTGTGAAAACTTAGTAGGTAGGTACATAAAGTAATTTATTTTCCATTAAAAAAAAAACATGTGTCTTTATTATAATTTCGGAACAATTGCCGATCGCATGACCCCACTTGCGGTTACATAATACCAAAACAACAGCACATCTACCCCAGAATTATCGAGTCGTAAGTCAGACAGCATGTTAAATAAAAGACAGTCGGTTTTCTATATGATTTAGGACTCATATTCTGTAGTTTGAAGCAAAGACAATTTTTTAAATTCAGTGAACGCTGTAATAATATATCATTTTTACGAGCGAACGCGTCTGGTGATGCGTTTGCGCTCCACCCTGGAAATTTTTGTAATGGCCGCATTATCTTCCGCCATCTTTCGGAGAAATAGTTCATATGCAGTCGCCACAATGTATTAGTCTTTGTTTAATGTTAGTTTTACTTAGAATGTTGAGAAAGTGGGAACAAAAACTTTACAACTTTACTTTAAACAGGACGTAGATTGTGACGGTTGGATGATCCCAATAAAATGTTTCAAGGCTAATATGAGCTACTGGTACGGGTAGAATAAAATAACTCGAATACTTATTATATCTTTTATGAGATCCAGAAGAGATACTATCTACAGATCTTCAACTTAATAAGATAGGAGAAAAAGTTAATCACAACTAATTATAAAAAAAAAACTTGAAGAACGCTGACTCTATTTAAAAGCTACACCATCCCAAAGAGGCGAGCCCGAGCGAACCACTAAAACCTCCCTTCAATTAAACGCATAATTAGAATACTAATAATTAAATTCATAGAGCGTAATTACGGAATACGTAATAAAATAAAAGTATAAAAAAATGTTCGTCATTTTATACTTTTTCATGAATGCACAACACTTGGGGTAACAGGGTAACAGTCTCGGGTACATCAATTAAACCCCGCATTCCGTTCAGAGATGTAAAAAAAGGTCGTAACATAAACTTTTTCAATTTTCACGTGGAATATGGCCGCGTAAAGTTGAAAGCGGCCTTTCAGTTTCACAAGTAAATGTTTCTAGAAGGTTGACGACGCCGGCGGCGCAAACGTTTCGACTTGATAAGGGCTCCCGCGGTATAAAATACATGTAAACACCTCCTTTGGCGAGTGCTTGGGGACCGAATGCTGTCGACTGCTCTCTTCACAAATTTAGACGTAGGTACTGTATCGCGTTATGACGACTCTGAATTGAAAATTGTAATTTTATTTCGGTACGTTGTATATAAATGTGCTAGGAACGCTTGCGTTTCGTTTGTCGCTGAAATTGCTTGCGTTTATGTAAAAGTCTAGTGCTTGCGATATAACTGGCTTAGAATTGCGGTTTTTGATATTAAAATGTTGACTGCAGAATGCAATCTTATTACCATATTCAATTCCACTTTTAATTTTATTAAGGAACTTTGAATAATAATCCATTCCATGCCGATTTCGGCTACGGTGACTGTTTTTGTTTCCGACAACTATATAGCTAACGGGCGTGTGATCAGAAACCTATCAATCTCAAATGATTCGTAGTTAATTAATATTAATTAATGATGAATTGAAATTATTCATTTAGCATTGCTTCATAATTTTGTTCGAAACATGTGCTGGTTCAACAACGTAAATAACGCAATGAATGTTGTTGAACTGTCAAAATGTAACCCATTGATATTGATAGTGTGTTACGCAATTAGTCCGCTGATGTGCCTAATGTAACTTATACCTATAGGTAACATTAGGCACGTGCATAGTGCGGTCATGTCAGAATGCCATTGTGGTAATGATATTGTATGTTGGAGGGGTGGCTTAAGGAACTTTCATACTATAAAACGCAGAAATCTAAATAATCGATGAATCGACAAAGGAAAATGAAAAAGAAGTTATTTTACTCTTCACACAATCAGCTTTTAATGTTCCCACTGCTGGGACACAGGCCTCCTCTCTTCGAGATGAAGTGGGCTGTACACCACCACGCGGGCCCAGTGCGGGTTGGTAGATGTCACGTCTTCGAATTGTTGGTTCTAGGACACGCCGGTTTACTCACGATGTTTTCCTTCACCGTTTTTTTATCTTCGGTGGCTTGCCAAATACCTATTCATGTTTCATCATAGTTTTTTTTTAATTTTTTTTTTAGGAATTACTCCTGTATCGTGGGTGCGTTCACAAACATTTAAACTCACATACACAAACAGCCAGACCCGGAACAACTACCTGTAGGCAATACAAATATTTGTTCCATGCGGGAATCGAACCCACGACACGCAGCGCAGCAGTCGGTCGCTCAGCCACTGCGCCAACCGTGTCGTCAAAGTTGCTTTATTCTACCCTACTTTATGCGACCCGTCCCTGCTTCGCACTGTTGTACAACTTGACCAAACATTGAGATTTCCTTATTATTCCTAATTTAAATCATAATGTATTATTGATACAGATAAATAATACATTATGATTTATTTAAAAAAAAAAAACAACTCCAACAATTGCTTTTCATGTCTGTCAGTGGGACATAATTGTTTCAATTTAGACTAAAATTTGCATTCTAGCGACTTCTACTTAGAGATCATTTATTTCATCAGATTAAAGATTGCAAGGGACAAAATACAGATGTGAAATGACAGTTTGTTCCAATAGAAGAAAGACGGCTCATACCCTAGACATTCTGCTATTTATCTCATTATATTTGTCAGTATTTTTTGGTTTATTTGTGCAAAATTAAATTACTCAACTCACACTATTTATGTACATATTCGTTACTATTTTTTATCTGATACATATTTGTCTTATTTAAGTATGCATACACATGTCACGTTGCAGTGTAAAACTGATTTACATCCGTGACCTCACACATCAGGTTCAGTTGAAAACCAGCGTCAGGCACTAGTTGTCTGGCATTTTTGCTGAACTGGGCCTTTTTGGTGCAGCCGTGAGGCACATTTTCCTGCAATTTTCTTACATCGGTCTTTAAACTTTCTTTTTTTTGTTTTTTATTTGTTGCTATTTGATGTATGTATCTGGTGTATTGTGTGTGTTTTAGTCTGTGCTAAATAAATGTATTTCTTTCTTTCTTTTAGTTAAATACAATTTTCAAACAACGCGGTCACACTGACCGTCACGAAAAGCGAATTTAATTTATAATATTATGTCCAGAAGATAAAGATGAGAGTTGTAGATTCTATACCGCATAACTACAATTTTCACAACAAAATAAAAAAACACTTAGAATATCCATCCCCACCATTCGTGCTACCCGCTAGTAGTGACGGACGCCAGACATCTAACTTAGTTACAGCCAACCAAACATGTCTATGAGTCGTATATAAAATTCAATCTGTTAAGAGCGCCTGTAGCGCCTGTTATACTTCAGTTTGCATCAGCGTCCGTCCGCTGGGCTGCAATCATTCTAATGGGCCCGCCCGGATCAACTTGCAGACCGAATTAGTTCTTTTCAAACAACCCTCCATCATTGAATTGAAAATGTCCAGACGGTTCTATATTAACTACTAGTTGGATGTGTAGTTTTTTGGCTGTAACTTAGGTCAGTATATTATAGTAGTTTTGTTTTACAGCAAATATTATAAGTTATGATTGTAGATATTAGAGTCAGATTGAATGGTGAAAACCGAACCCGACCGGAATAGAAATGGGCCGGTTTCTCGAACAGAAAATCAATGAGGTGTCAAAATTAAAAGTAGGTATGTCAAGTGATCCGATTCAGTCCACCAATCATTCATTCATCATTCATTCATTTCAGCCAAACGACCTCCAATGCTGGACATAGGCCTCCCCCAAGCACCGCCACTTCGACCGGTTTATTGCTTCCCACATCCAGCGAATTTCCACGGCCTACAGAAGGTCATCAGTCCACCTTGTGGGAGGCCTTCCAACGCTACGTCTTCCGGTACGCGGTCGCCACTTCAGAACCTTTTGGCCCCATCAGCCATCTGTTGGCACTAGAGTTTGGCAATTCTTCGGGCTACATCGGTTACCTTGGTTCTCCTGAGGATCTCTTCATTTCTGATTAGATCACGTTGGAAAATCCAACCATGACCACCTCTAATGACAATTTAACTAATGTGAGCCAATTTTCACGTAGATTTTCGTTCCAGAAACCGATCGTAAGTATGTTATCAGCTCAGCCTATCGCAGTCCACTGCTGGACGTAGGCCTCTCCCAGGTGGCGCCATAATACCAGGTCCTCCGACTTCCGCATTCAGTCTGCCCCAGCCATCTTTTTAAGATCGTCGGTCCATCTAGATGGGGGTGGTCTACTCCAGGATGGGTCTACTCCACAGGCCATCGGTCTTTCGACAAAGTAACATGTACAGCACAATACCACTTCAGCTTGCTTAGGCCCTTTGTAAACGGTACGGTTTCTTTACGGTACGGCTTATAAACCGCGCTGTACAAAAAGCGCATCTGTCAATAAGCTTCCATAGCGATCCATGCAACACTGACGACCGTGTCAACAAACAGGTGGTTTATTATCAATTAACCAAGAAACGAACTAATAAGGTCCCCGACTGCAATGACAATTTTATTTATCTATTTAGTCAGGGAATAGAACTTGTTTTTTACTTTTTAGTTCGTTTTTTGGCAGGGCAGTCATGTTTTTAATTTTTTTAAATTATTTATTTTTATTTTACACATTTTAGTGACAAGCTTTATTCTTGCTAGGTGGCTTTAATAAGGCCTTCAATTTGATACCCATATTGTAATAATTGAACAAAAATGTTTTTTTTTTTACTTTTCAAAATGTAGCCATACTGCCGCCATATTGATTTTTTTCACAAAAATATATAGCCAGTGTCGGTCGGGATGATGTAAGGATTCTAACAATACCCCATACATCCAAATCTGTTCAGGGATTTAAAAGTTATGGTGGAATAAAAAAACTCACATACAAACATACACTAACCCTGAATACATTACACTACTTTTTCCAGTCGTGTAATTAACATTAAATTAAAAGAATCACTTTAATTTTCACATAAACGTCGCTTAACAGCAAACAGCGTATAATCAGAGCCAATGAACCAAATGATTTTGATTTCCTTAATAGCACTTTTAACTTGAAATAACTTAGTCTAATCATAAAACACAATCCTTACGTGTGGATGAACCGATAAAAACTTGCTAGACGCTTCGGGGTATTCATTAAGAGGTAATAATTTACGACTGGAGCGATATGTGTAAGATAAGAGATATAGGTACATGTATATATGATTGGTATACGAGTACATAGCCAGTTAGACGAGTAATTTTAACACGCCTTTGAAATAGCTCATGTAGAATTAGGGTGCTGCCCTAATTACGTAACACACGATCAATCACAATCTGAATGATTTTGAAGGATATTGCTAATCCATTGCTTCATATGTTCGGAAAATTTGTCTGCTCAACAATGTAAATAACGCAATGAATATTGTTGAACTGTCAGAATGAATGATGTTTTATGCAATTACCCCGCAGGTTCGGGAGGCGAGGGGTGGGTTGTGGGTTTTGTGGGTACATGTTTTTAGACATTGAAGTGGAGGTCAGGTTTCGTGAGGAAACCGGCCATGTCCTAGAACCAAAAATTCGAAGACGTGAGATCCACCAACCCGCACTGGGCCCGCGTGGTGGATTACGGCCCTCTCCCTCTCACAGAGAGGAGGCCTGTGTCCCAGCAGTGGGAACATTATAGGCTGATTATGCTAAGTGGAGGTGGTTTCTTCAATGTAGCCTGGAAATTCAATATTTCTTACATTTTTTTTTTGCAAATTGCAAAGTTTTTATGGATGGATGGATGTTTGTTACTCTTTCACGCAAAAACTACTGAACGGATTTTGAAATTTGGCACACAGATGGTTTATAACCAGGATGAACATATAGGACACTTTTTATCCCGATATTCCTACAGGATCGAAACTTATGAGGGCGAAACCGCGGGGTGCAGCTAGTAAGTAATATTTATTATTTAGGAAGTTATGCTGATACGGTAACAAAGCCTACAGTGATTCATATTGGTTTCTTCTGTAGGTAGGTACGCGTCCTTGTGATTCTTTATCATATTTTATTTTTAGTCTATTAGACACATCAATTCACATGAGAACCCAATTTTAAATATGAATACTAAAAAACCCGGCCACGAAAACCAACCTTCGTTATTTAACAGCAATAATTACTGTGTCGTAAACTAGTTTTAGTTAATCATAGATTAGTTAATGATAGGTTAACTGCAGACAGACTCCTGAGTGACGGGTTCAAGGGTAACTCATGATTCATAGTTAATTTGTTTTGTTATGTAAGGTTATTAGAAGTGGAACGTTTTTTAGGTGTTAACATTAGCCGAAATTACTTGGGGGCAAAAAAATGATGGTGATTGATGGTTGGTGTAACACAAAAAGGTTCGTGATCTTGTCGATGGTGATGTTCAATGACTAGTTTATTTGATTTTTTTTTAAGCAGGAATTCAGGTCATGTAACACTATACAGGGTCAAATTAAATAAGCTAGCGAAACTCCGCAGACGACATCGATATCTAAACATGATAAAGAAAAATAAATTAATCTGATGGTTCTTTTTTGTGGGGTTAACAACCGCACTTAGTGTAGTCACTAGAAATATCACTTTAAAAAAATCTGTTTTTTTTTGTGTAGGTACACTTAGGTACAGGCGTGATGGATTTATATATGTCATATACGATACATACGATAAAAGGAAAGAAAACAAATCTCAACTCAAATTTCACTTATCAAAACTACTAGTGCTCGTTGACCCCCAAATAAAAAAACATTAAACCTTTATACTCATCACGTCTGCAGAGTTTCGCTAGTTAATTTAATTTTACCCTGTATTTCGGTCATGAAAGCGACAAATAGAATACAGATTCCGTTTACCAACGACTGGCTAAGTTTCAGTTTCCCTAAAACTGCAGACCTGTTCCTCTGTTACCATAACATGAATCTTCAGAATTTGAAACGGAAACTAAAATAACAATTATATATTTTTTAGCTTCACAATAATTTCTGTCCTTAAGATACAGGCCTCCTAGTTTAAGAGAGGGTTTATATTTTACTAGCTTTTGCCCGCGGCTTCGCTCGTGCACAAAATTTCATACAAACTTTCATGCCCTATTTTATCCCCCTTTACCTGCATGCCAAATTTCAGCCCGATCCGTCCAGTGGTTTGGGCTGTGCGTTGATAGATCACTATGTCAGTCAGTCAGTCACCTTTGAGCTATATATTTAGATTTATTTATTTTAGGATCTCTAACAAAAGATATACACTAAACATTACATATACATAATTAATGGACTACAAAGTATTTGGTAGGTGTTCTCCTTTCAATTACAGGAGACCACAGCATGCACAATAAAATGAACAACTAAGCTAACAACAACTAAGTTAAAAAAAATCTTTTATTAAAAATATTAATTTTTTAAAGTTTTTTTTTGTGTTTATAGATTTTTGTAGTCTTTAACTTTTGTACAAGCAATTATAATATCTGCAGCTGCGCTCGACCTGTGTCTGTGTATTACTTTGGATAAATCAACATTATTTTTTATTCATACTTGCTTTTCCACTGACGAAGACAAAAGTTAATATTTATTTGCGGACGCCATCTTGGACTAAAGTTCCAAAACGGAACATGCTATTTGGCTAAACGAGCTTTAATACTGGTGTATGGTGTCTCGGTATTCGGATTCGCTGTAATTAGATCTCAAGAATTGTTGTTATTGCAGCGATTATCTCGGTACTGCACTCTTGTCACGGAGTAGAGAAGTAATGGAGTAATAATGTTGGCGAACGGCGCGATTCAAATCTGCAGGAACGTTGTGCATACTGAGTGCAATGTAAACTGTTTACTAATTAACCGCTGCTACCGCGCGCTACTAGCTAATCTATAGTTATTGCACGAACATCTCAGAACTTGGTACATACACACAGTACATTAAAGAAGCACTCTTTTTCCTGGATCGCCACTTTTCACTGCTGAAAATACAGAGAGACCAGATGCAGGTAGAAAGAATTTGTATCTCCTAGAATAGAGACGTTAAACGAATAGGGCTATGAAGTTACACCTTAGTTTTCCAGTCCAGTTCCTGTAATTAAATACGGTCAAAATCAAATCGCAATCTCATCTCAGCGACAATCAATGTCAAATACTTGTCAAATATGTAGGGAAATTAGATGTATTTTTGACAGATTGAGACTGAGATCTGACTGTGAATGTTCTTCAAATTACGAGAATTGCCCCTCTGTGCTTAGCCCACTCAGACAAGACGAAATCTCGGGACATAGAAGTTTGTTGTTTGAACCACTAGATTTTCTGTCTGGTTACTAGATAATAAAAAATGATCACGCTACTCGTAGATGTAAGAAAAATAATTCAAAATCAACGATTAAAGTCTCCATGACCTCTCTAATCTGTGACATAAGTGCAGCCGCTCGCGTATGCAGTCTTATGGCGCTTGAGGCGACTCCGACACGATATTATTCCTTTAATTACAGTTTCATTGCGCCAGTAAGCGAGAGTACCGAATTAAATTGAAACAAAGGCTTCTGATTTTACTGGATGTTCCTGCTTTTATTTGGTTAGTTTTGTGTTTTGAAATACTGGTCTAAGTTTGTAAAAAATGCGTAAACCAAGAAGCCCGAAAAAGAAGTATTTTTGAAAAAAAAAAACATAAGGGTGGCAGGGGGACGTCGACGCGCAAACTGTAACCATAAAATCAGCACATGATTCTGGACCACCAAGAGTAGGAATTTTGCATCGGTTATCAAAAAAAAACAGCTGTTACATACAAAAGTGCAATACCTACGCGGTAAAAATCTATGGAATGGAATTTCAAACTTCAGTTATAATCCAAACCAAATGCATGGTGACAAAGGACACCTAACAATGTGAAAGTCACAGTAATCTCCCTTAGATAACAATAAAATAAAACCCAATCACTCAAGTAACGTCTTACGCCCATTTAACTACAAAAACGTGTCGCAATCAGTTAGATACTCATGTCCGTTTAGAGATGACCATTCTAATTATCGTTAAACTTTATCTACGGGCTACGGTGCTACGACGCTATGAGGTGACAGACGTGCTACGAGATATCGGTGACCAAAGCCTACGCGAGGCGTAGATAGTGACAATAAAATGTGGAGAAAAGGAAAATTAAGGTTTTTTTTTGTTTGTGACTGGCCCCCTACAAATGGCCGATGGGGCCGAAAGGTTAGTTATAGATATGCTAATTTCTGCTATTCGGGGCGGAGACAAATGAAGGATTATAAAAATTGGTTCAGCCGTTCTTGAATTATAAATGGTGTAACTAAATTTACACGACACACACACTTTAACGACTTTGTTTTGCTTATATAGATAGATTGTGTTGTATTTAGATTAGATTAGCCAATTGGCTTATTAAGTATAGAAAAAGGACACTAGCGCACAGAAGTGATAAGAGTTAAATATTATAAAACGTGTACTTTTTCCTAACTTCATTACAACATACAATTCAAAATGCGCCAATTGCCTAATACTTATTTCTGGACTGTTCGACTCGCCATAAATAAATTAATTTCCTGCGAGTCGCACATAAAAAAAAAGTGACGATTCGCCCGTTTCGGGCCAGTAAATTCGTGCTGATTGATTAGAACCAGCCAATTATTATACTGATCAAATAACCAATTTTCCATTTACGTCATAGTTAACAGAACTCATTTAGCTGTGGACGCTGAGGTATATAAATAATAATAAAATGGACAGAACATACTCATAATACCAGTATATGTTAGTCCCAGCTGTTTTACACTTATTAACACAGTTTACGACAGTGTTGTGTTTAGTTTACTCGCCCTTAGTTTACACCTGGGATAAGGGACGATTAAAATATTTTAATACTATGCTGTAAACTGTAAACAAAGTTGTGGCTCTATTTGCAGATGCACTAAGTATTAACATGGTAGGTTTATGAAGCTTGTATAGAACCCTAATAAAAATTGATTAGAAAAAGGCTTTTGTTTATTATAAGGGCCTCGCGCCATTACATTGCCACTACTACTGTTTTTTTTTTGTTCTGTGATATTACCTACCAGTATTATCAATGAAATTAAAGACGTATTTTACGAGGAGGTCGGAAATTATCCCACGGAAACGTATTACCGGGATAAAATTGTATATAAGTAGTTTATCAGCCATCTTGTTACCATAACACAAGCATTAGGTTGCTTAGCTTGGGACAAATGGTGCTGTGTGAAATGTCCAGGGATATTATTTATAAAAAGTATCCAGGTTATAAAAAACTATACGTGTGTAAAATTTCATCCAAATCCTAATAAAAGGATGATAACAATGATTGAAATACTATCGTGAAATCATGCGAGCGTACTTTTTGTTAGAATAATGCTCAGAAAGTCGGGTCATATTTGAATCATGATTCGAAAGACACGAAGCGCCATCTAGCGTCCTAGAGTAATTTTGATCGTAAAAGTTATTGTTCTTTTCCTCGGAACAGTATTTTTTTCTACCCTATGTTATTTTCTATACCCCTGACATCGTGCATATATTCAAAATTTCATGATGATTGGTTTAGTGGATTAGGCGGGAAAAGGTAAAAAACAAACTTACTTTTGTATTTATAATATTAGTTAGGAATAACCAGTCAGTTAATGAGAGATCTTATTTATGACGCCTAGTAATAAATAATACCAAGTTCATCATGTTTTTTTAGAATTCCTTGTTGTCCAATTGATATTAATTTTAATTTTATACCTCCATGCGTTCTTGAGAAAAAGAGTCTTGACTAACAGACAGACTGACGGACAACGAAGTGATCCTATAAGGAGGAGCTAGTAACACTTAGCGTTAGTAACTCTTCAATACTGTCTATTTTTATAGGATGGGCAAAGAAGATAGTACTGATAGTAGAGAGGGAATTGCCCAACCTTGCCCCCCCCCCCCCCCCCCCTTGCCCCAGGTACGCCCATGGTAATGGTAGATAGATAATGACAATTTTAAAAACATTTTCTTATAAACATTACACTGATAATCTTGGAAAAGGGTAATTCAAGTTGTTGGTATAATAAACTGCTTTTTGTTCCACCGTAGAAAGAAAAATAAATAAAACCATAGTAAACATAAAAAAACGTTCTTATCTAAAACGTAACATTCTATGGCAATTATAATCGGATTTCGTTTTGTTTCATGCTTGACATAAACTCATTATTATATGAATCAACGCTGACTCACTACGTACATGACTCAATCAGCTCAAATATTCAGTTCAGCGACAAGTTCTAATATAAGGCGAAACAAATAATGATAATATTTTTAGGACGTACCTATTGACTTATGTCAGACAGGTAGATAGGTCACATATCAAAGACAAAATCGTATCCTTATCTTCATAACTGAAAATCTCAAAGATTTAGGTACCTACCCAAACCTAGCTAAAACAAAACAAGCCCTGACAGGAGGCCTGTGTCCCAGTAGTGGGAACTTATGGGCTGATTAGCTACGTAATACATAAAACATAAACTACATAAATAGAATTTTGTTCTGGGCAGATTGTATTATTCAATGAATACCAATTATCATGAATGTAACTACATTATAATATGGTAGAACATGTTAATCTAAGTACATGGTACATCTGTTGACAATTTACGTTACCCTGTCTGTTAAACTAGGGTATACCTGTATCAGTGGCGTGCATTGAATAAAGGCATAAGTATAAGCAGTGCCTACCTCGATACATCACCATATAAGCCTGTCAATTACATTTTAGTGTGTGCCCACAATTAAGAAACTCACAAAATTATCATACCTAACAAAAAACAAAATCTTCATACAAACACGCGCGGCAGTAGGCGTGAATTCAATTCCTGCCTACCTATTCTGAAAACCAATGCACGCCACTGGACCTGTATCTTAAGAGACAGTGGACGACCATAAGGTTGTTTTAATATGACCTATTATGTAATTGAGGACCCCGTCGATCTACCCACAATTAAACAATTATTAGAAAAAGGAATGGTAAGTAAAATTGATAAAATAATGAACTTAATTTTATTCTAGTGAGTGTGTATGTGTATGGGGGGTGTGTGTATGCATGTATTGGGGTGTGTGCATGAGTGTGCATGTGCTAGGTTATGAAGGTTAATATAGATTCTGTGTGATCATAGTCTTGTTGAAGTAGCCACTCTGTAAGTTTGCGTTTAATTTCCCATTTTGTCAGATCAAGTATGTTTAGGAGTTTATGATTTTTTCTGTAAATGTTCACGCTTGCCGTTGTTTATTCTTAATAAAAAATCAACGGGTTGCACTCCGGGAGTGCCGGCAGAAGTGAAAACTTGAATATTAACGTTGTGCATTTTTTATATTTTGGAATGCGCTCCCTCCATCTTACGAATTTTCGATCAGGTCACGTGTCCTAACGCGAGCTCCGTCTTACGAATTTTCGATCAGCAGTGCGATTCTGTAACCATCTCACCGTGAAAACTCAAGTGAAGTGAGCGTGGAGTGAGCTGTCATTTCAAATAATGGTAGGGATTGACACTACTGACAACTCACATCAAGCTCACTTCACTTGCGTTTCCACGGGAGATTTTTACAGAATCGACCGGCTGGTCACGTGTCCTGACGCGAGTTTAACATTTTATACCCATCACAACAAAAGTGCACAACGCCGCTGAAGAAGTTTTCACTTCAAAAACTAGCTTCTTTGACTGCGTGAAATTTCTTATTCCACCGACCCGTCGCGTCGCATCGCATCACCTGCTAGCACTTTGTTTTAGCTTAGCGTTCTTTTGACTTGATTTCTTTTTGCTCAGCTCCTTAGGGTTATAGCCCGTACGCAAAATACGCATTGTCGTGGAGTTGCGGATACCAGCCCGTATTACCTAGGGTTATAGCGTGGTGTTAAATGCCTATTTAGCTTTCCTCAAGAATTTGGCTATCAAATGCAAAAATAACTTTTCAAATCCGACTGGTAATTCCAGAGATTAGCGCGTTCAAACAAACAAAAAAGGTCTTCAGCTTCATTACGAATATATATAATATGTATATACTTAGCTACCAATATAATTTCTAATCGTAAAACCAACCCTTATAATATTTCACACTATTTTTGTTCACAAAAATACCACGAACACAACCAATATTCATAAATAAAATCTTAAGAGTGTCTGTTGCATTCTATGACAGCATTAAAAACATTATAAATAGTGCGGGGAATCTGCGCTGGGTGCTAGATCGCGTCTCGCGGGTAGTCGTAAAAATAATTTAGTGCGAGCGACGTCATTAGCGTTAGTCGGCGGCAGCGCCATCTGCTGGCGACGGTCCGTAATGCACTCTAAACACACTCTAAGTTTTTATATAAGTTAGTGATTATTATTAAAAGGAAGTTAAATCTTGGAAGTTTTTAGGTAGGTTATGTTTTTAAGAAAGCTATTAAGTTTTGAAATTGTTCGGTAGGTACGACAAAAATTAAACTTCATATTATATCTAATATCGCCACCCGGCTGCATACAAAAATTTTGCCAAATATACCTATCCAACAGTTTAGTCAATATTGCTAGTAAAAAAATATTATTATACGTTTCATTTTGAGAGCAGTGATATCTTACGAGTTGTAGGTTCGAAACCAGACAGGCACTTTAATTTGTGTATTTAATTTTCATCCCCACTGCTCTCAAAGCGGTGAAGGAAAACATTGTGAGGAAACCGGCATGTCTTAGAACCAGAAATTCGAAGAGAATTAGTGAGTAGAATTAGTGGATTATGGCCCACTCCCTCTCATAGAGAGGAGGCCTGTGTCCCAGCAGTGGGAACATTATAGGCTGATTATTAGGTATTTTATTATCTATTAATTTTGAGAAAAGTTGAAATGGTATTACTTATGTACAGTAAGCGTCATAGTAAACGACCCATCCCAATACTTAAAGATTATCGCCCCGGCCCTGGCCCTGGCCCCGAGCAGCTCCCTCCCCTGCCGCCGCACCCATATCTGCCCGAGCATCCACCGATCCACCGATCCACCGATCACATATTATTATTTGCATGTTTTTAATAATATGGTCTTTTTTCGGCTTCTGGCCGAACCATATACCAAGAATAACTTTCAAAAAGACACTTTACGTACGGTTGAGGATACGAACCCGCATCATCAGACGCCAGCCGATCATTTAGACCGCGCCTTATACCACTAGGCTATTGGTTCAGTTGTCAATCTCAACGAAAATTCTAACAGCATTACTCCTTTTATCGAACAAGGTTGATAACGGCCTAATCTTCGAGACATTAAGGTTTAAATTTCAACAACCACGTAACTCCTCAATTAACTAAAAGATAAGGTTGAAATTAGCATAGATTTCTTGTTTGGTTGAATAGAATGTGCTTGATTCCGATTATTGCACTACCGTCATTTTACTTCAGAAACTTAACTGCTGTATGAACTGCGAGTTAAGGTTGAATTTAGAATACTTCTTCGCCTTATTTACTAAACTGTGATTGAGGGTATAATTACTTTACAAATCGTTTCGTTTTCGTGCCGATCCGCTTGTGTGTAATATCTTTGTCGTAATATTATCCGATTTATTAAGTTTTTGAAC
Organism: Apamea crenata; assembly: GCA_949629185.1. NCBI lineage: Eukaryota > Metazoa > Arthropoda > Insecta > Lepidoptera > Noctuidae > Apamea > Apamea crenata. The sequence continues at coordinate 6,961,316 of OX451360.1, read as the reverse complement.
AGTCGATTTTATTAACCGATAGTATGATGCGATTAACTACTTTTTCGAGGCTAAAATTGTTGTTCTCTGAGAACAGGAACAAAGCATAAAGAAAATAGCACGAGATATGGGCATAACGGTAAGATTTATTGCACTATTACTTACAAGTTGTTTTTTTTTAATGTATTTCTAATATTATCATTTTCATTACAGAGAAAAACAGTTCGTAGATGGATACAAAGGTATCAAGCGACGGGTGATGTGAAATGTGATCGCCAAGGCCCTCGTCCAATTGCTTACACTAATGAATCGGAGCGACACCGTAACATTGTGGAAGTTCACTCGGTGGAACCCTTCAAAACTACGCGTTCAAGTGCTGAAACTTTTGGAGTGTCGCTTAGCACTGATGTAGCGTGTGTGCTGCATGCTTTAATATGGTTTTGGGCACGAAGTCCTCTTCAAGAAGTGATAGACAGTGACGGTCATCCTCTTCGTTATTATTAGGGTTTTACTCAGCAGATTCATTGTGTAACTTATCTGATAAAATTTCATTGGAACATGTTGATCATGTTCCAATGAAATGTGTTAATAATTCCCAATATTTGTGGGATCATTAGTAGTTAATCAAAAATAAACAACCTTTATTAATATTAATCCAGTTACTCCTGTTTACAAGTAGTCTTTTAATGTGTTAACGATGCACCATCTGACCTCACATATTTTTCTATAATATTGTGTTAAATGGGTTATAAGAAAATGTGATAAAAGCGAAAGATGTATATTGCTATACTGTATAGTTTAGCATGTTGGTTCTTCCTCTGTAATTCACAGGCACGAATGACAACATTTAATTTTTTTAACAAGGGTTTTTGTCCCATAAGATCATACAGAGTATAAAAAATTATGTTTTCACAACTTTAAAAATACATAGCACGTTATTTTTCTCTATATACTTTTATTTACATTTTATCGAACTAACACTAATATATACTAGTATATACAAGTATATAATACGAAAAAATATAGAAAAAACTGAAACAACTTTAAATAAATAAATATTGTAGTTATGTTTCTAGAAATATCTATAAACGAACCGTTATACCTCACCCAGGGTATTTATTTTGTGTTTAGTTAATATTCTAAGTAAATAACCCCAATTTAACACAGATAGAAAACTGTATACTCAACCAGGAAGTGGATTCCATGAAGTCCTAGAAATGTAAATAAAGAAATAAATGAATATTGTTTATGCAACATGCCTAGCTTTTCTTACAAACCTCATTCCTAATTTAACATTTGATTTCTTAAATAATAATTAACGAAAATCACATAATAACCTAAAAAATAATAATAAATAAATAAATAAAGAACTTAAATTTGGAAAAAATCAAACATCTCATTCGCGGATTTGAACTCGTGACCATCGTATTGCTAAGCCGCAGTCTTAACCACTAGACCAACGCGCCATTCACGTTATACTACAAAAAACTTAAGCGGTTTGATGTCATTAACCAAGGGGGGTTCCATTTCTCTGGAGCTTAGTGTACCTACGGATCTACCTATTTATTCAAGTCACAAAACTCCTATTTTCATTTTTTGTACAATGCATGCCCAGGTACCTATTTTACATCCTAATATAAGCACACTCACGTACCATGGAACTCTAAAAATAACTCTTTTTGCCGCCATATTCGCACCAGGGATAACAAAAAGGTGTGTCTAAACCAACAGGGTTCCGTACGTTGCCAGCCACAAATAAACATAGACTAACTGAAAATACCTCCACGGTCGCCCGTGTGTCCATTCCAGACATGTTTATATTGTAGCTGTGACCCCTAGGATTGTGTTATTGGGTTGTACGTGCTCTGTGACGGAAACTAAGGTTTTTCGAGGGACAATGCTGAGTAATAAACGAAAAAAGTTGACGGAGAAATCAACAAATAAATTTTTATTTTATTAAATAGGAACATCAAACAGCTACATTATGCAATATTATAAACAGAAAAACATAAATTATTTAAGTAATAATGTAACCCATAGCGCTGTTCACTGATTACCATTAATAAATAAAACCTTGGTCACTAGGAGGTTAACTGCACTGAGATTCTGTAACCATCTCACCGTTAAAACTTACATGAAGTGAGCGTGAAGTTAGCTGTCATCCCAACTAATGCTAGGGATTGACACTATTAACATCTCACTCTAAGCTCACTTTTCCTAACTTTTCACGGTGAGATTTTTACAGAATCGATCGGCTGTTCATGCGTCACGCATGAACAGCCGATCGGTTCTGTAAAACGTTACGCTAATATTATAAGAAAAAAACAGTAACAGTGAGTTGTAGGTCTTTATACTTATTTTCTTGGACTTGTATCTCTTTATCCATCGAAAAAGATAAAATAAAAGGATTCATCAATTTTATTGAATAGTTCTAACCGTCATGTCAGAATTTTTCAGTAAAATTCATAAATGAATGTCAAAATCAGATCCAATAATTTCGAAACTTAAAACGGTACGAGCACGGATTATGGCTATGCTTTCTTTTAGTTGACATTTAAAATTAGACCCTTCAATGGTTTCATTAATTATATAGGATTCATTTTGAATATAAAATAAAATTAAAAAAACTTATCATTTAAATCTTTCACTATATTATCATTAAAACACAACCCTAACAGCCGATATATTTTGTAAAAAATTCACAGTTAAACTTAAGTGAAGTGAGCTTTGTCATAGTGTCACTCCATTCCAGGTGGAATGACAGCTCACTTCAAGCTTACTCAACCTAAGTTTTTACGTTGAATATTTTACAGAACAGACCGGCAGTGTGAAACACAATACTATCCTCCAAAAAAAAGATAGTTGACGTGGCTCAAAAGGTTGGGCAGGACATGTCTGCCGCATTTCGGACAAACTGTGGCCCAAATAGCACAGAATTGGTGCCCTGATACAGTGAGGCGGGGTCGCGGCAGACCAAGTAAGAGATGGTGGGACGAGCTGGATAAGTTCCGTCAAAACTGGAAGGAGGACGCGCGGGCTCGCGAAAGATGGAAGGTGTGGAGGGAGTCCCAGGAATGGGACAGTGAAACACCGACAGAACTAACTTAAAGAAACAAAAGAAAAGAAGTTTATTCTGCAAAATGAATACCCCATCCAACACTGACACTAAAAACTAATACCACTGCGATTCATCAATGTAACTTTTGTTTTCGTTCCTCTATCGCTATTTGCTAGTCACGAAGAACTCATTAATATCTTCGTAAGTTGACCATTACACAACTAAAGCTTGCAAAGCCTTATTGCCCGGATTGAGAGGTTTGTTTCACGGTCCCCCTAAGAGCAATAATCATACTATGATCTTGTTTGAAAGTGTTATGGACGAAACAAAGTACGGGGAGTTAGTGGAGTTTAGTTTTTGATTTGAGTTTAGCTTTTATTAGCTACGTTACTGATACTTAGTTTTAGCGTTTGATTTGAATAAAATGTCTGTTGCAGTAATATTGATTGTCTGGACATGATTCGCTCCATGTAAAATACTGGTATTCAGCTGCATCTGGTTGGACTGGACGCCGACCCCAACATAGTTGGGAAAAATTTCTTTTATGTTTCAAATTGACGTTATTTCAAGTTAAACAAACATAAACTTTACTTTAATGGTAATTAAGTTGATTTCAGAGTGACTAGCACTATTGAAAAAGTTATAAAAATGTTTGAAGTTGTAGCGTAAACTGAACTTTATTGTGTAGAAATTAAAGTTATTTTTCCATAAACTCATAGGTATTTGTTTACATTTTTGGCAAATATGTCGCGAATGCAGATTATAAATATTATTTATTTGAACAATTGAATGTCTCGTTGGACTAGTGGTTACAAGCGCTAATGCTGAGCATGAGACCTGGGTTCGATTACCAGGTCAGGCAAATTGTTATTTGATTTTCCATTAGGAATTTCTCAGTAGCAGGCCGGAATTGTGCTCAGTTGAAGGCAATAGGGTCGTCCCATATTACATGGAACTTGAAGCATAAATAGCGAAATTTGGGCGTACAATGGTACAGACGCTAGCACATCAAGCTACCCGAAACTGTCAAGTTTTCCCGATCAATCTTGAACCTAATACTTCAGCGATAAAGTTGAAAATCTATTAAAGAAAGACAGTTTGATGTGCTGGGGTCTGTACCTACGCATCTGCCTAACCCGTTGGGGATTACAGTTGTGATGTTATGTTATTCACGTTGTGTTTTAACAACAAGTATCTAGTTGTAGTGTTTGATTTGAATAAAATGAATGGTGCAGTTACTCGTATTACTGATTGCCTGAAAATGTTAATCAAATCAAGAAGACTGCTGTAAATATAGTATTTGATTGAGCAAACGTGTTCCTTCTATGTATGAGAAAGGGCAGCGTTTTCTACACACTGTTCAATGCAATGGGTTTCATTTTGACTGTTCAATAACATTCATTGCGTTATTTACGTTGTTGAACAGACACATTTTTCGAACATATGAAGCAATGGATTAGCAATATCCTTAAAAATGATTCAGATCGACATTGATTCGATCGGCTGCCTTATAGCAATCAGCTTAGATAGGTAATCCCGTGGTGACGTGATTACCTACCTACGCAGTCGCAGCAGTCAATCTGTTAATTAATCTCTCGTTAATTGCAATCGGGATGCCGAATTCATTAGTTATGTTGTCAGGCTAATTTTATGAAAAAGCAGATAGTTGATAGGCAATATATCTTCCTTGTCATTCTGAAACGGAAGCGGAATAAGTTGAGCTCATAATTGTTTTCATATATTTCATGTTTAAGTTCAGTCTTAGGGCAGATTTTTCCAACGCCAGATAACTTTATCCATACAAAAACTGTCACACGTCATGTCATGTCATCTCATGTCATGTCATGTCATCTTATTCCACGAATAAAAATTATCGGTCAATTGAAAAATTAGCCCTTAAAATAATATAATATAATAATGCCGTATCTCTACGTTGACGTCGTGGTGGGGCTTGCGCGCTCCGAACTCGGGGCCTGTGCCGGAAGGGTTTACTTTGCCGAAACAGGTTTAGGGTGAGGAGCCAGACCAAGAGAGATACAGAAACCCGCAGGGCAGCATGTGGCGAGCTGTTGGGCAGTAGCGACCCCACGGACCCTATCTCCCGGGAGAAATCTTGTTCCTCACCTCTGGCTTGCCTTTATTGGCCGGCTGGAGTGAACAATGACGAGGAACAGAGCTCCCACCTCATTCTTGTCTTTACTGGCCGGCTGAGTGAAGACTCGCAAGAGCAAACGTGCTCGGGGGAAGGAAGTATTCCAGTAAGTGCTCGTTGGGATCTTGACCAACTTCCGGGCTCTGGGATTGTTTTGAAAGCCGTGGAATAACCCTCCACTCCTCATAAGCACCTCAGGACATGTTGCCCCCTTGTTGCTACGTCACTATGTGCTAGCGACAGTTTCCGGGGGCCCATTATTAAGTGAGCAAGTCACCCCCTGCCATTTTATCCGTGTATATAAAAAACACTGATCAGGCAGGGGCCATAGTTCGTCCATAGTTATTGGTAACCAGTCCACTTTAGCCACCCAAACCCATAGTCCAAATTTGTATTTTTCCATATCCTGAGGGATAATCGTCGGGTGGTGCCACATTTCAATAAAATTTCCTAAGGGGCCTCTGCGAGTTGGCTTCGGCCCCTCGTACGCCTTCCAAAGGACCGGGACCCTGTGGTCCCGAGATATTTAAAATATAAAAATAAATAATAATAATAATCTTTCTCAATGAAACATAAAACAATTAATTTCAACGCTATGCATTATTTGAGACAGAGTGAACGTCTGTGTCTGTGCTAGTATACACTGTGTTACAGACACAGGATAATAATAATAAACATATGTACATGTATATAAAAAAGGGAAGGGAAAGAATCATTTATTTATAATTCTTTATGATATATTTTTAGTAATTGTTTTTTTATCATTGTTCCTTTCAACCAAAGCACCTGCTATCTAATCTCTTCACCACCTTTGGTTGACTGGTAGAGAATGCCGAAGCCATTAAATCCGACTTTGTACCTTTTTTGTGTGCGAAAAGTTTAAATAAATAAATTATAGGGCAAAATTCGTCCGCATCGCTGTCAACAGGAAAAGTTACCAAAAGGCTGGCAGCATTACAACGTCGTATGGCAATGTTGATTCTTTGGCCAATTAATATTAAAGTTCTACTGCCACTTCGCATATCATCATCTGCCTAGCCTTTTCCCAACTATGTTGGGGTCGGCTTCCAGTCTAATCGGATGCAGCTGAATACCAGTATTTTACATGAAGCGACTGCCTATCTTACCTTCACAACCCAGTTACTGGGTAATACGATACCCCTTGGTAAGACTTTCGGGCTTCTGACGATCCGTAACGACTGCCAAAGATCCACGATTGACAGCTGGGACCAACCGCTTAATGTGCTTTCCGAGGCACACACAGGGGTCTTGATATTTAAAGATGGTCACCCATCCACGGACCAACCGCGGCAACCGTAGCTTAACCTGATCGATTGACCCGTGCGGCGGTTATTAATTAGCCACAAGCCCATCATGCCACTTCGCATATCTTTTCACAATAATTTCATTCAGACACTTCATCTGATATGTCTTATATCTACCTCCGTCTGAGCAGCTCGGCTCATTGAATAGTTAACTCGTCTAGTACATTCATTAATATTCATGCGACAGGAAAATCGTTTCATCCCTTATCTGTATAACTTCCATTTCTCCGTATCAGATGTCAAATGAAATGAATCCCTATCACAATTTGCAAAGGAATTATAATAACTAAGTTGGAAAGCGTTTTCTTTTGAAATATAACTATTTTAGGTTGCTTTGCTCGCAGAACAGATGGCCGATGGGGCCGAAAAGTTCTGTAGCGATCGCGTACCGGAAGACGTCCCACAAGGCGGACCGATGATCTTGTGAAGGCCGCAGGCTGGCAGATATCCACTATCAGTAGCAACGGGTTACATTTTGACAGTACAACAACATTCATTGAGTTATTAGAGTGGTTAAGCAGATACATTTTTCGAACATATGAAGCAATGGATTAGCAATATCCTTCAAAATGATCATAGTGTGTTACGCAATTAGGGCTCAGGTCGAAGTGGAGGTGCTTGGTGTAGGCCTATGTACAGCAGTGGACGTATTTCGGCTGAAATGATGATTCAAGGATAAGTTAAAAAAAAAAAGTTAGTATCTATGAGTAAAAGAAAAAGCATAAATACGTGAGATTAGACCTCATGTGATGCATTAAAGAAGTTGGCAGCTCATCTATTTTCTCTTTTAAGAACGAATGAGTTGTGTGTGTCCATTGTATCACGGCCATAATATATTCCTTTGGTTATTGGTAGAACAATGGTTTTAAAATACAACAGGGGAAGTAATATTAATTGTTATTGGTAGGTAGGTACTACAATTTTCTCATTTATTTACTTAATAAAGATAATATGTACATGAAAAAATAAGCAAAAAAATCATAGGGCATAAAAAAATTCGTCCGCATCGCTGTCAACAGGATTTGATATTGTTTTTGGTAGATTGTTGATCTAATTAAAGTAAGTGAGTAGGTATTTAAGTAAAGTTAAACTTAGATTGACATTATTGTCAGAGAAACTGTAGGCCAGCTATCAATACACACAATTACAATGATTTTATTTTTTCACGAAAAATGTGTCTTCAAGGAGGAATAAATTACCGGTCTAAGTATTTTGGCTTAATATTTATTAATTTTCATATTACTTAGTGTTACGGGTCGTCAGTAGCCCGAAAGTCTGACAACCAGTCTTACCAAGGGATATTGTATTACCCAGTAACTGAGTTGTGGACGTCGGAGTCGTCAGATAGGCAGTCGCTCCATGTAAAATACTGATATTCAGTTGCATCTGGTTAGACTGGAAGCTGACCCCACCATAGTTGGGAAAAGGCTAGGCAGATTATGATGTATGTATGTATGATGTATGTTCATTTCCAAAATGAAAAATGAACATGTAGGTAATTAGTCACAATGGAAACGCTCACCAAGGTTCTTATTCGTTAATAACACGGTTTACGACAGAGTGACGTTCACTATTAGTTTTATGTTCTACGTTTAACGTTTATTAGTGGGTGTACAATTCGCCAGGTTATTTCACACCATGGCCACGTCTAGACGCTGCCAATGTATTAAGAAAACTCACGTTTACTCGCAAAAAATAAACAAACACAAGGTAAAAATTCGCCGAGCGGCCATTTTGACATGAAATTGTTTTCATAAAAACATCCTTATTATACTCTAAAACCCCCTACCTGCTCTTTTTACTAACAAGCATTAATAAAAAAAGTTTATGTCGAACAATAACCAATTTGGGTAAGAAAACACCGCTTCGGAAACGGTCCATTGACATAAATAAATCATTATATTTTCTCCCGCGTACCTTATGGCGTCATATTCGAATTTCGAAACGAATTTTCATTGTAATGTTGCCACAAAAGAAAAACGCGAGATCCGTGCTTTGTTAAAAATTAATTTGATACCTTTATCTCGAATTTCTTGAGGATATTTTTTGAGGAAGTCAGTTTCGGAGCTACTGTGTAAGTAGATTTTTTATTAATTAGATTTTTATTTGGACTTGTTAACGTAGCTTAGGTAGGCGACAATACATTGAGCTTTCAAAAGGAGATTTTGATAAGATAATTGGTTTATTGCGACATAAAGATCAATTGCACTCTATTTCTTTATCACTTTTTATTTATATGGAAAACTAGCTAGAAAAGCTGGTGTGACGATTTGGACTCGTTCCTGGGGGTCTACTCCCTAACCTCGATATCCGTATTCTACCAAAGTTTCGGGCGTTTCTCGGCCGAAGTTACGAGCTTTTCCTAATCGGTATTACTTACAGATATATGACTAGTTCGGGGGCCGAACTAAGAATGAATGACAACACGATTTGACATTTGTCCCTACACCCGATGTGTATTTGCCCGTTCGAAAAATTTATTTGACACTTGTTCTGGCGGATCAACTACTTACGGGCCCGTATCTTTGTTGACGGACTTAGAGACTATCTAAGTCCGTCAACGACTACGGGGCTGTCTTATTACTCTCTTATTGAGAGTAGACCCCCTGACCGATTGGCCCAAGAACACAAATCTCAAAGAAAATTGGAAAACTATCTGGGAGACCTTTGCCCAGCAGTGTCTACTGCTGGGCTAAGGTTACAATGGTTATTACAAAAAATTGGCTAGCACCACTACTCACTACTACTATAACTGGCTGGCGTACCTACTCACGAAAACTGGCTCAAAACGATTCTCGAGACGACAAACAAAAGAAAGAAAAATCTAAAAGCAAAATCAATTTACAAGGAATAAAGGAACACGCCCACTAACAAAATCAGTTACTAAAACAACGAACCAATTCCCGCTATCTAAGTACAACATCATGATTTCAATTACTTTCAACTTTCAAGCCACCATAACTGCTCTCACTCCGTTTTCCAAGGAGTTTGAAATTCGTTTGGAAATTATCCCATCGATGCAACGTCGCGATAAAGTCAGGGAAACTTCTAAGTAATAATTTCTACTTGCACGGTGCAATATAATGAAAACTACGTGACTTCAAATTACGGCGAAAAGTTCAGTTTTAATGTTGTTAAGTTGGCTGTTTTACGGTGTCCTGATGTTGTTATTGGAGCGTGCATGTAATTAATTTTCCATTCTTTCGTAGAACATATTATAATTTCTTAAATGTTCTATGAAAAATGGTGGCAACAATGGATTGAGCCATGTCTGCACCTTTAACGTGGATCCACGTGAGACACAAACTCAAATTCAAACTCAAACTCAAATCATTTAATTCAACTAAACCAATTACAGGCACTTTTGAATTGTCAAAGGGTCAGTCAGTCAGAAAGATGAAGCTAGTTGCCCATTCCAAAGCGTAGGTACCTATGGAGAAGAACGGGCAAGAAACTCCATGGACACTCTTTTAAATCATAAAATTGTTACAAAATATTTGATACATCATTCGTGTTGAAATTAACCATGTGAGAACGATGTAGAAAGACGTGCACGTTTGAAGCGTCCGTTATAGAAAACATAAAAACAATTCAGAAATTAAAAATAAGCCGTGGCGGCTAAGAGATGACCAGTCCCTACTGACGGCGCCCGTTCACGAACATGACGTATGGATCAGCACCATTCAGCTCAACCATTTTGAAGGGAACTTAATGATCCAACACACACGCCACCACCAGCGAGACATTAGAGTGAGCATGACATACTCTCAGCCGCCAGGGCGCCGATTCCCTTGTTCACAAACTAAACTAAATTTAAGTCAGTACATCTTTTTCCTTCTATTTGATTAAGAAAAGGACAGAAGATATATTAGTTTAGTCCTGTCAAATTAGTCAGCGACTGTCGGAAATTGACGCCTGTCGTATTTTTAGTAGCCATGTTTTTAATCACGTCTAAACTGTTTATGGAGTATCTTAATTTGACAGGACTAAACTAATATTTATCTTCTGTCCTTTTCTTAATGAAAAAGAAAGAAAAATGCACTGACCTTAAATTTAGTTTAGTTGGTGAACAAGGGAATCGGCGCCAATGGCTTTTTAATTGTTTCTGTAATTACGGCAGTCAACCGGTTAATCCAGTGATATTGAAATTACAAAGTGGTTTTGATAGTCATATTAGGAAAATGACAAAAGGCCGCGAGTGCGACTGGCTTCCAGGACCAAGGTTTTCAAAAAAAGCGCATCTAATATTCTACTCAGTTCCTACCATTATTCGCAGAGTAAGTATGTAAGCATGGTTTAATCCTATGATGTTGAAATTTGATTACAAAGTGATTTCGATAGGTATATTATGAACATGACAAAGGGATGCGACTTACTTCTAAGTTTTCTATCAAAGCACATCTAATATGCTTGCTCGTTCATCATAAAGCATGTCTACGGTTTCAGTGATTAAAATAAAAATGGCCAAATCGAGTACACGGAAGCCACAGACGGAACCATAAAACAGCTTCATTACTTACTTCTCTACTTAACTAAAAAATCCCAGTCTCTACTTAATTATAGGTAACTCAAAAGGAAATACGTGGACAGCATTTTGACTAAAATGTTTCATAATATAAATCAGCGTTTTTCATAAAAATGTTCGTAAATTATCTTGACCATTTTTCACGAGACATCGTCTTTTGCCGCCGGCGCCCCGCTGCGTCCCCGCGGCGTCCACCCAGCCGCAGCTAGGGTTCCCACGCACCGCCGCAGGTGCAACTGTCAGCTGTCCGGAAACTGGATGTGTTGCTAATTATTATTTTTTTAGAGAGGAGAAAGGGTTCGTGTATTAATCTGGTGCGAATCTTTGTCGATTTTAGAGTTGGGTGTTTGGAGTTTGCTGTATTTTTTGTTAGGTATTTAAAGCATGCCAACTTTCAGAATTTAAAGAAGTAAAAGAGAAAGAAAATACGTTTAAGAAGAAAATATGCGTCACCACGCATAACGGCCATTGCTCAGCATAATGCTGTGACTGTATGCAAGACCCACCCATAGAAATAAACAAATAAAAAACTTCTTTCTTATATCTATACAGCGCTGATTTTCAGCAACAGCCGAAAAGAAAATATTTTACGATACGCCTCGCATTGGATTCGATATTATCAACGTTACTTAGCGTCGATAATATTGAATCCAAAAAGACAAAAGGGCAACGCTTTTCGTATAAAAAACAATCACTTCGAATTTCAACCGAATCAGTTTCAAAAGCAGACACTGTTTCAACATTAAAAATTAAAATGCAAATAAAGCGTTATTCCGTTGTTTTCCGTATAAGCACTATCTTCACGGTTGGGCGGCAGTACCCGCACCCGATAAACAGCCAGTGTCTACGTACCCTCACTTCGAAAAGCGTTCCGCAGGCCGCTCCCGGCGCGATAAGAAATTTACTCAAATTACCTACTTAGCATCAACAATGATCGCTTATTTCATGCTGTAATGGGAAGCTACTTACGTAAGGGTAATAGTATGTTTTATCTTGCTTCATAACAGTAAAAAGCTTGGGTGAGTTATGTAACGTGAAATGGATGATCGATATAACTTAGGGCGCGCACACGGTTTTGTTTGGATATGTGCTTATTTCCTTGTTTTATTCGCTTCAAATTCAAATTATACATTTTTTATTTCATCTACATGGGCACTTATGAAACGTTAAGAGTTTGGTTATTCCTATGGAGAAGAGCGGGTAAGAAACTCCCCGGTTACTCTTTAAAAATAAATGGCCTTTCCGTAAAGCTGAATGGATGCGTACGCATTTCATAAAAAATCTTTGTTTTCTATAGACAAAAGCTAAACAGAGCTGAATAAGTGTGGTTAGTCCCTAACGTATGAGAGGACAGTGTAGGCCTGTCAACAGGCACCATCGTGGTACTTGCTGGCAGGTTAAGTACATGGTACTACCATAATGGTACAAAAAGTGAACTAGGTAGGATAATGAGTCAAGTACCAACTATCCGAAAGTTTTAGTACTCCTAAATCCTTCAACCAACAAACTAGAGTTACGCATATGACGATTAAGTATCATATAACAATAGGAAAGGCACCATGTACTTAACAAAAACGTAAAAACAGATAGTAGCGTCTAGTAAACACATCGAATAATAAAATGAACAAACAAACAGGTTTTAAAAATAATCTGGAATAATGTAGAACAAACAAGACTAGATTTCGACAAGCGCCACAAATGTATGCTGATCTCTCTAGATTCCATTCAGACAATGATTACGTTAACTTAACACTAAGTATATTTTATCACCTTTAACAAAGTCAAAAGGCCTCTGTATATTGCATTCTAAAACAACAGTTTTCAGGCAATCCTGAAATCAACCGTAATCGTGATTTCACGAATGGTCGAAAAATTGGAGTGTAAATTATTTTTCACTGCAACTTTTTTACCACTGTTTGTTCAAGCCCTAACAAACCCTTCGAACTCTCCGATCGTAATTCTTTTGTTTGAAACTGCCACAGTATAAATAAATATTGCAGTAGGTAGTGACAGATTGATCAACATTGTGGTCATGTACTCCGCTAAGTGTACTGACCTCTTTTCGTCAATCAATTGTGCATTATTTTCAAGACAAATGTGCAGTTGACGGTACTTTTCTTCACTCAGTGTTTACTTTAAAAATGCTTTGTTAAAAGTTCTGGTAAAAACATTCGTGCATATAAGTAGGTACCTACTCGCGTATGAAGATGGTTTTTAAGGGCTTATTAGTCGAATTTACTCTCCCGAAACGGGCGTATCGACACAGAAATATGTACTTATTACGCAATTGGCACATTTTGAATTTTATGCCTAATACATATTTCTGGTGTTCGATTCACAAATTTATTAACTTCGTACGAGTCGCCTATAGAACCTATAATATTATTTCAAATGGTCGATTCACCCGTTTCGGGCGAGTTAATTCGTGCAAATCGACTAATAAGCTGGCTTAAGATATAATTCTTTTGTAACAATAACTGTACCGAATTTTACAGGCTGGGTATATAGATGATTCATAAATGAACGTGGCATGAACAAAGTAACGGACACAGTATGTCCAGTAAGTATAACATTTGTCCTTCTTTGTTTTTTGTGGTGAGTAATAAAGTGTTTTATAATCAAATAATAAGTCATAACAAGTTTTTGAGAGCATGTTTTTGCAGCGATGATACATTCATGGCACAAACATCACAAAATTACTATTATATCTATGCTATTATACTAATCTATCTTATCTATCTATGTTACATATCTTCCCCTTTATTCATAAACGTTGCTTAAAGTTAAGCAGTGATTAGCGACTGTTTAACCATGCATTTTTGACGTTTAAGCGTTACTTAACTTTAGTCATCGTTTATGAATAAACCCCCTTATATCTATCTATAATATTCATCATCATCATCATTAGAGCCGAAAGACGTCCACTGCTTCACATAGGCCTTCCCCAAGCACCTCCACTTGGACCGGTTCTGTGATTCTCGCATCCAACGGGTTCCTATGGCCTTTACAAGGACGTCATAGCCCGAAAAATTGTCAAACTTAAGTGGCAATGGGCAGGGCACATTGCTTGCAGAACAGATAGTCGATGGGGCCGAAAGGTTCTGGAGTAGCGACCGCGTACCGGAAGACGTAGGAATAATACTATAAAGAGGTAAAAATCTGTTTGGGGTAATATCCGGATCTGTCAGTCGGATTTGAAAAAATCTTTTGCATTTGTTAGCCCAATTAAACATCACGCAGAACGAAAGCGAAAACGAAGTAATAGTGCAGGCAGGCGATGCGATGCGAAGGGGCCGGGAGAAAGAAATTTCACGCGGACGAAGTCGCGTACAGAGGCTAGTTGACTTATAATAATGCATTCAAATATTTAGAGCCAATGTTGATAGAATTATTCTATGAATCTACAAACTCGACGTCTTCTTATTTCAATATTTAGACTGCCATTATTATAAACAATATAATGTATGTGTGTATGTAATGTATGCATGTAACTATTCGATTAATGCAGTATCACGTAGATATTGAAGGTAAATTATTTTATAAGGCGCGTTATAGACTTATCGGTTCATGACTAAAACAAGCCTATTTCTAATGTCTTACATCGACAGCTAAATGGCGAAAAGTCAATGTACCACCCCACATTGGCCCCGCATGGTGGTTTACGGCCCACTCCCTCTCACCGTGAGGAGGCCTGTGTCCTAGCAGTGGGAACATTTTAGGCTGCTTATGCTATGCCTACCACTTAGGGAATTTAGTCTAATGACATAAAGGCTTATGGGGGATTTGCACTAGGTTTGATTTTGCCGTGTGGCTGGTCGCCTCACAAGCGGAATCGCCACCCTATTTACACAGGTCGATGAAATTCGCAAGTGACAAGTTCATTTTGCATCAAAATATCGACCAAGCGGCGGGCGATCGCCTGCGACGGAGTATTTTCATGGTCGATTTTCGTCACCCGCCGACAAAAGTCGAAAGCTACTCTAATGTGGAACTTGTGATTTTAGTCGCTTGCGGCTTAATCGAATTGCCATTTAGAAAGTGGATTTTCGTACCTGTGTAAATCCCGCATTAACCGTCCAATACTAGCTAGTAAACCAAAGTGACAGGACAACAAACGCACGTTTTCATAAAAATATGACGGCCAGACGGTTCATAAAGGGTTTTGGTCAGACAATGTCCGTAGGTACGTCGGCTACGCGTATGTAGCGGGTAGCGCTTAAGTGATATTAGCAGATAGTCGGCCGGCCGGACAATGGTCTGCGCCACCAGAGCAAACACAATATGCGATGTATGGCGATAGGCGCGGAGTGGGACTGAATGGAGCGCTAGCTGAATTTGTAAGGTAGGTAGAAGTAAACGTGGCGGTGGAACGATGTTATAATTTGGATGATTTTTAGTTTGGGTGTATTTATAAACGTTGCGTATGTTAAGAGACGTTAAAACGTCAAAAGTATATGGTTAAACAGACGCTTACTTTAAGCAACGTTTATAAGTAAAGGGGATAGTACGTAAATCTACGTAACACAGACTATTAACTTTGTTGGTATCCAGCAAAGGTAAGTCTTGCTTCGGGTGACAGAACAGCTAACTACATTGCGTTGTGAAACGCAGTGTGTTTGAGCTAAGTCTGAAAAGCGGAATTTTATGTCAGTATGACGTGCCTTTTTCTCATTCAAAGAATACCTTATGTTCACAAGCGAAACTTAAAAAAAAAACCATTTCAAAGATAGACCTAATTGTCGGCTAAGTGTCGTATTTTTGTCAGCAACGCCGACCTCATCTAGTTTTAAAATATGATTGACGTGTAAAAGTGTTTGTACAAACCTACTTACAAAATAAAATCATTTATTACCCTAGTTTAAGAGGCAGGGCTCACCCAATTCATATACAGACCTTGTGGTTACAGCATAATTATGTACCTAGTACCTGTCTTTATTCTTATGCCAACCAGTTGTAATCCATTTTTTTTTTTACTTATTTCTAACCATAACAACTACATAATGTATTTTTTTTCTCGTCTGTAACTTATTTGAAATAAATAAATTTATTATTTATTATTTATTTTAAATTTATCATTTTGTCATATTAGCAACTCCATGTCCTTCCTACTCCATGGTATCCGATGTATGACGCCAGATTACAGCCGCTAGTTTGAAGCGATGTAATGCAATGATATTGCGACGTGGGGGACTGTGGAAGCCCAGCATTATATTTTGGGAACAATGGACGCGTCATGGATAGTTGTATGCTTTTATCGTGCTTGATGATTTTCAATTTCGGTTTGAGTGGAATTCAATTTAATGCAAGACAAGCGGGAAATTATGTCTAAGCATCTTAGCGGGTCTTAGTATTATGCTGAGCGATGGCCGCTATGCGTGGATGTGGTGACACATGTTTTCCCCAACTTGTTTTTTTTTTTAATGTGTTTGTGTTGTTTTTATGCGTCATGTTTGCCGCAAATAAACGTTTTTCGTTCTTTCTAAGTAGGACGTGACCGAGGAAAATTAAATAAAAAGTAGAATATTTATAAAAGCTCCATTCATGTGTGAAAAATGGTATTTACATTTATGTTCAAACTCAAAGCATTAACATATTTCAATTAAACCATTTTCAGGCACTTTTCAATTATCAAGGAGTCGATCAGTTAGTCAAACTCAAAAACGCAACTCAATCTCAAACCATTTATTTCAAATAAACCAATTACAGGCACTTTTGAATTGCCAAGGGGTTGGTCAGTCAGAAAGATGAAGCTAGTTACCCAATCTAAAGCGTAGTAGGTAGGTAGGTACTGTAAAGCTCTCTACGAGCTTCAGGGTACGGCAGAAATCAATTAAACCACGGTTTAATTGATTTCTGCCGTACCCTGAAGCTCGTATTAATCATTCTACGCATTTTACATGTTCATTCTTCGGCTTGTCAGCTAAATCTCTTCTAATCATAAACTAACTTTATTTTGGTCTCGTATTTCATGCCAATAACTTTTAACTGACTCGCGGAGGTTGCATGTAAGCACCAAATAGGTCCACAGTACCTATGGAGAAGAACGGTTAAGAAACTCCTTGGACACTCTTTAAATCAAAAAGTCTGTTTTTGGACGCAACACTCATAAGAACTTTTAGTAAAATCCTTTTTTCAATGTACCTACCTATAGAGCTTAGAGCTACCCAGGCATGAAGGTTCACGACATGCTTCTAAGGTCCTTTGTACATGTTTTTCTTGCCGTGAAAAACTATGGTTTAATCGCCGTTTGTAGGCACGGTCGTCAGTGTTGCATGGATCAATATGGAAGCTTGTACACAGACACATTTTTCTATGGCACGGTTTATACGCCATGAAACCGTGCCGTGTACATAGGGCCTAACAGTCTAACACGATATTCGGCTCCGAAACGTCCTAACACCGGTGTATCAACTGTCATTGTTGTGGCGGTTCCGTACCAAACGTATCTGACATGTAGCGGCGCCGGGGAGAGAGGGTCCATTAGCGAAGCGTTCGATATGTGCTTCATTTAGTTCGGTTGAGATATTTTGGGTTATTTTTTACAGATAATTATTTATATTTTGTTATGTTTTACTTTGATTCAAGTTAGTTAGGACTGGGATAAAACAAAAGTGGGATATTCGTACATTATAAAACCTCCATTAAGAAAAGAAGGTCGGGCAAATCCTGTGGGTCTACTCCGAACTGCAAAGAGCGAATCTTTGGATCGGACCGACACATGGCCGAACCAAATATTATTGAAAAATGCGAAAAATGTTCGGATCGGCTCAGTTGTGTCGGGACCATAGTCAATATTCGAAAGAGTGTAGGAGTGTAGGATCGGGACCGACCGAACCAAATAGTAACTTCGTAGCAGGAAACGGCCGAACATTCGGCCGATACTACTTCGGAGTAGACCCCCTGGCCAGTTATGTTACACCGACTGTACTGACTGATCAATCTTCTATTCACTAATAACCACCCTAAGCTGTCACGCTTCTCAAGTAATTGTGGTTGTTTCTGATAACCAAAGGCACTTAAAAGTTCAAATAAAAAAACATGAATGCAAGGCTTTATTCGCAGCAACTATACCCTGTCCATGGTTAACCGTTTTTTGACAGCTGTCTTAGAGAGCACATATTCCGGATTACGTAAAAGTTAACTTTAAAATGCGTAATTAAATAAATATACAAACTGCCTTATCATATTGAATTATCTTATTTATGGCTTCTTACAGACATTATAATACCGCACGTGTTACAATCAATGTATTGTGTGTTGCTGCAATCACTAGTTCCATTTATGTCAAAAAACGGTTTACCTAATGGACAGGGTATAGGGGCTAGTTTCTCGAGCGAAAGTTATCGCAAGATTAATGTGACAAATTGTTAAGTGCGCGTAAACTGCTGCAATTGGTTGAATGCGAATAATTTTCTTTCTAAAAACTGACCTTTAAAGTTGTTAATAATAAACCTTGCATAACAGTACCTGATATGTCCCATTTAACTGCAGTAAGTATAACCAACATCTACTATTTTGTTTTAGTTCTAAAATTATGGAAGATGGCGTCTAATGCACCAACTTTTAATCGTGATTAATGCTTGCAAAGTTTATAGCTTTATGACACAACACGGTCGGTTAAGCCAATTAGAAGCAGGAAACAAAGTTACCTACTAAGTTAGATTCTAGTAGTCCGAAAGGTATAACTAAGTTTACAAAAGAAAATGATGTATTAGTAACTCAATTTCTTAATAAACGAAAGAGTTTAATATATTATGTAACGCCAAAAATACTAATTCCCACTTTCACTCACACTAGGCGATTGGTAAAAGAAAGCCTATATAAAAAGCGTTGAATTTTTAACTTTCGACGCTGAGCCGAGCGTTAAAAATCCAACAGCGCGCTTTTCCAACAGCGTGTTCAATTTCCTGCTCTTCTTATAGGTTTTTTTAGGAAGCATTACTTCGAGCAGCATTAATTCCTTCTCGAAACTGAGCTATGATGTTCTGAGTTCTAAAATCTTCAGCAGGTAAATAAATGTACTTAGCTTATCTTTATTTATTTATTCATAACAATTTTTACATTGTGTCGAATATCAAAATGATTTTATAACTCTATCCCTGCAATCAACCAAATTGTATAGCAATGCCTTGATAACTAACGCTATTTCTGTTTCTGCTTGTCACATTACACTGGCTGCTGGGCAAAATCTTCCCACTTCTGGACAAAAGATCCCCAGAGAATAATAGCAACTGTCTAAGACCTAACAGTTCATCTACTTCCAAAAAATTTAGTTCTCACCACTATTTTTATGCGACACTATTCGAAAATTCAAATATGATAATTCGAATGTTAAAATAGCCACTCGTGTTTCGTTTTCGACACGGAAATTGAGCGGTGGCGGTCGAGCATTGGTTCGCTGAGTCGTCGGCTGCACGAACGACAGACTCGGAGTTATATCGAATCGATTCATATTTGGACCGCTTTTAAATATTATTGAGTGACATGATAAAGGGTAGCGAAACTGATAATGCGAGTGCACTCTTTAAAAGAATATTCATTTTTATAAATGCGGTTGGCTTAAAAAAAATTTGCATATTGTGATGGCGGTATAAATTTTTTGATTCGTGGTGAAGAAGGGATTTATTCTTAAAACTTTGAAATGCAGTCCTTTAGAAATATCTAGTAGCATAGGGGCTGAATTCAAGAGTCGGATAACTTTTTTCGGAATATTAAATAAGTATGGCGGTTTGACAGCTTTTGTATGGAAAATATTTCAGTGTCATATTTATTTTTCAGATTAAAATTATCCGACTATTGAGAAATCAGCCCTAAGTTAAATAAACCGGTTACATTACAAGAAACTTTAAAAATAGGTAGAAAATCAAGTGTAATGAAGAAATGCAGTGAAGATTCGAGGGGTCATTCAAAATATTGTGAGCATAACATCTGAACTCGTATACAAGGTCAATAAAATGCGCTGAAGTCCATAAAATAGGATAAATAGCATATTTCCTTCAGTTAAATCCACACAGACGGACCGTAGGACGTTATGACAGACAGTTTGAGAGATGTCCACCATTTGAGATACTTTAATAAATGTCTTAGCACACGATATTATTTGTCCCGCTTATTATTCTCGAGAATTTTTTTAAAAATAAATGTCAGCCCTTACACTGTCTGTAACAGAAAGGATCTTAGAATCTTATTTTTTTAAACTAAGGCGTAATGCCTGACGCATTTTTACCAGTCGACCTTAGGGTGATACAGAGACAAAACATGGCAGGTGCAACATACGGGATAAATATCTAGGAAATGACTATAAAATACAAGAATAAATACTATTGCATACGTACATACATACATCTAAACAAAATTAACTTTCAGGAGAAAACATTATCGGTAGAGGAGTAATCGAATCCAGCAAATCAGCGCTGGGATGTTACGGCCAACTTCTGACAGATATGTTCACAAGGCTTTACTTTATATTTTAGCGAGCTATTTACAAACTACATCTAATACTAGATCTTCGAAATAAATATTGAGCGTCTTTCACAACTTTTCAGTACATAAAAATTAAAAAAACAACTGCCGCAGCAAGTTGAGACCGACACCCGATCCGTCATATTATTTTTTCTCGAGAATTCATTTCGTATCCAACTATAAAACTCTAATTTCGATGTCGTACCGTAATGGATGGTCGGGGAGCTCGAAGCAAAATTTAATATTATGTTCGGCGATATCTTAAGAAGGTAGGAGGGTAGGGACAGAGGCTTCAGTGCAGGTATGATTGTCGTGGGATGGCGAATTGTGAAAAAGTCACGAATCTTTGTCTAGACTCGGATGACGAGACCCGTGTAGGGTTACCATCAGTAACAAATATGACACAAACTGATAAAAAACATAGATTTTCTTTGAGGAAAGAAAGAAAGAAATTACATTTATTCAATAACAAGTTGGGGGTAAACATGCACCTTTGGAGGCATGAGGAACAGGGTGTAAAGTTCACTCATCCTCCATTGAAAAGGGAGGATCCTCCGACCAGACGGGTGTTGTCGGGTGTTGTATCTTGCGATGCTTGCCAGGCCAGCTGAGGTTCCAGTGAGTCGGAACCGGTTGCCGCATAGTTCTCGGTGAGTCGGAACTGTCTGCGGAGATGCCCCAGTGAGTCGGGGTGGCGCATAGTTCGCGGTGAGTCGGAACTGTCTGCGAAGATGTCCCCAGTGAGTCGGGGTAGATGGCGCTGCGTTATACTCCAGTGCGTCGGATGTCGTACAGCGCCGGGTTGAGGCTGGCTGCTGCGTCGACCAGGAGAGGGTGCTCTGCTTGTTGACCGGCCGAAAGTGCAGTGTGCTGTGCCGAGGTTGCTGATGAGGCTGAGGGTGATGACCAGGTATGCGCGGTCGCTGCATGCTGGTGGTCAGGATACCCGTTGCAGCCGTGGATGCTGGCTGGCTGGGTGACTCGCCGCTAAAGCTTGCGGGAGTAATGATGATGACGTCACGCTGAAGTAGGTGCACGAAGGCTGCGCTGACGTTCATGCTCGGGGTCACCAATTTGGAGGCATGAGGAACAGGGTGTAAAGTTCACTCATCCTCCATTGAAAAGGGAGGATCCTCCGACCAGACGGGTGTTATGTCTGGCGGGCAATTGCCCAATGATTGATATTGGGAAATTGTATCTATGCTAATTGCACGGTAAACTCTGTTTGCGAGATGCAGGATTTGCGTGACGTCAGTATGACGCGTTGTTCGCATGTGGCGTTGTAGATACCGCTACACACCACTTCCACGCAAAATGGCCATCGCTCAGCATAATGCTACGGCCGTATACGAGACAGATTCCCAGTGCTGGTTTATATTTCATTAGGAGAACCAAAGTTACCGACATAGCCCGAAGAATTGCCCAACTTAAGTGGCAGTGGGCAGGGCACACTGCTCGCAGAACAGATGGCCGATGGTGCCGAAAGGTTCTCGAGCACCTACCGGAAGACGTAGCGTTGGAAAGCCTCCCACAAGGTGGATTGATGACCTGGTAAATGCGGCAGGAGTCCGCTGGATGCGAGAAGCACAGAGCTGGTCGAGCAAAAGTGGTGGTACTTGGGGGAGGCCAGTGAAATCTTGTCTTCAAAATATTATTTAAGGGTAGAGAGGTCACGGTCTCAATTGACTGCCTTAAGCCAGCTTACATTTTGGCAGACACAGCTGACCCAGAAGAAGTCACTCCACCTAGCAGTAACAAAGAGTACACCATTCGATCTGGCCGTCATGTCAGGTTTCCTGATTTTTATCGCGCTTGACGGTCTCTGGAGGGGGGTGATGTAGGATTCACTCCTACCACATACTTAGTTCAGAAATATGCCACGAGTAGCGCTGCTGAGTTGACAACCTTCTGTCATGGTTGAGACATACGTCTGATAGTTTTATTGTATTTAATTATATTTTCATTTCGTGTTAGCCTGTTCATTTTCTACACGAGCTAAAGAAATGATGATGTGATGATATTTCTTTTATAAGAAATTACTGAACACTAGTTTGAACTATTTCACTAATGGACGGTCTACTCATTCCTTCACAGTTTAAAAGCGAGATTATGTCTCTTAAAAACAATGTCACTCTTCATTAAATTATTTGAATATTTTCATAATTTTGTAGAGTATTTCAAAAATGTTGCCTAATTAAAACTCTGCCTGGATTTCTCGGAATTCCAGCCGTACCGGGAAAATTCCCGTCGTCTGGTAACCCTAGCCTTGAGTCCCATCCTCGGAGACACTAAGCCCGTGTTATTAGATTTTGATGAGTTGTTGACGACCATTTTAAAAGTTTATATGTATGTTTTTTATTCAGCGGCGCCACTTCCAAGTTTTACAATCAGTTTTACATTTTATTTGCGAGAGTACGTGGTGATAGGTTTACTGAGTTTGCAGTAAAATTGACATTTATATGTTATTGATTTGTTTACCGCTGTTGCGGTACTAAAAACTTGACATGCACTCTGGATAGAGTGGACTTTTTACTTCACAAATATAAAAATACTCACTTGTGTTGTGAGAGCCGTTAATAAACAAATCAATAACATCATCTGCTTAGCCTTTTCGCATCTATGTTGGTGTCGGCTTCCAGTCTAATCAGATGCAGCTGAATACCAGTATCCTACATGGAGCGACTGCCTATCTGACCTCCACAACTCAGTTACTGGGTAATACGATACCCTTTGGTAAGACTGGTTGTCAGATGTTCGGGCTTCTGACGATCCGTGACGACTGTCAAAGATCCACGAATGATAGCCGGGATCAACGGCTTAACGTGCTTTCCGAGGCACGGAAATCAATAATAATATAAAATAAATACAAAAAAATTATATTTATAATAATTTATTTAAGTACATAACTAGCTTCTGCCCGCGACTTCGTCCGCGTGGCATTTCTTATTCCCCCGAACCCCCCCCCCCCCCGTCGCATCGCATCGCCTGCCCGCGATTACCGTGTTGTTTCTGACTTTTTTTGTTTTTGCACGGCTTTTAAGTGTCTTAGGGTGATGAAAATGAAAAAAAATTAGAGTAAAAATAATTTTTCAAATTCGAAGGTAGTTCAAGAAATAAGCGCGTTCAAACAAACAAACTCTTCAGCTTTATTATTGGTATAGATTAAATACAGGGAGTAGGTACAACGAATTGTTGAGTGAATCGCAGCTCTCTTAGCTAGATCACTGAGTAATTAAGGAGAGACAGTTTCGACTCTCAATTTGAATCATCATAATTCTCCTGTCATCATCCCAATTTATTTGTGGTCTTCGCAATATGTCTTTTTCTTCCATACTCCATTTTCTCTATTAGTCGTCATCTCGGTAGTCATCCCATTTCTAACCATATTTACACAGTCCATCCATCGTTCCTTTGATCTACCCTTATTACTCCCAATTTTGAGTATCACAATAATAAATAAAAAGCGGTTATAAAAATTCATAAATAAAACAAAGTTAGCGAACTATCAGTTACGGGTTCGAAATCGGAGATGAAAATGGTTTCGTCTCAAAACTTCACGATTCAGGTTTCAACTTAAAAGCAAGTAAATATAACTCCCACAAAACATCGCAGGTGATTGCCCACATAATCTACGAATCGATTTTACAATAAACCCTTGTTTTACTAGCACATCTGTGTGAAGCAGCCATAAAACTAATCCATCAGTTTCAATCAATCGGGCGGGTATAATAACTCACACACACATGGACAAATCATATCAAAGTAAAAGCGCTGCAGCGGATTAGCTGACTATATGACAAGGATACGGTACCGCGAAACCATAAAACTTTCCCTTGTCCATGAAAAGTGAGCTCAGTCACGCAAGGGTCATTAATTCTACGTAAACCTGGCCAATGTTATACTAAGTAATACTTCAGCTTGTAAGCCAGTAATCGGTCAGACGCGACTGAATTTCATGAAAAGCCTTTACAGAAACCAATTCCGATGTCGTGCAACAAAGTATTATCAAAATAACGGCTTTATTGAAATCATCTGAAACGAGTCTAAGAGCTAGTGAACACGGAATAAGTTCCAGTTTTTTAGCGCTAAATGTCTAGTTTGTCAACTTGAACGATAACTTTCAGGTCGAAAGAATGAAATACAGTTGTTTTGGATTTTCTTTTACGGACCATTGCGCTATCTCTACGACTTTGTCAAAGAATATTATCGTAAATGTTCTTTTGGAAATACGAAATGGAACGGAATGTACTTTGTTTGCAGCAAATATTTTTCTGGATGGAAATAGATTGGGAGCTTTTTTATTTTTTATAAAGTTAGCTACACTATTTCAAATATATATATAATAATATAGTCATAAGATCACCCAAAGAAGAGTTTTAAAAACCTTAGCATAATCAGCCTTATGTTCCCACTGTTGGGACACAGACCTCCTCTCTGTGAGAGGGAGTAGGCCATAATCAACCACGCGGGCCCAGTGCGGGTTGGTAGATTTCACATGCCTTCGAATTTTTGGTTCTAGGTCATGTTTCCTCACGCTGTTTTCCTTCTCCATTTTGAGAGAAGTGGTAATGAAATAATTTACACAAAGTAAAGTGCCGGCTTGGGTTCGTACCCACGACCTACAACTCACGGCCGTTAACAACGCGCCACCACTGCTGAAAAACCTTAATAAAGAACAATTTTTTATGTGGATTAAATTACTAGCTGCGCCCCGCGGTTTCACCGGCATAAGTTTCGATCCCGAGGGAATATCGAGATAAAAAGTATCCTATGTGTTATTCCTGGTTATAAACTATCTGTGTGCCAACTTTCATCCAAATCCGTTCCGGTTCCGTACTTTTTGCGTGAAAGACATCATATCCATCCATCCATCCATCCATCCTTACAAACTTTCGCATTTATAATATTGTAAAATATTTATAAGATTGTAAATGTAAAAGTAATTGTTACCATAATTTCAATAATTAGGTACGTGAATCACCTAACGATTTCAGGAGACTAAAGTTCATACCTATTGAACTTTATTCTCCTGAAATAAGCCTGAAACTAATATTGAAAGCCTGTGTCAACCCACCTGAGCGTACATTTAACCCTTCCAAACATATCAAACAGTTTACAAACAAAATAAACTCTTCAATTTCATATTCGTCTCTCAAAGCAAACGGAGTACGATTAACAAAATTCTGAAAATTCGTTGTTTATCGGAGTGTAGCTAGACGACGCGAAACAAAAACAGAGTAAACCTACCATCTGACGTTTTCTCCGATTGTAGTCGCAAAAACAGCCACGTCTGGCAACCCCGAAGCCCCGAATATGTGCGGAATAAAATAAACAGAAAGCGTACTATCCGTACTAATATGCAAGTCGTAGGTGCGCCACCAGTTACCACTGGCAAGTTTTTGAACGTTTATGAATAAATAAGTGGCCCCCGTCTGCCGCATCAATACCGCGGTGGCTGAATGCCAAATGCCATTCGTGACACTTTCCACTTTCGCTCTTTTTCCATCCCCACACGTTGAATATTTCGTCCGGCTAATTTCCGTACGGTTTTTTTTTTCCGAAAACGTTTTTGGAACTGTCGGCGGCTTTGCTGCTGTTCAACGGCTGCAAGTTTAATGGCTGAACTAAAAACGTTTCCAAGTACCGAAGTGTACCTAATTTGGATTAACGCTGAGCTTTTGTCTCGGGCTTAAATCACGTCACCTGTTACATAATTAACGAGATAAAGAGTATGCAGTTTCAACACAGTACATACAGTATTTATTTATATATACTTTATTGTACACCACAAAAATACATAACAAAAACTAGATCCAACGCTACAAAATATATCTCTTCCAAGCAACCTTGGAATGGACAGTGATTTGCCTGGACATAAAATGGGGTGGTCGCGTATGTATAAATATCCTAAATAATCCTACTAATATTATAAACGCGAAAGTTTGTATGGATGGATGGATGAATGGATGTTTGTTACTCTTTCACGCCAAAACTACTGAACGGATTTGGATGAAATTTGACAGACAGATAGTTTATAACCAGGATTAACACAGCATATTTTTTTATCCCGATATTCCCACAGGATCGAAACTTATGCGGGTGAAATCGCGTGGCACAGCTAGAGGATACATAAATACATACATACTAAACATACAAGCAACGAAAATAAATGAAGACTAGATACAGTAGGTATTCAGCAAAAGGAGACGGGGATTTCTGGGCCTGATTGTAATAAGTTGAGGTATGGCTTAAAAAAAAGGTTATATTTTTCTATTTCAAAATGTGAAAAATCAACACAATTTACAATCTGGAAAATGGGAAATCCAATAATTAAGTTAGGGTTCCGAAGTAATTGTAATATCGATTCAATTATAATCGATTAACGTTACAGAGTTCATACTATTTACGAAAATACTTTCACCAGATGATATTATGATTAATTCAATTAAAATAATTAAATCTTTTAGAATTAAAGTAGGTACCTATTGAGAGCTTAAACGAATTAAATATCTACATAATTATTAATTAAGTTATATCAATTCACGTTTACTAATCGATTATTGTATTTTTAACCTGTGGTACTCTGTGGTAACTCTGACTTGACATCAGTGTCTCCAACAACGCCGTAATTACGGTAAACCTACCGTAATTTGAACATATCTACCACCTACCGTAGACATGTTCAATTCTACCGTAATTTCGTCTTTATGAGTGGCGCCTTAAAAATGATATACCCAACCTAACATACAGTTTATTTTTATTTGAAACAATGTTTGAAAATGACAACACTGATACAGTGCTGTCAACACTGATACAGTGTTGTTATTCCCTGGGGTATTCCCCGTACAATCAACTTATGTGCATAGACAAGTAGACGAAACTTGTGCGACCAAATTACGAAGTTATTGAATACAGTACTGCAGTAGAACCTAGCCATACCTTTGCATTTTGTCAACTTTAATTTATGTTTGCCATTTTTTCACAAGTTTGCTCAGCTGATCTTTTATCGCGTTGCGGTCGCGACTGACTATATTTATAAAAAATGATATCCGACAGTAACAAATCAAGTGACGACAGTGATGGTGGACCTTCCAGTAGTAAGCGCGCTAAAAATAAGTCGTACAAACAAAAATTTCGACCAGAGTGGCTGAAAAATAAAGACTTTTCCTCGTGGCTTCGCGAATATCCAGAAAACCCATATAAAGCAAAGTGTTCGCTCTGTGATACCACCATGCAGGCTGATATAAGTGTGCTGAAACGTCATAACGCAGGTTCAAAGCATCAAAGTAAGGTAAAGATTAAATCCATTCAACCACCAATTGTAAAAGTGTTGCAAACTTCAAAATCTCATTCAGAAGAAGAAAAAGCAAAATATGCAGAGCTCAAACTAGCAGCGTTCATGGCTGAACATAAGATACCCCATTCAAGTATGGACCATTTATCGGATTTGTTAGTTGATGCATTTCCTGATTCAAACATTGCTAAAAATGTGAAAATGAAACACACTAAGCTGCAAGTTATAATAAATAATGTCTTGGGCGATTCGGAAAAAGCAGCTTTAAGCGCCGATTTAAAATCACAAAAATTTTCTGTACTAGTCGATGAAAGCACCGACATTACGTCTACAAAAACTATGTGTGTGGTTGTTCGTTATTATGACCCGAAGATAGGGCGCGTGGTCAGTCGACTTTGGGACCTCATTGACCTTTTTGGCGAAGATAATGTAGATCACACTACAACTGCAAAACGCCTATTCGAAGTACTAATTAAATCATTCGAAGAAAATTGTGTGCCGCTAAATAATATAGTTGGATTCGGATCAGATGGTTGCAATACAATGATGGGCTGTAACAATTCGGTTTCATCAAGATTCAGGCAGTTATGTCCAGGAATAACCATTATAAAGTGCGTTTGTCATTCGTTACACTTATGCTCGAGTGAGGGTTGCAAAGAATTACCACCCGAATGCGAAAAATTAACACGCAACATCTATAGCCACTTTAAAACCAGCAGTAAGCGGCAAAGTCAACTAAAAGCTTTCCAAGAGTTTTGTGATGCAAAAATACATAAAATGTTGCGACCAGCCCAAACTAGATGGCTCTCCTTATCAGCCGTTGTCGAAAGGATCCTAGAACAATGGGAGGCTCTTAAACTTTACTTTGATGATAAATGGCTTGAAGAACACGAATGCCGTGAAATACACACTGCTTTGAGAGACCCCATTCAGAAGGCTTATTTTTATTTTCTTTCGTGGATGTTGCCAAAGTTCACTAGAACTAACGCATATTTTCAAAGTGAAAATACAGTCTTACCAGAAATGCACTTGAAAATGCAAGAACTATATAGAGAGCTGCTTCTGTTAATTATGCCTTCAAGTTATGTAAATAATACACCGCTCGACAGTATTGACCCCACAGACGACCGCAAACATATACGACCAGAAGATATTTATTTAGGTCTTGGTGTTCAAAAACAGTTGTCACTAACTGAAGTTATTGCTGATGTCAATTCTGTGAAACAATTGCGAGAAAATTGTAAGAGATTCATTGTTCAGGCAGCGGTTGGCATAAGAAAAAGATACAGCCTAGATGACAAACTGTTTATTGCAGTTTCCAATTTTAATAACGAAAATTGCATGTTTGCAACTGAAAAGAGACAAACATCATTGGCTTCAACATTCAACTTATTGCCCCGAATATCTCCCAAGAAACTTGATGTCCAGCAGATTTTAGACGATGAATGGCGGTATTTTCCGAATTATATTGCACAAAACAAATGTGATTTAGACGTTAACGATCCTCCAGATGTATTTTGGCATAAGGTGTCGGAAATCAAAACTAAAGAAGACTCGCGATCAGTCGGACCATTCTATAATGTAGCACATTTTATGCTAGGAATGCTGTCATTGCCCCACTCTAACGCCGATTGCGAGCGCATTTTCAGCCACATTACGGACTTGAAAACGAAAAAAAGGAACCAATTGTCTACAAAAACTATTGCTGGGAATTTATTTACGCAGCAACTCATTAAGAGAACAGGAAAAAACTGCGTAGATTTCCATCCTACTGATAAAATGATTAAAAGTATTAATGTTTCTATGTACAAAAAGGCTGAAACGCCTGAAATTTAATGTTTGATTGTGAAATAAAGTTACCGTAAATTTACCGTATTTTTCATTTTTAATCTCCCGTAATTTTTCGCCAAATACCGTATTTTTAGACTAGCAACACCGTAATTTTGACAAATAGAGTTGGAGACACTGCTTGACATGAATGACATGACATCGACACTCGACTCGTTCGTATCGTAGGCGTGTGCGTTTTGAGTGTTTCCTCCCATACTTTTAATGATATTTCCTCGACCCCTGCTTTCCTACGGACTTCTGATCTTCCTTGTTGTACGACCCTTGCCTTGGACACCGGACACGGAGAACCCCGCTTGAACGTTGAACTTGGACTTGTTATTTTGGATTCTACGAACGACCTACCGATTGGATATTGATTGACATCATGGATCGTTGTGTAATTGTGGCATAGTGACTAGTCGCTGTAATACACTAGGTCTTCGCGTTTTGGATGACGAAATGATATTAGCAATGATTCGACAATGGCGTGCACCACAATTTGTAAGTACATACTTACTCACTTCTTGTTTATTAGCTCACCAGTGTCTACTACGCTAGCTTGCAATCTTTAATGTTATAAGTAAATGTATGTTTTCCTTCGCCATTACACTAACAAAATAATAAAGTATAGATAGGTAAACATTTAAAAGCCACATAAAGATACATTACATTGAACTAAGTAACTATCGGCCAGAGTAAATCAAATCAAATCATTTATTCGCATAGAACATAGGTATTGTACATTAAAGTTGTTATACCAAAAATATAGTGAGCCGGGTACATTCTGCCTGAGTAGGTAGATTTTTTAAAAAGCAATCATCTTATCTGTTATTAAAAACTTTTTGCGTCTTTCAGGTAAACAGCAGTGACCATGTTTGCCACGCTTGCTGGGACTTGGCTCAAAGATCACCTCTTGGTGAACCTAGACATCTTGGCCACCATAGTGTTTGTCTCCGATGTGGATGTTCTCTTGCGTCTAGAGTCAGCCATTTACTTCACACTGGCTCACCTCGTGAATTGAGAATTTATAATGTTATTCAAGAGTGGATTATGCCTAAAGCTGTAAGTTGAATCACACGCTGAGTTAACATTGTTTTAGAAATGCTTTGGTTGTAATTCAAATAGATTTTTTTAATACTTAAATGATCATGTATCGTTTGTTGCAGATAGAAGTAACCAGTCGCATATGCTTCTTGGGTGGCTGCAGACAGAGCTGCTGCCCATATGACCTCTCGCCCATCAACTTCTTCCCAAGCAAGCCAAATTGAAGAAATACAGCCACCAGTACAAGTTCTTGCTGCTGACGTAGGGAACGTGACTGTAGGGAAGCAATATTAAAATATTATTGTAACTGCATCATAGGCAAACGGACTGTAGGCTGCTGAGCCCATGTTATGTCAATAATATGGTACCTTAATTGGGCTAGGTACCAAGAAAATATAGTACCACCTGCACAATTTCTAGATGACGTTCTTGTTATAATTGAAGATGAATAAAAAATATTAATAAAAAACGATTTTCATTTTTAAACACCATCTCCTTCCCACTCTACAAAATATATTTAAGTACTTAACATCCTATCTAAATTATAAAAAAATAATTCATTCAAAAAATCAAAAACCCGACTGCTAAGCCAACTAAAAAGACGTAAACGAGAAGAAAATCATGCTGTGTAATCGAAGGATACATCTGGTTTATATTGGTTTTATATATTTTTAAATGACCTCTTAAAACCCTTTATTTTGATACCGCACACGATCAGTTTGGAAGAAAAAAAAAATGGGCCCCCCACAATCCTATGGCTCCCAAAAGCCGCCATTTTTTCAATTTTTATCTAGCCAGTGACGCTCGCAAGGATAAGACGAATCGATTGACGTATTAAGAATCACCAAAATCAGCTTACGCGTTTGGTCTCTAGAACGCTACAGAGGAACAAACATAAATACATATAAATATACATACATATACTGATAAACCCATTACCCTCCTTCGGCAGTCGGGTAAGAAATGACAATCGCACTTCAAAAATCGGCTGTTAAGTACAGATTGTTACGTAACCTCACTTTTCCTAAATCTCTTTTATCTCGGCTTCCAGATTGCCAAAATCTGCAAAATTTTCAGTGATTGTTTGTTAATATAGTAGCTATCAATTGACACCAATTTCATCTTTTTACATCCAGGCCCAAAATTGTATGAAAGCGTATCCGTCTCCTTTCAGGCTTTGTTAATCCCAATAATTAGTCTACTTTGTCAAGTACTGCTGAAGCCCTATACAAAACCTTTTCGTTAATGTGGGTATAAATACGTAGATATACCTACTGTATAGATAAACTTTATCAACGACCTATCAATATTCTATTTACAGAAAGACAGGTCACAGATAAATCCAACCAAAAGGAATTGACTAGCGAAATTCAAGCGCATCCGATGCCCTTTGTAGCCACAAAAAGTATACAGTTTGACATTTAACGGGCAACCTAACGTGTTTGGGCAAGCGGGGCAAAGGTGTCGGGGCCATTACCCAGGGAGGCAGAAGTGGCTGACTTACTAGCCCCCCCCCCCCACTGCCAGTCGTCTGCAGGTCGAACCATTATAGCGAACTAAATAGACTCAAATGTTGAATATGGCGAGAATTCTTAGGAAAACCACTTTTAAAAGATGTTTTCGCAGTGTTCGAAATTATAGGCAAGCCGTATGAATGAAAGGCGATGCGGCCTTTTTAGTTGGCACAACGTGGAAAATGTATATACGTATATGTTTATTTACACAATGTTTGGAGTGGAGTGGAAATGGTTATGTGTTTAGTTATTTGATGCCCTTTATGTGAAAGAATGATGTGTCCTATATACATGTATCTTTTCTGCTTTTTGCTTTTGAATGGAATCATGATGACACTTAAACTTGAAACCGGAAAAGTATGGCAGTGATACTGAAACAGCAAGTACACCAATTTTCCTAGTAAAGATAGAAACGGAAAATAAAATCACCAAACACCCTTTTTGAAACGATGGGGTAATACGGTGGACTGCAAACATAAGAATTCTATGCTGCAAAGACGATTAATTCAAAATTGAAAGATTGTTTTTTTTTTTTTCTTTATTTTAAGGGCTTTATCGCTGGGCGATAACGTCGCCCTGTAACATCAGCACAATCGATTAACCTAAAAAGACATAACACTTATTTTAAAACAAAGAATGCCAGTTTGTACAGTATCCTAGCTTGTTCCGATAAAGGACATGCCAGGATAGCATTACACTCTACAATATCATACTTATTTATAGGGCCAAGTAAATTAAATCTCAAAGCTCCATTTCGCACACACTCCATCAAAACATGTTGCACATCTTCGACTACTCCACATTCTTAAAATAGAAAGATGATATGACTGGAAAGGGATCGACTACCGAGATGACAACCAAGGCCGTTTGACACACACGTTTTTCTTGCCGTGAAAAACTATGGTTTATTCGCGGTGTGTAGGCACGGTCTTCAGTGTTGTATGTATGGATCATTATGGAAGCTTGTTGACGGAATCGTTTTTACGGTGCGGTTTATACGCCGTACCGTAAAGAACGTATACAGAGCGCCAAATAGAGAAGTATGGAAGAAAAATACATGTTACGCTCCAAATAAATTGGGAAAGCAGCAGGAGAATGATGATGATTATGTGCTCGTGATCAAAATCAAATCAAATCATTTATTCTTTTGCAAACATGGGTAATAAGTACATATAGATGTTTTATTTTTATAATAGCGCTCCATGTACTACCGCCACATGGGCATGCAAATCGTATTATAATTTTAAGTAACAATAAAGAAATGATGTTAATACAACAAAATAAAAATTAATGTTAAATCGTCTGAACTACAGTAAAAATGTCCTAATAATTCAGAAATGTGAAATCGTTTAAATTACAATAGATGGCAAATTATGCTGATGGCCAATTGTGATTATAGAAATATTTTGTTTTAATTTTTCCTTATTATTTTAATTAATTATCTTTTTGTATGCACGTGTTTCTGTGACAAATAAACCTAATATTCTTTCTTTCTTTTCTTTTTGATGAAGAAAGTCGATAAATTCAAAATCTACACAAATAATATTGATTTGAATCAACCCAGCGAGGGTTGATTCAAATCAATATTTGCGTAGATTTGTGCTTCGTAGAGCATGCAAAATTTCAATCAAAGGTCAAAATGACCATCAACCATTCGAAGGCCACTTCGGACCCACGAGAGTGACAGACTGTGCTTCGTTTGTGTAATTTCAATTTCGCAAACCCAATTATAATGGGATTGAAATCTAATAGAATTCGATTTCAATTTTGAGGCTTAAAAACTAGCAGTAATAGGACGAGGGGCAAGATTTAATATTCCACACGAAATTAACTTCGTGTGTTTAGAAATTTTGAATTGTTTTTAGAATTATGTGGTATTGCGGTTTGATTGAAATATAAATGACAGTATTGTTGCCCAGACCACCATATTTTATTTATATTTTTTTGTAATTGCTGAATGACTTCGTCAGGCGTAATTTTTATACTTTATTTGAACTATAGGATTTATTTTTAAGCTTGTTTTTTTGACCTCATTCTTAATTTTTTTTTTTGTGTTTTCTTTTTATGGACTTTGCATGCCTGATAGAAAGCATTGGATGAGGTCTATGATGGTACGAGCATGCCCAAAAGATACATTTTCACTCTTGCCAAGGCAAGGTAGATGGATCAAATGTTGACACCCCTTCTCTAACAGTGCGTGTAATTCAACACAACTGAGTAACTTAGGGTTTTCGTAAAGGGGTTTGCTAGAAGAACCGTTCATTCTGCTAAAAATAGGGTAGATGCAGTATTTTTTTTTCTTCTAAGAATGGTGATCAAGCAGTTGTAATAGTCACGTGGGCCCAGTGCGGGTTGGTAGAAGATGTCACATGTCTTCGACATTTTGGTTCTGGGACAAGCCGGTTCCCTCACGATGTTTTCCTTCACCGTCTTGAAAGCAGTGGTGATAAAATAATTTACACAAAGTAAAGCGCCTGTTTGGGTTAGCACCGTTAATTTGAGCTAACAAAAGTTTAAATACAGATTCTAAAAAGCTCGTAAAAGAAACACCGCTTCCTCCTACCGTAATTTTCCCAAGTTCTGCTTAAGATGGAGTAACAAAGTGGATCACAATAGACGACAGGATTTGCCAAGGTACCGACGAGTTACAATGTCGGGAACAAACGTCCGCTTTGTACGCCATGTTTATAGACGGTTTTGTGTACTGACAAGCTGTTTTAGTGTAAGAACGTGGGGTTTACTTGAAATGTTTTAGAAGTTGGGTTTTGTGGATAACGGGTTATTTATTTATTTATTTTATTATGTATGTACACACAGTAAAATACATAGGGATAATTTGAGTACAAAGGTACTGCTTATTTCTTAAGAAATTTCTTCCAGCAGACCTGCGAAAGGCGAAGAAAAAAAGAAATGGAGGCAATAGTGTGTGAGAACATGAAGAGTAAAATATGAAGGTGTGAAGTCTAAAACTAAAATATTAAATTGTTTTCTAGATAAGTAGGTTTATTTTTTCAAATAATGATAAATGATTATATTTTGTAAGTAGGTTTGTAAAAACACTTTTACACGTCAATCATATTTTAAAACTAGATGAGGTCGGCGTTTCCTATCTGACTAGTCTGAGAAGAAAGGCCGAAACAAACTCAGAGGTCACAGTCTCTTTTAAAGTCCAGACATAATCTTGGTCAGATCATATGAAGACCATGTAGTAATGTCAAGTCACATACTTACTTCGCAGAAATTATTTAGAATCGTTCTTTTACTGTAAATCACTATCGTGTACTATAACACCATAAGGCAGCAGTGGCGTGCATTGGTTTTCAGAATAGGTAGGCAGGAATTTAATTTCGTGGCGTTAACTTGAACGAGTAAAGACCAATGACAATGTGCGAAAAGTATGGGAGCCGAGTAGGCCGACTGCCTAGCGACTGCCTGCTGCCGCGCGTGTTTGTATGAATATTTTTTTTTTTTGTTAGGTATGATAATTTAGTGAGTTTCTTAATTGTGGGGCACACACACTAAAATTATTGACAAGCTTATGGTTTATCGGTTTATCGAGGTAGGCACTGCTTATATGCCTATATTCAATGCACGCCACTGTAAGGCAGTGAGTTTAAGGCGTCATTGGTCTAGTGGTCGCAAGCGCTGCTGAAGCCAGGTAGATTCCCAGGTCAGGCAAAGGTTTATTGGGTTTTTCTAGCAAGATTTTCTCAGTCGCATCCCGGAGTTAGTGGATATGTATCCAGTGGATGACAATAGGCTCGCTATGGACATTGCATGGGACTTGAACATACCAGGTCAAATGTGCATGTTACTAGAGGTAGATACACCTTTGCCTAACCCATCGGGTATTCCAGGCGTGATGTTATGAGTCTAAGGACTAGTACCACAAACACCTCACATTAAGTCCTCGTTTAATGTCATTGGGGTTTATTCATAAACGATGACTAAAGTTAATAGTAACGTTTAAACGTCAAAAATGTATGGTTAAACAGTCGCTAATCACTGCTTAACTTTAAGCAACGTTTATGAATAAAGGGGAATGTGAACAGTGGTGGCCTAGTAGTAATGGCCCCGACTTACGGTTTGCAGGTCGTGGGTTCGAACCCAGACAGGTGCTGTACTTTGTGTAAATCATTTCATCCCCACTGCTCTCAAACGGTGAAGTAAAACATCGTGAGGTAACCGGCATGCCCTAGATCTGAAAATTCGAAGACATGTGACATCTACCAACCCGCACTGGGCCCGCGTGGATTACAACCCTCTCCCTCTGGAAGAGAGGAGGTCTGTGTCCCAGCAGTGGGAAAATTATACGCTAATTATGTATCGATTACACAAGTGATTGAGTTTTAGATACTTTTATAAGTACCTACCAACAAAACTTTATAAAAACCAGAAGCTGAATATAGATTTATTGATAAAAACCGAGAAGACTAAACATTCAAAGCCTCGAATTATATAATTTGCGTAGGAAGTGAAGATTTTCAAAGTTGATGAATAAATAAGAAGTGCTCAGTCTGGCGATGGAATCGATAAACGCTAAGCTCTACATGAAAATATCCTTTGCTTTGCCAATAAAGAAAGATGGCGGGGTATAAGACCTACAAGCTACGAGTACTTGTGAACGATACAAAGCGATGTCGCTTGCAAAGCCTTGTGAAGTAAAGTATCAAGTACCTATAATAGGTTTCAAAGGAAAATATTTTAAATGAACGAATCTATTTATAATGTATGTATCTTTTAGCGGATGGAAATAGATTTTTCAGGCAGGTTTTTTGTTTTTTTTTTTTTCTGGGTGTTTTTCTATCTATAATATGTATGTATGTATTTACAAAAAAAAATTGTATTTAAGTAGTTTATCAGCCATCTTGTTTCCATAACACAAGCATTAGGTTGCTTAGCTTGGGACAAATGGTGCTGTGTGAAATGTCCAGGGATATTATTATTATGTCGTTTATTTGTTTAGTTTTCTTATTTTCATACATTTTTAAATATTAGTATAAAAAAAAAACATTTAAAAATATAAAAAAATAGAGATCCACCGGTGTCGGGAGCAGGGTCCAAGCTACCGGTGGTTAGGGCTCCAGAGACAGAAACCTCCTCACAATGCGAGCCGTATCGAGGAGTACTGCCTTCTGAATCAGGCCCTTGATCCAACCGCCTAACGAGAGCCTCGATAGATGTTGATCGAGGCTTTCGGCCATCAGGCCATTGGCCGATACGACAATCGGCACAATGATAGTCGAGCTCACATTCCACATGTCAACAACCTCGTGTGCTAAGTCAAGATATTTGATTTGCTTATCTTTCTCAGCTTTCACGAGGTTCCCGTCATGTGGAATGGTAACATCGACAATCATTGCGCGGCGCACTAATCGATCTATCACCACTATATCAGGTTTGTTGGCGACAACAGTCCTGTCAGTGATGATAGACCGATCCCAGTACAACGTGACATGGTCATTTTCGAGAACTGGGTCGGGCACATACTTGTAATATGGTACCTCAGACTCGACAAGTTTATATTTCAAAGCAAGTTGCTGGTGAATAATCCTGGCGACTTGGTTATGCCTGTGCAAGTACTCGCTATTAGCCAGACGAGAACAACCAGAGATAATATGTCTGATGGACTCACCCGGATGGTGGCTTGCCCGACACACGTCAACCGTCCCGTCCTTCATAATATATCTCCGGTAGTTATTCGTCAAGATAACTTCGTCCATAATTGCACAGACAAAACCTTCAGTTTCCCCGAAGAGGTCACCAAAACGTAGCCAGGATACGGACGCTAAGAAATCTACAGCGGGCTCATGAAGAGCCCGATAGAAGCGCCCGTGAAGCTCCTTGCTTTGCCATACCTTCTTGCGGTCATCGGTAGTAAGTACTACAGGTTTGCGCCAGTTCTCTTTCGCCATGGAGAGCGGGGTGAGCCCCTTGTCCACTGCGACCACATCACGGTGCATACCCACTTCGGCTTTTAAAAAATATTCCCTGAGACTGCACACCTCGTGGTTGTGGAGGGTCTTCGCATTTAAAAAGCCTCGACCCCCACATTTCCGTGGGATATACAGTCTCATCACCGATGATCGTGGGTGATGCATCCGGTTTGCGGTCAGCAGTGTACGGACCCTTCTATCAAGGGCGTCGAGTTCAGTCTGAGTCCATTTGAGTATGCCGAAAGAGTACATCAAAACCGGCATGACCCAACCATTGAAGGCGCGCACCTTATTTCCGCCCGAAAGAAGACTAATTAATACCTTCTTCAGGCGACAAAAGAAGCGCTCCTTCAACGATTGCTCCATGTCAGCATCGTTGATGCCTAACGCTTCCGACATACCCAAATACTTATAGCTTTTGGATGAGTAGAGGGATCTAAGGTGTATGGAATCCGAAAGTGGAATTCCCTCGGATTCCATAATTCCCCCCCCCCCCCTTACATGCATGACTGCACATTTGTCCACACCAAATTCCATCCTGATGGCACTACTGAAAGTTTCAGTTACCTTCAGTAGCTCCATCAGATGCAATTTGTTGGGGGCAAAGAGTTTCAAATCATCCATGTAGAGGAGGTGAGATATGACCTGACCACCTCTCTTCAACCGGTAGCCTAGACCTGAGTCCTCCAGCAGTGTGCTTAGAGGATTCAGGGCTAAGCAGAACCAAAGTTGACTCAAACTGTCGCCCTGAAATATTCCCCGCTTAATCCATACAGGTTCATCATTCCCCTGGATCTGTCGACACCCTGGATAGCGAAGGACCGTCTTCCATTGCCCCATACACGACGCAAGAAAGGTGCGTAGAGTTGCATCTATCTTGTACAACTCCAGCACCTTCATGAGCCATGTATGTGGCACCGAGTCGTAGGCCTTCTTATAATCTATCCAACATGTCGACATATCCTTGCGGGATCGGCGAACCTGTTGGCTAATGGCCATGTCTATGAGGAGTAGCTCCTTAGTACCGCGGGACCCATCCCTACATCCATTTTGAGAGGCAGACATAATCGAGTGACTGTCAATGTGTGTGTTAATTTTCACTCTCAAAATGGATGTAAGAAGTTTATAAACCGTCGACAAACACGTGATCGGTCTATAATTCTTGGGTTCCGCGGGACTACCTGACTTATGGAGCAGGTGGGTAACGCCTGTTGTTAGAAACTGTGGTAGCGACCCAGACTCTAAGGATGACTGGAACTGAGATGCCAGGCAAGTGTGTGAACTAATTAGCCATTTTAACCAAAAGTTATGCAGTCCGTCCGGTCCCGGTGATTTCCAATTCGGTAACGGACGGACTGCTCTGGCTACCTCTAATGGCGTAATTAGGACTGGTTCCATTTCTGGTATAGTTCCACTTGCTCGACATCCCGCATCCAACCACCCTCAGTGTGACAGACGGGCACCGACCAGATGCTGCGCCAGAATGCACTCGTGGTGGCATCATCCGGGCGGCACACGTCCGTCCTAATTACGCCCTCAATCGATCTATTATTATTATTATTACCGAACATAGGTTTAGGTACCTAGTATTGTATACAATAAAGTAATTTTTTTAAATTGAACAGACAGCTGTGCTGCTGGGGAGTTTGTTGCGCCACTTCTTCTTCCCAGCGAGATAGCACTAGGAAGTGGTGAAGGGCGGGCGTTTTTGGGGCGACGGCCTTTTGTAATTTTGACGTTCAAAAAGTGCTGACTCTCAGCCTAATTTGAATAAATGATTTTTGATTTTGATTTTGAATACATCACGCGGGCCCAGTGCGGGTTGGTAGATATCACATGTCTTCGAATTTGTTGTTTCTAAGACATGCCGGTTTCCTCACTATGTTTTCCTTCACCGTTTAGAGAGCAGTGGTGATTAAATAATTTACGCAAAGTAGAGCGCCTGTCTGGGTTCGAACCTAAGACCTACCACTCGTAAGTCGCAGCTGTTGCCACTGGGTCACCACTGCTCCCCAGCTCACTCACCAGCAGTATTATTATATAATTAAGCTGGATTTTTTTTATAGCCCTATGACTGTTTCAAATTGGCCACTCACGCTTCAACGAAATTAACGTGGACTATACTACTTTTTCGTGTCGCTAGCACGACTGTATTTGAGATCTTGTTGGCCGAAAACTTCGCCACTTCTACGGCGTCGTCGGTGGCAGCGCAGTGGTCACTTTGACTGCATGTTTTAGGACACAGAGAGCAGGATAGGAGGTGGAGTATAGTTTGCAACATAGCTCCACATACACACCCTACCGTTCCGTCGAGGTAGCCCGACTGCACTTGAACTGATTAGCAATTAAGTTTAAGGTTCTTTATAGCTATTAAATAACTTAATACCTAGTATGAATATAATTCCATTACCTACTTCAAAGTGTCAAAGGTTCGTGACGGCGTCGTGTTAAAGCGACGAAAAAAACAAAACGTAGTGCAAAATAATTTTTAGTTCCATTTTTCAGCAGCATTTCGTGGCGTTCGCTAGACTTTCGTGGAACATATTACTTTACATGGGTTAATTTTTAGAACATCACTTACATTTTGACGTTTCTTGCAGACTGTACTTATGAACTATAAGTAATATAAGTTTTTTCCCTTTATACAGCATGAATAAATAAATAAACTTTCACGCTTTCATCCCATGGGGGTAGGCAGAAGCCACAGAACGCCTGCTACGATCCTGACAAGGCCATTTCCCGTAATAAAAAACGTTCTAAATCTAGTCGCAATCTCATCTCAGCGATAATTAATGTCAAAAACTTGTCAAAAATTTGGGAAATTAGAGGTATTTTTGACAGATTGAGACTGCAATCAGACTTTAAACGTTCATAACACTACGAGAATTGGCCTTCTGGTCATACACGCACGCCGGTTGCGAGTACTACGCACCTGACCTTTCTGAAGAACATCACCAATATAACGATCTTGGTCCCATAGAGAAAGTTGTTCAGTTTGATGGTCTGTACCACACCCTTAAATTTGACCACAGCTGTCTGATACACGCTGTATAGTACGCACGGCTACACGTCAAGCTATACATAACCAGTGGAAGCTGACTTCTGATTGTGCGAAGACCCTATGCAATTCGAGTTTAGCTAAAGCTAAAAACTATAGCTTGATGTGTTGCCGTGTGTACCTTCAATAGTAGTTTATTCCCTCTATATGTTAATTGGAAAAGTTTAACCGTTTACTAGTATTGTGTCTCGTTCTAGTTTCGAGAATAAAAATAATGGTTGCTCACAATTCTCATGAATTCTCTTGATGAGTTTTTATTTTGGCTTCAAGGAACATTTAATTGTATTTTCGTAGTTCTGTGTAATAATATTTTGCTAACAAAAATGTGGCCCACAATTTATTGCAGGGATTTCCGTCATTTTTTTTAACTAGCGTGCGCTGGTGTGCTCCTGGACAAAGGCTTCGCTCCACTCCTATTATCTTTTGCGAGCCCGCGCGTCCTCCTTCCAGTTATGACAGAACCAATCCAGATCGTGACGTCATCAAATTAGTTTAAATAAATTGCAAGTTTCACATTAATAGCCGTAGATTCCCAAGAATGTAAATTTTCTTTAAAGGATCCTAATAATATTATAAACGCGAAAGTTTGTGAAGATGGATGGATGAATGGATGTTTGTTACTCTTTCACGCAAAAACTACTGAACGGATTTGGATGAAATTCGGCACACAGAGAATTTATATCCAGGATTAACACATAAGATATTTTTCATCCCGATGTTCCCACAGTTTCGGAACCTATGCGGGTGAAACCGCGGAGCGCTGCTAGTATTAATATAATGCGCACAGTTGGATACCGTATTTTGTTCACTGAAAGCATTGCCTCGCCCTTTAATTTATTCTAAAGAGCATTAAACAAACCAAACCCACTATAAATATTTTCCTCCATTCCCAAGAGAAGCAAGCAGAAGAAAAGGAGTTTAACTGAAAAGCTCAAAATCTTAATAATTTTATATCTTC
Source organism: Apamea crenata (assembly GCA_949629185.1). Lineage (NCBI taxonomy): Eukaryota > Metazoa > Arthropoda > Insecta > Lepidoptera > Noctuidae > Apamea > Apamea crenata. The sequence continues at coordinate 6,919,181 of OX451360.1, read as the reverse complement.
ACAAACAAACTGAGCATTCATCATCGCTTCAGCGCTAAAAGTTTCCACTTTTTATAGTTTCTTTTTTGAATTCAAATATTTTTCTTTAAGCTAGGATCTTGTTAACGAGTGGCTAATGGCGGTTGTTATGTTTGCCGTCGGTTTTTGACACGGAATAGGCAGTAAATGGAGAACCCATAGCCGGTTCAAAGCCCGTGGTTGCGTTTGTATCTCGCTGCTACGGAGAGGCCTTCGCCGTAGCGAGCACAGACTCAGCCTATTCAGGCTTGAAACACGGTTTGTATCAAATATCCAAAAGCCAAAGGAGTATGTAAGGGTCGTAGCAGCTGGCGTTTTGTGGTTTCGCCCTACCGCCATGGGAAAATAGTGCGAGTTTATGGGTACCATAGAATAAGTACAACCTACATGAGTGAAGATATGTAAGTGCGTCAGACGCACTCTGCGTCGTACCAACCTTAATAATTCATAATTTTTTATCACGTCATGAATGTCATTTTTAGATTAGCGTTGCGTGATTAAGCAAAAGTCTATTAATTGAAACACGCCATTTACCTGCTCATTAGTCCTCCATTGCCTCATCACTCTGTTTGTCAAAATTATGCACTCACAGCCGACGTCCTGATGGAGTGGCTTTCGTGTTTCAGGAGTCCGCTTTATGAGGATTGGCCTCGTTATGGCGCTGAATACTTTCGGCGAGATTTCAGGATCAGTTTGGGTAATGCGACAGAGCTCTTGGATGGTTGACGGTTGACGCTCGTTTATAAGACAAGAGTTAAATGTTTATTTCTTGTAGGACTTCATTTGTTTTGGTGCTTTTACATAAGGCATTAATCTTAATATCTTATTAGTAAAGTATGAACAAACAATTTTACTCTGGGTATTTTTTTTTCAATTCAATATGGGATGTCATCAAAGAAGTAGGAGCTTTTCCTCCTTAAGCTACAGTTTCCTAGAGCGGTGACCGCCACATGCGGCCGCAATGTACAAATACAGGGCATTTTTTGATCAAATACGGTGAAGGAAAACATCGTGAAGAAACCGGTATGTCCTAGAACCAAAAATTCGAAGACATGGGAGTGCATTTGTGAGAAAAAGTGCTATTCGCGGTGGCTCTTTAGTTCTTGTTTCAAACAAGTTGAAATGTAAACAACGTTTAGATTTAGTTAATCTTTCAATCGAGCGCACTATAGAGTTGTCTTGTGTTGAACTTGAGCGATATGTTATAATTTGCGTTTATCGACCCCCCTCTGGGGATTTCATTAGTTTCGAATCGGTAATGGAAGATACTCTCAATAGGTTAAAATCAAATAACAAAAGTATTATTTTATGTGGAGATTTCAATATTAATATTTTAGATGTTACTCCATTAAGTATTAGACTTCTCAATCTTTTGAGGTCTTATAATTTAATTAACTTGTTTTTTGAACCTACTAGGATCACAGCTTCTTCGTCAACTTGTCTTGATAATATATTTAGTGATTGTGATGCCAAAAATAAATTAATGTTAACTGACTTAACGTCCGACCACTGTGGTTTATTAGCTAGCTTCCCCATGCCATTACATAAAAAGCCACATAAACTTGAATGCAGGCCTTATACAGCTAGTCGTTGCAAAATGTTTAAAAATAATATAGCTCATAGAATTACACCATCGATAGTAGAATACGAGAATCCTAATGAAATTTATGGTGCCCTTTTTGATGTTGTGCAAAAAGAGTACCAATCCACTTTCAAGACCAAAACTATTAACATTAATGGATCCTCTGTTGGCTTTAACCAATGGGCTACTCCCGGTATTTATAAAAGTAGAGCGAGACTATACGAGTTATATGGTTCGAAAAAATACAGGTTTGATACTCCCTTCCTAGAGTATGTCAAAACTTATTCAAAATTATTCAAAAAGATTAGTGCTTTTGCTAAATCAAAATTTTTAGGCGATACAATAAAAAATTCTACTAATAAAGTAAAAACCACTTGGAAAATTATTAATAATGAAACGGGAAAATCGGTTAAACAAGAAAAACTACTTGAGATTATGGTCGACAACAAATTAGTTAATAAAGCAGCTGACGTAGCTGAGGCATTTAATGAGTTTTTTGCCAACATACCGATAACTACGACTCGCTCCTTAAATTTGTCCTCGTCTAAAGCTGAAAACCTTTTGCACAGTAGTGTACCTAAATGTAGTCCCTTATTTAGTTTCGAACATGTAACCCCGCGTGATGTAGTTAATGTTTTTAATACACTTAAGTCTAAAAACACCGGTGATTATTGGGGCATCTCCACTAAACTTATAAGTAATATAATAGACATCGTAGCCCCCTATCTAGCTGTTACTTTTAATAAATGTGTTGATTTAGGAACTTTTCCTGACCTCATGAAGAGTAGTAAAGTCATACCATTATTTAAATCAGGTAATAAGAATGACGTTGGCAATTTCAGGCCTATGTTCTATGTTCTATGTTACGGGTTTGGTTTCCGCACTTAGTCCTACAAGTGGACCATTGTGCGTGGGCCATGGCGGCCGTCGGTGGTTATTCCAACCAGCCCACCTCCCTCCAGAAGCTTATTAGGTCTCCTGGTCTGTTGAGAACATCTGTGTACGATCTGGGTGTCCCGAGGGTTTGCGATCTGATCTGGGTGACGCCTGTGCACTCAAAGAGCACATGCGCGACGGTTTCATCAGCCTCCATGCAAGCTCTGCACAGGGGGCTGTCCGTTATGCCTATCGTGTGGAAATGTTTGTTCAGTGAGCAGTGTCCCGTGATGGTCCCCGTCATCAGGCGCAGGCCTTTCCGGTCCAGGCGTAGTAATTTCCTGGTTAGCTTGCCATCTAATGATGGCATGGCTTCCTTGGACTGCCTGCAGCCCGGTGCTGAGGACCACCAGTTCTCTGCTTGTGCGTAGGTGTGCTTCTGTAGCCACCTGCGTAGTTGATTGAAGGGGATGGGTACAACTGGTTCCGGCCCATAGGCTGGCGTGCTGGATGCCCTTCTGGCCAGCTCGTCAGCTGCGTCGTTACCTAGTGACCCACTGTGTCCTTTTATCCATTGTAGTGTCACTGTGTTGCGGTTCGATACAGTTACCTGTTCAAGCGCCTTGTGACATTCTAGTATAAGGTTTGATGTGATGCATCCCTTCTTTAGGGATTGGAGGACTGAGGCACTGTCGGAGAGTATACGAACATGAGTGTCCATAACTCTCCTGGCTGCTATGGCATGGGCCGCTTGTATTATACCCACACACTCTGCTTGGTAGACCGTGTTGAGCATTCCTAGCGGGCTGGATATGTTTATGTTGAGGTCGTGTGAGAAAACTCCGACTCCAGTTCCGCAGTCGGTCTTGGATCCATCCGTGTAAACTCTCAGCTCTCCCGGACCTGAGTAGTCGCACTGCTCCTCTTTAAGCTCTATGTTGTAGTGCTTTTGGAAGCAGTATTGCTTGGGGGCTTTGTCGCAGGGTGCTGCCATCATTGGCTGCCGTTTGATCGCCTCGTCCTTTAGGCGTGTGTGCTTGATCCTCGAGTCTTTGCTCAGGATTCCTGATATATGGAGTCTGAAGGCAGACAGGGCCGCCTCCTCCCGCACGATGAGGTGTAGGGGAGGCAGTCCGAGCATAGCCTGTAGGGCAGCGGTGGGTGCAGTTCTCATGCTGCCAGTGATTGCCACACAAGCAAAACGCTGCAGCTTTTCGAGATCTCTTTGGGCTGTGCTCAGGTCTGTTCTGGGCCACCAGACTAGTGAGCCGTATGTGATAATGGGTCGGATAACTGTAGTGTAAAGCCAGTAGGTAGTCTTGGGGCTAATCCCCCAGCTTTTTCCAAGCATTTTCTTGCATTGCCAAAGGGAAATGCTGGCCTTTGTGGTGATGTGGTTGATGTGTTTTGCCCAGTTCAGCTGTTTGTCCAAAAAGATGCCCAGGTATTTGGTTTCAGTTGATAGGCTTAGGGTAGTTCCGAAGAATCGTGGAAGTTGTAGCGTAGCAAGTTTCCTCTTTTTTGTAAAGAGGATCAGTTCGGTTTTTGTTGGATTCACTGATAGTTGGTGTGTGCTACACCAATTCTCTACTATTTTCAGTGCCTGGTGCATTAGGTTGCACAGGGTGTTTTCGTGTGTGCCATTTATTATTATGGTTAAATCATCGGCGTAGCCTACGGTAAAGTAGCCTTTATCGTTTAGTGCCTTTATCAGGCTGTCTACTACCAGATTCCATAGAAGTGGCGAAAGGACGCCCCCCTGCGGGCACCCCTTTGCCACAATGGCCCTTGTGGTGTCGTTTACGGTTACTTGTACGGCTCTTTGTTCGAGCATATTGGTGATCCAGCCGCTCAGAGACGGATCTATACCGTGTCTGTCTAAGGCCGTGCTGATACTTTTGAATGTGGTTTTGTCAAAGGCGCCTTCGATATCAATGAAGGCGGCCAGTGCTGAGCATTTGTGGTCCACTGCACATTCGATTTTAGATACCACGCTGTGTAGCGCGGATTCTGTTGATTTGCCTGTGGAGTACGCATGCTGTTGTTTGTGGAGTGGTTTTGCCCTAAGGGGACCGTCTCGAATGTGGCGATCGCATAGTCTCTCCAGGGTCTTTAGTAGAAAGGATGTGAGGCTTATGGGTCTGTACGCCTTGGGTTGCGTGTAGTCGGCTTTACCTGGCTTGGGTATGAAGATGACTTTCACTTCGCGCCAGGCTAGGGGAATGTATCTGAGTGCTATGCAGGCCTGGTAGATCTCCATCAGGCATGGTGTAATGTATTCGAGCCCCCATTGTAGTAGGGCTGGGAAGATGCCATCCAATCCTGCAGACTTGTATGGTTGGAAGGTGTTTATAGCCCATTTTAACCGGTCCTCCGTTACTAGCCTGTGGGCACAGGTCCAGTCCCGTTCCGTTGGGGTCCAAACTGGTACGTCCTCCCAGGTCCTGTCCTCTAGGAGTTTGCAGTCTGGGAAGTGGGTTTCCAGGAGGACCTTACTGGTCTCGTGGTCCGTTTGTGTATATGTGTCGTCGGGTTTTTTCAGCGTGCCGAGGGTTCGGTCCTGGTCTGTTGATAGGATCTTCCTTACCCTTGCGGCTTCATTGTTGGTTTCTATGGATTCACAGAATTTCCGCCATGCTGTCCTTCTGGCGGTTCTGATTTGCTTTTTATATACGTGTCGGGTTTCTGTGTATAACTCCCAGTCTTCCGGGAGTCTGGTGTTTTTAGCTCTGTTGAATTGCTTCCGTAGTGCATGTCTGAGTTTACCAAGTTCGGCGTTCCACCAGGGATTTCTCTCGCTGTTGGTACGTGGCGCTCTTAGTTTGCAACATGCATGGTAAGCTTCGGTAAGATATTCTGATAGTTTTGTTACAGTGTACTCCAATTGTGCTGGTTCTCTTATGTTTGTTTGTGGTAGGTGCCTAGCTAGCAGCGCGGCCAGTAGGTGCTTGTACCCGGGCACATCGGTGCGCCGCGGATTTCTTCTCGGTGCAGGTTTCTTGGTGTTGGTGGTTAGTGTGAAGCGGATCCTTCTGTGGTCCGAGCAAGAAGGTTCGCCCGATACGTGCCAGTTTGTGATGAGGTTTTTCGCGTTTTCTGTAGCAAGTGTTAGGTCTATTATTGTGTGTCCTCGGACCGTGACCCAAGTGGGTTCGGATCCGCGGTTAATGATGTTAAGGTTAGTAGAGAATAAATAGGTGGATAGTACCTCTCCTCTGGGGTTCGATGTGTCGCTGCCCCAGAGCGGGTGATGGGCGTTGGAGTCGGTGCAGATGATCAGGTCCAGACCGGTGACCTCGCAGTGCTGCACTAGGTCGGCCATTTCTTGCGGCGGGCAGTTAGTGGTTTCGCCCGGCATGTACACCGAGGCTAATACGACGTCTGGGAGGTCATCATCAGTCTGGAGCTTGACAGCTGTCAAGTCTCTGGAACAGAATTGTGTGAGCAGTGTGGTAGGGATATCTTTGGGTATGTACACGCAGGTTCTAGGTTTGTCTGAGCTCTGTGTGTTAAGGCTTAGCTTACCTCCGATGTTGCTGAGGCCGCATATTCTGTTGTTCCTGATCCACGGCTCCTGGATCAGTGCGATGGTCCGGGGGTTAACCTCCAGCGCTCTGCGTAGGGTAGCCGTGGCAGTCTGGCTATGCTGGAGGTTTGTCTGGATGATGTTTAGTGTGGGTGATGGCGATGGGGAGGGGTGGTTAGTCGGTGGTGGATCCATCGGATAATCCCTCCACCGCCTCCTCCCTGTACGGGCCTTCGTGGTGATCTCCCGGCGACGATGCCAAAAGCTGCTCGCTCCAGCCGGGGGATGTGGGCGGAATAGAGGCCTCGTCGTCAGCCATCGCCGCACGGGCCATGACCTCTTCCAACTCGGCGATATCGTCCGTGTCGTCTGTCCGTGTCTCTGTCAGTGCTGTCGTGGGGTCGGTCTTGCAGTCAGAGGGCTGGGTCGTGGGCCAGAAGCGCACGTATATCGAACCTAGCAGATACGATATCCGACGCTCCCGGTCCAAAACCTTTTGGACTTCCTCCGGTGGCACACCCAGGGTCAAAAAAGTCCCATAGTTGTCACCACCGACGGCAGTTGCCCTGTACAGTGACCACCTGGCAATGTCATACCACGTATTCTGACGGATCAGAACACTGTGGAGCCTCCGTACGTCCCCTCTATACCGAGGGACGAAAAGCGAGGCTCTGACACGGGTGGGCACGTCTGACTGCTTTAGGACTGTCAGTTTGAGTTCAGTGTCTGGGAGTTGTAGGAGAGGGACATTTTGGGTCAGCCATGTCAGGGCGCTGTCGTCCTCGCACCACATCTGCACGGTACCCTCCGCTACCCGTGGGTATCCGCGGAAGGCAGGGAGTGGTGACGATGAGTCTGCGTCCATGAGCAGGTCTTCCAGGCCTACCTTGACCAGTTCGGCCTCTTCCTTCGTCAAGTCTCTGGAGGGGGGAGGGAAGCAGATTGCTACGGCGAGCCTCGCAGGAATATCCTTAGTGGCCCGCGCGTAGGTTCTCGGCTCCCCTTGGGCGGAGTGGACCCTTACACGCTTGGCGTCCCCTTGGAGTGTGCTCGGTGAGGCCGAGTCGTCTGGGCGCTCCCTCTTCGCCGGCCCTGTACCGCTCGGTCCAGGCTGCGGCTTGGAGGTGCCCGGCTGGGTGGCCGCCTTAGCGTGCATGACTCCACCCCGCCTCCCTCTGTGGTGTCTGGGTCTGGGTGCGTCGCGGGGTGTGTCTGTGTCCGTGTGAGGGGGTCGGCTGGCGTCCCCGGTGGGCTCTGTCGTGTGCAGGGGCTTTTCGCGTTGGGTTGCCCCCTCGCGTACTTGCCCTTGCACGCGTGGTTCCGCGTCCGGCCTCTTTCCGCTCTGGGTTGCCCCTTCGCGTACTGGCTGCTGGTCGCGTAGTTCCACGTTTGGCCGCTTTTCGCGCTGGGTTGCCCCCACGCGTACTTGCGGCCGTTCTCTTGCTTCCGCGTCCGGCCCTTTTTCGCGCTCGGGTTCTCCGTCGCGTAATCGGGCTGGTCGCGTACTACCTCTTCGGCGTCCGATCGCGCTTCGCGCTGGCTATTGCCTTCGCAAGTGTTGCGCTTTCGGTCGCCTACTTTCTTCCCCCGGCCTGTGATTTTTCCGCGCTTTTTCAGCTGTCGTACTCCATCTACCGGGAGAGTGGTAGGGCCGCCGGGTTCGTTAACCTTCCCCGTCTCGGTCTGTCCGTGTCTTTCAGTGTCGGGGTTTGTGACGCTGTTCCGCAAGATGCTCTGTTGCCAGAGGCTCGCGGGGGGCATCGTCGTAGTGGGTTTTGGCGCGTTAGTCGCTGCCGGGGTTGTGTCCATAGGCGCGTTTGTAGCAGCCAGTGTTGTGGGCGCGTTTGTCGCTGCCTGTGTTATGGGCGCTAAATCAGCAGCCGGCTGCGCTAGAGAGCGCGGCAAAGAAGGAGGATGAGTGCAGTAGGTTGCCCCCCCCATAATACGTTGGGGGCTAACCGCCGTAGCGGTGTGGGATTCCCCGGCTTGGCCGGGACCCACCTGGGTAGTATCTTTTACTTCCTGCATTTTCATTTTGTTGGGGGGTGGTCTTTTTTGGAATCGAGGTTACCCGTCCTCTGGGACCGATGGGATGTAGGGATAGGAGGGAGGGTGTTTGGTCGTGGGGTGTGGGTTGTTTGGGGGGTCACCCTAGGTCTGGGATTTGGCCTAGGGATTTCGCGGATGGGTAGGATTTATGGATAAGGAAGGGTTGTGTTTGGTTGGGACATTAAGGTGCATGGGATGAAGGGGTTTTGGTCACCCTAGGTCTGGGATTTGGCCTAGGGATTTCGCGGATTGATAGGATTTATGGATAAGGAAGGGTTGTGTTTGGTTAGGACATTAAGGAGCATGGGATAAAGGTGTTTTGGTTACCCTAAACCTGGGACTTGGTGTTCGGGCACTTCTCTTGTCCGGGATCTCTTTCGAGATGCTCCGGCCGCGGGATCGGCTGTAAGCAGCCGGTCCCGCAGCCGGAGTTGGGCTATCCGCAACCTGCCCACCCGCTCGGTTGCAAGAGAAGAAGTGCCCGGCAGTCTGGTTCGCACCACCACAGATGTACGTATACATTTGCGTTGGTACAAGCCAGCTAGCCCCGAGAATTTCAGGCCTATTTCTATCTTACCTGCATTTCGCAAAATATTTGAAAAGTTAATACTCAAGCAGCTGCTAAGACATTTTAATTTAAATAGCCTCCTCCATAATGAGCAATATGGCTTTACAAAAGGTCGTTCAACTACAGATGCGGGTGTTGCTCTGTTGAGACACATATTTGACGCATGGGAGAAATCACAGAATGCTATTGGAGTTTTCTGTGATCTCTCCAAAGCCTTTGATTGCGTGCACCATGACACGCTTTTGCGTAAATTACGTCATTACGGTGTCCAAAACGAAGCTCTCAACGTAATTATTTCGTATTTACATAATAGGGTTCAATGTGTAGATGTTAATGGTGTGAAGTCATCCGGGCTACCAGTTCAGTTAGGTATTCCGCAAGGCTCAATACTGGGTCCATTCTTGTTCTTAGTTTACATTAATGATTTACCATTCCATTTGACGGGCATCTGTGATGTTGTACTGTTTGCAGATGATACCTCTCTTATTTTTAAAGTAGACAGGAATAGACAAGATTTTGACGACGTAAACAGTGCACTCTCAATAGTTACAGATTGGTTTACGTCAAATAACTTAGTTCTCAATGCCAAGAAAACCAAATGTGTAAAGTTCGACTTACCGAATGTTAGAAACCTAGGACCCAACATCGTCTTAGATAAAGAGGTGCTTGAAACTGTAGGCTCGGCAATTTTTCTAGGACTAACAGTAGATGCCAAACTTCAGTGGGGACCTCATATATCAAGTCTAGCAGGAAGGCTCAGTTCGGCTGCCTACGCCGTCAGGAAAGTAAGACAATACACTAACGTTGATACAGCTCGTTTAGTCTATTTTAGTTATTTTCACAGCGTTATGTCCTACGGTATTCTGCTGTGGGGCAAAGCCGCTGATATACAAAATATATTTGTCCTTCAATAGCGAGCTGTTCGAGCAATTTACCAGCTAGGTGCCAGAGTTTCTCTAAGAGATTTCTTTAAAGATATTGGTATTCTCACGGTTGCATCACAATTCATCCTTGCCAACATTTTATATATTAGGCAAAATTTACACTTGTACACTAAAAATAGTGATATTCACAGTGTTAACACTAGAAATAAGGACAAACTACGTGCCCCCTTTCACCGGCTTCATAAGGTTCATAACTCATTTGTTGGGCTTGGTATAACCTTTTATAACAAGATACCCTCTTCTTTTCTAGACTTGCCTTTTAATGCGTTTAAAGCTCAACTAGAATCCAACCTTTGTTCAAAGGCATACTATTCCATCAACGACTACTTAGACGATAAGAATAGTTGGTCACCCTAGTTTAACGCAAGACAATGTTTATGTTCCTTCTCCAGAATTAGCTTACTGCCAGGTCTTAGAACCCAGCAATGCATAAATGTGTAAGCTGTCACGCCCTTTATGCCTGGAGGCTTTTATTTGGGTAGTAAGTTTTTCTATTTACATTTTAATTAATTATTTTTTAGCTTGAGTACGTATAGTTTTTATTATATTTGTTGGTATATTGGCGTGGCTAGCTGACATATTATGGCAAATAATTAAATTTTATGTTCTGGTTTTGTAATGTTAATAAACGAACATAAGTACCTAGTATTGTATACATTCAAGTATTTTTTTAAATTGAACAGACAGCTGTGCTGCTGGGGAGTTTGTTGCGCCACTTCTTCTTCCCAGCGATAGCACTAGGAAGTGGTGAAGGGCGGGCGTTTTTGGGGGACTGTCTTTTGTAATTTTGACGTTCAAAAAGTGCTGATTCTCAGCCTAATTTGAATAAATGACTTTTGATTTTGATTTTGATCCACCGACCAGCACTGCAGGGCCCGCGTGTTGGATTACGGTTCACTCCCTCTCGCTGAGAGGAGTTCTGTGTCCCACCAGTGGGAACATTATAGGCTGATTATGAATGTCAAATACTGGTGAAAATTACAGATTTTCATAACATCCCATATAAATACATATGACTTAAACGCTCTTCTTTCCTAGAAGCCGTAGCTTAAGTCTTACAAAAACATCTTTACCATTTTTTTTTATGAAATGAATATTCTTTCACCCACTAACGTAACACGTTTACGCACCGTCGTAATATTTACATAAATAATCGCGTCCTACAAGTCGGACGGCGTGCTCAATCCCTTTATCGAGGTGGTGTTAATGGAGTGCGATTTTTGAGAGTAATTTCTCTTTTATGTAAAATATCACGTGACAAGAACCGTAATGTTTACTGTCGAGCTCGGGACCCTTAAATTAGGTCCCGATATTTTCAAGGGATTTTCAAGAGACGAGACACATTTTCAAGGGATTGTCGAGCTTCTTCAAATACTACTAGGGTCCTAATTTAGGAGGTCATTCTAATTTTTAAGGGTTTGTCCTTTGATGAACTTTTTGGGAATTTTGTTTTTCTTGAAGAAAATGGTAATTGGTCTAGGGATCTAGGTACTTAAAACTTTGTGCACATAAAAATGCTCATTATAGGTTCCTACTCAATAGGAGGAAAATCGTTTGTGGCACGACAGAACATACTCTTAAAAACATACTTATTCTAATGGGTGTAAAAACACCCTTAAGGAAGCCGAGCGTCACTTGTCCATACCGTTAATATGAAAAAAAAAATTATACCGGTCCAGGGACACCGGTCCAAAAACATCAAAAAAGTTGGTTGGTTGTAGGTTGGTAGGTTGTTAGGTTGGTTGGTTGGTAGTTGGTGGTTGGTTGGTTGGTTGGTTGGTGGTTGGGTTGGTTGGTTGGTGGTGGTTGGTTGGTTGGGTTGGTTGGTTGGTTGGGTTGGTTGGTTGGTGGTGGTTGGTTGGTTGGGTTGGTTGGTTGGTTGGGTTGGTTGGTTGGTGGTGGTTGGTTGGTTGGGTTGGTTGGTTGGTTGGGTTGGTTGGTTGGTGGTTGGTTGGTTGGTTGGGTTGGTTGGTTGGTTGGGTTGGTTGGTTGGTGGTGGTTGGTTGGTTGGTTGTGTTGGTTGGTTAAAGTTGGTTGGTTGGTTGGTTGGTTGGTAATATTGAAAGTGTACCTACCAAATTTTTTGATGTTTTTTTTTACGAAATTAAGTTTTATATTTTATATACGCCCACGACCCCTGTACCGTTTCATGCACCAATAAGCCCAATATTTTTTGCATGCGTTACATTGCGCACGCATAGAGCAGTGGTGGCCCAGTGGTCACGACCGCGACTTACACGTTGTAGGTCGTAGGTTCGAACCCAGTCAGGCACTTTACATTGTGTAAATTATATCATCACCACTGATCTCAAAACTGTGAAGGAAAACTTCATGAGGAAACCGGCACGTCCCAGAACCAAAAATTCTAAGATATGTGACATCTACCAACCCGCACTGGGCCCGCGTCGTGGATTACACTCCCTCTCACAGAGAGGAGGCCTGTGTCCCAGCAGTGGGAACATTTTAGGCTGACTATGATGACATCGCGCACTACCGTAAACAGCGAATTATTTTTGCGCAAAGTGACTTAGTTTGATGTTCAGAATGCGCAGATAACGGTTTCGAGATAAAGTTACCAGCGCACGCTGACTGCTGCCTTTCAAAGGCCTAACCAGCCACTTGCTGAGCCTGTCTTGGCAAGCCTTCCTGCGCCGCGTGAAACCAAGGACGGTACCTACTCTTCTTTACTTAAAGTGTGATAGTGTTCAGAACAGAGAATCAGAGTGATTTCACCCGCGACCTAATATTAAGTAATAGTGCCTCACATAAGTGTTTCTTTTTTCTCTAAGCTCTAAGGCCGTGCGCTAAACCATAGGCGGGCTAGCACGGAGCGGGTCTGCGACGCAGGCGCCCGCCCGGTGTGAACACCCGTCACACGCGCCTGCGCCCGTGTAGCGCTGCTCATACTATTTTTCAAAACAGATACGCGAGCGTGCAAAGGCAAATTCCTAGCCGTTACAGTACCTAACTGATAAAGGTATTTTTAACCCACACTCTGTGGGTAAGATACAGGGTATACCAATGAATCTGAGGGTCACAGATTCATTGATATAGGTAGGTGGCGTTCTTTACAAAACGTTTGTTTACCAACCAAACCTTCTCCACTCCGAACAACTTATATACAAATCATAGTTTTAACTGAAATCAAACTCGCGACAACTACAACAAAATACAAACATGACATCAGAACGTTGAAGATAAGAGCCAGACGGTGTATTCCGACAAATATACCAACAGACGTACCTACCTATGTAAGTACAAGGTACATAGGTGAATGATAAAAGTACCTCATGTTAGCAGACATTATTTCAATGTGCGTCCATTTTTCTTTCCGTAAGATGAGAAAATGTTAAGAATACGTTCGTCAGTGAGTTCATATTTATGAAAGAGGTTTGTTTTGATGATATTTTTAGGTGTTTTTGTGGGAGGAGAATTGTTTCTTGATATCATTACAATAACATTATATATTACTAGCAGCGCCCCGCGGTTTGACCCGCATAAGTTTCGATCCCGTGGGAATAACGTTATAAAAAGTATCTTAGGTGTTAATCCTGGTTATAAACTATCTGTGTGCCCAATTTCCACCAAACCCGTGCAATCGTTTTGAGGTGAAAGAGTAAAAAACATCCATCTATCCTCACAAACTTTCGCGTTTATAATATTAGTAAGATTACTAAAAGGAGTTGACTGTTTGTGATTGAAGGAAGGCAATCAGTCAATCAATAAGACCTATTTAAAATCAACTGCTGTAAATTAAAGGGGCTACTTTGTAAATATATCAAAGAATGAAATCACGAATATTATATAATTATTTCCACTTTTTCTCCCTGAATAGGAAAAGTCATTTCCACGGAAATGTCGAAATCATAGGGTGAATTCAACCTGTGCCGGGGTAGGTTGATTTCACCCTATGGGTTTGATCTAAAATGTCATTCAGGTTGATTTCACCCGATGGTTTCGACATTACATTTGGGTTGGTACCCAAAAACAAAAATTCGCGTGCAGCACTGTACACGTTATAAAAGTGAAAAAAAAAAATTTAGTGTGAGACACACACACACAGAGAGAGAGTTATATCTTTCTTAACTCTCATGTAAAAAAATGTGCCAAAACGTGATGCGTCCTTGAGCCACTCAATTCTCATCCAATAATCGAATCGCAGCCTAAGAAGTTTCATTTCAAAAACAAAAAATACCTTAAAATCCCCTACTGAAAATACAAAGATTTTCGTGTTCACAGGTATTCGCGAATGCCGTCAAGACATTTGCGGGAAGACAGACGAGGAACGAAGGTAGTGCCCGCAGACGGGCGGGCGTCGGGAATTGAACAGTTGGTATGTCAAGCAGTTAGACAAGATTTCAGACGCATTGTTTAAGTTATTCTGGGCATCCGCCTGTTCGTTTCAACCTGAAAACTAAGGGTAGGGTTGGCAGTTTACGACTTAGTAGAAGATTTGCTTGTTGGTTTATTTAGATCCTACTATAATATTCTAAACGTGAAAGTTTGTATGGATGGATGGATGGATAGATGTTAGTTACTCTTTCACGCAAAAACTACTGAACGGATTTGGATGAAATTTGACACACATATATGGTTTATAACCAGGATTAACATATAGTATACTTTTAATCCCGATATTCCCACGGGATCAAAACTTATGAGGGTGAAACCGCGGGACGCAGCTAGTATTACATGTGTACCGTTGATTATTGAATGTATCATTGTCTATTTTTTTGTATGTTTGTTAAGGGCAATCTCTGGAAATGATAAATACTTACTGAGATCAGTCACGTCAGTAAGATTTATTGTCATTAGATAATGACAATACCGGTCTACATCTGATATGCAGAAACTGATAGAAAGCTATAGTCTGTTCCAAAAGAAGCTGATGAAAATGTAAACAAATGCATCAGAAAAAGTGCCTGTGGATGCCAATTTGTAGTGCCACTTACAAAATTGTTTTGATTCGATTATTTGAATTCTTAAGCCCGAAGTTCTAATACTTTTAAGATGTTTTTTATTTGATAATTGGGGTTAATATTAGATATAACGACGATGATTTTACAATTTAATAATTCCTGGAAAAAGTGGTGAGAGGTTTGGAACCTTTTAATTATAGATGAATGTGTCACTGATTTCCTGTAGTGAGCGACGCGTAAGATCCTCAAAAAGTGTAAACGACAAGTGTAAACAAACCCTGTGGAAGTTAACTGCACAGGGTTTGTTTCGCCTTGTTGAGGTAGGTACTTTTGGAACAGACCATACACAATTCCTGAGTGACATAAGATACTTTTTATGCTAGAAAGTACGGTTCGTGTCGGTAAATAAAACCGCGGGGCGAAACTAGGTTTAATATTTATAAAAATGATATCATTTCTGCGCAAGTAACCCGAAAAGTATTGCAAACCGTAATTTAACAAACAATCAATCATTCAGACGAACATAAATATCTCTGACAAGTGCACGATTAACACAAAGATAAATATACAAATAATAAAGACAAAAAAACCGCAATTGTTAGTATATGTGAGCGTAACGTATTGCATGTGTTTATTTTTGCATTACATCGGTGAGTCAATGTGGCCTGTAACAGTTGACCTCGGAAAGTTAACAGCGATGACTCATGCGACTGAATCACCCGTAAAAAAGAAACTTTGAATTTATTTTGCCACTATTTTCTTTTGTTTTTATTTCCTCACAACTGCTCTCAAAACGGTGAAGGAATGAATCCAGTCAGTCAAACTCAAAGCATTTATTTCAAATAAACCAATTACAGGCACTTTGTCAAGGGGTCAGAAAGATGAAGCTAGTTGCCCATTCCAAAGCGTAGTAGGTACCTACCCCTAGGTAACAATCCCAGTCCCTGTCCCTGTCCAGGGATATTATTATTATGGTGAATATATAATATATCATCATCAGCCTATAGCAGTCCAGTGCTGGATATAGGCCTCTTGCACGCCATTCAACTCAATTTTCGGCAAAAAAAAAAAAAAAACAATTTTCGGCGGCTGCTACCGGCCATCCTGCGAAGATCGTGGCTCCACCTAGCCTGAGGGCGTTTTACCTTATAACATATAACTCAGTGTTATTTTTTATGCTTTATAAGCACAGAGGAGACGAAATTCTTATGAGTTTCCTCCTGAAATGACTCTTTGAAAATTACTGAAATAGTGTAAGATACTGTTCAATTTTTGTAATAGTAACTGAAAATCTACTCATCGTTATCCACAGTTTGCTAAAACAAACGCCTAATGAAAAACTCATACCAATAGTTCTCATGCAACATGATAGATGGCGTTATATATCGTGTGAAAATAACAAGTTAAGATAATAAGTAAAATTGATAAGATATCAACTAATAAATATATGTGCATCATCTACATACCTAGTTTTGTTTATCAATACGCGCTTTGCATATTAAAGTCTATTTATAAATCGACAGTCATTCATAATGGGGTTTTTCCCGCGTCAGTATTGCCAGTTTCAGTGTACCTAACAAGTCATAATAAAAAAATAAAATAATGATTGAAGTTCATACTTAATCTAATAAATGTAGCCCAAGGGTTTTTAAGGTGCAGATGGGTAATGGAAAATTCGTAAGTATAATTTCCCCAACCGTTGCATCATTGATACCAAGAAGACATGGCTTTTTTTTTTTTTTTGATGGGAAATCATCAAATGACCCCTCCCGCTCTGGGTGGAGCGGAAGGGAGTGTCAGACTTTTACTGACTAAAACCCACCCGTGTTCCTTCCTTAGCCCTTTCTGTTCCAGGGCAGCGGTAACCCTTTCGGACGATCCCGCTACCCTGGCAGGCTTCGGCCCTATCGGGCCCCTTCCTCTGCTGACATCTCTAAGAAGACATGGCTAGCATTAGCATGAAATACAACAATAGCTTAGCTGGAGGGTTGATAATGATATGACTACTTTTGTAATCTTCCATAAAAGCGTCAGGGTAACATGCGAAATTCAAATTTTCTTGCGTGTTTTTGCAATTTTCATGGCAGTATCAGGTTGTATGTTGATCTAAATAGGTATTATTAGTCGCGTCTGTAACAAAATATATTTATTTATAGAATAATGACAAAATCATAAAAATCATCATTTATTGCCGCTTTGGGCCTTCGTAACCTGAAAATAAAAAAGTTTTTATATTTATGATTTATTTATAACCAGCTTCGCCCCGCGGTTTCACCCGCATAAGTTTCTCGGAATATCAGAATAAAAAGTATCCTATGTGTTAATCCTGGTTATATGTAAACTATCTCTGTGCCAAATTTCATCAAAATTAGTCCAGCTGTTTGAGCGTGAAGAAGTAACAAACATAAACACACACACACACTCACTCACAAACTTTCGCCTTTATAATATTAGTGTGATAGGAAGGACTACTAATGTGCAAATCACATTACAATACAAGAACATAAAATATACATTTAATCAATACCGAAAATACGGTATTTTATATAAGTAACATATTGTATAACAAAATATCACCTAGCATCAGTATTGCCAGCAATGCCAGCCCTAGAGTCCGATCGTTATGCAGTCCGTGTAGTGGGCCGGTTCGTTACTTGTACAGTTGTGCTTCAAACAATCGGCCAGCTGAAGAGTCCCCCGCGACCCTTGATTGAAACAAAATTTAATTTGACACCTACCCGCAATTTATTCGTTTTTAATACTGATTTATGTCTGGGCTTTATTCAGCATTGATTTTAGGCTTTATAAGTTTATACTATCTACACGAGCTAGGCTGAATGGATAACCAAGGCTTCAATAGGTTTCCTGATACAACTAGAATTAAGAGAACTGACCAAAAAATATATTTTAGAACCGTTAAGAACACATTTAAATGGCATGTCTTCAAAAATGGAACAGCCAGTTTGAAACGAAACGTATTCATTTGTTTCTTGTTATTTAATCACAATCAGCCTATAATGTTCCCACTGCTGGGACATAGACTTCCTCTTTATGAGAAGGAGTGGGCCATAATCCACCACACGGGCCCAGTGCGGGTTGGTAGATGTCACATGTTTTCGAATTTATGGTTCTGGGAGATGCCGGTTTCCTTACGACGATGTTTTCCTTCACCGTTTTTAAGGGAGTGGTGATGAAATTATATTGGGATCGAATTCATGTAAGCTGAGCCGATACCAGTGGGCCACAGCTCTCAAATACAAATAAATCATTCATTCATCATCATTGACTCATTTTAATGATATAAATAAAAACTTAAAGAAATATTTGAGAAATTAAAAAACAAATACTTTTAAGTAATACTTACTTTTTTACTTTTTGGGTTCCGTACCCAAAGGGTAAAAATGGGACCCTTTTACTAAGACTCCACTGTCCGTCTGTCTGCCTGTCTGTCACCAGGCTGTATCTCATGATCATGAACCGTGATAGCTAGACAGTTGATATTTTCACAGATAATGTATTTCTGTTGCCGCTATTACAACAAATACTAAAAACAGAATAAAATAAATATTTAAGTAGGGCTCCCATACAGCAAATATTTTTGCCGTTTTTTGTTCGATATTGGTAACGGCAACAGGTAGACGCTTGACATATTCACAGAATAATTATTTAGTTGTATACTCACTTTAAAAATAAATAATTAAATTAAAGTAAAATAAATATTTAAGGGGGGCTCCCATACAACAGACGTGATTTTTATAGATAATGGTACGGAACCCTTAGTGCGCGAGTCCGACTCGCACTTGGCACGTTTTTACTTTTTTTTATTGTTTATTTACACTACCTGAAGTTTTGTGTTTATTAGCTCGATACTATGTATACTGTGGTAACACTTGGTATAGTTCTGTGAATCACCGATTGTGGTTTGTGACATCTAATTTTGCACTTTGTTCACTCACGGCTGACTCACGGTCATAATCATAATATACTTACGTAAACGCCAAAATTTTCCGTTTCCTATATAAGTCTAAGGCTCAATAATTTACACTGCCGCGAAACGGAGTGGAAGCGCTTTTTTTGTACAAAGCATAATGAACTTTAGTCAAAAGAGTAACGCACAAATTAGATAGGTACTCGTACCTACACATACGCACATGTCGAGAATCTTCTGGAGAATTATCGCGCATTCTCGGGAATTCCGGCAGTAATAATCTCGTATCTAGTTTGTACACGTTAGACAATTGACATAAAGTTCATTTTGTTATGTAAAATATCGCTACGAAAACTCGCTTCCACTACGTTCCGTGGCAGTGTAAATTGAGCCTAAGAGTTACTTTACTATAAAAAAATAAAATTTTAAATAAAATTTTATTCGAAAACATCCATCGATTTCGTATTAAACTTCAACTATAACCGACAACCCCGGTACTACTAAAAAAACTGGTACTACTAGGAATTCAAGTTATTTTTCCATAAACTCATATTAGTTTACATTTATGGCGAATATGTCGCGATATTAGATTAGGTTGGTAGAATAGTTAAGTTTGTAGTCATTGGCGCCGATTAAGTGCATCTTTTTCTTTCTATTTCATTATGAAAAGGACAGAAGATTAATATTAGTTTAGTCCTGTCAAATTAGTCAGCGCCTGAAGTAAATTGACGTATTTTCAGTGGCCATGTTTTTAATCACGTCTACACTTGCTATGGAGTATTAATTTGCCAAGACCAAATTAATATTTATCTTCTGTCCTTTTCTTAATGAAATAGAAAATCAAAGATGTACTGAACTTAAATTTAGTTTAGTTTGTGAACAAGGGAAGCGGCGCCATTATAAATTGTGTGACGACAAACTGTGGTCATAATTATACTTATCTGCCAATATTGTGATTATGACCATATCACCTTTATTCATTTTAGCGGTCATTGGAAGACTCATATTAGGTATGAACGCCAGATTATCGCGATAAGACATAAGACCGCCCATTGTATGTATAGAAGACATTTATTGATCTATTCCACATAATATATTATGTATAATTATCAAAACAATTGAGTTTAATCATCTGCCTAGCCTTTTCCCAACTATGTTGGGGTCGGCTCCCAGTCTAACAGGATGCAGCTGAATACCAGTATTTTACATGGAGCGACTGCCTACCTGACCCCCACAATCCAGTTCATCATTCTCCTGCCCTTATCCCAAATTATTTGGGGTCGGCGCAACATGTCTTTTTCTTCCATACTCCTCTATTAGCCGCCATCTCGACAGTCACCCCCTTTCTAACCATATCATCATTCACACAGTCCATCCATCGTTACTGGATAATACAATCCAGTTACTGGGTAATATTCTTCTTTCTTCTTTCTCTTTTCTTCTTTCTTCTTTTTATAAAAACTTTGCCCCACACTATAGGAACCATATTACCCTTTGGTAAGGCTGTTTGTCAGACTTTTAGCTAGGCTTCTAACTACTCGTAAAGATTGTCGAAGATCCGCGAATGACAGCTGGGACCAACGGCTTAACGTGCTTTCCGAGCCACGGAGAGGTCTTGGTATGTGAAGATGGTCACCCATCCACGGACCAACCGCGGCAAGCGTAGCTTAACCTGATCGATCGACCAGTGTGGCTGTTATTATTTAGCCACGGGCCCCTCTATGCTATTTTTTTTAATTTATTTATTTATTTACTGAAATTTTAATACAGTGGTGGTTACATATGCTATGCTAAAACAATGAAGTTTGTATAATTAAATAAAGTACAGCCTGATTCGTTGCACGATAGGCAAAGACGGCAAATACTGACTAGACTAAACAACACTTAATACTTTCCTTGCTTTTACTAAAAAGCGGCCAAGTGCGAGTCGGACTTGTACACGAAGGGTTCCCTACCACAAATACGTTTCTTGTATAGAAATAAAATAAAGTTAAGAATTAAAGGAGGTCTCCTTAAATTTTTAACTTTATTTTATTTTTTGTTGTTATAGCGACAATAGAAATACACACTATAAAAATTTCAACTGTCTACAAGTTACGGTTCATGAGATACAGCCCGCTGACAGACGGACCGATAGGCAGAGGGACGGACAGCGGAGGCTTAATGATTTTGTTCTATAGGATTTACGTAAAAAAACCACGACAATAGATTCTAGACATACATAGATAAAACATACCTACATACATAAAACATTTTACTTTGTCTATGTTTTCTATAATGTCGGTTCCTCTTTATAAATCCTTTTCCCTACTAGTGTTTGTGAAAACAAAGTCTTTGAAGATACGTAGAAGAAGATTGTCTGTGTTTTGTTCAAAGGAATAAATACAAGTCTTGGAGTAAAAAAGTGTATAAAAGATATAAATTGTGGTCTATTGTTGGGGAGTACAAAGCTGATGTTGTATTAAAAAAAATAGCTGTAGGTACGGTCACCAAAAGGACACCAGTAACAGGGTCGTCGGATATAGTTGAAGGTTAGTAAGAAACTGATGGAGGTTTTCGAATGAAATTTAGTTAATCAATGCCACTTTTCGTTGTAATTTTATAACTCAAGAACAGCTGGGCCGATTTAGCTGATTTTGGTTTTGAAATGTTTGTCGTAGTCCAAGGAAGGTTGTTTAAACGGTCAGAAAATATGGAAAAAGGTAGGGTAGGGTAGGAGTAGGTTAGGAGTCTGTAGGTTAGGAGTAGGGTGGGAGTAGTGTAGGAGTAGTGTAGGAGTAGGGTAGGAGTAGTGTAGGATTAGGGTAGGAGTAGTGTAGGAGTAGGGTAGGAGTAGGGTAGGAGTAGGGTAGGGGATAGGACACCACGTGAACGAAGTAGCGTCGGGCAGCTAGAAATATAATAATTTATATGGCAAAACAACGTTTGCCGGGTCAGCTAGTTATGTATAATAATATGTAGTTGTAGGTTTTTTTATATTGATTTGTATATCTGTATTATGTACCTTGTGAAGAGGCTCTGTTGAGGGGTTTGTGACTAAGCAATAACAGCGGCACGGTCGATCGATAGGTTAAGTTACGCTTGCCGCGGTTGGTCTGTGGATAGGTGACCATCTTCACATACCAAGACCCCTCCGTGCCTAAGAAAGCACGTTAAGGCGTTGGTCCCGGCTGTCATTCATGGATCTTTGACAGTCACTACGGGTCGTTAAGATGGTCACTTATCCACGGATCAACCGCGGCAAGCGTAGCTTAACCTGATCGATCGATCCGAGTTGCTGTTATTACTTGGTTGTGGCTAAGTAATAACTGCCACTCGGATCCTGCTCCTCCATCCATGTATCATAGCTACCTTATGATTCAAAATTAATCGTTTACCCTTTTTCACACAGGTTATGTACAGTCGGCAAAAGAGATAAGTAACCAGGGCA
Source organism: Apamea crenata (assembly GCA_949629185.1). Classification (NCBI taxonomy): domain Eukaryota; kingdom Metazoa; phylum Arthropoda; class Insecta; order Lepidoptera; family Noctuidae; genus Apamea; species Apamea crenata. The sequence goes on along the minus strand of OX451360.1, from coordinate 6,897,341 downwards.
TCGGATATAGTTGAAGTTTAGTAAGAAACCGTTGGATGTTTTCGAATGAAATTTAATTTCATTAATAGAAAACAAACAGTTTATTTATCAAATTAAATTTCATTCAAAAATATCCAACGGTTTCTTACTAAACTTCAACTATATCCGACGGCCCTGGTTACTTATCTCCTTTGGTGACCGTACATAAGTAGATTCAACGATAGTCAACATTTAGGCGAGATCTACAACAAGTACTAGATCTTTAAAAGGCAATTTTTCTCTGATACAGCGTAAATACAAAGCGACAAACTCCATCACTTAATAAAGGACACTCCACACGGTCCAGACACAAACGCACGACCCATAACAACACATTACCAAGTCACATGAACGCTAGGGATCATAAGTGCAATACCGCATGGGACGTCGCTTTCATGCGCCGTATTAACGTTATAAATTAGGACGTACACGCCCACTCAAATAACCGTAAACACGCCGTAGTGGCCATTCGCAGCACTTGTGCCACCGGCCTCATGTCCCTCCGTTGTCTCATTCATTTTTCTTTGTCTGCGATGTGAACCTGCCTTTATGTTTGGTTGTATGGGTGTGCACTGAAATTTAATTTGGTCAGGATTGCTGTCTAATACGAAATGAAAATAAAAACTGAAATAAAAATAACAATGGTTTTCCATTCTTGTAAGGACGTTTTTTTTTATGGAATAGTGAAGTTCCCAGCAGAATAGAGACTATTTTTTAAGTATAGGTAAGTTGTGTAAAATATGTTAAAGAGATTACCTACTGTAAAGAGATGGCCGGTTGTGTTCTCCTGAACACTCTCTGCCATCACCACCTGCCTGTGGCGATGAAGACAGTACTTATATGCACAACTGCGGAAGGTTATAGGGACAAAAATATCTATAGTTATAGATATAAGTACCTATAGATATGCTTAGCCTTTGCCGAACTATGTTGGGGTCAGCTTCCAGTCTAACCAGATGCAGCTGAATATCAGGGGGTCAACTCCGAAGTAGTATCGGCTGAATGTTCGGCCGTTTCCTGCTACGAAGTTACTATTTGGTTCGGTCAGTTTCAATCCTACACTCCTACACTCTTTCGAATATTGACTATGGTCCCGACCCAACTGAGCCGATCCGAACTTTTTTCCGCATTTTTCAATAATATTCGGTTCGGCCATGTGTCGGTCCGATCCGAACATTCGCACTTTGCACTTCGGAGAAGACCCCCAGTACAACCCCCAGTACCAGTTACATGGAGCGACTATCTGACCTCCACACCCCAATTACAAGGTAACACCCCTTGGCAAAACTGATTGTCAGACTTTCGAGGCTCTGACTGACCGTAACGATTGTCAAAGATCTAAGAATAAGAATAAGTCAGGACCAACGGCTTAACGTGCTTTCCAAGGCACTGAGGAGTCTCAGTATATAATGGATGGTAACCCATCCTCGGACCGACCTCGGCAAGCGTTGCTTAACTTTGAAGATCGACACGTGCTACTGTTATTAATTTAGCCACAAGCCCCTCAAGGGGATACGTACCAAGATAATCAAGAGCTCATTAGGTACATCTAAATAGCGCGAACATCCACGGATTCTTTATTTTATTATTATTTTTCTGTCTCTAGTGACAATTATTAAAATTAAATACTACCTTAACATGTATTAAACTTCTATTTTGCTAATAAACATAAATTATTATTATTTTAAGCAACCTACCTAAAACTCCGGGTAGACTGGACTATACTTTTCAATTTAAACATAGGATACAACTATACAACACTTCAATATCAATAAACATACAAAAACCACTCGGCGTAGCAATCGAAACAAGTGCTATATACTAAGCGCATCGTTCCGAGGGCATTATTAGAACTTTATTATCGTATATACGGAATCCGAGCTAGTCCCATTCAATATCTATTTAGTTATATTGGTATGACCCGACGTGTGGATCGCATGAAAACAAGAGTTAAGGTGTGGACAGATGTTACCTGCTACAGCAAGTTGTTTAAAAGAAAAAGAAAGAAAATACCTTTATTTGCAGTAATCATGATGCAGAAAAAGAACTCATTTTTTTTTTTACAAAAAACCAACAAGCAACGACGAAGTCAGTTGTTTTTTTTTTTTTTGTAAAAAAGTTTTTATTTTTCACCAGTTGAACCTACCCCTCACAAAATCATATAACACTACTTTCTATTTAAATGTCAGTGACAGGAGGTTATTAAAACATCATCAATATAAACTAAGTGGAAAAAAATCGTATTATTAAAGTTGAAGCTAACTCAAAAATTATCCAAGCAAAGTTACTAAAATTTATATGGGACTACCCCTGAGGCATACCTTATTCCAATAAAAAATGAATTTTACTGAAAAACGTTTTTACAAAAAAAAAAACAACCGACTTCGTCGTTGTTTGTTGTTTTTTTTTTTTGTAAATAAGTTTTTAGTTTTCACTTTTTAGTTGAACCTACCCCTCACAAAATCATATGACACTACTTTCTATTAAAATGTCAGTGACAGGAAGTTATGAAAACATCATCAATATAAACTAAGTGGAAAAAAATAGTATTATTGAAGTTGAAGCTAACTCAAAAATAATCCAAGCAAAGTTACTAAAATTTATATGGGACCACCCGTGAGACATACCTTATCCAATAAAAAAAATGAATTTTGCTGTTTTTGAACATCCTCCTCTTTTAAGTCGGTTAAAAAGAACAAGAGGTTGTTAGGGTAATCCTACTATATAATTATATAATAATGTTATAAACGTGAAAGTTTGGATGGATAGATGGATGTTTGCTACTCTTTCACGCAAAAACTACTAAGCGGATTTGGATAAAATTTGGCACACAGACTTTTTATCCCGACATTCCCACGGGATCGAAACTTATGCGAGTGAAACCGCGGGGCGCAGCTAGTATTGCAATACACATTTGCAATTTATTCGTAAAACGGCTCCTGGCTAAATAATAACAGCCGCACGGTTCAATCAGAGGTTTTAAGTTTGTCAAGGTAGGTTGGTGGATGGATTCATTCATTATAATATACTAGCTGACCCGGCAAACGTTGTTTTGCCATATAGGTAAATTATTTCTAGCTGCCCGGCGCTACTTCGTCCGCGTGGTGTCCTACCCCCTACTCTACTCCTACCCTACTCCTACACTACTCCTACCCTACTCCTACCCTACTCCTACACTACTCCTACCCTACTCCTACCCTACTCCTACACTACTCCTACCCTACTCCTACCCTACTCCTACACTACTCCTACCCTACTCCTACCCTACTCCTACACTATTCCTACCCTACTACTACCCTACTCCTACCCTACTCCTACACTACTCCTACCCTACTCCTACACTACTCCTACCCTACTCCTAACCTACTCCTAACATTTTATTAAATCTGTTTTCTGAATGCAGCTTGGTGCTCATGAATATCTTCCTGTAGTCCTTTTCCCTGTAATAATTTCCATACGCCATGTTCATGTGCGGAAATAGCAACTCCATAGATATCTATAGCAGGAACGTAGTCCAGCACCCTAACTGCGAATCTCAATCTGAGCACACCAACAGCACAGTCACTTAGGTGCAATTCAAATTAAATATCATCTAAAATTGGCATTTCAGTAACCATGCAAAAAACAGAGGGACAATTCTCGTAATTTTAAGAACGTTCACAGTCTTAGTCTTAATCTGTCAAAAATACGTCTAATTTCCTTACATTTTAACCATTTTAAAATACGAGAATTGGCCTTCAGGTATGCATGACATTTAACTTAAAAAATATTAGAGACAGACGAGAAAAATAAAAAGTGTGTCTGGTAGATCTTAATCTAGAACACTACAAAACAAACTAGTTTCAGCTACGTAGATATGCTAATCCATTGATTTAAATATTCGAAAAGATTGTCTGCTCCAAAACGTAAATAACGCAGCAACGTAAATAATTGAGCAGACATTTTTTTCAACAACATTAATTGAATTAATGTTGTTGAACTGTCAAAATTCAAGCCATTGCTCCTGTTAGTTAGCAACTGAGTCAGTCAACCGTTCCTGGTAACTTTATTCTGGCAGTTTATTAAGGTTCCTCACTCAGCGTTTGGACGTCCCAGCTCATATGCATGTACCTTTATCTCTCAACGTAAGCGCAGTACTAATGGTATTGAGTCTACGAGCGCACTCGGGGCCAGACATCTCTGCAGCCATCAGCCACAGCCAGGCCATGTGATGCATACTTATAGCTCGATTTTCCACCGAGCAGTTTCAATTGTACCATACCATTAGTGGCATTCGATTGCCGACGTTGAAATAAATAGAAATTTTCTTGTGTGTAGTTGTCGTTCATGTTGAAGTTAGTTGCAATTGGGTGTAATAGTGTATGAATATTTGATTAGGCAGTCAAACGTTTCTTTTTTTTTAAGTAAAAATTTGCACTCGAGTACCTAGGTATTTTGTTCGTGTTTTCGAATAAAAAAATCTTACTAATACTTGCATTTACATATCCTATGTCATGGAACGCCTATACGCCTGTACAGGGTCAAGTTAAATAAGCTAGCTAAACTCTGCAGACGTGATGGATATCGTTATCTAAACACGACATAACAAAAAAGTAATTAATTTGATGGTGTTTTTGTGGGATGATCGACCGCAGTAAGTGTAGTCACTTGAAATATCAGTTTAAAAAATCTGTGTTTTTTGTGAAAACTTTACACATGAAATAAAAAGAAAACAGAGTTTTACAACTCAAACTTCAAGTAACAAAACAACCAGCGGTCGTTGACCTCACGTCTTCAGAGTTTCGCTAGCTAATTTAATTTCACCCTGTATTTATGAACGTGATAGTATAAACTTCTATTGAATAAATATTTGTCGTTGTGTGCTGCAAAATATTAAAGGCCAATTAATTAGGTATGTACAAAAAGTCATCATTAGTAGTAAAATAAATAAATGACGTCATAACGAATCAACAAAACAAGCCCAAAAAGCAGCTTCATTAAAATAAAACAAACAAATAATTCGTTAAGTACATAATTGTAAAGGATTTCGTTTCCTAATTGAGTGGCGACAGGCTTCGTTACGACACAAAATTCTATAGCCAAATATTTATTTCAATTATAGGATCCCTCTACCCCTTGCAATTGACACGAAAAGAATGTGACATCTAAGAAAAAGGGTTGTTTCTCAAAGGAAACGGTTTGATTGAGAGGATACTTATAACCCTACTTAGCCTTTTAAAGCCGGTTCTAATTAACACCGTAAAAGCGATAATTGAGTATTTATTCAAGACTGCAATATAACGAACCCTTGCGTCAATTGTTTACAAAGACGTAAATATTTTGGGGAAGTTTACATTTCAAAACAAATTTATAAGCTTCGACGTTGCTGAAATTATATGGTGACTAACACTATAAGCATTTGAAATTACTCACCTACACAAGACATCTACTGAATAATTTAAAAAAAAATCTCAGCAGAGACCAAGCCTTCGGCGCGTGAGATAACTTAGTACACAAGACAAATGTGTGCACAGACACAGGTGCACTCTCACTTCCCTCAATCTTATAGTCCGATGGGATGGCAATCTGACACGACCCGAGAAAGATCGGGCGTAATGTGCTTTCTGAGACACGGGGTATCACACGGCCATCTTCCAAACTCCAGGCTTTTACTAAGAAACTCCTAATGAAACCTACCCAAAAAACCCAGTACCACTTTGCCCGACCCGGGAATCGAACCCAGGACAGGACCCTAACCTCAGCAATGGTGCAGTTAGCGAGGATTAAAAACCTAAGTACTCACTTAAAAATCTGGTCGGTCTGGTATGGTCGAGTCTGGCTGTTTGTGTATGTGAGTTTAAATGTTTGTAAACGCACCCACGATACAGGAGAAATTCCTAGTGCGGGGCAACGTTTTTTTTAAAAAAAACAAAATCACCCTAAATGTACTTAGCAACGAAAAATATGACCATAGCCACCATGCCACCATCTGGTACCACAGAGACTGTTAACAAAGATATTACGTACATAACATTTTAATACAATCAAAAGTAATTTACGATCACAATTTAGGATTCACACAGAGCCCGTCAGCTATCGAAAATTTTATATACAGACAATTTTAGAATATTTATGGTACGTGCACTACTCGTTTTATTGATAAAAGTATCATAAAATTGTGTTACCCCAAGGGACGGTCACTGAAAAAGAGGGAAAATGGCAATAAAGGGTATGTAATACATTTTCTTTGTGGATTTTACTCTTGACCGCACATGGAATATTTAAAAATGGCTTCGGTCTATACTTCGATCTATTCCGATGGAATTGGACAGCCACCCGCGTGAATACGGTTTGGGTGTGTTTGCATATATGTATTTATGTGAATATTATAGGTAATACATTGAACCCGAACGCGCCGCGGGTTTCAGGAATGTTAGAGTATGTGGAGAGGTGTAGACGTACGGCCAAGAGGAATAATGTGTGAACTATCGAGACGAACGAATATTGTAGTGTGATTTTACGTTTTGTATACCTATAAGAGTAATTATAAACGCGAAAGTTTGTATGGATGGATGGATGGATGTTTGTTACTCTTTCACGTAAAAACTGCTGAACAGATTTGGATGCAATTTGTCACACAGATGGTTTATAACCAGGATTAACACATATGATACTTTTTATTCCGAAATTTCCACGGGATCGAAACTTAGGGTCAGCGCACCCCAAGAGCAGAGCAGAGCAGAGCATTTTCTGAGATTATTGAAAAACATATCTTATGATTATTATCATACTTCGCTAAATTAAATACACGCTCAAATTTGATGCTCGACCATGCTCGAGCAAGCCGACTGCGTGTTCGAGTATGCATTCTACATGCGCGAGCGCGCTCGAGCAGCGGCGCGCGGCCGCGCGCCGCTCGCTCCAGTCGGTCAGTGTTGCCGCAGCGACAAAACTGTTCGGACGTATAACTATCAACCTACGGAACAGATCAAGCACGCCCGCCGGGCAACCCAGACCATATTTAATAGAGATGGCTCGCGCATGGTCGAGCATTCCGCCTGCATGCTCGAGCAGTAAAAATTTTGGTCGACCATGCGCGAGCATTTTGTTGTGTTGTGTTGTGCAAACGTGTTTTCAAAACAGATTCAAAGAAGATAAGGACCTCGTTTTCTAAGTTCCACATTAATTCAGAAATCTCCAACACTTCATGAAGATAATCCTAACTTCTCCTAACAAAATCTCACGCTTCCCTTACATTGCTTGCAAACAAATGAATAAAAAACCCTTACAAAAGAAACGCAAATGTTAGCTACTAATTAGCAACAGTTGACGTTCTCCATTTCATGACAAAAAAACGACATCTCTGAAGCACTGACCACAGTATAGATAGGTACAGAAGGTCAGTTCCGTATAGCGAGTGAGAATAGAAGCACACGCACATATATAGACGCGTGTTACGTACAGCGATCTCAAACTACAGCACCCTAATTGCGTAACACACTATCAATCTCAATCTAAATCATTTTGAAGGATATTGCTAATCCATTGCATCATATGTTCGAGAAATGTGTCTGCTCAGCAACGTAAATAACGCAATGAATGTTGTTGAACTGTCAAAATGAAACCCAATGATACTGATAGTGTGATACGCAACTATCCCGCAGTTCATTCACAGTTATTTTACATCTGATTTTGCAGCACTGTTAAAATCACAGTGGTCTGTATACTCCTTGTAATAAGGTCGCTGTTGGATTGCAGCTACTGACAAGTCTGTCAAAACCACAATGATCTTTTGCTGTCAGAGGTAAAATTACTGTAATAGAACTCTCAAACGAATGCCAGTCACGAGTAGACTTACTATTTCGAAAGGAAAGTTCTGACATACAGCCGGACATTTGCAAAAAAGGTCCGAACACTTTGCTTTTTAATCTTTCTTTTTTCAGTTAACATTTAACAATTTTTATTTACTCCCACTGTTTCGAAAAGTCCGTACTATGCCATGGATGGTCAAGGTCCGGAAGGAGAGCCGAGAAGCCAGACAAATCCAGACAGATAGAAACCCTAGTCATAAGTGCGCTTACACTCACTGTACGTAAAGCACCAACGTATACAGGGTCAAATTAAACTAGCTAGCGAAACTACACATCCTCCTGGTGATTTTGTTTGAAGGATGAGTTAAGAAAATCTGTATTGTTTTTGTTTTAATCGTGTTTAGATATTCATAACATCAGGTCTGTGAAGTTTACACAAAGAAAACTGATTTTTTTATACAGATATTTCAAGTGATGAGTCCGATTGATCCCAAAAAAAAAACTCATCAAATTAATTATTTTTTGGTTTGATCATGTTTAAATATCGATACTCATCACGTCTGCGGAGTTTCGCTAGCTAATTCACTTTCACCTGTATGTGCGTCCGTTTTTTCCCATTGTGAGGAGACCTTCTGTGTCTATCTATTTTGTGTCTAAGGGATGGTCGGGTTGCACCGATTAAGGATTCAAGAGGCCGTCTCGCGCCTCCTGCCTTTCCCTCGTCTAATTACCATGGCACTCACTCCCGGTCTGTTTATTCACACTTAAGACGAAATTACGTCAAGAATCCTCCACCTTTGCCTCGAATAAGCGATGATTGAGGTTTAAATACTTCCCTAAACATCTTTTGGTATATTGTAGAGTATTTAAGTTTAAAGGTACAAGTGAACTAAGATATTTTTGGCGCATGACAAAAATCTAAACTAACACCGCCATCTTGGTGAGGTGGTAGTGTGGGGCGCCCCCCAGCTAGATGGATGGACGACCTAAAGAAGGTGGCTGGGACAGACTGGATGCGGAAGGCGGAGGACAGGCGCAGCCTGGGAGAGACCAATGTCCAGTAATGGACTGCAATAAGCTGGATTGATTGACTGCCATCTTCATGTTTCAATAGAATTTCACGAATAATTATTAATTATCAGGGCGAGAGTTAATAGGCTTCTTCTGGGCAAGCTCGTTCCACCGTAGATCTCATCCCTGCCTCTGGGCTGGATTGAGGTCAAGAGTGAGCCCATTGTCAATAAAAAAAAAAAAATATTAACACGCCCCGGTCGTCAGCTAGACTTCATAATTATTATAAGCCTTTTGCTCCTGGTGGCCACAAAACCAAGTACGGGAGTAATGCCCCCCTTTCCTATATTCTCAGAAGGTGTAACGACATTTTTCACGATTGCGACATCGACATATTTTCAGCCAGCATTACTAAGTTTAAAGGCCTGCGCAGACGACGGATTTTTCTCCGCGGCGGAAAAAAAAGTACGCTCCGCGAATAAAAAGTCCGCCACGGATTAGCCGCGAACTCAACGCACACGGTGACGGTGTGCGATCATTTGTTGCCCGGAAATCTAGAGAAGTACACAGTGCAAAGTCATGTGCGTTGCTTCGCCTAGTCACACGAGTTTTCGGGGACTCCCCCGTACTTTTGTCCGGTCCGCTCTCTGCATGTCCTCGGTTATTCGGGGGACTTTTTGTACGTGATACCTTTAATCCCTCGTTTGCGTTACTCGATACAGTTGTAAGTGATCTATTTTAGCGGACAAAAAAGTCCGCGGACAAAAATCCGTCGTCTGCGCAGGGTAGAAGATAGCTGTGTTCAATACGATGTAAATTGCTCATTATTTTTTTTTCTTTTGTTGTGTGTTTTTTATTAAGTATATTCTTTTGTTTGTTATTTAATTCAATCATATTTAATTTAATATCATTTAATTTAATTCAATCTTATTTAATTTAATACAATTTAATTTAATTCAATCTTATTAAATTTAATCTAATTCAAATTGATTTTAAGTATAAGAGATTATCGATATTAGTTCTAATTACATTGTTATCCATCTTTTTGCTAATTATTATTGTATAGCGAGATTTTAATTAAGTGCTGTGCTCACCTTTAATTTAGATGCATGCAATGCTATTGTATTTGTAAATGATATGTACTTTGAATGTCTTTGTGTGTATTTAGTTGGTTTGCCTAAATAAATAAGGTATATCAACAACGCCCGCCTGTCAATGTCATTCAGGTGCCAAAAGATCCTAGTAGCACTGTAGTTAATGAATCAGTCTCTTTATTTTATTATTATTAGCCGTTCATGCGCAATGGAACGGAGTATGCTAAACATCAGAAGGTCTGACAGATTGAAAAACTTCGTCATCAGAAATAAAACAAAAATACAGATGTAACAACTAAAATCAAAAGACTGAAATGGAGGTGGACTGGCCACGTGGTAAGAGGATGCAATAAATGGAGCCAAAGAGTGACTCACTGGTAGCCGATTGGCAAACGGATCTGGGAAAGATAACCAAGCAACAGATATTAGGTTAAATTGTTTAAGAGTTCGGTGTTATTAAAATAATATTATAAGTATTAAATAATTAAGAGATCTGAATAAAAATGCTATAATATTATTTTTAGCTGTTCATGTCCCACTGCTGGACAAACGCCGCCCACTGTCTCTCCACCTCTCTCTGTCCAGAGGTGCCAAGGACCAATAAAATAAATAAATAAATATTTTATTCAGTTTTGGAGGTATGAGGCACAGGGTGTAAAGTTCACTCATCCTCCATTGAAAAGGGAGGATCCTCCAACCAGACGGGTGTTATGTCTGGCGGGCAATTGCCCAATGATTGACATTGAGAAATTGTATCTATGCTAATTGTACGGTAAACTCTGCTTGCGAGATGCAGGATTTGCGTGACGTCAGTATGACGCGTTAGTTAGTAGATACCGCTACACATTATTAAATTGGTAAAATATTTACAAAGTCTTAGAATTAACTTACAAAGGTATAATAATGTAAGATGTCTGTGTAAACCTGTATCACAGGCGGCATGAGCATACTTTATGGTAATTGTATTGTTGGTAATCTTTATGAAAGGAGTCCAGCTCATCCCGCCATCTCCGTCTGGGCCTGCCTCGATGAGTTTGCCATCAATGGGCTTGACGACACGGTTGGCACAGTGGCTGAGCGATCGACTGCTGCGCTGCGTGTCGCGGGTTCGATTCCCGCACGGAACAAATATTTGTATTGCCTACAGGTAGTTGTTCCGGGCCTGGCTGTTTGTGTATGTGAGTTTAAGTGTAAGTAATTCCTAGTGTGGGGCAACGGTTTAAAAAAAAAAAGAATGAGCCAAACTTACCACCCACTGGGTCGTATGTTTGGCCCAATGGTCGTCTGAAATGCGGCAGATGTGTCCAGCCCAATTCCATTTAAGCGTGGCAGCTTTCCTAGTGATATCAGTTATTTTAGTGGTGGAACGGATTGTTTATTCTTAACCCGGTCCACAAGTTTTATACCCAGAATACTCCGTTCCACAGCTCTGGCAAACCTCGAATCAGTCTCTATTAATTAACTTTGAAATTAAAATGTATTATTGGTATGTATTAACACTAATATTAATAATAGTCCTCTAGAGCGTATTTCGGCCATGGCCAACCTCAACGGGGGACTAGCCTGCGAGATATTAAAGTGCACAAAACTTGCGCACTCTTTCTTTTCTCGCTCTTATAGTTCGATGGGACGGCAATCCGACGCGACCGGAGAGAGATCAGGCGCAGGACAAACGGCTTGACATGCTTTCCGAGACACGGGGGTATCAGATTTGCACTTCCAAATGCCGGGCTGTTACTAGGAAATTAGAAATGAAAAAACTCAATCACACTTTGCCCGACCTGGGAATCCAACACAGGCCCCACGCTCACGAGGCCGACGGAGCAGTCAACCGAACTAACATTACTAAGCCTTTAAAATAACGCCATATTTGGAAAGGCGTCAGGGTATTTAACTTTAATATGAAAGGGTTGGAGGGCACAGCGCGGGGATCAGGCAGTTAGTCAGTTGGCGTACTGCCATGTCACTCTGTGGCTTACAATTCAGAGAAATTGGCACCATACGTGCAGCCCGTAAAGGTTTCAACGGCAATGCAATTTGCAATATATGTATGACGAGTGTAATATATTGTTGGGTAAGCAGGAATTTAAGAAAATACAAATTATTTACACCAGCACCCAAATTGCGTAACACACTTTCAATCACAATATGAATCATGTTGAAGGATACCTATTGCTAATTCATTGCTTGATATGTTCGAAAAATTTGTCTCCTCAGCAACATAAATAACGCAATGCATGTCGTTGAACTGTCAAAATGAAAGCCATTGGTACTGTTAGGGACTAACCACACTTATTATTACTCTGTTCAGCTTTTGTCCATAGAAAACATCGATTTTGTATGGAATGCGTACGCGGTCGTAAAGCTGAACGGATGCGTACGCATTCCATACAAAATCGATGTTTTCTATGGGCAAAGGCTGAACAGAACTGAATAAGTGTAGTTAGTCCCTTAGTGTGTTACGCAAATACCCCTCTGGTCGGGGTTTGTGATTTAAACTTGGGACCGAGACACACAGTTAGCTTATCATGATGTTTTTCTTTCTGTATCACTAATATCAGCATACTGCAAAAGCTTTTGGTGATAATGACATGCTTATCTAAATGTCTATACGTTCATAAAAATTATTGATAAGCAGCATCAGCATATAATGTTCCCGCTGCTTGGACACAGGACTCTTTCAAGCGAGGGAGTGGGCCACAATCCAACCACAACCACAAATCAGTCCAACACGCGGGCCCTGTACAGTCACGAGCACCAATATGGTAAGACTTGGCAACTTTCATATGCGACTTTTTCGTGAAATAACGAATGCAATGTTGAAATACGACGCATTACATAAACCTATGGGTTCGAAAATGCTATGTTCGTAACAACATAAAATTTCAATAAAAAATAAAGGAGTAAATCGCTTTTGAATAAAGCCGAGTGTATACATACTATTGCTCGTGACTGTACGTGGTGGATGTCACATGTCTTCCAATTATTTGTTTTAGGACATGACTGGTTTTTCAAGATGTTTTCCCTTCACCATTTTGAGAGTGAGATTAAATACACAAAATAAAGTGGCTGCGTAGGTTTGAACTCACTACCTACAACTCGTAAGTCGGGGGCGATACCACTAAGCCACCACCAGGCCCGGTCCGAGGGGGGGGGGGGGGGGTCGTGGGGGTCATGACCTCCCAAAATCATTCAAGCTGTCGAGATTCTGCATGATTTACGTGCCTTACGTTAGTAACCTTACCTTACTTAAGTTATTAAGTTACTAACTTACTACTTGGTGACCCCCCCCCCCCAAAATCTTGGGCTGCGACCACGCCTGGCCACCACTACGCTGCACCACTGGGACACCATTGCTCTGCATAACCCTTGTTAAATACATGGGACTGAAACATAACCTGTGAAATGCGGGTGTAGCCAAATATACTCCTACATGCCCCATCGGAAAATAGAGATGTATGTTGTTCTATAAGTTTCTTGAACGTGTCAAGAACTTATTAAAACCATATAACTTGTGCTTCAAAGACAACTTAACATAAATTGCAAGTAGGTACTCGTATCTAAGCTTTCAATATCACTGAAATCCTTGGAGACAGTCAAGTGTTTTTATTTTCAGTTTTATAGCTTGCTGCTGGAGAATGCAAGCGATATGGCTTCGTCTATGGCTACTATATTCAATTCACTCGACCATTTGTATCGAAATATCGACTCAATGACATCGATACTCTATACTTTCGGATATCCTTTACTATGAAAGCTTAAGAAAATATGAAGTTGTGCAGAACTGTGTTTTAAATATGTGGAAGAATATGTTATGAGGAAACACGGTCACGAGCCCTTGGTGTAATTATACTTATTAATATAGGTATAAAAAATAATTATGATTTTTCTCTAAACAGAAAGAGGTGAGAAGACACTTCCCTACTCTCTTTCCATCTCTCTCCTTTGCCCAACACTGGGTCATTAATAACTAAGAAAAAAAAATAGACTAGAAGAAAATACACAGGGACATGGCAGTGGGAGATAAACATTACAATATCAAAAAATGTTTTACTAGTATCATTAACCAGCGGGGTATTTGCGTAACACACTAAAAAAACCATGGCTTTCATTTGGCTTTTTTTTGACAGTTCAACAACTTTCATTGCGTTATTTACGTTGCTGAGTAGACAAACTTTTCGAACATATGAAGCAATGAATTAGCAGTAGGTATCCTTTAAAATGAGTCAGTCATATTGAAAGTGCGTCACGCAAGTTGAGTGCAGGGAGAAAACAAAGGAATAAAGCGTGTTTCGTCTCGAAACAGTTTTTTTTTGTTTATATTTTGTTTTATATTTCTTTATTCGTGTTAGGATAAGATGACACAATTTGGTTCATAAACGTGGTTCTTTTAATTTTATTTGTATACTGGGTCGACGATAAACTGCGTCGACTGGAACGCATCCTTTCCTTGAGAAATGGTTTTCGGTGTGTGAAGCTCGCACCACCACGAGTGAGTAAAAAACGGACACCGTCGCGGACGCCTGCGTCGCCGATATGCAGTGCTAGTGTTTCCCGTTTGATTGAGTTCCCTATAATCAAAGTTCCCCTTTCATCTTTCTGGAAGATAGTGCTTTAAGTGACCTATGGACCTATATGTTTGGGATTATTAACTGGAGATTTCCTGTGGTGTGCTCTGCCGACAAGCCCCGAAGTTTTACCAGGCCAGGACCCTCGGATTGTGGCTGCGGGAAGGTTGAAGCGGGTAAGTCGCTGGACCCAGTAAATTCCCTACATAATTGTTTGATCCTTCGAACCGCATAATATCTTCCAAATTGTGTCGTCTTGCATCGCGCGGTTACGGTGTGTAAAATTCGCCATCTTTGTTTCACAAAATGCCGGATGACGAAGCATCTTCTTGCCAACAAGACATCTTCGAAAGGGATTTAATTTTGGATGAGCTCAAAAGAATTCTGTTACTTGCGAATTCAAATGAGCAACAATTTTGGTCGCGAACAACAGATTTATTGGCCCACCAAAGAAAGTTCAATAAGGTTCAAGCTAAGATTGAAAAGACGCTAATTAAATCCAAATCTTTTTGCAAAGATGAGAACATAAAAATTCGTAATGATTTTAATGACTTGTACTACGAAATAGTCGGTCATTTAAACTCGTTAAAAGCAGACGAGGAGCGAAAAAGGCGTCTAAATCGTTCAAGTAATTTTTCTTTTGAGGCGATAGGTAACGATAGGCGAAACCTACCTACTTTACCTTTACCAGAATTCAAAGGCGATCCTACAGATTGGCCATCATTCTACGATTTATTCAAATCACTTGTGCATAGCAACAATGCCTACTCGAATACGGAGAAACTTAGGTACCTACTTCTTACCGTTAAAAATGAGCCGTTTAACCTAATTAAGTCGATACCTATTACGGAAGATAACTATGCCATCGCATTAGACATTTTGTTAACCCGCTATCAAAACAAACGGGTTATTGCATCAAAACATTTAGATCGAATTTTAGACATAGAACAGTGCTCCGAAAAATCTTCGTTTAATGTACGAAAATTATTAAATACCTACCAGGAAAACATTAAGGCATTAGAAGTCATGGGCTTTCCGACTGAGCAGTGGAATTTCGTTCTGTTGCACATTTTACTACGTAAAATACCTAACAGTCTGAGAAAGGGTTTCGAGCGTTCGGTAGCCAGTCCGTCCGATATTCCCGATGTGGACACGCTGATTTCATACTTGCAACGTGAAATAACCGCGGACGAGATTGTATCATCTAGTTCCATAACTACCTCCGCGCCGCAAACTAATAAGCAATCTACATTTCGGGTAGGTAACAAAGACGCCAATGCGAACGGTGTCTCTTCGGCAAAACGCGCGTTCCCCGCGAATGTTCAAGCGTCAGACCAAACTCAACCTACCGTCCATAGTAATAAGGTCCGATCTTGCGTGCAGTGCAACGGTTCGCACTTGTTGACAAAATGTTCAGAGTTTTTAAATCTGTCTCCACATGATAGGCACGCTTTCGTGCAAAACAAAAATGTGTGTTATAATTGCTTGAACGTCGGGCACGACGTAAAAAACTGCAAATCAAATTTCGTGTGTAGAACGTGTCATAAAAGACATCATAGTTTAATTCATTTTTCAACTCAAGCATTACCGATCATAAACGAAGTCGCGCAACCTGTAGGTGTCCCGCTACCCCCTACGGAGGAAATACCCGTTTCCGTTGCGATTCATGGAAATTGTGCATCTAACTTACCTCTCGCTCGCACACAGACTGTTTTATTGTCAACCGCGTTAATTGATGTGTGCGTGGATCACACAAAAGTATCTACGGTGCGTTGCTTAGTTGATACCGGTAGCCAGGCGTGTTTTATTACGGAAGCATGTGTACAACGACTCGGCTTAGCGCGTAGGTATAGCAATGTGCCGGTGTTCGGTATTGGTGACACCAAGCCCGTCCATTCAAAGGGTATAGTTTCGTGTTCAATTACGCCGATAGGTAAACAACAGCCCGTCATTCCAGTTAATGCATTAATATTGCCTGAATTAATTTCGAAAATGCCAAGTGTACCACTGCCTTATTCGGGATGGTCACACATAAAAAATTTAAACTTAGCCGATCCGGACTTTCATACGCCGCAGCCCGTGGAGATGTTACTAGGAGCGGACATACTATCCCACGTGTTACTAGGCAACATTATATCGGGCCCGCCGGGTACGCCGATCGCTATGAATAGTGTGTTAGGTTATTTACTTTTAGGTAAATTAAATTTCGATAATTTTGTTCCGACTCCACTCCAAGTGTGTTTTAGCTCGTTTGACAACGACAATCTTCAGAAGTTTTGGGAGCTGGAGTCAATACCAGAGAAGCGGAGTTACACTCCCGAAGAAACGATATGTGAATCATTTTATCAAAATACGCACACTCGTGACACGAACGGGCGATATGTGGTCGCCCTTCCGTTCAAGCCCGACGCACCGCCCCTCGGCGAGTCGCGGCCTACTGCGCTAGCACGGTTCCGTAAACTGGAGTATCGGCTAGAACGTAACCCTAAGCTGAAGGATGAATATCACGCGTGCCTCCAGGAGTACGTGGACCTCAACCACATGGAGCCCGTCGATGCTCAACCTCCAGCTGACAAATGTTATTACATTCCACACCACTGCGTGGTCAAAGAGTCTAGCACGACGCCCACTCGTGTTGTATACGACGCCGGGTGTCGCTCGACGAGTGGTTATTCGCTAAATGACGTTCTACTAACGGGTCCTAAGCTTCACCGGGACATAGTAGATGTACTTCTTAAATTTCGTGTCCATTCCGTCGCGCTTACGGCCGACATAAAACAAATGTATCGTAATATACTAGTTCGTGAAGGTGATAGGGACTTTCAGCGTATCGTGTGGCGTAAATCACCAGATGATCCCATACGGGATTACCGCTTGCGTACAGTCACATTCGGCGTGAACGCGTCACCTTATCTCGCCTTGCGTACTATTCAACAGCTCGCTAGCGATGAGGCTGACCGGTTTAAACTAGCCTCGCCCGTTTTACTCAATGACGTCTTCGTGGACGACGTCGTCTCTGGCGAAGACTCAGTAGCCAGAGCACTCGCTCTGCAGCAAGAATTAATAGGTATTTGTAGGACGGCAGGATTTGAACTGCGTAAGTGGCATAGCAATGCGCCTGCGTTACTCGCTGCAGCGCTACCGCCAGAGTCTCATGGTGAGCGGCCGGAGAACGTTACGTTCGCTGAAATGGAAAATGACAAAAGGGTCAAGGTCCTTGGTCTACAGTGGAACCCTAAGTCCGATTCATTTAATTTTAAAGTGCAAGTTTCATCTCAAAAATGTACAAAACGTGTCATTCTTTCTGAGATAGCAAAAATTTACGATCCTCTCGGATTATTATCACCGGTTACACTATTTGCCAAACATTTGATCCAACTTTTGTGGATAGCCAACGTGGACTGGGACGATGCGCCGCCCGTTGACATAACCAATTCGTGGACCTCTTTCGTTTTTGAACTACCACTCATATCACAAATTTCGTTCCCGCGTCACATATTTAAAAATGATAATTCAACGCCAATCCAAATTCACGGTTTTGCTGACGCTTCCAGTAAAGCGTTTGGAGCGTGTGTATATATACGCTATCTGAATAATGATGGTCTTATTCAAACTCATCTCATTATGGCAAAAACCCGCGTTGCACCGTTGCGTGTGTGCCTTACCATTCCGCGCCTCGAATTAATGGCCGCTGTCCTTTTATCTAAATTACTCGAAAAGGTAATACTTACCTACAGTAATCATGTAAGCCTCGACCAGGTCTACGCTTGGTCCGATGCCTCCATCGTGCTAGCATGGCTACGCTCATCACCGCACGAGTGGAAAACCTTCGTCTCGAATCGTGTCAGCGAGGTCGTATCTCGTGTGCCCGCGGATTGCTGGCGCCACGTCCCGTCGGCCGACAACCCCGCCGACGCCGCGTCACGTGGCCTGCTGCCCGCCGCGCTGGTACACCACGACTTGTGGTACCATGGACCCCCATGGCTCCGTCTAAGTCCAGACTCCTGGCCAGTTCAAACCCCGATAGCGGACACGGGCGAAGAAAAACGTAACGTAACAATGTGTTCTAGCGCGTCTACATCACCGCCTATACAGGATGTTGATTTTATCTCACGATTTTCGTCACTCGGCAAACTTGTTCGCGTCACAGCGGTTATATTTCGTTTCGTTAATAAATGTAAAAGAGCAAAACAAGTCTTTCCGACGCACATTACTGTGCCCGAATATAATTTCGCTTTAACGCGACTTATCAAGGTAACACAACAGTCCATTTTTTATGAAGACTTATCAAAGATAGCACAGGGTAAATTACCGTCTACACGTTTACGACGCTTAACGCCATTCTTGGACAATACGGACGAATTACTTAAGGTGGGTGGTCGGATCCACAAGTCGCTTTTACCAGTTGAATCTAAGCACCAACTGATTTTACCTAAGAAACACCCTTTGACTGATCTTATTATTGATGACGCACATTTGTGTAATTTACATGCGGGACCGCAGTCCGTGCGACATGCACTTTTGCAACGGTATTGGATTTTATCGAGTCGTGACATCGTTCGTCAGCGTATCCACCGATGCGTGCCGTGCTTCCGCGCACGACCCGCTCGCAACCAACCGCGCATGGGACCGCTCCCTGCAGTTCGCGTCCGCCCCGCGCGACCTTTTATAAAGACCGCGGTAGATTTTGCCGGACCATTCTACGTTCGCGCCAATAAAGTGCGCAACGCAAAAATTATAAAATGTTATGTGTCAGTTTTCGTGTGCATGAGCGTTAAGGCGATACATCTCGAGTTAGTTTCCGAGCTTTCAACAGAAGCTTTTTTAGCAACCCTGCGCCGTTTCACGTCCCGACGTGGCTTATGCACTGATATATATTCAGATTGTGGAAAGAATTTTATTGGGAGTGACAATTATTTAAAAGAACTTTACGCGTTTTTACGCAATGACGCGGTGCAAAGTGTGCTTAACCAGCAGACCCTTCAGCAAGGTATCACGTGGCACTTTCAACCTCCTTACGCGAGCCATTTTGGAGGTCTTCATGAATCCGGAGTTCGAACTTTTAAGCATCATCTTCATCGTGTAGTAGGTACACGCACTCAAACATATGACGAGATGCATACCCTTCTATGTCAGGTCGAGGCAGTCCTAAATTCGCGTCCCCTCTGCGTTTTAAGTACGGATTCGTCGGATCCCTTACCCTTAACACCATCTCACTTCTTGATCGGAGAACCCATGACGGCTTTGCCTGATGTTTCCTTAATTGATGAGACGCCGAACCGTCTCACTCGTTGGCGCTGGATTCAACAATCAGTCCAGCACTTCTGGAAAAGATGGAGCAAAGAATATCTCCACGAGTTACAGCAGAGTAGCAAGTGGCTTCAGGACAGAGGCACTACCCTTCGTGAAGGCACTGTTGTGGTGGTATGCGATGACCATTTGCCTCCGTTGCAATGGAAATTGGCGCGCATCCACGCTCTACATCCCGGCTCTGACAATGTCACTCGCGTAGTGACTCTGAAAATGGGAAACTCCCTTTATAAACGACCAGTCGTTAAAATATGTCCTCTTCCTCTAGAGTAATTAGCATCATTACGAATCCTAGTTTTAAGTTACGCTTCTTTTCAATATTAGTTTAGACTTTAGTGGCGTTAAAAGCAAATACGTGCTTTTAAGGTGAGCGGCATGTTTCGTCTCGAAACAGTTTTTTTTTGTTTATATTTTGTTTTATATTTCTTTATTCGTGTTAGGATAAGATGACACAATTTGGTTCATAAACGTGGTTCTTTTAATTTTATTTGTATACTGGGTCGACGATAAACTGCGTCGACTGGAACGCATCCTTTCCTTGAGAAATGGTTTTCGGTGTGTGAAGCTCGCACCACCACGAGTGAGTAAAAAACGGACACCGTCGCGGACGCCTGCGTCGCCGATATGCAGTGCTAGTGTTTCCCGTTTGATTGAGTTCCCTATAATCAAAGTTCCCCTTTCATCTTTCTGGAAGATAGTGCTTTAAGTGACCTATGGACCTATATGTTTGGGATTATTAACTGGAGATTTCCTGTGGTGTGCTCTGCCGACAAGCCCCGAAGTTTTACCAGGCCAGGACCCTCGGATTGTGGCTGCGGGAAGGTTGAAGCGGGTAAGTCGCTGGACCCAGTAAATTCCCTACAAAGCGTTTCCTCTGAGAAGTCTGAGATCTGAAAACCTTAAAAAGAATAAGCAACAAAGCTAAATTAAAGGTACATAATACATGCTAAATGTATGTACCTATTATACAACTACGTATAGCAGTAATAGCAGCAATAATATCGTAGGTGACCGAAGTAGGCGAATCGGTAATTCCCCGCAGATTGTGTGCGAGTGCGTCCAACGAACACTAATGATAACAGTTACTAAAGAACTGTTACTATGATACTCCAATGATTATTCTACAAAATACCTGTTACTGTCCGTAAAACAATATTTGAATACTTTTTTTTGAAAAAAAAAAATGCGTTTATTCGGATCCTATGTTGCATTGTACATGCCCAGGGGTCCCAATCCGCTTAATCCAGTGTTGGATAAAGGAGACATAGGGAGCTACCAACTGCCATATTGGGGGATGAGAAAGAGCTTTCGTTAATCACAAGGTCATCACCGATTTAGGAAAATTGTATCTTTTAAGTAACTATGTAGTTTATTACTCTTGTGATAAAACGTAACAATGCCAAACAACCCTTCAAATACTGCCATTGTCCTTCAGAATGTATGTACTATCGCCAAAACCTATATAACCATTTTGAAAACCAAATCCCGTGCACATGATGACCACAGCTGCTGCGTCCGTAAGTAAAACAAAAGAGGATCCTTTTTATGTCGACTAATAATATGCGCTGCAAGCAGGAATAGTCCTTACGGTGGTCAAATATAGATTTTGGCGATAGTACCTACTAAAGTTGTCAAAAAATAAAAGGCCCGTTTTGACACTGACAGTTCTACTAGTTAATGAAGATCAAATTCGCAAAACAGTATTCGTTTGTATGAAACTGACAGGTGTCAAGAACGCACTCTCAAATGTCAAAACGGGCCTTTTATTTTTTGACAACTTTACTGTGATACCAATATAAACAATTGTACCCACTACTGCGATACCAATGCGTAGGTACAATTACTAATGACTCAGTGAGTTATTTAAAAGAACGGAACAGTGATTAGAGTATTTGAAACTTCGTTCCATATCACGTCCCTACGATATGCAAGTGGATATATAGCAGCGATTTTGTTTCGGAATGCAACAGTTGGTTCACAGTAGTCACAGTGAAAACATTACAAAGAAATTTCTCCTCTTTTTCTGAATTCTAAATTCTCAATTTGGTGTGAAGTGCATCTTTGTGTGTCTCTTTGTCTACAAAATGTCGGTGAGTAGGCAAAGGTCGTTGATGTTACTATTTGTTGTCGTATCAATCATTTTGAAGGGCAGTCTTACCAAGGTGTTTCGTATTACCCAGTATCTGGGTTGTGGAGGTCAGATGCAGTCGCTCCATGTAACATACTGGTATTCAGCTGCATTCGGTTAGACTGGAAACCTACCCCAACATAGTTGGGAAAAGGCTAGGCAGATGAAAATGACGACTTAATTTTTATGAAGCGAAAACTTCTTTATGCTCGTTGAGCGATTATTGTTAGGGGAAAATCTTATGGGTTCGCGTTACTGTTGTGATGTTAATGTTAACACCTGACACCTGACCTAGTGTGGAGTTCCTAAGCAACATCCTTCCTTTGCGTCTTAGTTTGTTTGTTTTTTAGCAAATAAACATTATTATTATTATAACAGTATTAGCTTAAATATCTGTAACTAGTAGCTAAATGAAATGATTTTTTTATGTATGTAAGTAGATATTTAAGGCACTCTATCACGACAATATTTTGGGGGTTAATATTCTAAAACAAGATAGCACCGAGTATGACGTATTGCGCTTTTGCTCGGAGTACCGTGTTGTTGTTGTAACATGGATAGGGGCAGGAAAAATGATGACCGTGTTGTTGTTTTGAAAACTAAACTAATTAATTTCGAAATGATGAAATTTATCCTTTTAAAAATAATAAAAAAACACTGCTATTTCATAGTATTTTAAATCCCTTTTTAACTGGTTTCTATGTAGACTAAAAACCTGGATCTAGTAGGTACTTATAAGAGTAAAAAACCTCCATCCATCCATACAAACTTTCACGTATACAATATTAGTAGGATTAACATCGAATCCTTCGTTATTGGCCCCTCACAGGGTTGGCTATATTTTTTTTCTGATTTCGTCTACTGTCGGCAGCAGCAACTCTTGCGAAGTACCCCAAATCGTGGTGATAAGATTAGCTATTTGACAACGCTGACCCTCCTCTGGATGATAAACTCCTTGAATACTTAACTGTTGAAAATGTTGAAATAATATCCAGTAGTGTATAATGATAACGTTAAACTGTAACCCCTTATTACAAAACAAGGTTTTTCTTTCGAACAGGTTTAAACCACTGACACAGTTATTGAATTAAGAATCTAACTGATAGAGAAATGCAGTTCTATAAATAAAAATGACACCTAAGTTCGGTGCTAAGTTGTCGTTTTAGTATTTAGAACTTTGCCTAAATCGAAATAAAGTTCGAAATACAAGTACCTACTGGCTCAATTGTTTAGGCTAGAACTAAAGTTAGGTTTCGTTTTTGTAATAAGACGTTAAGCGTACTAACTTCTAACATTAGGCGTAACTAGCTTCTAACATTAAGCGTAACTATAGCTTCTCATCTTAAGCGTAACTAGCTTCTGCCTACGACTGTGTCCGCGTGAAATTTCTTGTACCACGGCCCACCCCGTCGCATCGCATGGCCTGCATGCGACGCCTATTACTTCGATTTCGCTTAGTGTTCTTTCTGAGTTCTTTGCATTTTGCTCGGCTCCTAAGGGTCCAAGCGTGATGTTACATAGCCAGTAGCCTTCCTCAAGAATTGAGCTATCAATTGCTAAATGATTTTTTTAAACCGGCGGGCTTATTACGTATGAAATAGCAATCACCAAAAATTGCGCATCTATTGCGCAATCATCGCGCGATCAATCGCTAATTATTGCTTAAAAAATCGGTAGGTATATTATCTAAAACCCGATCGCTAATCGTTCGCCGTTTGCTATTATGCATTTATCGCAACGATACTAGCGCCACAAACCGAGATTAGCGCGTTCAAACAAACAAACCCTTCAGCTTTATTATTTTTATTAGTATAGATGTAGACAAAATATAGGTACAAAGACACACATGTCTACTATCAATGGCACACAAGAGAGAAGAAGCCTTGCAGCTAAACCACCATATTTTTTTATTCTTTTTAATCACTGGTTTAATAGGTCATGCAGCAATCCATTTAATCCTACTCCACAATCATCATCTGCCCAGCTATGTTGGGGTCGGCTTCCAGTCTAACCGGGTGCAGCAGCTGAATACCAGTATTTTACAGGGAGCGACTGCCTACCCGCCCTCCACATCCCAGTTACCGGCTAAAACGATACCCCTGGTTGTCAGACTTTCGGGTTTCTGAAAGCCGGGACCAACGGTTTAGTAAAGATGGTTACCCATCCACGGACCGACCGCGGCTAGCGTAGCTTAACCTGGCGACGTCAATAACTTGAACTTGTCCAGAATACAATACGCTAATTGATACTAAAACATGTATCTTTATTCCAGACCCCATACCAAGGCAAGGGCCGGTGCTTCGGCGAGTACAGGTGCACCAAATGCAATCGAAGCTGGATGAGTGCCAACTCCTGGGCCAACTACGGCCAGGAGTGTACCTCCTGCAAGATCAATGTCATGCCTCATAAACAGGTATGTGTATTGCAATCACAACACTATTTTCAACCAGCATCCTAATAGCGTAACACACTATCAATCATAGTCTTTATCATTTTGAAGGATATTGCTAGTCCACTGCTTCATATGTTCGAAAAATGAGTCTGCTGAAGAACGTGAATAACGCAATGAATGTTGTTGAACTGTCAAAATGAAAGCGCAGTTCAACTATGTTGAACAACTCTACCATAGAAATAGATTGACATCCTTTTTTCTTGACATAACACAACTCGAATGTAAATAAATAATCGTGTTCTTATATATTTCTTTAATACGAGAAAAGGAAATATAAATAAATAAATATGATAAAAGCGCCTTCATTAGATACCCATGTAGTGTAGCTATCTACTTTTGAAAGGTCTTGTTTTCTTTTTTTTTTTTTAATTTTGTATTTCACGAACTGTGTCCAAATAAACTTTTTTTCTTTCTTTATTTCTAAATGAGGCTGTTTCATTCGGCGTCATGGTTTCATTTTCTATGTATGTAGTTAGGTACAGTCACCAAAAGTGATAAGTAACCAGGGTCGTCGGATATAGTTGAAGTTTAGTAGAACCCGATGGATGTTTTCGAATAAAATTTAATTTAGTTACATCATTGAAGTGTCGAACATTTTATACCCAAAAATTAAAGTGCCAGAAAAAAAGTACTATTTTCTTATGGGAAATAACATCTTGAGCATTTTACTTACTTTGTGTATTTAACGATCATGTCCATTTTTACCATGGGGTTACGGCTTAGAACTGAAAACCAGCGAATCAATAATTGTTTCTTTAAACGAATGTCCAAAACTATTGTTGGCAAAAATGTTTTTTTTTTATTTTAAATACACGTTAATATACGTTTTAAATAAACGTAATAGTTAAAACATATTCGGGATGTTATATTCAATTAAAAGTTGATATTTTTTAAATGTTATGCTTAAAACACTTGTTAGACAAATATGATTGTTGACATTTTCAATCTCAACAAGCAGCTCGGGGGGTTCATTATAAACATTCGTTACAATAGCAAAAAATGCTCAAGATGTTATTTACCATAAGAAGACTGAAGAGTTTATTTTTTGCTTTGGGTACGAAATGCAGGATATATGTCCTTTCACTCGAAAATATCCATCGATTTTTTACTAAACTTCAACTGTACCGACCACCCAGCACCCTAATTGCGTAACACACAATCAATCTCAATCTGAATCATTTTGAAGGATATTGCTAATCCATTGCTTCATATGTTCAAAAAATGTGTCATGTGTCTGCTCAACAACGTAAATGACGCAATGAATGTTGTTGAACTGTCAAAATAAAACCGATCCCGATTGATCGTGTATTACGCAATTAGGGTGCTGGTTACTTATCTCTTTTGGTGACTGTACATCAGATGTGTGTTGACATCACTTTATGTACCAGTATACCTGGCACATACATACATACAGCTGCCTGTTTGGTCTAGTGGTCGCAAGCGCCACTTCTGGGCTTGAGGTTCTGTGCTCGATTCCCGGGTCGGGCAAAATGTAACTGAGATTATCTATCTGGATTTTCTTAGTAGCAACCTGGGATTCAACCCTATCACATGGGACTGAATAATAGCTGGCGAATTGTGGGTGTGTGTACATATTATAGGCTCTGCCTTAAGCGCTTATTACACTATCCAATTTTAAGGAATGCTAACTAGGAAATCGGCAGATGTAATCGCAGTTAGAACAGATTGGATCCAATTTAGTGTAAATTGGAGGTCTAACCGCACTACTTCCTAAATTGTGTACGATCCTTCTTCACGAAGGCGTCTGCATTCGTCGTCTGACCGATTTAGAATCCAATTGAATGTAGTGTAATCACTAGCTTCCGATTTCCTAGTTAGAGTGTTCCTAGTTAGCATTCCTTAAATTGGATAGTGTAATAAGCGCTTAAGCCTTCGGGAAAACAAGGCGTGATGCTATGTTATCCCTGAACATGGATTATAGAAGCTGAAAAGTCTCATAATATAAATGTTTTCAGACGCTCCTCCTCAAACCAGATGGCTTGGACAAGAGCGACCCGTTGAAGAGCCACCCACAGGAGTTGTGTCAAAAATGCAAGTCCTTGGGGAGATTTTGCGGAACTTCCATTTTCTGATCGATTTACTTTCAAATAAACCACAATTAGAATCTGAAACGGGTTCGCTATCAAAAGTACAATTAAGATTTAAAATAATTAATTTTATTGGAAAGATAAATTCGAGGTTTACAAGAGACTAGACTATCTTTATTTTGCATATAATATGGAACAGTTGACGATTGCATGGTCATCCCAAATAAGCCATAGTACCTTCCTAGTTGAAAGAAATTATATTTAATACTCAATACTCAATACTTTATTGCATTATTTATAATTATTAAATGTTAAATAATATAGCATTATTTTAAATTGGCTAGCTAAACATGATAAAACCAAAAAAAAAAAATTAAATATTTTTTTGGGTCATTGACCGCAGTTATTGTAGGAACTTGAAATATCAGTTCAAAAAGTCTTGTGTAAACTTCACAGACGTGATAGCTACAGATATTTAAAGACGATAAAGCATAAGAAAAACAGTTTTTCTCAACTCATGCAAGTAGAAACACTAACAGCGGTTGTTGAGCTCCAAAAAAGATTCTAATCTAATAAATATTTGATCGTATTTAGATATCGATTCACATCACGTCTGCGGAGTTTCCCTAGCTATTTTTATTTGACCTTGTATATGGCATAAAAAGTTATTGTTAATACACATTGGCAAATACAAAGAGATTAATTCACTACTAGGTTTAAGTATATGCATGAGAAACATTGTAATCTCGAAAGATCGTAATTATTTTTGTACTAAAGTCATAGTTATTATGACGGAGAGAGAGCAACGTACGGGTTTATTAGTGTTTCTGACTTTTCTTTATACCTACTGGCTGATGATGTAGTCACCAGCATCAGTTAAAGGCATCAGTTAAGGGCATTTTCTGTAGATACACCTTACTAATGTGTAAAAAAACTTCAGTTTGGAAATAAAATACATTTATTTAGCACAGACTAAAAAGCATATAGTTTAAGTGTAAGTGTAAGTTTTAAGTGTAAAGTGCGATGTAAGAAGTTAGCAGGAAAGTGGGCCTGTGAAGAGTGAGTCGGTTCGGCAAAAATGCAAGACAACTAGTGCCTGATGCTTGTTTTCAACTGATCCTGTATACTTTATGAAAACAGACGATGTACCTATATGGTTTCCATATATTTTCATAGAATTTTGTTTGATAAAGATAGAAGTCCGTAGCCGACTGCAGGCAGCAGCAGCAGGCGACGTGTCGCTGCGACACTACTGTGTATTTCTACGAAATACTTGGCAGACCAAGTGTCGCTACGGAAGTAATTTCATAGAAATACTTAGACCTGTAGTGTCGTCGCAGCGACACGTCGCCCGCTGCTGCTGCCTGCAGTCGACTACGGACTTGTACCTTTACGAACGTTACATTGTTTAGAATTATGAATAGAATAACTACATAACGAATGCAAGTAACTAAATTAGCAATCTGTACAATATAAAATGACTTAATTCAGCCAAAACTTATACATATTATATAAAAGTTAAAGGTTGGCTGTGACACTAATATGATAATTGGCTCTTCGTCCTCCAGTACATATATAAGTTTATTATTGTTTACAATAAAATAAAAGCATCATGTTTGCAAATCATTGTCTTTTCTTTGAGCTCCATTAAAAATCTGATAAATAAACCCATAGCTCACTCAATATATTCATATTCATACAAGGTGGAGACTACAACCTACAATAGATTAGCATATTTTTTATTAGTACTCGTACAGACGCCAGCACATCAAGCTACAACAATCTGTCAAATTTCTTTGATAGATTTGCAACTTTATCTCTAAAGAATTAAGGTTCAAGGTTGATTGGGAAAATTTGACAGTTTCGGGTAGCTTGACCTGCTGGCGTCTGTACATCACAATTGTGTTTAGGCAGTGCGGGCCTTCAAACAAATGAAAATCGTACGTGAATGTATTGAAGGCAGTATGGGCCTCATATAAATGGAAACCATAAGTAGTTGTGTTTAGGCAGTGCGGGCCTTCATACAGATATCGAGTGTAGAAATTTTACAAGGGGTGACAAAATGGGCGGTCTTATCGCTAAAGTCGATCTTTTAAAGATAACCTTTGGATGTGTTGCCACGTTGTATGGCAATGCTGATTCTTTGGCCAAAAATAGGCCAGCCCTCTGGTCACGTGAAGAGTCGATCAATCGCTTGGCGATGTCTCGATAGGAAAGGATTGAGTACAAAGGAAATAACAAAGTTCATTTTACGAAGAAACATTAACTATTTAGAGGTCGTTGTAAATGAAAGGCGAATAAGTATACGAAACGATTTTTCGATGATTTATTTTAAGAACATCGCCTTTTATACACATTATCGTAGGGTAGCATGCGAGAGTGGTGGTAACTAAGGGTGTTACTGAGAAACAAGTAACCAATGGGCGCGATCCATGTTGTGATGCCGGCCGAAGAGGACGAAGGAAGCGTGCGCGCGGCGCACTCGTAAATACGGGCGGCACGGCTCCCAACAGTCAGTGCACGATGGTCTTCGACGCGAGGATGTTGTCACACTCGTTACGGTCGCCAGCGCAGGCGCAGGCCGCCGGTGGTGTCGCATACGTTGGAGCGGTGACGTAGGGCGCGCTGCGCGCCGCGCGCGCGCCCTGGCGGTCGCTCAGTGCGCTGCGCGTTGTGACGGCGGCCGGACGGGTGAATTGTGATGTTTTGGAATGCTTCTGTAGGTCACTACATTATTCCCCCCTCAGCGAAGCGTACAGGAGGTTTCGAGGTCCTGCCAGATTTAGTAACGTAGCTGAAGGTGACGGGTGCTTCATCTGCTTGCTTATCGTTGCATTGGAATGCGGGCTTTAGCCGGTCAATGGATATATTAGTTTTCCTATTCTCCAACTGAACGGTGTAGTACCTACTTGTCTGTACGATAGATGACGCGATACGGACCGTTGTAGGTAGGTGTCAACGGTCTGCGCACAGCGTCGTTGCGAACATAAACATGCGTTGCTTTATACAGATCACCGTGAATGAAAAATGCTGTGTTTTTGTTGGCTACGCGCTGCACCTGTGCCTTTTTCAATGATTCGCTAAGATGACTCATAAAGTGCGATGACGTGTTGCATGCTGTGCTTGTTTCACCGTAGAATTCGCCGGGCAGGCGTAATGTTCTTCCGAATAATAATTCCGCTGTACTGGCGCCGATGTCTGTCTTGTATGCGGCGCGAAGACCGAGTAGTACCGTGGGTAACTCGTACGTCCAGTTCATTGTATTTAATCTTGCGGTGAGTGATGCTTTGAGCGTGCGGTGCCAGCGTTCTACTAAGCCGTTGGATTGGGGGTGGTAGGCCGTAGTTCGTACGTGCTGGATTCCCATTCGATGCATTAACTTATTAAATAGTTCTGATTCGAACTGTCTGCCTTGGTCTGTTGTTATGGTCGCGGGGCAACCGAATCTTGCAATCCATGTTTCATACAACGTACTTGCGACTTTTTCTGCCGTTATGTCCTCGATTGGCTGAGCTTCTGGCCACTTCGTTGCTCTGTCGATCATCGTAAGTATATAACGACAGTTGTTTGACGTTGGTAAGGGACCGACTAAGTCAATGTGCAGGTGGCTTAGGCGTTCAACTGGCGTGAAACTGGATACTGGTGCTTTGGTGTGGCGATGAACTTTCACCCGCTGGCATTGGTCGCAAGCTCTTGCCCAGTCTGTGATATCTTTCTTCATAGTCAACCAGAAATAACGTGTAGTAGTTAATCTTCTCGTCGCTCTTACGCCTGGGTGATTAAGGTCGTGTATGGCATGATAAGCTTGCTTCCTAAATTGTGGCGGTAAGAACGGGCGAGGAGATTTTGTAGACATCTCGCATGTGACTTGGGTAGTTGTACCGGGCAGGGCTATTCGCTTGAATATGTAACGATTGCTTTTAATGAGTTGCTTGAGTTCTTCATCTTGCTTTTGAGACTTTGCTAGCTCAACGTAATTTATTGGTGTTGGACATGATATTGTGTCCACTCGAGACATGGCGTCGGCTACACAGTTATCCCTGCCCGATACGTGCTCAATATCGGTGACGAACTGACTGATATATTCTAAATATCTTGTGCGCCTCGGAGTGTCATCTTTGTAGTTCGCTCGCAGTGCGGTTGTGAGGGGTTTGTGATCCGTCAATATGGTGACGTCACGGCCTTCTATCATCCGGCGAAAGTGACGTACTGCCATGTATATAGCCGTAAGCTCCCTGTCATACGTGCTGTATTTCCTTTGAGCATCGTTGAACTTCTTTGAAAAAAATCCGAGCGGTCTCCAATGGCCTTGAATTTTTTGTTGAAGTACCGCCCCGGCGCAAGTATCGGATGCGTCGGTCATGAGTACGAATGGTAGTGTAGACGACGGGTATGACAACAATACGGCGCTGGTAATGTCATCTTTGCATTTTTCAAACGCCTGAATCGCTGTCTCGCTCCACATTATTTTCGTCTTGTCGTTTTTCTTTGAGTCTTTAAGGTAAGCATTGAGCTCTTTTTGATACTCGGCGGCGTGAGGAATATTCTCCCGATAAAAGTTCATCATACCCAGGAATCGACGTAATTGTTGGACGGTTTCTGGGCGAGGGTATGATTTTATCGCTTTGACCTTTTCGTCAGTTGGCTTAATTCCATCAGTGGTTATAGTGTAGCCCAAAAAGTTGAGTGTTTGTTGGCCGAATGTGCACTTAGCTACATTTAGTTGTAACCCATGGTCGTTAAGCCTTCTGAATACTTCTTCCAGTTCTCTTCTGTGCTGTTCTTCAGTTTCAGAAGCTACTAAAATGTCGTCGACAAATGGGAAAACAGGGAGTCCCCGTAGAACGTTGTCGATGTGTCGCTGAAATGTCTGCCCTGCGTTGCGCAAACCGAAGCACATCCTCGGGAATTCGAATAGCCCGAATGGTGTGATAACGGCTGTCTTCTGTATATCCTCTTCGCGAGTCCTCACTTGATAGTAGGCCTTTTTCATGTCGATAATGGAGAAGTATTTCTTCCCTAGCAAGTTGTAGGTAAAATCGTGCAGTCTTGGAATGGGGTACCGGTCGGGCACGGTCACTGCATTCAGACGTCGATAATCTCCACAGACTCTGTGTTTGCCGTCCTTCTTGAGGACAAGGTGTATTGGACTGGCCCAGGGACTCTTCGACGGCCGACAAATGCCTTGCTCAACCATCGCGTCAAATTCGGCCTTGGCTGCCTTGTACTTATGTGGTGGTAGCGGTCGTGATTTTGCATATAATGGCGGGCCGGTAGTCTGTATGTGGTGTTCCACTTCGCTATGGCAGAGCTTTAAGTTGGGTCGGGTGATGTCTGGGTACTTTGCAAGCAGATCGTGGTATGGCTGCTGGTCATCTACGGTGTTGATGCTGGAGTCTGAAGTGGACGTTACGTAGCCGACAACGGATAGGCCTGTTTTTTTGTCTATTAGCCTTCGTCCGTGTATGTCTACCGTGAGTTGGTGCTTATGTAAGAAATCGGCTCCCAATATAGGTCTGGTCACTTCGGCGACGACAAAATTGCACATGTACGGTCGACGTAATCCAATATTCAACGTCATAGTGCGTTCTCCGTAGGAGGGTATTCGTGAACCGTTAGCGGCGTAGAGATATTCGGTCGGCGTCGTTTTTTCTTTGTGTACCCTCTTGATCGGTAGTACTGAGACATTCGCCCCAGTGTCGATTAGGAAATGAAGACCGGTTCCTAACTCTTTTATGAACAGACGGTGTTGGGTTATGTCGTTGACTTCAGCTCCCGTCGTAGCCAAAGTCGGGGCTAGTTTTCCTGGCTCGTATTCGTCTTGCTCGCAAAATTGCAGGGTCTTCTACAGCGAAACGCCTCCTTACCGAACTTGCGATGGAAATAGCAAATCGAAGTGTCACGATTCGCGGACTTGGAGCGGGATCTCGAACGGTATCTGCCTCGCTGTGGTCCACGGTAGTAGTTACGTGATCTGTCAATTTTTAACGCGGCGACCTCTTTCGTAAGTGCCTCGATCATATTCAAAATTCGATCGTTAGGCGCCGGTGTCGACGATTGTGACGTGGTGCTAGCGTGACTGCAGGAACACACAGAATTGGCCTCTTTCGTCTGCTCACTCATCTTGTCCGCCATTGCCGCGAGCGAGTCCAATTTAGATTCTTCGCTGACCGCCAATACAGCTCTCGTCGAAGAGGGTAGGTGGCTCATCCACAACATTCGGAGGGTTTCATCTGGCATTTTGTCCCGGGCTAGATCACGCATACGCCGCAGCAGCTGAGAGGGACGCTGGTCGCCTAATTCGACTTCGTTAAGCAATTTTTGCAATTGCTTGTTCTCAGACTCCTCGTAGACGGATAACAGTCGGGCCTTTAGCGCTTCAAATCTACCCGTCCTGGCCGATGATAATATTATGTCGCTAATTTGTTCCACATCCACCTTGTCAAGTTGTGCCACGGCGAGACCAAACTTCGCTTCTTCGCTGAGCTTCTGGTTCGACACCATGGTTTCAAATTGTGCGAACCATAATCTGGGCTTGTCTCGCCAGAATGGAGGTATCCGAGACTTGACGGAGATCATCTCTATATCTTCCTCAGACAGAGTGGT
This sequence comes from Apamea crenata, assembly GCA_949629185.1. Lineage (NCBI taxonomy): Eukaryota > Metazoa > Arthropoda > Insecta > Lepidoptera > Noctuidae > Apamea > Apamea crenata. The sequence continues at coordinate 6,864,316 of OX451360.1, read as the reverse complement.
TCGCGGTTCTTTACTAGCGTTATCCATGACTTGTTGAGATCACGTCGGGGTCACCAATTTAGAGGTCGTTGTAAATGAAAGGCGAATAAGTATACGAAACGATTTTTCGATGATTTATTTTAAGAACATCGCCTTTTATACACATTATCGTAGGGTAGCATGCGAGAGTGGTGGTAACTAAGGGTGTTACTGAGAAACAAGTAACCAATGGGCGCGATCCATGTTGTGATGCCGGCCGAAGAGGACGAAGGAAGCGTGCGCGCGGCGCACTCGTAAATACGGGCGGCACGGCTCCCAACAGTCAGTGCACGATGGTCTTCGACGCGAGGATGTTGTCACACTCGTTACGGTCGCCAGCGCAGGCGCAGGCCGCCGGTGGTGTCGCATACGTTGGAGCGGTGACGTAGTGCGCGCTGCGCGCCGCGCGCGCGCCCTGGCGGTCGCTCAGTGCGCTGCGCGTTGTGACGGCGGCCGGACGTGTGAATTGTGATGTTTTGGAATGCTTCTGTAGGTCACTACAACTATAACTAGTAACAAACACAATTATAGGTATCTACATACACAAACGATTCCAAAATACGTAGATAAGAGATCTCTCCTAATTAATATCTGCTGCCCCAGTGACCACAGACATTGGCTCTAAGGATTGCAATTATTCTTGACCCCTTCGTAAGACGTAGAAAGACCCCACTTTCCGAAATATGGGGTCTGGGATCCAATGCGGTGACCGCAAGCCAGTGACGAGGGACTTGTTTGTAAACTAATTAATTAACTAGTCTCGAACACTTCTCGAAGACTCAAAAATGAAATAATTTTGTAAGGGGTTACCGTAACTTTTCTCCCGCCAATCAACGTAGATGTGTTCTTGTTTGAAGGATGTGGGTACCACACGAAACATTCAGCTTTTGTCTCTGGCATGGCAACGTACCTGTCATACATAACCAGTAGTTTCCGAGTCGAGTACTAAGTAGTTCACTAGTCGCACAGGCGGTGGTGTTCACTTGCCATTACGCTGGCCTCCCAACAATATAAATTTGTTAGGGACATATTATCTATTCTGCAAAAAAAAAAGTCAAAATTTAAAAATAATTATAACTAAAAGGTTAAAATTATAATAAAATAATATTATAAAGTGGAATACTACTACTCACTTCACGCCCACTTCCACTAAGGGCCACCTGGTTTGAAACGGTTGGTTAACTTATCATACGTACGTCAAATATTAACGAGTACATAATCGTAGCTGTCTGACTCGGACTGGATGCGGAAGGCGGAGGACAGGGTGTTGTGGCGCAGCCTGGGGAGGCCTATGTCCAGCAGTGGACTGCGATAGGCTGAGCTGATTGACATAATCGTAATTATTTGTCGTAAGCCAAGGCCATAATTCTGTAATATTGTAATTTGAAACAACGCTTTTTTTGGTGTAACGATAGTTAGCGCCATTTTTGACGTATACGCGTGCGTCAAGTGGACGTGAAACAACTCGCAGTTTGCACGGTGAGATCTTTACAGAATAGACCAGATGATTAGAAATAGCTAATCGTTAATTTATTAAAGCAAAGCTTTCTTCATCAGAGTGTATTCTTAAGAATTAACATTAGCTCCAGGAAGCGTTGTTTACCTATATATTAATTTGACTTGACCGTTATTCGAAGCTTATTTAATTGAGATAGGCACTACGTTTCCCGCCTTCATATTTCTTTATATCTATCTCTTTCTAGTACGTCACTTCCGCTTGGCAGTGGTAGGGTGGCTCGTTAAACGAGCCCCGCCATTTTGAAATCATTGGCGTCTCTTTTCCCGCCGTGATCGGTCGTGTCGTGCCGACACTTAGCAGAATATTTTATTCATTAAGAAGTGAAAATATTCCTAACAGTTTTATTTGAATTTAAAGTGAACAAAGTTTAATCTTTCGATTTTAAATATGGAAAATTCGGGTAATAATGCCGATAGAGCGGCTAGTGATGTTCTTCCAGGACCTTCTTCGCCGCAGAAGCGGCGTGCTCGGTCGAGTAGTTCTAGTAGCTCGAGTTCGAGTTCCAGCAGCAGCTCCTCGTCTAGCGGTGGCAACCCAAAGAGAAGTCACCGCAACAAGAAAAAGGGGGGCAAACGCAAGCGGCGCTCCGAACGTAAGGTTCGAAAGTTGGCTAAAACAGTACGTAACCTTCGACGGCAAATGGCTTGCAAGGATTCCAGTCAACACGTGAGTACTAATTTGGATTATGATGCCATCTCACTTATGTCCAGTACTAGTGAAAATCGTTACGAACAAATGCTGGATGTTGAACCTAGTAATTTTAGTGCACGTGGTGATCAAGAATTCACTTTATCACTTGAAACTAAGCTAAAGGAGCCTACAATGCCTAAGACTCCCGAGAATTATTTGAAATTATTATGTGATTTGCAACATTTAGATAAAAGTGACTGGAATGAAATCAGGTATTCTGACACCCAAAAATTGTACAATCACTCGCCGGGTTACACAGACATTGAAATGAACGAGGAAGTTAAAGCATTTGAGTCTCCTCGTCACCTCGTGTATGCTGATAAGGCTTTTGCAGCCTTGACCATGTGTGTGCTCAAACAAAGGGAGTGTTTACAAGCAACCGTTCAAGAACTTTTACAATGGGCAAGGAATAGTAACTCGCTTAATTATGACACTCTGCTTCAAAAAGTTAATGACCTTTTTTCCGTAGGGGACTTTAATAGGTGTTCATCAGACTTATTACAGATCGTTTGTGGACATCGTGCTGAGATTCTGCAAATGCGACGAGACTGTGTCACTAAACAGGCAAAGGACCCCTTGATGAAGGCCAGCTTAAAGAAAATTCCTCCGTCGTGTACCAACCTGTTCAACGCAGAGAAGTTTACTGCTGCTGTAGAAAAAGCTGGCGGTGTAAGAAAATGTTTTTGGCCGTTGCAAAAAGGTAATGCGTCTTCTGCCTCGCAGGCGCATGCGAATAAGTTCCGTGGCTCCTCGCAGGGGTCAAAGCCCTACAATAAGTCCTCGCAGGGATTTGCTCACACAGCACAGGCGTGCCAACACAGTAACACACATTCGCAATGTGTTAGCAGTAACCCACCTTCGCAAGGTGGTTGCAGTCGCAGTAATCCACCTCCGCAAGGTGATTGTAACACTCATGTCCATGCTGCTCAATATAATTCGATCGCACCGAATAATCGCCACAGCTTTCGAGGCCGACCGAATGCTCGGCCAAATAATCAGCCAAGGTACGGGCGAAAACGCGCGTCATCGCCTCCCCAGCGGAATAACGACAACAAACGACGTAAGTATTGACTCGTTCAGAGCGGGCCGTCTCCTACAGTTTCGAGACCAGTGGGAACAAATAAATGCACCAAATTACATTCTAAAAATAATAACCGGGTATCGCATACCCTTTTGCCAAAAACCACCGCTTGTTCACCCAAGCGTTGTCGGAACCAACCTAAATGTTCCAGAATCTGCCGAAATGACATCTGTTATAAACAAAATGATAGACCAGGGAATTCTAGAGCGGGCGGTTGCTTCGCCAAGCTTCCTGTCATCGATGTTTCTTGTCCCCAAAGGCGACGGCTCAACTCGTCCGATATTCAATTTGAAAACACTCAATTCTTACATCATTACAGATCGATTCAAGCTAATAAATGCTTATCGCATCCCCGATTTTCTACAACCGCAGGACTGGCTATGCAAAATCGACCTCTCCCAGGCGTATTTTCATGTGTCTGTGGCTCGCAGCCACAGAAGGTTTCTGCGCCTAATTTATCGCAACGAATTGCTGGAAATGACCTGCTTACCTTTTGGTCTGAGTACAGCGCCCAAGACCTTTGCTGCGCTAACCAATTGGATAGCCCAGACACTCAGGCAACGAGGTGTCAGGATAATTGTTTTTCTAGACGATTTCTTGCTCGCTCACCAGGACGAAAACAAGCTTCGGAGTCATGTGAAGATTGTGCTCGATTCTCTGGAAACGTTAGGTTGGCTGATCAATCACAAAAAGTCGATCATCACACCGTCGAAAAGCTTAGTGTTTCTAGGAATTCATTGGGATCCATGGACGAATCGCAAGCGCCTTCCCGACGAGAAAATCCCTGGAGTTTTAGCGAAAATCGATCATTTGCTATGGAAGCAGCGCACAACACTCAGGGAGCTCCAAAGCCTCGTTGGTCTACTCAATTTTGGCAGTTTCACAGTTCCGAAAGGAAGACTCAATTTTCGAGCGCTTCTGAGCCTCCTGAACGAAATCTTGAAGTCGGATCACAGGATACTACACACCTTACCTCGTGCTGCCACAGACAATCTTATATGGTGGCGCCAAAATTGTCAGCAGCCGTCGGCCATACACATGCCGCCTCCTTCTCATTTCCTCACAACAGATGCGTCGGACATCGCTTGGGGAGCTCGCCTGGACAATCTCTCTCTCTTGGGTCTGTGGTCGGAAGCCGAGAAAGATCTTCATTGCAACCAAAAGGAAATGATAGCAATCCTAAGAGTTTTGGAAGATCATTGTCAGCTCCTGAGACACAAGACGGTTTTGATTCAGAGCGACAACAAGTCGGTAGTTGCATATCTACGTCACGAGGGCGGCACCAAATCAGCTCCTCTCCTGGACCTAACTTACAGGCTTTTCCAAATAACAGAGCAGTTTCAAATTCACATGAACGTCTTTTACATACCAGGTATATACAACGGCCACGCAGATCACCTGTCGAGGTTTCGCATAGCTCCCGAGTGGCATCTGTCTGCAGAATGCACGAACAAAATATTCTCGAAATGGGGAGTCCCACTGATCGACCTATTTGCGTCCAACCGAGCACATGTGGTGTCGAATTACGTGTCCTTAGACCAGAACGACGACCAAGCCCTGTTTTACGACGCGTTCTCCCGAGTATGGAATTACAATCTAGCGTGGGTGTTCCCTCCACCCTTTCTGATTCCCAAGGTGTTAGGTTATCTCAATCAAGCACAGGGAACGTACTTACTGGTAGTTCCACGATGGGAGCGAGTTTTTTGGCGACCCGACATCAAATCGCGGGCCCTAGCAGCCCCATTCACGATACATCACCTAGACAAAGTCCTGATCGACACGACAACAGGACTGCCACCACCGAATGTCCACGAAATGACTCTGGAAGTGTGGAAATGTGGGGGTGGTCTGGGATGCTAACATCCTGGAATAGTAGTCAATTAGAACTTCTTGAGAAGTCATGGCGTCCCTCAACACGTAAAGTTTATACCGTTGCTTGGAAGAGATGGCTAGTTTGGTGCGAATCGCACCAGATTAACCCCTCAACTCCAATGGCAAGCGATTTGGCTAGATTTTTATCTGATCTACATTTAATTAATAAATTATCGTACAATTCTATTTTGTTACACAAATCTGTGGTTTCAACCCTTTGCAACCCAGAATCATCCGGCCAGTTAAGTTCAAATGTCCTAGTAAAACATGTTCTAAAATCCATAGCCTTACAGAGATTGGTCCCCCATGTCAAGTCCCCGGTTTGGAACATAAACGACCTCGCTAGTTTTCTAGAGAGTAAGCACATTGATGAAAATAATACTTTTCAAGTGCAGCGACATACAGCTGCTCTATTCCTCCTATGTTCCGGGAGAAGAATCCACGATTTAACTTTGCTCAGAGTGGATTCTAATAATTATTCTAATCAAGACGATGTAGTAGTGTTTTGGCCGGTTTTTGGATCAAAAACTGATTCGGTAGATTACAGACAATCTGGTTGGAGATTAATTTCTAATGAAGCTAATAAAAACTTAGACCCGGTCTATTGGGCTAAGCATACGATCTCGCTTCTTGAGAATCGTAGAAATACTGCAAATTGTAGTAATTTGTTTATTAACATTAGAGGTCACCCTAAACCTGCATCGAAAACCCTAATTGCGGGCTGGATCAAGTCCCTATTAGTAGAAGCCGGTATTAAGGCATCTCCTGGGAGTTTTAGGTCAGCTGTTGCCTCAAAAAATTGGGTCGACAATTACCCTCTCGAGGAGATTCTTGCAAGGGGTAACTGGCGATCGCAAAATACATTTTGCAAATTTTATAAGCGTGAGGTTAGACCCACTGTTAACCGTGTATCTTTAACAGCATTATTTAATCCAGTTGATTAGACATTATGTAATTCTAATTATTATTACATACCTGATTGTATATCTAAAAAGTTTTTTGTTTAATCATCAAATATATATTTATATTAATTACTTATGCCTTCTTTATTTAATGCCTATTTCGGTCATATTTGATCGAATAATAACCATATTACCTTTTAGAATCTCACATTGGCGTCTTCATCACTTCCACCAGGCGATAACAAACACGTCTCAATTAAATAAGCTTCGAATAACGGTCAAGTCAAATTAATAGAAGCGTTTTACCTACCAATAAAACGCATATTAATTTACTTACCTTATTCGAAGCTTATGAACAAGTTCTGCCTGGTAATTGGACTCAATGATTTCAAAATGGCGGGGCTCGTTTAACGAGCCACCCTACCACTGCCAAGCGGAAGTGACGTACTAGAAAGAGATAGATATAAAGAAATATGAAGGCGGGAAACGTAGTGCCTATCTCAATTAAATAAGCTTCGAATAAGGTAAGTAAATTAATATGCGTTTTATTGGTAGGTAAAACGCTTCTAATAAATAAGCAGTTTTCCAGGTGGCAGTAGGCTGTAAGCCTAATTTGAATGAGGGTAAATCCGTTCATTTGCGACGCTATTTACATAATCGCTGGGGGCTGATTAAATTTGTACAAACTGATGGAATCGTCTGCACCTTGTTAGCGTACTGAGCATTTAATGCTGCCTGTGACATTTCATTGAAATAATTAAACTTTCGGCTCTAACATAATTAAGGGACACTTTTTGATTAAAATTCGGTTGGTATGATCGAAATTACTTGGGTATAAATGACGGTGTAATGAAATCGAAAACATGAATTCAGGACAGTGAAAGTTTTCCGGGAACAATATAAATCGTAGGTATTTTGTAACTTTTTTTCTTACATCTTCTATACCTATATCTATGACATAAGTATAATAAAATAGTAACGAAGTCAAAACTGTACGTTGAATATTAAAAAAAACGTAATTGTGTAAATGACGTGTGAAAGAGTCTGATGCCAAAAATATAGTTTTTTTTTAATTTTTCCCTGTTTGCTGGTTGTGTGTCTGTATGATGCATTGGCGCAGAAACGGTTGAACGGATTTGGATGAAATTTGACACACAGATAGGTTTTCTAACCTAGATTAATACAAAGGATACTTTTATTCCCGGTAGTACGTTCCAGGGGGACATTTTCCGACATCCACGGGGGTGAGGCCGCGAGCAAAATCAATTTTTTTTTAAACAAAATTTTGCTCATCTTAGTTTTAGTTGGTACCTTGATTTTTGGTGCCAATTTTATCAACAATTTTTATTCTCTCTTCATTTATTGTTGTTGCAAAAAAAAATACATAAAAAACTCCTGAAATAGCCAATACATCTGCACATAGCAATGCGAGAGGGAACTATAACAAAGTTAACTAGCAGACGCGTAACTTACAGTTAGTAGCGAAACTTTTCAGCCATAATAACCGCTAGAAAGTGCTCTGGTTATAATATAAATTTAACTTAACATTTATCGTTACTTCCTCGGAGCAGACAGTTAAGTAAATCCAGTTAATTTCCCAACTTCCTCTTGAAAATAAACGTAGTTAGGAACGTTTTTTTGTATAGTAAGTAATCGTATTATTTCACTTTAGCTTGAATTGCCAAAGTTTCATTTCCCGGGGTGGGAATGTTTTTGGGTATCTCCTATTGACAGTAAAAGTATAGTTTGCAAAGTTTAGAAAGAATGCGTGTGTGTGCGCGTGTAGGAGTGCGTGAGAGGGGGTATGTGTATGTGTGTTCGAGGGCGAGGGTATGTGTATGTGTGTAGTGTGAGTGGAGTAAAGAAAGAAAGAAAAATGCGTTTATTGGCATTACAGCAAAATAAATACACCTATAAACTATAAAAACAGAAAACAAAGAATAATATGCCTTTTGGCATTATAATCTTGGTTATCTGTTTCTGATAGATACTCGTAATTTATAGTCCATAACATCAATAACCATTTAATTAAATTAATTATTGAGCAGGCATTAATTAAATTAACTATGAGGGTCACTTTAGTCCCCATGGGTGTAGTTCTACAAGATTTCTAAAGGGTTTTGTCCGGTTACAATGATGTGTGGTCCAAGTGACAGGACTTGGATTGAATACTTTAGTAGGTAGTTCAGGGTAAAACTTTAGCAGTGCCTGGGTGAATCATTTTGGATCCACCTAGGTGCTGCTAATTTTTAAACCCAGTGGGTAAATAGAATAAAATAGGTACTCTTTATTATACAACGTGCTTTTTTTGATATGCCATAACTCTAGGGGGTCATTGTACTCATCATTATGAACAACTTTTACTATGGGACCAAACCTGAAAGCGCGAAAAAAAAACCAGCTGTTCCCTACATTTATGTTCGTACAACTCGAACACCAGATTTTTGTTTCTCGATTTCGGGTTTGGTACTAAAAGCTGTTCATAATGATGAGTACAATGACCCCCTAGAGTTATGGGATACTTATAAAAAAACCATGTTGTATACACCATATAAACAACTACAAAAATAAATACGTAAAATCCTATACTAATGTAGATGATAAGACATACAGCTATGCATTCTTAATTTAGTATTCTTTATTGAAATTGCCCAGCTTTTGCCCAACTATGTTGAGGTCGGCTTTCAGTCTAACCAGATTCAGCTGAATACTGTTATTTTACATGGAGCGACTGAGTATTTGACAACCACAACTCAGTTACTGGGTAACACAATACCAGTTGGTAAGGACTGGTTGCTGGTTGTACAGCTGGGACCAACAACTTAACCTGGTGTCCGAGCCACGGAGAGGTCTCGGTATGTAAAGATGGTCCGCCATCCACGGATCGACCGCGGCAAGCGTAGCTCAATCTGATAGATCGACACGACTCGTACGGCTGCTATTACTTAGCTATTCTTTTATTAAGCTAATAATAAATTAGTTAAAAATAAGAAATCCCAAGACTAGCATTTCTATTAACTACTATTAACTACCTTATATTTAGAGACATGTGGGTTAGATATCATCAACTATGTATTATAAAATATATTTTCAGAGCTTATAACTTGAACCACACGGTCACAGGTGTCAGAAGCATCACTTCCTCCGGTTTGAGAAGGCACCGGAGAGAAGGGTCGCGGTCACTGCACAGGCTAGTCAAATTAATTGACCGCCTTATAACCGTTTTATTAGAAGTGGGCACAACCCTTGACTTGGGAAACTGAGCAATGTGGTAGTTGAGAAAGGAATGCCGGACGGAATATTCTGGTTTTTGATTTGTCTCGAAAATATTTTAGATTGCGAAAGAAGAAAAGAAAGAAAATACGTTTATTTGCGGTAAACATGACGCATAAAAAGCTCACATAGGTAAACACACAAAAAAAAATAACAGGTACCTACACTTACTTTAACCACAGCTTTATTTTATCTAGAAAAATGTTGGACAACCTACTTTACTTTTATGTAAAAACAGTCGATAGGTAGCGTAGGACACAAAAAATCATATACTTAAATTGCTAGCTTCACGAAATGTTCCATCGTGTAAGTATACTAGTCTTACGGAAGACCCTAATTGGATGGCTAAGATCACACAGATCACTGAAGCATATCTAAGAATGATGCCAACCGGCCTTATGAGAGACTCATCTAAATCGTTTTTTTTGTAAAAAGAATGTTTCATGAAAATTGACTAACAAAAAGCTAACCATAATCAGCCTTTAATGTTCCCACTGCTGGGAGACAGGCCTTCTCTCTGTGTGAATCAGAATCAGAAATATTTATTTGCAACAATGTAGGTACAGGTTTGAGATGGTACAGAATAAAATGTTTCCGCTACCTACCTTACGGCGTGCAAAAACATTAGTTATAATTACATTGACATTAAAATAACAAGACATCAAAATTAATACACATAATAAATTGTCACAACAAAAAGTCTTTACAGTGAGGGAGAGGACCATAGTCCATCACGCTGGCCAAGTGCGGATTGGCGGATACCACATGCCTTCGAATTTTTGGTTCTAGGATATGCCGGTTTCTTCACGATGTTTTCCTTCACCGTTTTGAGAGCAGTGGTGATGAAATAATTTACACAAAGTAAAGTGCCTGCTTGGGTTTAAACCCACGACCTTCAACAGTCGCGGCCGTTACCACTGGGCCACAACAAAGAAGCTAGAATTAACAAAACCTTTTCTGAAAAAGCCAAATTGCCTTCGTACACTCATTGCTTTGGGCGGATTATTCCAAATATAATTATCATAAGTTAGAACGCACACGAATGATTCCGCCAAGTGCTCGCATTACGTTGCTCGCCCCGGGACTAAACATCTGCTTTCATGAATACCTTACCATAACAGACAGAGCCAGCCCGCACCGTAAAAGCAACAATGTAAATTTAATCTCAATTCTCATTGTAAATAACGCAAGTTCCATGTCTTAAAGCCAGAAGACTGTTTACAGTTAGCTCTTGAATTTTATCTCACTTAATTTCTGGGGTTACGTAGTACCTTAAAAAGAAAAAAATGAACCCTTGTAGGATTACTTGTTGGTCTGTCTGTCAACACTCTTTTTCTCTGGAACGCGTGGAGGTATGAAGTTGAAATTAGTATCAAATACGGTCTGCGGTCTCTTGGTGCTCTAAAAAAAATCAAAGTTGTAAGTCAACGCAATAAAAAAAATACGGCCATTTATGCGACATATTTATACTCACAAATAAGCCAAAACCTATATAAGGTACTTCGCGTTGACCTCATTAGGCAAGAAGCAAGGTATCACAGCACCAGTAAGGGAATCACACACTTTTTTTTTGCGATTACCAACTTACATTTGCAGTTGGAGAATTGACTGTGGCGTATGGGAGAACATTTTTTCAACAACAAAGTTAAGTTTGTTCTTGGGATGAATTCATCTCAACTACGAACCCTTCATTGTGCGTGGTCTGACACGCACTTGGCCGCATTAAATGCTCGTAAATTGCACAAAAGTAAGCAAGTTTCTTGTGCCATTGTAACATTTACCAATCGAAAGTTGTTATCGTACATTCCTAGGTCGGGCATAGTGACTAAAGAAGAAAACTCCCCGGTCGTGTCGTATTACCGTCTCATCGGACTATGAGAGTAAAGGTCCAGATACCACCTGTGTTTGCGCACACACTTCTGCACTCTCACCTCTTGCTTACCTGGCTAATCTCCGTTGAGATTTGCAACCGTGACGAAAGCGGTCGGGAGGATATTGTTATTATTTACTAGCAGCACCACGCGGTTTCACCCGCATACGTCTCGATCCAGACGGATTATTGGGAAAAACTGTACGTATGTGTACTATAGGTACAGGTATGTGTACTGACATCGACACGCAATTTGTTACGATGGATTCAGACCCAACTGCGTTGCCTTTTTTAGTCGGTTATTAAAAAAAATACAGGTGTTCCATACATTTTGATCACTTAGGTAGGTACCAGTTGCGCTTTTCTATGAAACAGTAGTTTTTTTTTTTAATAACAAAAGTAAATGTCTTCGCTTGTGGTCTACAATCATGAGCTGAAAATGTTTACTTAAAGTTTGCGCGTCGATGCCCCTGCTTACCTGGGGGTCTACTCCGAAGTGCAAAGTGCGAATGTTCGGATCGGACCGACACATGGCCGAACCGAATATTATTAAAAAATGCGAAAAAAGTTCGCATCGGCTAGGCTGTTGGGTCGGGACCATAGTCAATATTCGAAAGAGTAGGATCGGGACCGACCGAACCAAATAGAAACTTCGTAGCAGGAAGCGGACGGACATTCGGCCGATACTACTTCGGAGTAGACCCCCATTATTTGTTAATCCAGTTTATAAACTATCTGTGAGCCAAAGTTCATCCCAATCCGTTCAGCCGTTTTTGCGTGATTGAGTATCAAACATCCATTTTCTCTTCTCTTTTCATCCACATTTATAACATAATATTATTATAAGTAGGATGGTAGGGTCACAACGGCACACAAGCTACTTGCAGACTTTCGTGCAAGTTATATTCTTGTGTATAACGTGCTTTACTTAAGATGGCCGACGTTCCTTTTCTACAGGATTTGAATGATTCTATAATTAATTTTTTTTTTTTTATGTAAATAGAATCATGCGGAGTAATCAATGTTCAGACTCGCGTTGGAAATTGAATAATCTTGTTTCTGATTACGACATAAAAAGTTCATATTGTGTCAATTTAACTTGTAATCACTTTTTAAATACGTTAGCACGGAGACGCGCCCGATCAACGAATAAATTTGAATTCATTAACAAACTGATTCGAGCCCGCCCTGTGCTTACTATTGAAGGGGAAACAAATTGATTTTTTATAGAAATTTCATTCGGTGTTTATGCTATTATGCGTCTTGACAATGTGCCTGGAACTTAATTATTTAATCGCCTAAAAAACTCCCCAGTAACAACCGACTTTGACTATTTCGAGCTAAACGTAAGTTTTATAATGCCTTAAAGTATGTGATCGACTGCAGTCAACAAAATCAAAACTAATATACGATATTATTCAGGATACATGCAAGTTAGATAGCGTGTTGAAAACATAATACAACTAATTTGATACGATAGAAAAAAATCACGAAGATACGTCTAAACATTTCTTTCCACAATTAAAAACTTACAGGTAACTTCACAGCTGTCAGTAAGTAGATACATAACAAAGAAAAAGAAGAAGTAATATCCATATTGTGTGCGTGCCTGTATTTGTGTCGTGTAGTTGCTGTAAATGTGTGTATGTTTATGTACGCATGACTAAACTATACTAAACTCTAATTTTTAATTTGCTGGACCAAAATTACAGCTAATACCTACTAACTACTAAATAATGTCATGTTGACAAAAAAGGTCGTCAAAAGCTGTAGTTTTAGTTTAACTACAAAGGCGATTGGTTGAAAAATAACAAGCATTTAAAACAAAGTTCAATTAAACGAAACAATAAATTAAACAAACAACACTCCAAGCAATATCACAGAAAGTATTCAGCGGAGGCGCATCTAAAAATATTTAATAATCGCAAGCGAAATTCTAAGCTGCATCGTTTATAGAAATCCAATTTATTATTTAAACAAAAGTGCTGAGATGCCGGAGGTTTAATGTACGCATAGCTCGCTTATTAAATGGCGGAGCCGTGGAGCCGACCCGACAAAGGACTCGCTGAAGCGTCGATTGATAATTAATATTGTTTTATTATAAGCCCCGTATCTCGGAACAACACGGACTCCAATATGGCCGAATTGTAAACCATTGGTGCATGCCTAATTCTGTAATGGTATTAAATGTTTAGATACTGATTATAACCTCCTTTGTTAAAATTATGCCCTCTGTTGTTTGTTTAAATTTTGTTTAGAGCGTTGTGCACTGCAATATGAAGTCGGATTTCCAAGGGCTCTTGAGATGTTTTATGGGGTGTAATTATTTTCGAGTGTTTAGTGTTTCCAGAACCGTGATTCACTGTATGGTTAACAATGGTTCGCTTTATGCTTCTAATGTGTTGAAGTCTTAAAGAATTTTCAAGTTGGGCACTTTCTTGATCAATTACTTGATTGTAATCAAGTGGTGTACCTACTTTACTACTTATGATGGTGATTTATAGCAGTAGCAGTACATGCTACGTAGGCAGGTAGGTAGTCAATCTACTCAAAATAATCTTTTGAAACATTTTATATCCTGAATTTCATAGCGACACGTCTGGTTTTTTTTGTCCTGTCATATAAATGTAGGAATTTTAATATAATAGCACGTAGCCTGAATGCAAAATCTATTGATACGATCTGTATGGTCTGTAGCTATATTTAAAAAAAAACATAAAACAGCTGTGTGAGTTCTAGATTTGACAGAGAGTAACACGTACAGGATGAAGTAACGAGCTAAGAAGTGTATTTTTTATTAATATTTTAATTTAAAAAAGAATTTAAACGTATTTCCCAATTGTGATATGAAATTATAATTAACTACATACCTATAAATTAATTATAAATGATCAACGACATCGCGGAAGGCCCAGACGGAGATGAGCTGGACTCCTATGATAAAGATTGGTCCTTGGCAGCTCTGGACAGAGAGAGCTGGAAAGAGAGTAGGGAGGCCTTTGCCCAGTAGTGGGACAGTAACAGCAAAAAAAAAAATAAGAAAAAAAAACGTTGTTTGCAAATACCTAATTATAATATTTAAATAAAAAACTGATCTAAAAATTCGATAAAACATCTTTAAGTAGGTACTCAAGTCATGAATGACATTAATTACTAGCTACAACATTAACATTATGTTCAAGTAATTAATCCTGTCTTTACAAGTTCACACTGTTTTTGCGTTCAAAATATCTCTAATCCGGCTGTGGCGTGGTATCGTGTGAGAAGTCATGCATTATGAATAGAGGGTGGTCCCCGGAGCCGGGGCCAGGCAACCGCGGTGACTTGATAGATCACCCCGCTCACTTATTAAGTGCTTGGCAACCACGACTGATAGTTGCTGGGAAAGCGTAGCGATATTGACTTTTAATTTTACGATAGTTTTTTTAAGATTTGAAAAAAAAAAAAAAGAATTTCAGAAAATTGCTTTGTTATTAAGAGGGGCGTAATAACAGCTGCACGGGTCGATCGATCAGGTGAAGCTGTTTGCCGAGGCCGATCCGTGGATGAGTAACCATCATTACAATCTTGGACAACGTTCTACGTTCTATGTTAGAGGGTTTGGGTTCCGTACTTAGTCCTCCAGGTGGACCATTGTGGGTCCTTAGTCACGGTTGTCCATTTGTGGATCCCGGAAACCCGAACGTCTGACAACCAGTCTTACTAAGTGGTAAGTATCATGTTACCCTGTACTTAACTGTGTTGTGGAAGTCAGATAAGCAGTCGCTTTATGTAAAATAGTGTTATTCAGCTGCATCCGATTTGACTGGAAGCCGACCTCAAGATACTTGGGAAAAACGATGGCAGACGAGGATAAAATTTATTTAATAAGAGGTACGAGTAGGTAGTTAATACCTTAAGAAGTAATACCCTCATTACACGACCCACAAAAAAGTAAACAAAACAAAAGACGCGCGTCACTTCCCGCGTCTAAACGTATTTTAAACGAATACGTCATCCGTTATCGAAATTTAGCAACACGTCTATATCCAGCTCGATTCAAAAGAGATTTAGCATACACATGAGTGATGGTGAACAAACTAACGACACAATGATACGGTACGACCCTACGACGCCATTTTTTAAAGCAAGGGTGAAATGACGGTCACCATTAATCTCTAGCCCTTGTGCGAAATGAAATTTTGCGCGGGTTAAACAAGCGCTATCCTTGTTTTTTGTTGGAGGTGTGCGAGAGATAGAATACGGCTTTATTTAGTGCTGTCGTCCACTTGTGTAATCGTTTCGATGCGCGATTTTTAATATGTTGCGATTAAGTGGATCGTCTCACTTGATGTAATTTAAAGCGGCGGTTTTCTGCGGAAAATACGCGAGGCGTTGCGTCTCTATAGGGAAATCTATTTACTTATAGGTACTTCGTGCTTATGTATCAAAAAAAATACTCCCCATGAGTTAGAATATGAAATTGTTGGATCCGAATTTGTGGAAATCGACTATTTCTGGGCTGTCCTATTATACACAAAAAATACATTTTTACAGTCATATTTATTAAGTACCTACTTATTTGTTAACTATGCTATACATATGATAAGAACCAGAGATTTTTAATTTGGCTTCAGAAACAATATTCCATAGAATATAAGTAGGTAATAAAAATTATAGTTTCTGTTATACTTAACGCGACTTTTGCCGCGTGTTTACAGATCGTCGGCGATGGGCTTAATATCCGGATTAACATAGTTACAGATTTATTTTAAAAAAAGGAAATTAACCTTTTATAAACCGGCCTATAGGTACAACCGTACAATACACTTGATGCATATGTGCCCCTAAGATAAATGACCTCCAGACTCCACTTGAGAAGCAAATACGCGCGCTTTATTGAAAAGTTGATTTCAAAGGGAGATGCTGTCACAATATTGAATGGATGGCAACAATATTTCACACTCACGTTTATTTAGAATATATTGAGCTTTGTGTGCACTTTTTCCTAATTGTTATTTATTCATACTTTTTATATTTTATTTTATTTTTTCTCTGTAAGGGCTGATTTTTCTTGATAACTTATATTCGAGAAATAAAATTGACGTTTGACAGATTTTTATGAAATAACTGTTAAAAATTTCAAAATTATTTCTCGAATAAAGTTATTAGATGATTGAAAAAATCAGCCTTATGGTGAACAAGTGAAATCGTTAGCCCCATCCTTTGTTTTAAATGAGAACTTTAGTTTAGTTTGTGATATTAATAAATAAGTACATACTTATTCTTTCTAAAAAGTACATTGCAGTTATAAAGAGACAACGATTTTTTAGTAAAAACAGTTTATTTCATATTTTATTTAATAATAATTAACAAAAGATAATGCGTAGGAGGCTTGGTAGGGATCTACATAATATGTACCTATGTATACGTTTTATGATAATAGTAATCTGCAATGTTGAATCATGTAAAAATTCCGTCCGACACAGTCATATCAAAAACTCCTAACCACACGATCAACCACAAAACATTAAATCAACAACAAAACAATTACACACAGAAGCTGTTGGTGTAGGTAGGTACCTTAATAAATAAAACAACGAAAAAACTACAAAACAACACTATTTTGTCCTCAAAATATTATTCCCAAGAAAACACTCACTACACATCGAACAATTCTCAAACGTTTTAATTTAACTAACTTTTCTCAGTGATGCCACTCTAAAACTCAGTTACCAGGTGGCATAGCTGTTAGATTTGCATACGCGCTTGTGATCCGGCTTTAATTTATCCGTAATGGGTTTAGAACGAGCTGCGAGTGTTCACACTGATTGCCAGACACCCCCGGGGTTATAAACAGACGAACAAAACTTATTATTGAAACGATACATAAATGGAGGATTTCGATGTTAGTGTTATTGGGTATTTTTGTTGTAAATGTTAGTAGATGGAATGGCTTAGGATAATATTGGCTGTTTAATCTGAATTTTAGTGTATCGATCAATCTGTTGAATGGTCGCTTTTTATTTCTACTTAAAATCGTATCCTTACGAATAGGAACTACTACGGGTCGTATGTGACATATCGCGTTACCCAGTAACTGGGTTATGGAGGTCAGATGGGCAGTCGCTTCATGTAAAATACTGGTATTCTTACTTACTTACTTACCCCAACGTACTTTTTACTTTTATTTTTCTTGCACTGACTCCACACCACATTTTCAGTGGAAACTTTGAAAGTTAGTTAAATTTAGTGATGATGAGATAATCATTTGAGCTCTGCAACCAATCAACGTTCAAAACAAACGACAACCTGCATACAAGATAAAGGTATCTATTTTGGTTGCTCATGTTTAAGCTGTAGTATTAATAAATGTACCAGAGCTCGGTGCAAGGTGCACTCAGAATTGACAAAGGGATTTTGAGCGAGACGTTACTCCGTCGGGAGTTCGACAGACAAAGTAAAATGCAAATTCTCATGTATTTCCAATTAGTGCCCGCGTTCCCCCTTCTTCCCCCTCTATATAATAACTTGGTATAATGCCGGCGGTACACTTGCGCCTTCCGCGGTGATAAAACATTAAATGAAACAATGTGAATACAATAGATAAGTACATAATAGTAACTTATAATATGTAACTTTGCTAACTTGTAAACACATAGTACTTACATACGTATGAGAATAATTAAATATTGGTCAATGGTTGGGTCTGTGTAGCCTCTTGCTACATACAAAGGTCACTACTATGAGGGGCTTGTGGCTAAGTAATAACAGCCGCACGGGACAATCGATCAGGTTAAACTACGGTTGCCATGGTTCGTCCGTGGATGGGTGACCATCTTTACATTCCAAGACCTCGGAAAGCACGCTAAGCCGTTGGTCCCGCGTGTTATTCGTAGATCTTCGTTACGGGTCGTCTGAAACCCGAAAGTCTGACAACCAGTCGTACAAAGGGATATTATCGTATTACCCAGTAACTGGGTTGTGGAGGTCAGACAGGCAGTCGCTCCATGTAAAATACTGGTATTCAGCTACATCCGGTTAGACTGGAAGCCGACCCCAACTTAGTTGGGAAAATGCTAGGCAGATGATGAATGGTCATTACTTTAGGTATGTTTCGACGACACATCAAAAGTTTTCCGTCTCAAAACTTTAATGGACGTCTCAGGTAAATGGATATTGATGTATCCAGAGATCAGTTGAATTAGGAGATCTATTACGAGACTGAAGACTAAGGCAGGTTCTTAGAAGTACTCTACCTACAACCTTATACTCAAGTACCGTCCGCTCGTTAGTATTAGATATTGTATTTTATTTGTTGTTTCTTTTTTTTTAACAAACATTTGTATTGCCTACAGGTACCTAGTTGTTCCGAGTCTGGCTGTTTGTGTATGTGAGTTTAAATGTTTGTAAACGCACCCACGGCCCACGATACAGGAGTAATTCCTAGTATGGGGCAACGTGCTTAAAAAAAATAAAAAAAATATATAGGTAGGTACCTATTTTTTCCTAAACAATAAACCTAAGGTAAAGTCTATTCCAAATGTTTCGAATTGATGTTATTTCAAGTTAAACAAATGCCAACTTTATTTTAATGACAACTAAGTTGATTTTAGAGTGACTATTAGCACTCTTGAAAAAAATTATAAAAATGTTTGAAGTTGTAGCGTAAACTAAGGCGTAAAATAAGGTTCAATTTACGCTACAACTTCAAACATTTGGTTTTCAACAACAAAATAACTTAAACTCCTAAGTTTAAGTTATTTTTCCATAACCTTGTATTTGTTTACATTTTTGGCGAATAAGTCGCGATTTCAAATTAATTTTAATTACTTTTCTCTCACAAAAGGTAGGTAATACATTTTGTCGTACATTACAAAGGTAATTTTCTCGAAATTCGCGACAAAGTCTACGAGGATTTTGCAGTTCCCCGAGGGTGTATACAGGTTTTATAAATAAAACATTTTGATCCTTTCAAGGAGACGCGAGACAGCGGGGATGCTCTTAGGTAGTTAGACACCCATGTAGGAACTACAGACAATTAGGTAGGTGGAGTGGTACATTATCCATGTCTGGAGATAATGTACTGTTTATGCTAATTAGTGCTGTCTAATTAGATATGTCCCTAATGTTTTTGGTGATTATTGAAGACTAAAACCTGGAAATTGATTTATTTTGCACCAGCGCACGTAAATTAAGAAAGATTTTGAACAAGGAGTATTTTGTCATCAACCAAAAATAAGTTTTTAATTTTGATTTTGATATTGCACGACTAGACTTTCCTAATATCTCGACACACCTAATATGTTTACATCGTATCTAATTTATTTACTCAAATCGCTGTAACTTGTTAACGCAAATATGTAACTCTTAATTAAGTAGATGTGTACATGTGGAAGCTTGTAATTAGCAAATGTCCCTACTTATGCATGATATTTAAGTTTTCTATTAGTCTGTAAGCTTTCTTTAAAATAAAATAAAAACGAGCGAATTTACTTTCTAGAGCTTATTTATTTATTCGTGACCCAGGAAGAGGTGACGAGACAACCTAGACGCGTACCACAAGGGTTGGATCAGGGTGACCCTAGAAAAGGATGGATTTGGGGAGCCCTGTGCTCAATAGCGGGACAGTGAACCGAGGCAAGCTTAAAAAAAATCAGCTCGGGAAACTTACAGCTAAATTATAACGGTGAAGGCCATTTTCAAGTTTCTGTTGATAAACACTTAAATAAACATTACCTTTTTCATGAAACTGATTATTCATGAAACATGAGGCTGACTTTTCTATTACATAACATACATAATCAGCCTATAATGTTCCCACTGGTGGGACACAGGCCTCCTCTCTTCGAGAGGGAGTGGGCTGTAATCCACCACGCGGGCCGAGTGCGGGTTGGTAGATGTCACATGTCTTCGAAGTTGTTTCTAGGACATGCGGGTTTCCTCACGATGTTTTCCTTCACCGTTTTGAGAGCAGTGGTAATGAAATAATTTACACTAAGTAAAGCGCCAGACGGGGCTCGAACCTACGACCTACAACGTGTAAGTCACGGCCGTTACCACTGGGCCACCACTGCTCTTTCTATTAGCTATACCTATGCAAATTTTATTTTTGTTTCAAATTGACGTTATTTCAAGTTAAACAAATATCAACTTTATTTTAATGTTAATTAAGTTAATTTCAGAGTGACTATTGAAAAAGTTATAAAAATGTTTGAAGTTGTAGCGTAAACTGAACTTTATTGTGTAGGAATTAAAGTTATTTATCCATAAACTCATATTTGTTTACATTTTTGGCGAATATATCGCAAATTCAGATTCGATATAAACAGGCTAGCTAATTACAGTAAAAGGTGGCTCCATTGTCCATGACGCTAATCAAAAACTCAAGTTTCAATACTCCAAAGACTTTCATAAAAGACGAGGCACTGAAGACCAAACTACATCAAAATATTCTTCAAAACACTGTATACTCTACGAAGTTTTAATTACCTGCACTATACCGAGTTGAAAATCGATTAAATATGTCTTCCAACTCAATCAAGTAGTTGAAGAGGTCGAGACGCAACTTGAACCTTAGCTGCTTGCGAACCTTGAACGAAGGAGTGAGGACAAGAAGGCTCAGTTTTATTCGATTTTAGTTGAGACATCATCGTTTTTCCAATATCTCTAATACCCCTAGTATTAAATGAGAAAAAAGTTCGGATCGGCTCAGATGGGTCAGGACCATAGTCAATATTCGAAAGAGTGTAGGAGTGTAGCATCCGGACCGACCGAACCAAATAGTAACTTCGTAGCAGGAAACGGCCGAACATTCGGCCGATACTACTTCGGAGTAGACCCCTTGTGGTGGCCGCGACTTATGAGTTGTAGGACGTAGTAAATTATTTCATCACCACTGCTCTTAAAACGGTGAAGGAAAACATCGTGAGGAAACCGGCATGTCCTAGAACCAAAAATTCAAAGACATGTGACATCCACCAACCCGCACCGGGCCCGCGTGGTTGATTACGGCCCACTCCCCCTCACAGAGGAGGCCTGTGTCCCAGAAGTGGTAACGTATTGTAGGCTAATTAAGTATGATACTAGGGACACCTAAATGCAATGCCTAAATAAATTATATTTGCACATTTATTTATGCACGTTAAATCGGATTTCCAACTCTAGGGACTGCCCCAAGCGTTGAAAATCGAACATATGAGAACAACTACATACTTAAATACATGTATAAGGATTATTGTATTTTTTATATAGAGCTATCATTTTGTCGGCTCCATGACGCTGCACATCTGGGGGTCTAAAAAGGCCACTTGGGCAGAATCATAATAGAATAACTATATGAATCATATTAAAAATCGTAAAATGGTCACAAACTGACAATTCATAATATGATCTGTGTGCAATTCATATCACGCAATTTTCCTGTTTGACAGTTTTGTATGGAAATTCGTAAAATGGTCTACCAATGTTTAAACCAAATATGATTGATATGAATTGTAGGTGATTAAACAATTATGTGTAACAATTTAACGAAAATTAGAGGAATTGCTAATGATCTGCTGGGAATTCAGGAAAAGAATAGCTTTTAGAGGTATTGCTTAAAGTGGCCTTTTTAGGGCCCCAGGTCAGGGCAACTCTCTGATGATGTGTTGTGTTGTGTGGGTTAGCTACCAACTATTAGAAAACCCACGTTCATCGCATCCTCGGTATTAATGTCACGAACGTCATCAAGCAAAGACAAAGATTTACCGACAATAGTTAGATCAAACAAGACCAGCGGGGTAATTGTGTAACACACTATCAGTAAGAATGGTTTTCATTTGACAGTTCAACAACATCCATTGCGTTATTTACGTCGTTGAGCAGACAAATTTTTCGAACATATGAAGCAATGGATTAGCAATCTCCTTCAAAATGATTCAGATTGTTATTAATAGTGTGTTACATTAGGGTGCTGACAAGACATTTAAATAAAGGTAATATCTACACCACTTTATGATCAAGTGTACCTTCTGCCTTACCTGTCAGTACACTAATACCTAAGTTGTTGACAATGTGTTTCGCTGTAGTCACGCCCATTAAAATTTACGACGAAGACGACACTCCAATTTAATTTCTCATTATTACGAAGAGACGTGCTCTGCTAAGAGAAAAATTGGCATTCCATAAATTATGAAACTGCAAGAGCATTGCAGACGGCTTTGTGCTAATTAAAATGGCGCCGGGAGCTCGTTTTTAACTTGCATTGACAATATTCTTACATTAAAATTTATACAACAGTTGCCGCTTTGGCAAACTGTAATCGATAAGAAGTGTTTTTATTTCTGGTATAGTTTCAAAAAAATCAAATTACTTTGCATGTTTTTATTAGTAAATTCTACAATATTTAACACAACTATGTATATATTAAATGACTAACTAATTAGGTGTGCAAATAAATACAACAACAAAAGGACACTTAGGGGCCGCCTCCACGGGCGAGAGAATCGCGGCGATAGTCTCGCTGTGCCCTCAAATTCTTGCCGCGATGATATCGCCGTGTAGAGACACGTTCTAAGAGAGTGTATAGAAATACGTGCCACGACAATAATATCGCCGCGATTCTCTCGCTCGTGGAGAGGATCCCTTAGGCATCGGAGTATTCGTCCGCATCGCTGTCATCCGGAAACGTGCCTAAAAGACTGACAGCATTGCTACATTGAATGGCACTACTAATTCTTTGGCCCAAGAACAACCCAGCCCTCTGATCGACGAGAAATTGGCACTCGGGCCCCATGATCCGAGCATTTCGACTCCAAACGGCTCAAAACTGTATTTATCCATAAGAGTATTTGCGCCGTGTGAGGCTCTCACCAGCCGCAGCAACGGCACCAACACACCTCGATGTGCTAGGAAATATTGAAAAACTAGAACTAAAGGTCATGTAGAATATTTTGTTCTACGATTATGCAGTCCCATGACTAGTATCATCACCGCACGCTTCCATGCTTATATCTAAAAACCACATAGTAAACATACTATAACTACCTAGTTTGAAAAAAACAAAATCCAGTTCTAATCAAGTTCCATTGTTTCAAGAAAAAAGCTAAGAAAAACACTCTCATTGAATTTACTTCAGGAATTTTCCATATGCCTCGCAATATGAAATATGTAACGCCACCCCCTCTTTGAGATCCGTTGCTTGACGAACTACATACTTAGAACTGAGGGACCCTCGCCCCTACCTGTTGCTTAGACTTAGTCTAGCATAGTTTAAGTAGATACGAAAATATTACTCTTTAGACTTACCTACATAAAGCTAAGATGATCCTAAACCTGCACAGTATCAAAAATGTTTGTAAGAAATTGATCCTTCACTTTCAATCGTATTATTTGATTGCCATATTTTTAGAGACAGGTTATGCTAGCAAACAGAGGAAACAAGAGGAGAGGAGGAGAGTCGTGGCAAAGTTTAAACATAAAAGAGAATTAAATGAGAAAAGCGGAAGCTCTGAAATTAAAGTGTATCGCAGGAGCTGAATACATTTTACAACCGTCTGAACTTGTATTCGCGAGAGGACGTTGTGATTACAGATCACGATTTGTGAACACACCGCAAAGCATCTGCTAAGACCTCATAAAATAAGTTCACGTAATCGAAACAGATTTTTGAGCAAATACCTTTTATTTTGCCCGAGATTGGAATGTATACAGCGAAGGTTTGCGCGCGAGAGAAATACCAGCGTGCATCACCCAGCACGCGCACCCCAACACCAACATATTCCAACTATTTCTTCATCCACTCAAATATAAACCTCGTATAAAATATATTATTTCGGCAGACGCGAGTCGCCGGACAAAACACTTAACCTGATTGACCCTTCGTTGGTATTTTTATTGCATCTGAGTCTACGGTGTTTTGGCCTCTCGAGGACACTTATGCGAACAATCTCTCCTTTAAATAGAGAGAATTTTCATCATAAAACGTTTTCAGTGTTTTATAGGAACGCAAAGAAAGAAATCTAACTCCATTAATACCGACGTTACGTACAAAGGGCGAAATCGGACATTGCTCTCCGGGTGTCTATTGTGCCGACTTGATACTGGGATCCGTCTGTACCGGCTTTTGTCATTCCCATTTCATCATTCATAAAGACATACGTAGTGGCCAAACCGTTATCCACTCAGAGACCATTGCCTTCCCCGATTGGGAATAGCAGAATAGCTAGGATGACTAGCTATTCCATCTATCACCACTGTACATCTAGCTGCATATGTTTCTCGTCTGGCATGTGCCTTAATTGCATGTGTTTTAATTACATTTGCTGCTACCCGGGAATTCATAAAGGCAACATGAATTTCCATCCAAATTATTACATTTGTACGCATCCAATATTCATGTCATTCTAATTTCAGCGTGTACACAGATTGAAACAATAAATTGCATTGTAACAGCAACATGTAGGAGACACACCCTTGTGTAGAGAGTAGAGTAGTCGGTACACAATCTCGACCCCGCCACACATTACGACAAAATTAAGACAGCTTGCGTTGCCAATATGCAAATACATCGGCTACCCCACCCTAAGCATATTACAGTCGAAACAAATATTGTTTATACACCACTTTACGTTACAAAAAGTGCAACCAAGCATTCTGCTGAACGTATTACGACAAACTTCCTCGAAGCAACCCTTTGAGTATTTGAAAGTACGAATGGATTCAGCGAATCGCCGATTTATTTAGTGAATGTAACTATTTCGTCTTTACCTCAAAAGCTCGGTATCCCTTTGAATTGTTTATATATGTGAATAAAAGCGAGTTTGCATTTCCGCAATATATTTGTTAGTCGTTTGTTCAAACAAACTGTGGAATCCCTAAGTTCCTTTCTGTCTGTGATAAAATATCACAAGGTAGTCGGTACGCATTCTTACGATTCTCGCTGCGAGCCACCGGCTCGGAAAACATCTTTTGTGTTTAACGATATCCACCACCCTATCCGCTCACACTGACGAAAGCTGTTAAGAATTCTCAAGTTTTCTCACAAACACTGATGTTAATAATAGTGATAACATAACATGTAATGGAATCGCTAACGTGTATGATCAAGTACCTCTTTTACAAAGTTTTAATAAAAATCAACTCCTCGGAGACTCCGCTCGGTAGCGAGCGCCGTAGCAATTTACCAATACAGCCATCAGAGGTCTGGAACATCCAAGAGGTAGTCATCTTACAAGCTGAATTGATACTTCAGACACGCCGTGAAGCGCTATTCTCTTGAAAGGTTTTATATTATATTATCTAAGACCTTTCAACACGTGGTAGAAAACGTCTGTCGTTGCGATCTATGGATTTCGATTCTCGCCTCTCTAGGGTATAGAGTAAAGTGTTCAGTGCAGCGAGGCACGTGTCGCCAAACACGGGCTTAAATAAATTTATAAAAAGGTGCTATCGATGCTATGCATACAACGAAAACTTAGGGATTCACTTGATTTTATTTATATTGATATTTATGTATTATGTTTCCTTCATTTATTTACTTATATTACCATAACAATTGGCTTTTTCTGCCAGAAAGACACGATACTTTTTTCAGCACTAGCGACAACGCCCAGTGAAAACATCAAGAATTATTTTCTTTGCTATATCTAAGTTGAATATTAATTGTATTATACACACCCATCCGGAATAAATGCTTTAAAAGATGGTGAACTTGTGAAAACCGCATCAAAATCCATTGTGTAGTTTTAGAAGATCTAAGCGGTCACACGGACATACACAAAAGGCGATTTTGTTCGGTGACGACTATGTACTATATTAATAGAATAAATTAGTACATAAAACTTAAAAATTCATTTACTATTTAGATAATACTTTAAGCACACAAATGTTCCGAGGAAGACATGATGTCATAGTCATTTTCTACCAATCAACTTTTGGGTGATGCAGAGATAAACAGTGGAAGGTGAATGAATTTATTATTATTATTAAAAGCATGTGATATCCCACTGCAGGCCGCCCTACTCTCTTTCCACTTCTCTCGGTTTAAAACTGCTGAAGACCAGTTCTTGTTGAAGGAGTCCAGGACAATTTATAACCCAATTATGAAAATTGGGGAATAAATATTTTTAAATATAAGGATACGCAAATACCTATTAAAACTACGTACTTGTGTCCTGGTTATTTATAAACTTCCTAACCACCGATTTTTCTCCCTATCAGCCAAAGGAAAAACAAATAAACGACTAGACAGCTAACTCACAATAACTTATCCCAGATTAGGATAACGTATTAGAGTGCACGTTAAAGAGCGTCACTTTCTTGCAAATTGCTGGCGGCTCAGACGGTGAGGTTCCCTTAAAAACGATCTCTCGCGCCTGATATAAATCCACATTATGTAAGTTACAGCGTTTTGGTTCACTGCCAGCCGACTGCGACGCTGTACATATGCATAGGATACGTTAATTCTAAGTTAACTTGTCGCAGGGAAGCCGATCCCAACGTTAGCTTAGGTAAAACGTATATTTTCTCACTTTAGACCTAGAGTCATTTAGGAGTCGCATGACGTCATCATAGTTTAAATATTATAGAGGGTGATTAGGTACCTATCTAGTGCTCATAAATATAAGTATCTTTACTCATCCATAATTATGTAGGTACCAACCATCTATGTACACACGGCTACACGTCAAGCTATGCATTTCCAGTTTTAGCTGACCTCTCATTGTATAGGTTTTTCGTACAATCAGAAGTCAGCTTATACTGGTTATGTATAGCTTGATGTGTAGCCGTGCGTACCTACCATATCCGACGAATAAATGTATTTGTCTTTGTCTATTATATAAAGCAGCAAGACCGAAATCGAAATTGTTCTACGCAAAAATGCAATAGATATTGCCTACTTAGCCGATAAAAATGTATGGATATTTTTAAGGGCAAGACATACATACATAAACTCACACCTCATGGGGGTATGCAGAAACTACAGAACGCTACGTGCTACGATACTTAATGATCCCATTTCTTTGTTTACGTTCAATTATCCGGGGGACTAGAAAGGCCACTTTGGTAGAATCATAATAGGATAACAATATGAATCATATTAAAAATCGTAAAATGTTCACAAACTGACAATTCATAATATGATCTGTGTGCAATTCATATCACGCAATTTACCTGTTTGACAATTTTGTATGGAAATTCGTAAAATGGTCCACCAATGTTTACACCAAATATGATTGATATGAAATGAATTGTAGGTGATTAAACTATTATATGTACTTAACCATTTAACGAAAATTAGAGGAATTGCTAATGATCTGCTGGGAATTCAGGAAATGAATAGCTTTTAGAGGTACCTAAGTATTGCTTAAAGTGGCCCTTTTAGGCCCCCTGCTTATTTGCGCCGGTTGCGAGTACTACGCACATGCCCCTTCTGAAGACCAACTTCCACACTCACCATCACCAATAAGGTAACTGCCTTTTTTGTCAAAAAGTAGGTACCTGTACATAAATGTCTTTTTTTGTCCTTGTTTTAGTTGGTACCATAGTGTTCGTATATAAAAAGTATTCTTGAGATGATATCTAGCATGTAGTTTATATGTAGGTAAATGAATCATTGAAATCAAGGCCGCTCCTAGCATTGTCTAAAATAAGCGACCGTTCTGTGGTTCTGTCTAGGCATGTAATTGTGGTGTAACACGCGATAAGCACGCAGTATCGATAACTCTGCCTAGCACAGTCCTGCTTTGTCACAAATTAATGTTATGTAAACAAACAATATAGTGGCTACATTGTAATTAACTAACTGTGTTTAGTTATAGCGCTAGTAACGTAAATAAACGGAGGATAACACACGATACGTTTGGTACCTAATGTGTTGGTATTTCCATTACGCCATTATTGTACCTAACAGATAGAGGAGGTTGTGGGTTCATATCCGGGCAAGTACCTACCAATAACCAATGTGACTTTTTAAATTCATAATATTATATGTACCTATATACTTACCTATAACTCCATGTAAAATACTAGTACTCAGCTGCATCCGGTTAGACTTGAAGCTGATCTCAAGTTCCCAACATAGTTGGGAAAAGGCTAGGCAGATGATGATATATCTACTTACCTACTTTCTAAACGAGAGGGGCCCATGGCTAAATAGTAACAGCCGCACAGGTCGATCGATCAGGTTAAGCTACGCTTGCCACGGTTGGTCTGTGGATGGGACCATCTTTACATACCGAGACCCCTCCGTCCCTCGGAAAGCACGTTAAACCGTTGGTCCCGGTTGTCATTCGTGGATCTTTGACAGTCGTTAGGAGCCCCAAACCACTATTTGGCTATTTGGCTATTTGGCCTATTTTGTATTTCACGAACTGTGTCCAAATTAACATTTTTCTTTCTTTCTACAGTCTGACAACCAGTCTTACCAACGTATTACCCGGTAACTGGGTTGTGGAGGTCAGATAAGCAGTCGCTCCATGTAAAGAAAGAAAGAAAAGAAAGGAGAAAAATAGGTTTATTTGTCACAGGAACACACATGCATACAAAAATATAATTAATAAGTGATATCGTTTGTCTCAAGCGCTCTAGCCAACAGTGCTTATTTAGCACGCTTTTTTATTAGGTCGACCTGTATGTAACTAACTATGTAATGGAATCTAAGGTAACTAATTTAACCATCTTCCAAGGGTCGTAGCGTAATGAAAATTGGCAGCTGTATGTAGTTCTGATGACAATACAATAATATGGTACTGTCGAACTGATCTGATGATGGGGCCGGAAGATATGAACTGGAACTTCATGATGCAAAATCGTATCATAGCTGTTTTGGATTTCTTAGAAAAGTCTTGTAATGAACTTTGTCCACGATTAGGTTTCAAGGTCTGATGATGAAGCCGGAAGATAGGCACTGGCATAGTGCATTTATAAAAGCGTGTTTTCCTATTGTTTTTAAACTATTAATTCATTAATTTATTACCATGCAAATTACCACATTACTACATACGAAAACACGTTCTAAGAAATAGGTACGTAGGTAGGTACCTATCTTCCTAGACAAAATAACAAGATCAGCGTCAGATTTACATTAAAAAGCCTTCGGGCGACTCTAATAAAATTAACAGTGAACTTCTTTCGACAAGGTGTAGGGTGCAGAATTGAAATTCAAATCGGTCTCAAGCATAATCTAATGTAATTAGTACGGTTCGGTAATTGAGTAGACATCCACCCCGCAAGACGGAAACTTCCATCAATGAAATAAAAATGCTGTAAAATTCTGAAAGTTTTGGGATTGTTTTTAATACATTGATACTACTAGTCCAGTAGTATCAATGTATTAAAAACAATCCAGTACCTAGTACTGGATTATCGTAGGTAGGTGCCTACCTACTTATCTATATATACATATATAAATCAATGCCACTTTTCGTTGTAATTTTATAACTCAAGAACGGCTGGGCCGATTTAGCTGATTTTGGTTTTGAAATGTTTGTCGTAACCCAGGGAAGGTTTAAACGGTACAGAAAATATGGAAAAAGGAGTAGGGTAGGAGTAGTGTAGAAGTAGGTTAGGAGTAGGATAGGAGTAGGTTAGGAGTAGGGTAGAAGTAGGGTAGGAGTAGTGTAGGAGTAGGGTAGGAGTAGGGTAGGAGTAATGTAGGAGTAGGGTAGGAGTAGGGTAGGGAGTAGGGTAGGAGTAGGGTAGGAGTAGGGTAGGAGTACCCAGTGTAAGAGTAGGGTAGGAGTAGGGTAGGAGGAGGGTAGGGTAGGAGTAGGGTAGGGGGTGGGACACCACGCGAACGAAGTAGCGCCGGGCAGCTAGAAATAATTTAAATATGGCAAAACAACGTTTGCCGGGTCAGCTAGTAATAGCTATAAAAGTAGTCGACTGATCGCTAGTTTGTCAAAGTTTAGCACCTAGGCTTAGTACCTATATAAACCCTATTTTTTTTACCCGTGGCTTCGCCCGCGTGGAGTTCAGAAATTATCCCAAGGAAACGTATTACATACAATGTACAATCAACGATCTCGTTGATTTCGTATCTGAAAAGTATGATAATCTGTTGGAGCACCAGAAATCAACGGAATCAAGAATCAAGGCCCTCGAAAACATGAATGCACACTTGGAAAAATACAATAAATCACTTGAAGAACGTGTGAATGAGCTGGAAGAAAAAGACAAGGAGAAAAAGGTGGAGTTAGCTGGATTGGAGAAAAAAGATAACGAAGTTGTTACCAAAATAGTTGCTCAGGTTGCTCAAAAGCTCCAGATGGACGTTAGTCAGATTGAGTATGCAGAGAGGGTAGGCCGCGAAAAACCAGACGCCGAGAAACCTCTGCCAGTGGTTATAACGCTGAGAACAAAAGAAGCCCGTGATAAGTGGATCGAAAGTCGCAAAAAACGCTTGACCAATGGCGAGGTTTATGGAACAAATAATGATAGCCGTATCTATATAAACGAGAATCTAACAAGATATAAGAGAAACCTTCTGTGGGTTACTAAAAACCAGCTTAAGAAAACCTACAAGTACATCTGGATACAGGATGGAAAAATACTCATAAGGAAGAGTGATGATCAAAAGAAAATAATGTCAATTAGGAGTGAACGTGATATTGAACGATTCATAGATAGCAATGCTACTACGGCGGCTTGCTAGTTGTAGTTATAGGTACGCGTCTAGGGCACACATAGTGCGAAGTGAACGCTGCGAGTATCATTAAGACATAAACAAGTAATAGTGGATCGTTTCGATGCGATTGTCACATTGGAATGTAAATTTTCAAGATTTATAAATGCAACCACATGGACCCAGAGTATATCTAGCAACACCAAATACCTACATACAGTGCACTTAAATATTCGATCGATTAGAAAAAACTTTAATGAAGTGCTGATTTTTATAAAAAGTTGCTCTAAAGAGATAGAAATGTTAGTGCTGACAGAGGTCAACATTAAGGGAGACGAGTTATCATTCTACCAAATAGAGGGATACAATATATTTGCAAACACAAGGGAGAATACAAGAGGAGGTGGTGTGCTTATTTATGCTAAGGATTATCTTATTTTTAATGCAAATAAAACCCTGACGAGTTCTCTAGAGGGCCTTCATGGTAAGCTCACTTTTAGGCACTCAACTATAAATATTCTTGCAGTCTATAGACCACCTAAAACGAATAAGTTGTTATTCGTTGATGAAATCGAGCAGATAATCAGGAAGATCCCAGCGAGCGAGGACATCATCATATTAGGTGATGTCAACATAAATCTGTTAGGAGTGAATGAAAGTCATCAAATATCAAAATACAAGGACTGTCTGTGTGGACTAGGTTTACAGTGCGTAATACCACCTACGGAGGTGACGCGAGAGGCTATCGTCGCGGGTGTAAGAGAAGTGTCGTGTATCGATCATGTTTGGGTGCGATCAAGACAGCTGCAGGACTGCCAGTCGTTTGTGATTGAGTGCTTCATGTCGGATCATCATGTTGTTGGAGTCTCGATACCGTTAGAGGCGCCGCAACTTTGCGCTGGTAGTAAGAACTCGGACACTCGGTATGTGATTAATAATAAGATAGTAGCTAATAAAATCGCTGATTATGATTGGTCTCAACTGTTGCTTATTGATTGCCCGTTAATTATGTATGATAAGTTACAAAGTATTTTTAATGATATTTATAAAGATAGTAAGACTGTGATGCCAAGGACTAAAAAACGGGATACACAACCGTGGGTAGGAAGAGGCTTAAGTAATATGTTACTACGTAGGGATATGTTATTTAGGGATTGGAAAGAGACACCTCAAAATAACACGAAAAGACTGGAATATACACGATTTAGAAATAAAGTAAACAAATTGATATTTAAAGCAAAAAACAAATTTAGGCAGGAAGAAATAAAGAAGTGTAACGGAGACCCAAAAAAAATATGGGACAAAATTAATAGTTGGACAGGTAGAAAAAAAGCAAATATAGACGATATTGTTAAAAGATATTTTGCAGGTAAAGACACAATGTATAATATATGCAGTAACTTTGCAGATACATTTACTGAAGAAGTAATTAGTATTAAACATAACTGTAATATTAAATTATTAGACAGAAGTAGGTATGTTTCCTCAAGTAATGTAACGTTTCTCTTTAGGCCAGTGTCCAGCAACACGGTGTGTAAAGTTATCGATCAGCTGAGCAGTGATAA
The DNA here is from genome assembly GCA_949629185.1 of Apamea crenata. Taxonomy (NCBI): domain Eukaryota; kingdom Metazoa; phylum Arthropoda; class Insecta; order Lepidoptera; family Noctuidae; genus Apamea; species Apamea crenata. The sequence goes on along the minus strand of OX451360.1, from coordinate 6,831,941 downwards.
GGCACCGGGCATTGATTGCATTCGCGTCATAGACTTAAAAATAATAAAGAATCAAATATCACCGGTCTTGTCGCACTTTGTCAACCTGTGTTTGTCGAAAGGGGTATATCCAAGCCGACTTAAAAAAGCTTTAATTAGGCCCATTTTTAAACAGGGGATGCACTCAGATTACGCTAACTATAGGCCCATCGCTATCTTATCTGTCATTAATAAAATTGTGGAGAAGATGGTAGTCGGCCAGGTAAGTGAATTCTTAGAGAAGAATCGTATACTAGCAGATGCACAACACGGTTTTAGGCGCGGTCGTAGCACGGCATCGGCTCTCTCACAGTTTTCGGAAGACATGAATAGTAGTTTGGACCAGGGTCATCAGGTCCTGGCGCTGTTCATTGATTATAAAAAGGCGTTTGATACCTTGGACCATGAGGTGCTGTTACAGGCCATGGATGAGTGTGGGATCAGGGGGCCTACGAACAAGTGGTTCCGGAACTACTTGAGTGGCAGAACCTTACAGACCTGCATTTCTGGAGTGGTTGGTAAAGAAGCTACAGTAAACCTTGGCGTTCCAACTGGTTCCGTATATGGACCGGTTGGCTATATCATGCATGTCAATAGCGTCAGTAATGTAGTTGGGAAGTGTCGAGTTTATATGTATGCAGACGACATGTGCCTTATGTACTCCTCTAAGAATATTCAGGAGGTCAGAGCTGTACTGCAATCCGACTTTGACAACATAACCCGATGGGCGCACGATAACGGTATTATACTTAATCTAAATAAGACAAAAGTTATGCATGTGCACTCGCCGCACAACCTGGTGGCAAAAAATGTCGATAGTAAAGATATAGGTATCGTGGGCCACACGTACGATTGCATGCACGTGGGAAATGTCAACTGTGTCTGTAAACAGCTGGAGTATGTTAGTAAGTTTAGATATCTAGGTCTGTGGGTGGACCGGAACATGAATTGGAAGACACAGGTTGACACAGTGTGTACCAAGCTTAGGTCAGTGTTAAGTAAGTTCTATATCCTGAAGGCACCGTTGAGTAGGAAAACGCTGCGTGTAATTTATTTCGCGCTCGCCGAGTCTCTGCTGAGCTATGGGCTAAATACTTATGGCCGTACATTCAAAACCTACCTGAACAGTATAAAAGCACTGCAAACCCGATTTTTGAAATACCTTGTTAATCCAAAAGTAAAGCTTGAGTGTAAAGAAAATTATGAGAAACTTTTTGTTGTATGTAAGGTGCTTCCCGTGCATGAGAAGGTCAAGTACTTGGTGGTTCTAGAGCAGTTCTATAACGATGATTTGAAAGTATATGTGCAAAACACTTACAATACCAGAAGCGTTAGAGAACGTAAATTCGTTCGAGCACAAGTCAAAAATTACTATGGCAAAAGAACCAATAAGTATGTGACCCCTACACTTTTGAATAATATCGACTGGCTAAGAAAAGATGATAGTGGAATTAGTAAGCGAACACTAAAGATTAAATTAAAAACTGAACTGCTTAATGAAATTGTCGCGGCTTGCGGCGGTAATTAATAACTAGCAACTAGTTGTTATTTGTTGTCGCATGTTGCGGCGGTTTCATTGAGCGGTTCAGCTGCTGTAATTTTATGTTCTTACCGTCCATTTGATGTACATATCTGTGTCTACCTACTTAGATATTTGATCAGATTGTGTATTAAACCAAATGTTTTAAGACAAGCGCTAATCCTGCCGACAAACTGTCACGCAGTTTGGCAGGTTTATGTAATGTGTATACGTATTTGGTTCAAAATAAATTATTTATTATTATTATTATTATTATTATTATTATTATTATAAACTCTAAAGTTTCTAATATAATTCAATCATGATTCGAGACACGTGGCGCCATCTATTATCATAATAACGTTATTGTGGTTTTCATCGGGAACAGCACTTTTTTCGGGATGAAAGATACTCTATGTCCGTTTCTGTCTGACAACGTATTTTATGCAAACAGGATGATCGGTTCAGTGGTTTAGGCGTGAAAAGGTAACAAACAAACTTACTTTTCGCATTTATAATATTAGTTAGGATTTCGGGGATGTTTCCAGCCTTGTTTCTCAGTGTGAGCTTTTCCAAGTTGAGATGAAACTTTGACAAAAACGCGTGCAATAGACCCTCTTTAAACTCAACGCTTTTCAAAGTTTATTCATCTTATCAATCCTCTATTTGGTACCTACATCAAACCTTCCGAGTATTCCTCTTCAAGTTAATAGCATAACACAGCGAAATCAAGCACCAGAATGGCATTGTCAGCAAACATTAGTCTGAGATTTATAGCAACGCGTCTCGCTCTCGTCATAATGTCAGCGTATGACCAGTGTAAGTTGGCAGGCGGTAAAATGGATATCCTATCCTATTATTATTATCAACGTGAAAGTTTGTATGGATGGATGTTTGTTACTCTTTCACGCAAAAACTACTGAACGGATTTGGATGCAATTTGGCACACAGGTGGTTTATATCCAGGATTAACATATAGGATACTTTTTATCCCGATATTCCCACGGGATCGAAACTTGTGCGGGGGAAACCACGGGGCGCAGCTGTAATATATACCTAAATGCGATAATTTAAACGACCAAGAAAGTGCGCTGTCAGTTTTGACAACATTTGCAAATACCTAAATGTAAATAACGAGCTTATTAATGCCCTTTGTACAGACGCCAGCAGGTCAAGCTACCCGAAACTGTCAAATCCCAATTAACCTTAAACCTTAATGCTTTAGCGATAAAGTTAAAAACTATTAAAGAAATTTGACAGATTGTAGTAGCTTGATGTGCTGGCGTCTGTGTTCCACGGCGTGGCTTATAGGCACGATCGTCACTGTTGTATGGAACACTATGACATCTTTAGAGTATATCACAGTAGGTACTCTAACCTAACCTCATCCCTTTATCGCTGTGTGAACATAGAATGGAAATACCAAAATGTTTACAATCTCTCCAGGAAAGCACTCTCAACAGCGTTGCACAGGGATTGTTCCTATGCTGTTCTCGTACGATTTTCCTCACTGATGGCTTGATGGTGACCACAAGAGTGTTTGAGTGGGTATTCCAAAACTCCCCGGTCTTTTGCCTGAAGGCCGGGAATAAGTTTTTTTCTCGAAAAAAATCAAGGAAAATTACGTAAGTACCTTGTCTCAGTTTTTTTTCTAGGTACCGAGGTAGATCCTGTGCGTTCATAGCCTACCATGACCAATTTTGATTTACTGATTTATCAGCACCTCTAAGACGTTTCAAGATACAATGGCCGCCTATACCTACCAACAAACTAATACAAATGCTATTAGAGGTGCGGAACCCATACGTTTTCCTGTATGTAAATTAGAGCTGACGTTAGCCGCAAACATTGGGTGAATTAATGTCTCTGGAACGTCTTATACATCCCAGGGGAGGCTGTGAAGCCGTCTCCGTAGTTCACTGTTTTACATTTAATTATATTCCGATTTAAATAAATTAGAGGAGTGTAAGTCAATATGTTGGTAAAATGAACGACTAATACTTAAATAAATAAATAATTAAGTACGAATGTAGCTCTAGTATGTACATACCTACTTACAAGTCCACCTACTCATTAAAACCCGTACCTTAATGCAGTTTTCATCAACTTGCATAATTAGCCTACTTATAATGTTCCCACTCACACACACACAGGCCTCCTCTCTCGAGAGGGAGTGGACTGCAAAGGGCTTGGGTCCACGTCCACGCGGGCCTAAGTGCGGGTTGATAGATATCACATGTCATCGAATTTTTGGTTTTAGAACATGCCGGTTTCCTTCATCGTTCTGAGAGCAGTCTGTGGTGATGAAATTATTTACACAAAGTAAAGCACCTGACTGGGTTAAAACCGGCCACCTACAACTCGTAAGGGGCTATTTACTGGGCCACCATTGTTCATCATTTCATCAGATTTAGCGCTTAAATTTGATGAATTAATTATGTATTGTGTAGCTACATAGATCTAATGGTGGCTAGACTGGCTAATGACTTGGCGTTTCGTTTTTTGTATCGAACGAGACCGGAAGCGCCATCTATTGACATTCGATAATAGCTATCTACTTCCTAAAGTCCTGAATGGAAGGACCTCTGCATCTGCTTTCCATAATTTTACCGATCTAAAATAGTATCCTATAAGCTATAAGATGCAAAACGCAGCTTCTCAGACAGGACGTAGGGTATTTTAAGTGAGATGGGTCTTATCTCTGAATTAGTGCTCATACACAAGAGCGGTATGTTAAAATACTGGTATTCAGCTGCATCCGGTTAGACTGGAAGCCGACCCCAACATAGTTAGGCAGATAATGACACACAAGCGGTATGCTGTCGACGGCTGCAGTTGGTTCTGTCGTTGACGCGTACCGCTCGTGTGCAAGAGCGCTTACAACCCAAAGCCTATTCTAGAATACTCTCCCTAGGGTTCACTGTCCGTGTCCGTACTAAGGTAGAAAGGCAAGTACGATGTACGTGTAATTAAAAGACAACACATTTCATAATTAATCATTTATTAATTAGCTACTCAAAGAAATCAAATTAAATTATATGGGCAGAATCTACCTAACAGTAGGTACATAGTTAGTTAACGATCAAGGTGAAATAATGAATATTAATTATAGGCTTATCATAGTTTAATATCCAGATGAAAATAAAAAAATGTGTTATATTGAACACTGCGAAAAAATACGTATAGACAAAACATTTTTAGGAAAAATGTTTTCACAGCAAACAGGTTTTATAAAAAGGAAAATAGGTGATAAAAAAGTTTAATATAAACAGTCTATACAATTAAAAATATTCTACTGTAGACCTCAGTTCTAGAGGTCTGAACAAAGCTGTCGTATAAAAACGCAACGTTTTGATTTATTGAATACATAAATAATTTCAAAATAAATATAAAGCGAACATGTGATGACATTATATTTTGTAAAGATCTGATTTTCTCAAAAGCCACCAGAATTGACAAAATACATGTTTTTAAATGGTATCAACACTACAATATCTCAAAAATGGACTCATTTTAACAACATTTTAACGTGAAGTGCATTACTTACGGTTGTTTAATTTCTTGCCAACAATTTACTTTCTCTACATACTTACATACGTATAAAAAATAATCTGCGAATATCCAAACAAAACAATACTACGCTAATATTAATGATATTAAATTAAAGCTACAATTTTAGTAGATATCTACTATTTAGCTCAAATTAACGCGAGACGTATTTAATAACACTTATTTCTAAATAAAACTAAGAACAATTCATAGTTATTGGGGTTTATCCCAAGCGTATGTTTAGTTTGTAAAGGTGCGGCCACACTGTTAGGTATCGACGTTGATCGATGACATCGATCGACTGAACTTATCCCGCGCGGTGGGACGACAGACTAGGTTCTCTAGGTGGTGTGGTATTTTTATCAACATGCCCTTTGACATGGACTGGTCTATATCAATCGATCCACGCTAGTATGGTCACACCTCAATGTAAATATAGAAACTATTTTCTATGTATAAGGTATTGTATTTGTACTTCACAACAGTATTACTGAGTATTGTTAGGTTGATACAATATGCAATTTTAAGGCTACATACTGTAAGGCTATAGGTAAATAGTTATACACAGTGCGTTTTTAGTGGCTAGAACAAACTTTCAAAGATAAAATTTGCCATTACATTTTTATTTTAGACTTGGAAAAGGCACCTTTTAAATCAAAATCAAAAGTCATTTATTCAAAATTACAAAAGACAGTCCCCCAAAAACGCCCGCCCTTCACGACCCACGACACGCCCTTTAAGACGACATAATCGACGTATGTCTAGCAGTGAACTGAGATAGGCTTATTTGATTTCAGACAAGACAAGACACAAGCTGTTGTTTTGCATCCTCGTCAAATTTCAGGAGGCTGTTATGAAAGACACAAATAATCAAATAAAATTACGATCCCTGGTAAATAATGAATACATACTTGTTTTTTTATGTATTTAAGTTTGACAGTATTTCATAATACACCACTTTCAAAGAACAGAATCGCGTTATGGTATCGTATCGCCGCGTTTTTATGGGTGTGCCAAAGGACAGTTACAGTGCGGTCTCACACAGGCCGCGTTTTAAAATGCGTGTCCCACTCATGCCGATTTCCGAAAATTAGAAAACAAAAAAAAATACCTACTTATTTTATTATTGATTCGTGCCGAGAATCAGTAGCGTAGTTACCTCCTTGAATTTGACGAGGATGCAAAACGACACCTTGTATAATCAGCCTATAATGTTCCCCACTGCTGGGACACAGACCTCCTCTCTGTGAGGGGTGGCCTATAATATACCATGTGAGCCCAGTGAGGGTTGGGGGATGTCATGTCTTTGAATTTGGTTCTAGGACATGCTGGGTTTCCTCACGATATTTTCCTTCACCGTTTTGAGAGCAGTGATGAAATTAAATACACAAATTAAAGTTCCTGTCTGGGTTCGAACTTATGACCTGCGAACTAGTAAGTTGGGGCCGATACAACTGGGCTACCACTGGTTTCATATATGCTTTAGTATTTAATAAATTTGTATTGACAATTTTATATATTTATTATTTCCAGCCCCCCAACAACACAATGTGTTTGTTATACAACGTGTTTTTTTCATATCCCATAACTCTAGGGGGTCATTGTACTCATCATTATAAACAACTTCGCGAATCGCGAAAAACAAATCTGGTGTTCCCTACATTTTGACGAGTTATACGAACATAAATGTAGGGAACAGCAGATTTTTTTTTCGCGATTTAAAAGGTGTTCATAATGATGAGTACAATGACCCCCTAGTTACGGGGGAAAAAAAAAACACGTTGTATACGAAAATGAACACTGGATAGTATTATTTGCCTGAAAGTGATCAAGACTTTCGCAATGTAAAATTACCTGCTTAGGTTATTTTGACCCAATATCTTAGTAATACTAGCGACATAATTAATTCTGAATTATATTTAAGCTTTTCAGATCACGATTATTTATAAGTTTTAATAAAATCTTTAGTTTATAACAGTAAATATTTAAATCTTAAGAAAATACACAGTGTTATAATTATAAGAAAATATGTACGTATGGCACTCAAAAGATATAGCTTCTTAAGATGAATATACATATAATTATTATATCTTAAAGTATTGTATACTTGATATATTGTAGGCACTTGTAAATAGCAATGCTTTAAGCTTTAATGCCGGTTAGACGATGAATTATTATTGTTTCGAGTGGTAATAAACAATTCTGAACACGTAAAAGCGTTCTCCTATGTCATTATTGCAAGGATAATCTGAATTTTATAGACATGGCTACACATTGAAGTAGCGATGTTGGATTCAGATTGTCATATTCCATTATTGTTATTACTTATTACAATATAAAATAATTATGGACACTTTTTATGATTTATCATTAATCTGTGAATAATGCATTCACAACGCAATATTTTTACAAAATCAACAATTAAGAATAGAAGCGATCTTTTCCTTAAGAAAAGCCTTCAAAATCGTAAATTTCTTCATTATAATTACATATTTATAATATGCATAACTTCGTTCGTTTTTCTAACTCAAAGTGCAAGCGTTAACAAAAGGCACTTTTTACTTATTTACCATCACAACGCGGTAGCACCGTTCAAACTATATTTGTGCAAAACTACTAGCCGACAGAGGTAATTAAACAACTGGCGGTCGTGACGTCACATAGAATAACACTTGCATTTCCCAATGGTGTTGACAGAGGTACAGACGCCAGCAGGTCAAGCTACCCGAAACTGTCAAATTTTCCCATTCAACCTTGAACCTTAATGCTTTAGCGATAAAGTTGAAAATCTATTAAAGAAATTTGACCGATTGTAGTAGCTTGATGTGCTGGCGTCTGTATATCTACAATTCAACATTTATATTTAAATCCCATATGTAATAGGGGCCTTAGCAGAGGCTCCAGGCTCCGGACTGCTACAGAGAGATTCCTAATGAAAAAAACTCAATAATATTTTACCCAACCTAGATATCGAATCCAGAACCCCATGCTGAGCAATCCATTCCACCGAGTTGTCTAATCATCTCGTGCGGCTTTAACGAAAAAACTTCCGTTTAGCGTATCTTAATATTATGCTTATCAAAGTAATGATAATATTTACAGAGACTAGTAAAAATATATTAATAAATACGAAGCTATATTTACATAAGAGTTATTCGGATGATACACTCAAGGCCTCAAGCGGTGTTATTAAGTTTTTAACAGCAACAGCAATTTCAACAAATGAACAACTTTTTTATTAATTTCAAAACTTCTACGTGTTACTTTTTAATTATTGCTACAGCACACTAATGTTATGACCAAAAAAATCAACATTTGTGACAAACTTTCACTCAATTCTTTTACTCTATGAACTCACTAAAAGGACAAATCACTAATTTCTTTATGGTATTGTCACAAAATTGCTTATCACTTTACCAATACAACCAGAAACGACCAGTTTTAGTCAACTATTCGGTATTTTATATTGCTACGTTTAGTATTGAGCATACTAGTATACTAATGTGCGATATTTTTTTTCAAACTAAAGGTAATATACCACCCACAAAATCGACGCCTTGTCGATGTCCCTGCAATATCAGCAGTTATTGACGATCGCGGCTTGGTAACGTCTAACAACAAATTATCAAACCATGTGCTAGTCTGTCGATCAATCAACTAAAACCGAATATTTTAATCGATTGATCGGCAATAGATACAATCTTCGTCTCAACAATCTTATTGAAAATAGATCCACGTGGTGTAATAGCCAATAACGATCGACATTGATTAATACCGTCGATCGATCTATATCAATCGTGCGGGTGTATATAGAGCCTTAAAAAACGTTGTAAACGTGCAAAACAAGCACTACTTTACAATTAAGAACATATTGACAACTCCTGGTCGTTATTACAGAGACCATTTACTGCAGAGTGCACCATCCGCGCAGTAGTCAAAGGTTGACGACTCCATTCTCTCCGTAGTACTCGGCTACGGTCTCATCCCCGTTCAGTTGATCCCTGATCACTATAGTAGGGTTGTTGGAACAGGACGAGTTGTTGGATAGTGTACGGCGGGTCGCTTTACATCGCTGGCATTCTACGACGACTATGGAGTTGGTATCCATGTCGGTTTCTGTACTGCTGGTGCGACGGAGGTGGGAGGGACTGTTGTGGAGCCGATGCTCTTGTATTGCGCGCCATAGTCGGAGTTCGATGCCGCCTCTGTGGAAGGAAGTTCATACTTATCGTTTAGGCAAAAGTTTTTTCTTATGCCGAATGAATGGCTATTTATTGTAGATACAAAAATTGATAAAACATTGATTACATTAAAAATTCAGTAACAATCGACATCCAAAATATTATTTGGAATTATTTTATAGGGTTTCAATAAAGCAGACAGCCCGCCCGATGGTCATTGGCCACTGCCATCTATGGGCATTCACCATACCAAAAACAAACATTCGCATCGCAGATGCCTTGCCATCGAACGCTACCACACCGAAAGCTATACTTTTCCAAGAACACAGCAAGTTTACAGCCCGATCCAAACGTTATGGCGGCTCAGAACATGAGGCGAGTTGCGGCGCAGCACCAAATTGCAGCGAGTAGCGCACTTCAGGGACTTTATAAAGTTTGACGCGTGCGCCTCTGAAATAAGTATTGTGGTAGTTCTTCTATGGACGATCTGCTATCAAGCTACACTTACTTCAAGTTAAGCCTCGCCACATCCTCCCTCTGCGCGTGCTGCAGTAGGTCTGGCAGTACATAGCAGTGCTGCAGCAGTACGTTGGCGACTACAGTAGGTAACCCTCTAGCCGCGACCCAGTCGCGCAGGCGCGTGGCTTCTGTCTCGTCCACTCCGTCGGTTGTGTCCACGTCTGAAGGCTCGTTTGGGCTTGCGAATACTTCTGGGGTGACACTGCTGTGGTAAAGACGGGATTTTTAATATGTGACATAGATAACCTTATATTTGTTTGTACTACATCAAAAATTGATCAGTTAAAGCCCGGTTTCCCTAGTAATAATATGACGCGCATGCGGAGGGCATATGTACATTTCCAAACTTTCAAAGCATTCATAAAATAAGGTTTAATGTCAAGGAATCGGTCTTATACATCCGTTCCCCAAGACACAAAGTAACGATAGTTTATTTTAAATGTTCTTTATAACAATAATGAAAAAATCTATATTTAATTTACTTGAGTTTATTTATTTATTTTAGGATATCCAACAAAAGATATACACTAAACATTACATATAGTTAATGGACGACAAAGTATTTGGTATGTGTACAGTCACGAGCACCAATATGTCAACACTTGGCAACTTTCAATTGTGATTTTTTCGTGAAATAACGAATGCAACGTTGAAATACGACACATTACATAAACCTAGGGGTTCGAAAATGCTATGTTCGTAACAACATACAATTTCATTCAAAAATAAAGGAGTAAATCGCTTTTGTATAAAGCCGAGTGTATACATACTTTTGATCGTGACTGTACTCCTTCAATTACAGGAGACCACAGCATGCACAGTAAAATGAATAACTAACCACCAACCAACTAACTGAGTGTGCCAATGTATATACACGTTTGTGTTAAATCGTTAAACGAACACTTTGAAACTGAGACCTCGTTGGTAGCTCCTTGGACCTTTGTATACGGCAGGGTTTCTTTACGGTGCGGCGTATAAACCGCGCCGTAGATAAACCTTTTCCGTCAACAAGCTTCCATAGTGATCCATACAACACTGACGACCGTGAAAATACCTTAGTTTTTTAAGGCAAGAAAAACGTGTGTGTAAAATGGGCCATTTAAAGTTAAATGATCTACAGCGCAAAATTGTGTATAACAGTGAAACTTACCGCGACTTCTTATCAACAATTTCTCTAAGTATCATCGTGTGCGTCTTCTGCTCCTCCAGCATTTGTCGCAGCAGACTCTGATACTGCTGGTAACTTTCTAGTAGTTCGTGATGTAGTCTAGAAACAATCAGATGTTTTAATTATTTTTACTGTACCTACGTAATCAAAGGAGCATCGCCCTGCAGGGTGTAACCTTTCGTGGTCCACTTGTTAGTCCCTGAACCGTCTCCACACACAAGTTGCTCCAAACTGGTTAAGTGAGGCTACCTCGACGGATTGGCAGCAGGGTGGATGGTGGATGTGGAGCTATGTCGTAAACTGTGGTCCAGCTTCTATCCTGCCCTCTGTGTCCCAAAACTTGCAGTCAATGTGACTTCTGCGCTACCACCGACGACGTCGAGGAAGTGGCGAAGTTAGTAAAACTTAAATATTTACTCACTTCTGGTTCTCATGCCTCAGAGAATGCAGTGCGTGTGTTTCTCTCGCGGAGTTGGTAGAAGACATGGCGGAGGGCGTGGCGTCCTGTGCGACTCCCACGCCGCCGCGCCGACCGTCCTGACCCGCTAGGTTCGCGCCTAGTTCTGAATAATAAAACATTTTGTCATTTAACTTGTTATGTTGTTGTTCCTGTCTTGTATTGCTTATACATCACTATGTATCTTGTTGATATCTAAACTAATATTATAAAGAGAAAAGATTTGATTTTTTGGTACGCTTTTACGCTAAAACGGCTGACCGGATTTGGATGAAATTTGCAAGACCTGGATTAGGACATAAAATACTTTGTGGGATACATTACTATACTATTCCCACGGAATCGAGACTTATACGGACGAAACCGCGGGGAGCGGCTAGTAATGGATATGGAACATGCACACGCGTTTTCGTATGGTTCTATCTAACATAAAGAACATACATCTGTGAACACACAGACAGACGGAAAATAGTAGTCTTATGAGGTTCCTTTTTACATTTTAATGTCAAAACCCCAAGGATGTCAAGGAATTGATTTGATTGGCACTTGTTTTTCAGCCAATTACAGGATTTTACATGAGTTTGACACTCGGTTAGTTTACGAGAAAGTCACAGCATAATATGAGGACATTTACACGAATATGATTGTTACCAATTTCGCTATAGTAGTCCCAAAACGTGTTGATTTCCAGAAGCCAGAAATCAGACGAAATCGACATATCATCTGAGAAGGGCATAAATACATTCAATAAATATCGAACTAATCAAATAGGGAATAATTTGAAAATAAGGCAAAAGCGATCTTTTAAAGATACTGCTTTCAATACCATGTTTATAGGGCCTCTGCAAGCTTAAATGAAAAAGGAAACCGAAGACTACCGACGAATCAAACGATTAAGATCTGGATATAATACTTAAAGAGTTTTATAAACACATTTGCTCGTAAAGGGTCTTGTATCTCATTACGTACTTGTGCGTTATTGTAATGTAAATCGCACGAGTTTCTTTTTAATAAGGTAAAACGCACGGTTTTTCAAGATGCTCGGTCAAAAACGAATGGTACTTTTTTAAATCTTAGCAAAGAGTTTTTATGTCAGAAAAGTGGTCAACATTTTATGAATAAAATTAACTTTGGGAGATGAAATATAATAAATAAACATTTACAAATTGTTCAAATTTTTATAACTGCTTTAACAAGTGATCAAAGATTTATTCGGTTAAGAAAGTCCGAGTTTTATTTATTTCCTTGCAAATATGTTATAAAACGTCGTATGACATACGTGCGCTTTGATAATTACAGCCTCTGCTTTCTTGTAGCCCTCGCCTACGGCTCGGGCTAGCAATATCGCCTCGGCTGTAATTTTCAACTTACCGCACTTATATCATAATGTACTATTATAGCACTGTGTGACCTAAACCCGCACTTAAGCCACGCTTTTCTGTGACTTGAGTAGTCCATTTTTACACAGAAAAGCGTGACTGAAGTGCGGGTTTATGTCACACGAGCTATAAAACAGTAGACAATACGTCTAACTAAAAAAGTCTGTTAATGCACGGCGTTTAGCACCCTCGCTATGCTCGGGCGCAAATTTCACGCCGTGAAATAATGGACTACTTAAGTCACACGTATCGTAATGTATGGTCACCAAAGGAGATAAGTAACGAGGGTCGTCGGATATAGTTGAAGTTTTGTAAGAAACCGATGATGCTTTCGAATAAAATTTTATTTAATTAATAGAAAACAAACAGTTCATTTATCAAATTAAATTTCAAACTAAAGTTTCTTACTAAACTTCAACTATATCCGACGACCCTGGGGGTCACTACGAAGTAGTATCGGCCGAATGTTCGGCCGTTTCCTGCTACGAAGTTACTATTTGGTTCGGTCGGTTCCGGTCCTACACTCCTACACTCTTTCCAATATTGACTATGGTCCCGACCCAACTGAGCCGATCCGAACTTTTTACGCATTTTTCAATAATATTCGGTTCGGCCATGTGTCGGTCCGATCCGAACATTCGCACTTTGCACTTCGGAGTAGACCCCCTGGTTACTTATCTCGTTTGGTGACTGTACTATAAGTAAACAGGTTACGGTACGTAGTAGGACCTGTTTTTTCGAAGACCTAAACTATGTATTTAAAAAATAAACCAATCTCACCTGGCGACAGAACAGTAATAGCAGCCTGAACAGCATTCCTCACTAGATTATCCAAAGCGAACATCCAATGAGGTTTTATGCTATGCATCCTCAACACTGCATTCACAGCCTCTTGGAACATGTAGATGGCTGAATGTAACTCGTTTATGGCGTTTGAGTCAAAGTCCAGTTCTTCTTTTAAAGTTATTATGGCTTGTTCTATGACGGTTCTGTTTTGATCCATTATGTACTCTTTGAGGGCGCAGCGGAGCATTTCGAGGTGAGTCTGTAAAAAGTTTTATTGTTTGATTCTTTTGGGATTATGATGGTAGTACGATTTTCATTATAGAGATGGCAAGAAAAGAAAAAAAAAGTTTTTTTTTTTTTGGCAAGCAGATTTTACCGATGACTTTTGGGGTAGACGTGTTCTTGAGTGGAGACCGCGAATCGGTAAACGTAAGGTAGGAAGCCCATAGGCTAGGTGGAGCGACGATCTTCGCAGGAAGACTGGTTGCAGCTGGATGAGAGTTGCCGAAAATCGAGTTGAATGGTGTGCAATAGGAGAGGTCTATGTCCAGCAGTGGACTGATATAGGCTGATGATGAGATGGCAAGAATCACTTTAAACAATATTTGTCTAATATTTCTCTCTACGAATATCTTTGAAAGGGGCAGTTTATGTTTATTTTTTGCAGAATAAAGTGTTAAATTGGCTTTTCTCAAAGTATTATCAAAATGTTGCACCATAATAATAGTAGTCACATGTTGGGTTATCGGCATTCGTATAACAATAATTATGAAACTATAACATTAATGTAGAAATATCTTAATTTAAACTCGTTTCACCTTTTCCATCTTTAAAAAAACATTACAACCATTTTGTGCTGCTGGGGAGTTAGTTGCGCCACTTCTTTCCAGCGAAAGCACTAGGAAGTGGTGAAGATCGGGCGTTTTGGGCGCAGTCCCCTAAAACGCCCGCCCTTTACCAATTCCTAGTTTCTTTTGTAATTTTGACGTTCGAAAAGTGCTGAGTCTCAGCCTAATTTGAATAAATTATTTTTAATTTTGATTAGCATTTTTAGCTGAAGTACACGCAGAAGAACAGCAGCAGAACTAAAACAATAGTTACCATTGTCAGTAAAGTACTCCCAAAGTCCTGGTGTATACTGAGCATCCACTTAGAGCATATCTTCTCGCTATCCTGCTCTAACACACGGGACAACGTCAGTCTTCGTTGAGAGTCCTTCTTTAGTAGATAGAAGCCGTCGTGCTCCGGCCCATCTATTGAACAGCGTGGTACGTTTGGCATGTCCACCTAGAAGGTATAAAATTATTTTTATTATATTTGGATTATATTGGCGACAATATAAAACAGCTTCCACCCAGCGACGCCCTAAGCCGAAGTCCGTACCCCACAGGGGGTGTCCTTAGCGTGTAGTCGCTTAGTTTTTAAGGTTTTTAAGCCCTGGCTGGATGCCTTATTTATTGAGGCATCCACAGGCAAGCCCGGTTAAACAGAAGACAATCTCATAGGTTGAACTGCGAGATGCAATTCATAAAAAAAACAGCTTCCACACCTGAATGCATGTTCGGCCCACGTTGGGCACTCTACCACCTTGTAGACATTTAATATTTTTAACGAATAATAATATTTTAAGGCGTGACCTATTCTCGTGCAGTTTATTTCGATACGAAAGAAGAAAAACGTTTAAAATTGATGAACCATTCAGATTACTTGCTACGATACAGGAATGCGGAACAAATCTATTGAGGGTTTCTCAAAACTTATTCAATATGGCAACCCTCATTATTTTTAATGTTGGCAATACCTTTGCGAGAATAACTCAATGCTGTGCAAGATTAGCCATTGATGACAGAGCTGCACCCTAATTGCGTTACACACTATTAATCTCAACCTGAATCATTTTAGATATTGCTAATCCATTGGTTTATATGTTCGAAAAATTAGTCAGCTCAAGAAAGCAAATAGCGCAACGAAGTTTTTGATCTGTCAAAATAAAACCCATTGTTACTGTTAGTTTGTTACGCAATTACCCCGCTGTTTAGGTTACGCCAGACATTTACACTTAAGCATCACCAGTCACTGAAAATTCTTCAATTCACCGATGCCAGCCAGATAGATAGGGAAGTTTTGAACGCTCACCTCAGGAGAAAGCAGTCCACCCGACGAACTCCTGCGATTCAGCATCGTATCGCTACCTTCCATCTCATCAGTCGACGGCGTGTTGGGCATAGTACTAAAACGTCACCAAATCATTATTTACCTTTCATCAAATGTAACACACCAGCAATATAACTTGTTCAGTCGGCCTATGAAAACTTTGATCGGACTCTTTCAATATCTCGAAGTATATATAATAAGTATCAACATAAAACATAAACTGATAACAACAATTAAATACTATTATCCTCACAAAAATGTAGGCACATAACCATTAAATTGGTGAATTTATTAGCGAACAGATCGCTATCCAGGCCTCCACGAGCTTATTTAGTGCGGACACAACACGCGCGGTGCGGGAGACGCAGCACGGGCAGTCCGACACGAAGCCACGCCTAACAATCGATGTTTTCTGCCACGGAGATAATTATTCGGTGTGTAGTGTCGAATCAGCTCATTATGGATGTAGGAGCATTCGTCATACCCTTCCATAGTTTGAGCTTAGGCGTATGTACTACACACGTAAGAAGACATCTGCATTAATTGACTAGTAAGAATATAATGTGACAAAGACCGAGTGTGATCAACGTTTTCAAAAGGTTTCAAACAAAGTAGGATTAGTTGTCAATTTCAAGTTAGATTGATAAAGCGATAGTAATGATTGAGCGAAGATTGATTTTGACCAAAAACAACTGATTGATATACAGGGTGGCAGGGAAATCGACGCGCAACCTGTTACCATGGATACATATTCTGAAACGTGCGTTGAAATATTTCGTCGGTTATTAAAAAAAAAAAAAATTGCTGTTCATTTTGTTAGTGTTTTGTTTAGTTCATTTTGACCGCGTTGGTCACCTTTCTGTGAAACAGCAAATTTCGGTCTAGAGTAATTTGCTTATTTCACGGTATCAATTTGCGCGTCTATGTCCATGCCACCCTGTATGCTATGAATAATAATTGTTGTAAAATACGTAAAAATACATGAGAAAATGCTACGTACAGATGGTGTTTCTTTTAAAGTAATTTATTTTGCAACATTAACTAAACAGGGATATGATTGAAAATGTCCTTTCAAGTTGCTTTTAAGACGAAATCTTTTAAAATAACATCATACACTATAAATCGTCACTTTGCTTCGTTCCGTTGTTTAGAAGACTTAGGGCAAATTTTTCAATAGTCAGATAACTTTTATCTGAAGAAAAAATATGATAGTTTGACATATTTTATACAAAAGGGGCTGTTCATTTATTACGTTAGACGAGTTTGACCACTTTCTGACCCCCCCTACCCCTACGTAAGAAAATAGGAAGAACCCCCTCCGCCCCTTTCAATTTTACGTAAGATCTGTATCTACCAAAATTGAAAAGAGGAAGTAGCAAAAAAAAAGTTATTTTTGCTTACTTTTGTGATCTTACGTAAGAACAATCTAGAACCTTCCCACCCCCACGTAAAAAAAAACTAAGACTTGTATGAACAACCCCAAAGCCGTCAAACGGCAATATTAAATTTACTCTTCAGATAAGAGATATCTGACTGTTGAAAAATCAGCCTTTAAAGTTTTTTTTTTACTTTATCGATATTTTCATTAAACATTCATTCTTATAAGCATCTTAATTAGGTAGTAGTGAAATAAGATTTTGAAGCTATGCGCGCTAATTGTTTGCTATGTGCGTAAGTTAACTAAATACGTACAGATGTATTTTCATAGAATGCAATATTTTACTTCCGACAATATTATATCTTTTAGAACTTATAATTATTATAATATTCACTAGGTCTACTAGAGTATATTGAAATTACGTATCATGCTTTATGTGCATATTTTATGCAATAATAGAAACTAATTTCGTGCACATACATTTAGAAGAATGTCGTAGAAAATAAAAATATGTAAATGTATATAAATTATATGTACAATTTAGCGTATTATATAACAACAGCTTAATCAAATGGATGGTAAAGCCGCAGGCTATAAACATAGGTATTACCGTACTGCACATACTTTCCCAGCTTAGAGACACAGTTGAAATATCTCATGTATATTTCTCTCATAAATTTTAAGATCGTTGTGCAAAAAATTTCGACTAGAAATAAAGTATTCTATGAATTTAGAACATCAAAAAGGTGCGCTTTATAAAAAGGTGAATGTTACCTGCAATTGGACAAGTCCGGTGGGTATATCAGTATTGGTGAGAGCATCGACGACGCAGTCCTAGTGATTGTAGGATTAGACCGGATCGTTTTCACCCTTAGGGGGAACAAATGGAAAAAATCACGCTTAGGTGCCAAGCATCGACAATGTTACGACATGTTGTGTTATTGACACGTCAATAGGGTCTGTTAAGGTACTATGTTTTTTTTTGTGTGACTGTTTCAGAACTGTGTGACTGTGAGTGATACTTTTCGTTTTGTGTTGTGACACGGAATTTTCTATCGATAAAGTCCGGTGAGATAGTTCCTTGTAAAGGTCATTTATAAGGGCACTTATGCGGAAGATACATTGTCCATTATGCGGCATCCCGTTTGATCGGAAGACAAAATACACCAATATTTAACACACACGTTTTACAAGAAAAATACTTACAGAAAATTTTCCAGTATCTAATAATCTTTTTTTACGCATGGAAAAGTAATTGGACATTTCAGTACAAGAAAGCTTCCTTACCTTCTATGAGTATAAGAATTTAGAACTGTATTAACATACTAAAATTACTGTCTATCTATCATCGTTTTAAACAGAAAATCCCGTGTCCCAACATTGTATCGATCATGTACTTTAGAGTGTGAATGAGTTTATGTATGCCAATTCGCTTCATGTAAAACTCAATACATACAACATTTAACATAGTGTTAAAGTATGTCCTCGCCCAATACATAAGCTCCCTCTCACCATATTATGTATGATGATATGAGAACATCACACAACGTTGAACATGTAAAGAACGCTAAATAACAATCAAACTTTTCTTCTAAAGACATGCTTTTAATATGTTCGCTGCGGCTGAGTTTGTGGGCGCAGTTTTTTTTTAATTTTCAACAGTAATTAATGATTCAATTACCAGCATATATAAGGTTTAGAAACAGTTCAGGCATGGACTCTGTTAAATTAGGTGCAAGTAAAGTCCCGTCATACTGAAGCCTGATTAACACCCGATTCTTGAAATGCTAATCAAGACAAAAATTTGCTAACAGACTGCCAAACAACGGCCATTTAAAATCACTTGGCGTGAGTTGGAAAGTATTTGAACGCACTTTTGTGAAGATTAGGGTCTCAGAAACCGGGTGTACACCTCTAAACAATGTCAACGTTTTGATAACCATACTACAGCCAATCATACTGGGGCCTTCATGGATAACCTATCTAAATTAAAAGAGTTGGCTATTCGGACCACGTCTACAAAACTGCACAAACAACTCAACAGCAACAAACATATTAGACAGGATTACATTTTATTCAAAATTCTAGGGCATTTAAATACCATGCGTTGCAAACTCTAAAGCAACTTCAATATGCTATTACTACTAAATACTTTCTACTTACTCGATTTCCGGGGAGCTGGGCAGATTAGCCATGCTTGGCTCGGAGATTTTCTTCTGAGCCGTAACTGGTCGTACCTTGTCGGCAGGCACTGATATGCTTCTGCTGTAGTCCATGTTACTGCCTAGACGACTTGATGGTTTCTTCTTCCTGCAATTTTAAATGTTATGTTCTGAAAGGATACAGGGTGGAAGGGACATCGACGCGTAACTTGTTACCATGGATTTAGTACATGATTCTGAACGTCCGTGTTGACATTTTTCGGCGGTTATTAAAAAACTAAGAGTTGTTCCATATAAAATTAGTTGTTCCATACATTTTGACCACGTATGTATCGCACGTAAAGTTGTCAAAAAATAAAAGGCCCGTTTTGACATTTGAGAATGCGTTCTTGACACCTGTCAGTTTCACACAAACGAATACATGTTTTGCAAATTTGATCTTTATTAACTACTAGAACTGTCAATGTCAAAATGGACCTTTTATTTTTTGACCACTTTATCTATGATACAGCAGATTTTTGTTATAACCTGCGTATAATGTCTACGCTAGGGGTTCTAGAATCATGTGTTGAATTCATGGTTACAGTTTGCAAGTAGATGTCGCTGGTACTCTGTATAAATGTGGAAGCGACATTGATTTAAACAGTAATGAAATGTATGTCAGAACTAACTAAGTAACTAGAACAGATAATCGATTAAAGGATAAACCTTCTGCAAATTATAAGTTATACAATAGTTCAGCATATACAAGGCATATTTTTTTTAACTAACTACCTTACGCTACAAAATAAATTTAACTATTTCATTTGGTATTATAAATACGTAAAGGAATAACTAATGACATTCAACAACGAGTAAAATATTGATACAAGATCCGCAACCAATAACGTAATCGCCAGCTTACAAAATTTAAGTAATAATTAAAATAACGGTTATTAAATATGCGTATGAGTCGCCTTCGTACTCACTTGCTCGGCGAAGATTGAGCGCAATACACGAATAGCCGGACGCTTGCAAATAAACGTCTTTTATTTACTACACCATTATAATTAACATTACACACTGACACACTACATTGATATTATTCAGCATATTAACAAAGCTCGGCTTTGTATGTCCTAGTTTCTCATTTCCGTTCAATTCATATTCGTTAGTTACCTTATTCAGTTTGGTCATACTAATAACACACTGCGGTACTATAGGCCCACCGCTTAACTCTCGCGTTTCCTGAGGTAGCTGCGCGGTGCGGGAGGGGTGATAGTTGTCACAAGTTGACGAATCACTGAGCTCTCGCATCACGTCACTACACCCCTCCCGCACCGCGCTGCTACCTCAGGCAATGCGAGAGTTAAGCGGTTGGCCTATAATCGGTACACCAAGTGTTGTTATGGCACTGTTTTTTCAGGACCATTTACCTTCCCAGTCTATAGTTCTATGTCGAATAGTCAATCGATTCAAACACGTAACGTATACATATAACATCACAAGTCATTTCAACAACGTTCATGATACCCGGCGAAGTCAGTCTGTTCCATTTTTTACCGAAGTCATTTAGGGATAGCATTTAAGTAAAATAATTTAAGATACATACTCGCAAAGGAAGGGATCTTCCAGTAGTTCTGCTGCGGTGGCACGTTGATCCGGGTCGGGTATGAAACAACGCAGTATGAAGCTCTTAGCTCTGGTGGATAGCTCGCTCGGGATCTCTGGGTGCATCTTGTAGTAACCCACCTGTACACATGTGATTGATAGCTAAGTTAGTACGAATAAAGGATTTGTATATTCTCTAAAAATATTTAAGCTAGCAAGGAGGTAGCAGTGGCGAGGCGCTCTCACAAGCTGATTCCCACCGGCGTTCCATCAAAAAATCAGAACGCAACCACTCTATTATAGTCCGCGCTCCGCTAGGTGGCCGCGCCTTAGGTATGTTCCCGGTGGGAGGCGGCCCCGCGCACTACGTACGTGCGTTGCAAAAGCTGCCCCTCCCGTCCCACCGGGAACATACCTAAGGCGCGGCCACCTAGCGGAGCGCGGACTATAGTCAATTCATCATTGAAATATAATCATATCGTACTGTTGGTATTTAGAATTAAAACATTGAAAACGCCTAGATTACATTTTTTGTCTTTCTTTACAACACCAAAATATTTTGCTCTAAAATAACTCGTAGGCGCATGCGGCTTGCCGGGAGTTACATTTCTATACAAAACCAACTCGTCATGACGTCACTTCAGGTCACGTGGCTTGCTATTTTTTGAGCGCCCGGTAAGCCGGTGAAAACCGAGTTACGATAGACACCGTACATAGAAAATGCGTGCGCGTGAACGAGATGGAGCAATATCGCCATTCAGCCGGTTTCGCTGAATTTCGTAATACATTCGGGTCGGAGTCATATTGTGTAGAACATTATTGTGACGTAATAATTTGTTTACACTTATAGTTAATTTGCATTTGGTCGTTGTATTCATTAAATTTATTAGTAGGTATAACTGTTGGAAATTATTTGTTGGTATAAAACAGTGATTAGTATTTAGTTTTAGAGTTATAGTTGGAGTTTGTTTTATTTTGTGTGTAGTGAAAGTACGTTGTAATTAGGTATTTGGGGTAAGTAGATAGTTAATTAAGTTGAAATTACTTATTTAGAGTACATTTGAAAGCAATCAGATAGGCAGTTGTTCCATGTAAAATACAGGTATTCAGCTGCATCCGGTTAGACTGGAAGCCAACCCCAACATAGTTGGGAAAAGGCTAGGCAGATGATGATGAGTAGAATAGAATAATGTTTCGCTAATTTAATGAAACGGTTTATTGAACCGTTATTTTGTTAGGTAAACAAGAAGTAGCTCTTCGTGGCCACGATGAAAGTCCGAATTCAAATTTTTTTTTTGCTTCCTTTTACCCGACATAAATTCACCCTTCGCCACTGGGAGGTAGTATATCTTTTACGGATTCTATACAAGAAATTTTGATTGGATGAGATGGGTGCGAAAATTCTCAACTCATTCATAATTCATATTATTATATGGAGTCATATCTGTTTTTTCTTTTCAACTTCAAACAATTTTTTCAAATCACTTTGCTATATGTCAATTCATATTATCCAAATGGTTCGCATCACAATCGAATTCTTGTATAATTAGTTCACATACCTTGAAAAGAGCTGCCTGAGGCGATCCTAATTCGATAAACGGTGGGTTTCCTGTCGCCATCTCCACCACTGTACACCCCAGCGACCAAATATCAGCCTGGAAACACATAGCATAGTGAAAACTTTTGATGACATGTCGTCATAATTATATCGTCTACAACCGTATCATACAAGTGTAGGAAAAATCAAGACCTACGGCCGCGGGTCTGTCAAAAATATAAATATTAAAAAAAAAAACAAGACTATCGCGCCGCGGATATATTTACAGGATTTCGTATTACAACAACCTGTAATACAAGTCTACTACGCACAAAGAGAATCACTTTTGCATTTCCGTAATTATATTATTGAAGCTGGTCGGACAACGTCGGTATAAACAAATGAGAAAACTAATTAAATTATTATCATAAGAGCTATCAAGTGGACACACAAGATCTCTTATCTAATGAGACATGTTTATTTATTAAGGGCCATCTCGTACCAGTAGATGATAAGGCATGCAATTAATTCCATTGCATAATTTTATATGCATGTTTCCATTGCTGTTACAATAGGAAACATGCATAAAAAAATATCTTTTTGTATTTGATAGCCCATTTCTTGAGGAAGGCTATACGTTAGGCTAGGCTTATCATCACGCTGGGACCCTAAGGAGTCGAGCAAAAAGAAAAAATAGTCAGACAGAACGCTTAGTGAACTAGAAGTTACTACTTTGGCAGTAGTAGCGCGTGCAAGCAATCCGATGCAACAGGGTGGGTCGAGGGGAACAAGAAATTTCACGCGAACGACGTCACGGACAGAAGGTAGTCTTGTCATAAGATTAGTCAAATACTAACCGGTGCTCCATAACCCCTCTGTCCTTTATCAATGACCTCAGGCGCCATGTACTGCAGTGTGCCGGCAAACGTCTCGGTAGACGGACAGAGCCCGGCCAAACGCTTGGACGTGCCGAAGTCCGAGATCTTTACCACGCCGCTGTAAGTGTTGACGAGGACATTGTCACCTTTTATGTCGCGGTGGACTATCTTTTGGTCGTGGAGATATTTTAGGCCTGAAAAAAAAAACGTTTTGTTGAGCAAAAACTAAAAACTGTATCATAATCCACAAAAGAGAATGAAACTCACTAAACGAATCCCTATTACATAAATAAGGTAATTCAGTCAAAGATCATGGATAGTGAATACAGTGAAGAGTGAATTTGACTATTTCATTGTTGAGAAAGTTCCAAACGAGCACCGAACCACTATAATAAGTTGACAAAAGAATGTTTGGCTCGTAATGGAATTTCTACAGCCACGGCAAGGCTCGCTTTTACATACTAGCGGTCTTGACTACCTTTAGACCAACCATATTCAACCTTTTTTTATAGGGGCCACAAACACGTTTCAGTTATGATGTCGGGGGCCGTAAGCAAAAAATGGTGTTAATAAAAAACGTAATTCAAAATGAACGATGCACAATAAAACTAGCTTTACAATTTACATGATCTTGTAACCTTTGGAAAAGACGCTTACCATGAAGGCCAATCACAAAGGCCGCAGGTTGAGTAAAGCAACTTTAGACGATTGTTTTATCTCACAACACAATTTATGTCAAAAATTAATAACTCAACTCACCTTCTAGAATTTGTTTAGTATAATACGCTATAGTGGCTTCATTTTCTTTCAGTGGTCCCCACTTTGACCGTAGCAATGCGGAGAGTGAACCTCCCGGCACTTGCTCCATGAAGATTTTGAAGTAGTTGTCCTCTGATATCGAACCTAAGTACTGGAATAAAATAAATAATTTATCATTGTTTATACTTCATCTAAGACGTTTTTTTCTGTTTTGGTTTATAGGCTAGATTGGATATCTCCCTGATACTGTAATCTTAAGATGACTAAAGATTACAGTATCAGGCATATCCAATCTCGTCATGAAAATCATCTCTGCTAGTTTTCATGAAGTTAATAATAATTAACTACTACGACCAAAGACAATAAGTTTTTACTATAAGCAAAATAGGTCAGACAGCAATTCGGAACGATGATTCCCAGTGCCATAATTGTACTAGATGGTACATAGTATTGCATGGTTTACTCAAGCATCTCAACTTGCGTTTGCGTTTACTATCTATGTATTTATGAGGTACCTCTACCTCATTGCACACCTCTGTTCAGCATATACATTGGAATAGCATCGAAGGCAACTTATTTTTTGTACTATCTCATTTAGACCTTTGGATGCAATAAAAGAGTCACCACGAATCATGACGTCACTCGTTGGGCGCACTTTGGCAGTTCATAACTCTCGTATAACTCGAGCCCAAGTTGTAATAACATCTAAGGAAACTTTTTTTGTACCATCTCGTTTAGATCTTTGGATGCAATATAGTCACCACAAATAATGGCGTCACTCGTCGGGCGCACTTTGGCAGTTCATAACTCTCGTTTATCTCATGCCCAAAGTTGTTACCTGCACAATATTCCTGTGGCGCAGCTGCGAGTGCAACAATATCTCCTCGTGCAGCGGCTGCACGTCGCCGAGGTTCCTCTCGGGGATCTCTTTGACGGCGATGCGCACTTGAGTGTTGAGGTCTCTGGCCGCATACACTATGCCGTATGTGCCTTTACCGAGGATTATGCGTTTGTTGGCGTCGTCTAACTCGTATTCAAACTGGGAAAAGAAAGGGAGGCTATTTTACTTTATGAGAAGGTAATATAAACATAATTTAAAATAAGAAATCGGTGCTCGGTGTTTTGGCAACAAAGGTTTTTTAACCGACTTCAAAAAAAGGAGGTTCTCGATTCGGACGTTTATATAGATTTTTTTGTATGTATGTTCGGGCCTAACTCCGTCATATATGAGCGGATTTGCAAAATTCTTTTTTTTGTTCTAAAGAGGTTTATTACGAAATGGTCCCATTTAAATTTCTTAAATATCTGATGATGAGTTTCGGAGACAGACAACGAAACTCTTCAATAAATGCCAGCAAATCAACCGCGATTGCTGCTGTCGCTTAAGTATGCATTGTTTACGCAATCACACAAGATAACATCACGCCTGTACCCTCTAAAGGGGTACGCAGATGTGTTCAGTATACCAAGAAAGACCATAAGAAAATGTTATAGTGTACAATCTACAGGTATTTATTACGGGTGATCTCTGTAAACCCAGTCAATGGTTGTCACCGATGGCCCTCTAACCATAGAACAGCTTATCATTATCGTTAAGGAAGCTCAAAGATTTGCTGTACAAAGTACCCTACATACCTTGAGCTGATCCTGCATAACACTGGTATCTAAATCGGTGACCTTCTCATGGTCAGCCGTGAGTTCTCCCAACAGATCGTGCAGACGTTGGCGACACGCTTGCGACGGCAAGAAGATTTGGAAGTCGTCCGAGTTCTCGCTCACGTACAGGAAGAGGCAGCGCTCGTCGCGTTTGTATAAACTGAAAAAGTAAATCAAATCTTATGAACGATCCGATACAGTATCATCACAATCATCATCATTTCAGCCGAAAGACGTCCACTGCTGGACATAGCACCTCCAAGCACCGCCACTTCGACTGGTTCTGTGCTTCTCTTGTCCACAAGGTGGACCGATGGCCTGGTGAAGGCCGCAGGAATCCGCTGGATGCGAGAAGCACAGAACCGTTCGAAAAATTATAATTGACTTTAAATAATTATTTATTAAGTATGAAATCAAACTTCAGGTCTTCCGGCGTTTACCATAATGAGTTACTTATGCCTTTAGACATAAAAATAAAATGGAACACGTCATTTGCCTGTGCCAGATGTAAATGGACACTATTTTGAAAAGATATAATAAAACTAATAACTTGCTAGTTTGTTCAGTTTTTGATTTTCTAAGGACTTTCAGTGTCACCCTTGTAAATAATTATTTGGCCATAGTCAAATAATTATAGTCGTTTGAATTTGATGCAATCAAAACAATCAAACAGGACAGGACTAAACTAATATCTATCTTCTGTCCTTTTCTTAATTAAATAGAAAGAAAAAGATGCACTGAACTTAAATTTAGTTTAGTTTGTGAACAAGGGAATCGGCGCCAATGTCCTTGCTGCGGCCTACTTGGGTATGAAGTCTGTTTAAGTGTTTAATTAAATAAATATTATGCTTTTTGAATATAGGCTAAATAATTACCTGTAACTCCTAATCATGTCCGAGGTGAAGAGCCATCGATGCACCTGCCGACACTCTCCGCGCATCGAGTCCAGACATAAGTTGAGTATTTCCACAGACTTCTGTTCAGCCCCCATGTTTACGTTAACGTACGATGGCATGTACACTTTTGTTGTTTCTAAGATTAACACCTAGAAAAAAGAGAGACACCAGTTTATAATTTGATTGTAATATTCAAGAATATTAAAATTGTAATAAAATGTAATGTGTAAATTGTAATATTCTTGAATAGAATAGAAGAATCGTAATTGTCTATAGCTTCATTTTTTTTCCCTCTTATTTTTTTGAAGAATCCAGGTGTAGTAGCATTATTTGGGTTACTATGTAACAGAATCATCATAGGGAGAATATTTGAGATGCAGAGCAGTACAGACCGCTAGCGTAGAACTCAAGGAAAAGGCTCTTAGGAGATCGACCGACAAGCTAGAAATACGAACGATAAGATAGAAATTACTCCAAAAGTAACGTATGGTTCTTACTTTTGGAGTTACAGTACAGGCTTGTGGATAAGTAATAACAGCCGACGGGACGATCGATCAGGTTAAGCTACGCTTGCCGCGGTTGGTCCGTGTATGGTTGACCTTTCCTTGTCTCGGAAAGTATGTAACGCCGTTGGTCTCGGCTGCCATTCGTGGATCTTTGACAGACGTTACAGGTCACCTGAAAGTCTGACAACAAGTCTTACCAATGAGTATCGTATTGCCCAGTAACTGGGTTGAGGTCAGATAGACAGTTGCTCCATGTAAAATACTGATATCCAGCTGCATTCGGTTAGACTGGAAGCCGACCCCAGCATAGTTGGGAAAATGCTAGGCAGATGATGGTACAGACATCATGACAAACGTCAATTCTCTTTTGTTACTTGCTAGTATCAATAGATTATCGTACTAACTATGGTTTGAGACCTACTAGCAAGGAGACAAAAAACTCATTTTGTACTTTTCTATACGTTTTTTTCCTAGTGGAAGTATAGTATTAAAACTTGACTTACAGGAAACCTGATAATATTTTCACATTCGCTCTTAGTTGCCTCCACGAAGTACTCCATCCAGAAGGAGAATACTTGCTGTTCCGGAAGTGATATTTCTTCACTTTTTCTAAACCTGAAGCACCCAAGTCTGAATTAAGTGGTTTTTCTATCCTTCTCAACACAGTTAATAGGAGTTTATATCACATAATATAAGAATCATGATAACCAATTTTATTTCGGTTTTCGTACAATTTAAATACGAAGTTCCGATTGTGTTGGTCTCGGCCTGACAATTTATTACCCTTTCGGGGTCCTCAACTCAGATACATTAAGTCAAAAACGTTTGGGATCAAAACTAACTTTATAAAATACTAATTCATATTTTTTTTGGAATCCATACTGTTACCACATTCTTACAATGGCTTAAAGGTCAAGTACAATTACGGAGCTTGTACAGCACAGCACAGATAGATACCTACTAGGGTGTTCTCCCCAAAAAGATACCTACCCTATCTAAATCTATTCAGAAAGCCAATACTGTCATGGCATAAAGCCATGCTGAAAGTATTTTGTTGAATTTTGTATCAATTTATATGATTGGTTGCAGACATACATACGACATTTAGGCTTGTTTAGCGCCTAGAGCCTAGTGACTTAAAATCCTTCGATACACGCAGGCTACTAGCGAAGGCGCCAAGCATGCAGTGCGGCCGGTTGCGAAAATTCTAAAGGGTTCGTTTCACTTC
Organism: Apamea crenata; assembly: GCA_949629185.1. Lineage (NCBI taxonomy): Eukaryota > Metazoa > Arthropoda > Insecta > Lepidoptera > Noctuidae > Apamea > Apamea crenata. The sequence goes on along the minus strand of OX451360.1, from coordinate 6,803,621 downwards.
GCTACTCATAAGGTGACCCGCTAGGCGCTAAGCAAGCCACCTATCAGTGCGTACGTGGCCTTACTTAACTAATTACAGATTTGAACGAGCATTTATTATTTACAGGGCTTTAATGAGATGCAAACTAATTAAAGGTACAGACCATATTTATTGGGCCCTAACATGCATGCAAATATATAACTAAAGGTAAACAAACAATTCACCCATCCTTCCAGTAATAAAATAACTTACCTATCAATTAATTCAATATTTCCAATTGTGGATTTGAGGTACCAATTCGGTGGTTTAAGTTTGAACATACATTCTGCTGCCTGTATTGCTTTCACGTAGTCTTGTGCAAGTACCGATATCTCGAAGAAGGTCGCCACGTCCCAGTAATCTTTGAGTGACGGCAGACTGCCCTTCCTACCTATTAGATGATTTAGTACCATGCCTGGAAACAAAAGAAACATTTAAGGGTTTCATCATCATCATTATTCAATCGAAAGACGTTCACTACTGGACATAGGACTCCGTCAAGCGTTGCCTCATCAACCGGTCCAGTGCTTCTCGCATCCCTTTTTTTTTGGTTGGGAAATCATCAAATGACCTCTCCCGCTCTGGGCTGAGCGGAAGGGCGTGTCAGACTTTTACTGACTAAAACCCACCCGTGTTCCATCAGTTGCCTGTGCCAAGGGCCACTGTAACTCTTTCGAACAACCCGCGGCCCTGGCAGGCTTCGGCCCTAGCGGACCCCGTCAGTTCGTGCTGACATCTCTTTGAGGCGCGCGTGGAACACAACGCGACGTCGACCCGGGCCTGGTCCTTACCCCGTAGGCGCGGGCTTGTGGGCGGCGAGCAATGGGCAGCTCGCCGCCCGCAAGCCCGCACCTACGGTGGCCGGGAGTCGGCTGTTGACTCCCGTCCAGGGCGTCTCCTGCGGCGACTAGGGGCGTGAGGGCGCAGTGATTGCCTCTCCCTCACGCGCTCCGCCATTTAGTGAATGCTGCGAATATTACTGCTTCGCAGGAGACGGCGGCCTCCCATGGTCTCCCTTTGACCACAACAGCACCATAATTGCTTAAGACAAGACTTTCAATTACCTACAATCTGAATCATTTTGAAAGATATTGATAATCTATTGCTTCAAATGTTCGAAAAATTTGTCTGATCAGCAACGTAACTAAGGCAATGAATGCTGCTGAACTGTCAAAATGAAATTCATTGCTCCTGTGTGTGTGTGTGTGTGTAATGTGTTACGCAATTACCTTGCAGCAGTGCGATTCTGTAACCATCTCACCGTGAAAACTTAAGTAAAGTGAGCGTGGAGTGAGCTGTCATTCCAACTAATACTAAGGGATTGCACACTATTGACAGCTCGCTCTAAACTCACTTCACCTAACTTTTCACGGTGAGATTTTTTACAGAATTGATCGGCAGGTCTTCGTTCTACCTTTAAGGGTCTTTCGACACATATTTGAGACGGCCTACCCGATTCCGGTCTGCCGGGACCACCGACATCAAAAGCAGCCGATTTTAGTTGGTGAGAATCAGTTACCGACAAATTCGGCTAACTACTAATGTTTGTCGTTTGAGTTAGCTCCTATATTATTTATCTCTACCTATGATCACACACTACACAGAAATCGGATCAAGTAAGCGGAAATCGATAACTCGAAAGAGATATAATTTTAGCGTAATCAGGTTATCTATTCCTTGTTCTAGAATGCCGTAGTTTCACGCACCATGACAAACACATTTGGTATTTAACCTACAATCAAGAAGATTAAACGGAGCGTAATGATATGCTTTAGACAAGTTTATTATACACAATTTGTTATGTCAAATGCTTCATGAAATATAGCCACATAACATTATTAATCCATTAGACATTCTGCCTCTTTGGCGCTTAGCCAGAATTAAGCCAAAAGAATTTCTGAGTAATAGGCGGTTGACCAATGCGATATGAAACAGTGTAATTCAAATAATTTCAATAATGTAGATTATGTACATCTGTTGAACATGCTGCTATAGTTGTTACGTCACGAACGCGCGCCAATCTTTGCAATTTATACATTATAACAATGACATAAGAGTCACATGGCGCGCGCTCGTGAATTGCAAGGACTATGCATTTTATAAAGAACATTTGAAAAAAACTGGTCAAGTGAGAGTCGAACTCGCGCACCTAGGGTTCCGTACAAACTTTTAGTTAAGTAAATAGTTCATTCATCGAATCGACTTTCGAAGATTTTCCCAATAAATCAGTCCCCAAAACGTACAAACTTAACTTTGAAAACTGTTGTCCCCATACATCGAAGTGGGTCGCGGTTAGTTTACTAACTGCAAATAAGTTTGCATTCGCTAAAATATTTTTTTTTTTGTGATGCAACTACAAATTTACGATTTTCGGATTTTTTCCTTTACTTGTGCTACATGATATTGCTTAATGCCAAATTTCATGATTCTAGGTCAACGGGAAGAACCCTATAAATTTTGATTCCCTTGCGAGTGTCAAAATATGCGGCAAAAACGGAGCATAAAAGGCCGTACTTTTTATCGCGTCGCCTTAGAAGTTTGATTTTTTCACTGAGTATTTGATATTAATTTCAACTTGATATCTCCACGCGTTCCTGAGAAAAAGGGTCTTGACAGACGGACAACGAAGTGATCCTATAAGGGTTCCGTTTTTGGTACGGAGTACGGAACCCTAAAAATATTTCTAAATTCACTCACTTTGGTTGGGTCTTGTCAGTCAGTCAGTCAGGGAATTCCTTTATAAAGATTACTTACCAATATGTTGTAATTCTTGTGAGTTTTTAAAGTCAGCGCCAGCGATAACTAAAAGTGTTGCCAAATTGATGCCCGCATACTCATTTGGCTGCACTTCGAAACCCTGTCTATACCTGAAAGAATAAACAAATGAGTAAAGGGAAACTCTATACTCAAATTGGGATTTTTTTTTTAAATACGTTGCCCCACACTAGAAATTTCTCCTGTATCGTTGGTGCATTTACAAACATTTAAACTCACATACACAAACAGCCAGACCCGGAACAACTACTTGTAGGTCATACAAATATTTATTCCGTGCGGGAATCGAACCCGCGACACGTAGCGCAGCAGTCAATCGCTTAACCACTGCGCCAACCGTGCCGTCATTGTTTGCAGGCGGATACTGATGTTGGATGAGCGGAAACTCTGCCGTTAGCTGAGATATATTTGGCGAAACTGTCATCATAATTATGAACTTCTTCTCGATAACTACTCGATGGTAAATGTATATTGTGTTAAATGACTTGATCCAGTACAGACGTGCCAATCCCAACATCAGTGGCGTTTTTAGGTCCTCAGAAGTGCAGGTATATAGTTATTCTTTCCATAATATCAACTTACAAGTTCGATGTAAAATTTAAGCTTCAGCCGGCTGAATTTAAGCTGTTTAAGATGGTATAGCGATTAGCAGTCTCCTCTAGTGATAATAATGAATGTCGTGTGTGACGATGCATGGAAGAGATAAATGCACTGCCCACTCAGTGTTTTAACGTCTGTTATAATACCTAATTGTTTATTTCCTGTTGATCAAAATAAATAAAGTACAAAACCACATACCACTTGATAGCATTCCCCAAGCTTTCCTTATCAGTGTGCTGAGATTCGACGAACTTGTCCTTGTATATGCGCCCGCACAGACACAGCATGTCAGGGAATCTGTTCTCTTTCTTCTCCAAAGCCTTGACGCATACTTTGAGAGCATTCTCTCTGTCTCCCTCTTTATTCCGACTGTTAAGAAAAAAGAGAGGGAATGTTTTAACTCTTCTATTTTACTATTAAGGGCACACATATGCCGTAGGGACTGTCTATAGAATTTCGACTTTATTGCAATAGAATAGAATACTCTTTTTTATATACAGTCACGAGCACCAATATGTCAACACTTGGCAACTTTCAAATGCGATTTTTTCGTGAAATAACGAATGCAACGTTGAAATAAGACACATTACATAAATCAATGGGTTCGAAAATGCTATATTCATAAGAACATACAATTTCATTACGATTTTTCTCATTCTGTACGAGTCGCAATAAATACTTTTTGTTTCTTTCTTTTCATTAAAAAATAAAGAAATAGAAAAGAAAGATTTTTTTTTTAAAAGAGTAAATCGCTTTTATATAAAGCCGAGTGTATTCATATACTTTTGCTCGTGACTGTACACCATATAAATAACAGACATCCTACTAATATTATAAACGTGAAGTTTTGTATGGATGGATGGATGTTTGTTACTCTTTCACGCAAAAACTACTGAACGGATTTGGATGAAATTTGGCACACAGGTAGTTTATAACTACGATTAATACATATGATATTTTTTATCCCGACATTCCCACGGGATCGAAACTTATGCGGGTGAGACCGCGGGGCGAAGCTAGTAAATATATATATTTTACAGCGGGTGACACCGTGGGCGGTCTTAACGCTAAGAGCGATCTTTTAAAGACAACCTTTGGATAGATTATAAAGGTGAAGGAGAGACAAATACTGTATGTAATCTGTGGTTCAACCGACGATGTTGATGTTTTTTTAGCAGTGAACACCACGATTACCTAAGATTCGTGAGGTGTGAGCCAGCCCTAAAGGCGAGTAAGAATCTCATGAAATTATGTTTGGGTGTTTGTTAGTCAATGAAATTCTGCACTAATGTACCTACAGGCCATTCACAGTTATTATTTTTCCTCTGAGTTTGCATCACTGTCAAAATCACAGTGAGCTTTATTGCCGTCGCAATAAGGTTGCTGTTGGGTTGATGCCATTCACAAGTTTGTCAAAACACAGAGATCTTTATTTTCGTTACAATAAGGTTGATATTGGATTGCTGGTCACAAAGTAAAATAACTGTAAAAGGACGTTACTGGCGCGTTCAGGTAAAATGTTGTATGTTTATAAGGTTGAATTGGCGGATTCGTCATAAAGTGTATACAAACAAACAAAACACTGACAAACCGAGTAGGTACCGTTCTATAATTAAAAACCTTATTTTTTTATTTTGCAAAGCAATAACAACTCGTGATTAATTGAGGTTTTATAGGTGTAGTGTTAATGTTTATAAATAAGGATACAACTATAACTTATACCAAGAAAAATGTATTTTTAAAACAAACACTCGACTATCATTGCAGTCAATGGTGTTATTATAACAATAATTTACTGAATTATAACTATTTTTTCCCACAGTTGTTTGCATTTTATGAGCAAATATCAATCATAGATTGAATACTCTCTTTATTGTTCACTATAACAAATTACAAATAGGTATAAGAACTGTTGAGGGTACTTAGGGTGTTAAAATGCTGATAATAGCAGTATTTTACATGGAGCGACTGTCTATCTGACCTCCACACCACAACTCGGTAACTGGGCAATACGATACCCCTTGGTAAGACCGGTTCCTTTTCGGTAATGATTTTTTTTTGAGCCCAATTTCAACTTTATGACAAAGAAATAAAGTTACCTTTATAGTAAAAAAAAAAACTTACCGATTCATAGCAAAAGCATACATAAACCTAATAATAGGCATATTGACATAATTCTTCCTGTTCATAATGGTCTTCAGATCATCTACCACGTGAACAATGGCGTCATAGTCTTGTATCTCGCGGTAGGATATCAGCATGTTGAGAATAGTGTCTCCGGATAGGACGGCTGGGTCGTCGAGGCGCCTGCGCATAGCGTGGAGCATGTTTGCAAGTTCCAATCCGGTGTATGTTTCGCGCGCTTTGCGGAGGTCCGATAGGAATTTTTCTTGGAGATGGGCTCTGCGAAAAGAAGTTTAGGTCTTATTTGTGTGCTTATTATTGGTTTTTCGGCGCAAAGTGTTACGTTTTTTTTAACAGTTGCAGAAATTGATGCATTTGGTTCTACAGGGTGGCAGGGACATCGACACGCAACCATGGATTCAGTACACGATTCCGAACGTGTATTAAAAAAAAATTGCTGTTCCATACATTTTGACCGCGTAGGTATTGCGCTTTTCTATGAAACTGTTGAAATTTTTTTAAATGTCTAGGTTCATTTGCTGAATACATGGTTACAGTTTGCGCGTCGAGGTCCCAGACACCAAATTAAATTTTGCGCCACACTCAACTCATTTTGAGCGACGAAAGATACGCTGGGTTTACGCACGTTCAGACTTACTTTACCGCTATCGATCATATACATCTTGATTGCCAAACAAATCTGCATGATATACGTAACTTTCAACATACTGTTTCCTTGCACAGTTTTTATTGTTCGGGTCATAATAAAAGTATAAATCTGCCTTTTAAAAACAACAAGCAGGAAACAATAAAAACATGCATTTGCGTTGTAAATATTCCAGTTATTAAATAAATACCGCAGAAACTTGCTTCTTGAATGAACCACATTTCAATTCAATGAACGTAAGTTGACCTTTATTAACTTGTATTCAAAATATCCTTACATTCATAATATTACGACTGCATATTTTCAAATAGTAAGGCCGAGGTGCATTATGCACCCACATTTCACCAGTTATGTACTCCCATATAGTAGAGCCACGTCTGTCAGATGCTATGCAGACTTAGAGCTGCTATCGCGACATTCCTAATGATAAAAACCCAATCACACGCTATCCAACCGGGATCGAACCCAGGGGGTCTACTCCGAAGTGCAAAGTGCGAATGTTCGGATCGGACCGACACATGGCAGAACCGAATATTATTGAAAAATGCGAAAAAAGTTCGGATTGGCTCAGTGGGGTCGGGACCATAGTCAATATTCGAAAGAGTGTAGGAGTGTAGGACCGGGACCGACCGAACCAAATAGTAACTTCGTAGCAGGAAACGCCGAACATTCGGCCGATACTACTTCGGAGTAGACCCCCAGGACTCTACTCTTAGCAGTCGCACTGGCGACCGGTACACCAAATACGAACTCAATTATCTTTAGACCCAAGACTAAACATGAGCTTAGACCAACTGACATTGAATAATAAACCTTATTTTAAGTGTCTTAATTATTTCAAACGAGTACACACGACCGTGTCACGGTGGCTCGTGGAATCGTTTGTTTCCGAACTTTGAACTTTACCGACTCAGAAATTATGAGTATTTTTCACTGTCATCAGAAAAACCAAAGCTCCGCGCTCTTTTGTCTAGCACACTAGGAATTTCTCCTGTATCGTGGGTGCGTTTACAAACGTTTGTAGGATACGAACAGGAAGTTCGGTAGTGATAAACATTATCCCCTTTATTCATAAACGTTGCTTAAAGTTAAGGAGTAATAAGCGACTGTTTAACCTTACATTTTTAACGTTTGAACGTCACATAACTTTAATCATCGTATATATATAAACCTTTATTTGTTTACTTACTTCGTCTGAACTTCAACATCTTGCAGTATATTCTTCAGTCTCAAGGTCAGATGCTGTTTGGGGTCAGCAGAGTCTTCGCCCTTGAACTTCGTAGCTGCAGGATTTGTCGTCACACAGGTCCCAGCATCCGTCAGTTTGTAGGATACGAACAGGAAGTTCGGTAGTGATAACTGACAATGAAAAAACTGAGTTTATATAATTGATTAAAAGGAGTGAGCTGGGATTCTGTGAGTAATTCATTGATGTGAGTGAGTCATTCATTCAAAAGGAATATTGAATGGAATAATTTATTTAATGGGTGTTTCTAATAAGTATTTTAGTGTAAATTGTGTGACTAAATGCTTTTAAGATTTAAGGAAAATTTGTTGTAATGAAATATACTTACAATTATTTCGAAACTAACTACTATAATTATATTGATGCGGCCTAGAACTTCGCCACTTTGACTTTGTAAGTTAATTTTAATATTTCTATACCGGCAACGGTAGTGTATGTGAAACTGTTTAATATTAAGATCTTACATAATAATAATAATATCCCTGGACATTTCACACAGCACCATTAGTCCCAAGCTAAGCAACCTAATGCTTGTGTTATGGTAACAAGATGGCTGATAAACTATTTATATACATTTTTTTTTTTTTTTTTTTGTAAATACATACATATTATAGATAGAAAAACACCCAGACTCGGAACAAATACATGTAGGTCATACAAATATTTGTTCCGTGCGGGAATCGAACCTTCGTGACCTGCTCGCGTCTGTACCATATGCTCAGAAATCAATTTATTTAGAAATTGATACATAGCATTCAAAATCAAAAGCCATTTACTCAAATTAGGCTGAGAATCAGCACTTTTCGAACGTCAAAATTACAAAAGACAGTCCCCCAAAACGACCGCTCTTCAACACTTTAGTGCTTTCCTTATCCGCTGAAAACCATGTATTTTATAAATAAATAAATAATTTTGTGGCAATTTACAGATGGTTCACTAAATCACAGTAGCCTAATAAAAAAATCAATAAGAATATTCCTTCTTATAATAATGGAATCCACCAGTATTGCCAATGGGTATCGTTTTACCCAATAAGTAACTTTGGTTGTGGAGGTCAGATAGGCAGTTGGTTACACTGGAAGCCGACCCAAACATACAAAGATACCCTCTTTATGTGATATTGTCCGGTATGGACAGAATCACAGTCCTGGAGGAGAAATGTGGTTCTTGAGATGACCCTAGTCACACGACATTTAATAAAGCGCAGGAGCAAGCTTTCCAGAAAAATTATCTGTAGTCGGGAAAAGGCTAGGCAGATGATGACGATTAGAGGAAGGAATCTAATAACATCAATGTAACAGTTCTCAACCTGATAAAACCATAATCTAAATATATATAACTCAAAGGTGACTGACTGACTGACATAGTGATCTATCAACGCACAGCCCAAACCACTGGACGGATCGGGCTGAAATTTGGCATGCAGGTAGATGTTATGACGTAGGCATCCACTAAGAAAGGATTTTGATCAATTCTACCCCCAAGGGGTTAAAATAGGGGATGAAAGTTTGTATGAAACTTTGTCAAACTATACTTCTTAACGCGAGCGAAGCCGCGGGCAAAAGCTAGTATAAAATATAATAACGATTGCATTGGGGTCAACCTGTAAAGATAGTGTGTGTAAGTTTTAATAAATAAATAATAAAAAATAAATAATAATTCCTATGCTTAAATATTTATAGTCGTTTTACTGCATTGTAAATACTAGTAATTCTTGCAAGCAAAAGGTAAATAAATGACTTTGAATAAGTTTTATCTCTTTACCGCAGGTTAGAACTTGACTACCTACACAAAATCATGACATGATTCTACAGTGGTAGGTAGGTACTAAGGATAGTACACGCGGACGGCACGACAGAAGGTTTAGGACATGGGCCGGGGGACTATGGGTCTATCTCGTAAGAATTGTTAGAATTAATGTAACCATATGAGTTTACATCTTTTTTTTTAAACAAACCGTGTGTCCGGTGGGATTTCCCATTGAATAAAATGACGAATTTCCTTACTATTTTATTTTATTAACCATTAATATCCCATTACTGGACAAAGGGGAGGCCTTTGCCATTTCTTTCTTTCCAGAGCTGCCAAGAACCAATTTAGTAGAGGAGTCCAGCTCATCCCGCCATCTCCGACGTCGTTAGCCATTAAGCGGGACCCACTGGGTCGTAATACAAAATAATATTGTGCAAAATTTCATGCTTGTAGACCCAGCGGTTTAGGCGATGTGTTGCCTGTCAGTGAATAAATTTTAGTTTTTTTTTTTAACCCGTAACCAGAGTGCAGAAATTCGTCATCGTTCTAATCTAACCCACATAATTTTGTAAATAGTCTTGTGCTCAGAGAAAAACCTCGGAATGTTGAAGCGATGGTCAATTCTGGGAGGGAAAACCAACTGAAGTGTCGTGCCGTCCACGGGTGTGCATTGGCCCTAAATCTCGATAGGTAACTAAACTATAACGTAGGTAAGACATGACGCCTACCTAGATTCTAATGTTTCTGTTTATTCATTTACATTAATATAGTACCTAGTCTTTGTATAAACCCATGTAAGTAGGAAATAGGTACTGATTTCCTCTCAACTGCGGTAAATCCCCTTTCTGCCTAAGACTATTAATTATTGCAGGTAAGACCTACTAACTTTGATCGATTAAAAGCCACTGGCGCCGATTCCCTTGTTCACAAACTAAACAAAATTTAAGTTCAGTGCATCTTTTTCTGTCTATTTCATTAAGAAAAGGACAGAAGATTACTATTAGTTTAGTCCTGTCAAATTAGTCAGCGCCTGACGTAAATTTACGTATTTTTAGTAGCCATGTTTTTAATCACGTCTAAACTGTCTATGGAGTATCGTAATTTGACAGGATTAAACTAATATCTATCTTCTGTCCTTTTCTTAATGAAATAGAACGAAAAAGATGCACTGAACTTAAATTTAGTTTAGTTTGTGAACAAGGGAATCGGCGCCAATGTCTTTCAGTTGTTTTTTTTGTCTGAGTATATTCTGCTTATAAGATAAACTAGATAAAATTTATTGTTCTCCTGGCCCACCCCGTCGCATCGCAACGCCCGTCCGCCATAATAACGTTTCCGCTTAGCGTTCTTTCTGACTAATTTTCCTTCTTGCTCGGCTCCTCAGGGCCCTAGCGTGATGTTAAATAGCCTAAAGCCTTCCTCAAGAATTAGGCTATGAAATGCAAAAACAATTTCTCAAATCCGACCGTTAGCTCCAGAGATTAGCGCGTTCAAACAAACACACTTCATCTTTATTATTAGTAGATATAGAGATAAATAATGTAGATAGATAGCTGCTCTATGGTGTATCCTATAGTTGCGACAAAGGACTCAAAGGACGCGGGAATCACCAGCAATTGCTCAATAAAGACCAAAACACAATACAACAAAACACATACAATTCTTCAATTCCACAAATAAAAACCCGACCCATAATTGAATTAGGCATAGACGTATTTGAATTGTCATTCTCGTATGATTGAACACACGAACGGGACAATTTGACAAATTGAGAGTAATAGCTTGATAGGTGCATATTCAAGACGTGGCTGACAGCACATAGATACGTACATACTACACAAGAAGATATATATTGAAATAATAGGAAAATTGCCGATAAAGTATGACTGAGCTGGTGCGGAGATCTCGATGTCGGATGACAAGACATTTAGGATGATGGTTGATTTTGTAGAGCAGGCCACGCGTGGTTACAAAACCAGTATGAGCTGGCAATTGCGTAACAAACAACAGTAACAATGGCTTACATTTTGACAGTTCAACAACATTCATTGCGTTATTTACGTTGTTGAGCAGGCAAATTTTTCGAATATAAGAAGCAATGGATTAGCAATATCATTCAAAGTGATTGATAGGGTGTAACGCAATTAGAGTGCTGGGCTGTTATTCTATTGAAACTCCGTACTACGCTAGCCCAGCTTAAGTGCAGCCTACTGTACCTGCTAGGTGTAAAAGAAACCTAATGAAGTATTTCAATGATATGACGATAAAAGTAGTAGATTGTTTAATTATGTTAAGCCTAGGTTCTGACCTAATACAAGAAGAATGAAAGACGAAAGAAAATAATGAAAGATGTTTAGCAGTCGAATATGCGTTTTCACTAACTGCCTTAATAATATTGAACTGTTGGATTTTCTACTTTCGGTGCAGGGGCTAGCGTTGAAAATCCAACAATGCGATTTTATTTGGGTCTGTCGTCTGGACATATTAGGGCCTCTAGTAGCAGTAGTTCGGTTGTTAGTCCGGTTGACCGAACTAGTGAAACTTTCAGTTGCGAAGGGCATTTGCGCTCTTACGAAAAACCCATACGACGACAATATACTTCTAAATCTAAATGGACAAGACTGAAGACAGTAAGTACATTTCCATTCTATATTGCACAATGATAAGTCATACGACTCTCAGACCACTCTCCACATGCTAATCTAAATAAATCATTATTAATTCAAAACCAGTAGGTACAAAAGAATATAAGATAATTTTCCTCCTTCACACAGGTTCCATAATTCCATGTAAAGTTTTAGAACATTATGGAGAATATAAGTCATGTACGGCTAGCAAAAGAGATAACTGACCACATCTTTGTTTTAATTGAGTTTATTTTAATGGTCAAATGTTTCTCCGACAGACTTCTTTCAGCAAAAACAGACTGGTTTAGACTTTACCTCACAGTACTTATCATGTAAAAAGGATGAGTTTTTGTATCGAAATTAAATTTTAAAGAACTTTTTCTGATTTTTTTTTTTCTAGCTTTGCCATTTAGCTTAGCACATAATATAGCAATTATGTTTTTAGTATAAGACATTATCAATAATCGATTCATCGCCAGCCTAGCCTTTTCCCAACTATATTGGGGTTGGCTTCCAGTCTAACCGGATGCAGCTGAGTACCAGTATCTTACATGGAGCGACTGCCTATCTGACCTCCACAACCTGGGTAACACAATACCCTTGGTAAGAGTTGTCAGATTTAGGTTTCGGACGACCCGTAACGACTGTCAAAGATCCACAAAAGCCCGTACTAACGACTTAATGTTATCCATATTAACTCTGTCAGTATGTTACCTTTTCACTCCTCCTCCTTTTCATTCCTAAACCACTGAACGGATTTCGATAGGCTAATTTTTTGTCCCGGTATCCCGTGTGATAATTTCCGAGAACCAGGCGGGCGAAGCCGCGGGCAGAACCTAGTTAGCCTAGCAATAATGAATCGATATCGATGTTTACTTACAAATTTGCTGCCAGTACGGTAAGTCCAAGAGAACAACTTTTGTTTGTGGACAAAAGACAATTACATGATTGCGTGTTACAGAATACAGCGTTCTTAATAGTGTCGTATAAGTAAGATACGACTTTGTCTATTATTGAGATAAGTGGCGCCTTGGCAGCTGGCGCTTACATATTTGTGCTCTGGCAGATCTTTTGACTACTTAGTTATTTTTGTAATTGAAAACTTCTTTAAGCGGGTTGAGCAAACTCAAACCTCGGGGGTGCGACGAACGTACAAGTATCTCCCGGGCCGCCGACTCATGGTACTGGAGGAACAGTGGGGTTTTATTCGGTAAGAGTCCGACATAATTCGACGTATCTATGAGGGTTTCCAGAAAAAAAAAGGAAACATCTTAGGGGTTCGCGTCACGGATATGTTATTGTTAACAGTATATGAGTATGACGTGTTGCGCTTGGCCAGCAGTGAAAATTCATGGTTTTAAGTTTTCACTGTCGGCAATCCCATGTGACTTGTTCTTTTATTTTAACTATTTTAGTAAGATTTGTCAATGGAGCGCAGCATAATAGGTGGTAAGCGTACATATCGAGTTAGAAACACCACGCTGCGCTCCATAACTCAAGTAGCTGATGTTGGAGAAAAAACAGCCAGGCTGACGTGAGAGTGGGCTGGACACGTCTCGCGAATGCACCCCGAGAGATGGGCAAAGATCGTCACTCACTGGACGCCTGAGGGAGGACATCGCCGTCGAGGTAGACCACGGCGAAGGTGGTGTGACGATCTGGTAACGTTCGCAGGGCCAACATGGCCAGAGATCGCACAAGACAGGGAGGTTTGCAAGGAAAAAGGGGAGGCCTTTGCCCAGCAGTCAAGTGGGACACAATGTAGGCTAACGAAAAAAAAGTGGCGAGGTTCAGGGTTAGACTAATAGTAACACTATATTTTTATTTCAATGACTCGGAAATAAACAGGTCCCAGTTACAAAGTTCCTAGCAAGTAACAAAAGAATGGGATCTCATGCGCAACCTTGTTTAAATACCATAAATCATTCCCAAGGTCGGTTTTAGTCTCAATGAGAACAATCCCATATAATTCCCAAGTTTTAAATCATTATGTCATATTGCTGTGCAAGGTCAGAGTTAAATCTATCTGAATCGAAAGTCAAAACAATGAAATAGGATATAACTAGCGAGCATCCGTATTTAGCATCTTAATAAAGATTTACTGCACTACTAGGTGGATGAATTATGGTAAACAAGGTGTGAATCTTAAGGTTTTGTTATTTTATTTCATTACCATTGTTTCTTGGCCACAACTTAAAAAAACCGGTCAAGTGCGAGTCGGACTCGCGCATAGAGGCGAGGGCGCGCGAGTCCGACTCGCACTTGACTGGTCCGTACAAATTATTAGGTATGTAAATAGTTTTAAAATAATTATTTTTGTAACGTTTTTCCTTAACTTGTGCTACATGACATTGCTTCTAGCCAAATTTCATGATTCTAGGTCAACAGGAAGTACCCTATAGGTTTTGATTTCGGAACATACACGCCCGTATCTTCTGATTGCGTTGACTTAGAAGTTTGATTTTTTCACTGCTTCAAGGGATTGCTAGCCAGTATTTGATATTAATTTCAACTTGATAACTCCACGCGTTCCTGAGAAAAAGGGTCTTGACTGACTGACGGACAGACGGACAACGAAGTGATCTTACAAGGGTTCAGTTTTCCTTTTGAGGTACCGAACCCTAAAAGTATGCATTTAATCAGTAGCAGCAATTTGTAGCTTTTTTAACCGACTTAAAGAAAAAGGAGGAGGTTCTCAATTCGGATGTTTATATATATATATTTTTTTTAAGTCACTCTATCTCAGAAAATAAGATATTACTTATGTACTTATGTTTGACTTATTATCCTTTCAGCCATCAGCAGATAACACTGTCTTTATGGCTTTTGAAACTTATAGTAATGTCTTTCAAGGTTTGAGGGGCTCCTGGCTGAGTAATAACAGCCGCACGGTTCGATAGATCAGATTAAGCTTGCCGCGGTTGGTCCGTGGATGGGTGACCATCTTTACATGTCAGACAACCGGTCATACCACCTCCTCAACCTCTTTACGTATCACAATACCCCTTGTATTGTGATACGTAAAGAGGTTGTGGAGGCCAGATATGCAGCCGCTAAATGTAAAATACTGGTACTCAGCTGCATCCAGTTAAGACTGGACACCGACCCTAACATAGTTGGGAAAAGCCTAGGCAGATGATGATGAGTAATGGCTTACAAATAGCTTAACGTTTCATAGATTTGTATGGTTAATATACTAAATTCAATAAAACAATTGTTACCTTAAGCCTAAGCGTAGAGTCCGCATCAATATCATTGTACAGCAGTACATTTTCCTTCATGTCAAAGCTTTCCCGTACTCCCAGATGATACAGCAACGAACTCTGCTGCAGCTGCAGACTGAGGTCCACCAATGCCACGTCCGCATTGTAGAATGTGTCCAGCACATTTGTCTCACCGAAGTCTAGCTTTTCAAACTGAAAAAAGTGAGATTATTTTAATACTGTAATCTTAGCTTTTGTGCCATGTGGTTACTTTGGACAGCTAGAAAAGGACATTATATATAGCTATTTGCAACTGCGTTATCCTGCAGTTGCAAATAGCAATATGTGTCAAGTTGCTTCATTGTTTAATGTCCATGAACATGAGTGAGTTTCCATTGAAGCGGAGATGAGATGTGCAGGAACCGAGAACTTGATGTCAACTATTGTGATTGGTTGATTTCTGCATGTCTCTTCTCTGCTCCGCTTGTCTTGTGTTTAGTGGAAACACAGCCTTAAGGTTACCACAGACAGGCGTGACGTGACAGTGTGAATAGATTCTTGTACAACAATTCCCATGAAATTTTCATAGAAATTGTTCCACTAGAGTCGCATCATGCCAGTCTGCGGAAGCCTTCATGCATCTTAGTAACGGGTGGCGCAAAAGTAGTGGCACTAAAGAAAATACCTTTTTTTTTTTTATATGACATTTTCTGTCATTCTGTTGTTGAAAATTGTGTAGTGAACAAATGTAAAATACACTGAAAATAAACATGGACCGTTTTACTCCCCAAGAACGTGGAATAATTGTGTCAATGTTCTTACGGAATAATTCATCAGTGATAAGAACACAACGTGAATTTCGTCGACGATTTCCCCACCGTCCGGCACCGATTGGTCGCACAATTCGACGCTTTGCCACACGCCTTGAACCAACTGGCTCAACATTGGATAGACCTAAGTCTGGGAGACCAAGAACAGGCCGTTCAGCTGAAAATATCGATGCTGTGCGCGAAGATGTGGAAGAGTGTCCAGAAACATCAACGAGGCGACGTGCCACGCAAACGAGAACGCTACAGAACCATGTTATGTGAGTTTTTGATACCCAGTTTGGACGAATTGGGGCTGGAGCACATCTGGTTTCAACAAGACGGCGCTACGGCACACACAGCGCGCGACACTATGGACTTAGTGAGGGACGCTTTTCCAGGCCGAGTTATCTCTCGTTTTGGCGATTTGCCTTGGCCTGCAAGATCACCCGATCTGACCAGTCCAGACTTCTTTCTTTGGGGTTTTTTGAAATCTCGGGTGTATGTGAACAAGCCACAGACTCTCGCAGCTCTAAAAGAAAACATTCGTCAAGAAATAACGAACATATCGCAGGAAGTGTTACGGCAAGTTATGCAAAATGTCATAAATAGGGCTCAAATGTGTATCAACTCTGGAGGTCACCATTTAAAAGACATCATCTTTAAATCCTAATGGTACGAAATTTAATGGCACAAATATACATTTAAAAAAATCTAAATCTAGTTTTCTAATTTAGAAAAAATGTTATAGCTGAACCAAATAGGGTCTTTACTTTTGCGCCACCCAGTACTATCATCTAAGCAAAAGTTAAGTTGATGTTCATTTATGAGTGTTGAAATTTATGACTATTACTAAACAACACATCCTAGAAATAGCCCATGGGAAAAGCCTGAAGCTACTTTAAATAATATTTGCTGGAACTAAGAGCGTTGGATGGATGTATTTCAAGGTTAATTGACAAGGTCGCAAAAGTTTTTCAACTTATAATGTTTCAAATTCAAGACCAAAATAATGTAAGACATGAATGAGATCTTGAAGCAAGTCAGTCGTGTTTACTATTAAACTAATTAATCTTAGAGTAAATCCCACGTCTCACTTAGGTTCAAGACATACCTTCAACAGCGGGTTCTTAAAAGTCATTCATTTACAAAAATATACACAACTTTTTTCATAATACAGATAATAAAAGAAATTATCTGCTAACAACTGAGAAAAACCCAGCATCTGCTGAGTGTCGGTATAGTTATTTGTTAAATAAAACTTTGGGTATTTCCATTTTTGCTTATCAATTTTCAATGTCAAATTTCAGAAAATTAATAATTTGAAACTACATTCTAAATTGCTATCAAAGAAACTTTGGTAAAAGGAAAGAGATTTGAAGGACAAATCTATGGTTATCTAAAATATCAGTAATTTGTTGTTTTTATTGAAAATGTAAAGAATTAATGAGATTACTTACATGAATATGATGTAAATTAGCATTGACTAGGTCAGATGCCAATCGAACTTCTTCCAAAGCTCGTTTTCTATGAGCAAGATTTGATGTTTGGGTAATATCCAAAACACATGCTATATCCATCCGAGGCCGCTGGTTGGAGCCCCCCGGCTGCACGGTCGCGTTGGACCCATCGCTGCACACACTCTCGCAGATGCTCCTCACTTCCCCTACAAAATAACAATTAAATAACTCTAAGTCCCACAAGAAGAAAACGGAAAAACAAAGTTCACAAGTCACAACACCGCACCTGTATCTTCTAACGCCGTGGAATTGTTCCCACCGCCGAATGTTATCATTTTCTCACGTGTTTATTAACATTTGGATAGTTTAAATACACACATTTCACATTCGATTTACGCAGCATAAAAAATAAATTCCACAACAAGTATTTGCGGGCTTGTGTTATTTAACAATAGTGACGTGCTCCGAAATTCTCGTCGCACATAAAATCAACCACAGAGTACTTTGAAATCAACATTCCACATTGTTGTAGATATAGACTAGTTATCTGTGGTTGTAGTCTGTGACATTGCAAACGCATTTATTGACATCGAATAAAATAAAATAAAATAATGCTTATACTTTGAGACTTCTAAAATGATTATCATTAATTTCAGTGTTATCTAATAACTTAATTACGTGACTAGACGTAATTTTTTGTCAAGGTTATTTGGTTATTTTTGTATCACTCAAAGTCAAAATATTAATTTTTTTACATTTATTCATGGCATGGCAACATTGTTCCAGCCAATCCAAAGCCAATGAGCTCCAAAATTGAAGCATTCTGACCCAGGAAAGGTTAAGTTTTCATTGAGGTTTTAATAAGAGAATATAAAAGAGCGAGCAGAGCAAGTGAAAAAATTGGAGCACCCTGACTCGGATAGGTCAAGCTGTGTTCATCACTTTAGCACGTAAGAAGAAGCGAGATCAAAAATTAGAGCATCATGACTCGGATTAAATTTTCTGTGCGATTTTAATAAAATTAATTTAGCTAAAAATATGGAATTTGTCGTGATTTCACTCTTGCATAGATTTTTTGTGTAATTTTAACACAAAAAAATCTATGCAAGAGTGAAATTACGTTAATAATTATTGTCCTATTTAAGAAGATATAATTCATTCATTACAGGACTCTTGTAAATAATAACTTGAGGTGTTGGATAATATTTAACGATTTTTGTCTTTTATACTGAGATGAGATGGTTCCAAGCTTCTGCTTGAACGAGAATAATCTCATTAGGTAATAGGTATAGGTAATACGGGTAACGGGCTGGTGTCCGCAACTCCACGACAATGCGCGTATTTTGCGTACGGAATAATCTCATTATATAATATATCTATCTAGTCTAAGCCTGTTAGATCAAGTAAATTCTTAGTTTACAAACTTTACTTTAATCTTATGTTGGTAACTCATGCACATGACACAAGTTTAGTGGATACTACATTTATGTTGAACATGGACATCACTATTCACGACCTTGAATTAACGATTTTGCGCCATCTAGTCACAAATATTTGAACTGTACCAAATTATAGCTCGAGTCAATAGTTTCCTCAATGTATACTAGGTGTCACTTTTTGGGAAATCAATGTTGTAGAATATTTTTGATTATTCTGGAGAATTTTTAACTGATAAAACAGGTCGGCAATTAATCTACTTAGCTGTAAATGTTTACGCGTGGTCTAGGAATTTGGTGATTTTGTACGAGTTTGCTCGAAAAATTAGAATTGATTGTTGTTTTTTGTGGGTGTAGCAAAGAGTATAGGTAGTAATATAGATGGGGTGTAGGTAAGTTCGCGCAGTTCGCCGTACCTTACGCCTCTGCCCTTCGGGGAAACAGGCGTGATGTTATGTTGTGTTATATTGAATAGTTTTTTTTTTTTATAAAATTTTGAGATCGCACTGTGTAATCTCACTTACCTATCGAGGAACGCATGCTGCTCAACACGCCCTCGCAAAACTAAAATGACAGTAGGAACAGGTAACATCACGACTATATTACTCAAAGAGTAGGTTGAGGTGCATAGTACACCCACACTTATCTACATACGGTAAATACCTAATAGTTAATTTTATTTCATTTAGTTTTGTTGTATATAAGTAAGTATTCCACTAGGAATTAAATATGAAGTATTCCACTATAATACGTATTTACTAAATGTATATTATTATCATAGTCAGGTGTGAAATAGGTACTAAGCTAATTAGGCAGGTATACTTTTTCTGCCTACCTACCTACTACTCCATGGGTGGTCCTGGTTAGTGGGCAAAAATTAATAACACATTTTCCTCTTGCATGTACAGAATGAAAATTAACAAATGATCCAAAAACGAGCCGTGAGGACATTATTTATGGGGCGTACCAAAAATGGATCGAAGCGGAATGGTCGCCTTTTGTGGTCAAGGTCTTGGAATCACAGGACAAAAGAGTAGCAAATAGAGTATGTTAGGGTAATGGGCCGGCCATATTAGCCGTAGAACCGATGACCGTTGGGGTAGACGTGTTCTTGAGTGGAGGCTGCGAATCGGCAAACGTACGGTGGGACGCACTCAGACTAGGTGGAGCGACGATCTTCGCAGGATGGCTGGTAGCAGCTGGATGAGAATTGTCGAAAATCGAGTTGAATGGCGTGCAATAGGCTCTCCTATTGCACGCCATTCAACTCGATTTAACAGCTGGACATAGGCCTCTGCCTATGTCCAGCAGTGGACTGCTATAGGCTGATGATGATGGGGTAAGCTCGCCGCAGCAATAAGACCGTACGAATCAAATGAATAATCCCAGCTTTAGTCATATTTTTTAATGCTAACAACATTGCGATCTGTGTCAGCGCCATTGATTTTTTTTTAAATGGCGTAGCTTTTGATTTAAATGGGCATATCCCAGCGCCGAACTTACGCTAACATACCATAACATCACGCCTGTCAACTTCGAAGGACTAGGCAGAGGTGATCAGTAGGTTCCTATACCCACACTCCGCCAGGTTCCGTGTAGTAGAGCGCGAGCCTATTGCTATCAGCTGCCGCACAAATCCAGATTCTGGGCTGCTATTGAGAAATTCCCTTTGCCTAACCTTGGGATCGCACCCAGGACCTCACACTCAGTACTTAGTCATGTATGTGAGCACTAGACCAACATAATAATATCGTATCCGTAATAATATCATAATAATATCCGTAGCTTCAGGGATATGTATCCAGTACCTATACTTGTCATTAGGTAATGTTGGGGTCATCAATCTGATTGATCTATATGTAAAGCGGGCCCAAAATAAATCTGACTGGAAGGACCATTTCGCACTTTGTACGTTTGAGGAATATTTATTAGGTAGGTAGATACCATAGAAATATAAAAACTAAAAACAAGTTGATACTAAAGTAAGTATTAATAGAGCTGACTTTTTAATCGACAGATAATTTTTATTCGTGCATTAAAATTGACGTCTGACAGATTTTGTATGGAAGAATTATTGTCAAAAATAC
This sequence comes from Apamea crenata, assembly GCA_949629185.1. Taxonomy (NCBI): domain Eukaryota; kingdom Metazoa; phylum Arthropoda; class Insecta; order Lepidoptera; family Noctuidae; genus Apamea; species Apamea crenata. The sequence continues at coordinate 6,782,820 of OX451360.1, read as the reverse complement.
AAAATTATTCCCCCGATAAAGTTATCTGGTTTTGGAAAAATCAGCCATATTGAAACAAAAAACAGTATCTTTTTGTATGAAGTCGTTATTTATTTTAGTTTAATAATAAATGTTTTTGTAGGTACCAACTGTTAATCCACTTTCAACTCCAAAAAAATCACAGTTTATTGATGACTTATAATAATGTTTAAAAAATAATTAAAAAAGGTAAAATAATTAAAATAGTTTAATAAAAACTAATTATTTCATACAACATGATTTGGTAATGATGACTAGTCGATGATAATTTGATTATAGGTAAATAGGTACTTAGGTAGGTGTATTGTCGGTAAATTAAATTGACTGACTAGTAAATCACAATGAAAAAATTACCTACTTATCAATTTTAATTTTGAATAATATTGACGACTGTTTTACAAGAATTTTGCTGCTATTTTTCTAATTAATAATTTATTATCTTCTCTATTTAAAATTACATTGCTACAATAATATATTAGGGGAACCAATATGAAAAATCCATACATAAAGTTACAGGCGCGAAACTAAATCTAATCCCTCTTTGATATCTGGCAGCCTGGTACTTCACTTGCCAAGAATGATTTTGCGGGAAGCGCCGAAGCTCTGTCCGGACTGGCTTGCCAGTTTGTTGGTGCCAGCCTGAAGACCGATGACTGATTGGCCAGCACGGAGAACATCCTCGCTGAATTCACGACGGTTTTCTTCAGAAGGCCTGGGTCCGAGGCAGGGGCCGCGCCATTCAGGGTGCTTGTATGCCTGTAAATTGAGATGGATAACTTTAGTCAATTTCTCGATTGTGAGCAGACGATTCGTCTGTCTAGCTAGCTACTAATGGTCTAGTGGTTTTTGGGTTCTTAACACGCTTTTATTAGCTTCACTTGTAAGTAAATAATAACAATGTAAAAAATGAAGTAAATTTTAACCTTACGGCCAGTTTCTTCATCAATAGTAACAGCTAGCCAAAGTAACGTCACAAATTTAGGAGAAATTACGACGTTTGTGTAATGGCAACTCTTTTAACTTCTACTTTAGAAGTTACCGGAATGAAGAAACATGTTTGTCGTAGTATCAGTAAAGGTCGTAGGTACCTAAAAGTCAATACTTTTAGGTACTGATTACTTTAGTTGTTGATGAAGAAACTGAATGTGAATGTAATAAATTGTCGTATCGAAATTAAACTTTATTTGTACGAGTTGTTGTTCCGAAGACAAAACAATAATTTGGTATCTTGGAGCTAATCTGATGATGGAACCAGGTGGGTAGTGGAACTCTTTAGGGGCTACTTGTAAACCCATCGAGTTTGCTAGTAGCCCCTAATTCATAACTTCGTTGACTTTATACTTATTAACTTAATGAAGAATATAATTATATGGTATATAAATATACCTACTTACTACACGCAAAAGTTAAAAATAAAACAAAATACGTAGGTAGTTTAAAAAAAATGAGTTAAATTGTCGAAAAAAAACTATTTAATTATGTTTAGTGAGTGATAAATAAAAGCGTGTTTTTTGTTTGTTTTTAAAGTAAATATTTAATTATAATAAAAAATTGCAGTAACTTATTAGTGCGTCTGGATTTACGGCCGCGGTTAAGAAAAATAGGTGTGGAATATGGGACCCTTCCTAACATTAACTGCACCCTAATTTTGTAACACATTATCAATCTCAATTTTTTTTTAAACGTTGCTCCACACTAGGAATTTCTCCTGTGTCGTGGGTGCGTTTACAGACATATAAACTCACATACACAAACAGCCAGACCCCGGAACAACTAATTGTAGGTCATACAAATATTTGTTCCGTGCGGAAATCGAACCCGCGACACGCAGCGTAGCAGTCAATCGCTTAACCACTGCGCCAACCGTGCCGTCAGAATCATTGATTTTGATAATGCTAATTCATTGCTTGTTGCTTGCTTGTTCATTCATATGTTCGAAAAATTTGTCTGTTCAATTCAATTCAATGTTGTTGAACTGTCAAAGTTAAAGTCATTCCTACTATTAGTGTTACGGTATTACCCCCCTGGAAAACGACCACTACCCTCTCGGGGAATCCAGGCGTGATCTTTTATAAGAGATAAAAAATATTTTCAACAGTCGTATTATAATAATTTTGAGTAAATAACAAAGAAGCGCTGATTTTGTTAATTTGAAACAAGAACTGTAATGAATAACATTCTTTTGTTTGAAATGTAAAGGTAGTGATCTCCCTCTCATTGTAATGTTTGGTCCTAACTTCCTAAGTTACGTACCGTCCTGCCGAGGGCGAAGATGGTCTGTGTGACAAGGGTGATGTTCTTCTGGTCCCAGAGGTCTGTTGTCTGGAAGAGGTCCACATCAGGGACTCCGTACTTCACGCACGCTTTCTGGAACCTGTAAAGAAAATATTTTTTCTGTTAAAAAAACATACACAATGAAATAAATGATTTTGCTTTAAGGCGGTGCGCTAGGTATCCCGCGAATTTTTTTTAACGTTTTTTCCAATTTGCTGGCAAGTGTCAGGTTGTAATGTTTATAATTCTGTAAATACATACTTTCTTAAACCATATTTTAAACAACATACAACTGGTTTTATGTTGAATAAAATATGATTCTCGTTTTTAATTTTCTTACGATTCAAATTACGATTAAATTTGAATTTCTCTTGCCCCCTTAAAAGAATCGTGTGTGATTCTATAGTCCGAATTTTTTTTCTGCAATTTCCACGCTTGGTGCATATTTTAATAAGACCAATAAAAAAGGTCGTAGTTATCATAATTATTGAAACTTACTAATTATCAATTAACTAGAGTTCTTGCACTTTCTGTTGACAATTTAATTAAGGTACTGCAGTTATGTTAAATAAGTAGGTACACAAGCATACATGCGTAGGGAACGGACAAATTTGAAGGTTGATTGAAAGTTTTGAGCAACATATTTTTCCGTGTCTTAAAAACCTTCACTGAATTTTATAGGTATTTATACAGGAAACTAGTACCTTAATAAAAGCAAAACATCAGAACTTGAAACAGTTGAAACCCCATATCCTGGTTGTGTCATTTGACTTTTGAGGCAGTGAACTTTGCATTGTGTTCAAAGTATTAATTCTGTCTTCGACATATTTTGTCGTTATATCGGGCCATGGCACAGTTTTATTCGAACATTGTTTTTCAAATCCTACTAATCCTATCGTATCCTATCCTACTAATATTATGAATGCGAAAGTTAGTAAGGATGGATGGATGTTTGTTACTCTTTCACGCAAAAACTACTGAACGGATTTGGATATTTGGCACACAGATAGTTTATAACCAGGATTAACTTATAGGATACTTTTTATCTGTTATTCCCATGACACTTATGCGGGCAAAACCGTGGTTCGCTGCTAGCCTATACTACACTATTAATAAAGCTGATGAGGTTGTTTTTTTTTTCTTTTGTTTGTTTGAATGCACTGATCTCTGGAACTCCAAGTCGGATTTGAAAAAATATTTTTGCATTCGATAGCACAATTCTTGAGGAAGGCATTTTAGGATAGGCTATTTAACATGACGCTAAGACCCCTAGGAGCTGAGCAAAGAATGCTAAGCGAAAACGAAGCAATAGTCGGGCGGGCGATGGGATGCAATGCGGGTGCTTGGGGGCCGAAATTTCACACACAAAGTTATTACACACCTACTTCAAAAATTCCGATTTTGAAAAGGTTGTTGAATACTAGGTGGTCCGCCAGAGCGGATGCTACGAAGGTACTTTATGTCGTTTTACCACTATCAAGCAAGGGTTTGCAGGGCTAGGCTAGCCAACTGGTTAGCTAGCTAGCTGGAGAGTACCTAGTCCAGTATCTAGCCACTCTCCAGGTAAGTAATAAATCCAAGAATGACGCTACATTAACTAAACGGCGAAAGACAGTTCCTTTTAATCTTCTGAACTTACTGGTTGATGTTGTCCATGTACTTGTAGTCCCCGCCAGAGATGTTGACTTTGGTGATGATTCCAGGCTGGAGACGGTTCATCAGCTTGCACAGGATGATGCCATCACGGAGTGCGTGCTCATACGGCATGTTGGGGAACCTCTCCCCAATAACGGCTTCTATCCATTGCTGGGCTTCTTGCTCCTTCTCGGGTTCACGCTTTCCTGCGCACTGAAATAGACGAAATAGGAATTCAGAAAATAATACTTTCATAGTGGTTGGGAACAACCAACCCGCGCTGGACCCGCGTCGTGGGTTAGGGTCCACTACATTTTGACCGCGCAGGTATTGCACTTTTCTATGAAACAGAAGATTTTTTTTTTGATAACCGACAAAAACTTTCGACGCTATGGGGTCTAAACTCATGTGCTGAATGCATGGTTACAGTTTGCGCGTCGATGTCCCGGTCACCCTGTATATTAATTTAATTATAGAAACAATGATAGTTGATTCACACAAGACCATGATATATGACGTATTCAATGATAAATACAAAGAAGTTAGGTTAATTATTTTGTTGTTATTTTTTTTATTATGTTATAAAATATAGTTTGTAGACGGTTGAAGGACCCTGAACGAGATACAATAGAATAGTTTTATTCTTATTACGTTTGGGAGGCCCGCAAAGTGTTGCATTTATGACGTATATCCAATGTATATGTCGCAGTCAACTAGCTTAATTAGCCTTTCAGTTAACTGCCTAGCCATTTAACTAAATGGCGCCGTTCAACTAGCGGCTATATTCAGTCATTCAATCAAACAGCTAGGCAAATGACTTGAATCGCTAACTTTTAACTACTTGCCTAGCCCAACATTTAAATTGGCGATTGATTGATTGGTGAATGATTTAAAGCGGCAGTAGTTTATCGTAGTTTTGGAAAAAAAAAAAAACATGTTTATTAACAAGTTCGGCAGTTCATGTTTTAATTTACAGCCGCCGAAAAATAAAATGACTGCCCGCTAGTACACACATAGTCGGGAAAAAGGCAAGGCAGATGATGATGAGTTCGCGCACTGGTTAAAAAATATTCTGTAGGTATGTATTTTTTGCGTATTAAACAATTACATTCGAGTAGAATAATCTTATTATGGAAGTAGCAAGCGCTGTTTTAACAACATTAAATGATTAGGTACCACTTAACTACTTAAGTAAACTATTCGCACTTGAGTACAGACGCCAGCGCATCAAGCTACTACAATCTGTCAAATTTATTTAATAGATTTTCAACTTTAATGCTGAAGCATTAGGTTCAAAGTTGATTGGGAAAATTTGACAGTTTCGGGTAGCTTGATGATAGCGTCTGCACATAATTTTTAATCCTCTATTCAAATCACGTCTTTGCACTTTTTGCAATTCAAATGCCATGCAGAGGACTTTAATGGCGATCCTCGTAATTAATGTGCAGACAAAAGATATATTATTTAGTGTATAGAACTCCATTTAAACAAACGTTGGGCTGAACAATCGGCAGTTACTGATAACGCGTTGTCCGATACAACAAGCCTTGAATTTCATTTATGTTTTCATATATTAACTCTTGCACTTCAAAACTTCTTTATTCATTGCTGGGACAGTGAAGTGCATACAGCAGTTTTTTTTGTGATTCTTCTACACGTGTAAAAAAATGCTGTTGATTATCTTATGTTCCGTGTTGCTGTATTCAGCGGTGCAAGCGCATCCATTTATACTTCTTTTCTTGTTTTTCTATGTGCCTAAACATTTTTCTTTGATTTTATAATGTTTAGTTTTAATGTTTTTATAAGTTTTACTTTTAATTTAGTGTAAATTAAATAGTTTTATAAGCAGATAAGTAATGGAGTACCTACTTACTATTGGATTAAAGGATTTTCTGAAAAAAGGTACGTTGTTGTTTAATAATATTCTGACTAAGTAAATAGGTATTATTTATTTCAAAACTGGGAGACGTAGGCTCCTATACCCAGATCTAGTTTTTCACATGAAGTAGGTATAAAATTAATAACAAAAGATTGTTCATTTTTAGTAGCTATCGAACACTTCCTTCTAACGTAACATAACATCACGCTTATATTCACAGAAGGCTAAGGCAGAGGTGTACCCATAGTACACCCACATTTCGCGGGCTACGTTTAAGTCCCATTCCCATTTAATAGCGGGGTGAGCCTATTGCGATCAACAATCTTGTTTGTATTTTCGGAAAACTCGAAATTTTTCGATCGTAGTAAGTACGTAAGTAATTATTTATTTTACTTACAGACTTAGCCTAGGTACGAGTAACATCAGTGTTATTTCAATAAGGGATGGGTATGGCTATTACATATGAGAAGACCCCTGCCCTTCAAACTAGGAAAATCCTGTATCTTGAAGGATAGGGAGACACACACACACACACCCCCCCACACACACACACACACACACATGGATCATAGGACCAAAAAAGTATGAACTAAGTATGCTTGCGGAATGCTAATTTTTTTTAGTAAGTACCTTTACTGTCCACTAAATACTCACTTGCGTCTAGGGCATGAATCTCGGAATCTCGGAATATCGCAATATCGGAATCTCGGAACGCAAGTTCCGATATTACAATTCCGATACTGAGTGATCCAATATCGAAATCGGACAATTTTTTCTAAATTTTGAGTTTTAAACTAAACCTATATTTTAGATCCTTGTGTAGTGCGCTACCATATTCCTGTTGCCAGCTGCTAAGCATGCGATACAAGAACAATAATAGTGTTGTCTGTCTCGCTCACTCTTTACCTACGCGGTACGTCTTGCTTATTCGCACAAACAAACAAAATATCCTGTCAATCAGTTGCACTCAAGAACTGTGTAAGTTAAGACGTGTTTGTGTTTTATGTGGCTACATGCAACGTCGCTTTAAAACATGTAAGTACAAATTATTATCTAATTGTTGTTTTTCAATTCAGTATAATATAAGCTACTGTGTTTAAATGGTTTTATAATTGTGCTAGCTCAAAATAAAACAAAAAACGCCGAAAATGATTCTTTCGTTCGTAGACTTTTAAGATGCTAGTTTGTATATTAGATCGTAAAAACACGGTTTCTCCTTTATTAAATAAATCAGAAAACTACTATTAAGTTATGTAGATAGAGAGAGTCATAAAACGTACGTATATAAGGTAATATTTAATATTAGGTACCTGCTATAGGTAGGTTTGCTTGTTTGTTCCAGGCCCAGGTACCTAGGTTAGGTACCTATCAAAATTACTAGTCAAAGTTGACTTACAATATTATTTTCTTTGCAGGGCCTCATCAAAAAAGAAAGAAACGAACTCAATATTTCTGAACAAACGCTCATCAAATGTATGGGATCATTTTGATCGATCGGATGACGGCCAAACAGCTAAGTGCAGATATGTTTAAAAAAACTAAAAACTACTGGTGGGTCTACTACAGGCTTGCACACACATTTACGAATTATATGTGATTTAATAAATACTTAAAAACGACCAATGTTTGAACCAAATTAAAGAATACGATTTAAAAATGTTTTTTATTACACTCAGTCCAACCTCATACCGAATTTGTGCAATTATAAATAAAATGTGCAATTTCTGAAGAAAAAACGAAATTCCGATATTAATATCGGAATTCCGATATTGAGATCTAATATCGGAAATCAGTATCGGAATTGAAAACCTTCCGATATTACATGCCCTACTTGCGTCGCCTGTTCAGATACACTGAGGTAATGTTGGTAATTATTTTTTATTGACATCACTTACGGTAAAGTGTCTAATCTGCATTCGCGATTTAGTTGCCAAACATGTAAACAAATATGAGTTTTTGGAAAAATAACTTTAATTCCTATACAATAAAGTCCAGTTTACGTTACAAGTTGAAATATTTTTATACCTTTTCCAATAGTACTAGTCACGCTGAAATCAACTTAATTACCACATAGATAAAGTTGATATTTGCTTAGCTTGAAATAACATCCAAAAGGAAACATTTTTAATAGACCTTAGGTAATGTTTCAATACCAATACCATCATCATCGTCATTTGTCTAGGCAAGCAACGCAATGCAACGATTCTAATACTAAATATCAAATTGCACCATTTGTCCCAAGCTAAGCAACCTAATGCTTGTGTTATGGTAACAAGATGGCTGATAAACTACTTATATACAATTTTTTTTTTTTTTTGTAAATACATACATATTATAGATAGAAAACACCCAGACTCGGAACAAATACATGTAGGTCATACAAATATTTGTTCCGTGCGGGAATCGAACCCGCGACACGCAGCGCAGCAGTCAATCGCTTAACCACTGTGCCAACCGTGTCGTCAATATTTACTTACTTTACTTATCTTTACAAATATAATATAGCTAGCTTCTGCCCGCGACTTTGTCCGCGTAAAATTTCTTGCCACCCCGCGCTATTACTAGGTTTCCGCTTAGCGTTCTTTCCGATTTTGTTTCTGTATGCTCAGCTCCTAACAGTTCTAGCGTGATGTTATATAGCCTATAGCGGTATGTTGAAACTGTGTGTACTCCCCGTCACTTTTCCCTAAGGGTTCATTAGAAAACCAGCGTCAGACAGCATCTGCTGAAATGAACCTTTTTGGCGCAGCCGTGAGGCACACACTATTGTTGTCTGAAACATTATTTGTTATTTTATTAATTTTGTATTTTGTGGTTCACGAACTGTGTCCAAATAAACGTTTTTCTTTCTTTCTTTCCTATAGCCTTCCTCAAGAATTAGGCTATCAAACTGCAAAAAGAATTTTTCAAATCCGACCGGTAGTTTCAGAGATTAGCGCGTTCAAACAAACAATCACACTCTTCAGATTTATTATAATGTAGTATAAATTTATTTATTTTATTTTTTCTTAAAAACATTGCCCCACACTAGGAATTTCTCCTGTGTCGTGGGTGCGTTTACAGACATATAAATTCACAAACACATACACGAACAGCCAGACCCGGAACAACTAATTGTAGGTAATAGATTATTAGTAGAAGTAGATTAGCTACCTAGATATCTTAATTTTTGTTGTTTAAGTGACTGTGACTAGCGCAATTAGTATCACTCAAAGGTATGAATAAAGTCTTAAAACTAAGGAAATGTTAGGAGCGAAACGAGTAACTATTTGCTATTTAAAAATTGTTCGAATTTACGCTAAGTTTGTGTCGCGCGTTCGTGCTAGGGCTTGCTAGATAATTGCGTAACACACTATCAATCACAATCTGCATCATTTGGAAGGATATTGCCAATCCATTGCTTCATATGTTCCAAAAACTTGTCTTCTCAACAACGTAAATAACGCAATGAATGTTGTTGAGCTGTCAAAATCAAAGCCATGGCTACTGTTGATGTGTTACGCAATTACCCCGCTGGTCCGGTAAATATACATAAAAATAATAAATAATAATAATATATAAATATATTAATAATATATAAGGTCCCATTAAAATAGGTGGACAAACTTTTAGAAATCATTCAGACCACCAAAATAAGGACAATGGTAAAAAAAATATATAAGAAAAACGCATTAGATACTTGCAATTAAAATAATCAGCTAACAAAAATACACTTATAAATGTTGGTTACCCAATGCTTAGACACTTTGTTAAATACAGAATGATGTAAGGATGTAACAGAACTGACTATGTACCTACTTACGAGCTTGCGCGAAGCGGGGCGCGAGTGCAAGTATCTACCCACTATTTTAGGTCAACATAATATAATCATCATAATCAGTGTTTTTTTTTGCTTGGATATCTTTGGTTAGACGTACTGAGCGCTGTGGTAAAATTTGTCCACCTATTTTAATTGGACCCTGTATATATATATATTATACTTAGGTGGTGGTCAATTCGTTAGCTTACGTAGGTACTTAGGTACCTAATGTGTTTTTATGCAAAACGCATATGTATGCCGTATATTTTTCAAATAACGAGAAGCTTACGACTTTAAGACGAAAGAAGGACGAATCAAGGTCGAATTTTAATTAATGAATCACCTGTCACTTTTTCAAATGAATAGCTACTTAGGTATAACATATTATGAATAAAAAGAAACGTGTCTTGCAAGTAAATATCTTGAAAATGATGTATTATTTTCATTTTTAACATTGACACCGATGATGTGAATATGGTTAAAGACCTTTGCTTCACATGGACTACGCGTAGACTATACGTAGACTACCTAACTACGTGTGACTAGGCAAGACGGGTACTAACCATATCGTGCATGGCATAGTCATATTGTTACCAAGATAGTAACCAGTCCGGTGTTGTTACCAGTCCGGTTGCTTGCAGTAAGAAGCGGGTTCCCCGGTACCGAATGTACCGACTTGTCTTGACCGGGTACCACTGACCTATACACAATTACGCTGGACTTCATACTATCGATTACAAAATTAAGATATTTGATTTTCGCTATTTTGGCGCTGATAGCAACGTGAGCGTCCGTGAAAGTAATATTGATAGCGAGTTTTACAAGATGCGCATACTCTCATGATAAAAATGTTCTAAATATCTTGTAGTAAACACAACAAAGTTTTATTCTACGATTTCGACCTGAATCGGCAGACGTACCGAAACAAAACGATGGCCATTTGCGGCAATGTGTCAATTTTAGTTCGCTTTGAATCGGCCATTTGTCACCATTGGTCTTATATAAGTAGTAGACTACCAAATGTGCTAAACTATTCAATCGAGATGCAATTGAGATTCAATTGAAGCATTTGTAAATTAGCAGACTTGGGGCCCAGGTAACATCCTCAACTAACAATTGTTTACAAAGGACCGTCAAAGTTCTAAGGCTGCCAGTCTGCGTGAATTTTATTATGGTTAACATGGACCATTGTGTGTGGGTATCGGGTACCTACCTAATATAAACGATCGCCACTTCCCATCACCTCAGAATACCTAGTGTTTAACGATGAAGCTATTGTTCAGGAGACTATTGTCTGAGTTTCCGTAGAAGAAAGTACCTCAGCTGAGGTACTTTAGCAGATACATACGTACATAAACATGGGGGTACGAAGACACCACAAAACGCCACCTGCTACGATCTTTAGGTACTCCTTTTGGTTCGTTTACGTTCATTCATCTGGCCATACACGCCCGCCAGTTGCGAGTACTAAATATACTATACCAAATATCCTGTACTGCGACTCTGCTCTATTACGCATATTCCTGGGTAATTCTACTATAGGGGTTGATGTGGTGGTGAAAACGATTTTTTTATACAAAATGGCCGGTTCTTTAAGTAAACAATAGAATCAGAACGCATGTAAAAATAATAATAGAAACCAAAATAAAAACCAATTTGAAATAAATTAACGAGTAGCTCTGTTATCAAGAAATGTTCTAGCTGAACACACCTTGTGCTATTTTTGTGGATCAGGTCAGGAAGGTCTTAGATCTTCCAAAAATCTATATAGCAGGGCAGAATGCAGGCTTTTCTATGAAATGATCTTGTCCGTTCCATACGAAAACCAAGCCCCCATATGGTCCGAAGATGGGCTCTGAGATTTTAGCCCCTAATCCTTGGTTGGTATTGATACGCCGGACGGTTCCAAATCGATTGCAAAAAAAGTATATGACATTCTCTACACACATTCATAGCGCCATCTGTCGCATTTAGTTAGAACTGCAATACTTGAACGTCATACTCGGTACCATATTCATTGCAAACCTGTTGTACTGACATGTACAAAACGCTTGTTACTTTATAGCCTGGCAGACCCTACATAGTGTCAATCTTATACACAAGGTGGCTGCAGTGCAGCGAAAATCGGTTTCTTCAGTCTTTATATTACACAAGAAACATTGGGGACGCAGCAATTTCTTTTGTCATATCGATTGAAGCAATTTTAAACAAGTCAACCAACATAAGGTTAAAAATTTTGTGATATTTTGAGCTAAGGAATAACAACCCTTTTAAGGGCACATTGGAAATGAAAACCTTGAAGAACATGTTTGCATTTAAATGTTTAGTAATGTGTTTGTTTACATTTCAATGTGTTTACCACTAATTAAGTCGTTGTTGGTCCGGCTGTCATTCGTGGATCTTTGACAGTCGTTAGGGGTCGTCAGGAGCCCGAAAGTCTGACAATCAGTCTAACCAAGGGGTATTGTTAGACCAAGTAACTGGTTTATGGAGGTCGGATAGGCATTTGCTCGATGTAAAATACTGGTATTGCATTCCATGTGATTGGAAGCCGACCCCAACATGGTTGGGAAATTGCTAGGCATATATGATGATATGTTTACCACTAATTAGGCAAGTAAAGGCAAAACTCATACAGAGAGACCCTCGGTGTTTTAAAAACTTAAAATTCAACCATCACCTCGAATGAATTATAAGAGCATATATATGCATATAAGAGCATATACAGGGTTAATTTTCAAAAACCAGCCATCTTGAAGGGTGTGGTACAGACCATCAGACTGAACAGTTTTCTCCATGGGACCAATATCGTAATCGCGAATAAAAATTCAGCCGTCCCATACTTTTAGGTCGAGTAGGTATTGAAGGTTTCGATGGGGCAGTTGATAAATTTTTCGCGATTACGATATTGGTCCCATAGAGAAAGTTGTTCAGTTGGATGGTCTGTACCACACCCTTAAATTTGGTTGGTCTTTGAAAATTAACCCTGTATTTATGTCTGTTATACCTGAAGGGAGAATTGTATATAATCTTCAACATGACCTATCTCATAGGTATTTAGTTGTATCTGCCATACGATTACCTTATGTCACTTGCTACTAATCTGGTTAAGGCCAGTGGGTGCAATTACAGGCTAATTGCATTCCACAGAGCCTGGTTCGCCTCCAATATGGTCATTCAAAACGACCTACGCTCTATGCATTTACCAGAGACCTAAATACATTACATTGAATTCGTACAAAAATGCTAATAAGTTTGGGATATCGCGTTACCAACCAGACCATTGGTAATGGAAACGATTCATTTGGAGATACAGAAGTGTAAATCTATTCCTGTAGTCGTTAAAAGGAAGCGTGGATAGAAACTGAAGACTGCCGGACAGATAAACAATGATATCAAACAAAATGCTAATCGTACAAATAACAGTGTTTTCATTCATTGCACATCTAAAGACAGCACTTTATGAGTTAAATGCATTAACATATATGAGTACTGATGAGTATGTTGATGACACTGCATTAGCAAAACATAATGATCATGATGATTATTTCGTAAATACCCTTTCAATGTTTAACACGGGTATTTGGCAATTTCATTAAGTTTTTAAAGATAGCTAACAAAACAAAAGCAGTAGGTGTACCGGTATAGGTACTCGTAGAAAATCACCGTAAACATCAGTCATGCATTACCATATAATTAGTTTTAATTGGTCTAATCGATGTTTATTAACACCGATTAGACTTTGATCTCATTAGAATAATTCTAATAACTCATTTGCTTTCAGCCACATCGCATTTAATTGATTGTTTAATTTAGCTATTTCGAGAAGAGAGTCTATATCAGTCTCTTTTCTTTTAAAATCATTAGATACTTAAGTCATTGTATATTTTTCTTTATTGGTACATCATCCTATTGTACCACTACTTTAACATTGTTTGTATCTCCTCTAAACCTCATCATCATCTACCCATCCTTTTCCCAACTATGTAGGTCGGCTTCCAGTCTAACCGGATGCAGCTGAATATCAGTATTTTACATGCAGCGAGTGCTTATATGATCTCCACAACCCAGTTACTAGGTAATACAATAAGACCCCTTGTTAAGACTGGTTTTCTTAGACTTTCGGGGTGCTGACTACCCGTAACGACTGTCAAAGATCCACGATTGACAGTCGGGACCAACGCTTTCCGAGGCACGGAGGGGACTCGGTATGAAAAGATCACCCATGCACAGCCCAACCGCAGAAAGCGTAGCTTAACCTGATCGATCGACCTGTGCAGCTGTTATCATTTAGCCACGGTCCCTCCTACCTCCTTTAAACCTATTAATCAATAAAGAGTGCTCGATCTGTACCTATATCACTGTTATATAATCTTCCCGTCCGTGTCCGAAATTATTTACGGGTAGGTGCAGCTCATCATGTCTTCTTCTTTCATACATGCCCAGTCATGCCTTCACCTCAATATTCCTCCTCTTTATAGCCATCAAATCTTAAATACTAGCTTTATCAGTATCTATATTTTCCAAATTATTGCGAGAATTTGATACCCAGGGGTTTCCCACCGCCTCTCCGGACATGCTTCTGCGCCTGGCTCGGAGCCAACTCGGATTACATTTATAGAATACATTGAGCATCTTTCTACGTGGGTATAAATTTCAGTACCATATCCATAACTGTTGTAATGTGTCACATTTGTATGTTTTTGAAGCTGTAAATCATCTGTGGTTGGTTAAGGACGGCAGGTGAAATCGGAGTTATTACGATCATTTGTGGATGTACCGTTAATTGATTGTTATGTCTTTCCAGAATTAGGTTCGTTGTTTATATTTTCGCTATCGGGAAATATTTTATTATATTGTCATCTACATCATCTGCCTAGCCTTTTCCTAACTATGTTGCGGTCGGCTTTCAGTATAACCGAATACAGCTGAATACCAGTATTTTACATGGAGCGACTGCCTACCTGACCTCCACAACCCAGTTACTGGGTAATACGATACATCTTGGTAAGACGTGTTGTTAGACTTTCGGGCTTTTGACGACCCGTAACGACTGTCAAAGATCCAAAAACGACAGACAATTTTATTGCCTTGTCCGGGTTTCAAATAAGCTCTCGGTCAAATATATTATGTAGTGAAATATTATTTTGAGTAAATATAAAATCTTGATAGGAGTCGCTTAAGAGTGTATGAATAGCTTATTTTAATTAGGGAAGACCTCACACACCTGACAGAGTTGATGACCAATTTATTGGTAGAGCTTCCCAGTGTTGGATTGACAGCATCCGACAAACGACAAATGGCAGACAATTACGAACAAGGTCACAAAGTTTATTTTTCATAAAAATGAAGGGCATCGGTTTAGTTTTCATGAAACTATGGGCGATGTTATATATCAGTAGCTACCTGTTTTGGATCTAAAGGTACCAACCAACGTTAGTTGCTAGAAAATAAAAGTCAAAGGAACTAAAAGAGTGTAATAACCTCCTAACAATGCCAACACATTATGAACCGGAACTACGCATTTAAGAGTTTTTGATTCGTTTCGCTGTCAATCAAATCATGGGAAAAGTACGAAATTATTCTCTTAATATGCGTTCTAGAGCAGTGGTGGCCCAGTGGTAACAGTAGCGGCGGCGGCGACTTATGAGTTGTAGGTCGTAGGTTCGGACCCAGACAGGCGCTATACTTTGTGTAAATTATTTCATCACCACTGCTCTCAAAACGGTGAAGGAAAACATCGTGAGTAAACAGGCATGTCCTAGAAACAAAAAAATCGAAGACATGTGACATCTACCAACCCGAACTGGGCTCGCGTGGTACTTAGATTATAGCCCACTCCCTCTCGCAGAGAGGCCTTTGTCCCAGCAGTGCGAACAATATAGGCTGATGTGTGATGATGTGTTCTATCTCGAAAACACAAGAGCATACATTCAATATCTTTCTTTCTTCTATCATTCACCATACATCAAAGTTCGAAACAGGATCTCCACACACGATTGACGTAAAAAACTGACGTAAGTTTCAACTAAAATTAAAATTACATCGTCAGTCGTGGTGAGTGATCTAATTTTATATGCGGTATTAAACGCATTCTATGCCTTACATTATCTATTCCACAGCTGTTTTGAAGCTAAGCTCTTTATTTATACTATTTTAGCCACACGGCACTACTCGTACATTTGACTTTTATCTGAAAGAATGTAAACTATTCAAGAATTTGATTTGATGAGTTACAGTCACAATTTCTCTTTAAAATCTGGTTAGATAATTGATGAAACATTTTCTATTGAATCAGATGACAGATTAAAGGTACCTTTTGTTTCTACAAATCTAAGGAATGGCATTAATATAGGTTATCGAGTTTCATTGGAGCTTGTCAATGGATTGTAAAAATTTCTACTTTCTTTATTTTCCCTTCTCTCCTGAGATAAAAATCTGTTTGAGTTTAAATCAGCCCAGCCACAGAAAAGCTTGAAAGGAGAGTCAGTTGGAGAATCAGGATCCAGTAAGCAGAATAGCCCGACCATATTGCAGGTTTAAAAGAATCATTGAATTCAGTTTTTAAATACCAATGGGTCTCTGAGTTAAACCGCGGACGAACAGACGGACGGACTTGACGAAACTAAAGTGGTCCTTGTTTTACAACGGAACACTAAAAAGAAGGAGAGAATTTTTCAACCATTTCTATTCGTCCTACAATATGTATTGAATGAAACATCAACGTTAACGAAGTGGTGAGGACTTGGTTCATCTCTAATGATCTCCAATCATTCAGGAAATGACAGATTTCTTAAAAATATCTTTCGTAGAAACTTATTTGTCATAGAAATTTTTCTTGTTTACCGACATAAAAATAGTTAGGTACATTTTGCAATCATTGAAAATTACAAGTTTCTCACGGATATCATTATAACAAAGTCTGAACGCGATAAACTCAAAAATTTCCAACCGGATTTTCACACAGTTTTAACCTATTTAGAAGGATTAGGTGTATAATTAATTAAGGTTTTGTTTAAATTGGCCGAAATATGACGATAATTGTTAAAGATGTCGGAAAAAATCATGCCGAGTAAGCCTGACCAATAGTTACATTAGATGAAAACAATGTATTATGGAATTATTCCTCTAGGGTACTTATATTCTCGGTAATACGTTCCCAGGATATTTCGACATCCATGCGGGTAAAGCCACGGGCAAATGCTAGTTATTAATAAAGTATAATGGGTCTGGAAAATAGGTAATTATGTACCACTGATATATAAAATTTTTGATAATTTTAATCCTTAAAAGGGGACTTGTACTCATCATTATGAACAACCTTTACTACGGGAACAACCCGCAAATCGTAAAAAATTAGTTGATCCATAGATTTATGTTCGCATAACTCGACATAATGTATGGAACAACTGATTTTTTTTTCACGATTTAGGAGTAGGTGGTACATTATAGAGACGATTAATTCCAATTAAGTATTACCTACACCATTCTAAACAAAAATACTCCGTTTTCTTGAATAAAATTTAAAGTTTATTACTACCAGGTTGAACAACTCTAGTTCTAGTACCTACTATAGTACCTACTATCGGGTAGAAACAACAAATTAACAGCAGCTGTTTATTTTCCACATTATTTATTTCGTATGTCATCTGTTACAAAATATATTTTCCTTACAACATTATTAATCGAGATGCTGGGAGTAAATCATGGCTCTACCATGTCCGGTTGTGCTAACGTTTTAAATTAATGGACCTCAGCTTGTAATTTTAAATAAATGTTATTTTTATTAAAATAACATGTGAGGCCTAAGTGGGAGTTCTTGATAACATGTGTTTTTTTGGCAAAACCCTGGTGTACTATCCTATGTGCTGATGGTGATCGCCGGGGTGGTTTTAGTGAGGTAAAAATCGCACACTCCCCAACCTCATTCCCCGGAGGTCGGGTGCCTTTTGAAGGTTTCGCACCGAAAACAAAAAAACCCGGCCAAGTGCGAATCGGACTCGCGCACGAAGGGTTCCGTATCATTATCTATAAAAATAACGTCGTCTGTTGTATGGGAGCCCCCCTTAAATATTTATTTTGTTTTAATTTTATTCTTTATTATTAAAGTAAAAATACAACTGAGCATTTTGTGAATATTTCTAGTGCCTTCCTGTTGCCATTATTGATATTGAGCAAAAAAGGGCAAAAAAATCGCGTTTGTTGTATGAAAGCCCCCCCTTAAATCTAGCTATCGCGGTTCTTGACATACAGCCTAGTGACCGACAGACGGACGGACAGACAGCGAGGTCTTAGTAATAGGGTCCCGTTTTTACCCTTTGGGTACGGAACCCTAAAATTGTACATTTCTGTCTAACCCTTCGGGGCAAACATGTTATGTTATATTATTTTGTGTAAATTTTTAATTGAATATTCTTTTCACCTTTTATTAAATCAAGTTCAGGGACAGTGCCCTGCAATATTTGTATGACCTACATGTATTTGTTCCGAGTCTGGGTGTTTTCTATCTATAATAATTATATATGTATTTACAAAAAAAAAAAAAAAAATTGTATATAAGTGTTTATCAGCCATCTTGTTACCATAACACAAGCATTAGGTTGCTTAGCTTGGGACAAATGGTGTTGTGTGAAATGTCCAGGGATATTATTATTATTATTAGTGCTGCAAGAGTAGCAATGCTACGGGCCCCGTGCAAAAGGGGGCCCCGCGTATCCAAACCCTGAGCGTAATTTTTTGAGTGTAATTTATTAAGACGTGGTATATTTGATTTGATGTCACAAATACGTGAAACTTAACACATCGTTAGGGTCTTCTTACGCTCTTTCTTCAAAAATTCTGATTTGATTCCGAGATTCCGGATTCTGCATCTCACTGAGACGAGGCCTGTATACCAGGAGTGGGAACATTATAGGCTGATTATAAGCAAGTTTTGGACCATTCAAGGTTCATATTTTTCCGGTTGAATGACAAACAAAAAAGAAATAAATATAAAATGTAATCAAATCATCTTCTAAAATGATATCCTTAACCCCTCTATGATAGATAACTTCTAATTGGTTAGCTCTCATCTTTCTTGAACTACCAATCATCACTCAGGTACTTTATATTACAATTTGTTTACTTTAACTACAGATGTAAATCATAAACAGCCCATCGAACAATAAAACAATTGACTACAACATACAAAATAACAAAAAATGAATAAAAGAATGAGTACCACCCGTGGGCTGACATCATGAATGAAAGGGTTTATAGTCATCGTTTATTCACCGGTTTCTTCTTCAAATGATGTAAATAACGCTGACGCCATCATATATTTACGTATGTTATGTACGTATTTGAAGAGTTAGTTCACTCCGCCCGCCCCCGCACGCTGCCGGCTTGGGCGGGCGGATTGAACTGCCTTACAGTCAACTAGTTGAGTTCGAGGCGAAAGCTCGCTCAGATAAAGTGTTTATAACTAAAAAGTTTTGTGACATAAAGTAACATGGCTGTACGTATCACTTGGCAACACCACACTATTATTACTTTACACTCACTAATACATTTCCTGCTAATTATTGTTTAATTATCTGCTTTATATATCTGCATTTTTTACATATATTTTTTTCTAATGTATTTTTCTGTTGTGACGTCAACTATCTTCTGTCACAATGACATTTGTTAATTAAAACAGAATACAGTGTCCATTATAACTTTACTTTACTGTCATAACTGGAAAACCGTTTCTGCCCATCGTCACACTCAATCATAACTTCCAGTAACCAAACAATCTACACTTCACAACTCAAACAATTTATTGACTCAGACCCAGTCAGTAAAAAAACAAAATGAACATCTAAAGAGTTTGTTTTAACAAAAGAACATTAAAATAATATACAGCAGCGAGTGTTTGATGACGTCAATAGTTTTAGAATGCTTTAGATTAATGAGGAGCGCACGCGCAGCTGCGAGCCGCCCATCATATCGCTAACCTCCATTAGGTTACTCTTAAAAGCTTTCCAGATGTACCCCGTCCCATCAGTATGGGATAACAGCGATCTGTTTCGTAAACGAGGCTATTTTCGGAGGTGATGCTGGAGTCTGCGCGTACGACATCAAACGACTTGGCACTGGAGCGAGTGTTTTACGGCTAGCGTTCGAAACTTGCAAGTTTCGATTTTTTTAACGTAATTTATGGGTTTCGGTAGTAAACAGCAATAATAAATAGCCAAGTTATTTCATGCCACTAACATTCTTCCCTATAAATTATGTTGGGAAGTTTCCGCTCCAGCATGAAACCTGATATGTTCATAGTCACAATATCGATGTATTTTTCCAGCCCAGGAACAAGGAACAAGAACAGGAAGTGCTGAACTGGATCAGCGCTGTCATCGGTGAGCCTGTGACCAGTGCCGCTTATGAAGACTACCTGAAGGACGGCATTGTCCTCTGCAAGCTCATCAACAAACTGTCTCCAGGATCAGTCAAGAAGATCCAGGAGAGAGGAACCAACTTCCAGCTTATGGAGAACATTCAGAGGTAAGGCCTCAAAAATATTCTATCGGATCATCTTGTAGAGTGTAAACAAAAAACAAATGACTGTTGCCAAAATTTGTAACATCCATTTTTCAAACTAACGTTTTCATAGAAATAAAATTATTCGAGTGTTTTGGTGAAACCACATACATAGATACAGTTATTTTAAGACATATTTTTAACTTAATTCAGGTTCCAAGCCGCCATCAAGAAGTACGGAGTGCCAGAAGAAGAAATCTTCCAAACTGCTGACCTGTTCGAGAGGCGTAACATTCCTCAAGTCACACTCTGCTTGTACTCTTTGGGAAGGATCGTAAGTGTCTCCTCAACGCTCTTTAAACAAATGAAAGTTATCTTCATGGTATTTAATTATCTCGTGATATTATTCCAGACACAAAAACACCCCGAATGGACCGGTCCTCAGCTGGGACCCAAGATGGCGGAAAAGAACGAGCGTACGTTCACTGAGGAGCAACTCCGCGCTCACGAGAGTGAACTGAACCTGCAAATGGGCTTCAACAAGGGAGCGTCCCAATCCGGGCACGGCGGTTTCGGCAACACCCGTCATATGTAAACCATCAACCACTCATCGCTACTTTTCCTTAAGCTTGCCAATCAGACCAACCGAATCATTCGGAGTAAAACAGTATTTTTATGTATGTCAAACGAAGGTCGAAATTACATGATTTCTATTCTCTTCTAAGTCAATGTCTGCAGTGCTTAACAACGTCAAAGATTGTGTGATAGTTTTAAATTATTACTTAATTAGTAGGTACCTATTATAACTCCTAACAGCGCTATTTTTGTTAAGTTTTTTTTTTATCAATATTTAAATGTAAATATTTAACTCTTATCTAATAAATATCGTTTGTAAGTATCAGGATTTGTTTTATTTGAATATGGATCCTTTAAGTTGAAACAAAAAGGATGGATGAGGTGGAAACTAGTAATGCAGTTTTGGCCAGGAGAAAGGCAAAGTGTTGTAAAAAGGGCATCATCATCCCGATACATAGTTAACATAATGATGATGATATGACATGTAAAACTGGTTCGTGGTGCACAAAGAATATAGAGAATAATCAATGGTTCAACGGTGAACGAAAACGTCGTGAGGAAACCGGCATGTCCTAGAACCAAATATTCGAAGACATGTGACATCTACCAACCCGCACTGGGCCCGCGTGGTGGATTACGGCCCACTCCCTCTTACAGCGAGGACGACTGTGTCCCAGCAGTGGGAACATTATCTATAGGCTGATTGTGGAATAGTTCATTTAAAGATTGATAGTGGACTGGATGATATTATAGAATCTAATTTAAGTTCTGAGTTCACTGTAGAGCTTACTCTCATCGAAAGAGCAAACCGGATACTTTACAGT
This sequence comes from Apamea crenata, assembly GCA_949629185.1. Classification (NCBI taxonomy): domain Eukaryota; kingdom Metazoa; phylum Arthropoda; class Insecta; order Lepidoptera; family Noctuidae; genus Apamea; species Apamea crenata. Next base: position 6,761,315 of record OX451360.1, on the reverse strand, counting down.
GTGTTACAATTTAACAGTGACAGGCTTGAGTATTTTATGACATCTTTATGACTTGTTATGAATTATTATCCTAAATCCCATTCATCACACGCACTGCTGCAGGTGCCAAATTTCTTAGTTGACAGGTTGCAGAATTATTGAGTTACAAATAAAACAAAATAATTTGTGCATTTTCATCTTGGTATTTAAATTGGGATCAGGGTAAAGCAGACCGCAGTTGTCTTTACTATTTATTTCTTCATTAAATTGTTCTGACAGAACAGAACAGCTGGAATGTCACATCCATCATGGAAAGGGATGCCCAACGTGTTTTCCATTCTGCTCTCCATGATAATCATCCTCCTACACCCTAATTAATATGAGGTCATCTTCCACCAAACATATCAGTAGCCATCATTTCTGTTATATATTTTTTTATTTATTCAAAATCTGTATTAACAAAAACTTACATAAAGTCTGTCAAACTGCCTAACAGTTTGCAGGCAGTTGTTCTCGTCTAACAATAGATTACATACACTAAGAAATTTCGACAATTCATTTGTTTGTGTTAATAACTTAATTATGCTACGTAAATCCTACTAATATTATAAACGTGAAAGATTGTATGGATGGATGTTTGTTACTCTTTCACGCAAAAACTACTGAACGGATTTGGATGAAATTTGGCACAGAGATGGTTTATAACCAGGATTAACACATAGGATAATTTTTATCCCGATATTCCCACGGGATCGAAACTTATGCGGGTGAAACCGCGGGCGCAGCTAGTAAGCAATTATTATTATACCTACAGTCGAGATCAAAAACTTACATTTTACAACTAGGCATTTTGGCCAATGTGAGGTTTGTTGCAAACATATCTATGGACACATTGAGAGATAATCTTTGTTGCAAACATATCTATGGACACATTGAGAAATAATTAATGTTTGTTGCAAACATATCTATGGACACATTGAGAGATAATGTTTGTTGCAAACATATCTATGGACACATTGAGAGGTAATGTTTGTTGCAAACATATGTATGGATATATTGAGAGATAATGTTTTTATAGTCACCCCTTGTTTGACCTATCATTTTTAACCTATTACACCTAACGTAACAAACGACCAGTGGTCCACTTTAGCCCTGGGGGTCTACTCCGAAGTGCAAAGTGCGAATGTTCGGATCGGACCGACACATGGCCGAACCGAATATTATTGAAAAATGCGAAAAAAGTTCGGATCGGCTCAGTTGGGTCGGGACCATAGTCAATATTCGAAAGAGTGTAGGAGTGTAGGATCGGGACCGACCGAACAAAATAGTAACTTCGTAGCAGGAAACGGCCGAACATTCGGCCGATACTACTTTGGAGTAGAGCCCCTGGATCGAAAGAGCTGGGGAGAGGCCTTTGCCCAGCAGTAGAATGATGCAGGCTATCAGTAACACCTAACCTATTACAATTCATATAAAACCAATCAATCTAATCCTTATACTTTGTAGATCACGAACCAGCCGGTCGATTCTGTAAAAATGTCACCATGAAAACTCAAGTGAAGTGAGCTTGACGTGAGTTATCAGTAGTTTCAATCCCTAGCATTATTTGGAATAACAGCTCACTCCACGCTCACTTCACCTAAGTTTTCAGATTGAGATGGTTACAGAATCGCACTGCAGGACATGTCTGTCCTACGTGTAATTGCGTTCTTACTTCTCCATTATCATTGATTCCCTTAATTCGTAGTTAATCCTAATTAAAAGATTAACATATTTTTTTAATGCATTTTATCACCGATCAGCTTCTGTCCGTGACATCGTTCGCGTAATTTTGTTTTATTTTTCTCGGCTACTGATGGTTCTAGAGTGCTGTTCAATGGCCTTTCTCCAGAAGCAAACAAACAAACTCTTGAGCAATGTATATGTATTTATAGTTTGTTTTCCACTTTCAAGTGACTTGATAGTCAAAGAAATGTAATCCAGGAATTATCTGGTAATTTATTATAGGATAGTTAACTTATCAGGTAGGGTCAGCAGACTGTTTCTAATCCGTTAATTACCGGATAAATAGATCATTATTACATAAAGGCTATTTATCAGTATTATGGACTGTGTTAATGACTAAATAATGATAACTGGAAGTAGTCTATAAGTTTACTTATGGAAAACCTAGTAGTCTATAAGTTTACTTATAGAAAAGCTAGTAGTCTATAAGTTTACTTATGGAAAACCTAGTAGTCTATAAGTTTACTTATTAACTACTGCTTGGAAACAGGCCTCCTCTCTTTGAGGGGGATTAGAATAGTATGGATTATTTTTCTTACAATATTGAAACGAAAAGTGTTAGAACTTGGACGTTTCATTAATTCATTTCAATTTTAGTCGGTCTAAGATTGTGCCAGAAACTTAAATATTTCTACATTTTAAATAATACATTAAAGTGCTGTTGGATTTGTGGTTTCTAAACGAATTCCAAACAGATTGTTAATTTATGAAGTTTTTTATCCGGCAGCTATTTTTGTCTGCAGATATGTTTTCATTTTTCTTTCTCTTATTTCATCCGTGAGAGCGTTAGGACGTGGGCACAGACATTGATCAGTATCTTAAATAGTAGATATTTTATTTTATTTTGTAAGGGAAATCGAAGATATGAATGAGTTTATTGGCAAAATACGCGCATTGTCGTGAAGTTGCGGACATCATCCCGTACTAACTAGCATTACATAATATCGCATCTGATAAAAGTAAATAGTGTCTCTAAAGTTTTCTACATCTGTTTTTAAGATAGGATATGAAAGTTCTCTTTTGATCCTAGAAATGGTTTTCCTAATAGCATAAGTATATTGCCTGTTTTGTTATCCTCATTATTTTGTTTTATCGTCTCCTCAATTTTGTTTGTAACTCGCAATTCCCAGTAAATTCGTGAAAAATATGCTAACTAACCGGTAGAATTTTCTACGAAATCCCGCCATCCAATGTCAGTCTTAGCAATATAATTTACGACGCTACGCTAGCGGTGCGCTATATATAGATTAAGTAATATTATTTTAGCTCAAAGACACAAGGAGGTCGTTCAACCTATTCATTCTTAAATCTATGCAAACTGCGTGCTTTAGTTGTGTGCATCTTTAGCAAATACTTTGTCTTTACAAATAACAGCTCCATAGTTTCATACATTTTATGCTTGTGGCTTTGCGATGTCGCCGTGGTGGCAAGAACATTACTAGGTTAAGCGTCCTACGATTGTGATAAATCGAAAAAGTGAGGTCATGATTTGTTTTTGCTTAGAAACATCTCGTGAAGCAAGCCAAGAAGCTCCGGGATGCTGTGAAAGACGATATGGCAGTCAAACACCACAAAATCAAAAAATTAGGTAATCAGGATATTGATTACTATTTGTAAGCATTACAATTGATGATGGCAATAGAAAAGAAAATAAATGAATTTGAAGTTTTCCGAATTTTTCTGGTGCTCTGACGTGTGTTTATGTAAAAATAAAGTTACTCTTTCATTCACTGCTAGCCTAGTCCTCGGTAAGTCAACTGCGGACAGGCGTGCAATGTTAACAGCAGCGTCTTGTTTATTTTCCCCAAGAACATTAATTCGACTGGCTTCTGTATATAACCATGGAATAAATAAATTATTACATCAGTTACCTAGTGTTCCAGAAAGAGAAGTTCCATCATCCGAGCGTGGGTTCGACGTTACTATGAAGATTGTTTATCTTGATCAACGGCCAAGATCCGAAGACGCTGTCGGATTTATCCTCACGACACACGACACCTTGACATTACGTATTATATTTGTAGACTAATTACTTATAATTACGAGACATTACGCCAAGGCCAAGGGAATACGCAAGAACTACGCCAAAATTCTAGTTAAAGTATGATAATTACAAAGCGAGAACAATGTTTCGAGTATTTTGGCAAAAGTTCAATTTTCAGCGTGTTTTGGGTCCGTTTATAAAAAGCATTACGCTGTACACGCAGAAGGGTTTTACACTAACCGGGAAGTTCTCTTGGCAACAGTGCCTCATTAGAATTTTCTATTTCAAGATTTTTCAACGTCGTTACGCAAGACAGACTAGCTAACAACAGCATAGTTTTTCCTTATATGGATATTTTTGTTTCTTTTTCTTGGAAATTTGATATTTTGTTCCGGGTCCTTAGAAGCCCGAAAATCTGACAACCAGTATTACCAAGGAGTATCGTAATACCCACTAACTGGGTTGTGGAGGTCAGATAGGCAGTGGCTCCATGTAAAATACTGGTGTACAGCTGCATCCGGTTTGACTGGAAACCGACCCCAACATGGTTGGAAAAAGGCTAGGCAGACCATTAATATGTTTTGTCAAAGCTAACTTCTATAGTAGACAGTGGGACTGCCATGTATTTTTGTACAAAAGTTCCTAATTAAATAAAGAAAAAAAAAACTTCTATAGTAACCAATATTTATAACAACAGCTCCAATGCTATATCTATTATGATAAAGAAGCAAATATTTACCTCCACCACTTAGGAATTTACGTAAAAGTGTCAATCAAAAAGATTAATGTAGTCAGAAACAGGACAGTTTTCCAAAATCAGATTTCATAATAGACGTTGCAAGTGGACAATATTGGTCAAGACAACACGGGTCACAACCCACCACAACGTTAACACCACACCACACCACACCACACCACACCACACGTTTAATAGTTTAACACAACACCACCGGGTGAATCCAGTTGTCAAAATCATTTCATATTCAGTGTGAAGTCTCTTTTAGCGCCCCTATTCAACTGCGTTTTATAAGATAGTAAAGTTTCCGGCATTACTGAATTTAAATAGCAAAATGATGAGAAGTATTTACATTTAGATCTACGTTTCTTTGAACTACGTAAGACATTTCATTTGCCTTTTAATGTAAACGTTCCTAATAGTTATAGACTTTACTAAAGCATTTGATACACATAAGCATGAAATAAGCGGTAGGTAACGTACTAGAGCACGAAACAAGATTTTTGTGATAAGCAAATTAATTAACAATTAAACTGAGTACCTAGTTAATATTGTGTTATGTATCGTTGTTACACCTTTTATTTTCAGTCATTAGCATTTCATAGTGGCATTTTTTGCACGGGTCTCAGTGGCATTCCATGCTCCTTATTAGTTTTGTTAGTATAAGGAACTAACTGCGCCCTAAATAGTTATTTGATTCTTTTCACCTGGCAAAATAAATCGTGAGTGTATGTCTTGAAGGCTCCGAAAATACGTATACATAGATACTTCCCTAATTCCGTCCTTATAATTTCTTGCACGCAGGCAGAGCAAATGCAGCAATTGCCTTACCGCTTATGGTATGATCAGTACTATTATTTCACAACAACCTCCTCTAGATTCTAGTGCCCGTGTAACTGGTACTACGTGTACACCAGTGGTTGACTAAACTGCACCGATTGCATCTCACTTACGGGTCAAAGTCGTTCAGCGACCGCGAGGACAACATCAAGAATTATTATAAAACTCTTAAGAAATCACTCAGACAAAAATAAACATAAAATCATATGGAACTGTTGATGTACGATATCTAGATCGTGGGTTGAAGGTTGTTTAAGAGCTGTTAAAGCAAATAATGTATCGTGATGACATTCTGGTTGGAGAATATCAAATAAAAATCATTTATACCTTTCTCTTTTTTTCTTCGTCGTAAATTTAGTCCCACGCATCGTGTGCGATGCTAGATGACTTGTTTGTCCCTTTGCATCATTCTACAGCTTGAGGTCAAACGTCTGTTATGTGGTTGTCTATTTAATTTTAAGCTTCACGACCATTGTCTATACAAAATGAATGAAAAATAACAAGACATTTGCTAGTTTTACTAGAATTAGGAGCCTTGTTAAATGTTCAGCAATCGTCTGTTATGTCTTGTTTGTTTTCAAGATTTATTGAACAAGAAACATACATTCGTATTTATTTTCCATTCAGAAAGCTTTACGACGGCTCAAGGCCGGGTATATTTTAATAGCTTCAATATTTTACATACACAGGATACCATCATAAGACATCCGGATCGAGAGTGGGAGCGTCTTTAATATAGATTTCAGCATTACCAAGAATCGTATTCCTAACATTTCATTCAGACGTTTTTGTATGTCGCGCGTTACTGGAGTAATATCATCATTTATTGATCTTTTCTCATAAGATAATGGTTTATGTCATCGGTATGTTATATGATATAAGATTTACTTGGTAATACCATCGCAACGTCTATGAGAAACTAAGTTGCATCATTGCGTTTTTTTTTATTAAATCCCATGTAGACCTTTGCCACAACAAGAAGAAAACCTGACTAACATTTAAGACACTAATCACACCGTAATATCATCAATTATGAATTCATGCATATTAAAGATATGCTAATGGATTTGTTTGTTATCTGAACTCTATAGATTATAATAATCTAGACGCGGTGATAATCAGAGTTCAAGGTGATTTGGTAGACTAGCACTATCAGGACATCATGACACATTGCGAATCATATACCCAGCGATGCGATCAATATTAAGCAATAACATAAGGTTGTGCAAACGCAAAGTAAAGAGCAAATTATAAAGCAAGTCATCGTACGATCAGCACGAGTACGATCACAGGAGGGTTTGTCTGTATATGTGTTGTAAGGTTGTGCAAAGAACTTGAACGAAAAACATCGCGCGATCGACAGTGACAAAATCTGACACGCGACCTCTTTCGATACACATGAAAACGCAATATTGAATATGTCTGCTTGTGAATCAGAAATAGCTGCCCCAAGTTTTCTATGCATTTTTTCTCAGAAGTGTGAGCTGCATCTGCTTAGACTGGAAGCCGACCCCAACATAGTTGGGAAAAGGCTAGGCAGATGATGATGTTGATGATAGATAAGACAGAAATTTATGGAATAAATTAGAATATTCAAAAATTTTAATAGTACTGCTAGTTGCAAAATAACACTGGTGATGAAAAAAAAAGAAAGTGTTATAGGAGCATGTAGTAACATGGCTATAAAATATAAATTCACAACCGTAAAGTACAAGATAATTAGCCAATATTATAACAATAAGTCTACATAGGTACAAACGATTACCAAACGTTCGCCGTGTCGAAGAAGAGGGAATCGATGTTACGGAACGAATGTAACACTTACTACTTACTGCACGTAAGGTCTTAATTGCTAGTCAACTAGTCTATTTAACCTGAACTAGTTATGTGCGTGTATTTGAGGAAATCGTCTTGATTTCCTTGATTACTGCAGTACTAGCAATAGCTTTTCTAGCAGTTGTGTAAGAATGTCTTTTGTATTTAATTTCAGTGACATTCTCCATAAACGTGCAAATATTGATTGGACGCTAGATTGAATCTTTGTCTTAATTACCTTCTCTGTCTAAAGTTACCGATTAAGCACTTTTCCTTCCACATTTCACGCCCAATACAACTTTATTTGTTTCTATAATTTTTCATTATCAAAGATTGCCTTATTATTCTCACCTCTGTGACATAACTGGCTGCTAATCGACAAAAAGGCAATCTTACAAACTTTATATGCATTATTACTAATATTAACTTGAGCAACGATAAGTTCAAGCTTTATTTACATAGTTAACAATTGCGTATAGCCCCCCTCCTCGTAGCACTCTTGAGGCATGTGGAGACCCGTAGAGCGGGGCCTTAGTATCGCACCACCACCTCGAGCTGCCTGCTCGGGGCGAACCTGACTAGCTTCTACAACCACAACAGATGCCAAACCAAAACATGCAGTTTAAATTATTTATAGTGACATTAGTGCTCCACTGTACCACCGGAGAATATTTTAAAACGAAACGTAAGTGTTTTTGTATACAGCATGCGCTATTGCATCGTGCCAATTTATATGATGACCTACATACAGTGTAAAACATTTTATTTCTGTGATAATCTGACAGTCCCGGTGCTGGTTGCGTTCCATAATGTTCTGTATTGCATAAATCGATTATGGCCGTTATATCATGGAGCGTTACGGCATTTTCTAAGGTATCGAGTGGAATGATCGTTTCGCTGTGACAATACTCGATTGCAACTTTTTTATGAACACCGCTATAATTAACCGTGTTCATAAAAAAGTTGCAATCGTACAAACACTATTTCTGTAATAACACTTTCCCGAAGTAATGATTGCATTTCTTTTGTAACGAAGCTTAACAAAGTGTCCTTATTTTATTTGTGACGAAAGATGAAAGTAGTTTAATTATTGTTTACAATTACAAAATGTGTGGAGTAAGAAAGATTTATTTCCACACTACAGTAAAATATAGCTGCTTTACTGCCAGTTAACGTGATTCCATCTATCTCGTTGTGTACCAGTTGCGTTTCAGTATGCAGAAAAGGTCGGTTAGTTTAAAATCGGTGCTAACTGCTCATCATAATCACTACGCAAAGGGCTGATAAATTAAAACCTACTTAAATGTATGCAGGTCCATCGGAATGTTTGCATGCTTTGTAGATCCTATAAGTAAAATATAAATTCTATGTTATGTAATGAAACTTGGGTGTAGCAATGTAGTCATGTTTATCTAAGCTAATAACCCATTTAACTTTGTGGGCCTAAGTAGTGGTTGATGTTGACAAACTTTATTAAGCATCGATTACCTTTTTGCTATCTATATCTTTAGGCAGTTCAAGCTATGCTGTTCAAAGCGCGCTTTTAGCGATAACGGCCCATTGTGTCACCCTATGTAAGATATCTACATTTATGTATATCTGTAATTCGTATGGATCGTAATAAAGAGTATTCTATTCTATCAACTTTGAAATGGTCGTATTCATTATTCTCATTGCTATATAGGACAGAATACAGATGTGGCGTCAAGTAGAGCTTTACTATTTATTGTAATTTGGTTTACATTTTTTTTTTACTTATTTTGCAATTATATTTTAATTGTGTTTGTACCTCCTTTGTCTATACATATATGGCAGTTAACCCCTGACCGCTATGAACCATAGAACTTTGACAGATGTCACGGTAAAAGTGCGTACTTGCTTGAACTAGATTTAAATACATGTCAATGCCAAGGTTGGCAGAAAGTAATAGTCGTTTGAATGTCCTCATTTCAACCGCACTTTTCAACAGAATTTCAACAGCAGGTTAAAGTTTTGTTATTTTTAAATGTTTGTAGTTTTAATGTTTTGTTTGTTTATGTTAATTTCAGCAAGTTTCGTGAAGACATGTTTGAAAAGCGATCCAGATTTCGACGACTGCTCGCGGCAAGCCGTGCAGCAACTGTTCGATGCGCTTGGGCCTGGTAATTATTATGCTTAGCTTTTAATTAATATTTATAAAACTTGACATTCTTTAAAGCTTCGTGAACCTTGAAGGTTCTGAAAGTATTTTTATTGTTAAAGTTGACTGGTGCAACAACACAATCGTAAAGGTTTGGTTAAAAGAGTAGACCGATATTGCGATCATTGAATTTACATTTCGATGTGAATATCTTATCTTGTGCAACTGTTGCCCACCGGTTCGTAGTCTAAAAATAGCTAACCTGTCTTGCTCAATCAAAACATCTGTAAACACAGTCAAGTAGTCGAAGCCCGTACCTGCTATATATTAGTGAAATTACCAAAACAGACGCAACACTTTTGATTGGTTTGAGTGGTACGCTGTTATTTAGGTACGAGTGGCTACCGGTCAGCTAGTCAACTTCGTAAGTAGCTGGCACGCTTTCTGAGTGCCTGGTTCGTTGCACAACTGCGCACAGCTGTTCGTGTTTCGCGCCTCGCACGATAGTATGCCACTTGTCGGCGCTGCGCCCCTAGTACAATGTGCCCCCACGCGTTTGTTAACGTTTGCACTGTGTATTTTCCACTAATCGGTTAATTACTTCTGTTTCAGGCTATCGTATTTTATTAATATTTTCTCTTCGATTGATAAATAAGGTTTTCTGTTATCAACAGCATTTCTAAATATTAACTTTTTGCTTTAGAATTTTTGGGGAATCACAGTCACAGAGTAGTTCTGAACTGTACACAAACACTAAATAATTGTTATGTACAGAAGTTATTTTCCTTGGCGTTCAATTTCCACAAAGACATTCATTCTTCATTTTCTACTAAGTGTTGTTATTTAGCCAGCATGATAGTGGGTTGGTAGATTCACAAGCCACTGGGCTAGTCACATAGCCTCAATTACGAAACATTTGTACATAACTTGCGGAAAGCGAAAGCGCTATTTCTTAACCATACTCGTGTGACGCCTCGTGGTATTAAATACAGCTTGATATGGCAATACTTTCATTCAATATTATTTAGAAGTAATGCACAAATTGTTCAATATCAGTAGGTATCATCACCTTTATCATTAACGGTATTATGAGTATGTACTGTACTAATCTAGTTGCGAGACAGCTAGCGACATCTGTTTTTATCCCTCTGAAACTATTTTTATTTTCGTCTTTAGGTCTTCCAGAGATTGGAATGATGCCTTTAGATCCACTGAAAATCCCAAAAATAAGGATTCTACAAGGTGACGGCCCTGTAAACGTCAATGCTGCTCTTGATGACGTCACTGTTACTGGGTTTGGGAAGACAGAAGTATTGTCTAGCCAGTAAGTATTATCGCTGTGAATTCATTACACCCTGGTACCGTAGACGACTGTTTGATCGACTAAGTTGAGCAAATTGTAGTCGAGTAGCTGTTTTCTCGTTCGATTGTTTTACGATTGTTTTTCGATTGTTTTCGTAGCTCTCAAGCGTAAAAAAGTACTCCCATTTATTGCGATACTGTTAAATTGGGTTCGAAATTTGTGACCTTATGAGGCTGTAGTCTACGGCACGGGGGTAAAAATAAGTCAGCGAAACAACTCCTGAATTCACCTGAATTACAGCTTAGTTTTTCTTAAATTAAGATTTTATTTATGTAATTGAGATTTTTTTTAGAAATATAGGTATTTGACATTTTCTTCTTATTTTTCAGAGTGGACGGCAAAACATATGACTTTCACACAAAAGTCCGAGTTCCAAAAATAAGGATAGAGGGTACTTATGATCTGAAAGGGAAAATATTGCTCATTCCCTTGGTTGGGCGCGGCGTTTGTTGGTTTGAACCAAGTATGTAAAAACAAATGCATACATTTTATTTTATGTCATATTTTTATAAGAGGTTTCAAGATAAATTTTCTGTTTTCAGCCAATATGACAATTGATATAATAAGCGATGTCAAAACATACATTAAAGATGATCTTGTATTTTTCAACGTCACTGGTGCACATGTCAAGTATGCTATCGGAGGGTTAAAATTACGCATGAACAATTTATTTGACGGCATTGAGTCGTTGGGTGAGTAAAAACAAAATCAAATGCATTTTTGTTGTTTTCAGAATGACGTTCTAGTTATTATTTTATTGATTGTATAGCGCTATGCAACCATTTTAAATCATACTAAAAAAAAGAGAATATTTTAAAAAATCTCAGTGTCAGTACTAGCCTAAACATGGCTAGAAATATATTGCCTTCCAAGAAAAAACTATCCATCATTAATAATAGATAATTTTCTTGTGGAAAACAAAACATAATAGAACCATAGTAATATTAATCTAGCATATACACTGCCCTCTGTGTTGTAACTATAAAGTCTTACAGCGCCATCTACTATCGCGTAGCAGCAATAGTACTTGTAGATTCCCGAGACATTCTATTTGCTGATAGATGGCGTTGATGTGCGGAGCTTGTGTCAAGTCATTTCTGGCTCCGTCATTTTATGATGCCCTGGTACTAACGTGTTACAAATTGCAACGTTGAGACGTTTCGACGTCGCTGTACGTTTGACAACCGCTCGCTCACTGTTGCCAATTTTATTCGCAAGTCCTCTTGAGATTTCAATTTGAATTATACAGTCATCTTAATAAAGGATTGTTCGTTTAATTGTAATAAATACATTTTGTATTTAGTCACTGAGAATAAGGTAAAGTAACGAATAATATTGGTATACTGGATTATTCAAAGGAAATAACAAAATGCTCGCAAAATATTTTGCGAGAGGTATCTACGGTAACCTTGACGTATCTATAGTGTCATAACATAACAATAGATGGCGGTTGCTGTACTATTAGTTTAGATGGTATTATTTTGTTTATTGTTGCTATTGAAGAAGAATATAAGAGTTAAATTTTTTTCTTTCTTTTTCAGAGGAGAGTACCAACGCCTATTTGAATGCAAATTGGCGACCAGTGTCCGAATCTTTACGACCAATATTATCAAAGACGATAGAAGACATTTTACTTGGTTTTATGCAAAGATTATTCAACAATTTACCAGGACATTATATGATTGGTGATGTCAAACTTGGCTTGCCAAGTAAAAAGACAGATAAAAAAGTTTAATTATCAGTAATTAGTATCATAGTTTTAATATACAAATAATTATTTAAAATGAATTAGTTAAATTAGGATTAACTACTTAAAACATGTCTAAGCATTATTTTTTTTACGGTAATTCTTATGTATTTTGATGAATGCAAAATGAGAGCTTGCGTTTGTGTAAAACTTTTATACTTTTAAAAATACGTACAATGTCGATAATGTCATTATCGACTATTGAAAATAAAAATCTGATACTTAATTGGTTGTAAATTGAATGAAATTGTATTATATCTGAATGGAGTTGTGTTACCTTGACTGAAAAACGGTTGTGTTGTGTAAATATTGAAAACTATAAACACATTTGAGTGCATTTTTATTTTTAACCTCATTAGTGGAACAATTATTGCATCCTTATAATTTAATTGAAGTTTGGTAAATAAATCATTCCAGTGAAACTTGACACTGTGCCAAAACGTGGAGTTTTACGAAACCACACTTTGTTTACACACCTGTTATTTTCAGGTAGCTAGGCTAAGGTTAGTATTAGTCACTGTTCCGTTTTTACAGCATCACGAATAAAACAGACTTCACAAAAACAGTGTTTTTTAACCAAATTTTTACACTTTTGCTTATGTGCAATCTATGAAAAATTGTCAAACCCAAACTGAAATACAGCATGAATTATTTCACGATAAAAAACTGATAAATTCTAGGCGCAATCTTTTAGCATGAACTAGTTTTTAAAAGTAATAAACACTTAATTATTCCAGGTGCCATTACTATAAAATCATCTATTTGTAATTTAAGCAAGTGATTGCAATTAAAAATATTTTTAACAGCGTATGCTTTAAAAGATCTTAGTATGATATATAAAAGTAAGTAAAGCATATAAAATATAACCTCTTACCTGCCAAATAGGACGTCCAGGCATTTTGAAAAACAAGGATTTCCAAAAACTGTCACTAATGTACACAAAATCACGCACGTGAACGTTTCACACGGTGGTCACTAGATGGCTCTCTCACCAAAGTTGAGAACAAAATAAGCGTTACTCGCTTCTATAACCTGTTTTATACGCCAGCAAAGCTCTATCGATGTAAATACCAGTGCGAAGAAACACGACGCAGAAACGAGGGAACGATCGACAGAAATATCCCCTTACGTGGCCAGTACCGTTTATTGCGGAATTTCTTTGAAATAAATAGGTACATACGATGATAATTCACACCCATGTCCATAGTTTATACTTTCCAGTTGTATAAATATCTCAGTTTTATTACTAGACTAGATAATTTTCTGTTTTAAACCAACAGCGTGCAGCATGCACGTTAAACAAACACTGTCTAATTTATCGCCAATTTATAGTTTTACAATTTTTTTGACTTTTACTGCTAAGAAACTTATACCAATACCTACTTAAAATTAGCAACACATTTTCACCAGGCTACCTAAGAACTGTTTCATTAATACCGTTTTAAATTTTGCTTTTTTAAATGTATCATACAATTAAACAGCTGGAAGTGTTACAGAAGGGACCAGATTCTTTGGGTTTGTGAAATAATTACCAATCACTGTTAATAACATCGAAGAAATAAAAAATGTGGTAATCTGGTTGATAAAGGGCCTATAAAAGAACTATCTCGACCAATTGCTTTATTCAGGAGGTCCTGAACATAGACCCCTGAATTTACATAAGCATGTTAACAAAGGCTAGATTGATATGAAATTAAATTAAATTGTTTATTCTGTAAATAGTATTTCGGAATCACTTTCACACGTCATATCAAAAAAAGGTATGGCGAAATTTCATATCTGACTATCCCTGAGAAGAAATGGCGAAAGAAAGTCAGCTGTGATCCTTTTTTATTTAGTTAACAAGCTACTTATCTCTAAAAATCTAAAAAGAAAAATGTTAAAAGGTGATTCGAGAAAAGATGAACACGTGTTCACACGATTTTTATTAATAGATTCTATTTTTGCTATAAAGCTGGTCTCAAATTCAGAATTCCCTAGTCCGATAGTTCCATCCGACAAACATACACTACTCCAATTCACGTTGGATCGGAAATATGTTACATTTACCAAAAAAAAGGGTTGGGTTATAAAAAACTACTATTATTAAACTAGAATTATTATTATTTCCTTTATTTAAAATTAAACATATAAATTATATTTTTAAATATTTGAATATAGATAGTATAAAAACATTTAAAAATATAAAAAATAGTAGCCCAACTTTATCGGGAACAGGGTCCAAGCTACCTGCGGTCAGGGCTCCAGAGAGAAGAACCTCCTGACAATGCGACCCGTGTCCAGAAGTACCGCTTTCTGAATCAAGCCCTTGATCCAGCTGCCCAACGAGAGCCTCCTCAGGTGTTGGTCGAGGCTCTTGGCTATTAAGCCATTGGCTGTCATGACTATCGGCCCAATGATCGCAGAATCCACATCCCACATGTCGACAAACTCGCGAGCCAAGTCAAGAGTACTTGATATGTTTTTCTTTTTCTTTATTATTATTACTATTATTTCTACGTTGCGGTAGACCCCGTAGAATATGGCGGGACGAGCGGGAGAAAATAAACGACCAGTGGTCCACTTTAGCCCTAGAATTAATGAGCTGGAAGTCATGGGGAGAGGCCTTTGCCTAGCAGTAAGATGATGCAGGCTAACAGTAACTATTATTAGACATCCGCAGGCAGTTGTTAAAGATCATCGGACAAGAAAATCGGGAATTTACTCCCAGCCTAAACTGAAATGAGGTTGAAACTTTTCACACTTTGTTTTAAGCTTTGTGATTCATACATTTCTGAGTTTTATTGATGTGGTAAGATGTTACATATCAATGGTTTGTGATGAACCGGCGCGGCGCGAATAGGTTAATGAAACGAAAAGTGAAGAACAGAATCAATATGAATAATGGGCCGCATCACGCATGATGAGTATGTAGGGAGTATATACCAGTAGTTCATTAAATAAAATCGCCTAATTATAAAACCTTCATAATTATTTCTAAAAAACAAAATGTTTTTTTTTTGTCTCCGGTGTTGATTCCTACATTCAACTGTTTCTAGAAATTCTTAAATTGATAAAAACCAGGGTAACTGAATTCCGTTCGTATTTATAATTTTTCTTAAACAAGATTAATTCATATTTATAAAATAAATGCGATAAATAAAAACAAAATACCTTCAAACAATATCATTTTGACGTTTCATCAATGTGTGTGTTGGTGTAGTATAAAAAGTGCAGCGGTGTGCGGTTTCACCCGTCATATCAGTCATCGATGCATTTATATTACACGGCTGTTTTATGCGGTTTGGTGCATCGAACTACTTCTTTATTCTGCATTCCTCGTACATTGAGTTCCTGGTAAGACAATTTGTTGCACCGTCTTACTGCAAATCATTTGCATGCTGCACACATACTAATTGCAACGCAAATGTGACATACAAAGGTCGATATAAAAATTCTGTATAGCTCTATTTTATTTATGTACTGTCGCGATTGAGTTAGCTTAATGTCATTTTAATTATCATTTAGAATAAATGGAAAATACATATTCGGGATAGGTATTGTGTTTGTATTCTTTATAGATATGATAGAACCCTGTTCCGCTCAAAAATAAAATGGTTGACGCATTTGTACCCCAAAAGGTTGATTTCATTTTATAAAATATCTATAAAGTTATGTTAGAGAGCTCGTCTAAGCATCTCTTGCAAGATCTCTAGAGTAGGTCCTAGGAGTTAGTTCAAATTGTTTTATGGAATTTACATGGATTTCTGTATAATTGAATTAAATTGAACGAAATACGCATGAAAAACGCGTGAATGCAAAAGTGTTAACTAGACACGCATAAAGACAAAAACAACGGATGAAGGTCGGTCCGGTGAATGACCGAGAGATGCGCATTGACCCAGAGAAGGGTGCTCGAAGGGGATAGGGCCCCTTTGGTGTCGCTCACAAAAGGAACGAGCACCAGGGTAACATGAACGCTAGAAGGTTAAGCTGCATACATGCACTTTGCACCGAATGAGCGTGACGTCATCCAGTTCGTGCTGCATTGTTTACCGCTGCATTGCAATTTTGTAATGTAATCATTCATTTACTGGCGCTGTTGTATCTCTCAGACTTTGTACAAACGCTACTGTTTTTTAAATATTAAGTTATTACTAGGTTGTTTAAGAAATATTCCTTAAAATGTTACTTTTTTTTAATGAAACAAATATTCATCTGATGAATAGATAAAATATCCACATATAAAAAGGTAAATAGGTACCTAATCCTCTATAAAATTGTCTTAGTAACCATTGCTTGTAAAAAATGACAGTTGAAATAAAAATAAAAAACATGATTATCCGGGACGCAATAAGGTCACCCTATTTTACAACTGCATTTTCCTTGAACTAATTTCCACTTTTCAAATATTTGATCAAGATTCTAGAAGTATTTGTCTTTTGTTTCATTTTGAAGAACAGTTTAAACAATTATATTTTTAACGAGGTGATGATTGAATAATGTTTGACATGTTTGCCCTTGCGTCCCACCCTCTGGAGATATTATTGAAAAACATATTATATTCGCATCGTGAACGAGACTGTTCGTTTAGTCAGTAAACTGAAATAGGTCGTACTTCTGAACGGTTCAAGGTAGTGTATGGGTACAGGAATAGCCTGTGAGTAAACGGCTCAAAATAAAATCGTCCTACAGACGTCGTTTGATGCTTCGCTTGCTCATCCATCGGCACCATCTATTAATTTTTGAGGGAAACACATCCTTAACACAAAAATAAGCTTCAAGATTTATTTATCAATTTAGTAATCAGTATTATTAACGTAATTATATATAAGTAATGTAATTATATAGGTATTATTATTTTAAAATAAATGTGAGGTGGTAAGGACCAGGCCCGGGTCGACGGCGCGTTGTGTTCCACGCGTGCCTCAAAAATATATGTCAGCACTAACTGACGGGGTCCGCTAGGGCCGATGCCTGCCAGGGCCGCGGGTTGTTCGAAAGAGATACCGTGGCCCCTGGCACAGGCAACTGAAGGAACACGGGTGGGTTTTAGTCGTTTTAGTCAGTAAGTCTGACACGCCCTTCCGCTCCGTCCAGAGCGGGAGAAGTCATCATTCTGATGATTTCCCAACCTAAAAAAAAGGTGGTTAAATTATTTTTACTTCCAAGAAAATTAATTATCTCGCCATTCGTTATCGTAAAAATGCTATCGTGCAGATTGCGCAATATTATCTAGAATATTTTCTTGTATATGTTAAGATTAGTAAAATATGTGTGTAGGTTTTATTAACGATGTTAAAAAATACGTTTTTCCTGAGTCAGTCACTTCTCATGTATTGTATAACCGACTTGGCAGAGGTGGAAATTGTGTTTGCCAGCAATATTTTAGAATTCCAAAGTTTGTAAGAAAAAACATGTTTCTTAGATTTAATTGCACTCTAAATACTTTCTTTTACTTGTAAGAAATCAAGAGTGTAATATTTTTACTACAAAACCTCTTATTTGAACTCAACTTTTGCATTTCTTAAGGTTACGTGCACAAAATTGTTTTTGAAAGATCCAGAACAATTCATTGAAAATGGAACAAAAAGTAACAAAGAAATACTTTGTAGGTTCCAAGTTAAAATAGATGTCCGAGAGTCAACTGTTTTAAAGTGTATTCCAGAATTACTGGCTGGATAGACTCCTTGGTAATAAAAGAGGTCAACCGTCAAGAATGACAAAGCGAACGGGGCGCCAAGAATGGCACGTTCGGAACGTAAGTGGAGAATCTGGAGCAGGCAGTTACGATCGCCATGTACCAGGACCACATAAACCTGTAGCAACAATACGAGAAGCAATCAGACGGATTTACTGCTCCCTGGCGGTGAATAGCTGCACTTTTCATTCTGACGTCACTTTTAACTGTTTTTGATGAACACAGATGTCGCTGCATTAAAGATTGTGTGTAACAAATGTTATGCTAGCGCCAGTGTCGGCATACAATACGACAATTTTTTAATTATTTTACCTTTGCTCATGTCAAGGGCGTTTATATTTGATACATAGATGAAAGCCACGTACAGCGTATGCGTAGGAAGACAGCTACCATGATAACCATACTTTTGAAACTGTTTGCCTCCCGTTTTTACCGTTTTATCAGACAAATCTAACCGTAGGCTACTGTGAACTACCGTGATAGCACACGCGACAAGACATTATCTTGGTAGGCGGGGCTTTATCAATTTGGTACTAATGGTTTCTCACAGATTTAACAAATTTCTTGCAAAATATACCAACTGTTTCATGTTAACCTATTGCTTCTGCTACGCCTGCTACGATTCGAACTGCTACGATAATGAAGCGATGGCCGCTGGAAGTGTCGTAGGTCGTAGCGCTACGACTACGTCATGTTGACAACACTTCTTGTTAATTTATTTATTTACTCATCATTTTAGACTGTTCCCTTTATATGGGCGATAGTGATAAAGTTTAGGCCAATCTCAACGGAGACTAGCTAAGTAGGCAGGACATCTATCTGCATGAGCGTGCGCGCAAACACAGGTGCAGTTTCTGCAAGGTAATTGCGTAATATTCTAACAGTAATACAATGGCATACATTTTGACAGTTCAACAACTTTCATTGCGTTATTTACGTTGTTGTGCAGACATTTTTTTTCGAACATATGAAGCAATGGTTTAAATTAGCATTAAATTAACAAAATGATTTAGATTGTGATAGATAGTGTGTTTACACAATTTGTTTTACTCTCATCTCATAGTCCAATGGCTGATAACAGGAATTTATACTTCGATCACGCCTGATGGAAAGCGGTGGACGAGGTTAGATGGAACCAGCGTGCCCAGAAGATGCCTGTGTACTCTTGCTTTGAAGGCCAACGAGTTATATGTGGAAGGGCTGTTCCCTTCGCTGGCAGAGAGTTCCACACTTTGGCTGAGCGCATAATAAATGTGGAGGAGAAGCGCTGAGTACGACTGGTCGGGATATCATCCAAGTGCGGATGTGACTCAAACTCAACTCAATACTCAAACTATTTATTTCAACTAAACCAATTTCAGGCACTTTGGAATTGTCAAGGGTCGGTCAGTCAAAAAGATGAAGCTAGTTGCCCATTCCAAAGCGTAGTAGGTACCTATGGAGAAGAACGGGCAAGAAACTCCATGGACACTCTTTTAAATCACCATAATATGGTTACAAAGTATTGGTTACATCATTCATGTGAAAAATTATGCATGTGAGAACGATGCAGAACGTTAAAAGTGTCCGTAATGAAAAGATAAAAAAAAACAATTCAAATATTAAATTAAATCAAAATAAGCCTTGGCAGCAAAGTTAATACCTAAACCTTAATAGTCCCTACTGATGGCGCCCGTTCAAGAACATGACGCAACCATTTTGAAATGATCCAACACATGCGCGTCACCATCAGCGAGACATTAGAGTGAGTATGACATACTCTCAGCCGCCAAGGCACATTCAAGTCAATGAGTGTGTGAGAGTGAGTATGATCTATCTGAGTTTTGTGTCTATGATTATTCATCGTATATATTTCAAATATCTTTTATCATATTTTCATTTTAGGGTTTCAAAATAAATAAAACAAACAGTTGTTCGAAATGATTTAACTAGCAGGGAAATATTTACACGATAAATTAATTAAAATAGTAGTTACGTATGTTAAACATTTACATCAAAATAATCTAGTGAGATCCATCCATTACATGAAAAGTTTTCAGTGCCTTAATAAATAATGGTAAAAGACCGAAAAATGGTTTAATTTACCACTGTTTGGACTTACACAGTAACATACACAAATATAATAATAATACTAGATATTTGGCATAATTATTGCACGCTAATGGAAAGTATAACTTTCATTAATTAACACAGAAATATTATAATGTTTATTATCTACTAACATTCATGTTAATAAGCTTATTGCTTGAGACACGTAGTTTATTGTATTTACAAAGGTTTTTAAACTTAACGTAACTTGTCAAGTTGTATTTTTATCCTACATCAAAATAATGAGAACTAAAAAATTTCCGGATAGGCATGATCATAATTATATGCCAGATAAGTTAACTGGAACTTAACCGGAGGCTAGGAAATGGGCCTTAAATAATGTGTTTTTATTAAATGCTATAAGGCCACGCCCTAACCGAAAGCGATCGTCGCGCGAGCACGCGATTCTCGCGTTATTTTTTATTATGAAAATGACATACTCACGCTACCAATGAAGTCGCGTTTGTACGGCACAGTAAAATTACACATACAAAGGATCGCGTCGATCGCTTACTGGCGCGACGGGCGCTTTCGGTTAAAACCCAGGGCAATGTGTCGCTTATTTACATTAATCTAGCTACGACACATTCCTTTAGCGAACTACGTTGAAAGCAGGGACGAAATAGCAGCAGGGTCCAGATTATTAAGAAAATGTTAAAAAAAGTACATTTCACTGTTTACACTAACTCATCGTAGTCATTGAAACTTTGATCCATAACACTTTCGAAAGATGGCAGTGACTTCTTCTGGCAGGCCACTTCTTTTTGTGCCAGCAATCTGTCACACTCCGTCAAGCGTGCATGGAGTACGTCATATACGCGAGTCATTGATGCCACCTTCTCCTTGCAAGAAGGGTCAGTTTCTATAGCAAAGAGTCGGGAATCCAGTAGCTTGATTGCAGCAACGATGTAATTCCTTAAGGTTTTCGTCTTGTGTTCAGCGCTGATGCGTTCTAGGAAAGCGCAGACTTGGCTTTCTCCACACAGAAGAACGTCTACATCGTACGCTAATGGAGAATGTTGTCTATGAAGGAAGACGATCAACCTCTTCGCATACCGACGGTATGTTCTGTACGCCTTACGCTTCCTCGCTCCGAGCGTTCTCCCCATAGTCATGGACTTCTTCATATCATCGATAACAGCTTTATATCCAGCATCGACTTTAGAATCGAATATATCTTGTAAGCGAGTTTCGACTGGTTGTAGTTCGTAAGGAGCTGGAGACGGTGGAAGGGATGGAGATGAAGGAGGGGGGGATGGTGGCAGTGGGTTCTGCGTGTTTTCTTCTTCACTAGACTCGCTGGAAGCTCTTCGTGCTACTGGACTAGCCTCGGGTGCTGGGTACGGCCGCGGTCGTTTTCTAGTTTTCTGGACTCGAGCTGGTCTTGGCGCTGTCCTCGCATTGTAGGCAGTCAGAACATTTGCATCTTGTTCAGTAAGTGGGCGAGTACGTTGGGTAGCAGCAAGTGGTATGATTCGTATCTTGACTAGACCGTAACTTTGGTGTATTTTGGCACGAATTCGAGGATCTTCGTAGTCGGATCCCCAAAGGTCTCTGATAGCCGATTCCTTGAGGTATCGTACTTGGCACAGTTCACCGTTGAAGAATCGTTTTCGTTGTTGTTCGTTGAGCGCATCTCTTTCGGCTCCGGTGAGACCATGGATCTTGGTGAGGTGGTCTGGTAACTTGCCGTAAGTGAATCGTGCGCAGTTCTCTATGGGGCACGGAATGTTTGCATGGTTCTGTTTCTTGGTGCGGGGGACAGTTGTTGCTGGTCGAGGGGTGGCCATGGTTCCAACCTGGAACAAAATTAAAACGTCAATCAGAAAAGAAGCCAGTATCGGCAGCTGTGTAAATAGGTCTGGGGTACGGTTTTACGCATAATGTAATAACTGAAAGAATTGAAGTATGTCATTTTTTCTCAAACTCCTGCAGCATATAAAACACCACCCGACACCAACAGGACCCGACGACGGCTCAATCTGCCATGACTAAGCAATGAAACAACACATTTTTTGTACTTTTTATAGATAGATTATTTAATAGATATTTAGTATAAGCGCATTTATCGCATTGGGGTAACCTGTAAATAAATAAATAAAATTAATGGACATTCATAGTCCATTAATTTTATTTATTTATTTATCTTAGATCTCAATTATTTCCTTTTATTGCAGGCAGTCTAAACAACGTCGGAGCTAGCTAATGAAGACATGAACTAATTAACTTTTTTCAAACCGAGACATTGAACAAATGTTTTAGATAGAGTCCAGTTAATTTATTTAGAGGGTGTTTATCGACACAAGGGTAGCTGTCCGAGTATAATAATTGTGTTGACGGAGGCCAGGGGCTGTTTGCGCAGTCCCGGCCTCTTGTCCTACGTTTAATTTATTGAAAACAATGCTAGGAGGCTATGCGAAGGAGGACGTCTTGTTGTCCGTTTGTATTGATGTATGTTGTTGTAGATGATGGTGAGTGACGACGCTTGCGGCGGTCAGCGCGAATCGACGACATTAACGTTAATAAAATAAACAGTTCCAGATAATTGGTAGATGAAATTATAATTATGTGTTACCTAGGTAAGTCATGTAGATAAAAGAGAAAATTATCAGATGATTGAAAAATCAGCCCATAAAAGAATAAGAATAATTTATTTGCAGACAATATAGGTGTTACCAATTGTAAAAGTTGGTGGTTTAATGTACAGTCCATATTTTGCCTTTTTATGGCAGGCAAATTAATTTTACATGAGTGATACTAAACGGTACTTATTTTAGAGCTAATTTTTCAATCATCTGATAACTTTATTCTAGGAATAATTTTGAAGTTTGGACAGTTATTTCATACAAAAACTCTCAAACGTCAATTTTATTCTTCGAATAAAAGGTATCTGGCGACGGAAAATCAGCCCTTAATGAGATAATTATACGGAACATAAAACTACCATAAATACTATGTTCAAATTATGATAAATTGTTAGTTAAGTACAATAAAAATATACACACGTAACAATACTTAAAACAACATTTTGTCTTTAGAAAATCAGCACGGCGTTTCCCTAAAATTTCAGTGATTAATAGATTGAAAGGTGAATAATAATGATTTGTTCATTCTATTATTATAAATTATTTATTAATACTAAAAAAGACAAGACAAAAGTTCACAATAACTTTCTATGAACATATAACAATCGAAAGATATAAGTTTGTAAGGATATAGGTTTGTTGACAGGCCTTTTAATATAATTGAAATTGAAGGTAATTTGAAAACATTTTAAATGCCAATTATTTAAAAAAAAGTAACCGTGGAGTTTCTTGCCGGGTCTTCTCCATAGGAAACGACTAATTGGAACCGCGTGGTTCCAATACTTATGAAACTTCAGAAGCTAGGTACGTACCTAGCTTCTGAAGTTTCATAAGTGCCCATGTAAGTTTATGTGAAATAAAATCGCATCGAGTGGCAACACTGGTCGGCGGAACGCACGCCCCACGAGGCAATTGCCGGCACGATTTAGATCAGAAAATGCTATTACTTATCTAATTTAATTTAAATATATTTTGACTTTTAATTATTTATTCTTACTTATGTTGCTGTGCCCATACATGGTCCAAAACTGTATCTTAGCTTTAAGCCTATATTAACAACTCAATTCACATTATGGTATGCAAATAAATGAAATGAAATGAGAATCCGTTGGACGACTGTAAAACAATAATTTCCATGTGCATTTGTCTTAGTTACGAGTATAAGTGTTCACCTGGCAGGTTGGACAAATAAAATATATAATATAAACGTGATTCCATGTGTACGAGTGTTAAAATAAATATTAATGAGTTAAAATTTTGATTTTAAGAAAAAAAGAAACCAAGGGAAAAATATACTTAATTAACTTCACAAAAATAAACTTTTTACAATAAATATTAAACAAAATGTCCCAAAAAAACAATACAGACTATATTTCTAAGCGAGACAATAATGAAGAAACAACAATTAGTGAAAACAACAGCTAAGAGTAAGACCGACCGCCTGATTGAGCTAATATTTATTTTGTAAATTAGCTAGCTTCGCCGCCATTGCCCGCTCGCCTTACGATAAATAATCTAAATTGAACGATCCTCAAGGGACCAAGCCTGTATTGCTACTGTATTGTTTTATATTCTTCAATTAATAATTTTGATTAGCAAGGCTGGTTTGGTTTTTCTTGGGAAATTAGTTTGAGATTATGTTGACGGAGTGTTGTTTATAAACCTGCGCTTACACGATATTTTTTTTTCTGCAATTATTGCCAGCAACAATTGTTCTATTAATAAGTTGTGGAGCAATAGTAGTGTGTGTGTGTAGTGGTGTGGCCTTTTTGGCATTATTTTCTTTCTGTTTTCATAGCTTTTAAGGTGTTTTGTTCTAATGCCAATAAACGCATTTTTTATCTGTTAATATTGTGCAACCCAATAAACTAGTTGCTCCATATTGCTCAATATGTCGTGGCGGTATCTCTTGAAACAAATGCCACAAACTTGTCAACAAGCGATATGAAGCAACGTTACTCTATATCGCTTCACTACCTGTGGCAATAAAATTGTTACTGTCAATTAGTATGTATTTATATGTTGATTAATATATTAAAGATGGCAGCAGTGGTGGGCCACGGTAACGGCCGCGATTTATGAGTTATAGGTCGTAGGTTCGAACCCAGACAGGCGCTTTACTTTGTGTAAATTATTTCATCACCACTGCTATCAAAACGGTGAAGGAAAACATCGTGAAAAAACCGGCATGTCTTAGAACCAAAAATCCGAAGAAGTGTGGTAGATTATAGCCTTCTCGAAGAGAGGAGGCATGTGTCCCAGCAGTGGGAACAATATAGGCTGATTATGAATGAATCAATATATTATGAAAGCTAACTTCTACATAATTTATTTATTTCAGACGACTCCTTTTCGATTGTTCGGATTCCGCCGCCATATGAAATACATAATCTCCCCACAAAACATAAGTGTCACGAAACGACACCACAAAATCAGTTAAAACAACTCCTTCATCTCACATTGACATGACAGGCGAGTCGCGAATTACTCTAAAAGTTAGCATAAAGACCCCTCAGAAAGTGCGACTTGAATAAATAACTCATTTACATATTTAATAACAGGTATCGCGGGCGGATTCAATTGTTCAATCTTTGCATTATTAGCACGGCACAGTATTACCCTCTGGGTTTGACAATTAAATATTCAGATATTGTTTGATTAGTCGCTACTATTGTCGAAAAACAGTTTTGTTGGGACAGGTATTAATGAGATTGAAATTTTTGTTAATTAAAACGGTAACACCAATTACATTAATTTAACATAGAGATAGAAACAGGTACGGTACACAAAATATTTCAAATACTAACTTTTAATAGAGGACACCCTAGCCTACTGCTCACTTCTCACGAAACATCAGACATACACGCATAATTCTACTCCATTCATCGGCAAACAGATCACATTCAGGATTGGTGGTCAGGAGGGCGTCAAAAATCCTTAAAGTACAAATAAAAATATTAGGTACAGAAGTACCTAATATTTTTATACGTAAAGGCTGGCATGGCAAAGTTTTCAATTATTTAATACTAGCTGCGCCTCGCGGTTTTAATCATATAAGTCTCCATCCCGTGGGAGTATTGCGACAAAAAGTATCCTAAATCCTAATCCAAGTTATGGTCTACCCATGTGAAAAATTTCATGTAAATCCGATCAGCAGTTTTAGCGTAAAAGCGTATAAAACAATCATACAAAAAATCAAATCTCACTGTGATTCGTTATTAAATTAATTGCTCTTGAATAAATTATAGCATAGCTAGCACAGACCGATTTTTTTTAGAAAATAATGAGTTCTTGTTCCTAGGGCTGCCGTAGGGGTCTGCAAAATACAGGATAGGCTAGGGACAGACACCATGTGACATGTATATGTCTCTAGCGTATCCAAAACCACAAGTAACCTTAGTTCATACATTCTCACACGCCCTCCTACGGGGGTAGGAAGAAACTACAGTACGCCACCTGTTACGATCCTTACATACTTACTCCTTTTACTTCGTTTATGTTTATACATTTATTCATACACGCATGCTAGTTGCGAGTACTATGTACCTGATCTTTCTGAAGAACATCACCAATAAGGTCACCATATGTGTTACTAGGGCGTAAGCTCCCGGCGTTTCCGTTCACATCTGCCTTGTAAATATGTTCCTTTTGTTAGTCACCTTCCATTCATCCTCTTTACATGATCAAACCATCTAAGGATAGATACTCTTTATTACATGATAGGTAGTGTTAATTAATTCATTTTTGGTAATTTTATTTTCTAGTAATTGCCTCCACAGATAGTCCGGATAGATTAAATTAAAACTGTTATAGATCGCTATCGTTGAATTATTTATTTGATAGCTGAATTATACATAATTTTTAGATTTAAAGGGCCGAAAAGGGCGAAAGTTCAAGATTTTAATAGTTACGTATATTCAGGGCATTGCTCGTTCATGCATGTTGTGTGTGTGTTTATTGTTAATTTATAGTTTTCTATCACCTCTTATTAGGAAAAGGACGAGGCTGATGAATTATAAGTTCTGAGCTTTATTTAACACATATTTTCTGTCTCTACATATTAAACACCCTCAATTCTACATGGTAGTTGAGAACTCGTGTACAACACATACAATAATAAAAGTTAGTCTTTGCTGGTTCCATTTAAACATTTTGGTTCCATTTAGACGGTTTTTAAATTATTTTGATAGTTTTCAAAATGGCATTTGTTCAACAAAAACGCTTCATCAGAGAAATCATTAAAAGTTTAATTATTAATGATTTTTTTTTTTAAATCCTGAGGTCCTTAAAACGACTTTATTTTGTTCGTAATACATTTAATTGACCATAATATTCATACACAATTTATTTAGAGAGACACACCCTTAACAGTATGCCATTACCAACCAGCTCTAAAATATAATTTTCAAATTCATAGTTTTGCAACTTTAAAAACCCAAACCCACAAGCTCCAGAAAACAAAACTGCAAATAAACACCACTTATTGACAAATAAACAACACAACAACAAAACGAAATAACCTTACCTTGAAAACTGCTACTGCAAGAAAGTCCTTAAACAAAGTTTCGCGCGTTGTTTACGTCAATAAATACGTTGTTGTTGTTTATGTTTTCCGAACAAAGCGAGCGCGAGGCGACCTTCCGCGAGCGTAGCCGTCGCTCAACTGACGTTACGTAACAGTATCCTGGCGAATCCCTTTTCTCAACCCCCATGATTTTCTCCTAGACGGCAACCATTTTCCAATGACCTCCCGCGCTCCCCTTCTCCTTACGCCCCTCAGACCGTAGAGGAGTATTACTCAGGCAAAGTAAGGGTCAATGAAAATTGGTTCTCCGTTTTACGTGTGTGACGTCGGTGGTGTTCGGAAAACTTCGTGTGACGTTGTAGCAGGCTCCTCCTTTGCGTAGCCAATAACAGCTTCAGCGTAACCACTGTCGACGGGACGTCGTCGCATTTTTCTTTTAATTCGTTTTTGTTGAAATAAAATTCTGTGAATACTAGGATTGTGCATTTAATAGTTAATATTCGCAGTGAGAACTTAGTATGTATTGAAAATATTTCTCATAAAATTGCCTGCAGGATTTAAACAGTGGTCGAGTGAGAAATGCAGAAAATTTTGGTGAGTGTTTTTGTTAGACTCAGTTGAGCCCATCCGTTTTGTTCTATAAGCATGTTTTTCTTACAAGTTTTAATTCCACTCTATTTCTCCAAATTTCGCGAATACTTAATACCACTAAGTAAGTGGTAACTTACTTCTGAGTGCATATGAAATATTTCATGATTGCTTTTATCAGTTTCCAAAACTGCGGACTTGCTAAATTGAGCCAATGTAACATTAATTCGTTGTGCACGAGCAACGAGCAACTTTTGTCTTAGCAACTAATTTGTCTCTCACATCAAGTCTATGAAAAAGCAGTCTTTGTCGCGTCGCTACATACGCACTCATGCGCATTCATACAAACCCGTAGAGTTGATGTGAGAGACAAAATAGTTGCGGAGACAAAAGTTGCTCGTGGGCCCCTCCCAAAGTTATTATGTTTGCCGCGTTAATTAAAAAAATAATTCTTGACGACTGTAGTATTGTGCAGTAGGTAAGTAAAAATGTAAGTACTTATAATTTATCCACAGTTAACTAGGCTACTCAAACTATTCGACGTTATTAAATATCTCTCGCTTACTTGTCTTCATTGGTCCCAAGAATTTTCATGCAATACATACAGATAATGAATTTTAATATCCTACCCGACACGCCTACTTGATAGGCGTGGTTAAAACCGCCACGCCCACCGCCTACACACAGTTTCTGGGCTCCGTACTCTTTCATCCGAGACAAAATCCTTGATAACACTGCTAATGCGGGAATACCATTGTAGGAAGAAAGTGTATTAAAAATTGGGATATCTGATTTGGTCGTGTAATACGATGGCGATTGGGATATCGATCCTTCCAACTTTCTAGACGATTGATTAAATACCTAGGTAAGGATTACGTATGAAGTATGAATATTTGAGTTGTAGAGTGCCTTTGTTCGTGTGGAAGGGCAAAAAGATCATGGCTAGCCATTAAAACTGTGCATTATGTGAGAATGATACTGTTACTTCGTGTAGTTGCTTCGTGTCTCAATAAGAAACTTAATAAAATGTATTAGAAAATTCTAGACACACTTACCGAGGTCGCTGATTGAGCAGATTTTCATAATTCCTTCTCAGTCACGAGATATTTTTTTTTAAAGTAGTGGCGCTAGTGGACCTGTGTGCGCCTTCTTAACGGCAAATTGTAACCCCGCGTGGTAAATTACAGCCCACTGACTCTCACCGAGACTCCTTTCGGTGAGAGTGAGTGGTCTGTAATGTTCCCATTGGTGGGACACAGACACAGGCCTCCGCCGGTGTTTATATTCCATCAATGTGAACATTATTGGCTGATTAGGCTTTGTGCTCCGCATGTTGCTTTAGATCATAAACACCCTTGTTTCCTCACGATGATTTCAAAATAAATTTGTTTTTCCTGAAGTTTAAGCTAGGTGATTGTGCAATCATTAATCAGCCAATAAGATCTATGCACTCCTGGTGGAAAACAGCACTGGATCAAAATATGACATCGTAAGAATAGATAGGATGTGCCCGGTTGTGTCAAATTGTTCCTACTGGAATATATTATTTTAGAATTGATATTATGAAGTTGCACTGAGTTGCGGGTAATTGCGTAGCACGTATATATTTATTACAATAGGGAAAACTAACAGTAGTATATTATAGGTTACATTGTTTTCTTAATTCTAGAATTACCAACTACGAACTCCACAGATTACTCAACAAAACAACTAACTGTGCAGACATTATGCTGTTATTTATGGCTGTGTTATTATTCGTGAAATAATGTAAAAAAGAAAAAGAGAGCATAGAATCTAAATAACAACTCTAAAACTACAACTAAACTAAACTAAAACTCTTCTTAGAATGCCTGATTCATGTATAGCTATTAATCTCCTATATTACAAACATGTGTGGTCCTTATGGAACCGTTGTGGAACCAACAATGGCAATGCCTTTAATTTTGACAGTTCAATAATATTCATTGTGTTATTTACGTTATCGAGCACTTCGAGCAGACGAATTTATCAATCATAATTATGTATTGTGATTAGTGTCAGTGTGTTATGCAATTAGTGTTGCTGTACTTACTAGAAATGGGTTACAATTGGAGTAGATATTCATCATAGTAATTGACTTAAAAAATTGTGAAATACTAGTGCCAATGAAGTCAGGCTAACGCTACACTAACCTGCAATAGTCTGTTGATTTTAACATTTTGGGAAGAGGCCAAAAAAGTACCTACTTAAACAATCTAAACGATTTCTCGTCGACTCAAACTATGATAATGATACACACCTTCCACAGGTTAGTATTTTCTTCACATATTCACGACTCATGGCATACTGTACGATGTGAGCGCGAAGCGATAGAGGAAGAAAGAATATTGAAAGAAAACCACAAGAATAATTGTTGTTGTCAGAAGTAGTTTTGACTAGTGATACACTATTACCTGGTGGTATCGTTTAAAACACCCACCGTACCACCGGAGTTACGGCCAGGGCAGGTGGCTCTGCAGTAAACTTTTCAATGCGCAATGAAAAGTGGCTGCCGCACTCCCATACTAAGCCAACGCTTAATTTTTTCTTGACATAATGATGATAAAAATATGATGTTGAGCCTCCCCTCCGGATATCCGGTGGATATTGTGTTATCCGGCGTCACAATAAGAAGCTCGTGATAAATTTGTACTCGGAAATGCTCCTTGATTGATAATCTCTTGTTTCCTGTGCCTGTGGGAGGAAAAACAGTGGTTAGTGTAAACAGTTTGATATGGTTTGTGGTGGACTGCGGAAATGGGCAATATTTTTTAGTTCAGTCTTTGTCATAATTGGATGTCAATTGATTGGTATACCTACCCATAAAATTGGTGGTACTTATAGGTGGTATCATTGAATATGGTTAGTAGCATTGAATTACAATGTAGAAAAAAGTCATTTAAAAAAATTGGGCAATTTTTATTAGTTCAATTTGTCTCATAGTTGGAAATAAATTGATTGGTATATTCATAAAATTGGTAGTACTTAAGTAGGTATATGGTTACTAGCATTGAATTAGAATGTAGAAAAAAGTCATTTAAAAAATTGGGCAATTTATATTAGTTCAGTTTGTGTCATAGTTTGAAATCAATTGATTGGTATACTTATAAAATTATTGTCGCTTTTAAGTAGGTATGTATTATGGTTACTAGCATTGAATTACTCGTACAATGTAGAAATAAGAAGTAATTTAAAAGAACTTTGTCTGCCAAAAGAAAACCTTTTCATGATCATGGAAACAGTGCAAAAGATAAGTATTTTTTTTTAATCTTAAGAAAAGCTTGAACAAGTTATTGAAAAAAATAAAATAAAACCTTTATTGAATATCTTCAAAATTCTCTTGCGTTAAAAACACTGCTTCCATAGCTGTCATCGCGTAGATCTATGCAGCGTTAAATCATAGGGCGGCGTGCATAATAACATAATAAAATAGGGTTCCGATACTTTGTTTATTGTTTTGATGAGTCAGCCATTTTTCCCCTACACCACGAGGGATTGGGTGCACTTCCTAAGCCCGCATATGCTGTTGCTGGAGAAAAATAACTTTAGTATTCGTGATCCTATGGTGGGCAATTTGTGATAGGATCTAGTTGAATTTTGTCTTATATTTTGAAAACTGTGAAAGCCTGGGGAGAAAGAAGAAAGACATATTACATAATATTATAATAAATACTGATGAACTTGAATGTTTGATTTCCAGAGGAGCTAGCACGAACGAGGGTCGTAAACGTAACGCATATTCAAACGACATCGAAAATACCACTATTCTACAGCATCTGCCGGTCGATTCTGTAAAAATCTCACCGTGAAAACTCTAGTGAAGTGAGCTTGATGTGAGTTGTCAGTAGTGTCAATCCCTAGCATTATTTGGAATGACAGCTCACTCCACGCTCACTTCATCTATGTTTTCAGAATCGCACAATCGCCATGTGAGATGGTTACAGAATCGCACTGTTGGTTTACAACAAGCATAATGAAAGTAAAATCTTAAAGTATGTAAATATTATGTCAGGTTAGGTTTACTACGCGCGTTCATGCTAGGCCCACATAATCTCAATTGACAGCAAAGGTTTTAATAGGGTTGTTTTGGTCTGGTAATTCAAATTATTTGAGCGTTTGAGAATTTGGATTACTGATAAAAGGCTTGTGAAAAAGGGGAAAACATTTCTAAAAGGCTTAAACACCCATGATGCATACTTAATGACCACTTATCATCCGTAAATCGAAGTTAACGACCGTTTTCGCAAACAACCTACAAATTGCCAACTATTTGTCGATCATTTACTTTAGCAATTCATCGAATCGTCGTTTGTTTGGTCGCAGTTGCGATTAAGTCGCTGAATTTTTTATACGCCACATCGTCGTGAAACAACAGGCGTACGTTTTTCGCTTCGTTTTTCGGGAAATTCACGTGATTGTCATCTGAATAATGGATCCCTCGTCCGTTGGTAGTTCGTAGTACCGATTTTTCAATTACATCACAATGCGTCGGGTCGGCGTACACGCATGTGACAAATAAAACTGCCGAATAAATAAGATTTTGAATTGGTGTTCTGTTGATTTTCGCTGTCATACACATCTTTTGTGTCTGTTTTCATATTTGCTTGTGCAGTCCCATTTGCATGGTCAATTTTGAAACTGTATACAGAGTGTAAAATGATCCATCTACGCATTCTGTGTATCAAATTAAGTTACAGAAGTCAAAAATAATGCTGGGAAACCATTTTTTTTGTGAGAATTCGCTGTTTACGCGCGCTGTAGTGCGCAATTAAGTTATAACATTAAAAACCTTTTTTTAGAAAAAAAAACGTCAAAAAATATTCAAACTAAGATCTGAAATATCTCGCGTAACTACAAGGTTCTCGGGTATGTTCCAGTACAAAAGAAATATCACAGTGTCGGGAAAAACCAGTGACTCTCGGCTTCGTTAAGCGTCTTTTTACACCCGTTACAATTCTTAATCTTATCCAATTTAGAAAATTAAAAAGAAACCTATCAGTACTTCCTAAACAAGGAAAATAATCGAGTCCATAAGCCCTAAAGCGATGGCGAGTAATGTGCAGCGTTTTAGCGAGGGTGGCTTGAGGCGAGATCGCCTGTCGCCGAAGTGCCGACTGGCCGATAAATGAGAGCTCGTTTTTTGTCCTCAAACTAGCAACGGTTTTTACCTCCGATAATATCGGCATTCGGCTCGACTTCGGCTCGGCCGCCGCCGTAATGTCCGTGTGGATTATTGCTATATAAATTGTCCACAGTTGCCCATTCAATTGGCTAGGGTTGGCGTTATTGAAAACAGCTAATGCATTCGTGGTTTGGGTTCAGTGTTGTAGACAGAAAATAATTAAAATCGTAATAGTGAGCAACTAGACTCTTCAAGACGAGGAAAATGCACGTTATGCGAGAATCCAATGAAACACATTTTTAATTAATGTAATGCAATGGCATGTTAGTTTTTTAAACGAAACATTTCGTGGTGTACAATCAGTGGAAATCACTCTAATCCACACTTTTTCATTTTAATAAACATAGGTACATAGTTCCAATCCTCAATTCCTCCAATCTAGTCCTCAGTTCCGCCTCTGTGCATCTGTGTGGTTAAAGTATTAAATAAATAAATAATTCTACTATTTTTTAATTTGGGAAAAACGTTTTTTATTTCCATGTGTTGGCAGCCCTAACGAATTTCGCGCGATTGTCCAGTCACTCCCCAAAGGAACATTCGACGATATTAGGGCTTTATTTTTTATAGTTCGGGACAAAAAGTGCTCAAGCGGTATATTGAAGGAAGTGGCTATTGCACTATTACTGTTTATCATAAGCCCTTTGACAAATCACCAAGTCATGGTCAGAACCGCTTTTCAATTTTATTTTATTACAGCAGCTTTTCAGGCCTTTAGAATTGAGTTAGCAAATCAATGTATTATTTGATTCCAACTTCTACATCACTCCAAATTGATTTTACATAAGACCAATTTATAGCTATCCTAGAAGGACATACACTGACAATATTGGTGATGTTCTTCAGGAAGGTCAGGTGCGTAGGACCTAAGTACTCGCAACCGACATGCATGTATGACCAGCAGCCTAATTGCGTAACACTATCAATCACAGTCTGAATCATGTTGAAGGAAGGGGCTAATCCATAGCTGCATATGTTCGAAAAAATGTTTTTCTCAACAACGTAAATAACGCAATGAATGTTGTTGAATCGTTAAAATGAAAGCCAGTCAGCTAGTGTGTTACGAAATTACCTCCGCAGACATATTAACGTGCAATTTTTTGGTTCTAGGACAAGGCGGTTTCCTCACGATGTTTTCCTTCACCGTTTTGAGAGCAGTGGTGATGAAATAATTTACACAAAGTAAAGCGCCTGTCTGGTTTCGAACCTACTACCTACAACTCGTAAGTCGTGGCTACCACTGGGCCACCTTTCTCTCCTTGTAAGGCAATTTGCCCCAATTTTTTTTTTAAATGTTCATCCCTGCAAAGTATCTAAAAAATTTCATCCTGTTTTTTGTTTCCTACGTTCAGGTGATATCAAAAGTTGCAACAAAGGGCCGGCGAAAAAATCCCATTGTTATCGAGGGTATAATTTATTAGGGGCCCAGGCTCACTGGGACCTCTTTTTATATATCATCGCATTATCCCCACTTGGAGAGTTACAACTTCTTAAAGGAAATTAATTTAGGCGTTTAAAACTGTCCTAAACACCGGCTGACTTTATGTGAGGTTTGATAAATGTCGCTTGTTATTCATTATCTGTGGAAAAGTGCGCTGGGAGTTTGATTGTCATGAGAGATTGGAGTTCCTATTAAAAAGAAAATATCGTGAAAATTATAGGACTGATATGTGAAGAAAATGACTGGGAAAATGTAAATAAATGATAAATTATTTTATTTTGTAAGTAGATTTGTACAAACACGTTTACAAGTTAATCATATTTTATAAACTAGATGAGGTCAGCGTTTCCTATCTGACTAGTCTGAGAGGAAAGGCCAAAACAAACTCAGTCTCTTTTAAAGTCCAGACATAATCTTGGTCAGATCATATGCAGACCACGTAGATCGATGTCTGAGATGGTCTTTTGAGGAATCAAAGGAGGATTGCAATACTTCATAGAATTTTACAAAATTATCTATTTTAGTTATTACACTATGTTAGTATGTCATAGCAAACAAACAATTAATTTTGTCTTTTCTTACCTTCTATTTTTACGTTAGGTTACATCGAATGTAGTTAGCATTCAATCATAAACATGCGGACGTCTCCTTGTCAATATTTTTTGCCAGAAACCAAATGATTACTGTTAAGAAGCGAAAGTTATTTTTGTTAAAATTAAATAAGCAGTTTTCTAGTTGTTCTTAGTTTGAGACGAGTTTAGCAGTCCATCTTTATATAAATAAGTTTATTATTTTGTTAGTTAACGCTCGCCAGTTTTTTGATATTTTGACAAAGTGTCCATTAGATAAATTTATTATACATACATGCGAATATAAACTCACTCCTTCTTCACATGGGGTAGGCAGTTCATTATGTTAATTACGTTTATTATGTTGCCAAATATTGTCTTTATTTTTGGAAACACCTGTAACACATCAAGTATTTAAAATGCAACACAAAGCGCGAAACACAAGAAGCAAAATAAAAAACAATAACCGCCTCATCAGTACGACACGTTTTCCTAACAAACAAAACACAACCATAGGCGCACAACACTAGGGCACCCCCCTGTTCATCCGTTTTCGATTAAAATGTGTCCCTAATATTTTTATCTCCTCACATAAATACGCAGTAATGAGCGGCCCGAAATTCTCGTCCGTTATAAATTTATTCAAGTCTGGCCACCCATTCGAGTGTGCATAATTTTGATACAAAAATAATCTACGGATAATATTAAAACCCCTATTAATTTAACCGCTAACGTTTTAATTCTAAGCTTTTAGAAACACACATTTCTCTTGTAGGAGGGTTTCTCGCCCAGGAAACAGGCAGTTTTTCTTCTTACAATTTCCTATTGGGTGTAAAAGGAAATTGAGGTGATGTCTATCGCTAAGTAGTATTGGCAATAAAACCTTGTGTGTTATATTTTAAAGGAGCATGAAAAGTTTTTTTTTTTTTTTTTTCTTGCTGAAACTATATCGAGAGCAATGTTGGCCCAGTGGTAACTGCCGCGACATACGAGTTGCAGGTCGTAGTTTTGAACCCTGACAGGTGCTTTACTTTGTGTAAATGATTTCCTCACCACTATTTTCAAAACGGTAAAGGAAAACATGGTGAGGAAACCGGCATTTCCTAGAACCAAAAATTCGAGGACATGTGACACCAACCCGCACTTGCGACAAAATACGTCTCAAAGAGAGGCCTCTGCCCCAGCAATGGGAACAGTAAAGACTCACGTAATTTTAGAAAACAAGTTCAAAAGTAGACACTAAAGTAAACGGGATAAGTACCGATTTAACAAAATAAATACGTCTTTGATTTGCAATTTTAAGTACTTACCTACTTATTTCGTATTTTCTTTGCCAATAAATTAAATAAAAAAGCGCTTGGATAACTAGAGTTGGCACTTTTCACGGGCGGAGGAGGTCACTAATGGAAGCGTGAGCTGATAGCGGCTGAGGAGTTCTGATTTATACGCGCCCGGTTACTCGCCGTGAATAATATAACCAAGGATTTATGGTCTCTGAAAACTCCTGCGAATATACCCAACTACATTGTTTTCTTTGTAAACGCTTTTCTGGTTTTACCTGACCACTGTTTCGTTCATATTTTTTGCGGCTATTTGGTTATGTGTTACGTCAACAAGCGGCTCTGGATCACATGTCGACAGTAAAACAAATTCAAAAAACTTTCAAGCATCGTTGAAACGAGAACACAATGTTCGGAAGCATTGTTCGCCATAAAAACAATGTCAAATTCTAGCCATATAAAGTTGCTAATTCAAACATGGACAAACCAATGGTGCTCAATAGAAAAGTTCCACTAACAAAACCAATCAACACGTCTAGTCACTATTTGCTTAAAAGAAGTCTCAATTGTCGTTTGAAACTTAAACATTGGAAGCGTATTGTTTACGCCCGTGCCAATCAACAGGCTCGCTAACAAAACCAATCAACTTGGTCTCGCCTCTATTTGCTTAAAAGAGTGCTACTTTTTCCTTTTAGTTTTTCATTGTCGCTGCGACCCTATCGTTCGTCACCCGCTCCACGGATATATTTGATTAAAAAATAACGTCGTCAGAAAGCGGCGGTGTGTTGCCGAATACGTTGGATATAAAAGGAGTAAAACGTTCCTTGCGTGCAGCGGCTTAGCCGTCATTGTCACGTTCGCGCCGAGCGGTCGCCGGTCAGCGTTTGTGTTTTGTAGTTCCACTATCTGCGGAACCGAAAGGCGATTTTCACGGGACGTGGAAATAAGGCTTATTTTAGCTCTTTCACCGTTCCTTTTGCAGTCTCGGGAAATTTTAAGGCTTTCAATTTAGACATCTCACTCTGTTCTGGTCGTTTGCATGCGTGCGCTCTCTGCTCACCCTGTTTGCCGATGCCATTTTTTATTAAATGTCCAGCTCTAGTTCCCTGGCGGGGTTCGGTGACAAAAGACCGCCAGATAGTGGTCCCAAGAACAATAGAAAACGATTAGTCCCGTGCATTCAATGCTACTTCTCTGTTATTCTTTTAATTGGATTCCAATCCAGTCGACTGACCCTATGTGCTGCATAAAAAAACACTTACCTAGACCGAAAAATGTTCCTACATACCTAAAGGGATGTAAGATTTTCCAAAGCATTTAGCAAAACAAATAAGAACAAGATGTTTTCTCTGCTTCTTTATTGTTGGAAAACAAATAAATAACACCAACATGTAATTGTTCGTTAAGCTGGTAGACAATTAAAAGGAGTTCCCCGCGAATTTATGTGTTTACGTTTCGGCGGCGGAGGGGGACGTAACTTGTGCTTCGATGTATTCGCGATTACCCTCCGATTTTTCCTCTGATTGGCATATTAGGAGTTCAGATGCTATTGTTTTCATCAGTAAGAAAGTTAACGGAACTTTGAAGACTGGATTCTTCGTTTTTATAATTGTTTTTGGACGGTTGACTGAGTGTTTCGGGTAAGAAATCTGTGGAAGATGAATATTCGCATGTTTGGATTCTTAACTCATTGAAAGGAACTGAACGAGTCACCATAGAAGTTGTATTGTTATCGTGGGTGTTTAGTGTCCCGCAAAGTGTTAAGTCTAATTAGTTTTTTGGGTCAGATGAAAACTAGTTTTTCGAAAGACGAATACCTATTATTAAAATAATGGTCTTTTGTCTTTATTAAGTCTCAACTCGTTCCGAATCTTTATTAAAGAAACGGTTTATAAATGTTTTCAATTCAACATCTAAATATATAAAACAAACTTCCATTCCATTACGATTTATAGCGCTAAGTTTTAGTTTTAGTTTAATTTTATAATGAAATCTTCCAAACGGGTTATAAGGGGGAGGGATAGACGCACAACTTTTAAATGGCGGGAATTCGGGGGCCTTTACGATAACGATCATAA
Organism: Apamea crenata; assembly: GCA_949629185.1. Classification (NCBI taxonomy): domain Eukaryota; kingdom Metazoa; phylum Arthropoda; class Insecta; order Lepidoptera; family Noctuidae; genus Apamea; species Apamea crenata. The sequence goes on along the minus strand of OX451360.1, from coordinate 6,722,916 downwards.
TAAAATATGGAAGTTTGTTGTAACACTTTTACACTAAACGGTTTATTGTAAAGAGTGTGGCGTTATCGAGGTAGGATACTATACTTAATTGAAAATTCTGAGCAGTTGACGTTTTGTACTTATGTTCTTATACATTTGGCTGTAACTATAACTTGAGAATTCTAGGAAACAATTATGACCGATGGCCGGTGGAGTACACGAGTCCTGGAGTGGAGACCGCGTATCGGCAGGCGTAGTGTGGGACGTCCCCCAGCTAGATGGACGGACGACCTAATTATGCACGGTCTATATGAATTCCAGTTTGTCGGCTTGAATACTTTTTTCAAAACGTTCGTTCCAAGCAAAATAATTTTTAAGTGAATCTTATTTTCTTAGCCAAATAAAGAAAATCCATCTGAAACAATTCACTTCTAAAGATTATGTTTATTAAATAAATAAAAAACAACAAACAATAATTCTAAACTCATGACCCGCTATTACGCGTCACACCGCACAGGGAGACCGCAATGAAAATTTTGTTATCTTCCAAACAAAACTGCGCCGGCGGTTTTCTTAAACTGTAATAGAGAAAGTTTAGATATCCGAGTTTTATCTGCTACTCGCCCTCCAGGATCAATTAAAAGTCGGATGAAAATGCCGCACTTGACAATAATTGTTGCAATAAGAACGCGTAAGAACAACTCTGCGGCGTATATCTTGGTAAAGTAATTAAATTAGCAAAATTGTATCGTTTTAAGAATCTTCACTTTAATATGCAAGATAAATATTGTGGCTTCAGTTTTAATTTAGCTTGGGTTAGAATAATCTACATAGGTACTGATATAATTATTTGCAATTTGGGCACAAAATACTCGTATACGGTTAAACCGCCAGTAGTCCGTTTATTCGTTACTAAGATTGTCGTAGCATTTAGATTAATTTCATCACCATCAATAATCAACACACATAAAACCCCAACCAACATTAGGAGTGATGATTGTGACAATAAATCCATTCGTAGGATCTCAGTTTTGTGCGGATTTTTACTGGCAGCCAATATGTCAGATCGGAATGTTAAAAAGTAAAAAATGGATGAGACAGAAGCGTTATGCATGAATATTATTGAATCTCCAAATAGTCAGCGCAATAAAAGTTCATTTTATAACTGTTTTGGATAGTAAAGTTATTAATTATTATGACGGAGCAACCCGTAAAAACATTAATGTCTCCGTTGAGATCGAATTGATGGCACTTATAATGATACTTTTAATTATTTTAATCGCTCTTCGCAAACAAAAGTCGTTAATTCATTAAAAAGAAGTAATTATGGTCGTAAGTTTGTCATTATTCTTTCTTGATAAACCGAGTAATCATTTTGAAGAATAAACGGAGAATATTTTACATTTAAAAGAAGGAGAGGAAAAGAAAAACAAAGTGTAATGTAATTTTGAAACAAGAATTTTGTTGGCCAGACGCCAGAATGTTGAAACTTCGACACCTAAACATCTCATTAAGTTTGTACGAGTAGGAGACAACGATATATAGCAACATCATACACATTGAAGCGTCATAATAAGTATATAGCATTCTGTTTTGCAATATCCCTTTAGATATCATTAAAGATGAGATCAATAGTATATCTGATAATGAAATGCTAGGTGATGAGATTGAAGATTTCATCAAAGTCTTCGTTGTCATAGCCAAAAAGTTCATGATTTTTCTCTAGAACACAGAAAAGTTAGTAAAACCCCATATTGCTTTTTCAAATGAGACAAACAAGGAAGGAAAGTGATCGGTTCAGCAAACGTTAGACGACATCTATTTCTCCGGTCGTTAAGTTCTTGCGAACGTGTTACTGCAACGTCTCGGCACGTGCTAAATGGCCGGCCTCCAACGAGACTCCCAGATACTTTGTTATCCTGTTACTTTTACATGTTTAATCGTTCCCAGGGGACGATGTCGTGAGACTTTGGAATTGAGAATCAAGGGATAGGTAACGAGGAGTGTATTATGAAGACAGTTATGGTAAAGGTAAGTGCTCGGTTTTATATCTGTTTTAAGTTTTCCAATACTATCAAAATGAGCGTCATCATCATTTCTCTGTCTAGGTTTTATCATTCAGGATTTTATATAATTCATTTATCCTTTTTTAGAATAATAGTAATTTATTATTATATAGTTTTACAACGAGAAAACGATGCATGAACGTCATGATTATATTTTGTGCGCAATAATGGCGGAGCACTAAAATGTGAATGAAGTATTGACGGCAATCTGACAGCGAGAATAAGCTATCCGACTTAAAAAAATTGAAAGGAGGTTACTCTAAAGTGCATAAGAGAAGACATATGTGGTAAACGTGTACAATGCTAATCTCGAGGAGGAGGCTAAAGTATAATTGCTGATTGTTCCATAAAAGTGCTGAGTTTAAATAAAAACCGTAAACATATTTCATAATACCAGATAATGAATACTATCACAGACCATTTACCCCTGCAATAATTAGTTGAAATCAAAAGCCAGTAAAATCCGGTGCAGATCTACAAATCTTAAATACGCACTTGTCAGGGTTTAAGTTGGATTTATCTTTGTTTTTCTCCTCTCCGGGAACTTTGCAATCCCTCAATGTTTGTTCAAGAGCTTAGAGAAACACATTTTTATTCCGTGTAAGTGTTTGTGGTTAGCACTTCGAAACTGACAAGAAAAATATAGGAAAATAAATTTTAGGTATCGAAAAATTTAGTTTGATATTTGGAATAAAAGAAATTGTAACATCTGACACCTCAAGCGTACTAATTTACCGTCTGCATAAAACAGTGTCTACGTAAGCGTAAATCAAAATGTATTTATTCGTGAGCGGTATAAAAAGTCAATATGGGAGGCAATAAAAAGAGGATGTCGAGAGAAATAATAAAAGATAACCTCTAGAGGAGTGAATAGAATGAGTGAGGCCCTTGTAAAGACTGTTTACGTAGTGGATAAGACGCGATCATGGGGACACCTCTCCCCCAGGCATTCAGATGAGTCTGCAGCGGCGAAAAATTAAAAGTACTTTTTATAACGTGTCAGTTTTGTTCGCCTCGACTCTTTTATGTAATAGTTGGTGACTTGCCTGCGTTATATGAAAATTGTCGCGTTTGTCGACTGTGTTTTATTTTATGAGTCCGTTCATATCCATTGTTGGTTTGAAGATTTTCATTGCTAACGAAACTTTTTAGAGTTTTCGGATGTTTTCGTTTATGATATTGATTGCAAAGATTGCAAATTATTCTGTGTTGTTTAACTGTTCAAAACTTCATCTGCTAATTTCCAATAAGCACAAATAAGTACCTTTTAGTAGTCTAACAAGATCACACCCTTTTTATTTAATGGCTTTCTACAAACCAGCTATAAAAAACCTATAAAACTTATATTCCTTTGTCTGACAGACGTCTCAACTCTTAATTATAACAAAGTAGCATCCAAAACGCGACATGTGTGTCTTATTAACCAGGTACTTGTAACCGGGTTCATTTCTAATTCAGACTTGTTCTCCCGATGCGACATTAAGTCGTTCCAAACCCTTGAGCCCGGCCGGTATTACGCCACGTTGTAACTTCATTTCTGTAAGTCCCGTTTCATGAGTAGATTACAAGTAATTAATTTATAAGAATATGGCTGGAGGTACGCCTTCTGAATTAGTATTGTTATGTGCGGAGGGTTCGGTTTAATCTGTGTTGTTACCTTTTCGATTTACTTTAAGTGGCTCGTTTGCTAGAAATTTGGAGAGCCTAATTATATTAGTAGCCATTTTAGCCTTAAGCAGAATATTACTTAGTAAATCCTAGCTACAATTACTATAATTTAGAATTATATGGCAAAATACAACCTTTGGCAACTAATCATTATAAAAGTATCGGGCTTACTGAACCAATACCCATTTAAGTAAATTGGAATTAGATAACCCTCTACATCACTAGGTTCTGAAACACCATCTTAAATTCAGAATTTAAGAACAGTCTCGACTTGTGAAAATGTTTATTTGTTGTATCTGTAACGGTATAAGTTTCGTTCGGTTTCCCTCTGGGGAGCGCAATGGTGGCAAGCCGCGTACAAGCTGTTACTTTTAATGCGTTATTCGGTTCGGAATTAATGATTTTATTCCCGACAATTACCAGTGATAGCGGGTTGAGATTCCCACTTTAATCTATTCAAAATTGTTTATGGCTGTTTAAAATTTTACTTCTGCATTATTTTTAGAGTCGCTAATTAAATTGAAGCATTCTTGACGCTGATTTTCTTGCACGTTTTCAAACTTTTCTAAAGCCGAGATTTCGTTGCTATATTCACCCCAAACATTACCTTTCATATAAATATTTCCACGTCAAAATATCTTCGATACCGATGCGTATTTATCCCAAATGTGACTTTTGTTTTTCTTGTCTGTCACAAAGTTCCCGTATCAATATCTTGTGTTTGCATAACTACTTTGTGCTGTGCCACTGTGGGGTAAACACGTTCATATCCATACCTGAACTACGAATCTGCTTTGTTTTCCCTCTCTACGATAAACAACAATTCGATATTGAATTTAACATGCCAAGATAAAAATACAATAGAAAAATATTACAAAAAACAAATCCTCTATCTCTCCCAAATCGATATTATTAGATGTCCGAAGAAGGACGATAATATCTGCGAAGAAAGGACGGCCGACGATATAAAACGCACTTGCGCGCATAATATACGTTTTATTAATAAAAAAAGCTTCTGTGAATCGCCCATAAATAGCCTTAATGGCCACTAGTGAGCCGGCGATTTTTTCCGATACACGGCGACGCATTTGTTTGACAAATCCCCGGGGAATAAGCGACACTATCCCCTATATTATCTAAGCTTGAGGGATGCGGGGTCATTCTCGAGGTGATGAAGGCGGTATCACGAGCTGTCTAAAGGCCCTACTAAATCATGACCTGCCAGGTATTTTCTATTTGACTAGGGTGCTCGTTTTTAAACAGATGGTATGGATTCCAGTTATTTATGTGAAGGATCTGGAACATGTTTTAAGTCAAATGAAAAAGAAGTCACTTTTAAAATATGATATTGAATATAAATATCAGAATTATCCAAATTCAAAGACGTAAATGAGCACAAAGAAAAAGGAAGTTTCAGAAGTTATCTCACAATACAATTGAGAGATCAGTATGCAGAGCCAGCGTTGTGTATTAAGCCGATTTAGAGGAGGAAGCGTTAAAAGAAAATTTATAGCATTGAAAAGTCGTACGTAATTAATAAGACATTTGAAGTTGCGTGAAAATGTAATTTAGATTGTTTTCCATCGAGGGGTCGTTCAGTTTCCTGTCTGTTCAGAATCCTCACAAAGGCGGCTTATTTATATATGGCCGTCTTTATATTAGCGTCTTTAAGGGAATCCAGGGGAGCATAATAAAAAAAAAGAATCAGCATCAATGTCTTAAAGCGTCTTCCGGCGCGCGATAGCGGAGAACGCCCCGCCGCAAAATGGCGGTCCACACTCGAATAAATTATACCACCCCCCGAACTGAATCGAACGATTGTTCGATTCTTTTGATACGATTCTCGTTTTAAAGTTGGAGCGCCTTTATTAGTGTAAGCCAGAGACGATTATCCAAAGCCGCCATTACATATTCAAATTGGAGTCATTTCGCTTTGTAGAAATTGACGCGAAATAAAACGGAGCCTTTGATAGCGTCCTCTGCATTAGGATGGTGGTGATGGCACTTTTCAGAGACACTTCACGTCATTCTAAATACCCAGATTTAATAAAATATTCATCGTAAGGTACTAACTTTCACAAAGTTTGTTGGAGTGTGATAAAATACGAGCTGTTCCTAAAACTCGTGTTTTCATACAAGTGAATTTAATGAAGCTTGCGTGGGTTGTCCGTTTCCAGCCCAGTAACTTTCGACCCAGTCCGAAAAACATAATTTTTGCGCGACTGACCAAAGATTAACATTTAGATACCACAGATGACTCTTTGTCCAAAACGGAAACCGTTTCTTCTGCACCCTTTTATAATGTAGAATTAATTTTAAAACATTCTTATCTTTCATAAAGGGTAGACTCTATGATCACATATTAATATAGACAGGAGTATTAAAAATAAAAAGATATTTCTTCTCTGAAATTGTAAGCAGATATAATTAATAATTCTACGTCGATGCATAATAAAATTAATGGCAAGCTTCCTGAAAGAAAGCAAGTCGAGCAAATTGATATTTTGAATAATAAAAGGCGGGTGGTGCCCGTCGAATTATTTTGAGTAACACAAACATAAGTCAATAGGCTGGCGGGGTGGTCAATATTGGATTAGCTGCCAAAAGGAGCCAAAAAGCAACGTATACAAAAACCTTTTACAGCGGTTAGACCTCCGGAAAAATATTTATAAAACGCTCGTTAGGTGAGGAGAGTGCTTGTTTTTGCTCAGCTCAGTTGATGTTGGACTTACTAATGTTTTGTAGATGCTCGCTTTTGGTACCTTACCTTTCGTTTACTTAATTGTAGAAATTTTATTACGAGTTGCAATGCTGCTGGAATATTTAAAATTGGAATTACTTTGTATTTTGGTTTTGAATATCTACTTTTTAGTGGCTATTATATCGACTATCTTATTAGTTATTTGGAAAGTTTGGATTAAATAATAAAATGCAATGATATACAAATATTGATTATACATAATTATATCAGAAATAAAAATATTATATTATAAAAATAATTATTGAAAATAATTTAAAATCTTAAAAAAAGGCGAAATTAATTAGCATCATGAAGGCAAAAGAAAAATCCCTCTCTATACAGCAAAGCTTGACACGGTTGAAAACAGCAATAGTGCGGAAGGGTTGGGGAACGCTACCAGCCATTGTTTACACAAAGTATAGAATAATATAATCAGAAGTGAAGAAATAGGAATCCGACGAAAAACCAACAGAGCCGGGTGAAAATTTGCTTAGGCCAGCGGAATAAGTGGTGAGGCTAGATACACCAGACTGGACCCGAGTAGCCGAGTAGCCCCCCCATTGTCTATACCCGTATGACGAGATTAAAACAGCTTTATCTGTATGTGAGAGAGAATAATAATGGAAACCTATGTAAACTTGCGATCGTGAAGTGGGAATGGAATAAAGAGGACGGGCTCGGTTGTTTTAATTTCATGAGTAGTTAGTTTTAGAGCCCAGTATTTTTAGGTGCTAATTGACATCTTGTCAGGATGATAATTGTGATATTTAAGACCTACCTTGGTCTATATGAAATATATGATTAGAACAGTGAATATTTCTAGAAATTGAATGTTAACATTTCAGGATTTGTTTTTCCAATAATGAAGACGAGAATTTTGATTAATCCAATGTATAACCAAAATAAAAATGTTTTTCCTCAAATCCACTGCCTGCATTCATAAAGTCAGCAATCAAATTTTCTCATTTCGTCTGTTTGCACCTGTCGCCGGACTTATTAAGACGCACCTGTCAATCTTCTGCTCTCGTTCCTACTTTTTGTTTCAATTCCTCCTCATCGGGAACTCAAGTGTTTGGTATTGAGCCGCCATTCGAAAAACTCTTATTTTAGCATATTTATTTAGGACTGAAAACACAAGAGGCAAGTTGAATTTTTATCAATGTAGGGAGCTTGATTGATTTTATGATGCTTTGTTATTTGGAGCCTTTGTTCATTAGGTTTGGCTTCAATGTTTTTTATTGCTGTTGATTTATTGCATCATAAAATGGACATCTGACAGATTTTGTACGGAAGAACTGTCAAAAATTCAAAACTATTCCTCGGATAAAATTATCTGGCGTTGGAAAAATTTGCCCTTAGTCAATTAGCCAAACGTTACTGAAGATCTAATATTAATATGGGTTGCATGGCATAGTGACTTTAGGGTGATTTTAGAGTGCCATAGTTCCGTGGCTTTCATGAATGTCATTATTCAAATCAAACAATATTACCATCTAAACACAACATTATCTTTGAGTTTGCACAATCAGCTATACATTAATACATTTCTCTTTACGGTCACATTGGTCTCCGACAACAGCCGAGATAATAGCCAAGCAATCCTAAATAAACAGTGTTGGATTGGCAACGCCGTCGGCACCCACACTTCGATCTTCGATTTCTCCTACTACATTAATTCGGGTGTTCATTAAAAATGCCATCAAGTCGGCCGTTAACGAAGTGGTGCGCAATTAAGTCGCCGCTGACGTCACACCCTTGGCCCTCCTAGAGGGTCCCTTGAAGAGTCTTTGAACTAGGAGGACACCTTGAGACGGAATTGAAAAATTGATTCGTTATCGATTTGAAATTGTATCTAAATTTCAGATCTAAATAACAAAATAAAAATCTGGATCTGTCAGTCCAGAAACTATTTTAAATCTTGATTAAGGAACCCACAAGCTTTTTCTGTCCGCATAACAGAGCATCAAATTGTTTGCAAGATCCAAATAATCATCATCATTAACGTGTCAAAATCCTATTATTGTCGCCCGCATAAGAGCATTAAGGGGCTCGAGATAAAACAGACTCCCATTAGCAAAGTCCTCGAAAATATTCATCGATTCTATCGCGCGCGTTGAGGTGGCAATCGCAATCTAATTTTTTCTTAAGTCGCAGTCAATCACCAGATAAATGAGCCTAGAAGCGATCATCAAAGGGACTAATGTTGATTGGCTTACCAAACCCTGTATCAAGAACGATTTTGGCAATTCAAACTTTAAAATTGTTACCGTTAAGTTCAGTTTTGAGTTTTAATGTTTATAGCGATGCACGCTCTGATTGAGGCTTGTCACCAGTTGGTTATCTGACGAAGATTTATGTCTTTGCTAGTCATGAAACTATTTTGTAAGGGGTCGAGTATTTCTTGGATAGCAAATCTTACATTTCATATGATTTAGAAGTAATTGCCTGTTGACTTTTCGTAGGTTTACTTACCAAAAAATCGGTAAAGCTTATTGTTAAGATGACTGTTTTGAACATCTGTTCTATTATCGCATTCATCACTAATAAATACTGACTCATATCCGTCAACGCACTTAAGCGTATATACGATGGATTTCATTGACCAATCACCTAAAAACTTATTAAACGCGCTTCACCACGATTATCAGTACCGTTCACGTTGCGATTTTTACCATTCGTTTTAGAATAAAGTGTTTTGTCAGGCGTGCAGTGAGGGTGGCGGATCGCGGATAGCGAAGGTGTCTCAATCAGCATAAAACAAAAGAAATCAATAGCATCCCCTCGCGGCACGCGACTCACAAAGAGCAAAGATTTCTTTTCACAATTAACCACCCCCTGGGTGTCGCGGAGCTGATAAACCGAACGGATTTACTTACGATTGTCATATACAATTTTTAATTTATCGTGTATAAGTATTTGCTTTGGAGGAGATTTATTTTTAAATCGTGTGTTGTCTCACGAGGCCGTGTTGTCAGATTAAAGTTATCGAAATAGTGAAGAATTTTACTGCGGCTAATTGTAGTAAGTTCTGTGATCAACACTCGATAATATATGGAAGTTCAACTCGCGTGTTTCATGTTCAAACAAAAATGAAATGGAATATTTAACTCTATATTGCTTTGTTTTTTTATTTGTAACCATACAAAGCTCTAAACACGGCCGTTCATGCCACTGTTTTAAACGTTGTTTCCAAACTGATGTTTGTTCATTCAAATTGAGATTGTTTTGTATCTCTTTTTAGTCCGTTCCGTTCCTAATCCGACAATCACGAGAGTTTACTTCCGGATCAGTTTCTAATGTATCCGAATGGACAGTTCGTGTCGGCGAATATTGAGCAAGTTGTTAGAAATTAAAGCGTATCCATACTGAATAACCGGCGGTATTTACACGGGTAAAACCGTAGATTGAAATAAATTTTGTTGAGTTAAGTAGTCTTTGTTCTCATTCTGTTGTAGGATTTGCACTGGTCGTCTAGGAGGCAGCTTTCATCTCGCAAACACTGTTTCAATATTTAATAATCCGCCGGTAACGAGCTCCGACCGGTCGCTCGCGGAGAAAAGTTTAAATGGGCAGACAACACACGTATCCGTATTAAGTGAATCATGCTTCAGTCGTTTATAATGCATTCCATTTTGGGAGATAAAACAAAATGTTCAGTTTGCAAACATTTTACTGTAGGTATACTCTAGTAGATAAACGTACCGAGTCTTACTTTTCAGTTTCTAAATCTGCCTAGCTAAAAACATAATAATAAAACCAAAACTTCTAAAACCTTCTACGTCAATCATGAAAACCCTCTCCCCCTCGTATGACCAAGGGTCAAGCAAATTTGACGAGAGATTATTGTAACTGCCCGCCACAAAACTGTTGTTTGTCTTTGGACTAATGTAATGGAGTGATCCTGCATGTACACCCGTCATTAGTAAGGGATAAGCAGGCCACTTTATTTTAGGAGTGTGGGAAGAGCATGGCGTGTAAAGTAAAAGAGAAAGAAAGAGAAAAAATACTCTTGAATGACCAAGTATTTAAAATTGTATGGCATGGTTTGGACGTTAAATCAGTGATGTCAATAATTTGGCTTTTGTTACCAAATACGTTGAATAAAATCAATGTAAAGTATCGATATGGTGATTAGGAGCAGAGAGGTAGACGGAGGTCAGCAATAAAGTGACCGTCGTCAGGCGCTGCGTCACGTCCGACCGCTGACGACAGCGACGCGTCGGCCCGGCCTCGTTCGAAACCGCGATTTTATTGACTCTTGCGGTTGATGCGCTCCTGGTAACAATTCGTGTGATCGAAAGTGAAAACGGTACAATTCACCAAATTCGGTAATGACGGTGACCACTGTCCGGTTCTTTGATATGTTGACGTCAGATGGCGTTAACATTGAAAAGGAAAAGTAATGTTTTGGTTTTTATTTTCTGTTTCATAATAATACGTAGTCTGCTGATAAAAGTATAGTCTTCTTGGCTCAAGGCTATCCCATCATCAATTTATTACTTAGTGTAGGTCAGTCAGCGACGAATAATGTTACCACAATCTATAAAAATATATATGGTTCTATTCAATACAATACAGAAAAAGAACCAAACGGAAAATTAAACCAGTTTGGCAAGAGAAACTTTCAAATGTAAATCGACCATGTCTAATACGTAGGAGGTTATAAATATCATTCATATTTCAAAGTCGTTTGCATCTGGACACCGGCTATTGAGACAAGAGGGAGCTCGCTTCAGAAATAATTGTCGAAGGGCCGAATGTGCAAGAAATAAAACAAATGTTTGTTAATGTAACAGATTCCCTGGATTTTGATTAAAAGTTCTAAACTAATGATCAGGTATTTAAAACAACATTTTTAAACCAAAGAAAAGAAACATACCTACATTATCAGTTTCAATATCACAATCAATAAGTAGATACGAAATGACTTTATTGAGTTACGGCCAAATAAAATTAAAAAAGAAACAGACATAACAAGGGTGTAGAATTGTCACATTCCCTCAACACTCCCTTTGTGACAGGCCATAAAACGCAAATTCGGCAATAAAAAGAACACCCCGACAAAACATCCTTCCTGGACACTGGCTCAATACAATGGCCGCCATTCACAACGAATTATTGTATTTTTCCAGCACTCGAAATATTTAAGAAAGGAATTAATGAATCTTGGATTAAGCCCAAAGGATACTCAACCCTGTGCTCCAATATTTTGAGACTTATTTGGTTTCCAAATTCAGGTTCCCGCAAGATTCGTTTAACAATGAGATCCTAATTAGCTGTCAAGGCTGCAGACTTGAGCTCGACGTGCGTCCGTGTCTGTCCCAGAAATGCGAATAATTCAAGGGATGTCTCCAGTGATTTCTTTCGTTTTGTTGCAATATTGTGTAAGGAAAACGTATAAAAAGTTACACAACCACAGACTTGCAGAGAGGATATTATTTCGAAACATTCTGATAGAAATTATGTAAAAACTGTCCACGAAGACTGTCGAAGATGTCGTGTCATTCTACAAACTTTCTGAGGAGATAGTGAAAATGTGGGAATAAATTATTAAGATGGAGATCATCCTCGTCTTTAGGCACAAACTCTCGAAAGCAAGAACTGCTAAGCGGCCATTACAAGCAGTGATAACCACGTATGTGCATAATACATCCCAAATGAAACGATTTAGCACTAAAATCAGAATAAATCACCCGAAACACAAACTACAGTTACACATTCAAAAACAATTACGAGGGCGCGAATTTGGGCCGCTGCCTAATTGGTATGAGATTTGCAAGTGTTTCTAATTGCGTAGAAATTTACGCATCCAAGGCGATCAGTCACACCACCATCAGGTTAATTAAACCATTTGTCTGCTAAGTTCCGATGCGCATGTACAAAATTGTTCGGCTATTTGCGATTTGTGAAAAATTAGACGCGTATTGGAAGGGTGCGGTGTAAAACGGGATGAGGTCTTGATCGTTGCTGGTATGATTTAAATTATCAAAGGAATTATCTCTTCCTTTGTTTAGTCTAGCTACGTTCAACTAAATGTCTACTAATTGCCTTGAATTGGATAAACGGAATGTGTTCTATTCATTGATGATATCAATAGACTTTTTGTTGGTGCATATAGTAAAAGATTTTTTATTGAAATGCTGTATGTACAATCAAAGCTAATTTTAAACTGTGATTAAGTGTGTGTGATTTACTTGCAACCGTTGCGCTTGGAGTACTAAACAGCAAACAGTTGAGTACAGCTTCCCATGATCAAAACCTCTCAATCCTCCACACAAACATTAGGACGTGCTCTTCAAATTCATGGCATTTCTTTTTAAAAAAAGGTTCATTTTCATTAACGCCATCGGCTCACATATTTGTCATAACCTGTCCGTGTCGCCGGGGTCCGGCCTCTTGCAGCGACTGCTCCTTTTTCCACCGTTTTTAATTTACGCTGTTTGGGTTTTGTTTCTTCGTGTTGGAGATAGAACATAATTGGCCCACGTTTCATTGGTGGAATTCAACATAACGGGCCTTTCCTAAAAAGGCAGAGATGATTCGTGCAATGGTGGCGGTGTTATTTTCTCATTTGCTCTTCACTTGTTTTAGTGCTCTGATTGCATCTTGTGGTACTGTCGCCATTTTTGCCACCTAATATAGTGGTATTTTTGCTTACTAAAGTAGTTTTCAATTCTATTATAAATATGTAGTTTCAGAGATACCTTAATCATCCCCTCGGTGATCCAATTATGACAAAAGAAATAGTAACCGTTTGACTATTGGAGTTCTTTCCATAATCAAATATTCGTTCGGTCGGAGCTCAATGGAGATATATGCCTCACCACCGAGTCTAGACGCACACAGAACTACAGCCTCCGCCAGACTGTCTAATGTGCCAGCTTTACATATTTAAAACCTATGCCCTCGTAATAATCGCGTTTGACTTTTTTAATTTTGACGGGCTTTGGTCGAACTTTTCTCTCGTTCGTTCGATTCCACATGACGGAATTAACTCTCTCTTCCAGACTCCTCTATCAATTATTTATCAAGTCTGTGGCTGAAGTTGGTTAGGATACTTAGATTTAATATATTATCAGCCTCAATATAACAAGTGAAGCGGATAATTGTATTGGTAGTAAACAGCATCTCATTAACTTAACGATGCACTTATGAAATAAAATATGTAGCTACTGGTTTCCCGCAGACAGCCTTCATGGAAATTGCTTCCATCCATGCATAAATATCTATTAGGCGGCATCGCGGGATTAATATTTTTATACAAAGCTTGAGGGACTGTCTCAGAACAAATGGGTGCAGACTCTACAAACAAGGGTGTACGAAACAGCTAGTTAGCGGTAAAATGGATGTTTTGCTCCTGTTTATTTTATTTCCAGAAAATAGCTGCGGGTTATTTGGGAACTCGTATTATTATTTCATCCTTTTTGTAAGTAACCATTCTTCATAACAGTCGAAACAATTATGTGTTCTCTAACCCCTTTTTAAATTTCATAACGCGTTTTTCCAGTTTCCCTGTTTCCGTCCCTACCCTTCGAAGGCGGGTGGAGGCGATAGGTGCGAAATGATATAGCTTCAAAGGTCCAATGTCAGACAATAGGTAAAATTCATACGGGCCGCGTTCGCTGAATGCAAACAACCTAATTATATTCACGATCGCCAAGATGGCGACGATGGAGGAGAGAAGGAAATGTGCCTGGCAGACGTACTTGTAAGTTTAAGTTACACTTCAGGTGTTACGGTTGATTGATTATTGATTGAACTTGTTGGCCATCTAATGAGATGTTCAGCGTTTTCTCGATAAAAGTTAAAGGCTCATTCAGAAGAATTAGTAATTCAAGTTTTACACTGTCTTGAATTTACAATGCTTACGCTTAAAAGTCCTACATCGCCAGAAGGCGAAAATTAAACTTCCCGTTTATCGCCAACTGTAGGATCAATAAATTGAAAAGTAACATCTTTATCTGCAAGGTAAGAAAGTAAATACGAGTATAAACTTAAGCTTTACTTCTCAAACTTAATGGTGTTTCATTACATCGTTAGGTAGGCTTAGGTCGGTTCCTCCGTTGGTGAATTATGGTTATTTGAATTGTGCGAAACAAAATAAATTTTGTGAACGTGCTCTATAGCGTTCTGCTCTTTGCATTTTTGAGTGCTTATTTCGGGCAGGATAAAAGTTCGCGTTATTTATGGCCCGTTCTAAGATTTAATGTGAAGTCAAACAGCGATAATGTGAATCCCGTTTGAATATTTTGGCCGACTGTGACGTATCTACCTTTTGTTTGCGAACTTTCGAATGTTTTGGAGGGAGACGTTTTTGAGGAGGAGTTATTGCGTAAATGTTACAAAAAATCAATCATAGGTAGATAAACGTCAGAAAGGTAAGTATAGATTCTGATAATTCTTCTTTATGTTACTAAGGACTGATTTCACCAAAGTCAGATACCTTTAATTTTTATTCGTGGAATAAAATTTACGTCTGACAGTTCTAATGTGGAAAAACTGTCAAAAATTTATTCTCAGGATAAGACTTATTCTAGGTATAAAAGTTTGGTGGAATTCGCTCTTAGTAGTTTAAGCTCCTTGAAATCATAAAACAGTAAACTACAACCTCATTACTTAACCCAGCCTATAAACCATATGTAAACTACCCAAAATCCGAATGCTCATCAAATAACAAGGCTCATTTCCTGGGTCCGGTAGTAGTAACATTGCTTTATTGTGCATGAGCTAGAATCGCGTGTTCTATAACTGTTCGTTACTATTTCCTCCCGTTTCTCCCTAACTGGGATGAATCCTGTCCCGTTACTCGAGCCATTTGGCGTAATGCGCGGTTTGGCCGGATTGACAGCTATAAGGTAGTGGTTTAGGTGCGTGAGCGGATGAGAAACGCGATTTATTGCTGAAGTGTATTTATAATTCTGTTGATTAAATTTTTAAGACCTGTGGTACAAGTATGTGAGTTTATTTAAAGTACTCGTCAAATAAAAACGCTTGATCAGCAGTGCTATTCTCTAAGAGACAATTACATTAACATTTAATTTCAAACTATTTAAACCGGATATTATCTTGGCGTTATACATATTTCGTTTTGCGCATTAGCGGCGATCCAGTCAGTGTATCTACTGACGCGAGCGTTGACGCCAGGGTAGAAGGCATCAGCGCAGAAGCCCCATGAGACAACACCGACGATGATGTTACCTATGTGAGCGAGGGGACCACCAGAGTTTCCCTGGCAGGCGCCCCTGCGCCCGACGTCCAGAACACCGGCGCACAACATGTTGTCGGTGACGTCGGGCCAGTTCTGGTAACCTGGCTGAGTCTTCAGGTAAGCGTAACGGTCAGCGCACAATTCCTGGTTAATGAGGTTGATGTTGACGTGTTGCAACTGTTCAGGGGCTGCACCTCCGGTCTGTAAAGTAAATAGGAATAATATTTAATTAAAGGAACTCACAAAAAGAGGTTTCCAATTGGCCACGTTTGGTTTTGTTTAGAGCTTTGTTATTATTTCCGAATTACCTAACGTATTTTCGCTAAATTATTTTATTGATTATTTATGTAATCAATAAAATTATGCTATCCCAAGAAAATTGATTTGACAAACCCACTAAATACAAATAGCATAATCTATCCATTTTATTCAGTGTGAACAATCTAACATAACAGAAAATTCATAATCATGTTGACATAGAAAAATAAAATAATCACCGATGGTGCTCCCCAACCAATGGCGGTTAATATAGTGTCGTCAGAAAGTGGGTAGCTGCTGCCAGGGATACAAGCGGGCTTGATGGCGTTGGTGTAGACGACTGGTTGGCCCAGGCGGACGACGGCGACGTCGTTTTCCAGGGTCCTAGGGCAGTATCCCGTGTGGAGGACCAGTTTGGAGACAAGGTGCAGAGAGCCACCGCTAGATGCGAGAGAGGTGCCCAGGCGCACGCGCCACTCCAAAGGAATGTCACCGCTGCGTCACACAAACAAGAGATAAGTACTAAACGAAACTTTGTTGCTTGTGTCAAATACCGACGCGCACATCAATTCAAGACTTATTTACTGGTGTCCAGTCTAGTTACATCTAGGTAGGTAAATGTATTAGGTACTTTTTTACCTACCATCTAACATATTTCTTGGGCAGGTTCGGCAATGAACTTACTGTCTGCTCTAGATAGGCACAAAGAGTACTATAAGATACCGGGTAATAGGCAATAGACAATAGGCACCCATAGAGAATGGGTACGTGAAGTAAGTAAAACTTACTAGTAGCAGTGAGCAGCAGAGAGTACTGAGGTGCTGCTGAGCAGGGTACCGTCGCATGTATGGGACCACCAGATGCCCAACAAACCGTGCTGCATGTTGGACATGTACGGGTACTGCTCAACGGTGGTGGGAGAGCCACCGACAATGCGGTTGATGTTCTTGGGTACCGCTAGAATAAAACACAGAACACTATTAGGACAAAACAAATTACATGTTGACTGACTCGTCTGTCCTCGCAAGCAACCCTAAGGTGTTGAGTTCTATCCTGAGGAATTGTGTTTATATTTTAACCTGGATCACGCTAGTTAACATTGTGATTTACAGAAAATAAGTGAAAAATAAAACATAGAGATTATCGGGACGATTTTCTGTTTTGCTGGACAAAACCAACATACAGTTGGCCCACATTAGCCCCGGACCGAATGAACTGGACGTCCAGAGGAGGCCTTTGCCCAGCAGTTGGATTGGTACGATATAGTAACTAGTAGTAATTTCATTAATCGTATTAATTAAATTAAGGTAGCTCACCGAGTGCAGAACCCAAAAGGGTTAACAAGATGACGCAATGCATGATTGTCCAAGTTAATGCTCGTACTCTGCCTGAGGACCAAAACTTCGTTCTTACATATTAAATGTTGTTATCCATTATCTTTTAATAATTATCAAGTGCTTAATTTTGGCTTACATTATCAGGGAAAATCAAACAGCCGTTAGATTAAAATGTTCGATAGGCGGGTAATCCGCCTCGAGGTTCCTAATTCCTACTGTAGCGAAAATAAAACAAATAAAATCTTCGCTTTATCACGTTTTAATTTTTGTAAGTAAAATAATATAGTAATAATAAACTTAGCAAAAGACACAGAACGAATATTATTTTTATTATTAAAAAGGATTATGTCGTGAGGCCAACGTGACGTCTTTGGTGTTCGAGCCCTATAACGAGGTTTATTCATAAACGATGACTAAAGTTAAGTAACGTTTAAACGTCAAAAATGTATGGTTAAACAGTCGCTAATCACTGCTTAACTTTAAGCAACGTTTATGAATAAAGGGGAATAAGTTTAATGTATTCTTGTTACGCGTCGATTAAGATACGTTTGTAAACGTTCCTAAACTTTCGTAACTAGATAAATTCAAGGACGTCCGAAATGGGTAATCGGCACCAAGTCAATTCGTTATTAGGAAGCGAGATAATAATTTAAATTACTGTTTGATCAAAATTGTAAAAATGGTAATATACGGCTAACTGGTAGTATATAAACTCTACTGAAAAATAAGCTAAAAGATATACGAAAATCCGGTCACTGACAATCGGAAGGGTCCTCCCAGCGCAGCAGTGCTATTCTCTAAAAGACAATTTCATGGCTGTAAGCTACGACGAGCTTGTCGACGAGACAGCCTTGAGATCGACCGAGCGTGCAGCGCTGATTCAAATCGTATTCCCTACCAACCAACCTAATACGGAACAAATGGTGGGTTAAGGGACATATCGCCCACGCAAAAACTGGCCTGGGGGCCATTTTAAATAAAAGTCTTCCAATATGGATATTTAGATAACTTTTTTTTTTGTATTACAGTTTGAGGCTTGATCACCACATGCAGTGCCTCATAGGAGTAATGCCCCAATTGCCTCTTCATGTAAGGTTAACTTAATTATAATTTGTTTAATTATTGGTTTAGTGCAAAAAGCACAGTATTGGTCTCATTTTAATTCCCATTTTGGGCCAATTTGTTGGGATTTTCTGTAGGTTTTGTCAACAGTAGCCCTTATTTAATCAACATGTTTATGACATCTATTATGTATACTACATTGTAATATCTATTCCTTCAGAGAGAGAGAGAGAGTGATGCTGTTATACTTACATATTTGCTTTACCTCTGTTTAGTCATTTGAAAACAAATAAGGACAAACTACGTGCTTTTCACCGGCTTCATAAGGTTCATAACTCATTTGTTGGGCTTGGTATAACCTTTTATAACAAGATACCCTCTTCTAGACTTGCCTTTTAATGAGTTTAAAGCTCAAGTAAAATCCAACCTTTATTCAAAGGCATACTATTCCATCAACGACTACTTACACGATAAGAATAGTTGGTCGCCCTAATTAACGCTAGACTAAGTCTATGTTCTTTCTCCAGAATAAGCTTACTGACAGGTTATTAGTACTAACTTATTTATTTATTTTGCTTCGATGGTCTTAGTTTATCATTTGTGACTTCAAGTGACAGTTTTGTGAACATAACCCAGCAATGCATAAATATGTAAGCTGGAGCCTGGAGGCTTTTGTTTGGGTAGTAAGTTTTTATTTACATTTTAGTTTTAATTAATTATTTTTTACCTTGAGTACGTATAGTTTTAATTATATTTGTTGGTATATTGGCGTGGCTAGCTGACATATGGCAAATTATTTAATTTTATGTAACCTAGTATTGTATACAATCAAGTATTTTTTAACTGAACAACTGAACAGACAGTTTGTTGCGCCACTTCTTCCTAGCGATAGCACTAGGAAGTGGTAAAGGGTGGGCGTTTTTGGGGGACTGTCATTTTAAGTTTGACGTTCGAAAAGTTCTGCCAAAAGCCTAATTTGAATAACTGACTTTTGATTTTGATTTTGAATAGCCCCAACCAATTTCCAAAAAAATTGTTTGACTTTGACCGTTCGAGGTATTCCGCTAATCCGTTCTTTAGGTGTGTCGTTTAAATCGAAAGATATAAAATCTGTAAGCTTATATTCGTATCTTGATTACTACACATTATACCTACATCATTTAATTTCGTCACGAATTAAAATGCCTTCTTCCAAAACACTAATGCCATAAATTTTAATAAGCTGAATGTTCAAACTGATAAAATATCTTTTTAATTTTTTTTCTGATTGGCACCATGCATTATTGCTACACTGTTTGGAGAACCAAAAGGTTGTCAAGTCGACGCATATTTTACTTTTATTAAACATTAGTATCAACAAACAGTCACTAGAAATTCTACTGTGTTGTCAGTGTTCTTAGTACCTATTTATTCCCAGGAATTCGATTATTATTTGAAAGAAAACGGTATATATTTTGATACTGTTTAGAAAAGTAATCGTTAGTAAAAAAAATTACTAAAGGATAGACTGTAGCATTCGTCAATTTAACTTCCGAATGCAACGAAAATTGATTTTTCTTTTAATAAACATTTCAATTGAGGGACCACCTTAAATCGATTGTAAATTTTGAATGGCTTCTTTTACAAACTAGATGTTGAATTCACAATCGTTCAAGTACTTTTACTAACGCTAGACCCAAGTAAATTTTAAATTCCATTGTGGTCTTCACTCAAGGTGAACCTGATGGTGATCGGTTGAGGGACCTCCTTCCGCATACTAGGTCTTTCTATTCTGTGAATAGGAAGGGTTGATATTCATTAAATAAGTTTAACAAATCTTTTACTAAGAGTAGTCATTTATAGCAGTTATAAATTTTAACTAGATTTTGAGGTATCCTGGGTGAGCTGAGGTGATATGAACCGATTGTATCTTTTGAGTGGCTACTTTTACAAAATAAAGGCTGAATCACAATTGCTTGAGAACTTTTACTAAAAGCTGACGCATTCAAAAGCTCAAAATTCAAATGTGGTCCCTCAATAGGAACGCAAATCGCTCTTTATATTTTTTTTTTCTTTTATTTAGGTATATATTTAATTTTGTTTACATTTTTATTTTTAATGGTTGAGTGGTATTTTTTGGTATATTGGCGTCTGCTGTACCTATGCTTCTAATTTATGTTGTTTCTCGTAATGTCAATTAATTACTTTGCTTACCTACTATTGTATAGAATCAAGTTTTTCTAACTGAACAGACAGCTGTGCTGCTGGGGAGTTTGTTGCGCCACTTCTTCTTCCCAGCTAAAGCACTAGGAAGTGGTGAAGGGTGGGCGTTTTGGGGAACTGTTTTATGTTACATGATGTAACATAAAACAGTCCCATTAAATGATTGTTTTTAATGGTGAATAAAAAAAAAACATTATTTTGGAAATATCTATTTAATTTCTCATGCCCCATACTGTATACTTACACATTTAATTTTTTTTTGTAAAATTAAGAGAAAGGTATAAATACGCACATTAAGGCTAATAATGTTTGATATTATACCAATCATATATACTTTAAACACACACCTTAATTATATGACATATGTAATTGTTTATCTAAAGCTAATACTGGTTAATCTATGCACTTATCATTGCACATTTAAATACCTATTTAGTGTATCTAATCATTAATGGTATGTTCTATCCAAACATGTTTTCCACATCTGGAAAAAGAGGAAAGTATATTATAATTTTAGATATAACGTGCTCGCCATAATTAATTGACTAAATCTCGCCTTCTTATCTGCCCACTCACTAAGTCATCATGTGTTGCAGCCGGATGTGTCAGGATTCCAAGTAATCTAGATTCTTCATCTAAATCACATTGGTCTAACATAGGAGCTGGTAGCCCGGCTCGATTACACATGTGTAAAACACAGCAATCTATCCCACTGTTTTTCCCACTGTTATAGGATCACAGTGCAATGCCCTATGAACTAATAAACATCTGAACCACCCTTTCAGTATTCCAATCGTCCTCTCCACACTGTTCCTTGCACTGCTGTGCAAATTGTTCTATTGGTTCTCTGGAGTCCCAGTTTCTGGGTTACTAAAGGGAGTCATTAAATAAGGCCTTTGAGGATATCCTGAGTCACCTGAAGTCAATGAATGAACTTGTGTTTAAGTTATCTTTGTATTGTCGACGGCACGGTTGGCGCAGTGGTTAAGCGATTGACTGCTGCGCTGCGTGTCGCGGGTTCGATTCCCGCACGGAACAAATATTTGTATGACCTACAATTAGTTGTTCCGGGTCTGGCTGTTTGTGTATGTGAGTTTATATGTCTGTAAACGCACCCACGACACAGGAGAAATTCTTAGTGTGGGGCAACGTTTTTTATATTAAAAAAAAACGTTTTTTATATGATCTAGTGTTTGAAAAATGAAAACTATCATGTGTTGTGCACCCTCAAAAGTCACATCCACATGCAAGATGTTTAGATCAGCATCATTAATCTGAAATAAGTATAATAATCACATACATATTTATGGATTCTATATAATTCTACATTATTTTAATTAACCAGGAAATATAGGTACTTTTGATACTTGCCTTTTTTTTTTTGAGGATGGGAAATAATCAAATGACCCCTCCCGCTCTGGGTGGAGCGGAAGGGAGTGTCAGACTCTTACTGACTAAAACCCACCCGTGTTCCTTCCTTAGCCCTTTCTGTTCCAGGGCAGCGGTAACCCTTTCGGACGAACCCGCCGCCCTTTCGGACGATCCCGCCGCCCTGATACTTGCCTTGACTTTACTTGTCGATCATTGTGGTTTTGCGGAAATCTAATATACTTACTAATCAGATTCTTATCATTCAGAGCATCAACAACTTCGTTGATGGCCCTAGAGGCAGAAGTCTGAGATAATTATGTGTCTACTTTCTTGCCAATGATTTTTTCGTAACTTCCATTAGCCAAAAATGATAGTGTGCATAATATCTGCAACATCAGGAATTCAATAGGCTTTTGTTGGCGTGGTGAGGTACCCATCATAGGTATCTCAAGAAACCTAGCTGTAAACAAACCTTTAGCCTCTTGCCTAAACCACTGGAACGAACTTGCGGACGCATATATGGACCTAGGTCAGTTTCCAATATATTAATTAAATCCTAAGAAAGCTTGTAAATATGGATAAAGTCTGTATCACTATATTGTTTTAAACTTTATTTGTTTCGCCTGTCGAGCTTTCTTCAAATCATCACTTTCCTTAGCTTCTTCTAACAAATGTAGCTTTATAATTAACCGAGCTGCCCTTTTGTTAAATAAGTATCAAAAGCATCGAAATATTTCAATTTAATTTCACTATAGTTTATTATTTTTGTCAAGACTACGCACGAATATTTAGAGCTTTTGGATTTGACAGCTAGAAACGAGGCTGTAAGCGACTACGACGCTGTTTTTTGTTAGGGAATACCAAAATGTATGAAGAACTGTCAATTTGCCCTCCCGTGGCTGTGCCGTTGGGTAGTTTAACACACGGCCGTCACAGCCTTGAGCGCTAGTGTAGCTGTACGTAGCTTAGTGAATACCAAACTTACTATCACCGCTGCGACAGCGCTGCCCGCACTGCCCGCTGTATCCTTAGAGAAATTCGAGTAAGTTGAGAAACAGGTTAATTGATAATCTGGTGGGTTAAGAATCTGGTGAGTTGAGAATGTGGTAAACTGCTCATGAGCCAAATAGCATTGCAGCTATGAGGTAGTTGTTTGGGTGCGTGACTTGTGAGCGGATACAAAATTCGATATATTGCTGAAATGTTTTTGCAATTTCACTTTTAAGATCTAAAAGTGTGTTATCCTTTGACAAAGTTTGCCTTTTCAAAATGGGATAAAATACATTGGGTCTGGTACTCGTATGTAGGTGTGAATTGTTTAAAAAAATCTGGATGTAATTGTGTTTCTCTAACTATTCGTTACTATTTCATCCCTTTCCCCCCTAATTGGAATGAATTCTGTCCCGGTACTCGAGGCATTTGCCGTAATGCGCGGTTCGGCCGTGACAGCTGTGAGGTAACGGTTTGGAGGCTAGAGCGGCGAGAAAGATTATTCAGAAAGTGTAGTGTTTTCGAAATTTCTAATAGTTTCATTTTTTGTATTTACACCTGATGACATTGATCATATGGATACGAACATGTCAAGTTTAATTTACGGAATAAATGTTATTGTCAATATAACCCAACCACAAAGTTTCAAAGAAAAAATTGACATCAAAACGACCGTAGCATTTAAAACTACAAGCAATTTATTAAGTGAAAATCTTTTATACAAGTCTTCGTTTCTTTGGAATTCTCGCAGTGAGACATTTTCCGCCTTCTTGTGCAACATGTCCCCAGGTTTACTTTTCAACCGAACGTTAATGATACTTTGAGTTGTACTGTTTTCCAATATGTGATTTAATTAATGGTAGCAATTTAAACTTCGGAACAGGGTTGTTGGCTAATTGTTAATCCACGTTCCAAAGTGCTGCTGAAAATATTTGACAGATGTGATTGGATTGTGACGCCCCTTTGGTTTAAAAAGTACTATCAAGTGGTATATGATGGACCGAACTATATTTACAGGTACATAAGTATCATACATAGGGTACATGAGTGAGCAGACACAATAATAAGGCGTACCTATCTCAAAATTAATTGTATTCCCGAACCAACTTAAGCTACCCCGCATAACCTAGATTTATATGCGGATAATAACCTCATAACTGGTAACTGAGAGGTACAAGACATTTTAGGGTTGGCTCGGCCACATGTAGCGAAAAGGGCGGATTAGCACGCAGTAAAATTTGTTAAAGAGGACTCTTAGTATACGGGTGCCTCGCGGCTGTTGTAACCAACCATGTTTACAAGACCTGCGAAGACCTCACCTAACGCTCTTCAGACGCTTAGTCTAACAGGTGAAGGGAGAGGCCAGGAAGGTCATGTTATCCTGGTGGTTTCTAACATATATTAATACGAAGCTGCGGACGGGCCAGCTTCGGGTCTCAACTATCTCCCACTTGCAGACACGAACACTATAATCCCCGATAAAGCCCGCACATTTACATTCAATTCTAATTCCGGAACACCCACTTCCACTCGGCTCTGATTGCCTGGTACTTGTCGTCGTTGATTAAAATACCCCTTTAGTTAGATAGATAATCTTTGATAATAAATTAACGTGTGTCCAAATAAGGCCAGAATACACAAGCCAAACTTTCAATTAGGTTAAACTAAAAAGAGCTATTAAAATAGCCCGAAAGAACGTGCACACATAAAATTAAATATTTCAAAGGCACAGGGCACTTAATTGAGTTTGTTCAGGACAAAACAAAGAGCGAGAAAACTTTTTAAATTGAGTGTCCGTGAAGTGTTGCCAACATGTTGATCTTTTCCAACTGTGCTACTTAGAGGGGACAGGTACCTGCCCGACGTCCCAAGTTAATATTTTCTTTGGAGAGAAAGTGTGCTTTATGTAAAACTTAGATACAGTCGACTTGTTATCTTATGAAAATTTTGTTGAAGGAACTAGTTTTGTAGAAGATTCCAAGTCTCTCAAAATAGTCACTGTTTTATTTTGCCTTCACGAAAACTATCTAGTCTCTTTTGCCAAGTTCTGCTTTTTCATCAAAATATTTCCGTTCTACACTGGCTTCCATTTTAATTTTTAATTCAATTCATTTATTTCAGACAATGTCCACAATCCTAAACTATTACAAATTAAAATCAAAATAAAACATTTAAAATAAATCAATAGACAAATTATTTCACATAATTTCTTCTTCCAAATGTTCATGACCACAGATGACTAGAAATAAAATTCCCGAATCTATATAATAAATTAAAATCACTTTTCGGGTCTGTCTATCTGACCGCGTTGTTCTTCTAAACTACGCAACGGATTTTGATGCGCTTTTCACCAACTTTTACAGAATTTATTCCGGAGTATTACTGTAATGCTGTTACTATACAAGTGTATAGTACAATAATATACATGAAACGTAGATATAATAAGAAAATCTCAACGTTTTGTCGATAAAACACCCTCTCATGCTGAGATAAGAGCCTTTTGGCCCTGTATAGGACTTTCTGTTTCATTTTGGTTTTTGTTACTTTTTTTTAAATATAATTTGGTTTTTTATTTTTGACTGTGTTTAGTTTAGTTTGTGATCTTCCTGCACGAGTCGCAATAAATACTTTTTCTTTCTTTAATACTCATATATCACTCCCAAATTATAATTGAATCCTTTTATGAGCGACATGCATCAAAACAAACAATAAACGTAAAGCAAAACTTCGCAAATAACAGTTCGGAGTGAAACCGAACTTTTTTTACTGTCGCTTGATATTTCTATTACACCTATGATAAAATGTTACGATTGCGTATCGAATGGGGCACACGGGGGAAGATATTTTGTATTTGTATCTATTTTATTTACAAACTTCGGAACTACATTATAATCAGAAAAGCAATCTCGTTCCCCACCTACACTTTATGGTTCGATGTATCAACTTGAAATATACAACATAGAAGAAAAGAACCGGGCTAGTTAACTGGCGTGGAGAGGATTCCGTACGATGAATATGTTATCCCAAACAAAGCTTAGCATTGTAGAAGCTCAATATTGAAAAATTAACCATAATTATTTTTTAAAGATCACTGTGTACCTAATTTAAACTTAATCGGTCCAGTAGATTTAAAGCAAATTAACTGTGACAAACAGACACACGAGTGATCCTATAAGGGTTCCGTTTCTTCATTCAGACGTACGGAACCCTAAAAATCCAGTGAAAAACATTCGTAAAGTTTAAGAAAAAGCCAATATTTTTCTCCGTAAAATATCAACAGTTTAATTAATTGATTAGCTCAAGGCTTGGGCACAAAACAAGCCTCAAGAAAGGCAAAGATTTATTTTACTTTCGGTAGCAATTAACGTTGAAAGTGAAAAATCTTTCCAAACTCCAGCGCCGCCTGGTATCCGGCGCTTATTCCCTTTCTTTAAATTGAGCAAATTTTTCTTGCGAAAACTTTTTGATTCGACCCCTTTCTACGGCAATCAGGCAAATCTCCTGGCGGCCACATGATATGCCACAGAGTAGCACGAAACAGCAGAACAAGTATATTTTCATTGCCGTTTTTTAATTCTTCTTACTTACAGTAGCTTTGAGCTGATAATAATCTAGGCAGGTATATAAAATAAAATAAAAAAATATTTTATTTATTTAGTGATCTTCAATAGAGAATAGGTAGAAGAAGGAGAGTGAAAGAAGAAAAGGTTTAACATTTTTTGTTACACTGTTTGTCGTTACACTGTACAATTCGCACAAACAATAATAATGGGCGCAACGGCAAATACAATTAGGTTAATTAATGAATTAAGACCCGTCGAGTTTCTTTATCTTGTTATTAATTTGTCTAAGGCGAGCTACCCAGACATCTTACAAATGAGAACCGAGCAAATATTTGTTTAAAGCGGAGCGATTCACTTAATTCAATCAAACTTGTTATATTATTCATATCTATGTTCCTACCTACCAAGATATTTCGTGTTATTGAATTTACTTCTGTTTTACGATAACATTCGTTTGTTACTTTTCAGTTTTTTTCAGAGTCCAATATTTTGTTTTACTTTGGTATTTTATTTAAGTTTGTTTATCTTTGGTAGAATACTGATGGAAAAGATAAAGTAATGAACAAAAAAATTACCAAAAAATTCAACAAGGAAAAAGTTCGAAAAAGTGGCTACAATATTCCATCGTTCTAATATTAAAACCATCAAAAACCCAAAACACGTGACAACACATGACGCCCGTCTCAATTTAAAGACGTTAACAAATGTTTGCAAAGAAAACAGCATTAATCAGGGTCAGGAAGCGTCATTTGAATATAAAGCGGAGTATGAGGTGCGGCATGTGAGCCTATCATTAGTCATAAACGCGAGAGGCGGCGTTCCCGAAGACGTGACCTGCAGTGTAATCGAGCTACTTCTTATCGGAACATTCGGTACACTGGCGGACATGTGCACTTAGGCGTAAACGACTCACACGTGGTTGGCACGCTTAGTTATTTACACTGTGTGTAAGTATGTGGTGTGTTGCTACGTTCGTGGGCTGAAATTAGGCTCATGTAATTTGGTTTTGATCATCTGTATCACTGACTAGTTTTATTTCGTCATTGTTTTATTTTATTTATTTCCGACAAAAGATATACACTACACATTCCATTACATTATACTTTCTATCTTATTTTAATTTTGTGGGCAGGTTCCTTGCTTGTTCGAAATATCTATTCCTGTCTATGTTAGATAGGATCCCCATCAGGCGCGGTCGCTGCACAAGATTTTGGGGAAGGTCACCAAGTAGTAAGTTAGTAAGGCAAGTAAATAATGCAGACTCTCGACAGCTTGAATGATTTTTGAGTCATGACCCCCACGACCCCCCCTCCCCCTCTCGGACCGCGCCTCATCCCCATGGCTGTTAACTAAATAAACATTGTCATTTGAATACTTCTAGAGCTCGATACACGACCAGAATATAATGTAAAATCATAAACAGAAAAGAAACGTCGCACCCTTATCCAATAACTGGATTAGGAAGGTATAGACGGTGACAATTGAAACATCACATCGCACTGGACCGCACTGAATTTAAATATACGATGTTTCCAGAAGCGTGGTCACCGAACACGGTTATTTAGATGAGCATCAAATTTGTCGGATTTTTGCGGATATATTCTTCGGAACACTCCCTAGGGATTGCGGTTTGTATTCGGATATTTTTATTTCCATTGACCGTTGGTCATAAAGTGGGAATGGCGCTTAAACTTTTTATGGTGGATTTTTTTTATTGATGTAGATTGAGCTTAAACTGATTAAATTCGATATGATTAAAATACAATATTGGTTATTCTAATTCGCATCCAAAACTAAGCCAGCAGTGTACCTTGGAAAAGAACACTTTTTTACTGATTGGCAATACAATATTTTGAAATCGTGTGTATCCGGAAAATTATTATTAATGCCATCCAATTTGGTAGAAAGGGGCTAATATTTTCAAAACCGTATCCACAATAAATCAGATATCGCCACCTCATTGGCATTCCTTACGTACGTTTTAGCATTCCTCAATGGTGGTGGAATCAGTGCGGTGGTAAAAAACAAATTGAGTGCCCGATAAACACTCTGCGACGGAACATGGGGTTCTCGCAAAATTTTGATTACACCGAAAAGTGTTACTTATTCTCAAATAAAAAATACCAGAGGAAAAATTTCGCTGATGTCGATATTGTTATGGCGGGTTTATGTCGAAAATTGGGGGTACGGTTATTGCATGTCATTAGGAATTATGGGCTTCCGAGGTAGGCCGGAGAAAAATTTGCCGGAGGTGAGGTGGCGCTTATACTTTTTTTGCTCGATAATGTGATTATTGGAAATTTATTCCGCACCTCTTAAGTGGCAAGCGGTTTGTGTGAACTGTGTTTAGTATCTATTTGGGTGAGATTGACGAAGAATTGCAGAAGGGGATTTAAGGCTCACAAAATAATCATCATTTAGTAAGATTAAGAAGATACTCTAATTTTTTATTCAATTTTGACAAAACATTAATTTCCTTAATGGTCCACAAGTGAAACTACTAGGGGAAGCTATCAAGACATTTAAGTACAATGATAACACATTCAACTAACGCCATAAATATGACAGCCAATTTATTAATTACACACACTACATAATATAAAACATAATACTCACGAGTAATAATAACAAACTTAACAAAGAAATAAACCATCGGCGGGCCCTTACGCCCACCGTGATGCATGGGGCTGTTGAAATAATATTATCGTTACCGAGTACTCACACTCCAAGGAAAATCAACATAAAGTGAATAAAAGAAAATTATGAATCGCACCAAAATAAATTACCCCGTGTTGGCGGCAAAATAACATCACATTTGAATGCCTTTTATGCTTTATGGGCCCGTAACTATATGAAATAAGTCCTGGTGCTCTTTTATGGGACACGGGAGCACGTACGCGGCATAATTTTTCAAATGTTTGTTGCGAATACGTAACTCTTAGTTGAGAGTGCAAAACTTTCTTCTTACGAATACCATTTACTGCGAAATTGTTGATTTATTGCTATTTGATACAAATGTGGAAACAAATGATTGTCTAGATCAGTTGGGTTAGACTTAGGACTCAATTTGAAATAGTAGGAAACGTGTTTTCGTTTTAGCATTCAGTTATTGACATATCGCGCTTTAGAAATACACTGCCATACACATATGAGTAGCAGAGACCATTCTGTACAAAGCTGAACACTTACTAAAACTAGATGTCGCTTAGGTCTATGAGCTGTTCCATATTTAAGACCAGGTACCATAGTTGACTGCAAAACGTACAGCTCGGTCTCGCTACAAAAATAAAATGCCACCTCTAAACCACACAATCAAACATCAGACATTCACACAAAAACACCCGAAGGTTAAACTGTTTGTTTATTTTCCAGACATTGGAGCGTTAGCCCGTCAGGTGAGAAGTGTAATGGCGTGCGATTTTCCCCGTTTGCGCTTTACACGCCGCCTGTGTCCACCGGAGAATATTTCATGCGCCAATGAACGCATTCTGGTCCCCGAATTATGACGGTCAACTGGCTACCGGGCTGAGGAGTCCGTCCGTAATCAGATCAACAAACACAGCCTCTGATAAAAGGTAAAACGTCATTGTTTAGCTTATCTATGTGGATGAATGGTGGAGGGATTCAATAATTTGGTTATTTGATTAAAATACGGTGATGGAACAGTTAGATTCCATGGAATCTTGTCAAACATACGGTGTTATCTACACAGTCAGTGGCAATTTTGTGGAGAGAGCTGACTGGTAGCCATCATCATCATCCTCCTGTCCTTTTGCCGAATGAATATTAAATTATTTGGTCAGAGCAGCACTTTTTTTTTCATACATCTCTATCAGTCGTATAAAGTCGGTAGTCATCGTAGAAAATCTTTTAATTCGGGATTCGAGACCAACGTGTAACCAATAATACCTGAAAGTCTAACTTTTTAATTCACAGCTAAGACTAAGATCTTAGTTGTGTTTTAAAAACTTAGACTTTGATTTAGTATTCTTGCTACACAATCAAACCCGCCACTTTTACTGCTTATACCAAATACAAATTCAGTAAGCCAGGCATAGTTTGGCAAGTTTACGTCGTTCAAGACGTGACTGACATGGCTGGTTGTAACAACGTCGGATTTGCAACTTGAATGTTTAGCGGCACCTGCTAGGGCCATCGACTCATAATATTCGGCTTAGCGCGCCTCCCTCGCGTTTTATATTGAACGGCTTGAACTTAGGGGGTGAATACATGTGTAAACAAATCGACAATGCGTTCTATTGAATTTTTTGGGATAACCTTTTGTTTGTGCGTTTTTAGATTTTAGTATGAGGATGATGACTGCAGAGATTGACAGGTTGTTTGTTTGTTAGTAAATCTATACGAATAATAAAGCTGAAGAGTTTGTTTGTTTGAACGCGCTAATCTGTGGAACTACCGGTCGGATTAAAAAAATATGTTTTTGTATTTTATAGCCCAATTCTTGAGAAAGGCTATTTAACATCATGCTAGGACCTAAGAAGAACGCCAAGCGAAAACTAACTAAGCGAAGTAATAGCGCAGGCAGGCGATGCGATGCGTCGAGGTAAGTTGGGGGAACAAGACATTTTGGGGTTTATTCATAAACGATAACTAAAGTTAAGTAACGTTTAAACGTCAAAAATGTATGGTTAAACAGTCGCTAATCACTGCTTAACTTTCAGCAACGTTTATGAATAAAGGGGAATATAAAGGCTAGTGTAGGTATATTTATATAATCAAGACCCATGGTAGCAGGTCAGACGAAATAAAAGAAAAATACCAAATATCTCTTTATCGAAGCAGTCAGCAGTAAATGAGTCTCATTCCAATAAATCAACCGTCAGACGCCCATCATTTTCTCACATCGGGACAGAAACAACGAAATGCGTTGTCATCAATTCCGTTACTGTTCCGTTGATAGTTTTCCCATAAATGACCACCTCGGGGTGGCAATAAAATCGCCCACTATCTTCCCAGTTTTCCGATACACTGACTACTGGGCACTGCAGACGCAGCTAACAATTATCTAAATAGCCATCTACATTCTTACCCCTTACATTTTATTATTACCGGTCAATTTATCCGATAGTCTCGTGCGGTGTTCGCAAACCTCTGCTATACTCCTGTTTGCCTGGTAGATTTAGCGATATCGTTGGAAACTGCCCAAGAAATAAAACAGGGGATTTTCATGGTGTTAGGAACAAGTTTTCTTCTATGTTGATATTATCATACGTAATTGCGTTTGTGTTTGCGGTACGGATTTTACTGAGGAAACTTTGCTGCATTCCATTTCATTTTGTTGTATAGGTATTTTCGAAGATTTTGTGTCAAATCTTAGTTTCCTCTGCTCAGTTTAATTTGAAGGTCAAGAAGAAGGAGGTCCCAAGTATAGACGAAAAATCTGTACCGTAAAAATATAATTATATATTATAATTTTTTACAAACCTATACATAAAAACCTGTCTTTAATTTTCCCTAAAATAAATTAGTATCATGGACCGTAAGGCGATAGTTTCTTAGACACAATAGCTGGTGATTTAAAATAAAGCCACCCACGGTTGTCAAACGGACCCCGCGCCTTGCGGTCTGAAGTTAATGTGCTGGACATTCAGAATTCAGACGTTTGGGTGTGCCAGAGAGTGTCGAATGAATAGAAGGGAACTTTTCCTTTTATTTTTCATTGGATATTGTTTGATGCTATCGTCAAATAACTCTGTCCTTTGATTAAACTTATGTGGGAAAAAATTAAAAAAAAAAAACAGTCAGCAGAAACTTAGTTCAATCTTTTAAATGTGTATATTATTATTATCTTTTTAATCTGGCGCACTATAACACTTAAAAGTATCTAGAAAAAGAATGACAGCACACAAGTCAAGACTCTATCATCCAAAAGATCGAAAATCATTGTCTATAAACCATATCAAGCAAAATATCAATCATCATCCAAGATACTCGTAGCATAAACATTGTCGTAAAAGTAAACCTAAGGGACCATTGTACAAATTATTTGACCTTATTTTATAGATTGGAAGAATTATCTCTTTGCATTTCTAATATTTTACACTGTTTATGACGCCACATCTCCCATTACTAACTCTGTGCACCAAATATTCGTCCGCTGTCGATTGCTGACTGGTCCTTCCTTACATTGTCTCGGCGAGGGTGCTGGCTGCGGGCGGAGACAAAAGAAACGCATCGCTCACCGCCCGAGCTGGACACAATGACCGGGGCCTATTTATCTTTAGGATTAACTTGCTTATCGCTGACCGGCTGCCCTTGAGTTATTACGTTTTTGAGGATTTCAACTTACTTAGTAGGTTTTGTAGGGGTGGTTTTGGGAAGGAAAACTTAGTGTATTACTTTTGTAGCGAATTATACGAGTAGGTGCAGATAGATGCAGAATGATGCAGAGGATACAAAAAGCTTATAATTCCAATAAATGTAAAAAAAAATTAGCATGGTCTACTTACTTGCATTTTTAATTATTTATTCAAACCAATTAAAAAAATGACGATAAACCAAATTACGACGCTAGACGCAAAAACCACTTTTCCATTTATTGTCCCCACAACATCACAGACATTATTCCCACAAAAACTAAACACAATTAAGACGTTAAATTATTCAGATGACAGGCCCCGGGGGATACTAATGTCCCTCTTAGCACTTTAATAGTGTGAGGAGTCCCCAAACGCCGGTCAAGTACCGTGGACAGCCCAAAGGCGTTCCGGGACCATTAACGACCGTCCGGCACCTCCCCTAGTTTGTTCCTGCAAATTAGTTCACCCAAGAAAACGTAATCCCGATGTCACCTTCATTCCACTTACGAAATGAATCTTTTCGAGACATTCAGAGTCAGACAGCTTTTACCAAAATATTAATATTGGGCACGTAACGCAAG
The DNA here is from genome assembly GCA_949629185.1 of Apamea crenata. Taxonomy (NCBI): domain Eukaryota; kingdom Metazoa; phylum Arthropoda; class Insecta; order Lepidoptera; family Noctuidae; genus Apamea; species Apamea crenata. Next base: position 6,689,571 of record OX451360.1, on the reverse strand, counting down.
GGTGAATACTAAATTAACATCCGCTACCTTTAGCAAACATTGCCAAGACACCGGTTCCGTAATACAATGTTTGCTTCCTTGTAAGGGCCTTTCGATGAATCTTAATCTTCCTGAGTCAGGTTACCCTCTAACCCGCATGTGTATAACTTAATCGGCGCCCCCCTACCTCCCTAACTTGCCTCTAATTGTTTGCTCTCGATATTGTCGACGTCCGTGTATTCGCAATGTTCTATGGGTACCTAGTCCCTGTTTGCGCAAACAACATTAGTCAGGAGTTCAAGTAATAGAACTTGATTCTTGTTCAGTTTGATGTTTATCTTTCCTAACGATTTTATCTTCTTCTTATGTCGTAAGAAAGTCGAAATTAAACGTTACTCTGAAGAAAGTCACCTTTTTATTGCATGTCTCGCGTTGATTATTGCAAGGTGTTCACATTACGAAGGAGTCAAGCGGAGGGCCCACGTTCTCAATTGCCGTGACGAATCGCACTCATAAACTCACATGCTCTTCTTCCTTATACACTCCTAGTACTTCCTACTGCAACTTATGAACTTTTCCTTTAATTAAATGGGTCTTTATTATTATTGTGAAACATGTTTAAAGTCTGATTACATACGTGGAGTTATGTAAGGAGTTAGAATAGAATAGACTACGAACACCTTACGAATTATAGATATAAACACTGCTGATGTGCTGTTAGCACTGTGGGGAAACTGAAGGACAGTTCATTATAATTATGGTGTTGATATTTTAATTGTTGATGTTTTGGTTTTTGAAGTTGAGTATCCCACCCGTAAAAGGGGTTACATAGTTGTTTTTTTCACAAGTTGAATAAGGTCGAAAGTCCACACCACATTACCTACCACAAGTTAAAACAAAAAGATTAGGAAGCTCGGGTTTTATTTTAGACCCTATACAGCAATTAAAAAAGCCACCGTTTCCTCCATCTCGTCGGCGACCGAAAATAAACACAGAATACGTTTCACGTGTTTTCCTTTAATTAGCATATCACTGTTGTCTTGCGCTCCGCTCGTTACATCATTTCCATATGGAAAAATGATACGAATCCCGACCGTTTAGATACCCCTCTGTGACGCAATATGTCGGTTTGTGCCCGGGACGTCGCAAGAAACACCCTCCCATACGCGAAAATTATACGGTAGCAAAACGCATTAATTTGCCATATTAATTTGGCCGTAAAACTCTGCTCGCGACAAGCCGACGGGGAATTTCTGAAGTTTGGCCTCCCAAGCGGCCGCTTGTTCACACAATCGTTGTTCAACACGGCGGCTTTATGGGCCTAAAGCTATTGAAGAAAATACCGAAGCGATGCGCCGTGTTATGTTATTGCTAATAACGGTGCTGTAAAACCCTTTCGTAACAAGGTATATTGTTACATTGTGAGTATTTAATTTAAGTTGTATGTTGCAGGTGAACATGGAACATGCTGACACCTTTAAAACATATTGGCCCATAGTCTATTGTCGTCTAATGTTTTTATTTTTTTTTATTTTGTATGTTTCTATGGAAGTGTTTAGTTTATACAACGTGTTTTTTTTTTTGATGTCCTAAGCGCGCAAAAAAAATCTGCTTTACATTTATGTTCGTATAAGTCGTCAAAATCTAGGGAACACCAGATTTTTGTTTCGCGATTTCGGGTTTGGTCCCATAGTAAAAGTTGTTCGTAATGATGAGTACAATGACCTCCTAGAGGTATGGGATATAAAAAAACACGTTGTAAGATAGTGATAATCCTGTGCGTGTCCCAATAAATACTTTTTCTTTCTTTCTATTGTGGAGACATGTTGGTAATGTTTTGGACCAGACATAATCCTATGAATTGATTAGCGTTCTTTTTGGGACTCCATACAACCTATCGGACCGCAAAAAGAACGCTATTAAAGAGTTTACAAGCAATATTTTCACCTCATCATAGAATTCGCTATCTTCATTACCAAACGCACACCCGCATCGCTGATTGATTGTAAACTAAAGCGTGCCAATAACTCACTTACCGATTACTTTCCTTTTCAAAGGTGCACTGGAGCGATTCATCAGGGCTGACAGTTATCGGCCGAGTTCATTTTTAACGCCATTGTTGGCGTGTCCATCTGCAACGGCACAACACGTGGAGTGCCAGCCCTAGGGGATGAGTGGTCAATCGACACATAATTTATGGCGGTGGTGGTGTGTGGATATAGATGTAGCACTTGAGGTGTGAAAGCTTTTCTAGAGTCACAGAAATGAAGATGGGGAAGATAGGCTCTGGAAAAAAACGGTTTGATTTTATGAAAATGTTTATATTTTCGCATCATGACGTTTTATGTAACCAGGGGGTCTAAAAAGGCCATTTTAAGCAATACCTCTAAAAACTATTCATTTCATGAATTCCCAGCAGATCATTAGCAATTCCACTAATTTTCGTTAAATGGTTACACATAATAGTTTAATCACCTACAATTAATTTCATATCTATATCAAAACTGGTTAATTGTGTGATATAAATTGCACACAGATCATTATAATGAATTGTCAGTTTGTGACCATTTTACGATTTTTAATATGATTCATATTGTTATCCCATTATGATTCTGCCAAAGTGGCCTTTTTAGGCCCCCAGATCATTAGTCATCATTGTTCGTATTATTAACATACGTCTGCAACTAATACTACGAAATTATACAGTCCTAGAAATATCATAGAATCATATTTATCGTTTTAATGTTGCTAATGACAGCAAAATGCAGCATTATGCTGAGCGTTGGCCGTTTTCGTGGATGTGACGCATACATATTTTCCCCCAACTTGTTCGTGTTCTTTCATCTTGACCGTAAATATATGTTCTTTCTTTTTTCTTCCTTTACTACCAGTGGCCAACACCAGACTCCGTCAATTCACTTTTTTTAGCCATCACTAACCTTCCTGACTCTGCATTTTCTTACCTAATTTCGAAAACATCCCACAGACCTTTAAAACTAATAGTCACAGATCACACGGCAATATGTTACACCATAACTCATCCCCGCCTATCGGAGCCGCTATCAAATCCCATGATAAGCGTTTTCTCATGACTTGCATATTCTGCTGATGTTACGGTAGGATTTTAGATACTGGTGATTCTGGTAATGGGAAAATTGGTCCTACTAGAAATAGTGAAAATGGTCCTTACTGAAATAAACCTTACTTGAATAACAACTTTTGTATTGATAAACAAAAATATATGTAGATTTTGTATTGATATCTTTTTTTTTGTTTAGCTAATTAGAAGCTCCGTGGAGGATTGAGAAAGGATTGACAAAATGAAAGAGGATGATTAAGAAAAAGAACGAGGAGAAGAATATTAGAATTGGCAAAAATAATGATAGTGGAAAGGAGTCAATTTATAATGACTAACTTCCAAAATTTTGTTTTTTAAAGCAGCTTCATAAAATCTTTTTTCTCATAAAATTAATTCTTATAAAAACAAAATGGAAAGGTAAACTATAATCTAGATACATATATCTAAAGTTTTACCACTGTTCTTTCCCTTACAGTAACATCTACGCAGATTCAAAGATAGGAAGGGAGAGCGGCCACGCGTGTCTCAACCAATCGACATGTTTATCGCTTTAATATAAAATAAAGGGAACGGGGTTACCGATATGCCAATAGATGAAAAACTTCTACACGAGATTCGGAGACGGAAATTGTATTTTTTTTTGTGTTAGCTGTCAAAAGATTATTTTAGAATGATGGATGTTCTAACGTTTTGTTGGTTTTTAAAACGAGATAAATTATATAGAAATCTTTATCAACTGCAATTTCTTCATCGGATATCTCGTACGTGATGAGCTTCCACAAGCAAATGTTTTGTTAAAGTTTTCTTTTAATTTGATGTGGAACTGCTGTTGACGTTTGGAGAACAGTTTTCATTCGGAAAAGGCCAAAACTATAGAGTTAGCAAAAGTGACCCAGTAGACATGAACTCAAACCATTCAGCTTAAAATCTGACGTAGAATCTTGACGGCACGGTTGGCGCAGTGGTTAAGCGATTGACTGCTGCGCTGCGTGTCGCGGGTTCGATTCCCGCCCGGAACAAATATTTTTATGACCTACAATTAGTTGTCCCGGGTCTGGCTGTTTGTGTATGTGAATTTATATGTCTGTAAACGCACCCACGACACAGGAGAAATTCCTAGTGTGGGACAAAGTTCTAAAAAAAAGAAGAAAGAAAGAAATCTAAACATTTATTGGCATACCTAAATCAAGTAAACCATAGATCTTCCATATGCAATAAACATCACACATGAAGAATTCAGCCCACGAATAACTTCGTAAGGGGTGCACACTGAATAATTTTATTTGTTTATAATTTTAATAACTCCCTACGCGCCTCGTATATTACGGTCTCTGCTCCGCGGCTCCGCGAGTCGCGGGGTGTGCATACATTTTTCACATCCCGGGTACAATACGGAATATTGTCACTTTAGAATTTGCTACGGGGTGAAGTGTCGAGGGCGATATTTATAGATTATCCCGGATTTTCCTCTCGAAATATTCCATGTAAGGCCATAAACATATTTCTGCATCAACGTATTACAGGAGATCATAGAAAAATTGCTCTATTCATGCAAGATAACGAGTTTTGCTAGATGATTTTTTGACTTGACAACGAAGTAAGGAACTTTCTTTTATTTAAGGTTTCACAAGGTGTGTAAAAACAAATATGTGATAGCCAGCAGCTCAAAAATATATGATTGATTACCTCATTTGAGTTCCATAACTCGTTTTCCGATATCGAAAGTTTTCGGATCTCAACGTTTGGAACTATAAGGCTTATGCCAAACATGGAACGCTTCACGGCTCTCTGTGCAACATTCACCCTGGTACACAGTCTCCTGCGAGAGCGTCCATGTCTCAGCACCGTACATTATGGAGAGCAGAACACACTGGTTATAGAGGCGGCCAAAGACATTAAATTATTTACTTAACAATAGACGGGCCATAGCGAACAAAATCGTAAACTGATACATTTGCCCTAGTGCGCAAAAGTCACTCAGTCTAGTGTGATACCGCACTAATTTTGCTAAATTATGCTAGTTGGTGTCACTGAGACATGGATCATAGCTTTTCTTCGCATAGCCTCTTTATAGTAATTATCTTATGTCTCTTTGGAGGCAGGACTTCAGACATTGTGGAAAATTGGCTGCCCAAGCTGTATTCTTCTCGGTATCTCCGTTTCTTGAAGCTTTTTTCCAAATGAAAGAATATGGCCAAGATAGACAAGCACCCTGTTTTAAATTATTTTGTTTTTCGCTCAGGTTCAGTTTACAATCACACTCCCGCATGACGCCTAAGTCAACGTACGAGATTTGAATTCCAAATTCAAATTCACGGTTTTTCGATATTCACCTTTCTGTTTTTCTTCTTATTGTTTATCTACCGTCTTTTATTTTGTTACTGGCACGTTTCTTTTTGGAAAATAAACGGTCGTGTTGAGCAGAATAAAATTGAAAAATAAAGTTATAACCTTCCTTGGTTTTATGTAAAGACTTTTTGCAAAATAAAGTTGTTACGGTTTCCTGATTCTAATCATTATTATTTGTCGTAAATATATTCCTTTAGGTAAGTGCTGATTTTTAAAATATCTTTATTACGTCATTTTCGCTTGTGTTTAAAACAAACAGAATTACCCCGTTTTCTTCTACATCCCAAAGTAGCATTTCAAGAGCCTCCATATTAAATCGTCCCACTCTACCAGGATCACATAAGTACGCAGCGGTCACCCCTGTTGTCTTAGTAAGCACTAAGCGCAGGTCAAGTAAACATCCATAATGGATTCTACCCGAGTCGGTAAATTATCATCTTCCCGGATATTGAATATATTAAGGCAATATTGCTCCAACTGAACATGCAAAGCAGGAATTATGTGTTTGTGTAATTGGCGTTTGAGAATCCCGTGATATTTTGGCTAGCTGTGGTTGGTTACATTGACAATTACAGAAAAGGCTATAAACAAAAACCGTCTCAGGAATGCAATCACTCACAAAGGGAAAGTAATTAGCTTGTACGAAATCAAAGAGAAAGTATACCGAAGACTCGAAGGAGATGGCGTCCAAGCAATAATGGCGAAGGAGATGAACCAGACCAGCCGGGCCTTGAATATTAATCGACTAAGGGAAATGGATTAAAAATTCGTGTCCGTGTCCCTACAACCGCAGCAGCCTCCGTCACGATCTCTCGTGTTTTCCAACAAGTTTTTTTAAACATTCCAATCTCATTTGCATTATTTTTTTCTTTTTCCCTCGTGAATAATTTAATGAATCTTAAGAAATATCGCCTTCTGCTGTTTGGAGGGAGGTCTTTTTGTTGATATTGTTCTTTCATTTCGAATCAATGTAGGTATGCATGAATGCAAACATCACAATGAAACAAAAATAAAAATAGCAGCACAAGAAAAACTAAGACGACTTTTAAATTAGACTTTTTTTCGCTAAACCTCCTTAAAAGGATTCGCGCTGAGTGTAACAAAATTTAACGGATATTAAAAAGTTTAACTCGTCGTACCGGAGTTAATATTGACGGGCGTGGCAGATGGGAAGAAAGGGTTTCTTCAAAAGAATTCAAACGGTGACAAAAAGGCGTAAAGAATCACGGGCGGGAAGGGGTGAAGTAACTTATGCGGCGAAGAAAGAGCCCCAAGAATTAACAAAAATAAAAGGTGACGGCCGCGACGCTGTTTACGGGGTGGCGAGGGGCGACCCTTAATTAAAGGCTTTTGGACTTTTCGCGATGCAATTTGCCTAAAAGACAAGAATTATTTTTATTGAAGTCATCACTAATTTCGGAAGAAAAGAGGGGGTGAAAGGACCGCTCCTTTGTTGTGGACAAATGGCATTTAATTGCGCGGTTTTTGGGACCAATTCTGAAAATAATCGCTCGCCGTCTGATTGTTAAATGCCCTTAATGTCCGAAGCGTAAAAAAATGAGCATTGTGAAAATGTTGTTATTATCTTAAAAAAATACCAAGTGATATTTATTTGCATGTGCTTTACCATAACTCTGGACCAGCGGGTTATTGCGTAATACACAACAGTAGTAATGCCTTTCATTTTGACAGTGCAACAACATTCATTGCGTTACTTACGTTGTTGAGCAGACAAATTTTTTGAACATTTATGAAGCAACTAGCTGCGCCCCGCGGTTTCACCCGCATAAGTTTCGATCCCGTGGGAATGTCGGGATAAAAAGTATCCTATATGTTAATCCTGGTTATAAACTATCTGTGTGCTAAATTTCGTCAAAATCTGTTCAGTAGTTTTTGCGTGAAAGAGTAACAAACATCCATACATCCATACATACAAACTTTCGCATTTATAATATTAGTAGGATGGATTGCAAATGCAAATGATTCAGATTGCGATTGATAGCGTGTTACGCAGTCAGGGTGCTGCATTGTCGTTGTTACTCTTATCTAGGTGTTTTGAAACATTGCCATACCATCTTATCAAGCCAGTAAAAAATATTAATGAAGACAGTTAATAATACTCTCAGTCTTCATACGGCTAACTTAGCCACCACTTACTATTTCTATAGTTTTTTAGACACCATCAAATCTAATCTAATCCTTATGGGTATAAGGACCACCTGCACATTCTTACCTACTTATTCATCCATGACAAGGAAAAGATTTCTAATTAAGTTTGGAAATGCTTAAACAAATTTTAAGTAGTATTAATTGTCTTCCTACTTTATTAATAAAAGTCCAACTGGAGGCGAAAAAATTTGAGTGGAGACAGTTGTTCACAAATCCTTGATTCGGCCGAGGGTTCGTACGGAGAGCAAAAATTAAAATCATAAGAAAATAATTAAAGTCCGTAAGGGGATTTATTGGACAGAGGCGACGTGATTAATTGGTTTTCTTGGATAAATTCGGGGAAAAGCAATAAGTGTCAATGTTGTGCGTTCGCCATTCATTGGAAAAATTAATAAAGAAAATTTTAATTAATGCGCTGGTATGTTTTTATTTAAAGCTTGTTTTGGTCCTTTGATCATTAATTAATACCTACATTGTTTGATCTAAATTACAGTTTACTTACAACTGAAAGTTCTTATTTTAACTGAGGAAATCAGAAAACTATTTTTTATTTTTACTTTATTCAGCCATTTTTGTCCCACTGCAGGGCAAAGAGGGAAACAAATAAACTTCGATGTTTGGACTCATCTCCTCCAACAGTCACAGATAGTACATTACGATACGTGCTAAACGCCGTGCATTGATAGGCTTCTTAAGTCACACGTATCGTATACAATTCTGTACCTCGTGTGACATAAAACCGCATTTAAGTCACTGTTTTCTGTGTAAAAGTGAACTACTTAAGTCATAGAAAAGCGTGACTAAAGAGCGGGGTTATGTCACACAGTGCTATAAAATAATTTTCCAATCATTGATATTTGCTTAATGAATTGATCATAATAACTATAATTTTGCTTCAATCTTAAAAACCCCCAAACAAATAATTAATACTATCTGAAACCCCCAAACAATTATCCTTTATTAAAATATCTGAGAACAAATGGCATCAATTTAATAATTCAGTTACAGCAATCAGTTCTAATTTGGGGCGAAGCGGCGGCGGCGGGTTGAACTTGACCATTAATAAATGGCAATGATACTTCAAAGTTAACCCTCTCGCCGCTGCTGAGGATAATGAGAGGTATCAGCCTCCACTTGTGTTTCAAATGTCTAATCTGATGGATTAAGCAGATTTTCGGGGATTAAAAACAATGGGACTCAAAAGTTTTCGTATCGGTCACGTTTTGGTCCTTTATGGTAGGTATTCAGATGTGAAAGTGTATTGAGTAAAACTTTTTAATGATGTTAGCATTATTGATTTTTTGAAATAAGTATTGAAATAGGTTAAATGATCGTTTGATTCGTCTTATTTACTTTTCTAGTTCTGAGAGCAGTGGTAACCCAGTGGTAAAAGGCCGCGATTTACGAGTTGTAGGTCGTGGGTTTGAACCCAAGCAGGCATTTTGTGTAAATTATATCATCACCACAGCTCTCAAAATGGTGAAGGAAAATATCGTGAGGAAACCGGCATGTCCTAGAACCAAAAGTGTGACATCCGCCAACCCGCACTAGGCCCGCGTGGTGGATTATGGCATATTCCTCCTTCTCACTGAGAGGAGGCCTGTGTCCCAGCAGTGGGAACATTATGGGCTGATTATGCTATTTACTTCTCTTGTCTTCTAAATCTATCTTGCGTCATATCCCTTGAAGTAACAATTTAAAAAGCCGCGTACGCACGAACGAACAAAAACATTTATTTATTTATTATTATTATTATTTATTTATTAACACCAATAAGTACAACATCTTACAGTATTCCAAGACGATGCTATACACACTTAATAAAACTATCTATAAACTATACAAACATAAAATTCAACCATAAAAATTTAATAATATCTAACAAATTACAATATTATGCCGCCTTCAATGCACATTTGTGCTCCCAACCCAAATTTCGGCAGGCTATCGAACACATCTTCCGACGGCATATTATTTATAATCCGTGCGGCCCTTGACAAAGGAGCAAACTTGAGTAAGTTCGTCCTAGCCCATGGCACATCTAACAAAGCGGGGCGGCGGCGCGCCCCCACGTACCCGTCCGGGACACGCAGCCGCAGCGCCTCCAGCACATCTGGGTGGTGCACCAGCCCGCGCAGCACTTCGCGTCGCGTTAGTACTTTACTAACGCGACGTCCCTCCTAACCGCCAGCCTAGTGTACCCTACCATGCCCAGCACAAACAGACTCGGATACATCAACGGGTAGAATGGGTAAACCCCATATTGCTTCAAATATAAATACCTCGTGAATTTGTTTTGTATCTTTTCAACCATGAGAATATATTTATCTTCATGCGGATTCCATACAATGGCACTTGTCTCGAGATGACTACGAACTAAGGCATTATAAAGAATTTTTACCACTGCTACACTTTTAAAATCCGTACATTGTCTTAGTATAAAACCCAAATTTCTGAAGGATTTGCTACACAAGTCCATAATATGAGTGCGAAACGTCAACTCGGCTACCATATGAACCCCAAGATCACGCATATGCGTGACACGCGGCATCACTGTGCCGTCCATCTTATACTGATTGTGCAGCGGGACGTGCGCGCGACTGTACGTCATCACGCAACATTTGGTCACATTGAAGACCAGTTTGTTTTCCTGGCTCCACTGTACCACCTTATCGAGATCTCGCTGAAGTCGCTCACAGTCCGAGGCGCCCGCTACCGAGATAAATACTTTAAGATCATCTGCAAATAGCAAACACCTCGCACTGCTCACGACCCCCGGGAGATCATTAACCATAATAATGAATTCCAGTGGACCCAAATTACTGCCCTGGCTTACCCCAGAAAACGTATGAAATGGTTTAGATTTGTGCCCGTCATACTCAACGTACTGCCGGCGCTCACTTAGGTAACTCGCAAAGAACTTTAGCAAATGAGGTGTAAAACCTACCGCAGCAAATTTAGTTAATAGAATGTCATTATCCACCATATCAAAAGCCTTCCGAAAGTCGAAGTACGCGACGTCTACCTGCCCTCCAGCGTCCACCACTGGCGCCAAATACGACACAAACGACAGCAAGTTACTCCCCGTACCCCGACCGACTCGAAAGCCATGTTGAGCATCATGCAGTAGTGGGCTCACTTGCGTGTAAATGGATTTGTGTAAGACTGATTCAAAAACCTTAGCGAACGCCGACAGTACGGCCACTGGTCGATAACCACTGACGTCCGACCCTGGACCTCCTTTTGGGACCGGGATAACACGCGTCATTTTCCACTGATCTGGATAGTGTCCTTCTTGTAAGCACAGATTGAAAATGTGTAGCAGTGGTTTCCAAAAGACTGAGCTACAGTCCCGGACAATGTAAGGTGGTATTCCATCCGGACCCACCGACTGTTTGGGCTTGAGCCGGTGGAGTGCCGCGCTCAACTCATTTTGACTCACGCGGTCGACGTGCACGCGCGCCGAGCTAGCTCCACCGCCCGCGCGCTCCGCCGCAGCTGAGTCTAACGTCGGCCGGGTCTCACTGTACACCGAGTGGAAATAGGAAGCAAAACACTCAGCCGTCTCCTCCTCCCCTAACACTATCCCATTCTTTGTGATTTGGGGCTTATTACGTCTGCATTGCTTTGCTCTAACAAAGTTCCAGAATGATTTGGGATCATCCTTAAAATTAAGTTGTAATTTATTTTGGTAAGCTTGATACGCTAAAGTGATTTTACGTTTAACTATTGACCTGTACCGAGTAAACACTTCGTAATCACTCGGAGATGACGTTACTTTAAATAATTTATGATGTCTCCACTTTCGCTTGATATCCCTTATTAAATCTGACGTGTACCAGTCTGGGTAAACTCTAGACTTCATACTTTTACCTACTACCCTTTTTTTCCTAGGAGTACACAGATCAATAGTGTTATTCACAAGATTATAAAAATAAGCCAAAGCCGAACTTGAATTTTGAATCTCACATAACGAATCCCAATTTATTAATTGAAGGTTATAATATAAAAACGATAAATTAGCTTTTCTAAAATTCCAACTCGGATAACAATCACTACCAGTATTTATAGGACTGTCATGTGGTGGGGTCAGCCGCGGCGCCCCCGTGCGCTGATCACTGGTGCTCATGGTAACGATCAGCGGTGGGTGCTGCACGTCTACATCAACTAATGGTTCGTCGGCCAAACGTACCTTTATGTTATCCGGTACCAATGTTGTCAATACTAAATCCAACGTACGATTATTAATATTAAATATTTCATTTACCTGCCGAAATCCACAAAAGGCGTTGACATATTCAAAATAACTATTGGTATCCAACGTCGCTGAAGGCAAATTAAAGTCACCCATCACCAAAACTTTCTCGTATTTCACACATACGTCCTCTAATATATGAAACAAATGCATAAACTCATCTGCCTTACATTTTGGCGGAATGTAAACAACACAACACAGAAGCAAACTATTATTACGGAGGCGTACCGTTGCACACACTAGCTCGAATAAGGCCGCGTCTACATTAACGATTGGAAGTCGCGTTAGTTGAAACCGCGATTTAGCTGCTAACAATACTCCTCCCTGCTTACGCCCGTCCGCTCGATCACATCTTAGTACATCAAATCCAGCCGGTATTAGTTCACCATCGTGTATAGATGTATTAAGTCCCGTTTCAGTTATAGCCACAATATCATACATTGTGGCCAATAAATTATTACAAAAAGTCTTCGTCTTAGTTCTTAGGCCCCGCACATTTTGATAAAATAATTGGATGCAATTATTTTTGGTTTTCAGAATTTTCCGCGGGTTTCCGGTAGTTCCGAAACCACACCCATTCACTGAATTGGGTATTCAATGGCCAACTGTCAGCGTTGTTCAGTGTATCAAACTTAGACTCGGGCACACCCACCATGAATGACGAGTAGTCTCTTTTAGTTTTTGGAATAACTTTCTCCACCTTAATATCTTTTGAGCCACAAACTTTAGTAACGTGTTCCATTATTGCGTCCTCAGATGTATCAATATGAAGAGACCACACGTGCAAAAACTTCTTTTTCTCAATCGCTTGAAATGCCGAAATTTGTGTGTTCCCGCCTTTACCAACCACCTTGAGATCAGTCTTAGATTTTTTCTTCTTGCTTGCAACCACTTTCCATTCTTCAACATTTGTTACTACCTCCGTCACCTTATCAATTCGCTGCCGCTCATGTAGCGTAGACGCATCCTTATTTTTGGCTCGGTCCTCCGCTCGCCGCGCGCGTTCCGATAAATTGTCCACCGTCGATACCACTACCTCTGACACTCTGTTCATCTCTTTCGGACGCACGCTTTTGGCGTTCTCTGTCTCGCTCTTCGCAATTTGTGTTGTGAGAATAAAGGTCTCAACTTTTGCGCATAGCTCTTCAATTACCTTCTTTTGTTCAAAAATGGTCGTAGAACATTTTTGAATTAGACATTGTTGTTCCTCAATTTTTTTGCTTTGAGCTTCAATTGTTGACGACTGAGCTGTAACTTTCGTCGTTAACGATCCTAACTTCTTTATTAAATCGGCAAATGCCGATTCCACGTTAAATTTGGACATTTTTACGAATAATTTGGAATTTATAACACACAGACACTGTACTCGAGTCGCGTTCCGGCGATGAAAAAAACGCCCGCCCTTCACCACTTCCTAGTGCTATCGCTGTGAAGAAGAAGTGGCGCAACAATCTCCCCAGCAGCACAGCTGTCTGTTCAATTTGGTGAACACGAACTTCGAACACTTTGTTCGCACCTGCGTACCACTAACTAACACAGTGTTTGATGTTCGTTAGTGGTACGCGCGCGTACGTGCGAACAAAGTGTTCGATGATCGTGTTCACCATGTTTTTGTTCGTTCGTGCGTACGCGGCTAAACGATTGTAATAATTAAGTTTCTCTCTTATCAGCTCTTTTTTCAGGTCTTCAGCATATTGCTGCTTTACTACATTGGATATGTGGCCAATCTTGGGATGACTGGGAAGGGACATTTCCTATAGTAGTGAAACCTGTAAGCTGTTTCATTGTTTCAATTACGGTTGGTTGGTTTTTGGTTGGTTTGGTTTAACTCATCATCTGCCCAGCCTTTTCCCAAACTATGTTGGGGTCGGCTTCCAGTCTAACCGGATGCAGCTGATTATCTATATTTTACATTGAGCGGCTGCCTATCTGACCTCCACGATTCAGACACTGGGTAATACGAAACCCCTTGGTAAGACTGGTTGTCAGACTTTCGGGCTTCTGACGACCCGTAACGACTGTCAAAGTTCCACAAATGACAGCCGTAATAAATTATTTATGTATAAAGTAACTACACAAAATAATTTATTATTTGTCTTGGCTCTCGAAGACCATCTTGAACTTCCTTATCACCTCACCAGGTATAAAGGAATCATACCTAGTTTCTTCAAAGATAAACAGCACTAGTTACCATGCCTTCATAATTCACATCGCAATAAAACGGACATTAGAACCGTTACACACTTAAAATCGCATAAAATATCGCTCGCCCTAACCTTTTTAATGGTCTTGGCTCACCCTAGGGGAAAACAAAAGCGGAAAAAAAACTTTGCAAAAAGTAGTGTATTCTGGTGATATTTATTATTATATTAAAAGTGGGGGATGTTGGGCAAGCTTGAAAAAAAACGTTGCTGTGAGTTAAATTCTAAATACATTGCGTGTTTTGTTCGGCATTGTTGAATAATGTTTAGAAGACAGACAGCATTGGATGGTGAAATGACGCTTGAATTTTGGATGTGCCGTGCTAAGGTCGCTCGGTAAGAATTTCGCCGTCGGCAAACGTCGGCCGATTACTGCACCGACCACCGAATTTATGGTCAAACTTCTGTGTGAAGGCGACGGCGCGAGTTTTTATTATGATCAGCCCAGTGGACCGTGAAAGCAAGTTGCCGCGGGGAGACGTAATTTCCATACCTCATGTCTGTTTCTGTCGCCCTGGTACTTTCTTAATAAAAGTTGCGGTTCTGTTTTTATTATTACTAAATTAAATAAGTTGATGCGGTTTGCTATGTTTAAATATTTATGTTTTATGGAGAAACGTATAGGAGCGAATCACTGCATTTAATATATACTTCATGTTCTTCATTTACTAAGTAGGTACTTCAAAGAAACAAGTTCCTAAGAAGTCGAGATTGACAAGGCCAAAATTAAAAGTACCACGTAAAATCATTTGTGTGTCATTATCAAAAGAACATTTATTACTTTGACACAGGTGCCGTATGATCCTCTGTAACCTAGACAAAGAAAAACACATTTATTCGTCGGATAAGGTAGGTAAAAAGATGGTTGGTACAGATAAGTTCGATACATCCGCCGGCATATGAATATTTATAATGTGAAGCTAATGTTCACGTGGGTCTACAACCTAAATTATATACTACTTACATAATTATACTCTAATAAACAATACAAAACACTAAATTTATACTATTGACATTTTGTACTCTATTAAACAATACATAAAATAAAATAAAAACACAACAATAACAACATTTAAACAACTAAATAAATCTACCTTATTATTAAAAAAAATATATTATTTACTTATTTACCCATAAAATCAAAAAAATATTTGAATGTGTAAACATTATTATGAAGAAGCCAATTTTTTTGACTTTTTTTTTGTAAAAATTAAATGGTAGCTCTCTTATTAGTTTTGGAATATGGTTATATATTTTAATGGACATAATGTAGCTGTTTCTATAGTGGAGAGTACTATTACGAAATTGATTTTTTAACTACGAATATCTAACTGTGTTTATTTTGTCCCCAATTGATTAGTATCTATCTGCCTACCCATCAAACAGTTTCCTACACCTAACTAAACAAAACTCAGAATAAAAATTAGTCAATCGCCAGAAAACGAAAAGAAAAATAAACAGACGAATCGCAAACTCCCCCCGCTCCCCCAATCATGAAAACTTTAAGTAAGACGTGAAAAATGGGAATATGAAAAGAAATAATTTTCCGCGCGACTCGTCTGTGCAAATGAGCTGAATGAAGGAATTGCTCACGCGAATGATTGAACAGTGTTCTCTGATGAAACAATATTTAAGTTCAAATCGTTAACTACGAAATAAGAAGACGAAAACCCTTGTACAAAGCGATAGTCAATTTGTTTATTGGGTAAAAATATTATTTGCTATGTATTCGTATTTAGTTTAGTTACCAGTCGTATTTAAAGCTGGCACGTTATGGTTTTGTTTTTATTTGTCAACTGAATGACCCATTTTTTGATTTTCGAATCACAATTATTATTTATTGTCAATTACTACCCAATTACTTGAAAATAAATAATTGGAATTCGACATAGGTACCTACTATAATTATTATCGAGTTGTGATTCATTTTTTGTTGTGTAGTTTATTTATTTTGAGAACACGTTGGATTATACATACATTTCGAGACAAAGGGGTTTATTCATAAACGATGACTAAAGTTAAGTAACGTTTAAACGTCAAAAATGTATGGTTAAACAGTCGCTAATCACTGCTTAACTTTAAGCAACGTTTATGAATAAAGGGGTTAGTGACTTAGACTTAAGCGAGAGGGAGTGCAGCATCTCACCACCATTCAAGTTGTAGTTTTAGTTCACTAATTTGTTAATAATACCATAATTACCATGTACTACAATGCTTTTATGATGAATAAACAATTTATTTATTTAGTTCAGATTGGCTTTCAGCCGGTTCGTCTACTTCTCGGTCGTATAATTCTTTCCTTATGTGTCATTGTCAAGTGGACGTAGGTCTACGTCCACTTCTTCGTCATCTTCCATCCAGTCTGGACAACATGGCAGTGTGACTGTGATTTTAGCTATTTGTACCTAAAGAGCACATTTAACTGCTCTTAATTAATTAGGATTTTACATTAGATATGAATGAGAAATACCGGTCAAATATTTTGTTGTTAATTTTTATGTAATTATAGGATTATTTATTGACGCGAATTATCGTCGATACAGTTGTATCGACGATAATTCGCAATCACAAGTCTATTTTACACTCATGGTACTAGTACGCCATCTATTGATGAATAGGGATATTATTCTAACTTCGTACCTACGTACAAGTTCCATGGACTCCTAGTATGTGATGTTCGGGAACAGCGACATCTAGTTTCACTCGTGAAAATGATTGTTGCACGATGCGATAACAGCGTCACCTAGAGTTAATATCTTGCAGTATCTAGCGCAATTTCCAACATTGTTTCCCTATAGCTATGTTACCCTGGTATCTGTTCACTGCCAAGAGCCATATTACCGTGTCGAGTGGACATCGGGGTGTCCACTAAAAATGTTCGCATGAAATGGCGCGCAAAAATAAAAGTTGTGGAATGTTCTGTTGAAAGCTCCTTGTAAACTATGTTATCCTGGTGTTCCATAACTGAAGAGCCGCATTTCGTGTCGCGAAACGGCGCTAAGGTGGCCGGCGCGCGGCGCGGCGCAGAGTGTTCGTGCCGAAAATATTATTCGCGCAGAAATGAAAAAGGTCTGTGGATTGCTTTTTGTAAACATGTTACACTGGTACATACTCAGTAACTGAAAACAGTCAGTCTCGTACACACGGGTTTTATATTCTCTATGGGTTGTAGTTGTACACATTGATATTTATAAAAACCCTAAAGAATAGGGTTTTTATATATCAATGGTTGTACACTCTAAACATGTCCACGCTTATGACGATGGCTCCTTGTGTACTGTGTTACCCTGGTAACGCCTCACAGTTAAGAGTCACATTGTGTCCGTTATCCCCCGTCTGTTAGGCAAGCTCACTGAAGTTCGGTAACAAAAGAAAAAGTAATCGTGTCTCATTACTTCATTAGTGACAGTTGAGCTCTTAGCTTTGTATCCCCTAATTTTTAGATGGTACTATACTATATACATTTATGTATACTATCTGATTTCTCCTCGTAGCTTATATTACTCTACTGCATCTTCAGTGTGAAGAGCCACATTATGTTGAGCCAGGTCAGGAAACTGTAGGTACCAAGCTAAAGCAGTTTATTTATGCTAAGCGTTCCATTTTATGATCAGTATTTTGTTTTTGTTATGTTTTGTATGGATTATGCGACGTGCAGTCGAAAATAATTATAGATTTTAGGATTATATTTGGTACACCATAGGTAGGCGTAATTTAATTTAATTACAAAACAATAATATTCGTTAATCTTTTTATGTAGGTTACACTTAATCTTAATATTTTATTGTTCCTTTCATTATTAATCTATGGACAACCGTTTGAAGAATATTCGCTTGTAGGGTAGACTTGTCAAATATTACATCGTGTTGAACTGCATGATAAATCCGCAATTCTCAGCTGCGAAACGTCATCGAATTGCGTGTAAAAATCTCGTTAGTGTTTTAAAACTCTGTTATTTCTCTGCATTTACATTAAAATAACATGGATTACGCAGTGTACCCAACATTTTCAAGTGAAAATCTGTCAATTTGGTTCGCTCAAATGGAATCTTTGTTTGCTCTGAATGTAATATCAGATGATTCACAAAAGTATGCTTGCATTTTGGTTTATGTTCCATCCGAATCCCTGAGAATAGTTAAAGACATTGTTCTGAACCCACCGACAACCAACAAATACGAATTTATTAAGCACGAGTTCATCAAGCGCATAATAGTAAAAAAACTCATGACAGTGGAGTTTGACAACGAGACCCCTTCTGCATATCTACGCAAACTAAAAGACATAGCTGGTGAGCGTGTTTCCAACGAAGAAATCTTAAATATATGGCTGAATAACTTGCCGGAGAAAGTACGCCAGTTAGTAAATTTAGGAAATTATGGCGACATGGACAGACTATGTGAAATAGCAGAGAGGGCTATTGTGCTTATGACTCCAACCGCACAAAGCACAACCTCTCTACCTGAACCCAAAAAAGACTTATCACACAAAAAGTGGTGTGAAATGATGAAACGTCGTATGAACAACTTGTTTATTAAGGAGCTTGAGAAACATATGGACAACCATGACTATGACCAGGATGACGAGCAGCAGTCGTCGAGCCAGGAGAGTATACTAAAAGTCCAAAAAGATACATTAAATACCTCTAACTCGAACTCGATCAGGAGCTCCTCAAAGAAAATTTGTTGGTATCACACTCAATTCGGCGATAAGGCCATCGCTTGTGTTGCTCCGTGTCAATACAAAATATGTTGTCCAACCAAAAATCTTCTTCGTAAATAATGATTTCACCTCACCACCCACCGAATCAAGAAAGAGCTGTTATTGTGAATTCATTTTTTCAAATTGTTATAAATTAAATAAAAATGTTAATTTTGCTCGTGCTGGTTACGTTAATTAATTACAATTTTATTATGTCCATTGAAGTTTGATTAAAGTACTTTAATTACGAATTGGTTGTTAATTTTAAGTTCCCAAACAAGGAATGGTGTTTAAATAGGTAAGTACTAATGTGTATAGTATTTTTATCTCAAGAAGCGACGCGCGTTATACTTGTGGTTACCAAGTGTACAAATATGCTGTGAATGTTTGTGTAAGCGCAGGAGCTCTCGATACCATCGGAGGCAATGGCGAAGTCGGTTGTGTATAAGTTTGTATGTTGTGACCGTGAAGATACACAATGACATACACATTCAAAGCGTGTTTGTATACTACTAGTTAACACAAGAAAAACGAGCCACGGTTCGCGAGATAAAAATACTATAGGCATGAATTATACTTGGCTATTTCCGCCGTGATATAGTTTTTCTCACTCCCAGGAATGTAGTATATGAAATAAAGACAATATTTAAATAATACTCATGGTTTAATATGTAATATATAACTTTATATTTTATAACAAATATAGAATTGCACTCTGCATCAGAATGCATTGTAAGGTATTACAGAAATAATATTTACAAAGAGACATTATTAAAGCTACAATTAATTTAAATATTATTTAATTATACTTTCAACATTGTGGCCTATGTACATTATCGTAGGAAAATATTCTAAAATTATATCATAAACCAGTCAATAAACAAAGGCAGTAGTTGTATCAAGTTTTACTTACTATACAAATTCTGCTGACTTTGAATACATTTTAGCTAAAATCCTATACGTGTAACGAAACTAGCTTAATCTAATTTATTCTAAGTACCTGGATATTAGCTAAAAAGTTATCCAAAACTTCAGCTTAAAAATACTTCAATAATTTAATACTTTTAACATTGGACGGATTACAGGGTAAGAGTCTTTAATTTTGGATCTATCCTAATTTCACAATGATTGTAAGGCACTCAATCGACGGATACAGATATAAAAAGTTATTTAATACGAGGTGGAGCTACTATCTGGTCGCAATTGTTTGGTCTGAACATCATCGTACGCAATCGTGAACACACTTTTCTTCTCTGTGATTGGCAACCTCTTCATGTTGTTCTGTTGAACCAACGTATTCATCGCTATGCCTGAATCATTATCATCTATCTTCGTTGTGGTATTTCTATGAGTTATATCGGGTACATTATCACCTCCTATATTTATTTTAGAAACGTGAACTTCAGTATTTTTTCGATCTTCTTCGTAGCTGGTTGATATAGATATACTGTGCGTCAAAGCACTTTCTGATATATCCTGCTTCGTTTCTTTGACATCGTCTTGATTTACATAGATGGGTTGTTGTTCAGGTGCCTGCTTTCGTGGCATTGGTTGCTGGCCTAAGTATTGAGGAATATGCGTTGGTTGAATGTAACATAGTGGATTTTGATTTTCGTATTGATGCTCATATCTGTGTTCAGAATGTTGAAGCAAAGGATGAACATCTGGTAATGGACCTTCTGGTACGGGAGTAACCTTTTCTTCTTTCAGTATCCGTGGATGAATGAATTCACTTTCTTTTGATTTAAAGTTTTTTTTTACCTCTGAATCGCCTTGAATGTCTTTGTTCATAATTTTTCCGTATCGACCAACCTTGTCTTTATCGTCTTCGTTTTTTGTGTTGGATGACCTTTTTGGTTTACTGGGTACCACTTTTTCAGGAGGCTTAGCAGCCGCTGATTTCTTTCCGTACCATTGCATGTAGCGTGGCACACTTTTTTGTATTGGTTTAGCACTTTCAGACGACTTTGTTGATTCACTAGCCTCGTTCCCTTTTTTGCTACTAGGTTCTATGTTACTTGAACTGTCTAATTTAGTTGAGCGTGCTTCCACATCTGATGATTTTGACTTTGCTGAAGAATGTTCAGCTGCTATGTCACGAGCTTCTGTAGAAGACCCCTGTCTTGAAAATACCAAGTTTCTGTTATCTTTTGAAGCTGAACTGCTTGTGCTTTTACTGTCATTACTTTCATGTTCGATAGCAAGAGGGCTTTTCCGCGGAGTGTCATCTGTTGTTACAGAAAATTGTTTTTGTAGTCTCGGTCTCCTTTCGCTCAAGTCGGATTCAACTTTTTCATCTAAAGAATCAGAAATTTCCATTAAAACTTCTCTTCTTAGTCTTGACTTTCTGTCGCTGTCTGAAATTTTTATTTGCGTGGAGGATACCGTTTCGTTCCTAGATGTAGTTACTGTGCTTTTTGTCATATCACCGTAATTTTTTATGTGTTCTTCTCTTTCATTAGTTTTACTTATTTTTACATGTTTTTCGCTTTCTAACGAAGGAGACACTTCACTTTCCTCGAGGATTGGTGTTTTTATTTTTCTACTTAAGTCATATATTCTCATACTTCGCCTGGGGTCTTTGTGTTTTAATTTCTTTTTAGGTTTTTTCTTTTTTACCCATGCTACTTTTTTTGTGTCATCTTCTAAAACCATTTGAGATTCGTCTTCACTGTAGGAATCGTTATCACTTCTTGCTTTTCTTCGTGTTGGCTTCATCAGCTGAGGCTCGGTCTGTGTACCAATATGGCACTCTGTTTGAGTTGCCATTACAGAATGACCGGGTAGGCTCTGAGTTTCAAGTTTGCTTTCAACTTGGGAAGCTGTTTCTTGATTTTGTAACATTCTTTCACGTTCTATTAATATCTGGTGTAATAGTTCATTTTGTTTCCTGAGTGATGACTCTAGTAGCTCCTGATGAATCGTTGATTTGTTTTGCATTTCCAATAATGCTGACTGTAAGTAGTCTGTTTTAAGCGGTACCAAGCCAGGTACTTCGGGTTGAAGGTTAGTGTAATCATTAAATTGGTTTTGAACATCGCTTCCCACTTGTGATCTTTGTCCATAGCTCTTAGCATCTTTGCCATTTGATATGTTATCTAAATCAGTTACCTTACTCATTCTTTCTCTAATATTTTTAGCTTCTTCTCCCTGTTCTCTTATGAATCTTTCCATTAAAAGGTTTTTTCCACTATCAAGTACAACATATTGTGTATGTGGTATAAGCGTTACTGGTCGTTGTTGTTGAACGGGTAGATTAACATAACGATCTTCTTCATTCTTACCTCTAGTTACTAACCTTAAAATTTCTGTATTTCCCTCTTTAATAAAATATTGATCCCTGCCTTGAGAAGATGGGGCGCGCACTTTGTCTTGAAATTCTCGATTAGTTTTGCTATCAGTCTTCTCGTGTATGTTTTTGTCAGCATCAGACTTGAGGAGGACTCCAACTTCGGAGCCACGATCTATTTCGTGTCTACGTATGGAATCGTTGTCTTGTTCCCTCCGTTGATAATGTAGTGTTGCGATTCTATCGTATCCGTTTTCTAAGTCTTCGATGTACTCCTTATGTTTATTGGCAAACGCTTCTTGTAGTTGCATCTCTTTTGTGTAAATTATATTGGGTCCTTCTCTGAAAAATGAGAAAATGGAATTTAGCCTAATATTCAATGGAAACTAGTTAGATAAAATTAACGAAAATATATTTTCACGTTACCTGCGAAATGACTGCCGATTGTCGTTATATCTATAATCATTGTCAGCTGCTGTGTGAACGAACTCCTGATGAATGTCGCCTGGCGTTGAAGCTGGTTTAGATGGCTCTTTATTGGATCTGTGGTTTCTCTTATTGAACTTCCATTGCGTCGGTTTCGTCCTCAAGTCTGCCTGTTCGGCACTCCATGCCTCGCGCCTCCTCCACTCATTAGCTTGTATGGACTTATTTTCTATATTTTGCGTCGACTTGTTTTCCCTCCCAAGTCCCTTGTCCCTCACCACTAAATGCACGTCGTCCTCTGTGGAGTTGACACGTATCACTCTTTTCCTAGAATTTATTAATGGATATCTATGTACCTAGCTGTTCTGTTATCAACACTTAAGTAGTATAAGAATGTGGTGGTGAGCATTAAAGGTGTGGAAGACATTCAAACGTTGTCCCAATTCATATAACATGCAATGAGTAGTAGCGCTTTTAAGAAATTGAATAAGTGTTATCCCAAAAAGTGATTTATACTTCCAGACTTCAATGTTCTTGGTTCATGAAAATGGATAAATACATTTATTATATTCTGTTAAATGCATCACTTTTTAGGAGGCGCTAAGGAAAATCACAAAAATTGTGCATTTTAAAACAAAATAAATATTTACCTAAAAAAGTGTTAAGCTGGTGTGGGAACTTGCATTAGTTGGTGCATTTCAGTCTGTTAATAAGAAAAAAGGAAATATTAGTAGAAAAAAATAAAAACAATTAGTATGTGTACCTAATGAAGAATTTTGATCCTACTGTGTTAGGAGTTAGCAATTGAGTGAATAATAAAGCTAATAAGAAAACATAACAAAACGAGATATGACATTTACCTTGGAGGCATATAAAGTGGACATCCTTCGCATATGCAGCAGCATATAAGAAGTAACAGTACTAGTGCTACTAATATCGCCAGCAGTATTAGTAGCCAGAATAAAAGGCGGCTTTCTGCTCTGTACAGACCCTGAAAAACAAAAAAAAAAACGATATACCAACATAACTCAATCCATACTATGGTAAAAAATATCAACTAGTTTAATAAAAAAAAAAAAATTACTTACAGAATCACCACCATCAGCTGTCTGATCACCCTTTCCTGACCCTGAGCCTGAACCCGACCCAGTATTGATAACACCACCCGAGTTAGTGCCAGTCGTGTAGATCGTCACATTCTTTGCCAGCTGCTCCTGAAGCTTGGCCACATTAATGGCTGTGTTTCCGCTCATACGGACTATGGCGATCACTTCACTTCTGGAAGGATAAAAGTACTTGAGTAATAAAATTTTTTTAAGGTGGCATTGTACAAGAAAATCTATCTGTTGTTCAATAAATCAAGGACGTGTTAATTATTATCAATTCCTTATTTTTATGTAGCTTTTGACCAGCTGCGCTTAGTGGACATTTGCTCGAAAATTATATCTATATCTTGTTGAAAAAAAAGTAAAATTCTACTCACTTTTCTTGACTAGATTCCTGACCGTTCAAATCTGTTGCGCCATTATCACTACCTCTATAGGGCTTTATGTCAATTATAGTTACTTTCCCTCCAGAAAGTGTACTTAGTACTTCTTCTAGTTTCTTCTTATCAGGATTAGCACCAGGAACTATGAAGGACATCGTCCTAGTCTTACTTTCTGGAGGGTAAACTTTCACAATTGTTGTGGAGGATAATCTAGGGACACCGAGATCGTAAGCTCTTATTGTGAGAACAAATACTTGGCTCTCCTCTTCATCATTAGACTGCCGTCTTCGTCTGTGAACGTTTTGTTTTTTTGTTCTTTTTAACGCTTCTAGAAGATACAGTTCTCCTGGAAAGATAAAAATGAATGTATTATAATATGGGGATTTATGTCTGTAGTTTCTAGAATTAAATTTCTTTAGTTTGTTGTTGAATGCTCTAAAGTACATATATCTATATGCATTAAAATATTCAATATTTTTAATATAACACATATATTACGTTATGATTTTAATTACCTGTCTCTTCATTTATAGCGAACTTTCCATCTCCATTTCCCTGTATTATTTCATATCTGACTATATTATTTGGTGGTTCGGAATCTCTGTCAACTGCCTTCACAAGTGCTGCCGATGTGAAATTATTCAGACTCGGCGACAGCACGAACTCGTAAAGCGACCTCTCAAACTCTGGTGGGTTATCATTTACATCTAGTAACTTAATAATTAATGGCACTGTTACTCTTAAACCTACTCCATCATTATCTCTAGCCTCTACTAAGAAATGCAGGTCTGGCATCGCTTCACGATCGAAGCCATGGTTATTCGTGGCGACAGTTATGACTCCCGATATAGGATCCAAGTTAAGGGAAGTGTTGAGGTATCCTAGTATGGCAGTGAACTGCACTTTGCCGAACGCGCCGGTGTCGACGTCGTCAGCTGTGACTTGGACGACCTTGGTACCGGCTGTAACGTTCTCTGGGAGTTCCACGTCATAAGATTGCGCCAGGAAGAGTGGCGGGTTATCGTTGACGTCGTTCAGGTATACTGTCACGTTCGCTGTCACTGACAGATTCGTTGCTGGACCAAGCTCTTGAGCTAAAATCTGAAATTATGAATAATGCTTGTGTTATAATTTTATTGCAATTTTTTTTTAACTTTTGAATAACATTACTGTAGAATCATTTATTTGCAGAAAATATAGGTGATACCACTTGTAAAAGGTGATGGTTTACTGTAGATACAGTCCATATTCTGTCCTGCTCTGGGCATGTAAATGAATTTTAAATGAATACCTCATAGGTTCTTATTTTACTGTACCTAATGTACAGAATATACAAATATGTTCCACACAGATGGATTAGTTTAATTTATGCCTGTCTTGCATTTATGTAGCCTGATTCTCAATCTTATTAAAGAAAAAAGAGCTCAATACAAAAAATCAAATAACGCTTACCTGAAACACAACAGACTTCCTAGCTTCAAAATCGAGCATGGTATTGTCCCGCACTTTGATAATAAACTGGGCGTGTCTCTCGGCGACGGTGGGCGAGATCTCGAAGGTTCCATTGTTGCCGACCAGGGACAGAGAGAATACGCCATTCTTGCCAGCGTCGTTGTCGTTCACTTCTGGTATGTAAGGGTCGCTGAACGTCAGCGCTGTGCCTTGAGGAGCGTTCTCGTCCAAATATGTGATGTAGCTGGAAAATATATGTTTAGAATTAAGACCTTTTCATGTCGATTCCAATAGAAAGTCTTCGGGATGATATGTCATGTTAGCCTTCGGATGAGGGATAGTTAATGTTGCATTTTAGTAATTAGACTGATGAATACCTATTTTCTAATAATTTCTGTATTATCTACAGCAAATAGCAAAATCAAAAGTCATTTATTCAATTTAGGCTGAGAATCAGCACTTTTTGAAAATTACTTAAGGCGGTCGCCCAAAACCCCCGCCCTTCATCACTTCCTAGTACCTAGCCTTCGCTGGGAAGAAGTGGCGCAAAAAACTCCCCAGCAGCACAGCTGTCAGCAGTCTGATGAAGTCATAGTTTGTAATCTAATAGCAATACTTATCTTTTTTGAGTCTCTGCCTGATAAAGATACAAGGTCTCAGTTCAAATATAATTAGGTTAAACTACTTACAACTGATTCTCAAAGTACGGCGGCGAGTTCTCTCGTTCGGGAAGTATGAACGCGAGCTGGACAGTCGAGGACATGGCTTCGGGCTCCTCTCGAGACAGCCGCACCTCCTCGGCCACCACGGTGAGGAGGATCGGGGCTCCAGCGTGGGATATCGCTGCTATCTCCTCGATAGGTCGCTCTAGAGTCACCTCACCTGGAAATAATAAAAATAAAAGAATTAATAAAAAGTTGTGCCTACGAACAAATTAACTAACGAATGGTCAAATTAAAGTCAAACCAACTATTCGATTATACGATTCATGGGATGCAGTGTTTTAGAATGCAGGTAGCCTTAGATAAACTTCTGATTTTTTGTAACTTGACACGGTCATTTTCTATTTGCCATTTTCATTGGAAACTAAATAAAGAAGGTATGGCTGTCTGTGTACTCTTAAGACTCTATTACCTACTTGTAATAATGTGTACCTTTTCGTGGAACGATAATTCCATTCCAGACTATTATAAAATTGGGCCCGAGCTCAATCCCGACTCACAACGCCATCTGTGCAATAAGCCCGTAACCCTCTTCAGTACTATTGTTAGAAGGAACGGTAAAATGATGAAGGAGGGAGCGTACCAACTTCGTGAAATTAAATTCAGTTCTTGTTCATAGATGGCGTCTATTGTAAAACGAAATCAAAGTAATGAAAATTGTCAAAATCCCAGCCTATTATACATAATTATGTACCATATAAGTAGGTACCTCCTACTCTTTATTTTTCTGTATTTTTTTTATCTTTGTGTGAGTATTGTGTGCCTTACTTAACCTGGATCAAATAAACTTATAATCTTTCTTAAAAATTGTTTCTTTAACAAATGAAGTACTACTTATTTTCTTCTGTTTTGTTTCATGAACTAAAAAACAGCGATTGAAATTATATTCATAACAACCCGCTATGTAAAAACGTCACCAGTCGCTAAATTGTACACATCGCATTAATAATAAACAAAGACGATGCGGAGAAAAAAAACTTTGCCGGAATGTAAAAAGAAAAACAATAAACGAGTAAACATTCTACACGTCAGTAACCCAAAAGTTACATGTGTGTGTTCTCTTATAAAAGTCCTATAATGAAATTCTTTCCCAAGTTCCTTTACTATTGAACGAGTTTCAAATAAACATTCTTTAATTCCACAAACATTTCCCCTCCCGGTACCTACTTCTTCGAAAGAAGAATAAATAATCATGAATGACGCTACTTAATATGGACATTAATACGACACATTCAGATGTGCAAGAACGTGCTTCCATTCATAACAGCCTGGTACCTCGTCTTGCATTATGCCAAGTAGGTGTTTGAGAAAAAAAGTCGTGAAGAGTAATTAGCATACAAAAGTGGTGCATCTACTCTTAATATGAACCTCCCCGAGATTCTCATCTGTCGGCGATGACAAGGCAAGTGAAGGCTCATTAATTATTTATTAGACTTGCATGGACCGAATAAATTATTACTAAGGTATAAATTAATACTGTTTGTGTTTTGAATGTTCCTTCATCTTAACAAGGAAAGAAAGTTGTACTTAACTGTACCATAAACGTCTATCTGAAGATTGAAAATCTCAAGAATTCAACGATTAGAAAGTTTAAACTGAAACGATTATTATACAATGCAATCAAAAATAATTAACGGACACCGACCCTAAATTAAGAAGAAGCATACAATAAGAACAATTACATGTTTATGAAGCATCTAATATTAAAAATGTATTAACTCCAGTCACATTTACTTTGTCACATTTAAATGGAAAAGCTCGCATTTCACGCCAACGCGGTATTAACAGCGGTCCAGCGGCTCAGCTAATGAACCGAATTGATTGCCTCTTTTATTCATTTCTATCTCTCATTTAATGGCAAAGATTAACCTTTATGCTTGGACATTATTCATTCATTGTACCTGTAATAATTAAATTACCGGTAAACTTCCTCAGATAATACCTATCTTTCGCGGTAAGAAACAGCCGGTCGGAGCAAATGAAAATGATTGAGAATGAAACGGTTTCACAGTTCTTTTGCGTAGGCGAATTAAAATATCGGGTAATGAAACACTGATATGCATTTCGTAATTAAACAAACCGAATAATTTATCCACATTCTACAACATTATTAATACCAATTACCAACAGACACTAAGAACAGGAAACAGTATACAAAGTGCTAATAACGTTGCATGCACGAATATTGAAATGAAGCCAAAAATATACCACCTACTTTATATACCGGAATCACAATAAAGTTTATGGGCGGGTGTTCACAATACGACCATTTGTATGTACCAAATGGTAGAGCACCCAACTCGAAATATATTCTTACGAACTTCGAAATTGGCCCTACCAAATTGAATCTTGATATCCATTCATATGTTCATAAGTGTGTGGTCTGATTAATGCGACAAATTCTCAAGTTTGACAGCTCTTCCAATATCCCGATAAGTTTAACGGTTCTAAAGGGGCAAGTTTGCGGAGGCGAGCATAGTTATCGAGCTGATAATGTCAGCGCAAGTCGGGATTGTATTGTCAGCTACTACGTAGTACCGGGACGCTATTCAAAGGAAGTGCCTTTATTATGAAGTAAGGTAGGGCAGCTTTACAAACAATGGATGGCGAGGCGAGATCGCGACCGGTAAGGTCTAATGAGCCATTATGTGCTTGTTCAGCAGAATGCAAGGTTGCATTAAAAGCCCTGTTAGCATTTTCGAAGTCCGTCGTGTTTGTAGTTTTGTTAGCAAACAAATACGCATTGTTAAGTGTTGTCAGAGCTACCACTGCCACGCACTCAACATCAACTTATGGCATTGTTAAGGGAATTTAGATGTAAGGTTGAACTTTAGATTTGTACTTGGAAAGTTGGTGCCAAGTTTGCTCCCGAATAGTAACTGCTTGCTACAATATGGCGGGCTTTATGCTAAATATTATGCTAAGTAGATTTCAGACGTCTAGTAAGATGTTACGTTTGTATCAAATGAAGGTTCAATCTTGCTGACAGTTGGTTTGCTTTGTATTAAGCGCTATTTTCTAACAAAGGACATTTCAAACCTAATACAGAAACCCGACATTTACTACAAAGCACAACTTATTTCCAACCAGTTTGTCTACACGTTAATTGTTTCACTTAACTAACAAACTTTCACTATTAAATTTGATGCCATAAAATGGAAGTTGGTGGGAAATGACTGCAAACTAAATCTGATAGTGTTATAGAAGTAAAGTGGGTCACGCAAGGTTGCGGGCAGTAGTGGTAGCAACTGGGCCATAAGGGGCCATGTTCGCCAGCGATAAGGAAGTAGGATATCCTACGGAAGCCGGACGCTCGACGGATGTACCGATGTTATCAAGAAAAAAGAAACGTATGAAAAACTTCACTGACCTACTACAAACACGGTAAAAACGAAGTTTTAGAATTCTTGGAAACTAAGTTAGCAACATTATCAAGGCCGTCTTGAGCTAAAGCGGTTTAAGGCTTCTTTCACTACCTCCTTATCAGACAGAAAAGTCAGTACTAATAAATTCTCAGTTTTGCAGCTGTTTTGGAACATAGCATGGACCGTTACTAGCCCCAATTTTACTTTTAGGGCTATTTTTGTACTTCATTGATTTGTCCATTTCATATTTAGAATGAAACTCCTTGAACTTTGAAACATTCTCCTTGAAATGTAGGTAGTGAATTTAAAGTATGTTTGACCTTTGAATGTTTTATGTCAGAGTTTTAAGCTGTCCAACCATAACCCTCCTTGTTTAAACGTTACAGCGAAGAGACGTTTAAACGTTATAAATGTGTGGTTAAGCAAACCCTAATCAGTACTTAACTTTAAACAACGTTAATAAATATGGGGGAACATTTTCAGCACATAATAAATTTCATCTTGTCACAGAGTAGCCTGTCGATCCAAATGACATTTAGCTGCCTAAAGAAAAATATGAAAACAATTACACACAACACTAGTTGTTAAATCATAAATTGTGAAGAAATACGACTTACCCAGTTTTTAATAAATAGGCTGAAAAAGTGCTGACCATTAAAATGCCGCTGACCCTTAACACGTAACTGAATAATCTTTGTGTAAAATTAGCGTGAAGGTAAATGCAGCGTTTTAATATCCGGCAAGGAGAATTTTACCCTCATTTTGGTTTAGAACGGAGTAATTTACACAAATACAATATTTACTTCCAATGTAAATTAATGGTTAAATAGAGGTCCATTGTTAAAAGGTTTTCCTATAAAATGCCGGAAACATTCAAGATTTTATTAATTAATTAAAAAGCTTTTACGTTGCTGTTAATGAGAAACGGATACAAAGTGAGTTTATGTAAATCAGAATTGCTGTTTTTATTATAACTATTATTATTTAAATGAATATTATTAACTTTATAGGCTTTTAAGTTATAATACCCATTGTTTCTTACTCTCGACTGTTATGAAATCTGAGAGAGATTTAGAATATTTCCTATATAATTTGCATAATTATGCAGTCATACTAATTATCTTAACAACCAAGTCTTAAGTCTGACAACCAGACTTACCAATGGGTATCGTATTACCCAGTAACTGGGTTGTGGAAGTCAGATAGGTAGTCGCTCCATGTAAAATACTTGTATTCAGCTTCATCCGGTAAGACTGGAAGCTGACCCCAACATTGTTGGGAAAAGGCTAGGCAGTTGATGACTAATCTTAACGTAGATGATATGTAATTAAAACTGAAACATTTTATTTATCGTTTATACGCCAAACGTGATGCATTGGTGCAGTTCAGGTTAAGTGTTAAAGAACTCCTTCTTTAACGTTAACTCCTGTAAGTACAAAATCGACTGTGGCGATCAAACAGAAAAGTAGTCAGACGTAATAATTCTATTACCCAACAACACACAACGAAAAAAATTGGATGTGTGTGACATAATGCTTTTTGAGAAACGAAGGATGGACTGTGTGAATGATGATGTGACTACCTAGATGACTACTAGAGAAAGCATGGAAGAGGACACGTTGTGCCGACCCCAAATAATTTTGGATAAGGGAAGGAATATATATCCTTATTAATAATTTAAGTAATTGAAATCTACTAATATAACTCTAATAATTGTATATTGAAATGATTGTAATAATTATTGTAATCCAAATTTTCTTATAAATTGTAATAATTAAAATAATTGTAATTTAATTTTAAAAAATGATTGTTGTAAACTAACTATAATTTTGCATGCCCGTGATGAGGGTGAAATATGTCCTGTGCTATAATTTAATTTAACATCTTGTGTACCCACCATATTTCAGGCAAATAAATGATTTATTTATTTATATTATATTTATATTTATATTTATTTATGATGACGTGTCACTTTTTGCGATATCCTACTATGTAATCATATCATACTAATATTATAAACGTGAAAGTTTGTATGGATGGATGAATTGATGTTTGTAACTCTTTCACGCAAAAACCACTGAACGGATTTGGAAGAAATTTGGCACACAGGTGGTTTATAACCAGGATTAACATATAGGATACTTTTTATCCCGATATTCCCACGGTATCGAAACTTATGCGGGTGAAACCGCGGGGCGCCGCTAGTAAACGCGAAACGCGAAAGTTTGTGAGGATGGATGGATGGATGTTTGTTACTCTTTCATGCAAAAACTACTGAACGGATTTTGATGAAACTTTACAGTAATATAGCTTATACATCAGAACAACACATAGGATACTTTTTATCCCGATATTTCCACGGGATCGACACCTATGCGGGTGAAACGCGGGGCGCTGCTAGTCATACATAAGCTAAGAAATTGATTGATCAACTCACCCGAAGTCTCATTGATGTTAAAGAATGGCGTGAACGGATTCCCTTCAGACACCAGACCATATCTGATCTGCCTTGGAGCTCCCTTATCCCCATCTTCAGCTCGTACCCTGACGACCATGTCTCCTGGAGCCACTTGACGAGGCAGGTGGGTAATAGGAGGAGCAGCGGTGAAGACAGGGGGCATGTCCTGCACATCTTGGACCACCACGACCACTTCCAAGCCTGCGATGTTGCGGGTATCCTTGCCTACTTCTATGTAGGGATCCTGGAAGTAGACATTTTGGGGTTAATTTTGTTGTCAGAAATAAGGAGTTTCCCCTAAGAAGTTTAAAGGCCATTGCACGACGGCTTACAATAAATGCAATTTCAGATAAGACTTGATTTTGTCTTTATCAAGTCAAAGATTTTCTCTCTGGCCATGTAACTGGGTCTAATATAATAAGATATGTAACTATTACGAGCAACTAGAAAAATTACTGCGGCATAATTTTATAAGAAAATACCCTAAAACCAGCTCTACAGGAAAAAAGTTAACCAGTGCGTAAACTGTTACCATGTATTTAGCATATGATTCTAGACCCCCTAGCGTAGAAACTTTTCGTTGATTGTAAAACCAGGGGGTCTACTCCGAAGTGCAGTGCGAATGTTCGGATCGGACCGACACATGGCCGACCCGAATATTATTGAAAAATGCGAAAAAAGTTCGGATCGGCTCAGTTGAGTCAATATTCGAAAGAGTGTAGGAGTGTAGGATCGGGAACGACCGAACCAAATAGTAACTTCGTAGCAGGAAACGGCCGAACATTCGGTCGATACTACTTCGGAGTTGACCCCAGGTCTAGAATCATAATACTGAATTCATGGTTGCAATTTGCGCACTGGTAATTTTTTTTTCCTGTATATTTTGACATTTTTACCTTTGACATTAAGCTAAGCTATTCATATCACCTCAAGTCACTGAGCGACAATAACGTTCCCAACACTTTAGCATTATAAAATCTTCAATATTGTCCCTCTAAAAGTACCTAAGTGCAATTATCCAGCCCTATCCACCATTATCCACCTGTTATAAATCCTTTAATCCCCTCGTAAGAACACCCACGGAACAACATGGGTTCTATTCTTAGATCCAGACCACACTGTGGAATGGTCTGAGACTGTTTGTATTATTTTATAGGCCGACTTTTAATCGATAAATGTGTGCACTCCCACGCAGCATTATAGCTATCTAGCTAAACTATGGGTCAGTAAAATCGGCAATATGTTTGAGAAATATTCTTGTGAAAAAGGAGGAGCGGTTTCTGCACACCTTGTACTACGAACTGACTATTGTTGTTTGGAATAAAATGATGTAGTCAATTGACCAGGAAATTGGCAACGATATTATCAGTTTATTACAAACTTTCACTGCTAAGACTGATTCTATTTAACGTCTTTCAGGAAAACATACCCACGATCATGGAATGCTTGAAAATTGTATCTTTGTTATCTTTAACTCTGAAGATTAACCATTATACATACTACAGTTCATGTGCCTTTTTAAATTACATATTTAGATCAGAATGCCAATTAATTCTCGTAATATAAGACGTTCAAAATCTAGTCGCAATCTCATTTCGGCGACAAACCGATGTCAAAACTTGTCAAAAATGTAGGGAACTTACGAGGTATTTTTGACAGATTGAGACTGAGATCAGACTGTGAACGTTCGTAAAATTACTAGAATTAGCCCCTCTGCTTTCTGGTTCATATTTAAAGCTTAAATATTTTCAGGGTGCATTGACCTATGTCCATGTCCATCCTATAAACTTTTGTGTCCATGTATTATTAAACTGATTAGCATTATAATTGTAATTATACATTTTATATCTCCGAAGAAACAAGTCCAGCATTAAACAGTTTAATAATATCCTTTAGTGTGCAAGAGTACAGTTGTCATTTAATCGCATTATTATGCAGGAATCGAAACTAAATTAAGTAATAAAGATTGTCGGTTAAAAGCGTTAAAGGATCGATTAACTATCTATGAATATTAAAAAGACTTTAATCGTGAATTTGAACTCATTAGAACTTAATAGTTGTTGTAACCTGCCCTTTTTTAGGTCTTAAACGATTTTAGATATCAATAATTATCATATCAATACCTAATAAAATACTAAGAATTTCTGAATTTGTAGTGATTGTATAAATTATAGTGTGGTTTTAAATGTTCTGTTAAAATTTACTGGAATTATAATTACAGGGATCTGTATCATTTAAAATGCATCATAAACGAAATTCCGACGGCTTGTTTTGCTTTAGTGAAAATATTTCTCTAAAGCGCTCTAAGCTGTAATGAAAACCCTACTAAAATCCTTTCAGTAATTTCCGAGATTAACCCTTTCTGTTGAACACTATTGTTACGTAAGTAGGGACGAAGGGTTGGTCATTATGAACGATACAGGGTGGTAGGTTGATGTCCCATCGACGCGCAACCTGTTCCCGTGGATTCAGGACATGATTCTGAACCTTCGACGAATGTTTTAACTCGGTTGATATTTTTCGTCTGTTTTTTTTTATAGCTTTTCCATACATTTTGACCACGTAGATATTGCACTTTGCTATGAAACAGCAATTTTGTTTAGGTAACCTTGGGACCAAATATTTCTACGCTAGGGGGTCAAGAATCACGTGCTGAATTCATGAATCATGGTTACAGTTTGCGCGTCAATGTCCCCGCCACCCTGTATGCCTACATGCTTAGCGTGTGTTATTTAAAACCAAAACAGACTCTAGGGCGGAAAACAACGACATAAAAGCAAGCAAACTCGTTGAAATAGCTCTAATTTCAAGCACACACCACGACATATCAAGCAATACATATCGAGTTTTAGCCAATCTCGCACTGTATAGGCTTTTCATACAATGAGAAGTCAGTTTATACTGGAAATGTATAGCTTGATATATCGTCGTACGTACCATAAGCCATAAACTCCATCGCACTTGTTTTGGCATAATTAATTACAGTTGAAATACTGATCATTAGTGTACCAGATTGTGAGCTTGATGTCGTAAAAGACTTGGAATAATTAACCCTAATTAGGGAAATAGGGTTCATTTGAATAAACGCATTCCTTACCACGGCTAGTAGTGTCAAATGGTACATAGACTGGGCTTCGAAGTCTAGTGGTCCAACTAAGAAAATGGTTCCTTCTGTATTTTCGGCGGACACGCGACGTTGTCGGATTGCGAAGAGCGGTGATCCCTGTGGAATAAAATTCTAATTAGACAGGTAATTTTTTACGTTGGATAAAATTTAACTAATAGGCTAGTTTCCTAAAAAAATCTAATTAGTCCGTCAGTTAGATTATCAAAAAATATTGAACCCGTATTTTTTCTTTTGTCAATTATATAAAAAATGATGAAGATATCGCCCGTTAAAGTTCCGCGTGACGTCACTTGGTTGTGACACTTTTGCAAGCAAGTGACGTCACGACCCCCACTCCCAAATTTTGACACGCTTTATCTTTGTCATTTTTTGTTCGATTGACAAAAGAAAAAATACGTGTCCATTATTTTTCGATAATCTAACTGACGGACTAAATATAATTATTATTTTTTTACACTGGAAACTATCCTATTTTAGGGGTCTACACGGAACCGCCTATTATTAATAATGTCAAGTTAAATGTTGACGAAAATAAAATATTTTTCTTTCACAAAATTGATTAATTAATTTGGTAACGGAAGAAAGAACTTTTGGGAAGTCAAAGTAAGCGTTGGTTTCTACAACTTAAATATTAAATTGACCACATTTCGTGCAACTTATAGTTATAACATTTCCTAAGACATGCCATTTCCCAGATCCTTTCGAAACTAATAACAATATTGTTTCCCACAGCTTACTTAGCGAAGACTATGTTCCCATTACAGAAATAGGGGTCGGTACCGATTCAATAAATTCACTTATCCTCTCAACCCGTTACCCGGCCCACAACCGACGCTCTAAAATTACGCTACATGTAAGGACACGATCTCCATTATTATAGCATTTAAGGCTATAAACCAACGTCGAGTACGGGTGCTAGCCATTCTCCGGCCTGCGAGAATTTTAACACGCCTTGCTCCTAATGTCTGGTAATTGCATCCCGTCGGATGGCCGGCCCATCGTAAAATACAGACAACCACAATACACTATAAGTAGAAGCCTAATGTGAACTCATTCGCGAAATAACGTATTCATAGTAACTAGTTGCAGCTTAGCGGGCGCCCTAACAATCGGTTCTGCTCCGAAGATGAATAGATATGTAACTGTATCAAAAATGAGGCATAAATCGCTGTAGGAGCATTATGTTGTTACTGTAAATTGATCAAATTAAGGCTTTCGCCTTATTATCTTTTTGTGCTTTCAACGCGTTTTTGTTGTTACAATTATCATTTTGAAATGGTGCTCTACTGTGTTCTCAGTTATAATTGTAACGTGAATTAGATTATTTCGCACGACCGTCAAGTTGTCGAGACCTAATATTGTTGTCAGAAATGGAATAAGTAGTACTTGTTACGTATTATTACATGATTTTGAGAACTTTCCCGCTGTAATTTTGAGATTGATTGCCTATTCAAATTTGTGGGAGCCGGTTCGTCAGCTTGCACTATACGTAACGCTAGTGCTCGACCACATAAAGCGTAAATGAGTTTCGCAAAGGCGTATCCCGCGTCAGCGATAACGCTGTGAAAATGATCCCTATTTACGTGCGAGCGAAACTTCATTATGTGGTTACAGCGAAATGCGTGTCAAACACGACGCAGCGGGAAATATCATTAGCTAAGCCCTAATCATTTCATCCTATCGTGTCTTCTTCAAAATGTAAATTACTTAGTTCACTTACCCAAAGTTCGAGTTCCAAAGGCTTCGGCGTTACAGGGTTTTTTCTCGCGATTACTATCTCGAGATCTGTTCCGCGTTTGGCGTCCTGTAATATAACAATTTGTTAGTAGTGCTTTATTATGTAATTCGCGATATAAAGGGATGCTATGTAAAAGTTGTAAAAGTAAAAGTTTGCAGGTAGGACGTTAATTACAGTAACACTCATTGAATGTGTTAAAACTATGGGAACAACCTTAAAAAAAAGATTACGAGAGTACCAATTGACCAAAAATATTCGACACTTCCTATTTCACTCTCACAAGTCTCACTCACATCTTTACTATAACACATCTCTAGAGTAATGTTAATTCCGATATCTGGCAGGCGTCCTTTGTGCCAGAATGCACGTACGTCATCATCATCATCAATCACTGACGTCACGCGCCCGCGGCACGCTCTCCTCGGCTCATTTGTTGCCACGTACCCCGACAGGTGCTTTTTCCACGTAAATCCGCCATTAAAACTGGACTATGCAAATGATCATCTTTATATCCAACGACAATTTTAATGTAACGACTTTTATTGCCAGCCTTGTAAGTCTAATGAACCATCCTGTATCATTACAAGTGATAAACTCCTAATACTTTAATGTTTGCAACCTCTATTTAACGAAATTGGTTGCGAAAAGTAATTTTCTATTATGCTTTACAAGTGTAAAACCTTCGTAAAAGTAAGTACTTTTACGAAGGCATAAGTTGTTGAGAGTGCATAATTTAAAGAATTTATGCATAAGAAGTGAGTGCTGCAGTATTTCAATAACCTTCATAGTTTATTGAAGTCGTATTTTAGATGGAGTACAGGTAATGGGACTCGTTAAATTTAATCATTAATTTTCATTGCCAGCCAGTATCTACCATAGGTTCATGAAAAATTTACCAATGACGCCAGAGCCTGCCAAGGAGCTTCTATCAATTTATACATAACATTATCAGCCTGTAATGTTCCCACTGCTGGGACACAGGCCTCCTATCAGTGAGCATGGGCCGTAAACCACTGCGCATGCCCAGTGCGGGTTGGTAGATGTCACATGTCTTCGAATTTCTGGTTGTAGGCCTTGCCGATATCCTCACGATGCTTTCCATCCACGTTTTGAGAACAGTGGTGACGGAATAATTTACGCAAAGTAAAGCGCTTGTCTGGGTACAGACTTACGACCATCAGCTCCTAAGTCGCGGCACTTACTTACCACTGGCTATCAATTTGTGCTACGCAATAATATTTATCTCCATATATTTACCGATTATGTTAATAAGTTACTCACTTCTGGCACCAAAACGATTCCAGGCTGGTGCGGAAAAATGGTGTCCCTGGGCGTTGTGGCATTGGTCCCTGTGACTGAGCACGCTATCCGGGTGCTTCGCCCCCTGGTATTGCGCACAGACAGCCTGAAATCCACGTAACGGCCGGGCTCCAACCGCCTCAGCAGAATGACGTTGGCTTGGCACACGGAGTTGTAGCGCGTACACGGGAGGGTTTCCACACCGATGTCGAGGCGACCCATTTGACCTGGATAAAAAGACACATTTATTTATTATTTACAAAATCCACAATTCTTTGAAATTTTATCTTAAAATATAGAAACTAGTATTACAGCCAATTACGGATTTACAAACATAACATACTAAGTATACTAACTGTGTCTTTATTAAAATTCATAATTTTATTGTCCTAATAGTAACTGTACGAACTCATGCGATACAGGTTTAACCTACATAGTACAGACATCAAAGTTTAATTCAAGATGTTTCCTGTACTAGCTGCGCCCCGCGCTTCACGCACATAAGTGTCGATTCCGTGGGAATATCGGGATAAAAAATCCTGGGTATAACTATTTGTGTGCCAAATTTCATCCTAATCCGTTCAGTAGTTTTGGCGCAAAGGGGTAACAAACATCCATCCATCCACACAAACTTTCGCGTTTATAATATTTTCTAAGTTTTAGGGTTCCGTACCTCGAAAGGAAAAAACGGAACCCTTATAGGATCACTTTGTTGTCTGTCCGTCCGTCCGTCTGTCTGTCAAGACCCTTTTTCTCAGGAACGCATGGAGGTATAAAGCTGGAATTTATATCAAATACTCCGGTCTACTGACCCTTGGAGCTGTGAAATAAAAAAAATCAAACTTCTAAACCAGCGCAATCAAAAGATACAGCCGTTTATGCCGCAAATTTCCGAAAATTTTCGGCACTCGCAAGGGAATCAAAACCTACAGGGTACTTCCCGTGAACTCAGAATCTTGAAATTTGGTACGAAGCAACTTCTTATAGCACAGATAAAGGAAACATTTTATTTTATTTTATTTTATTTTATTTGGGAAAATAAACGGTTACACATTACAATACTATGGTATAGAACTTAAAACTAAAATGGGAGTATAAATGTATAACCAACAACATTTTCCACATAATATAAAAAAGTTAAACAAATACGAACGGCGTGCGATATAAATTACATACATTTAATAGAGAGTATGGTTAAATAAAAAAAATAAGACTAAAGTGCAAGATATACAGTTAAAAATAATAAAAAAATAAAGAAGATGTAATACAATATTTTAAAATAGAAATTATGATTTTAGCATTGCTATGTTCTGAAACATGGCGAAAACCGTAAATTTTAATTTACATCATTAATAAAAATATTTTTAATCATTTTACATTGTACGGAACCCTCGGTGCGCGAGTCCGACTCGCACTTGGCCGGTTTTTTTTAGTTATTTGGCCTTTTTAATTGACCCATAGAAAAACAGTTGCAGCAGATAGCCATATTTCTATAGATGTGATAGTGACTGTAGACATTGCAATGTAATGCTAGCTTCATTTTTTTGACTGACCGACCCCTTGTCTATTCTAAAGTGCCTGTAATTGGTTTAATTGAAATAAATACTTTGAGTTTGAGTTTGAATGTTGTCACCTTTATTATTAACTTCGTGGCTGTTATTGCCAATCTTAACGATAATGTATTTTAAGTAGTTCTCTTTAGACCACCTTTGATGGTCAATAAAAAGGTAATTCTCGTAATTAAAAACAAAATCTAGTAGCAATCTCATCTCAGCGACAATCAATGTCAAAAACTTGTCAAAGATGGTTGGAAATAATAATAATAATATCCCTGGACATTTCACACAGCACCATTTGAAATCAGAGGTATTTTTGAAAAATTGAGACTGAGATCAGACTGTGAACGTTCTTAAAATCACGAGGATTGCCCCTCTGTTCTATATAAGATACTACTGTAAATAGAGATAGAGCTTTCCGTTTCCGGATAAAGCAAAACAAAAAAATCAAGTTTCCTCCATAACAGCAGAAATTGTTTGGAAACGTTTCCGTAAATCAATGACAAATTAACTTCTCGGGTATCTCGAGTAATGGAATGCAATAATGCTTTGTTTTCTTCCGGGCTTTGTGATATTGGGTTACGAGATATCGAGTTTACTTGAGTAAAATTTTACTTTGTTCTGGTGTAGTTTGAACTACACCAGGACAGGACAAATTGAGTATTGTGTCCTCAGATTACGGTCAAGGTCAAATTCTTTAGATCTTACAGTAAGACCGGTCCGCCTTTTATTCTTATCTTCGTCTTTAATAAGCCTTCTTTGCTGAGTATATCTCAGCAAGGAATGCTTATTATAGCGTAAGTAAGCCAATGTTCGGGCTTTTTTTTTTTTTTGAGGATGGGAAATCATCAAATGACCCCTCCCGCTCTGGGTGGAGCAGAAGGGAGTGTCAGACTCTTACTGACTAAAACCCACCCGTGTCCCTTCCTTAGCCCTTTCCGTTTCAGGGCAGCGGTAACCCTTTCGGACGATCCCGCTACCGCTATGGTTTCCCTTCAAAACGCATAAATCTTTTGCCTTTTACTGTTCGGCCTCAGGCCTCCGCTGTGAAAATTATTTGGCCGTAATCAACCATAAACCTAGAGCTGATTGGAGAATGTCACGTGTCTGCTACTTTTTGAAATCCAGGATTCCTTTTTCCTCGCTATATTTTTTTAACCCCTCCTATCTCCGTTGCTGAAGGTCTGCTTATATTCTCCTGTCCTCAGTTAATCTAAGAATTTGCAATCCAGACGACGTATTACATATTGATCTGTATTCCCTTACCAATAAGTTCAAAATGCAGCGGATAATCGAAGTCAGGGTCGGAGGCGCGCACGCGGTAGATGACGGAGCCGACGGGGACGTCAGCCGGGACCAGCACCAGCCGCATTAGGGTGCTGGGGTCGAACACCGGCTCGCCTGCGCGCGCGCCGACCGCCCAACACACCACCACCAGCGCCAAGGCGAAGGTCATCCTGGAAAGAGAGGGTTTATAAGAAATTGTCGGGAATCAGCAGAGTATTCTTAAAATGGATAAGCAGAATTTTAATATAATATAACATTGCCCAACACTACGGGGAATTCCGGCGTGATGTGATGTACCTTTAGTACTCCCCCATTTCACGAGTTAACGCAGACTTTTTAGATTTATGGTAAAGTCTTTAGGGCAAGTAGGCCTACAAAGGTCCCTAATGATTTGCTTGACGCTCGGTATGCTGTTCTTGACGATAAATACAAAAATATTCTTAAAATTAAAAATACGATGTATGGCTATTTATATTTTAAGAATATTTTATAATATTTATATACTAGGTTTTGTTCGATTATACATGTCGATCGTCATCAAAAGAGCATCAGCTGTGAGCACCTTCAGAGGTTTTCTGAAGGGGTTTGGTGAGGAAATCGAGAGTGATAAATGAAAGTGGATAAATGTCTGCAGCACATTCAGAATCCGTAATAAAATAATAACAGATCTAAGAAATAAGCTGGCCCCTCTGGCACTATTTTAATTAATCCTCAGATTTAAGTTTTAAGTGATGCAAATGCGATTAGTTTTGGAACGGCTTTGAGTTCTTTGATTGGTAGGAATGCAGTACAAAAACATACTCTTAAATATTTTCCCATGAGACTTTTTGCAACTGCTATTCGATACCAATACTTGGTTCGAAGAGAATCAATAAGGAGCCGCGTCCAATGGTTCATAAATAGAAAATATCGCAGAATTGTTGTTGAGCAGTAGCCTGAGTTAAAGTTAAAGGACTGTTATAATATGATTGAATATGATAGGTAGGCAAACTTATCAGAGAAGAAATTAAAGGAAGGATTACTTTTCAAAATCATCCTTAAATCCCAATGCCCTCCAAGCTTGCATGCATAATGCATCCTCCAAACTTTATAGAGTTTTACAAAACATTAACTTGGATAAGTTTTCTTTTCCCAAAAAGAAATACAGCAACTTAGTTTCCGCCCTATCCCAGCCACTTCAAGTTGAATCACAGACTAAGCCAACTCAAGGAACAACAGTGACAAGTTCGGAAACCAGATCTTGCAGCGACCCACTTCATTATCTCGACATAACTCACTAAATCATACTTCGAATAGCTGAAATCAAAAGTTAGGTCCGCGTCCGTGTATCCACTGGTACGATTATGTCGGGAGCGAGCGAAGCGGACATTAAATTATAAATTGGCCGTATCTCCGTGATATTCTTGGGATCAGCTTCGACCGCAGCCCTAGCAAGCCTTGCGAAAGGGAAATTCGAGTTATGAAATCATACTGCCGCTTCTGTGTGCCGACCAGGAAGCAGCCGCTCTTTATGGCTCGCCCGTAATAACTCGTTTAGGGATGCTATCAACTCAATTTTATTTTAATTTCATACGCAACCTGCGTTTCTAATCTCGGATCAGCATTGTGCGATAAAATAACTGCAATTAAGTTAAGTCCGTAATTCATACTCTTACAAAACTATGATATTTGCGCGCGTAATTTATTATTAACGCTAACTCAAATTTATTGTATTTCGTTACAGAAAGTTATCACTACCAATAGGTTAATAGATACCAGTTATTTCTTTAAGTGGTTCTAAACATTTACGCAACCGTCAGTTTTCTCGTATTCCTTGAACTGTGGCATGACTATTTTAAAATTAAATCCGGCCGGCAAACTAAAGTAAACCCATTCTCGTGTTGTCTGTTGGTGTGTTATCTAGTGCGCTGCAGTTGTGTAAGTAACACCAACAACAAACAAGTTCACTGGCAAGTTAACATGGAACATGTCTAACTTCGGAACTTTCGGATAAACATTTCGCGAAGAAAATATTGCGGAAGGAAATTGACACGGCGAACCTGATATGTATCGGATTTCTGTTTAGACGAACGTTTTCAAGATTCTACGGTATTGGAAAATATT
This sequence comes from Apamea crenata, assembly GCA_949629185.1. NCBI lineage: Eukaryota > Metazoa > Arthropoda > Insecta > Lepidoptera > Noctuidae > Apamea > Apamea crenata. Next base: position 6,646,530 of record OX451360.1, on the reverse strand, counting down.
TTGTTTTGTATTTGAAGTTGGACTGGAAGATGTATAGGCTCGGTATGCGAGGGCTATTAATATTGTCCAAACGCCTGAGAGGCAATTATTCAGCAGTAAAACTTATTGCTTGTCGGTAGGGCCTGTAGAGAGGCCAGTGTTTTAGAGGTGCATCTGAAAGACGAATGTGGACGTGGAGGCTCTCGGAGTTTGATTTAGCGCGAGCAAGTTTCAGTGCGCGCTGCGTCACATCGGTGTTTCCTTGTGGCGCCGCGACCAAGGTGAAATATTTGTCTGACGCGAACGCCCGCCGCCTGCGACATTAAATCTTGTCGCGTGCACAACCCGGACTGTGAACTACACTACATCTAGCCCTAGATATCGACAACATTTTGATACACACCTAAATGTCGTAACTCTTCTAATAAAACTACAACTTCCTTCATAACTGTAAACATGCAAGCCACACTTAATTATTACTTTCTGAACAATAATAACAAAGTCTATTGAAATATTCCCCATCTCCCGACGCCAATTAAAGTCATTTCGGGCAGACAGAGAGCTATTACTGCCATTCGATCATTCGGGAAAGCACAGGAACGCAATTAAGGTATCATTATCTCTGAGTCCATGCGAACCGAGAATTTAGCTTTAAATCATCTGACAGTCCGTTTATCCTTGACATTAATATGAGCTTTATGATATGGTAATGTGTACTCTCGAAGAAAGCCATGTTCCCTCAGGTAGATGCAAACATTTTGGTGTTAAACCTCTAACAGGTAACTTAGATAGTAACTATAACCTATTTCTAGTCACAGCTTTCCCATAAAAAGTTATAGACGTGAACTACACTAGAAATGGTAACGAGTACCGGGATCGTAGTAGAATATCATTTGTCATTATTATTTATGAGTGTTTTCGTTTTGAAGTGGGAAGTAGCGGTCGGTCGGTCCTGAGACTTTAGTCCCTAACAGCGGGAGATACTCGTACGCGGCAAAAATGGAAGGCGCACGATGTCGTCCGAACGACCAGCGACCGGGCCGACCGATCCCGGTGCAGCGCGTAATAGAGCGTTGTTCCCTTTTGGTCACGGAACCCCATTACCATAACACTGAGTGTGTGAGGAGCGGACGTGAGCCTCTCGCCGACAGATAGCCTCGCGGTCTCGTGCTTATTATAAATTCTAATACACAATCTCGTAACAACGTAACATTATGCGCTGGCGATCGATTTGTTAAGATACCGGGTCAGGGTTCCCAGCCTGCAGCTATCCCACCTTTTCACTCATAAAATTGTATTGCTAACTTACCTATTTATGACCTCAACGAATAAAGTCTGATTGTGTGTAACTACGAGAAAAATAAAACAAGCGAATTGTTTATGGTGTAAATGATATCGAGGGATCAATTTACTAAACTGAAATCGTAGGAAGTCGGACGAGTTCTTGCGATGAGATTAAAGGCCCCTTATCCTATATTGGGAGGTGTTAACTAAATCCGAGATTAACATAATATAATCTTATGAGGTTTTTGTGCTGCGTAAGAGTTCGGTAAAAGTAGTTTATTTTATTTTTTATCGGGGTTATAGGTTTAGTGCTCTGTAATGTATAGCACATGGCCTCGACCGCTGGCCTCGTGGGTGTCATCGATATGTCCTATTGATTTTTCATTCACATCAATAATGTACTAAGCAAATCGCCCGTCCGTGTACCTAATGAGGTGCTCGGCTGTTCAGTAAAACAGACATTATACTATCTGCACAAATACAAGCAGACGATTATACCAGATAATAATAACATTGTTCACAAAATGTATCGATTTCTATGCTTGATAACTTCATGAAGATATCGTTCGAGATAGGGTCCGTTAATATGGAGTAACAGTAACAGCGAATGGACTCGCTGTAAGAAGCTTGGGGAACTTATTAAACTTTATTAATGTCGTGCAGTTAATCATGACCCCCATTTTATCGTGGCACGGTAAATCTGGACAAAAACGTAATTTTATAGCAAGAATCACGCGAACTGACCCCTATGACCCCATTAACTGTGTATAGTTGGGCTTAACTTGGCCTATGCTCACAGAATAACACTATAACATTAGTAGTTTATTTAAAAAAGTAACTTACTAAACGTGGTGTAACTCTTTTAAGCTATTAAAATATGTTTCCGTGTGTTAGAGAGTATCGTTTCTTTGTGGTAATTACAAGAACTATTTTATGTGTGTGCCATAATTGTGTTCTTTAAATATTAAGTAACAAATTAGCATTAGCAAAGCTGCAGAAGAAGCTAATTTTAACAAAACAATGGATGCTCGATACCGCAGAGATTTTAAAACAAAATGGACCTTCACAACCCGTGATGGATACGAGGTCCAACGAGTAACTTTTGTGTTTCTCCTACCAGAGGCATTAATTCCTGCCAAAAGTGATTTGTTTCGAGTCATTATATTGCGAGTCAGTCAGCCAATATATTTCAAACTATAATGAATAAGTTAAATAAATAAGGAAATAGTTGGAATAGTAATAGAATCGCATTTATCTTAAGCATAAAACTGAAAATAACGTGTTTTATTTATTACATAAGTTGAATGCATTTTGGTTGAAGGCTTGTGAGTAGTTAGGTAGGTACCCAATGGTAATGGTACACGGCCCTATAAAACTTTATTATCAGATCAGATGTGAATAAACAAACTATTGGGTAACGTTAACGAAGCCATAATAAAATGCTCCACATATAATTGATTAATAGCTTATTCAATTACGTTTTTATTTGGTATCAGGTTATTTGTCGAAGATAACATTAACATAACATGGCCATAAATTCCTTGGCTAATCTCAAATGTTAACAATAAATTATGTTGTAGTTTTTCAACATGCGTACTACATATGTATCTACATACGTACTTTAATAGGCCACATCTATGCATTTACTAGTAAGTACTGTAAGTAGTTACCTTAATAATAATATACTGTGCTCGTCCTACAACTACGGATACTTACTATGTTTCAAATTATGGGCGAGGACGCTGGCACCTTAAACACAAGTTAAATCATACTTTGGGTGCCAGAGTTCATCGAAATCTCTTTTCCTTTGTTGTAATGCTGCATAGTGTATAGATACTTAAGTGTTTTGTGTGCAACTGACGTTAATAAGGAAACTTTTTTTTTTTAATGTCACGACTTCTTCCTATGGGGGCGGCAGAAATTACAGAACGCCAACTGCTACGATCCTTACATACTCGTTTTGCGTCGTGTTCATGCATCTGGTCATACACGACGCCGGTTATGAGTACTAAGCACCTGACCGTTCTGACCAATTAGGTCACTGATCAGAGGGGCAATTCTCGTAAATTTAAGAACGTTCACCGTCTGAGGGGCAATTCTCGTAATTTTAAGAACGTTCACAGTCTGATCTCAGTCTCAATCTGTCATAAATACGTCTAATTTCCCTACATTTTGACAAGTTTTTGACATTTGCTTGTCGCCGAGATGAGACTGCGACTAGATTTTGAACGTTTTAAATTACGAGCATTGGCCTTCAGATCTCAGTCTCAATCTGTCAAAAGTACCTCTAATTTCCCTATATTTTGGCAAGTTTTTGACATTTGTTTGTCGCCGAGATGAGACTGCGACTAGATTTTGAACGTTTTAATTAAGAGAATTGGCCTTCAGGTTACTATTGGTTCGATGCGAACGAATTTTTGGAGATTTTTTTGCTTATTTTTTCACATTTACATAATATTATTAATTCAAATGTTAGCTTATATAATGAAAATATTATCTTAATTAAGTAAATATACTATAGGTACATTATGTCCTCTAAGGGCGATCCCTCCCGTCTTTTTGTACATTTATTTTCATAACAAAGTATCAAAGTAAATTGTGAATGGGTAAATTAACCATTTTCCATTAAAGACAATTTGAATTTTACGGGTCAATTCAATTTCTAAATGTTTTACCTTAATATTTTATGGCTGGTAGGTATTTAAATTGCCGGAACAACATTTTGAAACCTTTTAGCGTCAATTTTCTTTTCAACCATGAAAGTTTTGGATGGTTTTGGAATATCTGTGAAAATTTTGGAGCTTGTCTAGTCTCCAAAGATGTAACTGAGTAACTGTTTAGAGGAAATAATAATTCTAGATTTGGAGTTTATAGATAAATAACGGCCATATCTACTGCCTCCTAGACTGCTTCGTTTATCTACCGGTCGCAAGCGCTACTGTTAAGCATGAGGTCCTGGGTTCGATTCCCAGGACGAGTACTTTGCTTGACTTATGTTTTTCCATCAGGAATATCTTAGTAGCAGCCTGGAGCCTGGATTTGTACCCGGTTGTTTCGCCACCTATTACATACGTGGACTCAAACCTAACTGATTCGTACTACAGGTACATATCTGCCCAACCCTTCAAGGAAATAAGGCGTTATGTTGTGTCTATAGTTACATAACGGCCATAACTACCGGCCACCCCTGGTCTTGATAAATTCACGCTGGCTTTACTTTCTCTGGTCACGTCTTCTGGCTAACATGCCGTAACAAATCACCTGCTATTATTTCTTCATTACAGCTCATTTCGCTTTTATTGAGACGCGTTTCAAACTATAAGTTTTAATTAGAGTGATTGAGAACGCGCTCGTGCAGGATCTAAGCGTTTTATTAAATGCTGCAGGTTCGATTTGGATTTTATAAAGTGGTGCTTTTACTGGTGCAGCTTTTTGCAGCTTATACGCATAGCTGACAAAAAATTATGGTTTGAGAGCTTTTGTATCAACAATATTATGTCAAGCCGCCATAATTATGTGTAATTTTAAGAACGTTCACAGTCTGATCTCAGTCTCAATCTGTCAAAAATACCTCTAATTTAACTACATTTTTGTCAAGTTTTTGACATTGATTGTCGCTGAGATGAGATTGTGACTAGATTTTGAACGTTTTGAAATACGGGAATTAGCCTTCAAATAAAGCAAAAGCTTTAGTTAAAGTATAAATAAATAAAGTTTTCTGACGTATAAAAATAGGCTTCTTATTAATTTCGGGACTTGATGCGCTCTTTATTTTCAACTGTGCTTTCCCGTTCCAGGAAATGGCGGCCATCTTGTTTCTTTTCCAATCAAGTATAACGTTCCTTCTTTGAAAATTGCTGCTTTGCATTCTTCAAACTTCAACTGTTTTCTCATTTAGCGTTCACTTTGAAGTAGTTTCCATCGACAGCTTGGAATGTGCTCCCAGTTTTAGAAGACCTATTGCTGTAAAGCGCTGTTAAAGCTAAACACATCAGTTCACAGGTCTTGGAGTGCTGGTTTACTTTATTTATGTCATATTGCTCAATCGCCAGACCATCTTGCTTCACAATGTGAGCATTTTTGCCCAACACTGCCCACTCGACCATTGTATCATTGTACAAAGTATTAAGTGAAACAATGAGAAGTATTATGTACCTACGTATGTATGTAGGTATTCGTATTTGTACTTTAGGTTATCGATTGAATATCAATTTCTTTTGTTTGTTTAAGCAATTTTAATGATAAATTATGTTGATGTATTCTGTTCTGTGTTTGGGTATGGTCAATAAGGTTTTGTTTTGATTAAAGGCTTTTCGGCATTTCGGTGACGTAAAAATTAAAAAAAAATATATCTAAATTACACTGTCAACCTGACAAATCAATCGAACCATATTCAGACCTGAGACAGGTCATAAATATTATAACCCTAATACACCTATAAATGTAAAGGTTACCATCAACAATAAGTGTAAAAGTTGTAATATATTTATAACTTTATATTTTAATTGGGCTACACTTATCAAACACGTAGAAACAAACTTAAATAATCTGAAGTAGGTTATATGTATATCAAGTCAAATAAGCTTACTCCATATACCTACCTAATTAAAAACAACAGTTACTCTACAAGAACTAAAACTAATTTCACTTAGTCACTTAATCGGTCAAATAATCTCTTTTACAAGTCCAATTCTGGTACGTGTCGCAGATAAATGAGACTTTCGTTTCGTCCGAGAAACGAGTGAGTTACGTGCCTATTATGTTCTTACGGTATACCTCTGATTGTTGTTTACCTGGCAAGCCGAGGTAACAACTACCTGGGAACAATTTGTTACACACCGTTACCACTAAACACCTAAAAAAAACTAAATTGTGTCAGCGTCATTGGTACTAGTAGCTACAGAAAAGCTGAGCCCAGAATAACGTGTATTCGGTGTTTAATTACATCAATAATTAATGAGAGGAAAGTGTAAAGAAATAGCGCCGCGATAGGAGCGATGAATTTTTTTATCTGTCTCATAAGTCAAACAAGCTATTAAATAAACCATTACGAAAGCCATTTGAAATTTTGTAATGGTAACATTGGTGGGGCGTAAAGTGGATATTTATAATTGCACCAAGAAGGTTTACAGTCGTTATGAAAATGTCAATACAGGCTGACAAGAAAAAAATATTCTTAATTCAAATCTTTGACGTCCGCATTAAGGGTACACAATAAATCAAAAGATACTAATTGAGAATTATCTTGGTGGCAACATCGATTATTGTAATAGAGGCTTTTAACACCCCTGCGCGTGGGAACGAAGAACGATGAACGAAACGAATGAACGTTTTTCATCCACACGACAGTTATGGCTTCAGTTGATTACATAGGGCCTTAAAAGTTTCTACAAAATGAATTCGAATGACATAAAGCTGTTAAAATTTAAATTATGACTGCGCCGCGGTTTCGTATGGGCTTTAAACCTTTAAACTGAATTTAATGATGCTATTGTCACAGTCAGGTTTGGTCAAAAATTTTGTTCGTAGCAATAAAATTTACCATATTAAGGTGCTTTGGAATTGAATGAAGCGATCGTCAGCGAATTCGTGAACATTACTTACCTAACTTTTTTTTAGTACTGTCGTAAAAAGAAATACACAGCAAAGCTCTTCGAGTTTGTTTTTTCTTTTACATCATAAGTTTTCTATTGAGGAAATTGTCAACAACTTAACTTAACCAGTGTGGTAATTGATGAGCATGGGAAATATTTCTGAAGAAGCTTATGGATTCCGAGAAGTGAAAAAGGGAAACAGAAAACATTTTTAACCGACTTCCTAAAAGGAGGAGGTTCTCAATTCAGATATATATTATATATTTAATGTATTATTCGGGCATAACTCCGTCATATAGAATAGACGGATTTGCAAAATTCATTTTTCAATGGATAAGGTCAATGAGTCGGTGTCAAAATACGAAAATGCAAATAAATTCGGAAGTGAGTGAGAAAATTAAAGTGCACTACAAAGTGAAATTATTTTTCACTTCGTAGTGATTTCTTTTTTCTTGGAAGTCGGTTGTTTTGTTTTTTGGACAAAAGTTTTATTACTGAAACTTTACCTAATAAAGTTGCTAAATATCGAACCTCGTAAAATAACAAGATACTTTGTATTAAAGCTATCCTTTCATCTAAATAAAAGCCTGCTTCATTCGTTGCGGTTAAGAATGTAATCGTATCGAAGTGCTGGCACATTTATGGCTAACCCGCAAATACCGTAGTAGCCAATTTAAATACGCTACGATTTACCGTATCACCGATAGTAGCTACTTTTTCTCCTACCGACAATTTCTTGCAAAAAAAAAGAAAAAAAGCTACAGGAATATCGTTTTGAAATAACGAGGTCCGATTAATTCAATTTTACGCCCAATTCAATTACTCGTATAATGTAGAACAACTTTTTCACCAAATATCGTTTGAAAGTGGAACGCATTAGAAAAGTTTTTATTGCCAACAGAATTGGATTGGAGTCGTGTTCTTAGGTATCGTGATGCGAGGAATTCTTATATTATTACGATCGTTAAATGCCCCACATCTGGACCATCGTTAAATGATTTTATTAGCCGCTGGACCATATTGGTCTGTGTTTAAAAAGCAACAGTGTAAATAAACAACTAAACATCACGTAAATGAACCAATAAAAGAAACAACGGAAAGGAACAACGTTTTCAATGTAAATGGGTGAATTAGAATATTTTATTGCTTGAATAATTTAGATCACCATAGAGAGTAGTCATCTGTCTTGTTAAAGTTTTAAAAACGAAACAAAATAATAATTAAAACAAAATCCTCATCAGATCTTTTTGACACAACAAAGGCACATTTACATTTTGAGTGAACAAGATGTGACCTTATCTGTCAACGGGGATGAGAACATTTTATTACAGTACTCACAAAAAATGACGCGGGAGACGAATTCCAGACGTGGCTTAATGATATGGTCTATCTCACATCACAAAGGCACATTGTGAAGATTTCCGGCGGGTATTACTAGCTGTCAAACGCAACTTGACACTTGATGGGGGCGCCACTTGCAACAGCAAACGTCAACGAAACGTCAAATTCAGTACATTTTAATTTTAGTTCTGTACTTCGCCACCGGTAATCTTATACTGGGTTCTCAGTAGAATTATAAACGTCTTTAATAATAATAACCCACAGCAGGCGATGTCGCCTAACAATAAGGTGGTGCCGGATGTTCAATCATTCTTATTACCATAATATAATTCTATCACTGTCGGGAATTTCACGATTCAATTTCTAGTTTTCCTTTTATTGGTCTTTGGTGTCATCTTTGACGAATTGTTATAGGATTTCGAAAGTTTTACGTGCTTTGATTTCTGCTTGAGGAATAGGGTAATAAATAGACTTCGAAATTTCTGAGGAACTGTTAAGAGAAAAATTATCCTAGGCCCTTAACCATTTTTACACAATAATATAACAGCTTGCGTCATAGATGTTAAATTGATGTCCCTTGAAATATGAATGACTGTTTTAAACTAAATGATAATCTCTAAATCTCATCCTTATGGTATTCTGGACCGAGACGCTCTGTTAAAATATTTATACCACTATTTATCCAGTCCACTGTGATATAATGTGTGCGTCCTTAATCCCTAGGATATCAACCCTTTCAGCTACTGTTCATTCATCTTAAATAATCCTTTAATTGTTGGTAAAAGGGTATCGTAGATCCGTAGCACAAAAAATGAGACTGTCAATTTTAATCCGGGGTCCCACGATACTCGAAAGTAGGTAGATGAGACTCCAAAATATATAATAAAAGGGGCTTATTGATTCAACTCTAGCTCTTTATTCACAAGATCCCTTGAAATACCCGTTTGAAGTGGTTTTTGTTGAAAATAATTGGTTTGGCTCATACTTCCGAAGGCTGCTGCATCATGCTGCGAAACTAGATTGCCATTTTATTTTTACCACTTACATACTTACGTAATATATAATTCCTCACACGTCCATATACATATTTCCATATAATATGTTACGAAATACCAGAGCACTGCAGGTAAGTTGAACACGAATCTACGAGAATAGTTAACGAGCGTTCGAGTCGGATCGTTACGTCCAACTCATGTGTATTATTAAGCCTAAGAAGGAATGCGCGGGCGAACCCGGGTCGCCTGCTAGTATGCAGTAGCCGACGTGAGCTATCTCCGTACATACGTTGACCTTAGGGCAACAATTACATCGTTCCATTTTACTTGATTTCTGTAGCTGTATTTGTGTATGTTCGTGTATCAAAGCGTAAGGAAATGTCCAAGCTTATAGTTTCGAAATTGTGCAGGACCTGCGGTTCTTGTGCCTAATGATTGTAAGTACATGATAATAATAATCTGTTATGAGTTCTTAAATGGCTTTGATTTCATTTTAATTTCTGGTTCTTGATTAGAATGAAGTAGCTAATAAATAGAAGCAAGTATTACCGGATACAAGTATGTATGTACTTGTACGGAATAAAGGTTACAGAAACATTTGACAACACTCTAGTGAATTAACTCTTCAAGTACTTAACCTAAAAATTAAAGTCAGACGAGTGGTTAATAAACATAACTATTACAAAACTACAGTCAAACGACATAACCAATAGAATGTGCTGACTAATTATGATACCGTAAAATAACATTGTAAAAGAAGATTCTTCTAATTTTTTCTCCAAATCAGTGTTCCTTTGTCGATCCGAATGCTATTAGCAGTAACGAGATTGTAAGATTAACCCTGGTTAAAGATACGAATCTTTTGACCCCTGATCCGCTAATAATCGTGTAGCCGTCGTATTTGGTGGGCATTATTGTACCTTTTTAGTATCGACACCGTCACACGACCAGCGGCACTTGCTCACGATGACTTTGCAATTGCTTTGTAAGGCGAAGTATAAACGAGATGTCTTTATTCGATTGTAATGGGCTTTGGGATAACTGGGACAGTGTTATTGTCGGAAAATTAAGATGTGTTATTTTTGGTGCTTCACAAACTTTGGTACAAATCTCTGAATTCTCTACAGTGGTGTAGAATGTAGACAAACATAAGCTTCATGAAGGAAGATAAAATACATTCGTTCTCGAGGAAGCGGGAAGGTATGCAGGAGTCGTAAACATAGGTACAAATCTTTTCGAATATACAACGAAACATGGGTGTAGTATACTCGTATATCTGAAAAGGAGTTTTATGGACTTACTAGAGAGAATTTCTAAATAAATATTACATTGATATTGTAGGAGGATTGGAAGTTAGAAGTGAACACTATACAGGGGTCATAGACCTTGGTAAAGGAGTGCAACAGGTCTGCATTAGCAACTATGAATGTTCTATGTATAGTGTCACATAAAAACGAGGCATCGTCAAACAAACAATTTCAATCTATTCGCTTCGGTGACAGCAGCTATGCATTTCAAAGTCCTGAATATGAATTTAAGTCCGCAGTTACAACACAAACAACTTGGTTTGCTCGATCCTGGCCCTCGTTACAAGCACTTCCACAAACAAAGCTTCACATCATGGAGCACTTGTGTGGCTGCAATAAATACTTATTTGCGATACCGTGAGCTTGTCATCGTAAGGTACAATCAATGGACAAGAGGCGAGCCGGTCGGTCACTCCGCCTGGGGCATTGTTCCCATACAACTTATATTTGCTTTAGTACTAAACCCATCGCTACGTTAAATGCCACCCATACGATTGTAAATTGCTGTTATTGAATATGACTAGCATACTTTGTCTGCAATGAACTCAATAAAACTTTATAGCGTGTATGAGAAAAACGTAACGTTTCTAACTATTGATATTGCGAACTAACCCTGCAGTATAATGTTCATTGTTGCAATGCGTGATCGTTTTTTGTTTATTACTACGCGAGATTATCGATGCCATCAGAGATGACGGTGATGCATGCAGACAACTTATCATTTTAACGGCTTTAGGGGTTTCTTTGACCCCATCATGAACTACAGCCATAGCTTATATCCTCGGAAGTTGTCAAGAATCAAAAGTTTCCAGCAGAGCCTCATTCATCTATCAATTGGTCGCATTAGAGGCAACGAGCCAGTGAAATGTTTATGAAGTTGCAATGGGCTCATTTATTATAGGACGCACGCATGCTCAGGCGCAAGACGTGTTTTAAAATTATAATTTATGGCTTATTTGAGTGTCGAAAGAGTAGATTGTGTGGGCGGCACCGGTTATAGATGGTATACGTACATCTTGTGCGTATTGGTGTAAATGTCGTCGCCTGTATTGTTCGTAACGGTGTAATGCACGCTAAGCTGCAATCAGCTCGGATTTATAGCTCCAGCGGTATGTGTGAATTATCATTAGGTTTCACATTAATAATACATTACCGACGTGTAACAATAGTTTCGGCACGAATGGCAACTGCTTATTTTTATGGTCTAGTTTGCAATAGTAGGCATCCAACAGCAGTTTGCGGGATTGTTGGACCGAATATTTTTTTCAAGCTAGGTAGAGGTCAATGGCCTTCCTGATGGTGTTTTGAATTGATTCTTACTGCAAACTCCCGCAATACCAGCACTCTAATTTCGTAACACACTATAAATCATAATCTGAATCATGTGGAAGGATATTGCTTATTCATTGCTTAAAATATTCGAAAAATCTGTTTGCTCAACCACGTACTTAACGCAATGAATGTTATTGAACTGTCAAGATGAAAGGCATTGCTACTAGTTAGTCTACTACTCATTTAACCCGCTGAAGATTTTTGAAGATCACTTGCTTACGTTACTAGTGTACCTACTTAATTTAAAAAATATCCTTACTTACGAACTGGAACACAGGAATTCTGCTAGGCTGCGAAATGTTCAAGCTATATCTAAGGAACCCTTTAGCGAGCTCTCCTGCAGAATTACGAAATCCGAAACAAAATTCTCAAAACATTTTTCGTTTCACACGTCTTTACAAAAGATAAAAGTATTTCCCTATAGTTAATGCAAAAAGTATGCAAAATAAACTGCGTAGATTAGTATCGAAAGCGTATCTAAATGACGTGTGCGAGTGGAAGCGAATAACTTGCGCGTGCGCGTCTAGGGGCGGTGCTTAGTTTGGGCAGGATACCATCGGCTGATCAAGCGATATGTTTATTCTAACCTTTCCGTTTATCCTTTCGGAGGATAGCATAAGCCTTTTACGAACTTGGCTGTCTGTGTGCCTTTAAGGAACTTAGCTTTTGACTACATTAATATAATGACTAGGATTATGCTTTGGATAAAAATGTTAAAGGGATTATAAAGAAGGTTCAGAGGATGAGAGTTCATTTGGGTATTTAGATAACTGATCTACAGGACTACAGCAGTGCGATTCTGTAACCATATCACCGTGAACATTTAGGTGAAGTGAGCGTGGAGTTTGCTGTCTGTCCAACTAATGCTAGGGATTGACACTATTGATAGCTCACTCTAAGCTCAGTTCACCTAACTTTTCAGGGTTAGATTTTTACAGAATCGATCGGCAGGTCTTACTTTAAATTTAAAGCCCTCATTGCGTTTAGGTAAGATCTTTAAAGCTTGTCTTCGAGTTTCGTTAGACAATAAGCTGGACTTACCTCATAGACAAGATTTTCTCTCTCTTTTTTTTGTTAGCCTACATTGTATCCCACAGCTGGGCAAAGACCTCCCGTTTTCCTTCCAAACCTCCCTGTCTTGTGCCATCCACCTTCACCACCTTCTCCGTGGTCTATACCTCTCTCTCAAGAAATTAAAAAAAAAATGAATGTCAAATCTATCAGATAAAAAGCCAATTTAACTTGGAATTTATATTAGAACAAGGAACTAATAGAAGCAATAAATCATGATTACAAAATATAATAATTACTATAATAAGGCCTTCGAAATTGGTCGCGCCACTCTTTCAACTTGTTAAGTATCTGTGACCTCTGACACCGAAGTAAGGTTTTTTATTCATATCAATGTTATTATTGCAATCTATTGTTGTCAGAAATGATGTATTAGATCTTTTTAAAAGACGTATCTATTTTAGGTAATCAGCCAGTCACAATTACATAAAATTGTCTTGTTCTATACAGTCCTGTTGTCGATGACAAAAATAAGCATCTGTTTTATTACTTCACTGTCTCTGGTCCTGGTTCAAAGGCAGCTTTATGTATCGCTCATGCAGGTTCGTAAGTAAGCCTTGAGGTCGTCCAAAGGTGTATTACCAAATATAGTGACGTTTACGATACGTCGATAGTATCGCGGAACATGCCTACGGTTCTAACAATACAAAAAGGTAACAGTTAGTTATTGTGATTGGTTTCGGCAGGCAGTGCGCGGGAAAACTCTAAGTCACGCTTACTCGTGGCCCGGGACCGAACTCGATCGAAACTCGATCAGATAAGAGATGCGCACAAAAATACCGAGCCGATGGTCCGATGGAGCGATCCGCAGTCGTGATCGATAGGGAATCGAAGTGTCACGCGCAGGGTTAACGCCCGGCGGTCAGGGTCGGGGTTCCTCGTCTTGCATTTATGCAACGCAAATATCGTTTCCCTCGACGGATACGTCGTTACGTGGAATATTACATGTAAACACTTCATTGTTATTCCCTATCGAGTGTTTTTATTCGTGACTCGCCGACAGAGCGCGGATCGCGCTTTTATTTGCCGAGCTCGCGTCTGGGTGTTTAACCTTTCCGACATGTCAGTGTTTGTCTAGCCGCTCATTTGATTAGAATTTTTGATACCTTTACGAAGAATAAAAGGTTCGTGAGTGAATTTAGGTTTCAGTTATTTCGTCATCGTTTTTCTAATTTCCATATAGCTGCACGTAAAGCTCTAATGAAGTTAGCAATAAAATATTACAATGCGCATGTTAATCAGTCCTTACATGCAAATGTATTAAGAAAATTTATATTTCCATTGTAGCCCTAGCCCGTAATCATTTCACGGAATGCTCTGCAACTCTGCAAGTCCGTGTTGCAATTGGCACTGACAACAAACGTATTAAAGGGACTGCTAGACGATTCGTTCCATTCCGTTCCGGAACTTAATACTTACACTTGTGAACGCTAAACGCCAATTTCAAAGCGAATGGTATCAAATCACCATAAAGCTATCTCGGTTATGGCTCAATATGGAGCGCACGGAATAACGGACAACTGTTCACTTCTAAGAATGATGTAGGTACAATGTGCACTCTGACCTACGCTACGGTTTAGGCATGAGATTGAAGCAAAGAATATGCAGTGACCTACAGGATTATGATAAACTTTACAATGCTTTTCAACGAAATATGCTTAAACTTAGATATTCGTGTCGACGTTAGCTTATTCTATTAAAAGAAACACCGAGTCACGGAGAGTATGATACTAAATTGAAGGCATACGGGGAATGGAATGGCGTGTGCTAAAGTTAGGGTATTGTGTTCTATTTCTGTGCTTAGGGTTCTATTATTAAGTTTGTTTTTGTCGTTATTTTATGACTTCCACGACCTTTCGTTTAAGAACCTTTTGTAATAAAAAAGAACACTAATTCAGAAGTAAAATTATGCACCACAAGTCAAATTCAGCATGCATATTCAGTGTTCAAAACCATCACAAAAATAAACCATTATCACGCTTTACCTCATTCTAGCAAGTAAAGTTCATGGTTTAACATATTCCATTACAGTTTACGCGAAGTAGATCAATCACTAGTCCCTGTTTGGGGCAAAAATGTAATTGAGTGGGGTCAGGCGGTTCCCCATCGGCGCGGGAGCATAGGTTAATCGAGTGTGCGCCTGAACAGCCCGCTGTCACAGCGCATAGGCGATAGCGATTAACGACAATTTATTGCCTTTTAGAAGAATAAATTGGGTACAGATAGGATCGGGAGATTTGGAGGTGTTAAATTGGGTATTGTAAGATCAGTATCTTAGGTATGTCATTGTGCATATGTAAGTGTACGTTGAAGGCTTTTTGTTGTGAATGATGACATGTTTACTTTAATTTGTCTAGGTCTGTAGTCATATTATTCCATTTGTATTTTCTTAAAGAGACTTAGTATACCGTTCGAGACCTTTAACTTACACCACGCCAGTTAAACTCTCGAGTCCATTAAAGGTTTAATGACTACAAATGTCGCATTTAAAATTCACTAAAACACGGAAATGAAGGCGACATTTTATGTCATCACGTTGAGCCATAGTCGTAACATGGTGACATGAGGTTATCGCGCAGTCTTAGCAGTGTGTGCACGGCCCGAGGACGCGGAAGCGGCGCAAGAGTCGCTGATAACACCACATAATAAAACAATGCACGCCAACATGCCTGCCACTTTGCCTACGTCCCGGCTTTTTCATTGAAAATTTAAGGGCAAAGTGATTTACTTCGATGATGCGATGCTATGCGAGACGCTTCGGAAATGGTTTCAACAACCGGTAAGTGGTCGCGACGTTTACGATATGATTAACTTTATTATCTCGGGTCAGCATCCCATCACTTTTGTATAAATATTTAAACTCAAACTCACCCGTATTTGGAGACAAATCCAATACAGTCGTAAATTGCATCGGTTCCCACTTTATAAACATTAACGCTTCACACGAATAAAATATACATGAACTGTTACGTAATCATTCTAAGAGCTTGTAACAATTTAAGTTGTAGATACAGTTTAAGTTAATGTCATTTCTTACCTACTGAATAAAAATGATATCCAATTAAAAACGTCCTACGCATCGTATAACTATAACCGAATGATACTGCATTCCGACTCTCGGCCTAGCTCGTGTTATTCTTTGAACGAAAATAGGGTATTTCTAACACATAAAAACTCGTGTGATTATCGAAATTTTAATGAGCCCATAAATAACATTGGGTCTTTGATTATTATTCGAATGTAGGACAAATTGGAGATGCACCCTCGGGTCTCGACAGTTAACAATACTCAAAGGAGCGAAGGGTCAAACGTTTTTTCTTCTCGCCCAAATAAACCGCTTTGAATGGAGGCTTGATTTTATGATTTATTGGACCCTTTATCCGGCCTCTGCTTCTCCGTATTCTGTTTTGATTGAGGCTCCTTTCAGTGCTCCGAAGATTGATTGTTTCTGATGGTGTGGGAGTTTTTGTTGACTACGTCTGAGTGTAAATATTTTAGTTTTATTTTTGTTTCTCTATGAAAAAGTGGTCTGAGGCTGAGTGGTGGCAGGAATGAAAACATATAATTTGTATTGGGTTTGAAGCCCTATGGTATCTTTCGATGGATGGTGTTTATGTCCATTTATAAATTTGACATAATTGCCCAGGAATTTGTGTCAAGAATTAATTTATCGATAGTTAACTGCCAAATCACGTCAGTTACAGAACTTATAATTATAATTGATAGTTTATTGGTAAAGTAAAGCCAGCAAAATTGCATTTCAGTGTTGGCTTTGAGATATTGCCGTTTCCAGCTGTATCGATTGCGAGGCATTCCCGAGCCTGCGAGAGGCAATTGAGCAATAGCATCCATCGCGGGGTCTACCTTCCCAGATTGTTCCTTCGAGCCTTAACTGAATACGTCCATCCTGCCGCGATAGACCTATGAACTTTACAGACTTGTTCTACTTTTTAATCTTTTACTAGTCAGACATTTCAAAATTGAGATACAAATGACGCGCGTAATTGACTTTATCATTTCCACGATTCTTTTTTCAACAATCTGCCGGGACAATCAAAGCTGAACTGAGCGGTGCTTTGTAATTCTCTCTCTCTCTTTACACCCGATGACATTTCTCATTAGGCACCTCGTAAACAAGGACACTTTGACGCTTACTAATATGCTCACGTCAAATCTTTACGACTATCGAACAATTTAAAGATGTTGAAGGGTCTTTATATGGGTATAGGATTGTTATAAATTACTCTAGGGACCGTGTAAGCGTGATTTCGATAGCCATTAGGGGTATCTGACAAACTGATTGACTTTAACGAACCTAAAGCCGGTGGAGTATTATAAATTTTATTTTTGTGGATGACAGGATTTGAAATTCATTCAAAGGTTTCACATAAAAAAAAAACATAAAACCCTACACAGAGAACTTTTATAGGCCAATAACCGTACTGGATGGGACATTCAAAGGCATGTCAAAGCATAAAACCGAACCGCCAAAGGGCTTTATAAATTGGCCTCGCCGAATCTATCCCATGTGTTACACTGCCCGAAGGCAGGGGACTGCAATTGAAATGTCCCGCTAGCATGTAGTGGGTGCTAGCCGTGTCCATTTCCGCAATTTCAAGACGTACAAGAGCCGATCGTGTACCGACAATGGGCGCTATCGTGGGGCGTCTAATCACGAGGGCCGTTGTACTGTTAGGTCGCTGTATCGCCCGCGGCCGAGCCAGCTCGTAATATGCGTGCGAACGCGATCCGATCGTCGTCGCCTGCGCAACATCTCGCCTGATCTCGGTAACGTTCGCTGGGAGCACTATCTGACAATGTACTAATCACTGTGACCGAACTACCTTGATTATGGACGGACAAATGTCTCGCTATCCATAATGTCTTGTCCGTTACACGTTAGTATAATCGATGGTTAATTGCCGGTTAACATGAAAAATTTCCAAAACGGTACTGACCGAATGGTTGTACTTGTAATGTCGAATTACTTGACAGTTAATTAGGGCCTGCCATTCAGCGGCAGCCTTGTTCAGAGCTTTGTGGCAAACTTGTAGTTTCGTAATATCTGTCGTATGTCCGCCCGCCAACAATACTGCGCCTTTGATTTATGATCGCAGACCCTTGCCGTAGATTGAACTCTTTGTAACCATTGACAAATTATGCGGCTACCATTTACTTTTATCCGGTCCTAGCTTTGTTTCTTGTTAAGAATATAATAGCTTCGATAGCAGTGAGCGTTGAGTGCGCAACGAATTATAATAAGCACCTACCTTCACCGTTAGCAACTGACATTTGAGATTTACTTTCATAGACATTGTTTTAGTTTATAATAAATATCGGCACAATTAGTGCTGCTGGTCATTATTTAAGCAGCGCACGGCGTATGACTCTCGGGTAAACTAGGGTTCCCTTGTCGGCATTGTGAGAGGTAAAGTGCTTACTTTACCTCTCGAAACCCGGTAGCTTTACCGGGTTTCATTCAGCATCTTAATGATCACCAAATAGGTACATTATCTTTACAAAATCTACCGGTGAACGACCATATTTATTGGCAGAAGTGTACCGCTTGACGTGTAAACAAACACAAGATACTACTACTGCCTATTATGTAAACTAAACACAGCCTTCTTCCGTCAATCATGAATATTGGAACACACTTCCAAGGAGCCATTAGCGCGGACACGCACGTTATGATTTGCACTATTCGAACCTCTAGCAAAGTAATGCTATCCTCTACTAGATACCCATAAATTTTTCATACAGTTCCCTTCTCGTGTAACAATACATTTGCTTACAAACAACATCTATTAAGGTCGGACACAAAGGCGAGATTCCTATGGCTAGCTATGCCTGAAATAAACACTTATAAATCTCAAAAGGGTTATATTTAATCACTGGTGCCCTCACAGAAAGCACGTTTGCAGTTGAAGTCTGAATTATTTTAAAGCTGAGACTGGGTCTTTTATTGTGGCCAGGCTTTGTAAGACCCCGGTAAATCAGCTTAGTAGACGGATGCTGTGAGTGTTATCTTCTCTACTTTGAATTATATGAATCTTGCTTTTGATTTGTTCTTAGAGGACTTTTAGTGAAAGCTTCTTGTCTCTTCAGTGTCATTTGTGTGGCTCTCGTGAGTGATTTATGCTGGGAACTGTTTAAGGCCTTTGTTGGCGAAGACTGCTGTCTCGTATCTGTTTTTTTATAGTTATTTTTAAATGATTAGCTTAAGTTCGCGGCTTCGCCCGCGCGGTTTGTTGTTAAAATGATGTTCAAAGTATCCCCATACCAAATTTCATTAAAATCGGACCAGCCATTTTGGAGATCAAATACACAGATGAGACAGACAGATAGACAACAAAAAAGTTTTTTTGATATTTGGCATTAAAACAGAAAGTTCAATTTTATTTATTTGTATAGTATGTATGTATAGATACTATGTTGGCATATAATGGTAACATGCATACCTACACACTGTTCACTTGATAAATACGTCACAGCCACTATGAACTTTATAATACTTTACGAATTGGCGATGTGGTCGAACTTGTATGATAGCCAGACCTGCAGTCAAACTCATCATCATCTGCCTAGCCTTTTCCCAACTATGTTGGGGTCGGCTTCCAGTCTAACCGGATGCAGCTGAATACCAGTATTTTACATGAAGCGACTGCCTATCTGACCTCCACAACCCAGTTACTGGGTAATACGATACCCCTTGGTAAGACTGGTGGTCAGACTTTCGGGCTACTGACGACCCGTAACGACTGTCAAAGATCCACGAAAGACAGCCGGGACCAACGGCTTAACGTGCTTTCCGAGGCACGGAGGAGTCTTGGTATGTGAAAATGGTCACCCATCCACGGACCAACCGCGGCAAGCGTAGCTTAACCTGATCGATCGACCCGTGCGGCTGTTATTACTTAGCCACAAGCCCCTCTGCAGTCAAACTCCTGAAAATATAATATCTCGAGCTCCACTTTGTCTTGCAGTCCCATATTTATGGTGACACCTCAATGCCCTTGTTTGCCAAACTACTTTACCTATTTATGGCACAAACAGATAACCCAATAAGTACAATAGCAATACGGCAACCTGTTGAAGTTATCTGCTATATCCGCCCAACACTACTGAGTGAACGAGTGAACGTAAAGATTGAAGTGATAACGTGACCCCATTGAAGTTTGGAAATTGAAATGTACGTATAGTTCATAATGCAAGAAACGGAAAGTTTTTTTTTTCTTATCAACTAACCATGGTCAGACATCGCATAAGACTTGGTTTGGAAGGAAAAGGGGCAGGCTTTTGAACAGCAGTGGGATACAAAAAAGGCTCGCAAAAAAAAGTAACAACTAGTAAGAAAATATTAAATTCTGAAACATAACATAAAATTGTAGTCGTACTAGTTGTCGTTAAACATTTCATTTTCGGAGGCTTTTGAAAAATCTGATTGGTGATGAAACTTCTAGCTATTCTTTCAAAAAAATTAAGTGTGTTTATAAACATAAAAGAGCTTAACTAACTACTTAGTTTAGCTTTTTATTTTTGTTAAAGAGCTAAACTAAGTACCGAGCTAAACTAAGTAAGTGGTTACCGGTGATTTTTTGCAGAAAGTTATGTTACTTTTCGTTAGCCATTTTTCAATTTACTCCAGAAAATTCTATAAGATCTAAGAACGGGCAAGGCAACAGTGAAACTAAATTAACAGTTAGAACCAGCTGCTAACATTAGCACTTTCAATCAAAAAAGGGTCAAGTCCATTTAACTTTATTAGCACCGAACTTAAGAACAATAGAATAGAAATTCACTTCGTGAATGTTGAGCGAAGTTTCGTTAAAATTTTGTACAAAATGTCGAAGCTAGGTTTTCCTCACTATGTTGACATTTTAAGTTATTTAAAAGCTAATAATCCTTTAGTCGGCTTATTCAAATTTAAACAATTTAGTGTAACAGATTGGACGAGAAACCTTTGTGGTGGAATCCATTTTAATGCTATTAGTAAATGGATTGGTTAAGTAAGGAGACACTTATGGATGGTGTGACCACAAACTGACGACGATCATAAAGATGGGGTTTTATTACATGTTTGTTTTGATTCTGAAAGGAAATAGGAGTCGTTTTGTGTTTTTTAAGTTTTTTAGGGTTAAGTTAAATTGAAATGCAGCCTGGCAGGAAATGTTTTTTTTTTTTAAATTAATTTAATATACACTGTAAGCTGAGGCTCGCTGCAACCTGAAGTGGGCCGGCCATGTTAGCCTTAGAACCGATGACCGTTGGGGTAGACATCTTCTTGAGTGGAGACACCGAATCGGCAAACGTATATTAGGACTCCGCCGCGGCGTCAGGCTAGGTGGAGCAAAAAGAGATGTCGATACTCGAGCTGAAGGCCGCGCAATTGGACAGACCTATGTCATCAGTGAACTGCTACATCAGTTCACTGCCGATGATGACATACAGCACTTTTTCTAGATGTGATTCACGATAGTGCTTCCTTTTTTTTGCTTTTTGTTTTCGTTGATAATTGTTACTGTTAAACAAAAAACCCAAAAATTAACGTAACCATCAGTCTCTTAAAAAAAAAAACCCAATTTACCTGCCATCAATTTTCCTTCTAAAAATAGAAAAGCAATTTCCGTCCTGCTCCTGAGAAATTAAATCACGAGGCTAAAAACCTCATATTTTACAGAACACTTCTAAGTCCACCGTAAATCCGTACAACAGCATATTGCGGTCAAGTGGGAGTGAGTAAGGCGCTTAGCCCGACCCAACCACCACAGACTTAAGCGACCTGAATCAGATTATAATTATTATTTCTTTCACTTTCCCTAACACTGAGTAAGCCACTTCACAAGAATAGTCAGATAATTGGATTGTTCAGCAAATTGAATATTAACTTAATTTGTCTGTAGGTAAGTATTATTCGAATCATTGAAATTATTTGAATTACTACCTTTAACATTGTTGGTTTTGGTTGTGACGTTTGAGTAATACAAATAAAGTTATTTGATTGGACCGTTGTATTTAAAACGAGTATTCTGTTGTGAAAATCAGAGACAATTTATACTTATAATTATTTCACTAGATTAGTCTATAAATTTCTAGTAGACAGATATGAACCACTTTCATATAACTATATAACGGTATATAAGTTCTAGCCCTAGGGATATAACTATATCACGGCTTTAACCATCTTACTGTGACAGATACATTTCACTGATTGCACAGCTACCTGCGCAATCCATGTCCTAATTTCCACCATCAAAAGTGAAACCAAACGTTTTTCGTTGGTTAAAAAACAACTGTTTCAATCAAACCGTTTTGTTATTTTAAGTTAGGTTAACCCGATATCTATTTAAGATATACAAGCAAGATGAATAGACACCGATCCATCTCGACAAACCCGACTCACGCTTGCAAATCGCACAAAGGCCGTTTAACTAAAGTCAACCACACAACAAGGAGATAACTGTTGCAACCATTTCACCCGTTACGACATTATTAATGATCCCTTACCAAATTGAATCCAGAAACGCGTCCAACGACCAAACAGGTTTTTACGTCCGCAACAAGGCATCACTGTTTCATAAAACCAATTGAAAGTATCATTGTTTTATAATGTCGGTCGGTTCGATAAAGCTTTAATTTTTAATTCGGAACAGTCGTGACATGACTACTATTACTTCAAGGTGCTTTAAAGTCTTGCCTTATCTAAAAGAGCGATCGTCTGCCAAATGTACCTGTGTCGCTATTGTTCATTTGCACTAACAAGACGAGAAGAGTTCGTCCAAGACACCGAATAGATTGAAACCAGAAGGAACATACAACGAGCGAAAACGCACGCACACTTAGACACGCTTCAAGTACTACGACTGCAAGCGCACTCGTCGCAACTGGCATACGTTTGAGATACTGAAGAATCCAGTTGATCTTGTCACGAATATTGCTTTTATCAAAGTATAGGGTATGTTTAGCATAGCATAACCATAGTCGGCCTTTAATGTTCCCACTGCCGGGACACAGGCCTATTCTCTGTGAGAGGGATTGGGCCGTAATCCACTACGCGGTCCCAGTGCGGGTCGGTAGATGTCATGTCTTCGATTTTTTGGTTTTAAGACATGCCGGTTTCCTCACGATGTTTTCCTTCACCGCTTTGAGAGCAGTGGTGATGAAATAATTTATACAAAGTAAAGCACCACAGCCCGGAATGTAAATACACTTTATCTACCTTGACACAATTTAAAATAATAAAAGTTTTTTTTGAGATATCCTCTTTAAAGTAGAGAGATCGGGATTGGTCGATTTTTTTCTTTCTCCTTACGTACGCATCTGTATGTGCGTGCGCCTATTTTCGCTCGTTGTATAGAACCGACCTTCTGTACCTATCTATTCTGTGTCCACGTCTCGTTGTGACCGCCTTATGTCAGGAGCTAATCATTTAAGTCCGTTGGTAATGGTGGGCAGTATTGTTCTCTAGTGAACTGCGGTTAGGTAACGCTATCGCAATGAGCCACAAACTTTCCAGTTATTAATTATGGTTTATTGGCTTAGGCTGAGGACCGCCCGTCATGTTTACATACGCCTTGGGTAATGTTGCTCAGGTCATAGGATAATGAAGCGGCTAAATATATGGTCATAAATATTGTGATCGTTGATTGTTATTTTATGCTTTATCACGATTCTGAAGAGAATTAGTGCTTTTCAGTTCAGGTATTTTCATATACATTTTGTAGTCTCGTTTTGACCAATACTCACCTGACCACATCAGCCGATCTATTCAGCGGTACGATTCTGTAACCATCTCATCGTGAAAAGTTAGGTGAAGTGAGCTGTCATTCCAACTAAATGCTAGGGATTGAGACTTGACACCTCACTCTAAGCTCACTTCACCTAACTTTTCACGGTGAGATTGCTACAGAATCGATCGGCTGATCTATTATCTATTGTGAAGTGAGCTGTCAATCCCTGGTGATCTCTAGTATCAGGTGGAATGACAGCTCACTTCACCTAAGTACAGAATAGCACTACAGGTAAATGATGTTACATGCTTGGCTAGACGTATTCGTTGTAGAGAGTTGTCACACCTTAAATAAACTTTGACATGAAAGAAAAACACCGAAAAAAAAAACAATCTTTTTCTTTTACAAATTAACACGACAACATCATTGTTTATATTTGTAGAACAATGACCGTGTGTACAAAGTGAAACACGAACAGTAAACACACAAAACGACCGTAAGTCCGTAACGCAAACCACAAAGTTTACGTAACACCGTGGGATTCGAACGGTCAATATGACGTCGCACAGAAAATGGACCATATATGTGTACCAGGTTGACGTAACTATCGGATAATTATCGAATACTTTTTTATTTTGTACATGGTTAATGATGTAATTCTAACTGGTGTCATGAGTCATAATAAGTTTATGTGCAACTTATCTTGATTTTTTAGGCTCTTTTATGGGCTCTTTCCGTAAGAAAGTGGGAGTTTCTGATGAAAGTTAATGCACAATGATATCCCAAATTAGTACTAAAAGTTATGAAACATGATCTGCTAGCCACAAAAAAGTCTTACGTGGGTGCGTATCCGGTATGTTAATGGAGGACAAGTAGCAGTTCTAGATGAAAAATGGGCTGGTATATGGCCTTCCCGTGGGTGAATAAACGCGTTATGTCATTTATCATGAGCCTGATGCAAGCCAATACTCCTCTCATAATGGTCAACCTGTACCTACTGGAACATTGAGATGGCCCAGAGAATCTAAAATATTAATAGATATAGAATCTTAGATGTCATCGATAGGAAACCTGTAGGCCAATTCTCGTACTTAAAAAAACGTTCAAATTCATGTCGCAATCTCATCTCAGCGACAATAAATGTCCAAAACTTGTCTTAAATTTAGGGAAATTAGATGTATTTTTTCAGTCTCAATCTGTCGTTCTTAAAATATGGGAATGGCCCCTTTGGACAAGCGAAATTCTCAAAACGCCAGCTTGGGCTAATTGTAAGTAAGCATGGTGATTAAAACTCACTTGCTTACTCGTAGCTATGTGAGAAGAAGCTTTTGCCTTGCAGAGGGACAATTACAGGCTGGTATAGATAGACAGACAGCTGACCCAATGGTTGGACATGAACCGACACTTTGGTATTGTGTAAAGTCTTCCAAATACCTTCAACTAGTATTCAAACGCCACTGCACTGTCTCAACAGCGGGCCTCTAGGTAAACATCTAAGTAAGCTATCACGATGACTCACGGCCATACCTGACATTCAGGTGATCCAAATTTCTAAGTAATAGTTTCATTATGGATTCATGCTACGGTGTAATGTGGGTTGGACAAATAAACTGCTGTTTATGCCGTCAATCCCTCCTCATGACATTCACCAAACATATGAGACGTAGATTCCACTGATAAGTCACATAATGAAAAAATAAAGCACTATTTGTATTCAGGTTTGGGTTTTATTCATAGTACGCTTATGAAATTGGGGCGTATGTCATGCTCTTGTAGCAATGAATGGACCAACTCGTTTGAAAAAAAAATCTTTTTATTTCATAACCAAAACAGAAAAACAAGGTCATGATTGGAGCCTCCTTTTAAGCAAAGAAAAAGCCTGTATTAGGAGACTCCGCTCTTTCATAGCTAGATAATTTAGCAATAGAACAGAATCCTTACTCGTACATATCAAATCATAACAATTTTTTTTTTTTTTTTTTAATTTAAATTTACATTATTCACATGATTGTGTACCTATAGGGATGGGGAAGTTGAGTGTGTTTTGTGTGTGTATGTGTACGTGAGTGTGTGTGGGGCTGTGTGTATGTGTGTAGAGAGAAATGAATGGGTTAAACAACATGTGTGGTGACATGTGTCCTCTTAAAAGGAATGCAGTACTTCCACTTTTCTCAACCAGCCAACGCGATAATGTTCCCAGTACAGTAAGCATCCTATTCAGTAAACACAGTTCAGATAAAAACGTTAACCGCCGTTACATCTCAGTACATATAAATACAAAAATAAGACATGATAATGCATAATGCCATTTTACAGGCGTCTCATTGAAATGCGAATAAATTAACATAAACGACGCGACGATGTCTCGCAGGGAGCGTTTGCGGAACAAGCTAACGCAATAA
This sequence comes from Apamea crenata, assembly GCA_949629185.1. NCBI lineage: Eukaryota > Metazoa > Arthropoda > Insecta > Lepidoptera > Noctuidae > Apamea > Apamea crenata. The sequence continues at coordinate 6,620,495 of OX451360.1, read as the reverse complement.
ATATCTGAGTAATGACGGCGCACTGAGTTTCGCCGGGAGATGGCGCGACTGAATAAGGGACATAAATAAAGATTTACTCTTCAAACCGCAACTACCGCTCGTTTCCTCAGACGCCCTTCGCACATTTTCGCTGATGAAGCACCAATGCAATCCGCAATTATCATCTCTTATCGGCTCCACGGAGTATCAAAGACATGCTGTGTTTCGTTTGGCACGACGTTACATTTTTTTCCAAAGCCCTGATCCCGATCTGCCTGCATGTAAATTCGTGACTGTCGATTTGTGGGAAATTGATAAGTGAACTCAAACAATGTTGGCGGCAACGGACCTCACCTTTCTAAGCCTTGCACAGCATAGTATAATACAGTAGTTTAATGAAAAATCATGTATAGCATGGGAAAAGTTTATGGTATCTCGTCTTACAGTTATCATTGAGCATGCGTAACTGGTGCGCAGAGGACTATCGGCCGGTTATCTCCTCTGCGCCCGCGCTTTGTTAGCTGCGTGCCTAGAATAACAAGTCTATCGGAACTATTAGCAAATATGAAACCTTCAATTATACGTTGTTTATTGGAAAACTACAGATAAACGCAGTTGCGTGTCGACTGGAGCTGTGCAAAACGTAATTTATGTACAGTTATGAATTTAGCCAGAGCTTTAAATCTAAAAAGGCCCATATAAGGAAACTGAATCTAAATTATCGGCAAAGAGGCATTTAGCTAGATGTTTCAACGGATTTTATTTATGTTGTTATCTGTGTAAGCTCTCAATGGCCACATGGTTTCGGTTCGCGTGTGAAACCCGGCCATCAGGCACATCAGGCACATCAGGCGACTCGTTATTGCATTGCGTGCTTTAATGTGCAAACGTGAATTTTAAACTGCACCATGAATTATTACCTACAGTTGATTTGAGCGCATTATCTGTGTGTTTGCGTTGCTGCCCGGGGCGAGCGTGATGGCGTGAAGTTTCCGCGAGAGATCTGTAATTTATGCGTTGAAGAATGACCACTATCTGCGCGGCTACACATCGTGGCCCGAGCACTCGGATAAGTAAAGAAAGCATTAGGAAAGTTCGTGCAGTAGTTGCCGCATAAGTCACCCGTATACACCCGAAGGGCATAAACATAGTTATTTCTGAATACCAACCATTCGTAGACATTATTTGAAATTCAAAATATTCGCAATTTCGCCGAGTTTTATCCTGGCAGCGGCAACGTCAGCGACATTCCTTTGCACACCTTTATCTTTGCCACAGAATTCTTGGTAGACGTGCAATTTGAAATATTTTTCCTTTAGCAAGGGCGTGTGATAAATAACGTTCGCGTGAGTTGTGTAAAGCTCATTTATATTATATGGTACAGATGGAGAAGTGATTTATCAGGAGATATATCGGATGTTAAAAATAGTTATAGTGCAGTAGCAGGCTTGGGCCCAGTAAGTAATGGCTCAAGTGAGATTTGCGACCAGTTACGTGCGTCGCAGGCGCGATTGCAAGTCGCCGACTAAATTCTTAATTAATAGCTTTACTGTGCATTCTATGAACAGTTTCTTAGTTGCGTTCTTTTCAACTTTGATTGACTCATCATCGTGTTCTTGGCGGTCGGATATTACCTTCATATTGTTCCAAGTATTGAACAGATTTAATAATAATTTGTGCCATAAATTCATCAGGGGCGACTGTTTAGGTGTCACAGCCCGGTGCTAATACTGTTACAATAGTCAGTCTCATTCACAGCTGTTTCGTTTATTATTCTGTAATAACTCTATTACAGATTGCAATATAAATTATCTTGATATATTGCTTGAACAATTTTTCATTTTGTGTCAATGACATCGGTCTAATGGAGATGGATACTAATGAAATCGTCTTAATGTTTCTAATAATGATCTGCGATAATCAAATGCCACAACAGAGTACGCATGCAAATTACAATAATAAGAAAATAAAGAATTGTTACCTTGGTGTGTCCAGTTCAAAATGTAGTTAGCATGACTGTAATCATGGTTGTTTGTTTGTATCATTGTGTTGTTCTTTTTTATAATACATAATAGTGGCTTGTTATTTGCTAGCAAATATCGTTTTCATTAAGTCAATCGCTTATTTGTTAACATTCTAGATCATATGTCTAGATATTAACAAAATTAGATTTAAAAAAAAATGTCTAGATATTATTCAAAACTCTTTTTTGAATTCGGTCTTTATACGATTCCATAAGAGAGATACTGGCGCCGATTCCCTTGTTTACAAACTAAACTAAGTTCACTGCATCTTTTTCTTTCTATTTCATTAAGAAAAGGACAGAAGATAAATATTAGTTTAGTCTTGTTAAATTATTAAGATAGGTACTCCATAGACAGTTTAGACGTGATTAAAAACATGGCTACTAAAAATACGTCAATTACCTCAGGCGCTGCCTAATTTGGCAGGACTAAACTAATATTTATCTTCTGTCCTTTTCTTAATGAAATGGAAAGAAAAAGATGCACTGAACTTAAATTTAGTTAAGTTTGTGAACAAGGGAATTGGCGTCATTGTTTCACTGTTATTGCTGTTTTATTTTCCCGTCACAAACTATCATGTGATCATTATTGAGCAATTTTATATTCATTTTCTTATAATTTCCGATTTGATAACTCATTTCGTCAGAACAGCAATCTTTGCGAGTAAACCTAATAGAATCTGTCCCAGTTTCTTTGATTAATGGAAAGACGGGTCGCAGCGCAGTTGATGATTGCATGTCAGCATGTCTGTAACAATGCGATACAAACAATCTATTTCTAAACAAATAAATTCGATCCCTTCTCCAATATTACATAATTTGATTCTGGTTATTGGTTCGCCACGTTTCCATTGTTTACATTGTGTGCCGATCATTATTTACAGTCACTCCGTATCACATTATTGAATCTCGCAATGATAGATATATTGGGTATCAATTGCTTATCCTCGCGTGTGAATGGTAATCCAACGGAAGGAAACGGGTTTATTTGTAGTTTTAACTAGGGAGCAGCCTTTATCAGTAAGCACAACATCCTATTGGTTTCTGCATAATGAGAATAATTAAATAAACACCGTTCTTTTTAAGTGCATGGGAAACGATGCAACGGTAATTATGCTCAGTTTAATTAACTTGTTTTGTTTTATGGGTGTTGGATATACGTAAGGCTTTTTTCCAGCTCCCCATAATCTCTTAACTGATCCAAACAGTAGCTTTATGCTCGAAGATAATAATTACTTGATACAAGATTTACATCGATCGTAAAAGTATAGCCATTTTAATAACCGCTGAACGATTTCTCAGCAATTTATAAATTATGATTTGGTTTATACTGATGATATTATGATAGCCATAGAGTAAAAGTTAGATTATGTTTCATTTTCGGTTAATTGGCGTCTGTAGTATCATAGATTTGAGTTGCAAAGAAAAATCAATTGGCAGAAACTGAATTGTGAAGCTGTGCCAAAAGCTGTCATGTAAGCATCTTTGCATTGTATCGCGCGTTGAAAGGCTTAAATCCTAATCCATTGAACTATTGTGTTGTAACACGAGTATCTACATCATATAATCTAAGCTCGGTCTTGTACGAATCACAACTACTACACAATGTTGTTTGTCGATTAACAGCAACATATTGATGGGACAATAAATTGAGATGTAAATATGGAATGTTCTAATAACGCATTTAGAAAACAAAATACCATGCACATGATGACCACAGCTGCGTACGTAAGTAAAACAAAAGAGGATCCTTTTTAGGTCGACTAATAATATGCGCTGCAAGCAGGAATAGTCCTTACGGTGGTCAGATATAGATTTTTGCGATAGTACTTCTTTTTTAGGGAAAAATACAAGATATAATTTAGGATAGGTGAATAACGGAGTTTTTTACGGAATGACAGAAACACACGTTGAGAGAACGGAACTCAAAAAATCTCTTTCTTAAAACATGGCACAACAGCAGTCGTTGATTTACAAATCTTATTTATGTCTGAGTACTAGGGGCTTAGAAAACATTGTAGGTATCGGTATTTCATTATAATTGCTACTTGTACACGTTGGACCGGTCAGTAAGACAATGACGAACGTGGTCGTGTAGCCGGCCTTATATAATTTGTTTCTTTGATCTTAAAACTACTGAGCGCCTAGTACTTACTGACAGATTTTGCAACAGTCTTTTCGTTTTCCCTTACGCAATATGTGAATGAATGGTTTTATTAATACGAGTCGTATGTATTCAATTAGTAAGTGATTATATTGTGGTCGTGTGTTCTCGATTAATAATCTTGTAATCTTGTTGATCTATTGAGCGGTCGCGAATAAATCTCCCTTTTGTAACAGGTAGAATAGAATGAGATAACACGATGATAAATCACAGGAAGAATTGCGTTTATTGAAGGCGGCTTGTGACTAAACTGTGTGAAAAAGGACTATGACAGGATACGCACAGAAGGCCAATTCTCGTAATTAAAAACGTTCAAAATCTACTTTCAATCGCTGAGATGATCAGCGACAATCAATGTCAAAAACTTATCAAAAATGTAGGGAAATTAGAGGTATTTTTGACCGATTGAGACTGAAATCAGACTGTGAACGTTCTTAAAATTACGAGAATTGCCCCTCTGGTAACAGGTGACTAGATAGTATCATTAACTAAAGCACTAATTATGTCTACTAAAATTCGTATGATATCGTGGATGTCTTTCCTAACAAAATAAAAAAAAATATAAGGCCGGAAAAAACATAGAATTACAGGTACATAAATAAATAAAATACTTGGTAATTTACTTTATAGGATAAAGTTTCAGCTGCAGCTGATATTTTTCTAGTACTTATTGGTATCTGTGATTCAAGTAAACATTCTACATACCTATCTCGGTACCTACATATTATGCGAGTGAGCGTGTGTCAGGTATTTTCATTTATGATTTATCGTTTGAGCGGAATGCAGGTCATGAATTCTAGATTTTTTTAAAACTATAAATCTTGGCATTCGACAACCCATGACTTATGTGCTTATTACGTGTTTAAGGTTACCTAATCGATTACACAAGTCACTACTAATAGTAACCTCTGTAGTTCAATAAATCTTGTTCGGGTGTTACACATAAATTATTTTATTACTGTTTTAACGAAACGCTTATGAAATACTAATTAAGTGATAAAACTAACGGAAGTCCCTTGGGTGGTCTCTCTTTGTATGTAAATGACCAAAATGGTTGAAAAGTCACTTTCCAACTAGTTTTGTTTCCTCGTTTTGTTCAAGTAGGTATTTAAATTCTGTAAGTAAATTGCTGATTAACTTTTTGACCAACGTGTCAGTGGAAGGGTGTTAAATGGCCCACAAAAGTTTACAGCCTATCAAAACGGTAGTTCTTGCCCTCTCAAAGTTCAATCAACCACTTTTACACTGGAAAATTTACTTTTGTCTGCCACAAAATCTAGCCCCTCCATCGAAATCTGATACCTATAGTCGCACAACAAAACCCAGATGTCCAAATTTTGGCGAAAAACTAATCCTGAATTCACTATCTGGGAAGATAATCGGTAAACAAACAGTTATGTTCTTTTTCTCGAATGAGAAACAGAATAGCAGCACACATTCACAGCATCTGAGAAAAATGCCAATCACCAAGGTCAACGCCCTTACCGTATCCACGTTACACCGAACTATGGCCAATGTGATAATTGATGCTAAACACTCAGTTCTCAGAGCTTTGAACGTGCTACGCACCATTCATATTCACCGTTGCAGCTGCAGGTGACAAATATGATCGTTGCATGAATATTGTGTACACTGGATACTATTTCATTCATATCTGGTATGACAGGTGGTTGGATATTCACACTGCATATTTGGTTACGCATCTAATGAATGACAAGCGTTTGGGATAGTTATCGATGTAAGTAAGTGACGATTGATATGTCTGCAACCACAATCCACTCTATACTGTGGATTTTGGGCTATTCTTGAGTATTGTGAAGGAAGGTGAAGGAAAACATCGTGAGGAAACCGGTATGTCGTAGAACAAAAAAATCTAAGACATATGACACCCGCACTGATTATAGGCTGCTTTTGCATTATCCGATGATATTGTTGTAAGATTTCATTCTTATAGAGTACTTATTCCGTTAAAATAGATTGTGTTGAAGTACTATACTTATGTGACATAATTGACTTTTGCGGCCACCAATGAAGTGTGCATAAACATTGCCTAGGTTACATTCTAAAATTAACCTATTTAACGGTAGACTGAGTAAAGCTCTACTTACCTTTAACCTACAGTCATCGCCCATTATTGGCTGTTTACAACTTTCAATAAACCTCACGCATTACTGTCATATACAGGTTGGCAGGGACATCGACCATGGATGATTCTAAATCCCAGAGGCGTTGGAATTTCTCGTTGTTTATTAAAAAACAATTGCTGTTCCACGTATTTTGACCACGTAGGTATTGCACTATTCAATGAAACAATTTTATTGTTTTTTTGTGATTACCGATGTGAAATCATGTTTTGAATTCATAGTATCAGTTTGCGCGTCTATCTCCCTGCCAGTATCCTGCCACTGCCAGTAGTCATAATAAATAACAATCCACATTCCACATATCAATCAAACCCAGTTATGTACGTTATCCTAAATCAACCTCCCATAAGCCACACCATTAAATAAACATAGAACAGGAGTGCTTCCATAACCGTACGTTCTCAGTTCTCTACAAGTCTACATCTGAAGCATTAAATCAATCCACTATTCGTATTTTCAATCTGGTATAGCGATAAAAGACGCAATACACGTAAATCATTGCTTTCTATTATTATTTATTGGTGGCAATACTACAGTTAGTGCATTATTTCATCAAATTCAATGCAGCGTGTCTGCCCACAGCGATGTCGATGTGAACTGTCCGTTCACCGGATGTTTCGTAAATGCAATGCACACAAGCATTCTTATCTAGCTAATCCATCGTACATCCGTAAAGTGACTTCGATAAAACAATATCGGTGTAGTATCGAAGTAATCTGATAGATCGTGACCACCTCGTGAAATAATTCACACTCTGTGTGGTCTCAACACCCAACTTCTATAGTTTGGAAACTCATTAATAGATTAACAATTAAACCAACGCTGTAAATCTCCGCGTCGAATTATGTAGGTATGCACTTTAAAATAATAGACATGAAGTTGGCATTTTCCGACTTTCAGTTACTTGGTTATTAGTAGAAGTTATTTAAAGGCTAGTTTATTACAGTAAATGGAATTTCCGGTTTTTTCATCGAACCCGTGAAGTTGTGGGTAATTTGATGATTTGTGTTTATTTGCCATTGCGTGTTAGGAAGCTTGTGTAGTGTAGCGAAACATTATAATTGCATTTTTATACATTGCAATTTTTGTGTTAATTGTGAATTTGGCAAAAAACACGCTTGGCCTATGTTCACATCACCCAAAAACACAATTACAATGGTCACAGTTGATTTGAACAGTTCGCATAACTGCTATTTTGCTGCAACTGATGCGAAGTCTTACATAATTCCAATTTCCCTAACTCAAAGTTTCTCCTTGAATGGAAATTGACAAAATCTAGCATGATCGCAAGAAACGTTGTTGTGAAACAGCCTAGCAATCGGCTTTAATCCGTTGACTCAACTATCGAACCTCCGATCGACTTGCTTCGTAGAGAGGGCGCGAGTCTGCTCGACCGGCTATTAACCGCAATGACTGCACAGTAATACCGACTCAATGAGCGACTAATTAACTCGCCTGCACGTATAATTACGTCAGCAGGCCCTTGTCAAAGCCCCAGTCCATTGTCAGATAGTCTGGCAATAGGAAATGGACTGACACCGCTATGAGAGGCGATAAGAATAAGTTTAAATTTAAAGTGTCCGGGATAAGATTACTAAGAATTTGAGTACCAATGAATGAATGTTTAGTTAGTTACCTTTACGCATTGACGTTTGTCTCCTGTTCTGATAAGATACGTGAACTAACATTTGGATTAGTGAGTAATTTATATAGACTTAACGACAATTGAGCTTTGTCGTTGTAATGGTCTTGTTATTAAACTAATGATCTTGGCTTTTGGCAGCAGGAATATAATCTTGATATACCTGATTGAATTTGGGACAATTCAATCTCCTAAGCAGTTACGATAAGATTTCAATATCTTGAGATTTTGAATAGGAATTATCGTGTCTTCGAAAACGTAGGTGTGGAACGGGATCCCTAGCTACTGGTTTTGATATTAAAGTGTTTTGAGCACATACGGTACCAACAACCTATCGAGAATCCAAATATCTATAGAATTTAGGTGCCTACTACATGTAGATATTGACAGAATTCAATTACTTCCATTTTCCCTCCCCATCTTAAAGATTAATTTTCTTTGCTTACAAGCCTGAGTAAGTATATTAAAGCAGCGAGCGACATTCCGAATCGCAAAGAATTTTCATATCGAATTCCTAATCGATTGTTCTTGTTATTCTGTTCGATTAGCGGGTCATGTTACTCGATAAGCATACATATAGGGCACAGGACGTGGTCCGTTGTCGTCGACAACGTTTGTCGTTTGTAGTTGACAACTTTGGTATGATGCAAGCCAATGCGTTCGACATGCACTGTACAAATACTAAACTTGCTTGTTAGTAATGAGGCTGTTATAAGTACGTACTCGCATGTATGTTTAGCTAGATGGACACATGTGTAAGTATATAATTATGTACATATTTTAAAGGTAAGCTCTTATTATTATTTATAATATAATGTTTGGACTTTAAAAGAGACTGAGTTTGTTTCGGCATTACGTCTCAGGGATCAGTCGGCTAGGAAATTCCGGCGCCATCTAGTTTTAAAATATTGACGTGTAAAAGTGTCGGCACACTTTCCTGCTTTCTTACATCGGTCTTCACACTTTTATTTGATCTTTATTTTTTGTTTTTATCTGAAGGCCAATTCTCGTAATTTAAAACGTTCAAAATCTAGTCGCAGTCTCATCTCGGTGACCAACAAATGTCAAAAACTTGTCAAAATGTGTGGAAATTAGACGTATTTTTGACAGATTGAGACTGAGATTTGACTGTGAACGTTCTTAAAATTACGAGAATTGCCCTTCTGATGTATGTATCAGACCCGTATTCCCGTAATTTAAAACGTTCAAAATCAAATCGCAGTCTCATCTCGGCGACAAACAAATGTCAAAAACTTGTCAAAATGTAGGGAAATTAGACGTATTTTTGACAGATTGAGACTGAGATTAGACTGAACGTTCTTAAAATTACGAGAATTACCCCTCTGGTGTTGTTCATCTTTTAGTTTGCGCTAAATAAATGTATTTTCTTTCTTTCTTAAAACATCTACTTACAGAAATAAACATTTCATTTATGATTTATTATTTACTTATTTTTTTATTTTATTATTTACATATTGTTTTTTAGCCCTTAATGTCCCATTGTTGGGCAAAGGCCTCCCTGCTCTCTTTCCACCTCTCTCTGTCCAGTAACAAGGTACGAAGAGAAGTAGGTACCTATTAAATTTTAATTGAAAACAACGCTAAATATCTGTAAGCGATATAGCATTTTACTATAATTACTAGACAGAATCGATTGATAACTATTGCAGGTAGGTAATGCTGTTATTGGTGGATCGGAAAGCGACATTGAAAACGCTGTTGTCCTTGTTACATAATATGTAACAACATTTCAAACCAATTCTATGCAAAATAAGCAGCTGTCAATAGAGGTATGCAATAACCATCCCAGAGGCTTACAAGCTTTTTTTTTTTTTTTGGATGGTAAATCATCAAATGACCCCTCCCGCTCTGGGTGGAGCGGAAGGGAGTGTCAGACTCTTACTGACTAAAACCCACCCATGTTCCTTCCTTAGCCCTTTCTGTTCCAGGGCAGCAGTAACCCTTTCGGACGATCCCGCTACCCTGGCAGGCTTCGGCCGGCTTCCGGCTTATATGCTTGAGACATATTTACGTTTGTATAAATTCAGTCTCGGAGTTAGCTCTTATTTGGAAGATACATTATTCCAGGCTGTGATGGGGTGTCCTTAGAATATGCTAAGATATATCTAGTTCGGGTAGTGGCCCAGTCGTAACAGGCGTGACTTACGAGTTGTAGGTCGTAGGTTCGAACCCAGACAGGCGCTTTACTTTGTGTAAATTATTTCATCACCACTGCTCTTAAAATGGTGAAGCAAAACATCGCGAGGAAACAGGCATGTCCTAGAATCAAAAATTCGAAGACATGTGACATCTACCAATCCGCACTGGGCACTCATTCACTCTCGGTTACAGAGGAGGCTTGTGTACAGTAGGAACATTATAAGCTGATTACATAGACATCTAGTTCGAGACACGCTACATTACCTACATTCTACCAAGTCTTGATCAAAAAGAAAGCTGTTTAGTTTGATCAGCGTCATACTCAAGGTTAAAAACAAATTGGCATATTTCCCCATTCTTCCATAAACAAACGTTAAAGAAGTTATAATTTAAAATCTCCTACATAATACGCACGTATTAAATCTTGACTACACAGAGTGGTGTGAAATAAAGCTTAATGTAATTAATGATGCGTACACACATTAATTAGCATAAACTCGACTCTCCTTCGAAAGTTTCCGGGATGATTTCAATTAGTTGAAGAGCAGACTTTGTTATTCATGTATTAATTATGATTTATACGGACTGCTATTGAGAATTTGTTCGTAGAAGGTGACCAAATGATGATGAGATGACATCTAATGCATAATTTGGTAGCAAAGGCCCGTTTTTCGGTACGTAAAACGACACTTTGCTGGTTGTAAAAAAATCAAGTTTAAAAAAATTCAATTGTTAATGAATATTCTGAAGTTTATTTCGAATCCAGGAGAATCCTTACTCATCTCTTTCTACCGCTTTTTTGAACAGCGAACCACTAAGTTGAGAAGTTTATCCGGTAAATATTTTTAGATAAAAATTACCGGACGGATAGACAGACGGATGGATGGACGGACGGACGGACAACGGAGACTTAGTAATAAGGTCCCATTGGCATCATTTGCGTACGGAACCCTAAAAATGTACCACTAAATTCCTGAACATGATTGAAGTTGTAAACTATATTAGAGTTGTTGTAAAGCATTAATTCTATTCATATTCGACAATCAACAAATTGTAAAGACAAGTGAGATTAATTTTAACAACAATATTGCATAGTAAAACGTTGGTTTGCTTAGAAATCATGAACAAACAATCATAATATAGGCTTGGTTAAGGGCGGTTAGCTTGTTACATATTATACAAGAAACTGATTGGAATCGGTAAATACAAATGGTTATTATAACAAGAAACTACACTGAGGCATAAACAGATTTTTAAATATAAATTATTATTGGATTTCCCGATTGGAAAATTTTTAGCAGCAGCCTGGCTGGATTTGTACATACCACTACTAAAAATAGTATAAAATGAAGTCGCTTATCATGTCTGTGTTTGACCGCTTGAATCTTCTGAACCCCACAATGGATTTTGTTGCGGTTTTCACCATTATTTTGAGCATTTATTTCGGAAGGTTTATGTATATAAAATATTCATATTTAACTTAGATATAGCACAGAACTCTCGACGTCCACCAAGCTCATAAATGGCACATGGGACTTATAACATTACTGACAAAATGTATATATAGGTTCTTATCTCTTTCTACTCCTAGGGTTTTTATTCGACCTTTATTGTCCCACTACTGGGCAAGGGTCGCTGCGCTGACCCCAAATACATTGCTATAAGGGCAGGAGAATGATGATACTGGGCAAAGGTCTCCCCCATAGCTTTCCATTGTTCCTTGTGTGTTGCCTACTCCGACCAAGCTCCCGTAAACGCATCTATAATTAAAATTTTATTTGTTGACGTGTTTCAAGTTAAACAAATATCAACTTTATATAAATGGAAATTAAGTTGATTTTAGAGTGACTAGCACTATTAAAAAGTTATAAAAATCAAAAATGTTTGAAGTTGTAGCGTAAACTGAACTTTGTTGTGTAGGAATTAAAGTTATTTTTCCATCTATATATATAAAATTCAAAGTCCTGACTGACTGACTGACTGACTGACTGACTGAGACATCAACGCACAGCCTAAACCGCTGGTCTTAGAGACATGAAATTTGGAGGGTGTATTCTTTGTGAAGAGTAGGTATCCACTAAGAAAGGGTTTTTCGAAAATCCACCCCTAAGAGGGTGAAATGGGAGGATTTTGTTTGTATGAAAAATCTTATTCCTTGAGTTAATAAACTTGAAACTTGGCACGAATACTTATCTATATAAATTATCAAGTTGCGCATTTTTTGTTTTTATAAACTACCCCCTAAAAGAGGATTGGGGGGTTTCAAAGTTTGTATGGAAGAATTTTAGCGCGCAGTCCGATTTAATCGAAACTCAGTATTTATACCTAAAATTGAAAGAGAAGAATAATGTGTATCAGAGTTTTTCGAAAATCTACCCCTGATGGCCTGAAAAAGGGTAGTCAATTTTACAGGGGAGGATTTTACAGCGTGGCTTGATTAACTCGAAAATTGGTATAAATAATCTTTAAGTCAAGTTATGAACACATCCCAAATGATTTTTCAAAATTCCACCCCTGTGGTGGTGAAAAGCGGGGATACAGTTTATATGAAAAATCTTATTCGTTAGGTTAATAATCTTGAAAATTGGCATGAATACTTGCTTAAGTAAGCAATAAAGTTTATCATTATTAGTTTTTCAAAACTACCCCTCAAAGGGGCTATGGGGGTGTTAAAGTTTGTGTGGAAGAATTTGAACGCGCGTTCCGATTAATTCGAAACTCAGTGTGTGTGTACTTAAGACTAAAAATAAATAATAACAGGTATGAGGGTTTTTCGAAAATTTACCCCTAACGGGGTGAAAAGGGGTAGTTAATTTTACAGGGGAGGATTATAATAAGTGGCTTGATTAATTATAAAATTGGTATAAATAATCTTTGAGTCAAGTTATGAATTTTCATGAATATCCTAAAATTCCACCCCTGTGGGGGTGAAAAGCGGGGTACAGTAATATGAAAAATCTTATTAATTTAGTTAATAAACTTGAAACTTGGCAACAATACTTGCCTAAGTAAGTAATAAAGTTTGTCATTAAGTATAAGTTTTTCAAACTACCCCTCAAAGGGGGATATAGGGGTGTTGAAGTTTGTGTGGAAGAAATTGAATGCGCGGTCCGATTAACTCGAAACTCAGCATTGATACTTTCGACAGAAAATAATTAATAATAAGTATGTAAAGTTGTCGAAAATTGATCCCTGACGGGGCAAAAAGGGGTAATTCGATTTTTAGGGGAGGATTTGAACTTGAAACTGTATGTTACATTTTCACGCCTAAACCACTGAACTTCTGATTTGGCAAAGAGATAGATGGCATCCTGGGGAAGCACATACTTTTTATCCTGGTAGCACGTTCCCGTGGGATAAGTTCCGACATCCACGCGGGCGAAGCCGCGGGCAGAAGCTAGTAAACTCATATTTGTTTACATTTTTGGCGAATATGTCCTGGTTGCTGATTATATGGAATACTGATGTTATGTTACATAATGTTGTATGACTGCAAAAATAAACCATTTTATTTTTATTCTACGTGGATATTTAAGGGCTATTAGAATCCTGAGACGTTAGAAATAAAATCGTTAGTAATTGCAGTCCTTAGGGAGTCCAGTAAATCCAGTAAGGCAATTTTACTAATCGTCCCTAACTTTTATTACTCATAAACACAAATCTAAATATACTATTACTAGTTCACCACGTACAAGGCTCTATGACTAAAATACACCTCCTTTTTTCCTATACCCAGCTGCGTAATGTTGTGTAACTGGTGTTAGGAGCTCTACGAACTGGTGTAGGGTACAACAATAATTACCAGCGGAGTGGAATGGTGCGGCCGCTCCGTGTGCGGCTAGCCTTTCATGCAGGGCTGTCAAATCAAGTTTAGTCATTCATGTTACGTCATATTTGTTATCTAGGTTGGTGTGGTACTATATGGGAAGTGAGTTTGTTCGAGTTGGTATGTGGTTTATTGGTGAGTGATGATTTTTTGAGTGATACTAGGAGGTTTTTGCTCAGCATGTACTTATAGGAAACGATAATTTGATCCAAAAATTAAAACAGAATCACATGTGGAGTATGTCCTAATAAGCAAATTACAAAGCATTATATTATTATCTCAAGTATATAAACGCCAAAGTACACATTAGTATGCTTGTTAAAGTTTAAGTTCAGCTGCTTTAGTTCAGAACTCAAGATGTGTAACAACGTTAACCAAATAGATTTACGATAAACAAAGTTAATTCCGTTAGCTTTACCCGTGGTTAGTACCGATAAACTAAATCCGTTAGTTACACAGTACAGTTAAGTTACAAGTCTTCTTTATTCACGCCATATTACGCGATCAAATATCAATCTATGGTCAATCAAGCGGCACTTATCTTTGATGCAATTAAGAACAAAGAATGCCTTCATAATCAGTCTATAATTTTCTCATTGCTGGGACACAGCCCTACTCTCTGTGTGAGGAAGTGGGCCGTAATCAACCACGCGGGCCCAGTGCGGTTTGATAGATGTCACAAGTCTTCAAATTTTTGGTTCTAGGACATTCCGGTTCCCTCACAATGTTTTCCTTCACCGTGTTGAGGGCAGTGACAGAGCAGCAAACAATGTCTTGCGAAGACTAAAATAATACAATATAAAATTGTGTCCAGAAACAAAACAAAATAAAATTGTATACAGTAGGATGTTCCTACGTTCACTTATCAACGTTTCCGCATAGCAACAGAATACATGGCTATCAGACACCGTAATTACGGCACCATCCTAGCGTTTTCTGCAGCCCTGGTCGAAAGTACAGAAAAGGCTGCGCTGACGGTTCGTTGGTCTTGCAACCAGTTTACACGGAAGGACGTTTTAGGCATTGCACGGCGAGCTTTATGCGGCAAATCGATGTGACAACCGCGGCTTTGCATGCGTTCCGCCTGATCTGTGGATACGTTAGTCAATTAGGCTTGTCACGATCCTGACTACACATGGAAATACGGTAGAGTTTGCGCAAAAAACTCTATGATAGGTGAATCGCTAATAAATATTGAAAAGATTGCGATAACGCCCCGATTCTGAATTAAATAGGACGATTTATCACTGTTGGTTTATTGCACGGAATTTATTGGACGTTACTGAAGGTTTTTATTGGTCGTTTTAACGAAAGTCAGTTTGTGTGTCGCTTGAGTAAACAATCGTTGCCGTCAATGTTGAGATTGGGCGATACGGGCAGTTAAGACGATAGGTATCTGTTTTATAAACGATGCAATTATGAGTGTAGTCGGAAATGAGAGTATAATTTGAAAATTTTATAGAAGAAACATTTCAATAAAGAAGGCAAGTTTACCGAGGTGCAACGTTCGTTTTCTAACAACTTAACTTCACAAAACTATTTTCCAAGTCTTAATAAATCTAGAAACCCGCCAGCTTAATGGCTTTGCAAGCGCGGATTTGATGCGCCCCTTGTTAAAATTCTCAATTTTTTCCTCGACAAAAATATAGAAATTCCTTTAAACGAGCTCAAAGGTCCCGGGAAGGATGTCTCCGATTATCGGGCGTCATTACGGTGGTACAGCGGTGCGAGGATGCGACTGGGACTAGGAGTATTAATCAAGTTATAGAAGTCCTTGCGAAATCTACAAGGCGAGTTTAGTTTCGACTAGCACAAGAGAAGGTACGGTACATTTGAGTGCACATTAAAAATCTATAAGTGCTCATGTCTTCACCGTATGAAAAGATTTAAATGTTTTAGACTTCTTAGATCATATTCATCATTCCTGCCCCTATGCCAATTTGTTTGGAGTCAGTACGACATGTCTTTTTCATCCATACTTCACTTTTAGTAGTCATCTCGGTTGTCACCCCCTTTTTTAACTATATCATCAGTCACACAGTCCATCCATACGACATTTTCCTCATTCCTCCGTATCTTAGACCTCTAAGATGCCCTTCATAAATTTGATTCCAAAACTTCTTGTGTCGGTAGTCACACAGTACAGAGGCACACTGCCTCAATTAAAGAGGGGCGATTGTCTCTGGCACATCCTAATAACTTAACATTACCATAACCTCCTACTAATCCTTTATTTTTAAATTGTTGATATAATTTATGAAATCCAATGTAATTTACATTAGTGTGTATACTGTGATTGTGTAATTTTGTGTTTAAATTCAGATACAAGTTACTTATTTATGAATAAATGACTATCCATTAGGTTAACCGTTTTTTTACAGCTCTTAGAACGTACATATTCCAGATTACGTAAAAGTTCACTTTAAAATGCGTAAAAAAAAAAAATACAAACTGCATTATCTTATTTATGGCTATTTACATACATTATAATACCGTACATGTATCAATCAATGTATTGTGTGTTGCTGCAAACACTAGTTCTATATCTGTCAAAAAACGGTTTACCTAATGGACAGGGTATAGTAGGATGTTATGGTCATGTTAAATCAGTAGGATGTGTTTGTAGTAATCTCCTTAAAATCTTCAGAACAGAGACGACACGGAGAAAAACCTCTGCGCTTATGAGCATAACCGCCAATATAGGGCGCTCTATATCTACCCTTAATACCGGCAAGCTCGCTTCGATTTATTGGTTAATCTCTTCGCCATTAATTGCTCCCTGCCCCGGGGACCACTTTTATTTCTATTCTTTTTAAATGCCTCACTTAATAATAGCTTCTCTCGAAAATGGCAATTTATTGCAGTGCAAGTTGATTTTATCTGCGATTTATGATTGGTTTTATTTGGTTTACAGTAGGTGTGTATTTACTTTGTATTTACAAGGTAAGCCAGTTTTAAGATATTGAGTAAATAAAAGCTTTTGAAATGGAGAGTCGGAACTTCAATATTATAGCGTTCTGAGTACCTATAAATAAATAGATAATATATTAAATCTTACAAATAGGCTTTATCTTTCTAACAAATATGTACATTAATATCTTCTTATACAAATCTGAACAAACACAATAATAATCTCAAAGTTTATGAGACTTCTACACAATTTCATAAAACCTTTCTTTCTCATTCGAACATATTTCGAAATATCTTGTCAGCGATCTATTCTGAATGGGATTAACTTCAATAAACCAATAAGGATAAGTCAGATACATTCAATAAATTATTACCTCCGATATTTATTGACATTCACCAGTTTCGTCATTGTATAGAGATTAACGTAGGAACTAACGATTTCATCTAAGTAAACGACTTATAAATGCCTAATACGTAATAATAGACAAAGTTTCTGAGCATTTTGTCGACTAAATCTGTTTCGATAAATAGTTGCGAAAGCGATTTCAAAATGTTAAATGCGACAATTCATTGATTTGGCTTACAGGCGTTAAGTTTTAGAGTTATTGAAAAGCTCGAAATGTAAAATATACAGTAGTTATGGTACTTATGCGTGTGTTTTGTAGTTAAGCTTGATTTAGTGTGATTTGTTAAATGGTTGAAATATGACACTGTACTTGCTGTATTTAAATATTCATCATTTAGAAACAAAGAGAGAATTTACATTAGCCTTTAAGCCATTTGTAAGCATTTGCGGTAGTAGTGATCCAAAGTGGTATTTTAATGGTATTTTTAGTGCTACGTATATTAGTTATTACTCATTTATCAAATATACACTCGCACTATAAGAGATAAAGTTACATAAGCACAAAGGTATAAATACAAAAATCTATTCTAATATTGTAATCTACATATCTACGAGTACGTGTGTGAATTTGAACTGAGCTGATAATCATGTTCTGTTACTGTGTCAGTTGTAATGATAAAACCCAATTTAATAAAAAAGCAGCAATGTAGGTACATATGACGTTTCCAAACCTTGTGTTAAAGACGTGACACGCATACACATAAATCATACAGTAACTGTAATCAAGCCTTAATTCGGTTAAGGTAATGCAAGTAGCACCTTTATAATTGGGGTTTGTTTTATTGAAGGGGAGTTGAAGATTGTTGTCTTGTTTGTCGATTTAATATGGATTTACTAAAAATCCATTATGGCATAAGTTCCTGAATT
Source organism: Apamea crenata (assembly GCA_949629185.1). NCBI lineage: Eukaryota > Metazoa > Arthropoda > Insecta > Lepidoptera > Noctuidae > Apamea > Apamea crenata. Next base: position 6,602,374 of record OX451360.1, on the reverse strand, counting down.
TTAGATAATCGTTAAAAGTGGGTAATTTTGACTAAAGTAAAGCGCCATGACCTCGTTCTAGTATCTAATGTTAACGGTTTTACTAACGTGAGCTATAACTAAGAGTTCATTTTAAAACTAGTGTAGTAACCCAAAACAAACATTTCAGTCAATCAGAAAACTACGAATGAAGTTCTTATATCCATCCAAGAGATTCTATAATCTTCGTAATAACCTGATAGAAGCCTATCGTTAAGCCCGGAAGCAAAATTCTATTATTCCACTCTTTTATGTGACACTAAAGGTTCATAACTTTATGAGGTAACAATCCTATTCAGCAGTTTTGCGGCCAAATCGTCTTCAAAACGAGCTAGAAGTCTGTGACATTCCCCATAGTCTGCGAAAGCTATACGCTAACGAAATGGCTCACATTTCATTCGAATTCGCAATTCGCAAACCAGTCAGTGCCTAGTCAGCGCCATCCGGAATTACTCGTATAATTCAATCGTTAACTTAAACAGCTGAACGACACAAACAATAGAAATGATCAGGAAAGCCGTAATTGTTAATTTGGTTAGCAAACTTTTGGCGAGCGTTAAATTCGATCACCGCGTGGAAAACAATTGTTCTGTTTGTTCAATTGTTGACAAAAGACTTTGTTGTTATTTCTATTAAGACGGTTTTAGGAAGATAAATAAAGTAATTGCAAAGTTCAAAGTCCCTTTTCGAAGTAAATTTTCAGGTCGTTAACACTTCGATTTACGTCAGACAACCAGCTCAAAATCATGCAATTTTGACGTAAAATGTAAAGCCGGTGTCACACTACGCCGTTGATTAAACGCCTGAGGCTCGCCACATTCATTCACTTCCTACGGACTGTAGATTCAACAAGCTGTAAACATTTCTCAGGCATGCAAATGTCACCGTCGCACGTGTACTACGTATCGCGAGAACTGAGTAATTTGTTGGTTATTTATCGTCGCACTCCCCTAGATGTATTTCGTAAGGCGCTGCGTTTAAATCGTGAAATTATACGGGCTCACGTGGGCGGGATATGACAATGCGCAAAGGCATTGTTACAGGGTGTGTGTCTCGCTCTAGAGTAGAAGGAAACGGCTCTTAGTTTACTCAGAATCGTTACCTATCTTATTTCTCACCTCGTCACCTATAAACATACGATAGTTCCACGAATTGCACTTCGAAAGCAGAAAGTACCAAGAATAAATAAATACCTGCAAACAATCTATTTCAATTCCTATTTTATTTCTTTTATTGGACATCAAGATGGAGTATTTATAGCCTCTAACATGAACCCATTCGGTCCGACCATACGTGATTTACTATCCCTGCACCAATTTTCACAGTTTATCGAAAGTAATTCCAACTATCGACTTTTATTGCAGCTAACGGTACTTTGACAACACTATTATCAAAATAATGGCCATTAGTGATTAACAGTAATGTCCTATTAAAATAAACAGTATAAAACCTTTTGATAAAGGGCTAGTGCAGTACATTAAATAAACTGTTTCAGTTCTTACGGTTGTACGTTAGTATTAAGTAATCTGTTACTTTAGTCGAAATCGCCACTAAAATGTAACTCTAATTAATATTTCCAATTCTCAAGCCGCACGTGCTCGCCAACTTCCTTATAGCCTACAAGGAAGTCTTAAGCTGAATTAGCTCGTGAAGCCTTTTTTTTTGTCGAAAAATGCCTGTTTATCTTAAACAGAAAAGACTCAGAAAGTTTTAAGGATTGAAAATAGGTTTATCCAATCTTATTTTATCAATCCAAATGAGCCAAACCACTTCTCATCCATACGCCGATACTAAAGTTGAACATGTGCCAAGTTTAGTTCGTGTTGTTGCAATTTCTCCATAGACAATGTACGTGATTTGTGTTCTAGATTAACTCTAGTCGCATTATCTCTCTAAATTATTTCTATCATTCCGCTTAGCCGTACAATAAAGTATGAATGGAATGTGTTTTGTTAATCACACTTACCTGTTGATTTCAGTATATCTGGGCCAAAGCAGCGTTTCCAGCATCGTTGCTTATTCCTCATCCTTTGGGAGGCACGGTTACCGTTATACTACTCCACCTAAAACAAAAGAAACCTTGACTTGAGTACACGTACGATTTCCAAAGTGATAATTCATCAATTAGAGTTTATTAGCGCAGTAGAAATTTCCCTGTAAGTTTGATTTTAGTTCGTCTTCAATTAGCATTGCACGAGAACTGGAACATCGTTCCTCATTAGGAGAGCAGAGTGTGGCAAGAGGTAGATGTGAGATAACGCATTACGCATGCGCGCGCCATTGTCTTCGCGCCCAGATGCCTAGATAATGCGGCGAAAGCTCACAGTATATGCAATGGTGTAAGACTTCTGATGTCAAGCGACACATAATTAATGGAGTGTGTGGCCGTTTGAAAAACGTTTTGATATTGTTCTATTGTTAATTATCATTTGTAACATATGTACATGGCATGTATATGATGTATATACAGTTAAGTAGGCCACACGTCAGTGCCAACGCTTTGACTTTAAGCTGGTCTAGCGTAGTACGGAGTTTCAATAGATTATGAGGCCAGCTCATAGGTACTGGTTTTATTACCACTCACTGGCGGACAACGTACTTGTTCATTATGTACATAGAGATAATCAATGGACTACTATTTATTAATTTAATTTTTGGTCTTTCGCCTTTCCACCTTCCTTCCTTCTATTTTCTAAAAAATGAAAAGAAACACTCAAGCCTTCCATCTCCTTAACCCAACTAACATTAATCAACAAAAACTTCTGAAAATTTCCCATATACTAGCTCACTGAATGCAAGTAGCTTAGCAAGCGCACGTGCCAAGCGGTCGGAACACAGCATACCTCACCAACCTCAGCTCAATAAATACGATTTTGGATATGCATAATGAGTACTGTCCAATGGATAACTATGGTCAATGAGAGCCTACGGTTAGTAAACGCGGAACTTTCAGAATCTAGGGGAAACACTGTTATTGTCACTTTAACGGTGTTTTCGAAAGGAATCGTGTATGGAGGAAGCTTTGTGTTAGATCAGATTACAATGTTTACAAGTGCAATTGTTGATTCCGAAGCTGTGAGTTCGATTTGTAGGTCAAACTATGAACAGGATTGGGCCTTTTCTATCAAAATATTAGGTAGATAAACTAATAAACTTTATGTAAACTGTCCAGTTAACTTGATTTGGATATGATCAATACCCGTCTTTCTCGACTGAAGCAGTTAGTGAAAAGCTTCTTTACGGAAAAGTAATTCTTTACGTCTAAATGATTTTTAGTTTGTATTAATCGATCGTGTAATATTATTTCATGTGCTAAGTGGAAACTTGTAAATTGCCAATAATTTCATATTGTTTAGGAACACTGTCGTAATTAGCTGTACGTTTCCCGAATAAAATAAAATAAATAATTATGTATTATTAGGACTTGGGGGAGTCCTTTGGCCAGCAGTGAAACATTATAGGCTAAATAAAAAAAAAATTGTTTTGTAGTGAATTGTGGCTGTTTACTTAAATGTCCATGACAGACTTTCAGACAAACAAGACAGAGAAGTGTAAAAGGGAGAGGTTGCTTTTGTCCTCCAGTTAGTGCCAAAGAATGTTAATGATAATGAAATGTCAGTCGATAACAACTAATAGCTGTGCTTGTTGCTGTGTCAATTACGGACTTAATAGCTGATACATAATTTAAATTCGGCTGTACCTTAATGGCTGATCATTTTAAGTCAGATTTTGCAGCAAAGCTAAGCCTAAAGCCTATGCCTAAATAACAGTATTATTATCGTAGTGCCAATTGCAAAGCTAAAATTATTGGCATTTATTACCTAACAGCTCGTAACTGTCGACTAACATAGGTCTATTTTGAGAGAAAGACGTCGAACCCTTGGATAACGCCATTATCGTCACGAATTAATCGTACCTCGATGTTATCGACCAATGAATGCTGGTTGCCATCAGAGAGATAAAATCTCCCGGCTAATTATTGCTCGGGATCTAGCAATGGAATATGTATATCATTTGGTTTTATTCGATGTAGCTTCGGTAAGATTTTGCTGCAGTAAAAGTTGGTAGAACAAAATTTTCTGGGCATTCTAAAATGTCTACAGCATTTGGATTCATGGTGAATTTGATTGTCAATTTGATTAGGGGCTCTCGTCTTGGGTTGCTATTGACAACGTCAAAGGTAATGGGCTCGTCTAAATACCATAGGATTAACTTCGAATATTATTTCATCATTTCTGCAGATATCCATCTATACATATTACACTATTGTTTCTTTCGTATTTATGGGTGTAACATTTATGTTATATGTATTGAAGGAAAAACAGATAAAATGCATGAAACAAATTCGAATTCGAAAACTACTCACTGCAAATAATTAGCAATAGTACACTATCACTAAATGACCCATTCATACACGAAATGAAAACAAACAACAAAAGATCTGATTACACCTTTACTATCATTCTCATAATACCGGTCATTGTTCCGAGTATTACGGATGTTCTATTTACCAACGACCAACCAAATGAAGCAAACATAACGGTACCAGGAACAAGCACTTCAACAAAGCATTCTTATCTTACGTTAAAACTAAATAGTTACTTAGCAAAAACGTGCTGGAGATTGTATGAGTTGTTACTGAAGTTGTAGAACAACATAATTACAGAAGAACTGCAAGGGAATGATGTGATTGCAATTAGTAGCACGCTATAAGCATCGAAGAAGGTAAAAATATTCCCTATGAGCAAGCTTTTAATTTTTAAAAAGTAATAAATAAAACTTATGTAAACATAGAACTTTATTATTTTCTGAGCTTATCTTTATGTGTAAGAAGGACGTTCACGAGTGTTTTCTGCAGAGTTCCCATCGCCAAATTCCAACTCCATGATCAGATTAGCTTCATGTCATAATAATATCAGCTCAATCGGAAACCGGGAAGTGGGCAAATCGCAAATTTAACTTGCAAGATTTGATTAAAGAAACCGGGACAGGGACAGGTAAAACTAAATAAAAGCTTGTAATAATAATAACAGGCCATCCTTCTTTTTCAGCGGGTCATCGTCAAAAGTGACTAGAGGATTCATTAAAAGAACGTAAAATAGCTTCCTTGTGTCGGGGTGTGCAAAATTGATGGTTTTAGGTTGGAGTTTTTACAGCTTAAAGTGCGATCGACGACGAGAGAATGCGTACTTGACACCTGTCAGTTTCAAACGAATACGTGTTTTGTGAATTTGAGCTTTATTAGCTACTAGAATAGTGGCACTAACAAGTGGCGGTAACGCATTCTCTCGACGGCCGGACTGTACATTCATTAGGGATAAAGTGATTTGGGATAGCTTTACTTCGGGTTGGAGTTTCCAGAATAGCGCTCGTCAGGGGAACATAGTGATTTGAACATTTGCTTCTGTGTATGTCTTCTGTGTCTATGACTTTACGATTATGGAAGTCTAAACTGGAGTAAACGAGGATGTCTTGTTAGTCTCATTGACGTGTTGACTTGCACTTCTGTGATTCTTACTCTGTGGCATTACATGTAAAGGCGTGTCATTTGTTAATACTTTGTATGGTTATTAGAAATGTTTATTGTGATGTAAGATCGCTGTCTGTTAGTTACTGTATTCGGTTAATTAATCACGACACGGTTATTAATGAGCGAAACGTTGAGAATAGTTTTATTTTTTTGAATATTTTGAACAAGAAGTTGTTCCAAGAGCTTATTTTCTTCTCTTATGAAAAAAAAAGTATAATGATAAATGATTTTATTTTTGTTATTAGTTTTGTACAAACACTATTACACGTCAATAGTATTTTAAAAACTAGATGAGGTCGGCGTTACCTATCTGACTACTCTGAGAAAAAGGCCGAAACCAACTCAGAGGTCACAGTCTCTTTTAAAGTCCACACATAATCTTTGTCAGATCATGTGAAGACCATGTAGATTGGTGTCTGAAATGGTATTTTGAGAAAAGGGCCACACAGATTGAGTGGACCTGTACAGTCAGTGCACGCATTTGTGAGCATCATGCAGCTCAACTCAGAACTTAAGGAGCTCAACTCTATTAAGAGGGCGCACACAGGTCCACTAGCGCCACTTCTTAAAAAAAAAATATCTCGTGACTGAGAAATTATGAAAGTCTGCTCAATCAGCGACCTCGGTAAGTGTGTCTAGAATTTTCTAATACCTTTTATTAAGTTTCATATTGAGACACGGGTAAAAGGTATTAGAAAATTCTAGACACACTTACCGAGGTCGCTGATTTTCATAATTCCTTGTCAGTCACGAGATATTTTTTTTTTAAGTAGTGGCGCTAGTGGACCTGTGTGCGCCCTCTTAACGATATACCTGTGTTGTTGCAGCATATTTTTATCACTGCATGTATTAGGTATACAAGCTGACCTTTATGTAAAAGTAATGCCCATCTTCTCTTCGTTATTATTGTAAATTGTATCGATCTGAGTCTAACATCTGCGGAATGAAACGAGAGAGTAGTTTTTTGTCGAGAAACACGATATGTGCTATAGGCATTCGTTTGATGATGATCGACAAATCGTTTTGTTGTTTCCACAATGGTCGTTAGCGGTTTAAAGCATCGTTGCTTTGAGTCTAGAAAACTATCGTGTGTTACAGACATAATCTTGGTTATGTTACGGATAACATAACCAAGATTATGTCTGGACTTTAAAAGAGACTCTGATTTCTGAAATTCTGAGGTCACAGTTTCACTACTTTTATTCTCAGAGTAGTCAGATAGGAAACATCGAAGTCATATAGTTTAAAAACATAATTTATTTATGATATTTGCAAAAGGGTTTTTAGAAACTATTTACATTTATCATAAATTCTGAGTTAAGTATAACAACAACCCCTGATTGAGTAACCTGCAGTTGTATCTTAGACATCAGCAACGTGTCTACTTGTCTAGTTAAGATCTTTAGAAGTCATTAGGATAAATGGTTCCAACTTTAACCATGATCCTCTGACCCCTTGCACTCTCAACACAATTAATTATGATGATTATCACTGAAGGTATTTCACCTACTTCTCAACTGACGAGCAATTTTGCAAATGCAATGTTTAAAATTGGAACGACCAAAAACTGCGCAAGCGCACATAAAAGAAGACCGCATTAAACTGCTCATCTAATAAAAAAAAAAACAAATAGAGATGAGTTATATTTATGTCATCTTTAATTAATTATGATAATTTTGACGTTTAAATTAGCTATCAAAATTAATGATCGTCACATAAAATTATAGAATTTGTTTTAATTAGCCATATTGGTTTCTGTTAGAGGGGCTTCAAATTAAAAACATGGATTCTGTAATAGTATCACACGTATATTGAGTGGAATTAATATAACACGTCACTCTCCCGCGCACTCCCGAATACAAGTCCACGATCGACCGTTGTTGTGTCGATCGCTAGTGCTGCCCGCCCTGACATGTATAGGGTTGGGACAACAAGAGAATTATCGTTATCAGGGTTTCTTTGTTGATCAATCACGGACTTTGCTCACGGACATCCAATATATTAAATGACCATGTATTTTATAATTACTAATGCTAAAAGGATAATGAAAAGGCTCTAGAACTATTAATGGTCACATTTCTGAATAAATTAGTTCACCTTGTTATAATTACTTTTTTAAGTTTATGCCATCCTGTTGGTTCTATTAAAATACTTTCAAACAGCAATTTCCTTAATCCCTATCTCGAATGTTCAAGCTCGCATTAAAATTACATAATTGATCGATTTGACAGAATAATCGAATGAATATCGATTAATTACATTCTCGCTTTACGCCGGTTGCAACACTACGCCTTTCGTCTCGTAACTGAATGCTAATGCTTTACTTGTTTTGTTTACAGTAACAGCTCCGCCATTGTTGTTGGGCAGCGGCAAATTTACGTGCCAACAGTTTTGCAACTGACAACCAGTTTTTGTAGCACCGATGAAGATATGAGAACGCTAGTACCGAACCGCTTTCGTAACATGTCGCGTAATTAACTCTTTATCAGACGCTCAGGGTATCACAACCCTTCTATCTGACACCCGAGATTAAGTAGGCAAGTTACAATTGCTCAATTAATTATTTCGAAGTAACTGAGTACCTACAAACGCTTACTGCGAGGCTATTGCTGTATCAAAGTTTACTACGCACGACAATTACAATCCATTTTGAACGGCAATTTTAATTAAACTGTTTAAGTGTAATAGTATTCATTATTGTTGAACACTGAATAGTTCTTGGAAATTAATCTCGAATTTTCATAGACAGTATAATGATAAATACTAGTTATCACACTTGGAATCTAATACATGCTCAGGCAATTAATAAATAAATGCTCCGTCTTGGAGTGTAAATGTGGCACTGTTCCACAAACGATGGGACACTTTGTATCATGTCCTGCGTGTCCTGTCAGCTGCACGTTACAGGAACTGATGGACGCTGGTGATGGCGCCAAACAAGTAGCTGAATTCTGGACCGAGTCCATTTAGATTTCTATCGAAACGCTAAGAAGAAAATAATAAATGCTAAGTTGAAAACGCCGCGTTTTAGACTTTATTAAACCTTTTACGATATCTTTAGCAACACTGTGTGAATTAAGTTATCGATGCTATCTATTTTTAGCATTAAAATACTGCTTGAATGCAATGCAGTTGAAGAGACAATAAAATTACATAAGAGCGGCAGTAAAACAACGTGACACAACAACATTAAACTTGTATTATCAGTCAATGATCGGATCGTGAAACGGAATAAAAACGCAACCGGCAAATTATAATGAATTGCAAAATAAAAATACACGATTAAAAATGCAAGAATGTGATTCAATGAACTTGTTCAGACGTCGCGACCTTGGTGGAGCGTGCAAAAAGAAAACAACCGGAATATTTGTGAGCGAGTTCATTCTGCGTCTGCGCGTATGTACGGAATACTTCGGAACTACGTCCGAAGGTAAGCGGCTTTCCGCACCGGTTCGGTACATTTCGAACGCCTTTTACTTACGATACGTGTACGTCTGTGGGCGGGATCCACGGATCCCTCCTCTGTGGCCGAGATATTGCCACACAGATTGTTGTTTTGGCCACATTAGTGTCTGTTACGTAACAATGGTATATTTTGTAACCAGACATCCATGGAAGAAGTGTATCATTTAAAAGGACCACACTAGAAGCAGAGAAAGCTTTTTATTTTACATTAGCTTATGTCCGCAACTTCGTCCACCACCACCTCGCATCGTATCGCTCACCCGATACTTATATAATACTTAATAAATTTTCGTTTTGCTCGGCTCGTAAGGGTCGTAGCGTGATAGCAATCATTCTGTTTTAAGAGGTATTTATTTCCGACTTTCAGACAAAGATTATAATATTAGTATAGATGTCTGTATTCTATAACAATAAACAAACATGTAAATTAAACGATACAAGATACAAATCCGCCAAACGAAATGTATCACAACTGTAGCACAACGTAAATTGAATTCGTATTTTAATCCCTCTCGCCGAATACACAACAGTGAATTAATTAATTTTATTATGACATTTATTGAAGCAGTAAGCTTTGAGTTAGTGAATTATTTGATTAATCTAGAGCAACGATTGTGTTCAGATATGTAATTAAGGGAAAACTGGAACTATAAATCATAGGAGGAAATTGTGAAGCGTAAAGTAGTGGTTTACACCCGTTCTCGGGGAAAATGAAAGTGACTAGGTAATACGGAACTTCAATTAAACAGAGGCTGTGCTTAATGGTTGAGAAGGGCCCTAAATAAGATACAACGCCGATATCCGTTGCATGGGCGTACTGTCTCGTGGACATCAACAATGTTTATTGTAAGTGTGAGTGGGACTATAAACAATGACATTAATGTCAATATTTGAATTTATTGATCGGAGATATTGAAAGTGTCGACGAATAAAACGGAAATTACGACTTACGATACGCGTTTGTGAGTAAGACGACCCAGTAAGCTTACGGGCTCAAAAAAGTAATACCAGAAATGTTTTTCCTCAAAGTGACAAGGGTACTCCGTAAGACAGTAGTTGATCCTTTTTAAATCCGGCTTGCCATACCGTGAATGAAGGAACTGGAACTAGTAATAAAATGTACAACCAGTTTCTTTAAGTAGGTACTTACGGCTTTTAAACGACAACACAAAGAAGAACTACATAAGTGACGATTAACACAATGTGTTTCCTCTTTCGTAACTTCAGTTTAAGCGTGGGGGCACCACCATGGATACAACTCACCAATTCAAGTTTTACCACCAATTGTTCGTCATAAATGGAGCTTGTAACCTCAAGTGTAAAAATGGCCGTATCACACCAATTTCCAAACGTTAACATTTAATTGTTCGACACAAATGGTAGCTGTAATCGTCAGCGTTTAAAATCCATTTAAGTCTTTCCGTGATGTAATGACATGCCGGGATCGTATACGTAGAAAGTTTACGTAAAATCCGCATCCGCGCACAATGCAACAAAAATAAAACGTCTGCCATTTAAGGACACGGTACGCAATACCGGCTATCGCAGCTCGCAGTCCTTTAAAGTCGCTAAGCCGCTTATGAAATGTGGGTACAGACGTTCCAACTTTTCTCATCGACTGTGCTCATAGCGTTCATTCCGGCGGCCGCTAGGTGGCGCGCCGAGCGGCTCCCGACGCTCAATGAATTTTTCTTTCATATCATCCTCGAGTTCCGGGTACAGTTTATTGAACACTACGACTAGTATAAATTACTTGTTTCACGCTTCGCAGTCGCCTCGCAAAAACTTTACTGACGTCGATTGGTTTCAAGCTCGAAAAAAGTTACAACTATTTGGCCGTGTCGGCTAAGGTGTTAAAGATTAATCGTATCTTTTATAGCTTCAATAAGTATTATGTAAATATGACGGCGTCTCATTAAATTTTTACAAGGAAGCCATAAATCTATAGAATGGCTCATTAGTTCAGATTGTCGAACACGTTTGACAACATTAGCATAATTTGAATCAATCAATAGCGTGGACAAAATGATTTATTATACTTACATAAGTGATAAAAGTTTAAGTGGTACACCACACACACTTTCAGTCGTATTATAGCGATAACATAAATATCTCCTCTCTTCGGCATAAAACGGCCTTTTTAATTAAATTCGGCTTTTATGCGAAATAATCGTTTTATCTTCAACAATGCATTCAGGACTACATTGTTCGAGAAAATTTATGCATAATACTATGGCAAAGTGAAATGCGGGTGTAAATAACTTTACGCCAAGACTAAACTATGAGATACCGCCTAAGCTGAGCCGAAGTAAAATATTCAAGACAACAAAAACACCTCGAAGTAAACACAGTGAAGTAGTAAAATGCATACATTTCCTTTCATTTCGCATAGAACAACAGTTAACATGCAGTTAACGGTTGACCGTGTCCAGTTATGTAAGTACGAAAGCTGCATTTTTGACAGCACGACCTTTCTATGCAACTGCACTAGTTTACAGCGAGAAAGCCGGCCGCAGGCGACAGGAACTAACCTTTCGCGACCGACCTTTAGCCAATATTAGGTGGCCGACCCCGGCAGTGTTAGATACGTGAAATACGCTACCATTTCACTGTTGATAACGTTTTGGTCGTGGATAATTTCTATGTTAGCGTTGGCGTGAGCATCGGTCACGTATTGGCCTGAGTTATAACCCGGGAACGAAATAAATCTTGCTTTAGGTCTGTGAGTTCTGTACCTCGGTGTTGAGGACATAGACCGCCCACGCTAAGGATTTACATACGTAATACTGGTAAATAGGGCCCGCTGTCAATCTCTGAGTGTTAAGGTAATGAGGGCTTTTATGTGAGTGTCTTTTATGAAAATTACCTCGGATTTGTTGGGGTGACTTTTAGTGCTGAGTCGGTGCCAATTAAACTGTGTTATTTGGAATTGGGAGAGTAAAATTAAGATAGAGCCTTGGAGATCACCTACACATCTGCTAAAGTGCCAAACGCAATTCTGGCAATTTCCCTCCATTGATTGTATCGGTTATTGGTTCACTTCGGATAAGCTAACATCTTTCCAGAACGATGAGTGCTCTTTGATAGTAAAAACAAATTACAAGACATACTTCTATTAGTATCAATACTGCTAATTGCTATCTAATCCTATTAATTCCGTTCTGCTCATAACACAACCGTATCCAACGAACCTGTTTAACCATAAAATCTTTTACTCCATTGTAAAACTGCTCGATTTTATTATTAAACGTTTAGAACTTCACATAGAACAAGACAACTAATTTAATGATTGCAAAACAAACGTTACTTCCAATGCAAACTTTTCCTCGTATCGCGGCCACAACCTCAGATTGAATTGAGTTTTTATTAGAGGGAATGAGCGAATATGAAATCTTGTATACTCAGGCGACAATAGAGCGATTTTAGCTTTCGCTACACAGTTACATTACCCAGGCTCCTTCACGCATATTTTATAATTCGACTCGCAATAACGATATTTGTGGTCACAATGTTTGTATTTCCGTGCGTATAAAATTTTAGGTAAGTAATTTTGCAATGCAATTTGATTTCTTAAAGACAAGCGACATACGTTTAAGGGGTTTTTATGCGTTGTTTTGTAAGAAAACTAGTTTTGAAAGTACTTCGTTTCTATTGTATTACAATAGCAGAATGTATCAAATATTCTGCAATTTTTCACAATAAAAAGCTATTGACACTTTGATACTTTTTTCGCGCTGTCTGTACACAACCAAAAACTATGCGTATCTAACGAAAAACAATTATTTGTGTTGGCAATTTTTTTGCTTGTTGGTTGCGATATCGTTGAAAGTGATACCCACACGGCGGGTGGCCGTAATGTGTACATATTTATTAGACATTATATAAATGTTGAAGGTTCAGCAATCACTGAGACTGGCCGTATTTTAACTGACTGCCAGTTGTAGCGTTAAAATCAAGCGTAACATTTTTTTTTTACTGGATTTAAAGATGTGGAAAATTAGGTAGACTTTCGTTTCGATTACTTGAGATTATTGTCATGAAGATTTAGGAGTTTTTCACTACGTTTAACAGCAATTTGGCTTTGTCGTAGGCAATTTTGCGAAACTCAATGAATCTAGCATCTTTAGTACTGTGAGAATTATTGCCAGGAAATAGAGTTTAGAAAAAGTTTAGAGCTAAATGATATTTATTTCTGTAAGTACCTAATTTGTACTATATGTTTCCTATCTGGCTACTCTGAGAATAAACACTGAAACAAACTCAGACCTCACAATTTCTTTTAATTATAAATATGATCTGATCATCTGACTTAGACAACGTCTGGGCGTTGTCTAAATCAGATGATCAGAAGGCCAATTCTCGTAATTTAAAACGTTCATAATCTAGTCGCAGTCTCATTTCAGTGACAAACAAATGGCAAAAACTTGTCAAAATGTAGGGAAATTAGAGGTATTTTTGACAGATTGAGACTGATCTCAGACTGTCAACGTTCTTAAAATTACTAGAATTGCCCCTCAGATCATGTAAGAAACATGCAGATTAGCCACTGGATGGTCTTTTGAGGAAAAGAGCCACATAGATTTGAGTGGACCTGTCCAGGTACGCACGCTAAACACGAGCACGCGCGTCCGTGTCTGTTAAAAAAAAAATTATATGTGTAAACGAGGCTTTCGGATACTTTGATTAGTGTGTGTATTTTGTCTTTTTTGTAATTTTTTTTGCAGAATAAACAATTTCTATCCCTCTAAGTAATCTGTATTTTCTTTTTTTTCCATTTTCACGCATGTGTCAGTCATCATAGTTGGAAAACGTTTTCTTTCAAAACAAATAGACATCAGGTACTACGGAAGCAAATGAGGAATGATCAATTTCAGATAGAACAACAATCTGGCTACAAACAATAGCCTCAAATAAACACTCGCTGATTTGCCTACAAATAACATAGGTCCTTGTCTTTCGTCGACTGGTCTATAATGCAAGTAAGATTTCAATCTAATACTTGAAACAAGTGACTACCCACGCAGCCATTTCTTGTCTTTAAACGTGTGAACTGTCATGCAAGTAATAACTTGATGACGCTGTTCATTAAAGATGACAGTTAGGAAGTAACTTCAAGTACAGCCTCTCAGCCTCTTCGAACTTTAGCGCTCGTGTCTTATAAATAAACTAACGAAGAAGTCCTAAGAAATACACTTAAACACGGGTACATTTAAATGTTAAAGAGCTGTGAAAATGTCAGAAAGTTTATTCCGAGTCTATATTTTTGGCGAATTTATCGAAGAAATAAGAAAAGGTATATTTTTTCTTACCACCTAACCCTTCGTCTGGAGAAAATGGAGGGGTAGGTAGGACTCCTAAAACTAAAACCTAAAACCAAACATACATGAACATTCGCCGCACCCCCGACTGGTATCAGCCCAACCAACCTTACCAACATTAGTAATAATTTTCTTATATGTTTTGCATTATTGTCTACTCTCAAACAATTACAATGCTAATACTGACAACCCTAGTCATCCCCTAAGTTCCTGGATGTAAGTACGTCCATAAAACAAGCTATTTTACATCTTCTGTTTATTTACGCAATCCTACGTCATAACTTATGATGTTTTCCTTGAAAATAGTGAAGTGAAATAATGCATTTTATGTGGAATAGTATTGTATATTAATGCCATTAAGCCAACCAGTTTACGGGTACTGTTTAAAACTTTAATATGTAATTAAGCTTACCTGCTTGCGTGAAGCTACGATTAGCGTTTGCGCACTGCATCCGAACCGAATACGAGAAATGACGACCCGACGTCTGATCTGCTCGTATTTGTATGGTTGAGAACTATAATCAAATTTAGAACAGCGTTTTTTAGGAGCGTTTTGTTCGGAGTGGTCAAAATGCTACTGCTGAGCATGAGGTCTTGGATTCTATTCGCGGGCCGGGCAACGTGTAATTGGGTTTTCGGGTTTTTTGGGTGTCGTCTGGAATTTCTCAGTATCATTCCGGAGTCAGGATTTTTGTCCGGTTGATTGCAATCGGCTCGCCCCCTATTTCATGGGACTTAAACAGTAGCACACCTCTATATAACTCTTTGGGGAATACAGTCGTGATGTTATGTTATGTTGTGTTGCGTTGTGATTTCTCGGATTTAGCTCCGAAGTGTACTTACTAGCAGTGTCAGTTTCCAATTTGTGACGTATTTGTAAGATAGTCGCGTTGTCCGTATTGAGTCCGCATACTAAATCGCCTTTGACAGATATGATCGTTTACTTTGCACATTTTTGCATCTGTTTTGTATGTGAAATAACTGAATAACTTGGGAAATATCCCACACAAGTCGTTAGTATGAATTATAAGTTCGTGTCTGTCTGTAAGTACTAGGTACTAAACAATTGTAAGTAGATAGTGCTTAAATGGGACCAAATTCATATCCGGTTAAATGAAATAATGGGTGTCCAATAAAACCCAGTCTATAATTGCCTTAAAATATAAGCTAGCAGCAAATTATCTAAACTTGGTAACCTAGAAGTTCAGGAGAACTTATTAAGGCCTCAATTTACCGAGAATGGAGTTGTGTCGTGAGGTCGCGGGTTCGAGCTCCGATTGTGGTATGGCCACATTTAGGTAATACATTCACAAGTTCGATGCTAACAGTAAAACTACTAGATAACAATGTTATTTATTTTGCTTCCCTTGTTTGGGTTTAAGGAGAATTCTTGACGGAATATGGGTTAAGTTTGATAGTTTTGGAATGACAAATGAGAGAAAATATTATTCAGGATAGTTATGTTTATTTTCTGGATCAAAAAAACAGTTCAGAGGGACTATTCTCGTAATTTTAATGATCTCGGTCTCAAGCTGTCAAAAATACCTCTAATTTCCCTGCATTTATGACAAGTTTTTGACATTGATTGTCGCTGAGATGAGATTGCGACTAGATTTTTAACGTTTTTAATTACGGGAATTGGCCTTCAGGTCGGTTTCTCAAATTCCCAGATTAGCATATAAAACATAAACACAACCAAATAAACAAACATCCCTTCCCGTGATCGACATTTAAT
Source organism: Apamea crenata (assembly GCA_949629185.1). Classification (NCBI taxonomy): domain Eukaryota; kingdom Metazoa; phylum Arthropoda; class Insecta; order Lepidoptera; family Noctuidae; genus Apamea; species Apamea crenata. The sequence goes on along the minus strand of OX451360.1, from coordinate 6,586,308 downwards.
CGGGACATTAATAAAATACCAGGATCAACTCAAAATCACCCAAAAAAGAACTCTAACTTCTACTGTTAAGCTACAAAATTGCGTAACACGTGTTTTAAACAAACATTAGTAAGTTTAGGGTATCTTTTACTATCCGAGTGTAATGTGGCCGTAAAGTCGTGTGATACGGAGGCCCCCTAGAGAGGCGCACGCGCAGGTTTACGACGCATGTTATGGCCACACACTCGGTAAAAAGTGTGTACGCGAATTACATAATGTTCTGTCTAATGTTTTAATTTAAAGTGTTTTCATAATATTGTGGTCAGTTAGTAGCTGTTGTGACATTGTTATAATGATAATGGCAACGTATGCTCGTTTATTTTGTTTTTGTGCGATTTATTCGTTGTGGTTCGCACTTGAGAAATCACCTGTTGTGGTTAGAAAGGATTGGTTGACTTTTACCATGATTATGATAAGTTTCTACTTAAGTTTTGTGTATATATTATGTACAAGTAGGTATTTAATAAAAGAAAAAAGGTAGGAGCCCACTGGGCTTAAACAAAAATTCGTCCGCATTGCTATCAATAGGACAAGTTCCCAAGAGGTTGGCAGCATTACAACGTTGGATGGCAATGCTGATTTGGGGGGCTAGGCCAACCCTCTGGTCTATTATACATATCATCATCATCATCATCTGCCTAGCTTTTTCCCAACTATGTTGGGGTCGGGCTTCCAGTCTCCAGTCGGGGGTTGCGGAAGGATCGTACGTTCCCGCGACCCCCGGCGTAGGTGTGAGATGGAACACAAGGGTGGTTTTTAGTCAGTATGAGTCTGACAGACCCCGTCGCCCGCCCCAGGGCGGCGGACATCCATGAGGATTTTCCACCACGGAAACAAAAAAAAAGGCTTCTAGTCTAACCGGATGCAGCTGAATACCAGTATTTTACATGGAGCAAAGTATAGACTTTACTCCATGTATACACATATAGATATTATATATCTACCTACTTACTGCTTCTTTCACATCAAGACTTCAAGAAACTTATTTCATTGCAATTTAAATTAAATGTCCAGTCTTAGATCCTAACATGTTAACCATTTATATTTCGTATTCTGCATAACAAAATAGTGTTTACACAATATCTCGAAGAACTTTGTTCACGGGGACATAAATCGTTTTAAGCGCCATTAATTCACAATTTGCTCGTCATTATAAATTCTAAATATTTATACGTCAGCCGACCGCAAAAGTGAAATAATTTGCTTCATGAATATGCGAGGCAAAACGAGATAACTGACGAAAACTGAATTAGTTAATGACGTTCGTAGCTCCGTAGCGTCGTAGGCAGAAAAGGAACGTTATTATTGTGATGCTTATTAAAGTAAATAGCATTTAAAGCCCACAAAGTAATAGGTAATTTTGATCTCGTGATTCATAGCTATAAAAACTAATTTCAAAAATTAAAAGTCATTTATTCAAATAAGGCTGAGAATCAGCACTTTTCGAACGTCAAAATTACAAAAGACAGTCCCCCAAAGCGCCCGGCCTGCTCCACTTCCTATATAGTGCTTTCGCTGGGAAGGAGAAGTGGCGCAACAAACACATTGATGTTGTATACAATACTAGGTATGTAAAGTAATTATCATTACAAGGCACAGAACATTAAATTAAATAATTTGCCATATGTCAGCTAGCCACGCCAATATACCAACAAATACCTTAGTAGATTTATTCTCTACATACTCGTAGGTAATTATATTCTAATTAAAGTTGTACATTAATTGTTGTAATTAAAGTAGGTACATTTTTAAAATTAGCCATTCATGTCTCACTCGCAGTGAGATATTAATGGCTAATTTAAACAAGTAGAAAGAGAGTATGGTCTTTACCATACTCTCTTTCTACCTCTCTGTATCCAGAGCTGCCAAGGACCAATCTTTATTAAAAGAGTCCAGCTCATCCTACCACCTCCTTCTGAGCCTGCCGCGATGTCGTACCTACTAAAAAGGTTCTTTAAAATAAGGTCGTTGACTAATACTATATATGTTTAAAATTTAATAGTTTCCTTGGATGTCAGCAATCTAGTTTACGAGTACCAAGAATTTTAAGAAATAATTACTACCAGATATGAGTTAGTTAATGTCGATTTTGACACTTTTCCAACTTCAACCACAGTAAAATACATGAAGGAGACGTCTACAGTTCCAGACACAATAATGTATGTTCAAGTGCCGATATATTTTCAAAGACATGCACATTGCACATACGAAGTAAGAAGCAAACAGCAACACAGTCACGAACCGGCGAATACATCCCCGTCCTTTGTTAGCAAAGGATATCAAGATGTGGGGGTTACTTGCGAAAGAATGTGCCAAGTAATTGTTAAACTATGCAAATTACTCCTAAGTCCTAGCCGCTAGATAAAAAGTTTCACGTTTGCGCCCTAACTACCGATAAACATTGCATGTTAATTAAACAAAATGTTCTGTAGAACAAAGCTTGGATATTGATTGGCCGATTCTTGGACTTGGCGAGTTCTTGGTACTTAACTAGTTTTTGGTACTTAGCTGGTTCTTGCTGCTTGATCACCTTTACGAAATACCTAAATTAAACAGGTCTTGCCGGATTATTAAAGGGGGTTACGTAAGTTAATGATGATGAATGGCTTGATAAATAAATCACTTATGCGGCGGTGAATGTGTTTTTACTGGTACCTACAGTTAACAGCAGAAGGGGAAGATATTTTTTGGAGTTTTAGCATAGACGGTAAGTATTTATTTATTGATGATTGATTTTATTTATATACGCACGATATATTACTTTAAATACATATATTATTAATATTGCAATGTAAGACCGCCAGACCGGGTCGCGGGTGGTTCAAAAGAGTTACCGTGGCCCCTGGCACAGGCAACTGAAGGAACACGGGTGGGTTTTAGTCAATAAAACTTCACGTCCTCCCGCTGGCCAGAGCGTGAGAAGTTAAAATAATAATAATCATACCAGCCTTTGGTGTATCGTCAAAACAATGTGGCTCATTTCGTGTTAGACATGCATTTTTTTTCTCATCACAAATGTTGTTGTGGACATTAAGTGCCGATTTAATCTAAAATGTCTATTGGCTATAAATGGCTAATCTCTCTTTTATTGTTGATAAGATGGAACATTGAAAGACTTATGTTTAAAAAAACCTTGGGTGTTCATTTTTTATTTATATTTTATGTTGACTGTAGTATTCCGGTTAAGTTGTGCAATGGCCAGTGCGTAATAAACCATGGTAGCAATGATAGACGTCACAAGCATTGTCAATAGTCATTAAGGAAATTGGATCAATAACAATAATAGCCGTGCAATTGGTAACGAGTGGCATAGGTGTCTAATTCTGACTGACACACGCTACAAGCTTATAGCGATAAATACAGCCTGAAAATACCTAATTTGCTAAAAAAAAGGAGGTACATAAAGGACCACCAACCTACCATCAGCTTTTCTCTATTCAACGATTTTTTATACAATCGACTTTGTCGACTTTGTTCAAAAGTTGTTCAGACGAAACGGTGTCGATGACTGAAAAACCTTCTTTACATGTGTACATAAAATATTTTAAAAGTTTTAACCAGTTTTAAAAAAACATTATAGGTACCACCTAAAGGTATAGTTCACTGCAGTCAGTTACATACCGTATCGTGTTGTTTACGTATAGATTTATTAGTTTTAAGGAAAATGTTACGAACGAATTTGAATTTGAATCTAGGTATATCTTTCAAGCGGTTGTAATTACTAAAGTACTGTTCCCATATGTGGGAATATTGACCTTCTTGCAAAAAAAAAACTTCTAACATTCAAATGATAACCATTACCTACTATACTATAAACGCAAAAGTTTGCATGGATGGATGAATGTTTGTTACTCTTTCAGGCAAAAACTACTGAACGGATTTAGATGAAATTTGGCACACATATGGTTTATAATCAGGATTAATATATAGGATACTTTTTATCCCAATATTCTCACGAAATCGTAACTTATGCGCGTGAAACCACGGGGCGCAGCTAGTATAATAATATTCCCAGGAATATCACAACTTGAAAGTTTCCAGCCCATTTTCTCCTCAGAAATTTCACTTTCGACTGTTGTTACGATTATTTTAAGTCGAGTTCTTGCTCTAGTTACAGTTCGCGTGATGATGATGATTCTCCTCACCTGTTCGTCATAATTGGAGCGCGACTAAGGTCGTGGCCTCACGCGCGCAGTGTTTCAACTACAACACGTAGGAAATTGAAACCACACATCTTAATAAACGTTTATGTTTACGATGCAGACTGTGCCTATAATTTTGTTTAGAAGTGGAATGTTGACATTGAGTACTGAGCCCTATTTTGTTTTATGGCGACTGTAAAACTGTAATTCAGTTACAGCTAACCTCTTTGCAAATTCTGAAGGAAAATTATTTGTTGAACCATAAATATAACCATTGCATAAAATCAAAATGAGTTTTCATTAAAGTAGTGTTTTTTGACTTGTGTCTTAGTTACGTGGCCAAATCTTTATTATCACAAGTTAAGGCGCTTGCCTTAATTTAAATGTAAAAATAACACATACACAGTACACTCTTGATAAATTACAGATTTTCTGTAACATATAAGTTAAATAGATAGATATAATACTCTTTACTATCTACACTATAAAAATTACAGATATACGAGTAAATGTAGAATTTTTACATACGTTTTATCGTTTTTTAGTTTTAGGTTGTATAACCTTTGGATAGATTAAAGGGAGAAGAAGAGACAATACTGCAGAAAGTCAGTGGTGTACCATTTATATACAATAAGTACATAAAATGTATGTACAAAATAATAAACATTAAACAAGATCAAGAAACTATATGTAATGATGATGCTTAAGGAGAATGAAGAGCTTTATTTCCAGAAATTACAAACTTAATTAAATACTTCTATGTTATAAAAAATCTGTATTTTATCAAAAGTATGGTGTTACACCTCAATTCAATAGACTGACAGACTAATCATAACAAAACGTTTCAGAAATAAGTAGAAGAAAAAACTACTCTTTAAATATTCATCAAGTATCTTGTAGATACTTAAAGAGTTTTAAAACTTCCCTGACACCATTCTCCTATAAACTGTACCCCAATCAAACCACACTCATATTTACCATACCATACCTTCAAATGATCAATTATCTATTAGTTACTCATGGCTTGTAGCCGCAACTATGATTGCAGCAAGAAATTAATATCACCCACGCCACCGCAGTGACTCATACGCATGACTATGGGTAGACAGGGTAATCCATTACCTATAGTAACTAATGAATATTGGTGTAAATGTTACTTGTCAACGATATGTGGAATTAAGCAAATATTGAATGTATTAGGGTTGTCGATACTAATGTTATAAACTATACTAGTGTTAAGTGATTCATTCTTACACATTCCACGACATTTAGTTTATATGTAGGGATTGTAGGGGGGTAATCTTCGGAAATATACAGGGTGGCAGGGACATCGACGCGCAAACTGGAACCATGGATTCAACACATGTTTCTAGACCCCCTAGAGTAGAATTTTTACGAAGGTAATAAAAAAAATGCTGTTCCATACATTTTGACTGCGCAGGTATTGCACGTTTCTATGGAACAGCAATTTATTTTTAATAACCGACGAAAGATTTCAACGCTGCGGGTTACAATTCATGTACCTACTGAATCCATGGTAAAAGGTTGCACGCCCATGTCACCACCTAGCACTGGCCACCCTGTAGATCCGATTCCGAAAATTCTTTCACTATTACAGAGCTAAAGTGTCATAGGATTTTTTTTTTGTTAAAACACGAAATTTCACGCGGACAAAGTCGCGGACAAGTCAGTCATTATAAAACTAGGAGTATAACTTACTTCAAAGCTAAAGCTTAGGAGTCTATAGATCGCGATTGGAGAGGTTACTTCTAAATAAGCTTGCACCATCAAAACACTTTTTACCAATTTGGAAGTGTTTCTCGCGAAAACTATTCAGTTTAGAAAAAAAATATATTTGAAACCTCAATATAATTTTTGAAGACCTATCCATAGATACCCCACACGTATGGGTTTGATGAAAAAAACATTTTTGAGTTTCAGTTCTAAGTATGGGGAACCCCCAAAATTTATTGTTTTTTTTCTATTTTGGTGTGAAAATCTTAATGCGATTCATAGAATACATCTACTTACCAAGTTTCAACAGTATAGTTCTTATAGTTTCGGAAAAAAGTGGCTGTGACATACGGACGGACAGACAGATAGACAGACAGACATGACGAATCCATAAGGGTTCCGTTTTTGCCATTTAGCTACGGAACCCTAAAAACGGTTAACCTAATGGATAGTCCATTAGGTTAACCGTTTTTTGACAGCTGTCTTAGAATTTACATATTATTCCAGATTACGTAAAAGTTAACTTTAAAATGCGTAATAAAATAAATATATAAACTCTTATTGAATCATCTCATTTATGGCTTCTTACAGACACTATAATACCGTACGTGTATCAATCAATGTATTGTGTGTTGCTACAATCATTAGTTCCATCTGTCAAAAAACCGTTTACCTAATGGACAGGGTATAGTCATGTAAGAAAGCGGCAAAACACGGCCAAACCAAAATGAAAATGAAAAAAAACTGGATATCTTTCATTATAATCGAAAGCTAAGCACATACATATGTTTAAATGGTCTGCTCTGATAAAATATTTCTGATTTTTATATAACCAGCGCGGACCAAAGGTCGTAAGTCACGCACATGAATAAAAAAAAAATTGAGAGATGTGTAATGATCAACATTCAACATGAGTGTCAACATTTTTATGCTTGAGTACGAGTCTTTTGACTAGGTATGTGTATCTTAAGTCTTTTTTTTTTAATATTATTATTTTTTAGCTGTAATTGTGCGTTTTGTTTGTGGAGAAGAAAATATTTTTCTTTCTTTATGATACTTGTCATTGATATGTCAATTTAAGCAAACAGTAGGTGGCTGGTCTACGATATGATTAATATGTGACGAAAGAACGGGACATTTTTATTCGTGACTGTGATGACTAAGCCGGGCCGTATTTTATAAAACTGATAATGTGACATATTTGTCATAATATGACAAAATGAACACGACGAAAGTTGCTTATAAATTGTCAGATTTTCGCTTGTCACCTGTCGACTGTTCTCATCCTTCTTGAAGTAACGTTACTTATTTCCGCATCGAAAAGAAAATAATGTAAAGGTTTAACGACATAACAATATAGCTTTTTAACAACCCTACCCATGAGCTTAACAAAAAAGTTTAATGCTCCTATGTGCTAACGACTCCGGGTATTAATGCATAATCATCTGATCGGTACTTGCTGAAAACCTCACCCTACGTCTTTATATTTAACACAAGTATATTATGTACTTACATAGAAAGTAACAGAGGTACTTCTACTCTACAATAGTTGTACTTCCTTATTATGCTCTTTTCATTTTGTGAAGATTGAGCAAAATGCTTACTCAAAGCTGAGGTACACATTACATATAGGTATTTGCTGTTGGTCTTCCTTTAAAGTGGTAAGCTATTCATTATTTATACAAACATACATACATTTTGTAGGTAACATAAACCAGTTAATTAATTCGATTATCACTCAATTTTTAAATACTTCAACAATTTACAAATTCTACCTTTGCTAGCATTATCGACTGCTTCAGGGCAGCTCTAAATCGAAATCGAATTCCGAGAAATTTTGAAAAATACATTAAAATTGTGTTTTCTCGAATCCCATGAATTTTCGCTTAGGCTTCATGGGGTCCTTAATTGTTGCAAATGGGTCACACTATCACGTTCTGAAAGGAATACGTCAAATTACAAGTCACCATGAATATACAGTATACCGAAGTACTTACATAATACAAATGCTAACATACTCGTACACATACTATCACGCCTATTTACTCCGAAGGGTAAGGCAGATACCTCCCTATAGTAGGTGCACCTACATTTCACCACAAACATACACTATGACAATATTAATCTACCCCCTATGTATGTAGATTTTAGATACCTTAGCTTACATTTAGTAAGAGCTCGGCAAAGAGCATTAATATTATGAAGTAGCCATTTCTCAGTGGGATTTCTAAACCGTAATGCGATAATAAGCATATGATATGCACTACATAGGATTATTACCAAGGTGTAATATTACATGTAATTTTTACGCTAGTTTGATAACTGAACTTTGCCTTTTAGAAATTGATATGGACGTATTGATTATACCCGTAGCTGCATGAGTGATCGACATTCTAATTGACCGTTGCATGCGCATATTACCATTATACTTATTTATTTAGGATCTCCAAAATAGATATACACGATACCTTTTTTTTGACATATAAATTATACACAATACTAGGTTAGTAGTTAGTAGTAAGTATGGGAGACTAAAGCATGCACAATTAAGTTCTTGAAGATTTAAGGTTTTCATTTTCAGTAGCAAAAATGGTTTCCACTGAAACCATCACAAACATCACAAACCCGACTGGTAATACGATACCCCTTAGTAAGACTGGTTGTCAGACTTTCGGGCTTCTGACGACCCGTAACGATTGACAGTCGGTCAGATCCACGAATGATAGCCGGAACCAACGGCTTAACATGCTTTCCGAGACACGGAGGGGTCTTGGTATATGAAGATGGTTACCCATCCACGAGCCAACAACGACAAGCGTAGCTTAACCTGATCGATCGACCCGTGCAGCTGTTATTACTTAGCAACAAGCCCCTCCAATTTTGTACACCCATTTAATTTAATTACTGCAGCTTTTTTTTGCTCTAAGTAACCACGAATCAATAATCATGACCTTGTCGTAACTACCGTCATTATAACATTCAATCTAAATCACACCAAGATTATAATCAGACGTAGTTTTTGAATTATTGTGCCATGATTAGGTGCAATAACAATTTAGACCAATGTTGATAATAACTACTATAATTACATTTTATGCCCGCTGTCTCATACAATATTGCGTTTTGCGATTGATACGAGTATAAAACAATTTTCAGTTTCAAGTTTCTACTGCTATATGGTGTAGACCTTGTAAAAATATTGTACCTAAATGAGTGTTATAATAACATCTTTACAATGTGTTCGGTAACAAAGTTGCTTATACGTAACACTCGTACCCAACTGTAATCTCCGAGGGGTTAGGTAGAGGTGAACTTATATTACACCCATTCTTCGCCCGTTATGTTTAAGTCCATTGTATAAGGTTGCGAGTCTACTGCCAACCGATCACAAATCTAGACTCCGGAATGCTACTTGGAAATCACTGTAGGAAAATTCCAATAACACTTAGTCTACTATATAAAAATAAGTCGGGTTTTCCTTCCTGACGCTATAACTCCAGAACGCACGAACCGATTTCCACGGTTTTGCATTCGTTGGAAAGGTCTCGGGCTCCGTGAGGTTTATAGCAAAGAAAATTCAGGAAAAATAGGAGTAGGGTAGGAGTAGGGTAGGAGTAGGGTAGGAGTAGGGTAGGAGTAGGGTAGGAGTAGGGTAGGAGTAGGGTAGGAGTAGGGTAGGAGTAGGGTAGGAGTAGGGTAGGAGTAGGGTAGGAGTAGGGTAGGAGGAGGGTAGGAGTAGGGTAGGAGTACGGTAGGAGTACGGTAGGAGTAGGGTAGGAATAGGGTAGGAGTAGGGTAGGAGTAGGGTAGGAGTAGGGTAGGAGTAGGGTAGGAGTAGGGTAGGAGTAGGGTAGGAGTAGGGTAGGAGTAGGGTAGGAGTAGGGTAGGAGTAGGGTAGGGGTAGGGTAGGAGTAGGTTAGGAGAAGTGTAGGAGTAAGGTAGGAGTAGGGTAGGAGTAGGGTAGTGTAGGAGTAGGGTAGAAGTAGGGTAGGAGTAGTGTAGGAGTAGGGTAGGGGGTAGCACACCACGCGAACGAAGTAGCGCCGGGCAGCTAGAAATAATTTATATGGCAAAACAACGTTTGCCGGGTCAGCTAGTTGCTTATAATTTACAAATAGCCACAGGCAGTTAAATCAGTCACTTTGTATGACAACTTTGGTTAAGTTGCCATACAAAGTTACTGATTCAACTGCTCTAGCAAGAAGAGTAAATCGAAGACGAGAAGGGTTTATACATAATTGATTTCAATGGTGATAAGCTTAAGTTCTGCTGGCGCAGTACATGTATGTGAAATAAGGTCAGTAATATAATAATATTAAAATATTGTGAAGTTCGCCCTCTGGCTAGGTGGAGCAATGATCTTCGCAGGATGGCTGGTAGCAGCTGGATGAAAGTTGCCGAAAATCGAGTTGAATGGCGTGCAATAGGAGAGGCCTATGTCCAGCAGTGGACTGATATAGGCTGATGATGATGTAGTCCACTGCTTTTGTTTTTTATTGTGATGTAAAAACATACAAATCGAAATATCTGCAAATCTAGGTAGAAGACGAAAAAGTCTTTCTGTAGATCAAATCAAACTTTCCTCCGTTGGAAATCTTTTCCTTGGATCATAAAAAGAAGAAAAGCTATTAAATTATCTGAAAACTCCTGTAAGTAATAAAAGTAGTAAAACTCATATTATATAATGAAAACATGACACAAGAAATATCGTGTCGTTAATAACAATGTTCATAAAATAAATTGCGCACAGGCAGCAATTACTTTTGTTTAATATTTTAATATCACATGCACATGCAGTTTTTAAAATATTGCCTTGTAAAGGGTTGCATTTTACGTATGGCCGCTACTGAATACAATGTTTAAGTGCGTTGAGTTATTTATTGGACGTTTAATAAGAGCTTTAAGGGTACAATCGTTTATTTTATTCCCGGGATAAAGGAAGGGGTGGTCAAAGTAGATCTTTTGGATTTCCAAGTTATAAAGGTTTCAGAATTTAGCTCAAGTCTAAAACCCTGTTTCCTAGTATCGTGGAAGGCGCAGCTTTTCAAAAATGTTACGATGCTTAGAAGAAGCGGAAAACGAAATTTTACTACAGGAAATATTAAGTAAGCATTAGCAGACCATACAATATGTACCGAGGCGTGTTTCCTAGTGAATACCGTCTATTCAATTTAGTCAGCTGTACGTACGTTAATGGGTAGATTAACCAAGAAAACAGCAAAACTACAAAGAAAATTCCACTACGTTTTGAATACCATTTTATTTACGACGACATGACTGACATTTGTATTAGAAACGTATAATTCTTAACTTAAAAGGGACTAGATTAGATATTTCCTTGGAAGAAACACCATTCCTAGTTTTTACTATGATCACAGAATATTAAAAAAAGGGTATAAAAAGTGATGAATGCAGGGAATATGTTGGAGCCTTTTAAAATGGCCGCGGAACGATCTCAACATAGCCGGAACAAATTAGCGCCTTACACGCATTATATTTATCAGAGTATCTAATATAGGATAGCTTGCAGGCAACATTACAGCATTACGTATTTCTTGTATCCCGATTTGTCGATGTTAGATGATGTTTACGGCTTTCTAATCATAATTCCGTGTTCAGTTATTTTTTATTATAATATTTACGACCTGCTTCTGTCTCGTACGGTCTTAACGAGTTGACAATATTCATTATTATATGCAAGTTTAATCCATATCAAGTAATAATAAAGCTGAAGAGTTTGTTTGTTTGAACGCGCTAATCTCTAGAACTGCCTGTTGATTTGAAAAAAATATGTTTGGGTTTGATAGCCCAATTCTTGAGGAAGGCTTTAGACTGTTTAACATTATGCTAGGGCCCTTAGAAGCTGAGCAAAAAGAAAAAAAAAACAGAAAGAACCCTAATAGTGCTAGCAGGCGACGCGATGCGATGCGATGGGTCTAGGGAACAAAAAATTTTACGTGGACGAAGTCGCGGGTAGAAGCTTGTATAAGTATGTATATTACACACATTAACCTTCCGGAATAAATTCTCTGAATGATGGTGAAAACCGCATTAAAATCCGTTGCGGAGTTTAGAACAATAACGCGGTCATACAGGCAGATTTTAATTTAAATTAAGTAAAGATAAATAACGAACTTTTATTCGTATTAAGGTAATATTTACAAACTTCTTATACTAAATAAACTATAAATTATTAAAATAAAAATATAATATCCTATACTAACTGTACGAAATAAAATGCGTGGGAACTTTAAACTTATAGAGTTTATTAAACTTATAAAAATGCAGTCAAGAGGCACACCGTTACACATAGCAATCAGACAAGAAGAGAAAAAAAGTGTTGCCACATCACAACGGAAAATTGCACCAAAAACAGTGTTGCAAGCTTATTTACTAAAATTATTACTATTTTTGTTAATATTAAAAATAATAATTCTGTATGTTTAGACTGTCCTAAACATAATTGGGGCCGGCAGTAGCCTACTCTACAGGTAATGGACATAGCCGTTTTACCGACCTTCTATACACTTTGTTATTCATTTTGATATCGGCCGCTCTTACTACATTGTCTCTACCTGGATATGTTTTTACAATTCGAGCCATATTATAATTTAATGGAGTGGTGTTCATATCTTTTACAATTACCAAATCACCTTCTTTAAGGTTTGGTTGAGGATATTTCCACTTGGGACGGCTTTGAAGCTGTGTTAAATAATCATTTGACCATAATTTCCAAAAATCTTGTTTAAGTTTGGTACAAAGATTCCAAAATTTTAAACGATTAACTGAAACATCTGTTAGATCAACTTCAGGATAGCTAGCCAGAGCTGTTCCAATCAGAAAGTGTGCAGGAGTTAAATAATTACAATCATTTGAATTTGCAGAAAGTAGAGGCCTAGAGTTCAAAATTCCTTCGATTTGTACAATGACTGTATTGAGCTCTTCATAGGTTAAACATTGGTTCCCTACTACTCTCTTTAAATGATGTTTTACACTTTTAACACCTGCTTCCCACAATCCTCCAAACTCAGGTGAATAACTGGGTATAAACCTAAATTTTATATAATGCTGAGAGCAAAAACCATCAACAGTATCCCTGTGGTTTTTGGAGGACTGTAAGTCATACAACCTTTTCATTTCATTTGACGCTCCTTTAAAGGTTTTAGCGTTGTCACAATATATATTTGTGGGCATGCCACGCCTTGAAATAAACCGCTTGAGACATGCTAAGAAGGCTTCAGTTGTTAAGTCCGATACGAGCTCTACATGTATAGCTTTTATAGCAAAGCAAACGAAAAGCGCGATGTAACATTTCTTAACAATAGGATTTCTAACCCTAGCAACCTTCATATCGAAGGGTCCACAGAAATCAACGCCGACATGCTGAAATGGCCTGGACGCTGTGATTCTTTCTTGCGGAAGGGAACCCATTAACTGCTTAGCAGCCTCAGCTTTTAACCGAAAACACTTGACGCATTTACGCACTACTTTCTTGACCTCCCGAATACCACTGACTATAGAGTACCTTTGGGATAGAGAGCTCAAAACTAACCTAGGGCCTGCGTGTAAGAGTCGCAAGTGTTCTCTTTCTATTATGAGATTAGTTATGTGAGAGTTTTTCGGAAGGATAGGTGGATGCTTTTTATCGAAAGACATCTCCTTGGCATTATGGAGCCTACCTCCTACTCTAATAATACCTATTTTATCAAGGAAGGGATAGAGGCTACCTATTCCTGTCTTTATATTTTTCCCAGCAGAAAGTGACTCTACCTCTCTAGCAAAATGTTGCATCTGCGTACAACGCACGATGACTGACATAGAGTCGCGAAGCTCCTGAGGCGATAGGTTACCGTCCGTTATTTTATTTTTATTTTTCGAACAGTTGTTATAGAACCTGTAAATAAATCCTATCACTTTCTGTAATTTATAAACGCTAGAATATTTTTCAAATAGCTTTGTTGAAAACGATGGCTCTACCTGTGTCCAGTTGCACGGTACGTTTAGCTCATCAATCTGTTCAGTGTCTGTGGACAAATCAGACGATTTACAATTTTCAAAATTAGTATGTGCATGTTTCCTGTCTGATAGGTAGGTTGGCCCGTGCCACCATAGCTCACTTTGCTGCAACTTCTGCGGCAAGACGCCCCTCGACAATAAGTCTGCAGGGTTGTCACAGGTCCTAACAAATCCCCACTGAGCCTGATCGGTCAGCTCTACTATTTGCTTGACTCTATTATTGGCATAAACGTTTGACTTTACATTGCCTGACTTAATCCAAGCTAGCACTATCTGGGAGTCGCTGTACAAGAATGTATCTAGATGGGAATACCTACCCACCAGGACTCTACCAACCCTATGCGCCAGCTGGGCTAAAAGGAGAGCACCATTGAGTTCAAGCTGGGGAATCGTCCTGCTTCTATTCAAAGGAGCAATACGGGACTTGGAGCAGAGTAGATCTGTCTGCACTGAACCATCATTTTTTAAAATTCTTAGATAGATACAGCAGCCAAAGGCTTTTATTGATGCATCAGAATACCCTACCAACTCTACAGAAGAAACATCTTTACTGTTAACACATCTATTTATTTTTATTTTGCCCATTAACTTTAAATTGTTTAGGAAATTGCTCCAGTATATTAACTGATCCTTGGGTACTGTGGAGTCCCATCCTATTTGCAAAGACCATAGCTCCTGCATGAATATTTTGGCTACCACTATTATTGGGCCTACTAAGCCGAGAGGATCAAACATCTTCCCTATAAGGCTCAGAATTTTTCTTTTTGTATTTAAATTATGTTCCTCATCAAAAATGGGGCTTGAAAAAATGAATTTATCTGAAGTTATATCATACATTAAACCTAGAGTCTTTACTAAATTATTCCCACTCATGTCTACATGTTCAAATTGTTTTTGCTCATCTGGAATACCATCTAGGACATCAAGGGCGTTTGAGCACCATTTGTGTAGAGAAAAACTACCTAATTTCAGGAGCTCTATCAATTGGGATTTTAGCTCATGCAGCTGCTCTATATTATCTGACCCACCCAGTATATCGTCGACGTAGGTACTCTTGATCATTGCTTCAGCAGCAAGTGGGTATTTATCCTTATAGCGTTGAGCTAATTCAAGTAGGCATCGAGTGGTCAAGAATGTAGAGGCCTTCAGTCCGTAAGTGACAGTCTGAAGCTGTAAGCAGCTGATAGGCTTCCTAGGATCATCTCGCCATAAAATATTTTGAAGGCAGGTGTGATGGCTGTTTATCATCACATTGCGAAAGGCCTTCTGAACGTCACAAATTATTGTGTAAATGAAGGTCCTGAACAAGATAAGAATATCAAAAAGCTCACTCTGTACCACGGGGCCGTTCAGCATGACGTCGTTGAGGGACAACTGGCTGCGGGACTTCATACTCCCGTCAAACACAACTCGAAGTCGGGTTGTCTTACTTGCCTCGTTAATAACAGCATGGTGTGCTAGAAAGTAAACAGGATCTTTATCAATATCGTAATTAGCAACCTCCACTATCTTAGCATGTCCTAGCTCTACATACTGATCTATGAACAATTTATACTGCTCTAGTAATAGAGGATTTGATTTAAACCTTTTTTCTAACATCAGGAATCTTTGATAGGCAACTGAAAACGAATCGCCAAGCTGCAAATGTTCCAGAGGTGTGATGAGAGGCATATCAACATAGAATCGATTATCTTTCAGGCTCATAGAACTCTGAAAACTTTCTTCAGCCTTTACAAACTCATCACAACTCGGCTTCATGGGCTCGGGTACTTTTTCAGAGAGCCAAAAATTCTCCATTACATTTTCTAATTTGTTGTGATCATTTATAGCAAAATTTGATACAATATTACAAGTTACATTACTCACTTTTTCAGGAACATTACCACCAACTACATACCCAAATAGGGTGTTTTGTAATACCGGTCCATTTTGAATTTTAATGCAACCATCTAGCAAAACATTGAAATAAACATCCGCACCCAGTAACAAAGAAATCTCAGCTGGGATATTGAACTCTTCATCTGAAAGTTTCACATTTTTTGGTAAATTCCACCCGGATACATTTATAAATTGTTGGGGTAACCTTGTTGTTATTGTGTCAACAATGTGACATTTTAAATTTAATTTTACATTATTGTGGCATGGAAGCACACTTATATTCACAAGTTTATTGATTTGTGTTTGTTTATTACCTATGCCTATAATATTATGGGTTTGATTCATGGCAATCAACCCAAGTTTGTTTACAAGGCTGGTTGTAACAAAAGATGCCTGGCTGCCCGTGTCAAGCAATGCTCGGATAGAAACTTTTTCACCACATTGATTTAATAAATTAACCTTTACAGTTGGAAGCAAAATGCTGTTGGAAACAGGGTTAGACAACAAAGTCACTGCAGGCTCAACAGGAGCAGCTTTTTCTTCGTGCAACAAAGTGTTGTGCCCTAATTTACATATTTTACATTTGAAATTAAACTTACATTTCCCCTTGTGTGTCCTTAGACATGTGGTACATAAGTCATGGTCCCGCACAAATAACTGGCGGACCTCTAGTGCTGCCGTTTTGAACTCCGGACAGCTGAAAAGAGCATGGTCACTTTTGTTACAGTGTTTACACATTTCTTTTACTTGTGAGGCAACATTGGTTACCTTTGATGGGTTAGATTTATGGAATCTACTTGTACTTTCATAGCAAGTACTATTGGGGGGTAAGCTATCCTCTAACGCTATAGCGCGCTTTTCAAGAAAGCTTAAAAAATGTGCCATGGAAGGCAATTTTTCTAGATCCTTATCTAATTGATAAGCCCTATTAGTTATTTGATCTAATTTTCTTGTTAGAATGGAAATTAGCAACATGTCCCATGTATCGATGGGCTGTCCCAGATTCTTTAATGCATGCAGCTGTTGCTGTACATCCGACACAAAAGACCTTATTGAGGCTGCAGTGCCTTTATGCATTGTAGGTAAATCTAGTAAACCGCTAATATGGTTTCCTATTAACCGCGTTTTGTTATCAAAACGCTTCTCCAACAAGCCTAGTGCTTCCTTGTAGGACTGATTGACTAACGGCAAATTGACAATGACTGCCAAAGCATCATCTGTTACATATTTCCTTAAATAAAAAAGTTTCTGCACATCAGATAATGATCTGTTATTATCGATAACAGCCATAAATAAATCAAAGAATGGCTTGAATTTAGTGAAGTTCTTCCCGTCAAAGGGTGTAATATCAATGGTTGGCAATTTACATGTGGAAACATTATGACATTCTGAGACTGATTTCTTACCTATCTGTTTTAAAGAGGCATTAATTTTAGCTAGCACAGAATAATATTGTTCTTCTATTGGACCAACCTGTTCGCAGTCGTCTTCGTCAATACTTAGTATGTCCAATTGCACCGCTTCATAGCTCTTGAGCGCTGTGATGAGCTTCTCCTTGCGAGCCTCCAGGATATCCACGGTAGCAGACGCAAAACTGATGGGGTCGTTCACAAACGTCTCAATGCGCGTGATTGTAGCCTTGCATTGGCCACGAAGAAGCCGATGTTTACGCAAAGTTTCCTTGGGCTCCATGGTGGAACGTATGTAGGACGTAACACTTTATTTATTTTACGACTTACGAAAACTCCGCGCACTTTATATCTAAGCCGCACTTTGTAAATACGAACTTTAATGACACGGAGCCGGTACGACGACGGCGACGTTTGTTTATAAAACAAACCGATGACAGTGACACTTGACAGCTCAGTGAATGACAGCTGAGTGAATGACTCCGGCGCAATGGCCGCCGGGCGTATATGGACCGCGCTCACTTCACTCTTCAATGCTGCCAACCCAACACCGTCGTTACTGACGTCACGTCTCCCACGAACTTCACACCTCACAAAATGAAAATGTGGGTAACTTGATAGAAGCCAAATTCGATGTGCAGAAAATCGTAATTTTTACGATTACTCGATGATATGATGCTGTATCTTGATGATGCTTCGTTGATTTTCGTTCTAGCTTTGCATAGAACGAAGTTGCGGGCCTCGTACAAACCCCGCCAACAACGCCGACTTGTATTGCAAGCCGGACACCACGAACACAATTTATCCACAAAAAATTTGCGAAGCTGCTCGGCACTGATTTTAAACACTGCTCGAAGGACCACCGCACGCATGTACGAAATAAAATGCGTGGGAACTTTAAACTTATAGAGTTTATTAAACTTATAAAAATGCAGTCAAGAGGCACACCGTTACACATAGCAATCAGACAAGAAGAGAAAAAAAGTGTTGCCACATCACAACGGAAAATTGCACCAAAAACAGTGTTGCAAGCTTATTTACTAAAATTATTACTATTTTTGTTAATATTAAAAATAATAATTCTGTATGTTTAGACTGTCCTAAACACTAACCAAGTGAATCCTACTAATATTATAAATGTGAATGTTTGTATGGATGTATGGATGTTTGTTACTCTTTCACGCAAAAACTACTGAACAGATTTTGACGAAATTTAGCACACAGATAGTTTATAACCAGGATTAACATATAGGATACTTTTTATCCCGACATTCCCACGGGATCGAAACTTATGCGGGTGAAACCGCGGGGCGCAGCTAGTAAAAGAATAATTTTGAAATTTTGACAGTTATTTCATACAAAAACTGTCAAACGTCAATTTTATTCCTCGATTATAAGTTATCTGGCGATGCAAAAATCAGCCCTAAAATTAAAATATTGCGTCGGAATACCTATTCCTCCGCATCACTGTTGACGGGTAATGTACCCAAGAGACTGGTGGTATTGCCACGTTGTATGGCAATGCTAACGAACTGTTTTGAATTTAGGTGATTAAGTTTATAGAAATACATGAAACTAATAAAAAAAAACCTTGCATTCAATTGAAGTCCCTCTTTCCAAAGTTCATTGACTACATAACATAATACCTACTACATAATATGTAATATCCCGTACATGCTCATAGAAAAATTAGGGCAGGCGTCCACTACATTTCTTTGCAAGTTTATTTTTAACAAAGCCCTAACTTCACATTCAGTTTCACACGGCAAGCATTACACTAAATTAATATTGTAATAAATTATATTATTTTAAGCTCAAGCGCGAGGTATTACGCGACACAACGAATATTTTCTAAACAAAGCAAGTTTTGCGTGTGTAACAAAAGTTTTAATTAGTCACTGTGACCTAAATTGTTAGACCAGTAACCTGTTTGGTATAGTTTACTACTTGCGTGATTTATTTACTGTTTAAATCTGAATATGTTTAGTGGTTCATGTTTTTGTTTTGTTGAGACAATGGTTTGCTTTGTTTGTCCTGTAGTGAAAATCGAGACAAGATGAGCCACATTTGATGATGAGGGAAATTTCTAGAGTCTACAAGCTTATGACACCAACGTT
Source organism: Apamea crenata (assembly GCA_949629185.1). NCBI lineage: Eukaryota > Metazoa > Arthropoda > Insecta > Lepidoptera > Noctuidae > Apamea > Apamea crenata. The sequence continues at coordinate 6,566,973 of OX451360.1, read as the reverse complement.
CAACAATTATATGGTTATCATAATTATTCACTGCCCTGAGTACTGAGTGTCAATGAATCAATCTAGGAGACCAACAAAATTGTTGGTATGATCTTTCCATCTTAAATGAATTCCAACTGATCACAAATAGGTTCTTGCATTTTAATTATGTTAAGACGACGAGGTACAAATTGCGTTTTGATCCACTTCCATTAATTAAAGAGGATCTTGCAATAAAAATCAGTACCTAAGCGCCTTTAGCAATAATCTTAAGTCCGCTCTATTAAACCTGTTACTTACTGAAGCGTATCGTAAAACTTTTTATGCGAAATGCCACTTTCGCATAAACATGACATTTCATCAGTGAACGTTGACATGCGCTATTGCTTCGACTCCATCAATGTATGCGAGTGTAAAAAGTATATGATGCATGCAATGTTACGCCCCAGTGGGCATTGAACTTAACACAAAGAATAATATAGGTAACCCAAAGAAAATTCGTCTCACCATTAATCAAAACGAATTACAAAAAGTTTTTAAAGTTTTTTACTTTTAGCTTTTACAAATAGCTTTCAGTCTCCTTCGCGAAACTAGACCTTAGTAGATACAAGGAGTATCGTTTTAATTTATTTTTCAATTCCTCACAGACGGATTTTTTCCTTTGCTACAGCGTCTGCGAAGCCTTAGAAATTTATTTTTCATTTAGTTTTAAGTTTCTTGGCATATAAAGATTCTAATTTATTTTACGTCTCAGTGGACAGGAATCTGAGTTTTCTAAAGAGAAGCGGAGGTTTCCAAGGGTCAGCAGTGGCCAAAGATAAGTACCGAAACGAATCGTCATAAAATCGTGAAAGCAATTGCGTAAAGTATAAACGTGACAGGCGCTATCTGTAAAAGCGTAGACAATTAAAACCATACACATAATCACGGTACCGTGTAGTCAGGAGGTAAGATAAAAATACACCATGTTCCCGTTGATATTTAGAATAAATTGGTATAATTATCGCTTACGAGATCCCAAGTACTACTAAGTTGTGCTTAATTGGAGAGGGATCTGATAAGAAATGAAACTAACGGTCATGTAGTGACATTTAGAAGCGTGTGGTGTGAGTGCGGGCGGCGACGTCGGCTTCTAACAATTAGCCGTGTCCATCAGTTAAGGCGTAAGGCGATCCGCTGTGACCGCGATAGCTTCGTTACCATAGCGACCGAGGACCACACACGACCGCCAATAAACTTGGACCCTCGTAGTGAAATATGCAAATCCAGCCCTTCGGTGAATACGGCATGAATATTTTAAATGTTTTGTTTTCTTGTGAAATTAATTAAATTCGCGACGAGTTACTCTATGTAATAAGAGTTTGTTTTATGTATTGGTTTTACTGCATTCCGGTTGGCTTCGATATGTATGTGAATGGCAAAAAACAAACAATGTTCAATCATGGAAATAAATGGATTTTGTTTTTTTTGTGCTCAAAAAACTTCGACCTCGCTGCATGGCAAAAAGTTTTGTAAACTATTATAAATATATCTGTTATAAAATACCTCAAGTTATTGCACGTTGTTACCGTAAACCTGTTATAAAACGAGTTGCTATTTTTGACTTTTATGTTAACGCGGTGTTTTGATGCTAAATTAGAACGATTTATATTAGCTACAATTGTCGGAAAAACTGACCTACGCAGAATAAAAATGTGATAGTTTTGGGATTACTGAAAAACTCATGTGCAGCAGTGGACTATATTGAATTATATTACAATTTAGGTGCCTAGTTATAACAGAAGTAGGTCAGTTTTCAGGGAGAGTTCACACCGAAAATTTATTTCCCAATAATTAAAAGCCCCCAATCCACGACACACTTACCCCAAAGACAGCATAAGCATAATCAACCTATAATGTTACCACTGCTGAGACACAGGCCCCCTCTCTGTTAAAGGAAGTGGGCCGTAATCCACCATGCGGGCCCCGTGCGGCTTAGTGGATGTCTTAAGTCTTCGAATTTTCGGTTCTACGACGTGGCTGGTTCCCTCACGATGTTTTCCCAAACCGTTTTGAGAGCAGTGGTGACGAAATAATTTAGACAACCTTTTGGAATCTACAACTCGTAAGTCCCGTCCGTTTCCAATGGACCACCACTGCTCTGTCCAAAGACAACATCCTTTAATAGCACTATGAACACGTGACAGCGTGGAGAATCACTCTAAGGCCCGCACCCACGATCCATTTCAAGGGGACGACATTTCCGAAGACAATTATCGGTAGTGCGAACGCGATAAATCGTTTTCTAGACTGTTATTGTGTACCTACTGGAACTGTGGCAGTGTCGCTGTTGATACGAGACAAGTGAGATGGTACATGGAAGCTGTGGACGTCATTGGACGTTTCAAGGTGACGGCAGTTTGAAAATGGAGTTCCAATTCTGAAATGCATTTTTTTTTTAAACCAGAGAGAGATTTTTGTAATTTTAAGAACGTTCACAGTCTGATACCTTTAATTTTCCTACATTTTTGACGAGTTTTTGGCATTGATTGTCGCTAAGATGAGATTGTGACTAGAATTTGAAAGTTTTAAAGTACGGAAATTTGTCTTCAGCTTAGCTAAGCAAATGAATGTTTTGAGTCCCTGTTTGGGTATTAAAAGCTTTTTAATCAATTTTTATTTTAAGCTTTTTGATCTGAAAATTAATTATACAGGGTGTAACAGAAAGGGTGTGATACAGACCATAATACTGAACAACTTTATGACCAACAGCGTAATCGGGAAAAAAAATCAGGTGTCCCATATATTTGAGTCGAGTAGGTGTTCAAGTTTTGTATGTGACAGCTGATATTTTATTGCGATTTTGATGTTGGTTCCATAGAGACAGTTTAATGATCTGTACGAAGCTTAAATGTGACCACACCTTTCTGATATACCCTGTAGAATGAATATTTTACTTATTTACTTAGAAATTGCGTAACCACGCTATTATAACCCAACTTTTATTACTACCTAATACCTACGTAGTTGCGTTCTTTATTACTACTCATAACTGTATACTTGCGTCAGACATATTAAAACGAACGCACACTTACTTAAATACAGCATAAATGCTAAGCTAAGCTTAATTTGATGCCTAACCTTACCCAACAACTTGGCATTATTGCTACTGGTTAAATAAACCACAGATTAAATAAGCAAGTATGGCCGCCAAGTGACACTTGACATTTACATTTTTAGGGTTCCGTACCTAAAGTGTGCCAACGGGACGCTGTTACTAAGGCTTCGCTGTATATCCACCCGCCTGTCACAGAGCTGTATCTTTTAAACCGTAATAGGTTACACTTGTAATGTTCAGAGTGTATGCTACTATGGCCGCGATAACAACAAATAATAACAAAATAAACAAAAGTTACAAATTGAAATGTGTATACAAGAAACGTGTTTTTTTACTAAATTATTTTCAAAAATATGTCGTAAGTACTTATTAATTATTGTGCCGTCGTACGGAACCCTTCGTGCGCGAGTCCGAGTCGCACTCAGCCGCTTTTTTATAGTAAGTCACGTCTGAATCATCGGGAATAACGTCACGCAACACGTTGCGTAACGTGCCCCGTAACAATCAATAGCGTCATGAATAATACATGGTTTTGTTTGTATTGTTCCTTATATTGTCTATAGACAGGAATTATTTAAAAGGAAGACGTTTGTAACATAAATAAATATCAAAACTGTTTGATTTGGATGGAGTTTTACTACTCGCACCCACCGTTTTACATTTATAGTAATCTATACCTATAATAATAATAAAGCTTAACCGTCTTATTACAAAACGAAACCTAACTTTAGTTTTAGCCTAAACTATTGACCCAGTACTTGTATTTCGAACTTTATTTCGATTTGGGCAAAGTTCTTAATACTAAAATGACAACTTAGCACCGAACCAAGCTGTCATTTTTGCATAAAGAACTGCATTTCTCTATCAGTTGGGTTCTTAATAATTCAATAACTGGGTCAGTGGTTTAAACCTGATCGAAAGAAAAACCTTGTTTTGTAATAAGGGGGTTTGAGTTTGTTTGAACGCGCTAATCTCTGGAACTCCAGTCGAATTTGAAAAATATTTTTGCATTTAATAAGCTTGAGGAATGCTATAGGCTATTTAACATCATCCTATGATGATGAGAATAAATAGCCGAGCAAAAATAAAAAAAAATCAGACAGAACGCAATATGATAGTTTGGGCACGCTGGTGATGCGATGCGATGGGATGGGTTGGTGGAGCAAGAAATTTCACGCGGACGAAGTCGCTGGTTGTACGTTGTTTTATAGCTAATAGTTTTAAAAAATTATATGAAATTTCTGTCTGCGTATCAAGAGGACACCGTAAAGGCTATGTATAAAGCCACTTCGTGTGTCTAGACACGTGACGCAAAAGTTCCCAGAATCAATAAAACTTCTAGCAATTTCATGGGAATCATGATTGCATGAGCAGTAATTGGCTCACGAGTTTTATAATCATATATTATAACGTCATAAACTTTTTATTTTTATCTTTGCGGATTACAATAAAAAAATTATACAGTGTGAGATAAGATTTTAATCTATTAAGTAACATTAAAAGATTGAAATCTCACTTCCCTGATCTTAGAACCCTATTGTTTCTTTTGCAGAGAAAAAATAAAGTTAACTCAAGCTTACTGAAACCTGCAGATAATCGCACAGGCGATACTTTGGTTCCCAGAAATGGATTAACGAAAGAGCCCCGTTAAAACTGTAGCAATCCAACTTAACCATCTGTCTTTCCCGGGAGAAATGGAGGCAATGGCGCCGATTCCCTTGTTCAGAAACTAAACTAAATTTAAGTTCAGTGCATCTTTTTCTTTCTATTTTATTACGAAAAGGAAAGAAGATAAATATTAGTTTACTCCTGTCAAATTAGTCAGCACCTGACGTAAATTGACGTATTTTTAGTAGTCAATTTTTTAATAACGTCTAAACTTGTCTATGGAGTATTTTAATTTGACAGGACTAAACTAATATTTATCTTCTGTACTTTTCTCAATAATAATAATCACTTTATTTCAGGCAACTAAGGCCCATAGATAAATAAATTAAAAAACATCACACATCAATATACAAACGAATAAATACAATATAAATACAACATCAACACATAAATTAGATAAAACAAATTAAAAAAAAAAATTAAATAGAAAGAAAAAGATGCACTGAACTTAAATTTAGTTTTGTTTGTGAAGAAGGGAATCGGCGCCAATATCAGTATGTGGATTTCCATAGATAAATCATGTTTTGAGAGATCAAATCACGCTTGTAAAAACACGCGTATCGAAGCGGAGAAAGTGACTCTACGCTTCGCTCTTTCCGATATTGCAATCATTTTTTTGTACTTTTTCTGACGTTTTTTACTAACCCTCACGACCCCTGTACCATTTTCATTACAATGTTGTGCGTGCGTTACATTGAGCGCTACCAAAAACAGAGATTTTTAACACCAACATCATCATCTACCTAGCCTTTTCACAACTATGTTGGGGTCGGTTTCCAGTCTAACCGGGTGCAGCTGAATACCAGTATTTTACATGGAGCGACTGCCTATCTGAACTCCACAACCCAGTTACTGGGTAATACGACACCCCTTGGTAAGACCGGTTGTCAGACTTTCGGGCTTCTGACGACCAGTAACGACTGTCAAAGACTCAGGATGACAGCCGGGACCAACGGTTTAACGTGCTTTCCGAGGCACGGAGGGGTCTTGGTTTAAAGATGGTCACCCATCCACAGACCAACCGCGGCAATCGTAGCTTAACCTGATCGATCGACCCGTGCGGATGTTATTACTTAGCCACAAACCTCTCCAAAAATAAAAGTAAATTCCGAGCAATTGTTTTTGTACAATGATACTTACGAGTAGTTTTGATGTACAGAATGCGTTGTTAGTTAGGCCACTGTCATGGCCTTATTTCACCCGGTACAGTTTTTGATGAAATTCATAAGCCACTAAAATAATATTCTTAGAAGCCCAACATACAGTAACATAACCCCAACATGATCTGTAGGTGTAATCTGAAACCGCCAATTCGGCCAACAGACGTTTGTATAAAATTCTTGGCTCCAAATCGAGTACTGTTATGTAATGAAAGCTGTGTTGCAAATGACATTGCCTTATGAGGAGGGCATGTGTCGTGCTTGTGTGGAGGCATGTGTCGTGCTTGTATGCTTGAATGTTTGCACGTGCGATTCGTCACTGATGTTTATTGATCGCATTGTTGTGGTATTTGTTGATAGTGCTTTTGAGCTTTGGATTTTATGTGCAGGTGTGGGTTATTATGATATTGTTGTAAGAAGTGGTTTAGTAACAGGAAAAGAGTCTGCCAAATTACAAAGGTTAAGCGGTTGGTTGACTCTTCACGTGACCAGAAGGCTGGCCTATTTTTAGCCCAAAGAATCAGCATTGCCATCCAACGTGGTAATGCTGCCAGCCTTTTGGGCATCTATCCCATTGACAGTGGTGCAGACGAATTTTTTGATGCCCAATGAGCTCCTGCCTATTTCTATATTTTTTCTTATTAAATACTTGTATATAGTATATATTAGTGTTAGTTCGATAAATAAAATGTTTTATAATTATAATAATAAAAAAATACAAAGTGATTAAGTAAAGCCCCGTTTACACGATGCAAGTTTCTTCCATGTAGCATACATACAACAAGATTAAATCAACAAATGGCTTTGGTTCAAGTTATAGCATGCCACAGGTAATTAAATAGCATCGGGTAAGTCAGGCTCTACAGATGTTGAGACTTTTGACCACATTTACAAAGTGCCCTCAAAAATTTACAGCATGCTTCAGTGAGTGCCATCGTGACAATAGGTAGACATTTCGGATTTTCCTGGACTATTTAATGAATAAATAAATAAATCTTTATGGTCTAAGTCTAAGTGTATACGTACTTATGCTCGTGACTATACGTTTTGAAATAAAATAATTTAAATTGGTTTGTGTACCGTAAGGAACTCTAAAGTACATACTACATGCACTCGGTCACTATAGCCTTAATAGACACATTTTATCCCAATTAAATACACATCACACATTTTATTACAAAAAAACAAAACTTATTAGTAGTATAGTATTTATTATTAATTTTAATCTCGTGTGAAACACCTACATTCACCATAACACCTTCTAATAACGAAATCAGTATCATACCTAATAACAATCTACTGTAAGACACCATTACACGCCACACATGGGCCATACATCATTCAGATAATGACACAGTACTCGTTTAGAACGTAACACGCATCTTTAATTCAAATACACAGTTCGAGACTTCCCTGAGGCATGTTACAGGTAGGTCCAGAAGATCCACTTTGTACGAAATGCTTGCTTACAGTAAGATATCAAAACAGCTGTAGTGGTATGAGATAGTTCTATTCTTTAAAGGCATACATTGAATTTAAACATAAGAATGCTAGAATCTGCTCTTTGTTGATTACACGACAGTGTATTAAATTTTGTTGACCCAAAACTTCGCCATTTCCATCTTGTTACCATAACACAAGCATTAGGTTGCTTAGCTTGGGACAAATGGTGCTGTGTGAAATGTCCAGGGATATTATTATTATTATTATTTCCACGACGTTGTCGGTAGCAGCGTGGAGGTCACTTTTGCTGTTTGTTATAGGACGAGCGCAGGATTGGAGGTGGTACATAGTTGTCAACACAGCTCCACATCCTCACCAAGCCGCAGAACCGTCAAGAATGCTAGATAGATATAATACTCTTTTATTGTACTTACAGCAATAAAAAAAAAGTTATAGGCGAGTCAGAAAGGCAGGAAAGCTCAAAATCTTAACAGTTCTAAATTTTATCTCATTTTCTTATTTCTTTACCTCAATTCTAATGTGTGTGTGTGTTTAATCTTAGCAACTTATTATGTGTGAGTCTTATCTTATCGTATCCCACATTCTTGGACTGAGCCTTGTAGAGCAGATACCTCCCTTTTCTACAGATAAAAGATAATTATTATAATTAATGAATGTCGTTTTAAATGTATCAGAGCATTTATTTAATTTATTTATCACGTAGAAAATTAACTTAGACTAAAATTGCTTATTAGTCTTGCGGGTCGTCAGTATCCCTAAGGTCTGACAACCAGTCTGACCAAGGGGTATCGTATTACCCCGTAACTGGGCTGTGGAGGTCAGATAGGCAGTCACTCCATGTAAAATACTGGTGTACAGCCACATCCGGTAAGACTGGAAGCGCTCTTTTTAATAAAGGTTGAAAAAAAAACATTTAATTTATTTTCTTGAAATCAATAAAACTAGGCTAAAAATGACTAGGACCTACATAACATCCTAGACATTTCTTTTCCAGTCTATGGTAGACATAAAAATAAATAATACAAATGGGCATTCTTTATCTTTCTTCATAGCCTGGGATCCGTCTATCATGTCACTTCACGGCGCCAGACGGATTACACAACAAAATGTAATATCTCGAACATTTTTTGTTCAAAACGAAAATATGAAGCTTATAGTATCCGCATTTTCTAAGTGGTTCCCTTGCCTGCAATCCTGCTTACCCTATAAGGGCATGTGAATGAGTTATCGGTGCACGGCTATCGTAATAGACCTGAAGTCAGTAACCACATGAATTGCAATTTATGAGAGAAGCAAAAGAAAGAAATGAGATTGGAAGTTTTATTATGTGAAAGGATTTATTATTTTATAATTAACTGGGACTTTATGTAGTTATGGTTTTTTTTTAACTAATACCTATTGGCCGGAGAACTCACAAGGAGCAGTCGAAAGCTATGGCGAGACCTTTGCCCAGCCGTGGGAAAATACAGATTAAATGACACAAAAAAAAAAAAAAAACTAAGGTCCTTAGTCAGAGAGGGTCATACTCGTAAACAATGAAATTGAAAGAGATATGTTCAGATAAGATAACAAGAATACCAAAAATATTGTAATACTTTTATTCAAATCTGTACCTATTATGCAGATTTAGTATACCTAAATCATAATCTAGGTATATTAAATCTACATACCAACTTAGAACAGGAAACTACGCAATATCTATATGACAACAATGTGACATTTAAGCCATAGGAAACTATTATAATTATCAATACCTATCTAGATAAAACTATCAGATCATTTCCCGTATTTTTAAGAACATTTTCACACGTTAGCGTTCTAATCTCAGTCTCAATCTGACAAAAATAAAACAAAAACCTATATTTTCAACAAGTTTTTGACTTAGATTGTCGCTGAGATAAGATTGCAAGACTTGAATTTGCACGGTTTTTATGTCCGAAAATTGGCCTTCATATATTTATACTACTGTTTTTAAATTGCCTTGTAATCAGAATGACATAATCAATATATAACGGCCCACTGCTGGGGCACAGGCCTCTCACTAAGAGTGGGAGTGGGCCATAATCCACCATGTAGGCCCAGTGCGGGTTGGTAGATGTCACATGTCTTCGAATTTTTGGCTCTAGGACATGGCGGTTTCCTCACAATTTTTTCCTTCACCGTTCTGAGAGCAGTGGCGATAAAATAATTTACACAAAGCAAAGCGCCTGACTGGGTTCGAACCTACGACCTAGAACTCGTAAGCCGCGGCCGTTACCACTGGGATACCACTGCTCACAATGTAATCAGAATAACAAAGCCTAAAAAACTTAAATCATCAGAAGAAATCGCGAAAGTTGGCACCAGCCAGTCATTATCGAGAACTTTCCTTACACCACAATAATTGCTTTGTGCATCAGAAGCACAAGGACTTCATGACTAGACTATAATCAGAGACAACGCCCGTAAATTAATCAGTTGGCAGCTAGCGGTGCATTTGCCACATACGACTAACTGACGGCAGCTAATTGAACTGAACGAGCCTATCGACCTGGTTAAGCCACTATGTGGCAAGATGCAGAAGGCTTACTTCATCGTAACCACAAAGCACGAGACGTCTCATCGGCTGTCACGGATGCCGGGCGTGGCGCGGCAATTTCGTGCCCTGTGATCGATACTAATTGCAAATTATCTTTGGGAAATCATGAAAGATTAGAAGTGTTAAAAAAAACCGAAGTCATGTAATTTTCGAGGAAAATATAATTAACAGATGAACACACATCTGATTCGATGAAAACAGAAAGACCGAAGTGACACATGTCGCATATAACTTCATTTTTAGTTTTTTTTGCACTTGGCTTTTGTAAAATATTTATATTTCCAAAAAAAAAAGGATGTCCGATCCATTTTTGTTATTGTTGGCATTAAATTCATTACGACACGTCATAAGAAGTGAAAAGTGGTAGTTCTCAACCAATCTGTTGTCTGGTGCAGACGTTATAAATTAATTTATACGGCGTAGCGGCGCCGGCGCACTCTAACGCTAACTCAGATAATGTCATCTTGAATTATAACGCACATTGTAAAAATGTATTAGCAATACTGTTATTTCTGTGAATGCTGGTTAGATACTTCCAGACGGACTTCTAATGGGAATTTATCAATCTGGACAAATCATAACGGCAAACTTAAAGCTAGATAGGTAATTACGTACTCTAAATAAAAAAAACGTTACACGAAAGCAATGATTGATACTCATTGTATATACTACTCGGCCAAAATTTAATGAAACGGAATAATTATTTGTATCTCACCTGGACACTTACTCAACTGTTAACGCATGTTTGATTAAATTTCTACCAAAGAGGTAATTTTAGGTATCATTGCAAACAAAAATAACCTGAAAAGCAGTTAGCTTGTGAGGTTAATTTTTACATTAAACATAGAGGAAACGTGTTCCTTTTCTCTCTTGTTTGTTCAATTGCAATTCAGTCAATTTGCTCTAAAATAGGGTTTAAAATTGGCTGTCAAATATACTTCAAATGAAGTACTGTTAAATCCGAAGTTAAGTGTTTTGGTTGAACAGAAATCTGTCTAGTATCCCTTTGAACCCACGCACCCATAAAAACCTTCATCAGTGGTTAACTAGGCAACCTAACATCGAAACCAGACGCAATCAGCTGTTCCGAAGATTGAACAGGCCAGACACTCAATTGTCAAAGTAAATAACGCCCGTAGATGGCTTTGTAGTCGACATAACGTGCAAAATACTACCCACGTGTTTAACCACAGACCACGGAATCCGGCCGCGTCGAGAGGCGGTAGTACTAAGAAAATTCGTGGCACCTAAACTTCTGCCGTGGCCGCCATTCAAAGCCAAATTAACGACAGTTGTGTAGCATTATAAGAAAACGGTAACACCCTTAGCCCTCGTACCCCAAAGCGCGGCATTTTTTTATCGCGCACTGTATTTTCAACACACTACTCAGCGCCGAGAGTTCATAATCTAACAGTGTTTTTTTGACGAGCTGGCACACAATCTGTTGGACTCTCAATGCTCAGCCCAAAAAAAAAATGTCAGTTGAAAACCCCGTGTGCGATAAAAAATACGTAGTAGTAGTACAGTCAACAGCAAAAGTAGATGATCAAAATCAGAAATTCAATACTAATTAACGGAGTTCGCGTCAGAACTGTGTGGCGTCGAAGTGATTCAAAAGTATGACACTGAGTCTGACATACTTTTGAATCACTTTGACGCCACACAGTTCTGATGCAAGCTCCGTTCATTAGTATTAAATTTCTGATTTTGATCATCTACTTTTGCTGTTGACTGTACGTGCGGAGGGTGGGGTTACTATCTTATACATATAGAAACAGTTGACAATATCGCATCTAGCTGCGTTCGCCGAGCCGTCTCTGTGCTCTGTGGGTCGAATATCTATCTATCGAACTCATTTACCGTAATTGACTAGTTATAGTAACAGTTAAAGTCTATCATCTACAGTTTCTTTACAGACTTGTACAAACTTAATCAGCATTTAAATTGAATCATGATTATTCACTACAAGATTGTGAAGGTAGGTATATTATTTTATTACAGGAAAGCTAGCTGACTTTACATTAATAATTATGAACGTGTTAGGCTATGCACAGACAAAAGATTCGAGACTGTCTATTAGACAGGCTGTCTATGAACTGCTCTATGAAAACAATGATGGCGTCTGCACTTTAAGGAATTCAGTTTTGTATAAACTTATTTTTATACAGTTTCATGACAAAATATGGGTGCTGAAAACCCTGTATTCACGCGGGACACACGAAATATTTTTGTCTGTGATTGATAGACAATAATGTTTTGTTTTAAGGGTGCGCAAAACTATAGTTTCGTGGAAGAGCGGTCACCACCACATAGCTACTGAAAAAATGTGTTTTCCTAGATAGCGTTTTTTGATAGGGTTTAAGTTAAGCCCCGCTGCCATCATTTTCATGACACCCGTCACTACGGCCATTATGTGGCGACCAGCGCACTTCTAGGAATCGTAGCTTAGGTAGTAGTACTAGGAGGCATTCTGCCAAAGCTTGTGCAGCTTGTGGGCAGTTGTGAAATATACGCAGAGAGCCTACAATGTTCTACGCATCCAATATAATAATGGTTTCAGGATGTTGATGGGGCTTCCGCTTTTCTGCAGCGCTTCACGGATGTTCGCGGAAGCCCGTGTGAACGATTTTCATGGCATTATGCGGAAAAGAACAGCGTCAATAATGGGTAGGTTGCGCGGAAGCTCCAACAGCATCCTGAAAATATTATTAGACTTAGTGGGGTACGGAGCCACGTGACACGGTGAGTGGGCCGTCATTTTTAGTCGTTTAGTTTGTAAAAGTTAACTGACATAGTTGTTAAGTCATTGTTATTGTTGGATTGTGAGTAGTCCGAAATGAAGAATATATTATTATGCATTATCATCGAAATGATATGAGTAAAGTAAAGTACCTAGTAGGTTTTTATGTAAATCTCGTAGTACCAAAAGCTTGATCTAAATTGCCACCAACCCCGTACGAATTGTCAAACTAAATAATGAGCATTAACGTCAGAGTTACCAAATATAAAACCTGCTTTACTACGAATTTAAATGCAGGAGATAGTTTAATAGTTCATTAAAGTTTGGTCATTAGGCCGTTCCTTACAGTGGGCACACGCGAGCCCATTACCGTTTAGCAACTGTTTACTTTTTATGCAAAACCAATGCTTAAGTATTCATGTAATTGGGACAGATTTGCATGTGCATTGCATTAGCGGTCTGGTTGTTGCATTGGACCCAAATATGCACCGACATTCTTATAAGTTATCGTTTTATGCTAATGGGTTGACTTGAAAATAGTTGAAAGGAAATCAGTAAAAACAATTACCTACATAAGAAATTATTGGGAGAAAAATAAAACATCTCAACTAATACAATTGAAGTTAGTATATACCCTGTCCATTATGTTAACCGTTTTTTGACAGCTGTCTTAAAATGTACATATTCCGGATTACGTAAAAGTTACCTTTAAAATGCGTATTAAAATAAATATATAAACTGCCTTATCTTAATGAGTTATCTTATTTATGACTTCTTACAGACATTATAATACCGTACGTGTATCAATCAATGTATTGTGTGTTGTTGCAATCACTAGTTCCATCTGTCAAAAAACGGTTTACCTAATGGACAGGGTATAGTGCGTATAGAACTTAAATAAGCTAAGAAACAAATGAATAACGCGTCAAGTATTAAAAGCGTGAACCCTCCAAAATTACAAATGGCGGAATACGTTTTTGATCATTTGATCTTAGAGCATTTAAAAACATTTCTTAGTATTTACGAAGTACACAGTGGGAGGTTGTCGGCCTCAAAACATGGGAATCCGCGCATTTTACGTCTCGGCTTCAAACGAAAATGCCATGGTCAGAAAACGCGCGTAGAATTTTAAAAGCCGACCAAATGCCGATGGAGTGATACATTTTTTTAACCTCGGCGACCCATTGTGTCTGGAATTCTGCGATTTATCTGTCACATCTCTGTGTCGTGAGGGAGACGGTGTGTCTAGCATTAATTAGGCTCTTGTGTGGTTTTTTTTTCGCGACAGTTTTGAGAGATTTATTATTAGTAGGTATGTCTACATGAGTATGTCTGGTAAGTATTAATACCATACCTACTTCAGTCGCCAAGTATCATTGCTGTGAATCGATTAAAAGGTGGCGATGAAATTAAAGGGGCAGGGGTTTAACATACAGTCATACATAAACTTATGCCTTCGTCTCATGGGGGTAGGAAGAAATCACAGAACGCGACATGCTACGATCCTAACATACTCCTTTTTCTTCGTTTACGTTCATCGGAGGGGCAATTCTCGTAACATTAAGAACGTTCACAGTCAGATCTCAGTTTCAATCTGTGAAAAATACCACAAATTTCCCTACATTTTTGACAAGTTTTTGATATTGATTTTCACCGAGTTGAGAATGCGACTAGATTTTGAACGTTTTTAATTACGAGAATTGGCCTTCTGGTCATGCGCTCGCCGTTTGTAAGTACCTACTACTCACCTGACCTTTCTGAAGAACATCACTAATAAGGTCGTATATCCAGGTTAGGTTAGGTTTGGTGTTTCCAGCAAAAACAAAGCACGGAAAACCAGTCGGCTTTGTTACTGAGCTGACAACGCATCGTGAAACTTCATGGTGTTGCCATATCTACAAAACTATTTTATGGTTCTTTGGAATTAGTTCCCATAAGTTTTGACATCAGCCAGAAATCATGCCGCAAGGTCCTCATTCAGAACGTTAATTACTTTGTCGAGATCACACGATGCCTTATTCAGATCAATAGCTAGTTTTATAATGAAGACCTTTTAGGGTTAGTTACAGTCACGAGCACCAATATGTCAACACTTGGCAACTTTCAATTGCGATTTTTTCGTGAAATAACGAATGCAACGTTGAAATATGACACATTACTTAAACCTATGGGTTCGAAAATGCCATGTTCGTAACATCGTAAAATTTCATTAAAAAATAAAGGAGTAAATCGCTTTTGAATAAAGCCGAGTGTATACATACTTTTGCTCGTGACTGTACATAGGTGATTTTAGCTTGTAGTTAGAAAAAAGTTACTATTTTATCAAAGTGCTCGCAAAGACATGCAGTCATTAAGTAATTATAAAACTATTGGCTCAGGTCTATAATGGTGGGATACCAAAATTAATAGGACGATCTATTATAGGTGAGAGCAGTGGCACAGTGGTAACCGACCCAACTTATGAGTCAGGTCATGGGTTTGAACCCAGACAGGCGCTTCATTTGTGTAAATAATTCAATCATCACTGCTCTTTAAACGGTGAAGGGCAACATGGTGAGGAAACTGACATGTCCTAGAACCAAAAATTCGAAGACATGTGACATCTACCAACCCACATCGCTCGCGCGCTAGATTACAGCCCACCCCCTCTCGAAGAGAGGAGTCCTGTGTCCCAGCAGTGGGAACATTTTAAGCTGATTATGCTATTATAGGTGTCTACTAACCAATTACTTAATCAAGAAGGTGGCTCGGACAGACTGGATGCGGAAGGCGGAGGACAGGGTGTTGTGGCGCAGCCTGGGAGAGGCCTATGACCAGCAGTGGACTGCTTTAGGCTGAGTTGATTGACTAAGCAATTAGTTTATACGAGCTGATTCTATGACGTGTCCAGCAAAACTTTTTTAGGTTATGACATTCAATAACCATTCAAATACATGACTATCACATTTCCAATAGCGTTACGATTTAACCACCCAAAAAGGATTGATAGAATCCAAACGGCAGTAAAATGGATATAAATCCATGACGTCAGTCCGAAGCAAAATAATATAAAGGTCATTTCATTATTCATGAATTATGACGTCAAGCATAATGGAATGGCTATGATTCAGCCTTTAATGATGGACTATAGGGCATTTCCACAAAGCGTTAAGTACCTAGGCTACCTAAGGGCAATATGGCCTCACACAC
The DNA here is from genome assembly GCA_949629185.1 of Apamea crenata. Taxonomy (NCBI): domain Eukaryota; kingdom Metazoa; phylum Arthropoda; class Insecta; order Lepidoptera; family Noctuidae; genus Apamea; species Apamea crenata. The sequence continues at coordinate 6,551,098 of OX451360.1, read as the reverse complement.
GCAATAGTGACATTTGGTGACCTCTGAAAATCTTAGTAAACCTTAGTAATCTTAGTAGATAGTAATCCTACTCCTACTAATAATGTTATAGGTAAACGTGAAAGTTTGTATGGATGGATGTTTGTTACTCTTTCACGCAAAAACTACTGAACATATTTGGATGAAATTTGGCACACAGATAGTTTATAACCAGGATTAACATATAGAACACTTTTTATCCCGATATTCCCACGGGATCGAAACTTATGCGGGTGAAACCGCAGGGCGCAGCTAGTTTTACTATAATGGTCCTATAGCATCTTTAAGTAAGAAAGAAAATAAAGAAAAATGGTTTATTCTGCACAAACAAAACGAACATTACAAATAAAAAAAGACAAAATATACACATACAACGTAGTAGGTACGCCTCGTATTCAAGCATATAAAAAGTGGTCAATTTTGTCCATTCTTGATGTCAGGATCAGGGAACAAAAACCACACACATTAATTTGACAAGTGGCAGTTCCCTTGAAAGATTTTCTATAAAAATAAAGTCATTTTAAATAAGTTTTGGTTTATGGATCCATAAATCAAACTACTCATTTGAATAACACCATTATTTACAGGAACTTTTGCCCTGTTAAAAAGTCTGTCAGTTAGTCAGAAAGTTAAGTGACCTAAATTATTTATTAGCACTACTTCCGTTCTGCGAAGTTTATATTTCGAAGAACGTGAAAATATGACGTCAGTTCCGAGAACTGCCCATTGGAATTCAAAGTCACGGCAAATGGTCGAAGGTGAGTAAGTTCAATGCTGATGAAAATGGGTTCATGATGAAAGTTTAACTATGTTTGAACATCATGATGTGAGCTTGCTACTGCTGTTGATGGTCTCCCTATATCCAAACTCAAGCGCCAACTCAAGCTCAAAGCATTTATTTGATTTAACCAATTACAGCCACTTTTGAATTGTCAAGGGGTCGGTCAGTCACAAAGATGAAAATCCATGGAAACTCTTTTTCTCCTCTTCAATGATAAAGATTCACAGGGGGATTCACATAGCCCGATTGGTGAATAGTAAATAGGCTAGGTATTTTATAAAATTGAATAGCTACCTTCAGTTGCGATTAGAAAATAAAAGTCCTGCATCTCTCAATTAACATTTCCAAATCAATGCAACGTTAGTCTAAAAACCAGTTCTCATATTTGCAGCAATTAAAAAAATGCCTTCTAAAGTAATTTTAATTTACTAACTAACCTACAATATTAAATTATAAGTTGTCCGATCAATTTCGTGTCTGATATCGAACTATTGACATGCCATGTCAATTCTCTCACAAGATTATATCTGAATTGGGATAACGAAGTAATCAGGGCTGACAATCGGTAGCTGCCAAGTTATTGATTGTTGAAATTATTGGCATAATGTATAAGGGTATGATTGATCAGAAGCAATAGAGATAAATAATTTATCTCTATTTCTTCGTTCAGATGAATTAAGGAATAAAAATTGGTTTGCACAAAAATACGTGCATATAAAAAAAAAGTTGTAAAGATAAAAAATAAGTAGAAAAATTAAGGTCAACTTAAAAGTATCGATGACGTTTATCCATATTGAATATCCTGTGACGTCATATCACGAAAAATATGTCTGATTCAAGATCTATACGTACACGCAAGCATGATTTTGATAGCCCTTGCCTTGCCGCAGTTGGGTAAAAACCGTAGAATTTTCCGGTTATTTGATGAATTACATGGTGTAGCATTTTTTATTGATGGTGAAAGGTGTATTCCAATTCTACATGGTAATTGATGAAATCTGCATTCTACATGGTTTACGCTTTTATCGCTTTTTTAACGTTTTTATAACCATCTCTAACATTTTTACCTGTCTGATTATAAATGTTGATAGTCATAATGAAACTACTACGAGTAATGACTACCCTTCCGGGAAATAATTACATTTACCTACTCTGACTAAAACAGAAGTTTCCCAAGGCCGCTACATAGCTTGTGGTGTGAAAGTGAACACAGTGTTACACTAAAATGGTCTTTACAACAATAACATTGTAATAATATTCAATGAATAAAAAAGCATCAAGTATTACGTTTAGATACAAGCATGAGAAAATTAAAGTTTCACCAAAAACCTTGAAAACTTAACATACCAGCCAAGCTTAAGATACGACTCAAGACAGAACTTTCAATGGCCATGGAACTTAACAAACATAGGTACCATACACTTGCTTCAGACTTCCGCACTTAGCACAGAACTATTCGTTCAGGAAAACGTAGCATACCATGTTTACAATATGTTTACAAAAAGAACATACAAAAGTACTTATAAGTTGCACAGCTGTGACAGTGAAGCAAAGCAGATTTTGTTGCATGTGCAATTTAGAATCTTTTTTCATAACATTTATGCTGCACTTTTAGTGACACCCACAGTTCACCAGTTATCTTTAAGTCCCATGTAATAGTGGGCGAGTCTATTATCTATATTATTTAGTATTATATCATCACCCGAGTACAAATACAGACCCCGGGCGGCTGAAATTCCTGATGGAAAATCCCAACTTTCCCAACCTGGGAATCGAGCCCAAGACCTAGCAAAGAGACCAATGAGGTTCAACCTTGATTTTACCCACGTTTTCGCCCGCGTTGATGTTGGAAATTATCCCATGGGAAAGTAAACAGGATCCTATGTCCTAACTCAGTTCATGGTCTACCTGTGTACTAAATCAGCCGTAGGCATTAAAAGGTAACAGACAGAGACACAAAGAAAGAAAGAAAGAAAGAAAAAGTATTTATTGCGACTCGTAAAGGAACAAAGTTACAAAAGTCAAAGTTACTTTCGCATTCATAAAAAAAATATTAATGTAGAATATTCAGTTAAACAATGAATCTGGCGTATTATTTAAAAATAACTATTGCTTCCCGCTTGTACATTTACGTAGGTATTATATAATAATTCTAGTTTCTATACCCTGTCCACTAGGTAAACCGTTTTTTGAAAGATGGAGCTAGTGATTGCAGTAACACCACCATCAATTTATTGTATTGATTGATACACGTACGGTATTATAATGTCTGTAAGAAGCCATAAATAAGATAATTCAATAAGATAAGGCAGTTTATAAATATTTATTTTATTACGCATTTTAAAGTTAACTTTTACGTAATCTGGAATATGTACGCTGTAAGACACCTGTCAAAAAACGGTTAACCGAACGGACAGGGTATAGTAAATAGTTTTTCAGAATTCAATTTGATTCATTTTTTATTCACTAGTCGTTACTGAACAAATCACTTTCAGGAATTGCGTTTACACGTTATACACACATTATACGTAAGTTAAAGTCGTGACAAAGGGCCAGGAGTTAACCCGTCGCCGTCGCGTGATAAGCACTACTCGCCCCGAAGGTTACAAAATCATTTCGATGCTATCAGACGCGACCAATAATGTTCAAATTGTGAGCGTAACACTTGTAAAATAACCTTGAGGGTTTACTAAATTAAATATTACGCGGAGGGTTAATTTTTTTTGTTTGACAATGTTGAGGTTGGTTTGAAGAACTAATATTGTCATTAGGGGTGATAAATTACAAATTACTATGGTTTCTGTCGTGTTCACTTAATTAAACAAACAAACAAGCAAGTAAACGGTTCAGGTCAACATATAAACTTGAAATTTTATGTTAGAAATAGTGATACTTTTACGAAACAGAGTGTTTTGTGTTTATTGTATGCGAAAACAAAAGCAGAAACTTTAAATATTTTGTGTCATTAATTTTGGCTAATGAAATGACGATGGTTGGATTGTGTGAAAAATAATGTGGCTACAAAAGGGGTGACTACCAGCAGGGTCCATAATTGGCTAGTTTCCTAAAAAAATCTAATTTGTCCGTCAGTTAGATTATAAATAATATAATAAAAAACCGTCCGTCAGTTAGATTATAAATAATATAATAAAAAATATTGAACCCGTATTTTTTCTTTTGTCAATTATATAAAAAATGATGAAGATATCGCACATTAAAGTTCCGCGTGACGTCAATAAATTGCTTGCGACACTTTTGAAAACAAGTGACGTCACGACCCCCCACTCCCAAATTTTGACGCGCTTTATCTCTGTCATTTTTTGTTTGATTGACAAAATAAAAAATACGGGTCCATTATTTTTCGATAATCTAACTGACAGACTAAGTATAATAATTATTGTTTTACCTAGGAAACTACCCTATTGTATCTATTAATTAATACTTACCACCTGTATGTGTATATTATGGATTGCAATAAAGATTAATTGAATTGAATGAAATTGATGGCGACTTGACATGTTACTCCGACCCCAAATAAATGGGGATAAAGGCAAGAGAATGACGATGATGAATTTTGGCAAAGGAAATTGAGCTTTAAAAACTGGATTAATCACTTTCAAAACTAGATTCTTATTATAAACTAACCAAAGCCTTGTGATAATCGTATTTTTGCATTATTGAAAATGGTGTCCTCAATTGCAAGTACTTTCCATAAATAATTAAAAGTTCCGTTCTACATCGAGCGGTCAATTCAAACGACGTATTCTTTGTTATCGATCGCTCAGGGGTCAATGTTTGAATGAATGTGTTTTATGTACATATATTCATGTGTGTGTTACATTATACAACATTTGTTTGAAAACTTCTGTGACTCAAGGACGAAGTTTTTAGTTAATATCTACGTGACTAAATTGACAATGTATTCGAAGCCCAGTTTAGAATTTTGAGTATAAAAGCTTCATGTGTTATTGATTTTTATTTCTATTACTTATTATTTTGTTTGTAGCAATTATGTTTTGTCAAAGTAAAGTAGGCGATACGATGTCCATATTAAGATTAGGTCAACTTTTGTCTATTAAAAATTCAGAGTTCTTTGAACTTCTGTCTGTCTGCTCAATCAAATTGACCGAATTTCTACATGACCAGAAAAAAATGATAATATACATTGTAACTATGGTATTTTGTATGCAACTAAATTACTCGTAGCTCTGCAGTCCCACGCCATTTTCTAACAAAGATACGCCTTCGAAGACCATAACAAAACTCCTCTACGGTTCCAAGTTCCAAACATAATTAAGTAAATTGACATCAACATGATGCGTAACAGACTTCACAAAGGCGCCGCAAATACCGACCGATAAAGACCGATTTATATCGATACACAAAATATTATTCAAATCGGAATTCCTTTGCAATCGATATACTGCAAACAACGTTATCGAGAACCAGGATCTCGAGACCGGTCGAATTTCTTTAATGAGTCACCGCTAACGATTTTCCGTCAGAACCTTAGAACAATCGGACATGAATAATGGAAAACACAGTTTACCTTCGACCTACATCTAGTTGAACGATTAGCTTTGTTTGGTAGCCAAAAAACTTGTCAACTGACCATAAGGCCAAATTATTTACTAAATTACGTGCTATTACAACAAAGTTACGTAATCTCATTGGAGCCTTCACGAAAAATAAACTTCATGGGTATAGTAACCTTTACGTCCGACTGACGAGGGTACGATTTTGATGACTCACAGATGGGACCAATAAAAACACCACTAAAAGGTCTGCTAAAATCCATCACACCTGCTGCGTCACGAATTAGTGTTACGGCGTGCCAGAAGTCTGGTCCTTTAACCGCTAATCCACTTACAAACGTTGTTGCTAAAGCCCACTTTTACAAACAGCCGTAGGATTACGATACGCTATACCAAAATAAAAACAACACCTACAATTTATACCCCCGACCTACATCTGATCGACCGATAAATTCCGTTCTGTAGTCGCCAAAAAACCGGGTGAACTGACCATATCAACGTGTTTTATTACATCAAATCACGTACTTCCTGAGAGCAGGGTATGTAGGACGGTCGTTAGAGATTACCTGTATTAACTGAGATTATTATGTTTGTAATATTATGTTTTGTTAGTACATTAATGTAGGTTGGAAATTGACCTGAGGGTAGTGAGGTCAGACGGCGGGCGGCCGTAAAAACAGAACCGATCATGGATGAAGGAATTGGTCGTGTGCTTCATAATAAGTGTGCCTAGTTTCTTGAAGGTAGCCTAGATAGACATCAGAAACAGGGATTTTTTTTTTATAAAAACAGCTTTTATAAAAATTATACCCATTTTGATTATACCAGCTGTCATTGAAAAATCTATTTGACAACCAATTATAGTGATTTGATTAAGAACTATAATCTTGATTGAAAAAATAATTACGATTTGATTAAAATATTTTTGCATAATCTCATGTGACAAATGAACGAAGTTAATTTATATTTATATATCTTTTGATAGTATCTTGACATATTGTCAGAAATTATTCAAAAGTGTGGCAGTCAATACCAAATGTCACGAGAAGAATTAGAAGCCTTGTCTTATATTTAGTAAAGTCTTCGTATTCGCTGTCTCAACAGAAAAAAGGACATTTCCACTGCGTTCCATTAAAATATTATAAAGAAGTGAAATAAAATAATAATTACTAGTAATATACAATGCAGCTGACGTAACCGATTACAGTGAATCGATGTAACATGCCGATGCATTGACAGACAGACAGGTATGGTAGACTAATAAAGATTTCATACACGTGTTAGCACTGACCTTCGGATGATTAATTTAGTGGTACTTACTAATTACGATATTGTTTATAGTAGTAGTATCGAATAATTTGTTTGTTTTATCATTCAAATTCTCAAAATTTTAATGGTTGTGTGTTTTTTCGTTAAATCTTGGTTAAAAACACAATTACATTTATTATTTTAATGATCAAATAAAAAATGGAACTTTAGTTAATTATTAGTGGGTGTTTGTACCAAAATTAAATAAATAAATTTGCCTGTGTTGTTCCACTGCAAGGCAATGGCCTTCTTACATTACCGATGAATAAATATCACAGTTATATGAACGTTTTAACACCAACATCCTTCATACGCCACAACTCACAACTAACAGTTACCTAGGTACTCCTTATTATACGAGTATATGAACCGATAAATATAAATAAACAGGTAATAAAACATTTAAACTAACTGCTCATTGCTAATACTATTCTAAGTTAAACTCAGAAACTGGACAAGTAATTATAAATAATAATAGACGTATTGTTAATAACACAAGCTATTCTGATTTATGACTTCAGTAATTAGGTATAAAGAGAAAACTCACTTCAGCAATACACGGTATAATTGACTATTTAAATGGTATATAACTCGTTCGTAATGGGACGATATCTGCTTTGTTTGAATAATCCGCGTAGGCCGAGGAATGCACTCAGCCTGAGACCCTTTATAATAAATTTAGCTACAATAAGCTCTTAATTTAGGAAAGCTTATATGGTGAGCTTAATATAAATGACTGATACGTAAGCTTGATCAATAAAATTCATATTTTGTGTCAAATATTCAAGTTGGATACTGCTATGGAAAAGTATGACAGTTGGCACCTACACAGGTGTACGGTTTGGTCAGTGTATGCCATTTGTAGTAAATAATGTGTGTTTATGTGTAATACATATGGTGGCATGCATATTTTGTAATAGTAGGCACGTATACGACATAAAATGTTATATAATTCGGAAACTTGACTGACTTTACTGCCAACATAATGTACAAGAAACTTGTTGAAAATTTAATATATTCTATATAGTCTCACGCAATCCATAGTAAATGATGGAGTTCTCAATTAAAAACATAATAAACATTGCAAGAAGTCGGAAATGAACACGGTTGCGCGGGCGCCGCTTCCTCTTCCATACAAAAGACATCAACGCGCTGCGCAATCGCATGTTGCTAGATTAGCAACATTTTTTGCTTGTAAACGTCTAACGCTTCGCACTAAGATATCTTGATTTAATTTTATGAGTCAGATATAAAAGCAAGCGTATAGAATTTATTGGCACTAAATATTTTCATGGTTTTGTGTTTACATAGTTGCAACTAAAACATTTATAGGCATCAAGCGCGATTCGAATTCTTGTTGCGCCTAGTCGCACGCGCATTTCTATGTGCGTTTGTTGCTAAAAACTTACATAACCTTCGCCATTTTTGGCGGGATGTAAATCTTTTGCAAGTTAATATGCAAGTTACGTATGATGTTGTTTCCTTATGTGTAAGAAGTTCGGTCAAAATATCTTTGACTGAATTTACCAATACTTAGTTTATATATATTGTTTTCTCTTTTAAGCACAAAACAATAAGAAGTTACTCCACAAACCGACTTTCAGTTGACCCATCTCAATGATGGTCTGTACTCAACAATAAAACGTGCATCTACTCTCATAATGACAATACCCTCAACTTTACTATTGCCATAAAAGAAACACATTTAAACTAATGCGTGCTAACGCCTGCTGGTCGTGAAAGAGCCTTAAGCCAGGAATTGGCAGCACGACGCGCCATTAGGCGATGGAGTCAGTGTCGCGCCCTAACGAGAGGACGCCATTGTTGCGATAACTAGAGATGGGACGCAACACTCAATTCTGCAATCGTTAACAATCGATTTATTTTAACGAATATACTATTTGCCTGGTTTTGTTTTTGTTTTTATTGACGTCTAATGTGTTTGCCAATTTTATTTTATCTGTTGTCGATTAAGGTAAGTACTTTTTTTTAAGAAACTTTCAACATAAAATTAAGACTAATGTTGATATAAAATCTCAAATCAAGCTTAGTTTAATAAACACATTTAATTTCAACTACTTAAGACATCTATTAGTATAACAACTGGCTAAACATTGTAAATATCGCCATTTAAGTAATGATCGTATTATGTTACGTGACGATTGATTTGGTATCATTTGGTATTAACCAGTACTCAGCTGTCAGACCGCGAAGTAGACGAAGACAGAGAGTGTAGATTCGGGTCAAATACAGACACGATCTTGGCGTCTTATGACCGGGTTTACAACATCGGCGGCGAGATATCTATTACCTTCTATTTGTTTGTTTAGCTTTCTGTTTATCTAGGTATTACTTAGTTTGGTACTAAAAGGGTCCCTTCACCTAGTTTTTAAAATATTATTGTGGCGTGTAAAAGTGTTTGTTAATAGCAATGTATACAATAAACATCATATCATTTACCCAGCAGTTTATGGGATAATGTAGGAAACTACTCAAGCTGAAAAAGAAAAGCTAGTCCTTTAGTTACGACGCTGAGTATTAGGGTTCGCATTTAATACGTTTATACTTATAATATGTAATAGCCCAATTGGTCCATATGGATCTTCCGAGCCTTTTCTTCGTCCTTCCGACTTTTTTCTCGACTAAATATTTTATTTTTATTGGTCAGTACATCACTAGCGAAGTGGACACAGATAAAGAGTATAGATTGTCCGCGTGTCGGCCACGATCTCGGCATCTCGTGATTTGCTCTGCGAGATGGCCGGAGGCTAACATATTGCCTTCTATCATTCATTCCTATCACGGGACTGTAAGACAGTGGCCCTGGTTGGTCAAAAAGAGTGGCATTGGCTAATTCTTTAGGCTAAACCATTCGTTTATGGCTTAATAAACGTTTTTGGCCTTTTATTTTATCACTTTTAGACATATGTCCATACAGAGATCATTAGGGGGTCGTTTATTAAGATACCAAAGATGTATTTATCTCTATCAAAGATCTATTATTTGTTACTGACACTGAGTGTCTTTCTTAAGACAATAAAGATCAGTTTTCCTCAGATTTTTTCTTTGAATATCAACCATATTTCAGTGGTGTCTTAGATTACCTACTTAATCTAGAACGCGCATTTTAGACAAAAAGAAAAACACAATTAGAACCGCTAGATTTAATACTGCTATCTACAGGTAGTTGTAGTCATGGCATTGCATCTAGTGGACAGTGCTGTTATTTATCGACTCATTTTTATTATAAGGTCGGCCCATCACTATTCTAGTGGAAAAATATAAAGAGTGTTGATTGCGGGGTGTCGCACGATCTCGTGATCGGATCACGAGATCACCACGCGCATCACTATCAGCTCATTGACTTTTACTTCTATAGCCGATTAGTAAACTTTCTTGCAAAAAAATTAATAAATAAAATAACATTGATTTATGTGCTAAATAACTAGGTTAATTTTAAATAGTGTGTACTTTTTTCACTTCAACATGCACAGAAGTATTTTTGAAAACATAACAAAACATCACAACTTATATTCCCGGTAGGGTTAGGCAGGGGTACAGCCCTATAGGTTCGGGCGGGCGGTGGGGGGGAGGGGGCTATAGTACTCCCACATTTCACGAGTTATGTATAAGTCCCATGTAATATAATATGTTGACGACACGGTTGGCGCAGTGGCTGAGCAATCGACTGCTGCGCTGCGTGTCGCGGGTTCGATTCCCGCACGGAACAAATATTTGTGTTGGCTACAGGTAGTTGTTTCGGGTCTGGCTGTTTGTGTATGGGAAATTAAATGTTTGTAAACGCACCCACGATACAGGAGTAAATCCAAGTGTGGGGCAACGTTTTGAAAAAGAAAATTTGAGTTCGTTGCTATCAACCGGGCACAGATCCACACTCCGGGCTGCTACTGAGAAATTCCTGATGGAAAAACCCAATAGCACTTTGCTTGACCTGGGAATCGAACCTAGAACCTCCTGCTCAGCAGTAGCACTTGCAATCACTGGACCAACGAGGCAGTCTTTTTAGGGTTCCGTACCCAAAGGGTAAAAATTTGACCCTATTACTAAGACTTCGCTGTCTGTCCGTCCGTCTGTCCGTCTGTCTGTTTAAGGGGGGCTCCCATACAACAGACGTGATTTTTATAGATCATGGTACGGAACATTTCGTGCGCGAGTCGCACTTGGCCGGTTTTTTTATACACGAAGAAAACATTTTTCAGTGTAATCTGCCAAATAATTTGATTGTTACCATTTATAGTTCACTTTATAGGTATAATTTAATCAGTGTGTATTTTTTTACTGCAAGATCCGCAAGAGTATGTTCATTAGAAAACCCCTTATTTCGGTTACCAAGTGAAAATGCAAAATGTCGTAACTTGTAAACATTGTAGGTAGGCTGTATTCAGGATTCGTCGGCCCGTCAGCGGTGATAAGTGGTCGATAATGGCGCGTTTCAATTGCGACAGTGGGCCACGATCTGGCCATCAAACGTGATTGGTCTTGCGTCGAGCATCCCCGTCGGCTTATTGGCTTTAGTTAATCTTATTTATATACTTAGTTTACTTTTTAGATAAATACAAAACAGGAAATGTAGGATTTCCTTATACATTGACCTATGTTATATTGAAGGCTTTAATTGAAACAGGTACTTAGGAAATTGAAACGAGATTAATAGTTGGCTGTTTAATTTAAATAGATTGCACCTAATCTATGTTGATATAGCTACATAATAAGATACAGCTAAGCTATGTACTTAGTTAACACGCTTATAACTCGCTTATAGATACTTCCTCAGCAAGCACATATAAGCATGTACCTACACTATGCTTCTGACTTAGAATGTACCTACACAATAGTTACATAAAACCTATCTAGAAAAAGTTATTTAAGTCAACACTTGACCAGTTCAAATTCCTTCCCGTTTCCATTCGTTTCTAAAATCCAGATACCTCATATAAGTTTACGCATAGGTACCTATGTTCACCTAATGCATCTAAGTTTATCTAACTATACCGATGCGCTTGAATACCTATCACCCATGACAGTATTCTAAATCAAAACCAAAAAGTAAAATATCAGAACAATAACTTTTGCTGAACCCAAGAACTGAACCCAGAACCCAGTAGCATACTGAAAACATGGACGTTACCGTTCAAATAATGAGCCAAATCGCTCATCGAACCAGTATTACTCAAAACGGATCTTAGATAAATAATATTATCTTTAAATAAAACATGAGGAAACCAAAATACACAAAATCGATCTCATTATTTCCCGGAGGCTATATAAAACCACAATAAATCATAAAACTGTTAATTTATGGAATTAAAAATTGATACGGAATAATAAACTAAAACCACAAGCCTTCGTTGAAAAACAAGCCCTAACTTAGAAAACAAAAAGTTCAAAACAGCTCAAAGGTAATAAATTCCATTCTAATACTACGCAAACTACAGATTAAAAAGGTCGTATGTACACAAGTAACTTCATGATTGAGTTCAAACCATTTCGAATTCAAATAAGAAGGTATGTAAGCCGCCCTACAAAAATTCAAATTAGGCACTAAAATATTCAAATAACTCTTTGCTTACTTATATCTGTGTTTATTTACAAAAGCGACAGACGAGACACAGTTTTAAGTTGAAGCAGTACTTAATGCACAGATAAGAGGATTACGTCTATCAACTTAAGATAACTTTATCTCAAAATTAACTTGACATGCGCAATACAAACAAAAAAAACTTGGGCAATAATGTCTACTTATGGAAAGATTAAACTGTTGTGTTTTTAATACGATCAAGAAAGACGAAACAAAACATAAACAATAGGTATGTACGAGTACATATAGAACGAAAAAATACGACATTCTGCTTCTAAGACACTAAAAACTTTCTTGCACTAAACTAAAGTATGACTAAAGTGTACTTACTGTTATCACGCTACAATTACGAAAGCTCCAGTTATCAACGATTATGTAAAAGAGGGCGCGCTCGCGCCTCTGTCCTACCACTTTCCCTCAACTCCCGCCAAATCCTTGTCACGTCCCCAAGTCACTCAAAGTGCACTCAATCCTTCGTATGAAACAGTCAAACACAGTCAGTAAACACACCGGTGAAAAAGTTTGTATGAACAAATGTTATTTAAGTTCGTGTGTGTATGCGCGCGCCGAGTTGTGCCGGCGCGCGTCCGTTGCGTGACTCCGCCCGTGCCGTACTAGAGTGGCGAGCAGCGAGAACCGGCCACGGCTACCGAGTTGAGGACAAGTCGCCGGGCCCCGGCCGCCGCCGCCGCCCGGCCTGCCAAGCAGCCAAGCCTAGCTCGACCGCTGCCCGCTTACTTACACACATGAAAACCTACTATACTACCTATACCGACCCATTCTTAATGCACGTTTTATCGCAGTGTCGACTTTTTGTAACGACTGGATTATGCGCCTCTAAAACCCTCAGAGTAGACTTAACGCTGACGCTAATATCAACTTTTGGATATAAACTCCGCCACACAAAGAGTTCCTTTATCGAGTGATATAAATTTTATGTCGCTATGTACCTCGATAAAGATCGAACTGGAGTATAATTTTGTAAGATACGGTATAATGGAGTAAACAAATCGAGCGCCTTGCTCGAAGTTTCATCTTAAAGTTAAATAAGGAGTTCTGTAACTCCAACGTCAGGATGGCCAAAGTTCGATGAGTATTTGAAGATTCGATTCTGTAAGTTTATTCGTCGAACAAAGGTCGACGCTACTGGTTTTAAAACATCTTTTAGTTCTGCGAAAGCTTCACATCGCGTGATGTAGGCACAGGGGTGAACCCTACGCGTCCGCCGACTTGCATGTAATTACTAACAGAAGGAGGTTTGCTTCTTTTCGGGGCCAGCGCGTGACTTATAGCCAACCCTCCACCTTAAAAATGTCATTATAAGGTAATAAAGGGCACGTAAAAAAAGTTCCTTGAAAACAAATCAACAGACCCTATTGCTCGATATAAATCCAACCATTAAAACTATGAATAATCGCTTCAGAATTATCTCAACGACGACGACAAAAATCAGCCATTAAGTAATATGTCATTAAAATTGTAATTAAGACACAAATAAAATATTAATCAATTTGCCGTATCTAATAAATATTATAATGACTACAAGAATAGATGAGATAAAAAAAAATGAAAAATAGTTAATGTATGCAAATGAAGGCAACCGAGAGCGAAGGCGCGCTTAGAAAAACGTATCTTCTTTATTGCGAATGGAAGAATGCAATAAATATAAAGACATAAATAAAGTATTGTGGCAGTATTGTGGGGCGACTCCACGGGTCGGCTGGCCGACAATGGTTAATCAAAAGGCCGTATCTCACTCCGCGAGACCTTGCCGGGACTGGACGTTACGTTATTTCGATTTCATTTGCGACTTGCGTTCTCGTGCGCGTGGTTTTTTACAACTTGTTGCTGAACGCGCCCACAGGTCATGCCTTGATCCCGGAGCCTTTGTTATTCCCGGAGAAATATGAGGCGAAGTCGGCAGGTACCTACGAATAAATGGGATTCTTTTGAGGTATATTGAAATATCTCTAGGCGATGCCGAGAAACGGGGAGATTAATTCTCGAATGATGAATGGTAAACGTAAATCTTGTTCGTAATTTACTCCTTGCTAGTTATCGCCTTTGTTTCGTTTGTTATTATTATAAATGGAGTAGAATATTGTAGTAACAAGATATCCCTTTTATTGGGGAGTGGTTTAGGAAGAGTTTCATGTCATCGCTCATTGTTCTGCTGGTCCGTTACTCGGTTAGAAGTTCTTTTTATTTTCGTAAACAAGCGGGGGAGTATAGAATGGATTTGTTTTCTTTTTGTTACAAAAAGTAATTACTAGTCACGAATCTCGTGGCCAGCGAAGCGGGTGCGCGTCGAGATTAATTGAATTCTTAGGTGTGAAGAGATGGAGCCGCGAGGGGGCGGACGAGCCTCACACTTTTTAGATAAGAAGATGTAAGATAGGAGCGGCAGCGACATAATGTATGATCTGTGTGATAACGGTCCAAGTGATGGTGATAAACGTAGTGTTTTCAAGAATTTATTTGTGTTTAATGACATTTTTACATAAAACCATCAGCATCTCTATTGCTGAACTTGGACCTCTGTAAGACGATAATTTACCGTTACTAAGAAATTACCAGTATCACCTCGTATTTCAGACGAATTGGTGATTGCATTTTTTTGTATTATAATTTTATCAGTTGCCTAATGAACAATGGATGGCTATTTCTTTGCCAAAACACGCGATAAAGCTCGGCTCATAAGTCGATTCGCACGGATTTACTCACCCGAAATGGACGAATCATCACTTTTAAATATTATAATTTTTTTACTAGTTTACTTTATTGCATGAAATTTAAAATGTGTCAATTGCCTAATACATACTTCTGGAATTGTCAACTCGCCTACAAATAAAATTAACTTCGTGCGAGTCGCCTATAGAAAAAATTATATTCAGTAAAAGTTACGACTCGCCGTTTCAGGCGAGTAAATTCGTGCGAATCGATTTATAAGCCAAAGTTTCTTGATAATTCAATTATTTATTCCAATATTTATTTACATGACAGTTTTGTGGATAGTTTTTCTCAAAAAACAATACTATTTAATAGGAGGTCAACTCAATGACTTCAGTCCGCTAACGTTTCTCGGGTCCCAGGTTTGATCTCCAGTTCAAGCTATAGGTTAATTGGACTTTACTAATAGGAATCTCAGTTATTGCCGGAGATTAGAACCGTATCCGATAAATTGCAACAAGCTCGCTGCTCAGTACATATACGAATCACATTAAGTTGGAAACAAACTTATAACACGCCATGCCACCATGTGGCGTGCTCATTGGTCACATTTTATATTGTGAAGCAACGTTTTGTTATTTTGACCAATGGAAACGTGGGGTGGCGTCGGGTGTTACAAGTGTGCTGCGGTCTTAAAGCCTGTAGGAAGGCCCGTTATTGCCGATGTGTAGGTTTACAATGATACGAGTCTCGTCTACTGTTTCACTTGTTTATTTGTATGAACATTGAGTGTAGATTTATATCGGAGAAGCTAGTAGAACATGGTTGTCGTTTCCTGAAGAATTGGGCTAATTATGAGATTGGTACTTAATATCTTTTATTTTTTTTCCATCAATTTCGCATGTATAGCATGTAAAGTCTATTCAAACTTATGTTTTAACCTGATGTTATTTCAAGTTATAAAAATGTTTGAAGTTGTACCGTAAATTGAACTTTATAGTGTAAGATTAAAAGTTATTTTTCTATAAACTCATATTTGTTAAATTTTTTTGCAAATAAATCGCGAATGCAGATTAGGTAGGTAATATTTATAAGTATAGCGTCCCGTTTGTTGAGGCATAAGGCCTATAGATTGGCTTAATGACGTGTACACACGTGTGAAGCTTGCGATAAACGTAGGAAGCTTGGCCCTGATGTCTCAAAGCTTCAAGATTTTTGTGAACCAATCATAATACCTCCATTTTTATGAACCGACAAGCCGTGGTGCACGGTGCTTGTCGGTTAATCCCATCGGGAGACTGGATTTTCAAAAATTACGAACTTCAATCCTGTATTTTATTCAAAAATCCTTCCATACTGATCGCTTTCGTTATAATACTCTTGTACAAACTACATAATTCTAGAAACAACGGTTTAGGCTGTGCGTTGCCTGTCAGTGAGAATTTAAGATTTTTACTAAGTAGATGTAGTGATCCAACATGATTATGAGCTAATTTAATTTGACCCTGTTTATACGAGTATACTCGTATAAACAGGGTCAAATTAAATTAGCTAGCGAAACTATGCAGACGTGATGGGTATCGACATAATAAAACAAATAATATCTAATTTAATGATTTTTATGGGGTCATTAACCACAATTAGAAAATCAGTTTAAAAAAATCGGTTTATTTGTGTGTAAACTTCACAGACGTGATGGGTAGCGATATCTCAACATGTTAAAACACCACAAAACACATTTTCTCAACTAATACTTCAAGTACTAATAACAATACCAGCTATATTTGAACCCCAAAAAAAAATCATTTTTATTCTTTTATTTTAACTTGTTTTGTTATCGATGCCTATCACGTCTGCAGAGTTTCGCTAGCTAATTTAATATGACCCTATATGCCTAAATAGAAAACCGCGTTCGCTTCTAACTCAAACTAAAACTTATCATGTCCCGACTAAAAGGTCCATCATCACTTCGATGTACGACGCCCGCGCAGCCGATAGAATCGTAAAATGTATACTTTATCACATATATTAAACGACCAGATTATAATTACATGCCAACGACTTGAGAGGGGCCGATGGGACGCATGCGCCTTTGCCTTTACCATAGATCGGAGATTGCATAGGATAGCATTTTACTAAGATCAATTCAGCAATTATAAAATATATGTAATTATATTAAGAAACAATCATTTCAATTAGCAACCAACATTCAGATTCAAAATAAAATATCTTATTGAAAATTACCTAAAGTTTTTTTTTAAATTGTCTGTGGCTTATTAGCTTAGCCAGAAATCTGAGTCATCGTTTGAACACTTTGGATTCAGTTTTACCTGCTAAAATGACCTCAAGGCTTGCCCGTTTCTGCCAGTAAACATTCTCCCCCTTATTACAAAACAAGGTTTTTCTTTCGATCAGGTTTAAACCACTGACCCAGTTATTGAATTAAGAACCCAACTGATAAAGAAATGCAGTTCTTTATACAAAAATGACAGCTTAGTTCGGTGCTAAGTTGTCATTTTGCTATTAAGAACTTTGCCTAAATCGAAATAAAGTTCCAAATACAAGTACTGGATCAATAGTTTAGACTAGAACTAAAATTAGGTTTCGTTTTGTAATAAGACGGTCTGGGTCTAACGGTGGAGAAAATAGCTCATCAAGTCAGCTATTTTATACCATCTTGAAAATTATCCTTTATAAAAAAGTGTTATTATTGACATTTCTTCTACATCCTTGGCACCAACTCACATGCAATACATTTACATCTTAAACAGATAAATAACACAGATACAACTCTATCTTTCACTTATCATTTACTAACGACATTTAGCACTTTTAATACGTTAATGGTTCGCGTGGGCACAGAAAGGATTACAATTTCGATTATTGATGTTTGTCATTTCTCAAACAGAATGATAAATGATATCTATCAAACGGAGCGGGCTGCTTTTTGCGGAACATGGATTAAAAATGGATCTATGTACACAAAATCCCGCTAATACTGTAAATGGAAAAGTTTGGATGTTCTGAGTGGTTTTTATAAAAGGTCGTTACGTGATATAAAACAATTGAATAGAAATAATCGGCCTTTAGTGTTCCCACTGCTGGGACACAGGGGGCGAAATGGAGCGGGCCGTAATCCGCCACGTGTGCCCTGTGCGGATTGGCAGTTGTCTCATGTCTTTGAATGTTTGGTTCTAGGATATGTCGGTTTCATCACGATGTTTCTTTCACCGTTTTGAGAGTAGTGGTAATAATTATTTTATACAAAGTAAAGCCTACCTACTAAGTCTACCTGGGTTCGAAGCCACGACCTATTCGTAAGTTGATGCCGTTACCACCGGGCCACTACTGCTCTCTCATATAAAAAATATGTAAGGTAAAATGTATCCTGGATAAAGGTAAGATAAGAAAAAAAGGCTTCTAAAGGTGTACGTGTGCTAGCATAGCCCCTTAACTCAAATCACCAATCCGCTTGCTAAGTGTGGTGATTGCAGAGGCATACGATCGAAGACTGAACAAGTCATATTCTCCTTTAATCATAAACGTTGCTTCTGTGTAAACCTACATTTTTGATGTTTAAACGTCACTTACCTAACTTTAATAATCGTTTATAAATAAACCCCGTAAAAGTTGAATAATATAACAATGATAAAGCAAAGCCATTAGCCCACAACCATTACAAACGAAACTTAATAGCATAATCCACATTTTACCTAAAAAATCAACAAATCCACAAAAAATAACCTTAAGCACTATTGCACAATTCTTTAGTTTCCGGTAAAAATTACGCAATATACGTAACTCTTCACAATCGATTATTTCACTCCTCAAGAGCGTTGTAAGTGAAAAAATCTATGTCAAGCACTTGTTTGGACTGTCAGTTAGAAATGATCTACGGTTAAAACGATCGACACATCGAATTAACTGTTTTGTTGTGTCGCTATTGTGGCCCAGATTTCTGATTAAATCGTGATTTAGACTGCAGTGATTATGTATGTAAGTCGGCGATTATTATGGATAGATTTCGCAACAAATTGGTATGTGAATGACGTTCTTTACTATTGCCTCAGTAATTATGTTTCAGACGAAAAGTTTTAATCTACACTCTAATCTTCGGATTTAAGGGTAGATACAGTACACGAACATGTGTGTCACCTTTTAGAACAGTAACTGCTTTCAGCAATGGAATAGTACATACATACATTCACGCCTTCTTCCTTTGGTGGTAGGCAGAGACTACATAACACCACCTGGTACGATCCTTTCTTACTCATTTTGGTTCGTTTACACGTCATACACCAGAGGGGCAATTCTCGTAATTTTATGAAAGTTCACAGTCTGATCTCAGTCTCAATCTGTCAAAAATACCTCTAATTTGCCTACATTTTTGACAAGTTTTTGACATTGATTGTCGCTGAGACGAGATTGCGACTTGATTTTGACCGTTTTTAATTACGCGAATTGGCCTTCTGATCATACTAGCACGCTGGTTTCGAGTTCTATGCATCTGACCTTTCTGAAGAACTATGCAATAATACAATTAACAGATAAGTCTTCAGCCATCTGCCATTATACTGCATTTATATCAAACGCCAAACCCACCAAAATGCCAAACGTGCCACGGAGACCAATAAGATCAATCAAATCAAAACAACCGAACATTCCCGAAAATTTACGAGCCCATATATCCGTATACAGGGTGTAGCATCGACTAAATTTCAATCATGTGCACGATCCTATAGCGTTGATAGAAAGGCGTGTGCCCACGCATAAAATCAGTGGCTGCACGGCGGTACTTGATTACGGTGAACGAAAGCGTGTAAGTGCAGTGTCAAACGTTACATTACATGTTACAGATACGTGTTACTGTAACTGACGGTTGTGAAATTAGTAAGCAGGTATTTATAGCATATATTTATGGATAGCTGTTGTGGTGTTCTGCGTAGATTGTAAATTTTTGTTTTGTTTTTCTATTTGGACATACATTGTTTTCCGAAACTCATCTAGGTACCGATCCTTTTCCCAACTATGTTGCGGTCGGCTTCTTGTCTAACCAGATGCAGCGGAATACCTGTATTTTTCATGGAGCGACTGCCTATCTGAGCTCCACAACCCAGTTACTGGGTAATACGATAACCCTTGGTAAGACTGGTTGTCAGACTTTCGGGCTTCTGACGACCTGTAATGACTGTCAAAGATCCACGAATGACAGCGGGGAACAACGGATTAACGTGCTTTCCGAGGCACGAAGGAGTCTTGGTATATGAAGATGGTCACCCACCCATCCACGGATCAACCGCGGCAAGCGTAGGTTAACCTGATCGATCCACCCGTGTGGCTGTTATTACTTAGAGTTTAGACACTTATTGTTTTCCGAAACTATTCGATAGAAACTAGTCCGAGACCCAGAAAAAGATATTAATCCAGTTTCAAAAAACTTGATAGCGGATACGTAATAGATCTAATAAATCTGTGTAAGATTTCTGATTATATACAGTGAGGTTGTAAAATATAAATATAGCCTACTCTAACCTATTAAATTAATTGGATTTTGTATAATTATATTTATATTATATTTTCAGTCTTCCGGCCACGTTTCTGGATGACAGCGATGCGGACGAGTACTTTTTTGTTTTTGTATTTATTTGTATAGTTAGTTACTACCGAGACCCCTCCTTGCCTCGGAAAGCACGTTAAGCCGTTGGTCCCGGCTGTCATTCGTAGATCTTTGACAGTCGTCCAGAATCCCGAAAGTCTGACAACCAGTCTTACCAAGGGGTATTGTATTACCCAATTACTGGTTGTGGAGGTCAGGTAGGCAGTCGCTCCATGTAAAATACTGGTATTCAGCTGAATCTGGTTAGACTGAAAGCTGACCCCAACATAGTCGGGAAAAGGCTAGGCAGATGATAAGTTAGTTAGTTAGTCATTTAATTTAGTATCTAGTGTAAATAGTTAAATGTGTTAAATATTGTAAAAGTTATGTTAGTAAACCAATAAAGCTTTATTAGTGAATATTGTTATTTAATTGAGCATTGCGTGATTATTGCTGTTAATTAACATCGATCATTTGCGAAGAAGCTACTCAATTTTAATGGTTGTTTTTAGTATATATATCTGTTTGGGTTACCCATTAACGATGTAATATAACCGTCACGCCTGCAGGTTATTTACGGCTACAATTTGTCTATCACGGCAAATTGACAGGGGGTGAGCTTTATCCCTAAATATCGGGGTTTTTGAACCCCGGTTTTTTGCTCTGCCTGGAGAGACCATATTTGGGTCAATACCGGTTTCCGTTTTTATCATACTATTATGTTTTTTTGTAAAAAAAAAGGTACGTTGACTATTGTAGAAATAGGAATGAAAATTCACCACTCTAACCTTTCCAGTAATGAATTGAGACCAAAAATTTAAATAATTAAGAATAAACAATTGATGTCCAATTGTTTTTTTTTTTAGCTTACGTTGTGTCCCACTGTGGGATAGAGGCCTCCCCTTTCTCCTTCCAAACCTCTTCCATCTTGTGCGATCTCTGGCCAGTTGTTATACGAACTAGAAAAAATAAATGAATAGGATGTAACCGCAGAGGTCACGTTACACTATGTACAGACGCCAGCACATCAAGCTACTACAATCTTTCACATTTCTTTAATAGATTTTCAACTTTATCGCTAAAGCTTTAAGGTTGATTGGGAAAATTTTACAGTTTTGAGGAGCTAGACCTGCTTGGTGTCTGTACATTAAGCTGTACGCCAAAATAACCACTATTTGGGGCCCTGAAACCGCTAGAAAGTGCTGCGTCAGGCGTCAGAAGATGGCGGGGTAAAGAAGGCGAAACCAACTGGAAGTCTTGGTGACAAACCTTTGTCGCGTATATCAAGCGGTGGGAGTTTTTACGTATATAAAGGAGACTGAATGTAAAATTAGAATACAAAAGTGCCCATGTAGTTATTAAATCATGTCTCTTTATTACAAATGTCAACTATCTCAAAATAACCTGATTGACCCATGGTATTTACGCGGAACTGTGGAACAACTGATTTTTTCACATAAAACATGGCGTATTATTGTTGTGTTGAAGTGGCAAATAGCCTTGCACTTTGCAGCGGCCGCCGATTTCATCTTTGTGCGCAAGTGGTTTTTCACTGTTCATGGAATTATTTTATTTTTGTAGTTAGAAGAGACGTCTTCCTCATTCCTGCCAATACCTGCTATAAAAATTTGATTTCTGCAACGGGTATAATATTTCGACCTCGTCTAGTTTTTTTTACATATTATTGACGTGTATAAGTGATTGAATAAACTTACTTTCATAAAGAAACATTGTTTTGATGATGAGTTTTCCAATATCTGTACTTTATCCAGTCATAGCATAATCAGCCTATAAGGTTCCCACTGCTGGGACTCAGGCCTCCTCTGTTCGAGAGAGAGTGGGCCTAGTGCGGGCTAATAGATGTCTTCAAATTTTTGATTTTAGGACATGTCCCCACAATGGTTTCCTTCACCGTTTTGAATGCAGTGGTGATGAAATTATTTACTCAGACTAAAACACTGCAGAATTATACTATAACTAGCTTCTGCCCGTGACTGCGTCCGCGTAAAGCAACTTTTTTATATTTTTTTCCCGTAAGAAACTTCGAAAAAGTATTAGAAAACTTAAAAAAAATGGATGAAATCGGTAAAGTCGTTCTCAAGTTATGGCGTGACCAAGGGAAATAGGGATTTATTTTTATATATATAGATCATTTAAACATCAATTCTATTGGAAATTGAAGTACAAACAAGGCGTCCAGCAAGTATTACAATATCTCATATTGCATGTCTTGAGAAATAACCTTAATAGCAATCTAATTACTTGCATATAATTACAAATTACGCGTATGCAGGTCACTACTACTACACCTCCCCATATAAAGGCAATCATTAAGCAAGGTCGAATCTTTAAAGGACCAAACTTGCGTAACATACGCCCGATCCAATCGCCATTTTCCATTTAGCCTTACTACTCCAATCGTCCTTGTCAATGCTACAAATAAAGGGTTCCCACGCGACTTCACAAATGAATAAAGCTCGTTCTAACCTTTATTATTACGACTGCGATTGGCTATCCACGGACTCACGATACCATGGATTTATCGCGAGGACTCACTGAGGTCCAGCTATAAACCGATATGCGCTTCTAGGCCAACCCTATACACAAATTTACGACTATAAAAGCTGTTCTTTTTTTCCAAGAGAATTTTTTGAATTTGGATTTTATTACTTTTTAATGGTGAGCATCCTTGTAAGGATCCTTGTTTGAGGTTTTGGATTCAAGCGGTCTAAGCGCTTTTGAAGATTTTTTTCATCATTCAAGGTTCGAATATTTTTTTTGTTCTTGGAAAATATAATCACATATTAGCTATGCATATTAATAATGTCGTTTTAAAACTTGAATAGGTTATCTTTTAAGTTGTTTCCAATGATTCGATGACGTAACAGCTTAAAGATTTCAGTTAGCTCATTCATTCTACAACAATGATTAACATCAGAAACTAATCTATAAACGAACCATCACGTCCAAACTTTTTACAACAAATCTTCCGAGTAAATTAAATCTTACGAGTAGCAGCAGAAAAAACCTCAACTTAGAATGAAGCGCTTTATCGCTGGACGTTCATTTCGTTCCTTATCCTTGAGTTTTTTGGTGCCTAAAGCGAAGTGGGATCCATTAAGATAGGTCAAACGATACGCCCTCGGAATGCCATACTTCTCACTCCTTACTCAAATGGTTCCGTCGAAACGGACTGAGTAGCGGCAAATAGTTCGACGATGATATTTTCTTGATTGCTTTCAATTTCCTTTCGCTGTATTTTTTTGGGAATCCTTTTGATTTACTTAAGTGTTTTGCTTTTAGATATTTCTTGTGAAATATCCGGCAGGATGATATTGCATAATCACAGCAGTGTTCATGATTGTGTTGGGGACACGAGCAAGCAATTTTCGAACAACATTGTCGAACTTTGAATTTTTATTTGTTGAATACGAGTCTGGCTACGTTGTATTTTGTGCGTGTGTATATTATGTTTATTTTTAATGTGCGCTTGTTTGTACAGAATATACGATTTTTCTTACATTTTTTTTTCTTTTAAAATTCTAAAGTAGAATCAACTCAACTTTCTATCCCATCCATAGGACAAAATTAATCCCATCCATCGCCTAGCATCAAATGAAAAAAGTAAATAAAGGCTGTCAGCCCACCTGACGATAATCCGTTACATTTGACGCCTTCGACGGACAGCCGAAGGGCACTAAAGCATTGACCTTGTAGAATGGGACTGGCCCACCTACGCAACTCTGGAACACATCAGCATCAACCAGATATCTTCAAGCATTCTCCGTCACTTTACCACCGACTCCGGTCCGATTAAAAACCTCCCACATTACGAACAATTCTAAATAACTTAGAATAAAAATGTCCAGACATTTTTGTCGGCGCTTTTATTACAGGTTTTGCAAGCGGCATCTTACGAAACATTTTTATCTAATAACAAATCAGCGGTCCCCTATAAAGGATTTATTTTAGCTGTCTAGTTTACTGTACAAACATGAAGTTCATACAAATTCACTGGCTTAGCCATAAGCGGTCGTATTATATGTTACACATTAAAACACAACAAATTCTTCCTTATTCCGTCTACACACGAACAGTTACTTCGAAGTAACGATCCATTAAATTATTATTATCGGGACCAGCGGAGCCGTGAGCATATTGTTTTCCCGTATCAATTTCTACATTGACTCCAGTTCCCGGTTTATCAAAAACTAGAATCTTAATAACATAAAAAACTTTGTCAACGACCATTACTGGGAAGTTTAGAGAACTTTAGAGTACTGTTTCAACGCTTTTAAGACAACTTAGTAACAATTTAGAGAGAAGTAAAACGAGCTCTTACCTCCCTCTCGTCTAACCGTCAGTCGAGTCTGGTAAATCACCACTTTAGGGTAATATTTATAGTGGTGTGTATTACTCGTCTTCAAAATTTATGGGACGTATTACGGTGTCATTACGACGTAAAATAGACGTCGATGCTCCGAGGGGTAACAGCCTCGTATTGTAATAAATATATTAAATACGAAAGCAATAACGTTTGCTTGAGGAATGTCCGAGGCAAGGTTCATCGGAATATTTTAAATATATGAGCTACGCGTGGTTGACCGGTTATGCCAATATCTCAATTTGCGGTTGAAGATGCGGTGACGAGTCTCTCTGATGCAACCAGCCGATGAACGCAACAGATCAATAATGTCGGACGGAGTTATAATAGGTTCTGTTATGTTTAAAAGATAAAATATGAAGGTTTATGAGAGGTCTTTGAACTGGCGTTCGTAATAGCATTGACATTGCGTCGGAATTTTAATATGATGAGATATTATTGTAAGATGTATGGTGACTGTAAAAATGCAATCGATGTCTAATAAATTGGGTTTGGTAATGGAAGTATTAAGGCGCGGTATGGAAAAGCATTTTTTAGGTAATTGACAATAGCGCATCGCGGCTGCAAATAAGGTTCAAAACAGTGATGCGTTTGATGTTAGTTGAATCGAATGACCACCAAAATTAGTCATTTTGCGTTTTTTTAAGTAAATTAAAAAATAAATGTCCAAACCTGTTCTGTGTTTTAGGTATCTCTTTAGTTGATTGAATTTTCTTTATTATTATTACATAAAATATGATAGTTTACGCTTAAGGTTTGAGAATTTTGGGACGAAGTGTTGGGGGGTGAAGGGTGAGCTTGTTTTATCCACTACTTTATGAATAATTTTGGAATAAGTATTTCGTTTGAATATTTTCAATACACAAAAAGTTCTGGCTTGGAATATGTACCAATACGCATAACAGACTATGCGACAAAAACCTGAGCGTTTTCCGGTGGAACGTTTGGGCAGCGCCATGTAAAATATTGGTATTTAGCTGCATCCGGTCAGACTAGAAGCTGACCCCAACATAGTTGGGAAAAGGCTAGGAAAGAAAAAGAAAGAAAGAAAATACATTTATTTAGGCAGATGATGACCTATACAGGTACTCGTATGTATGCATCCATAACAATAATTATGTCGTACGATTATGCTGTCGCTTACAAAACTACGCATAATCACGAATACATAATCATTATCTTGTTTAAAGTTCACTACTGAGTATGGGGTGCTCAAAATGTCTGTCAAAGCACGTACTTAGTAGAATTGAAATTTAATTGAATTGGTGCAAAAAAATTCTTAGCAGCTTACTGCTAATAACTTTTTTGCACCAATTACGGACGTAGAAAACATCTACAAGTCACATTTGATACTTGAATCATCTTTTAGCGCATATGGTTAAACAGGGCGTGGCCTTTTCCTATACACGAACAAAGTTGCGCGTGAATGCAACAGAATATATTTTTAATTACAAACGGTAATTCTTTGAGGTATTTTAATTGTCATCGTATAAATAACAAATGAAGAACATAAATAATTCCCTATCACTTTAAAATAACTGAACAGCCAGTAGCGATACCAGGCACCGATAAGCCACGAGCATTAATTCTTCACCAGACATCTTCACACATTTCTTTAAAAAACACGATTACATAAAACAAATCGTCACTTAACATTCAAAATACTTCCAATAAATCGAATACAAATTATTCTAAGTAAATCTAAATTAACTCGGGACAATCTTGGCAAAGTATCAGGGCCTCATAGGCAGTCCGAGGTCTTGTTATCTCTTAGCAAGTAGTTGCAGTCGTTTACAAATGTGAGAAGTCACGCGACGAGTCAGCAACCCGAACAGCAACCGACAACAGTAGCTTGTTGTGTTGTAGTGCTGTTGTTCGTCGTAATTATATAGTGGTAGTGTTGATCGCAGGATTTATATAGGGATACTGGACAACGGGTTCAGTTAGTTAAATTCGTTCAGTTCCTTTATCTAAGAACGAATCGTTTTATTACAAATCTATACTTATACTTTAAATATTATTATAAAGATGTAAAATTTGGTTGTTTGTTTATATGTATGTAAGGGGTAATCTCCGGAAATAACGATCCAATTTAAAAAAAAAATCACTGGTAGCAAGCTTCATTATTTCTGGGTGCTATAGGCTATAAATTATATGTATATCTTGCTTTTTAGCTGAGCTATCACAAGGTTTTGTCTAGCAAGTCGGAAAGAAACACCTCTTAAAACAAAACAGAATTATTTGTATGCGCTGCCTTAACAGTTGTATATAGATTAGAACCTCCTCCTTTTTTTGAAGTCGGTTAAATAAAGTCGACTACGCTATGACATGGAAACTTCAGATTAAAATTTTATCAGAGTTTCCTAATTCATAATACCTACTAATATTGAAGTTACTCCTTTGTAATACTTCGTAGAATAATTATTTCAAGTTTAACTTGGCGTCTTCTGTTGCGTGAGCAACAAGTTTTTGAAGAAACTTATTCATAATATACTCGTAACATCACGTGTGTTTTCCCCGAAGGGTTGGGCAGAGTTGTACCAAATAGGTTACCTACATTTTTACCAGTTGTTGCGTGTGTTTACGTTCCATGTAATACGGGGCGAGCTTAATGCCATGAACCGGGCACATATCCGGCTGCTTCCGAGAAATCAATTCAATCTCATTCCTTGAAGAAAAATCAGATGCAATCTTTCTATTCATTATTTTAATTACTTTTAACACCTACATTAAAATCTAAGCATAATTACATCATTTCATTAGAATTATCTATGGTAAGGTTATGGCATGGCATGGTCTATCGGCAGGGCATTAATAATACCGGTTATTAGTCATTCAATTGATATGAGACTTTCACTATCGAATAGCTTATTGATTGTCATTGGATTTATAACGCCCACACGGAATAGGAGGATCTGTAATGTTATTATAAATTATCGGATGCTATACAGTAGGTGTATGTACTATGTATGTTCAGTACTTGAAGATATAATGATACAAGGTAAAGAAAACATATTGTGTCAACGTCAACAAGGCGCCAAAAACAGTTGGTTTTAATCTAAACTAGTATTATAAAGAGAAAAGATTTGATTTTTATGTTTGTTTGGTACGCATTCACGACAAAACGGGTGAACTGATTTGGGTGAAATTTTGCTCGTAGGTAGACCATGCCTTGGATTAGGACATAGGATACTTTTTATCCTACAGGATCGAGACACACACACAAAATAACACAGAATAAAACAGTAAAGCCTCTATTACACGATGCAAGTTAAGAAACTTGCATCGTGTAGGTAATAGAAGCTTTACTGTTTCAATTTTATTGCATATCACAGGCAAGGACAAGAGCCTTTGATATACAATAAAATTGAAGCAACAAATGCCTTCATCGTCTAAGCAGCGTTTAAACGATGCAACGTTGCTTCAAGTTATGGTATGTCATAGGCATTTAAATCGCATCGTGTAAGTCAAACTATTAAAGGCTTACTGAGGACCGGTCGATGTGATATACCTTGGGGAGGCCTATCTCTAGCAGTGGACCACTTTCGGCTAAAATTGTGAAGTCAGATAAATGGTAACCCACTATGATAGACAACAGAAAGTACCCGCGAACTCTCAGGAAACCCGAAACCGTGAACGCGTTACTTTGCGTTAGCAGCATGTGTAAACAGTAAACACGGTGCCTTTGTGCAGCGAAACGCCTAATGAAGTGAATTTATGTTGTGGCTCATTATACGTACATTACGTTCTGCTATAAGATTGGACGCTAACTTCCTAAGTGAAGGTTTTGTAGGATGTATACAGTTGTATTAACTTGAGTAGAGAGAGAAATTTATTTATTTACCATTTATGTACACACATATTATATATAAACAGACAAGAAAAACAGAACAGAAAAAATAGGTACATACAGAGGTGATGCTTATTTCACAAGAAATCTCTTCCAGCACACCCGAGACAGGACACTGGATAGGTACAGAGATGTAGACAGCGTGTGAAATAGTAAAGGAGACAAAAAAATAATACATACGTACAATCAAAAACAATTATTCACTTAAAAACTAAACAAACATTACGAGAATATACTAACATACATACAAATAAACATACATACATACTTCTAAAATAAATGTCACTAGAATGATAATAATTATATCAAATTCATAGATTTCTTTTCATTTTGAAGTTCAAACTCAACTCAAAACCATGATTTCGATACCAGAATCGAAACCAAGGAATTCGTAATCGACAAGTAAGAAGGTGGCAAATAAATAAACAATAATGAAATTGATATTGAAATGTGTGGTTTTAAATTACCGAATGAATTTAAGACTTTGATGACGACGTTCCATTTGCAAAATAACAGAAAACTGGCAACTGGTAGAGTGGCAAGGATCTAGGGTACCTTGGAAGCAGGTTGGCTGTAAAGCCAGTCCCATCAAACCGGTGTGAACCCGAAGTATTTACAAGATCTTTATCTTTTCATGTCTCAATTCGCGCAGTCAGGGTTCAAACCATACCGGTTACCCACGTCAGATGCATCATCTGATGATATAAGTTTTCTTGGAGTCTAAAATATGGGTACCTCTTGCAGATTCTGGCTCCTGAAATACAGGTACTCTGACAGACACACACTACCTACAGTATTTGTCTCTCCTTCCCCTTTTCAATCCATCCAAAGGTTGTCTTTAAAAGAGCGCTCTTAGCGATAAGACCGCCCATTGTGTCACCCTTTGTAAAAATTCTACTTTTCTTTGGCTGTGCTTTATATGGTGCACATAATAAAGATTATTCTATTCTATTCTACTTTGACCTAGCTCTGACGCCAGGGTCTCAAATTTTTCTCTAACCTCTTTTTATGGCCATAAACGAATAAAAAAAAACAAATGATAAAATAGAGATATCCTGATTGCAAAGTTTGGATGAATAAAGCTCTCCCTTTTTGAAGATACACAGACTCCGTAATTATCTGTCTAAACTGAGTAATGTACATAATGTCTCATAAACCTTTCTTCATAAACTTCGTAACTTCCTATACCAAGTTTTTAATAGCATCCTCTTTGATTCGTTCCCTCGTATATTATAAGCCATTGTTTAGTTACTAGAGGTCACCTCTGAGCTCTGACTCGGTAAGGAGTCGTGGTATGTCTGTCCGTTTGTTGATGTTTATGCAATTGTTTTATATTTTTCTATTACTCTGTCTAGGGTTGCACTTCACCTGCACCAAGAGCATATAGCTGACCACTGAAAACTTATAATGTACTGTATCTTCAAGATGTTAAGCTTCAATTTTCTTTGCAGTCACTTGGTGCATAAGACTGTTACTTTTGTAGTATCAAAGTATTCGGATCCGTCGTACTCGCCGGTTCTTTGTGGGCGATGGTACTGGACATGCAATATGAATTGTACTGCGGCTAGTGCAGTCCCCAGTGATGTCGATGTAAGTACGTTACCCAGCGCATCCCTATTCATATATCATAATTTTCTTATGGGAATTGTTTAGCTACTTCGTTGCCTGTATGATTGTTTCGAAGATATTTCAGACTTTAGTAGTCGGCGTCTGTTTCATGAGAGGCATCGTAAAATTGAACGAGGTGGGAGTTCTTTTCCTATTGTTGTTAAATGTTAAGAACTTATGGGTTTCTCGTGATTAGCTTTTTATGTGTCATTAAAAATTTAATTATCGGTTGAGACAAGTGTTGATACTAAAACGCGCTAAATGATGAAGGCACGAGAGGCTAATTAGATTTATGGAGGAGTGTAAAAATCTATTTAAAAAGGAATTTTTAAATAGATTTTTACGTTGGACAAGTACCTACTTTTTCTTTTTCTTCTCGTGTCGCTTTTTTTACAAAGTTTGAGCCCAGTAGATGACAGCATCAGTGGCATTCTCTAGGTCATCAAACCTGCAGGTGAACGGGCACCTAGTTTTTGAAAGTGATACATTCAAATATTTGGTGATGGTTTTGTGCAGCTTAGCCAATATACTTAGTATTAATTGTGCCATTAATCTTACCAAAGTAATGACTTTATTGACAGACGCATGACCACTGACTGGCTGCAATTATTAATATCATAATTGCAAGTTCTACTTAATTGTTTTAGGAAATTGTTTGGTGGTGTCATGTGAACTATAATTATATCGGTAGTCAAATAATGACACCGTTCAAGCCAGATAGGCTACATTAACCACATAAGAGCACACGCTCGTAACCCAAAGCCGTCAAAAACAAAAATAGTTGTTAAGCCGTTGGCCCAGCTGTAATTCGTGGATCTTCGAGAGTTGTTACGGGTCGTCAGAAACCCGAAAGTCTGACATCCAGTCTTACCAAGGGGTATCGTAGTACCCAGTAATTGGGTTGTGGACGTCAGATAGGCAGTCGCTTCATGTAAAATACTGGTATCCAGCTGCATCCGGAAGTAGACCCCAACATACTTGGGACAAGGCTAGGCAGATGATGAGTCACCGTAGCCGAAATCGCCATGGGAGTATACATATATCGAAACCGTCAAGATAAAACTTCATGAAGAATCTGTATAGACCAAGATAGGTAGAGCAACATTAGTATCTAATACTTGTACAACACACATACATCCACGTACATCAACATATATCAACGTACATCCTCTGTAAAATTAATTCAAGAATAAGCAAAAACACCTCAGCACTAATATTCAATTAACACCGACAAAAGGAACATCTCTAGTCGTATCTAAGTCGGCACGTGATGCTGTAGGACAACCATATTGTGCTCATATAACGGGATTTGTCCTACATCTGTCTGCCAATTTTACACGTTACATTAACTCCTGAATACATCGTTGATAAAAATAAATAATGTTTGCCATATAATTGTGCTTGGATTGTTATTTCGTTGTTATTGTATGGTTTTCCCTCTAAACTAACCTATACTTGTGCTTATATTATTATTGTATTGTTTTGTTTTTCCTCTGACATCCTCATACATATGTACATAAGATAATTGTGAAAATGCGAAGATATTTGCTACTTAGTCTGATTAACGATTGAATTACTACAAATAGACCATTATGTCTTTAAAATATGAGATAATTTACATCAGAATAGAAGAGTATGTTTCCCTTGGACGCAAATGAAACCGCAGACAACATATAGTATAAACAGCCTGTAACTTTTTAACGGTTTTACCACAAATTCTAAGATTGAGCCCACGAAACGTGTTAATTTACTACTAATATTGTTAATAACCCAGACAGGCGCTTAGCTTTGTGTAAATTATTTCATCACCACTGCTCTCAAAACGGTAAATGAAAATATCGTGAGGAAACTACATGTCCTAGCAATGAAAATTCTAAGACATGTGACATCTACCAACCCGCACTGGGTGGTGGATTACTGCCCACTCCCTCTAGAAGAGAGGAGGCTTATGTCCCAGCAGTGGGAGCACCATAGGCTGATTATACTATTGAAATTACACCATGTACATATGAGATAGGGCTCCTCAATCCATATGGGCACTACCTATGACATAACATTACACTTCCCGCTTGTGAAAACACAATTGTATGTAGCCGCAATCACTATTACAGCACTTAAAATTTTGATGATTGCTAACAAAATAATAAACATCAATGCACAACTCGCCACAGATACAATCTTATCTCACAACCACGGAAATCCCTGTTACTGGCACTAACAAATAAGTGCATATCCAAGATACAGCCAAACAATGTTAAAGTTCTGTTAGAAAGCGTGCTATAATTACCTCAATACTAATTTAAACTGCCCTATTAAGTAATGGTAAACTAAGCTTTCCTAAACATTTACTGTTTGCTCGCAAACTATTCGCTACACGTTTGTGTAACTCACGATTTTTCCGCTCCCAAGATATATGGTCAGTTTTTAGCTATCTGTATCTTCACGATTTAGACTCTAGAGTGAACAGAAATTCAATTAGTGGCGATACTAATTATGCTCTCACCAATCAGAGCCACACTTTGCTTTAAATCGGAGCAGTGATCACTAGTGTTTAAGTATGGTGGGCTAGTATTTTAGGTTGCACGACGATTTGAGACTATATCAGTGTATGTGGCAATTTATTCGCTTTTAGTCCACTGTATAATCTTGTTTTAAGTGAGCAATTATTATTATCTGCTTCGATGCCGTATGTGTATAACGGTTCTAAGATAACATTATTACAATGAAAGCGTTAACTAATAACAGAACCTAACAAAACACACACTTGAGCCAATGAAGTGTAAAAGATAATTCCATGAAGGGCTCTAACAACAAATAGTGTGATTACCTATATTTGCACGATGTATAGGAAGTTCTAACACATGAGTAGCTAGCATAATCAGCTTATAATGTTCACTCTGTTGGGACACAGGCCTCCTTTCTGAGGCCGTAATCCACCATGCGGTACCCAGTACGCGTTGGTCGATGTCACTTGTCTTGGAATTGTTGATTTTAGGACATGCCGGTTTCCTCACGATGTTTTCCTTCACCTTTTTGAGAGCAGTGGTGATTAAATTTAATAACCCTATGTGGTGGCCACTGGACCACCACTGCTCTCATGAGTATCTAAGTTACTAACCATTAAAATAAAAAATGAACTCACAAACAAAACTTTAAATGAAGATACGAGTACTTACAGTAATGACTAAATGCTTTATCATTACCTTTACAGGAGAGAATTTCGAAGCAAGAATCTATAAGCAAACATATTTCAAACCTTTACCGTATTTCCCTTCTAAACATCGTATTAGGCTCACATTAAAACAAATTATTATGCACTAAAATGACCAATTTTCCAAGTTTATGGTCACTCTAGTGATACCCAAAGCGTTAATGGTTTTGTCTCGACACTTGGCGCCGAACTGTTTCGACTATTTATCAGTGCGTACCTACTAACAATCATTTTAAGCATTCCTCTGGATTTGCTGCGAACTATCCTTAATGTATCTTGAGACATTATTTTATGTCTGCGATTAAATTACGGGAAGATATACTGAAGGACATGGTGACTTCGGACTGCGAAAGGTCGAGTGTATATTGTATTTCGTCGGTCTATTGTGGTCGGGTCATCTATTCAACTAGGCTCTGGGAACATAAAATGTAAATCATACAAAGGTATCCTTTCCCTAAAAATAGCAACTTTTTGAATAGCAGTATATTATCTCCTGGGGATCTTGTTGTCCCAGAAGCAGGAAAAATACTCACGACAGTCTGTTTCTGCCAATGTCTTTTTCGTAAAATGAGGTTTGCTGTGGGAACCTGATATGCGCCAACAATGTTACCATACATCTAATGCACGTTTTCTCTTTTGGCATTTAGATTTAATAGTCTCCGATATCATACATTGACTTTTTCTCACAATTGTAAAATGATTGCCTTCACGTAAGCGGTACGTCATTTTGCTACTCTAGTATTTTTTATTAGGTAACGTTTTTTAAACTAGATTTTACGAAATAAACGGAACTGCCTAAAAGTAGCTTTACAGTTTCACAAGAAAAAAATGGTATATACGTTCCTGATAAGCCCAAAAACGGTTCCTAAGTGGAAAAAATACTAGGTGCAATATCATAATTTTTGTTGTATATTCGTGTATATCGGAACAATGGTCCGTTAAAATGATCTCATACGCCCATTAGCCCGCTTGTTTCCATCAGATAAGCAAAAACAGAGATTTGTTATACAATCTTCATACAAAACGCTGACAGATAACGGTAAGTGGTTATTGAATGAGACAGTTTCTGACTTTATATTGCTGAGTTAGTAATATGGGACGGAATAAAACAGTAGTTTTTGAAGTTGTACTACTTACACTTACAACATAATGTTAAAGATACGATCTAGTGCGTAGACAATTTAGAAAGAAAGGGTACGGTATAAACAAGAACGTAAACATAGCAACAAAGTCTGGATTTATTAGCGAGCAATAGACGAAAGGTATTTTGCAACTCACAGAGGTCGAGCTCATGCTTCGAGGTGTCAGGGCGATCAACAACAAAACGTCACATACAAACAAGATAGGATAGGCACACAAACTGAAAGGTATTGAAATTGAGACCCTATTCTGTACGTCGCTCGTTGAAAACTCGGCGTATTTTCTTTTACAAGCTTATTCCATCATGTATGTTGGCACCTAAATCGTGTAGTTCCATTTTCCGGGTTTACGCTTTCGAATGCGATCGGTTTAGTTTATGAAAAGTTTCGAAGTCGGTTTTTATTTTGCGTTGAAGATAAACACAACAAAGAAGGCCTCGAAGGCATAATACCTACATGTATAAGCAGCCTATATAATGTTTCTACTGTTGGGACTCAGGCCTACTCTTTTCGAGAGGGAGTGGGCCGTAATCCACCACGTGGGCCCAATGCGAGTTGGTAGATGTCACATGTCTTTGAAATTTTTATTCTAGGACGGTTTCCTCAAGATGTTTTCCTTCACCGTTTTGAGAGCAGTGGTGATGAAATAAATTACACTAAGTAATGTGCCTGTCTGGGTTCGAACCTACGGCCTAGAACTCATAACTCGCGGCCGTTACCACTGGGCCACCACAGCCTTCCACCACCACAGCCACACCTTCTTCAAGATACATGACAGTTACGGAAATTTTTATCCTAGTTTTTTTTTTAATTAAAAAAAAAAGTTTATTTAGTGTTTGAATATGATGTGAAAAGTTGTTGGCTTTTGAAATGCGAAGTTTAATATTTTCATATAAAAGTTGCGGAAGAGAATGTAATATGGAACTGAATGCAGGTCACAAAGAATAACACAAGTAAAGTATTTATGTTAGAAGAGTAAAGGTGAAATTGTTTTTTGAAAATAAACCTACTGAATATAATAAAAATTCTATGTTTTCGCAAAAAGCAGGAGTAAAGTTATAGACCATCATCATCATCTGCCTAGCCTTTTACCAACTATGTTGAGGTCAGCTTCCAGTCTAACCGGTTGCAGCTAAAAAGAGAAAAAAAAAAGTTAAAAGTGAAGTAAAGATGTAAAGTTAAACGGTAAAGTTATAGATGTTGCAATATAATCGATTGGACATTTATAATGTCGAATACATATGTGAGACCGCCACGTTGCGCTATATTCAGATGCGTATGTTTTTTTTTTTATAAATAGACACATTTTTTGTCCTCTGAAAGACCCAAATACCACTATATATATAGAGAAAAGTAGTAAAATTGCTATTTATTCTGTACAGTCCATTCACATTATAGGAGACTATTTTCCCGTCTAAAAGTGTTTATTCTATTCGGACTCTCTGCTCCAATAAATTAATTCAATAGAATCGCTTTCGCTTGCCTCTCTTGAACCATTCATAGTGCAACACCGTTTACCAATTTAAGTCCTTTTGTCCACAAAATCTTTAAGGCAACAGACAGACTTCGGAGCAAACCAATCATTCATGCAGCGTAAAATTAAATATTCATTATCATGGAATTATTTGAAAATAGTTTGTCTACTAAAAACGCTTGTGTCCGACGACTGTTTTAGTCAATACAGTCTTATCAACCAACAAGTTAACTGTTCTACTAAACCTAGTGAAGATGCTTAAATCTTCAGCCAGTCTTCTCTCACCAGAAAATATCGACTACTTTCTTGGTCCTTATGTCCAAGTGTTTTCAATATTAGTTGATGTAACTCCTAGGAAAGATACTGAATCGCTCATTTGGTGAACATGTTGGAGACCTCCTCTCCCCTTAGAAAATACTTCGTGCAATATCGACCGATTCCCTATTAAAGTTTTTATGTCTGTGGACATCAGTTAGTGTAAGTACTACCTAACAAACATGCTCACCATGTTGAACATGTTGTTCGAACATGTAGCAGATAATATATTATAATGTCCCACACGAAAAGATCAAATTTCGTCGTGCATTATTGACTGATTCCCCAGTCCACGAGTTGTCACATATTATGTTGATGTAACTTCTACCTGGCAAAGATGCACACCATGTTTAACATACTGTTTGGACATGTTAAAGACAACATATCCTTTCCCACTCAAAAAAGATCAAATTTCGTCGTGCATTATAAACTGTTGCACTAGTCCACGAGTTGTCACATCAGTTGATGTAACTCCTACCTAATAATGATGCTCACCATGTTCAACATGTGGTTCGGACATGTAGCAGAGCAAGATGTAGCAGAGCAAGATGTCCTCACCCACTCGAAAAGATCAAATATCATCGTGCGTTATCGACTGTTTCCCCTAGTCCACGAATTGACACACTAGTTGATGTAACACCTAGCAAAGATGCTCATCATTTTGAATATGTTGTTACACTCTACCACTAGAAAATATCAAATTTCATCGAGACATATCGACGGTTTCCCTATTAAATTCATTATGTCCGAGGACTGGCAACATCACTCGATGGAAAAGTCTACAAACTAATACTCTCGGCAAAGATGCGCACCATGTTTAACATGTTGTTCGGACATGTTGAAGACAACATGAAAGTCCCACTCGAAAAGACCAAATTTCGTCGTGCAATATCGACTGTTTCCCTATTAAAGTCCTTATGTCCGCGGGCTGTCGACGTCAGCCGA
This sequence comes from Apamea crenata, assembly GCA_949629185.1. NCBI lineage: Eukaryota > Metazoa > Arthropoda > Insecta > Lepidoptera > Noctuidae > Apamea > Apamea crenata. Next base: position 6,513,665 of record OX451360.1, on the reverse strand, counting down.
GGCGCCTGAACAACAACAAACTAATGCTATTGAAACGACAACGCGATACTCCGTATTTAGACTTGACGGTTTTAGTTGGACGGACGTTGGTTCTGTGTTGCGCAGTTCGGAGGCTAATGGTTCACAGTGTTTGTACAGATGTTTTTACATTAAAGAGTTCTCTTGGAAGGTTTTATGGCTAGCTGAAGTTTGCGATTTGGTTTTCTAATGGAACTACGAGGAAAAATCAACGCTTGATTCTTGGTGAGGGTTTAGTTAAACAGCGTTAGATATGACCTTCCATAACAGACATATCTAATACATATTTAAAAAGACCAGCTTCTGTCCGCGACTTCGTCTGCGTGAAATTTCATGTTCCCCAACCCACCCCGTCGCATCACCATTGCTGCTCCTTCGTTTTCGTTTAGCGTTAATTCTGACTTTTCTTTTTGCTCGGGTTTTAGGGTGTTAGCGTGATGTTCAATAGTCTATTAGCCTTTTTCAAGAATTGGGTTGTCAATACTAAGATATTTTTTTTAATCCGACTGGTCCAGACATTAACGCGTTCAAACAAACAAACAAACTCTTCAGCTTTATAATTAGTATAGATTTAAAGGCAAACCTACATTAGTGAAATTAATATCAAGTCAAGTGTAACATACGTTACAAGAATTCATAATCATGTATCTGCAGTGTGAGATCCCACAATAATTACTCCAGCTCATGTATATTTAAACCACCTAGCTAAGATTTTTTGCGTCAGTCTATCATCAGTCATGGGCGACATAGCAGTAATTATATGTAACATGAATAATCATAGCCAGTGTAATTTATATTTTCCCACGAGGACGCTAGATAACAAGTTAAAAGCCAAGTTAGAACTAGTTCTCATGTAATAGGTCCCTGTCATTGTCACTTCAGTCAGTGCATCCAGTTTCCTGACTCCATGTCCTGTGCCATTAAAACTTGTAACAACTTGAGACTTTGTGCGGTGAAACATAAAGTTGATATTCCTACGAATGTCAATTTGTGTTCTCGCTTCGTTTCGGATGCAGTAAGTACAGTCGTCACAATATCTACAACACATGTTTGGCGGTGGCCTCTAAGACTGTGACAAGATAAAGGCGGGACGCTGTGACATTAAAAAATATGGCAATTAGTAACCCATTTTGTAATAAAGAATTGGTGTCCTACTTCCTTCAAGGTCCATTGAAAGTGCTGATCGATATTAGTTTACATATTAACGTCCGCCTAATATCAATTATGTATTGAGATCGTAGTTCGGATGAATAGATCAAGCTGTCCAGAACTTCGGAACTTAGGAGATGAAGTTTAAATGTTACAGCGCTACAGCGCTGCAGTACTCATCAAAGCGCTATTGTTGAGAGTGTTTACCTATATCTTCAGATCCACAGTGAAGCAAACACTTAATTTGTAGTTCTAAGACTATCGTTGGGAAGCAAACAGAAACACTGACCGTTAGAAATTCCACTTGAACATCATGTTTCGTGTTCAGAAAGCACCACTTTAGTTACTTTAAGTTTTTTCAACTTTAAATTCGGCGTTAATGTTCAATTCTATTCCATCTCAGAATATAAATAGAGTAGGTATACGCATTGGCAGTATTACATTGTATTTTTGTAAAGTAATCACACCGAAATTGGTTCTAACTATTTTCTCATCACCGCTGTTTTTAAAGCCGTGATTCCTTTGCTCCACACACACGTGCTTGTAAAGAACAAATGTATGATGCGTGCACATGAATACCGCGTCAGGATGCATCTCGTATTCAAGTCCCGGGCAAATCATTTGTTCGCAATTTTCTACGTCCAGAACAATCTCCGTAACATCGAGATGGGGAAACAAGATGCCTTGTTGGGGTACTAACAAAGTAATTTGTGCTTTATCTGAGTGTACCTACATAGTCCTTTTGAACGCTTTATTTAGGAAGATGGTTCTTGCTATAAAAAAAATTGTGGTCACTATTTTGTTTTTTTACTTATGAATCGGATTTTGACAAAAATTTGGTCTAGAGACTAGACCAAAAATATAATTATTCTGCTTCAATATTCGGCAGCAGTTAAAATCACGTCTTTTTTCTGTTATCGGAGTTTTGTAATAATTCAATCATTCACATCAGCACATGAAGCGTAAAACAAGAAATTGAGAAATTAATCATAACAGTAGCATAACTTTAAAGTTTTATTGCAACAATAGACATGTACTAAAGCGATACAATTATAGAACATAAATGCGGTAAGTAATAATCTGAAGCCAAACTTCAATATAGTGGTAATAGTCATTGTTCTTGACGAAAAATAAAATAATTACGTGAACAAGGAACCGCTAACATTACGACATATGAACAAAACACTGAACAAAAGCAAAAGGCGGAATCAATCAAGAAAACGGTTATTTTACGAGTACTCTTACTATATCTCTGTCTTTGCGTGTAAATTGCTTTTCGCTTTTTTTTCTTATATTTTGTGGAGCACATCGTGGGTAATAGAATTGTCATTTTAAAAGTGGTTAAACGTCTCGTTTGGGAGTTTTGAAGCTTTCTAAATTGGCTGTACTGAGCTTGATTTTCAATGGTTCTTTTTTCTCATGTATAGGAAATGGTTGTTTATTAGTCATGTATTCGTAATTTATTTGGCAAGTTTTCAGTGTTCCGTTAATTTTTTTCTTGGTTTACGTTAACGGTTTTCTCTAATAAGTTTTCAATTATTTATAAATTGTCTTCTTTACTATATTTCCTGTGATAGGTACTTCAATGTTTGTAGTACTGAGATATGACTTCCAGTAACTTCATTTCAACTACTTCTTATAATTATTGTTTCCCAATCAACTCAAAGTCATCTGAGTCTATTCGCTTAAACATTTAATACCTTTGCTCATCATTTTCAGCCATTATATATGGCTCTACTAATAACGCCAGAATGTAATCATTAAAGCTACCGATCGCCCGGGTGTTGGCCTCACGCTGCTGCGATTTTCGTGCGGGGCTCCAACGATTTCCTTATTGCCCCGGGATCGGTTCCCAGCAACCATTCGTGGCTTGCGAGCTTTGTTGCGTTCACGCAATCCCTACACATACTGGTTTCGTGTTGTTTGAGATATGCCTGCTTATGTGTTTTACTGGTTCTCTTGTTATTCAAATTTATCTGGAAATTTGTGTTGTTAAAAGGTATAAAGCATTGTTTTGTGCAGTGTGGTCGCAGTTGCTTATGGATATTATTCATGTTTCCTTGAGTGTCGTAAACGGAGTTTAGGGATTATATTTGACTAATGAACAGCAGTATCCAACTTTCCTATACATGTTTCTGTGAATTAGATTTGTCTTTGCAAACTGTACCCACCATAGGAGAGCTCTAGGATTAAAATTGTTTTTAGGGCTTAAAACGAATCTTTCGTAGCATCATCATTATCATAGTTTGCAATTCGATTTATCCTGTCAACTTATACGATTGACCGTTGTCAATTTTGACACCTAAATGCAATACCATAGATATCACTTCAGATTGATTGATTAGGATCTTGATGAAGCTTTTATTCCATAGATTTATCTTCTTGAGTTTGAGTTGTGAGTTCAATTTTTATCGCACATCTCAATATCTTCCTTCTAAACCGATCGTTGCCCGGTCAAAGGGGATGCCCATATTAAGTATTAAACGCAAGTCGGAATGAGAATGTTATGTAAATATAGAGCGTGAAAGTGGTTGTTCCTGCTCAATTAGTAGAAGGCAATATTAATTAAATCTTATCTAATTGGTCCTTAATAGCTGTATTTTAGACAGTAGCAATTTATCGCACTTTCCTTACATGGCTGGTACACATGAGGCTTAATTTTGGAAGATATTAATTTCCAACGCGTTTATATTCTCCCACGTTCCAAAAGGAGCAAACAGAGCTCTAGGTGGTATTATGGGGTTCGACAGTGAGGAATTGCTTGAAGCCTATTGTAGCGATGAAGCCAAACAATCTACTGTGAAATATCAGCCTTGATTGATACGAAACATACGAAATGACAATCGCTTTTAATTTAAAACTAGGTACAAAACAAACCTGAAAACTTGGTATTTTTGAGAACTAGATCAACGTAATGTATTTCGTTGCTCTGTTAAATTGAATATGATTGTCAATACGATTGTGTTTTGCAATTGGGCTACAAGTGTGTGATGATAATAAAATATTGCATTTTCCTGCTTTATTAATAGCTTTTGGCCTGCGGGTTTGTTCGCGTTGATGTCGGAAAATATTCCAGGGGAACGTGCTACTGGGATTTAAAGTACCCTATGTGTATTAATTCAGGGGGTCTACTCCGAAGTAGTATCGGCCGAATGTTCGGCCGTTTCCTGCTACGAAGTTACTATTTGGTTCGGTGGGTTCCGATCCTACACTCCTACACTCTTTCGAATATTGACTTTGGTCCCGACCCAACTGAGCCGATCCGAACTTTTTTCGCATTTTTTAATAATATTCGGCACGGCCATGTGTCAGTCCGATCCGAACATTCGCACTTTTTACTTCGGAGTAGACCCCCTAGTTATAAACCATCTGTGTGCCTAATTTCATTGAATGTTTTCATCCAACGGCCCACGCCAGTAAAGCAGACGTTTTCTGTCATCTTCAACAATCATCATAGTATTTCAGCCAATTAACACAAAACCTTAAACCTTCCCCACGAATCAATCCGTTCATTGGTGAAAACCGTATAAAAGAAATCCGTTCGGTTGTATTTGCGGAGGTGCGCACAGACGATTTTTACGCCATAATTAGAAAAAGGACCGCCTGCATAGCCAGCCGGCTACGCCCCACCACCAACGGTCTCCTGAGCATGTTCTCAGATCGGTGGGATTCCCCTCTGCTGCGTCACTGGGTAAGAATCCATACCAGCTGATATCTGCATTTGTGTGTCTCTTATTATTAACACTAGTTATTAAGTAATTTGTTGTGTTGTTGTTCCCACTCCTGGGGCACATCTCCACCGCCTACTCTCGGTGGGAGGGAGTGGGCCGTAATCCACCACGCAAGCCCAGTTTGGGTTGGTAGATATCACATATCTTCGAATTTTTGGTTCTAGAACATGCCTCCTCCTCACGATGTTTTCCTTCACCGTTTTGAGAGCAGTGGTAATTAAAATATTTACACAAAGTAAAGCACTTGTCTGGCTTCGAACCTACGACCTATATAACTCGTAAGTCGCGGCAGTTACCACTTGGCCACCACTGCTCTTCACAAAAAGTGTATTAAACTACTTTTCGTGACTTCAAATACAAAGCAAGACTTTAGAAAAAGGTTCAGCAACAGGAAAGCCCGGTGTGTTAATAATATCGTACGGGGATCACTAATATGCCTGCCAAGTATAGTGATTATGGCATTACTCCCGCAGTGATTCTGCTGTTGGCTGTACCCCGCGGCTGACTGTTAGAGAATGCTTATTTTGTATGCAATATACGTGCACGTTTTGTAGTGAACCTTTATGTTCGTGTAAATTGATTTGGCTCATAGCATCTTGGGGAGGAACACGCACGCAATCTGAAATCGTTTTGTTGTTTAAGTTTGCAAACAGAGCTTTAAATCAATAATGATGCTGATAAATAAACTAAGGAAAATACGTAAGTACTGTACAGTTTTTTTTTGTCCCTGCCACCCTTTATACAATAATGTAAAGTTAAACTCTAGATTCTAAATTATTACAGAAATGAATTTAATTTAACGTCATAATCAATTATTTTTCAACATACACAACAAAATTTCTTAAAATAAATCTCGTGTTCATAAATACAACCTCTCATATTCCATTCAAGATCCCCATGCAAATAAAACGATGCCAAGACTACGCTTACAAGTTATTATTCCAAATGCAGTAACAATACCATACAGACTCGGAAACTCGGAACAAATGGTCTTCGGATCCAAGGAGCTTGTATTATAAGGACCCTCTGTAGTCCAAAACAAATGAATTCACCGACTGTTTTGAATTTAAATATTCTTCATTCATATTACAACTTTGTTAATAAAGTTGTTATACAAATAAGCCTGTTATGTGTCATTGAAACTGCGTTTTGAATATCAAGAAACTCCGTGGGGAGCACACAAATTAAGGTCTGAAAAGTAAATAGTAAAAAAGTTGTAAAAAGAAATCCCTCAAGGGACGTGTATTCGGAGCACATGATTGAGGAAAAGGTTTCAATCTGTGACCCTTTATAAATCAGGTTACTTAGATATTATTATGGAGTAAGGAGTATGTTCTGGTTATCCCTAGTCTATTTTTGTGTCTTCAACTTTTTTATGGCATATCTGAATTTTTAGGTAGGTATGACATTATATTTTTAGTTAAAGAAAGCATTGATAAAGTTCTGGTATATACCAACTAAGTAATGTTTGATCATCGAAATCTAAGACATTCATGCCAGAACCTCCATACCGTAACTACATTAATTACTGCATTCTGCATTTTAGGTAATACATATTTGTAAACAATTGCCGTGTAAGTAACGTACAATAATTATCAGTCTATTCATCCAACAACTAAAAGAGACCAGAAGATAACAGACAGCAAAGCGTTGCTTTGGAAGGTGGGTAGGTATGCCTCTGGTGAGGGATGCCACCAGTGTCGATATCCTTGCACCATCTCATGTTCCTAGCACGGCGGGCTGTGCTGAAGCCGCAACTGCGAGTTCTGAGACCATCAAGTGACCTTTGTTTTTTTTTGCCGAGAGCACGTCTCCTTTTTAAGGAAATTTCTCACCAACTGATCGACACTTCACGTGAGCAGAGCGCTGGGTCATTCTTTGGCCAAATAATTAGCATTGCCATTCAACGTGGCAATGCTGTCAGTCTTCTGAGCATGTTTCCGGATGGCAGCTATGTGGACGAGTATTTCGACGCCTAAATCTTTTTTTTTTTTTTTGTAAGAAAACGTTGCCCCACACTAGGAATTTCTCTTGTGTCGTGGGTGCGTTTACAGACATATAAACTAAAAATATCCTTTTTTTTGTATTTATTTATATAGCTAGTTAGTCTTCTATCTATACTAATTATCTAATATATATTACTAATAATGAAGCTGAAAAGTTTGCTACAACTAAACCACATGGAATATTTTGGACATTCCAATCCAAGTCGAATAGGTATTCCACAAAAAGTTTCTACAATCAGTACCAAAAGACAAGTCTGCCCGCATAAACATTCATCTCAAGAATCTCAACAACCAATACGCTTCCCATACCCAACACAGGTATTTAAACGGAAGCCGTTTGCAGATGCACACAAACGGCCGTCCCTGACCGGTGCTAATTACTCGGTTAATTTTATTGCAAGCCGGTCTTGCTCTCACTTTCGACGCGACTTTGCTCGATGACGTCGAAACGACAAATAAATGCCGACAAGCATGGTTGATTCGTGCGTAGGGCTGTACGGATTCTGGATGATTCTTTTTTTTCTTGGGATTTAACGGTTGTGCATGGTTTTTAAAACGGCATTCCAAGATAAGATCACGTCTGGGAATTGAGTATTTGATGAAAAAATTCCATGCGTTTGTAAGTTAAATAGATGTTAAAATGATGCTTATGCCGTATGAAAGGATGTTATTTTCAAAACAGTTCTGTCAGGAGCTTATTTTGATTTTGTCAATCGCTAAATGTCCAACTTAAATTGTATATTATACATATTATTATATACAATCAAAGAGATGTCAGCACGAATTGACGGGGTCCGCTAGGGCCGATGCCTGCCAGGGCCGTGTGTTGATCGAATGAGATACCGTGGCCCCTGGCACAGGCAAACTGAAGGAACACGGGTGGGGTTTAGTCAGTAAAAGTCTGACACGTCCTTCCGCTCAGCTCAGAGCGGGAGAGGTCACTTGATGATTTCCCACCCAAAAAAAAAGGTACGCGGAAAATGTCGAGAGGAGATTTTTTAGTATGAATTTCGATAGCTATAAAAGTAGGGGAAGACCGAAGAAACGATGGATGGAATGTGTGTATGATGATATGGTTAGAAAGGGGGTGACTACTGAGACGACGACAAGGAAGAAAAAACATGTTTCGCCGACCCCAAATAAATCTGGATAAGGGCAGCAGAATGATGATACAATTAAAGTTTTCATACTGTGTAAGGCGAAGCTCGTTCCCGTCTAATCATATGAGAATCCTATGCTAAGACGGGTTTATAAACTTATGCAAGCTGAAATTCAAAATAACTGAAAGGCATTAAAGGGGAATATAACTATTAATTACGATTTTTTTTTCGCGATTTTAGGTTTGGTCCCACAGTAAAAGATGTTCATAGTGATAAGTTAGATTACTCCTTTTCAGGTTTTCAGTCGTTTCAAAAACGCCTTGTATAACACATAATATATAGACACTATGTTAATGAATCACTGAATTACAAATGTGTAAGCAAATGGGGTGGCCTGCGATGTATTTTTACGCTTAAAATCAATTTGCCAAACATTGCCAAACATGTTTGTGTAACGTGTCTTCTACCTACTAAATTACGCAATAACTTCGATGCCCGAATATTTTTTTTTTTATTGGAAAAAACTGTTAATAAAGCTCAACCCTGCAGCGACCCAGTGCCTGACCGGCACAACGTCACACACCGCGTGTAATTGGCGTCAAGCTGTTACTGCACAACTCTTGCTCTATAAGGCGATTATTTACACCCCAGGAATTTATGATAACAGATAATTTCGCTAACCCGATCGCTAATAAGGTATTAATTACCGGCTCAAAGTTTACGCTCCACGGAATCCCCATTAAAAGTTTAAAGTGATTTGTTAAATATTGCCGATCTGAGTAGAACCTACAGGGCATGATCTTGGTAAATGGATTACTAATCTATGAACTGCGTAAGTGCGTACTCTGAAAACTTTGACTACTCTGTGGTTGGTGCAGTCCATTGCTGGTTTAGTGGAACGTATGTGGGCATTTGTGATTGATAGAGCAGTAATGGATAATGAAATCCTTGAATTGTTGTACCTGAATAAAGACACATGTTAAATTTTTATTAGCATCATAAACGCATTTTCTTAAACAACATCAATTTACTAAATAGAAGTGACGTCAATGTTATGAAACTCTTGTCATACATAAGTTAACAAAGACCTTTTCTTGATATCACAAAGTTAAATTACAAATTACCGCACTTTGTACGCTTATGTTGGCAACAAACATGGGACAAACAATTGTAATCAAACTTTTCTTTTTATTGTAAAGTTAGGCACAGTTATGCCAGTGTTGCCCTGTTTATTTACTAACTTTTGCTACAATTCTCCAAAACAATTAACAATTTACCGAATAAATCACTTTTAATTGCGAAGCAATTCAATTTATAAGACTAGCTTATTATGTAGTAATATACTTTTAATCATTGGCTTAATTTATCATTTTGCTCCAAACCCATTGCGGACGCCATCAGGCTTAAGTATTGCTTGCGCTCATAAAATGGTCAACAGTCTTTTAAAAATAATTTGGTCTGGCTCAAACCCCGTGACTAAAGCATTCGGTTAATTCAAACTTGTCACGAATAAGACAAGTCCAGCAGTCAAATGAATCAGGTTAATGTACCTAACCAATGAGTTTTTTTTTTATCGCAGGAAGGATTGTTAATTTACATGGGAGGCTATGGAACGCCTCTGTTACCAGATTGTCCACACCACTCGGGTCTGACGGCCATGACCGCCATCCATTGTGGTTCGAATGCAACTCGAATCGGAATCAATCGAGCGCCAATGTCAAAAAACTCGATAAAAACTGTGAGAGTCGTTGCTAGTGTTTGGGTGACAACACTCTAATCGAGTGTGCAATCGACTCCCCCGCTGTTATATCCGGACCTGCATACTTCGACATTTTTAATTTCCGCCGTTTTACTTTTTTCTGGGTCAAACTGAATTGCACTGTTTATTTTGCTCAAATCAATTATCTCTTCAAATAGGTACTATACGTATACCAAAATATTAAACCGAAAATTTCTTTATCTAGTATATCTATTTCTCTCTTTTGTTTAGTACAACAATCTTTTCAAACAGTGAAAGTGAAACCCACTAATCTGCCTAAAGGATTAAGATTAGTTGGTCGTAGTATAGAAATAATTTCACGTAACACCCTTTGTTACGACTGCACCGGTTCTCCCCACTCTAGTCTAGACAACATAGGTGAAAAAACACCTTATGTACAAAAAACTGACCCCATTTGATAGGCACGTATTCAGAACATAACTGATTTTACCCTGCAACGGTACTATTTTTTTTGCATATCTCATTACGTATTTCGAAATTGAACGTGTTTAAAGGACAATAGTCTGTCAGTTAAGTTTTTTTGTTCAAATCAAAGCATAAAACCTTTAATCTCATTTTGTAGGTTACAGCTTTAAGTAAAAGTAAAGTGGGGTTACCTAGACGGAACGGCGGTAGGGTGTGGTTGTGGAGCTTTGTCGCAAACCATGCTCCACCTCCTATCCTGTCCTCTGTGTCCCAAAACATACAGTTAAGGTGACCTCTGCGCTGCCACCGACGACGCCTTCGAAGTGGCGAAGTTTAGCCAACAAGATCTAAAATACTGCCGTGCCAGCGACACGAAGAAAAATTTATTCATTCATTAAACAAGATCTAAAATAAAGCCGTGGCAGCGACACGAAGAATCATTCATTCGTTCATTCAACAAGATCTAAAATACAGCCGTGGCAACGACACAAAGAATCATTCATTCAACAAGATCTAAAATACAGCCGTGGCAACGACACAAAGAATCATTCATTAAACAATATCTAAAATATAGCCGGTGCAGCGACACGAAGAATCATTCATTCATTCATTCAACAAAATCTAAAATACAGCCGTGGCAGCGACACGAAGAATCATTTATTCATTCATTCAACAAAATCTAAAATACAGCCGTGCCAGCGACACGAAGAATCATTCATTCATTCATTCAACAAGATCTAAAATACAGCCGTGGCAGCGACACGAAGAATCATTCATTCATTCAACAAGATCTAAAATACAGCCGTGCCAGCGACACGAAGAATCATTCATTCAACAAGATCTAAAATATTGCTGTGGCAGCGACACGAAGAATCATTCATTCATTCATTCAACAAGATCTAAAATACAGCCGTGGCAACGACACAAAGAAACATTCATTAAACAATATCTAAAATATAGCCGTGGCAGCGACACGAAGAATCATTCATTCATTCATTCAACAAAATCTAAAATACAGCCGTGGCAGCGACACGAAGAATCATTCATTCATTCATTCAACAAGATCTAAAATACAGCCGTGCCAGCGACACGAAAAAGAAGAAGCTTTAAGAATATTCATGACACCATTTTTATGATACTTACTACAAAAAATAGTGTTCGATGGACGCTTTGGAGGACTATGAAAAACATGACATAATGCTGTCTACAAAAAGTCAAGTCGCCAATTTTACACCTTTCTTCTTCCTTGCCTGGCCCTTTCCCATTTTATTTGGGGTCAGCCCTCCGTGTCATGCATCTCCAGGTAGCTCGGTCCTGAGTCGTCTCTTTATTGACTTGGGCTTCTTTGAGGTTCTTATTTACTACGGACATCCATGTGAGTCTTCCTCGTCCTCGGGGTTTGGTTTTGATATCCAGCACTTTTCTGGTCATGTGGTCGGATGGTGGCCTCATAACGTGTCCGTATCACCGCAGACGGCTCTCCTGTATTTTATCTGGGGTAGGCAATTTTACACCTTTAATATCGAAATATGAAAAGCTTGGAAAAATTATTAGTTAAAAGTGTGCAGATAACAAATTATTTTCAAGTGCTTAGAAAAACAGTAAACATTCTCAGATCTAGCTTTTATTCGGATTGCATTTTCAAAAGGGAATAAAAAAAATACTATTTTTAACGGTATGTATGTACCTACGTCGTACACACATTCCTACATAATCTCGTTCCTTCTTCCCATGGGACTAGGCAGAAAGTAAGTACAGAATGCCACCTGCTAAAACTCCTTTTTTCTTCAAACATCCCTGTTATAAAGTCAAAGGATGAACTGGGTTATTTTGTGGTTGATAAACGGTCTGTAACGTTTTCTTTTTAAGTGAAATATAAAAGAGATACAATATAGGGCATTCTTATAACAATAACCATAAACTTCAAATATTGTAATATATTTACACTGCAGTGCCAAAATAGTGGTCTACGATAGTGACTTTTACTTTTATGTAATATTGTAGAAAGCTACTCAAAAACCACATTCATTATGAGTGCATTAAAACTCATAGTGCATATATTAAAAAAAAAAACATTTTTACACCTATTTGGTCATAATCATAATAACTATAAGCGACGCCGTTCCCTACCACAAAAAATGAAATGAAAATAAAAGTCTACTCTACTTACTTCTTAATTAGACACATAATTCTTGAACCCCTTATTACATAAAACTTCAGTCATCAACACAGATTATGTAGCTAATGAGACGATTGTAACCTTCGCTTTCCACTGAAACAATTAAATCCGGCAATTATTGCCTCAAACGTTCTAAAGCTTCAATCACAAGTGGGCAATAAAAAAATAATTTCGCGTCGCTACAAATTGTTTTATTTCACCTCACTGAGCCGTTTTATCTCTGACTAAAATGGCATTAACTTTTATTGATGTAGGACAATTAAAATGTATGGCAGTCGTGATGATTTCAGCTTTCACTCTCGGTGCGCGCACGCATACCACGCCCCCTTGTATCAAATACCGGGAGGTGACGTAACACGTCGTATGGCACTCGAAAGTTACAGTCTATTTGCATTACCGTGATATATTGAAATCAGAACATTGATTTATTTGTTCGCTCGACCGAGCTGCTCAATTATCGGTGCGATCAAATGTCAAATAGTATAATTCCATTGATTCGTTGCGGTTTGGTGTACATGTTTACATTATGGTTCATTCGGTAATCGGACGCCTACTGCTTTTTGTTACATAAAATTATTATGCTGAACAATTATTCCTATGTCTTTGACGCATGTCAACAATGCACATCTTGAAGATACTAGATATACATGTGTCAATCACAAATCAATATACGTTGTGTCATCATCATCTGCCCAGCCTTTTCCCAACTATGTCGGGGTCGGCTTCCAGTCTAAGCGAATGCAGCTGAATACCAGTATATGGAGCGACTGCCTATCTGACCTCCACAACCCAGTTACTGAGTAATACGATACCCCTTGGTAAGACTGGTTGTCAGACTTTCGGGCTTTTGAATACCCTTAACGTCTGTCAAAGATCCAACTGCTTAGCGTGCTTTCCGAGGCACGGAGGGGTCTTGGTATGTAAAAATGGTCACCCATCCACAGACCAACCGTGGAAAGGGTAGCTTAACCTGATCGACCTGTGCGGCTGTTATTACTTAGCCACAAGCCCCACCAGGGATGGTTGTGTAACTCTATAAAAAAATACACATATAGCTAAAATACTATGCAGAAATCACTACATCCTACACTGAATTAGTGCGAAGACTAAAAAGGGTAAAACCTTTTGAGTTAGTTTAGTGCAGAGTAAGTGAACTCAAACAGTAGTGCAAGTGCTGAATCTTATAAAGAACACGTGAAACAAGTGTCTTCCCCATAACTTATAGTGAATAAGAAAGTGTTATTGGACGATTTCTTAATTATATAGTTACTTAGCAGTTTAAGTTATATTTAAATTACTTATTAGCTAATAGGCTAGATTGTAATGTAAATAAAGTGTCACCAATTGTGATACTTTATAAAAGGCAAAAAGAAAAAAAAAGCTAATAGGCTAGATTGTAATGTAAATAAAGTGTCAACAATTGTGATACTTTATATAAGGCAAAAAAAAAAAAAAAAAAACTACATACTATAAAACAAAGACACCCGCTCTTCCGCGCACCGCGTCTGTCTGTCTAAACGCGATAAACTCACTTCCTAACTACCGTACGGATTTTCATACGGTTTTCATCAACGGACTGAAAAATTCATGAGGAATGTTTAGGTGCATAATTCATTAGGTTTTGTGTAAATTGGCTGAAACATGACGAAGATTGTTGAAGATGTGGGATAAAATCATGCCGCCTGGGAGCTTTACTGTCGTGTGCCACAAACCAATAGAGTTATATGAAAACAATGTATTACGGAATTAATACATTTTTTACCTGGACACCATCTTTACATATCAAGACCCCTCCGTGCATCGGAAAGCACGTTAAGCCGTTAATCCCGGCTGTGATTCGTGGACCTTTGACAGTCGTTACGGGTTGTCAGAAGCAGTTTGACAACCCGTCTTACCAAGGGGTATCGTATTACCCAATAACTGGGTTGTGGAGGTCAGATAGGCAGTCGCTCCATGTAAAATACTGGTATTCAGCTGCATCCGGTAGGACTGTAAGCCGACCCCCAGCATACTCGTAGTTGGGAACAGGCTAGGCAGATGATGACCTGGAATTGACCTGGAATAACACATAGGGTACTTTTAATCCCGGTAGTTCGTTCCCGTGGGATATTTTCCGACATTCACACGGGTGAAACCGCGGGCAAAAGCTAGTTAAAACTAAATCTAGTTCCTAAATAAAAATTCCGGCTACCTATATCAAAATTGGAGTTGAATTTTCAACTTAAGTTAGCAATCGACATGCCCGTGGCATAGCTAATCGCTAATCGATTTTGAAACAATCCAGTTCAATTTATTTCTAGACTAGATGTCTTAATATCTTGTCTAAGGAGTTTCCCTTAAAAGTCCTTGACATTTTTTTTTTTTAATAAACGTTGCCCCACGCTATGAATTACTCCTGTATCGTGGGTGCGTTTACATTTAAACTCACATACACAAACAGCCAGACCCGGAACAACTACCTTTAGGCAATACAAATATTTGTTCCGTGCGGGAATCGTACCCGCGACACGCAGCGCACCAGTCGATCGCTCAGCCACTACGACAACCGTGTCGACATTAACCCAAATCTACCTGACTGCAACTGACCTAAATAAATGACACAACAATTTTTTTTTTCCAAAATGCAAATAATTGGCTTATTAGTCGATTGGCACGAATTTACTCGCCCGAAACGGGCGAATAAAACGCGCTAGTGTCTTTTTTTATTTATACTTTATTACATAAAATCCAAAATGTGTCAATTCGTGCGATTGCCTATAGCAAAAAAATAATATGTAAAAGTGACGACTCGCGTGAAACGGGCGAATAATGCGCGCTAAGTATCCTTTTTTATACTTTATTACATAAAATTCAAAATTGGCCAAATCGTGCAAATCACCTATAGAAAAAAAAAGTAAAAGTGACGACTCGTGTAAAACGGCTAATAAGCCAAATAATTTTGGGCCCAAGTGTAATTGCTAATTGTAAATTATATACCTACTTTCAGCTCTAAAATTTCCAACAACGGTCATAAATGTATCATTCGCTGCATTGTCGTACGAGACGTACTTACGTTGAATAAGTTCATCGATAAGGACTTCCGAGATAAACAACGTACAGTACAGTTAGAAACTTAAGCAGGTACTTTAACCTTAGTACCTCTGTAATAGGACGCGTTATGTTGATGACGGTAAATTATATTGTTATAAAACAAAATTTAATACAAAACTGATCGAGTGTGAGACTTTGTTGAGGTTTTATGTTCCACGGCTTATTGGGTTACTGACCTTTACTGTCTAGTGGAGATACCTATTACCTGCATTAGACAAGACTCATCATCAGCCGATCGATTCAGTAAAAATCTCACCGTGAAAAGTTAGGCGAAGTGAGCTTAGAGTGAGCTGCCGATCGATTCTCTAAAAATCTCACCGTGAAAAGTTAGGTGAAGTGAGCTTAGAGTGAGCTGTCAATGGTGTCAATCCCTAGCATTAGATGGAATGACAGCTCACTCCACGCTCACTTCATCTGAGTTTTCACGATGAGATGGTTACAGAATCGCACTGCTGTCGACAGTGTCAATCCCTAGCATTAGTTGGAATGACAGCTCACTCCACGCTCACTTCACCCAACTTTTCACGGTGAGATGGTTACAGAATCGCACTGCAGTTTGTTCCAAGGTCTGTTTAGCCCAAACTAAAGTGAAAGCCTTGTTGGTATAGTGGTCGCAAGCGATACTGCTGAGCGTGATGCTGAGTGTTGTTGGGTTCTTCTATCTTGGATTTCTCAGTAGCCCAACGTCTGGATTTGTACCCAGTACATGGCCATAGGCTCACCCTGTGACGTAACATTAACCATAACTGCCGAAATATGGGTTTACTATAGGTAGGTACACGTTTGCCTAACCATTCCAGGAATACAAGCGTGATGTTATGGTATGTAAGTTAAAGTCACCTTCTAGTCTTCCACTAAAGCATAATTTCATCTCAGATTATCCACTGTTTATCTGCTTCGTAATCCCAACATCTGGGGTATACCCGCTACCGTAGCTACGGAACTGATGGGTAAGATCCTCGCCAGAAATGTTTACACAACACAATTTCCGAGAAAGATACACAAACAGACAGGAAACTACCGTAATTCCACAAAACAAACCCATTCCCCGAACTACGAGAACCTACATCAAAACACCGAAAACCCATAACCACAAAATAACGTCTAGTTTGTACACATAATTCTCACGCTTCTAATTAAAACCGAAGTTCGCGTCACTCTCATAAAATCCACAGAACACATCTCCAAATGTACAGTTACCCACAGCTCTTCGTAAATTCCTTTGACTATCATTAAAAAGAATGTCCCTGTTAATCAGGCAGTTGCATGACGTTTATAAGGTCTCGTCAAGGATTGATGTACAGTCGAGATTAGTCGGAATCGGTCCACTTGTCACTCAAGAAGTGTCGTCGCATGCCATTCATTAGTTTAATGATGCTGGGTCTTGGAACTACCCAAGACCCAAGTCAATTGGAGTGGAACAAATTGGTGCATTACGAAGCCTATAATGTTTATAGAATGGTTGTTTTCTAAAACGTTACGGTCTTGTGACTTGTTAATGTGTGTCGAAGCGGTTTTGAAGATAATGGGAATGGGGGTAGATGTTGCTTTTAAGTTTACTTTATGAGGAATTCAATGACTATTTTGTAAACGAATATCTTTATTGCTGAGTTAGTATTGATGAGGTTTTCGACAGTCGTTACTGGTCGTCAGTAGCCGAAAGTCTAACAACTATCGTATTACCCAGTATTGGGTAATACGATAGTTGGTTGTGGAGGTCATAAGCAGTCGCTCCATGTAAAATACTGGTATTCAGCTGCATCCGTTTAGAATGGAAGCCGACCCAAAGGCTAGGCAGATGATGATAATGATGATGGACAGATGTCCAAAAGTTACCTTGGGAATCGTTGACCTGTGCTCAATGGTTTTGATCGCTATTGCTAATGAGTCCACAGGGGCAATTCTCGTTATTTTAAGAACGTTCACAGTCTGATCTCAGTCTCAATCGGTCAAAAATACCTCTATATAATCTGCCTATATTTTTGTCATTTTTGTCGTCGAGATAAGACTACGACTGGATTTTGAACGTTTTCAGTTACGAGAATTGGTCTTCAGGAAGCCGAGTAGGTATCTGGCGTAATTTGTCTAAGGTTCGTAAGTATTGGTGATGTCCAACAATATACTGCGATAGACTGAGTTGTTTGATCTAAGAATATTTCTCATACACTCATAACTACGCAGACTTAATTAATGTAACGGTTATTCTACAGAGCTTCTTGTCTTAGGCTACTAATTAATTTTATAGTACTCTTACATCGCTAGTTAGGTCAGTAGGGCGGGGCTAATAGTCCCAATTTTCACTCTAAGACCTATATGTCTTAAAATCGAGTACTTACTGTCAACAAAAAATGTTGTATGAAACCTTACACAATTCAGCTTAACGCTCAAATAGTCGGAAGTGTGAATATTTATTTGGTTTCCGAAAAATTTAGCAACAAATGCAAAATGGAATTCTGTACTTTTTACCCCGCTCACGGGGTAAAAAGTCCCAGGTTTGGGGTAAGAAGTCCATACATCCTAATGGCTAGCTAATTAGGTATTTGTGATCAATTATTAGGTTAAATCAAAATGCATTATTTTAAAATCAATATCTAATAATATTTCTGTTTATTAAAATATCAATATAATCAACAAATCTTAATATTTTAGTAATATAATCAACATAAAATCCCAACTTAAATCAATTAAACAAAACACGTGAATTATTTTGAGCTTTGCTTGTAAACATACACAAAATCAGTCTTTTCAACACTTTTTTTACTTCTGGGCGCGAAAAAATTCCGATAGCCGTGTTACTCGCATGTGCGCTCCGCGACGACTGGCGGCTCGCGGCTTCGTCGTCGCCCCTCACCCCGCTTCAGGTCACGTAGACCGTCTGTTTCTAGCGCGGATAGATCCTGTGATATGGATGTTGGGACTTCTTACCCACCGGACTTCTAGCCCCGCCCTACCCTTCCCATTTTATGCAAAAGCAATTAAATCCGCTCATAACTCAAACACCAGGAAACATTAACATACCACAGTTCAAAGTTCAACATATGCACTGACATTTAATAACGAAGCTAAATATACCAGGAATAACAAATAGGCTTAACACGAGTGATATGTCGCACTACACTGTCAAGGAAAAGATTAAGATTCACGTACCTATTCACGTGCGTTGTGACAAAAATGATACCTTCGACACCATAACATACATAATTATACGCTCACGCTTTCTTCCGATGGGAGTGTCCAGAAACTATAGAACGCCTTCTCCTACGATCCTTACATACTCCTTTTGCTTCGTTTACGTCCATATAATACATCGGCACAATCACCATACCAGCCACTGCTGAACATTGGCCTCTCCCAAGCACCACCACTTATACCGGTTCTGTGCTTCGTGCCTCCAGCCCGGATACCTGCATTGTCACAATGAAACCGTCAAAATATCTTTATCTTTTTATGCGGAGGTGATTTCCAAAATCGGGACTGTGTCCTGAATGATGACCGAAAGACCAGCCCAACTTCCTGTCTGTCTTTAATATTTCGTATCGTACCTTTTAGTTACGATCATCAGTCCGTCTACTAAGCGGAGATGCTGCTCCATCTCAGGAAGGATGAAGCCGTGTGTCTTAGTGCGAATTTTGCTAAGAGAAATGAGCGAATAGACAAGTTAGAGTACCCACCCACGTAGGTACTCTAACTTGTTATTTTAGATAGGTGATTCGAACCTCGCATTTGATTGAGACTTCTTCGTTTCTAAGTAGGCATTCTTAGAAATGAAGAAGACAGACAATGATTACGAAATTATGACTGGAATGTCTGCGTACGGATATCGTATAGAAACCGTTTTCCGAGTCCGTATTGAACTTAATAATATAATATCTATTAATACACCGCCATTATCAGCCCACAATGAATCCAAACAGTAGTGTTCCAACTAGAATTAAACAATTCTAACAGCCTGAAACCGAACCCAAAATCTTCTCTGGCTAGTTTCTAAACAATTCCATTCAAATTCGGTTAACTCATAGCTTGAGAATATTAAACAATAGTTACCATTGTCAAACATCGTTTTAGTTATAATTTGTGAGCAAATTAATGTGTTAGGTTCCAATTTCTGCTAGAATCGAATCCGCGACCCTGAAGACCAGCCGATCGATTCTGTAAAAATCTCACCGTGAAAAGTTAGGTGAGGTGAGCTTAGAATGAGCGGTCAATGGTGTCAATCCCTAACATTAGTTGGAATGACAGCTCAATCCACGCACTTCACCCAAGTTTTCGAGGTGAGATGGTTACAGAATCGTACTGTCACCTGAAATACATTGACTCCACTTATTAGATAAATAAAGGCCAAGTATATTGCCCGATAGCTCACCGTCCGATCAGGACCAGGCCCGTGCCGGACGGCGCGTTGTGTTCCACGCGCGCCTCAAAGAGATGTCAGCAGAGGACGGGGCCCCACAGGGCCGAAGCCTGCCGCCGGGGCGGTGGGATTTTCCGAAAGGTTAACCGCTGCCCTGGAACAGAAAGGGCTAAGGAAGGAACACGGGTGGGTTTTAGTCAGTAAAAGTCTGACACTCCCTTCCGCTCCACCCAGAGCGGGAGGGGTCATTTGATGATTTCCCATCCACAAAAAAAAAAAAAAAAAAAAAGTATATTGCCCGATACCGGTGCGCTACTATTTTTAAATGTTTTTATATTTTTTATGTTCTAATATTAATTAAAACTATAATTTATATGTATTTAATTAAATAACGAAGGCCAAATAACGATCGCTATTGTGTAAAATTGTTGAAATGCGCTGCATTTTAGAGTTATTTTAGCATGTTACTCGTATTTATAATACATATACTCGTATTACATTGCTTTGGATTAATAGTGAAATAACGGCGTTTATTTATATGAAAATAACGACAGAGTGATAACCGTTATTTTTATGTTTTAATAAATGGAGTATAGTTTAGTTTACAATTTGCAGCTTAATCTCTATCTCCCCTTTTTAAAGGTATATGCGTAATGATATACGAAATATACCTATAATATCCATAAAAAGTGGTCACATTTTATCTTCCGTCCCATATGAACAGAGATAAAACGCAGAAACGACATAAATCAAAATCCAATATTTCACGAATCTGTTGAACACTATCAATTAATCATATCCGGCGGTCGGCAACCCTCGGCTAAACTCGGATAAGCTCGGGAACAGGGTGGTGTAGACCATCGGTAATGTAGATACGACAGCTCTTCCAACTTCCCCCAAGTGCCTCGCCTTACTTCGCTTACGTTAGCACATTTATCAAATGAACCAGTTCATATTTTTGGAAACTATTTTCTATGAAGGTTGTTTTATAAATTAATTTGATGGAAGAGATAGATCGGTGATTTAATCTGGCTTGGTTTATTATTACTGTTATGAAATGGACATTATTCAGAAGCTGAAATGTTGCTATTATAGCTTTGGGAATAACTGACATTGCAAAATACCAAAATATTTGCTTACAATATTTTCTTGGTCGTTAACATCTGCCTAGCCTCTTCCCAAGTATGTTGGGGTCGACTGAGAGTTAAACTGAATGCAGATGCACCAGTATTTTACATGGAGCGACTGCCTATCTGACCTCTACAACCCAGTAACTGGGTAATACGATACCCCTTGAGAGACTCGTTGTCAGGCTTTCGGGCTTCTGACGACCCGTAACGACTACCAAAGATTCACGTATGACAGCCGGGACCAACGGCATAACGTGCTTTCCAAGGCACGGAACGACATCGGTATGTAAAGATGGTCACACGTCCACGGACCAACCGCGGCAAGCGATCCGTGCGGATGTCGTTACTTAGCCACAAGCCCCTCCACCAATATTAATTTGGTAAACATGTAAAATTATAAATATGACCAAACCAATTAGTCAAATTAATTAAAAAAATCAACACAATTATTTTATTTGAATCATTCAAAATGAATAATTAATTGTACATCACCGCAGCAGCATGCTAACACGCGCCATTCAAAATCTGTTTGCAATAAATATTGCATAAGCAAGTATGTGTTAAATTATTTTAAAGAGCTCGATAACTGCTTACCCTAAAAGTCAGTGGTTGGCATTCATTACAGTAATTTACCCAAGAGACGTGACACATCCGCCGATGGCTGCTTAACTACTTACTTGCTTAAACTTTTTTGCCTTCACTTATTGCTTATTAGGTAAATTGAATACGATGTGCTGTGATGAGAGTCTGTTGCTCAAATTATCAAACATTTTCTTGTAATAAAATTAAGGACTGTATGAATAAACCAATCTTATTTTAATAGCTCACTTAAGTAAAAGTCCTAAATACGTCCTCTGGATTTATGGAAGCTGACTTGAACAATCATACTTGGGCAAAGGCCAGGCAGATGATTATAATGATGTTCTTCTAACTTTACAGACAGCTGTGCTGCTGAGGAGTTTCTTGTGCCACTTCTCTTCTTCTAAAGCACTAGCTTTAGCTGGAAGAACGTTTTGGAGACTGTCTTATGTAATTTTGACGTTCAAAAAGTGCTGATTCTCAGCTTAGTTTGAATCAATGACTTTTGATAATGATAAGACGTGAGGTTGTAAATACGATGCCAAAGTTGCACATAAAATCATTAGGGTCTAGAACGCGTCCTATAAAATACAACACAATTAGGTACTGTCGGTATACTATAACTGTACTGCTACTAGACCCAGGTGACGTATGTAGTCTACATACCCATAGAAATCTAAAAATAATGAGCTGTGGTTGTTGTCCCTTACATTTCAATTTCAACCCACGGTTGCAGAAATCAAGTCAATCCCGCTCGACTTGTAATTACATGATCCCTAAACGGGGTCCGTATCCTTACCGCAAGCTGAAGATATCAAAGGAGTGTACTCCTTTATTATCGGGCCTTATACCCTACCCTTACATTGCAATTTAAGGACATATGGACCAATAATGTTTGAAGTATCCTAGTAGGTAAATATTTTGCATTTCCCGCCCCTGACCGGGCTTGGCATCATCTGCTTATCTCCAGTCTTTAACGCCAGTTATGACACTGGCAATTGTCACCCTTTGCATTAACCACAGTCCCTGATTTTTATCAAAACATTTTCATAATGCGCTTTGTGCTTGCAAATGATAATGTCGTTGTTTCCAAAACGTAAACGTTTTAAGTGGAGATTTTATTTCAATGTCTATTATCTAAACGTATCTTGCTGAACATCATCATTATTTGAAAGCCTTGGGGCTGAATGATTATGGTTGTTCAATCCGTCCAAGATTCATAGATATCTCATCATTGACGTGTATAAAATTGCACCACAATGTGTCACACCCTTAAATTTTCGGCCTTCAGCATTCAAAAACGTCACATGTTTTATTTTATCATTATTTTCTATCTTTCCAGCTCCAAGAAAGGTTACTTCTAGCTCAGCGTGTACGGTAGTAACCTTTTAATTTGAGACAGCTATCAAACTTCAGTAAGATGTGACACTCCTTAGGTGTACCTACGCATAATCAACGTCTCTCTTTTGTACGTAGTCTCTCAGTTTGCAAATTGATTTTACTAGATATAATTTAGAATGTTGCTCCGTATAATTAAGTAAAAGTTGCTGCCCATCCTATAACTACTTATTTAGTTATCTAGTCACGACACGGGTTGGTCCCGCCAGCCACCCCATATTTTGATAAATATTTCAAGTAACAAAATGGCCAATAACAACTTGCTAAATTAATTTTATCAAAAGATACATTGCCACTGTCGTTCAGGCTAATAATATCCTGTCGTATGCCATACCTAAGTCACAGTAAGAAAATTGAGCAGTACCACAACTGCGAAGAAACGACCAATATGTTGACAACCATAGCAAACATAGACACAAGATTACTACATCATATAAGATAGTTTTTGGATCTGAAAGTTGTACTTGTCACTTCGTAAGTTATTACTTTTCTACTAGCTTTACTCTTCTTATTCCTGTATATCGAAGACATTGTAAATATAAATATACCCCAATAGATGCTGAAACGTTGACGTAAGTAACGGACATAGTTATTTATAAAGTCAAGTTGTACTACTGCAGAATGAAATACTGTCGCCAAGCCCAAATGTGACATGGTTACATACGCAAAGACGCAATTATTATGCCAACTCCCCGACACATATTCAGGTCACCAGACATTATACAGTCGTGAGTCTACGTTTATTTGAAACGGTACCAGTCAAAAGTATTATTTGTCTTTATCTCTTACAATAAAACATGCTGTATTGCTTTTGGATCATAAAAACAAGTGCTACATTTCTTTTATGTCTTTAGTCTTTGGTAAGACCACCCAATAGTCGTTGAGCTCCTAAAACTTTAAGTTGAGCTACACGATTGCTGAAAAATGCTTGCACTGTCTGGACTGGTCCACTCAAATCTGTGTGGTTCTTTCGTTAAAAAACCATTACAGGCACTAAACTACATTGTCTTCACATGATCTGACCAAGATTATTTCTGTAAAGTCTTGTTTCGCCATTTCTTCTTAGGGGGAGTCAGACACGAAATGTCGAATCCATCTAGCTTATTTTTTTATCTATATATATAAAATTCAAAGTCCTGACTGACTGAGACATCAACGCACAGCCTAAACCGCTGGTCCTAGAGACATGAAATTTGGAGGGTGTATTCTTCGTGAAGAGTAGGTATCCACTAAGAAAGGGTTTTTCGAAATTCTACCCCTAAGAGGGTGAAATGGGGGGATTTTGTTTGTATGAAAAATCTTATTCTTTGAGTTAATAAATTTGAAACTTAGCACAAATACTTATCTAAGTAAATTATGAAGTTGGGCATTTTTTGTTTTTATAAACTACCCCCTAAAAGGGGATTGGGGGGTTTCAAAGTTTGTATGGAAGAATTGTAGCGCGCGGTCCGATTTAATCGAAACTCAAGGAAAGAATAATGTGCATCAGGGTTTTTCGAAAATCTACCCCTGACGGCCTGAAAAGGGGTAGTCAATTTTACAGGGGAGGATTTTACAGCGTGGCTTGATTAACTCGAAAATTGGTATAAATAATCTTTGAGTCAAGTTATGAACACATCCCAAATGATTTTTCAAAATTCCACCCCTGTGGGGGTGAAAAGCGGGGAAATGAAAAACTGTATAGTTTATATGAAAAATCTTATTAATTTAGTTAAGTAATAAACTTGAAACTTGGCAACAATACTTGCTTAAGTAAGTAATAATGTTTATCATTATAAGTTTTTCAAACTACCCCTCAAAGGGGGATTTAGGGGTGTTGAAGTTTGTGTGGAAGAAATTGAATGCGCGGTCCGATTAACTCGAAACTCAGTATTGATACTTTCGACAGAAAATAATTAATTGCATTTTCACGCCTAAACCACTGAACTTCTGATTTGGCAAAGAGATAGATGGCATCCTGGGGAAGCACATACTTTTTATCCTGGTAGCACGTTCCGGTGGGATAACTTCCGACATCCACGCGGGCGAAGCCGCGGGCAGAAGCTAGTTATCATATATACAGAATAAAAAATTTCATTAATAATTTAATCATCATTCATAATTCTGTAATTAATAAATATACTTATATAATATTTGTGGTTAAAAATTACATAACATAAAAAAATCGAACTCAAAAATATACAAGGGGCGGTCTTATCGCTTTCTGTACTGTGCTTCCTGTCTGTGTGTGTGCTTGTCATATCTACATGTTCTAAAAGGGAACATTACCTAGAAAGGATTATATCCTGAGATTATGGTCTAATTTATTGTAAGTGAAAAATCTAGTTCACCTCATAACTGCAGGGGGCGAACCTTGCCTTTTGGGACGAAGCAGCTGTTCCTATGGCTGCTAATGAATACGAGGCGTACCTTTTAGGGAAGCGCAATCAGAGTATTTCCTGTTATACGAGTACAAAGTTATCTAACCATAACTGCAGATGACGCGAGTGCAAGAGAAGAATGGACGTGATAATTCTTTTATATTATCGATTATAGCCCATTCTCCCTGTGTCCCAGCAGTGGGAATATTATAGACTGATAATGCGATATTAAATAATAAAAAAACACTCAAACTACGGCGTATTTATAACAAAATGACACGAATAAGATCGAAACGTTGATCGCACCACTAAGGACCAAATTCATCTTACTTAGATAAAAAAGCCGTGGTGACTTAAATTAGTCCTCGGTGAACTTTTTGCTCGCCATTACCCAGTTCAAGCTATTAACGCAAATGACTTAACTTGGACCTTAATTAGTTTATTCAATTAATTCAGTCGTTAAATAAATAGTGGAACTACAGGGTATGCTGATGGATGAAAGACCAAAAAAGTAAGGGTAGGAATTTGAATTGAATTGGACTGAAATATTGAAATCGTAATATTAAAGCTCTTAGAGGTATGGATAAATTTTAAAAACACTTCCGAGAAACATGTTCATAATAACATACTTTATTAGAAACTGACTTCTGAATTTCATGGGTTCTAATTTCTTCGCGCAGAACCCTTATTGTTTTTCTAAAAGAAAAGTAAGTTAACCTAAATTACTCCTTATAATATCAGCTATCTGACAGTGAAACACCCGTAAAAATGGGTCCAGCCGTTTTGGAGATTAGATGCAACAAACACAAAGACAAAAATTTTGAAAATGGTATTTTGGTTGTAAGTGCCGTTTGTATTAGATATTATTTTGAGTATGATATAATTATTATCATTCTAGTGATATTTATTTTAGAAGTATGTATATATGTTTATTTGTATGTATTTTAGTATATTCTCGTAATTTTTGTTTAGTTTTTTAAGTGAATTGTTTTTTATTGTATGTATATTACTTTTTGTCTCCTTTACTATTTCACACGCTGTCTACATCTCTGTATCAAGTGTCCTGTCTCGGGTGTGCTGGATGAGATTTCTTGTGAAATAAGCATCACCTCTGTACCTATTTTTCTGTTCTGTTTTTCATGTCTGTTTATATATATTATGTGTACATAAATGGTAAAATAAATAAATACTATATGCATTTAGCCATCATCATCCTAAAGCAGTCCACTGGTGGACATAGGCCTCTCCTATTGCATGCCATTCAACTCGATTTTCGGCAACTCTCATCCAGCTGCTACCAGCCATCCTGCGAAGATTGTCGCTCCACCTAACCTGAGGGCGTCCCACCTTACGTTTACCAATTCGCGGATGCATGATGCAGTTAGTAAAAAGCTGTTATTTTACATTACAGACGCTTAAAGCTTCAATTTTATTTATTTGTATTTATGTATATGTATAGATCGTGTAACCGATCCTGTCATTCAATACCTTTCATAGAAATCATCTAATATCTCCCACCATATTAGTTCGCCGTACACAGTATCCTTCCTATTATTATATTTGCTTAGGACAGCTAATAAAACATGAAACAGGCCGAAAATACACACCGTCTAAACGGGAATCGGCCATATTTTAAACGAATAGCAGTATTTAATCCTAGATATCATGTTAGAGATTAGAACAAGGCTCCAATCTAGAGATATCCTTGTAGGGACCGGTGCTCCGCGGGGGCTGGGTAGACCCTGTTCTCTGTTAACGAAGTAGGGAGCATTAATGTTGAATGGACGATGCCTCGGCGCAAGATTTCGTGTCTATAATCTAATAGCTATTTCTGGCACTTCCGTGTTGTTCTTGAATTTGATTAGGGGATTTTGAAAGTTGATTTTGTTAATTAAGTGGTTCTTGTACTTGAGCTAAATGTTTTGCATGCTCATTTTTTTTTCGAATCTAGATCTATTTTTAATTAAAAAATAATAATAATAATAAGAGAGATTTAGGGTGAGAGACCTTTGGATGCGAGATGCACAGAACCGGTCGAAGTAGTGGTGGTTGAGCGTTGGGGGAGGAAATGGTGATGAGAGTGGGAGACAGAGAGACCTCGATCTTTCTTCTCTCTAATGTAACAAAATGTGCCTAACAGTGACTCACCCTTGAAATTTCAGTCTCAATCCTCGTCCAATTATTGAATCGCCGCCTAAGAAGTTGCACTGCAAAAAATGACTTAATAAAAAACTTGTGTTTTACAATGACGATCTTGTTAACCAATTGAAATTTCCTTGTTGTTGACATCATAATTGTTTCAAAGTACTGTTTTATTGATATTTTAAATCTTTCGTAAAAACATATCGTACCCGCTCCATCTCAGACAACTAGAACGTCCCTAGCGTATCTAACAACTAGAAACACCAAAAGGGGATACCAGAAGACGAATACAGAACAACTTACTTAAACGATGAAACTCCTTACAGATTGATTCTAACTTAGATTAATGCTCAATAAATATGTATTTATGTATCACCAGTGTTCTCCTTTTACGAAAGATCTGATCTCCAATATCCTATGAAATACCAATAACAATAAAATCTTAAAAGGGTTGGGAAAAAAGCAAAAGGACCACTGGACTGCAGCCTAGGATCTAGCAGGACCAATAAATCATTCGCTTCCATTGATGTTACGACTTGCTATGATAGTAAATAACAGGGAGTCATGAAATAAAAGATTTTATACGTAGGTACGTTTTTTTACATGTTTTCGTTCGAGAGCTAAGTGCATTCTTAGTGATTATGCCAGACTCAATTACATATCGATTCGATTGTACGAAGGTTTTCTTGTATTCTTTTTCATTCATTACTCGAGCAGAAGTGGGTACCCACTCGACAATGCCCTGGGCATTTTTCTTTTTTTCAGAATATTATTCCTGTCGCAGAATTTTTAAGAAAACGAATTTTGATCCGACTTATTTGAAACAATGTTTTTGGTTGATATTAGAAGAATGCGCTGTTATTAAATTGCCTGTTAATCCTAAAACCAAGTACATACCCGAGATATTTTAGAACTTAGCACAGGTATGCACGGGCGTGTTTTTTTCGCGGTAATTTTTTCACGCATTGTGTTTTCAGCGTTGTGCTTAGCGCCGAGAGTTGAAAACCCAACAGTGTGTTTTTTGACACGCTGGGATGCGACCTATTGGATTCCCAATGCTCGGCTCAACACCGAGAGTTGAAAATCCAGTGCGCGATAAAATCCCGACGCGATATTTTTACGTAATCTGCATTTGCGATTTATTTGCCAAAACTGTAAACAAATATGAGTTTATGCGAAAATAACTTTAACTCCTAAAAATAAAGTTCAGTTTACGCTACAACTTCAAAACATATTTATATTTTTTTCAATAGTACTTCAATAAAGTTGCTATTTGTTTAACTTGAAATTAAATCAATTTGAAACATAAATTTGAATAGACTATACGTAGGCACTATACGTGGGTGTAAAGATAATCGCCAAAAACATGATTAAGCAATTATCACCTCAACTTAAAGCTTTTTAAGACGTACAATACAGGAGAGAACAGCCCAAAAATATTCCAAGTCCCTCCCGCCGCCAACAATTCACTTCCCAACTTCCCACTTTGAAATATTGAACTTACTCAACTATTCGAGCGAAGTGGAAAGTTCGCGAGTACCTAAGGACTGAAGATTCCACCACCAGATACCATACGAAGGCATATAAGGATGAATTTTATACCTTTTTTGTACGCTCATAAATTCTTGGATTATACAATATTGTACCTACAAAGGAGACTCCGGATTTTGATGTAAATAACTTCAGATAGAAATTGATGAAAGTGATAAAGTTTTATTTTATGTAATATTAATCGTGGAACTGAGTATGGTGTGTACGGTTTTCTTTTATGGCTGTGACAGCACATTGTTATGATGTCCATAGTATTTTATTTCAACATCCAACGTTGGGGTGATACAAAGACAAAATAACAGAAGATGCATCATATCTGAAGTGTCTATTTGTAATGTCAAATAACAGCTTTTTTCTGAATGCATATGAAAGTATATATGGTAGCTACTTATAACAAAAAAGAAAAAAACATTTTTAAATTTTTGTCTGTCTGCCTGTTCCGGCTAATCTCCAAAACGGCTGAGCTGATTTTGACGGGACTTTCACTGGCAGATATGCTGATGTTATAAGGAGTAACTTGGGCTTTATTTTAGAAAAAAAAAAGTTAGGGTTCCGGGCAAAAAAAATACCATGAATTTCCAACATCCAATCGGGCGAAGCCGCGTGCAGAAGCTAGCTATAAATATGAATGAAACATATCACAAAAACTCCCAAAAAGTTACAACCACTTGCAAAAAACATCAAAGAAATTGTCGCGCAACAACATTCCCAAACACCGCTAGCCTAGTCGTACTTTTAAGATAGCTAATCCAGGCATTATCTTAAACGCCCAAACATTAAGTGAACGACGAACTTTACGCGTAGGTAAGTAGTAAGTACCAACCACGGTACCAATTCTGCACAATAGACGTAATTCCCGTAATCACCATCACGTACTAGCGTGTTAAGACGTTAAAACGTTCCAAGTTTAGATAATGGAATTATGATTAGCACGATTCTGTAATTGAATTTGAACTGCGAACAGACCATTGGCTGGACGAATGGCTCACGTATCCCGCGGTAAAGTAATGAAATTCAACAGAAGTAATAATTTAAGGTGCGTGGGTTTGTGCGAAAAGTTATTGTTTTTGTGCGAAAAGTTATTGTTTTACTGGGTGAATTACATTTGTTGTTAGTTAGGTATATATTTGTGTTACTGTGGGAGTTGAAGTTTGTAGGCATGTGTATTATTTGTAATTTGTTTGAAAATTAAACTTGTGGTTTGTATATATTTTTTGTTTGGACAAATTTTGTAAAAGCACGGATGTAATTCACGGTACGTTGTGCTAGACAAAATTGTCTTAAATTTTTGAGTTACCCAATAAAAAAAGCTACAAAAAGTTACAAATCAAACGGTCTGACTTAGGTACACTTAAGGTAAGGTATGCATAAGTCGGACGTCAGAACTATTTTTAGCGGCTGACCTTTTCCAAATTATTAGGCCATGAGTTTAAATAAAAAGAAAACGAACTTGACTTAAACACGGTAGTCTGACAGCGAAGAAGATTAGGTCAGCAGTCAGGTAGATTTCGGTTAATTTCAAGGACGATTAAGGGCAACTCTTTAGACAAGATTATTAAATGTC
Source organism: Apamea crenata (assembly GCA_949629185.1). Classification (NCBI taxonomy): domain Eukaryota; kingdom Metazoa; phylum Arthropoda; class Insecta; order Lepidoptera; family Noctuidae; genus Apamea; species Apamea crenata. The sequence goes on along the minus strand of OX451360.1, from coordinate 6,483,132 downwards.
TAGTCTAGAAATAAGGACTGGATTTAAAAAAAAACGATTAGCTATGGGCTACATACGTTATGAAACAGGCGTGGTCGAGATTGCTAATTTAAATTAAGAAGTCAAAATTCTGATATAGGTAGCCGGAATTTTTAATTAAGAACTACATTTATATTGATTTTTATTATGTAGTGACGTGTGTTCCGTATTTTTTTCGGCCAGCAGCTAAAATTAATTAATTTTTAATAAGGTCGATTTATTAATTTTGATATACCTATTATAAAATAATAACAGCCGCACGGGTCGATCGAACCGGTTAAGCTACGCTTGCCGCGGTCGGTCCTTGGATGGGTACCATCTTTACATACCGAGACCCCTCCGTGCCTCAGAAAGAACGTTAAGCTGTTGGTCATTCGTGGATCTGTGACAGTCATTACGGGTCGTCAGAAGGCCGAAAGTCTGACAACCAGTCTTACCAAAGGGTATCGTGTTACTCAGTAAATGGGTTGTGGAGGTCAGATAGGCAGTCGCTCCACGTAAAATACCGGTATTCAGCTGCATCTTGTTAGACTGGAATCTAACCCAAAAAATAATTGGGAAAAGTCTAGGCAGATGATGATATAAAATAAAAGATCATAGTATTTCTTTTCTAAAAAGGTTTTATACAGCGGTCTTCATTTATGTAAGTTCAATTTATTTCACAAGATCGTTTACTATTATGGACCAGGAAGGTTTGACTATTTCATTAGGTTAAAACTACTCCTTACAACATATGTAAGAAGTTTCTAACATTGCATAATTGTATCCATCACTCTTTTTTCCTATAAAACTCGTCCAGACCACGGAACTTGTTAGTCCAGCTTGACCGACGTATTTACGTACAAAACGTGGCCAGACGTGACATGACTGGCGAGGATTTACAAATATCGACAGTTTAACTTGGACAAATATCTATTAACACCATAACTCTTCAACAGAGCATTTCCTTCTGCTCATATTGCATAAACCGGGAAGTATGTTGGCGTATTGTGAGAGCATCTAAGTATTTCAATATTCGGTTCATGTTTTTTAAGGAGATATTGAACTTAGGTAGACATGTATTTCGTTTGCAGTTTCTCTGGAGACATTGAAGAGGCTTAGAGGTTATTTTTAGTTCGGAGACAGTTGCCTCGCCATTTACTACAGTAAAAAAAAATGTCTAAATTACCTACTTGTATTAACTATTTCTACTGAGAGGGTGTTTAAAACACGTATTAGTTACTTAGAAATGTATTTAGTATTCCGAAATATTAACAAACAACATAAATCAAAACGCGTTTCGCGGCAAGAGAGAGAATATCATAAACAATATTATGACAGGAGTCTATATTCTCTATGGAAGTTCCTTGCTTCCAATCTTTCGAAGTAGCTTCACTCGGTGTTGCCAACACGGCCCTCCTGCGCCGTGCATGTCCTCAGGCACGCCTTACACCATCAGTATTACTTAGCTTAAACACGTATCTGAAAGCATACACTTTACGTTAGGTACTAAATATAAAACAATAATGCTTCGGCCAATCATGATTCATAATATTAATAGAACTCCAGTTGCAGGGTTTACATCGTCTCTGTTCCTTTAGGCTTAGAAACTCTCCCTACTCTGCAACTGGTAATCCCATTCTGAAATCTACCATAGCTCTTCTACTCCCAAAACTCTTATATTACAGAACTTAAAACAAAGCCCCATTACATTTAGGAGACTTTGTAAATTATTCTGCAGTAAGTTATTCCCAATTCAAATTGTACTGGATCCCAAAACAGAGTAGGTAGTCTTTAAGCTTAGACAACCTCTTTGCTACTGTCATTTTAGCTCACTTCCTTAATCCAAGGTGGTGCCTGGTCCATTTCACTCCTTTAGTCTTAGGCAGTACTGTTTCAGCTCACCACCTCGATTCTGGCAAGTGACTATTATAACATTTTATTTTTTTTATCCAGTATCAATTGAATGTAATCAACTTGAGCAGAAACTGAAAATTATAGAAAGCATGAATTATTGACCAGGACGTATCTACGTCAAGTGAAATTAAATATATATATATATACACTCCTTTTTTTTTTTTTTTTTTTTTTACCTTGCCAACACGCCTTTCATTTATATTTGCACCTTCTAATGATGCATCAATCAACACACCAGTTATCAATTTTAATCCAAGGCTTAATGTTCTCAGCAGCAGCCACCCCATTATACGATCTACAACTTCTTTCACTGCCCCGCATGTCTTTAACTTCATATCTGTCTTTATCCAGGCATTTCGTTATTTGGAATGGGCCTTTAAAAGTAGGCAGTAATTTTTTACTTCGTCCATCATTTGTTTGGCTTTGTATTTTAATAAGGACTAAGTCTCCTTCATGATAAATTTTAGCTTTAGTGCGGCACTGGTCGAATCTTTTCTTCTGAGATTTCGCACTATTCTTTATATTTTCGTCCGCTCTTTTACGCAACTTCGTCACATCCGTAATATGCTCGTCATCATGCTCAAGCTCAGGCCCGAAGCTGTCCCTATCGGTACGTAGTCTATACCCGAACATGACCTCACATGGAACTGCCTTGATCGTTTTGTGATATGTACTATTGATCGCCTGTTGTAATGGCGTAATACAGTTGTCCCAACAATCTTCATCCAAATCTGCGCCCATAGTTTTCATGGCCTCCAGAATTGTTTTATTAAATCTCTCGGCTTGGCCGTTTGAGCGCGGCATGCCTGTGGCTATTGTATGTAAGCGAATATTTTTCCCGTTGCAAAAATCCTTAAACATTTTTGACGTAAAAGCGGATCCTGCATCCGTAACAAGTCTACGAGGGTTGCCGAATATCTTTGCTATACCTTCAAGTTCACTAATTACGTTACTACTATCCGTATTAGGTACCGCCGAGATAAATACAAATTTAGTAAATGCATCTACTGCGACTAACAAATACTTATTGTTATTTCGTGTTTCAACAAAAGGACCCAGATGATCCACATGAATAGTGTGGAATGGTTGTGCGTATTTTGGTAGTGGATATAGCTCACCTTCGTTTGGGCCGCCTTTGTTTTTAAAGTAAACGCAGTTTAAACAGTTTTTTACATATTTCTTAACTATGTGTCGCATCCGAGAAAACCAATATCGGCTAGAAATTCGTTCGACTGTTTTATCAACCGAGAAATGACCGAGGTCGTCATGGTTACATTTGATAATTTGCCATATGCATTTCTTTGGGACAACCCAGCGACGACCGTGACTTGTACGTCGATATACTTTATTGCCAAGAAGTTCATATTTGTCGAATACATCCCTATGTTTGTCCGCTTCGCCCGACTCTAAAGTCTGCCTAATTACTACTATCCGAGGATCCTGCAGTTGAACTGATAGCAACCAATCCGCTTCCGTTATAGACATGACTATTTCCGCTTCAGATTTTTCCCCAGACTTTAACGGGTTCCTACTTAAAGCATCTACATGCTGCATTCGAGTTCCCTCTCTATGAGCGATATCGAAAGAAAATTCTTGCGTAGAAAGCACCCACCGCGAAATTCGGGGAATTATGTCTTTTTTTTTTAACGCATAACGTACCGCACTACAGTCTGTCACTATACGGAAATTAGTCCCTAACAGATAGCGCCTAAACTTTTCCAAAGACTGGACGATAGCTAGCAGCTCAAGCTCAAAAGAATGGTATTTTTTTTCATCTTCAGTAGTTTGACGGCTATAATAATGGATAGGTTTTTCACCATTATCTGTTACCTGCATCAAAATGCCTGCGATTCCGTCTCTGCTTGCGTCAGTATATAGTATGCTTTGCTTGGCAGGGTCAAATAATGTCAAAACATCGTCTGAACTTAACGTATCTTTTAATACCGTGAAGGCGCGATCTTGTTCAGAATTCCAAACCCAAAGGCTGTCTTTTTTCAGTAATTTAGAAAGCGGACTAGAAAGCATGGCACAATTTTTTATAAACTTGCGAAAATAACTGATGAGGCCAAGAAACTGACGAAGCTGGTGGATTGTTTTTGGGACCGGGAAATCCTTAACTGCCCTAACTTTACTCTCACATGGCTTCAAACCCTCAGAGTTTACTCTATAGCCCAGGAACTCTATTTCTGACTTTAAGAAATGGCACTTCTTTAGGTTAAGCGTAAGGCCATTTTCCTTAAAGATTGCCAATACCTTCTCAAGAAGATTAAGATTTTCTTCGGCCGTCTCACTTATTATCAAAACGTCATCTAAATACAGAACAATATTACCAAATCTCAAGTTCCCCATGACCTTGTCCATCATTTGTTGAAAACATGATGGTGCATTGGCTAGACCGAATGGAAGTCGCAAAAATTCATAATGCCCGTCCTCAGTTATAAACGCGGTCTTGTGAATAGATTCCTCTGCCATTTTAATTTGATAGTAGCCACTTTTAAGATCTAAACTTGTGAAACATTTACAGCCCTGTAATCTATCTATCAAATCTTCAATACGTGGCATCGGATATTTATCTTTCGTTGTAACTTTATTCAATGCGCGGTAATCAATACACAATCGTTTTTCACCGTTTTTTTTATTCACAAGCAGAGCTGGACTCGCATACTCGGATTTACTTTCACGGACTATACCATTCTCTAAAAGTTCGTTTACCATGCTTCTTACAATTTGCCTATCCGAATGAGATGTCCTGTATGGTCTAAATTGCACAGGTTTTTTATCATCTAAATTTATGACCATTTCATGACCTTCTACTTTCCCTAGTTGGTTTATATTTGTAGCTAGGCATTGCTGATATTTACCGAATAGATTAATCAACTCATCGCGGTGAGAATCTGTATCGAACTCTAAGGATATTTCACCAACAACGTTGCAGAAGTCTTCAAAATGTTTTACGTTTTGAAACGTTAAGGTTTCACCAATTCGCGAATACATTAAATCAGACCGTTCTGTCACGTTGCGTCCTATCAGTACGTCACATCCCGATAGCTCATTAAGTATGTATAACTCAATCTCGTCTATTTTCACGGAATCTAATTGTATGCCTACCTTCACCACCTCCGTTACGTTTTTTAAATTATCTTTAGAAAATCCCTGCAATGTTATAGGGGTATTCAACGGAATTCTTTGGAGATTACATCGTTCTGCCAAATTAGACGTCATTATAGAACAACTACTCCCGGTATCTATGAACGCTTCATGAACAAAACCATTAATGCCTATTTTCTTACAAAACTTGTCTTTCGCATTAGAAAGTTGTACGTATTTTGTTTCCTGGTTATTTTTTTGTTCAGGTTTGTCAATTTTTGAATTCTTTTTGTGAAAACATGACGTTTCCGTGTGACCTTTTTTACCGCAAAATTCACATTTTACCGAACATTGAAATCGTTTGTGATTGCCGCCGCAATTATAACACTCTATGGGTTTACGTTGACTTGGGGTTACATTAGTCACAGCTGATGCGGTTGTCGTATTTGCCGTTGATGTTTGGGAAACAGAACTTTGAACTTGACATGGAACCTTAACATTATCACGATTATTGCTGTGGTTAACCATTTGTTTAACGACTTTTGCTTTGTAAACGCGGCTGTGTAAAAATCCAGCTAAACTATCGCATGATTTAAAGTTGCTAGCCTCAACGGACGCTGTTATGTTATTATCACCAATATTTCCTAATATTATCGATATCACGTCATTTTCAGAAAAATTTAAGCACAGACTATCAATTTTCGATTTTTGTTCAAAAAAAAAATCATATAGCGGTTGATTTTCCACAGGTTTCCGGTCGACGATTTCCTTGAGTAGGTCGAACATATTTCTCTTCACTCTAAATGTATTAGAAAGATTTTCCTTCCAATCCTTCCACAGCCAAGTTGTCCACATGTGATCATTACGCAATAAAGACTCGTACCAGATTTTAGCAGAGCCTTTGAGCTTATTTAGTGCCTGATAGCGTATTGTACTATCCGTCCAGGAAAATGTTGATGCATACGATTCTATCACGTTTAACCAAGAAGTAATATTATCGTTCAAGGGGTCAAACTCCGGTATCATATTATGCAAAATAATTGTACTCACAGTTCCGGTATCTTTTGTCTTAGATACCTTTATCCTTTTGCGAGGTGCCAGCGGGGGTGTTCTTGAGCCGCTACTGTTAGAACTCGTACTGCTACATCTGCTACTGCTAGAACTCGTATTGCTGCTATTAGATGATTTACGACGAGCGCGCTTTGCCCTGTGTTTACGCTTACCTATGCGTCTTTTACCCATTATCAACTTTACTTTTCGGGCGCGAGAAGTTTAATGCACACTTCTGATATTAACTATTTCTACTGAGAGGGTGTTTAAAACACGTATTAGTTACTTAGAAATGTATTTAGTATTCCGAAATATTAACAAACAACATAAATCAAAACGCGTTTCGCGGCAAGAGAGAGAATATCATAAACAATATTATGACAGGAGTCTATATTCTCTATGGAAGTTCCTTGCTTCCAATCTTTCGAAGTAGCTTCACTCGGTGTTGCCAACACTTGTTTGCTTGATCCCCGCGTTGCATCGCATCGTCCGTCCGCGCTATTACTTCATTTTCGCTTAGAGTTCTTTCCGACTCTGCTCGGCTCGGGTCGTAGCGTGATGTTAAATAACCTTCCTCGAGAATTGGGCTATCTAATGAGGACGAGTAGTTCCGTAGATAACCGCGAACTGTTTAGCTTTATTTATAATTTATTTGAGTGCCGATCAATATCCTATGAACTTCTTATTAAACACTACTAACTGTCAAAAACGAAATTGCCATATAATCACTAAACCAAGCAAACATTTCTCACCAACCAGCTCCAATCCACATCCGTCTTAAAGCATTCTATATTCAAATAAAGTTCGCCGAACAAAAAACAATCAACAACCAATCCGAGACGCGCGAGGAATAGCCAATCACCGATTACCGCAAAACGGAGGCAAACATCAATATCTTTCAAGTGATTGGGACTTGACGCATTGAATTATTAAAAAGTGCTATATATAAACCAGAAGGTACGTACGATGCAAGCGTTATCTGTCAGGGGAGACGGGAAATAAATAGTTGATCGCTCAGAAACAATGAGCGCTGAATAAAACATGTTATTGTAGATTGAAGACGGTTTAAAAGCGTATTACTTTTAGTGTCCTGTCAATGTCTACGATGAGAGATGTTTCAGTAATTATTTTCTTTGAAGATTTCTTTTTGTTCATGTTGTACGAAGTTATAAAAAAAATATACACGTTTTTAACATCTTCCAACATGTCTTTTGTAGTTACGGTTTTTCGAAACCCTAAGTCCCTCAATCGAGGCAGACCCAGGAGAAGATGGCGGGATGAGCTTGACACCTACAGACAGGATTGGTTCATACTAGCTCAAGACAGAGGGGAGTGGAAAGGAAAAAGGAGTCCTTTGCCCAGCAGTGGGACAACATAGGCTAAAAATGATAAAATAAATAAATAATAAATCCCTACACAATTTCTTAGGTATCACAGGGAATTTCTAACTTAATGTTTGACTAACTGATGCATGACCACTACCACACCACCACACACCACACCACACCACACCATACCACACCACACACAACACACCACCACACCACACCACCACACCACCACATGCTTTTATGCATGCCATATTTTTGCAAGATGATTATGGCGAAATTGTACCATTTTCTGAAGAGGTTCCCGTCTAACCTCCGCGGTCCTCAAGGAAATTACATTTTCGCAATATGGAGTGAACTGTTAATAAGTAAATACCACTACTCATCACCTCTAGATCCTCCATAGACTATATCGAATAAAAGTAACAAGCATGGTAATTTGCTTAACACATTTACAATGACTTTTTTCCCCTTTATTCATAAACGTTGCTTAAAGTTAAGCAGTGATTAGCGACTGTTTAACCATACATTTTTGACGTTTAAACATTACTTAACTTTAGTCATCGTTTATGAATAAACCCCAATGTCTTTAATTTTGATAATTCAACAACATTAATTGCGTAATTATTTACGCTATCGAGCAGACGAATTTTTTAAACATCTGAAGCAATGGATTAGGCACCTTAGGTTCCTTCAAATCTTTCAAATCGTAATATAAAGGGAATTACGCAATTGGGGTGCTAGTTTATTTATGAAAGTTTTTATTACATTACGTCTTAATTCATCTGTGTGGCGTCCACTTTCATAGGTCTTTTATAAAACCTACCTGTAATAAATTGCTTGCTGAATTGAATTTTGTATCTGATCGGGTGACATGACAGTTTGATGTACCAAAACAAATGAGTAACTACACTTAAATGAGGTTCAATTACCACAGATACGAAATTAGTTTCCAAATTGCATTCAACGCAAAATCACTTGTTTATGAGTAATCGAATTAATCTGCGGTTGCATCACTACGGGAACTCACAGAATATTTTATAAAAGTTACCTCTGGCACAAAATAAAGCAACATCCCTGTATTTGTCTTGCTTTTGACAGTTTAAAAAAGTTGAATAAAAAAAACAAATGAATGGGCAGGCTGTGTTGCACACGATGGTAATCAAGACGGTTTTCTTTTTTATGTGCAAAATTTATCGATAAAGGTTTTAATGTTATGTTAATTCTTATTAATTATGGCCGTTGACAAATGGTTAGCAAAAAAATAAAAGTTGAGACACATTAATGACGTTGGCCTGTCATTATAAATCGCTCTGCTAAATTACCTTGGAGTTAGGTTGATGTAACAGTGGATAAAAGATGATAGATATTATTCAAGTACCGGTTTCAAGTTTGTTCTATTTATACCAACGAATCTAGTCAATAATTAGATAGCGCTGGTTATGAGCAATTTTTCTTATTAAACTTGGAAAACTGTCGTACGATTCTGTCAAAATCAGACGTGTTATGAGAAAACGTGCGGAGAAAAAAGAAAATCTAAATCCAATCACCCATCATAAATAAATGTGTGAATTTAATGTGAAACTTGTTGACGAGTATTAGTAGGACAGTGAAAACTTAAGCAAGAACAGTGAACTTGCAGTGAACTGTCAATAGTGTCAATCCCAGGTATCAGCATAGCTATTCACAACCACTCAATACGCTTCCGTACCGTATCTAACATCAATCAATTTTATCGCAAGAGTCCTCTAAACGCTGTTCACAAGTCCAAAACTCTAAAATTTCGTCAGTTTAAATCAAATAGACGACCGATATTCTTCCGACATCTGTTTGCTGTTGGGGGCTAGGCAAACCAGGTTATCCAAACGTGTCATTTTCGATACGATAGCCTGCCGGATGGTTGTAAATAGCTATGCAGGTAGAATGACAGCTCACTTCACTTATGTTTTCCGGAGAGACTATTATAGAATACCTAATGAAACTCATCTGAGAGTGTTTTTTTTTGTTTTTGGGTGGGTAATCATCATATGACTTCCCCGCTCTGGGTGGAGCGGGCGTGTCAGACTTTCACTGACACCCGTGTTCCTTCAATTGCCTATGCAAGGGGCCACGGTATCTCTTTCGAACAACCCGCGGCCCTGGCAGATCCGAGAGTGTTGGAGAGTAATTAATAAGTTTCGCTTCATCTGTTACTACTTCCTTAATAAGTTAACTATGTAGGTATATGCTGTAACACCATAAGCGTAATTTGCAACAAAGTTTCTCAAGGCAATACGACCCCTATTTCCATTACCAGTCTGCAATAATATAATTTTACTACCTATACATATAAACTGGATAAACATAAAATACTCCAGGTAATACTTACTACTTGAAGTTTATGCTACAATCTAAATAAGTGTTGTATAAGCTATTAGGTATCAATAAAAGTGGTGATCAGAACAAAATTCGCAATGCAATAAAGTTTGGCATACGAGTTTGTGACATCTATTTTTACCATTAGACAAATTGGACGTAACTTTGATGCATGGTAGCCAAAGCTTTGGTCGAAACTAGAAAAAGGAGAGTGACTCACTCACCCACTCGAATCGATACGAGTGGAAATGGCAGTCTCGATTTCAAACTGTGATTAGAATATTCTAAAGTAAAAAGACAAAAACAAAAGAAACTCGTAGATATGATCAGACGATCTATTCTGTAATAACCTCGTCGTGAAAACTTAGGTGAAGTGAGTTTGAAGTGAGCTGTCAAGAGTGTCAATCCATCAGGTTTAATGACAGCTAACTTCAAGCTCACTTCACCAAAGATTTTTACACAATTTTTCTATTCGAGTCGTTGCAAAAGTAATCCAGTGAGCCCAGTGGCGCAACTCATATATTTTAAGGGAGTTTTTTTTATTTAAGATGGCCACGACAATCGTGTCATCAGTGGCGTTTTAAGGTCCTCAGAGGTATATGGACATATTGGACATTCCAACATATGGGCAATGGTTTGGTCAGGTGCGCCGTACATTTCACTGGGTGTCGGTTGGGGTAATAATCCCCCATTTCGCAAGATTGTGCTTGCAGTGGCCTACTTGGGTCCGCATTCGATTTTTAGTCTGCCTGGCGTGTTGGGTGTTTATAGAGGGGATGTCGGGAATCGGCTTATTGCTTATATTTCTCATGCGACTTCCCTTCGTACGACAGCGATACTGGCCAACGGGTAGAGCTTGTTGAGCGAAATTGGCTTTATTCCGATATAATTGGACACGTTTCGAAATCAAAATCATAATCAAAAGTCATTTATTCAAACTAGGATGAGAATCAGCACATTTTTAACGTCAAAATTACGTAAGACAGACCCCCAAAACGCCCGCCCTTCCTGCGCTAGCGCACTTCCTACTGCGTTAGCCAAGCAAATTATGAAATGATAACAAAAATGCTTGGCTAAACGCTGGTCCTGCTCCACAGGACGCATAAATAAATGATTGATTAGCATTTGAAAATACTTCACACACGCCTACCCAACCTACATACTGTTGGAGCTGCTGAAGATTTTAAAATACTATTTCTGCATTATATGAATTCAATCTCCTAGTATTGTATAATGGCATATCACATATGTGAGTACTATGTATATACTATAAAGCTACTATTTACTGGGTACGTCTTTCATTGGCTTGAATATGCCTTGGCGGCTGAGAGTATGTCATGCTCACTCTCATGTCTCGCTGATGGTGGCGCATGTGTTGGATCATTTAGGCCCCTTCAAAATGGTTGAGCTGAATGGTGCTAATCGTCATGTTCGTGAACGGGCGCCGTCAGTAGGGACTGGTGAACTCTTTGCTGTCATGGCTTATTTTGATTTACTTTAATATTTGAATTGTTTTTTTTTATCTTTTCATTACGGACCCTTTTAACGTTCTGCATCGTTATCACATGCATAATTTTTAACGTGAATTTTGTAACCAATACTTTTACAAAGGTTTGGTTACATCATTCATGTTAAAAATATTATTGTGATTTAAAATAGTGTCCATGGAGTTTCTTACCCGTTCATTTCCATAGGTAGGTACCTACTACGCTTTGGAATGGGCAACTAGCTTCATCTTTTTGACTGATCGACCTTGACAATTCAAAAGTGTCTGTAATTGGTTTAGTTGAAATAAACACAGCTGTCTGTACAGTTAGAAGAAGAATTTCATTCAGGGCAATATCAACTTGCTTTGCGAGAGTGCCCGCTTGCTTGCGTGACAGAGTGGATCGGTAGATTATCCCAGCCTTCATTGTTCACCGTTTGGAAGCAGCTACAAATCACCACCACAACATTTTAAATTCAAGCTGAAATCAAACTTCCCCACAATGTTATCAAGACTGCTTATCCAAAATAACTGTCCAGGCTATTCTAAGCCCATTATAGGTTAGCACGGAAATTATTTAATCCCCACACAAGCGTACAAGGGTCCCATCATAGCCAACACGGTGCGCGATAGATCGGCCTCGTACAATTTTGATGGGAGCCCGTCGTGCTGGCCCTCTCCATTATTTTCCCGTCAAAGTGATTAAATAAATAGTACCGCAGCAAATACAGGTACAAAGTTATTTCGTAATTACGTGGCTTTATTGCCTGTACAGGTCCCAGGAATGTTTTGGAGTGGTCCGTTCTAAGCTAGGTAACCCAGGGTTAACATTCTGTCCGTAATCGGGTTTTATTAATCTCTGAATGTATCATTGTGCTTTTTAGTTGCGGTGTGGGTAGGACTGTTATCTTAATAACTTAATTATGTGAACGACAAATGCGCGTTGTTTAAATAAGAAAATAAAGGACTATCTAGCACCAAACAATCTGGCACTAAGCTTAGTTTTATGGTTTTTAAGAGTTTTTGAATTTTCAAAGAATTATCTTTGAAAACTCAAAGTCTTTTTTTTCCCGTTACTTTATTTCGTTTTGACACGATTTTTACTATATTATATGACATGTAATCAAATTGATAAAATGTTTGTATCAATTGCAATGCAAGCAGCAACTGATATTAACTATTAATATTAAATTCCTACGAAAACGTAATTTTTTGAAGATTTCAGTATTTTTTATCTATGTATCTATACTAATAATAAAGAAAGAAAAGAAAGAAAAAGTATTTATTGCGACTCGTACAGAAAGATCATAAAACTAAACTAAACACAATCAAAAATAAAAAAAAACAAATTATATCAAAAAAAGTAACAAAACCAAATTAAATAAAAAAGTAACAAAAAAAAAAATGAAACAAAAAGTCCTGTACGAGGCCAAAAGGCTCCTATCTCAGCATAATGCTACGACATTTAAAAAATAAATGTCGCAGCGCTGGTATTATGATAGGGTCCGCTTGTCACGGGCAATTACAGTAATGAATAATCTATTTTATTATTTAAGTATATATAATTATGTAAGATATTATCAAATAAAATAAATAATTCATTCTTAAAGCTGGAAGGTTATGGCTATTAAACATCACGCTAGGACTTCCAGAGGCGGAACAAAAATAAAAACTTCAGAAAGAATCCAGCGAAAACGAAGGAAGCGTGGGCAGGCGATGCGAAGGGAGGGGGTGGATCGGGAAACAAGAAAGTTCACGCGGACGATGTCGCAGGCAGAAGCTAGTAATATTTAAGTGAAAGCACGTTCAAGCGAACCTTTTAAAAACTTTGAATATAATGCTTTAATGCCCATAATAGTTGATAAATGGAAACAAAAGAAATTGTGATTTCCGCCATGCCATGGTAAGGCATGCCCATAAAGTCACACACAAACACATCATTGTCACTTCTACATGAAACCATAAAGCTATGTCAGAACAATAATTATTGATAGTAAACTCTGTCATTTTATTCAATTTCCAATGAACACTAAGTAATAACCACTTTTCTGAAAAGCAATAAAGCCCATTATCACGTTCCCGACGAAGTTATTCCTATTGTTATGGTCAAGTCTTTTCAAAAACCAGTCTATTCTGTAAAAATCTCACTGTTAAAACATAGGTGACGCGAGCTGTCAACCCCTAGCATTAGGTGAAATGACTAGCTCACTTCATGCTCACTTCACCTAAGTTTTTACGGTGATCATGATCATTTCAGCCGAAAGACATCCACTTTTGAATATATGTCTCCCCCAGCACCTCTTTCATTTCTGATTCGATCACGTGGGGAAACTCCAAGTATCGCCCTCTCCATTGCCCTTTGAGTGCCTTTTAGCCTTCGATTGAGACCCATTGTGAGCGACCACGTTTCAGTGCCATACGTCATCACTGGACTGACCATCCTAATAAACTTACCTACCTATTTAAACTTCAGTACCTACTCGACCCGAAAGTAGGTTGTATCCCCATAAATTTAGGTCGAGTAGTAGTAAAAAAATCAGCGGTCCTCACCGCTGAAATTATTTTTGCTGAAAGTATTTTTTTGTGTTGGTCCCATGAAGAAAGTAGTTCAGTTTGATGGTTTGCACCACACCCTTAAATATAACCACACATTTCTGATACACGCTGTAAATATAGTCCTGGATTTGAAATTCCTCTTGAACCTGCTGTTTATAAGGCCTATTTGTTGGTCGAAACTTGCGAGTACAGACGTCAGCTCACAACAAGCTACTACAATCTGTCAAATTTCTTTAATAGATTTTCAACTTTATCACTAAAGCATTAGATTCAAGGTTGATTGGGAAACTTTGACAGTTTCGGGTAGCTTGATGTGCTGGTGTCTGTACATAAAGATTGCCCTAGTACTTTAAGAGGGGATTTTCCGACTTATATAAAAGGGTTCGCGGTACCATGCTAACGACGACAATGTCCACTTCTACTGTGAATATTGAAGACAACTCAATATAGCATGCCTGCCTATTCTTATTACCCTTGATATAAAGGCTTTTGATTCATTATTGACTGTTAAAAAACTTAAATAATAAGTTATTCATTCAGAAAGCTCAGGTGTACGTAGTACTCGCCAGCTGGGTGCGTGTATGACCAGCACCCTAATTGCGTAACACACAATCAATAACAATCTGAATCATTTTGAAGGAGATTGCTAATCCATTGCTTCATATGTTCAAAAAATATGTCATGATTGTGTCTGCTCAACAACGTTATTTACGTTGTTGAGCAGACGCAATGAATGTTGTTGAACTGTCAAAATGAAACCGATTCCGATTGATCGTGTGTTACGCAATTAGGGTGCTGATGTATGAAGAGGACTATGTTAGGATCGTAGCAGGTGGCGTTCTGTTGTTTCTGCCTACCCCCACGGGAAGAAGGCATGAGTGTACGTACTTATTAAGTAAGTTTGTAACTTACAACTTAAGGTGCATTACAACATTCTAGTTTATAATGTAATTACACCAATTTACAACCAGTAGCCGTTGTTGCATAATTAGTTTAGATTGCAATTTCTATATTTCGTCCATCCTACCTATAACGACCGAGGCAAACTCGAATATAAGTCACGATTTGTAAAATGTTGTGGTAGTTTCGATAATTTGGGACATCGATAGAATATCGATTTGTTAATAGATGGAAGATTAAAAATAAGAACTACGTACCAATTTGTTAGTTGTTTTGGTTCATTATTGTTGTTCCCGTTAAAAGTTCACCATCATCCTTCTGCCCTTGTCTCACGTTACTTAGCGTCGGTGCAATAGGTTTTCTACTTTCATTCTCTCCTGTCAACCGTAACGCTATCATTCACTCCCATCTCTTTCATGTCATTCCTCACATAATCCATCCATCTTATCTTTGACCTCCCTCTCCATCCATCAACATTTATATATATTCAACACTCTTTTAGTCACAAGCGTTTCGTCCCTCCTCATCACATGCCCATACCAAGCCAAACGATTTCCCGTTAAAACTTAGTAGGTACCTTTAATTATGTTTCAAATAAAAATATATTTTTTACAGTTTTCAAAAAGGAATCTAGTGCCTAACTCGGGTCGTATATAAGAGTTAATTCTCTTTTAAACGACTCATGTCTAATGTTAATGTAGCTTTTCAAAAAGCTGAATTAAAGACCTGTTAGAATTCAGTTTCATTAAAAAAACATCTCCAATTGCGTAAAATAAACGGTTGCCGATTGAAATCGCAGTGGTACTCGGGCTTTACTTGGTCTCGCAATTCAAGGACTGAAAAAGTGCATAAGCACCATATTTTTTTCTGGACGTAGCTTAGAATAGGCATTTGTCTAAGCATACATATAAAAGTTTAGTGATGTGATTGACTCTCTTCACTTTACCTTGTTTTCATTAGGCTTGAAAAGTGTCTTTGTTTTGTTGAAACCTTCCAAAAAGTAGTGATCCGTTAAAATAAACTAATAAGTTTCGAAAAATTTATGAATCAACTTTAATTTCTATCGACATTTGAATAAACAGCACTACGCGCCCATGACGTCACATAGCATGAGCGGAGCAGGGGTCGGCGGTCGGCGGTCACTCGGCCCGCCATGCTAGATCCGTATCTTTGGCGCCATACACTCCATGCGCCATGCGCCATGCCCCACCACGATTGACCACGATTCCCCACGATTTGCACAGATTGCGTTGCAATTGCTCCAGTCAGCCATTTACTTAATTAACACCCGCGCCAATAATTACGAATTATTTGACTGTTTCCCTAGAACCGAAGTGCCTAACTACCCATTTGTTCTACGAAACCATATTTCATAGTGTTACAACGAAATATAGTCGTAATTTTGTATGAATTAATTAGTCTGCACACCTACATTATCGTCTTAGTGTCAGAAATAATTTTATAGTAATTTAATAAGGTGTGAAAATCCCTTCAGTGAGGATAATAGGTAGATACTGTATAATTTTAGCATGTCACAGCTGAATTAAGAGGTGTCTGTTATGTATAAGAACAGTAATTACGATATGTTATTGAAACGTTAATAGAAAACTTAAAGTTTAGCCAATGGTCCTAAATAAACAGTGGTAACAAAAACAGTTTCTATAACTACTTAAATACCTATTAGAATAACGCTCGTAATAGCATAATGGGCATAATGGCAATCACATAAATCCAATTAGGTTGAAACCTACCGCACATTTTCAGCATAGAAACACAGACTTGGAACTTTGGAGCTGTCGGTTATACCAATTCATGTTCGTGATTAAATAACTCAATTTGTTATTATAAGTATAATTATTTATAATCTATTAATAATAAGTAATAGAAGTTTAAAATACCTTCTACTAATTAAATGCGAGTGTCTGAAATTATTATTTACGTTTTTAGGTACTACCTACGCACCTGATAATTATTTCTGCGATAATTAAAACTATTTACACAACAATTACGTCAAATCGTAAACTGCGTAAATGTAAATTTGAAACCATTTCTGTTGTTACGATTTAATGTGAACCACCTATTAATGTACTGAAAATGAACGCCTGCGTTTATATTATAGCAAACAGTAGCGTCGCAGCAATGTCTTGCTTACGATTTACTTTAAGGAAAATGGTTTATGAATGAAAATTTTGATTTGTTTTGTCAAGTGCTTTCTACAGATTATTATCGAATTCGTATTTTGCCTTTTATTTGCATACTCTCCGTTTCATGAAATAAATATAATGATTTACATCTTTTGCGGTACGAACAGCTCGTTTTAGTGAGATTTTCATGCAAATGCGTTCCCTAATTGCTGTGTTGTAGCCTGAATAAAAATTGCCTGTGTTTAAGTATAATTTGTTTTTCCTGTTTTTAATATTTTGGTAATTCAATTAGTAGGATCTGTCTTCTTTTATGCCTCTTATGGAAATTTATTTTAGCTTTAGTACGTGTATTACCGTTCGTCCCACCGCGGGCGTCCCCGTGGTGGGACGAACAGGAATTTACTAAATAATATTCAACTTATTCCTGTTCGTCTCATTACCAAAATC
Organism: Apamea crenata; assembly: GCA_949629185.1. Lineage (NCBI taxonomy): Eukaryota > Metazoa > Arthropoda > Insecta > Lepidoptera > Noctuidae > Apamea > Apamea crenata. Next base: position 6,465,865 of record OX451360.1, on the reverse strand, counting down.
AGTGGGACGAACGGGAATATTACAGTGATGACGGCAGTGGGACGAACAGGGATAGGTACATGTTAATAATTTATGAATTGTTAATAAACGTTATTAATTATAATATTAGAACTTAAAAAAACTATTATTATAAACATATTTAATCATTCAGTTTACTTCTGTTAGGCACTATGCATGTACTTGATATCTTTTCGAAACTTTTCCATTCAACAAAGCCAACAGCAACGTTAACCGAATCATAATTTTTCCTTATAAAAACAAGTAGAATATAAAGTTTAATTAGTATAGAAACGTCAGCTATGATCCAGGCGCATTTAAAACAATGGTCTCATTACGGGGATAGATACTGTCTACAGTTCTACATGCTAGGCCGTAGTTATGTAGTCGTTACTGTGCAATTTCTCTCCGTGCTACCAGGAATGACTTCTAATAATGCTCGCGCCGAGCAAAAAGCAAAAGATTCAACGACATAATCACACTAAAAGCATTGCTTGTTACGAGTATGCTCAAAAAGTTACAGAGAGTCCTGTTTACCTGTTTGGATAAGGGCACGGTTTGGATATTGCCTTTTGTGTTTGTTAAAGTTACAAGTGGGGTACTGGGAATTTGGATTTTTGTGGATTTATTGTACTTTTTTTTTTAATATTTGTTAAATTTTTGTACCAAAATTGTTACGAAGTGTTGTTAGTTAAAAAAAGGTTTTGGTGAATTAGGTGGATCTGGAGGCCTGAGATATCGTTACACTAGCTTCTGCCAGCGACTTTGTCCACGTGGAAATTCGGCCCCCGATCCACCCCGTCACATTGCATCGGCTGCCTGCGCCATTGCTTTTTTTTTCTACTTAGCGTTCTTTCTGCTATAGCTGTTATAGCGTGATGTTAAATAGCCTATCCTCCCTCAAGAATTGGGCCATCAAATGCTAAAAGATGTTTAAAACGCTTGTTATTCTCTACATCAGACTACAAACCTATATAAAACGCAAAACAAGTAAATTGGGCATCTAACTAACAGTTTCTAGACTTATTAGCGCACTCACAAAGATACATTGTGTTTTATAACTTTGCAATAAAAAATTAAAACGCAAACAGGGTCGAAAGCTCCCAAAACGGATCCAGTAAACTTTCAGTACACTTCCTCGCGAGTAGCGCACGTCACCCGAACTCCATGGAATGCCTTTCATTAGACTCGCATACTTGCCACGTAGGTACCTGGCAATAAAGACTCTCAAAATTTAAATGAAAATATTTGAGAGAATTTATCGTGACGTTGATTAAGAGAACCACATTTAACTTCTGTTTGGTTTAACTACTTTACTCCCGTATCGGCACAAACCGTGTAGGAATCTAGAATAGTTAATGCCCTGATAGAATATTAGCTAGTCAACAAGTTAGCAGGACCTGGTTGCCTAGGGTACATCGGTCTATCAGATGTAGGTACTTACGAAAGGGACTGTCAATCAGGTACCAGAGCGTCAACAGCTTTGTCCGACAATCTGTTCCTGATTTTTGTAATAATGCCACCGGACAAGGAGAACACTAACAATTTCGACAATCTTGTCTCGTCTCGAGTCTCGACCCGAAAGTCCCGGGACTCGAGACAACTAAAATTACGAAAAGTCCCGGGACTTCCAGACACGAGACGTCCCGGGACCCAAACCTCCACGTACGTACCCAGACTCCACGTACCTTATTCTTTTCCTTAGCATGTCGATAGCAAAAATAGCACGAATAAATAAACAAGTGTTTTAAATTTATTTGGCCCAAAATTCAGCAACGCGGATACCATTCGCTGACGTAGCCAAGGACTTCGTACCCAAGTAGGCCGCAGCAAGGACCTTATTATTAACGGCCACTTACCTACATTTAAGAAAAGGCGGCTCTGTGCAGCCGTTTTTACATAACATAACGCTCGTTTACCCCGAAGAGTTAGACAGAGGTGTACCTGTAGTAAAACTATCCATATTTCGCCAGTTGTTTAAGTTTCACGTAATAGGGGTGGAGCTGCCCCGTCTCTGTAGTGCGTCAGGGATGTTCGCAGATGCACATGTAGATTGCTTTTACGCAACAATGCGTAAAAGGTGCGCTTCCCTGGTGCGCAGGGTGTGGGGCGGCTCCAACAGTGTCTTAAGCATGATTGCGAGTCGCCTAGACTGTGTGTACGTGGGTCTCATGGGATGTCGCAACGGTGACCAACCGTTATTTTTATAGTGTCTGTGCTTACTAACATAGTCGTAAGTTTTACAAATCTAGTCGTGTCTTTGTAGCTTGAATAAAGAAATTCTATATATATGGTACCGGGCAAGAGGCCAAGGTATACTAGTTATGAAAAAAATAAGAAAAAAAATCCATGTCATTTAGTCAAGCGATATTTTTCGAAAAAGTTGAAAATTTGACACCCTCAGTCACATTTTTAAGTACTGGGATCACAATTTTTGTAATTTTACAGTGATTTTTTTAATAATGTAATCTCAAATAACAGTGCTATTAATCGCAACCACAAATCAAAGTAATAAACATTGTTAACTAAGTAAAATAAATTAAGTTTTGACGAGTTATGGTTTACAAAATTATTGTCAGTTAACTTTGACACTCCGTGTTGGAAAAAAAGGATTTTTTTTCTTATTTTTTTCATAACTGGTATACCTTGGCCTCTCACCCGGTACCAGGGGGTCTACTCCGAAGTGCAAAGTGCGAATGTTCGGATCGGACCGACACATGGCCGAACCGAATATTATTGAAAAATGCGAAAAAAGTTCGGATCGGCTCAGTTGGGTCGGGACCAAGTCAATATTCGAAACAGTGTAGGAGTGTAGGATCGGGACCGACCGAACCAAATAGTAACTTCGTAGCAGGAAACGGCCGAAGATTCGGCCGATACTACTTCGGAGAAGACCCCCAGGTTATGGTTGAGTTTCGGGACAACCTGTATATATATAGGGAGCGAGTTTGGCATCAACTGGACACAAATTCATACTCCGGGCTACTGAGGAATTCCAGATAGAAAAACCCAGTGACACTGCCCGATCCGGGAATCGAACCCAGGAACTCATGCTCAGCAGTAGCGCTTGACCAACGAGGCAGTTAGCCGTTTTAATCCACTCTGGTTCAAGTATCAAAGACCTTTTTTGAGAGAATCCTGAATTTCTTTTTCGTGTGTAGTTCCCTTTTACCCTTACTTTGTTTACCATGTTTCCCTTCTATTTATAGGGTTAAGGCTATTTCTGGGCCGTTATTTTCGGCCCGATGTTTTTCTTTGTAGAGGAATTTGTAAGTAAAGTGCTTCTATTAAGACAAATAGGAAAGTGGCTATTATGGAGGGGTTCTCCTATTAATTGATATTGTTTTAATGGAAAATACGATACACGTCATCATCATTTCATCGAAAAGATGCACATAACATATGGACATACGCCTCCCCCAAACACCGCCACTTTGACTGGCTCTGTGCTTCCCGCATCGAGCGGATACACGTGTTTGGCTTTACTTTTATATGCAATTTGACTTTGACCTTTCACAAGAGCTTCGGAAGGTCTATTTAAATTAAGGTTGAAATATTTACACTTTTTACATACTGACAACCAGTCTCACCAAGGTGTATCTTATTACCCAGTAACTGGGTTGTGGAGGTCAGATAGGCAGACGCTCCATGTAAAATACTGGTATTTAGCTTGGGAAAAGGCTAGGCAGATGATGATGATCTAAGTAGATATACCTGGAATATCCAGCATGCATTCAAAAGCAGTATCAATCAATAGGTTTCCACAACTAATTAAAACAAGACAAACAGATCATGCTATCTTAATCTATTTAACACTTCATGATTAATTAATAACCAAACCCACTGTCAAGTGTAATTAATGTCATTGCGGTGACGTGTCTATGGCAGCAACTAGTGGCTGGTAATGAGCTTCTAATTAATTAGGATCTTATTAGTGTTGATATTACGTCACATCCACTGTATTTATTTTTAACTTCCGGTTGATTTTAAATATCGGTCCTGTTACGTCACATCCACTGTATTCGTTTTTGATTTGAACTTCCGTTTGCGATTTATTTTAAAATGTAGTAGGTTTTTATTTTGAATTTCCGTTTGTGAATTAAATAAAGTTTTAAGTTTCGGCAGCTTTTTGAAGAACGTACGGTATGGTTATTATAATTGGAGGTGAATTTAAAACTGAAGCCGAATTTGTGTAGCTAGTCATATTTTAGAAAAAAAAACCTTTCATTGCAGAAGACTGAAACATTTTCTCGGCCTGTAATAGGTGAAACTGACATAGTGAAAAAAAATATTTATAGAGGCATGAGAAATAGGGTGTAAAGTTCACAAATCCTCCATAGAAAAGGGAGGATCCTCCGACCAGACAGGGTGTCGTGTCTGGCGGGCAACTGCCCGGTGATTCATGTTGGGCTGTTGTATATATGCTAGTAGCGTGGAAAACTCTGCTTGTGAGATGCAGGATTTTGCGTGACGTTAGTATGACGCGTAGTTTGCATGTGGCGTGGTAGATACCGCTGCATATTAATTTTCTTTCGAGCACTTTATTACTACACTAGCTACGCCCTGGTTTCACACGCAGAAGTCTCGATCTTGTGAGAATATCAGGATAAAAAGTGTCCAAATCCAGGGCATGGTTTACCCATTTGCCAAATTTCATCCAAATCCGTTCAGCTGTTTTAAGGCGAAAGCGTCACAAATAAACATACAAAAAATCAAATCTTTTCTTTTCTTTTTCTTTTCTTTTCTTTTTTCTCTTTTTTTGAAGTGTGCGCGCAGCGTCGCGTTGCGTCGCGTCTCGGTGTGAACTGACCCTAAATGGATAGTTGTCAGATATAATTTATTAATTTTATATCTGACAACTATCCATTTAGGGTCAAGTTGTGGTTCATATTTGAACCACAGCATCCGATCTGTTAACAAATCGGAGCTCAGAACACTATGTTTGTGTTCACATTTCAGAAACTTGATTCTCGGCTGGCTTAGAAGAGTATCAAGACAGCTTTTAATAAAGAAAAAAACAAAGAAAAACATTTTTTAATAATATAACCAGAACGTGACGTCACGCTCTCGTTCCGCATAAAGTAAAGCCAGTTTCGCATAAAATAAATTTCAATTTTCAATAAGGCTTTCCGGGTCCACCTGTGGCTCGCAAGCCTAGGATAAACTTGGTATAAATAAAGAAATCATCGCACACTTAAGACTGGGACACACTTTGTATAAAATATGCAAAACTTTTTGAAAGGGTGCTTTAATAAATTATTCTTTTATAACTACTTTACAGGTAATGTGTTTGGTATGACTGAGGCTGTGCATTAATCTTTCCTTGTGTAAATTACTGCTTGCTTTATGTACGAGTAGGTATCTCCTGTAACCACCCTAAATCATCTCTGTAGTGTCCATATATATTTTTAAAGTTTTCGCAGTAAAAGCCTATCAAACGTGTAAACGTGGTTAGAATAATTCACGGTATTTAAAAAAATGGCTCCAAAAGCGAAAATTAAATATTTAATTTTCTTGTCCATTTGTGGCCCATGTAATGTCAATAGGGAGAGGGCGTTGAACGACTTTGTCAAAGTGTGATGCGTGACGATTAATTTAATATGAAAAGTGTGCGAGAGGCCATCCAGACCTTCAAATGGGTGACGTTGTAATTTATTACCCAATTTAGATAAACATAAACACGTTGCCTGAAATATGTAGCTTGATTATTTACGGTATACAGGGTGGCCGGGACATCGACGCGCAACTTTTTACCATGGATTCCATTCGATAACCAACGAAAATTTTCAACGCTGGAGGGTTCAGAATCATGTACTGAATCCATGGTTGCAGTTTCAACTCAATCGATCAATTACATTCGTGGCAAATTGCCGGTGACAGACGGACAGACAGACACACGAGTGATCCTTAAAGGGTTCCGTTTTTTCATTGGTAGGTACGTACGGAACCCTAATAATTAAATACTGTTCGTTGGTAAGCGCATCACTTGAGAACGGCTGGGTCGACTTGGCAATTTTTTTTTAATGTTTGTAATAGTCCGAATTAGGTTTTAATGGAAAGAAAAATTGGAAAAGTTATACGGAAAATGTTCAAATTCAGAAAAAACTGAACGTCCTTTTTTTATGTAGGTTTTTTTTAATGAACTATTGACAGGACTCGGGTCCGCTAGTTTAAAATAAATTGATCTATTTTCATAAATTTGAGTGGAATGTTGATGGAAATCAAATTGATGATCACCTATATTGAAACAGAGCAATTCGCGATTTCTATCAGAGCACTCTAAAATTATTCGAAATGGAATTATTTAGCATTCAACCGTATTACGGTATAACAACATACGTAACGTACAACAGTACGTAAACAACTGTGAGATTATTATCACAATTCATACCACGCAGTCTGTGACGAAAAACGCGTCATCGATTTATTCGTAAGTCGTTTCATAATGGTGCCTACTTTAAAGGGAGAGTGCCGACCCAATTTCTAAACGAAGCGGGAGGCACGTCCTGAGGGCAAGGTACTGCTCTTAATAATAAGCAAATGGTCTGAATGTACGTGGAACACACTACAGTGTTATTTTTACCTTCTCATAAATTTGCTTATGGCCTTTGTCGCCTGTATTTGTTATATACTTACCTAAATTTTGTTGAAGGCTTTGTTAGGCATCCTTTGGGATTGGGTTAGTTTATATACATTTATATATAGTAATATTTCTCTTTCTACTCTAGGTTGAGTGACTTGATATGCGTTCTAGAGGGAGTTAGATTTGGGATGGTGAGACAAAAATGTTTATCGGAAATTCGTAATGACGTCAGCTGATACCTGAATGCTTCTCCCTACGGAAGGATAACAAGTTGTGCTTGGTGATTGTCAACTAAACAATGTACCTAGTCATTTTAAATGCTGTGTAGATACAGTTGTGGCACCTAACTTGGTAGTACAACCCACTGTTTCCATATGCTATGTACTGTGTTGTTATTTATGTACTAATAAACTTATTATATTAACTATCCTGGGGTTCTACTTTACTCTTTAAGTCCGAAAACGAAGATACGGGCCGATCTGAATGTAGTTTATCCCTCAAAACAAGTCAATATTAATTTTCGGACGGGCAAATACGTGTCGAAATTAGGTACAGTTGTCAAATAGTGTTGCCATTCGTTCTTAGTTCGTAGCGTAGTAACCGTTTAGTTAAAATTACGAATTTCGTGCTTAGGGAGTAGACCTCCTGTCTCATTCTATCTCTTGGTGATTTGGTGGTACAGAAGCCAGCACATCAAGCTACCCGAAACTGTCAAGTATTCACAATCAACCTTGAACCTAATGCTTTAGCGAGAAAGTTGAAAATCTATTAAAGAAATTTGACAGATTGTAGTAGCTTGATTTGCTGGCGTCTGTACTTTACGGTCTTGAACAAACTGTGTGAAAGCAATAATCAGTAGGTACCTAGCGCTGACTGTAAATCATCCAATCCCCCTTTAGCCTGAAAAACTCAGCTTATATTAATTTCTTGGTATAGTATTTTTATCTCACGCGCTTAACTTGTGGTTAACAAGTGTACAAACACGCCGTGAATGTCTGTGTAAGCGCAGGAGCTCTCGGTGCCGTCCGAGACAATGGCGAAGTCGGAAGTGTGTGTGTTACGTGCTGACGCTACTTGTCTTTACGCACACATTCACAGCGTGTGTTCCAAAGTAAAGCGTGCGACGCTTCTTGAGATAAAAATACTGAACATAAGTAATACACTCACTATAATGTTCTCCTAGTCTGTCACTAACCATCCCGCCTGCTATATCAACGTCGATATAAGTAGAAAAAGTTTAATAGTATGCAAATTGTGAGCTCAAAAACAGGTGTAGGTACACCTCTAGTTTTACCAACGATATTTTTATAGTATCAAGTTTGCTTGGGAAAAGTTGAGCGTGGTAGCGTAGCATTCAGCAGGTAAAAATATTCGATATTATGCTACGCTTTTACGAAGCGCCGAAGCATCTCTTTACGTTGTGTTAAATATTTTCCCCGACACTTTTGTGCGGAATTTTATAATTAATTTTTCGCGTCTTTGTTGTGTGTCCTTGTTTTAATTACGATGCGAAATTTAATAAATATTGAAACTGTGTGGGTTTTAAATGTTCACCCATATTGACAGGTTTAACTTTGTTGGATATAAATAGATTTTCCATTGTGACGGTGCCTGATTGCTAGAGTGAAAAATTGCATGATAACAAACAAGAATCTGTTGGACTCGGGACCCACGAGCGATTGGACTGTTGGCTCACGAGCAACTTAGTTGCCCAACAACTTGTTTGTCTCTATCGCTGTCTCCTCGCCGAGATTTGGACGCTGCGCACACGGAGCGACAGCAACGCTACTTTTTTGTAAAATTTTCGATTGAGCGGCAAATGGCTAGCCGGCAACTTTAATGTCGCCGTGCGTGCACTTCCATTGCAATCAATAGATGGGCGACAGTTGCGTCCAAACCCGCGGACAAAAATGTCTCCCAGCTGTCACGTTGGTACATGCGCACCCTTTCATACAAACCCGAAGACTTGATGTGAGAGACAAATTAGTTGCGGAGACAAAAGTTGCCAGGGGGCGCCCTCTCTTAGTACTTACGGCATATTTTTATTTACTTTGCTACACCTATCTAGCTCACAATGCACCATCTGAACCAATGACTGACTAGAGTTACGCAAACAATTAACTGAAACAAAACAAAAAATTGTTGTCCAATACAGAACAAAACAGTTCAGATATTTACTAAAATGTACAGATAACCGCACACCCATGATAACTATTTCGATTTGATTCCGCAGCAGTATATCATTGGTTTATAATTAACCTATTTCCCATCAAAACATGAGATAATTTTAATGAAAAACTGAATTGAATCCTCCTTTCATTTTCACTTTACCAAAACCCTCAACCATGTTAACAATTTCCATATCATGTAGGACAAGAAAACCGTATTATTACGTTACACTTATCAAAATAAACGTTCGACTTCCTGCCGCCTAGCATTCGCTTCGAGTTTCGCGTGACTCCGGAATTATTACCTGGCTTTATTTCCTTGAATATATTTACTACAGTGCGTGTATGAATCACCGTGGATTGGCCTAATGTATGCTGTAATTTATGGCAGTAAATGGGAATAAGTTATTTGTGTGGGAATGAATAGATAGTGTTAATACGGTCGTTGCACTGTGATTTTGCAGTAAGTAAATGGTTACAAAGCAGTACCTAAGTAACTATATGGAGTTGTCATCGACGTACAAACTGTATCCATGAATTCAGCACATGATTCTAGACCCCCATGCGTTGATATCGCGACGATCTTCGCAGGACGGCTGGTAGCAGCTGGATTAGAGTTGCCGAAAATCGAGTTGAATCGCGTGCAATAGGAGAGGTCTATGTTCACCAGTGGGCTTCTATAGGCTGATAATGATGCGTTTAATTTAATTATTGTTCATCGCTTGCTTAATCATGGTTTAAAACAGTTTGCGCGTCGATGTCCCTGCCACTCTGTATATCTACTTAAGTACTGCTTTGCGACTATTTACTTACTGCAAAACGACAGTAAAACGACCGTATTAACACTATCTATTTACGAGTATTACCCTGCTACTCTATGTACTGTTTAACTAGCGCGAAATGTTGAAACTTGCGGCTGTTATGCTTATGTTTTACCACAATTGACTTCATCGTAGACCACTGCACGGCTACGAACAGCCACACCTGAGAATAATTAATGAGTTAACGGCCACTTATACCTTACCAAACAGATTAGGTAGTAATCGCAATACTACTTAGTTGATCTAAGGGAGGAATTCAACCGTCCTTTCGTGTGAACTTCATATTTTAGCTATCGTTTCCAACAGCTATCGAAAGTAAGGATAGTATTACTTATTTAAAACTAGCTTCTGCCCGCGATTTTACACGCGTTGATGTCGGAAATCATCCCTCTAGAACGTGCTACCGGGACAAAAGTAGCGAAATCTATCTCCTTATCAAATTTTATTAAAATCCGTTCAGTGGTTTACGCGTGAAAAGGTAATGTACAGAGAGATTTACTGAAAATTAAACCATTACAGCTACATATATGCCTAAGTAGCTAAGAATTTACAGGTCAATTGACCACACCTCTTTACCCTTACATTACTCTGATTGCCTGTACTAAATATTGAAGTGGTCTTTAGTGAACATTTTTAATATGGACGACAAGGTGCTGTGAAAGAAAGAAGATAAGTACATTTATTTGCTTTTGCTTTTATTTTTTTTTAATGTATTTTCTTTCTTTTTCTTTCTTTCTTTCTGTGGCGCAGGCTAGGACTGGACTGTCTCATTCTCACTCATCAGATTGGTGATTTGGTCGTAATCTACAGTGACGTCCAGCATAATCAACCTACAATTTTCTCACTGCTGGGACACAGGCCCCCTCTGTTTGAGAGGGAGTGGGCTGTAATCCATGGCTGGCTTGATTCAAACTGTGTGTAATACCCTCGCTAAGATAATTAGTGTGAAGAGCAGTCTAAACTTTGTACACGACAGCAAAATCCGAACCTAATAATGTTATTAGGTAGAAAACATCTCCCGAATTTCTTTGACAGGATAATTAGGACTTGGCAATTAGGGCAGGCTCTAAATAAGATACAAAATAAAGTTAGGTAACATTGTACACGACACCACACCTGTTTTTCCACGAATAGTTAGACAGAGGTAGAGCACACCCACGTTTCTCCAGTTATGTTAAAGTCCCATGTAATAACTTTATATTAATTTGACGACACGGTTAGCACAGTGGCTGAGCGATCGACTGCTGCGCTGCGTGTCGCGGGTTCGATTCCCGCACGGAACAAATATTTGTATTGCCTACAGGTAGTGGTTCCGGGTCTGGTTGTTTGTGTATGTGAGTTTAAATGTTTGTAAACGCACCCACCATACAGGAGTAATGCTTAGTGTGGGGCAACGAATTAAAAAAAAAACATAGAGAACGAGTCTTATGCCATCAATCGGGCACAAATCCACACTCCGGGCCGCTGCTGTGGAATTCTTGATGAAAAAATCCAAAAACACTTTTACTTTTACACTTGTGGAGTTTCTTGCATTCTTCTCCATACGAAAACTACCTTTTGGAAGGGGCGACTAGAATCAATTCTATTCTAATTTGTGACGTTCAAAGTGCCTTTTTTAAATAAACGATTTGACTTTGACTTTGACCGACCTGGGAATCGAAACAAGGACCTTATACTCAGCAGTAGCAGACCAACGTGTTAGGCCAATGAGGCAAACATGTTTAGTGGAGATTATTTTAAAAGATTTAAGTTTAATTCACTTAATTCTTTCCAGAGGTACTTAAGTCTGTTGAGATGGATATCTTGCTCCTGTAATTCAATCTTAAGAGCTTTAATCCTAATCCCAGCTCAACTACAATCTCTTAATTTCACACAAAAAAAAAATAAACTAAAAGCTTCTGAGTCAGTATGTACCTACTTAACTAATAATTATATTATGTATAAGAGTAGCAGAATAACCGTCTGTTTTCCTAGTAAGCCACTTTAGTCCTAAGTCAACAACGACTGAATTATATTTCAGTAACAGCGCTTTAATAAGTACCGGCCATAGTTTCTCGTTGCTCTAAAAAGTAGAGATGATGTTATGGGGAGATTCATGGTCATCATGGGGGCTTTAGAGGGGTTTAGTAATGGGTAATAGAAAATTCACAAAGTTGAAAATAATTTTGTGACCTTTTTGTGACGTTTTTGGGTAGGCAGTTAAGTATAAATAAATGTTATGAAATGTATGCTCTTCATGGCAAGTGACATCGCGGCAGACCCAGGCGGAGATGGCGGGATGAGTTGGCTCTTTCAACAAGAACTGGTCCTTAGCAGCTTTAAACAGAGAAAAGTGGAAAGAGGCTAGGGAAGCGAAGGAGGGGAAATATTTATAGAAGAAAAAAAGGTGCATGCATTTCATATTTATTATTATGCATGCAATTTTTTTTCTTCCATAAATATTTTATAAGTAACTGAGGCTGAATATCTTCTTCGAAGAATAAATATGTAAAGAATAATTAGGTACAGTAGGCCACAGGTCTGTGGTAACACTTTGACCTTGAGCTCGGCTAGCTTAGTACCTACAGAGTTTCAACAGAATAAGAGACCAACTAACACTGGTTTTTTTTATTTATTTCCAATTTTAGCTGACCTCGCATTGTATAGGATTTTCGTACAATCAGAAGTCAGCTTATACTGGTTATGTATAGCTTGATGTGTAGCCATGTGTACCTACTTCTCCGTCGAGCCCTAACAAAGAGATTTAAAGAGTACTCATTTAATTTAAACGCAAAACCATATCAAAAGCAATGCTTTTAAAAGCCAGGCACCATATGGGAGGTCCAAAGGTCAACCTTCCGTGGACATTTATATGGGACATAAGATTGCACTCAGTCAGACCCATTGTATTAATTTAAAATAGAACTCCTCTACCACACAGTAAGTTGTAGAAGGTCAGAAAACCGTAAGGAAATGTTGTTGTTACTCCTAAGCAAATATGTTTACTATGGCAAGCGATCATTTCCCTTAGGGTTGACCACTCAATTGATTTTTCAGCGTATCTAAGTTCCTGAACAAATAAACAGAAAATTTAATTTAGTTTTAATGGAATTGGGTCGTGTTCATCGGTATTGTTCGGGCATTTACTTTTATTTTCAAAGGACGCTTAGACATATTTACAATGTAGATTATGTATTTTTAAACTCGTACTCGAAGCATTTATTTCAATTAAACCATTTACAGCCACTTTTGAACTGTCAAAATTAAATAGTCGGTCAGTTAGTCGGAGAGTTGAAGCTAGTTGCCCATTCCAAAACGTAGATCTCTATGGAGAGGAACGGGCAAGAAACTCCAAGGACACTCTTTTAAATCAAGGTATTACAAAATCTTGGGTACATTTAAAGCATCATAATATGACACAATTAACAACAAATACAATAATGTACCTAATCCTGTATCCTATATACAGAGTGGCATACATTGAAATAATTCATCGGTTATTAAAAAAAAAAATTGCTATTCCGTACATTTTGACCGCGTAGTTTTTTCACTTTAAATCACACTCAGGTAGTTTAGAATCATGTACTGAATCCATGGTATTAGGTTGCGTGTTGATGTTCCTGTTACCCAGTATGTTTTATTACAACTATTTTCTTTAGTTCAAATACTTAAACCATAGATGTACCATCAAGTTTTAGTTTAAGAGCGTTGACAACGTACAGCATTTCATACAAACTTACAAGTCCTTTTTTTTCGAAATGCATGAACCGTTTTTAATGAAACTTCCTACGCATAAGCAGGATATATAGGTCTAAAAAGTTAGTTGAGAACATTTTCGAAAAATAGTGTTACATGTAAATTCGACCGATTTTAAATTTTCCATAGAAACAGATATTTCCAATTATCTTTTTTTAAATAAAACAATTCTAAAATGTTCTTAACTAACTTTTTAGACCTATGTATCCTGCTTATGCGTATGAAGTTTCATTAAAACCGGTTCATGCCTTTCGAAGAACAAGGACTTGAAAGTTTGTATGAAATGCCGTACGTTGTCAACGCTCTTAAATTAACAAAATCAACTGATGTTGTAGAGAATATCATAAATATCCCATCCTACTAATATTATAAACGTGAAAGTTTGTATGGATATCCATCCATACAAACTTTCACGTTTTGGCACATACATCCATCCATTCGGATGGATGGATGTTTGTTACTCTTTCACGCAAAAACTACAGAACAGATTTGGATGAAATTTGGCATACAGATGGTTTATAACCAGGATTAATATAAAGGATATTTTTTACCCCGATATTCCCACGGGAACGAAACTTATGCGGGTGAAACCGCAGGGCCCAGCTAGTTACACTATAATTTCAGGTGCCCATTAACTTATACCTAATGCCAATAGAGCGAAGCGATTTTTGAAGAAATCTTTCAAGGAGTTGCAAGAGTCATTCAATTCATTCATTACAAGATTCGTCTAAAGTTTGCTTGGGATGTTTCTTAAGAAGATTTAAGGTACACGTATGATTATCATTGATTGTTAGCCTTCTACAAGAAACCTTCTACAGTCACACTGAAAGAAAAACAAAAACCCAGAAAAACACATGTGCATTTTCCTGTCACTTTTCTTTCAAGCCAAGCTTTATGTTGCACATATACAAACTCTATGTCTGTGGAACTTTTTTAAGGCGCTCCCTCACAGGGAATTTTACCTCTGATTTTACATCACTGTCAAAATCTCAGTGATCTTTATTGTCGTCGCAATAAGGTTGCTATTGAGTTGCTGCTATTTCTAAGCTTGTTAAAATCACAATGATATTTATTTTCGTTGCAATAAAGTTGCTATTCGATTGCTGCTGTCAGGTAAAATAACTGTGAACGGAATGTACCTGCGACCTAGGCGTGTTACTTCTCCCTATTTAATTATATGTATTAACCTATCTTGCTGGTGCTAATGATCTCATTACACTACCTAGCAGTTGATGGCAAGTGCAGTCTACTTACAAAGCCCTAGCCGTTACTGTGGAATCTTGGATTGTTCCATTACAAGCGAATGCTCCCGGTGAGGGAGCGCCTTTATGGTACCCAACACGAACGAACTTCGGTGTCGTTAGTAGAGTACGAACAAAAATTACTCATGCACTCACAATGTCCTACTTTCAAAGCTTGCTAATCTTACTCTAAGACCATTTTCAGTAATGTACTTGAGTTCATACTCGCAATAAAAAACGGGGTGAATGAACTGTTGCTAAGGGAATTGGGTTAGCTAGGTGAGCCTTTTCTTTGAACAACGAATTTTAATAATCAAGTAAATAAGCTGGTACGTAATCCATCACGTTTTGAGACATATGTAAATTTCTTGTGTTATTGATGTAGGTAGGCCTACTGTAGGTAATGTTATGACCGCAGCTCTAACAGGTTATTGAAGAGGAGAGCAGTGGTGGTAATGGCCGCGACTTACGAGTTGTAGGTCGTAGGTTCAAACCCCGACAGGTGCTTCACCTTGTATAAATTATTTCATCACCGCTGCTCTCAAAACGGTAAAGGAAAACATCGTGAGAAAACCGGCATGTCCTAAAACCAAAGCTTTAAAGACATGTGACATCTACCAACCCCCACTGGGGCCGCGTGGTGGATTACGGCCCACTCCCTCTCACAAGAAAGGAGGCCTGTATCCCAGCAGTAGGAAGCTATTGTCTTCATCAAGCATTTATTTGATAATTTGATTAAAGCTTTTTGTCGGTAATTTACAACGTATTTCATTGTAAATTACCGACAAAAAGCTGAGCATATAATTAAGGAGTATACGAGTATAAAACTACCCAAACCTAAAATAAATGCTTCAACAAAACCCAAAATGAACTATCGGGTAAATTAACTATTTATCAAATTGACACAATACGTCAATTTGCCGTGTCAACTGTCAAAGAATTACAGTTCATCATCCGCCTAGCCTTTTCCTAACTATTTTGGGATCGGCTTCCAGTTTAACCAGATGCAGCTGAATACCAGTATTCATATTAGGAGTGACTAGCCTATATGCCCTCCATAACCCAGTTACTGGGCAACAAGATACCCCTTGGTAAGACTGATTGTCAGACTTTTGGGCCTCTGACTGCGCGTAACGACCGTCAAAAAATGACAGTTGTGACTTGAATATACGGTTTTAAGTTTATAGTCAATTTGCTAAACACTAAATTTCCCTGACATTTCTTAGAATCATTCAGTAATTACATCGCTTGTTGATCTTCCCAACAATAAGTAGGAAATTAAAACAAACTTTATTATGTTTCCTAGTACAGAAGCTACAGGTTGGTAATTTCGTCACATCATCTCACCCTCGCAACAGCCCGGCTTTCTAACAACAACGTTCTACGTTAGTAGCTTGGGTTTTGATGTGTAGAGAAGAAAATGTTTTATTTATTTACAAACAGGAAAACGTAATTTCGGCCATTGGCTGTCTACTTTACGAAAGTGAGCAGTAAGGAAAGATTTATGAAAATTCATAAAGATAAATAGGGGATAAAAGTTTGTATCCGAGCTCGTCATTTTTGCCGATGAGAAATGCCGCCGACAAAAATGACGATATGCCCGGCTTGTCCTAGAATAAAAAAATCCAGGACATGTAACATCTGCCAACCCGCATTAGGCCCGCGTGGTGGATTACGGCCCACTCCCTCTCACCGAGAGGAGGCCTGTGTCCCAGTAGTGGGAACATTATGGGCTGATTAAATCCCACCGGGCACATGGCTTGTGTATTATCCTCTTAATGCATTTGAACTTTGACATCGAAATTTCGTTCATTATTAGTTACCGAATAAAATCCAGTCTTTAAAAAAAATCTGTTTAAAAGTATTAAAATAACAAACCGAAATCCAGATTTAGATCCAAACAAAGGCCTGCCCACCACCCAGGGATGTTAACAGCACCATTTGATTTAATTTAAACAACAATGGCTGACAGCGGTGGTCCCTAAAAACAATAATGATAAGGGAATAATTAATGGACACAAAGAATTTCGCTCGACAATTACTACAACTGACCCTCTTACGTCGCTTTCATTGTTACGTGTATGTAGCATCTTGCCATGTTCTATTGTTATGTTTATTTTAGCCAGGTATATAATAAAAAACGTGTGCGGTCGAAAGAAGTTCTCTACGCGATACTCGCAAGCACACACAGTCGTATATAATTGAAAGAGACAACAAGAGAGAGAGAGTGTGAATTTAATATGCGTTTTTACTACAGAGCCATCAAGTACCTACACGTTTTTATAAGCTCTCATAAAGTTTTCGCCATCTTTGATTTTCATTTTGACCTTGCTTCAGCACCCTCAACAACCATAAAAACGACACCCATGACCCAGCCGCCATCTTGGTCTCAAAAAGAATGAGACGGAGAGAGAGGGAAAGTCGCAAGGAGGGGCCATAACGCTTTTTCGGTACGTGACGATTTCCAGTTCTCCTATTGCAAGACGCGATAAAAAAATTAATCAAGAATCTCAATGGTCGGTTATTAAATCTACAAAGCCTTATATTTTTATATATTATTTTTATATATTTAATGACGGCACGGTTGGCGCAGTGGTTAAGCGATTGACTGCTGCGCTGCGTGTCGCGGGTTCGATTCCCGCACGGAACAAATATTTGTAAGAAAAACACCCAGACTCGGAACAAATACATGTAGTGTAGCTACATGTATTTGTTCCGGGTCTGGGTGTTTTTCTATCTATAATATGTATGTATTTACAAAAAAAATTGTATATAAGTAGTTTATCAGCCATCTTGTTACCATAACACAAGCATTAGGTTGCTTAGCTTGGGACAAATGGTGCTGTGTGAAATGTCCAGGGATATTATTATTATTATTATTATTATTTAGAATCACTTTAAAATAAATGAATCAACTAAAAAGATGTTACAAAAAATCCCACACAAACGTGAAAAAGGATACCAAGACCTTTTGATGCCAACACGGCCTCGAGTACAATTTTATAAATATAAACCGTGTTGAAAATTTCGTGCTCATCAAATTGGACTTCGTAATAAAAACATAATGAGAACATCTGCAAAATATAAACAAGAAATGATAAATTCGCAAATAAGAACAACATTTTCGAACGTAAAACAGACGGACCAAAAAGCGACACTGCGGGCTGTAACACCGTATTTCCTAAACGCCAACCAGAATTATTCCATAATTTTACACAAAAAACGACTCTTTTAAACCTTGGAGACGAGACGAGATACATTGGGACAAGCGACGCAGTGAAAAACTCATAAGGACCAAATTTACAAATTTATTACGATCCCGGTACACTTTTCCAGTTTTTGTACTTGTGAGCGGCCACTCTGAAATTCAAGATACAAACGCAACAAGTTCTCACAAAAGAAAACAGGGTTTTTCCTCGAGTTTATTAATGTTTCTGTCTCTTTTCCTCTTTGTTTGATGACGCTTTTAAAAATATCTGCGCGGAAACGTCATTAGTAAGCGTGTTCTAAGAAACTGGATAATGAGATGTTCTTAAGGGTTTAGGATTTTTTTTTTGCGAATAATGCTTGTTATAAAATTTAATGGTGAATAAGGAGAAGTGGTCGAATTGTGTAGTCATCTGTGACTCGATTAGTAAAGTTTTCTTTTTATGTATTTTACGTTACTGAAAGAGTTTTTGAAGACAAAAAAACGACGTAGCTATTATTCCAGGAAGAAATGCTTATGAAATACATTCTTAAAATGTATTTCAGGAATATTATGGTAATTTAACATCTTAATTAATATGACAAGAAATTCCACAATAGATCTTGTACAGACAAAGCGTGTCATACGATCCATTTTCAAATTTATGCCGCTTGTCCAACTTCACGTCGAGAACACCCATCCTTAGCCCTAAACACGAAATGTGGATGTAATTCACACTTCCGTCGCCTCGACTCGATTTGCGCATAAAACGCCTTATTTGGACAAGCTCTTATTTAGTGAATGTAGGTACAATCGAACAAACTACAGTGCAGAGTGCTACAAGGATTTTATGGCGCTTGATCATTCACGGGGCGTTGTTGGTAAACATTTGTGAAATTGTATTGAAAAAACAAGATGGCAGCGTTAGTTTCGCGCCAAGAGATCCTTGTAGGCACAGTATATTTGTTATTCGGACAGCTAATAGTCCGGCCGTCGAGAGAATGTGTTCCTGACACCTGTCAGTGCGACAATTCTAGTAACTAATAAACATGAAATTCGAAAAAAAAACACGTATTCCTTTATAAGAAACTGACAGGTGCCAAAAACGTATTCTCTCGTCAGCCGCATACTGTATTAATGCAACTGCTTTTATACAATGTTGTGACAGTGCTAAGTAATCGATTCTTTTACTTCACTCTCTAAGTAAGTATGCTAAAGGCTTAAAAAGTTATTATGCTTTTTTTTTTTTTTTTGTGGATGGGAAATCATCAAATGACCCCTCCCGCTCTGGGTGGAGCGGAAGGGAGTGTCAGACTTTTACTGACTAAAACCCACCCGTGTTCCGTCCTTAGCCCTTTCTGTTCCAGGGCAGCGGTTAACCTTTCGGAAAATCCCGCCGCCCCAGCAGGCTTCGGCCCTGTGGGGCCCCGTCCTCTGCTGACATCTCTTTGAGGCGCGCGTGGAACACAACGCGCCGTCCGGCACGGGCCTGGTCCTGATCAGACGGTGAGCTACCCATTACTCACCGCCCGCAGGCCCGCGCCTACGGTGGCCGGGAGTCGTCACGCGGCTCCCGACGCCCGGAGCGTCTCCCGCGGCGGCTGAGGCGTGAGGTGTTCTCCCTCAGCCTCCCCGCCACCTCCTTCGCTAGCATGACTGCTTCGCAGAAGGAGGTGACTGCCTCCCATTCTCTCTCGCCCCGGACCATGGCTTGCACCAGGGCCGGGCGCGAGAGGTCGCCGCCGTTGCCGATCGCCTCTACGAGGACACGGCGGGTCTCCGCCCAAGCAGGGCAGACCTCCACCGTGTGCTCCACCGTGTCCTTTGGGCGATCCTGGCAGTGGTGACACCCGGGCGTCTCCTCCCGCCTGATAATGTGCAGGAACCTCCCGAAACATCCGTGTCCGGAGAGGACCTGCGTCAGGCGGTATGTGAGAACGCCGTGACGCCTCTCTAGCCACTCCTCAAAGAGGGGTCTTATCGCCGCTATCGCGGCGTGCCCTGCGCTGGGTTGCGATAGTCGCGCCTTCCATTCCGCCATGAGATCGCGCCGGAGGTCCGTCCGCTCCGCAGCGATTTGCCGCGGGTGCAGAGTTTCCCCCCGGCGTAGTGCCTCCGCGCGCCAATCATGCAGGCGCGCGAGGACTATCGCCTCCAGATCCCATGGCGGCAGTCCGGCAAGGAGGCTAAGTTATTATGCTCACAGTAAAACATATTCCCCTTTATTCATAAACGTTGCTTAAAGTTAAGCAGTGATTAGCGACTGTTTAACCATATATTTTTGACGTTTAAACGTTACTTAACTTTAGTCATCGTTTATGAATAAACCCCAATTACTTGCAGTGTACTGGAAAGATGGATATCTTTGCCTGTATATTAATAGCCTGACCGACTGTAGTTAGGTAAGTAGTAGTATAATTCGATAATTGCAGATGGCTATACTGTAGTCATTAATTGAAAACGCTTTGGTTCGCATTTTTAATTAACTTTTCGAGATATGCGATAGTAAATAGCGATTTCGTTTTCATTTTGAAAACACAGATTGATAACTTTAAATTAGTTTTATACCTGCCTTCTTTCTGTTAGACACATAATACGATCTCTGATAAAAACTACTTAAGTGTCAAAAGATTTTTAGATCTTTTGATCCGGTAACTTTTAATATTTGCAAGATTAATAAGAATTTGAGAAAAATATTAAGTAACGAGACGAGCTTCATGATCAATTCCAAGTTAATATTCTGTGTATCTCATATTAAAAGAGCGTAGCATATGGGACGAGACAATTGCTTCAATATTTTTATCGTTCGTAGATATGAATTCTTCAAACCATTCGGGGAACACAGGCTATGTTATGAATGTAAGCTAATATTAGTTATAAAGAGAAAAGATTAGATTTTTTGAATGTTTGTTTGTTACGCAATCACGCTAAAACGGCTGAACGGATTTAGATGAAATTTGACACATGGATAGACCATGACCTGGATTAGGATATAAAATACTTTTTATCCTGATATTCCCACGGGATCCAAAATGTGGATGAAACTGCGAGGCGCAGCTAGTTCGTAAAAGAGGCACTTAATTTCAATTCTGTTTAGATTTTCTTTTCTTTCTTTCTATTAAGCCGTTTGCTAAGACCGTATTTAAAAACAAAAGACAGCAAACAGATAATGAATTCAAATCCCCAGCAAACTATGTAACTAATGCTAGAACGGATAAAAGTTAGTCCTACCTGACGGAAAACTACTAATAAACGTCGACACAAGCTCAAAAGCTAGAACAACGCGAACTGCGAAGCGTAGTGAAGTATATTGAACAAACTTTGCTTTCCTGCCGCCATGTAAATGGGAATATTGTGCATTCAACTAGGTTTTCTAACTTTGATAATGTTCTGAGGCTTCTACATAATGGTCTATGATGGACACACTCATAGAGACAGACACGAGGTCAGTTTATAGAACCTCATCACTTTTTTTTTAAAGAGTAACTCTGGTGTTTCTTGTCGGCTCTTCTCCATAGGAAACGTTCAATTGAACCGTGTACCTAGCTTCTGACGTTTCATAAGTGCCCATGACCTACATGGGTACTTATGTGAAATATTATTTATTATTAAAAAATATATATATATATTTATTATCAAATAAAATATTTTGATTTAGGATAGTCTGACAATAGTGCATTTTGATGCAAGCATACAATTACAAATGCTCACGCGTATTAATAGACCTTATTCAACACACAACCACAACAAAGTTGTTCGGACATTTTTCTATGGAAGCTGGGATATCCACCTGCCGTCATTTTGTTTTTATTTTTTAAAGGTTCTCATAAGGTGAACTTTACCTCCAAATATATCGTGAGCGTGACACTTTAGGGTACTATAATACTTGACATTTTTGTTTGTATTAGTGTCCGCTACCATATAAACTACATATAATATGTAAACTACATTCACCGTGCGCGGAAACTTTGAAAAAAAAAACAAAATTGCGGCAGGTCGGATTTGTCACAAAAAGGTTCGAACCCCTGTCATAAACATAGTATGGAATATATTTCATGTATGATGTATGTTCTTTATTTCACCACGTTTATGTCGCACTCTAGTATTGAATAAATCCTGTACTATTGACGTAATCATAAAGCTATTAATGTCATATTTTGGTAATATTGCCCACAGACTACGAAGCCGGGATTTTATAGATCCATCACATTGGACTAATAGATCCTATTTGTATCTGTCAACCGATAAAGTTTATTAAACAAGCTATGTCCCATAGATACCTGCGATTTCGTATAAAATCGTGCCAATGTCCTTTAAAAGGTACAAAGCTGTATCTTTCCGAGAAATTTCATCAAAATCTGTTCAGTAATTTTGCAGTCAGATTGAACCCAATTTGCTAACATACAGGGTCAAATTGTTTTACTGGCGAAACTCCACAAACGTGATGGGTATTGATACCCATCAGCTACCCAGCTAAGAAGGGCTTTTTGCTAAGTAATAATAGCCACACGGGTCGATCCATCAGGTTAAGCTACGCTTGCCGAGGTTGGACCTGAGATGGGTGACCATCTTTACATACCAAAACCCCTCCATGCCTCGGAAAACACGCTAAGCCTTTGGTCCCGGCTGTCATTCATGAATCTTTGACAGTCGTTACGGATCGTCAGAAGCCCGAAAGTCAGACCACCAGTCTTATGGAGGGGTTTCGTATTACCCAGTAACTGGGTTGTGGAGGTCAGATAGGCAGTCGAACCACGTAAAATACTCGAACTCAGCTGCCTCCAGTTAGACTGGAAGCTGAACCCAAAATAGTAGTTGTAAGTTGGGAAAAAATAGGCAGATGATGACTCATCGGCTACCCATCTGCTGGCTAATTTAATTTGACCTAGTATATTTGTATTATTTGTGTGATTCCTAAAATGACGGAGTTCTTACATCTTCTACAAACTCAAACTCAAATCACAGGCAATTTTGAATTGTCAAAGGGTCGGTCAGTCAGAAATATGAAGCTAGTTGCCCATTCCAAAGCGTAGGTACCTATGGAGAAGAACGGGCAAGAAACTCCATGGACACTCTTTTAAATCATAAAATTGTTACAAAATATTTGATTACATCATTCGTGTTGAAATTAACCATGTGAGAACGATGTAGAAAGACGTGCACGTTTGAAGCGTTTGTTATAGAAAACATAAAAACAATTTAGAAATTAAAAATTACAATAAGCCGTGGCAGCTAAGAGATGACCAGTCCCTACTGACGGCGCCCGTTCACGAACATGACGTATGGATCATTCAGCTCAACCATTTTGATGGGATACAATATTATAATCTTCATACCCGATAGGATAGCTTATTGTTGTAGTTTCAATTTACCCGAGACGAGAATATCATAGTGATTTATTGCTATCAACTCCTTACATCACACGCACGATACCATTATTCTCAGGTCAGACTTTCTTGGAATATTTTACTTATTATGCTGTCTCGTGTAGAAATAAATAGAAAGATTTTTACCTAAAATTATGAAGACGAAACTTTAATTTGTTTCTCGTGTCTTTTTCAGTGTCACGATGGTAACAAAGTTTTGAAAGATCATTTACATCATGTCTCAACATACATAATTATATTATATTATTGTTCTCTGATAGCTAGCAGACTTGATTGTGAGTTTGTGAACCACTGCTGCAAGGTTTCAGCTGAGCCTGTCACCTTGCAGCAGTCATGTCACAATCTGTTTCTGTTCTTGGTTTGGTTTTGGTCTTTGTAAGGGCTGATTTTTCAATCATCCGATAACTTTATTCGAGGAATAATTTTGAAATTTTACAAAAACTGTCAAACGTCAATATTATTCCTCGAATAAAAGTTATCTGGCGATGGAAAAATCAGCCCTAAGTGTATTACTAACATAGTTTGTAAGTACAGACGCCAGCACATCAAGCTACTACAATCTGTCAAATTTCTTTAATAGATTTTCAACTTTATCGCTAAAGCGTTACGGTTCAAGGTTGATTGGGAAAATTTGACAGTTTCGGGTAGCTTGACCTGCTGGCGTCTGTACATTGTTAGTACCTACTGTGTTACTACCTAGTTGAGTCTTGTTGCTCGAATTAAATCCTACTAATATTATAAACATGAAAGTTTATATGGACGAATGGATGGATGGATGCTTGTTACTCTTTCACGAAAATACTACTGAACGGATTTGGATGAAATTTGGCACACAGATGGTTTATAACCAGGATTAACATAGAGGATACTTTTTATCCCGATATTACCACGGGATCGAAATGTATGCAAGTAAACCGCGGGGCGAAGCTAGTGATTAAATAAATTCAAGTCGCTTTTCGTATCTGTCTGTGTGACTGCATTGTTTTTTCTGAACTCCGCAATAGATTTTGACGTGGGTTTCACTTTCACCATCATTTAGGGAATTTATTCCTAAATGTTTATGTGTATAATTATCATCATTTGCCTAGCCTTTTCCCAACTATGTTGGGGTCAGCTGCCAGTCTAACCGGATGCAGCTGAATACCAGTATTATGTGTATAATTATATTCATATTAAACTTACAAATGTCTCTATTTTTCGTCAAGTCAACTCGCTAGTTTAAAATAAAATGAAAATGAACGATCATCAATAATTTTAATTTTATTTTCATCATCTTACGTTTTAAACAAGACATGTTGCGCCGACCCCAAATAATTTGGGATAAGGGCAGGAGAATGATGATGACGTTTTATTAAACACAACACTCTTAGTATGTCTATCCGTTATGGTGCTTTTAACTCGAGCAACATTAAATTCTAACTACGTGATGGTACGTGTCTTACCTAGCTAAATATTTGCACCTATATGCAAGCAGATAAAATGTAGTTTGATATAATTTTCAGCTTTGTGACGTACATGAAATATTATTACCGTGCCTAACTATCCTATTCGTAACAGCGATTTGTTAACACATCTCAATAAAGGAGAACGTTTCCAAACTTGCATCATGCGCTACTGTCAAATGCAATGACGTGTGTCCATGGAATACTCCGTTCGCAATTTAGGAGAGTAATCAGAGTAGAGACACAAAATAGATAGGGACAGAAGGTTGGCTCCATACCATGAGCGAATACGCACACACACATACACACGCTATCCGTTAATTCACGCATACCAACTGCAAGCGCCCTCGCGATTGGCATTCGACTGACATCACCGCACTTGTAATCTGTATTTAGAAGCTTTCAACTTTATATCTTACCACTTTTTCCAACAATTATTTTTTGAATATCTTTACAAGAATGGTACCGTAATTGATCAATGAAATCAACGACGAAAATTGAGGTTATTATTAACCTCAATAATTGTGAAATGAAAATCCTCTTACGTGGCTAAAATTAGAATTTCGGGTTTAAAATTCAAACAACAATCAAATCAAAGCACTCAATTTGTAAGTGGAAGAAAACGTACTTGTAGATGCCCAAAGGAGATGGTAGGGCACAAATGGGCATCTACATAGAAGTACGTTTTCTAATCTATTTGTTTACATTTTCGCCAGATACTTTTGGAGCAGCCTATACGCGTATATGTGTGCATGGGCCTGTTTTCGTTTTATGGAGGTATTTCTGAACCTATTTATTAAGTGGTCGAGGGGTGATCGCGCGTCGTATATTGGTCATGCCTACGCGATTTGAAAATCAACGCGTTCGGGTGCGCTTCCGAACGTTAGTACGCTAGACTGGACACTGATTTGACACAGGGATGAAACAGATACATACGATGTGTTGATTGATCTCTTTTACATTTACGCACGCATTGCTCATTAAATTGGTGCAGTAGCTTTTCATACTACCTACTTCCACTACTGGTTCGAGTATAGTTGCTATTGTGAAACTCCTTCATTGAAATTGACAGTGTTTCGAGCTTAATTAGGGTAAAGTTGTCCTAAAAGTTTAAAACAACTTTTAAGTACATACTTCACGTTCACTACATTTCCTTTACAATGAGTCCTTTAAATAATGTCGCAAGACTTTTTTTACAGGTAAGCTCGCGAAAGGTTCCTAATATACCTAAAGCTTTTCAATTCTATTTCCAGAAATAAATTGTCAATTTTTTCTACATAAATAAGCATATGCATAAATAATCCAATGTATCAATAAATAATGCCAGCCTTTTGGGCATTTTTCCTGTTAACAGCGATGCGGAAAAAGTTTTTGTTGTCCTATCGTATCTTTTTCACTCTTCATTTTTAAATACATACCTTTACATATTATTATTTAAAGACTGTTAGCTTATACCGGCTGATTTTTTTTTACCGTCAGGACAAAAACAGGGTATAAAAGGTGAGCGGGGTAGAAGCCTATGCACATAAATCCCCTTTTTTTCAAAACCTAAAATTAAATTGATCTATATACAGGGTGGCAGGGACATCGACGCGCAAACTGTAACCATGGATTCAGCACATGAGTTTAGACCCTATAGCGTCGAAATTTTTCGTCGGTTATTAAAAACAAAATATTGCTGTTCCATACGTTTTGACCACGTAGCACTTTTGCACGTTTGCACTTTTCTATGAAACAGAAGATTTTTTTTATAACCGCCGAAAAATTTCTACACTATGGGGTCTAAGCTCATGTGCTGAATCCATGGTTACAGTTTGCGCGTTGATGTCCCTGCCACCCTGCATAAATACTGTTACTTATTTGTCCTTGGCAATGCAATGAGACAGAGAGAGGTGGAAAGAGAGTAGGGAGGCCTTTGCCCAGCAGTGAGACATTAACGGCTAGTAAAACTAAAAAATAAAACTTATTTGAAGTTAACTTTTCATACTAAAAAAAAAAACAGACAAGTAATATAAAAATTCTACTCTACGCGCGGAAATTATCAATGAATTCGTAGCGACATTCAATCCTCTAATGAAGCCATCGCCTGGCTTAAATCAAAGGATTGAATGTAAAAAAAGAAAAAAAAAAACATTATTTAAATATTATCTGGTTTGAAAACAAAATAAAATCGAATATTTTACATTTATTGTTTTTTTTTTTACATTTCAAATATTTATATTGATTGTTTCAGTTTTAACCTAAACAAATACCTAACCAAATGACTTCCCCAAAGTAATTTGGACAAGGCCGTTGGTTTCAGGGATACCGCTCTATTGATTCTCAGTCGAACAAATAAAATTTTGATTAATCGTCTGTCCATTTTCCAACTAATTGCCCTCACACAACATATGGGGAAAATTTCAAACGTTGACCTAAACTAAAGTTACAAATTGGACAAAACTTAACTTAAACTTTGTTATTCAAACATGATAGGCGTCGATCAGCTAGTTGTCACTTTGTTCCCAAGACAAAAACAGACAGACCGAAACATTACGCGTATAGATCCAGTTTCAGTTTTATTGTATTTCAAAAGGAGAGAGGTAATACTAATAAATAATGAGGGTTCTTTTTTATTTTACGGATTTTCGGATATTCTGTTACAACAAAACATAAAACATAAGGCTTGTATTCCCGAAGGGATAGGTAGGGGTGTTTGGTACCTGTAGTACACCCAAATTTCGCTAATTATGTTTAAGTTCCATGTAACATTACAGGGGACAAGCTTATTGCCATCAAT
The DNA here is from genome assembly GCA_949629185.1 of Apamea crenata. NCBI lineage: Eukaryota > Metazoa > Arthropoda > Insecta > Lepidoptera > Noctuidae > Apamea > Apamea crenata. Next base: position 6,438,525 of record OX451360.1, on the reverse strand, counting down.
CGGGTACAAATGCAGGCTCCTGACTAATACGGAGAATAATTATCTGACCAAGATTATGTCTGGACTTTAAAAGAGACTGTGACGCCTGAGTTTGTTTCGGCCTTTCTTCTCAGACTAGCCAGATAGGAAACGCCAACCACGTCTAGTTTTAAAATATGATTGACGTGTAAAAGTGTGTGCAAAATAAAATCATTTATCATTTAAGAAAAAAAATCTGTTATGTTTTCTAAAATACTTTATTTTTTCTGGGAACTTGTATTCTCAAAGAAAAATGGCGGAAAGCTTCATCTAAAAATAACGGCTTTAATTAAAACTCCGCCTATTGAATATCGAACACAGAAAACTCAATGCAAAACCCTAACAATGCCATTTGTTTCGTTCTGTATTCCGAAAGGAAACATTGGTTAAAATCAGCAATAGCTTCTTACATTGTGATGAAATAATCGAAAGTGCCATTTTCCTGAATGAAAAAGGACCAAATTTTAATCGAAAAGAAAGCTTTTTTTTACTAATCTCACGAAGTCGTCAGGCTAATATTTAATATTATCTTAGAGGGCATTTTGCCCGGGTATTGACATCGGGCATTTTCTAAATCAAAACGCTTAGGTAGTATGTATAGACTTACCACCGATTTAAGTTTTCAAAAGTCTCAGGTATTTAAGCTATTTGATTAACTTATTCCTTCAAACTATTTTACAATGGAGTTTCAAAGTATACTTTACTTTACTTTTGACTAATTTCAAGTTATTGAAAGTACTTAAACACCTATTAGTATCTTAATAAGTTATTAATTGAAAACGCTCTTTCTCAAACCCTATCTAGGACGAATTGGAAACCGTCAGCTTTTTAATCGTTCAATCCTCGGACAAAAACTTAATCAGAGCAAGCTCATTTACGAAGTCCGACTGTATCACAGCAAAACACGAATTTTAACCGTTTCAAAAGGGCCAATTTTATCCCAGCGGCACGAAGGACCAAAACCCATCAGCGACCAATAAAAGCCTCTTTATTACAAATTTCTCGCCGGCCGGATATCGAACTCAGCATGACATACTGGCTGGTGTTTGTAAATCAAAACAGCGAGGGTGGGAAGTGCGGGGCCATGCCGTCTAGTCTGCCGACCGACTCCGGCCGACGCGCACGGCGCGACTCCGGCACGCGAAGTTATCGTACGACATGGAATTGTGACGAGTGTTTTGTTTAGAACTCGGATTAAGGTAGAGTGACGAGTTTTGTACGTACGTAGTTTTATGGGTGTAGTTTGTATTTTTGGGGTGTAAGTGTAGGTTGATAAAATTGGGGTGTTTTTTTTTGTAATTAAGGTTTTTAATTGCTAAGATGGGCTTGTACGAAAATTGTTGAAACAGTAAAACGGAAAAGTTCTTTTGTATAACATTTGTAAGGAAAAAAACATTTTTTTTTAAACTAATTTTCTTGCATTTGGCTATAGCTGAAAGCTTTAAAATAAAAGCCACAGGACATTAACAAATTATTTTTCCAACTTGATTTATATTTTTTTAAAGCACCCAGAATTTTAGGTACCTAAAAAGAACAAAATACAGAATCGGGCACACCTAGACGCATACTAATACAGCTTATTAATCCCAGCAATTCAAAACGGGCAATATATCAATACAAATACGAAATGAATATTCATTGGCAGAATTTCGCACCTCTAAAAGGAGTATCTGGAAACGTGACAATAATTCTATTTCGTGCGATAAATAGTTGCCTGCTCTTAATATTCCGAGCAGTCGGCAACTAACAAATTCTCGAGATGGGAATTAATACTGCCTACGCGAGTATGTGAGCTTTTATGACGGAGATTTACTTAAGTGATAAAGTTTTGATGTTAAAGTATGAATTATTTGAAGCTTAAGGTGACGGACTTATGGCTATATCATTACACAGGGTGGCAGGGACATCGACCACCATAAATTCTTGATAAAAATTGCTGATAATTCTTGACTCCCGTAGCGTAGAAATTTTTCTGAACCCCCGTGCGTCCAAATTTTTCTTCGGTTATAAAAAAAAATGCTGTTTCATACATTTTGACCGCGTGTGTATTGCACTTTTCTATGAAACAGCTGATGTATTGTTGATAATCGACGAAAAATTTAAATACAGGGAGGATCAGAATCACGTACTGAATCCATGATAACGGGTTGCGCGTCGATAACCCTGTATATTCTATCATCATCGCCAATGAACTAAGGTGTAAACTAGAGTCGAACTTACACCAAAGTATAGATAAAAATTAGGGATTTTTTTACTATGGACCTTATCAACAAAATACACTCCGCTAGGATAAACTTCCGCAAGCGAATTAATATGACATTTAGCAATACTTTGTAGGCGGTTTTATTATAAATTCCTTGTCAACCAAATATATTCCACTAGGATAAACTTCCGCAAGCGAGTTAATATGACCTTTAACAATACTTTGTAGGCGGTTTTATTACAAACTAGCTGCGCCCCGCGGTTTCACCCGCGTAAGATTCGATCCCGTGGGAATTTCGGGATAAAAAGTATCCTATGTGTTATTCCTGGTTATAAACTACCTGTGTGCCAAATTTCATCCAAATCCGTTCAGTAGTTTTTGCGTGAAAGAGTAACAAACATCCATACATCCATACAAACTTTCGCATTTATAATATTAGTAGGATTCCTTGACAACAAAATACACTCCACTAGGATAAACTTCCGCAAACGAGTTAATATGACCTTTAGCATCCATACTTTGTGGGCGGATTCATGTTCTGTAGATTCCGCTGCGTGGGTTATAAGGTATTTTCTTGCGCTCCCCTAACAGATAATGGCACCAAGTCATCAATCATTGAACCTTCCCACGTAAACTCAAAGAAAATATATACTCTATTTCCACTACCACATTTACCAACCAATATTTTAACATCCAACGCGTAAAAAATAAACTCAAATAAGTTTAAAAAAAATTGATGTATGCAGTTCAATATTAAGTGGCCTTTAACTCGATCTTATAATTAACAGATGTGCGAGCACTGTGAATGAAATGAATGAAAATTCTCTCCTGCGCGGAACGGGATGCTGCAAACATTTTAATTGCACATTAATCTGTCATCCGTATGTTCGCAGCATTTCGAGACAGCAAAGTTATTCGCAATCCCTCATGTCTGTTGAAACTTGATGTCTCCTTTGCTAATGAAACCTAGTTCAAGTACCTATGTCTTAATAGTTAGGTAGTTTTGACCTATTTTACAAACGTTTTAGTGGTTCTATGTTATGAGTTTGGTTTCCGCACTTAATCCTTCAAGTGCAGCGTTGGGCAGGGTCCATGGCGGCCGTCGATGGTTATTCCAACCAGCCCACCTCCTCCAGAATCTGATTAAGTCTCCTGGCCTTTTGAGAACATCTGTGTAAACCTGGGTGTCCCGAGGGTTTCTGACCTAACCTAACCTAACGCGTTAGTGGTTGAAACGTGCTTCCTTTCCTGAAACATCGTGAGGAAATCTGGACATAGTTAATATATAAGTCTTTAATCGCCAAGCCATCTTGAGCAAGTGTAGTTATGGATGTCTTTTCTGTATGAGAAGAGGTCTTCGCCCTACAGTGGGACAGTAACAGGCTGTTATTATCATACAAGACATAAATCGCGCCTTGCATCCTCGAAGGGTAGGGCAGAGTTATATTTAAGTCCCATGTAATATAATATATATCATCGTTTACTCTATCCTTTTAAAGTCAAACTTTTTATACTGTTTTTTTGAATAGGATAGACGATTTTTGTACCCACCTTTTTGATAATAAACAATTATTATTATTATATTATTAATAAGGGGAGCCTATCGCCATCAACCGGCCACAAATTCAGACTCGGGGTGCTACTGAGTTATATTATTATTTACTAGCTGCGCCCTGCGGTTTCACCCGCACAAGTTTCGATCCCGTGGGAATATTGGGATAAAAAGTATCCTATATGTTACTACGAGTAACAATAATCCGAACACATATTAACAGTGCCAATACACATGCACCCCTTCTTACTCACACACACCTACATCATTTATCACAATGAACACCACACTACGTGCACACTCAGTTAAATTAACCTTGTACTGTATAACTTACTTATAACTAAATTTACTTTTTGTGTTTAGTTTCAACTACTTGAGAACGCTGTAAAAATCTAGTTATTATGGTAAACTGTAAGGGAACTGTCTCCTGAGATACAGGCTAACAACCTAGTTCAGGAGGCAGTGCGCTTATGTACTGTGTACTTACTTTGTTTTCAATAAAGTAACATATAGGATACTTTTCGGTTTTTTCTTAAAAATTGGCTTCGCTCTATTGCCAGTAGGTATAAGTTAATGGGCACGTGAAATTATAGTATAACTAGCTGCGCCCCGCGGTTTCACCTGCATAAGTTTTGATGCCGTGGGAATATCGGGATAAAAAGTATTCTATATATTATTCCTGGCTATAAACCATCTGTGTACCGAATTTCATCCAAATCCGTTCAGTAGTTTTTTCGTGAAAGGGTAACAAACATCCATCCATCCATACAAACTTCCGCGTTTATAATATGTATTAGTAGGATAGGTTATCCTGCCTAATATTATAATCCTAATACCTACAGGTAGGTACTTATTTGAATGTTTTCATTTCCTGTCGTCGAGCAATTTTCAGGGCTCATAATGTTCTCACTTACAAAGTCCTTCCGCGGCTTAAGCACTGAAAATTGCGCATAAGGCGGAAAATGAAAAAGTAAATACGTACTCGTACCGGAAGGTAAAACACCTACTTACATAAAAATGATTTTATTATTATGACATTTAGGTGTCGTGTCACATAAAAGGTTGGTATTAAAAATGTAGCCAGCCAGGGCTTTTTTTGTTAAGGGATTGACACCCTTCGTCTATTTGCCGTGTTAGAGCCATTTCATACAACCGTCAAAGAATGTGTATATCTGCTTAGCCTTTTCCCAACTATGTTGGGGTCAGCTTCCAGTCTAACCGGATGCAGCTGAATACCAGTATTTTACATGGAGCGACTGCCTATCTGACCTCCACAACCCAATTACTGGGTAATACGATACCCCTGATAAGACTGGTTGTCAGACTTTCGGGCTTCTGACGACCAGTAACGACTGTCAAAGATCCACAAATGACAGCCGGGACCAACGGCTTAACGTGCTTTCCGAGGCACGGAGAGGTCTTGGTATGTAAAGATGGTCACCCATCCACGGACCACCTGCGGCAAGCGCAGCTTAACCTGATCGATCGACCCGTGCGGCTGTTATTAGTTAGCCACAAGCCCCTCCGTAGTTACTATGTAACTGTCATTGCCATTCTGAATTTGAGTCAAGATTAGTACTTGAGCATTGTTCTGAAACCTTAGCAGTTACGATATAATATACTATAATAGTATCTCAGTGCCTGTGTTTAATAAGACATTTACGTAAGACTGTAGCCGCTTAGTTTTATGACTCTACAAAGTTTATTACTCGCAGAATAACTCGTTAATGTGCACATTAACAACTTCACACTTTAACTATTGCGTATGAGGATAATTTTCTGTCGTGGTTATAGATACCAACTCACGACTACATTAGCAAGATTCCCAGTTGATGGTAGATACGAATTATGTACACATTTCTTTCAGGTTTTAATAATAATAATAGTAATAAATCATTTTATTTCAGGGATTGTATACATAATTACATATACATACATTTCACCCATAGTGACTATATGTCATAAATAAGCATTAATAAGCATTAGGTATTAAGGGTATTAAATATAAGGTTTTGTCTGTTGGTGGATACTTATATTAAATTGTTTTTCCGTATGTTTTAATAGTGCTACAAAAACATACATGGTGGAGATGATACGAAATTAAATTAAATTTCGTATATCTAATGACGTCCCCAGTCTGCAAACAAAAATTGAACCAAATATATAGCTACATATATAGCTAGTAAAAGATTATCAAAATCCATAGTCAGCTCATCACTACTACTCGTATTAACTTTGTTTGAAAAAATCACATTTTCAATATCGATGTTAGGATTTATTTTATAGTTACAAAATGCTCCTATGCCTTAGTATTGCCAGTGTTTTCATTCATAGCCGTATTGTACATATGGAATATTAAAAAAAAATATAGCCAGCCACACAAAACGTTTAGGCACCTTATGACATTGGGGTAAGTGTAAATATTAAACATACAAGACAAGCTGTACCACTAAACAATGAAATAGCCAGCGAATTACTTCAATCAGGATGTTTCATTAGGTTAGTTACTAACCTACCAGTCTTACCAAGGGGTATCGTATTACTCAGTAACTGAGTTGTAGTAGTCAGATAGGCAGTCGCTCCATGTAAAATACTGGTATTCAGCTGCATCCGGTTAGACTGGAAGCTGACCACAACATAGATGGGAAAAGGCTAGGCAGATTGATAGACCCATCCAGGGACCAACCGCGGCAAGCGTAGCTTAACCTGATCGATCGACCCGTGCCGTGCGCCTGTTATTACTTAGCCATAAGCCCCTCTCATTTCCCTCTTAGTTTTCATTTATTGTCGTATTGTATTTAAATATGGTAAAAAAAATATAGCGAGCCACTCATAAAGTTGAGGTCTATCACATTGGGGTACCTATTAGCTAGACTGTTAGTTATACATGCATTACTTACTAGCTCCCCGAGTCTCTGACCTCAGCTTATCCTTTTGGGGATCACATGCGGTGATAACAATATTTAACCAACGTACGTAGAAATCCCCTGATTTATCTATATTGCTGCTGATTTTGTTGTTTATCGATGAAACTGAATAAAGGGTAGGTACTGTTATCTTCTATTTACCTGATATGTCTCTACTAATATGTATTATTGTCTGTTTTGATGGGTCTGGCGCTGTATGTCGAGATACTCCCATATTTTACATCCTGTAAACTCCCAAGTACTAGCCTATAAGTATGTGTAACATAAACATAACATAACATAATCCTATAACACGTTGTATTATTTTTGGTGAAATAAATAAATAATTATTAATTAAAATTATTATAATTAACCGGTTTAATGCCGTTATAACAGAAACAATTAAACAACCATTGTGTCTCGACTGGATCCACGTATGCATGCAGGCATACGAAGGGTTACTAGACATTTCCATATTACATAGGTACTGTAAAGGTTTTGTCTGTATGACTTTGCCAACAAACTTTCTTGAATGTACAAATGTATGTCATGATATATATTATGTTGTAGATGAGCGAAACTACATCTAAATTGAATCCCATCTACAACGTAGTATCTCAACATGAAAGTTTTATTTCAGCCTTATTTGACAGCTGTAATTCACTTCCGTCTCTTTCTTACTGTATTTATGAAAAAGAGATATCAACTAGTTATAGTGGAGTTTAGTTGAAGCACAAAATCTTTCCTGCTTTATAATAAACGTTCCGCCTGTCTCATAACATTTCCTCGTAATAGTGTAATTTTGACTTTTATATTAGGCGTTAGTAGTACAAAGCGATGTCAGACAGCTTTCAACGCGTCGTTCTTGGCGCTCGTAGTCTGCATCACAAAGAATTCCTTTCTTTCTGGTTTTGTGAAACGAGATGGTGATATAATGTAGGCAAACTTAACGCGAACTTTTGCGTTTGATGTATTGTTTTAAGAGGTGCCATTTACAAGTAAATACCTAGAGTAAGTTGTACAGTGCCTAAGTAAATGAGGAAGGTACATGTGTATCGGCCGGCACACAATGTCAGTATTATTTTAGGCGGAAGGAACTTAATGACGTCAAAACCCTATCAAATTAATATTTTAATTAATTGGCAGACTATTCCCTTGTTTAGGTATAGAACTACAGCCAATTTCTAGAAATAAAAAATTGTTTCATACATTTTGACCTATAAGAGGTATAAGTGCAATACTGACGCGCTCAAAACGTGTGTTTTTTTTTTTATAAACGACAAACAATTTCAACGCTAGGGGGTCCAGAATCATATGCTGAACTCATGGTTACAGTTGGTGCACTGGTATTTTTTTTTTCCTCTATATCGTTAACTAGCTTCTGCCCGCGACTTCGTCCGCGTGAAATTCTGGTTCCCCCGCCCCACCCCGTAGCATCGCATCGCTCGCCCGCACTATCACTTCGTTTTCGCCTATTTCTCTTTCTGACTGTATTCATTTTGACCTAACGTGATGTTGAACCGATCCCGAACGTTATCATACCTATTTTGTTGCGGAGTTATTTTAAAATTATGATATGTCTTAAGATGTTAAGATCCATGATATAAGGATATCATGTTGATAAAACACATTCGCAAATAATGCATTAATTTCTAACCAATTTGATTACCATAAAAAAGGTTATAGTGAGTCAATCAGTGGTGGTGGTATCAGTGGTTCTATCTATAATATGTATGTATTTACAAAAAAAAATTGTATATAAGTAAGTTTATCAGCCATCTTGTTACCATAACACAAGCATTAGGTTGCTTAGCTTGGGACAAATGGTGCTGTGTGAAATGTCCAGGGATATTATTATTATTATTATTATCGGAAGTGTTCTTTTTTCTCAGCTCTTTGGCTGGTTTTTGCAACATTTACGGACCGAAGTCAAGTAAATGCAGCGTGTGGTGTGTTATGTTAAAGATGTGTTGTGAGGAGGACCTATTTCGTTTTCATCTATTTGCATGAACTTTCTGACAATGCGACATGTATTTAATATTGCAGCTTTTTGTAGGGTGATATACAAGCTTTCTTTTAAGTTTAGTAATTTAAGGCTATGGAGAAGGTGGTTTGGGATGACGCCTGTTGTGGAGAGGACTATAGGGACCACGTAAACTTTTTGTTGGCGCCATATTCTAGTTACTTCGTCTTTGAGTTCTACGTATTTACTAATTTTTTCAGTTATTGTCTTCTGAACGTTGTGTGTGTTGGGAACGGCAATATCTATTAGGTAAGTTACTTTGTTTATTTTATCCTGTAGGGTTATATCCGGTCTATTATAGTGAATTGTCCTGTCGGTGAGAATGGCGCGGTCGTAGTAAAGTTTATGTGTGTCATTTTCTAAGACAGTTTGTGGTGTGTAATTGTAGTAAGGAGTGTTTGGGTCTTGAATGAGTGTGTATTTGAGTGCTAATTTTTGATGAATTACATTTGCTACCTGATTGTGCCTATGGGTGTAGTCTGTCTGCGTGAGAGTTGTGCACGCTCCTATTATGTGCTGAATTGTTTCTGGTTGAATGTGACACTTGCGACATTTATCATTTGTTACTGATGGATCTTTGATAATAAATTTTCTATAATTTTTTGTGTTAATAATCTGGTCTTGTATCGCAATTATAAATCCTTCAGTTTCTGGGAATAAATTGCCTATTTTAAGAAACTTATTTGAGGCTACTTGGTTTACATGGGATTGTTCTAGGTCATGAGGATGTCGGCCATGAAGTACCTTTTTCTTCCAGTCCTCAATTTTTTGTTTCTGCGGGTCATCGCTAGTATGTTGTGGAGTATCTAGCTGTTCATTTAAGTTAAGTGGAGTGTAGTTAAAATCATTTTGAACTATGGCTTTATGAATGTTACTAGTGCGAGATTTTGACTGAAAGAATGTTTTTAGTCGACAGACTTGTTTACGCCAAAGGTGCTGGATGTCTATTAGGCCTCTCCCTCCGTTTTGCCTTTTGATAGTAAGCCTTTCTATTGCAGATTTAGGGTGTAAATTGTTATGTTTTGTAAGAGTGGTGCGTGTGGTTCGTTCTAATTGTTCTGTGTCTGTTTTTGTCCATTTAATAACTCCGAATGAGTATGTTAGTATGGGGATGGCAAATGTATTAATGGCCTTGATGAGATTTTTACTAGAAAGTTGTGTTTTACATATGGCGTTAAGTCTCCTTTTGTATTCTATAGTAAGTGTTTCTTTTATCCTAACATGATCTAGTCCCTTTAGTTGCGTGTACCCTAAATATTTATATAAGTCGGTCGGCTCCATTGCTGTTATGGTGCCTGTGTTGTTTACGACATAGTTGCCGGGTCGTATCTTGCCACGCATGATATGAAGTGTTTTGCATTTATCCAGACCAAATTGCATGTTTATATCTAAGCTAAACTCTGCTGTAGTTTCTACTAGTTTCTTCATATCTTTTTCTGTTTGTGCATATAATTTAATATCATCCATATAAATGAGATGTGAGACTAATGTTTGTTCTGTAGTGTGTTTGAGACAATATCCGGTCCGACAGCGCTGCAGCAGATGAGATAGAGGATTTAGTGCAAGACAAAACCATAGGGGACTCAGTGAATCTCCTTGGTAGATACCCTTCTTAATGGATATTTGTCGCGTTGTAACATTATTGTGATTGCAGTTTATTTGAAGTGTGGTTTTCCATAGTGGCATTATGTTTCGTAGGAAGTCTATTATTTTTGAGTTTATCCTATAAATTTCTAGTATTTGTATTAACCAAGAATGTGGAACACTGTCGAAAGCTTTTTTATAGTCAATGTAGGTGCAATGAAGATTTCTATTTTTTGTGGTGGCATGTTTATGGATAGTAGAATCAATGATTAACTGCTCTTTGCATCCCATATGGCCCCGCCTGCATCCCTTCTGTTCCTCTGCCATTATGTTGTGGTGTTCAATGTGTGAGTTAATTTTCATTGTTATAGCTGATGTTAATATTTTATATATCGTGGGTAGGCAAGTGATTGGTCTATATTGGGAAGGTGGTGGTGAATTTTTAGTTTTAGGCAACATGTATGTTATACCTGTTGCAATAAAGTTGGGTATATTTTGTTGTCCTAATATAATTTTTGTTAAGTTTTTTGCTATGTTTGTTTGATGGTTAACTTTTTGTACCAAAAATTGTGTATTTTGTCTATACCAGGAGATTTCCAGTTATGTAATCTGCCTGTTAAGTATGTGATATCGGCCTCTGTAATCTCTACAAATTCCATTTCTTCTATTGCCCTCCATTTTGTTTCTTCTTCTGTTATCCACGTTGCTTTGTCGTTATGTTGTTCTTGTTCTTCCCAAATGCTAGACCAATATGTTTCAAGTTGTTCTTTAGTAGGTTGATCATGTGTGTCTGTGTTATTATCATCATCTGTGTCGGTGTCTGGTTTGTGTAGGTTTCTATAAAATATTTTTTCATTAGTAGCGAATGTGGCATTATCGTTTTTGCGTTGTTGTGCTTTTTTGTATCTTCTGAGTCTATGAACTTTAAGAGCTAGTTTTTGTTTTAAGGTATCTAAGAACTCTTCAGGTTTTCTGTTGTTATTTTCGTGTCTGGTGTGCGTGACACTGCTCCTAAATATAGCCTCAACTCTCCTTACTACTTTACTTGATCTGATGTTATTAATGTATTGTGTAAGCCTACCACAATCTGCTCTTAATTTTTCTATATCTTTTTCTAACCTATGTTGCCATGCTGGTTTGATATTTTGTTTTGGCCTTGTGTTTCCTGTGTGTTGCGTGATTTTAAAGTTAAGTTCTTCGGATACAACTACCGCTGTGCAATATATAAGTGTGTGGATATCTATAAGTTGTGTGTCATCGGAAATAAATTGATGAAGTATGTTTTCATTAATTAAATTAACTAATCGGAAAAGATTAGGACTATATCGAAGTTTAGGTAGTTTTGGTCGAATTGCTGGGTCCATCCCAGAGTATTGTGCTAGGGTTGTTCTGAATTTGTCAAGTATTTCTTGAACACATATATCTGCTGTTAGATTTTGATCCACAACGGTTAAGGTCTCAATATCGTTTTCTAGAGTTAGGATTATCGATTCGGTTTGTGTAGATGTGTGTGATGTTTGTGTATAAGCTTGCGATTGGTTGTATGGTTGAGATTGTGTATAAGGTATTACTTGGGTGTGCGGTTGTGAGAGTGTTTGTTCAGCAATTTCGGTTGTGTTTTCTGATAGTGGGATAGCGTCAGCACTTGTATTAATTTCTGCTTCTTGTAGTTGTATTCGTGTTTCTTCTTTTAATTGTTCTATTATTTCGTGAGATAAAAGTTTGTTTCTAACTATAGTTCTTCTCTGATCTGAGATTCTTTGTTCTGAAACGGTTATTTCAGGATATTGTCGTGTAAAAAGTTCATGCAATTGTTGTCTGTAGGTGGTCATGTCGGTCTCTAATTTGGTGATATAAAAGTAAGTTCGCATGATAAATAGGTTAACTTCTTTGCTCCATCTCAGGCGAACTCTTGCTTTTCCAGCCTTGGTGGACGCGGGTAAAAAGGAACTAACCTCCCGCGCAACATTCAAGATCGGAGTAGATGGAATTGAATTTAAACTAGTGATGGGAGGTGATGATACTAGGGGTGACGATGGTGATGATGGTCTAGAAGGTGTGTAAGATACTGTGCTTGGACTATACGGTTCTACAGGGGTGTTTGTCCTGTCCGTCAGTCTGTCACCATCGTCAATGATTTCGGCTGTAATATCTTTGTCGGTGGGAGCCCGCCTGTTCAACTCCTCACCGCTGACGGTTCGCATGCTGAGACACCCAGCGTCAGCTCCAGGTGCGCCCCGGCGATCGCCCCCGGGCAGCGGCCCTATACGTTTACTTTTCGATCGTGTCTCCATTTTGAATGGGTTTCCAGAGCCACGTTAGCCACGCCAGTAATTTCTCATTCGTGTGTCCGCCCCCCACTTGATTAGATGGTCAATCAGGACGTGTAGTTGTTTAGGGGGCTTATTATTATTATTATTAATCTTAAAAGATAGACATATGCAGTCGCGGACTTTTTTTATAACTTTTATAGAGGACCAATTCCATAATACATAATTTTTGCGTAACTTAAACCGTTTACACAGCGCAAGCAACACTTATAACCTTCCTCATAAATTGGGCTATCAAATGCAAAAAGGATTATTCATATCCAACTGGTAGTGTCCTAAAAAAACCTGACGAAAACTCGAGTGCACGAGTCCTGCTTACCCCCGTCGTACCTAAGAGATGCTATGGTTCACAATTTGGTAATAGGTACATTTTTGATCTCAGAATGTATAAAATTAATTACATACATGAAAGGTCAGTAAATCCCTCGGAACCTCGGTCCAGTAAAATATTCGTAATATTTTAAGCATCTAAATTGTTCAAATACTTTATGCACTCCTTTTTCGACCGACGAGTATGATCCGAAGCCCCGAACCCAAGGACCAAAAAATATTCACTACTAGTTTTTTTCCGCGATTTCGCCCGCCTGGAGGTCGGAAATTATCTCACGGGAACGAACTAACAAAAAGTACCCTTTGACCTAGTACAAGCCATAATCTACCTGTGTGCCATTTATATCAAAATCTGTTTATCTGTTAGGGCGTGAAAAGGTCACAGACAGACAGACATATAGGCAGAGTTACTTTAGTATTTAAAATATACTAATAATATTATATATAATACCTATGGATACCTTTTACATATTTTTTACGAGGTTTATTATTTATCCCTCCAAATGACAAATATAATGAATAAACGAATTCGCCTACATCGTGGGCCTTCATATCAAAACCAAAAAATTTAAATCAAAAGTCACTTATTTAAATTAGGACTGAGAATCAGCACTTTTTGAACGTCATCTGTTTTTGATTGCCATAGCTATACAGAACCTACAACCTAGGTACTCGTAGCTAGGCACGATAATGCATGATGATTGCAGATTGAATGAAGCCTCATCGACTGGAACTGCCTATTATGAAGTTAATTCGGTTTGGCTTTCAACCTATGTATGCTGATTGATGCAAACACAGATAAGATACTCAATTTTGGCAAAATTACCCTGCTGTACGTGTATCGTACCTACTCTCTTGTATGCTTCACACCGTTCGTGATTTAATTCAATAACTTATAGCTGGTAAATAACTCACTTTTGTATACATCACTCTACTGGAACACAGGCCTCCTCTCACTGAGAGGGAGTGAGCCGTAAACCACCTCGCGGGCCCAGTGCGGGTTGGTAGATGACACATATCTTAGAATGTTTGATTCTAGGGCATCCCCGTTTCCTTACGATGTTTTCTTTCACCGTTTTGAGAGCAGTGGTGATGAAATAATTTACACAATGTAAAGCGCCGGACTGGCGACCTGCAACTCGTAAGTTGCGGCCACACTAGCTTTTGTATGGAAACACTCTAAGACGCAATACTGTTAGCAAAGGCAAATCATATTCGAGAATCAAATACAACAAAATCCTTTGTTAATTTATTTTCTTTGATAGGCTGCAGGAAATGAAAGGAGAAACGATAATTGTTTATTCATTAATACAAATGAAAATCTTTCAACGCTATTCTTTCCATTAAACATTTCGAAGGGTCAATTCTCATTTTTAAAAACTTTCTAAATGTAATCGCAATCTCAACTCGAGGTATTTGTGACGGATAAAAGGGTTGTTTCACGTCCATTTGACGCACGCATATACGTCAAAAATGGCGCTAACTATCGTCAAACCAAAAAAAGCGTTGTTTCACAAAATTCCTGCCTTGATTATGGACCAGCGTGGTGGATACGGCCCATTCCCTCACACAGAGACGAGGCCTGTGTCCCAGCAGTGGGAACGTTATAGGATGATTATGCTTATGCTATGGCATTGACTTACGTCACATATAAACGATTACCTAGTCATTAATATTTGACGTATGTATATTACGTTAACCAACCGTTTGAAACAACCTAAAACTACACGAACTACCTCTGATATCATGAAAATAAGTGTATTTACTTATATTTACGGCATAAACAGCTAGATATATAACGAACGTATTATATTCCCTAATATTCTTACAGGAGCTCCCCATAGAATATTAAGGTATTGTGATTGAAGTGGGTTCATTATAATAGTTCGGCGGGATTGAATGCGAACTCCCTTAGATCCCGAGGCGGCACTTATCGCTTATTGTCGTTTAAGCATTATTATGTCGAAAGTAATAATACCTAGGATATCTGGTAGTCTGAACAAAGGATAGGTGTCCGCAAAATGTTAGGTTAGTTGGCATTCGCTTTTGCCCGAAAATAGGCATAGCTGACGAGAATTAACTAGTTTCCTATTAGGATTTTTATCACCACCCCATTTACACAGGTCGATAAAAATCGCAGGAGACATGTTCATTTTGCATTAAAATCTTGACCTTCATGCGACGGGCGATCGCCTGCGGTTGAGCATATTCACTGTCGATTTTAGTCACCCGCCGCATACGACCGCACGATAAAACTCGAAACCTTCTCTACTTTGGAACAATTTTAGTCACCTGCGGCCAAGCCGACTTGCCATTTAGACAGGTCATTTTCGCCGTGTGGTGAAAATCGTGCGGCTATAGTCACATGTGTAAAACCCACCATAAGTTACTTTTATTTTCTAAGGGCTCATTTTTCAATGTTCAAATAAATTTTATCTTCGGAATGAATAATGCTGTTTGACAGGTTGTGTAAGTATAGAAAATATGTCAAACTATCATATTTATTATTAAGATAAATGTTATCTGGCTGTTGAAAATCAGCCCCAAGTCTACTAATATTTTGAATCCCGTAATACGACATCCTTGCGACATTGTATATAACAAAATGGTCTATAATCCCGTAATACGACATCCAATTATTTTTTATTAAAACAATTTTGTTATATACAATGTCGCAACATTGTATATAACAAAATTGTCTAAAATGCCGTAGTACGACATTCTTGCGACATTGTATAGATGACAAAATTGTCTAATTAGAATTAAATAAAAGTCGAATGGTACACGTGTAGGCATCGGCAAAATACTTGACAACGAAAATAAATTTTGTACGCAGGACAATACAGATACACGTAACGTGTTTACTTACTCTGTAATTCGAAGTTAATTGTAAGCCGTATTTGATAAGATATGATTATAATTCAGAGCCAATATTTACTTAATTAAGAAGCAATTGTTAGTTAACTCTTGTTTATTTTACAAACTATCTAATTTTGGGGTTCTATGTAAATGTTTGTGACATAATTACGACCCAAGTATTTGACACACGAAATAAAGTTCAGGAAACAGTAGAACCCTTTTACCCTTGAACCCTAGAGTTAGTTACGTACGTTGATTTTAGATAAAGTTGTAGACAAGCTTAGTTTTAAAATCGACAAACAAAAAAATGGTGATCTTTCTATTCTTTATATTCCTAAAATTTGCCTTTTGTCTATTTGATGGCCAAAGAATCAGCATCGCCAATCAACGTGGCAATGCTGCCAGCCTTTTGGGAAATTTTCCTCTTGACAGCAATGCGGGAGAATTTTTTGATGCCCTATGATTCTTTGCCGCCCTTTTTTTATATAAATGTAAACATTATTATTTTAAGTCTGTTATATTATAACTATAAATAATACTTCGTTTGAAAACAAAATACTTTATTTAGTTAGGCCTGTAAATAAAGTGAATATTATTATTTTTTTCTTTAACAGTCGTTACGTGTAGTCAGAAGACCGAAAGTCTGATCACCAGTAGCTCTTACCAAGGGGTATTGTGAGACCCAGTAACTGGGTTGTGGAGGTCAGATAGTCAGTCGCTCCATGTAAAATACTGGTATTTAGCTGCATCCGGTTAGACTGGAAGCCAACCCCAACATAGTTGGTAGGTAGATGATGATGATTATTATTTTTTAAATCAAGTGTGAGTTGGACTCGCGATTACAATAAGTCATAATAGTAAAGGCCTGTGACTAACAGACGAACAGTCAGACAGGCAGACGCCAGCTACTGGTGGCGTCTGCCTGTCTGACTGTTCGAAGTGAAGACTACTGCCTTAAACTATGGTATCCTCAAAGAGCGGCAACCACCACGTAATGTCTCCAATTTACCGGCAAATGACGTCACTGAAACGTTATTTATGCAAGTTGATGTGTTTTCCTAGAAATCGTTTATTTTACACCAAGCCCCGGTGCCATCATTTATTTGACAGCCGTCCATTATGGTGCGGCCATGGCGCTTCTAGGAAAACCATAGCTTTAGTAACAGTCCCTTTTGGATCGGAAGCCTAAAAATAGAACTCTAAGTCTGTGCTATCATGACATCATCTTAATATACCAGCATCATACCTAACCCGATTACAAACGTGTACGTCACAAATCTTCCGCCTACAGTCTTAATTAGTGCTAAGGTAATTACAGGCACTCAAACATGAATATTCGTATATGGGTTAATTGAATGTAAGCCTTGTAGGCGCTTCTATTAACTCTGAACATCGCGTGATTGATCGCCATACAATACGGATGGATTTCGGGAGGCAAGTGGAGTCAAGTGATTTTCTTTTAGCGATGAGAATTGGTACCTACACGGTTTTGTATTGTCTACTCGTATTGGAAGTTCGTCACGCGATGGTGACGTAAAGGTTGGCATGTTATCACGAATGTATTATACGAAGGAATATGTAAAGATTCTAGACGGGGTACCTATACACCGTGTTCCGGACGATATACATAAACTTCGACCAAATGTTCAGACCATGGAAATGAGCATTTTTCATTATGGACACATTAATGAATTCATATTTTTTATTAATTTTCATACAAACTAAATACCTTGACATAAATAAAAGTTTTGTACACCCATCATCTGCCTAGGGTCGGCTTCCAGTCTAACTGGATGCAGCTCAATACCAGCATCTTACATGGAGCGACTGCCGATCTTACCTCCACAACCCAGTGACTGGGTAATACGATACCCCTTTGAAAGACTGGTTGTCAGACTTTCGGGCTTCTGGCGACCCGTAACGACTGTCAAAGATCCACGAATGACAGCCGGGACCAACAGGTTAACATGCTTTCCGGACTAACCGCGGCAAGCGTAGCTTATAACCTGATCGATCGACCCGTGCGGCTGTTATCACTTAGCTTCAAGCCCCTCTTATCTTATACAGGGTGACAGGGAAATTGGACGTATTCCTTGAAAGGGGTTATACTAGAGGTCATTAGTATTTTTATCTTATAAGAACTGCAACGGGTAAATAAATATCTTAAATATAGAAGGATGAGGTTAAAAGGTCTTCATTCCTAGAACATTAGTAACATGAATCACGTACGAGATCTTCAGATCCTATAGATCGCAATTCCATTTGTTAGGTCGTAAAACCAAGGAAAACGGATAGTGCACTTCAAGTACGCTGTTAACGTTTAAAACGTTTTTGAACGGACATGTCGGATGTCCGACCACGTGATGTAAAATTTTCAGAAACGTGGGATCATCCTTGTTATTGCGATCGAACCTTTGAGCAAGTCAACCGTTTGTATCCCTAGGCCTTATACAGGGTTATTGGAAAAACACCAACCACCTCTTAAGAGGTCACTGTACTCGTTATTATCAACAACTGTTACTATGGGACCAAACCTGAAATCGCGAAAAATCAGCGGTTCCCCATATTTATGTTCGGTTAACTCGTCAAAATGCAAAATGCAAACAGCTGTTTTTTTTTTTTCAATAACCCTGTATAGTATAACCATAATCAGTCTATAACGTTCCCACTGCTGGGACTCAGGACTCTAGGTCACACGCGCCCAGTGCGGGTTGGTAGATGTCACATGTCTTCGACTATTATTAGCTGTTTAAAATAGGTGAATCTACTCGTAGATACGGTTTTGGATACAGAAAACTTAGACAAAAAAGGCCCCTTGTCCCTTGTCCATGTTATTATCATATTAATGAGTGATGCGAAATGTTATTATCATATAATTAAATGAAAGATGCTAAGCCTGACTGATTTATTATGTTAGGAAAAATCATTTATTATTTTTGACCTTAACTAATATCGATCATTCTATTATGTATTTATTTTAAATGATTTTTTATTGTTTTGAGTATTGTGATTTATTGAATTTAGTTGCCATTATTGATAGTTTTAAATTGTATTACACTATTTGCATACCCATGTGATGGTAAAATATGGAGAACATTATTATAAGGAAAAATATCTATGTGGATGTCCGTAGTGTAGAAATTATTAATATGCAGGTATATCATTATTAACCAGTAGAAATAATCTTTAAGCAATATTGTCAGTGTAGTCTGTTTGTTTCATTATTAAATAAATAAGATCAGGAAATAAACGTTTCCTGAATAAACACTCCGATCGTGCTTCATCGCATATAACCTTTTTACTTTCGTTCTTTTTGTTTTCCGTAGAAAAAATACTGCGTATAGGCATCAAATGTACGGAGTAGCATCGGAGTAGTCAGAAAAATTGATTGTTCGAGCATCCGATAGGAAACGAGAAAACCCTAAAATCCTCTTTTCCGTTTATTTTTGAAAAACTATACTAACTAACCAAAACAATTGGATAGAATTTATTTTGATTCCTATTGTTTGCTTCATCAATAGGGGGCTCGTGGCCTAAATGATAACAGTCGCACGGATCGATTGAACGTTAAGCTACGCTTGCCGCGGTCGGTTCATGGATGGGAGACCATTCATTAGACATCGAGACCCCACCATTGGCAGATCGCATGGCTGTTATTCGCAGATCGCTGACAGTCGTTACGGGTATTCAGTAGTACAAAAGTATGATAACCAGTCTTACCAAGGGGTATCGTGTTACCAGTCACTACATGTAAAATACTGGTATTTAGCTAAATCCAGTTAGAACGGAAGCCGATCCCAAAATAGTTAGAATAAGGCTGGATAAGGTTTATTGTAATCAATCAATCGTTGCGTCAACAATAGAAACTCCGCCTGTTCTGAAAATTAAACAACAAATATGTTTCCAGTAAGCTAGAATCGCTTACCGATCAGTGACGTAAAAATTACTGTTCAAAGATGAATAAACAAGAGAATGATATCCTTATCCATGATTGAAATACCGACTGGTTTATTTATTCATTCATTCAACACGTATATTTATGTAATCCTCCCCTTTTACTTATTAATATTTATGTTACGTCGCTTTGTACCGTTCATGTTATGTTTTAACAAAGTAAGTGTTGCAGCCCTCGTGTGTTTCAGCCCACGTCTGTCCTAATTCTTGTCGTAGGGGGCACTTGTTTTATAGATGTAATCTAATATCGCGACATATTCGCCAAAAATGTAAGCAAATATGAGTTTATGGAGAAATAACTTTAATTTTTACAGTAATAAAGTTCAGTTTACGCTACAACTTCACACATTTTTATAACTTTTTCAATAGTGCTAGTGACTCTGAAATCAACTTAATTAAGTACCATTAAAATAAGGTGATATTTGTTTAACTTAATATAACGTCAATTTGAAACATAAATATGAAAATACATAGTCTCATCATATACCTGTAGTTAATATTCAGGTAAATGAGGAATAAGAGAAAAGTTTCTATTACAAATCTCCTACTAATATTATAAACGCGTACTAATATTATAAATTTGTGAGGATGGATGGATTGATATTTGTTACTCTTTCAAGCAAAAACAACTTAACCGATTTGGATGAAATTTGGCACACAGATAGTTTATAACCAGGATTAACACACAGGATTTTTACTTTTTATCCCGATATTCCCACGAGCTCGAAACTTATGCGGGTGAAACCGCGGGGCGCTGCTAGTGTGAACATAAAAGTAAACAAATTACTTTTATTATTCCTTCATTATGCGACATACCTATCGCATAATATTATGAAACTAGATTTAAGGATGGTTAGAATTTTCTTAACTTAGATTATTTAAATGATTAGAATTAACTTTAATCTCGGTCCAGCTAAAATTATAAAAAGCTGAAGAGCGTTTGTTCCAGTAAAGGACTATTTATAAAAGCAATACGACAGGACAGATACCTTTAATGAAAGAGTTCAGAAATGCAGGTTATTTATTTTCTGAAATTGGCCATTGACACATTTAGTCTTGTGATAGAAGTAAATAAATACATGACTAGGGCGTCGCAGCAGGACGCTTGAAATGGCACCAAACACGTAGTACAACACCTATCGACACTTTAAGAAGAAAAAGAATTCATGATTAAAAAAAAATGCTCTATCGTCTTTCCAGAAACCTACTAAAAATATTTATCACAGAGAAATGTCTAGCATTTTTAATCTGACATAACTTCCGTCCCGGGTCTCCGGCACGGGGCATAAAGCGTGGAGTATAGGTCATGTTATTTTTTGCTTCATCTCCTTAATAATTTCCATTTCCATTTCGTAGTTTACTAATAGAGGTCATATTTAGATCTTTTCAGAATGCATTTCAATAAGTGAATGCATTTCAATAAGTTACCTTTGTTTTAAATCAAGATTTTTTTAAAACCTGGCCTCGCTTATAAAAGTTTTTATATACATTTGATAAGTTACCTACTAGTCAACACTGAGCTATACAGTGTTGAATAGTAACTTATCAAATGTTAGTTTTTCTGTTTAGTATAAGTACCTAGATGTGAACTTTACCTTGAAACATTAATTTTATGTTAGCCTACATTGTGCCCCACTGTTGGGCAAACGCCTCCCCTACTTTTTTTCCAAACCTCCCTGTCTTGTGCAATCTTTGGCCATGTTGGCCCTGCAAATGTTACCACATCGTCGCACCACCACCTTCGCCGTGGTCTATCTCAACAGCGATGTTCTCCCTCAGGCGTCCAGTGAGTGATGATCTTTGCAAACAAAACACAACATTCTTAACTTCATTAAAACATGTACCTTCTAACCTATTATACAAGATGGCTTCCACGAATTTCTGAAGCTAGTAGATTCTGCTCCTTGTATATTTCTTGGAAATTCATACTTCCGCCAACAAACAACAAATATTCCTCCCAGTTCAAGACAGTAATACGTCAAAATATACTACCGTAACACCATGAAATAGGAACACCCAAATGGTTTTATTTATTTACCGGTATTGTACTCCGTACTTTAGTTAAGACCGCATCACACGGTCCCATCACCTCCTGGTACTGTACAAACGCTAAAGCACGGTAGAGACGCCTACCTATATTAGTACATACCTTTTTATTACACGTCGATTTAGCGCTGGAAAAAGTTCGTGAGTAATAAACTTTATACACTGGGTGTTCTCATTCCGATTGGGTGTAGGAATTCTACTCCGAAATAAACTTACAGTTTTGTTATGCCGATAAGATGGGCGTTTTGTACGGTATCCTTAATAGAATAGGTTTCATTTGCGAACACCTACGTAAGCCTATTTTTGTAACACTGAATACGTTTACTAGTAAATTGCCAAGTACTCTCAGACGGAGAATTTGACTATTTATTTTTATGAGACGCGTTAACGAGTTTTCGTCTGGTAGATAGGGATTACGTTTGTACTTAAATACTTTAAATTGAATAAAGTAAAAGCATGTCTGTTAATTAATGGAACGCACATATTTAGAAGATTAATTTGATTACGTACAAATCCCAACTTAAAATATATTCTAGGTACTTAATTCTTTTATTGGGTCAGCAAAGGTTACACCTGCGGGACCGCTAAGAGAAAAGCTCTTATATAATGAAAATAACAGCTAGTCAGGGTGATTAGAAGTTTCGAATACACAGATAAAATGCGTCAGTTTCGAACTGATACTAAAACTTGTTTAGGTACAGTATAAAGTCTGGAGATTAGGTTAACACATTTTTTTTCTCCTAATACAAGCAATTCCTTGCTTAAAAGGAGATCTCCAAAAAACATGTATCTAAATGCCAATTTTAATTGAAATAAACCTTTTTTTTTAAAACCTCGTATTCTACGCTATGTAATTTAAACATACACCAATTTTTAAGCTATTTATTTTGTTTGAAAAATTAAGTTTTCTACTTTTTAACCGACTTCTAAAAAAGGAGGAGGTTCTCAATTCGGATGTTTGTATTTTTTTTTTTTTTTTATGTTTGTAGTAAAATTGTTTATTTTATTATTTAAACAACATGCAATAACCTCTACGCTATTTTATGATAACCTAATCGCTACTCTGTATATTTATTCAATAAAACAAATTAAATTAAGTGGGTTTGAAAACTTTACTATGAAGGATATTAAAGTTTTCCAACCCTCTTAATTTAATTTGCGGAAGTAAAGACCCCTTCTCACACAGCACTAATACCCGCGTACCGTATTCTACCCTCCATTTAATACTACATCATTACTAAAGTGCAAGTCACTGCGGGACCCCATTCGCTACTGTCACTCATAGACACTATGGTATCAGGACAAAGACTTCCATTTTGTTTATTAAAGTGAGTTTCCAAAGATGTTGAGTATTGTAAGTCGGAAGGTATATAGGTTATTTAATTTACTCGACCTCGAATTTGAAGGATCATTTATTATAGCTTTGTAAATTGACATGTTGTATATACCTTACCAACATGGAGCTGTTTCTTTATTAATGTAGGACATAGTTATTTAGGGCCTAACAAATGGAGTCGGTAACTTTTAGTAGGCACTACAAAGTGTTAGCATAACATATCAGCCTAATGTTCTACTGCTGGATCCCAGGCCTCCATTCTTCGAGAGGAAGTGGGCTGTAATTTACCGAATACCGGTTACCTCACGATGTTTTCCTTCACCGTTTTGAGAGGAGTAGTTATGAAATTATTTACACAAAGTAAAGCACCTGTTTGGGTTCGAACCCACGACCTACAACTCGTAAGGCCGATGGTAAAATGGCGCGACAGTAGGTATTCCAGGCTCCATATAACTATCTTCAATCTCCTTTCATCCAAATCGGTTAAGCCGTTTTAGCGTCAAAGCGTAACAAACAAATAAACTACCATACAAACAATCAAATATTTTAGTTTATATGATGTAATTACTTGCCATGACGAGTGATTTATGAAGACTGATGGTTATCATGGGCAAGCTGAAGGGTTGACCCCGCAAATGTTCATAAGCTTACCTACGTAATCCATAAACCTCACAAACTCATTCCTTCTTACTAGATTAGTTCTGTCAGTTGAGACGGGTACCTCATTCCTCAAGTTTGACCCTTCGCAGATACTGAGTAATATACCTTAAGTACAGAATAATGCCTTCGACTAAATCTAAAATCCGTTAATAACAATTTAAGGGCAGGTATCGCATCATAGTTCGCGCTAACTATACCTAAGTCCGGATTAGGTGCGAGCCTAAATTTTGATAAGCACCTACTGTAACCCGAAAGTTATGCGAAATTGAAACGGAGTTTTGTGTGTTGACGTGTAAAACCCGCGCACTGGTGGCACGGCAATACAAGGGAAATTTAAAATATTATATACATTTTACTTGAAACAAAGACCATGTTCCAATCTTTTCCAATATTTGTCCATTTTTTAAATTATAGTAATGAAACACTATCTCTCTCCTTAAAGGTTTTTTTTTATGTTCTTTATATATTTTTTTTTTGTTTTTTTTTTTATTTGTTTATGTATGTTCTTTATATATTTATTTATTTTTATATGTATATGTTTCTATGTGTTTATTGTATATATGTGGTACATCGCAGAGAACCTGCAGTATTGTCTCTTCTTTCTCTATAAATCCATACAAAGGTTGTCTTTAAAATATCGCTTTTAGCGAAAAGAATGCCTATCGCCCCTTCTAAAATATCTACATTTATATCTGTAATATTTATGGTACACATAATAAAGAGCATTCTATTATATTCTAAGTTCGCAGCAACACAAATAATTATTTTGAATATTGTGTGGGTGTGTCTTTGTAATTTAAACTACAATATCATAATAATAAGCTTTATTATGATTTGTTCCCTAAAAATCCCTTGCCGTGCCGTATCGCCAGTGTGCACCGTTCCTAAACCGCTACACCCACGTCTACCATAACTCAAAGTTGTATATACAAATTGTAGTTAATGACTAGACCGATCGTTCAGTCGAGTGAGAGACCATTTATTACAATATAGGAACCACCCAACTCCCTGTGAGTCGGCACAATTCTATGATATATTCAGAGGAAAAACTGCACGTCGATATTTTGTAATGCGATTAGATCGAGTGGACTATGATTCGTAGGCATGAATTTGGGTATATTACCCGTTGCTATGATTTCCCGGGAGGCTTTTACTTTTCCGTGTATTACGTGACCCGGACATACGATCCCATAAGAAATATAATCGCGATATTATAACACAGGAAAATCGAGAATAAATCAGCCATGTGTAAATAAAATCTTACTTTTAATATTTATTAAGAAGATCCGGATACAATGTTACATAATAATTTACTCAAGGTAAATTGGTAGACACACAACATTACGCCAGTTTTCTCTCATATTCATATTCATATATTTATTTGCATTACATAATGTTGTATAGTTGTTACAATGGCTTAAAGCTAAGGTATACTCATGGACCCTGTAGGGCACAGCAAAAAGTATAAAATTAATTATTAAAATAAATAAATTTAGGACACAAATTAACAATAAGCAATCTTTAAAATATGTTTTTAACATTAATTTTTTATAGGTAAATATAACATTTTATTTTATTGAGATCAGTTTATATGTGTATATATAATTATTTGGTATGGTCAATTAAACATACATATATCTATCATATTATAATATTTATCTATGTATGTTGAATGTATCTATACGACTAACTGAGTGTGGTGTCTGTTTGTGTTCAATAGATTTTTTGGTCTTGTATGTATTCGTTTATCGTGTAGTATGCTTTTTTAATTAATATTTGCTTGAGCTTATTTATAAATGTCGTATCGTTGATTTCATCCTTTATTGCATCTGGTAGTTTATTAAATGTAGTTTCATGCGCGAGGAGAGTAATATTAAAATATTTTTATATTTGACAGATCGGTCGGTATGTTTATCCCCGCAGGTAGTGAAAAAGTTCATGTACTTCCTGACGAATTTGCATCGTTGTTCTCTGAAAGGGGGCGCAAACTTTAACCATGAATTCAGCACATGATTCTAAGCCCCCTAGCGCAGATATTTTTTGTCAGTTATCAAAAAAAAAAACTGCTATTTCACAGAAAAGTGCAACACAAATGCGGTCAAAATGTATGGAACAGAATATTTTTATTCTAATAACTGACGAACATTTTAACTCACAAGGATTCAGAATCATGTACTGATCCGTGGTTACAGGTTGCGCGTCGGTGTCTCTGCCACCCTCTATAATTATATTATTATACACCCACACACCGCCTGTTGTTTTTGTACGGTAGACTCAAATAAATTACACAAAATAAGCCTAATATTAATAATACATAATTTGGTTTTGAAGACGTGGGACCATTATACGTGTTCATGGAACGAAAAGCGCTGCTACGCCGTAGCAAGGCGCGTAGCGCTACGAAATATGTAGTTATAAGCGCCCAGTAATATTTAGTTGACACAACTTGTTCGTAAGTTTAAAGATATTCTGTTGATGTATTTTGCAATTCGAAATATTGTTATGAATTTACAAGTCTAATAACGGCCTAAATAAATAATTTAGTTATTTTCGTAGTCTTCAAAAACAATAGACCTCAGTTCGGTTTAATACACCAACAAATGTCGAACCTATTACACGCAAGGTGCGCAAAATGGCGATATTAGAGGCGGTCTATTTTACATAATCGATAATCGATAAGATGACTAGTTTCATTTTGGATCGTTAGGTCGAAAACTTACGGCATGTTATTTTTGCTACATTACTCACAAGCTTGGGTGTATGAAGCGGAATGTGTAATATAACTTCATTGAGGGAGAAAATAGTTGAGAGATTTTAAAAATGTTCTTTGAAAATGCTTCCTTTAACTAAATATTTAAGGAAGCATTTTCAATGCAGCAATGGAATGGTAGAAATATTTAGTCGTATAACAATTCATGGCTCGTGGTTAATAATAACAGCCGCAAGGGTCTATTTAAGGTTAAGCTATGCTTGCCGAAGTCGGTCCGTGGATGGGTGATCCATACATACATATCAAGACCCCGTGCCTCGGAAAGCAAGTTAAACCATTGGTGCCGGCTGTCATTTGTAGATCTTTGACAGTCGTTACGGATAGGCCAAAGCCTTCAGGGTTCTGTCTACCGGTAAAGTTGCCAAGTTACGTTGTCCGTAACGGTTGTCAAACTTTCAAGTCTGACAACCAGTCTTACCAAGGCGTATCGTGTTGCCCAGTAACTAGGTCAGAATAGGCAGCCGCTCCATGTAAAATGCTGGTATTCAAGTGCACCCAGTTTGACAGGGAGCTGACTCGAACATAGCTGCGGTAAGACTGGGCAGATTGATTGACATGAGTACCTAAATTTGAATCGCGACATATTCGCCAAAAATTTAAACAAATATGAGTTTATGGAAAAATAACTTTAATTCCTACACAATAAAGTTTAGTTTACGCTACAACTTCAAAATTTTTTATAACTTCAATAGTACTACTCACTCTGAAATCGACTTAATTGACATTAAAATAAAGTTCATATTTGTTTAACTTGAAATGACGTCAATTTGAAACAAATAAAATTTGAATTATAGGTATAACATCTCGAATCAATTACCAAGATTGCTTAAGGTTCATTAGGTTGATTGGATAGGTTTATTGTTAAACCTAAAGGTCACGCAAGACTCAATCCATAATTGACTAAACTGCAGTGCGATTCTGTAACCATCTCACCGTGAAAACTTAAGTGAAGTGAGCGTGCAGTGAGCTGTCGTTCCAAATAATGCTAGGGATTGACACTACTGACAACTCAGATCGAGCTCACTTCACTTGAGTTTTCACGGTGAGATTTTTACAGAATCGACTGGCAGTTCAATATTAACCTCACCCAATGCCTTACCTATTGAGGTATCCAATATACCTATCTTGAAATGTCATAACGGTGCTACTTTCATAAGCAAACGTCAATAATAAATCATGTCGAAGCAGCTTTTGTCTGTGGCTTCGTGCGCGTGGATTTCGGTTGTATGAGATGGCTAGATGGACAAATCATTTATCATATAAAGGAATACCATAACACACGAAAGCACAATTTAATGATAATACATTACATAAATATAAAGAAAATACGAAGTGCCAGTTTACAAAAAAAAAAAAACAGAATTTAAAGAAATAAATGGTAAACTACGAGTATTTCCCTATCTCAGAGATCTTAAGAAAATCTTTCTTGGTGATTAAGTATTACAAAGAAAGATTTTCCAAAAGTGCTCTAAGGGAGACATCGTCCCCATATTTTATTTATTGGTAAGCTCAGTGATCAATTCGTCCATAATCAGTATATTGCATAATGTATAGAGATCAATAGATTTAAAATTAGTATCTAGAGTAAATAGTTCATCTACATACGTATACACTACTACTATACTCACAACTTCTTCCCGTGGGGGTTGGCAGCAACTATTGACCGCCATGATCCTTACATAGTCATAATTAAATCATAATCTGTATAGACAAAAATGAAATGCTGTTCGTTGGTAAGCGCATCACTTGAGAACATTTTCATAGGTTTTTAGGGAACGAAACACTTGAAAAGTTTCCTGGAAAATTGAAAAACTGGGAAAACTGAAAGTCCTTCTTTCTATGGGATTTTTGTTTGAACTATTGTTTGGACAGGACAACGTCTGTCGGGTTAGTTAGTGGTTTTGGTAAGTGGTTTATATAGAAACAAAATAAGTCTCTTATTTCATCGCCTTTCAAAATGGACTTATCAATAAAATTTTGGTATAGATTTTCATTATTTTTTTATATACATATCTACTAGTGACGTCAGAGCATGGTAGCAACCGACCTCACCACGGAACGCAAACTAATTATCCTACTAATATTATAAATGCGAAAGTTTGTATGTATGGATGTATGGATGTTTGTTACTCTTTCACGCAAAAACTACTGAACAGATTTTGACGAAATTTAGCACACAGATAGTTTATAACCAGGATTAACATATAGGATACTTTTTATCCCGACATTCCCACGGGATCGAAACTTATGCGGGTGAAACCGCGGGGCGCAGCTAGTTTGTTCATAAACGATTCTCTGTACCCGACTGATTGACACGCGCCGCAGAATCAGAGCTGTATTGTTTCAGTTTCGGGACGTATCTGAGTAAACACTCTCTGGCCTTATCTCTAAATAGTATAACTGACTGATTTATGAACGGACGAAAGTGACGACATTACTTTTGATAGGCAAAAAAGGGATGGCGATAATGTGTGTTCGCTCGGAATAAAACAACGTTAGTGCCAAAACGAATTGACATCTTTATTTTTCTAAATAAAAAGTAGGTATTATTAAAACTTAAGCTTTTATATGTATAGCTTAACTTGGATAAAGCACAGAAATCTTACCAAGGGGTGTCGTATTACCCAGTAACTGGGTTGTGGAGGTCAGATAGGCAGTCACTCCATGTAAAATACTGGCATTCAGCTGCATCCGGTTAGACTGGAAGCCGACCCAAACATAGTTGCAAAAAGGCTAGGCATCGATGATGATAGCACAGAAATCTCAATGATTTGACAACATCTCGGCATATCTGTAGATCGCATCCGTACGAAGCAGGTGTAATCTAGTCTATGAATAGACGAGAGAAGACAAGGAGACATCAAACAAAGAAAATGGTATAGCCTGCATTATTGTGCCGCACACATAAAGATACAGTTGAGGTTTTTAGAGTTGGCAAGTTATTATTTAAATGAATTGGACTACGGAACTCTCAAAAGGTGCTGTGATCCAACAATTTTTAAAGTTGGACAACTTTTTTTTTTTTGTTTCCGGGGTGGAAAATCCTCATGGATGTCCGCCGCCCTGGTGCGGGCGACGGGGTCTGTCAGACTCTTACTGACTAAAAACCACCCCGGTGTTCCATCTCACACCTACCCCGGGGGTCGCGGGAACGTACAATCCTTCTGCAACCCCCGACTGGTGCCGCCACAGCGGCCCGCCACAGCGGGCCTCCTCGGGTCAGGGGGGGAGTGAGGTGTTAGACTCCCCCCGCGACGTCTAAGAGGGGCGTGCGTGGAACACTACGCGCCGCCACCTCGGGTCCTGATGTGTGGGGGGCAACGGACGTCCCCGAGTCCGTCGCCCCTGGACCCGTTTAGGGGGGCTGGAAGAGGGCGTTGTCCGCCCTCCGCCGACGCCCGGTGCGCCTGCTGCGGGCCGGGTAAGTGGGCGAGATCTCCCTCTCTCTTTCCGCAGCTTCCTTCTGCGAGACGACTGTTTCGCAGAAGGAAACCACCGCGTCCCAGGACTCTTCGCTGCCGACGTCGACTCGACCACGGCCGGCAGCGACAGGTCACTGCCTACTTCTGAGATGAGGGCACAGCGCGGCTCCTCCCAGGCGGCACACTCTGCCAGCGTATGCGGCGCCGTGTCCTCCCGGCAGTCGACGCAATGGTGACACCGGGCGTCCGGCTCCCTGTTTATGCGACACAGGTACTGCCCGAGCCAGCGCTCGAGCACCAGCCGGATCGCCTCGAGGTCCCAGGGCGGGGATCCAGCCAGTACGCAGGCCGCCTCGTAGGAGATCGAGCGATATCCCCTAATGACTCTGACGGCCATCGCTCTCTGCGGTTTCCGCAATATTGCGGTAAAAGTTGGACAACTGCCCCTAATAATGACCCATGGTCCAACTAGTTGGACAGAGCAGTTGGACCACTGCCCCGGACTGGATAAACTTTGTATAGAAATTGAAGCAGTTGAAGCGACGTATAGGCGTTTTGAACCAAGCTTTGCACATCTGAACCATAGACGTATTTCGAACTAAACCGTCTGTTATGTTTGCAATTCTATGGCAAATACTAGTTAGAAATACTTTTGCAGAACGTAACGTTAATAGATTTGTAATACCTATTCATGTGGTAGAGATGCTGGTAGTAAATTGTGAGCTCCTACGTAGTGGAGCTTAAATTTTTGAGCTGCTTTTCAATTTACTAAGCTTCTCATTGGGTAGCTTACTCAGTGTCTGGTACACTGAGTAAGCTACCCAATGAGAAACTACCTACTACCTACAATAATTTTGTACTTTCCGTTGGAAATATTCATTCGATTAGCCGGTTATTGGCTGAATTTGCCCAGGATATAGGGTAAAAGGTAACGACCTCTACTAATGATAATAATGCAAGCTGCTGTCGGCTTGCCCAAAAACGTTGGTATGCCATATCGGACAGTGTGACCGCCCCTTTAACATTTTAAGTCAAGTGTTTCAAACACAGTAGGTACTGAAACGTTGTTAATCTGATTTAAACCTAACACAGGTTGCGTAAAACAAAAACAATGCGTACGAAGAATGTAATACAGAAATTGTTTGGAGACAAAACATATGTGATAGGATGGGATTACAATCAGACACGACGGTTAAGGAGGGGAAATCTCCACCCACCCTCTTTGACCCCCCTTTTAGTGAGTGACATAAAGCTGATGTGTGACAGGCCTGTCAAGATCCCAACGTCATACCATAAGTACCGGCTTGCGGGAAATTTGCTTAGGAATTGTGCGTTTTCGATTTCCGAAGGGTTAAGGACCGGAGGTGAAATCTGTCCGGGTTTGTTGACGCGGAGTTTTTTTAAGTTAATTGGCCTCCCAGTGAGTGGGGAAAGTCCGAAAAAATGGAAAATTTAGGTGGCAGCGGTTTGATCAAACAATTTTTCAAAGATGGTATTAGATACGATAGAAAAATCACGATAAAAAGTTCTTAAAAAGAAAGAAAAGTTTGAAATTTTATAAGAGGAATAATTTTGTTCAGCCTACGCTTATTAAAAAAGTGTTTAACACTTTGCGGGACACTAAACGCCCCCAGCCGTAATAACAATAAAACTTATATTTTGTCTCGTTCAGCGACCTTTAGGCCGCTATCCCACTGGCGTTTTACGAGAGTTGGCGCTTCTCTAACGTCTGCGCAGCGCCCACGTTGCGCAGACGAGGTGTATACGCTCAAATCGCAGCATGTGTGCGTGTGACGTTAACGTTGCGTTCAGCGGATGTAACGCTTGCCACTAGAAACTCGCGACGTTAACGTCACGTCTCTGGTCAGCGCCAATGGTCGTAAAACGCCGGTGGGATAGCGGCCTTAAGCGATTAAAATAACGTTATAACAGATCTCATAATAGTTGCAAAGATTTTACTTGCAAACTAGCTGTGCCCTCGACTTCGTTCGCCTGCTGCCATGTTCCATGTCGTTAAACAAATTGGATTTCATGGTTTTTATTTTTTTGCGCGGAACCCTAATTTTTTTTTTGTTGGCCTACATTTTGTCCCACTGCTGGGCAAAGGCCTCCCCTTTTTCCTTCCAAACCTCCCTGTCTTGTGCGATCTCTGGCCATGTTGGCCCTGCGAACGTTACCAGATCGTCACATCTCCTTCGCCGTGCTCTACCTCGACGGCGATGTCCTCCCTCAGGCGTCCAGTGAGTGATGAATTTTGCCCATCTCTCGGGGTGCATTCGCGAGACGTGTTCAGCCCACTCCCACTTCAGCCTGGCTGTTTTTTCTCCAACATCAGCTACTTAAGTAACAGTATTAATCCGTGGACAGTAGTGTGGGTTATATGTTTACCTATTTGTGTAATTAATCATAAATGTTGAACTTAACATGTAACTGTTTTTTGTCCCTAATAAATAAAATAAAATAAAAATTAAGTTATGGAGCGCGGCTTAGTGTTTCTAACTCGATCTGTACGCTTAACACCTATTATGCTGTGCTCCATTGCCCGTTGGCAAATTTTGAGTTTGGACTTCTGTTGTTCAGTAAGTGACCAGCTTTGTGCACCGTAGGTTAGGACGGGCAGGATGCACATGTCGATGAGTTTTTATACTTAGGTATTAAAAAAAGTAGCCTCAGTTACTTCTTATAACATCAGCTATCTACCAATGCAAGTCCCGATCCCGTCAAAAGCGGACCAGCCGTTTCAGAGATTAGCGGGAACAAACAGACCGTCATACAGACAGACAACAATTTTCAACTTTGTTTGTTTTGTTATAAGTACCGTATATGGTTAGTTGTGTATTTTCATATGCAATTTAGTAAAAAGGTGACTGTGACTATTTTGACTATTTTATACGACTATGACTTTAATATTACAAACAGACCCTTTTATTTTATTTATTTGGATGAATAGATTCTGTAGTGAGTATACTGTTTCCCGTACTATGCACAATTTTCTAATTGTGCATAGTACGGGAAACAGTACTGTTCTCAGTCTCACACTGAATAAAATACTACAAAAGATCTATCGACAATGCTCTTTGATCTGGTGATCTCAATGGCCACCAGTAGGTGGATACGTGGCAAAACAAACGGGCAATTACCGCGAGCCGAAGAGTACTTAGACTAATGAGGATCGCTCGCTATAGCACCTCATATAGCCAATAGCCAAGTGTGAATTAGGTAACTTGTTTACCTGTTGTTTCACTATACCCAGCCACTGGGTTCTGAAAATGAACTGATTTGATTAGCAATAGTATTTGGAATGTTATACGGAAGCTTTGAAAAAATAAGGCAGTATGTACAGTCACGAGCATAAGTATGTATAAACTTGGCTTTGTTTAAAAGCAATTTACTCCTTTATTTTTTAATGAAATTTTATGTTGCTAAGAACATAGTATTTTCGAACCCCTAGATTTTTGCAATGTGTCGTATTTCATTGTTGTTTTCGTTATTTCACGCAAAAATCGCTATTGAAAGTGTCCAAGTGTTGACATATTAAGTGCTCGTGAAGTCTTGACTATACTTACTGGTTAATAACTTAATAGATTCAAGAGTTTATTTTTAAATTACCTTCTCACCTGATCTAATGGTAAGTAAGTGATGATGATAAAAGAAAATAGTGTAGCGGTATCTACAACGCCACATGCGAACAACGCGTCATACGTCACGCAAATTCTGCATCTCGCAAGCAGAGTTTACCGCACAATTAGCATACATACAAACTTCTCGACATCAATCGTTGGGCAATTGCCCAGACACAACACCCGTCTGGTCGGAGGATCCTCCCTTTTCTATGGAGGATGAGTGAACTTTACACCCTGTTCCTCATATCTATAATAGTAATTTTATTCTAGTCCTGGAGAAGTGTCCATCATTACTTTAATAGTTTTTAAATACCGCGTGGCAGGGCAGCAATATCGGCGCGCAAATGATTCTAATTTCACACAGAGATTTTCAAACAGTTATCAAAAAAAATCTACTGTTTCATATAAAAGTGCCATACCTACGAGGTCAATATGTATGGTACAGCAGTTTTTTTTAATAACCGACGAAAAATTTCAATCGTTCAGAATCATGTACTGAATCCATGATAACAGTTTACGCGTCGATATTCCTGCCACCCTGTATAAACACTATGACGAAAAGAAGCGAAGTGTCATTTCTTAACAGAAATAACGATTTGTGACTCATCATCATCTGCCTAGCCTTTTCCCAACTATATTGGGGTCGGCTTCCAGTCTAACCGGATGCAGCTGAATACCAGTATTTTACATGAAGCGACTGCCAATCTGACCTCCACAACCCAGTTACTGGGTAATACGATACCCCTTGGTAAGACTGGTTGTCAGACTTTCGGGCTACTGACGACCCGTAACGCCGGTCAAAGATCCACAAATGACAGCCGGGACCAATGGCTTAACGTGCTTTCCGAGGCACGGGGTCTTGGTATGTGAAAATGGTCACCCATCCACGGACCAACCGCGGCAAGTGTAGCTTAACCTGATCGATCGACCCGTGCGACTAAATTGAGTATTAATATTATGAATCGGAAAAAAACAAAAGAGGCGAAGTTATTCTTCTTCAGGGCTTAATACCTACTTTATCTTAATGAGGCTAAAGGCTCGTTACTTATACGACTCCTGAGAGTATTTACCTTTCTCTGACGTCCACAAATCTAGGTCTGAATCTTCCCAGCATTAACCCTTACACCTCCTTACACTTCCTTCACAGCTTTAAACCTCGTAAATCCTGATCTACGAAGTTTGTCCAATATATTTCAAGAAAAGGTTCTTTTTCTTAATACTTTGGAAAGGCTTCACGTAACTTGAGGATTCTTGATGTTCAACGTGACTTTATTTTTTTTCGTTTTACGATTATACGTGACAGAACAATAACAATTAAAATTGTTCACGTTAAATATACCCACATTTGGTCGGTTATGTTTAAGTCTCACCTAAACTCTGATTTTCAGAAGTCCGCGCAAACTAAGTCTGCGCGCTGTCAAAATCGGAAATAATCGTTTGCCGCCAAAAATGTTACTAATAATAGTCTGTTTTTTTATTTTATTTTGTTGTTGTAATTCTAATAATTTGACATTTATATTTATTCGGTGTCAATAGAATCTGTTTTATTTTAGAATCCAATATTATTTGCATGCCCATGAGACGGTAGAATATGGAGGACTATATTTTAGGAAAACATCTATGAATTACCCATGTTTGCAAAAATAAATGATTTGATTTGATTTGCCATCTCAACGTTTATATCAAGTGTCAAGAGAGTGTGCTGTGGTCCGTGTTTTCCCAAAGTAAATATTCACCATCATTATGCCGAATGTGATTACAAGTGCTGGCAGGGATATAGTCTTGAAGTTCCAACACACGTTGCTACACTAGACTGTCAGCTGCGATCGACCTTTTTTCGTCAAAATAACATTAATGTAATGATCACAGCTGTCATTTAGTCTAGCAAATTAAACAGCAGAGTTTAGCCATGGATGAGTATTTTTTATTCTGCTGCTTTTACGCTTCGCTCTTCACAAAGCAGTCGTGGTCATGATGAATTGTGCCTAATCGCAGGAGTAATCGTTCCTCGCCTCACGATCTCACTCCACCAAGTTCTGTTAGATGACAGTCTGGAGCATCTATTAACAGGGCAGCTTTTAACTGTACATAAGACGTTTGTAAACTTCTAATGGGAAACCCGATAACACATTGCCTGAACTAAACATTAAACCTCGCTTCCCAGAAGCGCAATTCCCACAAAGCCTTTTCCCAACCATGTTGGAGCCTTCCAGTCTATAGTTCGGATGCAGCTAAATACCAGTATTTACATGAAGACTGCCTATCTGACCTCCACAATACAGTTGTTCAATAAGGCCCTTTGTACTTACACACAGGTTTTTCTTGCCGTGAAAAACTACGGTTTATTCGCCGTCTGGCACGAACGTGAGTGTTATATGAAACACTTGGAAGCTTGTACACGGATACGGTTTTTTCTGCGGCGTGGTTTATACGCCGTACCGTAATGAAAGCATGCCGTGTACAAAGGGCCTAATACGATACCCCTTGGCAAGACTCCCCAGATCCTTTCCTTCGCCTTTCCTAAACATAAAAACTGAAACGATCTTCGCCTTTAATTATTTTATTACAGCTTCAAATTAAATTGCCGGATCGAAACCAACAAAAGCTCTTGACCGTTACATTTTCTTACGGCTAACTCAGTTTACAGCCGCAAACCCTTATAATTCGGCCTTCCACCTGCTTAACGTTTAATGTTTTAGCCTGTAACTTTGTTAAGACCCTTAGAAGGGATAATACGTAAAT
The DNA here is from genome assembly GCA_949629185.1 of Apamea crenata. Lineage (NCBI taxonomy): Eukaryota > Metazoa > Arthropoda > Insecta > Lepidoptera > Noctuidae > Apamea > Apamea crenata. The sequence continues at coordinate 6,402,167 of OX451360.1, read as the reverse complement.
CGCTGTACTCTACGCTTATGAACTTTGGAATTAATGAGCATAAACGGTTTAGCGGTGAGAATATTAAAATGCTGTTATACACTCATTAGAGGAAAGGTTAATGAGTATTCAAATAGCTACTAAATATCGCAGTGCAACTCGGGTACAGTCAGCAGCAGAGGACCGTTTTAAACCTTTCCTGTCTATTAAAACACGAGTTCTTACTTTGGTCCCAGCTTTGTGTTTTGAACCTTATTTCGACTTAAGTAAAGTTCTAAATACAAAATTGACAACTTAGACTCGGAAAAAATTTCGACACTTAATAATGGTTAATACTTAATAATGGTTAATAAACCCCTACGAGTGTGGGAGCTTTCGATACTGACACGAAAGTGAGGGTAACACTCGAAAACACCACAGATAAAGCATAGATGGGCCACTCATATCTGTGTTTTCAATTTGTCATATACCTATAATCGAGTTTCCAACAATAGTTACAAACTGAAAAAAACAGCTGATAATGATCGTTATTTTTACTCTTTAGAAACCAGTTGCTTGCTTGCTTGCAAGAAAAAGACAAAAATTTGTCTCTTTCCTAGTATTGAGTTCGTAAGCATTTCTATTTTCTTTTTTGCTATAATAGAAAAGAGCTTTTCTTTCAGGCAAGATGGCGAATGTGTAATGTAGGTGTGATTTGGGTTTTTTGTTACTTTCCGAGCCATTCGCCTGTTTTCAATATTATTGGATTGTGTGAATGGTATCAAGTACAAGACATTTGAAATTGAACATAGTAAATTGTATTTTTTGGCATTTTCTCTACTTTTCATAGACACGGCGGTATTTCCTTTAGCGGGATTCATATTTTTAAGTTTAGGTAACTTATAAAAAAGGATTACCTATGATGGAACTAGGTACTTACTGTTTTTTAGATCAAGCAACTATATTCCAATTATAGGCCTCCAGACCGTATTTCAGCCACGGCGGCCAATCTCAACACAGGCAGAGAGACAACTAGCCTTCGGCGCGGGAGATATTATAGTGGACAAGTGTGTGTGCAGACACAGGTGTACTCTCTCTTCCCTCACTCTCATAGTACGATGGGATGGCAATCCGACACGACCGCAGAGAGATTAAGTGCAGAACTGACAGCTTAACGTGCTTTCCGAAGCACGGGGGTTTCACACCGGGAAGGAAGTTGGTTCCAAACTTCGGGTGGTTAGTAATAAAATACTAATGGGGAACCCCGTAACACTGCCCAACCTGGAAATCGAACCCAGAACGGGATGCTCAACAGTCGCGCTTGCGACCACGAGACCAATGGGCAACTTATAGGTAGGGATAATCTCAAAATAACAGAGGTCGACGAGGATCTAAAATGTGACGAGTATCTAAAATGTGACAAAGGTCCGGAAATGCAAAAGCGATTTCTCGTGATCAACAAGTCTCCAGGACCCCTATAAATTGGTTAGCTGTTTGATCTAGGCCATTAAACAGATTTACCAAACCCACAAATTAAATTGTCAGTACGGACCGTAGAACCAACCCGCTTAAATTAACGAAGATTTCTGAATTATAGAAATCAAATTTAATATCGAAGAAACTCCTAAGATGACGGGTATAAAAGTAGGACTGAGCTCCAAGACCATTGTTTTAGTCAAACGATTTCACCGGATATTAGTTGAGCGGAGAAACGGACCCAAAGAATGTTACCGACGAATTTCATAGATTGCTCCAGCCTCTTTAAAAATAATGACGTTCTTGAGTATTGCTTTAAAACTTTCATATTTTAATTAAAACACATAAATAATGGGTGGAACGCACAGTAGAATGGACTTGTTACTTCGTTGAATCGGTAATGTAATTATCAACCTTTCAAACTGGATAGCCGATAATGAGATATGGAATGTTTTGGAAAACATTGCTGAATTAATTACAAATTAATTTGGCAAATTGTTTACTTATTAGACTACATGGCCCATATTGAAAACAATATTTTGTTTTAAACAAGCTTGTTTTAAGCTGAATTAAAAAAAATATTTTGTTTTTGATAGCCTAATTCTTGAGGAAGGTTATAAGCTATTTAACATCATGCTACTAACTTAAGGAGCCGAGCAAAACAAAGAAACGCAAAGTAAAAAAAAAACCGCTTAGTGAAAACGAAGTAAAAGCACGTGCGGGCGATGTGATGTGTTTGTCGGGGGCTGAACGCGGGTGAAGTCGTACGCAACAGCTAGTTAGAAATAAGCCTCACTTCTTACGTCACTACCTTTTCAGTTTTTGGACTAATTTTAGGATCGGCATCTAAAAATAGCTCGATACATTAAGGTGAGTATACACTAGAGCATTTTCTCGAGCATTTCCATGTTATGTAATGTTCTTACGAATGGTACAATACAGGCAAAAGCTCAGTTTCCAAAAGCATTTCCATGTAATGTAACGTTTCTGCGAATGCTCGACGCTGTATTCGACGTAATGCTCACGGCGAATGAGTGACCTGAACATTTCTTTCTACCTTGCGTTCATTGTTGAAATGTCGGATCGTATCGCTCGTGCCTTTGATTTCAATAAATTGTTACATATACCAATACGGTCGTTGGTTTTTAAAATCAGGGTGTAATAAAACATCGAATGTCGTGTTCGAAGTGCTGTTCGATAAAATTGAAAAATGTCGAATGCTCGATGTTCTGTTAAAAGTAAATGCTCTAGTCTATACTCACCTTTAGAGATTATACGTACAACGACTATATATACCTATGGGAATATAACAAAGTATCTTCTCACTCCCTCTCACCGAGAGTAGGCCTGTGTCCCAGCAGTGGGAACATTATGGCTGATTATACTTATGCTTATCTTCTCAGTAAAATGAACTAAGAAGTTTGTTATCCAAAAATTTCGTGTTCTTTACATTACATAACATTACGCCTGTTTTCCCCGAAGAGTTGGGCAGAGGTGTAGGACACCTACATTTCACCAGTTATATTTAAGTCCCATGTAATAGCCGCAAGCCTATTGCCATCAAGCGGCCACATATCCAGCCTTCAGGCTACTATTGGGAATACCTGATAGAAAATCCCAATAACCTCCCTCTTTTCGCGACCTGGAAGTCGAACCCGGGACCTCATGCTCAGCGGTACCACTTGCACCACTGGACCAACGAAGCAGTATTCTTACGTACAGAAACAACATTATTATACCTATAAAAATATAATAAAGTATCCTCTCAGTACATTGAACCAAAAACTTTGTTCTCAAGGAAGTTCGTGTCCTTTATGTATATCAAATTGATATCTTGTGCAAAAGACAAAACATTTGCCATTTTCCCTTCGGCTACGCAAATGTCAAAGAGACTTCCGTGAACTTTTTACAAGTAAAGTAACATTTTGATAAGGGTAGATGTCGTGTTGTAGTATGAAGTATTTTTATGTCGACAAAACTTTTTTATTCCCTTTAAGGAGAGCAGTTGAGATAAAAATGTGATTCAGAATAAAAATGAGAGCAGAAAATTTTAAAAGTGTAATTGTTTCATTCGTACTGATGACCTATAAGATATTCACGTTTTTCTTTTTTACAGACTTAATTTAGTTTCATTTTGATCATTATTTGATCAAAATGAAACTAAATTAAGTCTGTATTATAAACTGAAATCATAACCAGTGAAGGAAGAATCTCCAAAAAGACTATTTCCATTTTTTTTTATATTGAAGCTAAGGTCACTAAACACCTACATCCAAAGTTTTCCACGTGCCCAACTAATAAATTCCACAAAATATTTCGTTTTCACAAGGCGTGATACGAACCGATGTTTCGGTAACAAAACATATAAGATACTGTCAAATGAAAGGTTCAGTACATAAATCTCAAAGTTACGGCTATTACGTGAACAAACAAACAATGAATTCTACTCCACCCAATTTATTCGTTCCGTTAACATGCAAATGTGAAACAGAAATAAATATTTATTTACTTTACTTAGGCCAGTAATCGTAAAGGCACTCGATTAAAATGGATGGTTTTTAAAACGAAGAGCTTTGCGGCCTCCGGAAAGTGAAATCCGTATGGCGTATTACAATCCGTATCAAAGTCAGCAGCCAATTCTTTCTGTAACGTTTTAAAGTCAGATTAAACTGTGCGCGAAAACAATGTAACGGGACCGCATGAGAGTTTCCCGAGCGGAAAACTCGATGTTTCACGGATCATTTTTCCCAGTAAGACTTGGAAAAAGCCTATTATGGGATTGGAAAAGGATATTTATTCGCTAATTTGTCTGGTTTTACATTCGTTTATATTGCAGGACCGTAGCATTTACCCAAAACCTTTTCTAAGAATTGGTAACGTAACTGTTATTGGTATTGATGTTTATTTTATAGAATTTGGAAAGGAATTATAGGTCAATGAACTAATCCCTGAAACAAAGCACCCCAATAAGCCTAAAATAGTATGTATAGCTTTGGCAATTGACAGATAATCTATAAAATGTCTAATACTTTGAGATCATTGAACTCAAAACGAATGAAGGACTTCCCGATCCGACTGCGAGTCGCTGAAAATCGGAGCAGACATTGATGAATTGCAAAGTCGATTGACATCGAGACGCTTAGTCAACCCATTCCAGTCGCTTTCAACAAGTTGTTTTGAATATTTATGTGTATTTACCGACTGCTCTAAAGTGAGGGTAAAACAACCAACCAGTCCTCCCAATGCAAAGGTATAACGTGTTACCTACCCTTTTTCCATTCCGTGTGTTAAGTAAACTGGGTTGTGGACGCTGACCTCCACAACCCAGTTTACTATAGGCAGTCTCTTTATGTAAAATACTTGTATTCAGCTGCATTAGCCAACCCCAACATATGTAGCTGAGAAAAGAGTAACAATAATAATAAATAAATAATAATAAACATATTTATTTCATAAAAGAAGAAACACATTGCACTGTATATATAAACTGTAGATTATAAATTTTACATTTGTCACATTATAAGCACAATTTTGAAGACTCTATCCCTTAAACTAGGTCTAGCCTGTATCTTAAGAGATAGGGTTCAGCCATAGCCATATAGGTACAGTGAATAAGCAAAAGATGCTGTGATTTTCCGGAGTGTGTTTTTAATACTGCATTTCCTTTGTTCCAGATATCAAAACACAACAATGCTATAAGATGGGCATAGCAGTGCCTCCCAGTTTGTCGCGCGCAGAATGTGAGGGGAGTTAGCCAGTGTCATGCAACTTGTAATGCTGAACTTTCTAATCATGTTCGATGTGGTGTTCATATTCTTCCTGTTTCTGATCGCTGTCACGTGTGTCATGAACTACATGCCGGGTCGGAGCAAGCGCTCGGAGGTGACGGAGGATGAAGTGGATGACGACGTCATCCCCCCGCCCCCATTGTTCGCGGGGGATGACGATGATGTTCCTACTGCCAGTCGAGACACGTACGTGGTGATCGCGCCGCCGCTAGACAACGTTAGAGCTAAGGGCAGCTGTCCTGTTCATGTGGTGTAGTATAAGCACTGATATAATATGTGAGTATCTCTTGTTTCGCATTTTACGTCGGCTTAGGGGTTCAAAGCAGTAAAGTAATTAGGCAGTTGGTGACGATGTCCTTGTGGTGACCTACCCCGAGGGATGTGGCCTATGGGGTCGTACGTGTGACTGATGTGGTCACCAAAGATACATCTATCACGCCTTGATGTTTTATTTCTGCCACAAAATAAGATTTTCCTAATGGTACTTTCTAAAGTTAAATGACCTGAACTCAGAACCCTAAAACTTGAAATAATGAACCCTTCTACTAAAAATCAGAGCGAGCATCAAAATTTAATATAACTTCTAAAATATTCGCAGTTCTAAAAGTTAGGGATGTCTCTCACGATCCACCTTTAAGTATAACTCATTGAACATTTCTCTTGTTTCAGATCAACGTAGGAGTTTATTACGAAGAAGCCTTATGAGAATGTAGGTGTCGAAATGTAGACATTTTTTACCAATTAGTCGAGTTTTAAATAAATTCTTGTTATAAAGACTAAGATGGTGGAACACGGGAATCAAGTGGATGTAAATGAGTTGGTCTGTATCATGGGTACTAATATCAGAACTAACCTCTTTCGATTGCACTTTACGAAGAAATAAATATATACATAGATCTGTAACGCAAACTATATAATATAAATGTATAGGGGCCGAGTCTGTATATTCAAATATAATAAAAATAGTGGCAGTGTTAGGAACGAGTAGTGAGAACTATTTTATTGATATTTCATTTCATGTTCGCTACCGCATCGCGCAAACTACATATGTTGAATCAATTATGTTGGGGATTTCAATAGCGTTATCCGCGCAGTGACGGATTTAGGGGCCATATATACGGAGCCTGACAACAGGGACTACGCTGCGAATATATAAGTAACAAAGTACATAAATAGTAGGGAAACTATCAGAGGTAACACGAAATTAAAGAGGTTTTATCCGTATCTATGATGCACGCGAAAAAGCTACGCTTAATCGGATTTCAATAAAACCTGAACAAATACTTGGAATACGTTAGATAAGGAAACATGACAATTTGTTTTGTATACTTTTATTGACTAATTTAGACACTTTCTAATGGCCTAATAAAGTCCTGTTTTTATTATTACTTACTGCAAAAACCATTAACGAAATCCTTGGTTGAGCCTAACAAAGTCTATGTAATCGCGTGAGTAAATAATTTGTTATGTAAAGTGTTCAATTTTCAGAGCAAATATATGCAAGTGCTTGTTTAAGATGAATGTGACTGAATTATAGGTAAATGGTTAATAATATTAGAGTAATAATTAGTTATACGTTTCGCTTGCTACAGTATTTTGTATGAAATAGTTAATTACAACTTTGTAATGCTAATATTTATTTTATAGTTTTAGTCTTTGCTATTATTATGGGAATATTGTAAGAATTCATATGGATGCCTAATGTTTCGACTATTTCAAAAAAATCAAAAAAAGTTTAGTTATTATCAATGTTCTGAATAGGTATGTAAAACGCTGTTTGCTGTATCAAAATTTAATATTGTAATGTTGGGTGTATCGACAACTCTATTAGATCTTGCTTCTAAAATCCCGCAATAATAAAAATGTGCGGGTCCCATCCAAGTGATGTCTATAATTAAATTCCTTTCCGCTTGTCCTGCCTCATTTCATGCACAGTCATACATTCTTAGCTATATGTACCGGGCGCTGAAATATGTTATGAAACCTTATCTAAATCCTCATTGGCAGAATGTGCTGCGTCAGTCCCTGGGTGGCTTATCCTTTAAGCTGGTCTATTTCCGGAGTGGAGGGTGAGTTTGGACATCACCTAGTCGTGACATACCTCATGGCTGGTAAACGTGTCCTTATTTCATTTCTTACATTCTGTTATATATTTTTAAAGGTGGTTGATCTCTCTTAAGTATAAGTACTCATGGGAAGGTACAACTAGCCTATTAAGATACGTACTCAATGTTTTACTTTTCCTTCGTTCAGAACAAGACATCTCCTCAACATGAGCTCTCAAATGATTACAAGATCATCGCGTTATCGGGTTTTCCTGAACTAGTGACGTCGCAACACGCCCTAAAGACTCTCTATCCATCTCTTCATAACATGAATTGTATCTTACTATAACCACAACTCCCCCCTCCCCCCTTTATTAGCGAAAGCCTCTATCACACAACGCCTCACCGCTTGTCGAGTACATTCAATTTTCGTAATTAAGGATGAACTTTGAATAATTGTTTATTCAAAACTATACAAATATCAATAGACTAACACAAAACATTTAGTAATAGTTTATACATTAGTATTAAGAAGTTATTATAATAATAAAACGACAATACATGTTACGAATGTTTTCTCATATCATTCTGGTTAAGTGGAGTTTATTGTTCAGGTGATTAGAGTTCTTGTAATGTTATATTTTTCTTAGTATCCACTATCCACTTAGAAAAGATTTTCACATATCCGCAGGGTAATTGCTTAATACACATATGATGGTAATTCATCGCAATGCCTTTCGTATTGACAGTTCAGGCATGTTCACTGCGTTATTTACATTGTTGAGTAGATGAAATATACAAACTTATGAAGCAATGGATTAGGAATTTCCTTTAAAACTCTCTGATTGTAATTGAAAGTGTGTTACGCAATTAGGTTGCCGATAATAATGTGTAAACGAAATTTTGAAAAACATTGGGGTTTTCAAAATACCATTTGATTCAATGCTAAACACAATAGTAATATAAATAGCCCAGTGTTTTTCAAAATAAGCAGGGAAGGTAGGTGTTTAACATAAGGGTGTCTTTATAATATATGTACCTCTGTCGAAACCAGTGTACGGGTAGAAAGGTAAATAAAGTGGGTGCGGCTCTCGTTTCAGAAAGTCAGTGAACTAAACCTCTGTGTCGAAAACCCTCCCTTTTAGAAGTCAGCGGAAAAATGAGAACGCCCCTGCATGGTGACGAAGTTAAATTATGCTGTAGGATGAACTGAAAAAATACTTTTTTATTTTTATTAAAATAACTGCAAATAAAAATTATGCGATTCGTCTCCACTTATCAAAAAAGTGGTCCTAGAGGTAGTTCTTTGCAGGTCTCGACATTCCTAATTAAAACATAAATGAATGTAGCAAGTTTAATTATCAACATAATAAATATTTCATTCGACATCTTTAAAGGCCTAATTATTAATGAATCCGTTTCGAATTCTTGAACTTCGGCAGCTTAGTTCATTAAGTATTTGGGTACCCTTTTAATCATGCGAAGTCTTTGAAATGTCGAGTACTGGTGAAATTAGAAATCTTGTGGAAAACTAAAAATATGTATTATTTCTATATTTTTTCCATTTTTAAAGTAGATTTTATTTTCCCTTCAGTCATATAGATCGTAGGTACCTGAAACAAATTATATAACACAACAATATAACTAATGAGGTAAAAAAATAAAATAAATTATCCAAAATTCGAATAGTAATGAGTATAAAATCAAAAACATACACTATGTGATATAAATATACACAATTTTTAAAATGTAGTTGTATAGAGAATTAAAGCATTGTTTTGAATTTATTGTTATATTTGCGTTGTCTGACGCGTAATAATGATGTAATTAATAAAGTGCACTAAGGCAGTGTCGTCATAACATGGGTCTGTTGTTTTATTGATATGTTTTTATATATATTTATATATTAAATACTTTGTACACTACATACTTCTTTATCAGTCTGTGTAACATAAAAAATATGTTGCTTCACATTGATAAAGGTTTTGAGGTAACTGAACACCGATTGGTAAATTCGAGTTGAAATATGATACAATATCACCCTAGATTAAACTTACTTAAATAATGACAAAAAAAAACAAATGTAAGTTGCACCATGTATATAATTTTATATTGAAAGTATATCACAAGAGTCTTAGACAATTATCGACCTTTGTTGGTCGTTACGGGTAGCTAGAAGCCCGAAAGTCTGACAACTATTCTTACCAAAGTGTGTCGTGTAACTGGATTGTAGCGGTCAATAGACGGTCGCTCCACGTAAAATACTGGTATTTAGCACCTTCCAGTTAGACTGGAAGCCACCCCCAATATAGTTAAGGAAACGTTTGGCAGATGATGAACTCAGCTAACGTAATTTATACTGCCATGTTTATGGGTTCACATCAAAAGGGCAATGGGTGGGGTCCGCCCGTCCTAGCCGTTCGAATTTTGCCGCTTGATCAAAATAACTTTACACAAAAAATACAGTCAAAAAGTTTAATCTTTATGCTAATAATATCTACAAGTATACATTTCGTGATTATGTTAAAGAAACCACTGAATAAAATATTAAAAAAAAACTATTGTTATATTGTTTACTAACTTTCGATATTGTGGCAAAAAGTTAAAAAAATATTCATCCAAATAATCCTAGTAAGTTTGCGGATCTTTTGTCAGGTTCTGCTATTGTTATGAACTTTTTCAGAATAAACTGGATGCTGGCGAAACTCTGTGGGAAGCAAGGTAAGTTTTCTGTTTTGTAAACCAGCCAGGCATAGCGTTAAAGGAGATAGTGGAGGATACAATGCCGTTTTATGTTTATGTTTAACACAAATAGGGAAATTCCTTATTATTTCTCAGAAGATAACTCTCTCCGAGAAATAATGAGGAATTCTTCTTTCACAAGACGCACAGATGGGTAGCCCTTTCAGGGCCCGAATTGACTATGACCACTTAACGATTCCTTACTTCAAAACCACGTCAATTCCTTAGTTAATCACGACATATCTGCTATTAACGTATGACACAATGGCGTGGTTTTTTGTCAAAATACTTGTTATCAGTACGTACGATTGACATTTCGATTCCTTGCCGTTAACAAGGCACGATATTGACGTGGTTTACACGTGGTAAGATTTCGCGGGGAATAATACAGAATGGGGCCCTGTTGGGCAACGACTTTCGCGTAGACAGATGGCTTGAAGAAAATGTTCCATGCAACGTTTGCATCAAGAATTGGTCATAGCAGTAAGTTGTTATAGCCCAAGATATTGATAGACATCGTCATCATCAGACGACTTCCTCTAGTTTTGTATTTTACCAATCTATAAAGTAGATAACGACAGAATACTGTATGATTTAATTGGCGAGAACCACGTGTTTTACTCTCTATCTTTAGTCAAAATGTTTATGACCAAAATAAAGTCTATTTTAGGTACTTAAATTTCTTTTTACGACCGATTTCAAACGTGATATTCACTAGCTACATTCTACATTGACTGACAGACTGGCGCACGTCCGTCCGCTCCCCGGTGTATTTTTCGCAAACATTTTACCAAACATTGAATTTAGAATAAAGAGGCGCTCTTCCTTTGTTTTCTGATACTTTTAGGAAAAAATACCGTTGAAAAATGTTGTGATTTTTTTTATACATTTTTGGAAAACTAGACGACATAAATAGGTAGGTAGGTATAGGTATGGTATCTTAATTATGTAAAAGCACTAAGGTACGTTATCGTTCACTTATCAAAGTTTTTCGTTGAAGTAGAAACCATATTGGTTATTAAACTCAGCGTCCGAATACGTAATATCACGATACGCTCTAAAACATGAAGTATTCTAGATTGAAGTGGGATTAGTCGGGCCATGTATGTAGAATGCATCGGGACAGATGGGCGAGAATCGTCGGGTGGACGCCAGAAGACGGACATCGTCGCTGAGGGAAGTCAAGGAAACTCTGGTGGGACTACCTAGATGCGTTTACGGAAGATTGGTAGTAGAGCAACACACAAAGTACACGGGAAAGTTATGGGGGAAACCATTACCCAGTAATGAGACAATACAGCTGAAAAAAATTGCGTATTATTTTCTTGTGTTTTTGTGGTTTAGCGTGACGGTTTACAGGGGAGAATGGAAGAAGGAAGCGTGTTGCGCCGACCCCAAGTAACATGGGACAAGGGCAGCCAGATGATGATGACTACGGTTTATGACCATACAATTGTCAGGTTATCAGTCACAGGCTGCAGTTCACATCATTAAAAATATCAACAGCTATTAATTATACCAGCTGACTTTTTTACCGTCTGGACAAAAAACAGGGTATAAAATGTGAACGGAGTAGAATCCTATGGCACAGTAATTTCATTTTTTTTTTTGCATTCAGTTCTTTGATTAAAACCGGCCGACGGCTTCAAGCAAAGGATTTAATGTCGTCACGAATTCGTTAATAATGTGCCTTTAAGTTGAATTTTTATATTATTTGTCGATCACCTTTTGGTGAACGGAGTACAGAAATATCTAATTTCCAAGAAAAAAAAAATCGATAAGTAGGTACCCTGTTTTTGTTCAGTCACCGGTATCTATACTTTAATAAATCAAGATTCAAAATATAATAAAATTTCATGGTCATTTTGACGATAACAGTTTAAGGAAAATATCTTTGTTTTTCACTGAAAGAGATTGTCCTTCGAAGTTATTTAAAAATAATGGGTACCAAACAACTTTCGTATTGCGTAATGAGGCGTTGTGTACCACAACAAACTTTTCCTTCGATTAATATTTATTAACAAAGCCTAAAGGAGTAAATGTAGGTACATTATTTATTTAAAACAATTTTCTAGCTTCAGGAAATAAAACTTGGCGATACAAGGAAAAAAATAACATAATATATTATATGCAACCATTGGAACAATTGGTACCATAGCCTACGTGTCCCTAATGAATTCATTGTCTATGTTGAGCGATATTTTGAAATTTAAGCAATTTTTACTATCTACCTATGTATATTAAATCAAATGCCGTCAGTTTTTAAGCGCATCACTTGAGAACGGCTAGACCAATTAGTCTTTTTTTGTTTTACAATTTTTGTAATAGTCCGAATAAGGTTTTTAGGAAAACAAAAATAGGAAGAGTTTCCCGGAAAATAGGGAAATGGGACAAACAGAAAATCCTTTTTTCTATGGGATTTTTATGATATATTGTTTGGTCAGGACGTGTGTCGGGACAGCTAGTTGTAAGATAAGTAACCCAAGATTTATAATATTAGGAAAAGCTTTGGAAGTAACAATATTGGTACATATCGATGGCAATGTACTCAGAAAGTACTTTTATAAAGCTACTATCTGCGCCCCGCGGTTTTATCCACATAAGTCTCGATCTCGTAAAAATATTGGGCTTCAAATTATCCTTTAGCCTAACCCAGGGCATGATTTACCCATGTGCTGAAATTCATCCAAAACCGTGCAGCCGTTTTAACATGAAAACATAACAAACAAACATACAAAAAATCAAATCATATCTCTTTAATTATTAATTTAGATCATTTAGTAGTAGAAGACATCAATTTGCTACACCAGGTTAAGTACACACCGCATCGTATATCATTCTATCATTATGTACCTACTGGAAGTTTCTACTGAACAAGCATACATATGCGTAATAGTCTTTCAGCTTAGCAGGTAATAACATTTCAAGCAAACATAAAAATTGCAACATTGGCTTCAAATCACTAATCCATTGCCTGAGCCAATAAATTAGACGTATGCATAGAGATTTATAGACTAGTGCTTTACATGCAATTGTCGACCCAAATAAATGATATCAATCACTATTTTAAAACTATACGCCCAAGTTTTTTAAGGGCAATAATATGCAAACAATAATTAATAAACGCGGAGTAAAGTAATGCCTAACTTAAACTCAAACAATGCAAAAGTTACAAAACCAGTATTAATATCAATATCTGAGCTTAGCGGGGTCTCATAGTTAGGGCAAAACCCATAATATAGGAAGTGTCCTCACGTGATTATCATATTGATCGTTTTTTGTAAATCTAATGTCTAACACTTTTTTCAAGTCTGTACTTGTATTAGTGGGATCAGTTGACCGATTCAAAACATTCATTAGGTCAACTCATCCCGCGGGATAAGTTCGAGCGGCCTCAGTTGACTAAAGAGCCTTAGTACCGGCACGAGTAAATAAAATAAAACCAAAGTTTGTCTTATTACTGCAATCATTATTTTTAGAAGATGGTTCTACATTTTTATCCTTGTCACTTTGCTTGTTAACCAAATCTCATGCCTGCTTGTTATATTCTCTTATTCTTTTTTATATTTTTATAAATCAATGATTGCCTCGTATCGCCATCGCCATCGCCATCAACGTTTCAACGTATCCATAAAGGTTGCAATTAAAAGCACCAAATAGGATATAATCTCTACAGTACCATAACTATAACTACTCCTTTTTTTTTGAGAAATTTAATAATAGGTATCAAGTAGATACCTACTTATTAAATTAAAACCAAGCACCACTAAACAACATCAACGTAGAGGATAAATAAAAAGAAACCTAACAGTTCCTCACAACTTTCTCCAGAGGAGGAAAATCCACCAGGAAGCCGTAATTAAAACGAAAAAATATAATTATAAATATTTTATTGAAAAATATTTTCAAAATTTCAAAGAAAGCTCAACAGAACCTCTTCCCTAACTTCCATTGCATAAATTTCTTTAGAAATATGCTATCAAACTTGCTGGGTAATGGAAAATATTACCAAGACATTTTAATTAACAAAATCGAGTTCCGTGCCAATAAAATGTCAAGATAATTTTAGGTGCTCTCGGGCGCACCTGCGGCACGAGTTCGACGGCAAATCGATGGCAAAACAAAATGTACCGAGCATCGATAGAGGTGCGATGTCGAATATACTTACAGAATAAAGGCTGCTATACACCTCTGAATGCGAGACGCACGGAACCGGGAAGTATGGCAAAAGAAAGGGGAGGTTTATACCCAGCAGTGGGTGATTCCGGGCTAAAATGTTGATTATGATGATGATGTACAGTCACGAGCAAAAGTATGTATCCACTCGGCTTTATTCAAAAGCGATTTACTCCTTTATTTTTGAATGAAATTTTATGTTGTTACGAACATAGCATTTTCGAACCCATAGGTATATGTAATGTGTCGTATTTCGACGTTGCATTCGTTATATCACGAAAAAATCGAAATTGAAAGTTGCCAAGTGTTGACATATTGGTGCTCGTGACTGTACACCTGAATGCCAATATCCGTAATAAAAACCTTCAAAATCTAGTCGCAATCTTATCTCATAATCAGCCTATAATGTTCCCACTACTGGGATACAGGCCTCCTCTCTGTGTGCAGGTTGTAGATGTCATATGTCTTCGAACTTTTGGTTCTAGGACATGCCGGTTTCCTCACGTTATTTTCCTTCACCGTTTTGAGAGCAGTGGTAATGAACGGCCGCTTCTTACGAGTTGTAGGTCGTAAGAGGCGGCACAACCCGAGGGTTTTCTTATCCATTCATTTATAAGTTTGAAAAATTCGCGTGCTCAACAATGTACTTACGCAATGAAATTTCAAAATGAATAATAGCATTGCCATCCACTTTGTAACGCACATGCAATGGGCATGTGCGTCACAAAGTTACCCTGCAGGTGTACATTAGCATTGACAACTCTTCCGTCTCGATACGTCAAAGTGATCATCGAAAGACGACATTGTTTGGTTTATTTCAAGGAATACGTTCAGTTATTTTCTTTATACTGATGTGTGTATAAAGAAAACGTAATGTTTCAGCTGGTTGTCAGCCCGGGTGTCGTAAATGTCAGCTGAAGGGTCGTGATTAGGTAGGGTTCACATCTACGTCATAAGGTTTTCACGCAGGATTTTGGATTTATTGTATCTCTGTTTATCCTGTGTAGGATTATGAGCGTGATGTTAAGGAAGAAAGGATTTGTACCTTGGTGTTACTTGATACTTAAATTATTTCCCCATCTTATTTATTATGGGCGGAAGCCCATGTTGACGACTTTCATGTCATTATGAGGAAGACAACAGCGTCAATAAGGGGTAGGTTGTGCGGAAGCTCCAACAGCATCCTAAAAACATTATTAGACAATGTGGACGGTCCCTTTTTAAGGCACTGAGTACGGAGGCACGTGCCATTGTGTGTTGGGCCAAGTCTTTTTTAGTTTTAGTAGTTTGTAAAAGTTTACTAACATAGTATTTAAGTCATTGTTACTAACATTATATGGATTATGTGATTATGTGTACTTGTACTCGTGTGTGTAGTCCGAAATAAAGAATATATTATTATTATTTACCTTATCTACCTATTATCTTGTCCGAAAATAAAAGAAAGAAATACATTTATTTGCGGCAAACATGACGCATAAAAAAGAACGTAAACACACAAAAAAATATAACAAGTTGGGGGTAAACATGCTTCACATCCACGTAAAATTGCTTAGCATAATGCTAATATTTTAATTGTTCCCTTTTAAAAATAACTTTTCACAAAAAACCTTTCGCATTGTTTTACTAACATTGACGGATGGATTTTAGGTTGACAGAGTAAAAAAAAAAGACTTCATACTCTAAAAATCAATTTGGTTGTGCCTCCGGCATCTGCCTCCAATTTAATGAAAATACTTATATTCGGCTAGCGAAGGACATTTTTTATGCGATATAATGTGAATTATTGTTATGAGATGCTACAAACTATATTAATTTTGCGGGTTTCACTACTGGGAATTATTGTGGCGTTATAAATAAATATAATACTGTGCCATTTAATACAGTCAGCTCCATATTAAAAAATTAAAATTGCAATGATAATATTAAATAGGCATATCGCTACTGTCACAATAGCAATATTTTAGAAGTATTTGAGTAGTATGCAAACTCAAAGCATTTGTTTCAATTAAACCATTTAGACGCAGTTTTGAATTGTCAAATAGTCGGTCAGTTCGTCAGAAAGTTGAGGCTAGTTGCCCATTCCAAAACTTAGATTTCTATGGAAAAGAACGAGCAGGAAAATCCATATGCAATTTATAATATAAAACATGTCCGAATTACCTATACATTTCTATATTTATTCAATAACTAGCTGACCCGACAGACGTTGTCCTGTCCAAACAATAATTTATACAAATATCCCGTAAATAAAAAGGACTTTCAGTTTAGCCCGAATTTGTAAATTTTCCGGGCAACTTTTCCAATTATTCTTTCCATAAAAACATAATTCAGACTTTTACAAACACTTTAAAACAAAAACTAGCCACGAATAGCATTTCATTTTTTATTTGTATAGAAGAAGATAGAAGGTTACATAAACCAACCCTCCTAACTTAACTTTCAAAACCTCATCCACATAAAAAAACCATAAGCAGACATAATTTCATGAATCAACTACTAACAGACTGTTAAAATTAGGTAAATGGAAATATAAAGAACAGCTTTCCAAGTTACAAACCCATCCCTGCCCAGTTTTCAAACTATTCACGATTAAATCACGTCCACAATGAAATTCTATACTCAATCCGCTATTCATTTCAATACATTTGGCTGTAAATGTGAGCAGTGAATTATATGGCTGGACACACACGTCAGCAACAGTGACGCGTGGAGGTTTCATTGTGGGGCACGTCTCGACCGCAGTCAGAATTATTAACGAGGATTTTATGTGTAACTATGGCTTTTCAATGTGACTTCGTCTGTGTGGGTTTTGGGTGTAAAGTTTAAGAGCTTTTTTCACAGCCATCTTTTGTAATGATTTGCTACAGTTGGAATGGTAGAAGTTTCTATATTTTTTTACTTCAAATTCAAATACAAAATGTATGGTCGAAGTGTTTTGTTTTTTAGGTAAGTATTGGTGAAGACTGCGAGCAGTCGTGGCCCAGTGGTAACGGCCGAGACGTTTCAAATTGTTCGTACATAGATCATAGGTTCGTACCCAGCCAGGCGCTTAACTTTGTGTCAAATATTTCACCACAACTGCGGTGGCAGTAAAATATTTTCAAAACGGTAAAGGAAAACGTTGTGAGGGAACCGGCATGTCCTAGGACTAGAAATTCGACGACATATGACATCTATCAACCCGCACTGGGCCCGCGTGGTGGATAGTGCAGGCCAGGTGGCAGGCGCTAGCAGCATACATTGACAGGTAATAAAACATCGTTGTATTAAGAAAAAATGAGGACAATGTTTGAATACATCCCTTCATCGAACTTGTAGCGGTATCTACAAAAACGTCACATACGGCATACTTTCGCGCACATACTTTCGCGGCATAATAAGTATCTATAGCATAAAATTATAATAACGTACCTATTCCATTTCTTTTTATTACTCCCAGACCAGCAACAAAATACTTTTCATTCTAGTATGTACTAAGCCTGAATATAAATTAAAAGGAATAAAGTCACAAATTCAATACACAAGTTTATGAACAATAACTTACAAATACTTGAACAGAAAGTTAATCTAAGCACGTTTCAGTTCCATTTTAATTTAAATCAGGGGTAATATCGCTCGCTAATGAAGCGATAAATCTGGGAAAGAAATTCTCTACCAATCAGGGCCCGTAGGGAGTTTTTGCTCTCCTGAAGAAATAAGCAGTAAAATGGTCGATACATGCGCCCATCATTCGTAAATTTACAGTATTTAATCCTGAAAAATGATCTTTCCAAAGCTGCTGCTGTAAAGAGAGAGCTGTGTCTGCGCACATACTTGTGCACTATAATATCTCCCGCGCCGAAGGCTATTCTCGTTGCGATTGGCCGACATGGCCGAAATACGGTCTGGAGGACAACTTTTTTTTTGGTTGCCATAAATAATTGTACGCCTTAGAGAAAAGGTCGTTTTACGTGCACTTTCAACACAGACTTTTCTTCCAGCCGATTTAACAGAGTTCATACAAATTTAAGTTAATTAGATTCAACGCTGACTATATTTTAGCCCTTAGGTAATATTTATTTTTAGTATGACGTTGGACATGTCAACATGTACTCGTAAATAGCTAAACTCTGTTTTTTAATTTGCTAGACTAAAATGACAGCTGCGATAGACATTTTTTTGTCAACATGATATTATTGGTCTAACAAAATGAAAATTTGAGTTCAAATGCTATTTATCCCTAATACTTCTTTACTCCTACAACTGACTTTATGAAACAAATACAAATTACATTTTTAGGGTTCCGTAGCCAAATGGCAAAAAACAGAACCCTTATGGATTCGTCATGTCTGTCTGTCTGTCCGTCCGTATGTCACAGCCACTTTTATCCACACTTGTGCACTATAATATCACCTGCTTACCTGGCAAATCTCCGTTGAGATTGGCCACCATGACCGAAATCGGTCGGCAGGCTATTGATTGTCGATCCCGATAAATTCATTCATGCATTTTTATTTTCAGTCTAATTATGTATAATCAAAGGAACATATTTTCTCTTTGAAAAAACTTAATTAGGTAGAGTATATCTAATAATCCAGTAATGTTTTGTACACATTATTTCCCGCCACACATTTATTTTGTTAAATTAACCAAAATACTAACTGCTAATCCTCTTTCCGAGTACCAGGAAAACATAAATAAGGAAGAAGTCTCACACGCCCTAAAAATCAATTCGTTGACGCTATCCCACACCGATTACTCGACGTGCTCTCTGAAGCGTGGGAGGGATCTGTTCGATCCTAAACAGATTCCCGGTTACTGAAATGAACTTTAGTTAACCAACACGATGTGTGTATACGGAAGTAATTATAAACTTGTAATTAGGCGTATGGTATGTCTGCCTTATTTTGCATACTCGTATTTTCATGGAAATGACAAAATTAAAAGTAGTCAAGTTAATTGAAGGTAATCAATGTTTTTGCGTTGCTCTTGTGCTGAAGATAAATAATAATTTAATTCATTTAACCGATTTCTGAAAAGGAATGGGGAAGAAAGGGGAGGGAGAAGGAGGAAGGGGTTAGGTAAAAATTGTTTCCATAATCCTCGATTGTGTAAGTGTAAAATACCTGACTTGGTTTCCGTACGTCGTTTTTGAGTGGCCACTGAAAATCAGCGCTGAGCTGTGGTTGTCCCATAGCACGGCATCATGCTGAGCGAAAGCTTTGTTGTCACAGTCACGATGTGCAGCCACCGTCTACTTTTTTGTGCTTGTAATGATATATTTGTTTTGTTTTTCTAAGTATTCAAACAAACTATTTTTCATATACACGTGTTCCTGCGACAATATTTGTCTTCTTTCTCGACCATGCATTAATTTTATTGGCCCTGGCTAAATGACAACAGACGCACGGGTCTATAGACGGCTAAGCTACGCTTGCCGCGGTCGGTTCGTGGATGGGTGATCATCCATAACATATCGAGTGCCTCTGTGCATCGGAAAGCACTTGAAGCCGTTGATCTCGGCTGTCATTAGATCTTTGAGAGTCTTTACGGGTAGTCAAAGCCCAAAAGCCTGCCAACCAGCCTTACTAACAGGTACCGTGTTACCCAGTAACTGGGTTGTGGAGGTCAGATAGGCACTCTAAAAAAAAAAAAATATGTAAAATACTGGTATTTAGGTGGTTCCATTTAGACTGAAGGAAAGAAAGAAAAATATTACGACTACCTATATTTGGGATACGCGCAGGAAGCCGATCCCAACATACGAGTACTTGAGAAAAGGTTAGGCAGATTGATGGATTGGCCTTTTAATTTAATGATGTAGACACCTTGAGGGGGAAGTATATTCCTTCATGTCATTGTATTCCTTTGAAGAACTAGCTTCTGCCCGTGGCTTCGCCCGCGTGGATGTTGGAAATGATCCCACGGGAACATGTTACCGAGACAAAAAGTAGCCTATAAAGCCTAATAAGGCATTAAGTCTGCCTTTGTTAAAAAAGTTTAAATAATTAAATATATGTTCCTCCATAACCTCGGCTATTTGCCACTGAAAGTCCCGTCAAAACCTGTCCAGCCGTTTCGAAGATTAGCCGGAACAAACAGACAGACAGATAAAATTTTAGAAAATGTGGCGTTTTTTTTATAAGTGGGTAGCGGGAGGGGTCGGTATTTTCATACGCATTTAGTAAAATCTTTTACTTTGATATTACAAACAGACTCTACAATTTTATTTATTTGTATAGGTGGTACGACATCTATTTAAAAATTAGCATCTGCTTGACCTAGAAGCCGACCGATATTTGGGAAAAGTTTTATTATATATATTTTAAAATTGTTTACTATGATGACGTGTGCTACTTTAGCTTGAATTTGGTTATACTGAATAAGGTCGAAATACTGCCCAATAATTCTATCAGGTTCATATTCAACCTTGGGAAATATGAGCATGTGTCGAGCTAGGTCTGTGCTCAAATGGATGTCCAGTCGCCAAAGAAGAAGTTGGCGCCTTTTGAACACGTTCTCAACTCCCTCCTCAACTCTCGCACCCTTCATTCTTATCTTGTGTCTCTTTTGCAATATCTGTGTTCTTAACACGCTAAGAACAGAGTAGGAGAAGATTCTCTTACTCCGTCCTTCTCATACTTCCGACTTTGTTAATTCTTCACCTAGCATGAATAAAGCTTGTCACTAAAATGTATAAAATAAACATAAATAATTTATTTTTATTTATTGTTATTATCTGTTCTTAAACGGAGCACCTGCTATCTTACTCGTATCTCTACACCACCCTTGGTTGACTATGGCTGATATGACTATGACTATGATATGATGTAGGGAAGCCTTTGTACCTTCTTGTGTGCGAGATGATTAAATAAATTTATAACTACAAAAAACACTGCAAAGAAACTCAAATACCCGTATCCCGACTCAATATTAGCGTTCATACAAATAAAACACGCGCGAACAATTCCAAAGGTTAGCACACACAAGCGGGGTTCACGATACGGACATAAAACGCAAAAATGGCTTCGAAACGTAAAAGTGACTGTGTTCGTCGCAGATGACGTCAATAATACGAAAGTGGCCATTAATGGCGCACTTAATGTATCTACTGGTGTTACGACGAAGATTGTAAATCGACGCCCATAAAACTCAGTCATAGAATCTGTCTATCTATACATGTAATAAAATTCTAAGGGCAAGTGTCGCAGAACAGTAAACAAACGGAGTAAGTAGGTTAGTACTTCTTGTAGACGTAATGAAACGAAAATAAATTAAGTCTATCTGTCTTGTGCGTGGGAGAGACAAAATAATATGGAATAATAATGAAGAATAATTTGGGAGATTGCCTTATTACGTAACTATTTTATGTAGAAGTGGTAGGTATTCTATGTTGTTTTCCACAGACGTGTTAATAGCACGTGTCTACCTAAACACTTATTTTTTTTGAGAATAGTTTTACTCTAAAACGTTAGAGTAAATTTCGCAATTTTTATTGTGATATAACTGCATCCTATGCACCTGACGCCAAGTGTGCACGCAATAATCGTGCCTTTAAAACAAAGTGCCGTTTCTAGGGGGGGCAGGGGGCCCTCTTAAAAACGGTTTGTTGTTTTTTTTAGCCCTAAAACAAAAGACAGTTGGGTTATAGACTTATAGTACGCCTTTGGAAATGTGAACCCACCCTTACGGATTTCCTCCTAAAGGTTATGAGGATAAAAGTGAAATAAAATATCCTTCCTTATTTTCACTGATCAAGATGGCTCAGATAATTAATAGGTCGTCAAACATCGGGTGGGGTTCGATTTCCAAGTGAAGGCTATTTATTAGCTTTTAAAAGATTTTTTGCATCCATAATAACGGAAACTAATTCCTTAGAATGAGTAGTAAAGTAAATTCTAGTCTATAAGTTCATTACAGTAACATTACAAAATAATCAAATTTTACAACTAAGTTTTTATAAAATACGAAAGTTTTCGTACAAAAAGGTCACGCCTTCCCATTTTATTACATAATCTGCTAAAATTCTTTCCATGTTCTCAAACAAACATTAAACCGATAAAAAGCTAAATCTTTAATAAGCTGGGGTGAGAATTTTTGTTGTCTCAACCTATATTGGGCTGACCTCGTTCCCATAACCGTTGCTTCCCGTTAATACGACGTGCTAAACCTCAGCCAAGAATTAATGACTAATAAACGTCACCAACTAACGATGGTTTAGACCTCTGAACTAGCTGCTTGCTGTCTTGACATTAAGTAATAATAATTAAGTAATAACTTGTGTCAATTATATTGAGTTTAAGTGGTTACATTACGTCTAACTGACTGACGAATGATTGGAAAACACATTCATTTGAAAACAGTAGGTTGATTTATTATGTTACTACTCATGGTACGGTAGGTACTACTCATTTAGTTCTGTGGCTAATCTATAAAAAAATATAAATAAAACAAAGTCGGGTTAGTTACAACATTTATAACTCAAGAACGGTTGGACAGATTTTTATTATCTTTGATTTGCTGCATTTGTCGGGTACAAATGCAGCAAATCAAAGATAATAAAAATATATAGGAATATCAGAATAACTAAAAAAACATGGGAAAAATTCATGAAAAAAAAATCTGATACTAAATTTTCTCATACATACGATCTTATTGATTCTGAGGCGGTACGAAGTTCAAGCACAGCTATGTTATTGTTATATAAATGGAGACCTGCTGTGCGATTCTGTAACCATCTCACCGTGAAAACTTAGGTGAAGTGAGCGTGGAGTGAGCTGTCATTCCAAATAATGCTAGGGATTGGCACTACTGACAACTCACATCAAGCTCACTTCACTTGAGTTTTCACGGTGAGATTTTTACAGAATCGACCGGCTGGAATGCGTACCGGAAGACGTAGCGTTGGAAGGCCTCCCACAAGGTGGACCGACGACCTTGTGAAGGCCGCAGGAATCCGTTGGATGCGAGAAGCACAGGACCAATCGAAGTGGAGGTGCTTGGGGGAGGCCTATGTCCAGCAGTGGACGTTTTTCGGCTGAAATGATGATGATGATGATGAGATGGACACCGCACACAAATCAGCAAAAGAAGAAACCTCTAACCAAAAATTCTTAAAATCGTCTTAAAAGTCGAAAAATATCTACATAGGGGTCAGTATTTTAAACCCGAGATATCCTCATTTCGCAAAATGTGGAAGTCTTAAGTCACAGTGTTCAACACGACCAAGGCTTTAATTACCCCCAAAGTAAAATTACGTCATTATTAACTCGTCAACCCCTAAAGATCTTTACATAATAAACCGATAAAGTCCCAGTTACGTTATCAAAGGGATGAGCAACATAAAAACGGATATTTTTGTCCCACTTTATCGCGTCCGTTCTCCGGATTCCGGATCAAATGGACCGTTTTTAGCGGTATTCTCGCGGTAGGCTGCGACAAGATGCGGTAAGCCACCTACATAGATGCCTGAGACCGCAAGCCGTTGGTTTATTAAAACAAGAGCTGTGGCCACAAACAGGTACTACAGATTACATATCAGACATTTGTATGGTTTTATATCATTTTCTTTTGCTTTGGTGTTTGTAAACTATCCATTGCCATCGAAGGTTTCATTTCTCGCGACTGTTTTGGTCATTTCTGGCAGTATTCCATCTCTTAGTTCTTGCCAACACTTCTGCTCTGCTTTCTCAAGTGTCTTGGACACCATGGACCATTATATTTCATGTTGTTTTTTTGAATGTATGTTTATTTTATTTTATTTCATGTTTCGATTGTTGTTTTTTTTTTGTTTGTGTCGAATCATATGTTGCAATGGTTTATTTTATTTGTTGTTTTGATTGTTGTTTTTATTTATTTATGTATGTATAATTACATGCTGCACTGGTTGACGTCATCACGTCAACGCCGGCTGCCGCTAAAACCAGCTCTGGGGCTCTGTCTCGTATAGCATTATGCTGAGCGATGTCCGTTTTGTGTGTTTGTTCTTTTTTATGCGTCATGTTTGCCGCAAATAAATGTATTTTCTTTCTTTTCTTTCATGGCTTAAAACAGAGGCAAACAGAAGACAAGTCCATTGACGATGCGGGATAATAGCAGTTGATAAGAAAAGGAGGCTGGTCCATAAATTCAAGGTCGCTCAGCGAGCTATGGAACGGGCGATGCATGGAGTCTCTCTGAGGGATCGAATCCGCAACGAGGTCATCCGACAGAGAACCAAAGTTGTTGACATAGCTCACAGAATAAGCATGATGAAGTGACGATGGACCGGCCATATTAGCCATAGAATCGATGAGCGTTGGGTTAGACACGTTCTTGAGTGGAGACCGCGAATCGGTAAACGTAAACTGGGACGCCCTCAGGCTAGGTGACGCGACGATCTTCGCAGGATGACTGGTAGCAGTTGGACGAGAGTTGCCGAACATCGAGTTGAATGGCGTGAAATAGGAGAGGCCTATGTCCAGCAGTGGACTGCTACAGGCTGATGATGAAAAAAAACAGCAGCTGTGTATAAGAATGAGCCTATAGCAGTATCACGGTGAAGGTACAATACTACATTAACATGAATCATGCACGGAGTGTTAAATCATCTGAAAGTTTTCACAAACAATTTAAAAACAATTCCATCGCCTGTCGTAATTAAAAGGATTTATGATGTAAATCTGACTCGAAGGAAACAAAGCGGTGGCGATGTCGGCCATTTTTTTCCACGCACCGAACACCTGCACTTAACAGGCCGAACGTGGCCTGAATTACTGAAAAAACGTCTAACATTTTCATTTCAGGCTGTATTTGAATAATTTTTACGTCACGATGGTCGAATTGCGGGATAAACTCGCCGTGAGAATAAAATAATATTGTGTAGAACAAAATATTGTTAGGAAAATATGGTTCTTTATTGCGTTGATTGAACTGTCGATAAGACAAATTTTCCGAACATACCGTGCAATGTTTACTATCCAATTGTCAAAAGAAAAATTGTTTATTTTAAGAATTATGAAGGCGTCTTTATAAATATTTACCAGTAGTAATAAGTATTCTGTGTCAACGTAGAATGTTGAATTTATTTTACCGTGTCATAAAATATTCATTTTAAAATGATACGGTACCGAGTATAACCTTTTTATTTTAATATTTAAATAGGTTCTTTACACCTATGTATTAAATTCATAATGAATACGTATGCGGTACGAGGAGTAATTACCTACATAATTATAACCAACCATCCACCATCCATCTAATCTTTTCACCACCCTTGGTTGACTGGTAGAGAATGCCTAAGGCATTAAGTCCACCTGCAGGGCCACGGGTTGTTCGAAAGAGATACCGTGGCCCCTGGCACAGGTAACTGAAGGAACATGGGTGGGTTTTAGTCAGTAAAAGTCTGACACGCTCTTCCGCTCAGCCCAGAGCGGGAGCTGAAGTCATTTCATGATTTCCCACCCAAAAAAAAGGCATTAAGTCCGCCTTTGTACCTTTTTGTGTGAAAGTTTAAAAAAATAAAATAACGTAGGTAGGTAGCTACATATGAAGATGACAATGACCATTTAAAACATTACTTTAATTTTACTGAAACAACCTGTATACTAAAAAGGACGGTTGAACTATAATTTATGAAGCTTCACCTCAAAATGATGACAAAGAAATAGAGCCTAAGCCCCCTATCCTATGCCTGGCATTTGGCAATAAATCCTAGCTGAAGCGCTGAGATAAAACGCTGCATTCATTATACGACGTGGCTGTTTGACCACCGACACCGCGCGACATTGGCGCTGCAACCGCTGGCTTTGCAAAACCATCCAATTCGATAAGCAAAGAACTTTTTTGTTCATACTTTGTGAAGTCCGATTATTTGATGGTTTCCATTTTCTTTAGGCTACTTTTGATTCTTAGTGGTGAATGGATACTAGTTTTTTGACGGTACCAAGGACCTAGTTAATATCTAAATGTATATTTGTACTAGCTGTGCGCTGAAGTTTTACCCGCATAAGTTTCGATCCCGTGGGAATATCGGGATGAAAAGTATTCTATATGTTAATCCTGGTTATAAACTATCTGTGTGCCAAATTTCATCCAAATCCGTTCTGTGGTTTTTGTGTGAAAGAGTAACAAAAATCCATCCGTCCATGTATAGAAACTTTCACGTTTATAATATTAGTTGGAAGTAGGATTTTTTAAAGTGTGCACAATAAAGAGTATTCCTATCTAGGTCTGGCGCAAGCTGACCAGTCATAGAAACTAGACCGCCTAAATTTTAGCCTAGGCATGAGCTAATTCGTGCTAACAAGAGATAATACTTTAATAACTTTATTTTATAAACTTTAACGTGACGAACCTTCACAGTCTGATCTCAGTCTCAATCTGTCAAAAATGTCTCTAATTTCCCTTTTTGACAAGTTTTTGACATTTGTTTTTCGCCGAAATGAGATCCGCGACTAGATTTTGAACGTTTTAAATTACGAGAATTAGCCCTCTGATATTAAAATAAACACTATTCAAAAAATTTAAGTCCCATTTTACTCGAAATAAACAAAAAAATATTTGGGTTAAGCTTTTCGTCATGTTTTCAGTATAAAGCGACAGGATTAGGCTCGCAAATGTGGACCTATTGATAATAATAATTATCATCATTCATCATTCTCGTGCCCGTATAGATACGTATATTTAATATATTTATTTAAACTTTTCGCACAAAAAGGTACAAAGGCGGACTTAATGCCTTAGGCATTCTCTACCAGTCAATCAAGGGTGGTGAAGAGATTAGATGGCAGGTGCTTTGGTTGAGAGGGACAATGATAAAAAACTTAAAACTATGTATATAAATAGTAATATACTTACTGCTCTTATACTTAATATTTATTTGAGGTCGGCGCAACATGTTTCTTTCTTCCATACTTCTCTATTAGTCGACATCTCTGTAGTCACACATCGATACTTCTGTACTAATCTATATACTAATAATAAAGCTGAATAATGTGTTTGTTTGAATTTGCTAATCTCTAGAACTACCGGTCGGATTTGAATTTTTTTCATTCTCTGATCACCGAAGTAACTGAAAATATTCGCATCTATAAGCGAAGAATTAATAACGCAGTAAATCTCAAAGCCTGACACACCTAACTCTTCCTTTCAGCAAGAACAATACCTCTGGCGGGCATTATGCCAAATTGCGTCAGGCAAGAATTTACAAATGGCGGAATGCAATGCCCTGTGTGTACGGACAATGCTTCGCCGAAAACTCATGCATTATGCGAACGACAATGGAAATGGGAAGTATGATAATAAAATACCTACCATCCATTTTTGTCGTTTGAAAGTCCGTTTCTACCTAGTTCCTGACTTTTTTACCTGTCTCTACTGACCGGACTCAAGTACAGGCATGCTGAGTGGCTTATCTTTTCACTATGGCAGGATTTATTTTCATCAAGGTCGTGACGAAGAGGATTCAACAACCCTATCAGAACTTTTCCCGCTTTTGAACGCTGGCTGTATCTACAATACCACTAAAAATAACAAACAACGAGAAAAATATCAAAACTACATTGCACTGTTGTCAGCCGGTTATCAAGGCGATGACCTCAGGGAAGACGGTGCACAGTGGTCAGGTGCTTCCTTGCACACTTGCACAGTTAGGTTTCGGGGAGACCCCTTTTTTACAGTCTCCCCAGAGATGTAACAGGTGTTGCACAGAGGGGGCTCCGCATTGGTCTTTTGAGAGGTAACGCTGTCCTTTCATGTGCAAATGGTGACCGCCGGGGTGGTTTTAGTAAGGTAAAAATCCTTGGTTTTATCCCCAAAGACCGGGCGCCATTTGAAATCTTCGCACCAAAAAAAAAAATAAAGGTAAT
Source organism: Apamea crenata (assembly GCA_949629185.1). Taxonomy (NCBI): domain Eukaryota; kingdom Metazoa; phylum Arthropoda; class Insecta; order Lepidoptera; family Noctuidae; genus Apamea; species Apamea crenata. The sequence continues at coordinate 6,374,153 of OX451360.1, read as the reverse complement.
CAAGGTGAATTTCACCAATGGAACTGAGCGCGATCAGCAAATTTGAATCGCCATCAAAAACTGTCAGTATCATCATTGCTGTGGAATATTGACACTGACAGCTCTTAAACGCAGTTTTGGATGTAATGATTGCTTTCAGTTTCATTGTTGAAATTCGCCCTTACTAATCACAGTTTATTATTATAAGACAGGAGGATGGCGGTACTCATATTCTGGTCTTACGCTTATATCATCGTTTTCACCCATTTTATCCAAAAACCCTAGTACCTACTCACTTTTACCGGGAGATTCTTTGTGGTAAATTATATAAATGGCTAAATACACAAAATATTTATTCTATTAAATAATTTATAGAGACATGTAAGCGCTAATTTTAATGTAACATCTGTAATACCATGTTTTAATGCAAATAAAAACATTATTATTAATTAATGCATTTCAACTTCGTTATTCATTAAGTAATAAAATGGACTTAACGTTAGGTACTGAAAACTGAAGTTATTTAAAAAACAGTATAAGTATCAATTTGTAAAGGAAGGCAAATGGTTTATCGTCATTTGATATTCATAGCCACCGTCTTGTTTCAAAACGACTCTCACGCCGCCGCCGTCCATTACTGTTTTCGTTTAATTTAATAACTTTTTAGCATAAAATATATATCGTAAATAAGCGATATTTTTCGTAGAGTAGACTTTTATTAATATCGGATTGAAAACTTGAAAGTATCCAATTTTACTTAATAAGTATATTATCCCTCTTCTGTCACGATATACATCGCAACGTACTTTCAAACTAAATTTATTCGATAAACTTTACAATCAATTTTTAATCAAAATCTAGGCAAAAATCCTTTTTATTTGTCATTTACTCAAGTAAAATTAAACAAAAAAGTAGTGAAACTGTACGCAAACCTATGTGGTAGCCACGAAAGTACCTAGAAAAAGCTATCGCGCCCACCACAAGCAACCTACTTCATGTATATGCCGCGGCTAACTAGCTTTATTAACCATTCAGTTAACAGCCTAGCCTTTTTACTAAGCGGCGCCGTCAACTAGCGGCTACAAAGAAAATCCTACTATATATATTATATTATAAGCGTGAAAGTTTGTATGGATCGATGGATGGATGGATGGATGGATGTTTGTTATTCTTTCACGCCAAAACGGATTTGGATGAAATTTGGCACACAGATAGTTTATAACCAGGATTAACACATAGGATATACTTTTTATCCCAATTTTCCCACGGGATCGAAACTTATGCGGGTAAAACCGCGGGGCGCAGCTAGTACTTATATGAATTTACCACAACCCAAAGCCTTTGATGTCAGAGACAGACCACGTGCCGTTCCTATGAAGATACATAACCTTTAAATTCATAAAGTGCTGAACGGCAACTAGTATCGTTGCAGGTTAAGTGCAAGTTTGCAGAATAGGTAATGAGCCTCCATGGGATGTAAGGAGATGACTGAATCAAAGGAGGGAGGTCTTCCTTTGATTCAGTCATCTCCTTATTCAAACAATATTGTATATTTTGCTCGCTTACGTCAAAAATTCTATTATATTCTAGTTATTTTTAATTAGCAATATAGAATCGGGAAAGTATAATTTTTTTACATATTTTTTGAAAAACGTGATCATGACACATGACACGAAAATTCAAGGTTATAATAATCATATTATCATTTAAAACGGAACGTCATGTAAAGGGAATAAAACAATATCGACACTTTAAATTAAAATCCCTGTTCAAAAATCAAATCCCCGACGCGTAATGTAAAAAATTATGAAAATAATTACTATAATACTTATTATAAGACTTTTTTCATTCTCTTTTCACCAATTTGCAAACATATCCAACATTTTTGTACTGCTCATTGGAATGCCCCAAATTGAGCAACGAATGTTAGACAAAATTTTTTCCACCAGCTTACCTAAGCCGCTAAGCCTTATTTTATGTCCGAAGAAACCGACAAGACTCGAACATCGAAAAAATATTTCCAAATAAATATCCTACGTCCCCAAAAGAATTTAATATTGCCTAGAGGATCGTAGCCTAAATATTTAGTGCGAGCATTTCTTACAATTTCTGTACCTTTAAGATATGTGCCCCTTTAGCTTTGGGTGGGTTGCCGTGAGTAAATTGTGACTGTTTTTTTCTAGATTATTAATTGGCTAAAGCTTTGGTTAACTAAGAAAGCGAACACGAACAGTCACAAAATAGCACTGCAGCTGCCCAAATAGTGTTTTTTGACATCTTAATGTCAAATACTGCAGAAATGGACAGATTTTCATGACGACTGTTTAAAGGTAATAGGTACCTAATACTGCACCCTAATTGCGTAACACACTATCAATCTCAATCTGAATCATTTTGAAGGATATTGCTAATCCAGTGCTTCTTATATTCGTAAAATGTGTCTGCTCACAACGTAAATAACGCAATGAATGTTGTTGAACTGTCAAAATTAAAGCGACTTCTACTGATAATGTGTTGCGCAATTACCCCGCGGGCTGGTGTCCGCAACTTCACGTCAAGGCGCGTATATTGCGTACGACTGTTAAAATATAATAATAATATAATAATATCCCTGGACATTTCACACAGCACCATTTGTCCCAAGCTAAGCAACCTAATGCTTGTGTTATGGTAACAAGATGGCTGATAAACTACTTATATACAATTTTTTTTTTTGTAAATACATACATATTGTAGATAGAAAAACACCCAGACTTGGAACAAATACATGTAGGTCATACAAATATTTGTTCCGTTCGGGAATCGAACCCGCGACACGCAGCGCAGCAGTCAATCGCTTAACCACGGCGCCAACCGTGCCGTCTAAAACGAATGATCTAATATGATATAATATCTAATATAAATGAACCGTTTTCCTAGGACACCAAAGCTTAACTGAAATATTCTCTGTTGTCGAAATCAAAACATTTATTTCAATTAGGCACATAAAAGGCACTTTTGAAAGTAAAAAATTACAATAAAATAGATTTTATAATTGATTCTAGTCGCCCCTTCCAAAAGGTAGTTTTCGTATGGAGAAGAATGGGCAAGAAACTCCACCGTTAACCTTTAGAGAGGAATTTTCGTGCTTAAGCCTAGTTCTATTTTTAGACATACAGCAACTTTATATTTTTCTTTAAGCAAAATGCCATTTCTAATTTAATTAGACATGGCAACTCTAATTAACATTAGAACTCAAGAAACAGGTCTCAAATAAATCCTTCTGCTTTTTTACTCTCATCCATAAAATCTTTATGGATTCAACTTGGAGGACAAAAATTTAAATAAAGTTTTAAAAGATTAAGGAAGATACGATTAAAATTCCTGGAACAGAGATCCGTCAAATTTAAGTCTTTGCTCAGCTTACTCAGAAATGCAATTGTTTTTTTTAAGTAGGTCACGTTTTCCCATACCAAAAGGAAAGGAAAAACAAAGGAAATACGTCACGTAAAAATCCCACCTAATTAAAACTGAAAAAAGAGGTGGAATATCTTTAATTTTAAATTCTCAAAGAAACATTAAATAAAATGTGAAAGATCAAATATGGGTCAACCACATAGGATGAAGAAACCAGGATAAACGGTTTTTGGCGAATATAGGTACCCTTAAATTCGTCAAATAATTAAGGTAAGGTAATTTCCCTAAATTACCTTATGCTGAATACCTAATTATTTCGTTTTTCTTTTGTATTCTCAACCCTTTGTTTCCTTAATTATTATATTTTTGAATACTTTGAATGTTGTGAATATTTCATTCGGTAGATCGGTTTCAGTAGGTAACTCGAGCCTTATTTTACAATCCACATTTTAAAATATCAGGAGCAAAATCGGTTTCCGACTGAATTACTTGGGTACCAGGGTTTCATAAAATCGTAACAACCTATAGGTTACGTCCATCCTTTTTACACAAACAATAACAACGCATCATCATGATGAAGCCCATAACAGGACTCCGACGAAATTATAAAATAATTTATCATTTTCACAGCGCATTTGGCGAAACGTCATTATTCATTCCGAATCGTGGAAAGCGTACAATGTAACCATTGTGTTTTTTATAACAGACCTCTTGAAATCCGGACGAAATTTTCCGAGGCCAATTTTTGGTCCCCTAAATACCTTGTTGCGTGTTTTTTTTCGAATTGCTCAATCTAGATTTTCTCGTGATAAACGGTAGACTGCGATGGGCTAATAATTGGTTAGTTAAAAACCACTCTTTCACATTTTTGGTAAAAATAACTGAAGTAGATTATAGGTAATTAAAACATACGTAGGTCATGTCATGTTGATATTTCCAGTTCCAAATTCTTGAAAAGGATTTCTCAATTCAGAAAATCATTTAATACCTACTAGCGGAAGCAATTAAAATATTAACACACACTACGGAAAACAGAATCGTCATCATAACTTTATAAAAAAAGGCAGCGCAATTTTTGAGAAATAACTTTTGTTAAAAATTGCCGAGTGTTAACACAAAAATTATAGAGAAATTATAAACACAAAAATGATAGAGAAAAATAATACCTTCAACAAAATATTAAAATAAAAACAAACGTGCAGCAGCATTTAAACCGTCAAAAACCGTAATTGAGTAATAGTCCAGTTAAATTCAATACCAGCCACGGACGACGCTTTTAACTAACTCACAGTAGATCGTTGTCACAAAAATGGCCACAGAATTTGTGAGAGCGCTCTCCATCGTCGATAACTTTAATATTTAGCTTTAGCCGGTTCTATAAACTCAATCAAGTTGCATGAAGTGCATAACTAGTGACTGTAGTGAGCATCGATCCTGATTGCCAGGCGAACTTGTATTTTAACATTATTGGTTGTTTGTTTATTAAATTTAAGTTAACCTTTCGCAGTTCATGACGCAGGATGCCTACCAGCCATCCTGCGTCATGAACTGCGAAAGATGAAAGGGCAGCTGGATGAGGGTTGCCGAAAATCGAGTTGAATGACGTGCAATAGGAGAGACCTATCTCCAGCAGTGGACTGCTATAGGAAGATGATGATGACGTAGGTCTGGGAGATTATTGATTTATCAAATTGAGACACTTCGTCGATTTGCCGTGTTATAGCCATTTCAAACAACTGTGAAAGAATGACAGTTGTGATTCGGATATACAGACAATTTAAATTGATAGTACTATAATAGTATAGTAATTGAAACGTACCGGCTGCTCCTATGCTACGTCTGCTACACTACAAAAAAGTATTATTAAGATAATTCAATTAACATTATAACTAAATTATGAAGGTGGGTATAAACAGGTGGTAACTTTCAAATTCATAAAGGTATTGGCTATAGTACCTACCACTGGCCTAATTTCCTCTTTCGTCCAAAAAGTGCAAATCCCACTAACGAAACAATTGGAACATCGCGAATGTTTAAAAAATTATAGTTCTTTTCATTTCCCGTGATCCCACAGAGTACATTTTAATGTACTGAAACGTGACCCCGTCATCACATTGATGTGACGTCACCATCAACTGTCATGGCCGCCACGTTGATCAGTTCACCTCCCGTCTGTGGGTACGTCAAGTGAAAGGTACACATGACGCCCCGATACTCACCCGTTTTATTAGCTATCCGAATAGGAGAGTAAAAATAGGGGTACGAACGATACACAGGCACGACGGTGTCACGATAAATGGATTTACATAATACGGGTAGTGTATAGATTTCCTGTTAAGCGATAATGGATTTTTGGTTTAGAAACATGAACTAAACTAAATATGAAATTGATGGTTCAAATTGTGTAACTGGTTTGATAAACGAATGAATGATAATAAAAAGGAATAAAATATTGTGAAGTCAGAAAATTTATAAGTAAGTATATGCTCTGTGGAAATATTTGAAAGAAGACTCAAATTAGTAAATTTTATTACTACTCTCGACCAATTTATTATCAATCCGGAACACCTACCTTAAAATACCTTTTCCAGAAAATCCGAGCTACAGTATTTAAAAAATACGGCGTTAGAATAATAAATAAAAGAAACTTCACTCTTTCCACGCTGGCAGCCTCTTATAATAGCTACTATTAACGTCAGTTTCAGGCGAATAAGTACATTTTCCTAATAGTTCCAGTGAAAAATTTCTAGATATTTCAAACTTGGTGAACTATAATTTGGCGTCGCAAGTTCTGCTTGGAACTAGTTTATGGACCTTCGAGAAGAGTTTTCAGTTAATAGTTTATTTTTAATTAAAAGTTTTATTTGTTGTTGAAGATTGCTAAGCTGTAATCAGTTATCTGGGAAAAAAAGTTACAGACCTCAGAAAGTTTTATCATGAAAGTGATTGTCCATTACGTATATGAATAGTTTTCGTAACTTTAGCCTTTGTGGAGCCGTAAGGCGGCTAGAAAGCGTCGCGGTGAACCCGTAGAAGATGGCGGGACAAGCAGCACCCTAATTGCGTAACACACAATCAATCTCAATCTGAATCATTATGAAAGATATTGCTAATCCATTGCTTCTTAAGTTAAATAAATGTGTCATGTGTTTGCTCAACAACGTAAATAGCGCAATCAATGTTGTTGAACTGTCAAAATGAAACCGATTCCGATTGATCGTGTGTTACGCAATTAGGGTGCTGGACGGCGCAAACGACCAGTGCTCGACAATAGCACTGGATCGCAAGCACTGGAAGTCCTGGGGAGAGGCCTTTGCCCTCCAGTATGATGTTACAAGCTAATACTGGCAGTAACGTAAAGTTATATTGTGGTCCGTAGAAACATATTGTGGTTCTTTTACCTGTGGTGGTATAGTAATTTTATTTTATTTTAGGTGCATCGCCTGCACATATTATTATATAATTAACTAGCTGACCCGGCAAACGTTGTTTTGCCATATACATTATATCTAGGAAATATTTTTTTTGTATGAAAAATAGATGTTGGCCGATTCTCAGACCTACCCGATATGCACACAAAATTTCATACAAATCGGTCCAGCCGTTTCGGAGGAGTTTGGTAACAAACATTGCGACACGAGAATTTTATTATGTACTAGCTGACCCGGCAAACGTTGTTTTGCCATATATAAATTTAGAATTTAGAATTTTATATATTAGAAAGATATTAGAGATTTATGCAAAATATTCTAAAACATTTTAAAGAGTAACAGTGGAGTTTCTTGCCCATTCTTCTCCATACGAAAACGGCCTTTTGGAAGGGGCGACTAGAATAAATTCTATTTTATTGTAATTTTTTACTTTCAAAAGTGCCTTTTATGTGCCTAATTGAAATAAATGCTTTGAATTTGACTTTGAAACGCCAAACGTAAAGAAAAAAAACCAACTTCGCCATTCACAGTAACATTAAATTCGCTTCAACCGACACGAATAAACCGCTTTTAAAATACAAAATCGTTTTCATAAAAAATCAACGTTTATTTCTCAAGTAAAAGACAATAAAACAATATCTGCATTTACAGTTCGTTAAGTAGTTTATGTTCAGATACTAAAACAAATTACTCTCTTCTCATTGAAACTTCTATCTACTCGAAATAAAATACATTAAGTTGGAATTTACAGACGTGCTTAAGTGGTTATTGTGATAAAATGTAGGTAATCTACGTTCGCGATTCGTTTGCCAAACATATAAACAAATATGAGTTATTGGAAAAATAACTTTAATTCCTACACAATATAGTTCTATTTACGATGCAACTTCAAACATTTTGAAGACTTTTTTAAATAATTCTTCTAACTCTGAAATCAACTTAATTACCACTGCAATAAAGTTGATACTTGTCTAATTTTAAATAACATAAATAGGAAACGTACACTTAAATAGACCTTACACGAAATATCCTTCGAATTTTATTGATCTGCCATCCAATAGATTGAAAAAATATGAGTAAATTAGTCTCAGCTTATCATTTTGGCAACGGGATGTACAGACGCCAGCACATCAAGCTACTACAATCTGTCAAATTTCTTTAAGAGATTTTCAACTTTATCACTAAAAGGTTAAGGTTCAAGGTTGATTGGGAAAATTTGACAGTTTCGGGTAGCTTGACCTGCTGGCGTCTGTACTATATCGGCATGATCGACGCCTTGGCAGACGGGAGATGAGATTAACGGGCTGTTAAAAAAATCTGGTAAGCACAAATATAATTTTTTCATCTTATACCTGCCTACATTCGTATCTCATCTTCTCATCTCATCAAATGAGGGAGAGTAGGGAAAGACCAAAGAAACGATGGTGGATGGACTGTTTGAAAGATGATACAGCCAGGTAGGGGTGACTACTGAGACAAAACTAATAGAGAAGTATGGAAGAAGACATTTTTCGTCGACCCCAACCAATAAGGATAAGCGAATGATGATGATTCTTAGCTCATCTAGTACAGCGTTGACGTCGCAAATAGGAATGTTCGGCAAAATGTGAATAGTTGTGATTTTCTAAGAGGGTTCAGAATGGATAACTGTGTGACGTCACATTTTGCTAGACGTGTTTCACAGGTTGGGAGTGTTAGCGAACATGTTATAGTTGGGACGCAGCTTTAGACGCCACTGACTTCTAGTAAAGGAAAACATCTTGAACATGGACTTAATCAATGCTCATTTTTCATCGTATAATGCTAGGTAGACACGCAGCTACTCTTCGCCGACAATCTTTTGAAATCGCCAGATTTCCAAATCACACACAGATTTAAATATCACTAGCGAGAACTCGTAAAAATCTGTGTTCCTTAGCATAAAAAAATGTCTAAACCGAAGACAGTTACAATTTGGCATCAGTTACAGCTCCCGTACCCCAAATAACTATTATTATTCATATTCTGCTTGATGGCGTTAAAACAGTCGCATAAAAAAATGTGTAAACCGAAGACAGTTACAATTTGGCATCAGTTACAGCTCCCGTACCCCAAATAACTATTATTATTCATATTCTGCTTGATAGCGTTAAAACAGTCGTACGGAAAAAGCTATTTTAAAAACTACAAGTATTTATGACTACAGGAGGAGAAGAAAAGAGCGGAAACATTAAGATAATAATATTTGTGACTATTTTTAAACTAACAACTGAGACTATATAACTACATAAATTACTTAGTGTAGTAAAGTGAACTATTCCCATCACGCTACTTCTGTCACATAAGTAATAATATTACCTTGAAAGTTGCTTACAGTCCGGACGTCGAGAGAATACGTCCCTGACACATGCCAGTGCGACAATTCTACTAGACTATAAAGATCAAATTCGCAGAACACGTATTCGTTTGCATGAAACTGACTGGTGACAAGAATGCATTCTCTCACTGGCCGCACTGTAGGTACATGAAGCTTTGACCAATACGGTAAAGTCAAGGAAATTAATTATTAAGTAACTACCAACTTAAGTTGTCCGTATAGTATATTCAAATCATAGCTGTCATTATTTGACAGTTGTGTGAAATTGCTATAGCACGGCCAATTGACGAAGGACGTCAAGTTGCTTAAAATTCTCTGACTGGGCTGACTGCAAACCAGACTGGATTATCTTTTGCAATGGCATTAGCTATTCATTGTTCCTTGCTATTCATTCAACAACAAGATGAAGAAGAACTATGTTTGAAAGCTATAAAAGATTTCTGTGTCTGTTTGTAGTTGTTTCTATTGTGTATCTGCGTGTGTTTTAACAAAAAGGTTTTCTGTGGCTTTCATATTTTAGCATCTACCTGTGTTCTATTCCTTTGAAGAGGGAAGTGAAGTGTTTTCCAATAATTAAATCGACATTGCGGGTTCCATATTGTAAGACTAGTTTCTGCCCGCGGCTTCGCCCGCGTGGATGTTGGAAATTATCCCACGGGAACGTGCTATCAGGATAAAAAGTATGTCCTTCCTCATCTATCTCTTTCCCAAATTTTATCGCAATCCGTTCAGTGGTTTAAGCGTGATAATGTATCATATAGACAGAGTTACTTTCAAATTTATAATATTATACTTAATATAGTATAGCACTTTGCTCGCGACTTCGTCCGCGTGTATTTCGTACTTTACTCTAAAACTTTCGAAGGTGTATTTTGACGATCTTTATCATTTATTTATTTAAGGAATAACATTTTTTAAATTAACCTTGTCGTCCACTTTTACCACGACAGGCTTTGTTTTAAAAATAACGTTTAGTACGATTGCATTTTATGACTTAAAGATTATTTATACCCATTTCCAAGACGCTTCTATTGACTCGAAAATGGGTATAAATAATCTTTTAGTAAATAGAAGCAAGCAGTAAAATCTACCCGTTAAACTTTATTACCTTTTTCCACCCCGGTTAGAGATGATTTTTGAAAAACCCTTAAAACACATACTTACTTTTTATTTTTTGTTTTAAGTATTAGTACCGAGTTTCGAGCAAATCCGTCCGAGCGGTTTAAATTTTTTTCTTACCTATGAACTTTTTCACCCCCTAAATCCTCATTGAGGAGCTTTTTTTTAAACTAAAAGTGACTATTGCCAAGAATCAAGTTTATTAACCAAAGGAAAAAGATTTTTCTTATTAACTGAATTCCGTAATTTGACTCAAAGATGATACCAATTTTTGAGTTAATCAAGCCAAGTAGTAAAGTACTCCCCTTAAAAAATACTTACCCCTTTTTGCCCCGTCAGGGGTCGATTTTCGAAAGACCCAAAAAACTTATTGTCGTTTCTTTTCTATCAAAAATAACTATACTGAATTTCAAGTTAATCAGACTGCGTCTTAAAATTCTTAGATAAGTATTCGTGTCCAGTTTCAAGTTTATTAACCAAATGAATAAGATTTTTCATACAAACTGTATCACCGCTTTTCACACAAAGGGTTGGGGTTTGGCATGTGTTGATAGCTTGACTGAAAGAGTATTTATACCAATTTTCGAGTTAATCAAGCAACGCCGTAAAATCCTCCCCTGTAAAATTTACTAGCCCTTTCAGCCCGTCAGGGGTAGATTTTCGAAAATCCCTGATACACATTATTTTTTACTTTTGATCCTAGGTATAAATGCTGAGTTTCGAGTAAATCGGACCGCGCGCTAAAATTCTTTCATACAAACTTTGAAACCCCCCAATCCCCTTTTAAGGGGTAGTTTAGAAAAAAAAAGGCAAACTTCATAATTTACTTAGATAAGTATCCGTGCCAAGTTTCAAGTTTATTTACTCAAGCAATAAGATTTTTCATACAAACAAAATCCCCCCTTTTCACCCTCTTAGGGGTGGAATTTCGAAAAATCCTTTCTTAGTGGATACCTACTCTTCACGAAGAATACACCCTCCAAATTTCATGTCTCTGGGACCAGCGGTTTAGGCTGTGCGTTGAAATATCAGTCAGTCAGGACTTTGAATTTTATATACACTCGTGAGCAATGAATCCGGGTCACTTGAAGAATCCTAAAAATCTCGGAAACTAAAAATGCTAGGTTAATGCAATAAATTGTATTTAATAGACAATGTAATACTCCTTAAATGAAGTTATTAAAACTTCTTAGTTATTGTAAAGTTATATCATAAAAAAATCAAATTTGAAAAAGGGCCACTTTCGAAGATGGAACTACGAAATTACAGCATTTGGTTTTGCTTTTGTTTGTAATCTGTCATTTATGTGGGTACATAAACCATGTTGATAGTGCTCTATATTCATTATTCAAGCTGAAATTATGTCGCTTACGCCTGAAGAATGCACCAGAATACTTACAATGCTGGAAACCGGCCGGAGTCAGCGCGATACAGCCAGGACTGTCGGTGTGTCGCTGTCAACAGTACAAAGAGTTCTCCGACGTTACGAAGAAACTGGTTCTAACCTACGCAGACCAGGAACGGGCAGAACCAGGTGTACCACAGCACGAGAAGACCGATACTATGTGAACACCATGCTTCGAAATCGCTTTCTCACAGGAACTGAACTCACAAATCAGTTTCGACGCCTCGGAGGAAGTAACCCAAGTGCATGGACAGTAAGACGTCGGCTTGCTGAATCTAACTTAAAACCCCTTAGACCTGCAAACGGCCCTAAACTGGAGCGTGGGCATCGTATTTCAAGACTAAGATATGCCCAGAGCCACGTAAATTGGAGTATTGAAGATTGGTCAAAAGTTATGTTCTCCGACGAATCAAAATTTATGCTCTACAAGCACGATGGAAGACACAGAGTGTATCGAAGACCAGGGGAAAGATTCAAGCAAGCATGCATCGAAGAAAAAGTAGCCTACGGTAGTGGGTCTGTGTTTCCTATTTTTGTTTTAAGGAGAGATCAGCAGTTTTTTTCTTTATGTAATTTTGTGTTAATAAAATGTATGGTGACTCATATTTTTTTTACTTTCATTTAAGGAGTATTACATTGTCTATTAAATACAATTTATTGCATTAACCTATCATTTTTAGTTTCCGAGATTTTTAACATTCTTTAAGTGACCCGGATTCATTGCTCTCGAGTGTATATAGATTGCCCAAGTGTTTTTGTGTCAGCCTTTTTTTGTACAAAAGGAGGGTGTACACTCAATACAAGGCGAAAGTTACGACTGGAGCCAAGTATACGCGATTCAGCGCCGAGTACCCGCGATTCAGCGCAGAGTATACGCGATTCAGCGTAACCGACCGACTGGAGTCGAGTATACCCGATTAAGCATCACCGACTCGAGCGTGACGATTCAGTTTCGCTCACTGTTCAGGAAGAGCCCAAAGTGCGCCTAAAGAAGTTAACGCTTCAAAAATACTTGATTTGAGAGTTGTTACAGCTCTAAATAGACCACGTCATCGCGCGTTAGTATTTTACAAGATGGACGATGATTTCCGAAGCGCCTATTTTTTGTTGGACGTTGTTAAATTAGCTAAATTATTTAATTAGTACCTACATTATAAATTAACTAGCTAAACTTTCAAAATATTTCCATTTTATTCTATACAGCATAATTAAATCATTTATTAACAAGCCTACGTCCATCAACAATGTAGTTCACCCTAACTGAATCAGTTTCATAGTTCGAGCGGGATAGAGTGATACATAGCGCGGGGAAGTCGGGGCAAAATATGTATTTCAGCTGAACTATTACAAGCCCTTAAGCCCAAATCTCAAAATAACCTGAAGCTCAAACAAGACTCAATACGATAACTCCACATTATCAGTAAAAAAATCCTATTCGTAAGGATCTATGAAAAGGTATTTACAATACACATGTGATTGCTTTGTGTCCGCTTGCGGATTCCGGACGCGGAAACGATAACGGAAATACATTTATCTCGAGTACGCAAAAGTTGTCGGTCGGTAGAAATGCTTAAAGCATTTTTACACGGACTTGTAGTTGCTGGAGACTTGCTAGCGCGTGGACCGTTATCATGATATTTATAGGGTTAGCCGACCACTTATTTTCTCGTTTTTCTTTGCTATAAGTTGACATACTGTCGTATACTTTATAAATGCTATTATTAAGATGAATTGTGTACGTATGCTTTCTATGTATCGTACATTAGATAGTCCGTTCCGAAGTCTTTTATTTTTAAACGACTCTAAAAAGGAGGATCTCTATTCGACCTGTAATTCTAAAGTATTAGATAATTGGTCCACCTACGACCTTAGGTTAGAGAAATACATGCATTTCTCTCACATAGCTTCTTTGATTGTATTTATTTATCATCTGTGTAGTGGTGCGGGTTACAAGCTTGTTACCGTAATTTAAGAATTTCTGTGTTTTCCTAAGGATAAAATTGTTTTTGTCCCTAATCTAGCCGCCATGTTGGATTTTCATTTTGACCTCACTATCGGCTCTAGCACCCTCGAGAACCACGAAAACGACACCCATGACCAACATTTTGAAAATTTTTGCAGCCGCCATATTGGATTTTCATTTTGACTCACTATCGGCTTCAAAGCCCTCGAAAACCGTGAAAACTATCTCGTTCTCTTTCTATAGTATATATAATAAAAAGAGACAGAGAGAGAGAAACTCATATGTAGGGGGATTTTTCGTTACGTGAAGATTTGTACCAGTTGAACTCCTACTGCAAGACACGTTAAAGAACTTCGTTCCAATATACGAGGCACCCCATTTGAGCTGCTAAATCAGCACTAATTCAGACGCCTTGTGCAATCAAGTGTGTAGCAAACCAGCACCCTAATTGCGTCACACACTCAGTGTCAATCATTTTGAAGGATATTGCTAATCGATTGCTTCATATGTTCGAAAAATCTGTCTTCTCAACAACGTGAATAACGCAATGAATGTTGTTGAACTGTCAAAATGACATATGTAGCTAGTGATAGTGTGTTACGCAATTACCCCGCAGTTCAATAGAACTATGTTTATAATTTGAGCTAGTCTATTTTCCAGTGAAATTCAAAAATACCAATAATTCCGACCATATTTGTTATATATAAAATAGGTATCTAATTAGTATTATGGACATTGCTTTTGTGGTGTATCGGATGTAATTTAATATCATCCTACGCACGTTTTCATTAAGCCTCGTTCAGGCAGGCTCAGTCGGTCAATATAGCTTTTTGGCAGCCACCGTTCAGCCCAAAACCGTGTATTTCAAGCTTTATATTATTACCTACGTTCAAAGGGAATTCAGCTTGTCCTATATGAAATAGATTGTGAAGGATATTATACAGATTAAGTGAGCGATAATGAGTCAGAAATATTCTGAAATATGGGTTTTTTTCCTGTGACCATTCGGAGGTCTGATCTAAACTAGCTTCTGTCTTCTAAACAACCTAATATTCTAAACTAGCTTCTGCCCGCGACTTCGCTCGCGTGAAATTTCCTGTCTTCACATCCCACAGTGTCGCATCGCATCACCCGGCCGCCTTTTTTTCTTTTTGCTCGTCTCCTAAAGGTCGAAGCGTGATGTTAAATATCTATATATTGCCTTCTTGAATAATTGGGCTATCAAATACAAAAGATTTTTTTAAATTCGATTGGCAGTTCCAGAGATTAGCGCGTTCAAACAAAAAACAAACTCTTCAGCTTTAATAATAGTATAGATAATATTCAAAAATGAAACGAAATTCTGACTAACCTTAGGCTGGTACACCGACGCGCCTAACGTTAGTCAGAATTTCGTTTCGCAGGTCTAAATATAGAGTATATAGAACCAGCTTTACGCGGAATATCATGACAATATAGTTCATCAAATCGAAATGCCAAAGTTCCATGCAAACTAACTCGTTTTACATAATAATATGCTGCAAAGGTCAATTTCCTGACTGGTGTGTATTGAGAGCTAATAATAAATTCTTTCAGTTTCAGTCATATATGCAAATGGAAATTAGTAAAAAGTGTTAAGTCATCATATCAGTGATGGCCTATTGGTAAAAACTTACGAGTTGAAGATCGTAGGTTTGAACCCAGACAAGCGGTTTACCTTAAGTGAATTATTTCATCATCCCTGCTGTCACAACGGCGAAGGAATACATCGTGAGGAAACCGGCATGTCCTAGAACTAAAAATTCGAAGACACGTGACATCTACCAACCCGCACTGGGCCCGCGTGGTGGATTACGGCCTACTGCCTCTCAAGAGAAGGCCTGTGTTCCAGCAGTAGGAACATTATACTGTTTATTATGCTGTTAAGACATCATTTTTTCAGTCGCATTATATTGAAACTAGGATCTAACCACCTGATTATCCAGCTGCCAATTTCTCTTGTCTTTCAAGGCCCCTAAATACACTTAACACCCACCCTCAATACACTTACTTTTATTTGGGTTGCCTACAAATATAAATATACCGTTAGCTCGACCCAATGAGCAAAAGAGAGAGGTATTAACTTATTCGATCGAGTAGAATCGGCTCATTTACATCGTATAGTCACCCAATATATCGCCTCCCTGAATATTACAAATAGCAAAATATGGCAACCCTGAATGCAAGGCACTATCGCACAAATATTTACAACGGCCCACCTGTACGGAAGTAGGTTGCGAGTGGCAACACAGGCATTTTATGCGCACTAATGAATTCGCGGCAACCCCTGCTTATATGCGAAGGTGTAATTATGAGGAAAAAGTAGATAAACATATCATATGAAAACTTAAATTGAAAATATATGTAGGTACATGAGTTTTGGTAAAGAGGTTCTGAATAAAAAAAAATAATATTAGTTGGTACACTTATTGCCTATTGAAGAAGTACGTGATCATTTTAATGGAAAATATCGACCGTGTAATGAAAATCACGGCATATTATGTAATATTACCGAATAATGTAAACCAGGTAGAATTTTGTGTCGATATCTGGCCATGTTAAAATGTAATGTGCGTTCTACGAACATTTTTTGAATACGAAAATTCGAAACCTAATATTTTCTTCACTTGATTGACATTCAATGGATGGGAATATCAACACGAATAACAAATACAGAATCACAATGCCATTACAAGCATGTTCTTACATTTATCAATGAAATCGAATACTCGTCACTGAGGTGGGAACTCATATTAGGAAATCGAATTTTCCCTGTAAGTATTGATTTTGTCAGATTGTTCCGTGTGACTACTGTCTAGCTGCGTCTAAAGCTGACCTCAGACACTTCAGTTTTTTTTCATATGTGTCTTTCGTTCCGCATTTTTCACGCTTACACTTCGCGTCTGACTAAATTACGCAAAAGTGTAAAATCAATTCATTAGTGAACCGTGAATGATGGATTTCGGCATTCGGCATCTTTCACTCGCGCTTCAAATGATTGAAAAATGAACATAATTATGAACGTTAGTAACATTTTTGTAAGTCCGGTGTCGTGTGAACGGGGAATGAAACAAAAATGGACCTTTACTCGATTGAAGCGATTGATATCACCTAACAACAGATAGACCTTATGGTCTGTATCGTCAAATTATCAATCCTATCTACGATTCTAAACAAAACACTGAAAAATACTTACTCCACTTCAACGAGCTACAACTGACTTCAAGTAGCACGTTAGATATTTACAATAAAGTATAATAGTTATTTGTTATACAAGAGTGCAAAGTTGCTTTTTAACCGCGTGTTCAATTTTGATGACCGAGCAAGCGAAGGATTCTAAAATTGAATCACGAGCGCAGCGAGTGATTCAAAGGATCATGACCAACTTTGTATGGAAATCCGTCTTAAGTTGAAACACAATAAATCTTTATTTATTATAGACTACGCTTTATATACTATTAAATAAAAGTGTTCGTTTTCACACAAGTATCCGGGTTTTAAAGTAATTAAACAAATTCGGAGATAACCTAAAAATCATGTCTAAACTACTCGCAACTTATAAAATGACCACATGTAGGTACAAAACCACAAAGATAGTTAAAAACAAAATAAGAGAACAGCTGCTAATTGAAAAAAAAAAACGTGAGTAATCGTGAATAACGAATAATCGTGCTTTTTATGGCCTCGCAGCGTTGATGTGACATTATCGAAATAAAACAACTTCAGTCAGATGGAGATTTTATTTTATTAACTTCAATTTATCCCAGATCTATTCACAAATGAATAAGTTACCTACCTAATGTATACAAAGGTGTAAAACACATAATATGAACAGACTTTTCATGTAGGTAGTCATTAGGTCTGTGTATTTAATGTTACAACAAGTATACTTAACATACCTATAGATGTTCTACGTATTTGACATGTAAAATCAGTAGAAATATCATTGTGTTAGGTACCAATTACCTTTATTATTCCTCATATTCACCAAAGTAATTATCTAAATTCGAAGCTGGAGCAGTTATATCGTTATAATGTCCCCAGCTCAAGAACCAAACTATAGTCATTATATGAGCGCAACGGCCCACAGTTCTCTTTCCAACCAGGCAATTGCATCAGAGGTATGTCATCCTCAACCTCATTATTCACTTCCACATAATATGTACCAGTTCGACTCGTTTAAGCTGGTAGGTGCCAAGGGCAAATCGCTTCAAATCATTTATTGAAAGTCGCGGAAACCTGGTTAAATGTGGATTATCCTGGTCAATCATTTGGAAATTCGCTCTCCTTATATTAAGGTGTTCTCGTTCAACATATACTGCTAAATAGTTTTCAAGTGCAAGCCTATCTTTTGCAATTCTTACATACTCTGCAGCCTCCGGTGGATCCTGTATGGATGTGTAGAACTTATTAGTTAGTGCACAACAAATTCTAAAATCATCCTTTAAATGCAAAGCAGCACGATTATTAAATACATGCCGAAAGAGTCTGAAATCCCTCTTAATTCTCCCATTAACAACTTCTACAACCAGCGACACATGGTTACAAAACAATACCGATTTGCTTGTTGTGTTGTTAATTGAAATTCATTTTCAAGTCATCCATCTACCTTGTGGGAGGCCTTCCAACGCTGTACTGCTAATATTAGCACTAATACAATATTATTACATGGGTCAGTATATCTCAGAACTCTGGGATCCTGTACATTTGGAAGGTGTATGAGGACCCGAACCAACTTGCAGAGGCCTGTAAGACACTCTTAATGGAATGTGGTACCAACCAACGACTATCCCTGTATGCGCTATGCTATTGCACCCAAGGACAACCCCCCGTTGGTGGGAAACTATTGCAACATATGAAAACAACGTTAATAGGGCTATGGGTTTTGAAGTCTTAAGTGGACTGCGTTAGTCCAGTGTATAGATTATTACCGCTCAAAGTCAAATACTTTTATTAGAAATCACCACTGGCTTTGACTCACCGGTGACCTTATACACTCACAGAAACAACATAGTTGTTTTGCTGCAGTTTTCTGGGTGGTAGTGAAGTTCCCCAAGAATGAAAATTAACATTATAGAAATATGTGTAAGTCAAAAAATATTTACCAAGTGCAGTGGAACCTTTCTTAATATAATGTTCCTTTCTTGGCGGTCAGATCTCACAGCATGTGTTCTTGTTGTACGTACAATAGACTTTCCACAAGAAAAGCATAGACTTCTGTGACCAAATGCAGGCAATGGTATAGCATTTCCATCAATGAATGTGCTTACTCGATCTTGAAGTATTACCATACACTCCGTACATAGTACACTTTCTGATGAAAGCTGAAATAAAAGAAATTATTTCTCAATGTTGCTGTTTTTCTGTTATTCACCAATAATCATTGAATCCTCACATAATTATTATATAACAAAGACACACACATACACATTGCAAAATCATTGCATATTGTAAATCTTTATTGAATACACATTCTATGATTTAAAAACTGTTTGTTACTGTAACTGTCGGTCTGTATGAATATGATAAACTCAAAAAGTACTGAACAGATATTCATGCAGTTTCCACCAATAGACAGGGCGATTCATGGGGAAGGTTTAGGTGTAGAAAACATGCATATATATGTCGGAGGAGTGAAGTAAAAGGTTTGTTTACGTACTAGTAGCGCCATCTATTAGCGTTTAAGATACCTTACTCGATTAATCAAATCGATAACGGTTGTCATTGAGTCAGTAGTTCGAGTCGGGGTTGTCAATGTCTTGTCGCGTGTGGCGTTTGACAACTGTCAGATGCCATGGTGAGACTAGTGTGTTAGTGACATGACACATTGAACACTCAGAGCTCGACCGCGCCGGGTGTGCGCACTGATTCTACCTAACACGTGCAACATGGCGGACACCGATGGAATTTCGGATAAAAATCCCTCAACATCTCCGACAGCAGCGGTGGGATCGGAACAGCATTTCTCCAACGTGTTTACCCAACCTCCTGTGTCTACGGAAAGGGAATATTTCCATGATTCGGCTACACCACATGGCGAAAATAGTGCCGGTGCAAATTCGAAAAATAATGATACAAATACGACGACACAAACGGATGATCGTTTCACAGCTATGCCTAGTGATATGTGGGCCTCGTTTTTTCGCGGTATGGCCGAGAGTTTTCGAAATAATGCTGATGTGTCAACTCCGAAAACCAACGTGAAGAAAATGAAACCGAGTGACGTCTACATACCATCCTTTGACCCCGATGATTGTGAATTTACAGCGGCTCAGTGGTGCGACGAAATAGAGCACCACCGTACTGAAAATTCGTGGACCGATTACGAAACGCGAAACGTCGCATTTACACATCTTCGGGGTCGAGCTCGCAAGTGGGCTTCCAAGTCGTACCCATTGTGCAAAACGTGGGATGAAGCAAAGGAACGTTTATCAAGACAGTTTGCGGCGACCAAAAGATTCCATGACCTCTTTCAAGATATGGTGCAGTATACCAGTGATCGTGCCAGAACTTATGTGGAGTACTCGACTAACAAGCTTGCCATGATCGACCGGTTGGAGCCTGCTTGGAGCGAAGCTAACAAGATCGAAGTTGTTATTGCAGGTATTTCGGATACTCAGGTACGCTCAGATTTGTTAAAAAATACGCCGACTGACTTTATAGCACTCGATAGACATCTTAGTACTTATCCAAAAATTAAAAGTTATAAAAGACCCCCTAGCTCACATTCCGGTCCTAGTGAATATAAGCGTCGCAAACAAGAATCTAATGAGCGTATTACGTGTCATAGTTGTGGAAAACCCGGGCATTACCAACGTAATTGTAAATCGCGAGCAAAATCTATAGGCGCGACGCGTAGTGACTCCCCTAAACCCTCTGCGACCAAATCAAACGAGAAAAACCCAATAGAGTGTTCTTATTGTCATAAATTAGGTCATACAGAGCAAGTGTGTTTTTCTAAACAGAGAGACGAAAAACTGAAGAAAGCGAGTGTTGCAAAGTCAGTCAACCTGTGCCTGCTGTCCGAAGCACCGTTAGTTGAAATAAATGTTGATGATTTCAAATTACAAGCTCTTGTGGACAGCGGGTCTGATTGTTCACTAATTCGTAAAAAAATTGCTGATACCCTAGCAGGGACTCGAGACTTTGTATCCACGCGTCTAACAGGTATTGGCTCAAATACTACCTTTTCGTTCTCCCGTATTAGTTTGCCTATCAAGATTAACGAAGTGCACGTAGAAGTGACTTTTGTAATTGTAGATTCCCATATCTTACCTCATGACGTTATAATTGGTCGAGATGTTTTTACCCGTCCCGGATTGAGCTTGACTATTAATAACAAGGGTATCCACATCACTCGCGAGGTCCATGCTGAAGTTTGTTTATTACAGAATCTTGATGTACAGGCTATCGACACTGATTTAGCTGACTGTGAAGACGTTGCTCGATTACGGACAATAATAAGTCGATTCAGTGTTAGTTTTGTGAAGGGAAGTTCCAATTCAGTTGTTAATACGGGTAAAATGGAAATAAAACTTAAAAATCCGAATAAAATTGTACAGCGCCATCCCTATCGCCTAGCCCCAGTAGAACGTGAAGCCATGAAAAATATTGTTGCTGACCTTGTATCGAAAAATATTGTACGAGAGAGTTCTTCGCCTTTCTCTAGCCCAGCCATCTTAGTTAAAAAGAAAGACGGCTCCGATAGGCTCTGTATAGATTATAGGGAACTAAATAGTAACACGGTCCGTGATAATTATCCCTTACCCATTATCTCTGAACAAATAGATACTCTTGGCCAGTCTTGCGTATTCTCGACTTTAGATATGGCGTCAGGATTTTATCAGATCCCGCTTTCTGAAAGTTCTAATTCCATCGAGAAAACTGCATTTGTGACGCCCGATGGGTCCTGGGAATTTTTAAAAATGCCATTTGGGCTTTGCAACGCCCCAGCTGTGTACCAGAGAGCTATCAACAAAGCTCTTGGCGAGTATAGAGATGTCATTGCTACCGTGTACATGGATGATGTCCTTGTGTATTCCAAAACTAAAGAAGACGCGTTTTGTCATTTAGAACAAATTTTAGACACATTATCAAAAGCAGGTTTTTCATTTAACTGGAATAAATGTAAATTTCTTAAATCATCCGTTGAATATTTAGGGTACATTATATCCGAGGGTACAGTTAGGCCAAATCCGAGAAAGGTTGAAGCCCTTACGAGTTCTCCGTTACCCAAAAATCTCAAGCAACTGCGTCAGTTTAACGGCCTAGCGGGATACTTCCGTAAGTTCATACCGAACTTTTCCTCGATTATGGCCCCACTATACCAACTCACACAAAAAGATTTTAAGTGGGAGTGGAAGAGCGAACACACAAAAGCTCGCGATATTGTTATTAAATACTTAACGTCTGAACCACTATTAACTATCTTTAACCCTTCTCGTGATATTGAAGTTCATACAGACGCCAGCTCCCTCGGGTACGGTGCGGTGCTTTTCCAAAAAGAAGATAATCAACTGAAAGTTATTGAATATTATAGCCAAAGAACAACTGAAGTAGAAAGCCGTTACCACAGCTACGAATTAGAAACCTTAGCTGTTTTCAGAGCTTTAAAGCATTTCAGACATTATCTGTTTGGTAGGCAATTTAAGGTTGTAACGGACTGTAATAGTCTAAAAGCCTCTCGTCATAAGAAAGATTTGTCCTCTCGAGTACACAGATGGTGGGCATATATGCAAGGTTTCGACTTCGAGGTCGAATACCGCAAAGGCGAAAGGATTCCCCATGTAGACTTTTTAAGCAGAAACCCTGCTGTAAATAACACTGCGACAGTAAATATTGTAAAAGTTAGACACGACTGGTTACAAGTAGAACAGCGGTTAGATTCAGATCTTAACAAAATTATTCAAGCTATTGAAAATGATACTTTAGACGCAAGTCTGACGTCATCGTATATAATAAAAGATAACGTTCTACACAAAAAATTTCAATTAGATAAAAGAACTTTATGTCGAGCTATAGTCCCAAAAAATTATCGATGGCAAATAATTCAAAAATTCCACGATGAACTCAAACATCTAGGCTGGGACAAGACACTTAGTAAAATCAGAGAACATTTTTGGTTCCCAAATATGACAACATGTGTAAGAACCTATGTAGATCGATGCTTGCCGTGTAAAGTTAATAAAAAGCCATCAGGTGCCCGACAATCATCTTTACACCCGATAGATAAAGTCCCCGAACCGATACACACCTTACATATTGACACAAGTGGGAAACTAACTGGCTGTAGAAATACTAAGGAATACGTTATAGTAATCATAGATGCGTTTACAAAATACTGTTATCTGACGCCGGTCAAGGACTTAACGGCGAAATCTGCCTGTAATGCACTCCGCACATTTGTCTCTTTATTCGGGTCACCAAATAGAATAATCGCGGATCAGGGCACATCATTCACAGGTCAAGAGTTTCAAGACTTGTGCAAAGAGTGGTCTATAGAATTTCACGAGATCGCCAGTGGAGTTAGTAGAGCGAACGGACAAGTGGAGAGATTCATGTCTGTTCTCACTAATTGCTTCACTATAACTGAGAACTACGAGCGTAGGTCCTGGAAGGCGGCTTTAGGTGAAATCCAACTCGCACTAAATTGTACCATAGTCAAAAGTACGGGTAGGAGTCCTCTTCAATTATTGATGGGCTGTAATAAAAGTTCCCCTAAAATTAATGCCTTGGTACAAAAATACGATAAATTTGATCTCTATGACCTTAGACGTGAGGCAAAATTCAGGATGGACGAGCAAGCTCGTGCTGATAAGGCGCGTTATGATAAGGGCAAAGCTAAAATTCGTCCTTTTAAAACCGGTGACATTGTTTTCGTCGAAAAGAACCCTAGGGTAATAACCAAATTAAGCGAAAAGTTTTCAAATCCCTGTAAGATAATAGAGGTTTGTGACAATGATAGATACAAGGTGGAGCCAATAGCTGGTGGACGCGTTCAGTACGTCTGTCACGAAAAATTACGTAAGTACCCCGAGAGCTTGGCCGATATGTCCAATCAACTTGAGGATGAGAGTTGTAGTCAGACGAATTAAAAAACTTTGTAGTAGTGCTGATAATTGAAGTACGTTGTAAGAGATAATTATTTTGTTACTCTATGAATAATAAAGCTGGTTGATTTGAAGGAAATTGTTTTACAACGGAAATACCCTGCTTTGAGTTCCCGAAACTTGAACATTGAAAGCTCCGCGCTTTGTGCTTGTGACGATTGAACATTGAAAGCTCCGCGCTTTGTGCTTGTGACGATTGAGCATTGAAAGCTCCGCGCTTTGTGCTTATGATGGTTGAGCATTGAAAGTTCCGCGCTTTGTGCTTGTGTGAATTGATCGTTTAAAGCTCCGCGCTTTGTGTTCGTGACGCTGCATTGAGCTCCACGCTCTTTACTTTAACGTCCCAATATGGAAACCCCATGTTTTGAACTTATAGCGGTCGGAAAAGATCGCGCGAGAACGCGCTCGCTGTCAGTATGGCCGTGTCGGAGGAGTGAAGTAAAAGGTTTGTTTACGTACTAGTAGCGCCATCTATTAGCGTTTAAGATACCTTACTCGATTAATCAAATCGATAACGGTTGTCATTGAGTCAGTAGTTCGAGTCGGGGTTGTCAATGTCTT
Organism: Apamea crenata; assembly: GCA_949629185.1. NCBI lineage: Eukaryota > Metazoa > Arthropoda > Insecta > Lepidoptera > Noctuidae > Apamea > Apamea crenata. The sequence continues at coordinate 6,349,816 of OX451360.1, read as the reverse complement.
GTCGCGTGTGGCGTTTGACAACTGTCAGATGCCATGGTGAGACTAGTGTGTTAGTGACATGACACATTGAACACTCAGAGCTCGACCGCGCCGGGTGTGCGCACTGATTCTACCTAACACGTGCAACATGGCGGACACCGATGGAATTTCGGATAAAAATCCCTCAACATCTCCGACATATAATAGAGAAAAACCGAGAATTTCAAAAGATTTTTATCACCCATGCCAAGCTGTGTCTTGCTGTGTTCCCTACGTATTCTTGTTAACTATAGGACTTGTAAACTATACTCTAAACTAAACTACTGAAGTATTCTTCATGAATCTGATAATCATATAATAAAATACTTTTCTCAAATCAACACAATAATACCAGAGATTAGAAACAAATCAAAGAAGTATTCTGGTTTATTATACAGTACCTACATCAGTATATTACATTGCTGTATTCTTCACATCAAAGTTCACTATTCCAAGATTTAATTATAGGATCAATAGAAAATCTTTGATAAGTCTGTTATCATGGTACAACTTAGAGTTAGATGTTGCACCGCACTAAGGTTATTGGATATTAGTCAGCTATTCAAAGTACAGGATGCTAGCATGTCTGATAATCTAGAAGTAGGTAATATAGTGAAACTTACCTCAGTAGGAGTTATCAAAGATCGTATTAGAGTAATCATCGTCGTAGACGCTTGTTGCAAGAAATGTTGCGGGTGATTTCTGGGTATCAAAAGTGAATAATTGACACATCGGCTTCTCATTACCACCGGCAGCGGCATCGGTTCATCAGAATCATGCATGGACATGATTAGAATCTCAAAAGAGTTTAGAAACACAACACAAAAACGTTCTGGCGTAATAAAACACAATTAAAATGAAAACGTCTTGTCGTTAGTTACATGAAACACGCTAAGTTTTTTAAAACAAATACATCAATGAATAACCGTAAGCATTACTATAAGTGGAGAGATTAATCGCGGTGACTATTCTCAGTTGACACATAAACAGTAAATACAGTAATGGCGGCTTCCGCAGGCGCCGGCTTAGGGATGGCGATCTAGAATCGATTTTATAGGTCAAGTAAATATATATATTTTTTTTTTAATCGATTTTAGAAACTTGAAAACTAGTTCCGATGTTTTTCCTGCGGATTGCAACTTTTAAGTTTTGATACGCAGTTTATTTGTTCTGTTTTTTGTAACCAAGAATATTATATAATTTATTTTGTATTCGATTTTTCATTACATTTGACTAATTATGCTGGCAACACCAAAACGAATAAGTGATTATCTATAGTAAAGCTGTCGATGTAGAATAATGGCGGGAACAGATCTATCAGAACTCAATTTATTGCTGAATCGATTCTTTCCTCCGATTCGGACAGATTTAAAAATCGATCTTGTTTAGGAATAATCGTCATCCCTACCGGTACGTCTTTCATCTGCCTTGACTTGCATCTGCGTGAGACGAAACGAAAAAATAAATATTTTCACAATGGAGCTATGAAATACATAATTATACAGTACCTACGTTATGATTATGATATTACTAATTATTTAGCTATTTATGAGTTTAATATCTTTTTTGTGATGTTTTTATGTAAAAGTATACTTACGTAACTCGTACAAATGAAGAGAACGAAACGTCTATCATGACTATACGGAAATGTACCTAGCAATCGTTAATTTACTGTTTATCATAAAATCATAATTCCGGATACGAAAACAAAATTCCTGAAGTGAAAAGCTTGTAAAAAATAAGCAAATAATTTGTATATTAATTTGGTTTTCATACGTGCAACTTTTCTAGACTGGTTTTGAACATTCTCCTTTAGAATCCTGAGCGTTAGCGAGGGAATCAAAAGAGCACGAGGTGAAAAATCTTTGCACTCGAGTGCAACACGTAACTTTTCATTCCACCTCAGCGAGGAAATGACTAAATGCAAAAAAAAACGTTTACAATCACAAGATAGGTACACTTTTATTTCAGTTTAGGTATTAATTACTACATTATGACAGGTAAGTATTACAGAATAATCTTTAAATTATAACAAAATAATACTAAGGTATAATAATTATGACGTGAAAAAATGCCGCGTAAAGAACCGCGTACAAAGCAAATTGAAAAAAGAACACCAAGAAGGTTCCGAGTCTGAGTTTTTAACAAATTTAAAAAAAGTTGTATGATATATTCGGCACCATAGAGGTAGCAGTAAATAGGTTTAATGTTTTTTTTAATTCACAAACTTAGTGCACACGATGTTCTAAATTCAATTTACTTTATCCTCTAGAGAATAAAAACGGCTTTTCCACTCAGATATTGAAGATTAAAAATATTCTTTCCGAGATGGTGGAATGAAAAAGTCCATTACTTATCTACCAAAGCGAACAAGACATAAAACAAAAAAAGTCACCTACTATACACACAAGAGTTCAAACTACTTATTTCCCAACCTGTTTACGAGAACATGAGTATCGTAAAAGTCGCCGCTCTTAGGTCAGATGCGATGCGAACTAAGAATTAACGGCCACAACAGCTCAGTGGTTTTAAAAAAGGAATTTATTGCCAATGCTTGCTCCGAGTTGCTCCGGATCACCGTTATTCCCCCTTCGGGTCTATTTGTCTCCGTCGTCGTGACAGAGACCTATTGTTTCAGCCCGTGTCCACCGCAATATTGGTTTATTTTGTCCGGCGAAGACTAATATTAATAGACTTAAAAAACAATGCTCTTTCTCGCCCAATTTCACTAATTGTTTCTGTGAGTTGTGAGCGCAATTTGTTAGATTATTTCTGTGTTGGAGCTGTTTGGAATTTGTGATTATTTGGGATGCTGTGTAATGAATAAACTTTACGCGTATTTTTTTAAAGGCGGTAGCCTGACCTCAAAAATTCTTGGTAATGATTATGACAATGACTTGGTACTTGTAAAACAAACACGAGCCTTCTTATCAGAAACAGTTCGGAATTTTTTGTACAGAAAAACTCGATAGAATTTTTGTGGCTAAAGCATAGTGAAACTCTAAAGAAACTCTCGCATAGCAACTGTGCAGTTTATAAACGCACAAACAGTACACACAAAACAACATTAAATTCAAACTACACGAAAAAACTAAATCCTAATGGTTAATAGCTGTACAATACAACACGGGTAGCTCCTTTGTGGCTTTGTTTTTTCTCCTACTGACTGTCGCCAGTCCTTTATAGCCTGTGCTTAAACTAAGTTACCATGTACGGAGTATAACTCTATTAGTAAACAGCTTGTTAAATCAGCCTTTAGTGCAATGGCTTTGTTCCTCATATCCCTTAGGGAAAAACTAAAACAATCACATTAGTACTATCTTAACAAAACATTAGTAGCGAGGATCTCTAAAGACACACATGAATAAATTCAAGGCGTTTCCCTTAGGCTTAGCAAAAATAGCAATATACGAGCCCACTAGATAATTGTTTAAAATATTTGAAATTACAAAGGTTTATAACTAGAAGTAATGCAATAAGAAAGACAGATGAAAAGACAGACACATAGTTTGTTTCACAAAATATGAAGTATACAAAAGAATATCTACGCTTTTTAAATAAAAAAGAAGGTACAAAAACGCAAATAAAAAGTTAGGGAAAGGTTATGCATTATATTCGTGCAATCAAATCAAACTGCTGGACCACGCAATCACCATGCTGGGCATAAGGATCAACCAATCATAGTATGAGCGAAGAATGAATGGCGTGCATCACTAGCATAAGTGTGTATGCATGGCTTCATTCAATAGTGATTTACTCCTTTATTTTTAAATTAAATTTTATGAGGCTAAGTATTTTAGTATTATCTGTCGTATTTCATTGTTGTTTTCGTTATTTGACGCAAAAATCAGTATTGAAAGTTTCCAAGTATTGTCATATTGGTGCTCCTGACTTCACATATCCTGTCGTATCCTTACATCATTCTACTTAAATCATTCATCATTATATCATTTAATGGCAGTCAAGGAAATACTTCGCCTGAAACCACACACTAAAAATACCTTGTCCCTAATCTTAGACCCTATTTATATACATAAAACCAAGTGACAAAACTTAAATTTTAAAAGTTTCTTTAAACCAAGATCAGAAGATTTAAATTTTAATCATCCCGCCTTTATATTTCTTCATTGCCGTCCACTTGGTGTGGCGGGATTATAACGACTTACCGTCAAGCAGTTAGTTTTAATTAAATCTATGTAATTGCTATTTACGTTGGACCTTTAATTGCTTGAATAACCTGACGGTTTTGTCACAAGAAGGGAGCTTTTGAAAACTGAATTAGAGTACAAAAGACAGTCTGCTTAGTTACGAAGACTTTGAGGGCTTTTCGCCTTTTAATGTCATCAAAAACATTGCGATTTGGGAGTTTGTGAATAATTTAATTATTCTCAATTAGCTGTTAAAGTTTTCGCAACTGCAAATAAAGGATGTTACGTACACACGAATATTTATGAAACCTTTCAGCATTGTGTTTTGGCGACAGACGTTATGCAATGCTGAAAAATAACAAATTCTGGCTGGACGTAAACTACTTTTTACTAACTTAATTTTTATTTTCGTTGGGTCCGGCTGTCATTCTTTGATCTTCAACAGTCGTTACGGGTCGTCAAAGCCCAAAGTCTGACAATCAGTCTTATCATGGGGTATCCTGTTACTCAGTAACTGGGTTGTGGAGGTCAGATAGGCAGTGGCTTCATGTAAAATACTGGTATTCAGCTGTACCCGGTTAGACTGAAAGTCGACCACCACAAAGTTGGGAAAAGGCTCATTAAATTACCAGTTCCATCATTTTTCCTCATGCATATCTAATAACTACAATGTTATCAAACTAAAATAGATCACTGCCTTTATTTTCTTTATTTAATTATCATTTACCACAATGACTATTTATAATTATCTCAACCATGATTACCTACTTAACGAAGTCAACTCGGCTAGTTAAACCTATGCTCTTGTATATAATTAAATGTAACAGATCCGACCTTAATAAAGTTAGGACATCAGACGTCGCTGCTGGCCGTAGTTGGTTAATCCGATGAAATACTCGACGGACTGTAATCGGCCGTCCAGCTGTATCATATAATAGCAATATGCTCGTGTATGGACTAGATGGGGTTTCGCAACAGAGCCGTTGGGATTTTGTTATTTTGTCAAAGAAATATCTTAAATATTTTGACTATTATGTTGGGTTTGCACATGTAATAAATTGAGAGACAGAGGAACAGATAAAATTGAGGGCAAATACATAAATCACAGTTTGCTTTCATTTTATAAATATTGGTGACTCATAATATAAGTAATTTATGTAGATGAGTCAAATGGCGCTCCTGATCAAAAGCGATCATCGCCATCTTTGGATAAGTACTATTCCAGAGCCAAATCCCCAGTCTATCGTACTTTAAAAATGCTAAATGCCCTTCTGACTGCCAACCCTGAATGCGATGTGTTTGCGGATGAATGGAGTAAAATTATGCGTATAATGTCTGGTGTTCTGTGAGAAAATGTATGCGAGAGTCCACTGTTCCGTGTTAGTTTTAAATTAAATTTTATAAAGCATAATTTTTGTCAATGTAATAGTTTCTACATTATTTAATGTCATTGGTATTGTACCGTTTTACTTAACTATAAATGGCTTTGACGGCACGGTTGGCGCAGTGGTTAAGCGATTGACTGCTGCGCTGCGTGTCGCGGGTTCGATTCCCGCACGGAACAAATATTTGTATGACCTACATGTATTTGTTCCGAGTCTGGGTGTTTTTCTATCTATAATATGTATGTATTTACAAAAAAAAAATTGTATATAAGTAGTTTATCAGCCATCTTGTTACCATAACACAAGCATTAGGTTGCTTAGCTTGGGACAAATGGTGCTGTGTGAAATGTCCAGGGGATTTATTATTTATTATTATTATAAATAAAATAATTGAAATCAAAGGTACTGCCTATTAATTTTAACGATATTATATAGAATAACACGACGGTGCTACTTAGTAGTCGTTTCGGCGGAGGTAGATAGATGAACTCATTTAGGCAAAGAAAACTGTCAAATCCATTATTTAAAAAACCTAATTCATTCTCCTGTCCTTTTCCCAATTTATTTGGGGTCAGCGCAACATGACTTTTTCTCCCATACTTCTCTACTAGTCGTCATCTCAGTAATCACCCCCTTTTTAACCATATCATCTTACACACAGTCCATCCATCGTTTCTTTGGTCTTCACCTACTCTAATAGCCATCGACATTCATACTCACTTAATTATTATGTACTGCTATTATAAAGCTGCCCCGGCGAACTTCGTACCGCTATTTAAATAATCTTTTTTTTTTTTCTTTTGTGGACAATACAAACCTTGACCCGACAATAACAAACACAAGAAAAAAATATCCAATTTGGTGCAGTCGATCGGAAGTTATGCGCGTACGTACATTTCGGTGATTCATTTTTATTTAAATAGAAGATTTATGATAATTTGCATGCAATTGATATATATCCTGTATAGCTAAACATGTGGACTTTAGATTAATACCTGACTATAACCACCTTATGCCATGTTTAAGGCAAATAAAGACTTATCTTATCTTAGCGCTCTTGGCATGACTGTGATGTGTTCGCGGATGGATGGAAGAAGATCTTGTCAGTATGTCTGGGCCTCTGGGGTATTGTGAGATGAGCGTAATAGGGTATTCAATACATTTCTTATGTTGTCATAAATTATCGTTAGCTTTAAAAACAAAATAATAGCAACATAATAACAATAGCTAGGAATATTGGCCACAATATATACATATGACTTACACAACAACATAGTCAAAATAAGCAATAATTAAGGTATAATATCAAAAACTTAACTTACGTGACATCTGGTCGATCTATTCCACATTACAACGGCACCAGAACCAACTGAACATCTACCAAGCAACTCCCTTGATAAGTCGTTACAATGTTTTAAATACACTACCAACGCCTTTTACGTCCGCCATTTTGAACCAATCACAGATCATCATATATTTTGGCTTAATATCTTCTAACACAGGTAATAATAAACAAATCTTATGTAGTGAAACCGTTTTAAAACATTATAACGTAATTAATCAATTTAATAAGAGTTGATTCTTAATTCTTAGACATCATCAAAAAGTATATCAACATCAACTGACAGTATTGTGCCAATCATTTGAAACAACCTATTTATTATATTATAATAACAATGTAAAATATAAGATATACCTACTACAAGTATAATCAAATATTACTTAATCATTTATAGTAATAACATTTAAGTGTTTTTTACAAGTTAAGACTGTTGTTTTTTGTAAACACAATATCTAGTCAAATTAGGTACTTCTAAGTTAGTCCCAAGCTTCGTAAAATGTGACAGATGCCATTATCCAACAAACAATATTCTAATATTATAAATAGATCAAAATGAAATATCTAATAAGCGTATGATTGGCGAGTAGGTGTATACTTTTGTTTACTGTACTTTTAAAATGTGTTTGTGTCTTTGTCTTTAACTAATGTTAAATAAATTATCTTAAAATTCCTAATACTTCACCCTCTAAATTCCGCTGGAAAAGCAAACTAAAACAAAAAGCCCTACAAAACGAAGTGAAAGCACTGTTGAGCTTAGACTTCATATTTTTAGCGAACATGAAAGAACTAACATTTTTCCTAATTTAATAAAAGAAATTAAGAATTCGTAATAAAAGGAAATCGTGATTTCAATTTTAATTAACACTTGCTTAAGATGAAGTAGACTCAAGGGTTCTCGTAAATTGATTGTAATTAGTCTTGGCTTTAAGGGCTTTTTATAAATTTCCGTTTTTATTCTAATCTACTTACACAATTTTTGTAATTAACTTTAAATTAGATATTGGCTGCTGTTAAGATTTAATTAAGTACATACTAACAGCAATTTTCCTGTTTCCGTGATTTCAAGATTTTAATTTATTTAAGTAAGAATGTTATTAACAAAAGGAAAGGTCCTTTCAAGCCAATTGGATTAAGTTGTGTTTATTCAAAGCGGTTTTTGTTGTTTTTTTTTTTAAGTTGGCTGTAAAAAACGAGGTATTCCACTCAGAGCACTGGTTTCAACAGCACTTCAACTAACCGCACTGAGACAAAATTTTGTAACGTGCCAGTTCGGTGGAACAGCTTATCAATATTGTCTTCAGTTCCCGAACGGCACTAGCATTCAGTTTGTAGTAACAGGACATAAATGTATTCGTATGTACGTATGAACAATGCAGTCACATAATTTTGTCTTATAGGTGGGTACTTTCTATTTTCAGATTTTTTTTTATGTAGGTAATACGCACATATTGGGTATTTATTTTAGTTTTTCATTAATTACAATACAACACACATACATACATGTATGTATGTTGCAATATTTTATTTGATTTTGTATGAGCTTTTCTATAATTTCTAGCATTTAATGAATTCTCTCAATTTATGATAACGGACACACACTTCCCTATGTGTTTGTTATTCCAGTGTATGGCACTCGTGGGTTGCAGCTGAAAATCAGCGTCAGGTGGTACACCTTGTGTTATCATTTGACATTATGCTGAGCTGAGGCCTTTGTTTTCTGTTTTTAAAGTTTAAAGGTGTATTTATTTTGCTGTAATGCCAATAAACGCATTTTTAATTCTTTCTATTCTTTGTTCAACAACAGTCAATTACCTAAGTTCAAATAAGTCCATGATTATTTACTGTTACCCAATCCTTTTTAGCTAAATGATTAGTTCCCAAGTTAACACTATCAAGAAACCTCATTTCCTCTACATAAAGTTTAAAGTTCCATCAGCAATTAAAGTGAAGGATTCAGTAGAATAAAGTGGAGACGCAGCGTAGCGGCGCGTGGCGTGCTTCCTCGACTGGAAATCCATTGATATTAGGAATTATCTACCGCTGCGCTTTGCTGGCTCCCTGGTCCCTGCAGACTCGAAGACGGTTGAATTCAATTTTATGTTAGAACTAGTTGCAAGATATTGAAACTGTTATAATTCATGTGGAGAAATGAAACGTAGCTCTACAATCTATGTAGGTATTTTTTATTGGTTTTTATCTGAGTGACTTATTTACTCTGCTTGAAGAATCTTTTGGCACTCGAATCACGTTGATATGGCGACGCTGTTGGTAAACATATCACTTGTCAGTTTAATGAAATGTAAAAGAAAATATATATATGTATATATACATATATTTATATATATTATTTGGGACAAGAAAAAAAAGAAACATTTAAAACCAACAAAATAACATATTTTTTCGAATAAACAAAACAAAAAAATAAATAAAGACATGTGCGAGGCCAAAAAGGATCTTATTCCAGAATAAAATAAAAGAAGAAAATACAAGATGGTAGCGTTAGTTCTGATTTTGGTCACGCGCCAAAGTACCTTGTAAAGCTATAAAATCAAAATCAAAAGTAATTTATTCAAATTAGGCTGAGAATCAGCACTTTTTGAAAGTCAAAATTACAAAAGACAGTCTCCGTAAAACGCCCGCACTCCACCACTTCCTAGTGCTATCGCTAGGAAGAAGAAGTGGCGCAACAAACTCCCCAGCAGCACAGCTGTCTGTTCAGCTAGAAAATACTTGATTATATACAATACTAGGTAACTATGTTCGATAATTAACATTACAAGACCAGAACATAAAAATTAATTATTTGCCATATGTCAGCTAGCCGCGCCACTATACCAACGAATATAATAAAAAGTATACGTACTCAAGCTAAAAAATAATTAATTAAAATTAAAATGTAAATAAAAAAACTTACTACCCAAATAATAGCCTCCAGGCATAAAGGGCGTGACAGCTTACATATTTATGCATTGCTGGGTTCTGTTCACATAGCTGTCACTTGAAGTCACAAATGATAAACTAAGACCATCAAAGTAAAATAAATAAATAAGTTAATAACAATAACCTGTCAGTAAGCTAATTCTGGAGAAAGAACATAAACATTGTATTGCATTAAATTATGGCGACCAACTATTCTTATCGTGTATAACATGTATTCGTTGATGGAATGGATGCCTTTGAACAAAGGTTGGATTTTACTTGAGCTTTAAACGCATTAAAAGGCAATTCTAGCAAAGAAGAGGTCTTGTTTTAAAATACTAAGCCCAACAAATGTGTTATGAACTTTATGAAGCCGGTGAAAGGGGGTAGTTTGTCCTAATTTGTTTTTAGTGTACAAGTGTAAATGTTGCCTAATATATAAGATGTTGGCAAAGATGAATTGTGATGCAACCGTTAGAATACTAATATCTTTAAAAAAATATCTTAAAGAAACCCTGGCACCTAGCTGGTAAATTGCTCGAACAGCTCGTTTTTGAAGGACAAATATACATATATCAGCGGCTTTGCCCCACAGCAGAATACCGTAGGACATAATGCTGTGAAAATAACTAAAATAGACTAAGCGAGCTGATGATCTCATCAGCTCGCTTAGTCTATTTAACGTTGATCTCAACGTCAGTGTATTGTCTTACTTTCCTGACGGCGTAGGCAGCCGAACTGAGTCTTCCTGCTAGACTTGATATATGAGGTCCCCACTGAAGTTTGGCATCTACTGTTAGTCTTAGAAAAATTGCCGAGCCTACAGTTTCAAGCACCTCTTTATCTAAGACGATGTTGGGTCCTAGATTTCTAAAATTCGGTAAGGCGAACTTTACACATTTCGTTTTCTTGGCATTGAGAACTAGGTTATTTGACGTAAACCAATCTGTAACTGTTGAGAGTGCACTGTTTACGTCGTCAAAATCTTGTCTATTCCTGTCTACTTTAAAAATAAGAGAGGTATCTTCTGCAAACAGTACAACTTCACAGATGCCTTTCAAATGGAATGGTAAATCATTGATATATACTAAGAAAAAGAATGGACCCAGAATTGAGCCTTGCGGAACACCTAACTGACCTGGTTGCCCGGAAGATTTCACACCATTAACATCTACACATTGGACCCTATTATGTAAATAAGACATACATCATTATCATCATCCACAGCCCGACTTTACCCCCTGCTGAGCATATAGGCATCTCTTTTACAAGTGCCATTCCCCACGCCCCGCGCCCCTGTGCCAGCCTCATCCAGGTTCTACCTTCTACCCGCGATGGTAACAATGTCGTCCGCTCGTCTCACCGCCAGACGACCGACATACATACCTAGCCATTATTGACGAATCTCGTGAAACAAACACGTGCATGAAACCGTAAACAATCATAATTATCATTGAAGTTAAACAAGAGAACGTAATCGATGCTTTCGTCTCAATATCACTTACAGAATCGATAAGAAAGCGTGAAAATCATTGTATACTTACGAGTATCTTTCCGTCAAGTTTCTCTCTATCAAATAAAGATCGGTGTTTTTCACCACTTCTGTGGTAAGAAACCCTTCCTAACAAAAGCTTTTTCCAATTGCGTATCAAAGTGAGCGAACATCTAATGGTACAGCAACAAATAACATTGTATTTGTACTGACAAAGATGTGAAATTGACGAGGGTCGTATTCAATCAAGGGACCCTCTGTGAGAGCGCGCGATGCGAGCTTTTCAATTGTTTTGCAGTCCATTGTTTTATATCTATAACAATTAACGAGAGAATATTGAACTAACAAAGCAATGAAAGCGGGGTTGGGAAATTGAATTATGAAACTACCTACACGTATGAAGGACGTATTTTAACAAAGTGTGCTACTGTTTTTTTACAAGCTTTTATTTAACATGCTTTGTTAGTTAGTTCCTGGGTTAATGGCGCCGATTCCCTTGTTCACAAACTAAACCAAATTTAAGTTCAGTGCATCTTTTGCTTTCTATTTCATTAAGAAAAGGACAGAAGATAAATATTACTCGTAGTTTACCTCTTGTCAAATTAGCGCCTGACGTAAATTGACGTATTTTTAAGTAGCCATTTTTTTAATCACGTCTAAACTGTTTAGGGAGTATCTTAATTTGAGAGGACTAAACTAATATTTATCTTCTAATATTATGCTGGATGGAATATTTTGCTTCACAACAAGATAATATTTGCTGTATTTCCGTAATTTAATATATTAATTACCCAGTAACTGGGTTGTGAAGGTCCGATAAGCAGTCGCTTCATGTAAAATACTGCTACAACCGGTTAGACTGGAAGCCGACCCCAGCATAGTAGAAAAAAGGCTAGGCAGACCTGGATTTTTTTGAAAGATGCCATAGGTATCAAACAAATTCAACTATTTAAGCAATAGATGAAATTACATACAAAAACATGATCTCCCCTGCTATCTATCAAGATTATTCCTATATTCACAAAAGTTGTAAACTTTCTTCAAACACAGAAACTTTTCGAACTTGTAGGAATCCTTGTGATTACAAAATTCGATAAAACGTCTACCTTTAGAAACAGAAGTAGTAGGTACATACGTACATACATCCAATCTAACTTTCAACACACAAAAAGTTTACAAAGAACTTCCTTTACCTTACATCTGAACTTTGAAAACGTGATGACATACACGTCTTATTGTCTACATGTACCTATAGTTTCATAAGCCTATCGCTCAATTGTTCTTTGTTTACCTACCCATACCTAGTAATTTATCGCGGGATGAAATCTGTCCATTTCAACCTAACCATTTTATTTTATTTATGAAATTTAACCATTTTCAGCTTATAATGTTCCCACCACTGGGATACAGGCCCCGAGAAAGAGTGGGCTATGGCGCGGGCCCGGTGCGGGTTGGTAGATGTCACATGTCTTCGAATTTTTAGTTCCACGACATGCCAGTTTCCTCTCGATGTTTTCCTTCGCCGTTTTGGGAGCAGTAGTGATGAAACTATTTACACAAACTGAAGCTGCCTGGGTTCAAACCCACGATCTACAACACGTATTTCCAGGCCGTTACCACTGTGACACTACTGCTCTTGAGTCTGGCTATTAAGAATGCCAAATAATTAAAAAGCATTTGAATACATCATCACGCAATTACCCTCTCGGGCGATTAGGTAACATTTTCTAAAAAATAAAAAATAGATTCAAAAAAGGATGTACTAAATGGAAACATTTGACTTACAAATGAATCGCTATCTCATTCCGGAACAAAATGAAAACGCGCATAAAACGAAAGACTCTAATATCTCGGTGTAAGTAACTGGGTTCTTAATAAATAGGTCGTTTCCTTCACTCATTCCGCTTAATCCAACCTCCATCGCCTTGGCTTTGCGGTTAATAGAATCGGAAAACCATCAGCGGATGCGCCTTGCCAGATTAAAGGTTGTGCTAACTAAGTTATTGCCGATTCGTGTTGAAAGGTCGAGTTCATTTCGTACTTGAAAGTAGGCAAATTTTAAGGAAATTGGCAAGTTTTGCCTTGGTAAGTTGGTAGGCTCGTTGATTCTGCTACTAAATTGGTAAACAGCGCTAGGTATTTTCTTCATTTTATATTTTCTGCATACAAAATTGAGTCTTTGTGAACTTGTAGCGTAGTTCTTTTTGGTAATAAAGCTTTCGGATATTAAAGGAAGGAACGTATTTTGATGATCTATTATTCGCTGGGTGAAATTGAGTAGATATTTTTGGAATGTTACAGAAGTTTTAATCGCTATATTTGACACCATATCGCAGACAATCTATATACTAACAATAAAGCTGAAGAGTTTGTTTGTTTGAACGCACTAATCTCTGGAACTACTGGTTGGATTTGAAAAAAATATTTATGCATTTGATAGTTCATTTTTTGAGGAAGGTTTTAGGGTAACAAAACGTTAACATCACGCTAGGACGGTTAGGAGCCGAAGAAATAGATACGACGGGCTGGGTCGGACCAGAAATTTCACGCAATCGCAGTCGCGGACAGAAGCTTGTATTTAATATCCATTACAACATAAAAACGGTTCCACATAATAAACCAATAGGAAATTGTAACTGTGTTGTTGGAAGCTTTGTGTTTACAAACAAAACGTGGATATTTACCATACGGGCCGAATCGGTACTGCACTATATTCTCTCTCATCTCCTCCGTATTTTCATCATTTATATTGGTTCAAAACGATCTTTGACAGTCGTTATGGGTCGTCAAAAGCCCGAAACACTGGCCACCAGTCTTACCAACGGGGTATCGTATTACCCAGTAACTGGATTGTGGAGGTCAGATAGACACAGCTTCAGCTGCATCCTGTTAGACTGGAAGCTGACCGCAACATAGTTGGGAAAAGGCTAGGCAGATGATTATAATGACTTTCTGAATTGAACTCTAGGTAACGTTATTGTACGAAATCACGAATACACAATGAGCCGTAGTGACAAATGCTCGCTCTTTTTAAATAGGAAGAGAAAAAATCTTTCTGCAGTGGGAGAGTAACAGTCGTTATTTCTTTAATATAGGGTGGCTGGGACATCCAGGGACGCGCAACCTGTTACCATGGATTTACTGCATGATTGTAGACTTTTTTTTTTATCACTGACGAAAAACTATAACGCCGGGGGTTATAGTTTTTCGTCAGTAATAAAAAAACAATTGAATGCATGGGGATCCAGAATCATGTAGGTACTGAACATGGTAACAAGTTTTATGTAGATGTCCACCTGTCCCTGGCACCCTGTTAAAGCCAGTAGCTTTCTGATACCCATCTCCCATCTGCAATATCCAACTACCTATCCACTTCCTGAAACTTTTCATTCACAAGTACCCACATCATCTGCCGAGCCTTTTCCCAACTATGTTGGGGTCGGCTTCCAGTCTAACTGGATGCAGCTGAATACCAATATTTTACATGAAGCGACTGCCTATCTGACCTCCACAACCCAGTTAATGGGTAATACGATACCCGTTGGTAAGACTGGTTGTCAGACTTTCGGGCTACTGACGACCCGCGTAACGACTGTCAAAGACCCACGAATGACAGCCGGGACCAACGGCTTAACGTGCTTTCCGAGGCACGGAGGGGTCTTGGTATGTGAAAATGGTCCCCCATCCACGGACCAACCGCGGCAAGCGTAGCTTAACCTGATCGATCGACCCGTGCGGCTGTTATTACTTAGCCACAAGCCCCTCATTCACAAGTACCCACAAAATGTTAAATAGATTTACCGCGTCGCCACTCATGCCGTGATAACAAACATTCGATCCACACAATACATACCTACAACTCTCGCGAAGTACTGCCAACTGTCAAAGGCACTAGGTATCGTAACTCAACTCCTTTGTGCACCAGATTATAGATGTGTGCCGTAAAAACAGTGTGCTATGCCCATTTTATAAGCCTTCGATTTCTGAAAAGGTATTAATTTCTAGGTAATAATTTATAATCATCTTGGTTCAGGGTCTTGGGTCTGATTCTTCATCATCATCATCATTTCAGCCGAAAGACGTCCACTGCTGGATATAGCACCTCCAAGCACATCTACTTCGACCGATTCTGTTTCTTTGATAGATGATTTCTGATTCTTAGGTCGGATAAAATGTTGTTGGGTTCTTCAATCAGTTATTTTTCAGTAGCACTGCAGATTTCGTATTTGTGCCCGGCTATGGTCTTGCTTCCTATTTAAACGGAACATAAACACAATTAGAGAAATGTGGTTGTATTTATACACCTCTACCTTACACCTCGATATAGGCGTGATATTACTGTAGATGGCTAATCCTATTACTATGCCAGTGGACACAATCCCACACCGCAAGCTAGTAAGATTTCTTAACAGAAAAACCTTCGTCCCACCACTTTGTCAAACCTGAAATTCGCTTTGCGGTATAAAACCAATGAGGTGGTTTTCAACTCCCTTCAAGTATTTCAAACTGTCAAAGCCACCGGAATCTCGTAATTTAGCCGCTTTGTGCAGCACATGTAGAGTGTAAGTCGCATACCAAATGCCAATACGTTTTCGTAAGTAATTGGAGAATAGATATTTTGGTTCGTTTTCCTTTTTGCCGTGAGGGGTCGGTATGCTGATGGAAGATTAAACTCTAGCAAACCAAAACGTGTTGTAATAACTTGGTTCGGCTAGTTTGTAATAAAAAATAGTTATTACGATGAACTGCATGTTTGCCACATATTTTACTGTAGGCTCTTTGTCAACTATTTTCTGCCAACAAAAATATAATACAAAGTAAAGTAAGGTATGCGAATTAAAACTTAACTAGTTTTTACTAGTTATGCTGTTAATGCTATAATAATCATCTTTTCATTGCTACACAAAAGATGGAATGCCTTCCCCTTAGGGAGCCCCCTAAGGGGAAGGCATTCCAAGGGAGTCGTGCCTGTCGAGAACATTTGTACTTAGTAATATTACGGAAACTATTTTGTTTATAGTTTTTGCATAGCTCGTTCACTAATTCCGAATCAACTGAACTCTTTAATATTTATTTCATTTTATATTATAAGCTTGTAATTAGTCATTACGTAACCAAGAATATGTGTTCAAACTAATAATTTTACACAAGCTTACCTGAAGTATCGATTTCTTTATAACATAGACAATCTACAAACATAAAGTAATATACTGTAACCTCTACCTTCTCCATACTATTGCCATCAAGGTAATGGCGGTTCATGATATCGACTCGTTCTAATGATAGCAGTTTGGAGTGACAGCGTTATTAATTACTTTATATGCCCAAACGAGTAGCTACGCTCAGTCATTATTATTTTCGTATATTACTCTCATAGTGGGCTGATATACAAAACGCTACTAGTTCTCACAATTAGATTAAATATAATGTTTGTTTCTGTTTCGCTCAGCATCACCGTGAAACCGCAAAAATAACCCTTTTCACACTTGCAAATTCCCACAAATATTTGCGGTCCAAATATGCATCCTTGAGGTACACCTTCTATTTTTAGCCCACATAAATTCTCTGTTGCCCCACCCTCGTAGATTTATAGGGCTACAACTACACAATTTTCCGGGGCACGGCCACCGGTACTCTTTCTGCTTATGAATCCATTTATCACAGGTACAACAAAGTGTTTCAAGTTGTTTCGCATACACGCTGAGTGTTTCAGATGCTTCGGATGAACCAACTTTGTAAATTATTATGTGAGAATATGTTTTTGATGGGGAATTTGTGTTGTTGCAGTTTTGGAATTTTTTTATGGCATCAACCATATTGTTAAGAATTTTATTTTTAATTTAAGTTAAATTGTACCCGCTATTTTTATAAGTCAGAAATAATAAAAATAGGATATTGATCATTAAGTCAATTTAATTAATGCTTTTCAGGTTTTTTGTCAGAGATTCCAATATATTAAACCTAATTTGTGATTTATCTTTTGCAAGACCTTAAAATTAAAGTGTACATAATGTATTAAACATCTGCTAGTCTTATAGGACCAAAGCAGTAGCTATTAATCATCATGCCACCGCATGCTAACAACGTTCATCTAGATAACTTTTTAATTATTTTATCTACCTTTTCGTATTACTTCTAGCAAAGCACAGCTTGGAATCCTGTGTTTCATTTTCATAAACAAATGCAAAAGCAATCACCTGGCAAATATTCGATTCACCCTCTTTCACGTAAGATTTCCTATCAGCAGTGCGATTCTGTAACCATCTCACCGTGAAAACTCAGGTGAAGTGAGCGTGGAGTGAACTGTCATTTCAAATAATGCTAGGGATTGACACTACTGACAACTCACATCAAGCTCACTTCACTTGAGTTTTCACGGTGAGCTTTTTACAGAATCGACCGGCTGCAGTGCGAAGTGAAGTGAGCTGTCATTCCAACTACTCCTAGGGATTGACACTATTGACAGCGCACTCTAAGCTCACTCCACCTAACTTTTCACGGTGAGATTTTTACAGAATCGATCGGCAGGTTACTCTACTTCTTCTTTTCAAGTTGATGTTACTTCTTAGATTCGTTGAGCCCATGGACTAGATAAACTATACGCCATGACGAGACAGGCTGGTCATAAATTTTTTTCAAACAATTCTTCCACATCTGCATATATTCATCGGCACAAACTGGTCATATTCAGTTTATAGGACTGACAACAACTCAATATTTTATTGATAAATGGCCGACTGGCACAGGCACGTGCCCAATTTATTTAACGTACGAACACAAAACACAAAGTCACGGTCCACTACCGGGAAAAGCAATTGATCTGAATGTTTGAAACACGATTGATTCTACCCTCGCTTTAACAACAGCAAGTACCTACCTACTCGCCCGAAATCGTTTCATAATCCCGAAAAGCTTTGATGGTTTACATGAAATTATTTTCCGCCAATGGACGGTAGCTATTTACATATTTTAATTGTGCTTGTTATTTTTTTTTTTCATTTAACCATAAATACGAGATGTAGAATAATAAATAAGTGTTGTGTGAATATTTTTCGGTCATTTATTTTTTTCTATCAGGAGTTAGTTGGGATCAAACATGACGGAGCCAAAAAATATATCACATATACCTAAAAAAAATGCTTTTTATAAATCATTACTAGCTGACCCGGCAAACGTTGTTTTGCTATATACATTATTTCTAGGAAATATATTTTTTTGTATGAAAAATACATGATGGCCGATTCTCAGACCTACCCGATATGCACACAAAATTTCATACAAATCGGTCCAGCCGTTTCGGAGGAGTTTGGTAACATAGGTACATTGCGACACGAGAATTTTATATATTAGAAGATTATAAAATCATTTTGTACGTATTACATAAAAAGTAAAGGTAAAAAAACAAATGAATAACTAACTAAACTAAAAATAGCTGTAAACGAGCTAAATGAAAACTATCGATACCAAAGTGGAAGTTAATCAGCGGAAGGCAGGAAAACCAATAAAAGTGTGGTGGCACTGTAGACGTAAAGTCTAGTTTTTAAATTGCCTTCAGGAATCACTAGCCACCCTCCATTTAAATGAATATTGAGTGCTTTTGATAGAGGATCGGGATTCCTTTTTATCTTGTAACTAAGGCCAATAAGATCCTGTGATTGTATTTCCAGTAAAAAGGGTATTGAAATAGACTTGAAATTGTGGCAAAGCGCAAAACTATACCTGCTAAACCTTTAAAAAATCGCTCTTAGCGATAAGACCGCCCATTGTGTCACCCTTTGTAAAATTTGATATTATTGATGTTCTATAATTTGTATGGTTTACATTATAGAGTATTCTATTATATTCTATTAAGAGGCTATTTGCATGAAACACATTTATAAACACTACAGTTAATAGAATACACAAAGAAATTTTCTTCTTGACGGAAGAGATATTCGAAACAGTTTTACTCGAATTTTAAAATACTGTCCTGTTGGTATACAACCTCCATCGCCTTCTAACATGGCCCCAATTCTGTATTATTCCCCGCGTGATCTTACCACGTGCAAACCAAGTCAATATCGTGTCTTCGAAATGTCAACCGTACGGACAACATATATTTTGACAATTCAAACCACGCGATTGTGTCATAGAGAATACGTTATTGTCAGATGTAGTGTTTAACTAAGGAATTGACGTGGTTTCGAAGTAAGGAATCGTTAAGTGGTCATTGAGTCAATAAAGGTAGCCATTGACGATACGTCTGTTTGGAATGCTTCTAAATGGAAGACTTCCATATGGATGTACTTCAGTTTATAGGCACATTGACTTACTTCCATTTGGACGTACGCGCCGCCACTTCGAAGAAATTCGCTATCAAGTCGACGTCGTACGCAAAGACATTAAATTATTTACTTATCTTAAATCTCTTTGGTCGTACGGAAGAATTATTGATTGACAATGGATTTTTTAATGGTGGCAACAGCAGTGTGTATTTCGATAATAAAAACTACTTTTTATTTTTCACTTTTTTGTTGTGATATTTTTTTTTATTTTTGTTGATTTTTCAAAAACCGCTTGTCCGATTTCGATAAAATTCATGGGACCATTTGGGAAGTATACCCATTCCAACAAAAAAATAATTATTCAAATCGCTTGGCAAGCGACGGAGTTATGCGCGAACAAACATAAAAAAAAAAAATACAAACATCCGAATTGAGAACCTCGTCCTTTTTTTAGAAGTCTGTTAAAAAGACAGAAAAGACGAAGGAGAAAATGAACATTTACAAATAAAACCGTCCTGGTTTCATAGACTCAACTCTTTCTAGCACTGTAGCACATGTACCCCCCGTCAACACATAGCAAAAACTGAGACAAAATTTACAAAAAAATGGACGCGGTTTTGCCCATTCACAGACGATTCGGACGGCTTCCAAATTGCGTGTCGCACGTTTTTGACATTGACAGTCGGCCGCGGATGACGTCCATTTGGATTGGATACATGGATTTCAATCCGTTTGGAAATCCAAAGCTGGAAGGCGTCCATTTGATTGGCATACGTTTATCACATTCACGAAACCATTTTGGAAGACGTCCACTCCATTTGGATTGATGGACGTATCGTCAATGGCTACCTTTAGGGCCCTAGACAGAATCAGATATGAACACAATATAATCCGAATTCACGATTTCAATATAATGTAAGTTAGTAGATAGGTAAGTACAGTCGCATTCAACATAATTATGTTCGTCACCTTAAGGGCTATTTTTGTCTGCACAGTGCACGATAAAATTTTCTTTACCGACTCAGCATTATTTATTGCGTCGTAATGTCAATACCCAGAATGACATTCAGCCATCTACAGCCCTTTCATTGTTATTTTACCTCTAACAGCTGCAACCCAATAGCAACCTTACTACAACAATAATAAAGATCACTGTGATTTTGACAGAGTTAGCATCCCAAAAAACTGACCTTGTTAGCAGACAATTCTTTGGAGACGGTTCATCAGGTTTTTTCCATTGCTTGGATTGTTGTTTTAACTCCGGAGTGTAGTGGTGTATCCAAGTATTACCAATTTTCACAAATCTGGTAAAAATCTGGTGGATCAGCAAACATTTCCAAACAGTCACGAGAAATCATGAGCCGTATTCGCTTTTGTTCAACTGAAAACAGTTTAGTACCCACCGCGCGGAAACCTTAGAAAATCAAACAAGTTCATTGACTATGATGTTTTGTGTCCATTCATAAGAGATGCCAATAGTGTCTGCAATCTCCCTGATGGTCAATCTCCGATCTGCCAATATCAGATCTAAGATTTTCCCGACACTTTCTTCAGTTGTAGACGCGGTAGGCCGGCTGGAGCGAGGGTAATCTTCTATGCTCTCTCGAACAAATTTAAAATCTGCAACCCACTTTTTCACAGTCATATACGACAGAGCAGATTCCCCCAATACTGTTGACATATCTTCGTGAATCTCTTTTGGAGTTTTTTAATCAAGTATTTGATGATCGCACGTTGCTCAATTTTCTTTATTCTTTAAAAACTCTACACTTAGTCTCACTAAATTCACTCAGATTTTAAAACAGACAAAAAAATAAAATTTCGCAATGTGACAACCAGAGAGTAAGCAAATCGAATGAGAGTTTTTATTCGTTTTCGTTTCTGTACCGAATCTGTGCACGGTTCGGTAGTACTCGGTACAGAGTACGTGTGCTCGGTAAAGAATCTGTACCGAAACGAAAACGCGCCGATCCGAGGCGAGACGCGAGAAAGGCGTTTAACATAAAAATATGACAAATGTTTAGGTATGTGTTAGGCCGCGAACTTATCAATCCACGCTCGTACTATTGACAGCTCACTTCAGCTAAGTTTTCACGGTGAGATTTTTACAGAATAGACTGGCTGAACTTTTTCCAAATCTTATTACACAATTTGTGACGGTTCTAAAAGTACCTTAAGCTAATAAAATTTTAGTTTTTCTTAATTATGTTATAATTAATATTAAGATCGGCTTCCCTGTAAAAAGGTCAACCTTGCGAAAAAAAATTAGCCAGCTGCTGGCTCAAACGGTTCCTACCGTTACATTAAAAAATAATAAATTACAGAAGCGCTAGTGTGAATTAAATCTAGCTCAATACTTTTTGCTAACCGAGCCAGCAAAACCTAGTTGGCACCAGCGGAAGCGACGCTATCTCAACTCTCTACGTCAAATTCAGCTGGGCTTAGAAATCGCAGCTATGTATTACTGAAATAGGAAGTTAGTTTATTACCTAATACATAATCATGCTGACTCAGAACCAACTGTACTAACGAACTACATGGTAAACGACATGTTGTTATAAATTCTTTCTTTATTTCACCAAAAAAACCTTTACCAATACCCTTAAGACTACAACATAAAGGTCAATTACAGTAACATATGACGGTACAACCTATTGATATTATAATGTAAAAAGAGGGAGATACACCTATCTACCTCTTTTTACATTATAATATCATTAAGTGGTTCGATCTTCAAAAACGGCACAATGTCACAGTATAATCCGTGACTCGTGGAAGTAGGACGGCATGTCGTAATTATCGGGAGAGAAGAAGAGATATGACATGACAATACATATGTATTTTGACTAAAGCTACGGTTTCCCAGAAGAGGCCGTAATGTCCAAATACGGTGCGTTTTTTGACACCTTAGTATCAAACACTGGTAAATATGACAGATTTTCATGACGTCCGTTATAAATGTGATGGAAACTTCTGGGAAACCTTAGCCCACTATCCAAATTTTGACTTGCTGCTTGCGGATCGCGTTTATTCTATATGCCTCTTTTTACTTATATCATTGGTACAACCCATAAGCTGACAGTTCCACTCACGAGCACTGATCACGTACATAAGTATAGTCTTTAACCACATACACATAAGAACCTACCCACATCACTAATGACAACCCAATGCAAACAGCATACCTAGTCATGATTCTCCGAATATACCAGCTAGGTATCCGAGAAAGACCTTCGAAATTTTGGAATTTATTGAATTTCGAAGTTTCTTGGAAATGGAACGTGCTCTAGAATCTTCCCGGGGAACATGTTTTTGTCGATATCAGAACATTGTTATAAGTAAGGAAAATTCAATAAACTAATAATTACAAGGCTTGATTTATGTTGTAGAATGATTAGATTTACTTAATAGCGTTATGTTGGTTACGTTACAAGTCCCCTCTCTATAGTAACATAACATAACATTTCGCCTGTATTAATCGAATAGGTAGGCATAAGTGTGTGTATACCTAATATTCCTACCCACTTTTCGACAGGTATGTAAAGTCTCATATTATGAAGTCCCACTTAGTTTTTTTTTTTTATTTTAGCCCACACTGTCTCACACCTAAGCAAAGGCCTCCCCTAAAATCCTTCCAAGCATCTTTTTCCAGGGCTACCTCGATCCAAACCTTGCTCTTCACGTCTAAGTCATCTCGCCACCTCTTCCTGGACCGGCCTCGGCGGCGCCGTCCATAGTCAAGCACCCGCCGTATGGAAACTGATGGATGCCCAGCGGTCACTATGAATGCAGCTGACGTGGCCTACCCAAGCCCATTTTAGCTTGGCAGCCTTTTTGCCTATATCTAGAGTCCCCGTTTTGGAGCACAGCGTGGTATTTCGTAATCAGTCAGTTCATTTAATGAATGCTGAGCTCCATTGCTCTTTGACAAACCTCAAGACGGAACTCTTGCGAATCGGTGATCGACCAGAGGGGCAATTCTCGTAATTTTAAGACCGTTCACAGTCTGATCTCAGTCTCAACCTGTCAAAAAATACTTCTAATTTCCCTAAATTTTAACAAGTTTTTGACATTTGTTAGTCGCTGAGATGAGACTGCGACTAGATTTTGGACGTTTTAAATAACGAGAATTGGCCCTCAGATCTGAGCACCGTAGGTTAGTTCATTAAATAAAATAACAATATATTATGCACTGTGTAAACCTACACTGCTGAATTAACTATAGTTTTTTTTTTTATAAAGCATCACAGTCGGTGGTACTTTTTCACATTAAAATCTAGCCTATTAGCTAATAAGTAATTTAAATATAACTTAAATTGCTAAGTAACTATTATAATTACGAAATCGTCCAATAACGTCCTTCTTATTAACTACATATGTTAAGGGAAAGACATTTGATTCACGTGTTCTTTATAATAGTCAGCACTTGCACTACAGTTTAAGTTCACTTACACTGCACTAAAGTAACTCAAAAGGTATTACTCTTTTTAGTCTTCGCACTAGATCAGTGTTGTCAAGGAGTTGGATCTCTGTCTGTGTTCATGAGCTTCTGCATATTTTTGTATTACTACGTGTTTACGACATCCATCTTGAGGTCCCAGTGGAGGTCTGTTTCTAATGTACCAGGGCTCGATGACTATATTCCTAAGTAGGTACTTTGTTTAACTATAGATAACTTATTATTTATACACATTTGATAATGAAAAAAATACAATATAATATCCTAACAACAAACTAAAATATGGGCTCGAAAAATTCCTTCGCATCGCTGTGGACTAGTAATGTGCCTGAGTACTAGAGTATAGACCAAATTATTATAAAACTATGATGAATGTGACCTAACTTAGTAGCTAGTAAGTAACTAAACCTCTAACATTGTAAAAACATTCTCTTTCTAGCCTCGTAAGTATGTAATAAAACGCCGAAACCCCTAAAAAGTTTCATTGGTCATTAAAACTGACTTGTTAAGGGTTGCCATGTTAAAAAATTCGATCATACGTAACGTATGAATTTGGATCGTCTGTCATGTGTCGAAGCTGACAGCAAACTGAATTATACCTGTATTTTTCGATGAGCGATGCCATTTTTGTTTCGAGCGTGAAGCGTTCATTAATTTTCGAGTCATTCGTAGTTTATACCTGACCGGGATAGCTACCGGATTTATAGAAAGTAAGAAAAAAGTTTATTTGGAAATTCTGAATGTTTTCGTGTTTCATGGTCGAAGATTCGAATGTAAAACTTTCAGTTTCAGTGACTAGATAATATGTACAAATTATAACGAGGGAAATGTAACAGTGCAAATATTTGAAAAAAAAAAATATAAAGTAAAAAATATACAATTATTCCTCATTTTCAAAAACCAAGCTGTCTTATGTAAAGTTTAGGTACTTTATGTAAAACAGCTTGACTTTTTGAAACCGCATGAAAAGCATACGCATCTCCAAATTCTAGGAACTAGAAATGGGATCATTTTTTTCCTGACGTAACCGATCACAACTCAAATATAATAATTGATACTCTAAAGCAATTTTCAGGATACCCCAAATTCCAAGAAACCTGATCAATATCCAACACAAAGCTGCATTGGAACTGTACTACCTAAAACGGGACTAACAAAAATAGGAATGGCGTCGACGAGACGCGAGCAAAACAGATTGAAGGCTGTACAATCGTATATCGGTTTTATATCGGACAGAAGCTGTCATGGCCGCCGCCCTTCGACTGGAGGCGGTACATGTTTGTGTTGTATGTCGCTTGTTTAAGTGCTTACCAAAGGCTAGATAAATAGTTAGATATATCAAGGGTTATCCGTAAATCAACTGTTTAACTTACGACTATATGTTTTCATAACGTCAAAACAACAACAATGCTATGAGATTACGATGACATAATGTAAAAATTTTGAGTTTGTATGGAGGGGGTGATCTACAAAACTACTCATATGATTTAAAAAAATAACCATGATAGAAAGCAACACTATTGCCGAGTGTATCGGAACAGATATGTTTTAGATTATACTTGACTTCCACGCGGACGAAGACGTGGACAGAAGCTAGTACATTATAGGTACACATGATCCTTTCCTTGCCTTTTTTGTTTTTGATAAACCTATGTTTTATGCGAAGCAACTGCCGATACAGAATGAAAGTGAAATGAAAGCTAAAGAATTACAGCGATTTCCCACCATCTCCAATATTTTTTACAATTTCTGCTAAAAATAGAAATTCCATCCACTTTCAGTTTTTTTCAAGTAAGTTCCCTCAAAGTAAAATTTTATTATTATAACACCAGCAAGTAGCAGGCTTAGATCTGCCAATAAGATGAATGAGGTATTACAAACAAAACTTTTTTAAGAACTACAGTCTGTTAGGCCTTTCCGGTGTCGTGGAGATATTTATGGGCAAAGTTTACAGGTGGCCGTGGGTCTGTAATAATCCTTTCCTCCTTTCGCTCCTCCTTACCAAACCGCCATTAGAGAAATAATTGGGTGTGTTATAGACTTGGCATGCCGTTACAAGATTTGAGTACTTACCTAGCTTATCGTCACTTCAAAGCTACGTTTGGTACGCTTCCACGAATGGTAGACCTATTTTCGTCAAATTGATTAAGCTGGTCTAATTATAGATTGTGTAATCCCCTCAGTAAAACGGGAGAGTTTGCTTAGTAGCACCTGCCCAATATTTAGCCCAAATTTTAAATTAAATTAATAATTCTTCACACACAATTCGTGAATAAATAATTTGACTTTGACTGTGTCCCATATTTACGAATAAATAGACTTTGACTTTGTATTTTTTTGTGCCAAACTATCTTAGATTAGGTACATCTCGCCTCCAAAGAAAAACCCATCCATTAACGAAAATAGAAAAAAACAGCCCCAGATGCGAGATCTATTCACCCATTACATCATTGCTTATATTTTTGACGTCTCACAAAAAGAGTTTTAGAAAACCCAAAGCGGCTTATCTGTTTCTTTCTTGATCCATGACGGTTTCCCTCGGCCGCCGGGAATTCGATTAAAACACAACCGGTTAACTTTTAAAACCTTTTTCGACATTTCGCACTCGTGGGCCCCATGGCCCTTGAACATACGTCGTAAATGTAATGGGAAACAGCGGTGGAGGTATAAACGAGGTTTAAGAGTGGTTTTACGCCCCTGTGTAACTACTGCACATTAAACAATGTGGGCGGTGTTTTAGTTCGATTGACCGGAAAATTTGGTGTTTGGGACGTTGATTCTGTTTTTTTAATGATATTGGTAGTTTAATATAGCACTGTAATTAAGTAACACAGTTTCAGTCACAATCCGAGCGTTTTGAAGGATATTTCTAATCGATTACTTCATAGTAAAATGGAACTGGGCTGGTCACATCTGTTGCATGTCGGAGGAGCTATGGGCCAAAGTAACCACACAATGGGTCCCAAACAACAGCAAACGACAACGCGGCAGGCCCAGAATGAGATGGCGGGATGAGCTCGACTCTTTCCACCAGAATTGGCGTTTAACAGCACTGGATAGGGATAAGTGGAAGGAGGGAAAGGCCTCCCGCCTTTGCCCTGCAGTGGGACAGAAATGGCTGAATAAAAAAAAATATAATAAATTCTTCTACTCAACGTAATTAGGCTGAACTGTCAAAATGAATGAAAATGTGATCTCATTGTCTTTTTATCTGTGTTTACGCAATTACCTCTCTGTTTTGGTGTCAGTTCTTTCCTAGTAAAATCACTTGAACACTAAAACAACTCGTTACGAAGAAGTTTCCTATTATTACAGCGGAATGAAATGTGAAGATGACGGCACGGTTGGCGCAGTGGTTAAGCGATTGACTGTTGCGCTGCGTGTCGCGACTTCGATTCCCGCACGGAACAAATATTTCTATGACCTACAAGTAGTTGTTCCGGGTCTGGCTGTTTGTGTATGTGAGTTTAAATGTTTGTAAACGCACCCACGATACAGGAGAAATGCCTAGTTTTAGTTAGCAACGTTTTTTAAAAAAAGGAAAACAAGAAGAATGAAAATACGAGTATCAAGAAAGAAATAATTTTTTTTTATTCTGCACAAACAAAACGCACATTACAAATAAAAAAATACATAAAACATACACGTACAACGTATAGTCAAAAGCCTCGTACTCAAGCATTATAAAACAAGACAATTTAGTCCATTGCTTGATGAAGACGAACATTGCGACGAAATCGTTCAGCAAGTGTAGCTACATACTAGGTATAACGTAGTGTGTACCACGTTTAAGATGTCAAACGAAGGAGAGTTATGATAGTTAGTGCCAACTACTAGGTACTTGGCTCTAACTAAATCATAATTTGGCATAAACATGATGAACACAGTTACTGTTATTTGCCAGCAGAAATGTTAATTGAGTTTTATTTTTAGTGTATGTGGGAGTTCCATTTACAGCAATGAACTATTGATTAGATTATTATCATTATTCAATTATTTAGAATTTAACAAACCGTATACCCGCTTAATGACGACATCGCGGCAGGCCCAGACGGAGATGGCGGGATGAGCTGGGCTCCTTTCATAAAGTTGGTCTTTAGCAGCTCTGGACAGAGAGAGGTGGAACGAAAGTACCCCTATTCTCTTTCCACCTCTCTCTGTCCAGAGGCCCCCGCTTAGGCCCAGCAGTGGAACATTAACTGCTAATAATAATAAATAATAATATACCCAATTGGGTTTTCCATCGGCAACTTATTAGGAGGATGAATTCCGAAAAAACGATGGCACAACTAATGTTTACTCCAATACCCAGAACTTTGAACATCCTACTTCCTACTTATAATAATTATTAATACAAACGTGAAAGTTTGTATGGATGGATGGATGTTTGTTCCTCTTTCACGCCAAAACTACTCAACGGATTTGGATGAAATTTGGCACACAGATACTTTATAACCAGGATTAACACATAGGATACTTTCATCACGATATTCCCACGGGATCGAAACTTATGCGGGTGAAACTGCGGGGCGTAGCTAGTACGCACATAATACAGGGTGAAATTAAATTAGCTAGTGAAACTCCGCAGACATAATGGGTATCGGTATCTAAACATGATGAAACAAAAACAAGCTTCCAAAACAAACGCCACGAAGTTAGTAGAACTTCTATTTTAGTGCAGTTAGAAAGGGCAGCTCTAGTTACATCACCAGTTATTACTTAACGATACAGCTCTGTGAGTTGTTGCTCAAGTTTAATTCACTAGAGTGCTAGAACTGGGAATACATCTGCTAAGATTGACCTGAAGTTTCATAGATACATTAGAGGTTGAAATATTGTTTGCTTGTGATGTTTATTTAGACCATATACATGGACATGGACCAACTGTAATTATTGGGTACAGAGAAAAATATCTCCACGAAAATTTTCACAAAAAAATACTATGTCGTGTCTTCTCAGTTGGTTATGGTAAGACGTAGGATTTTACAATCGAACCTTCCAATGACGAGAAGGTTCGGTTTGGTTCAGTAAATGCTACTGAAAAATATACTAAAAATAGGCAGGTAAAAAATAGCCTCAACCAGTACCTACTCGAACCAGTATCTCTGAATACGTATGAAAAAAAAGTCATTCATTCAAACTAGCCTGAAAATCAGCACATTTTGAACGTCAAAATTACACAAGACAGTTCCTCAAAACGCCCTTCAACGCTTCCTAGTGCTTTGGCTGGGAAGAGGAAGTGGCGCAACGAACTCTCCAGCAGAATATAAAATTAGCGCTAACTACCACGAGAATTACTAATCCAACAAAGCAGCTATAAGCTTTTTAAATGCTTTTCTAATTAAAATGAATAATTTAATAACAACTGGACTGAAAAGTGTAGTCTGATAATACTTTTTAATGCAAGAATTTGTAGGATTCCTTAATGAATCCGCTGTAATTAATGCTAGCTCGATGCATCTCTGTCTAAAGGGTAGCTAGTTAGTGCATAAACTAATTATTAATAACTAACTCTATTTATTTTCCTGTTCTTTGTATAAAGCTTGTGGTTTGTTTGATGTTGAGTTTAATGGAAATGGTGCATTTTGTGTTTTCGGTGGGAGAAATTGAATTTTATATGAGTGAAATAATAGTAAACAATAAATATGCTTAAGTATGGAAGCAACTTTTACCACCAAATTCATAAAGTAGAAAATATCAGTGACAGGAAGTTATTAAAACATAATCAATATAAACTAAGTGGAAAAAATCGTATTATTGAAACTAATGCAAAAACTACCCAAGCAAAGTTAATACAATTTATATAGATACCCCTGAAGCATACCTCATCCACTAAAAAAAAAATTTTGAAATCAATCCATAATTTCCGGAGACATCGCAAAACACATACAAAAAAAAGAGTCGAATTGAGAACCTCCTCTTTTTTGAAGTTGGTTAAAAAAGGAATAATAAATAAGTGTCATACTCGCAACTGGTGTATGACCAGATGGATGAACGTAAACGAAGCGAAAAGGTACTCTTTTTGCTTCGTTTATAAGTAAGGATCGATGCAGGTGACGTTCTGTAGTTTCTGCTTACCACCATAAAAAGAAACCGTGAGTTTATGTATGTAAGTATGTAAATAAGTGTGACTCTTAAAAGATAGTCAGAAAAACCAAGGAATATGCAGAGCTGATTTTGACAAAGCAATCGGAAAAGAAGAGCAGCTACGTATTGAACAAAATAGTACCTTAACATCACGCCTGTATTCCCCGAAAGGTTAAGCAGAAGTGTACTGATATTACACCCACATTTCGCCAGTCATATTTAGGTTTCATGGAAGAGGGTGCGAGGCTATTGACATCAACCAGCCAGAACTCCAAACTCCGGGCTTCTACTGAGAAAATTCCAGATAGAAAAATCCAGTAACACTTTGCCCAATCTAGGAATCGAATCTAGGATGCTCATGCTCAGCAGTACCGCGACCACGAGAGCCACGAGGCAGTTGGAAATCAAATTAATTACTTATTTTAAACGTAACTAAATCGTATGCCATACTCTCCACCAAAAACGAAACAATATCGACCAAGAAAACATTTTTAATTCTGTTAAAACGTTTTTACGTTGGACACCATAACGAGGTAAACCTTTCATGGGCCCCGGGCGTTTTTCAGCTTGTTAGACAGAACTTCAATTTTGAACCGGCAAAGATCTTTTGTGCAAACTTTTCTTTCTAACGGCACTGCAAAAGGACCGTAAGTCTTAGACAGTTTGCACCCTTCTTTTACTTTTAGGAAGTTAAACTGATTGTTCTGATGTTGTAGCAAATGGCGGGTTCTTAGAAACGTTTGTTAGTACCTTCATTTTATATTGATCGATTTCTTTATGGTCTACATAGGTACAGGGTCGACAAATCGATAACAATTGAAAGTCAACTTTATTTTCCTGTAGACATGGCTGAAAGCTCATCTACGTACAAATCTTAAATTCACTGACAGACACTGCACAGCCTAAACGGCTAGGTCTAGGAGAATGAAATTTTATAACGAAGGTACTTAAGGAAGTTCGTAATTTTTTTCAGATGGAAAATCCCACCAGGCGCGCGGATTTTCAACTCTCAGGGCTGAGCCGAGCGTTGAAAATCCAACAGTGCGCTTTTATTTAGGCATTTAGGCATTTTAGTGTAGCCTAGTGTCAGTGAAATTGGACATTAAGTTTAACTTAATAACATAAAGCAAGTCTGTCGTGTAGCAAGAAAATCTTAATTTTGACTTTAAATTAAACTCAAAAAATCAAAATCAAAAGTCATTTATTCAAATTAGGCTGAGAATCAGCACTTTTTGAACGTCAAAATTACAAAAGACAGTCCCCCAAAAACGCCCGCCCTTCACCACTTCCTAGTGCTATTGCTGGGAAGAAGAAGTGGCGCAACAAACTCCACAGCAGCACAGCTGTCTGTTCAATTTAAAAAAATACTTGAATGTATACAATACTAGGTACTTATGTTCGGTAATTAGGTAACATTACAAAACCAGAACATAAAATTTAATTATTTGCCATAATATGTCAGCTAGCCACGCCAATATACCAACAAATATAATAAAAACTATACGTACTCAAGCTAAAAAATAATTAATTAAAATGTAAATAAAAAAAAACTTACTACCCAAATAAAAGCCTCCAGGCATAAAGGGCGTGACAGCTTACACATTTATGCATTGCTGGGTTCTGCAGTAAGCTAATTCTGGAGAAGGAACATAAACATTGTCTTGCGTTAAACTAGGGTGACCAACTATTCTTATCGTCTAAGTAGTCGTTGATAGAATAGTATGCCTTTGAACAAAGGTTGGATTTTAGTTGAGCTTTAAACGCATTAAAAGGCAAGTCTAGAAAAGAAGAGGGTAACTTGTTATAAAAGGTTATACCAAGCCCAACAAATGAGTTATGAACCTTATGAAGCCGGTTAAAGGGGGCACGTAGTTTGTCCTTATTTCTAGTGTTAACACTGTGAATATCACTATTTTTAGTGTACAAGTGTAAATTTTGCCTAATA
Organism: Apamea crenata; assembly: GCA_949629185.1. NCBI lineage: Eukaryota > Metazoa > Arthropoda > Insecta > Lepidoptera > Noctuidae > Apamea > Apamea crenata. The sequence goes on along the minus strand of OX451360.1, from coordinate 6,317,757 downwards.
TATAAAATGTTGGCAAGGATGAATTGTGATGCAACCGTGAGAATACCAATATCTTTAAAGAAATCTCTTAGAGAAGCTCTGGCACCTAGCTGGTAAATTGCTCGAACAGCTCGCTTTTGAAGGACAAATATATTTTGTATATCAGCGGCTTTGCCCCACAGTAGAATACCGTAGGACATAACGCTGTGAAAATAACTAAAATAGACTAAACGAGCTGTATCAACGTCAGTATATTGTCTTACTTTCCTGACGGCGTAGGCAGCCGAACTGAGCCTTCCTGCTAGACTTGATATATGAGGTCCCCACTGAAGTTTGGCATCTACTGTTAGTCCTAGAAAAATTGCCGAGCCTACAGTTTCAAGCACCTCTTTATCTAAGACGATGTTGGGTCCTAGGTTTCTAACATTCGGTAAGGCGAACTTTACACATTTGGTTTTCTTGGCATTGAGAACTAAGTTATTTGACGTAAACCAATCTGTAACTCTTGAGAGTGCACTGTTTACGTCGTCAAAATCTTGTCTGAAACTGAAGTTAAAAGTTAAGTTAAAGGTAATTAAATTAAAGAAAGGGGAGTTGAAGTAAATTAAAGTTTTATTTACAAGGTAAGGATGGAGATGGAATGGCAGTGGTGTGTATAATGTGGAGGTGGGGTATGGATGACAATGTGCGATACGTGGGTTGAGAAGGCTGCGGTGAAGTTGCAGTAGGAGCTGAAGGTGTAGGCCGACGCGAGGCAGGTGGCTTCAACAGCCACGCGCGGAGTAGAGCGGTGTGCAGTACGGAGGGTACCCGTAGAGGGGCCCATGCAGCAGGAGCAGGACGCAGCACGGCAGCAGGAGGGAGCCGGCACGTCGAGGACACTGTCAGCCCGCAAGATGAGGTGGCCCTCGGATGAGGCGCGGCCCAATAGGTACAGGAGGGTCTTCGGAGTCCTCCGGTGAGGTACGCCAGCGGTCCGACTGGTACTAGAGGCCTTCACGGAGGACGGAGGCGTAGGGAGGGTCCGTCAGGTGCCGGAGCCTTTAGAAGAGGCTCGCTGGGTGTTCCCGGGATAGGTGGCCCTGGAGTATCAGGCTTAATTGATGTATTCGCTTTAGAGGCGAAACGGGAACTGATCCTCGCATTGCGTGGATTTACAATGTGAACTCGTAGAATAATATCATGTAGAAAATATGAATTTGAAATAATGTTAGTGGCCATGCGTAATTTTGAAGAAGTGTGAATTCATAATCCGCTAAATAATTACTGGCCATCAAGAATTTGAAAGAAAAGTTGTCATGGCAACGTAGTATACAGCGTTGTCAAAACTTTCATGATATAATATATGTTAATAAAATACAATAAAATCTAACATTATATTGTGTTTAATGGTGTGGTGACTATACGAAAAAGTGATATCAACCAATGTAGACGAAATACCCAGCCTTTAAATGTCACTAAGTCATCGAAACTTTATGTTAAAAGTTGAGGGTTATCTGTGTACTGATTATGGATAAAACGTGGCCTGGTGTCGTGAGGGACAATCAAAACAACGCCTAACAGTAACGGAATCTTGTTCTGACCTGGAGGAATGAATGAAAATAAATGTGAGTATGCACATTATGTTACAAGTCTCATTACATCCCAAGATCCCATTGCAACTGCAACGATTTGCTCACAAATCGGATCCGTTCATCAACAACCTCCATAACGTTCCCATTCATGTTATGATTACGCCATAAATACCAAATACCTCTCAATAATAATGCTCCCCATCGCCACAATAGAACCTCGGAGGCAATATCGCCATAAAAGCAACAAGTAGCCACCTGATTGGTTATCAGAGAACATATGATGTTATTAATATAAAAGTAGATGCTGTTACCCATTCTCATGGTTGCCATCTCCTGAGACATTAGTAGGAGAATTAGTTCCGGAAAGCAATTTTTTTATAGAAACTAATATACTATAAAGATTATTTATTAGAATGCAATATTGTATTTGATTGTTATTTACTGAGCCATCATAGTGTCTGAAAGAAAAAACATACACAGGGTGTAAAGGACTATCACATAGCCATCAACCACCCATTCTGTACAACAAACTAAGTAACATTGCACAAAAATAATTTCTGGAAAATGACTTTTATTTTTGGTGTGAAAATTTGCTGTTCGCGGTAGTGCGCAATTGTTGTGCGCAAACGCAAAATGTTGTGCTTATGGGTGCATGAAACGGTACAGGGGTTGTAGGAGTATTTAAAGTGGGGTTATAACATTAAAAACTTGTTTTCGTAAAAAAAGTCAGTAAAAGTTGAAATTTTGACTTTCAATATCTCCGTAAAAAATATTACGATGACCGGAAGTACAAGTGACTCTCGGCTTCGTTAAGTGTCTGTTTACACCCGTTATACAAGGCCAAATTAAATAAGCTAGCAAAACTCTACGAACGTGATGGGTGGTATCTAAACATGATAAACGTGATATCTAAGCATAATAACGGGATATCTAAACATAATAACGGAATATCTAAACATGATAATAAAAAATTATTCAACGACCGCTGGTAGTTTTGTAACTTGAAGTTTGAGTTGAGAAAATCTGTTTTCTTTTGTTTGATATCAAAACCCAGAAACCTTCCACAGACGTGACGACTGAAGTTTCCAAAAAAATAAAACTGATTTTTTAACCGATTTCTAAAAAAGGTGTCTCAATTTGGATGTTTGTATTTTTTTTTAATGTTTGTTGATGAAAAAATATGTTTTTGTTGAAAAGGGTATACTTCCCAAATGGTCCCATGAAAATTTTATCGAAATCGGACAAGCGGTTTTTGAAAAATCAACAAAAAACCACAATCATCAAAAAAATTATCACAACAAAAAAGAGAAAAATAAAAACTTTTTGAAAAAAAAAAAACAACCGACTTTCATAAAAACACTACAAAGTAAAAAATAACTTTAATTTCGTAAGTCGGTGGCGAAAAACGAAATACAAAAAAACCATAGACACAGTTGTTTTTTTTTTTTTTTGTAAAAAAGTTTTTAATCGGATATTTGAAGTTACTACACTAACCGAGGTCAATGACTCTACAAAAAAACAATCAAATTAATTTATTTTTGGTTTTATCATGTTCAGATATCAATACCCATCACGTCGACGGAGTTCCGCTAGCTAGTTTAATTTAACCCTGTACATAGTTTCTGAAAAAGGCTTACCTAATTACAACTGTTGAAAAAGACATAATACTCGTATGTTGGACTAGCTACCATACCATAGTGTCACTGTTTACAACACAACACATTATATAGCTAAAGAAGAAAGGAAAGCCTTTCTAGCTAGTTTTTTTTTTAGCCTTTGGGCATTATTTATTATTTTATTAATTTTGTATTTTGTGTTTCACGAACTGTGTCCAAATAAACGTTTTTCTTTCTTTGTTTTTTTTTTTTTCTCTCTGCAAAGGACAGCAATGCCCTACAATTATAGCTTTGCTCATTCAACAAATGTCCTAAACCAACAAATCAATTAAAACCAGAACCAAGTAACATGACTTCCAATCTAATCGTATCTATGTAAAATAACAATGTTTATATTTAATTAAGGAGAGGCAGCACCTACGAAGCCATGTTAACATTAATGAACCATTGTTGTGATGACAATAGGCAAAATGTATGAGGAAATGGAAACAGCCTGTATCCTTGTTACGGGCATTTTGCACTATTTCAGATTGTTATGTACAATTGAGTCTGTGCGACTGAATATATTGTGATAATGTTGTTCAGGGAAGTTGGTTCTTCAAGTGATGTTTGGGAGTATTATGATGTAAGGTAAGATGGCAGGGGAAACATATCACATTAGGAAGTGAAACTTATCATAACTGTATAGTCTGTTCCAAAAGTATGTGATGAAAGTGTAAACGAACCCCGTTCAGGTTATGTAACTAAAGGCAAGTAGTTACATTCATGTGTATTCAGAAGGTTTCAACTTTAAACCTCACCACTCTTTCCAGCAGTTATTGTATTGTAATAAATAACAGTATGAAATAGTAGGTAATTGAAAAATCATTAACCAGAATTGAGCTTATAAAATATTAACCTCAATTTTGTCAAATGACTTTTATAGGTATAAGGTTGTTTTAAATTAGAATTACGGATTTTGGTATTCGAATAATCAAATAAATGCAGTCAATTTGTAATTTCAGGTACGTTTTCTGATCCAACTGCAACAAAGTATATGATGAAAATGTAAACAAATCATTTTCATCACATACTTTGGAACAGACCATAGAATGAAATGACGTCATTGTTGTTTTAGTGTAAGAGCTTGCTTACTTCTTAGACTTATGAACTGTACTGGTTGTTGTTGAGAGGCACTTCGTTCTGACATCAACCAGTACCATCGTCTAGTACACACTAGTCGTATCGATAAACGACTAAAAGAAATACATTCATCGTATTCGTGCATAACTCAAGTATCGCGGAATTGCATTGCACCAATTCTTTCAAATAAGCCGACTTGCATTTTACGATTCACAAAATACGAACGTTTCAAAGAGAATGTTACATCGCTGAGCTATATTGAGCACGTTATACTAAATGTGCCCGCGAGCAATTTTTGGACGGACTGAAACTGGTACAAACTCAATCTAAAAGGAAAAAATTATTTTACGCGTCTGCACAGCAACATTCAAAACTGAAAATAGCCTTCCCCATAGTTTATTATCAATTTAGTATCTGTTATAAGTGTAAGTACTTTTTATCGACATACCTCTCGGGCAAAGCCGCCGGCGGAAGCTAGTACATGATAATTTAGGTTCCACCCTCTTCTCAGCATGCTACTATGCATCTGTATAATGATACCACTTAGTAATGAAAGGCTAGCCCTAGCTTGTCGGCGACAAATACTGCAGCTGCAAATTATAATGATTGATCGTTGCAGCAGAAATTCGGCGACCATCTGCGGTCAGCGAGAATTTATCTAGAAAATGTGAAACCTGAAACAAGTGCGGAAAAGTATTGAAAATTCGGGTATAAACTATGTTACGAGAATATTGAATGTATGTACCTATTTAAAAAAACTGTCGCCCAATGACAAAGTTAATTGAAATTACCACCTACCAATACATAAATGTAATTTTGTTCCTCTTTTAAGAATACCGTCTATGCGCATCTGTACTTTAAATTGTTTAAGTTTTGTTTTATATCCTATGAGTGATTTGTAATCTTTGAGAAATAAAGAATTTTCAAACCATAAAAATAAAAGAAAATGACCAAGAAAAACAAGAAAATATTCATAAAAAGGAGGCTAGGTATAGTCTATCCTTTCTGAATAATTTCAAGTCTACACTAGCTTCTGCCCGCGACTTTGTCCGCGCAAAATGTCCTGTTCCCCCGATCCACCGCGTCGCGTCGCATCGCATCCCGCGCTATCACTTTGTTTTCGCTTAGCGTTCTTCCTATTTTTTTTTTGTTTTGCTCAGCTCCTAAGGGTCGTAGCGTGAAAGTAAACGGCCTATAACCCTTCTCAAAAATTAGGCCATCAAATGCAAAAACAATCTTCAAATCCGACCAGTAGTTCCAGAGTTTAGGGCGCAAACAAACAAACTATTCAGCTTTAGTACGAGTACCATGACATAACATGCATATTTACCTGTTAGCTTAGTACAAGTAACAAGCATGATACTGGAGCGGTATCTACAACGCCACATGCGTACAACGCGTCATACTGACGTCACGCAAATCCTGCATCTCGCAAGCAGAGTTTACCGCGCAATTAGCATATACACAAACTTCCCAATATCAGTCATTGGGCAATTGCCCGCCAGACACAACACCCGTCTGGTCGGAGGATCCTCCGTTTTCTATAGAGTATGAGTGAACTTTACACCCTGTTCCTCATACATCTATAATACAATAATATTGAGTATAGATAGAAATATATTAATTAACGCCCCTGTTCGAAACACTTAAAAACAAAGAACGAGGAAAACAAGAAAATGTTTATAAAAAGGGGGCTTGGTAGTCCATCCTTTTAATAAATCTGTACAATTGTATATCTACACTAGCTTCTGCCTGCGCAAAATGTCCTGTTCGCAAAACTTTGTCAACGCAAAATGTCCTGTTCCCAGATCTACCGCGTCGCATCGCATCGCTCTCCCGCGCAATTACTAAAACCGACGTAATTGCGTGGGTTTAGCGTTGTTTCTGACTATTTTTCTGACTGACTGGTAGTTCCTGAGATGAGCGCAATCCAACAAACAAAAAAACAGATAAACTCTTCAGCTTTATTATTAATCGATATAGATAGTATATTTTTAGGGAGAAATCCTTAAACTAAGATTTAACAAACACGTAACCACACCATTGTCCACGTTTTAACTAAAGGTTGAAAGAAGTGCTAAAGACAAGTGATAAAAAAGAAAAAGAAATATAAAACACTAGTCGCTGCACAATGATGCTGTGTTAGTTAGCTTAGCTTAATTTTACTTAAAATACTCGCTAACCAAAATATCCAGAGCCATTTTCTTAAATAATTGCTTACATAGACAAAATATATCCAGTTCAATAAAATGCGTGTTGTAAGAATCAACAAATATACCTCGAAATAACATACATAAATATACCTGTTAGCCCTGACACTTCATCATAGCACTCATCATCTATCTACTACCTATTTACTACAGCAGATATTGTACATTTATTTTATCTTAATAACAGATTCAGTCCCACTTCGTATTGCTCGTTAGTGCAAGTCACATAGCTTTTGAACTACATTCGTCTCCGAAGAAAATCTTTTAGTTCCCTACTTCAAACGAGCTAGCATATGCAAACGTCAATACATTAAGCTCCAGCATTTTCTATTTCAAATTGCTAAGTATTTTCTTCCTGAAAGAGGAAAACTTCACTCAAACTCGATACTTCAACTACGACAAGATGTCTTGTGTCTTTTTCACTAACACTAGACGACACCTAAATAAAATCGTGCAGTTGGATTTCAACGCTCAGCTCAGCGCCGAAAGTTGAAAAATACGATTTTGTTTAGGCATTGTTTTAAGTGTCGACTAGTGTTAGTTTAATCGGGCATTGAAGACCGCAAAAAGGCGTATTCATTCATTTTAATGGGCTATACCGCAGTGTACCCATAATCATAACATCAGGCTATATTGTTCCCACTGCTGGGGCACAGTCCTCCTCTCTTCGAGAGGGAGTGGGCTATAATCTACCACGCGGGCCCAGTGCGGGTTGGTAGATGTCACATGTCTTTGATTTTTGGTTCTAGTACATGCCGATTTTCTCAAGATGTTTTCCTTCACCGTTTTGAGAGCAGTGGTGATGAAATAATTTACACAAAGTAAAGCGCCTGTCTGGGTTCGAACCTACGACCTACAACTCGTAAGTCGCGGCCGTAACCACCACCACACATGAGGCAATGGTGTAATTAACCTGCTTATGTCGCCAATTCATCTGGTTAAAATATTCGTATTTTCAGTATGATATCCCCATAGTTACTGAACCAGGACAACTTGGTAAAGAGCTTTGCCCAGCATTCCAATGATGGAAACGCCAACCTCATCTAGTTTTTAAGTGTTAAAGATCACACGGATAATTCGGCATTTAAATAAAAAATGTGGACCAAGACGCCTCACTATTTCAAGCCTACGATAAAGCATCAAACTTCGTTCCTTGATCACTCAAAACCCATGATTTACGACTATTATGAGCTCGAAGTCATAATTTATAAACTTTCAGCTGTACGAGCCACTGGAAAATGAATTATAGGTACAGTAATTAATCAATTACTTTGAACGATCTATTACCGGTAGGCTTCAGAATAAATTAAGTGGATCCATTATCGAATTGGATATGTGATACCCAATCACTTATCAACAGACCGTTTAACCAATGTGTACAGAGCAATAAGCCCGGGAAAATGAAAAAAGGTTGTCTTTTGTTGCCCTATAATCTTTCAGTAGGTATGCAAATAGGTATTATTAAATATTAAAAGGTAATGTTAAATATTAATGGGTAATTTATTTGTTCACAGAGAATTTTGAATGGAAACCTCTGGCTTATTTTCATGAATATCATTGTTCAGAATAAAATAATATCATGAAAATTAATACTTCAGAAACAGCATCAAAGGGAAGTTACATACCCAATGCTTTTAATCACCTACCAGTGGTAAAAAAATAATGAGAAGTATAATAAAAACTGGATTAAAAATTGGCTATTGCGGTTTCGGGCAATGCCCGATAATAAAAGCTCTTAAGTTCTATCCAATCCATGCAATTTCGCTTACCTTGAGTAGAATGCTCGACCTAAATAAATGCAAATGCACCGATACTGTAGAATGGACGGCCATCGTCATGGCAACATTGGCCCAAACATTCCGCATATCTGGGTCGCTGGCCTGCACTGGGGAGATATTTGCAAAATTCTGCCCGTCTTGCCCCAACGACAAGGCTAAACGTTGGCCAAGTCAGGCCAAGTGAAGCATTTAAGTGGGGTTATTATGTACTTGGCTATGATAGCCGAGGAGTTTCGTGCTTACGGTTAGAGAAGGTAATTGTTGGCATTGCAATTATGGTAAAGATACCTACTCTTTACTTTTTGCAGGTTAATTTTCTGTGTAGGCATTACATTTATCAAGATTTTATAATCACCAAGTGAAACGAAAAATACGAGCCCAATATACCAATAAAATCATTATCAAAAACGCCTAAAATAAACGAAATGAACAAAAAACAATTCATCAAAACTTTCTCAATCGAATAGGCACTGAAATGTAAATCAAATGAACGCGTACCGCAATTCGTAACCTAGAACAAAATCACAATAAATTGGAATACTAGAACAGAGAGTAAAATAATCCTCTAATATAAAATTCCTCTGTATACATGGAACCGTTACAAACAGAAGCGAAAGATTCGAGTGGCTTGGAGTCAATAACTAAGTCAACACGATACGACTAACGCAAACAATATCGAGGACGAGTTATATCCAACAAACTGAGATGGAACATTTAAATCTGCTGTGCGATTCTAGACTCTCTACTTTGCTGAAATTGTTCCAGATTTTCTGGCCACTCACATAAATTTTGATGAGATAAAATCATTTTAGCGTGGGCGTTGGTTTTATAAAAATGGATTCCGAATGGTTTCATTTTTGTTTCGCTTTTGGTGGCAGCGATTTAGTTCGGATTTTCATTTCCCCCGAGATACCTTCTTAACGTCCGTTTCTAAAATTCTTCGGTCATATTTTTTGTAATTCAATTATCGGATCTATATAGATCAGATAATTGGATTACTACATCCACAATTTCAATCTCAGATACAACAATTTCAGTCAACTTTATATAAATTATTATTATTAAACGCCTGCGATGTGCCACTGCATGAAAAAGGCTTTATTGGAAATCGACTGAAATTGTCACCAACACAGCAATTTTACTAAAAGCCAACTCCATGAAAAAATTTTCTATACTTATACACAAATAAAAATGAAACTAGCACATTCCTGCTTTGCAGACTTCCACTCAAAAATAGCTCACGATAAAACCAGTATTAAACAATTTCTAGCATGAAAATGTGCGATGGATTCCATCAGCTATCGATTGCTATCTAATTCCGTGGCTATATTAACGGGCCCCAATTCTGTCAACAGAATCGAAGCGTAATGGGTATCGACTCATTCTTTTGTAACCCATTTCGTACACGGAAAATCAATCGTGTATCCATCAGACCGCAAAATAGGCGCAAACCTATCAAGAACTCTTTAACAATATTTGATAAATCTATCCATTAGGTACTGGATTTGGTCTGGCAGATGATTCAACAGTTTTAGTACAATGTGTATTGTGCTCGTTGATTCGAGTGTGATTCAAAATAGACATATCTGTTGTAGTCTCTTAAGGAATAGTTGAGAGTTGGACACCGTTTTCAATTTTATTATAAAATAACGGCTATCAAGACAATCACGGAGAAAAAAATAATGAAGGGATTTCATCTCACGGAGTGTCCCAATCATTGATGATGAGATTTCATTTTAGTCACTTATCAGATAAAGATAACGTCTAACTTAATTATCGTCACAAATCTATATCCATATGAAGATATGGTTATAGATTTGTGACGATAATTTCTTGTTATATATGTAAAAGTCGACTGCCGTTGTTACGTACGCGCCGGAGAAGGTACCTAACAAAAAAAAAATTAAAAAGGCATTGCAATGCCTTTTTCATTTTTTTTTGTTTATGTTTATTTTTTATTTATTTTTTTAGCTTGTACCATATAAAAAAGTAAAGAAGTGTCTTATGACACCCGGTTGGAACGAGGTTCCTTACGCTGTATATTATGTATTAAATAACAGGCACAACGAAATAAAACAAAAACGTTTGAGAGTTACAAAATGTTACACTTTTTTCAGTCTAGCTCACAATTCGCCAAGTGTGCAGAGTACTACGTGCATAAGGAACTTCGTACCAAAACTCTCCGCAACACAAGTCAAAATCAATCCTCCTATAGCAACGTACTTTTGCCAGTCATTTGTATGATTTGATAAAGGCTATACAGCGACTATACAGAAGCTATACAGAGGCTAACAGGTGGCCATTATTACAGCGATCATGGGTTGTCGTTCACAGTCCACCGACGACCCCCACAAACGCTTCCTGTTTGGACATCGTCCAGAACGCGACTAAAACATTGTTTGAATATTAAAATTGTCCTTCCTACTTTTTGTAGCAGATAGGATTTCTTTCAAAATGTTTGCAAAATGGTTTAGTTCCTGAAGTGAATGAACTGAAAAACCTTCCTACTTTGACTCAATTGAAAAGCAAACTGAATGGAACTATTATCGGTCAAGGCGGCTTGAACAGTTCCACATGTTGCCGCAACATAGAGATTCATGTTCTGTTATATTTATTTACATTGATATGTTTATTTTTTAATTATTATTCATAACCAGAGAGACCAGTGGTGGCCCAGTGGTATCGGCCGCGATTTATGAGTTGTAGGTCGTAGGCTTGTACCTAGACAGACACTTTACTTTGTGTAAATTATTTCATCATCACTGCTCTCAAAACGGTAAAGGAAAATGTCGTGAGAAAACTGGCCTGTCCTAGAACCAAAGATTCAAAGACATGTGATATCCCTCAACCTGCACTGGGCCCGCGTAGTGGATTACGGCCCACTCCCTCTCACGAACGGGAGGCTTGTGTTCCAGCAGAGGAAACATTATAGGCTAATTAAGCTATTCAAAACCATAACGCGGTGACTTTTTGCCTTTGAATAAAAATGGCTTGATCTAATGAAACTGTAGAATAATAAATTATGAAAAGGCTCGGATAGTATGACGAAAGCGAGACTTAAATACCTGTAACCAATATTTTACGGTGGTTGTGAAACCTTTTGTTCATCAAACAACACACATTCAAAAGATTTAGTAGTAAACAACCTCAGCGTAAACGCAAAACCGTACGTAATTGACGTAAAACGAATGCAAATGAAGTCGCGACAGCGGGTTTACAGCCAACACCTAAGTCTTAGGCTCATTTACACGAGGAGTATTTCTAGCCTGACTTGCAAGAGAGAAATGAAAACAAAAACTCGCTAACGATTTCCCATAAGAGAAATTCACGAAAACTTGAAGAACGAATTTTTGTTTGCACGGGTGCTTCTAAATCTTATAGGCTTGGCGATTCTCGCCTTTTGAATACTAGTTTATCAGACGTTTATCCGACGACACATCAAGCTACGCTACGCACACGATACTGTTGAGCATGAGGTCCTGGGTTCGATTCCCAGTTCGGGAAAAGTGTTATTGGGTTTTGTCTATAAGGAATGTCTCAGTAGCAGCCCGTAGTGTGAATTTGTGCTCGGTCGATGGCAATATGGTCACCCCCTAACCCCCTATTACATGCGACTTAAACATGACTCGAAATAAGAGTGTACTAGGTACACTTCTGCCTAAGCCTTCGGAGATTTCAAGCGTGATGTTCTGTTGTTTATGTGAAGCCAAGTTTACATACGCATTTCCAGTGTACACTGAAATGTATATCGTGTGTCGTGCGTAGGTACTGTGAGCGAGTTGCAAGTCAACTTTCTTATTATCTTTCATATTCACCCATTCGAAGCGAGAAATTTTCCTCGTGTAAATGAGCCGTCGCTGTATAAAGCATGTAAATACAATTGTTTCACAAATTCGGCTGAATAAAAAGTAAGCTTGAACATTTCACGGACGAGCGAACATTTTAACCTATAAACAACAGCTTAAGGCGCGGTAAGCGGCAAATTTGACAATAGCGCATCGCGGCAACAAATAAGGTTCAAAACAGCAATGCCTTCGATGTTAGTTGAATCGAATGACCACCAAAATAAAAGTAATTTTGCAGTTTTGATTAAATTAAAAAATAAATGCACGGCTCAGTGGAATATTTTTTATGTATTTCTTTGGTTGATTAAATTTGCTTTATTATCATTACATAAATTATGACAGTTAACGCTCTAGATTTTGCGAATTATGCTACGTAAAATATTTTTTGGGCTCTGTTTTACAATTGTTTTATCATGATACTATTTTATTTCTATGAAATATTTTTGAGCATGTCTTTTCTTTAAATATTTGACAATACACTTAATTTTTTGGCTTCAAATAAGGGTACCCATACGCCTAATTGTGCAACAAAAAACAGCGTTTTAAGGGGTCCTACGTTTGGACAGCGCCTTAAACTGATGAATGGAAGCAATAAAATGGCCTCCGTCTTTCATTCGACGGCCTTTTGTGGTTCGCAGGTGAGGAAAAATATTTCGTACATAAAATTAAATTGAATTTTTTATGGTGTTTAATTGCTTGATGAATATTCATCAGGCTTCGAGGCGATATGGCTTTAAAGGTTTTGCTGTTTTATAGGTGTTTTCAAAAGTAACTATGGATTATGACTCTCAACTGGTAGGCCCAGAAAACATCGTAAGGTTATCTGTTTCCTGTGATTGTTTTAATGTTAGTATGTAAACTATCTACTATACTATAAATCTTTGTATAAACTGAAAACAAGACAGAAAAAGGGGAGGCAGACCTTTGCAGTGGGACAATTAAGGCTAGTTAGTTAGTTATGTATGAACTTGCTTAAATATTTTTTTTAAACGTTATACAAAGTTGATATGACAGAGGGGATTTCCTTTAAACTGCCTATACTAGGTACCATTTTCAAGCTCTACACCAAAAATCAATTAAATAGGAGCAGTAGTTTAGTCGCAAATGATTTTTTAGTTTTTGCACCGTTTGAACACGATGTATTTTTCCTAACAGCTGATTATGTCTAAGCATAGTTCGTGCACCTTACAACGATAAAGAAGTTGCCACTGTTTTACCTAGGTATCTAAGGTCAGTAAAATTTATTTACAAAGGGTGGTTGCGTTTTATTCTGATTTGTAAGCTATTTAGTTTGTTTGAAAAAAATACCTATTTTCTAATTTTTGGGGCTTTTTATTTATATACCGTATCGAATTAATACTAAACACGTACAGTATACGTAGTGTAATTTAATGCCCCTCTGTCATATCAACTCTGTATGTATACAAAAACATGCTAAAATAACTAAAGAAAAATAATTATTATTAATACATTATCTTCGGGGCGCGTTTCCGAATGACAGCGATGCAGACGAGTACTTCGACGCCTAAGTATTCTTTTGTTTTTGTATTGATTTATATTGTTAGTTAGTCTTTTAATTTAGGACCTAGTGTAAATAGTTAGCAAAGAGATTATCAAAATAAGCTTCAATATATTATTATTATAAAGAAGAACCACCATCCCACAACTTGCAACACACTCAAGATTCTAAGTAACAAAATGAAGTAACAACACAAAACCTTAACACAATATTCTCCTCGTTTGCTCACTTCACTGGTTCAAGTTCCCAACTTGACGCTTACTTGTATACACATTAATTTGCATAACGCCTCCTCGTCTGACTTCGGACGCTGTTCCTCCGGCACCCAACTATTTAGTTGGCAACATATTTTGGTAAGTAAGCAGTAGTGTCTTGGTGGAATGTTGTGTCTTTGTTAGTTTCAAAGATTCTTCACTAAGTTTGGATACGGTTATAATAGTTCAGAGAAATCTGGTCGGATGTTTTGTATGTTTCAAGTTCATCTGAAAATGGTACCTCTAACTGTATCGTCAAAGACATTTTTGGAAGGCTCATCTTTCTTATAATAGTGTCTCAATTCGTGTATACCGGGTGGCAGGGACATTGAAGCACATACTGTAAATGAATTAAGAACCTATTATTCTAAACCCTGCGTTTCGTCGGTTATAAAAAATAGTCGGCTGTTGCATAGAAAAGTGCAATACCTACGCGGTCAAAATGTATGGAACAGCAATTTTTTTTTTGTCTACAATTTAATAATCATGTACTGAATCCATGGTAACAGGTTGAGCGTCGAATTCTGCAACCCTGTATTGATAGGTGTGTACCATCCAGAGAAAAACATTTTGCTGCAATCTGTGTTTTCCTCTCATCGTTACCAATTTGTACTAGGTATACATAGCTTTCAGTAGTCCCAAACAAATTGGTTAGGACAAACTTAGTTACAGCGATTTGCTGACCCAGTAACAAGTAAATAGATTAGTGGGCGTGATATTAGTCTTTCCATGAGTATTTAATCATTCTGTGCCTGCGTCCTTTTCTTAGATAAACCTCTTCTAATATCACGGAACATGACACAGTATTTATGTTTAGCTAAATCTGGATATTATTCTATCTGCTGACTATGTAAACACTGAATAATCACAGCAAAGAAAACATTAGACCTAGGCACATAGCAGTATGATAATTCTATGACAACATCACAATTCTCAGCCAATGTCATATCAATATGCACATAGGTACATATAGTCTGTTCTAAAATGTTCTTATTAAAATGTAAGCAAATGGATGAGAAAATGTACCTGTGTGCAATTTGTAGTGCCACTTACGATTTGAGTACTTTGATTTGATTATTTGAATTCTATTACCCAAAATTTAAAATCTATATCTCTTTAGAGAGCTGTGGCAGAGAGCTATACTCCAAATATTAGGCATTTTATGCGGAGAATGCTCTGCATCCTAATTGCGTAACACGCTATCAATCTCAATCTGAATCATTTTGAAAGGTAATGCTAATCCATTGCTTCTTATGTTCGAAAAATGTGTCTGCTTAACAACGTAAATAACGCAATGAATGTTGTTGAACTGTCAAAATGAAACCCATTGCTACTGATAGTGTGTTATGCCACTACCCCGCAGGTAGGAAACATGTTGAAAATGCTCCTGTTGGTCGTCTTCTGCATGGAGTCTGCATTATTTTAACTACCTATAGTATATCAATACTACTAACACTAGAATATATGTAAGTTGTATTGTAATACTAACACAATATGGATCACTATTGTCTGAAATAAATTAATTTTTATAAATGATTATCATTTTTGACAATTGAAGTTAATTTTATAACCTCAATTTTCGTCGATGATTTTTTAATTACAATTGCATTATATTATTCAAACAATAATTGTTGGAAATAAAAGTTGATAACTTCTGAATACAGATGAATGTGTTACTAATCCCATATGTGAGTGATTGCGTAAGGATTTAACCTGAACGGTGTATTTACACTTTCGTCAGATAATTTTGGAACAGACTATACATGCAATATGCATACTCTGCCCAGATAGATTGCCGCCAGCATGGAACACAAATTATTGCAATATTGTAGCGTCGTCTGTCGTGCCCGGTGTGCCCGACACGACAAATAGATCTGTTTGAACAGCCATCAAACAAATACTCACTGTGCCATTGTTTTTCAAACTACCTTTATTTACAAAAATAGAGTATAGTTAGTAGTGGCAAAGGTGTGAAACTTTTCCGTACACAAAGAGTATAATCTTATATAAGTACGTAGAATCTTAAATACTTACCAAAAAAATTACAAAGTATTCGGGTATAACATTACTTATTTGAATATTAGATAAATTTTATATATGATGCACAAATTCTTAACCTCGACCCAAAATATCATAAATTACTATTAAGGCATCTATTTTAAGCTGGCATCCTGCCCATACAGAGAGGCCGTCGATATTTACTAAAATAGCTTCATACAAACAATTCATAAACGTCTACCGTTACATAAGATAGTTTGAAAACAACGTAGTCAGCTTATAATGTTCCCATTGCTGGGACGGGACACACGCCATCGCCCTTTTACCACCGGAGTCCACGACAACCAGACGTACTGTAAATGTCGTAGCATCATGCTGAGATGGAAGCCTTTTGTCCTCGTACAGGACTTTCTGTTTCATTTTTCTTTTTTTTATAATTTGGCTTTGTTACTTTGTTTTTATATATATATATTTTTATTGTATTAGGTTTAGTTTTAGGATCTTGCTGTGCGAGTCACAATAAATACTTTTTCTTTCTTTCGTCTTTACCATCGTACCATCCACACTTGGTTGATATCCCGACGAGTCGTACTCAGCGCTTCTGCTCCACATTAATTATGCGCACAGCCAAAGTTTGGAACTCGCTGCCGGCTGTGGTCCCTCCCACATTTAACCTTCAAAGCAAGAGTGAACAGGCATCTTCTGGGCATGCTCGTTCCATCCCATGATGGAACGAGAAAGATGGATGGAAAGCGATGGATGAGGTCTATACCTCATCCATCGATTTTCATCCGGCGTGATCGACGTCAAAAGCAATAATTAAATAAATAAAAAGTTAAAAAAATAATAATTATTAAATTTTATTTAGCAATTAAAAAAAAACAGGCCTCCTTTCTGCGAGAGAGAGTACGCTGTAATCTACCACGCAAGCCTAGATGTCTCATGGACGGTGTCTTAAAATTTTTGTTTCTAGGATATGCCGGTTTCCTCACGTTTTCCTTCACCGTATTGAGAGACAAAGTAAAGCGCCTCTCTTTGTTCGACCTAACTCGTAGGTCAAGGCCGTTAACTAGTCCACCACGGCATACTCTTTAGCAGTGCCGTGTTAGTGTATGTTTTCAGAGGAAAACATGAAATACATAACGTACCTAACATAAAATCGCGACATATTCGCCAAAAATGTAAACAAATATGTGTTTATGGAAAAACAACTTTAATTCCTACATAACAAAGTTCAGTTAACGCTACAATTTCAAACATTTTTACAACTTTATCAATAGTGCTAGTCACTCAGAAATCAAGTTAATTGCCATGGAAATACAGTTGATATTTGTTTAACTTGAAATAACGTCAATTTGAAACATAAATTTTGAATTTATGTATCGGTATTTGAGCTGGGTGCAAGCCTATTGCTATTTTGGTATCGGGCATAATATCAAATTACGGGAAGCTACTAAACACTTACCCAAAAACCTATTGATTAATGTTTGATTGAAACCCATAAATGTAACTCAGGACCTTAGTAACCCCACATACAATGACTAATAATACGAGCCTATTATTTTCCCACTGCAGGCCAAAGGCCACGCTTGCTCAAAACAGCTTGACGATTTCAGACTCATAGCAACTATAAGTCCAGGCTTCCTCTAATACAATGACTAAGCATAAGCACATACAAAGCCTATAAGTACTGTACAGTTCCGCGCATCACTGGTTACTATTTGACATTGGCAGCGCCTGTATGTCGTAACAGTGAGGGCGGATTCCGTAGTCCTACAGTTACCAGTCATGTGCGGATAACTCTAGGTACAGCCGCGGACAATGGCAGTCGTACATTGTATACAAAAAAAATACCATTTCGTGGCCTCGAAATATTTGGCAACTATGATTAAATAAACATCTCCAACTCAGTTGCCTTAACTTCTAGCAATAAATCTAATCAAAACTAATTACCGAATGTATCAATTAAATGAATTATTTGTGCTATCAATTTTGTTTTTAAATTGCCTCTCGGATGCTGGGAAGTGATATTGGGAAGTAAATTGTTATTGGCAGTACTTTTAGAAGTGCCAAATAAATGTCTGGTATTGGATACTGAGTGTTTGGCTGACTGTCTACACGCGTTTGTTTTTTCACTTTCTATTCATATGCCTACTGAATTTTGTATCGATATGTAGTTGGCATTCCTTTTTGTTGATAAACAGTAGTAATCGTTTAGTCGACATTTGACAGATTCTACTTTTGACATCATAGTCTACATATGACAGATTCTACATATGACAGATTACACATTTTATAACGGTGGCGCTGTGGCTGTGTGGTTTGGCTTTACATTCAAAAATATGTTTCTGGCTTTATGTGGTCAGAGTTCTAACCTAACCTAACCTAGCTTTTTCGATTTAAAAAAGATATATGCGTGTAAGAACGTAAGCGTAAAAACGGCTGGACCGATTTTTATGATCTTTGAATTGTTTGATTTGTCTCCGCCCTGAATAGCAAACGTAGAATCTGTCATATGTAGAATCTGTCATATGTAGACTATGATGTCAAAAGTAGAATCTGTCAAATGTCCACTAAACTATATCACTGAACAAAATTATTAACCTTTTGAACATGTAAATCGTAGTAGTCGCAGTACAACTTTAGACATAGGGGGAGTCCGGGAGAGTTTAGCAGGGGGGAGACAATAGCCACTGATCATAGAATCCCTGTATAACTAGATATTGCGACGTTGCCACACTTCTCACAGCTCATAGGCGCCTCCCACCTAGCTCACGCGGCGATGTTGCGATCAGCAGTTTCGTTTTGACGTTACAAGTGACGTGACGATGAGACGTTACACGTTTTTAAGCCCGGTAAGTTAATTTTTTCAATTTTCGATATTTGATTACTGTTGTTTACTATTTATAGATTCCAGCATGTCATGCATACATATCCTTAGTGTAATTATCCTTGTTACCTTTACGATAGACAGTTTTTGCTTAAAGATTATAGTTTTTTTTGTAAATTAAATAACGGACAGCTTGGCGTGGGGTGGGAGACATTACCATGGCGACGGGAGGAGACTTTACCCAGGGTAATCTCACCCTCTGTTTCTCTTGCAATAATATTTTCTGTTTTATGTTAGATAAGTATCCACAATGCCCTACAAATATATAAAAAAAGAAACAACAAGAAACAGAAGCAATTTAGACCTGTCAGTAATAAGAAATGCTGTAAGTGACATTGATAACGGCAAGTCTATTAGAGCTACTGCTTTGGAGTATGGAATACATGGTGTCCTACTTTAAACTGATTTGCAATATCTACTTTTAAGGTTTAACTATTTGTAAGTTTGTTATCTAGTTATGACGTAGATAGAATAGGCTCAGACTATTATGTTTGCTATGAAGATACCTAAGTTACCTTTGATTTTTCTCCATTTTGATAAGATATTGTTAAATTTCTAAGATATTTTGCTGTAGAAAGACTGAAATTATTATGCAGTAACAGTTGGTTGTGAAAGTTCTTATTAATAAGGTTATAAGTTATGTTAGAAAGAGTTTCTAATGGTAAAAGTTTATAAACACTCACTGTTTTAAACGCAACTACTTATCTTAAGAAATATAATATGTGATAGGTAGGTACTTAATTCCTCACTACCTGTATGTCAAAGATACTCAAATTATATAGTTCGTGTTATCATTTACTACGTATTATTATGTGCCATTTTTTTTTATTAAATTTCTTTATTTAATTATAATTTATTATTTTTATTTTGCCTAGTTTTAAACCCGGGTAAAGTCTCCCTTCTTGGGGGTCAAGTCTCCCACCTAGGCGGGAGATATTAGCCAAATCTCACTTCAGTAGAAATCGTTAATTACTCATAAAGTATTAACGATTTATAAAACTTTCTTAAGAAAAAATAAAGCTTAATAATGCAGCTTAGGGTACAATTTGTAGAAAATAGTTTTTTGTAAATATAAAGCGATTTATGAGCATTTTAGTCGAAGGCGGGTAAACTCTCCCGGACTCCCAAGTTTAAATCGTTAATATTACCTACACAAATATTTAGACTACAAATGACATCTTGTCCTAAGAAGATTCATATAAAGCTATTTATTTTAGGACACGGAACTCGTAAAACATCATTAAGTAAGCCCTCCATTCTAAATGAGAATTTAATACGATACTATCTAATAAATTATTCCTACACATCTATTTACTGAAATCAAATTAAAATGTATTTCCATGCTTGCCAAATAATGTAACACAAAATTAGGATTTCATAATCTCAAGCCCATATATTTTTAGCCTCATTCATAGTAGGTAAGTACATAGTGAGGGAGGAGCAGAGTGACCCAGCCAGTGGTTATGAATTGTGGGACGGTTCGAACGCAGACAGGCGCGTTGCTTGTGTAAATAATGTCATCACCACTGCTCTCAAAACGGTGAAAAAAATCATCGAGAGGAAACCGGCATATCCTAGAACCAAAAATTCAAAGACATGTGAAATCTACTAACCCGCACTGAACCCGCACTGGGCCCGCGTGGTGGATTACGGCCAAGAGACCCAGCTGTCCCAGCTGTGGGAACATTACAAGCTGACTATTTACATAGGCTTGATATTTAGCAAATAATCCAAAATTATACAAAAAACACTGCCTAACTAAAACATTTCAAAAATCGGAAACTAGTGTAGATATTTATAAAAAGTTATCCTAAAAAAAATACATACAATCGTATAGCTCAGCAAAAATGCGCGTAATCACCTCATTCATATTTTGGCAAGAGGTGAAAATAAAAACAATTTTCTTCGAAACGGTTCATTAGTGCACTTGAAAATATCTCCAACCTCAATTGAGAATACGGTTGAGTAAGACACTACACACGTAAGAAAAGACCTTCTTGGCATAACTCTGGCAGCATCCTCTAATCCTTGGTTAATATTATTTATACTAAATGGACTAATAAACATTTTCTGAGAGTTCACAATAACTCACAGAAGCCAATGAAGTCTGCCACTTATTATGAGTTATTATAATAAAAAACGGGTTGCACTCCGGGAGTGCCGGCAGAAGTGAACCCTGACAGGCGCGTTACTTTGTGTAAATTATTTCATCACCACTGCTCTCAAAACGGTGAAGGAAAACATCGTGAGGACTCCGGCATGTCCTAGAACCAAACATTCAAAGACATGTGACATCTATCAACCTGCACTGGGCCTACGTGGTGGATTACGGCCCACTTTCTCTCACCGAGACTGTGACCCAGCAGTGGAAATATTATAGGCTGATCACATTAGGAGTCTGTTTCACCACCTCCTTAAAAGCATTACGTGCTAGCTTAAAAATAGTACAAAAAGTGACTGCTTACAAATTCACAATTGAGTAAGTATTTCTGTGGTATTTCAAGTAAGAAATACCACAGAAATACTCAATTGTGAATTTGTAACCAATCACTTTCTGTACTATTTTTAAGGCAAGCACATAGTGTCTTTAGGGTGGTCAACAAAACCGAGAAAAGTCTGATCATTCTCAAATACATGCTAATGGAGTACCAATTATTTTATCCGTACAGAATTACATTGTATGAAATTATCTACCAGCTAATTTATCTGTACGGGATGTAAATCATAACAGGTAAGTATATGATAGTTACGTAATAAGAAAACATAGTATCATTGGGAACTCTATACTTGAAACAGAAGACGAAAGGTCAATCGAAGAATCGAATTGATCTAGACGTTGGGATTTACGTAAGACTTCTTAGTTCCAAAATAACTCGAACTAAGTGTTAAACGAGTGTGTTCTAGTGATAACATACCTACAGCACTTTATAAAAAGGCTATAAACTAATTTGTTACGTGCAAAATACATTTGCACACATCCGGGATCGTGCTTGCATTATTTGTGGGTCTGCAAAATGTATTTAAATATTCATATATACAAATTAACCACATTTAATTCGTAATTGTAAATATCAATATTTGTGTAATCTGAATATTTAAACGTCAATCTTTTTTAAATCATTTATTAAAAGTGAATTAAAAAGAGTTACAAGATCTGTTTCAATGACACTTTTACTTAGAAATAATCTGGGTACCTACTTAGGTATATTGTAGAGATAACCCTACAATGGAAGTACCCAGATTATTTCTAAGTTCTGCCCCACTAGAATCTCATCACAGACTCGAGAACCAATACAGCCGTTTCTCACTGCTGTATCGTGGTTTATAAACACAAATCTCCTGTACACAAACATTGAGATCTGGAACAACTATCTGTTGGCTACGCAAATGTTTGATTCCACTGAAGATACAAGAGACATACAAAGTGTAGGGCAGATGACAACTACGAGTACCAACCCCTTCAATAAAAGTCTTACTTTTTACACTTTTGTAATTTACATTTTACACTTTTAACACTTTTGTAATTGACTTTTATAATCTACTTTTTACACTTATTAAGGGTATCGTAATCGTCGTGGAGCAGTGGTGGCCCAGTGGTAACGGCCGCGACTTATGAACTGTAGGTCGTGGGTTCGAACCTAGCCAGGCGCTTTACTTTGTGTAAAGTATTTCATCACCACTGCTCTCAAAACGTTGAAGGAAAACACCGTGAGGAAACCGGCATGACCTAAAACCGAAAAAAAAAATTCGAAGACATCTGACATCTGCCAACCCGCACTGGGCCCGCGTGGTGGATTACGGCCCACTCCCTCACACAGAGAGGAGGCCTGTGTCCCAGCAGTGGGAACATTATAGGCTGATTATATTATTGTCGTCAACAATTCGATTAGAAAGAAAGAAAGGAAAATACATTTATTACAGGAAGGGAGAGAGGGGGGGGTTTATTCATTAATTACAGTTTTTTTACAAACCTTAAGTCCTAAAGCCTAACCAAACATAACCTTACTCTAACAAAGGACTATTAACTAGATCTCCTGACCAAATCAACCATTACCACTCAACACATACAAATCTCAAGTCATCATAGCTCGTAGAAGGTAAGTACCACCGATTATGGCCGAAGCAATGATCCGAGGTCTCTCGGGTACGAAGACCATTAATAATAACACCCCTTCGTGAGATAAACACACAGTCAAAGGCTTTTGAAATGTATTTGTTACACTGTATTATGTGTTGTAGCATCTAAGATAGTATGCTGAACTAACAGCCACACGGGTCCATCAATCTGGTGATGCAACGCGTGTCGCAGTTGGTCCGTGGATGGGTGACCCTCTGTGCCTCGGAAAGCACGTTAAGCTGTTGGCTGTCATTTGTAGACCTTTGACAGTCGTTACAGGTCGTCAGAAGCCCGAAAATCTGACAACCAGTCTTACCAAGGGTTATCGTATAATCCAGTAACTGGGTTGTGGAGGTCAGACAGGCAGTCGCTTCATGTAAAATACTGGTACTCAGCTACATCCGGTTAGACTAAAAGCTGACCCCAACATAGTTGGGAAAAGGCAAGGTAGATTTATCTAAGATAGTATACACACTGGAAACATCGTAGACAGAACTGTAGTGCTATTCTGTAAAAATCTCCCCGTGAAAACTTAGGTGAGTCGAGCTCGAACGTGAGCTGTCAGTAGTGTCAATCCAATGCATCATCAGGTGGAATGACAGCTTACTTGAAGCTTTTACAGAATAGCACTGCATCCTATCGATTGTGTAAAAATCTCACCGTGAAAAGTTAGGTGAAGTGAGCTGTCAATTGTGTCAATCCCTAACATTAGTTGGAATGACAGCCCACTCCACGCTCACTTCACCTAAGTTTTCACGGTGAGATGGTTACAGAATTGCACTGCTGTTGTCTTTTGTCAAAATAGTGTTTTTAGAACATCTTGACAATTTTGACTATGTGACTGTTTTGTTGCGAGAGGTTTGCTATAATTGTTTTTATAAAGCGATCAGTAGCAGTCAGTGCTAATTTAGTCTGCGCACAATCTTACTAATTTTATTTACCGGTTAATAGTACGAATATTGGCTTGTTTATTAGCTGCCATAGCTATTGGAAATGGTTCTTTTAAAGCTCGTTATTCTACAATGTAAAATGTAATACTTAATAACTACATACCTACCTAGGAAAGGGACTATTACATTGTTGCTTTGAAAATATCGAGGAATCACGCCAGATTTGAATACACTGGTTATGTTCTTTTATGATGTTCATTCTGATATTATTATATTCTGATTACTAACTTAGGGGTACTTACTGACCCATACACTCAACATGATTTTGAAGATAACGTGTTGCACGGTCCCCACGTAACATGACACAAGGGCAGGAAGATAATGATGATACTCAATATGATGTTCTTCGCCAATAAAGTAATAATTATAATGTTGACACTTCTGTAATGCAAATTACAGAAGTGTCAGAAGTGTCATCCAAATAAAGGCTTTGAAGAACCATTGCATACCTGTCCTCCAACCTATTTTTATAGAAGTTTCACGTCTGGAAACCATTTAAAAAAAAAAGCTGGAAAGGTATGTATGCCAGGCTCCATATAAAAATCTTCAATCCCCTCATAGTCCAATACTGCAGCAGCGATTACATTGCCATCAAAACACCCGTTTCGGCTTTATAAATATTATTGTTTTGTGGCGTACTTAAATGGAAACTCATATTTTTATACACCTGCCCCATGACATCACCTGTGAAAACAATAAAGGGATAAAATGGCTCTGCACTCATATGATATTCACGTGTTATGCAAATCTTCCCCCGAGGGTTGAGGAAAATCGCTGATGTCGCCACATCGTTCAATTACATTGTCAAATACTTCCAAAAGAATGTAATTGTGTGAAAATGATCGTCCCACACGAATTTGGCCAACAATTTTAATTGAAATGCTTCGGTGCTGGAGGTAAAAAATCGTCCTCTATCCGAACGATGTTTGGAGGTTACATATTTAAAACTCTGGAACGACATGTTTCAAAAATAAAGCTGGCACACTCAAATATTCCAAAAATTCTCCTCGCGGCAATTCATTGTTCAATCAACCTATTATAGGCTCATTGCACAATGTCATTGTTATGCGAATTGCCTCAACAGTTATAACTATTACAAATTGTTTCACGCAGGTGAATCTCTTTGAATGCAAAGAAACGTAACATGATGTTATATAAAGACCATCTGCGCTACT
Source organism: Apamea crenata (assembly GCA_949629185.1). Lineage (NCBI taxonomy): Eukaryota > Metazoa > Arthropoda > Insecta > Lepidoptera > Noctuidae > Apamea > Apamea crenata. The sequence continues at coordinate 6,292,730 of OX451360.1, read as the reverse complement.
ATTAGTCACGAATGCATATGGTCGCGCCGGCTGGTCAAATGGGAAACTGTGTCAGTGCGAACATTTGTTACTTGCACACGCGTCACAGATTACGTTGTCCGATACAAACACCGCTCGTACTACTAGGTTCAAGGGGAGCCAGCCAGATCGCCGTCTCGTTCGTTCACTATTTATAGTTCCTCGACTATTCAGATATTTGCGCTCAGTGCAGAAATGTCCGGAGTCGCGAACGACCAAAAACCCGCGCGGCCCTCCCAGAGAGCTTCCCGCAGGAAAAGCGCTCGGGAGAGGAAATTGCGCGCTTGCACCGCCCCTACAGTCGACCCCAATGAAAATCGATGCCGCGATCTATGTGCGACACGGACAAATTAAAACCATCGACGTCGAACTCATTAGACGGTGCAATTCCGCGCAATCGACACACACGCGAACTTATGCAATCGTTTTCAACATCAGCCGCCTGCTTACAGTGTGATGTTCAGTTATCAGTTTACAGTGCGTGAAAGTGACTGGTGTGCTGTGTCTTATACATGTGAATATAGCCTCTAACCATGCTACGTTATTTATTTCTGTTCGGAAAACAAAATTGACATTGGTGCTATTTTGAAGTGAATGTCGGATTGTTTTGGTTGGCAAAGCGCCAGAATGTATAAGAACAGCTGACTGTAAACAAACAATTCACGTCTGGTGGACAATAGTTTGCATAATATTTTAAATATTTCCTGATTACACAGATTCTTAAAGTGAATAAATAAATATGGCGGGAAAAGATGAGTCCAGTGATAGTGACGGTCCTATAATAGACGATAACATTATTCGCATACAATTAAGAAAGCCGAGTCAAAGAAAATGGGAATTGCGGACGCGAAACCTTTCCCTTGGGATGAGATTTCCAACAGTACAGCTTTTTGATTGCGACGGAAATCTCCTCGTTGAGACAAATGATGAGAACGTATCTATCAAGAGCTCTGATTTTGATGACTCTTTACTAAAAACGTCTCAATCATTAAAAGAAAAAGATTTCCGTCACATTATCGCTAGAAAACCACTCAAAAAGCACAACACAATATCTGGAGACAAAGTATACACTCGCGTTTACAGAACACCTCTTTGTACTAACGATAACGCAAAAAATATTAATGACCGCTATATTATACGAAACAGTAACAGTGTGTCAAACATTCCCAGTAAACTCACATTAAACAACTTTACTAATTTACAAACAAATAGCCTCGCGACCAGCCCTTTTCACTCAGAAGGGCTGAGTGAAATAAGCAGTTACAAAAGTTCTGACAACGAAACTTCTAACGATATAAATCAACCGTCTAAAACAGATAATGAAAATCTCAAAATACATTCTTTGAATTTAATTGATACTCCAAATAGTCCCTTTTCTTCCCTTTCTTCATTAAGTGAAATTGATCAGGTAATCGATGACGTTTCATCTAACAAGGAAAATGAACCTGATTTGGCTCTTCATAAATCTCGATCTTTCAATGACGCAACTCTGAGCGGGTATAAAAAAGGATTCGAAAATGATAATCTGGCACGGTCTAAATCTGGTGTTTTATACAATCGCCCACACAATAAAATATCTTTCCTGAACACTTACTTAAAAAGCTTACAAGCTCGAGTGAGCTCTAATCCGGATTGGTTTGCTCTACATCGACGCCGAACAATCGAATATGCTCCAAATTCACGCGCAGCGGCTAAGCGTCAGGAGTTTTCAAAAATCTCTTTTGAAAAGCCCCCCACCTGCAAAATAGGAGATATGACGTCAGACAATGAATTCATTAATATTGGAGCGGACGACGCGGTCCATTCTGAAATGAGGAAACGTTTGAAAATGTATAGACGTGGTATATCAGAGATCGCGCCTAAGCACAGGAACACGAGTGTATTTACGAAAACGAGAAGACATTCTGTGAGTGGCACGTTTCAAGTCGTTCATACTTCCTCCTCGGAGAGTGTGGATGAAGCTGACGTAGTACTCAACCGCTTGAAGAGAAGGATACTCAGGAATAAGTTTAGAGAGAAAAGACGGAGCCTCGGTGCGAAGTTTCAATTCGGTGAGTGCCTACTTTACTTTTACCATGCTATTGGTTTTTAAACAAACACGAAGCTGTTTTACATAATGTTTAATGGTTATAAATATGTAATTACACAAGATTTATGTTCACATTTGCGAGACAGAACATGCAATCATCCGAGGTGTGGACATGAATTTTTATGCACACCGCTGCGACGTGGACATTCCATCTTGTCCAGAAAATAGATTTTCTTTCAGTTCTGAAAATATTCTGTGTTTATGAATCGATGTAGTCTTATTTTAGACGGCTTGATTTCTTTATCACAAGGTTGATTTAAAAATACTATTTTGATTTAGATGTTTTTCGATCACGAATCCGTGAGTTAAATGAATATAGGCAAATGTTGTCACTCTGAACTCATCATTTATAAGAAACCGAGTATCATTACGAATAATTGGAAACCCGGATAAGGTCGGGACGGCCTATAAAAAACGCTTATTTTCTCTGGATATGTTAAAAGTTTTTTTTTTTTTACTACGGGAAAGTAATTTTTAATTTCTACTTATTCTGTCTACTCATACACACAGCTAAATTCTCAATTTACTCGTCTCGGTTCTAAAGCTGGTTAGCAAACATTTGATTAGCACACGATCAAAACTGATCCTAAGTAGAACTTACATCGAGATGCAAGTTTGTTTACCTCTTCATTACTATATACAACTTGATACTATTACTATTAATAATTCGTTGGTGTACATAATCAAACTATGTATAATGTTCCCACTACTGGGACACAGGCCTCTTCTCAATGACAGGCTCTCTCTCTTTTCCTTCAGCGTTTTTAGAGCAGTGGTGATTAAATAATTGACATAAAGTAAAGCGCCTGACTAGGTTCGAACGTACGACTTACATTCGTTCATGTCTATGCCAAAAATAATAAAGTACTAAAATAACAATCAAGGATGTTCTATCAAAATCTCACATTCGTAATCCAGGGATTTAAAATTTGAGTTTTAGCATCTTCAAACAAATCTACTAAAGAGTTTCCGTCCTCTGCCTAAAACTTCTTTATCAGATCATGAAAAATGGAACAAGGGACCAACTCACCCTTATGAAATGCATACAAATTGGTTTAAAATGGTGGAACCGGTTTGGAGAACCCTCTTCTTTGAAAGTGTAATCGAAAAGAGAATTGTTTTCAGTGTTATGTACATACCTACATTCGGTCTTAAAAAGATGTAGGCAATCGCTCCATGTAAAATACTGGTATTCAGCTGCACCCGGTTAGACTGGAAGCCGACCGCAACATAATTGGGAAAAGGCTAGGCAGGTGATGATGACTTTCTGTTCTATAATACTGTATCAAAGTGTAGCTACCATTAAGAACCAAATGTGTAATATGTTTTGTGACTGCTCTACGAACGTTATAGAATAAAGATTCTAAGTAGATACATATTTTTGAGGCTGACTGTATCAAACTGTATATACATATTATCGTATACATTTTGATAAACTAAAAATATGCCTTTTGTGCGAGAGATACGGTCAAAGGGCAAGATATATTAATATTACGTTACCTGCCATTATCTATGATTTATTGCTCAGTGTCGCTACAGCTTCGATTTACGCCTGTGCCTTTGTATGAAACTAAACTTCGACTTTACTTTGGTATAACAGCAGTTGCCTTTGTTGATATTTCTAGTTATCCAAGGCTCGTGGTTCCTTTAACCTTTTGAACGCCAGAGTATAAACGTACAGTCACGAGCACCAATATGTCAACACTTGGCACCTTTAAATTGCGATTTTTTTGTGAAATAACGAATGCAATGTTGAAATACGACACATTACATAAACTTAAGGGTTCGAAAATGCTATGTTCGTTGTTACATAAAATTTCATTAAAAAGTAAAGGAGTAAATCGCTTTTAAATAAAGCCGAGTGTATACATACTTTTGCTCGTGACCGTAACGCCGTACCCCTGATGCCAGGCCACTTTTTCTGTCAAATGACCTTCATAATAGACCTCCATATAGACAATCTCTGCAAAAGAATCAACAAATCCTCATTCGCTCTTTACAAGCTCTCCAAAATAGTTAACAAAGAAGCGATTTTAACTGCCTATCACGGACTGGTGGCACCATTACTGCGATACGGTATTATATTTTGGGGAAATTCGGTAGACAAGGAATTTATATTTAAAGCTCAAAAGAAGTGCATTAGAGCAATGTGCCAAATAAATAGTACAATTAGCTGTCAACCTTACTTTAAAAATCTAAAAATTCTCACATTGCCTTCCCTATACATTTACGAATCAAATATCTTTGTGAAATCAAATCTAAGCTACTATAAGACTGCTGAAAAAAGCTATTATCGAAAATTAAGGGATAAGAAGAGGTTAGAGGTACAAATACCTTATGGAAAAACGGCACTATTAAATAAAAGTATTTTATGCATGACATCATTAATCTATAATAAATTGCCTGATGACATTAAACAATTACCAATCCTCCAGTTTAAAAAGAAACTACATTCATTATTAATAGACAAATGTTATTATGATGTCAAAGATTACTTGTGTGACAAAAATATTGTATTCCAATGACAAGAAAGGAAAAATAAGTATCATTTTCTCCCACGTATGTTGTTGTTGTTGTTTAATATTTATGTAAGAATATAATTTGCTATGTTGTAATAATGAATTATGACTAATATGACTTGGAATTGAATTTGTATGTATTTATAATTTGGAATATTTGAATAATGTATCGAGACTAATATGACTAATTGTGTTTTAACTTCTGATTTGTATTTTATTATTGTATACCTCAACGGCGGGACATAGCTGAACTTATTTTAACTATTTAAGACCTGTATTTATGATGTATACCTATAGTCCACAATAAAGATGATTTGATTTGATTTGATAAAAAATAGGGATTCCAGTAATGATTTAAATTGTTTATTTCATAATATTATGGTGCGACGTGTACTTTGTCATATATTTGTGACGTTGGCGTTCAGGGTAAGATTTCGTTTGTCACATATATGTGACAATGGCGTTCAAAAGATTAAATCTGCGGGTTAGTTGCGTAACACGGCCGCAATAGCAATGGTTTTCATTTTGACAGTTTAAGAGCATTCATTGCGTTATTTACGTTGTTGAGCAGACAGATCTTGATATGAAGCAATGGTTTAGTAATAGGCTTCAAAATGATTTAGATTGTGATTAAAACTGTGTTATGCAATTAGGGTGCCGGTAAATATAACATCACGAATGTACTTAGTAGCCAAAACGATGGTTGTTGGTAGGAGAGACCAATATTGCAGCAGTTATGTTTGACGTTGACAACGTACGGCATTTCATACAAACTTTCAAGTTCTTGTTTGCCGAAATGCATGAACCGATTTTAATGAAACTACATACGCATAAGCAGGATATATAGGTCTAAAAAGTTAGTAAATAACATTTTGAGAATAACATTTTGTTTTTGAGAAAAAATACGTGTCCATTATTTTTTCGATAATGTAACTGACGGGCTAAATATAATTATTAGTTTTTTACCCAGGCATCTACCCTAATGAAAATGAATGAAAATTACGAAATTATTAGGTGGTAGTAGGTACTTTTAAAATTAGTCTAAGACACAGCTGACTTACGATGATGAAAACCCTTGTTAGGTATGAACCTACCCGTAACTTTGAGCAATCGTGGAGATCAATACCCGTTTCCACCCTGAGAGAGGAGGCCTTTGCCTTACAGTTCAACAATTACGGCTCCTCTTAATTTATTAACACGTTCCCTTTGCTCCACTTCGATATAATTTATTTTTGAAACAAAGTAAAGTCGATCTTCCACGTCAATCATATCGCGTAATGATTCTTTACCAGGATCCTTTACAAAGTGATTAACAGCACTTTTGGAATATTAAATGGAGAACGAAGTGCTGCGAATTGTGTGATTAATAGTAGGTATAATTTTTTTTACAGGAACCCGCTGGATGCGAGAAGTAGGTACATACCTGTAGATGTGGCCTGGAGGCCTATGTCCAGCAGTGGCCGACTTTCGGCAGAAAAAATGATGATAAATTGTTTGAGAACTAATGTTTTTGGGATAGTAAGTGGTAGTGACCGCTTTCCATGTTCTCGTTTGATCTGTTTGCCAACTACTTTATCCATACTATCCTACTAATATTATAAACGTGAAATCTTTGTATGGATGGATGGATGGATAGATGGATGTTTGTTACTCCTTCACGCAAAAACTGAACGGATTTGGATGAAATTTGGCACACAGGTGTTTTATAACCAAGATTAACATATTATTATAGGATAGATACTTTTTATTCCGATATTCCCACGGGATCGAAACTTATGCGGGTGAAACCGCGGAATGCAGCTAGTAATATTATAAATTCAAAACTAACTCTCTCTGTATGTTACCTTTTCACGCCTTAAATGTGTAAAATACGGAACGGATTTCAATAAAAATTAGCAAGGAGATAGATATAGGCTACTTTTCGTCCCGGTAGTACGTTCCCTTGGGATAATTTCCGACATCCACACGGGCGAATCCGCGGGCAGAAAAGCTAGTTAGATCAAATTCTGTAGAGTTTCTTCATGGGGCCATTTCCTAACTCCTTGAACTTGTAGACATCCTTCAGTGAGTCTGTCGTTCATCGTAGTCAGGCAGAAAAGTTTATGTTTAGCACTAGGTCGTTAACGAGCTGTTTCACTGCCAAACAACTGTACCTACCTACTACCTACATAGGTATGATGTGGGAACACAATTGTTTAGTTTACAAACATCAAAATTAAACTTAGGTGCTTACTAAGTAACTGTAATATGAGAATTTGTTATGAGGATCATATTATACCTAGTGCCTATATATTTTACGCTTAGGAACGAGAACTTTTACGCGGAATTCTCAACCTGCTATGAACTAAGTACCGGTTACTATGGGTCCATTCCATATTGTCTATTCTATGGGTAAATCTCAAAGGGCTCTGTATGACACTCACTCGGTCTGACTATCATTGGACTGATTGCAGGATAAGTGACGACTGACGATGATGATAAAAATTAAGTGCTGGGACAAACTGCAGTGCGATTCTGTAACCATCTCACCGTGAAAACTTAGGTGAAGTGAGCTGTCATTGCAAATAATGCTAGGGATTGAAACTACTGACAACTCACGTCACTTTTAGATTTACGGTGAGATTTTTACAGAATCAACCGGCTGGTTACCGAGGGCTGATTGCCGGGTGTTGCATAATTAGGAAACATTGTCCAGTGTAGACTGCGATAGGCTGTATTGATTTACACATTTTACAACTTTTCCATTCCATTATATTTTTAGCAAGAGAAAGGCTTTCACTACCACCTCAGCCACGTCCACTTTTCCTGTGGGTGCCATGAAAGACAAAGAAGAATTTATGATTCTGCTAGGTTCCTGTCTCCAATATTTTCGATGATGCATGACATTTCTCTGTAACTCCTTACAGAGAAATGTCGTGGTGGATTAAAAATACCTCCTCATAAGGTCCTCCGTCCTCATTACCATCATCTATATAAGTATACTAGTTTACATTGTCCGTTGATTTTCTCAAAATTCTGAAAACATGTCATTACAATTTAAATCTTAGTCATTTGCTCGTTACTGTCATACATACTGGGCAGTTGTATTTTGCTGTGTATGTTAATAATTAAAATCTTAATTACTGGCGAGTCTCGTTTTATCCTTTTGTGACTTAATGAACCGTCTTCTACATCATTAACCTTACTCAAAGTCAAAAGACACGACATATTTACACATGTTCATAATTCATCATGAAAAAGATTCATTTTCATGCATGACAGCTTGTTCCTGAATTTTATATATGAAAATATTTAACAGTTAGAAAAAAGTTGAATAATATTAACGGGCTGAAACTTTTGAATAAAGAATACAGTGGCGCCATCTGTCTTAATCCGTGCACACCGTTTTCAATTCAAGTTCTCAACTTGAACAAGATTGGACGGTTTGTAGATAGAACGGTGTTGAAGCGCCATCTAACGGAGTTTTTATGTTGCTCTTAGTCAGTAGGCCTTGTAAAGCTTGAAGAGTTTACGGAAACCCGCCACTGAGAAAGTGGGCAGCAGTAGTAGTCGGGTTAAAAATATTATTGTTTGTTATTTGGTAACTGTCTGTGATTCAACTTTTAAGTCATATCCGGGTAGTCTAGGAGGCTCAGTCGCAGTAGGACACTCATTCGTTTATTGAATGTCCGTGTTTTTTAATGTAAGAAACGTCATTCAATTGTTTTCATACAATCGAAGACAAAATGCCTAAAACCTTGTCAATCCCTAATCTACTTAGGACAAAAATAAATAAGTATAGAAATATTTTTAAGGCATCAACAATTACCTTGATAGATATAGACTCTAGATCTGTTGACTACCTACTCGTTTTGTTAACAAATGTTTCATATCCCAGTATCGCAAAATATTATTAATATTGCGGGTGAAAATCGAATTTGGAAAATGAAGAAGAGAAGCCAGAAGAGGCGATGGCCCAAAAAAATATACAATAATGTCAGGTAACCAAAACACTCTCCCCTAACATTGATTTAAAGCATAAACGTCCTATATTGGAAAAACAGTCTTTTGGGCTAGAAAAATCCAACCGCTACACGGACTTTTTGCTTCGAATTCCATAAATCTAAGTAATTGCTTCCTTTCTTCCTCTGCCCTGTCGCCGTAGAAGGCGAAAACCGACGAAAAAGTGACTTTCGCACGAAAACTCCGGAATGTTGGCACAAAGCCAACACTTAGAGATGTCTGCATCTCCGAGCTTGTCTGCACTTCTTGATTTCTCACACATAACTTGAAAATAACTTACACAAATCTGATTTCTATTGCGTTCTGCTTAATTAACTTTCGACTCTAATTTTGTGAATGGATACTAAACTGGTTATGTTTAGTGCGTATACAGCATGATAAATTAACGTCGAACAGTATAATGTAACGGTAATAAAATACTGCAAAATACAGGCTTAATTACGCACGAGGTCAAGGCCGTTTGGTCTACGACTATAGGTAACCTTTACGCCCAGTGCGCAAATCCGCAAGACTTCTTCACAAAAACTCGCATCGAGAAATCTCGGAGACGTATTAAGGGATTTAGTTGTCGGCGTGGTTATTAGCGATAATTTTCTTATATAGTGTTTGTACAGCTTAAAAACAGAAACACATGATTCAGAACATGCGCATTGGCGGCGCCGCGAGTCAATATCCTCCCCCCCACCGCCGCGCCGCCATCGCGATCCTACCGCGGAGCCAGCGTGCGTGGGTGGATAACTCCTTATTACAATCTTTTGTGAATACACGTTTCTGTTGACAAGTTTCTTTTATGGAAACATGGTAAAACTGGTGTAAGTATGTCGTTTGGCCTAGTTTGTTGCGATTTTTATGGAAATGGGCTTTTTATTAGATTTTATGGTGTTCAGGAAGTGAATTACGTATTGTTATTTGGAGTTTTGGGATTAGACCAGGTAATAAAAAATTACGTAATCACAAATGCAAAACAGTGGTTCCATAAAAGTGCGTTAGAAATAGCGTGTTCGTGTAGATTATCGATCAAAATAGGCATTGGCAATTTGATGGGTGCCAAAATGAAAAATAGTATCAAAAGCGTAGGTATTCATAATACCAAAATCATATATTGTTTATTTTTTTTCCAAAACCCAAAAAAGCCTATCTTCAGGTTGTGCCGCTTCACTTGGAGGCGGCTGTTAGTTTGTGAGTTCGTCCGCTAGAGCGTCGGAGATGTGGGACCAGCTGGCTCACTGGCTGGCTCGAGCGCTCGAGTTTGACAGTACCCCGCTCACGTCGACAGCACCGGCCGGCGACCGGCGCGTTCCGACCTCACGTGCAACAATACCATCATTCAGTTTTTAACCTCCGCGACGCATCCACAACAACTTGCGAAAGTTTTGACAGTGAATGAAAGACCTGTTAGTCTGTGTTTGGTTCTAATAAATAGTTCAAATCCGTCGTGTGAAAAAGTAATAGTCGTATTGTGTGCATGAGAGAACCATTCTGTGGTATTTTTGTTTCGTTTCAATTCGAGTTTTGGACCACTGTGCACAGGATCAGGCTGGCTTTTAACTAGGATAAAGTAAGTAATAGATTGGTAATTTTTCTCATGCATAGTTTCTTATTTAGCCATTAGTTACCCACAATATTTTTGTTTAGTTAATTTAGTCCACGCATTGTAGAATGCTTTTCACCTTACTTTGCTCAAACACATTGTTCCTTGCGGCTACATTTTAGAGCCCGGACTCGTATAAATAGAACGTAATCGAGCTTGTAACTTGTACAGCTAAGCAACATTGTAGGTCCGTTTCAGAAATATATTATACAGATGGACTATTTTATTATCATTACTTTGTTCCGGCTTTAAAGTAGTTTAGAATACTGCATCTGTAAGTAGTTCAATGGATATTTTGTAGGTCTAGATCATATACCGGTACATCCCAACATTTACCGGCCCGTCTTTAGATTTACCGATAGCGCATGAGTTTGATCATCTTTTACTCTTTCTATACATATATCGTTTGCATTGTCATCTACCGTTATAATTGTTAAACGTAGGTACCTACTTACCTGTTTATTTTCTTAGCAACGTTTTTGGAGTCAAAATTCTAGCGATTGGTATGTAAAACTCTAAACCCACCATACGTAATTCCCGACGTAATAAAAATCTCAACGTAAGAAAATGGAAACAAACAAACAAAAACAAATCTACATAGGCCCGGGTAGTAACCCCTACTAATAATAAATGATATAAAATGCAAGAATGTATGATAAAATGCAAGAATGTATGATACAATGTAATGATACAAAATGCAAAAATATAGAATGCAAACCCAAGTCCAAACTACCATTACACAAACGTTCTTACCATCTTAGGAGGTCAAAAGCGTCCCTTCGTGTCCCTTGACCTGCTAAGTCCTCTTACACTTTCCGTTCACTATCCCATGCTCATTGGACCGTGATCCTTTGATCACAAAGGGAATTTAAAAACGACTCGCATTGAGTTAAATAAAAACATGGGAACAGTATAAATAGAAAGGACCTTCCTGAAGGTCGCTTTTGATATCAGTATTATGTATGAAAATGTCTACAGTCCTTGTTATGGTGGAAATGGTTACTGTTTATTTAAAGGCTGCATTTGTTTGTTAAAAGAAAAGAAAAAATACAGTATAATTACTTTAGAAACTAGAAACTGCACGTTTCTATTCATAATTTAACCGAAACACGATACGTTAAACGTTTTGCATGCGTTAAATTTCAAGGCTAATCAATTATTAACGGCACTGCATAGGTACCTGCTTCCACTTACGAGGCAAATCCTACCAAATCCTACCTTTGAATTCCCGTCGGTTTCCCAGGGAAGCTCCGGAAGGAAACTAATTCAAAATCTGCGCCAAAAATAGCGGAACAAATGGTATTGTATGAGCTTTGCTCGGCAAATCCGTATCTTTATTAGGTGGGATTTCCCGTATTATCGCTGTTGTGGGGTTAACAGAAGTTGCAGTGTATACAGGTGTTAAAGCATCGCTTTTATTACAGCTTTATGTGTGTTACTTTGTTACACCCGTGTTATGTAATCTGTGGGACGTTATTGGGTTTTATACGTACTACGTACATGTTTCTGAAACGCATGTGACCGACCTTTCACTGACTGACTGACTTTTGACTGTGCAAGTGTGTAAGTTCATTCGAACTGTTCTTTATAAAGAATTTGAGTATTTTTACAAGAATTTGTGAATCGGTATATTGGAATGCGGATCCACAACCCAAAATTAGTGCTTTTACTTGAAGGGAGATCAAATTATTTTTCCAAGTGCACATGAAAACTTCTAGTCAATTCTAAACCAACCGATAAATACTATGAATCTGAGCATAACTGCGTGTTCCCATAACGCTAAATTATAACTGTTATTTTAGAATTTCCGTCTGTCTATCTTCCGACTTATCGCTTGATGGCGATTTTAGGTCAAAATATCAACCGCCAGGTTAGAAAAACAACGTCAAAATTTCGACGTTTGAAAAGACGTTGTTAATAGTCAAATCGAAGGAGACCTTTCCTAGAACTCCTACATTCATTAACGGTATTTATTTCTTAGAAGCAAGACTGTCAAGACACCGGTCCCCATTGTGAATTTATAGATGAATGCAAAACTTACTCCAACTTCGTTTGATATTCATTTCGCAATTTCACTTTTGAATTTCTTGAACTAGTTACGTGCTGCTACTTAATTATGAGCTGATTGGTTTCTTTAATTATTAAAGCATCTTGATAAATTATTTATTTTTAGTTTTGTAGATCAATCAGCCGATCGTCAAGTTTTTTTTCCTTTTATTTTTTACTTTTACAATATCTCTATTTAGTCTAAACTCTAAAGGATGCTCACAGAATTTCTCTCTAATGGACAGACATTTATTTTGCAATTATTCAAAGCAGTAACCGTCAGCTGTGACGAATACTTTTTGATGCTGAACGTCGAAATTATTCTAACTACAGAATAAATATTCAGTTTGGCTGATATTATGTAGATGGGACTTCAGAGGAGCAGCGAAATGGGTAACAGATAGGGAGAATATTCTTGCATGCATACGAATTCTCTGTACTTACTGTCGAAGTTATACGAAAGATTCGTTTAAAGTGAAAATGGGTCTCCTTACTCATTATCGTCCAATTTCTGCAGCCTTTGTGTACATCCAAAAAAAAAATAACAGCTAATACCTGTAGATAGGTCTACAACGCAAGGTATTTCCCATGAAACCTTACAGGGTTCCCCTTAACAGGTTCGCTACAAAAAATATCAATAAGCTTTACAGAGTACAGTCACGAACACCAATATGTCAACACTTGGCGACTTTCAACCGCATTTTTTTCGTGAAATAACGAATGGAACGTTGAAATACAAAATTACATAAACCTTTGGGTTCGAAAATGCTATCTTCGTAACTACATAAAATTTTAATTAAAAATAAAGGAGTAAATCGCTTTTGAATAAAGTCGAGTGCATACATACTTTTGCTCGTGACTGTACAGAAAACTTATACTGAAGTCTAACAACCACTCTTCTATTACCGGCGCCGGCGCCGAGGCGTCCCTAAGCCGCTTAACTGCACCGACGACAAACAACTGCACCGTCACTTAATATAATACGAAAATTTCAAAGTCTCCCGTTGAAAGTTCTAGAAAAATATCCAATAAAAACCTAAGCGAGTCCAACAAATAGATACAGAGTCACTCCTGTAGAAGCCACTTTCGAACAGTGTGCATAAATTTAGGCACTTAAAACTTATGCGGCCGACAACTACTAAGTTCTAAAAGTTCATGAAGAATACACATACATAAAGCTTTTTAAAGTTTAAAACCACGGTCTTCGCTAGCGGCTTTGTTGAACTACAAACTGTAAAAGACGACACGACACACTGTTTTATAGAGGCCTTGTTTCTGAACCTTGAATTTAACGTGGAAAGCTACTTGAAACAGCACGTGTTGGGAATCAAAGCTATTGGAATTCCGATGCTCCCTGGTGTTACATTTTCAATTGGATAAGGTCGGGCTACCGTTCGGAACGTTATCGTCGCTTACTTTGAAGATATTGGTTGCTATCTCAAGTTGATTTTGATAGTGCACATAGTCAAATAACGACAGCAATTTATCATCCTTTCAAGGGGAGGACCCTTGGAGATGGAGATGGAGATTACAAACACTAGTTTATTTAAGTTGTTGCTGTTTTGATTCACTCACTCTACATTATGTGCTTGACCTTCTCATGGTAATGGTCAAGTGAAACATATTTCCTGTATTCTTATTTATTTATTTAATAATAAGGCATTTCAACGACTTAGGTACTCACTAAGACATACACAAACAAAAATCACAAACAGTTTTAGGAATTGTGAGTTCGTCTCTTAGAAGTGCACAGCACCAGCAGAGAAATTACATAAATAATAAAAAAAAATGAGCTATGTTCACAAATACGACGAAATACAAACACGCTAAACGTTACGTGCTTCTTCATTAGAAACGTGTCTCCAGTCCGACTCATCAAATATATCCCGAATTCTCGATAAGATTCGGTTCCTTTCGGTTTTCTTACATTGTTTTGTAAAAACCCCAAAATTTCCAAAATAATGTACCTACTACACGGAAACTCCGAAATTACAAACAATATTGAAAGTTTTTATGACATAGATGCCCTTTTCGAATACCTTTCATCATTTTTCTGCTGCTGACATAGCTATTCTTCCTCCTGGCTCCTACTTCTCAAGACTGTCACGACGACGATCATAAATACTCAATTTGCAAACATCAAACTTATAATGTATGCGAGCGTAGGGACCTGACCGCCTTCCATATTCTACCCTAAGTTAGTAGTATTATGAAAAAAACCTCCAAGTTAGTACTACCCTTTTAGCTTTTCTCTAGAGTATAGAAAAGTAATACTCGACATTTCATATATTTCTTTACGATGGTTATTGATTCGTTGGGGTGGTCGATGGTTTTTTTAAGGGTTCAGCGGGGCAATTCAGTCTTATTCATAAAAATCCACTAAAATAGGTAAAACAGTAGGAATGGCATTTTGACAGCCCAACAACATTCATTGCGTTATTTACGTCGCTGAGCAGACAAATTTTTCGACCATATGAAGCAATGGATTAGCAATATCCTTCAAAATTATTCATGATAATTTGTTATGCAATTAGGGTGAAGGTGCCTAAGTAATGTTGCATTATGAAGATGGTTCTAGTTATCGGTTAATTGAATACGGTTCCAGCTTATTGGTGATCGATTTCATTTCCTCAGAAACATTTCAGATTGGTATTTCGATGGAAAAATCAACAATACTTGTAAACAATACTTGTATATAACCAAAAAGGGCACCCAAAACGAAGTTAAATGACAACAGAGGGGCAATTCTCGTAATTATAAGAACGTTCACAGTATGATCTTAGTCACAATCTGTCAATAATACTTCTAATTTCCCTACATTTTTGACTAGTTTTTGACATTGATTGTCGCTGAGATGAGATTTCTACTAGATTTTGAACGTTTTTAATTTCGGGAATTGGCCTTCAGTTTTCGTAGAAATAATTGTCATAGATTTTTAAAATAACCATAATTATATAGAGAGTAGTAGTAGGTACCTAATTTAGAAAATTCTATTTGAACCTTTTATGTATTTCAAGGCCCATTAAAATGTTCATCAATAGATGCTTCGTTAAGGAAAATCGAGAGTCATGCTTTTCTTGCACATCGCAATATTGTTTAATTACTTTTTGATTACCTCTCATTAGCTGTATGATTTTACTGCAAGTAATAAATTTTTATTCTATATAATTTGAATTTTATAGCATATCTTAGTAGAATATTCACAACTGCGTAACTTGAGATTCTGATCATTATTTATCCATAATTGCATCTATAATAATAAACTCGTTCATAATTAGTGTCCGACCACAGATTCGGTTTCGGCCACAGTTTTGGTTTCGGCCAAAAAGTGGCCGAATCTTCGGCCCGACCTAAACAGGCGGATAGCGTTCGTGAGCGGATAGCGTTCGTTGATAGAATACGAACGACTGACAGAAAGATAGATAGTAATGGGATCCAATTTTCATCCTTTTGGTACAAAACTTCTTCGATTCTTTGTACTTATATTTATAAGTATACCTACACTTATTTTAAGAATTATTTATTTTATTATTATATGACATACCTAATTATAATATGAGTACAACGGTAATCGTATAAAGATCGTAAAAAGTAATTTGGGCTCCTAGCAGGCATGCTGCTTTTAGTATCAGCGAATAGGGAATTATTTGCTTTCTAGAAGATTGATAAGCTCTAATGGCAACAGCAGATGCATCTTAGCGACAGTGCGTTCGGTCAAAATAGCAAAATCACGTTTCAACGATTTAAATTACTTAATTAATAGACAATGGCGCCGATTTCCTTGTTCACAAACTAAACTAAATTTAAGTTCAGTGCATCTTTTTCTTTCTATTTTATTAAGTAAAGGACAGAAGATAAATATTAGTTTAGTCCTGTCAAATTAGTCAGCGCCTGACGTAATTGACGTATTTTTAGTAGCCATGTTTTTAATCACATCTAAACTGTCTATGGAGTTTCTTAATTTGACAGGACTAAACTAATATTTATCTTCTGTCCTTTTCTTAATGAAATAGAAAGAAAAAGATGCACTGAACTTAAATTTAGTTTAGTTTGTGAACGAGGGAATCGGCGCCATTATATTATTCTTATAATATCTATGTCTATGTCATGTGCATCACGGTAAAATGTTTTATTGTGTATAATACAAACCCAAGTAAATGTTCCCCATAATAATATCTCAGGAATCGGATCGGATTGTGAAACTCAATATATCTTTGCTAAATATACAAAAGCAAACGACAAAAGATGTTGGGCCGATCGTCGGCCTGTCAGAAACACTGCGGCCGAAGCAATGGTTTACGACAACACAAAACTTCAAGCTTCGAAAATGGAAAGAAAGATTTGATTTTAAAAATTAATGTACTTATTTATTTTATAAACAGTATTTTGGAAAGGGAATATTAGATAATAGCAAGCAATGCATCAGGCAGTTGAAACAAATATCAGAGACAATTATTGAAGTTTTGAATTTATTTTTTCTTTTTTATTACGTCAGTTGGAATTGTTTTTTAGGACATACCTACAGAGGTCATGGTGGCCCAGTGATAAAAGCCGCGACTTACGAGTTGTACTTAGGTCGTAGATTCGAACCCAGCGCTTTACTTTGTGTAAATTATTTCATCACCACTGCCCTCAAAACGGTGAAGAAAAACATCGTGCGGAAACCGGTATGTCCTAGAACTAAAAAATCGAAGGCATGTGACATTTACCAGTACCAAACCAATCCGCACTCGGCCCCCGTGGTGAATTACGGCTCACTCCCTCTCACAGGGAGGAGTTCTGTGTCCCCAGCATTAGGAACATTAAAGGCTGATTATGTTATGTAGAACACATATAGTTATACACATAAAAAATCTTGTTTAAAAATTTTCTAGTACCTACAATTTTTAGTTCGTTTCGTTTCAATTTCTAAACGGCATAGTCCATAATGCATTATTACACGCACTGGCCGAACCGTATCCAAACAGTTATATTACGTCTCTTTAAATACATCACGAAACTTATTCAATCCACTCTTTAATGTACAATTCCAATTCCTTTTATCTTTTCCACGTTTCCTTTCGTAAGGAATGCTAATTCAGTGTTACATAAAAGCGTCTGGCCAAATCTGCGCCGTCTTTTACGAAAGAATAAAACACTGATACAGGTACGCTGTATGCTTAGGTAAGTCTGCTGTTTTCTAAGAGCAACTTTCGGGAATACGACGGGTAATAATCCTCTTTGTATGTACTGAAAGGCTTTGTGATTTTCGTGTTAGGCCAAGTCTAGGGCGAGAAACTTGCGCGGGTTCGAAATATCGAATATTTAAGACTCCGTCTGTGTACATAGTGAAATGAGTATATTTAAATTAAGAATTTGAGATAATTCTCAAGATAGGGAACAAAAAACTGAATGTCATACTTAACAAAGACCAAATTCCATTGCAACCATAAACTTATTAGGACCTTTTTTTTACAAATGGTCACTCAAAAATTAACTTTGAATACATTTCACTAAAGTAGATAACTGATTAAGTGGCGATGAAATGTAAATTATCTGAGACTAGCTTCTGCCCGCGACTTAATCCGAGTGAAGCAACATTCTTAAAAAAAAAACATCCGTAAGAACCTTTTACAAAGTATTAGAAAACTTAAAAAAAAAGATGGATGAAATCGGTAGTCGTTCTAAAGTTATGGCGTGACCAAGGGCAATTGGGATTCATATTTATATATATAGACTAGCTGACCCGGCAAACGTTGTTTTGCCATGTAGGTACATTATTCCTAGGATTTTTTTTTTTTTTTAGTTTGGTAACAAGCATTACGACACGAGAATTTTATATTATTAGATTATAAATACTGCCTAAGTGCGACGGGACTGGGTGACCGAACTAGCGAGTGATCGTCTTTTGTTTTACCCTGTGGAAACACGTCTAGCCTCCACTGCCCGCTACAACAAACTCGCGATGCAGAATGGCCACCAAATCTCGCCCGCCATCGCGACCGCTACTGCCTTTCACCCTGAACGAGGCCTAATGTTAGTTATATTTGAGCCTGACTGAACTGACTGTGGATCGCTAAAATCTGCCACGGACAGCTATCCGCTCCGCATGACATTTGAGTGACGTTGGATTTTCAAATGTTTTCGATACGGCTTTGTAGTTTTCGATAAATCAATAATAGTGCATGTTTGTTTGTATACACACGGAACAGAATTTACGAAATCGTGTTTATAGTCTGAAATATCTCCCTTGTATATCTGAGGATAAGACATGTAATACTGCAAAGATAATGCCTCCTTGTTGTCCAAATCGGATGTGCACTCCCTTCGATCTTCACTGCACTATATGCAGAAGTGTCAAGTTAAGGGTCTACTCACACCTTATTCAGCAAAACAACGATTTTGTATGGAATGCGTACGCAGTCGTAAAGCTGAACGGATGCGTACGCATTCCATACAACATCGATGTTTTCTATGGACAAAAGCTGAACAGAGCTGAATAAGTGTGAGTAGTCCCTAACACAGCAACTTGGTCCATGATGATTATGCTCTATATTCCCAAAGGGAAGGGTCCACGTAATGTCGAACTGTCAACTTCACCTTCTAAACTGAAAACAAGAACTCTTTCAGGTTTTGCAACACATTTTTTTAAACAAGACCCTTAAGTAAATTTGTACCCTTTCACTCTTTTCCACTGCTTTGTACTTATTTAACATTACTTATTTCAACATAAAACATAAAATTGGTATACCGCCCACTCCCTCTTGCCCCTTATTACCCTTGTGAATCAAAAAAAAAAAGCTTAAACAAACCAAAATGAGGCAAATTTTACTGTATGAAGCCCCAAGCAATTAAATGTCAAACGCAAAAGAGGAAAAATTTTAAATCTTCGTATTCAGAGTCGTCCATTCTTTGGGTAAAGACGTCCTTTGTTGTTGCCGACTTTTGCAGTGTTCAGCTAGTTTTGATATTCATTGTTTTGTTGTTCAAGAACTGGAATTTACATTGTATCTTCCGTAACTATTTTCTTGTGTTCCAATCTTCCTAAAGCTGTTTGCATTTTATTCCGCAGACAAACAGCTGTCGTAAAATATATATTGGATTATAATAGGACTATCCCAATGCATTTATGTGTAGGTATCTAAATGCCCTCATTTGCACGTCATGCAGTCCCATGGGTTCACATAGCGGTAACTCCATCGTTTTGAATTTTAAATTCCGCTCGAGGTGGTGAATTCGCAAAAAAAAGATAACACCATTAAATTACGGTATAGATAACCTTAGAGGCTGAGGTTCCTGAATAATTTACATATGATTTGGCTTTTATTCAAAGAAAGAGAAATACCTAACATCTGTGCAAACTGGTTTGACGTGACTCCAGACGGAAGAGATTTGATAAAACAAGATTATTTATTATGTATGTGTGTTTTTGATTCATACTATACGTCTAATAGCCAAGCCGCTGCTCAACGAACGGTATTTTATACGTAAAAAGTCTGGTAATAAATATGTATGCCGCATTAAAAAAATCTATTTAAATTAATTAACTAATACCAACTTCCGGATTTCACTAAGCAACTTTTTTCTATGGTTGTTTACTCATAGTTTTGTCGAAGATTCTGAATCACGAACTGTCTATCGAAATTCGAGTCGCCTCAAAAGCAAGAATAATATTTCTGAGAAAAGTTAATAAGACCTACCGATTGGTCGTGGGAAACCTCCGTCATCAAATGTTTTCGTGTCTGATTCTTTTCGTAAGTAAATTGAGTACTTACTTACAAAATTACAGATTAAAGAGTAATGTAGACAAAGAACCGTGTCAAGCAAAGTGAGGATGATCAGTACTCAGCACACTTAAAAACGGAACAAATACGTGTTGGTGTACTGCCAGGTATCTCTCGGCTTTAAACTGAATTAGCTATAGGTATTACTATGAACGTATTTTTCTGATTAAAAGCCTGTTAGAGAAAAACCTTTAAAACAGGGGACCATGGAAAAGCCCTTGGTTTGATAAGAAATAACAGTTGCAAGGAAGAACATTCAACTATCTGACAAATCGGGCAATAAGAGCGGTTCTGCACAGCATCCGGTCCGAACCCGAGAAATGACAGTCCGACGTAGCCGTAGTACTATTTTATGAGGGGTTGTAGCACTACATCCGAACTCAGTCCGTCCGAATTTAGAACATTCCCAATTCGGATCTTGAATTCGGATTCGGATCGGACGTAGTGCGAATCAGCGGTAACTTTATTTCGCTTTAAGCTATGCAATTTGAAAAATTAGAATCATCCTTTACACTTCAACTTTAATCCACCATTTCAAAATCTTATACCTAAGATATCACGTTCCAAAAAAGTTTCGGAATCTTTCGCAAAAATTCTAAAATGTTCTACATAATTAGCTGGGTTCTCATGTATACGTTCGTTGTTTGTAAATTCTACAAGTTCCAAAGTACTTTTGACTACAAAGTTCTGAAATATGTCGTGCCAGGGTGTATCAAGCCCGGGGGAGGTGCCTGGCCCGAACTGGCACGACTCTGATTCAATAACCCTTCGTATACTGAACGAGAATATACGTACAATTTGTGTTGAAAACGTGACCCGGTGGGACCTGACTGATTTTTTTTTTGATTTTGTTTTTTCTGTTGATGTGATTTTTTCGTCGAACGATGGATTTATTTTCGCGTGTATTATTATTGTCCGGATTTATTCAGTTTTGTTCATTTGTAAATGTTCTATTTACATTCGTTGGGGTAGACTTGTTCTTGAGTGGAGACCGTGAATCGGCCACCGTAAGGTAGGACGCCCTCAGGCTAGGTGGAGCGAAGATCTTCGCAGAGTGGCTGGTAACAGCTGGATAAGAGTTGTTCAGAATCGAGCTAAATGGCGTGCAATTGGAGAGGCTTAAGACCAGCACTGGACTGCTATTATGAAGGCTGATGATGATATGTTCTATGTAGATATGCATGTCGGTCTACATTACGCGAATAGTTCTTGGCAGTTGGGTAAAAAGAAAACAGCACAGCAGAATATCTGAACGTAATCTCGTTCAGATATTCTGAAAAGAATATGCCACACAAAAGGAAACGAAATAACAACGGACTCAAATCTAGAACGCAGTTACCTTCCTCCAGGTAATTTTCATAAATAACAAACAAACATAAGACGAAAATAGCCAGTGGAATCGTTATACTTACTGTACATTACAGTGTAATTTAAACTTAAGTGCACAACAGCGGTGTTTGTCTGTTTTACGTAATACCAGACAATTAGGTAAAGCTTAACAAGGTATAAACGACTGCGATAGCGCAATTATGTGAACTACCGGCCACCTGATAATTTTGTGACTTACTAACGTGTAGTGCTTATGTTTGTATTTATAGTGTAGGGTATTTAGAGTGAGTCATAAGTATAGTAAATCTGCGGGGTAACTGCGTAACACACTAACAGTAGCAACGACTTTAATTTTGACAGTTTAACAACATTCATTGCGTTATTAACGTGGTTGAGCAGACAAATTTTTCGAACATATAAAGCAATGGATTATTAATATCCTTCAAAATTATTCAGATTGAGATTGATAGTGTGTTACGCAATTAGAGTGCAGATTCTATTTAATAGGATTTCAGAAGCTAGGGGTAAGTATCTCCAAGTAACAAGCAACTCGAGTCACAATATCTCTTTTCTTCTTTCTATCTATAATATGTATGTATTTACAAAAAAAAAAAAATTGTATATAAGTAGTTTATCAGCCATCTTGTTACCATAACACAAGCATTAGGTTGCTTAGCTTGGAACAAATGGTGCTGTGTGAAATGTCCAGGGATATTAATATCAAACTGCATTTCTACAATAATAAGAAGCTATTTGATCATTTTTTACTCCTACCTCTTTATACAGTGTGGTGATTAGGTCATCACATTAATTGAAACCACGTATCCTACATTACCTTCGTATTTTAAACATGTAACACAATTAAAATGATTAATAACAATTAACATTCTAGCATTGGGACCTATTTTGTTAAATACTAAAACGTATTTAACAACATTAAACTTAAGGTAACAATACCATAAAGTTTGTGCGATACCATCGCCCCGCGCATGTCAGTGCCTTATTGTCAAGGGTTATTTGAAAATTCAGCAGTGCGATTCTGTAACCATCTCACCGTGAAAACTTAGGTGAAGTGAGCGTGGAGTGAGCTGTCATTCCAAATAATGCTAGGGATTTGAAATGAAATGAAATAATTTATTTGCTATGAATGTAGGTACAAAAGTATGGTGTTAAGTAAGAGAAGGATCCAGTACATTCTACCCTCACGGTAGAATGTACGGCATGCAAAAAATTTTTATAGTAGAATTAATGATGAAATAATCTTAAAAAATCAAATATTTAACGAGTATCAAATTATAAAATAGTCAATAAAAATATAAATCATTCAATTTGACAGCTGACTTTTCACTGTGAGATTTTTACAGAATCGATCGGCAGATTTCTAATTTTAGGGCAGATTTTTCCAACGCCAGATAATTTTATACGAGAAATAATTTTGAATTTTTGACACTTCTTTCATACAAAATCTATCAGACGTCAATTTTATTCCACAAATAAAAATATCGGTCGATTAAAAAATCAACCCTTAGGGCTGATTTCTCCAACGAATTTTATCGGAGGAATAATTTTGAATTTTTGACAGTTCTTCCATACAAAAACTGTCGGACGTCAATTTTATTCCACGAGTAAAAGTTATCTGGCGATGGAAAAATCAGCCCTTAGTCAAATTGCTTATTTTATTATTTTAACAGACTGATAACAACTTGTAATAACCGCTGTACTATGTATTGTGATAACCTAATCGCCACTCTGTATATTACTAGCGATCTGCCCTTATTTCGCGTGATTTTTACGACATGACCAAACATCTAGATTTCGATGTAACTTTAATATCGATTTATTATACACATAAACCTTCCGGAATAATTTTTCTAAATGAAAGTGGAAACCGCATCAAAATCCGTTGCGTAGTTTAGAAGAAAAACCCGGCCACGCAGACAGACACTAAAAGGTACTTTAATTTAAAATATTTATACTCGTATATATTTACTCCTGTGTCCTCTCGTTCTTATATGCCCTTGCTTTTATATAGATCTTCCTTTCCTTGTATTGGCATGCACATTTGCAAGCACAAAGCCTTAATAAACCATATTTCCAGTTATAAGCAGAGCGTCTTTGTCTATTCTCAAGTTTTTTCTCCTCTTATTTTTTATCGGTCCATAGTCTATACCCTCAGGAATTCTATTTGAAGCAATAAAGCTCTCTAGATGAAAAATTCACAACACTTCATATGTATTGGAACGTGGAGACTCTCGTCTCTCTGCAGAATTTACAATGTTTCTCCAATCTCAGCAGTTAGGCTCATGTTTACGATAGATTTTACATTCAAAACTGTTTCGTCGACAGTGAAATTTTTTATAGCCTTGAACACAACATAGTAATATTTGGAAAGGGCTTTAAAGCGTCTTTGTATTGGGACTTTATAGCGCTTTTTATGAACTAAATGTAAACTGCTTAACTATTTTGATCCCTCCTGAGATTTAAACTTAAATTCTCAGCAGACTCAGCGCTAGTGAAAATTCAAAAGTGTTTTTATTTCAACAACTTTAAAATGTCAGACAGAAGGATTACAGACGTCACCGGGTCTTTACAAAATTTTAAAATTCATGACAAAAGCACCTGATCCGCATACAAATTAGCTCTCTATTGAGTTGAACCGAGGATCCTGTTTACAAATACATTTCAACAACTGTATTTCTATAGAATTCTGATCATTTTCTTTTTAACTATTCTGAGAGCTCTAAGTCCAATAAAAATGTTAATTACGGAATCATTAAAAGAGGACTAATTACGTAGACGCTTTTATTTATTTTCAGACTTTGAGATCTTTTGTTTTGTCTCGCTTTATTTATTTTAGCTGTTCTTGTTTATCATCCTGCCCCTATCGTAATATGTATTTGAACGCAGGAGGTTCCCTTTTTTCTAATATCTCTGCCAGCCAGTATCTATGTATTCGCTTTCTTCCTTGCCATGTTATCATATTCTACACGGTAGGTACATCTTTCTATTTCTGGTCTCCCTCTTTGTTTATAGACAACAGACTGTTCTTGTTGTCAAATGAAATCATTAACCGTATCGAAACTGAGAACACTATCCTATAATCCTATATTATTATATTGTGTACACACACGCTAGCATTCTCGCACGTGGCATTCGGCGCCTACCAAAGCGCCAATACGGCCATATTATTTTAAACGTAGACACGATCTCACCACGTTCTCGCCTCAAGGAATTCGTCTCCGTCTAAACGGGAGGAAATGACTCACTTTAGTGTCACCGCTACAAGATAACAAACTCTATAATTAGGACTACGATAATAAAGGCTCAAAGCTCTTACATCGGGATGAGTGAGTAATGAACTTGACAGTGGTGTTATTATTGCTGGGTGGAGGTGGGCGATGCATTCCACTGGTGCCGCCGGTGCTATAAATACCTATCACGGAGACAGGGCTGCCTGTGGAAAAATGGAACGGACGTGTACGTGCGTTTTTGTTTGCGGCGAGCTCTCGGTGGGAAGTTTGCTCCTAGTCGAGTTTCTGTAGAGGAGTCTGGTGTTTCGTATACCTATATGCAAAATATCCCGACAGTACGATGTCAAAGTAAGAGTTTTGTACACAATTTTATGAACACAACCTCTTATCGGTTTACGACACACATTTCACTCAAACGTTAATAAAAAGGTCACAGTACAACCGCAAAAAAACGCTATCTTTTTTCCTTTTATGTTTTACACTTAAAAAAATAAAACACCGATCAATCTGGGTGGGCACCGCACCTGACAACCCTCGGGGCGACCCACTTCGCGTCCCCCACGCCCCGCCCCCGCACCCCGCCGACGTCTGGCCCCAACTTAAGAACAACATCCATCCTTATCGAAATGTGTCGATAAAAAATATATGACGGGACCCTTGCTCGCCTCACCAAATAGGTTACGGTGTCGCAAAGAGCTTAATCCGAAGCGGCAAAAAAGTTTTTGAACTCCGTTGAGTAATTGGATTGTGGAAAAAAAATTAAGACCCTTTCAAAGATATTTTGATGAACGAAAAGCCCTAAATCCCATCCCTAACACACAGTCGACTGACATTTCTAATATTCAGGTTAAAAGCGCTCTAAATAAGGAACCCACGTATGAAGATACTTATATGGAACATAATATTCAAAAGATTCACATAAACCATGTTTGTTTTGAGAAGCTATTTTGATGGTAGCATAAACATGTGAGACGCGGAGATACCATCACGGAACAGGTTATAAACGCCACATAAAGAGCATCAACAATATTTACTCAATGTTATTTTTAATGGACCATGACTACAATGCTTTTATAAATTAAAATATTAAACTTGGCACTAGTTAAGTGGCCTTAAATATAAAGACTGGCGAGCTCTTTGAATATTCATAAGGCTCTAAATGGCCGAATGGTGTATTTTTCTCTTTTGTCTAAAACTTTTTTGTTGGCTATCTACCGAGTCTTTCTTATACTGTTGACCTCGCAATTATCTTCTGTGTGATGTAAGTATAAAATTGCAGGAAAATATTAGAGCCAGAATTATTAAGGCAGATTATTTTCCTTCCGTATCTTTCTTTGTCATTATTAATGTTGTTTTTCAAGTGCGGTGTTACGAAATGTCCAAAATTAATGGTTTCTTCGCAAACATTATTATTGTAGTCATGTAAACGACCGCTGAGTTCTTTCATTGATTATAATTGATTAGTAATGGGAAGTTTCTTAAATATACAGGGTGTTTGGCAGAACGTTGAACATACGATGATGGTGGATAGGTTTTTTTTTTTAATCTTTAATGTTGGCAGATTCTTATAAAACGATTGCTGTATTCAGATATTAGCTAGAAACAAATAATAAAAAGAAAATAATAACAATATTGCCGGTTTTACCCATTTTTAATAAAAATTACACTGTTAAGAAAGTGGAACTAGAAGAAAGCAAACATTTTTTTTTAAATTATCCATGGGGCCAGAGCCAAATAAATTAGAGCTGAGTAAGTAGCAGATGACCCCCCTATCCACCATTTTCGTATGTTCAACATTCTGCCAAACACCCTGTATAGGTGCTGCACCGCTGCTTTACCATTTCCTGAACTTCAAACATACTAACAAGACAAGGTGACTTCTAAAATTACTGGAACAATTCCAAGAAAAACCCTCATACTTACATCATATCTTAAACAAACAAAGGCATTCCTTTTGATTGCCTGGTGCATATTGCATTATCTACAAAAAAAATACTTGAGACATAAAAACAAATAGGTGATAAATCGGAACTACAAAATAATTGCATTATAAGGGTAAACACGCCTTATCAGTTACACCAACACCTTGTACAGTATTTAATCTCACGAAGGGACGCTCGTTTTACTTGGGGTTACCAAGTGTACAAACACGCTGTGAATGTGTGTGTAAGCGCGGGAGCTCAGCTCTCATTACCGTCCAAGACAATGGCGAAGTCGGACGTGTGTGTGTTATGTGCTGACGCTACTCGTCTTCACGTACACATTCACAGCGTGTTTTACACTTGGTTACCACTAGTAAAGCGCGTGTCGCTTCGTGAGATAAAATTCTATATAAGCTTAGTAGGTCCCGTATAACCTAACATGTGGCAAAAATAAGAACTTATCAAAAAATGTACTGCATTTGACGTCCCGTTGTGTTTTGTCTTCGCAAACAGCGGCACCACAACAATGTTAAGATAAACTGGCCCACACAGAGAGGAGGTCTGCGTCCCAGCAGTGGGAACATTATAGGCTGATTATGTTATGTATACTGGTCATACTGATAAACTTCTCAGCTGTGTTTTCTTACGACTGCAAGGTGCAGTTTCAAGAATTTCGATAACAGTCGTATAATAAAATTATGCGTCGAAACTGTCGTATAAACTCAAACTCAAACTCAAAGTATTTATTTCAATTAAACCAATTACAGGTACTTTTGAATTGTCAAGGGGTCGGTCAGTCAGAAAAATGAAGCTAGTTGCCCATTCCAAAGCGTAGGTACCTATGGAGAAGAACGGGCAAGAAACTCCATGGACACTCTTTTAAATCAGAATAATATGGTTACAAAGTATTGGTTACATCATTCATGTTAGAAATTATGCATGTGAGAACGATGCAGAACATTAAAAGCGTCCGTAATGAACAGATAAAGAAAAAACAATTCAAATATAAAATTAAATAAAAAATAAGCCATGGCAGCAAAGAGTTGACCAGTCCCTACTGACGGCGCCCGTTCACGAACATGACGCATAGATTAGCACCATTCAGCTCAACCAATATAATACGACAGTTATATGGGGACTTGATAATATTTAGCAATAAAACGTTTTACCCATCGAGATGAAAACATGAGAATTCATTTTTCTTTCTTTCAAATCGGTAAATTGGATTTTCCTTAGTATAAAATTACAATTTGCGATTGTTTCGCTCTTAATTTTTTTTGGGCAAACGTATTTTTTCTTTTTTTTCCCGTATCTGTTACCAGCCATTAGTTCCCTTTATTTCGAAGAACACAAAACAAAATTGTACTTCCTGGTGCTATTTATCGTACTATGAGAGTGAAGGAAGAGGGAGTGCACCTGTGTCTGCGCACACTTGTGCACTATATAAGTAATATCTCCTGCTTAGTTGATAGCTGATACAAGGGATTGACACAATTGACAGCTTTCACCTAAGTTTTCACGGAGAGATTTTTACAGAGTTGATCGCTGATTTTCGTCGATCGACATCTCATTGTACAAACGCCAGCACATCAAGCTACTACAATCTGGCAAATTTCTTTAATAGATTTTCAAATCGCTAAAGCATTAGGTTCAAGGTTGATTGGGAAAATTTGACAGTTTCGGGTAGCTTGATGTGCTGGCGTCTGTATCTAAATAATAAACAAACAACACATAGGCATAAAAACTTTTCACTTTTAAGATACGCTTCCTAGTATTTTATTCCCGTAATAAATTGAACCTAGGGGCCATGCCTCCTTCTCTTGCAAACTAATCCCATGCCTCATGATGGGGAAAAAGGACCGTTTCAATAAAATATGTGACTGCCATTAATTTGTCCTTTTATTTATATTCGTATTTGTTAGTTCTTGCACTATGTCTATAATTTATCGATGTCGGTGTTTTAGATGTGTTATTTTTGTGTTTAGAAAGAATTGATCAAACAATATATAAAGCTGATAGCTCCCATCATGCACTTATGTATATTGTAAAGATATTTAATTAATTCAAATCATAATGAAACGCAAACATTAAAGTCACTTCGTTAATTCCGTTTTTCTAACAAACATGACGCATTTATAACCCTCACAGACACGGTAGGGTTACCACAAAAACTTTGATGTTCAACCTCTGCGCAAAATTAAACCAGTTTTTGTGCCACTAACATCAGATAGTTTCGTAGTTGGAGGGTTAGCAAAAGAGCCTTTTTATAACCATTTTCCAGTCGAAATACCACGCTTATGTTCTTTGAGAATATATGTTGTACCTTCCCTCAGATAATAACGAAATATATTGGTTATGCGAAAATAAGTGAATTCTTTTTCCCTCTGCCTTTGTTGTGGATTTCTATTGAAACTGTATTTTGTAATTTCGTTTACACTTTAATTAAAAAAGTTTGGATTGAGGTCTAGGTACTCTTGTTCCTCGATAATAGCGCTACGTACAGCCTCTGCCTTACCCAAACCTTTAAGGATTACGTAACAAAGGTACAGCTTCACGTACATAGGTGCCAAAATAACCCCAGTTGTTTATACCCTGACAAACATTCTACGGGACTGGTGTCTGCTCAGATCTACAAAGCACGTTACCCATCAAGGAAATACTGCCATGTCCGTGTAAAGGGATACCCGAATACAATTGGCATTCGTCCGCGTTCAGCAAAAAGGACGGACTCACAGCTACCTTCATTATATCCGCTACACTAAGGGATGGGATAGGCAAAGTAAATCTTCTAACCCTTGGCAATCTTAATACCATGTTGTATAACATTTACAAAACGTATAAGCAATCGTCACGTGTGTAATCCCTTGTTTCAAAGCAGTTTGCAAATCTTTAGAAGCAAGTTGTAAAGAAGGGTTTAATGAACTAAGTTCCTCAAGATTCGGTGTTACATACATACATCCACACCTACATAACATTTATAGAAATACGTGAAAACGAACGTTTAGAAACTTAAAACGGTAAAGTGAACTGTCAAAAGTGGTCAATCTCTAGCATCAGCCGGCTTATTCTGTAAAAATCTCACCGTGAAAACTTAGGTGAAGTGAGCTTCAAGTGAGCTTTCAGTCCACCAGCAGTGCGATTCTGTAACCATCTCACCGTGAATATTTAGGTGAAGTGAGCGTGGAGTGAGCTGTCATTCCAACTAATGCTAGGGATTGACACTATTGACAGCTCACTTCAGCTAACTTTTCACGGTGAGATTTTTACAGAATCGATCGGCTGATGCTAGGGATTGACACTATTGACAGCTCACTTCAGCTAAGTTTCCACGGTGAGATTTTTAGAGAATAGATGGGCTGGTGGAATGACAGCTTACTCATTTATACAGAAGATCATTTAGACAAGTTTTTGCTAGATGGTAACTGTCTGAAAATATATGAACCCGACCGGCTGGGTTTTGGAATGTAACCTCGCCTCGTAAGAAACAGCCAAAGCCAAGTGTAATCGATGATACCGTGACTGCTAGTTATGTTATTGTTATGTCAGCAGTTTCACACAATAGGAGGAGTAGATTTTTGCCATCCACGATATATTAATACACTATATTATACACATGATAGAATTCTCACGGAGCCAGTAAATATATTTCAGCGTTTGAGTCATCAAAATACTCGTATGCTTAAGTAATAGTTGACATAGCTATTTTCATATTCTCAAGTTTGGTATCCTTCTGAACTTGTGATTTTACTTTTTATTCCAATTCATTCGAGAGTTAATATTATAATTAGGTACATTTTAGCAGTCGGAATGGTGATAAACTGATAACGCACTTTCTAAAACTTAACTCATTAGCATTACATAACTTCGTAGTAGTACTTATTAATAGTACACCAACATTTCGCCAGTTATGTGTAATAGGGGAGCCTATTGCCATGATTGTTCTATTCTGAAACTATTAATAATAAAATAATATTATTATTAATATTTTTTTTTTTTTATTATTATTTATTAATATTTTTCTTTAAGCCCATGACTGGACAATGTTGTTTATTTTTGTTATTATTTTATAAGGATATTGTGGTGAGAAAATAAATTATTATTATGTCGTTTATTTATTTAGTTTTCTTATTTTTATACATTTTTAAATATTAGTATAAAAAAAACATTATTATTATTATTATTAATTTGTACTGTAATTAGGTAATCAGCTCCGGTACTACCTTAGTGTCTCCCAAAACTCCCTATTCAGTATTCTCCCGGAGTTTGGATTTGTGGTGCTGGCAACAGGCTCATCCACTATAACAAAAATAACCGGCGAAATGTGGGTATGCTATATGTACACCTCTGCGAAACCCTTCGGGGAAAACAGGCGTGATATGCAATGTTTATTGAAAATCTTTGCCCTAATGTGCTCATTCAATTCTATCATCACCATCCATTCGTATTACGAGTAAAGACATTTGTCGGAAGTCGCCTAGTACGTTTTTGCCCACATACGAGAATCGAGAAAACCAAATCGATCATTATCGTAGTAAAAATATACTTTCTCGTCTCCAGTCCCTCAGTAATAGCTACAACATTAGGCCCAGGCTCTGTCTTTTACGATATTATATCGAGCAGATTATCGATTTCCGATTATTCGTAAAATATGCTTTCTCCCTTAAATGTTGTGCAGCTATTACAGGCCTGGCTTGTTCTATCCTACACTAGATTTTATCTGCCATTTGCTCCGGAGCGGTAAACATGTTTGGTCCACGGACTGGTTAGAGACAAATAGATTAAAAGTGCTGGCTATGCTGAAAAATATTCAATCACTGACTTGAGTGTTTGTGTAAGTAAATTATGGGTGTGAAATTATGAATATTCGTAGGACAAATCTTCTCTTATATAATCAGCCTACAATGATCCCACTGCTGGGACAAAACCTCTATTCGAAAGGGAGTGGGCTCTAATCTACCACTTGGGCCCAGTGCAGGTTGGTAGATTTCACCTTCGATTTTTTGGTTAAAACCGTTTTGGGAGCAGCGGTGATGAAATTATTTACAAAAAGTAGCGCCTGCTTGGGTTCGAACCCACGACCTACTACTCGTAAGTCGGGGTCGTTACCACTGGGCCACCACCTACTCTCATTGCATATTCTCTTTATTGTGAACCAAAAAAAAAAAATTTAGGTGATCGCATCGCAGTTTAGGTACTTAAATGTTTTAACAGGAACGTTAAATTCAATTAAGCTAGAAAAGGAAATTAAAACACTTAATATCCTTCCAGAAGCGTCATTTTATGTCACTAATTAATCTGAAGACATTTATCAAACGGAACATTTCTCCAGGTCGAAAATTAAAACACTTATTCAATTTGATCGCGTCTGCAAGTACCATCCGATGTGTCCCAAATTGGTATAAGTTGGCCTCTCCCTGCTTCATTGGACGAGTCCGTCACTTTAGATATTCATTCGTTCCCATTACGTTCGTTCTGGATTTACTTTCATTCCTATTGAACGAGTGAAGTTGAATAAGATTCTTGGTGGTTGCGTTGTAGGTAGGTCGTCGACTCCAGGAACTTTGATTGGTGCTGATGACTGATACAAGGAGATAGTCAAAGGCTTTATAACAATAGTCGATAAGTATGTGAAGTTTCCGATTATCGTATTGTAAAATTGTAATCAACAAAGCAATATCATCTAAAAGTTTAAAAAAAAACAAGAATCATGATTTAATTTATTCGAATGTTTATTTTAATCATGGGGACATTCAAAATCAGTCCCAATTGTAACAGAATATCATAATTTACCGCATCAAAAGACGACATTTAAGCAATATCACGTTCCTTACAATAACGATTTTATTTCTATTCATAACAATTCCGTGGAAGTTCTAAGCAGTCTTAATAACAGCTAGAAATAACAGTAACATTAGTTTAACGTAAAGATGGAGGCAGGCGTCGCAGACTGGCGTCTCTTTGTGACGTTCTTAATTGTCTAGCGAGATTTCATTGCGGCCCAAATCCGGCCCCGACTTCCAGAGACACTTAAATAAATCCCTAAAAGTACCCTTTACTTTATCCCACTCTCATAACAGACCAACTTTTAAAACATACCCTACATCTTTTAAAAGTAAATGTCCGAAAAATTCTTAATTAGCTTTGTTATTTTTAATTATTCCAACCTTGTTACATTAACTTTTTATGCCTATGAGAACTTGGCTGCACTTTTACCATTGTCTGCGTTTAATAACAAAGCTTTTACTTTCCCCAAAATTACATGATTAAAACATACATCAAGAGATTTACTCCGAAAACTCCGTCGAATAGAATTACTTGGGCAATCATTCAGAAATGATCTTTGGACCAAAGGAACTAACCGAGCGTTCGGCTTCGCTGAGGAATTCCGAATTATAGCAGCAGTAGCACGGGTACACCTCGATCCAGGACAGTTTTTATGTACACGACGCTGACTGTAAACTGACCTCGCATTGTATAGTATTTCCGTACAATGAGAAGTCAGCTTATACTGGAAATGTATAGCTTGATACGTCGGCGTACAAACAAAAGGTTAATAAAACGGTATACCGATATAATTCAATATCCTCTAGTCACAATACCGTAACAAATACATCTGAACAAGAAATAAACGATGGTTTAAACAATAGCAAGGACGTCACCGTTGCATGAGACAAAAAGGTCATTGTTACGCATCATTACTCAATCACTGGCGTCCCTCTTCTGGGTCGAGAGCACAGAATCTGTAAATAAAAGATTTAACCGGACTATTAATCAAGATAAACCGATTCTGTGAATGGTTGTCCTATTTTAGTCGCCAATTTAAACCAATAAACGTAATTATGGAAGCAATTACCTTTGTCATACTTTGAAGTAATATTTTGTTCGTTCTTAATGTCATTTTACTGAAGGCGTGTCGTGTATTATCGTGTATTTAATCGAACCTCTACTAATAATTCCCATTTTGCGTTCTTAAAAATATTATTGAACACTCTAATTAATGTTTGCACCTCTTTTTGTGAACCTCAAATAATTCCTACTTTTAGTGCTAAAAAAAAAGTTTGCATCATTAGAAGCGCAAAAAGGTTTTTGAAGTCCATTACTTCATTTGAAAAAGTGATCATCATTAGAAGTTCGCTGATCCGCAATTTAATTTTCCTTTACTTTAGGTGCAAATGTTTCTTGGTCGAAGAAAATATATTTTTACGTTGCATTTTCCTTTAAAGGTACAGCCAGCTTAAAAAAATAATAGATGGGA
Source organism: Apamea crenata (assembly GCA_949629185.1). Lineage (NCBI taxonomy): Eukaryota > Metazoa > Arthropoda > Insecta > Lepidoptera > Noctuidae > Apamea > Apamea crenata. Next base: position 6,258,945 of record OX451360.1, on the reverse strand, counting down.
CATCATTATTTATATTGAGAACAACGCTGAAAAAAAAATATTTTCCTCTTTTTTTCTCGTGTTTTTCGATACAATTTTACCATTTCAATATTTACAAGTGGAGCAGTGATGGCCAAGTGCTAACGGCCGCGACTTACGAGTTGTAGGTCGTAGGTTCGAACCCAGACAGGCGCTTTACTTTGTGTAAATCATTTCATCACTACTGCTCTCAAAACGGTTAAGGAAAACCTCGCAAGGAAACCGGCATGTCCTAGAACCAAAAATTCGAAGACATGTGACTTCTGCCAACCCGCACTGGGCCCGCATGGTGGATTACGGCCCATTCCCTCTCACCGAGAGGAGGCCTGTGTCCCAGCAGTGGGAACATTATAGGCTGATTATGTAAGCAGAAAAATAAATGAAAGAAATTATTTATACGCGTATTAATTTATTCATACAAGAACCAACCTTATGTACATAATGTTATACAGTATGTGCACATAACTAGCCGTAGTTTTTGTTCGCTCCAACAATTGAGTCCCGTGTGTACCTGTTCTATTTGTTTTGCGTCAAACAAGAGGAAGATCGACTTCGAAACGGAAGTCGTATTGTGTATGTTTTTGTTGCATTATATTGACATTGTTTAATGTAGTACGTGAGACAACAAAGTGAACCAACCTGTAGTAGGAAGGTTTGAAAAAGAAATCGGAGGACTGTTCTTGTTATTTTTTTTTGCGTTATATACATATCTTGGTAAAACCGTGGCTTCGGTTTAAAAACATTTATTTCTCAAAAAAAGAACATTACGGTTCACTTGCATATTGAGAAATGTATAGAAAATATATAATAAAAGTAGATACAGTCTCTGTGGTCACATATATGGTTATAGAAAACAACAGAATTAAAAGATTTAATAGGTGACATTCAGTGTTAGTACTTCGTTCTAACGTATTCTTCTGGGGCTTTTTTATATGTATACCATCTGTTACTGTTAGACACATCATTAAGTATTTCATTATAAAGTTTTGCTCCCTCATATAGTATACTAGCTTCTGCCCGCGGCTTCGCCCGCGTTGATGTCGGAAGTTATCCCACGGGAACGTGCTACCAGGATAAAAAGTATGTGCTTCCCCAGGATGCCATCTATCTCTTTGCCAAATCAGAAGTTCAGTGGCCTAAGCGTGAAAATGTAACATACAGTTTCAAGTTCAAATCATCCCCTAAAAACCGAATTACCCCTTTTTGCCCCGTCAGGGGTCAATTTTCGACCACTTTACATACTTATTATTAATTATTTTCTGTCGCAAGTATCAATACTGAGTTTCGAGTTAATCGGACCGCGCGTTCAAAGTCTTCCACACAAACTTTAACACCCCTATATGAGGAGGTTTGAGGGGTAGTTATGAAAAAATAATAATGATAAACTTTATTGCTTACTTAGGCGAGTATTCATGCCAATTTTCAATTAACCTAACGAATAAGATTTTTCATATAAACTGTATCCCCGCTTTTCACCCCCACAGGGGTGGAATTGTGAAAAATCATTTCGTATGTGTTCATAACTTGACTCAAAGATTATTTATACCAATTTTAGAGATAATCAAGCCACGCTAAAATTGACTACCCCTTTTCAGGCCATCAGGGGTAGATTTTCGAAAAACCCTGATACACATTATTCTTTCCTTTCAATTTTAGGTATAAATACTGAGTTTCGATTAAATCGGACCGCGCGCTAAAATTCTTCGATACAAACTTTGAAACTCCCCAATCCCCTTTTAGGGGGTAGTTTATAAAAACAAAAAATGCCCAACTTCTAACTTACTTAGATAAGTATTCGTGCCAAGTTTCAAGTTTATTAACTCAAGGAATAAGATTTTTCATACAAACAAACAAAATCCCCCCATTTCACCCTCTTAGGGGTGGAATTTCGAAAAACTCTTTCTGAGTGGATACCTACTCTTTACGAAGAATACACCCTCCAAATTTCATGTCTCTAGAACCAGCGGTTTAGGCTGTGTGTTGATGTCTCAGTCAGTCAGTCAGGACTTTGAATTTTATATATATAGATTTTTCCTATCATAGTTAGTTCTAGGTTTTCTTATCTCGTCGTCTTGCGTTATATTATTATGTGGAAGTTTTCTTTTTAAAGTTAAATTGCCAATGTGTGTCTTGTATTATGATTGTATGTATTAGGATGCATGTGTATAGGCTTATCATTAGACGCTAGAGGTATGAAGTAAGAGGTTAGGCCAAAGCGTAATTTACTGTACTAATAACAACACTGCGTTTTCTGATCTATTTGTTCCGGGTCGATAATGGGTGCGAAACAAACATTATCTTAGCTAACATTAGTGTGGTTGCCCTCAGCAGTAAAGTTTTTGTGTATTATATCTCGCTAATATTATTTTGAGTGAGGAAATGCATGGGCATGTCTTAGAACCAAAAATTGGAAGACATGTGACATCAACCAACCCGCAGTGGGCCCGCGTGGTAGATTACCGCCCCACTCTAAGAGAGGCTTGTATCCCAGCATTGGGAACTTTTTAGGCTAAATAAATAATATTATTTTAACGATTTAAATCACGATTTAGTCAAGTTCGTGATTGAAGTTTATCTTCGGCAAGAGTAAATACCCGATGAGTTGGCAATGTTGGCACCAAATATATAGGTACCCAATATCGGCCTGACCCACCCATTTATCTAGGCTTAAGTTCGGCCTAGGCTAAGCCTCGTCCGCCATCGGATATTATATCTGGCATGTCAATTTCGGAGTATCCGTATTTCAGTTGGTTGTATGATGATTTCTCGTCATTAATTTTGTGATATCATTATATTAATAAGAATTGCTGTGAAAGGAGATTGTTCTAGACCGCCCTATAACCAACAAACATTTGACGTGTACGTTAATTTTAATTATATTTTAATATACTTTTTAAAAATAATAAATTCAAGCGGACACTGTTTAATTCCTAATAGGTTTTTAAAAGTGACCTCATTGATTTTATTACCAACCAAACCCGCCATCTTTCATGGAATTGTCAATGTGAATGTCACAAAAGATTTGATAGTGTCGCTCTCGCTCATATTACATAAATATCGATATCGGCGACGATGTCTATAATATCTAGTGATAACTAATAGATGTTCGATATTTATCACTTCCAAAACATTGAAAATGTGCAACATAAAAGTTTTTCATGCATATTTTTTTCATGGAATTAGTTCCGTGATCATTTTAATGGGACTTATGATAAATATGGCCTAGCACGATTATGATTAAATATAATGCAAAAAACAAACTCACAAAATGTACTTACTAGTCGAATGAGGGATTTTCTGACAAGTGAGAAAATATTAGTTTAATAAAAGAGGCGTTGGTAAAAAAAACAACCGACTTCCATAAAAACACTACAAAGAGAAAAATAACTTTAATTTCGGAAGTCGGTGTCTTTGGTTTTTTTATTTCGTTTTTCGCCACCGACTTCCGAAATTAAAGTTATTTTTCTCTTTGTAGTGTTTTTATGGAAGTCGGTTGTTTTTTTTTTGTAAAAAAGTTTTTATTTTTCACTTTTTTGTTGTGATCATTTTTTTAATTTTTGTTGTTTTTTCAAAAACCGCTTGTCCGATTTCGATAAAATTTTCATGGGACCATTTGGGAAGTATACCCTATCCAACAAAAAAAGAATTTTTCAAATCGGTTGGCAAGCGACGGAGTTATGCGCGAACAAACATAAAAAAAAAAAAAAAAAATACAAACATCCGAATTGAGAACCTCCTCCTTTTTTAGAAGTCGGTTAAAAATACGTCACTGTCTCTGGTTTTTGACATTAAATAAGCTTTCTTATTAACGGATCTTATTTTTGTTATCAGTAGCCAGTAAAACAAAGACGTATTTTTTACCCACGCCATCTATTGAACTATGTTTTTTCACTAGTCAGAAAATCTCTCATTGAACGATTGAAATGTCATTTACGACGCAACTCTAGTGAATTGTTCTCATAACGATTCCACGACTTCAATAGCCATATTTTTACTTTTTAAGTACTTAAACTCTATTTTTAAATGTCGCAAACTAAAACGTTTCACATTGTTCGTTGGGAACAAAATATTTTATTTAATGTGAAGTAGAATCATAGCAACAACGTGTTTATGTTTGAAACGGAACAAATTAATTTACATTTGACATATTGATCTGTCATTTTGGTCTACTAAATTAAAACCACAGATTAAATAAGTGGTCATTGATAATCGATATACAATGATCGATCTTCGAGAAGCATCTCTACGTCACTACGTCAGTCCGTCAGACGTTCATAATATGTGTTGTTGTGACTACCTACCTATTTGACGATTTCTTTTGGCAATTTTGTTTCTGTTTAACGGACTACGATTTGGATTGCTTTCAACGTGACCTGGCTTCGAATAACTGATTCTGTGATCTGCTTAAACGACACCTTGGCATTTTGATAACAGATAACGGACTTCGCATACGAAATGGAAAGTGGATTTTGTATCAGCTGTGGCTCTGCTGGTGGTTGTATGTTGTTGGAAGATGAACAGATTCGTCGATATATTCAGGAAAGGGCTCCATCACTTTCGGTAAATAACTGTTAACGTGTATTTAACATAACGACATTTTGTAGAAGACATAACGTGTAATATTTTTCTAAATTGTTTATTTATTTTTGTCTAAGCTTTTAGTGCAATCATAAATATACCTACATTTTAAGTAAGTATACGTTCTTTCAGATTCAAGCAAGTGATATTATATGCACAATATGCTGGACTTCGGCACAACAAAGCATACAAACAACATCAGAATACATTGGTAGAAATTGTGCACTATGCCATAACACACTAGGACGTCGAACTCGTTCTCATCAAGTTATTGCTCTGAGAACTGACACACAGCACCATATTAATATCAAGAATATTATCACAGAAAGATTAATGCCATTGGAGGTATATTATTGTCTAATTCTGATAAGCTACTTAGAAATATCTTATTGATATACCAGCTCAAAATGTACTTTTTATTTTAGATACGTGCTTCTCACCATATTTGCCATCCTTGCTGGCAGAGAGCAGATCGTGCTGGCATTATTCAGAACCGTCATCATCTACATATACTCCAACAAAAAGCAATCCCTTGCGATGTGCCAATTGTGGGATCAATTTAATAAGATTGAGAAGGCACATACTAAATGACGATGCCATTCTTCTGCAAATACAGCAACGTGTTGCACCGCAAGTGCTAGACAGAAGTCAAGTTGGAAGACAATCCATAATACAATATTGTTGCAACTGCATTGTTGGGGTCCTGCGCCCAACAATGCATAGGATGCTGCGCGCATATCATGACCATTATATGGTATTTAAGTTATGCCCGATATGAAGGCAACATCGCCCCACCTGCACAATTCTTAGACTATATTTTAATAGAAAATGTAGAAGATAATGAAAATGAATAAAACTGTAATACCTAATACAAAATAAGTGTTTTATTTCTGTTCTTAACTATGAGAATGTCATAATATGTATATGGCTACTTACAAAACCTGATGTTGGTCTGGTCGGAGTATGCGACTAACGCCAGGATTCATATCAACTGCATAATTAATCATCCTAGCTTATTATGTAAACTTCAACCAACAAATAATAACTGTACCTAAAAGGCATAATAAAACTGTAATTACAGTAATATGTTACTGTATTTGAAGTTTAATCCTTTGTAGAAACCAGAAATAGCGATTTTAGAAGGAATTACTTAAGTTTTCTTTTATTAAAAATAACCTCAAAATCTGTTCCTTTTTTTTAAATAAATCTGTTCTCTAAAGTGTCCGTCAAGAAACTTTGTTCTTATGGGTTACTAAGGGCAATTTACAAATAGAAAATGATTTTTTCTATGCAGTTGGCTCCAGGGCGAACAATGTATGGGCGTAGAACAATCTCCTTTACCTGAAAGCCAGTTCCTGTAATAAAACACGTTCAAAATGTAACCGCAATCTCGTCTCAGCGACAATCACAGTCTAAAACTTGTCAAAAAATTAGAGGTATTTTTGACAGGTTGAGACTGGGATCAGACTGTGAACGTTCTTAAAATAATTACGAGAATCGCCGCTCTGGTCGGATCAAAAGCAAGAAACACTTACGGAAGAATTGTATAAACTTTTTTTTATTAATTACAATAAAAAAATTAAGCACCTCTGTCACGAAATTTCTTTCTTCCCATTTCTCATAGGTGAAACTACAAAAATATCTTAATTACCAAGTTGGCAGCAGAAAATATAACACAACTCTTTTCTTACGATTTCTTTCACGGTTAAATCCAGAGTGACGAATTTATAAAATGCGTGGCGTGTCTGGAACTGCCTTTCGTGCTGCTGACAGAAAGCTGTTTTAAGACTCTAAACCTTCTCTCCTACTTACCCTTTTAGTGTCAAGACTAACGATGTAATGACCTTTAAATCCGCATTCCGGGAGAGTACGCTTTTGAGCGACTTCGAAATACTTCGGAAGTCTGACCAGCATAATCTTGAGAGTTTGAGAGACGGCCAAATAAGGAATGAAATTAAAATGTTCTGCATTTGACATGACTGCCAAAATATACGGCAATTAAACGTGTTATATTAGAGTAAGTATCATATAACGTGTGAATGTTATGTTATATTAATATAACAGCGCATGTTTGTAGTTCCAGCAAGGCGTATAAACCCACAAATAAACGAACGGCGCATTTAGTTCAAAGGCTATGCTCGAACGAATCGTTCCGCGTCGTTATTCATATTTTATACGCAACACATAGTGTGTACATGTTCGCTGGCATTTGTGGCAGAGCTCTTAATGAACTCGCGCCAAGCGGGTGAAAGATTCATTAAATCTTCGGAAGTAGGCGCGACACAGGCCACCGCATCTCATTAAATATTCCCGATATTTTCGGTGAGCTGGCGAATATTTCCAGCAATTATGGAAATTACCAAACCGCCGCGAGGAAATGAATTTTGAGAATTTAGTTGCGAGAGGAAACTCAACCCTTTCGAGCGACGAGTTTCTTGAACAATCTTATGATTTTATTAAGATTAAAATTATTCAATCCTCCGTTGTGAATGATAATGACGTAAGGATTTTGCATAGGCTGTTGGATACAGTCAAGTTATGTAGAATGATGCAAGCAAACCTACATGAACTAACGCCTTTTTTCACATAGGAGGAAGCCAGAAACTACACGTAGAATAATGTACCTTTGTACGTAGTATGGGAGCTGATCCTACGTGAAAAAAAAATATATGCAGTGTTTATACCTAACAATTAATGCTATCTGTGATCTAGAAAAAAATACGATACGCGTAATGTAACTCGTACAAGTAGCACCGCAATAATTAAAATTGCCGTGAGAACAGAGAAAGAAGACAGACCGGTAATTCGAATATTATGCCAATGTATGAAATTATGAGAACAGGAAATCGTGGAGCAAAAAAACAAAAAAAAAATAAGCATACAATTTTTAAAACACGGTACCTATGTGTTTTAAAAATTATATGCCTATTTTTTTTTTTTTTCTTATCTCAACGAAAATGTGGGAAAGTCACATTTGAGTCGCCTAGTGTTTCAGTGCAAAATCGAAAAAAAAATGTTTTTCAATTCCTTACTTATTGTTACGATTTTGGGGACGGAGACAGGAGACAGATGTTTGCCAAAGAATGAAATAGGGTATCATCATCATTTCTGCCCGGAATCACCCACTGCTGGGTATTGGGCCTGCCCTGTCTTCTGCCATACTTCCCTGTTCTGTGCGTCTCTTACCAAGGTATTTCCTGCGACTTTGAAATAGGGTGTGTTCCAAGTTAATTTCACTCCTTCGTGCTTTCTGTCATAGCTCGCGAAATCCGTGTGAACAGTTAATCGAAAAAGTGATTTGTCGCGTTGCGTGCGTACTTTAATGTACTGCCTTGATTGTTTCCTAACGATTACATTGATTTTATCGCAAACTCGTTACCACTTCCTCCTACAAAAGAAATGCTCATAAATAAACATTTTTGGCAACTTGAATGATTTCAGGAATTGGACAGTTAACTACATATGTATTAGGTACGGTTCCGTTTACAGAATTTGGTCTGAAGAAAAAACTAGATCAGTAACTGGCTATAGAGATCTTAACAATAACTGTTTTATTGTTAGACTAGTTGTAGCCAGCGACTTTGTTTGCGATCCAGGTTGAGAAATATCCTGTCTATCTGTGCTTCATCCACATCCGTTCAGCCGTTTTTGTGTGATTGAGTAACAAATAAACAAACTCACTTTCGTATTTGTTAGTTAGGAATCTTGTTGGTTCTATAAATATTGAAATTATTTATCAACACGTAATAACAAATAATCGACCATTTAATCTTATGAACAGCTCTAGTATCTTCATAATTCGTTTTAATAGCACTTTCTGTTATCAAATTATTCAGTTGATAAATGATTCAGATATCGACAAATAAATGCGCCGTTGGCGTGGATTTGAATAATTACTGAACGAGAAATTTCGCGAGCTCTCAAGCAACTGTCAAAAGTGCCAACGTGTTTTCGGAATTCACACTTTCACAGCTAGAGAGAGAATTTAATTGGAACATGTGTTCAAATTTCCTCAAGGTACGCTTTAAATTTATAATCGTATCCATAGAAAGCTGTATATAAGTTATACTTACAGTTTGAGTTGGTAAAAGCATTTCTAGTTACTTAGTTGTTTCCGCTCTGATTACGTCGACTGTTATGTACAATAAATCAATAGACCTATACTTCGACGACTTACTCGTAAGTGTATCGTTGCTATCAAACATCTTAGGTAACTCGAAACGCGTGTGAGAACTAAATGTACACACATTAACGAACTGTTTATGTTGGATTACGTTGTGGTGGGTGGGCCCGGGCAATGAAAATGCCATCTACATCTTTCCGTGGGTTCTGTTAAATACTTTAGCTACATAAGAATATTTTGCCAATTCGACGTCACCATGTCCATGGCTGCAATGGACATGTTGCGTATGAAGTGAACGAAAGAATAAAATATGCCAAACATGAATAACTTAAAACTGCAATAAATTGTTGTAAAACTGTATATTTAACCACAGACATTTCCAGGCTGGTACGATAAAATCCTTTATTCTTTCCAGGTGAGAACAACTGCAGACGGAAGAGTGCTGAAAGAGAAGATTGGCGCGATGCGGGCGGCGGGGCCCCCGTAAGGTCCCGCCCCGCTATGGGCTCGAACATCAGCCAGCACTCCGCCAAAGGACTAAAGGGGCGGCGCGCGCGCTCCAGCGGCGATCTCTGCAATGGCGACACTAAGTCTCAAACAGAATCGTCCGTCTGCGGCTCTGTGGTCGGCGATGTTATGGGCTGGAACAGGTCTCTGCCCAACCATCTAGACGGCAACAGACATTTGGCCGACTACAGCCGAGTGAACAACAATTACGGGGAGTTCGGGACCTATAACCGATGCCACCCGAAGGGCGGACGCGGTCTGCGGTACAGGGTTAGCAAGTCCGGTGAGTGAAATGTTAATGACGTTGTTGTGATGTAACGTGTAACATAACTTGCTGTAGATAGATGCTTAAATGATGTGTCCATTCTGCTTTCTTTTTCACCCCATGTTGTGTGGCCTTTATTTTTGTGCACTGAACCCTTTTGTTTGGTTTATCATACAGTGTGGCAGGGACATCGACGCGCAAACTGTAACCATGAATTCAGCACATGAGTTTAAACCCCATAGAGTCGACATTTTTCGTCGGTTTTAAAAAAAATGTTGCTGTTATTTGCCATACATCTTGACCGACATACATGGTTACAGTTTGCGCGTCGATGTCCCTGCCACCCTGTATACACATAATACAACTATACGCATTTTACTCTCCTCACAATGTTTACTATACATGCCTAACTTTCATAATGTTCGTTGATTCATTTCTCCGTTTTAGCCATTCATAGATATCCTTTAGTAACCTTTATTCCTCTCGAATTCATGACTACAGAATCACTTAATTTTAATAAGCATGAATAAAAATAAATTGTGTTCATCCGTATCCGATACGGGGGCGGAACAGCGCAACCCGGAGAATCACTGTACTTAAACCCGGAATTTCTAGACATTTAAAGTTCTCGTAACAATTTTTGGACCTATTCCAACATTGGGATTCCGCAATTGTATTATGTATACCTACCCTTTTATTAGTCGTTCCCTTTAACCTATTTTCATTGAGAAAATAAAGGCGACCCGTTCCAATGGAAATGATTTTAATAAAAAGAACTTAATCTTTGTAGCCCTTAACAAAAGGAAATCATTTGGACTGTACCCTTTAGCCTTCCGACGCCCTCCATTCGGAACTGAGCAATTCAACGAAGAATTACGTATCTCAGCGCCATTTTGCGATAATATAAACGCGCTTTTGGCAGAGGGCAACAATAACACATATTTTCTAAAAGTGTTTCCTTTTTATTCATTCAAATTTTCTATACGAAATTCACGTGTAAGTTGGATTCACTTTTTAATTGTTTACTACGTTACAACTCCCACCATCAAATCTAAGCCTTTGTTTGTCAAAACAAAGGCTCTAATCGGGCTATAATCTTACATTAAAATTTCATGGCTTGCTACTGTGATTATCTTAACTGTAGCTTTTGTGTATGTACTTGTGGCCAATTTTTTTGGTGTTTAGTCACTCATAAATAAATAGGCATACCCCGCACTTCTTTCAACACCTAATTAATCTTCTGCTATTAACAGAAACACAGCTACTTTACCATCTTTAACTGCACTAATACCAGCAGTAACACTCCGTTAAAAAAATCCTCCTCGCTCTTCAATTTGATAGTAAATCTATAACATCAACACTCGAAACATAAATAATTTTTCGTGCAAAATAGCGTCTATATAACCAGTTGGATATTTACTATGCACTGTAGCTTTACCATCATTAATCTATGCATGCGCTGCGCTCTTTTCAACACCTTATGCTGCTAGTAATAGCTTACAATCTTTAACTTTACCATCTCCAATAAATAACACTCCCTTTTATTTCCTCCTCGCTCCCAAAAGATCTTGAAATCGATAGTAAATCTATAACCTCACTTGCAATTATTTCAACACCGAATCAATCGTCTGCTATTAACAGAACGACAGCTACTTTACAATCTTTAACTTTACCAACTCCAATAAACACTCCGTTTGAATTCCTCCTCGCTCCCTGAAGAGTACCTACCTATCTTCAAATCGATAGTAAATCTATAACATCCTACTTCAATTTCGCCTCACGTCTCCCGCCACTCGAAACATAAATAATTTTTCGTGCAAAATAACGTCTATATCCAGTCGGATATGTATTCTGCTCACTTTATCGCTGGCTCTTACGAGTTTTTATCGTGAGAGGAGGGCCTAGAATTAATGGGGGCGATTACTGAAGCGGTTTAATAGAAATATCGCTAAGATTGAGATAAAGACATATCAGATTGATGATGGTAATATTTTGTGTGTACTTGGGCTATATATAGGTAGTTTAGGTGCTAATTCAATTAGTGGGTTGGAAAGTCTTAGCTCTATGGTTCAGTCATCAATCATCATCGAGGTCAAAACACGTTGGGATTGCACGCAAATGAAATGAAAACAAACATAATCATTTACTTCCTTGCTTATATTAGCTGATTGTGCCTTCTATATATCCTCTTTGAAAATATGTTTTGAATGTTTGTTGAGGTTGAATTCCTTTTAACAGAATACATCCTAAATACACCAAATCTCTTCCTAAAATCCGCTAATTAACCACACAAAGCTCAAATATCTCTAAAGCAAGTAAACAAATAAAACACAAGTTCCCTCCACCAAGTAGTGAAATCAAAGTTCCAGGCAAGTATTTACTTACAAAACAAACTCATTATATGAGTTGCTAGTTACCTCATAATCTACGCTAACAGCACCAATTAGCTGTTGAAACAATAAACGCGGAACTACGTCTTATTCAGTTAACTTTAGAGGAGCTTTTGTTATGTTGCTATCATCATCGGTTGAACCTGCTTTGTTTGGAACGGTAGGTTTGTCAGGAAGTTTGCTTTACGGAGAACTGATATTCAATAACTAAACAGAGGTTTATATTAATGAATACCCGAGTCGTCCATAATGCCCAAAATTTTTCGTCAGTCGTAAATAATTACAATTATGTATATAGGTAATTCAAAATTATTTGGTTGAGACGTTAGATTTAGCTTTTTCTCAATATGTTATAAAAGCTAATTAAATTGCACATACTTCCTTTCACGCGCTAGTCTTTAAAAATCAACTAAATGAAGTTGCATTTTATACTTAGTAATATTCAAAAGAATACAAGAACGAAGGCGCAATTTAGTTACTTTAATAATATTCTCTTCTGAAGCCGGGATAAAAACTTGTTCAAATCTTGGCACCTCATCTGCAGACAATCTGGTTTAAAATATGGTGTAACTCGACCGGCTTTTCACTTAAATTTTTATGCTCTTTGAAATCTAGATAGGAATATCTGGGCCGCAGGCAACGATAAGGATGAGGATAAAAAACGTAAAAACGTCTAATGGGCTTGTGGTGTGAGGCTCATCGATCATTGGCAAGAAAAAAGTAAGAAACGATATCGGTAATAAGGTAGAGAGAGAAATGTGGGTGATTTGAAACTAGCTGGTGGAAGAAAATAAAGTAGTAGATTCTGAAAATGTTATACATAATACATATATACTTATTGATGTCGATAACGGTGACCCTTAGAAATCAATTTCTTGCGTGTGCCTTAGATGGCTCGCTACACCGGATTTAGATTTGAAAACTCGAACTAGAATAATAAAGTGAAGAAAGAATAGGTACACAGTCCTAGAATAACAGGGGTTATACTAGAACTCGGCAAGGATTAGGCAGTAGGCTAGGCGTCCCCATGGGCATCGTTAAAGTGTGACTAAAAGATTACGTCAATGGGTTGGGTCTATTCTCCTACCTATGCGCTAATGACGACAAACTGCGTATACTCATAGACACGCGCCATGAGACACGCCAATATTATATTAGGATAAAGCAACATAATATTACGTTTCTGGCACCAAGTATGGCAATATTGTATCATAATATCTCGGGACCCACAGATTTAATAAAAGCTTTTGTCTCGAATATTCAAACAACAAGGCATTTTTGATCCATGATTTGACTCCCAAACTAGTTCATTCAACTTAGTTAACCAATCCAAAGCCTAAAATTCAGTTTGTTATCCAACCACAGTCTTTTAATGAAATTAGAACGTCTTCTAGACAGATGTTGTGTCCTGAATTAAGGTCGTGCTGCCCGGAATGTTCTAGCAAACGTCAGATAAATGCTGCAGCCATAATTGCAATAAATTCACATTTAACACTGCAGTTCGGTACGGACGCAGCGACATGTTCTGGGTACATTGCAGATAAGAACAGTACAGCCATAAGAATGAATGATAAGACTCGCTCATGATAGGCGAAAGGAGAGAAGAGTAATCAGAGGCCACATTTATTAGACGTCAATCTTACCTTGTCGAGGAAAAGACTGCAGACTGCTATTACCATTGGGGTTCTAAAAACAGATAGAGGGGGTGTGACCGTATGATTTGTCTACTAACTCGATACTTAAGTCAGCTGAAAGCAATAGCAATGCTGTAAGAGGAAAGGATCTTATGGATGCAAATCTAGCTCTCACGCATTTCCTTCCCCAAAACCTGTACTATGTCCAACAATGGTCTGCGATTGGCTAAGTATTAACAACCTACAATAGCAACAAAGAAGCTCGTAAATCATTTTCGAAACAATTGAATGCAGAAGTCAATCGCTGAACTTTTTGTCAAAATTTTTGTCGCTTGTCTTTGTATGAGCAAAGTTTCGCGAATGCCACAGATTGTTCCTTTTGTACCAGTCTCACTGTTTAATGGCGCAGGGTTCGGCCATGCTCGCTGACGTCATTGCTCCGAATAACTTCGGGTCAAGGACGGTACGGAAGGGGTGGCCGATCGCGTGCCCAAAACCAGCGTTAATTCTAATACATTACTTACATAAAGTGTCAACTATGCGAAGTAGTTCGTAGTTTGTTTTTGAAGTGACAAAAGATTGGTTATGATTATTTAGTTTTTTCGTAAGCATTTTTATGAAATGCTAAAACATGCTTTGATATAAATCACCAACAAATTCATATACAATGTAACTATGGAAATACGAGCACGTTATAACGTTAACGTAGACGGAAATTTAAAATCGTCTTCATAATATATATTTCCATACATTTTAATTCCCGTGTTATCGTGGTGTCATGACGTGGTCCACAATAATATCGTCACGATATAAATTATAAAAGCGCACATTAGATAGTACTTACGTTTGGGTCTGATCTCATAAATGATTAAATGGATACTGCTACAGCAAACTATTGCCGATATAGTATCACATTATGATAAATTGCAGCAAAATTCCAACATTAAGCAGCAAAAAAACTAAACAGAAATTCAAAACTACATTGTCTGTTATCTGGTAACTAAACCTAGGACCTCAGGCTCAACACCCTTATAAGTATGCCAGACCAATAAAGTATCCGTCGAATGTATTCTCGAGCCGGCTGCAGAAAACAAAGTATGAATAGGCTGCGATAACATCGACTTGTAAATCAGGTACAAGCCGCTACTGCTCCAATGTTATCTGATTAATTACTGATAAGATATGGCATGAAATTATACAAAGATTTTGCTTTTAGAAAGATCAACATTCTGCCTTCATAACCTCAATATATCTTCCACCTAATAGTGTACAATAATTTCAGCAATAACCTCTTCCGTTCCTGTAACTAATTGTTCGTATTTGTTTTCGGACTTCGTAATTGTTTTTGCCTACAAATCATTTGAGTGCTAACCCTGACCCAACTATCCTTCAGAAACAAAAGGCGAGTTGAAAACATTCCGTGTTTTCGCACTATCCGAACCGATTTGTCTTGCCACCTAATCAGTAAAAGAAAATGTGGGGGGAATTCTTTCGTACTAAGACCGTTATTAATCCCAATTTGCCCGCGTCCAAATCAGACTCTTCGCTCGACATTGATATATGGCTAATGGCTACAGTATTGTTAAAACTTTTAGCAGTTTCACCTTGGCGTGAAGTATAAAAATGAGATTAATATGCTAAACGGAAGACGGTGCTCGTACTTAAACATGATTGATACGTTTATAAAAAAGTTTAAACAGACTTGAGTAAAAGGTCGTTGGAAACTGTAAGTTCCTACTTTTACAGTGTAGAGAAATAAGAATCGGAAATGGTCATTTGTAACGTCTTATTCACAAAGTACCTACCTAAGAGCGACATTCTTTTCATACCTCCCGCGGTCATCAATAACCGCGCAATTACGTAAAATACGTGAATAAGAAAATGATAGAGCGAAGTATAGGAAAACGGTGCGGGATTTGTATAATTTCGCCATCAGTCATCGAGAGGTAAAGTTATCGAGTTTTCCATAGTGGGGAAAAATGTTGAGAATCCCATTCCGGGGTGTCGAAAGAATACATTATCCCGTGGATCCCGCACACCTGAGGCCAACCTTCGCAGTAACGACTTACTTAAACGGTAACTAAACAAGCACCCCTCTATACGTTCCCCATCGTGAATGATTAATTGAGCCACATTAAATATGTCATTAGTGGTTCGTTTCATATGCGTCGTATATAGGAGAGATATTCGTTAATAGCAGGTTATATTTCATCTTATGTCATACTTTCCTCCCTAATGTCTTTTTGCTAATTGTTATTTGAACTTATACGACATTTTGCCATTTATTTTTATTTATATTATTATTTTATAATAAGTAGGCTGATGCCTATGATGTCCCACTGCAGGGCAAAGGCCTCCATACTGGCTTTCCACTTCTCTCTGTTCAAAGCTGCTAAGGACCAGTTCTTATTAAAGGAGTCCAGCTCATCCCGCCATCTCCGTCTGGGCCTGCCGTGATGTCGCTTGCCATTAAGAGGGACCCATTGGGTCGTAAGTAAGTTTGGCCCATTCATTGGTCGTCGGAGATGCGGTAGATGTGTCCAGCCCAATTCCATTTTAGCGTGGTAGCTTTCGAAGTGACATCAGTCAGTGACATATTTATAAAACATATTAATAATTTACCTTTATCAAACAACATAAACAAAGTCAGAGTGCAAGAAAGACTCTCAGCAGGGTTCTGTAAGTTCAACGGAATCTTTTCTGAGCAAACGTAAAGGGATTTTCTATTTCCGACTGCAAATAAAACTCTTAGCTCTTATTTCTCATAGCGTTACTTTTTCTTATTTTTAGTTGTTGAAGTACAGGATGCTAGTAATAAATTGTAGTTTCATAAAATGGCGGCTCATGAACTAGTTCAGTTACGTTTTTAGATGTTATCTTATATCTAAAATCTTCCGCGTTATTGTTTGGACGGAGTTTGTATACACACATATAATTTTACTAAACGTCTTATTCAACATTAATGACTTCCGATTAAATTAGCCGTCACTGCTGTCTGAACTAAGAGCTCAATAATATATTACTCATAACCAAAGAAAGAAAGAAAAATAGGTTTATTTTACACAGAAACACGTGCATACAAAAAGATTATTAATTATAATAATAAGGATAAATAAAAACCAAATATATCTATAATCACGAGCACAAAGCATCACTAGTCGACGGCTGCACGTCATGGCTGTGACAAGAAGTCTTACACTCGGCATGATGCTGTGCTATACCCACAGCACAGCGCTGATTTTCAGTGGTTACCCGAAGAGGCCGTACGGACACCAAGCAAAGCGGAAACGATTATCTTCTATATCTCATCTATCAATATCGTTAGAGCGTAACCATTATCCGCCAATCTACACTAGTTCTTTAGTGCCGCAGCAAGAACATCCCTTAATATCGACAGTGCTCCCATGAGGAAAAAATGCACATACGGAATAACCCCCGATTATCACAGGCAATTCCCTTACTACCCAATTCACCTACGATCCCGCTTACTTGCATTTTGCCTTCATAAAACAGCGGAACAACACGAAAACTTTAGGCAGCAAAACTTGTTGTAATATAATTTTAGTTGACAAAACTTGTGTTCAAAAGAAAATTGTTTTTCCTACGTACGGGAAGGTGGCGCGCCTTTTCACTACCTTTGAACACTTTAATCTGAGCCTTTCAAAGCTCCTCTGACTTGCCTTTTACGTCATGCGACAAGACTTGAATTAATCTCCTAACTAAAGTTTCTTGGTAGAAGGAATATATTGAAACCATTTTTAATAAGTACTTACATTTTATTTTAGAATATCCTTAAAATTGAATTTTAGTCGTGGGATGATGAGATCACATCAGGTTGACATTGATATCGACTTAACTGACTCCAGAAATTTAGTGTCGTTACGTTCAGTAAACCTAGCAAAAACACTTCAAACATATTTCCATTTTCCGAAAATATCCTTGTTTTAAGATTATATCCGTACTTACACAGGCAATTAAATCGGGCGTTTTGCCTAGCTCACTGCCAGACATGGAGGCGTCACATCTATTGTCACTCTTATCACGTCCCGAGATTTGGGACCGAAGCCTTTATTCCCCTGCCTATTGAATATAACTTCCCCCGACTTCTCTTGTTTACCCATTACCAGTTTAATGTTAAACAAACCCTGGGCTAGAATAATAGTCGTCTATGTTCTAATTAGATAAGTTTCTCGATACGGACTTCGGTCTCATTTCTTCATTATTAGTTGGTGCTTCGCTTTGAGTTTCCTAATAGATGTTAGTTTTGTTATCCAGGCTTTGAATTATTGTTGAAGTTAATTGCTGAGCGCTTACAGTTCGGAAACAATGGCTAGAACCATTTGCAACACCAATTGATGAGCGAAGTAGTGGCCTAATAAAACAGCCTATGTAGTATGTACCTAGGTATACAGGGTGGCAGGGACATCGACTCGCAAACTGTAACCACGAATTCAGCACATTATTCTAGACATTATTCTGCTGTTTCATAGACAGTGTAATACCTACGCAGTCAAAAGGTATGGAATAGCAATTTTTGTTTAAATAACCGATGAAAATTTTCAACGTTGCGCTCTCACGCCCCTAGTCGCCGCAGGAGACGTCCTGGACGTCGGCGAGCAATGGGTACCTCACCGCCCGTTAATGACCAGGCCCGGGTCGACAGCGCGTTGTGTTCCACGCGCGCCTCAAAGAAATGTCAGCACTAACTGACGGGGTCCGCTCGCTAGGGCCGATGCCTGCCAGGGCCGCGGGTTGTTGAAAGAGATACCGTGGCCCCTGGCACAGGCAACTAAAGGAACACGGGTGGGTTTTAGTCAGTAAAAGTCTGACACGCTCCCGCTCCGCCCAGAGCGGGAGAAGTCATCTGATGATTTACCAACCAAAAAAAACAAACGGGGTGTTCAGAATCATGAATTGAATCCATGGTAACAGTTTGTGCGTCAATGTCCCTGCCACATTGCAAATAGTGTAAAAGATAAAAGTACAAATCAACTAAGCGTTAACTGAAGCAAAAACATGAACATAAAGATATGAATCACCAACGCATTCGGATAGACAGTCAAAACAAAATAAAACCCAATAACTACTCTTCAAACATTCCGGATCAAAACAAACGCCAATCGGCGATAGTTGTTGTGTTGCTGCCCGTAATAGGAACCAATAAGGTGCAGGTGTAAACACAATAAATCACTTCGAAAGCGGCGCCGTTACGATAAGCCGACGCATCTTACGTTCGAGGGTCGTCCATTACATAGTATTGAAGTAAGGAGCTAAATATGAAATATGTTGGCGGAAGATGTTAAAGCTCTGAACATTTTTTGTCGGAAAATTGATGGCCTTTATGAGTGTTATGGCAGCCATTATGGGTTCTATAATATCGCGAGATTGCAATTTACGGAGTGTATTTTTTATGTCCGGTTCTAATATAAACCGAATCATTACTTTTACCAATGGTTTTTCCATTTGGTACGGTCATGATGCTGGCGTAAAAAAGTGAAAGATTACAAAATGTTTACAGCGCATATACACCGTGTTCCGGGCGATATACTTAAACTTCGACAAGATGTTCAGACCATGGAAATAAGCGTTTTTCACTAGTTTTTGTTTAAAAATAAGAATTAATTATTGTGCCCAACATTAATTAATTCTTATTTTTAAACAAAAACTAAATACGTTGACGTAAATCACCCGATATGCATTCCTCTTTATCTCTTTACCTGAAGCATTTGATAGATTTATCATTTTAATTGCACTAAGCGGCAACATAGGCCAAATTAAGACCCTTTCTTACTGCATAGCTCAATTAAATTTCACTATATGAAATTACAAATATCTTTGTAACTAAGCCTCTTAAACTACTAATTCGTTTGTAAGATTTGATTTGTTAAAGCTATAGAAGCGTTTGCCAAAATTTATGGCTAACGTGAAGAATAGGGGCATCACCTCTGTACCTATTTTTTCTGTTCTGTTTTTCATTGTCTATTTATATATGTGTGTACATAAATGGTAAAATAAATAAATAAATAAGAATAGGGTGTACATAATATTAAGGGTCACCTAAAATACAGCGCTACACCATGAAATGAAAGCACAATATTAATACACGAGTCTTCTGTTAGTAAATAAAAGTAACAAGAAAAAGTAACTCATATTTTCAGCCTTGGAAATATTCTTTATCCTGTTTTCCTTAAATATTACTAACATGTTTCTTTACCAAGTTGCGTTAGAGGAAATCGTATCTATATTTAACTAAGTACCTACACCCTTATCTCAACGTTTTCTAACTGACAGAAAATATAGGTTACATTATACCAAAAATACACCAATCATTATATCAGTATTAAATCAGGCTGATATTCATATTTGTACCATTTAAAGCTAGATCAAATAAGGTTAGCTATTTTCGAAATATGCTGTCAAACTGTTCCCGAGGTTAAGGTGTAAAGGTCATTCGTTTATAACCCAAACAATGGGAAGTTCTCTGTCTTGAATGAAAGATAAATGGAACTGCCTGTAAATAAACGTTAAAAGCTTCTTTTACTCTTTTGTTGTATAAATCCGTTCTTTTTTTTTTCAATAATGAACGGGGCCTCGTTGGTCTAGCGCTATAACCGAGCATGAAGACCTGGGTTCGATTCCAAGGTCGGACAAAATGTTATTGGGTTTTCCTATCTGGGATTGTGTTTGTTTGATGGCAAAAGGCTCGCCCTCTATTACATGAGACTTAAACATAACTGGTGAAATTCACTTTATGTACTATAAGTACACCCCCTGCCTACCACTTCGAGGAAACAAGGCATCATGTTATTTTATGTGTACAGTCACGACCACCAATATGTCAACACTTGGCAACATTCAATTCAGTTTTTTCGTGAAATAACGAATGCAACGTTGAAATACGACACATTACATAAACCTATGGGTTCGAAAATACTTTGTTCGTAACAACTTAAAATTTCATTAAAAAATAAAGGAGTAAATCGCTTTTGAATAAAGCCGAGTGTATACATACTTTTACTCGTGACTGTACCTAACAAATAGAGTAGCTAAAATATCACTACTTTATTATGCATGTGTAAAATTTTATTAATATGTAAAATGAATAGTGCAATGCAAATTCCTAAATAATTAATATTATGATTATGCATGAGAGTTACTCGGTCTGCTGACTATTCACTGAGGCAGGTTTACAGCGGTGTTTACATTGCGAAACTAGTGTCCTGAAACTAGATAGAACTGTGGTGCGATAACTTGAAACTTAACCCTGTTTGATCGTGGTTGGAGATCTAGCACAATATTGATTGGGAAGACCAATCATCGTTCTTCCATTTTGATTTGCTTTTGTCTTCCGTGAAGTCAGGAATAGACATTAGTAATATTTTTTAAAAAATCGTGCAACACGTGATAGAGGTCAAACTTCATAAAAAATAAAGAATAAAAGAGATTTAGTATGAGTGACAGAGATTTATAATTTTCTTCTCTATCGTGTAAATAAATGTGCCTAAACGTGACGCGTCCTTGAAATGTCACTCTCAATTCTCCAGTGCGATTCTGTAACCATCTCACCGTGAAAACTTAGGTGAAGTGAGCGTGGAGTGAGCTGTCATTCCAACTAAATACTAGGGATTGACATTATTGACAGCTCACTTCACCTAACTTTTCACGGTGAGATTTTTACAAAATCGATCGGCTGGTACAATTTATATTTATCTCTGACTTAAGAAGGTGTTACTAGGTGGTACCTGTGCTACAGGAGACAGTGTCATTACCCATTTGTGAAAATCAACGTTAGTATTTAACATTAGCAAGAATGTTGTTTGCATTATATATGTTACCGGCCAAACCCGATTTTATGATGAACTAGTTTCGCCTAGGCTATACTAGTTCTCCCTACACTGTGGCGCTGTGGCTGTGTGGTTTGGTTTTACATTCAAAAATATGTTTCTGGCACTCGCCGGCCGCTCCCGCGGCACCGCTCGCTTCGCTCGCTCGGCTCGTGCGTTATGTGGTCACAGTTCTAACCTAACCTAGCTTTTTCGATTTAACTATAGCTTTTCGAGTGTAGGGAGAACTAGTTTGGCCTAGGCGAAACTAGTTCATCCTAAAATCGGGTTTGGCCGGTAACATATACATTGAACCTGTGTGTCTGTTGAGAGATCGTGAGGGCAACGGTAAATAAGGTACTTATATAATATTTGCATACCGACTTCTGATGATAACATGAGATGTGCAAGTTACTGGCATGTGTACTTCTGACTTGAAGGTATGAGATTCTCAAGTTCACTGGTGATAAGCCATCACTCCATGATTACAGTTAATAAATATAAATAATGTAAACCATGTAAAGTTTTGAATCTAGCATTGTAAAAAGTAAAAAAAAAAAACATCAAAACTAGTCTGTACAACACATATACTACCCTATTAGCCTATTACGTACCCATTACTGGGACACAGGACTCCTCTCTGTGATAGGGAGTGGGCCATAATCCACCACGCGGACCTAGTGCGGGTTGGTAGATGTAAAACACATAGTACCTGTGCCGAAAAAAGAATTCCTAGAAAAGCACCAAAGCACAAGCTTCGTAAACTAAAACCTATGGACTTGGACCCGGAGCACCAAGTGCGTGGTTTCGTCACCCCCTATTTTTGTCAGACTTCACTCACAGTGCAAAGTGCTCCCCAACACATAGTGCGTAGTTTCATCACTCTATTTTTGCCCAACGGAGCTTACAGTGCACAGTGGGCACCATTACTGGAACAAATTCGAAAATGTTGTCCAACCCGAGACTCGGATCGTGGTTTTTTCACTCCATTTCTTTGATATATTTGACTGTCTCACCCTCATGCACGACTAACGATTGTAATTGAGTACTCTTGTATCTGTAACTTGATTAGGAGATGTTGTGAAATCAAAAATTGGTAAGAAAAGGGTCGGGAGGAGGAAAAAAAATGGAATGGTGTATTTTTTTAATGCGGGCTGCATTAAAAAATTACACCATTCCATTTTTTTTTCGAGGGGATCCCCAGGCTCCTATATCTTTCTCCCTTATTCATAATCATTGCTTAAAATTAAGTAGTGGGCAGCGACTGTTCCACCTTACATTTTGAAGTTTAAACGTCACTTAACTGTAATCATCGTTTATAAATAAACCCCTATATGTCTTGCTGCTTATGCTTATGTATAGCAGTAAATTTATGTTTAATGTTTGCATGAAGTTTTTTAGTTAAATGTATGTTGTTGGCTTGTTGCGCGCTTTGGTGTGTACTGTAAGTGCAGCAAGCAATTGATATATAAATAAATAAATAAATGTCTAGAGGTCTGATAGGCAGTTGCTCCATGTAAAATACTGGTATTCAGCTGCATCTGGTTAGGCTGGAAGCCGACCTCAACACAGTTGGGAACAGGCTAGGCAGATGATGATGATGTCTAGTGGAAAAATGGCAGCATTAGGAATCCTTTTGCCACACGTGATAATTTTTTATTTGGCTTGTGGAAAGTGGAGGCTAGTAATAAGATTTTTTATGAATAAAGGATCTGCTGAAGTGTCGTGATTAATGAGTCTACCATAAATGACTGAGGATCGAATAAGTATGTACGTGAGGGGGTATATGTACCTACCTACCCTTTCCAAGCATTCCCTATCTCACATGAATAACCAACAATTTCCGTCCGTGTTTGCTATGAAAGCATTCAATACACCAATGGCAATATATAACCCGAATGAATTATAAAATTTCTCTGAAAGCCATGTTCTCTGCCAATTACCTACAATTGAAAACTGAATATTCACGAAATCGAATAATTTTACATTCAACCAAAAAAGTACGTAACACGTACGGGTTGTGCACATTTTATCAGCTCGGCAACGAAGCGTCACGTCAGCTGGACCCATAATAATGAGCCTATAATGTTGGCACTGCTGGGACACAAGCCTTCACTCTATGAGAGGGAGTGGGCTATGTAGTCCACCACGCGGGCCCTGTGCGACTCGGTAGATGTCTTGGTCATGTCTTCGATTTTTTTGTCCTAGAACATGCCAGTTTCCTCACAATTTTTTCCTTCACCGTTTTGAGAGCAGCGGTTTTGAAAATATTTACACAAAGTAAAACGCCTGCCTGGGTTCGAACCCATGACCTACATCATATAAGTTGGGGCCGTTACTTCTGGGCTACCACTGCTCTCCAGCTGGACTCGTCTGTTTTTATGTTGAAGTCTTTTTTTTTAACTTGTTCAGCAAAATTAAAGTTTATAAAGCAATACTATATTCATTCATCTTCTTAACACGTTGACTGCCAGACAACAGACACAATATTAAATACAAAATCTATTGTTGGCGGTCACCGGTGACCGCGGTGGCAGTCAATGCCTTAATAACATTCTTAAATTCGCACGTCAAACAATTCATCACTCACTGACAGACAAAGCACAGTCTAAACCGATGGGTCTAGAAAGGTGAACACAAGGTTGCACAAGGATTCCTTATATACAAGGTGTCGTTTTGCATTCTCGTCAAATTCAAGGAGGTAACTATGCTACTAACTGATTCTCGACACGAATCAATAATAAAATAAGTAGGTTTTTTTTTCTAATTTTCGGAAATCGGCATGATTGTGTAGGACAGGCATTTTAAAACGCGGCCTGTGTGAGATCGCACTGTAACTGCCCTTTTAAAAACACGGCCGCTTATACGATACCATAACGCGATTCTGTTCTTTGAAAGTGGTGTATTCTGAAATACTGGCAAACTTAAATAACCAAAAAAACAAGTAGGTATGCTTTCATTATTTACCAGGGATCGCAATTTTATTTAATTATTTTTGTCTTTCATAACAGCCTCCTGAAATTTGACGAGGACGCAAAACGACACCTTGTATATAAGGAACCCTTGAACAGCTTGTATAACTAATGTCAGCATGAAGGAAGGTTTTTTTGAAAATTTGTTCCCAAAATGGGTAGAGGATGAAAGTTTATAATTATGTAAGTTACGTAATCCCATCGGGCACACGGATTATATAATTTAAAAATGGAAAATAATAAAGCTTCCGAAAAACAAATTAACTTCCAGCGATCTGTGGTTGACTGTAATACTAAGCTGTGTTAAAATGAATTACCGAAAAGTTAATACAAAATTAACCGACAAAAAATGTTGTATTTAACAAACAAACATGAAGCTTATTCAGATTATAATTCGACGAAAAATATTCTATACTTCCAAATAAATAAACTAAATTTCCAAAAAAATACTAAGTTTCCGAAAAGTTATAGTTTAGTGTTTGCAACGTAACACGCATCTTTTTTAAATCGAAAAAGCTAGGTTAGGTTAGGTTAGAACTGTGACCACATAACGCACGAGCCGAGCGAGCGAAGAGAGCGGTGCCGCGGCAGCGGCCGGCGAGTGCCAGAAACATATTTTTGAATGTAAAACCAAACCACACAACCACAGCGCCACAGTTATAAAATGTGTGTGTTCTGAGCTGTGTTTTCGGAGCTTTTATACCCTTTAAAAATGTTGCACTGATTTCTAATAATGTATATCATCACGGTGTATATTTTGGGACGATATTTTTACAGTCTGAACGTCACCTCGTCAGAACGACTGCGACGTGGCGAGTTTAAGCTAATTAAAAGCCAAGCTTTGGTAATAATGTGCCCTAAGCTTAACACTTCAACATTCAATATCTACATTTTCATGTTACAGACAGCACATTCAACGAAAACCTGCCAACGAAATGAACTCCACGATATGAATTAAAAATGATTTCCAAAATTCATTTTTTGTTTACATAATTCCGTATTCATAAAGTTCAGTTTCGTTCACCAAATTTACGGACTTTATGCTAAAGAGGGCCTGGAATACGCGATGTTCTATTTTTGTGTTTTTTTTAATGTTTTTCATTAATTTTTACCTTTAGGTTGTACTGAAAAGCTTCATACAACGTTTGTGTTCCTAAAAGGCTTTTTTAATTGACTATAAAGTTCCACGAAAATACTTTATTATTAATTAACATGTAACTTCGAGGCTAATGAAGAAATTAATTTAAAGCTGTCAAACTGTTACTTAAATATAGGTAACTAAAAGCAAAACGCAGGTAACTTCCACCGCAAGGTGACTTTTAAGAATGCGTATTTGAATGCAGCAGTAGTGGCCTTGTACTTCATAAAACTGAATCGATATCATGAAAACTGTGGATATAGCACAACAAAAACCTTCTAACTACATACACATACACCTAGGTACGTATAATCTGAAATTACCGCGAATTTTGTCACTGAAATTCCATAAATGACAACATTCTTGTCATCCTAGTAACAGCGTTTAAATTTAAAAGCGTTAATATTTATATAACTCCAATGCGGATAAAAAAACTGATAACATCAGTAATGAATTCAAAAAATAATAATAATTTCGTAACACGAAATTTCTCTATCTAACGATGGAATCGCATGTCTAATATATCCATTGATAAAGTCAATTCGATTCCCATGAACAACACATTTGACGTGATTACTGCACTGGCATTTCACTGATAAATGACCACAGAGGCAATTAATATACTGTTGCTTAAATAAGTGGTGTGGGTTACGGCACTACGTTCCTATGGGGTGAATAACGTAAATCAACGTGCTGGCGCCATATTCAGAGCGCATAACTAATCCGAAGCACGCAAAGCGATATTTTACCAAGCCGTTCCTTCATACATAATACATTTCCATGTAAGAATATGCTTCAAACTAAACATATGTACCTTAGTTTTCATGCGAAACTCCGTTTTCGTATCTATTTAGCTCTAAAATATCGTACTTTATTAACAGTTATTCTGACATTATTGATCGGTTTTTGATAGTCATGCGCCAGGACACTTCTCCACAAAACATGGGCGACTAGCTTACCTAACCAACCATTAATACAAAAGGGAAATAACAATTGAATAACCTCAAAAACAAAGGATATAAACCAACATTATTTGTTAATAAAAGGAAGATAAAATAAACGCCAATCAACAGTCGGAGAAACAAAAGAAAATTATGAGAATTTCTTTACATATTACATGAAACATTGCTACTTTACGCTCTGGTATCCGCAAAACGAAGTAAATCTGATATTAAACCTTATCTCATAGGAATAAAGCTTCGTTTCGTTTAGATTTACAAACAAAGAGTACAAATTCTTACTGTTTGCCAAAAGATATTCCCGGGAGTCGCATACATACATTACATATAATATGTATTTATAATACGCTCGCCATAAGCTGCAAAATGCTCCTGGGATAAATATCAATGCTTTCGTGATTTTGTGGAAATATTAAAAGAGACTGTTAGCTTTATAACACACGTCACCACCACCATGAGGTACCTATACCTATTACATAAGTATAGATTTAAGTAACACGTTCTCAGTTGCATGAAGGATAAGTTAGGGCTCCCGCACACGGGCCACCGGCCACAACCACAAAACGCCGCCACTGGCATATTTCCTGTATTTTTCATACATTTTATATGGACTCGCCGCACACGGTTGGCGCCGGTGGCGGCCACACGCTTCAAATCTTCTTCTTCAAGCTTCTAGTGGCGGCGTTTGTGGCTGTGGCGAGTGGCTCGTGTGCGGCGACACTAACGCTTTCGACTTCAACCGATTTCACTGGTAGGTAGGTAACTAACTTCTTGGTAAATGCGTTTGCGTTTACTTGGCTCTGATGTGCTTTTTCTTTCCTTTGATCGAGTAGAACTTCAGAATCGACAATGTTGTAAGCCTTGTTTTATATTTTGTACACTGGCTTCTGACTACGGCTTTGTCCGCGTGGATGTAGAAAACTATCCCTCGGGAACGTGCTACCGAGACGAAAAGTAGCCTATGTCCTTCTTTAAGATGCCATCTATCTTCATGCCAAATTTTATCGAAATCCGTTCAGTGGTTTAGGTGTGAAAGGGTATATACAATATTGGATTTCATGGGTTTTTTTTGCGCGGGTACCCCAATTCTTTTTCTAAAATTAAACTAACCTAAGTTACTCCTTATAACATCAGCTAACAGTTTTTTTTTATTTGTATGTATGTATAGTAGATATAGGTTAGGAAGCTGAATTCTTGTCACCAGGAGCGGTTACGTAAATTAACAAGAATATAATTAGCTAAACTAAAAATGTCATTACAGCTCATCTCTAGGCCAAGTCCTTCTCATGCCATTTCCCCTTCTGCATTCCTCTTACATTTTTAACCATAACCTCTCTTTGCAGGATCCGACGCCGAACCTGTTTGGAAGCTCCAAGACCCTCAGTTTGACCAGGGCTACGGGTCAGAGCGCTCCCCAGAAGATGACTACGTTCCTCCCATCGTTCCTCCATTATCACTGGAAAACTACGAAGCAGAGCTGCGACTAATCTACCCGTTCATCAATGATGGTAAGTTTTAAAAATTATTTTTACGAGCAGACTAACTTACACGATATTCGCAGAAAGAACGTTTTTATATACTCGTACATCAGTGTAGTATCTACGTAATGACTACTTTTTTACTTAGCCTGCACTGTCCAAAGCCCCCCCCCCCCCCATCTTTCCAGGCATCCTTTTCTAGAGCCACATAGTTTACGTTAAAGATAATTTCTAAGTGATAAACCTATGTTTTAGACTTGCATTTAGACACCCTTAACGCAAGATTTCTTAATAAACTGTAGTTTCTCCAAATTTATATTACCAGAAAACCATTAGTACTAAAATGTAAAATATTCAGTAAATTAATCAATCCATTTTAAGTTTAGATGACTGATTAATTTAATTTGTGCCCCAGAAGTATTCTCATTTGAAAATGCAAATGGAACGGTACTTAATTAACTACAAAACATTGACTGATTGAAACAATTCTGTAATAGCACGTTTACCGACTATATTGAACGACCTAAATTAACAGATAGGTGATCAGTGTACATTAATCAGTCATCCATTAATTAAGGGGTGTTTGAATAAGTCGCTGCGTAATTCCAGATCGCAGTAACGAACATAAAAACGTCAACAAAACCGAAAATTTTCGTACAGAAGTTTAGCTTTAGGCACATTTCTGAGGCTTTTGCCCCCAGGATTAATATAACTTGGCCGGAGTAAGCACCTTAGCAACACCATTCAAAGCTCGTAGCCGAGTGTTTGCCTTTGACACACGCAAAAGGTCGTTGCTATTTGAGCACGCATATTGTGCCAGCCAAGTACAGAAAACACCACTTTTAATGCAAGACTATATAAAAGGTAAGGTACCTACCGCTAATCGGTGGATGTGGATATAAACGTGTGAAGTGCCTCGATAACACTCGATTGTGTGTTTGGAATAAAGTAATCAATAGCGTAAATCAGAGTGAACTTTTGAAAATTTAACTCATGTGTGGTAATGATTCTGTCAATTACATCAATTGACAATAAATTAACATCAAATAATTAATTCGTTTAAAATATTCAATCAACTTCCGCTTTGCATAGTGGATAATACAATATAAAACTCCCGAATCAACAATTTTGTCATCTCAATTATTCACCATTCCAATTTGTCACTCTTTTATCTCCCTACATGTTTGCTACTTCCTAGACATCCAATAAAACCCTTGTCACATCTTACGACGCCCTTGGGTAAAGATGAAGATGGAACTTATCTCAAACCAGATCCAGAATAGCTTATTTAAATTCAAATTTTCTTTGCTAACTGTTTACTCTCGTAATAAACCCATCCTAAAATTGATTTATCATATCTACATCCGTATAAGAATTGATTTACATCCGCCATAATGGATTTATGACACATCCACTGTCATTGGGGGAACATGACAGATTGTTCGATATGTCGTTTATCAAACAAAACCAATCCAATCGTAGATCGGTAATAAATGAAATCCGTGTACAACACTATGAATATGTTATGAGCAATTTGGTTTGTGTTGGGAGTGCTATATCATTTTCTGAAACGAGATAAGCAGAACTGCCTTTCTGTGTTGGTTTTGTGACTTCGTTGAGCTTTCTAATGATACATGCATGATCATTTTATCCTTCCTAAATTGGGTTTTTTTTTAAATCTTTCAGTATTTTTTTAAATAGATCCGACGTTCGAGCTTCGGGTTCTTTCAAGTGATTATCCCTCAATTTCCTTAGTAAAATGCAACGTAGTTTAGCAATTCTTCAATCATTAATGACTTGGCTATGACATCAGTCAATAAGCATTTAAACTTTTAAAGTTAGCTGTGGTTTTTATTACTTTACCAACAGCTGTTAAGAAGTGCAGAATCTAAGTTTAAGATCGAGTGCAATTCATCTGGGTAACGTAAGTGCTTCCCCAGACGCGCATTCGGTTTCTGCCTCAGTGGGTCACGCTCATACAAGCGCTGTGGTTTCATCTGCTCTCTGGTAGAATACGGCTTTATCTACACCAATATACGTATTACGAACAGCTATAAGTTGTTCGGTTTCTAGTTCAGCGTAGATGCCATAGTTACCCATTTCCCTTGGCTCTTAGAAGTCGTGGGATAGTGATCGATTGATACATGCCTATTAATTTCTATTCTCAGAATAGACGGAACATATGTTTACCTAACATGACGCGTTTTTCCCAGGGGTAGGAGGAAACTTTCTTTAACAAATAGATGCATAATGTGGCGCCTTTTACTATGAACATATGCAGAAACTTCATAAAGCCACGTAATAAGATACTAGCATATTTTTCTTGTTACCAAACTTTATTTTTTGTTCCCCAAAATAACGAAAAGATTGACAAAACTTAGAAAAGAAACCGTGTATCTTTTTCTGAGGTTGAAGCCTAAAATATCGGCATTTATATATTGAATGTTAGGATATAAAGGCTGTAGGCGGTGAATATAAATGTGAATTTGAAAGTGTAAGGGATCGTGTATAAAACCCGATCTAGCCCGAAGAGCCGTGTGAGAATTATTGATATAGAGATCGCAAGATCCGAAAACGGGCCTGTGATGTCGTTTGCAGACGTTTCTCATTCTGTATCTTCTCTTATCGGTAGTTTGAAATAAGTGAAGCATTTAATTTTAATCAAAAACTTACCTAATAGGATCCTAGTTAGTAGTTTGTGTGTTTACGTAATATAATATATGCTATTGGTATATTAAAATCCCAAACCCTATTGAGTACAAATCTATTACTACAGCGTATTCTACATTAACAGATTTGTACTCAATAGGATTTCCTAGTTAAATACCACGTTTATATAGGAGTTGATTTATTTATTTATTTAAAGTTTTCGCACGAAAAGGTACAAAGGCGGACTTAATGCCTTAGGCATTCTCTACCAGTCAACCAAGGGTGGTGAAGAGATCAGAGGGGCAATTCTCGTAATTTTAAAAACGTTCACAGTTTGATCTCAGTCTCAATCTGTCAAAAAATCCTCTAATTTCCCAACATTTTTGACAAGTTTTTGACATTTGTTTGTCGCCGATATGAAACTGCGACTAGATTTTGAACGTTTTAAATTACGAGAATTGTCCTTCAGATGATAGGTGCTTTGGTTGAGAGGGACAGTGATAAAAAAAAAACTCTTGAATCTAGGTACACAAATACACAAATAGTTTACATAAACATACATACTATTACTATAATATATACCTATAATATTTATATATACAAAATCAAGGGAGAGAGGTGTTGAGATGACTCTACGCTATTTGTTTTAAAAATAACTGCAATTTCCGCTTAAATGCATACAGTCGATTATAGATAGAATAAACATTATTGTACACCAAAATTGTAACATAGCTCTACAAATTACAAATATAAATAATTAACGTACACAGGTCTTGAATTATGAAACAAGTATACAGTCTGTTTATATGCCTAGCAATTGGATTTTAAAGCTTACACATTTCTTTGACAAATAAATGTCTGGAGTGTCATACATTTCCTAACATGTTCACATTGTAAGACATCTTCTTAGCGTCAAACAAAACACAGCGGACGAAATAAGTATGAAGCTAATTCAATATCGGTAAACTTTTTGGAAAATTTAATTTCGTCCGAAATCTCCTCTTTGTCCCTTATATATCAGGGCCGAATCCTTCCGAGTTTGTCCTCGGATAACTTCGGGAACAACTTGTGAGTAATTGGCTCTGTGTTGTGTACCAAACTGTCCTACTACTTCGAACTTTTGGACATAGCTTTACCGAGAGTCCTTATTTTCTGTAGGTAAAGGATTTTTGGAATTGTATTGTTGATGTACATACATCAACAATACAATTCCAAAAATCCTTCGTCTTCGTACCTTCGTCTTCGTCCTTCGTCTTTATGATTACCATTTAAACAATGGACTATCGGAAAAACATGCTTTGTTATAACCCACACGCTAATTGCGTAACACATGATCACAATTTGAATCATTTTGAAGGATATTGCAAATCCATTGCTTCTCAGGTTCTAAAAATTTGTCTGCTTAACAACGTAAAATAATGCAATGAATGTTATTGTTGAACTGTCAAGCCATTGTAAGCCATCTACTGTAGTGTTTACGCAATTACCTCGCAAGATTGTGTTTCCTGCTTAATTTTCGAAAAATTATTATTGTAGAACTTTTACAAAATTAACGTACGATTCTGGAAATGATCTATTAATCCGCCGTCTAAATGTATTTTTAGATTTTGACGGCTTATTAATAGGACTTTGTAAGTCCTTCAAAGTAAATAGGCCATTCGGTATTGAACTATCCAATACCCCTAACAATACGCCATCGTTAATTAATAACTTGGTTACAAACAAACTAAAACTAATCAGAGCCAAATTAATGGATTGCTAACTATAACTCCGTTAATATTCTCTCCTAACACGTGGAACCGAGGTACCATTTAAAGCTGCGT
The DNA here is from genome assembly GCA_949629185.1 of Apamea crenata. Lineage (NCBI taxonomy): Eukaryota > Metazoa > Arthropoda > Insecta > Lepidoptera > Noctuidae > Apamea > Apamea crenata. Next base: position 6,226,588 of record OX451360.1, on the reverse strand, counting down.
TCCCACTGGAGCGGAGAGAAGCGGAAGTGCAAATATTAGAATGTTTTACTAGCTCTGAACTTCACCGCTCCAGTGGACACGAAGTCTTACTAGGAAGTTATTTTCTTATTTCTGACTATACACGTTGGCAGGGACATTGAAGCGCAACCTGTTACCCTGGATTCAGTACATGATTCTGAACCCCCCCTGGGTTGAAATTAATCGTAGGTTATTAAAAAAAAAATTGCTGTTCCATATATTTTGACCGCGTTGGTATTGCCCGTTTTTATGAAACAGCAGACTTTTTTTTATAACCGATGCCATATTTCATCGCAGTTGGGGTTTTCAGAATCATGTATATGTCATATATCATCTGTCATCTGTCAGATAGGATGACACCTCAAAATTTTCCGTTTTTTCAATTTTAATGTATTTACTTTAAAAAATCATTAAGTTTCAAAAATTCGCAATGAATGTGCGCAATATGGAAGGAGTCATGGGGGGTTATGGAGAAATGCTGCACCTGCAGCATATGCTGCGTGAGCGTGGGTCATCCATCGCCACTCGTTCGAAGTCCACCGCGCACAGGATGGATGGAAAGCAGCACAGATTTTTTGCTCCATTGGTGTAATTGCTGTATGGCGTTCCAGTGTGAGGATAAATAAATAAATAAATAAATTAGGTACTGAATTCATTGTAACAGGTTGTGCGTCTATGTCCTTGCCAACCTGTAGACTACATCTGTCATAACTTACTAATGAATTTCTAAAAAGAAACTGTTCTATTTTGACGGAAATGAGACGGTTGACGCAAAATTATGCGGTTTCAATTAAACTAACCGCTAATTTTGTATAATGAATACCATTAGCTAAATAGATGGATTGACTGATTAAACCCATTCATAGCTGGCCAAACCACCAATATAATAATAGGATCCATTAACGTGCCACCAGCACACTGCCGTTTTGAAACAAACGTCATTCATTAACGGCCGCCATTTGTAAATTCACCTATCAATAATGACATAACATTACGTCGCAGATGTTAATTGCGAGCGACAATTATTCGAATAATGACTCGAACATATTGACTGGTGTAAATCGTTAATTGTATTGTCGTGTTACAGTGTTAAATGATTGTGTTTTGTCTTTCGGCAACGGCTATTCGATTTGGTATACGTAAGTGGTGATGTAACTTGGTAACTAGCTGTGTTTAAGGCTCTCGGTGATGGAAAGGTTACATAAGCCTAACACGGTTAGAATCGACTTCCACGCTCACATTCGATTAGCTGTTCTGATGGGAAAGAATTGCAGAAGAGAACTGAACTGATGATTAAACTTTAATAACTATGAAATCACATGAATGCCTAGTATTTTACTTCATGCTAATTTCACCCACTTCGAGGTCACTTCGTTCAATTTTATTATTTTTACCGTAAACATAATAAAATATTAATATTGATCAACCTTTGGAAAAACCACCTTACCTACTCCATATAACCTTAAAATAACGAAACAAAGTTACCAACCGCTTTTGCAGGTTCATGTCTATGCTAATTCTGAAAAATACAGGGTGAATTTTGCTACAGTTTTGAACAGCGCTTAGGGATTTTTCGAGGCCGAATCGGTGTATTAATTCCACGCCTGCAAAGCCACTAGAAGCACCCAGTGGCGAAAGCAGAATTTAATTTAAAACACTGTATATTTTAAGCTACAAAAAGAACATATAAAAGAACTGCTCCTTTATCTCTTCTTAACAAAGCGTCACTTATTAGCTTCGACACAATTGTCAAAGGATTTGCTCAGTATTGGCAAGACACGACACAAATACGAACAAGTCGAAACACTCGATATAAACAAAGAAATTGACTGCTCCACAGCGTCAGTAATTCAATTTCCCTCGAGAATATTGGCAATATCAACAAAATGGAATAACATCGAAATGTCCGATGTTGTATTAACAGGATATTGCTTGAAAACGTGGGACGAATCCATTAGCGAGGGTGGTTTTTAATTAACTTTATCCTCTCGATGCGTTTAAACGATCGGTACTCGTTTATAATATAATTAGTCAAGATTAGCAACGTAACATGACCACGCCGATTAGGCTTTAGCTACTTGTGTTTCAGACTATAGGATATTAATCGTAGCAGATACATTATAGAGATTATTGTAATTGTATTACTGCAACTTGATATTTCTACTAGCACTGGACCGAGTTTCAACCCTATAATGTTACACATTACAGCTACAAAGGTCACGCTTTGTTTCCAGAAATAAATTGAAGGCATCTTCGGCATTACATATTTAAATAACAGCCAAAAGACCCGAGATAAGAAGTGTTCTCAAACATTTTCCGTTGCGAAAACAATTTGCCGTATCAGGAATTCCCATTACCCGGTTTTATTGTAACACCGTCCCACCTTCGTGTAAACAGGGTGTTATCTCATTTACGTGTTCAATTTGTATGCAAGGTGTAGAGCTCCCCTGGCCGCCGCTCGCTCGTATCATTTGCAGCGTCCCGAGTCGCGGCCAAATAGAAAAATGCTGCGGCAAAACTCAGCCTCTACGAAATCGAATGTAATTGAATTGTTCGCTTACTTTCAATAGGAACCAGTATCTCGCCGGTCAGCACTCGGCTCAATGGCCACTTGTTCGTGACGCAAGTCCTATTTGCATAGACTTAATTCTCCATCCCTTTGTTCGAGGAGATTATTTTCAAATTTTCTCTCTGCCCGGTCTGTGTGCACTCACTGCAGGAACAGGATTCTTCTTTACTTTTTGTTTTGTTTCGCGTTGTTAAGATTTTCTCTTTTTACGCCGTAGGAAACTTGTTCGCTCTCAGTTCCTTGATTAAACATCGAGTGGTTGTAATGAATGGCGTCAACTCGAGAACACTGAGCGGTCAGCGCCGTTATTTTGTAGCACCAAGCCTCCGTGCTTTTTTACAGCACACTAACTTTTGCTTTAACTACAGTAGCACTAAAAAGAAAATTATCAATTTGATGTGTTTCATTTTATGGGTCATATTTTCGTGACTTGTTCGCACTGGTTTGATGGTTTATTTAAGAGCGGAATACTGTTAAGACTACCATTATACTCGGAAGTTTAATGATCTGTATTTCACCGGCGTTCACATAAAAATTTAATTTTCTATTTGTGTCATCTGGTTTACCAAGTCAACACGACATTAGATAAACTGTAAAATATGTTTCAATTTTACGACAACATTTTTGACTTCTGAAATTGTATTACCTACTTCCCAGCCATATTAAAGTACCTACCTACATCTCTGCATAAGTATTAAAAGACTTCCCTTAACATTTTGCTCCAACCTGAGAAAGGAGATCCTTCAGTGGTTCCGTGATATTTCTCGCTCCGGAGCCATTTGTCTACGTACTTGAATACTTTATTCACTAACTTTGGTACAGTCAACCTTTTTGCATTTTCTCTCCGGTTATTAGATTTTGACCTTCAAAGGTTGTTTTTTCGTAAACATTAAAAGAACTCAAAGGGTCAAAATCCCATGACATTTTCCATACTAAAATGTCGAATATGTATTTACGTTATAAGTAATCGATAATTTTATTAGAACTTTTATTAAATAAACTTTCTGGTGGCATTTTAGAATTTAAATAACTCTCATTTATTTTTATCTGACATTATGTGACCCATTAATTTGTATTAAAACTTTGATTACAATTATAATTGGCCAATCACAAATTAGTAGAAGACCCATATTTGGAGGCCCAAACCACACTTCTCCCCAAGGCTTTGATTCGTATTGCTCTCAGAATGGTATCGCCTCTACTACGAATCTGTATTAAGAATAATATTAATCGTGTACCCTAATTTGAACTAAGCCAGTCCCTCAAGTTTTTCCTTTCATGCTTTGGTATTTTACTTTTTTGCCCATCCTGAAGTTCATGGACCTAGCCAAGCATTAGCGATGTTTTCTCCCGAACCATCCTCCCGATCCTCCTCTCTTCAAATTTATCATTTTGCTGTGACCTTACAGGGTCCATATTTTTGTACCTAGCTTTAAGCTCTTAGTAACATATTTTTTACAATATCATTTCATTTCCTTTTAATTTATTTTTAAAGCAATAAATTAAAATGAAATGAGAATATCAAAGTTCCGAAACGGAAGACAAGTGCTTAGAATAACAATAGAATAATTATAAGGCTCTTTAATACATTAGAGACTCAAATCTACATATGTCCGTCGACGTGTAATGACCAAATAAAACTCCTATCCATTTCCCCAAATTAACGCAATTATCAAAGAAACATTCACATTGTTTTATCACGAGTCTAACGGGTTCAGTAGACAATTAAACTGTAATATTTGGAACAAAATAAGTTCATTATGAGTTCGTCTGATATAAAGGGATCACACCCTCGTCAAAGGGGAAGTAGGTAGGTGCTCAGAATTTCGCTCACATTCTCGATATAAATTTTATCCAATTCACACAGGGATGTGCCATAAAGTTTGGCCGATAACGATTTCACTCCAGATCGCGCCGTTAAAGTATAATTACCGTGTGTAGAAGATAGTTTATGGTTCTCGATTTAATACATTTGTCGCCATTATGGCCTGACAGACTGGCGCATTTTAATTTTAGTTTAGAAAATGTATTCTGTATATTTTATGGCGTCTGCCATTATGTCATTAGTTCACTAAACCCCTTATTACAAAACAAGGTTTTTCTTTCTCATCAGTAATTTTAAACCACTGACCCAGTTATTGAATTAAGAACCCAACTGATAGAGAAATGCAGTTTTTTATACAAAAATGACAGCTTAGTTCGGTGCTAAGTTGTCATTTTAGTATTTAGAACTTTGCCTAAATCGAAATAAAGTTCGAAATAAAAGTACTGGCTCAATAGTTTAGGCTAGAACTAAAGTTAGGTTTCGTTTTGTAATAAGACGGTAAGAGCTTACATCAAAATACAGGCAGGTTTCGCTTTTCTAGCCGAGACGGCACTAAACTTTCAGGAGCTGATGATGACAAGCTGGAATACTTTAGGGGGAAGTGCTAGCCTGTAAGTTCATATTGATTAATATTGACATTCTATATTGATATGGACTTGGACGGTTGTATTGATGATATTAATGATTATAATTCTGTAAATGCATACTTGTAACGGTCGCGAATCCTATTTTAATCCTATTTTTTTTTTATTGTTTTTTCTTCTATTAATAATCATCATCATAATCATAATCATTTTTTATTTGTGTAACATAGGTAGTGAATACAGTTCTTGTATTATAGTTATATATATATCTCTTGGCATAACATAGGTCGCTATGTTATGCCAAGAGGCGTACAAATATGGTTGCATACTAAATAAAAACAATATGGAATATTTTTTATAGTCAATGCATAAAATAACATAAATTACAATTAGTCACAATATTCAATAAAACTTTGTTTCTCCAGTCAAATAAATAAATAAGTCTACATTAATTTATCATTCAGATCAACATTCAACCTGACACTGACCTGCAAATAGGGAAAAACGTAAACCGGCTTCCCTGGTGCTTGAGGCCAAATATTCAGAACAACCATACAATCTCAATAACACCCTTGAGCTTGAGCTTATCAAACCCCAATTCAACTAACTCTAGCAAGAACATAAATCCGCGTTAATAGCACACACAAGGACAGCATTTCCAACAACTTCATAGCAATTCGGGCCATTCCATTACTTACGAACACTATTTCCTTCCAATTTCCATTGCCCTACTTCCCCCACAATTTGCGCGGTCGACATGCAACTGCCACATGTTTTTCATTGGCAAATCAATATAAAAAAGGAACTCTTTATCTTACATTCCAGGCTGTTTTTCCTACCTTCGTTCCATTATTTCAGTAAGGTACAAAATTAACTACATGGTGGCTTGTTTTTTCAGGACTTATGGGCGTTTAATTTCTTAATTGCAGAAAGTATAGATATTTTTTTGTAAATAAGTAAGTTTTAGTAACTGGCGGAATGTGGGTGTAATTTAGGTGCCTTTACCCTTCGGGGAATGCATGATATAATGTGTTAAGTATTAGGTCACACCTCATAAATGCATATTGTTCTATTGATGTTCCAGTATACACTTCCGCCCCCCCCCCCCCCCTACCCTGCACAATCCCTCCCTCCTGGAAGTACGTGCGTGAAGTTATGATAGGTTGCATATTAATATCCGGTTCCTGTGGTCAAACATAGCTAACTACTCCTTTGAAATGCGAGGCCAGTTTGTGTGCACTAACGTATACTGTAGGTTCGCCAATTTCGAAAGCTTTGTCTTTAGCAATTTGGCGAAAATACTAGAGTGCTAGTTATCCGCAAGACATACGGAATCAGGAACACATCTTCTGTAGTTTAACTCTACCTGTGTTGCAGTCAGTATGATGTGTATAATTTAATCAAGTACGAAGTGATTCAGCCAAATGAAAATGAAAATAAATCAAAAAAAGAAAATTCTTAATTCTTGCTCCAAATATCGAGGAACACAAATTAGACCCTCGTTGATATAAAACATTCGTAAATAACGTACCCAATCGCGATCGCGTCAATGACTTTGATGTTTCCTTCCTCATTCCCTTCACAAAGACACAAGTAACATGAGGAGTCGTCAAACTCGTATTGACATAAATTCTCATGTTTCCAATCAATAGACGCCATATTGTCAGTTCAAACGTAATATTTCAAGCGAAAGCTAAAAAAAAAATACCTTTATTTTTTAATAAACCTTTATTAAAAAACTCATCTACAATATAATTTGCGAGCGGAAACTTAATATTTTTATATTAAATTTTTACCTTTGGGTGCTACCTATATATTTTTAGATACTACAGGTATTATCTGTTAGACAGAAGATTGTAATAAAGCGCGCTGCGGAACTGTGAGATAAAAATGCAAATAAGTACGGCAAAATAAGTGTGGAACGAAATTCACCGCTTTTAAGTAAAGTAATACCCTATTTTAAAAATGTGGAGGATTTTAATACCCGGGACATGCTACTTTTATACTCACTGAGTCTTTACTAGCATCAGCAAAGATATTAGCCCGTCAAAATTCTAGAACAGGCTGAAATTATCTTCCACTAACAAGACTATAATATACGGTTCTGAAGATAAAAATCCTGCTTCAGCCCGTATAAATTTTTGAGCCATATTTTAAATAGGCACGATGTTTACGACTGTATTTTAAAGAAAAAAAAAGCTCTGGTATATTGTGAATTAAACAACTTCTACTTTTGTACTTTCTCTACCTACATGTGGTTAAAAAAAGTAGCATAAATAATAAAATTAACTGGGCATTGTGAGCACGTTGTACACACTGGGTACATATCGCCAAGCCCACAACAATGACGTTTCCTCAACAGGTCAAACCTATTTGCTTGCCGCTCCAGAGCATATTGAATTTTTAATTGGATTTCCATAGAAAAGTAAAACAAACGCAGTGTGACGTGCGTTCTTGTACAAGAATGAAAGAATAATAGTGTCAGCTGGTTGCATGCTGCTTTTCAAACAGTTGTTCAAGGCCCCGAGGGAAATGAACAAGCTTCCATACTCACTTATACGAAGAAAGCGTCTTCGAATATAAAGGGAGAGAAATGTCAGCTTACTAATTTGTTATTTTTGAATGGAAGTTACTGCTTAAGCTTTGCATGTGTTTAAAGGAAAATAATATCTAAGCTTCTTGATCCTGAACAATCTGTAAATAATCATACTCCTGCTCTTATCCCAATTTATATGGAGTAATTGCAGAGGATAAACAATTGGGCAATGTAAAAGATAAATGTACTTATGAGGGAAATTACAAGTAACAAAGCCAATCTATTAAAGTCCCTTCTAATTAAACAATACCAAGTCGGAAACACAATAACATCGTGAAGTGAGACGCTTCCGTGTCAAGTCTATATTCCCATCAGCTCAGTTAAGCCAAGAACGATAGGAATACCGGCCTCATCAAGACAGCAACGAGCGAAATTAAATAGGATCCTCCCGCCACTTCGTAAACTTTAATTATCCTGAGCATGTATACAGGTATAGTCTGGTACAGGTAGGTGGTAATAAAGGCACCATCGTGTTCGAAATACTGGTGCTTATGTTGTTAATTTAAGTAGACGGTGTAGGGGAAGTGGAGAGCTTTGGAATTCTGACGTCAATCTAGCTTAAACGTAACCATACAGCTGATTTATGAAGCCCTGGTAACGGAAATTTGGCTGGGATATCTATCCGAATAACCACCGGTCGTATATCGAGTCAAGTTAGAGAAAAGCAATGTGTTCTGAGCAAAAGGACAGATCTGCGGTCACCAACTTCGTTCTGCCAAAACTCCCTCGAGACTGGCGAACTGAGAACTGAACGATATTACCTACATAAACACGCTCTACTTTCCAATTCGATCCTAAAAATTGGACAAAATTGTATCAAGTTTTGGCCGATCGAAAAGAGCTATCCTGTATACTGCCATAATTATTGATGACAGTAACAAAAATCGGAAAATGTTGGCATTTTTTACGTTGATGGTTATTTTCCATCATACCGTACCTTATTGCTTCTGATCCCATCGCCTCCAAGTCTTATATCATAAATACCTACATGTGCGTCGAATCGAACTGAACTAAATTGAAATTGTTGATTGAAAAGGTACGCAGCACGTTGGTATAAAAGCGAAATTCAGTCAGTCGTGAATATTTATGTGCATTCTCGCTGGCTACGTTGGATGAACTTGCTTGTATAGTTTTTAGGACTGGGAAAATGGACCTGAAGCTCGCTTATAGGCAATATTCGTTATTGTTTGATACAAATACTCAAGGGAAAAACTGAAAACACTTTATACGGAGCTACGAACTTTTCCACCATGAAACGGACAAAACCATCAACCATCCGTAGCCAATAAAAGTCCGCAATTGGCTCAGGAATTCCCTTGAAGCGAAGTAATCTAATGAAAATCCTTCCACGCCTACATTTCGTACACGTTACCCGAGCTTTAACACGCCACTCCATTTTATTCATGGGCAGCGATGACGTCACGTACAAATTCCATGCGTCACTCGTAGCGGAGTTATTAGGCCGTCTCGGCTTGCGAAATGTCCTGGCGCTTAAAACTTAGTGACATCGACGTGGTCAGCGGATTAACGTGAGGAGTGGACGAGAATGATTACTCAACATAGGCTTAAAGCTTTATGAGAATTATTAGTGGACTATTGACGTTCGAGGCCGAGTTCTTCTTTGAGTAGCTTTTCATGTGATGTGTACCCAGGACCGTATATATGGAGAACGATGCTTAAGCATGAACTTCGATCCGTCGACCGATTTTATTCAGAAATCCAGCTTTGAATCAAGATTCTATAATACGATTTGCAGTCCTCTGTAAAATTCAAATTGTAACAGAGATTCCGGGTCATTTAATTTTGATCTTAATGCATTCAAAAACTTACTCGATAAGATAAGCAACTAATAACTTTCCCACTGTTTCCTCCCATCTGCATATAAAACCAACTTAATTTTCCACTTTCTGGAATCCAAACAAAGTTCTGTCGTATTAATTACTTAGTCACATTACTCTACAAAGAGGTTGAAGTCTAGAACAGTTCCGATTCAACCGCGGCGCGGCGCGGTAAACGCTTTGCATTCCGAATACCACTTCCAGTCGTGTTTTATTGTCTCAACGCGACGTGATAGAAAGGGAAAACGAATCGGATGCTGCGGCGTCGGATTTGAAAGCACGTAAAGTAAAGGTAAACCTTCGTTTGAAAAACGCTTTTGTGTTCCGCAAAGGTCACTTCGAAGCGACCAAACTCATGAATAGTAATTAAAATTGATTGTTAACGTTCTAACTAGTAATCACAATTTTGTGAACTATATTCCTCAACCTGTCACGCAATTAATAATGTTAATTTTTAATCGAAATGCATTATTAATAGATATATTTAATCGTGCAGAATTAAATTACACTATTGCCCATTCCCAAAATGCCATATGGTTAAATTCAAGGATGGCGTTGTCGTGATATTTCGTTTTTATAGAACCCTGGTAGGTGCGACATGCTTCGCGGGGCAGGTCACCGCGGCCGGTGATCCAGAACACGCCATAGGTGAACGAGCACCGCAGCTATGCGAATCAAGTAAAACACAAAGCCACATCGACTACCAGGAAAACATACCCAAGCATATCAACACTCGTTCCACATACAGAAAACTTCCCTACAATTACTTTCTAGAATTTTCACGTAGTTTGAAGCCTCGATTGCAATATCAAATGGAATGTTACGGTATTTGGAACACGTACAAGAAATCAAATAAAATGTATTGTAAACGTAGGAGCTCTCATTTCAAACGGAAACTTTGGGAATCAATTCAAGAAGTTACGCTAAGCAAATTCTGACCGCGCCGGTTTGAACTTACGGACTGTAAGATACAAAATAAACATCCTTCGATTTCCTACCTCCCTGGTACAGTTCCGTGTTATTTTACCCTACCTTAGAGAAGCACAGTTTATGCACCAAATGGTATAGACGAGGAATATTCAATTCAAATGGCGGACAATAAAGCACGTTCTATTCTTTATTCTTTTACGGGTTCGTTTTCAATTTACGACCTATACTGAATCAGAATTGTTCGTTCGTTTTAGTTAGGTATTCCTGAAATAAACTTAGCGAAAGAGTTTTAATAATAAATCCCAGGGTATAATATCTGAAGGTTAGCAGAAGTTAGTACTTAGGTAATAAAGTTTTTAAAGTATACTTACGTAGTACTTGGTATTTACCTACTTCAACTTTCACACAACACACTTCTAATATTCACGTACCTATATTGAATTTGAACTTAATTTTTTTCTGTATTTCTTCATTGGAAAAATATTACCAGTAAATGTAGACCAAAAATATCAGGAATAGTGACCCAAACGTATACCACAGTTAGGAAATAACCAGCCGTTTATTTATCCGTTCGTAACATTTGTAGCAGACAAGTAATAAACGACAGTGTCGGGTCAGATCTACGAGTCGTGACTCGTACGTGTCCCAATATCGCCTTCGCCTGGTCAGACCCGGATCTGCGCAGATTATTGCAGATTATAATTATTGCTAGGGTCATTGCTTTGCTGGACGACGGATGACAGGCGGTAATTAAGACGACGGGTAATATTGACCGAGGTTGGGAATCTGTTATAGGCATTTTGGGCATAATGATATATATTTGTACGCCTCTGGGCAAAACATAGAGAATCTATCTATTTTTAACACCTCACACTCCGTTGTAATCTGACCTATGTTTACAAATAAATTACTCTGATTCTGATTCTGATTCTGGGTGTCACGAACGATCGCGACTTACGAGTTGTAAGGTCATACTAACGAAACAAGACAGGCGCTTGTCTTTGTGTTAACTTTAATTATTTCGTCACCACTACTCTCGAAACGGTAAAGGAAAACATCGTAAGGAAACTAGCGGGTCCTAGAACCAAAAAATCCAAAACATGTGACATCTACCAACCCGCACTGGGCCCAAATGATGGCTTACGGCCCACTTCCTCTCACAGAAAGGAAGCATATGCCCCAGCAGTAGGGACATTATAGAATGATTATGCTAATCCGGACGACTAATTATTCAATTAAAACGCCATTTCCTTAAACCGAGCGCAATATTCTACAGATTTTCCGAATACTTAAACATAATCCAAAAACTTTCCCTGTTCTAAAAATTATTAGTCTAAAACAACATGCGTATTCGTACTATTCCTATTGTTTCCAACTACACGAGAATTATGTCAAAACAACTTTGTTCTTGTAGATATTACATCATTAGTACCTATATTTCAACTAAGTTTCCAAAGTACATAACTTTCGTAATGTTATTTATGTAGGTAAACAAAGTACCCGAGGGTTCTGATAAAATACGCAGCTACCCGCGAAGTACAAGTAAATATATATCTAAAAGAGAACTACCCTAATCAGCTTTATGTTTCACTTAAATTTAACGTAAACGGAAAGTAATGGCTGGAAATTAAATAATAATTTAATAACTTAAATATGTATTTAATCAAAGGGAGGGTACACAGTTTATTTGAACTTACAAACAACGTTACAAACCTTTTCCAAGTGGCGACTCGGAACAGGTTTTGGTATGGATTGGTATAGGCAGAATTGCGCCTTTAACTAGTATGTAAGAAACAAAATCGTAGAATCAGCCTATAGGTACACCTATCTCAAAACACCTGAGACTGCAGAAAGAACTTCTGGAGAATAAAATGCCCATTTCGCAATAAAAAAAAATGTCAGGGTCAAATTAAATTAGCTAGGGAAACTCAAGAGACGTGATGGGTAACAAACTTACAACAGTCGTTAACCTCTTAAAAAAATGAAGTACATACGAGTATTTTAATTTTATCGTGTATCGATCGCGTCTGCGGAGTTTAGCTAGCCAATATAAAATAGGCCTGATGAACCAGAAAATTGTAGTGGACTGTAATTCCCTAAAACTGTTACTAGTTTTTTAAAGTCCAAACATATTGTAATGTTTATATGCCACATGTAACTACACAACACAGTAACAGGTTGTGAGCCTATCCTTTAGGTAAATAATTAACATAGCCTGACTGTGAGCCTTAGTTTATCTAAGCATATGAGACTGCTCGCCTGTCGAGCAAGCATGAGCAATTGTTTCATGCTCACTTCCACGAGCATGTAGGGGACAATCTTGTACATTTTAGGTGCAGACGGTTATCCGAGTTTGTGCTAAACATTTGTCCCGGCAAACCTGACAAGACTGATTCTAAATGTGGGGCAGATTTAACATGTCTGGAATCTGGATACGACAACCTTCTAAATAAATGTACAAAACTAGTCTTATACTTTGGCAGACCGCTCAGGAAATCCATGTATAATACAAGTACATCAGTTGTTCATATATTCAATCATTCTCCCCGTAATATACAACAACTAAAAAGCCGCTATTGTAAGAAAAACTTTTGTCCACATTGTGACCACATTATAATTCCATCCAATATATCTCCGACTTTATGATACGGAATTCCGGACTTTTCATTAAGCGTAAAATAAATGTTGACCATTCCTAATTTCCTTTGTCCAGATAAAAGTACGTAGTAAACAAGAAAAATAAATAAATAAATGAATGTTCTTCTCTACACAAACATCATTAAGTATGTCCTCAAGTTTTAATAAATGTCGAAAGCTTCCGCCCTCAGTCTGTCACTGGAGCTTTGAAGTGTTTCACTCTACCCTCTATAAAGTTTCAGTGGAACCCAGAGATATTACGAACTGTATTTTTATTTTTTAAACTATGTTGTTGTTAACAAGTACAAGTATTTTGCAAAAGAAACCCTGTATACATGTTTTCCGAGGTAAATTATTTTACTGAAAAATAAGGCTGCATTTTCATACACATTTTATTATAATTGAACTGCAGGAAAATAATATTACTGGTATATTTGCGAGAAAATTATCTACTTACATTGTAATAACTTGCCAATAATAGCTACATGCTATTACAGCAAACTTGGGTAGTTATTCTTTTTTCATGACCAGATATTCCGAATCCAGCAGTATTAGAAGAAACACAACAAGAAAAATAAAACAAGAAAACTCTGAAGAAAAATATGGTTTTATTCTGCACCTGCAACTACTCATCTCCTCAAGTAATATCCCGCCAGCAATAAGTCATTGAGTCAACATCGTCAATAGCGGCGGTATTACCATACAATATTACTACCTCCTTGACTATGCAGCACATAAAGCGCTGAATAATCATTATTCAAATGCATCTGAGCTGTAGGTATAATTAACTAAGAAGAGCTCAGAATTTCCAAGATGTAGAGCCGACTACGGGCAATATACTCCCTTAGACATGTGTCAGCCAAAAATATACCATAAAGTTAACCTGTCTAGGTTGAAATTAGAGCGATAATGTTGAGCTAACAAGGTTAATCAAGTGCTACGTAGAACTAAGCATGGATTAAGTAAGTTAAGTAATTAGTCGCAAGCACGTGCTTGAATCAACGAGGGAACGGATATTGTTGATGTTAGATAGGAACTATCGGTAATATAGGTAATGAATGGTCAATGTTTCATTCGACATCTAAGTACCACTCTCTCTAATAGGCTTGCAAATAAATAAATAAATAAATAAATCCCTGGACATTTCACACAGCACCATTTGTCCCAAGCTAAGCAACCTAATGCTTGTGTTATGGTAACAAGATGGCTGATAAACTACTTATATACATTTTTTTTTTGTAAATACATACATAATATAGATAGAAAAACACCCAGACTCGGAACAAATACATGTAGGTCATACAAATATTTGTTCCGTGCGGGAATCGAACCCGCGACACGCAGCGCAGCAGCCAATCGCTTAACCACTGCGCCAACCGTGCCGTCAATTATAATAAATACACTATAATTATAATAAATTGAAATAAAACTCGGAAGTTCCTGAAACGTTTCGCGACACAAGTGGGAAGATGTAACTCCAACCTGGTAAAGTGGGGCTACCTCGACGGAACGGTAGTAGGGTGTGGTTGTGGAGCTATGTCGCAAACCATGCTCCACCTCCAATCCTGCATTCTGTGTCACAAAACATGCAGGCAAAGTGACCTCTGCGCTGCCAAGGACGACGACTTCGAAGTAGCGTTGTTCTAGGCCAACAAAATCTAAAATACAGTCGTGTCAGCGATACGAGAAAAGGAAGAACTGAAATATTATAATAATACTTACTCAGTTATTTGTCTGTATTATCCTGGAGTTTGGATGTTCACTCGGTAAGTAGCAATATGCTCGCTCCCGTATTACATTGGACTTCAACATAACTGGGGCAAAATGTGGGTGTATCATAGGTTCACCTCCGCTTAACCCTTCGGAGGAATAAGGCGTGATATTTCTTTTTTTTTTTTTTTTTTTTTAAACGTTGCCCCTTTCTAAGGTTATTCCTGTATCGTGGGTACATTTACAAACATTTAAACTCACTTACACAAACAGCCAGACCCGGAACAACTACCTGTAGGCAATACAAATATTTGTTCCGTGCGGGAATCGAACCCGCGACACGCAGCGCAGCAGTCGATCGCTGAACCACTGCACTAACCGTGTCGTCGATATATTATGTTGTGTGTGTGAATAATACTTTGTTATGTCACTGTAAAATAACATACGTACTCGTACACCTAAGAGCATTATGTATCATAAGATTTATGAATGCAATCTATCAAAACCACATTCAAGATCGACTTAAAGTAAAGCAATTTAATACAACTTGAGGCTGCCGTTCAATCCGATCTCCGATTAATCCCGCCTTAGAATAGCTCGAGCAAAGTGGCTTATATTGTCATATCCACTTCGCCCGAACATGCAACCACCCCGGGAAAATGCCGTAGTGTTCCTACATTCGGCGTCATACTGCAGTATAATTCTATGCTATAGTAAATTAAAGAAATTGGCACTGGGTATTTACGGTCCGTTTTAAATTACGATTAGGAAACGATGAACATAATATTACGCCTGCATTTTCCAAAAAAGCGGCCAAGTGCGAGTCGGACTCGTACACGAGGGTGCCGATCATCGTACAATATTCAACACGACACATTTTTTTTTTTTTAAATAAAATGAATGTAAAATATATAATTAAAATAAAGTAATAATGATCTGTATAAACACCGGCGGACCACAATTTGTTTTATATGTTGAAATGTTTTATTAAAAAATGTTGTTATTTAAAAATGATTACATGGAAAAAAAATTAATAAACGAAACCTATCTAAAAATGAAATGCTGTTCGTTGGTAAAAAAATAGGCAGGGAAGACCCTGAGTCCCATGTAATATCCCTATTACATGGGGCTCAGCCTTTACATAAAAAGTAAAGTAAAGTAAAAATTCCTAGAGATTCAAAAATAATTCCGTGTCTCCTACAACAGTAATAATTGCGTACACAACTTCTATTTTGACTTAGCCAATCCAAAGCAATAGTGGGACAATACCATTACGAGAGCCCATTACTACTAGTATCGTTAAATACAGGCCATCGCACAAGTTCGTGACCGTACAACTTTGCCAATATCGAAACTATGGACAACTAGTGCACTCAGCTGTTGTCCTTTCAAACTGATACTGAAGCTATTTTGGGACGATCCACTTTGTATAAGAAACTCTAGGGCTTTTGGTGGGTTTCATTTATTTATACACAAACAATTTACATTGTATTGGAAATCGTTCCATATGACAAATATAATAAAAAAAAATAACATTCATAATACAAGTAACACATTTTAAAATTAACAAATAACTCAACTAAAATTACCTACAGTAAAATTTTCGGTGTGGAATATAAGATTAGAAATATAAATCATTTAAAAATTACAAATAAAGAATACATGTTATGTTATTTTGTGGTTGACTGTAGACATGGGTAGCTCGTGAGCGAGTGATAGAAAAGAGCTAGCTCTTTTCGATTGACGTAGCTCTCGCTCACTCACTCGGTCGCTGGATAGCTCACTAGCTCAGTTAGCTCACTCAGACTCACTAGCTCAGTACTTCAGCAAAACCAAACACAACCACAAAAAAAGAAAAAAAATCTTTATCGCTACGCGTGATAATGAACTAAACAACGGTAACAAAGAGTCTAAACTTCCACCAAAGAGCTATTGAAAATTGAAATGCAATGACTTGATTGAGCGGGCCAAACCGTTTCCTTCGATGCACGTACGGCGGCATCACTCAAATGAGCTAACAGTCGGCGTCTGATCACTGAGCTATAGAAGAGCTACTGCGCTAGTGAGTAACAAAGAGTCAAAATTTCCAAAGAGCTATTGACTATTGAGTGAGCCGAGCCGTCTCCTTCGACGCGCGTGCGGCGAGAATCAAATGAGCTAACAGTCGGCGTCTGATCACTGAGCTACAGAAGAGCTAGTGAGCTAGAAGAGTGATATAGCTCTTTAGAATGAAAGAGCTAATCACTCTTTTTCTTTTCACTGAGCTATTTCGCCAACGATGTCTAGTTGACTGTGTTTATATTGTAAGTGTGTATTATGGTTAAGGGGTAACCGCCAGGCAAAATTACAAAAAACGTAAGAATATTTGAATTACGCGGACTACCTTAGCGCATTCCCCTTAAGTAGCCATCGTAGTAGGACATTGGTCGAGGTTACACGTGCTACGGTCAGTCGGTGGATGGGTCACCATTCAAAACACATCTAGACACTTGTGTAACATAAACATCATGTTACACTTTCGAACTAAACTGTGATATGCCAATAACAAACGTTTCTAGTACTCGGAAGTCTCAAAGTTTTTTTTATTTAGGATCCCAAACAAAAATATTGTCATGTAAATAATGGGCAACATCAGGTATTGGAAACACCCGACAATACTTTGATCGAACCCAGGACCTCATGCTCAGCAATAGCGCTTAGGAGACCAAAGCATGCACAATAAAGTTAACAACTAAGCTAAGTTGTCGGTATTTCCCAGTAAATGGGCTGTTTAAATGTTGATTTCAGATAGCAATAAAATTGCATGGTGGAAACTACAGAATCGTATGTAGCTGCATCTAACTTCAAGATTGGAAATCGACCAAAACAACGTCGAAAAAGGTTTGATCGCTGATCATGACTGTGAATTCCTGTCGTAATCTTGATTGGTTACTTGTACTAGCTATACAGTTTCACGTAACTCGGTAGTAAGACCGGCTCTAGGGACTGGAATGCAACGTTATTGATTTCGATTACCGTGTCAGTCGTAAATGACGTCATCGGGGTTTTGTGCTACAAGGCACTGACTATCAGGTCAGTCGTGACGCATTTTCGGCGAATATGGGAAATTATCGGTTCTAACAATTCTAGTACGCTTCTGGGAATGGATCGAGTAAATGATCCTCGTGGTAGTCGACCCCTGCTAATTTGGTACTCATAGTATTTCTTCGGAGACTTGTACTGGTTTCTCAACAATTTTGTAAGTAATTTCCAAATTAGGTGAACGGTAATATAGCGGTAACGGTAATATAATGTACCCAGGATTTTGTAATATCTTGATTCAAAAGCGTGTCCGTGGAGTTTCTTGCCCGTTCTTCTCCATAGAGATCTACGTTTTGGAATGGGCAACTAGCTTCAATTTTCTGAGTAACTGACCGGCTCTTGACAGTTCAAAAGTGCCTGGAAATGGTTTGATTGAAATAAATGCTTTGAGATTGAGGTAGAAATTCAGTAACTAATTTAGTGTTAGTTTGTTAGCCGACAATATCTTTAAATCAAGAACTTGCTTGATTATGCCAAATTGAGATATCAATGGAAAAAGTAAACAAAAACAAAAGACAATAATTTCTATTACTTAAACGAAATTATCAAATTAAAATGTTTATTTTTGTAAGTAGATCTTTTAAGACCATACACATAAAAGGGTCAATATTAAAAACTAGATGCCGCCTGAATTTTTTGAAAGGGAGTAAATGCCGAAACAAACTCAGGGCCTTTGTACAGGGCCCGGTTTCTTTACAGTACGGCGTATAAACCGCGTCGTGAAAAAAACGTGTCCGTCAACAAGCTTCCATAGTGTCTTACACACGGCGAATAAACGGTAGTTTTTCACGGCAAGAAAAACGTGTGTGTACAGTCACGAGCAAAAGTATGTATACACTCGGCTTTATTCAAAAGCGATTTACTCCTTTATTTTTTAAAGAAATTTATATGTTGTGACGAACATAGCATTTTCGAACCCATAGGTTTATGTAATGTGTTGTATTTCAACAAAAATCGAAAAGAAAAGCGCTAAATTGCAATTGAAAGTTGCCAAGTGTTGATATATTGGTGCTCGTGACTGTACAAGGGGCTCAGAGGTCTTGGTCTCTTTTAAAGTCCTTTTTTTTTTTTTTTTGTCGCTGAGAAATGCTTTATGCATGCCCGCCTCGCGGGGGACGAGACGGGGTATGTGGGACTCCCTGCCGGAATGACAGTATACCCACTAAAACTCAGCGGTGTTCCCTCATTCGCCGTGATGGGAGGGCCACGGGAATAGGCATAGCCTTTACCTCCATAGCCCTCCCGGCGCATGCCCGCCTAGATGCTATGGCGGGCCCCGCATGCCCCCCACATAGGGGGGCTACGAGAATGGCCGGGAGCACCTAGCCATTCCCGTCCAACACTGGTGGAGGCCTGTGCAATGCAGGCAACGGTGCCCCCGCACCCGTTGCCCGCTGGCCCCCACGCCCGCCTGACTGGCGGGCCCCGCATGCCCCCCCGGTTGGGGGGGCTACGGCCGCAGAGGATAGGGAGAGCGGCAACGACACACCGACACTCCTCTTCCCCTGCGGCCCCACCGCGTCCGCCATCAAACGGTGGCGGCCCCGTCAAGGCCGCGGAAGGTAGGGAGAGCGGCAACGTATCACCGACACTCCTCCCCCGCCGCGGCCTCCAATCCTCAGCCGCGATGTCTCCCTCACGGGGGACATCGCGGCCCGCCTCAGGTAGGCTGCGATGTCGCCCAAGCGGCACCGCAACCTACCCGCCGGCCGCTACGTCGTCGGCTTTTCCGCACAGCCTAGATGAGCGGCCGCTCCTCGGGTTCCTCTTAGCTTCACCGTGGCCCAATCCACCACGGCTACTGAGCCCCCCCGCCTCGACAATGCGGGAACCCACTGGGGGGGCTCTTTTAAAGTCCTAGCCTAGCCAAAGCAACAGTTACAAGCAAATATTTATGCATGATAAACACTTAATACTTACCACCCTATTTATAGCAAGGAGTACCATAACATTAGTGAAATAAACCGATGGCATGCAGCCACTTACACATATTAGATGTCAGCACATTAATAATATTGGAATGTTAAACAAATCACGTCAAATGGGACACCTAGCAGGTGCTAACTGCACATGAACGAGCTTCAAACAGACAAACGGTTCTATTTACGTCAAAACCTTTGATTTTGTATTCGAAAGACAAATCTTATCGCGACTTTTCCTTGTTGGTTTTTTATTGATGTTTTCGATTTGAGGCAGAGGGGGATTTTTTATTGAAAGCTTTCT
Source organism: Apamea crenata (assembly GCA_949629185.1). Lineage (NCBI taxonomy): Eukaryota > Metazoa > Arthropoda > Insecta > Lepidoptera > Noctuidae > Apamea > Apamea crenata. The sequence continues at coordinate 6,206,577 of OX451360.1, read as the reverse complement.
TGATTTACCCTCTTTTTTCCAAACTAGAGACTAAAGAAAACATTTTCTTAGACACACATGTTTGTGTGGCCAAAAGTAACAAGTGCGAGTCGGACTCGCGCACGAAGGGTTCCGTACCATTATTTATAAAAATCACATCTGTTGTATGGGAGCCCCCCTTAAATATTTATTTCATTTTAATTTAATTATCTATTTTTAAAGTGAATATACAACTAAATATTCTGTGAATATTTCAAGCGTCTACCTATTGCCATTATTAATATCGAGCAAAAAACTGCAAAAAAAATCACGTTAAATATTTATTTTATTCTGTTTTTAGTATTTTTTGTTATAGCGGCAACAGAAATACATAATTTGTGAAAATTTCTACAATGGAACAGCATCAGTACATCATAAAACAGAATAAATGAAATCGTTCCGAGTCCAAATTGTTGCTATCGACTCTCTTAATGCATAATTCATGTCGGACTCTAACGTCCATTTTTAGACCTAAAAGGGTCTAAAATTGACCGTGGATCGACACTTGTCTACCTTTCATTTGCAATATTGAGGCTTCTATATCAATTATTGGGCTCCAGTATATTTCAGACGGTTATACATAATTTATGCTCCAAATATAGGCTTAATCTGGACTTACACACGTCGAAAATTACTGAATAAACAATGTTTGTGCCCAAACAAGCCGTACTTACTCTCGTTTGCTCTGTGTATAATGAAAACACCTGAGCTCTTGTGGGTCTGCCTAAAGCGGTCTTTACAATATGGGCACTTATTCGACCCAAAACAAATATTAATTTTATATAAATCCCTGTAGGTAAGTACAAGTCTTGTACTAAATAAACGATGTTTCTTTTTTCAATTAATCGACTGTAGTCCTTAAGAACGACATTAGTGTTTTTACTACAAACAAGACTTGATTGAATTCGAATGCCTCTCTTAACGATTAGACGCTTAAAAAGTTTTCAATCGTTCGAACTTAAGAAACGACGATTCATGTGGGAAGTAAACAACTTCCCGTCTTCATTATTCTGGAAGCTTTTCTTTAGATTATCGTAATCCCCTAACTATAAACGTGTAACACTATTCTCCCATATCTCGGATGCAGCGTCGGCTCCTAAGTGTAAATAAGCTGTAAAACGGGCTCGTAACGGAATTCGGATCTCGAGTTTACTGCTGGTCATGGAAGCGAGCACGTCTCGACATCCCGCACCCCACATAAACAGAATCTTTGACAACCCACCACTTTCGTTCATGAATAGATAGAGAGATGTCTTTTAGTCATAGCACCGATAAATCAACGATAAAGTGAATGTACTTCGGTCGTTTTCCGTATTGAAGATTATTGCTACTAAAATTCTAAAGCTGAGAGTGGTAAAAGACTGAAATTCTGAATTTCAAGACGTTGCTTTCGAACACATTTCCCTAAGCACACATTTTTAAATCAACTGAAATTAACCCTATCCTTTTTTTTGTCCATCAGAAAACTCCTTCACAGTAGTAGTAGAAAAAGATGGCCGCGGTCTTGGCATGTCAGTGTGCGGCGGTGGCGGCCTGGTGAGGATCCGAAGACTATACCCCCCTCAACCCGCGTGGAGAACCGGACGTCTTGCCCCCAAGGACCTGCTCCTCTCTGCCAACGGAGTACCCCTCGCCGGACTTAGCACCTACGTAAGTAGAACAAAAGAACTTTCAACTTACACAGACTAACAAAAAGTTAAATCAGTTTAAGCGCCCTCATCATTCAACTGCATTCAAAAGTTTGTCCTAAAATTTTTTCTTTTTTATCTTGGCAGGTAAAGTCCGAGCGCGAATAAATTTCCCGAAATAATGTTAGCATATTGCGCATTTTTTCTTATCTTTATCACTGCTACCTTTGCCGACGTTATTTTGCGAATGCACGGCCAACATTTTAAATTCATTACAACAGAGCCTATGAAATTTAAGTGTGCTGCTCTGCCCTTTACAAAGCTCTGCTTGCATAGCTGTTATGAAGGTACAAACATAAAACACGGTCTCGTGCTTACAAAAAATAAACAGTAAGTCATGTTAAAAATGCCATTTGTTGTCGCAGCACTTCCCTCGCCCCCTCGCCCGGAGCCGGCGCCCGGAGCCGGCGCTCGGAGGCTGGTTATAAACGTAAAAACTTTTATGAAAACTCCAACACGGTCCGCGCCGAGGCCTCGGGTTCAAATGTAATAAACTGTAAAATGTCTGCCACAAAGTTATACCAAATTATATTAGACTGCTGCTACACTACGCGATGAAAAATAATCTCATTTGTTCAGCATTTGTCGTTTTGGACGAAATAGGAATAATCCCAGAAAATTACAATGTCGCTAAATCACGCGGCTATCAAAGCGATTCCGTGAGCAAAACGAATTCCATGCGCACAATAAATAAATGGTCCATTAATTCAGTTTCGTTTGGGAAATTCTATTAATTCCCTCCGAGTTCCCTTTATCGGTCGCAGCGGGGTGCGCCGTTACCAAGTTATTCTGGTCGGTTTTGCTCCGCAACTTGCGGTTACTTTCTTACTCGCTAAGGCTCACTGAGCATAACAAACAAAACCACAAACTGAAAACCCGACTAAACATTTTGTTTAACTAAATGAACTGCTCACAGTTCTGTTATGAACGTAGTTACTATCGTACTTACAGTTAAAGTCACTAAAAGCTACTGCTTTTGTCCTATGTATCTGATGTATTGTGTGTCTTTTAGTCTGTGCTAAATAAATGTATTTTCTTTCTTTCTTTCTTTCATAAGAAGTTATTAAGTACTTCTCGTAGACAATAGAAGGTAGCAAACATTACCATTGGAACAAAAGCAACGCATTTTATAAACTTACTGCCTGGCGGAAACAGTCATAGAACACGTAAATTCTCCGGCACTAATCGCTAATTTGTATTATTCGTGTACACTACCTAACTGTATATACCTAGTGTACAATGAGTCCTCAATCCGTAACAGACCTTAACTTTTTAATTCTACGAACCGTTACGTCTAAACATGAAACCGTTGATAATTAACAAATATTTTGGTACCTAAAATTATTAATAGGATATTTTGTAGAATTTCTTCCGGTTTGGTCGTCTTCCAAAGTTTCGAAATCTTCTTCATACTTAGGCGATTTCGTTACGGTAAGACACGAATTTCGAATTCAAAATTTATCAAATATCTTAAATACAACCAAAGTATTTGTTTAAGCGTTATAATTTTAAATTGAAACCGAAGAAAGTTTAGCTAACAATTCAAATTGAAACATTTAAAAGCTTTCGCTTTTATCACTTTGCAAATCCGAAACAACACGTTGAATAATTCGAAGTGGAGCAGCAACAATTATGTCATCAGATGAAATTGTGATTGGATAGGATGTCGAATTGAGGATGTCGATTTTAATAGGTGACGCGCCTATCTGGGTCTAGAATGAGGTGTCAATGAGCTATTGACCGGTAATCCGTCTACAATTAATCCGTCTGTTTGATGGTAGGAAGCCCTTGAGGTGCTCCGCACGGCGGCAGCGCGGGTGGAGCTGCGCGTGTGCCGGCCGCCGGCTGACGTGCTCGACAGCGTCACGCCGCCGGAGCCGCCGACGCCGCCGGCGCGCACCCCCCACCCGCCCCACCTCCCGCCGCTAGACCCCCTCAACTGTCACCCTATGCATGCCAGGTAAACACTCATCACACTGAGCAACCATAACACGTCAAGCTCGCGTAATTTGTCCCCTCGATCATCCCACGCTCTAAGGTCACTCATGTCGTGCATGATAAATAAACCAAACACAGTACCAAGACTACTGGTACCATACCAGGGTACACAGATTTCTGTGTAGCATGAATGTTATCGTACAATACCTCGTGTCATTAAGGACAGACAAACAAACCTCGGTACACGTACCCGGAGATTAGACACAAAGTGTATAGACGAGGAGACACGAACGTCAGAAACTACATCATGTTTACTTATCGAAGTTCCCATCTCATTGTATCGCAAAATCGGACGTTAACTGACGAACCCGGTTGGAACGTGTGGTGTATCGCTTGGATTGATCTGCGGCATCTGTGGCTGATGTAGATAGTCTTAAAATGTAATGACCTTTGACATTTGTGTGCAGACTGTCTGCGACGACGAGTAGCGCAACGACGTCGTCGTCGGAGGGGCGCGGGCGGCGCGAGGCCAGCCCGGAACCGGACCGGCGCGACCTGCGCCTGCCGGAGCCGGACCGTCGCGACCTACGCTTGCCGGAGCCGGACCGGCGCGACCTGCGCCTGCCGGACCTCGACCGGCCGCTGCCCGTGTACGACGTGCAGTACGGGGTGAGCAGAACGACTTTCAGGAAAACTTGCAGCACTCCTTGTGTACTACTTTAATTTCAGTTGATTCAAATGGCTCACTCACTTTGGTGGTGGAGCCTTTGTGTAGCGTCGTGTAGTTTTATCTTGAGTAGGAGTAGCTAAACAATGTCGATTCGAGAGACACAATGTTTGTGTGAGACCCTTATCTACATAGCGCTGTTGTAACATTGCAGCAATATCCCAAAAGCATCTAAATTGTACCGCATTAGGTATGCGCTGCAACGACACAAATATTTACTCAGGTAGAACCGGACTTTATCGGTAAAATTGAAAAATTAAAAGCACTTTTTTCTCGTCCATTTTCTACCGATAAAACCATTTATTTCCGGACTCCTCGCTAAGACTGTAATTTACTGTATCTGACAGTAATTCGTTTCATTGGATTTCAAAGTAAAAACGAGCACGCTATAAGAACATAAATATCGGTAGTTTTTCAAAGGATTATAATTACAGCAAGTTTTCATTGGAGTTAGGAGTGCTAAGTACAGACAGACTAAAGTGGAAGAAAGCAGCAGAAACTTTACTTTTTACTCTTCTGCGTGTACGAACTAAATTACACATTAATTTGTTTCGTTTATCTCTGGTTTTATCCACAATGATCTATAGTCACGGAGTTAACTTTTTTAATTGCATTTATGATTTATGTTTTAATTTTCATCTAGTTGAGTTTCCTTGTTCTTTATCCATTAACATGGCTACAAAAAGGTTAATATTTTTCTCAACGTAATCAGAACTACTTTATATGATGGATTAGCCATATTATTCTTCCTTACCTAATTATAGCTCAGTTTTAAACTTACTACAGTAATTTTAGAATCAAATATCCGAACCTTATAATCGTGAGAGCCCCATTTTGTAAGGCGAGTAATTTGTTAAGAGGCGTTATGTTTAATGAGGTATAATTTCACCGGTGTGCGAGATGTACGGAGTCTGTAATATAATCTGTGCGAGTTATTAATAAAGCTCTTTGTTCACGCCTGCAGGATGACGGATCAGTGGTGAGTTCGTTTTAACTAATGTTGTACTATGGAGATTTAATGTAGTGACTGGAGCTGCTGTAAGCTTGTATACAGGGTGCTTAGTACAGAAATCCCTAAATAATATGGCTTTATTTTAAGAACCTATGATTTAATACAGACTAGACATTTTCATTGTACAGAAGTATAAGCTTAAGACTGTTAGACCGAGCGGTATATATTTAAACCCACATGACTATTTTGGAATCTATTTGATAGAATCACAGACCATATTATTATCTGACATAGCTCCCAACCTTTAATCGTTTTCGAACAGGAAAACGCCAAATTCTGTCGCTACTCGGAATCGAAACTAAGACTGATCGCAGCGTTAGGAGGAAAACATCGTAAATATCTGTTCAAAATAAATTCAGTATCGGAATACCATGAGAACAATGATAGTATGTTTAGCGCCCCTTGTCACGTTTCGCATGGACCACTGACGCAAGTCGCATGCATTGAGTGCCAAGCGTTTGGCACGCTGACTGACAGACGATTATACCTAGATACCATACTAGTTCCGCTTGATATATTTCCGGACATAGCATAAAGAGAAATGCAATTTTGGCAAGTCTCGCAACAATATCTAGTTCTAGTTCATTTTATAAGAAGACATAGGAAAGCTCTGTAGTCTAAAACGGATATAAGTCGGATTAGTTCAATACGCAACCTTCGATTTTATCGCGAAGTATGACCTCGAGGTTTATACTGTAAAGCTGCTTTAGAATACAACAAATTACGGACATTAGACTTTGAACACAACCAATTAGTAAAAATATTGTATACTGTCAAAATTATAATTTTACAGAATAATTGCAACGTCAAACATGATGATAAAAATAAGTTAACTGTCTTCCTGCCTAACCGAATTTTTACCCCCAACATTTTTTTTCTAGGAGTTCGACATCGTAATGACCAAGGTGAACGGTTCCCTCGGCTTCACGCTGCGAAAGGAAGACCACAGCGCGTTGGGGCATTACGTCAGAGCCCTGGTGAGGGAACCGGCCCTCAGCGATGGCAGGATACAGCCTGGTGACAGGATTGTTGCTGTAAGTATGCTTACGACACTCACTAATATTATAGACTAGCTGCGGCCCGTGGTTTCACCCGCATAAGTTTCGACACCGTGGGAAAATCGGGATAAAAAGTATCCTATGTGTTAATCCTGGTTATAAGCTATCTTTTATTCAAATTCGTTCAAAAGTTTTGGCGTGAGAGAGTAAGAAACATCCACCCATCCATCCATCTATCCATCCATACAAACTTTCGCGTTTATAATATTAGAAGGATTTGAATATTTGTGAAGATGTTGATGATGAAAGACATACAAATAGACCAGCGGGGTAATTGCGTAGCAAACATTTATAATGGCAATGTATTTCATATTAACAATTCAACAACATTCTTTGGGTTAATTACGCTATCGAGCAGACGAATTTTTAAAACAAGGAAGAAAGAAGAATAGAGAAGAAGCAATTTTCTTCAAAATACTTCGGATTCTAATTGGAAGTGGGCTGCGCCATTGGGATTCAGTTCTTAGATTATGATTCATATTATTCGAGTATGCGAAGCAAATTCCTACGTTACTAAAACAAGATCCGAAGGCAACAAATAGTATCAAGCAAAGTTAAAACCTAGAACATTATTAACAGAGGTTTGGAACGGTACTCACCATCGGACGGTAGAATACCATCCAATAGTAAAATTAATGACGCCACGTCTGAAACAAATGACTATAGGCTTCGGTTCAAACATGCCCTGTAAAATAAATGCGACAGTTAATTTTGAAGTGAGGACGTAAATGGCGTTGGCAAAGAATTGGGGCATGAACCAGCAGTATACATTAGTAACGATACTTAAATATTATGACAAAGAACTTGTATTAAAGAAACAAGTACGTACAATACAAGACATTCTTGACTTGTGACTCATTAAAATTAAACAGAAAGTAGAGTGAGCGGTCGTGAATGTTCTTCGAAGACACACTTGAATCAATATTGTTGTCCCACTAATATAGAAACCGTTTTTCACAAATATCATGTGCTTGATAATATTGTTAACGACAGAACAATGACATTCTTGCTAAAAAATGGGATAATCGGTTGTTTAAAATGTGATGGTAATGTTCTTTAGGATTAATAGCGAGCAAACATAAGAGGAAATGCGGGTGGTGTTTTTTCTATAGAGACGCTCTCGCCTGTTTTCTTTCTGGTTTTGACCATATGGCTATGATTTTTTACAGAATAATAAATGTTAGTTACTTGAATGTCCCTATGTTTTCCTTTTTGATAACACATTATTTTTATAAGCACTAGAACCCTCAAAAAATGAATCAAAATTGCCTATTTAGACCACTTTTAACAGAGAGAGAGGTACAAATTTGACAACTATTAATGAAAAAAGGAAAAATGGCGACACAGTATAAATATCTTTTAAATTGGTTCAATATTGGTGGAGAAAATAGGCGAGAGCCAAACCTCGAAAATGTGACTTTTTACTTAGGCTATTCAGTCGGATCTGCAGTAAGTTGTCCTTATCGCACGCTTATTGGGCGGCCGGACGCCGAGCGCTCGCTGAGCGACAGCGATAGTTTCTTCAAATAAGTACCTAATTTTTAAAAGTCTTTCTGCCCGCATTTCCTCATAATCAGCCAAATAAGTTCCCAATGCTGGGACACATGCCTCCTCTCTGTGAGAGGGAGCGGGCCGTAATCCACCATGCGGGCCCGGTGCGGGTTGGTAAATGTCATATGTCTTCGAATTTTTGGTTCTAGGACATGCCGGTTTCCTCAAGATGTTTTCTTTCACCGTTTTGAGAGCAATGGTGATGAAATAATTTACACAAATTAAAGCGCCTGTCCGGGTTCGAACCTACGACTTCGAACTCGTAAGTCGCGGCCGTTACCACTAAGCCACCACTAGCAAAGCCGCTGGGTAATTGCTTGATCATCATCATCATCAAATTGCGTAACACACTTCAAAATGGCTATGCCTTTGATATTGACAGTATATGTCATTGTTGCCAAGCAGACGAATTTTTCAAACCTAAGAAGCAAAAGATTAGGATTTCCCTCAAAATCCTTTGGATTATGATAGAAAGTGTGTTACGCAATTGGGGTGCAGCATAGGTCCGCGTAATTTACGTTGCTCCAAATGAGTTGACGAAATTGCATTCGATTCATACATTCATTATTAGGGTTTGGAGCTAAACTCGATATTGTAGAATAATTGTCACCCTAAATACCTACCCACCCTACCCCCCTACCCTATACCTATTGTCTTTGGTAGAATGTAGGTAAATTCGAGAATACCTACCATGAGTTATCACTTGATTGTATGCGAAAATGCTTAACTACCCTTCAATTTTAATGAGTTTATACATATTCATTGACGTGTAATAATCTAATCTAATCCTGTATTCAACTTAGCCTTGTTTTTTTCTGAAAGTGGCAAAACACTCCAATACCAAAACGCTTTCATTTTAGCAATAAATATTTTTATTTAATGCACCGAATGCGGAAGCTTGTCAAATCTGTCCTGCCGATAACTAAATCAACGCAATGCAATGAATATTGATTAACTGTCAAAATGAAAACGAGCGTGTTAAGCAATTATGCAGCGACTCTGTTACGTTTTAGGTAGAGTATTTATTTGTAGCCTAACTATATGTGAAATAATTGTATTGTGTATCAAACAATTATTTTCAACGTTTAAACTAACTGTCTTATAACAGACAATCGAACCGCTAAAACGACCAAATATGTATGTTTAATAATGTTTAAGAAATTATAATCGTTTGAAGTTTATGGTAGGTAATCCCCTGGCGGGACTTAACAGCACCCTAATTGCGTAACACACTATCAATCTCAATCTGAATCATTTTGAAGGATATTGCTAATCCATTGCTTCATATGTTCGAAAAATGTGTCTGCTCAACAACGTACCTATATAACGCAATGAATGTTGTTGAACTGTCAAACTTAAAGCCATTGCTACTTAAAGTGTGTTACGTAATCACTCCACAGGTCTTGAAGTTTATATTGATGTAGCTAATTACAAGACAAACATATACTTCATAATATTTGTTGATCTTAAGATCTCGGCAATCCCCCCACGATACGAAATGCTCCACATACCAAAAGTATTATTCACATTCCGCATTTATCATCTGTTGGTCATTAACCCCCTGTGTGTACAGGTGAACGACACAGCGATGTCTAACATGTCTCACGCGGAAGCGGTGGCGTTCCTTCGCGCATGCGGCTCCGAGGTGCGCCTGCGCCTGTACCGGGATCATGCTGCCACGCCACTGTCACCAATGTCGCCGAGGGAAGAACCTACGGATTCTGACGCGCCAATGAATAGGCCCAAACCTCCGCTGAGGTTTGTATGTTCAAATTCCATCTTCATGTTTAGACAAAACTGGTGCACCATGGTAGCATGATTTCTAATTCAGTAGTGAAGAAACACTTAAACTACAGAATCTTTTGTCAGGAGATTTCGAGGTGATAGAACTTAAAACCTCCAATCTGCATAGCTATTCACAACCATTAGACAGGTTGTCAAATCGAAAATGAAACATTTTCACTTATTATTTTGCTTTGTCTCTGACAGCAAATAAGCTATTGGAAGAACAGCGGTCGGCTATTTGATTTAAATTGACCAGATTTTCGGATTTTGGATTTGTGAACAGCCTTTAGAGGACTCTTTCGATAACATTGATTGATGTTCGTTTCGGCACGGAAGCGGACTGAAGCGGAATGATGGAGCGCAACCAAAGAAAATGTCTACCAAGATTCTTTAGTAGGTCCCCAACCCATAGTCTCAAAATGAGATATGAGATGTGTTTATTTTATTCTGTTCGGGAAACCTACAGTTCAAAAAAATAAAATTTAAGGCTACACAAGTTAGCGCTGATAAACACTAAAATAAAAACGAAAAAGATGCAAGCAAGCAGTTACATTTCTTAGCAATACTAACCTACCTTAAACTTCAGCAAAACTCGTCTCCGCCATCAAAATCTCAACAAAGGAACCTAAAATCAAAACTTCTACAATCAGGCCTGAAGCAGTATCAATGTTATGCGACCTGGCTGCTCGGCGCCTCACCCCTGACGCGGCAGACGGCTCCCGCTCTCCCTGCCTCTCCCCCCGCAAATACCGCAAGCTCACCAAGGAAAACAACCACTACGAACAACCCAATGGTATGTATGCTATTGGTTGGATGACGTCATTGATGCTTTCGAAACTCTCTAAGCAGTATAGGAATTTTCATGAACACAGCTTGCGAAAATTGAATCCCAGAAAATGTGCTAGAAATATATTTCTGAATTTTACCAAACTTTCAACTTCAGCCAAAAGAGATCCAGGTCTTCTGCAGTTGACCTCTTTCGGCTGAATAATGATGATAATGAAGGACTACCTAAATATTATTTTTACTAAAGCGTTTTAAAAAGTCAGTCTTTAAATTCAATCATAATCTATAATGTAATTTTAAAGGAAAAACCTCTGGATTTGACGAAATCTGCCCAAACTCGGCTTAAACCTTCGCTTTTGAATCAATAAGCCACTTAAAAACTGTGCCATTTGAAATGCGGATCACAACACAAAAATACTTTTAGCTGAAATAGTTTCAGCGTGTGACCAAATCCCATTTGTTTCGAATTGTCACCCGCTGCCCCAAACTGAAAGGTTAAACTTGTTAAGTGATTAACTGATCGAAAGTGGTGTAAATGGATTTAAGGTGAACCCAACCTTTCACTCAATAGGTTCAAGCGTTGACACTTTACTGTCCACAATGCGTCAATTTCCGCAGACTTAGTGGTTTTTCCTAATCACACTTCTAGTCGTATTTAAGGTGTAATATGGTACGCACTACCAATTTAAGGATCTATTTTAGTTTTTGTATCTATTTTAGATTACTACATAACAAGTTTACGTAATTTGTGCTAACGTATTTACGCGTATTTATATTTACAGTATACAATTATGCAAATGTTACTAATGTACCTTACGCCTAATATAACCAAATCCGTTGATTTCATTTCTATATTGATTGCCTGAAGTGTGTACGTGATACAGGCCCATGATATATTCAAAGGACAAATTAACTTAATTATCTCCAGCTTTGTTCATCAACTAATCCGCATTACCATTGCATACAGCGCGATGGATGTATATTTATCACACAGGCGGATCCCGGCTAGCTTAATTAAATAAAGCCTGCACAAAGCTAGTGAGCTTTGAAACTTTGCTAACCACATTTAACACTTTGTCACATACAATATACACGCACACACTAAGCGATGTAGGTTTTCCACGCAGATGTTCCAAGTTCCAACAAAGTAGAACACGGTTCGGAACATACAGATGTGGTGGTGGACTCGAGGCGGCCGGGGCGGGCTGTGTCCCTGGCCAGTCCCACCGCGCCACCCACTTGTAGAAAACAAAAGTTGAGCCTGACAGGTGAGACGCTGTCGGCCGCACACTGTCCTTTCATAACCCATCGCTTCACACCTTCAATCCAAAGCAGCGTATAAACTGACTGTCGGATTCTAAGCCATACCAGGACTATGTTTACACACCATCGTAGCGTACAGCACTTCATAGATGTTCTTCGGCCATTTGACATTACCCCGAAGAGTGTTGTGTCTAGCCTTATGTGCGTGATCTTCTTCTCTGTTTTCATTTGCACTCATAAATGTCAAAACTTAGAACACTGTTAACAAATGATGATTGATTCTCTGAAAATCATTACATTCAGAGTCAACTTTCTGTGAACGAATAGCTGAAAACTTGTCAATTTGTTAACAGTGTTCGTGATTATAATAAAAGCTATAACATGATTACTTTGTGCAATTCCAGTGCCTCCCCATGGTTACGAGTTAAACAACTTAGACAATGATACTCTGGATGCTCCAAACGTGTATCAGGAGGACATGTCTCGTCAGAGGTACCAGGAGCCTGTGTTCCCTGTTGACTCTGACGAGCCGGTGTCGATGCCAGTTGAGATGTTGAGTGATGAGGCGAGGTTCAAACATACGAACCCTACATACCAGAGCGCTGTCCTACACACAACTACAAGCGATGGGCATACTACTAGTTCAGAAGGACATAAGGATGATGGTATGTTTTGGTTTGAGATATTTAAATAAATAAGAACACACGCAACACTGGTAAATTCTATGAACAATGCTACATTTAACATTAGGGGTAAGAAATGAGGATATATTTTTGACGAAGTATCGTCACAGTTGCGAGGGCAGACAGGGCCAGCCTTGCATATGTGCCATAGGAACCTTTTTATATACGCTGTTGACTGTCAGGCAAATTAACATGCAACACACGACAAATAAAAATACGTTGTACTATTTCTCTAAATTCCAGGTAATGGTTTGAAGAAATGGAAAGGTGTCGCGCTGTCTCCTGACAACGAGCGCAAGGTGAAGACGGATCCTCCCCCGCAGCCCAAACCCAAGGAAATCGAGCCCGTCCAAAAAGAAAATGTCAAACCTGAACCGCCGGAAGACAACACTTGCAATGAACCTACGGTAAGTTATAAATCTGATGATGATACAGTCATTATACTTAAGGATGTGCTAGGCAGCCTGCGAAATTCAAATTTACTTACGTTTTGTACAACTTTCAAGTCAGTGTCAGGTTGTATGTTGGACTGAATTGATAAGATACTAGAACGATCCTATTCATGAAATAGTCATTCAATAGGATTGTTTATGAACTTAGAGGGACCTCGTCTTGATGATTTTAATGATTATAGTTCTGTAAAGTCATATTTGTTGATACTGCAAATTGCAAAAAACGTAAGAAAATTTTAATTTCGCGCGCTACCTTTGCGCTTCTCCCTTAAATCAAGTTCTTTACTTCGGACTAAACATAAGACAAATTGAGGAATATCACAAGGTAAGGCTAGACATTATTCAAAAGCTTTACAAATGAGGTGGCTCTCAGTTTTTCTATGATTGAACTATAATAATAATAATAGTAATTTATTTGTTAAAAAATATACAAACAATTAGACAATTTGGTAATACACTTTATCTTCAGATATTGAACATCTGTGTCTGAACTAGATATAAAATATCTGTATTTCAGACATCAGTGCTCTTCCCCTGTTGAAGGCGACACTTAGCGATTAACTTTGTTTGACCTCCATTCACATCCATATTACATTCTATCAATAAGATACAATAACTAATTTGTATACTATTATAATTCTAACGCTTCTGTCCTATCTTAGGTGGGTTGAAGTTTGATTTAAAACAGAACTGTAAAGTTCAATACTCTTTTTATGGAGATCTGGATTAAAGGATATGTATTCCTAGTTTCGGTGTAGCTGTCAGTCATCACATGCTGTTGTCTCCTATAAGTGAAGGAGTTCACGTACTTCATACCAGATATTGTCCTTTATTTTACGGTCATGTATTGTGTACATATTTTGTAGGAAATCCTAAATAAATAACCCACTTCATTGAAACTATATCTAATTTCAGATAGTAACAGTGGAACTAAACCGTGGCTGGAACAGTCGGCTCGGATTCAGCGTTCAGAGCCATCCTGAGTCTGGTCAGAGCTACATCTCTGCTGTCTACAACGACAGTGTAGCCGCGCGTGATGGACGGCTAAGACGTGGTGATGTTATATTGCAGGTAAGTCAGCTTTTAAAATAACTACATGGAAATGTAGATAGCTTGAAGAACAATCCAACAACCGCATCCATTAGGTTGCATTACATAAAATTATAAATCAAAATGTCGGTAAGTCCAATGACGACAAAAAGCTGAAGCAGGCAAAAGTAAGGAGCTTATCCTTACTTTTGCTTGCTTCAGCTTTTGTTGGGGCGGTGAAAATGCCCTGGCCACAACATCCGGGTGGTAACGTGGAGTACTCACTAAAAACTCCGCCGTGTTTCTCCGCCATTTTCGTGGCCCCCCTATAAAAGCAGAGGGGCAATACCTACTCGTAATTTTTAAAAACGTTCACAGTCTGTCTCTCTCTGTCTCTCTCTCTCATCTGTCAAAAATACCTCTAATTTCCCTACGTTTTTGTCAAGTTTTGGACATTGATTGTCGCTAAGATGAGAGTGCGACTAGGTTTTGGACGTTTTAAGACGTCTGGCCTTTAGATGTAGGCAACACCTATTTTTATAAAAGAGCCTCGAAACCAGTTAACCAGGACTGCACCGAACCTCAAGCAGAGGAAAAATCAGACTTGAAAAATCAGACAGAAATGCTCCGAGCTTATACATTAAACTGAAATCATACACTTTCTTCTTCCAGGTCAACGACGAAAACGTAACATCAATGAAGACGCCAGAAGTGATCGACCTGCTGCGAATACTAAGAGGCTCTATTTGTATCACTGTACTGCGGCCGCCGAACCCACAGTGAACATAAATACCAGCAGATATTAATATGGAAGAAGCACACCCCTAGGCCTGCAGGGAACTGGCCTGGCAGAAGAAACGGATACCCGTCGGTGATGCCGAGATAAGGATGTTGCCCACGATAGGGAAACAAAACACACCTTAGAAGAAAGTAAAATAGAAAAAAAAAACGAATCTCTACCCAACCCTGCAGTGATGATTTAGTTAATCATTGCATATCGATTGTACCTTCATGACATTTATTAATTCTATCAAGGTTCAATTTTATCATTGAAATATAATTAATATCATTATAACTACGCGAAGACATACCTACATACGTTCATCTACATGAGTCTTCACGATGAATTGGTTACTTCGTTGATTTGTTAAGTCGAGTATTTAATATTCTATTGCGTATACGCAAAGATTTAAATCGCTAGTTTTGCTCTCACGGTACGTAGTCACGCGAAAAAGTATCCACTTGGAGAAGAGTGAGCTCACACATTATTAAATAGCGTTTTGATGACAATCGAGTCAAGTCACTAAGCCGTTGTGTGTCAGAGGAGTCAAACTACACAGACTCGCGACTATCTTCTGACGAGGTAGGGCGAATCTAACAATTTAAATCTTTGCGTAGGTATTCGTAAACAATTTCGATAGACGAAACATTCGGTTATATCATGTATTTTTTATAATATATATTATGGACATTATAAAGCATAGCTTGATTATTGAATCTTACATGTATGATAATAAGCCACACAATCTAATGAGTACATGCTGTTTTGTTAAAGTTCCTAATAGTGGATCGTGCGAAACTTTTGCCGTCGTAAATTATATTTCTTATACTTGATAAGTTAACTAATAAAATAATTTATTTTCGGAAAAGATCTCTGTAGCTATCTCATAGGCAAATTATTAGGAAAATAAATAAATCTATTGAAATATACATAATTATATTTATTTATATATCTATCTTACCCGACCAATGTAGATACTCAAAGATATGTAGTCTAATAAATTATGAAAAAAAAGGATTTATTTTATATTGAACACAATGATTGAATGGCAATAAGCAGCTTTTATTTTAGAATTAATATATTATGACTATTAAAATTATGTAACTTTAAAATTATTATATTATATTCTTACTAGAAGATGACTTACAGAGTAGAATTTTTAAATTTTAAGCGACAATTTAAGGCGTTTGGCGGCCTATATTTGTGCAAATATAAAGTCCCTTGACTAATAAAAAGTAGACTATGTTATTGTAGAAAATATTAAAATGTCATGAAGTATAGCATTCCAAGAGGTTAGCCTTTGTAAATAATGTAAAGTTAAAAGACAGTTTATGTAGTCGTTGTGAAGTTGCGTTATGTGCAATTGTCAAATGAAAATAAACTGCAAAAGGTCGCATAAGTTATTAATTTTTTTTATTGTTCATTTAATATTTTGCTCAAATTTTAGTCAGAACACAATAGTAACTTTGATGATTGCTCGTAACGTATTATAGCCACGTTTTATTAACATATTTGTAGCGTCACAAGATATTTATAACGCGTAAGTACAAAACATACGTGTCAAGTGACGAATTGCATGCGACCAGAAGGCCAATCCTCGTAATTTAAAACGTTCTAAATCTAGTCGCAGTCTCATCTCGGCGACAAACAAAATGTCAAAAGCTTGTCAAAATGTAGGGAAATTATATAGGTATTTTTGACAGATTGAGACTGAGATCAGACTGTGAACGTTCTTAAAATTATGAGAATTGCCCCCCAGATCAAGATCTCCGTCTCCGGTCAATAATAATAATAAAAGTACACAAGTTTGTCAAACTGCGCTAGTCTGACTAACATTATAAAACGTTGAGTTACATCGCTAATAAAATTTAAAATTAATGCATTATACGCTATACTTCCTATAGGCACTGATTATAAATTCTAGTCAAATCTAAATTTTAATTGAAATTATTACACAGTTAGCCTTTGAGAAATATAATATTGACGTAAAACAGTAGTTAAATTATATTCTTACATAAATAAATAAATATTATACAATATTCACTCTTTGATTTCTCTTAAAGTGTCTATTTGTTATGAACTTGAAAGATTTTATCAACAAATCTATTTTAATATTAACGATACTAGCCTTAAGTTGATAGAATAATTGTTTAGAGAAGTATAATGAATCATTACCCATAAAAAAATCAAGCTGAACGAATCAATCAACTGATATTCTAAAGTAATTGTGATGGAATTGTGTTAGATTAACCGTATAACGTACGTTCTAGAATTAATAATATGCAACTACAGTAAGTGCAGAATGGCCCAGTTTAATAGCTCCTTTGTACTGCGATGATATAATCACTCATTAACAAGCTTCCCCGGGGTCTACCAACAATATTTTAAGCTCCATATATTTTTCAAGCACCTCATTTTATGCCTACTAATATTTTTGCTGAAATTCTAATATTGTACAAATTAGCAGCGCTAAAAGCGACTTTTTATAAGATAGAGCTAGTAGTAAGCCCCGGAACCGAAATTAAAACATTGAAAACACAGCTGTATATTAAAATTTCCTAAGAGAAAATGGTGTATACCTACGCATCCATTGTTATTATGTCTTAAAATAAAATCACTAGAGGCTACATTATTGCGTAAATGGTAATTCGATTTGAAGACTATCAGAATACTATCGTGGCACGAAGTAAATACAGTCATTTTGCCTCTGTCAGTTTGCAAACCACAACAAGCAACATACACGCCTTGTATGACAAGAAAGTACTTACAACACACATCACGACTAGTCGTGACACAAGCTTTGTCACTAAATGCGTGACAAGTCTGCTGCACACTGCATAGCTATAAGTAAAATATCGCGTATATTCTGATAGTCCCAAAATACTTCCATCCATATCCTCAAACCCTCAACTTCAGGTATATTTCTTGGTGCTCCTTCATGATTGCACATCGCTTGCTAGTCTCTCATGCCTTATCAGTCTGGGCCGTAGTCGTTATGTGACGTTGATATTATTTCACCAAGTATCGTGTCAGTCATAGAAATATTAATGGAATGTACGATAAACTTAATTACCTTACTATGATACGAATAAAAATATGAAATTAAATTATTTTGTTGTATTATTTCGCTGATCCCCAATTTATTACCCTTTACCTTCGCAGGAAAAACAAGATCCGCACACCTTCATTATCCACATTTGTTACCCAATCTAATGTTGGAATAATTCAAGTTTCCATAAGAGCTCAATTGTCACTAATGACACAATTACTGATTCTATTGATACCGAATAAGCTTGCCGTTAGGCGTCTGTTAGGTTAGGACGAGGGGATAATTCAATCTGAAGCTCTAAGATGTAAATAACTTGAATACCTACACTGCCTACATCATAATCCTCATTATTTCAGCCGAAAGACGTCCACTGCTTGATATAGACCTCTCCAAGCATCGCCACTTTGACCGGTACTGTGTTTCTCGCATCCACCGGATTTCTGTGACCTAAATACATATTATTACATATTTACTCATCTCTATTCCGTAAAAGTGGGCTTTCACTGATACAGTTTTGTCTGCCTCCTTAAATTTCTTCTTTGTTTCTATCTTAATCGACCCAGCAAGATGCTCTGCCCATCTCCATTACAAAGCTGTAAATTTCAGTGCCTACGTCTTGTACCTAAGACGTCGAACCTCTAGGTTACGAACACGAGCTTGTAATTCAATACCGAACATCGGGCCGCTTTATAGAGCTCGACAGTGTCATGGTGTTCTTAAAATGGCTGGGAAGACTTCTACAAAAATAACTTTAAAAGCAACACCACACATACAAGCTACAGAAGTACTTAAAATTATTAAAAATATATATATTTAAACATATAAACATCCGAATTAACAACCTCCTCCTTTTTTTGAAGTTGGTTAAAAATAGGAATTGCTGTACTATTATATTGCTCTCGTAATATTCAAGCTTGTTAGTCGTATGATCGCAGTAGTCTGGTATTTGTAAGGAGGCGGAAGCAGCTATACATAATCTTAAAAAAAATATATATGCAAATAATAAATTACGACATACGACGTCCGATCGGCTGCTGGCAATACCGACGAGTTCAGTGTGGCTGTAGGCTTGCACCAGGGATCGGCTTTAAGTCCTTACCTCTTCCTGTTGATTATGGACGCTCTGACGGCGGACATACAGGAAGAGGCCCCCTGGTGCATGCTGTTTGCCGATGACATTGTTCTTGTCGGTGAAGATGGATCCGAGATCCAGAGCAGATTGGAGAAATGGCAACAGAAGCTGGAGGATGTTGGCTTGAAAATCAGCAGAACCAAAACTGAACATATGTTCTGCGATTTCGGCGGTCTCTCCAACTCTAGAGCCATAGCGCTTGATGGCGCGCTTCTCCCAGTCTGCTCCGATTTTCGGTATCTCGGTTCACTCGTGCAAAGCGATGGCGAAGTAGATCGGACGGTTAAGCACAGAATTAACACTGGATGGATGAAATGGCGGCAGGTCACGGGAACAATCTGCGACTCCCGCATTCCCCTTAAACTTAAGGGGAAGATATACAAAACCATGGTTAGACCTGCTGTCTTGTATGGATCAGAATGTTGGGCCACAAAAGGGATGAATGAAAGGCAATTGCATGCAGCTGAGATGAGAATGCTGAGAGGGATGTGTGGTGTTACACGAATGGATAGAATAAGAAATGAGTATATAAGAGGAAGTTTGAAAGTGGCACCGGTAATTGAAAAGTTATGTGGAAACCGGTTGTCATGGTATGGGCATGTATTACGGAGGAATGAGGAAAATGTCGTGAGGAAAGTTTTGAGTATGAATGTCGATGGCTATAAGAGTAGGGGACGACCAAAGAAACGATGGATGGACTGTGTGAATGATGATATGGTTAGAAAGGGGGTGACTGTCGAGATGGCGGGTAATAGAGGAGTATGGAAGAGGAAGACATGTTGCGCCGACCCCAAATAGTTTGGGATAAGGGCAGGAGAATGATGAATAAATTACGACATAAGACAGTTTTGCTAGACGGTGAAAGTGTTCGCCAAAATGTACCAATAATCCTATATATATTTAATACTAAAATATTTAAATTATTATGTAAAGTGGTGATTCGTGCTCTTTCACCCGTCTCCTATCACCTATTACGAATGCTACGATCCACCGGGCGGAACAATCGAACGGTGCTCCTAGCAGCATCGATCCATGGAGATGCGCTCACACGGGCAACTTAAATGGCTCAACATTGGTCAAACAAATATGACACGATAACGTCAATCAGTTTTCTGCGATGCTATTGGCCAATATGTCGCAACTATTGCTCGAGATACCGCCAAACACTATATTGAGCGATATGAGGCAATATACACTGAACAACACATTCATTATTATCAATATAAAATTCATAAACAGGAGCGAGCAACTGAAGGTCATTTTGCTGAAGCAATTGAAACCAAATTTTTCGCGCTTCTTTTCAATGTTCATCGTTACTACGAGTACCTCCGGCAACAGTTGCCGGGCAGTATAATTGCTGGAGAAGTTGCCAGTGTAAGCGTGACTTTAAAACTTAGAAGCACGCCATTAGCGCCGGCCACTTTTTGTGGCGTCGCGTGCAAGGGGAATGCAAATCGATGTGTTCGTACGAGGTGATCGCTTCTGATAGGGATGAGCTTGCGTGTTATATCATAGAGTTTTTAAGACGATCATGATGTTTAATATGGGAGTTTAGCAAGTTTTTGTTAGTTTTGTGCAGAGCAGAGCTAGTAATTGCAGACACAACATTCGTGAGTTCAATAAGAGTAAATACTTGAACTTAATTTTCCAAACAAATTCAGCATTATTTTTAGCACAGGGGAAGATTGGAAATCATCTCATTTTCGCGGAAAGACCATTTCGTCTTGTCCAGGTACATTTTGTTGCTCAAGTTAGAGTTCCGTTATGGCTTAAAGGGGCAGCAACAGTGGGCGAAAGACCATTATCAGACCTGTCACTTACTATGCACTCAGCGATCTTTGACCCGACACTTTCAGCGAAACTGCTTGGTCAATGTCATTACCATTTGTATTGGTGCGCGAGTACCGCTTGAATGAGTGAATAGAACTATTTGCCCGTTAGGGAAAATGAGCGTGAAACTTTTACAAATTCTTCAATTTTATCCAGTAGAATTGGATTTTACTTTTTTATCCAAAAACGTTTTGACAGATTTAGTGTAAAAACATGTTGGTACTCAAAAAGTTATAAGTGAGTAGTAATTTGCATCCCGTTTTAAGCTACAGTTAAACTTCTTCGCAGGTAGTAACTAATGGTCAGTGGCATATGGTTAACGTCACGGTCACCGCTCGTCCACCGACCACCGCCGTCCGAGGGAGCCGCCTCTCTACGCTTCGCTGACAAACGAATGTACCAAAAAACTGTCCACTTAAGTAACTATTACGACCAACCAAACTGTCATAATAAAATCAGGTCATCTTTTGTAGGTCTCAACAAAAATCTAAATTAAATCCAAGAAAAATAAATGATTAGATGTCGCAATAAAAAGTTCATTTGAAAATAGCATTCTTGCGAAATTGGATTTTTCTTGTCCAGTAGGTCGGTAGTAGGTATCAATCGACTAGGACCACCTAAGAAATGCCAAGAAACGTTTTATAATCCGCCGAGAAGTTAATGTTACAGTTGAAAGTATTCCGCGTTTAACAAACAAAGAAAGTTGTAACTTACTCACAAATTAAACTGTAACGGGACTGAACCAGTAACGTAATAGTTTAAAACGTATTTGCCGGTGGCGAATAAAAACGCAAATATCTTCGTGAACCATGAAGACAACGTAACGAGTAGTAAAAAGCGAAAAAGAACTGTCACGTCCATGCTGATCTTAGCAATAAAAGAAAGGATTTAATGTTACATAATACAATAGGTAATATGCAAGCGTTGATTTATTTGTGCAAGCTACCGGTTTTGATAAAATGAGAAACAAAAGTACCATAAAAGAGCCATATATATGTTAGACCAAATATGGTCACCCATCAATCTAAAGCCATATAATTAGAACCTTATTATTAACCGGTGCTAGGGAAAATGTTGTCCACTATGGTTCATAACACTTTTCCACCAATCAAAATTACAAGCGCACGTTTCGGCGATAGAGAAAATTGAAAAGACGTTGTGCTAACAACGTTTCGTATTTTCTATTTAAAGTCCATGGAATTTTTACTCAGCATTTTGAAACGGAAGAATAACAAAAGCATTGGATCGTAGAGCTCCCAATTTTCCTTAAATGCGTGATAATTTTCACCTGAGAATAGTCAAAAGATACAAAACTTCTTGTAAACAAAATATATACACAAACAATACGTAAGCAGTATAGTAAGTAATTTTAACATACAAATTACACAAAACACATTCGAAATAAGAACTTAAACCCTCCAATGCTCATCGAACTTGACTGTCATCACAATACTAGGGGATGTGGAAAAGCGTCCGCGGTTCGGCGATGTTCGGGCAGTCGCGAGCGGCCCGCGGTCTGACACACCTGTCGATAGTAGTTGCGTGCGCGCCACAGGAAGTGCAGTGAATTACCGGACCAAACAACTGTTCACACTACTCATCCAAAATCCGAAAGCGAGCATTTTTTAATGGTTGTTGAGAGCCAAGGACTTTTAAATCTGTGAGTTTTTTTTTTTTATTTATCTTTTTTAGCAAGGGGTTTTGTTTGGACATTTTGTTTTGTGTTTTGTCGTATTTTAGAAATAAACTATAAATTATGTAATTAAATTCTGATTGCGTAATTTAAAATACATTTGACAGATACGATGACAAACATAATTGTACCTAGAGGATGACCATACCTAATTAAGATCGTACTTAGTATTGGTACCTACTTATGTACTAGATAATGAGATCTACAACCTTTGCTACCCAGGTGAAAAGTGTGCTAATGCCGCTAGAACCCAGCATAGAAATAATGCGGATGTATCGGGTTTATATGTTACAAACGACATCAATGTGACAGGTCATTAGTCTACAACTGAGTATGTGGTATATAAACTATTAAACCTTGGATTGAAACTGTTGAAACGCAATGTTTTTGATGAAAATATTGTAACAAACCATACCTTCCCAAAGTAATTAAGGAAAGACCGTAAATTATCTACATTACAACAATAACAACATTCACTAAGAAAACAAATTTTCGCCGTTTAAGTAAAAGTTGATCTTTAACTAAGCAAAGGGCCAAGATAAATTGTTCTTAAGTTAAAATTCACGCTACTTGTCACTTGTAGCGTGAAACATTTTCTGTTTGTACGTCAGACCCGCAGACCCGCATAAACAAATTATGCCGTTAAGTAGATCGTGACAGATCAAATCGCGATTTATGGGTCAGCTAATATAGCCTTTTACATTCAAACTATGGCTCGGACAAGAAAGTGCAACCATACCAGACATGCGTAAACATGATAGGATTATAAGGCTGCAGGAACGTTTGCATTCGTTTTGCAGTTGAAGTACCCATACAGACTACAAAACTCTTCCCAAAATTACATATATATAATAATACTTTGTAATCAAAACATAGACACGATGTTATAATTAAAACAATTCTGGGAAGCTATAGCGGGAAGCAATATGTCTGTAACTAAATGAGAACATTCATATCATTGTGGTCGCAGCGATTCATACAAAGTTGCTCTAATGTGAAAATAATTGCAGCAACTTAACCACAATAAACACTTTCATTTCTTTGAATTAATTATGCAAACAAAATTATTCCCCGACCGCGTAACAATTGTTGTCGTCTAAAGTTCCCATCATTAATGTAAGGTTACACAAAAATTGCCTTATCTATATCATCTTAATTTAATTCTCTACGGGTATTCGTCATCAGTGGCTGACTAGAACCGTTTAAGAATTTCACCGGCGCGGGCGCAACTAAAAACTTAATGGGTTCCTGTGATTGTTGGAAAATCGATAGCATTGTCAAGTTCAGTTCTTGTTCAGTTCGAAATCGTGGGACACATGTAAACAATGACATGCTATGGGATGAGTCGATCAGTATCGCACTAGCAATTATGTTATTATTGCCATAGAAGACACACGCGATCATTATCTATTACTTAGATATTTTAAAATTGATGGAAAGGTGGGCAACAGAATCGATTGCTATCATCAGAAACGGAGAAAACTAACAAAATTGCCACTTGATACTAATAGTGACAATCTGTCACACCTATCATTAAACTAAACACATAATATATTGAAATGGAAAACTTATCAGTTTGTCAGTTTCTTTGAGCTGCAATTTTCATCGCTAATAGCACCTTGTGACTCTTGTCACTCTCGTTACTTTCATAATCCTACATGCCAGTCGTTTCGTAACCAACCTGTATTTGATAACTGGCTTGGTGATGGAAATATTTGCATAGATAACATGCATTTACAATAACTTCCTAGCTTAGAATAACTTAGATTACAAATAGAACCAACCCTTCCGCGTCGACGGGATGTCGCTAACGACTATTGTAGATAAGAAATCGATATACTTACAGCGAATTAATCATTTTCTTCACTATAATTTTCATAGCGAAGATGTCTCTTCTAACGTTCATTCATAATTTGACATACAACCGGTATTTTGCTAAGTAATCTACTTGTAAACAAGTGGGTATATAAACCAGGTACCTAACTTTCACCTTTTCTTAATATAAATTAAAATATTGTTTCCTGTCAGCGTGATCTCGTTGTTCCGCAAAAAATTGATATTATATTAAAAACCTCAAACGAAGTGGAAAATTCTAAATAAAAACAAAAACACAACAAGATTGACAGTCAAAATAAAAAGAGGCTAGAACTTTAAATAGCGGTTGAACGTTTTTGTATTGCATAATGTAACTAAAAATCGAAAGTATGGGATTTAGACAAAAATAACGACATAGACACGAAATCCGCATAATGCCTGGTGATTAACCTCTTCGGTGAAGTATTTTAACTTGTATGAACAATGTTTTTGTCGTTATTCTGTACACGATCGGTCGTGATCGGCCTCCGTATCGAACTATTATTGATATGTTAGCTTTGTGAGGGTTAATACTTTTGAATCAATTTTAAACGGGTTTTAGTTGATTAATCCAAATGGTTTCATTAAACATGTAGCTGTATTGTCTCTCAAATGAAGGTAAAACAACCTGCTAAATTAGATAAGGTAAATAGCACAGCGGGATGAGTTGGACTCCTTTAATAAAGATAGGTCCTTGGCAGTTCTGGACTGGAAAGAGAGTAGGGAGGCCTTTTCCCAGCAGTGGGATACTTACTAAAAAATAAATAGCACGCACATGGCTTCTCGTGAATACTAAAATGATCTGCAGCATTATCTACCTACCAAAAAAAACTATGGGAAAAGCCACAAAGCAGAGGACGATGACATTATACGCATTTAATCCTAACTAAAATAGGTAATTGTTTTTATTTTTATATCGCAAAAACTATCAGTGAGTAACAGACTATACCGGATGCGGTGGTGCGACGGGTTCGGTTCCCGGGGAGGCACGCTCGGACGCGCCGACACGCTTCATGCGCCCGCGCCGCTCACCTGCACCACCCAGCGGGTAAATGTAGGAATTAATAGGAATGGGTAAAAAAAACATGGCGATCATGGTGATTCATACTTAAAAAAAAAAGAGTATTGCGTGATACCTACAGACCTATAAAGAAAAATCTAGAATATTATTTGGCAAGCCAAAAGAAATGAAAAAGACATTTAGACACACAAAAGACACAGACCAAAGAGGCTTTTCTCACAAAAGTCTCTTTTCACGGTACGGTAAGTAGATACCGTGAAATCGGAGTACAAAGTGCAAAGTCACAAAATGTAGGTCCATCTATGGCATCCAACAATGGTTTATTAGCAAGCGAAACCACACGACCTAGGAATATTTCTAGGCTGTAATAAGATTCGCTACACACTGTTACGATTATGTCACATCAATCAGAGCCACTGCTCATTATATTATGCACTAACCTTAATGATATTGTCTATTGTTCGCCGAATAGATGCTCACATACATTTCGTTTTGCTTTTTTCTGAAAGTCTGCTCCTAGCTTTATTACCGAAACGCTCTTGTCTTGGTGCTTTCGTATCTGGCGTTGATAGACATCGCATAGACCGTTGATATTGTTTACAAAATATGTATATCGTGGTAACGCGGCGTTAACGACGCTTTTGCGCTGCGTATACGTTCGGCGAACACCCACGTTATATGTGAAGGGTGCCTATAAAAGGCTACGAGTTTCTCTTCATCATCAAGTATAATAAAATTCATCATGCAAATGGGTACCTACATACTCTATTCAAAACCACATCTTCTTTAACACAAAAAGTGTTTGCATGACTGACAGCTTTAACTACATAATTCAGCAATGATTTACAGTGTATTTAACGGAGATCTTAGAGTAAAAAATGTACGTAAGTGTTCGCAATCTGAATAAGGAAGGAGTTGCCCTATAATTAACGACCGACGAAGACCCACATACTTTCGTATCATAGAAAAAGCGGCTCACCTGCTTTTATCTACAACGGATCGTTTACTGTGTTTCCATTGTTGGTACGACATTTATAAACTGCATCTCTGCAGCCCTTCAGAATAAAAAAGCTTTTTTTGCGAATCGAAATTGCCAACACCGATTATTGCTGGATATATTTAAAGAATACCTACATACTTACGAGTACATTTAAGTATCCTCAACTACGATTTAAATTAATTTTAATGAAAATGCAGAGCTTCGGTAAGTTCACAGACCTGCAACTATTTGCATTACCCCAGTTTTGCAACAATGGACTAGGTATCATAATATTATTGAGATGACAAAGTAAAAGTAGCCAGAATCCCCTAAATTAATACCAACGAATTGAAAGTCATACAAAATATGACATTCCCATTTCGCTTTCGTATAAATATTATTGAACACTCTTAACTCTTTGTGTGAATGTCAAATAATTCCTATTTTGGGGTCCTAAAATACTATATAGCCAAGTAACCTGCAACAAACTTCGATGGATACATCCCACTCGCATGTCTGACGTATTCAAACAAAGATAGATAGGTAATGGACACGCGCCAAAGGTTTTCTAATGTAACAAATAGAATAAAAATCGTGTTGATGACTGCTAGTCATGTATGTAATAAGTGTAACATTCGTAATCGCACTTAAACACGGAATGGTCAAAAGCGAGCAAGTGAGAGATTTTAATGTGCGGCAGTTTAGTTTATTATAAGCCTCTTGTGTTCGTATAATAACAGAGCCTCTTACGAAATTGGCACAGAATAAGTAGTTCTGACTTCCCTATAAAATCTTTAAGAACCTTATCACCTTATACGTTCATATTTTTCATTAAAACGGATGACATATCGTCCCTAAGGTCCCAATCTAAAGTAATGGTCTTAGCAATGAACAGCTCACACCCTTTTTAGAAGAGAATTCTTAGATAAACCTTCGCCATACGTAGATTGCAGAACCAATAAAAACATCGAAGTACGCAACTCATTGCTAAAGTTACATAAAACTTTATTACTGAAAACTACTCCATGAATTCGTCAAGGGCTTTAAACAATTTTATTTTATATTTTATAGGCAATAAGAGCCACGATTGCGATTTTAAACCCAAATATGTGGAGTCGTCTTGGACGAGCAAGCTGTGCCGCCTATGTCGGTGTATTTCTTAACAATCACTTTGTTTGTGCAAGCGTGAGAATGAAGGAATATCTTGATAGCTGAAGTTATAAGTCCGTAAAAACCCGATTGCCAAATTAACCATTTATTTTAATTGTAATGATATTTACGAAATCTGTTTTGATATGTTAGAATAATAGTGAATCGCGCGGAATCGATACCTATTTTTTGTTTCTAGCGTAGCGGTATCTACACCGCCACATGCGAACAACGCGTCATACTGACGCCACGCAAATGCTGAATCTCGTAAGCAGAGTTTACCGCGCAATTAGCATACATACAAAATTTCCGATATCAGTCGTTGGGCAATTGCCCGCCAGACACAACACCCGTTTGGCCGGAGGATCCTCCCTTTTCTATAGAGGATGAGTGAACTTTACACCCTGTTCCTCTTACCTCCAAACTAGCATATATGTTATCCCACTGCAGGGCAAAAGCCCTTCCAGGATCGCCCAGAGGACACGGTGGAGCATACGGTGGCGGTCTGCCCTGCTTGGGCGGAGCCCCGCCGTGTCCTCGTAGAGGCGATCGGCAACGGCGCGGCGGCGACCTCTGGCGTCCGGCCCTGGTGCAAGCCATGGTCCGGGGCGAGAGGGAGTGGGAGGCAGTCACCTCCTTCTGCGAAGCAGTCATGCTAGCGAAGGAGGTGGCTGAGAGGCTGAGGGAGACCACCTCACGCCTCAGCCGCCGAGGGAGACGCTCCGGGCGTCGGGAGCCGCGTGACGACTCCCGGCCACCGTAGGCGCGGGCCTGCGGGCGGTGAGTAATGGGTAGCTCGCCGTCCGATCAGGACCAGGCCCGTGCCGGACGGCGCGTTGTGTTCCACGCGCGCCTCAAAGAGATGTCAGCAGAGGACGGGGCCCGATAGGGCCGAAGCCTGCCGGGGCGGCGGGATCTTCCGAAAGGGTTACCGCTGCCCTGGAACAGAAAGGGCTAAGGAAGGAACACGGGTGGGTTTTAGTCAGTAAGAGTCTGATACTCCCTTCCGCTCCACCCAGAGCGGGAGGGGTCATTTGATGATTTCCCATCCTCAAAAATAAAAAAATAAAAAGGGCAAAAGCCCTTTCTCCTTTCCACTCCTCTCTGTCTTGAGCTAATGTGGACCAATCCTGTTTGTAGGCGTCAGGCTCGTCCCGCCAATTTCTTCTGGGTCTGCCTCGATCTCGCCGGGCGTTTTCTAGGATCCACATGGTGGTGGATTTGGCCCATGACTCGTTGGACATGCGGCAAACGTGTTCGGCCTAGTTCCACTTAAGCTTGGCTGCTTTTTGGGTGACGTCGGCTATTTGTGCTTTGGGGTACAGCACTGTTTTCCTAACGGTCGGTTAATCTGATTCCAAGAATACTTCTCTCCATTTCTCTCTCATAACCTCAAGCTGGAACCTCTGCTGAACTGTCAAAGACCAGGTTTGAGCGCCATGTGAGGATACCTATACCTACCTAGTACGGATACCTAGTCCTACTGTTGTATGACTATTAATTAAGCACTAATGAATGAGAAAACCTCTTCTACGTAATAGCTACAATAATGTTGACCTGGTTAGCTTTTTGAATATGTGTTACATCAAATGTCTTCAGGTATTATAGTGAAAACAGTTCAGGCTTACAAGGTGCCCTACAAAACGAATGCTAGTGTACTGTTGAGGGATTATCTTTAAATCCAATTTGAGGCCCTGGCAACATCAATGTAGTTTATGACAACACGATAACATGGTAACTAAAATGGGTCATGGAAAGATAAAACATACGAGTCACACAGAAGTTGAATATAAAGGAAAACTGAAAAATTCGAAATTGCTTACTACCTTTGGTTGGGATGGAATGCATATAATTTATAACAGACTTTTTAGCTCAAAGTTGTGTGAAGCCACTAGTTCGCTTTTCCGTGAAAATTCAAATTTTTTCACAAATAGAATATTTGCATCCCATTTCTAGCTTTTGGGACACCGTCCTTTAACCCATAGAGTCAAATACTTAGTTTGTAGCTATTTTGGTTAATCTCATACACACCTATATCGTAGTAACTATTTAGTAATCTGTGCCTATATGAAGATTATTGGAGCACATTCACTAAACTTTATTTTACGTCTGTTTTTTCAATGTGCATAATAATTTTAATTACACACTAAGATAAACATCAAAAACATGCGTTTCGCTATAAAACGTTAAAATGCTGAGTAATTTATAATAATCACAGTTAAGTAGGTAGGTACCCATGTACGGTCACCAAAGGAGATAAGTAACCAGGGTCGTCGGATATAGGTAGTTGAAGTTTTGTAAGAAACCGATGGATGTTTTAGAATAAAATTTAGTTTAATTAATACAAAACATTTTTGAAATTATATTTCATTAGGGAAAATCCATCGGTCTCCTACTAAACTTCAACTATATCCGACGACACTGGTCACTTGTCTCCTTTGGCGACTGTACCTATATTAACCGAATAATATAACGGTAAAGCCAGTTAACTCTCCTCGTTAAGAAATTCGTAGTTGTAAACATAGGGTACAATACCAGCAGTCGTAAAATATCTTACATTGAAGTGAGAAACAATCATCTCTTCTTATTAAATGACCAGCCAATCTTTTCTTTGAAATTCTTACCGTGAAAACTTCGGAGCAGTGAGCTGTCAATAGTGTCAATCCATCAAGCATCAACCGGTCTAATCTGTAAAAATCTCACAGTGACTTCTTGGGTGAAATGACTTGTCATTCTACCAGGGGGCCTAAAAAGGCCACTTTGGCAGAAACATAATACTTGGGATAACAATATGAATCATATTAAAAATCGTAAAATGGTCACAAACTGACAATTCATAATTATGTATGATCTGTGTGCAATTTATATCACGCAATTTACCTGTTTGACACTTTTGTATGGAAATTCGTAAAATGGTCCACCAATTTTTACACCAAATATGATTGATATGAAAAGAATTGTAGGTGATTAAACTATTATGTGTAACCATTTAACGAAAATCAGAGGAACTGCTAATGATCTGCTGGGAATTCAGGAAATGAATAGCTTTTAGAGGTATTGCTTAAAGTGACCTTTTTAGGGCCCCTGATGCTAGGGATCAGCTCACTACACCTAAGTTTTCACGTTGAGATTTTTACAGAATAGATCAATAGGTGAAATGAGGGCTTGTGGCTAAGTAATAACAGCCGCACGAGTCGATCAATCAGGTTAAGCTACGCTTGCCGCGGTTGGTCCGTGGATGGATCTTTACATACCAAGACCCTTCCGTGCCTCGGAAAGCACGTTAAGCTGTTGGTCCCGGCTTACTAAGTCCAGTACCAGTACCAGTAAGTACCAGTCTTGCCAAGGGTTATCGTATTACCCACTAACTGGGTTGTGGAGGTCAGATAGGCAGTCGCTCCATGTAAAATACTGGTATTCAGTTGCATCCGGTTAGACTGGAAGCTGGCCCCAGGCTAGGCAGGTGATGAGATCGATAGGTGAAATGACAGCTCACTTCATCTACAATATGTTTACACGATGAGAAATTTACAGAATAGACCGACAGAATACATAATATTATGTGTACCTATTCTTTCCTTCCATACGAATAACAGACATCTCTATCACTGAACGTTGTTTTATAATAGAGCGTCCTGTCCTAACCCTCTCTGTTGTGACAATTGTCGAAAGGTTTTATAAACAAAAAAAGTGAAAATAATATTCACCAATTCAATATAGGTAAGTTTATAAACTACAGCAGATCAAAATCAAAATCAAAATCAAAAGTCATTTATTCAAATTAGGCTGAGAATCAGCACTTTTTGAACGTCAAAATTACAAAAGACAGTCCCCCAAAAACGCCCGCCCTTCACCACTTCCTAGTGCTATTGCTGGGAAGAAGAAGTGGCGCAACAAACTCCCCAGCAGCACAGCTGTCTGTTCAATTTAAAAAAATACTTGAATGTATACAATACTAGGTACAATAATATATACAATGTTCGGTAATTAACATTACAAAACCAGAACATAAAATTTAATTATTTGCCATAATATGTCAGCTAGCCACGCCAATATACCAACAAATATAATAATAACTATACGTACTCAAGCTAAAACATAATTCATTAAAATGTAAATAAAAAAACTTACTACCCAAATAAAAGCCTCCAGGCATAAAGGGCGTGACAGCTTACACATTTATGCATTGCTGGGTTCTGCAGTAAGCTAATTCTGGAGAAGGAACATAAACATTGTCTTGCGTTAAACTAGGGTGACCAACTATTCTTATCGTCTAAGTAGTCGTTGATAGAATAGTATGCCTTTGAACAAAGGTTGGATTTTAGTTGAGCTTTAAACGCATTAAAAGGCAAGTCTAGAAAAGAAGAGGGTATCTTGTTATAAAAGGTTATACCAAGCCCAACAAATGAGTTATGAACCTTATGAAGCCGGTGAAAGGGGGCACGTAGTTTGTCCTTATTTCTAGTGTTAACACTGTGAATATCACTATTTTTAGTGTACAAGTGTAAATTTTGCCTAATATATAAAATGTTGGCAAGGATGAATTGTGATGCAACCGTGAGAATACCAATATCTTTAAAGAAATCTCTTAGAGAAACTCTGGCACCTAGCTGGTAAATTGCTCGAACAGCTCGCTTTTGAAGGACAAATATATTTTGTATATCAGCGGCTTTGCCCCACAGCAGAATACCGTAGGACATAACGCTGTGAAAATAACTAAAATAGACTAAACGAGCTGTATCAACGTCAGTATATTGTCTTACTTTCCTGACGGCGTAGGCAGCCGAACTGAGCCTTCCTGCTAGACTTGATATATGAGGTCCCCACTGAAGTTTGGCATCTACTGTTAGTCCTAGAAAAATTGCCGAGCCTACAGTTTCAAGCACCTCTTTATCTAAGACGATGTTGGGTCCTAGGTTTCTAACATTCGGTAAGGCGAACTTTACACATTTGGTTTTCTTGGCATTGAGAATTAAGTTATTTGACGTATGACGTATGACGATGAAGGCTGCTCTATTTTTCGCTAGGTCTTGCCAACAGATAAGTTGGTTAGGTTCTCTTCTGCTCATTGCCTTTATAATAAAGTACGATAGGTACATTATTTTAGGCTCTTTTAATGCTACTCCTGGAACAGTGGTGGCTCCGTGGCCCCGAAATACAATGTATACAATAATAATAATACAATTATATGTAGGTCGTGAGTTCGAACCCAGACAGGCATTTTACTTTATGTATTTCATTTCATCACCACTTCTCTCACGACGGTGAAGGAAAACATCCGTCGTGAGGAAACCTAAAGTTCGACGACATGTAACATCCACCAACCCACACTGGGCCCGCGTGGTGGATCATGGCCCGCTCCCTCTCACAGAGAGGAGGCCTGTGTCCCAGCAGGGGGAACATTATAGGTCCATTATGTTAATTCTACCACTAAAATGAAGTAATCCCTGTAAAGAACCAAAGAAAAGGTAAAAGGACAAGCTTGATTCCTACAAGAAAGTGACTCGCATAAGCAGAGGACAGTGTATGCAAACGGAATAAGAGAGAGGCTCATTCGCCCTGCAGTAGGAGGACACAGGCAAGACTGGTTGAAAATAACACATACAATAACAACACCTCAGTATTCCTCGAAGGGTTGAGCAGAAACTTATATGGAACACCCTTATTTTGCCAGCTTATTATTTTAAGTCCCATGTATTAAGCGGCGAGACTATTTCCAGATAGAAAATGAAGTCCTGGCTGAGTATAATTATTGACCAATGTTATAAAGCAGGTATCTATTAGGCTTACATCATAAGAACCACAAGAACAAACATCCTAACCTGGAAACAGGGGGTCTACTCCAAAGTAGTATCGGCCGAATGTTCGGCCGTTTCCTGCTACGAAGTTACTATTTGGTTCGGTCGGTCCCGATCCTACACACCTACACTCTTTCGAATATTGACTATGGTTCCGACCCAACTAAGCCGATCCGAACTTTTCTCGCATGTTTCAATAATATTCGGTACGGCCATGTGTCGGTCCGATCCGAACATTCGCACTTTGCACTTCGGAGTAGACCCCCAGGTATCAAAGTAATCAATATCATAATACTTATGATTATGACGTGATAAAGTTATAGCAACAATGAAATAAGATCGTCGAGATGCAGCCGCAGAAACCGCAACCGATGCACTTAGTATTAACAAACAAGTAGACAAAGAATGTATTAAGGTTATAGTACACATAATATTATTATCTGATCCCACAACGAAGCTTTGTAGTAAAAATTTTACTGACGCTGAACACTTTAAGCATACTTGATGGGTCACTCTTTATACTCGTAGTTACAAATCTGGGATTTTTATAGACGACGGACGACCACCTAGGATGGCCTTACCATCAGCTGACTATACTTCTAATTTTATCTAAGCTAGATGTAGAGAACACATAGATCAGAACAATGGAAAAATTTCAAACCGTTACGTACGAAAAAAAAAGTCAAAGTGGAATGGCTACAAGTTTTTTAAAGTTTGAAGAGTAAAAGTATTTAAATCTTATAGAACCAGTTTAATTAAATGTAGTTTCCGGTCGCCCACCTGTCGTCATAGTTACGTAACAAATATCCTCGAAATAAAACCAATATTCGATAAAAAAAAACACTTTCCATGGCGATAGCGTTAATTTTTATAACAACCACATGTGTAACGGAGTATGGAGGCTTTCTCTCGTTCGTCGGTCATGCACTCCTTTTGGTTGTACTTACTTAAAGTCCGTCACGCTCCGCGTACAGGAATCATGAATGAACAAATTGAATCCACGCCGATTTGTACAACCAACTTTCTTAATGACTATGAATATTTATTGCCCAGTCAAAGAAAGTCATTTACTTAACTACATTTGCCTCTGAAAGGTCTTTTTAAAATAAATTTACATGCTGTATTTAATGAAGTTTCTACATCTATGTCTCCCATTTTGATTGCTGACGCACACAGAACTACTCATCTTGCAGCCAACAATGAGGCTTACAGTAAAACTAATGACCAAAATTGCACTAAAAGTTCATCAATCGCGATGATGTATTTACAGAGGTCAGTCGCCGATAGTAGAGTGTACCATCGCTATGTACAATAGTCATTGGCCTTCGCACCCGTCTCGCTGACTGCCCCTTTTGTTTCAGGGCCCGCGAGCCTCACGGGAGCTGGTTTTGCTGCCAAAATACCTACGTCAACGACACCTAATTCATACGTTACCATCCGGCACGGGGTCGCGAGGTCACGTTTTAATTGTTTTTACATAATTGTTTCGCAAACCCGATGCGTGTGAATAACCCTTGTGTATCAACCCATTCAAATTGAATTAATAATGCGAGCTGTCGTTACATCTTCAGTGTTAATCACACATTATTTAGTTGATGGTTAATAACTCTGTTTAACAATAGCATGTTACATTACAATGAGAGAAATATAACCTTGTTGTTTAACTTATACAAATTAGTGTTAGTGTGTTACATAATTTTTGCATTTCCATTGAAATGAAAGTATGTGAAGCACGCATTGAATTGCCTAAATCCTGGCCCATAGGTAAATCAACAATGCCAAAGTACTTTATTTCCTAACGATATGACTTTATTCAGACTATATCACAATAAAAAGCTTTTGGTGTCATCAGCATCTAAGTTCAAAAAGATTGCTTCGAAAGTAGACGTATCTGTTCGTTAGGCAAGATTATGTGCTAACGGAGGCAATACTTAGGCAGCACAAGACAATGAGATACGGCAAGTTAGCAAATGCTCACTTCGTATTCGTCGCCACGCGCTAGTTCCCTTACCACGATACTGAGCCAAGATAACCCACTGACACAAGAGAGCTTTGGTGTGAAAGAAAAAGTTGTGTTGTGATCGGTTGAGCATCTATGATTGCTGATGACTTACTGATTGTTTTTAATTAAAACTTCAAATACAGTTTGAAGCATAGATTCGCTAAATAGAAGAGTAGGTATGTCCTTTAAGTCTTGATAGGTAAATTGCCTCTTTCAAAGAATCTATTTTGCAAAGTACCCATTACTAACCTAATCATGGTTATCATTAAGAAAAGCTACAGAAACTTGTCACAATTCATACATTTTCGATAAGGCAAAGAAAAATCAATTACCTACCCTGACTGCTAATAAGTAAACTACGCTAACAAGACATCAACGAGATGATAATTTTCACACATTTCCAACGAAAGTGCGAACTGTACCACCTTTCAAAGATAACAATGAATTATCAAAGTAACACTTTTTTCGTTTTACAGGTGCCCGTGAAGTCACGTCGAGGGGTTCAAATCAAGTCAGTG
Source organism: Apamea crenata (assembly GCA_949629185.1). NCBI lineage: Eukaryota > Metazoa > Arthropoda > Insecta > Lepidoptera > Noctuidae > Apamea > Apamea crenata. Next base: position 6,170,781 of record OX451360.1, on the reverse strand, counting down.
AGGTGACACTTTCACCGATACCGCACGAGTCTTCCCACGGAGAAACCGTGTGAAGTGAGAAAATGGTCTCACCACCACCCAGCAACAAGGCTAGATGTGACAGATGACTGACTACAATGCATGCGAGGGTCACATCTCACCCGACGAGAGTCCGGTTAAAACCGGTTCAGTACAAATGCATCACAGGGTTCTGGTTGCTCCTGACGATTCTAGAAGTGGTGGTCGCCAACAGACCGCCCAGGTTTCTCATAGATGGTCAGTCAGAAATTGTTGTCAGGCTGAAAGAAGGACTTGACACACCAGTGGGTAAGTGTACATTCTTTATGCTATTTAAAATGTCTTTGCTGTGGGACATGAATAGAGATATTGAGACTATAACCTGCACCCTAAGGCTGCCATCAGACGAACTGCATCGCAGCAACCGCGCGCAGTCGATATATTCAACAGCATGCAGTTGTACGTTCGAATTCGTTGAGTCATGTGTCTTCACGTGGTCGGCTGCAGTCGTGGGAAGTCAATATTAACTGCATTCAGTCGTGACTTCAACTTTACGCGGTCGGCAACAGTCGTGTAGTGTCGACGCACGCTGTCCATCGCTAACCGCATAGTCAGAGAAGTAACGTCCAAGCTTCCATTTCGACGTCAAATCTTACACTAAGCTCCTGGGCTGGATGCGTGGCGTCAACTGCGCAAAGTCAGATCCGACTGCAGATAACTGCATGCAGTTGAATATATCGACTGCACGCGGTTGCTGCGATACAGTCCGTCTGATGGCAGCCTTATTGCGTAACACACGATCAATGGGAATCGGTTTCATTTTGACAGTTTAACAACATTCATTGCGTTATTTACGTTGTTGAGCAGACACATGCATGACACATTTTTTGAACATTTGAAGCAATGGATTAGCAATATCCTTCAAAATGATTCAGATTGAGATTGATTGTGTGATAAGCAATTAGGGTGCTGTCAACAGAAGCCAACAGTGGCCACTAGACCGAAGCAGTTTCGGGTTCATAAAGAATAGGTGTGCAAATGATACCACCTACATGTAATAACTAATAATTATTCTAAATACAGACACTAATTTGATATTTCTCAAAAGTATCAATTGACGAAACCACAATCGTAAGACACGGAGACATCGACATTGAACATGATACTTTGGTTCTAATATAACCTGATACTTGCTGTATCGCCTCCCCAAAAGCTAATTCAAAGTTAGACAACCCGACGTTTACCGTAAGGTACCGACAACCGGAAATTATTCATACTAGGGGAACGGGTAGAGTGGTGTTGCCACGACAACTGGTGCAAACATAGGGAAGCCTTACCGCTTTTGTAAGGATCCCTTGCTCACCTTGCACTTTACTAATGGTCGATATGACGTAACAAATGTGTAACGATTAGTCAACCAAAATATCCAAAGCGAAAAATGTCGTAAAATACCTGGTGATGGGGTTCGATTTTCGACAATTTGGTATTACTTACAAAAGAAATTGAATGTCAGCCTGCCCAGAATAATGACTTAATGGGGATGAGTCACATAAAATGGAATAACCGAATTATTTCTGAATCATCATTGTTTGGAGCTATGAAAAGTTACACCTACCTATGTATCCTGATAACATTAGTGAGGAGAGAGTCCATTATCCAGGTTCTTGCTTCCACAGTGGCTTATATACCTAGCCTTCATTCAAATTATGGCCATGGGTTAGCCAAGGCTTTTCGTCAGTCAGCAGAACAAAAATGAGGTGATATTTAAAATTATTTGAGTTGTATGTTACATCATTATCTATGAATGAAAGATTGCATGATTCGACAAGGCGTGATGTTCTGTCAGAACATCTTGATTTAATAGAGGTATCACTTGACCGCTGCCTGACGAAAAACTTGGGGATATAATAATTTTCCACCTTTCCTTGTGCTGTGGCTTCTCCGTCCAATCGGTTCGGGTCCAATCGGGCTTCCCCCATATTGTTCCTAACCGATTGGACAGCAGTGAGACAGACTAGTATAAAGGAAAAAATATGAATCTGCCCTTCCATAATAAGCTGCATTCGTTCAATTTAGATCTTCTGCACTCTTATCTACATGATTGTGATATACTTACCTACCTACTTAATTACTTTTATTTTCTTTTAACTACTCTTCAAACACAAACGGTAAATGCCGTAAATAGTGTAGGTATTCAACTAGGTATGTGTGTGTTTAATTAAGAGAATTTACCGTTATTTTAATTTCAGGTAGCCTAATATACCGGCTGAGGGGCGTTGACCCCGATGGAGATTCGTTACAATTTGGAATTAGAGACCAAATCGGTAGTGATATTTTAAGATTAGAAGCCATTTCATCCAACGAAGCTAATATTTATTTAGTTAAGGAATTAGATAGAGAGGTGAGTTTTTTTTTTCACTATACGATGTTTGACGTTAATCTTGTAGTGACACAGTACTGCGCTTAAAATCTTGACCTTCTCACAGAAAGGAGGCCTGTGTCCCAGCAGTGGGAACATTATAGGCTAATTATGTGTGTTGCACCGACTGTTACGGTAGGTAGGTCCAGTAGGTAAAGTTATAGGTAGTCAGTTAATTAATCGATACTTGCCTACCTACGAGTACCTGTATGTGTGGTTCACCAAGCCAACCAAGCTAAGTAGGCAATGGCGCCGATTCCCTTGTTCACAAGCTAAACTAATTATAGGTTCAGTGCATCTTTTTCTTTCTATTCCATTTATGAAAAGGACAAAAGATAAATATTTGTTTAGTCCTGTCAAATTAGTCAGCGCCTGACGTATTTTAGTGGCCATGTTATCACGTCTAAACTTGCTATGGAGTATTTTAAATTTGACAGGACTACTCCAAGTCCTACCAAGGTTACATGCTCTGTGGTCCTACCTCAATCTGGAGGATGCGGGACAAAGTGTAAATTCTTATTATATTTTCTGTTTGTCGTTTTGTTAATTATGTAACAAACATACAGAACTCCATCCCTGTTTTACTTTTTACTTGTAATATCATTGAATAAATGGTGTGGTGTGGCCTTTACATTTTTTTAACTATTTTTTTTCTTGGCCTGTTGATCTATAGAGTTTTAGTTCGAGTTGTAAAAAAGTTTAGGTCATACAGCTCTATAAAGTTTGAATTATTGTTTTTATCAAAATAGCGGTCCTATGGACCGTTAGTCAATTTTAACATTTCTGTTGGCATTGTAGTTAAGTAGGTATTGGCTGTTTTAGCAGAAAAAATGTTACAACAGCCGTTTAATTTTGTTGTCATTAAAAATAAATCATTTTTATTTTTATTTGGTAAATGGCTATTTGAAGACACTTTCGACCGACTAAGCCAGTATTTAGGTAGAAGACTAAAAAGTTTAACAAAATAAGTTTTACCATCGAGACTTTCTTTTTTTATTTTCTTTCTTCCTGTTACAGGTCCGTGATGAATATTCTTTTGTATTAACATTGACTGATGGGCATTTAGGAGATGGAAACTTCATTACGCAAAGCTTCTTGTTGTTAGTCGAAGATGTAAACGACAACGAACCAATTTTCAAACCATTTCCTTCCGCAATCACAGTAAAAGAAGATGCGTCTCCTAGCATTTTAACTACTGTAGAAGCAACGGATCTTGATGAAGGAGCTTACGGACAAGTAAACTATAGTATTATTTTATATTTTTTGTATTATAGAAAGTGCAATAAAATAAAAAAGAAACACTACTTATACGGTTCGGACAACTGATCGGAGCATCAAACGACGTAGGTACTTTAAAAAATATATCTCTCAACCAAATAAAAGCCTGGCGAGTGCCATGAGATAAGAACCGAAAAATGAGATGAATAGAAATGCAGGGGTTAATCGCGACAGTATGCAACTGCAAGCTTCATAAACGTCTCCCTTTTCGGCTGTCAGCATTGGCTTGGCTGTAGCTGTCAGTGTCAGCTGTCAGTCATATGTCAATGTCTTTGTAACGCAAGATGATGAAAAGTTTGAAAAGCTTTGTTTTTGTTTATAAAATATTTTTTTTAGGTGCTATACCACTTACAAGAGCTAGATGGAGATGTACAAAACTTCGCTGTGCAAACGATTAACGGGAAAGGAGTTATCCGATTGACAAATCGGTTGGATTATGAACGAAAGTCGTTGTACCAACTACGAGTGCTGGCTGTGGACCGTGCTAACCAAGGCCGGGTTAATACTGGCACTGCTGCTATCCTTATTAAGGTGCAGGATGTAGAGGATCAGCCTCCAGAGTTTATTGTTGCCAGTCCTGTGACTAGGATCAGTGAAGATGCACCTGTTGGTACCTCTGTTTTGCAAGGTGGGTTAAGCGTTTTCCTTGCAATATAGATTGCCTATTAATCAGACCGTACCCTATAACTTGCTTGGTTGATCATACGCCCTGAGAATTGAGTGTCAAAATAATAACTTTTCATTCAAAAGTTTCTATATAAAGTTTGACTTAACTACAATAATGTTGATTACACACAGTCACCAATATCGAAAGGCTTAAAAATAAAGTACCTATAATAAAATCATACTATCATTTCCAGTGCGAGCTATTGATGGTGACCGAGGTATAAACAACCGCATATCGTACAGCATCATAGCAGGGGGAGAGGAACATTTTGACATTGACAGCAGTTCCGGAGTAGTGTACACTGTAAACCAGCTTGATAGGGAGGACCCTAATAACAGCAATGGGGCTTACATATTGGAAATATTGGTTAGTGTATTTACTTAATTACTATTAGTTGCATAAAAAAAGTCAAATTATTTACTTTATTAACCTGCAATTTGGTTAAATTTATGCTTGTATCATGAAGCAGCAAAATATCCAAGCTTTGAGTTTATTTGGATGAATGAGGTCTATGATGGAACTCTCTGAGAGGGTCTGTGATCCCTTCTTTATTTAACCTGTCTGCCTTCAAAGCAAGGGTGAACAGGAGCCTTCTGGTCACGCTCGTTCCATCATAGACCTCAGACCATCAGGTGTGATTGAGGTCAACAGCAGGCCCAAACAGTTTACTTTTTTTTTAAATTATTTCTCTGGTGTTTTCAAACAGTATTGTTGCCTCAACCTCAAAAGTCTATGATACAAGATATTCCTTTTCATTATAGAATGCTTTAAAAAATCTGGTTAAATAGTATTTATTAAGCCATGGAAGTATGCCTACTGATTTTTTTCTACTACACAATTACAGGCCACAGAAGAATCCCGCACCATATCGCCAATGCCGAGTGCCACCACCGAGGTGACAGTTATTGTCACCGATGTAAACGATGAAACACCAAGGTTTAGGAATGACAGATATGTTTGTGAAGTACTGGAGAATGCACAACAGAATACCCCTCTTACATTCCTACAGGATGCTATTCCTGAGGTCTTTGATTATGATCAGGTATGAATATTTTCAACATGTATGTAGCAGGGCAAATGTACAAAAACATTTCGGCTTTCGGCTACAGTCACTACTCTAGTTTCTGACTACGCTATTTTTATATTTCCAGGGAAAAAACGGAACATTCGAGCTATACCTAACTGGAGATCATGGCGTGTTCGACGTGACCCCGTTCAAAGGTATCAACGAGGCTTCGTTCCTCATCAGAGTCAATGACGCATCCTTCCTGGACTATGAGAAGATCACTGTTATGAATTTCAGTCTAGTCGCCAAAGAAATTGTTACCAAAGATCCTAAAATGAGGTATGTATGAGAAGTTCTGGTGATGTAACATTCATTCAGTTCTTCAACAACTTTATGAACCCAATGCCAAGTGAACACAATGAATTACACCATTCATTGAGTTCACTTGGAAAGAGCTTCATTAAGTTTCTGAAAAGCGGGATTATAAAACCCAAGTTTTAAATGATTGTATTTCAATATTTTAAATGAAATTTCTAGGTATTGCCAGACTAGAACTACTTGCTTGCAAGGGTAAAAAAATGATGTTACTGATTCGATTTGGCTCCCAAGTTACAAGCAAATGTCTAGTTTGGGGGTCACCATCCAATCTATTCTTGTAAATAAATATACCAAAACCTCTTAACATTAAGTCAAATTTAACCTAAACAGACGAAACTATAAGTATTCTATTTTCTATACATTCCAGCATAGTGCCAATAGTAGTCCACATAAAGGACGAGAATGACAACTTTCCGGAGTTTACAGAGTCATTGTACACTGTATCAATACCAGAGAACTGTGGGGTTGGCACCACTGTCGCGTGGGTGCAGGCGCTCGATCAGGACTCCGATAACTATGGAACGAGGGGTATTAGATATACTAGTCTTGGCGGGAGTATTGCTAATCTGTAAGTACAACCTATTGTTTTTGGTTTAATGTGACGTTACATGGTAAATAGCAACATTCAAACTCATTCTGTATAGCACGTCCTTTATTATACAGGGTGAGTTTACATCAGAGAATGCAGTAGCTATACAGACTAAAGATTTATTATTAATAAAAATATTATTTATTACGTGATATTTTTTTATTTGTAGCTGTTTATTGTCCCATAATAAATAAAATATATCCCTTTTAATTTTTTGCATTCAACAAAAACGGTGTTTTTGTCGGAAATCACATTGATTGACCATGCTGGTATTAATTAATCAAAAGTTATACAGATGTAGGTATGTTATCTACCTTTTCCTTCATTACAATCATTAACAACCATTAATGAACCTTCCAGACTGAACCTTAACCCAATCTCTGGAGTAATAACAGTAAAACAAGCGGGCGGCGACAGTTTCGACCGCGAGTTAATTTCGCGCCATTACCTAACTGTTGAGGCTCGAGACGACTTGGGCAAAGGAAACAGGAATACAGCCCAGTTGATCATAAACATAGAGGATGTTAACGATAACGCGCCGATGTTCCTGGCCAATAAGTACGAGGCCAGGTTGTTGGAAAATGAAAAGGAGTTTGAAAATCCACTCGTTCTTGAAGCTAGGGATTTGGATTTAAATGGTATGTTTTGCAAATTATTATAAAAAAAATCCGTTACATATGTTTTATGTAAGTACCTACCTATATGAAAAGCAATCGGTTTTTTAACATTTTAAACTTATTTATATATTGGTTAATTTGAATAAATTATTATTCAAATTAAGCCGAGAATCAGCACTTTTCGAACGTCAAAATTACAAAAGACAGTCCCCCAAAAACTACAGTTAGATATTAGATAAAACGAACAAATTAGAATACAATAAAACTTTTGAGAATTACACATGGCAATGGCTATTATGGCTGGAAAATATCTTTTACAAGCTACCTTACAAAATTGTTTTAATGCAACATAATATATACTTACAGCCAATTTGTTTCATTCCTTCTAGGTACAAAGAACAGCCACATAGAATACTCCATAGTCAGCGGCGATTACAAGAACAACTTCTCAATAGACCCAAATCTAGGTATCATTACCCCGGTGGGGGGACTGGACTTCGAACAGATACCAGGAGATAACAGCAACTTACGACCGATACATCTTACTGTGAGTATAATATTACTGGAGGAACCTGGACCCTAATTGCATCACACACTATCAATCACAATCTGAATAATTTTGAAGGATATTGCTAATCCATTGCTTCATATGTTCGTAAAATTTGTCTTCTCAACAACGTAAGTAACGCAATGAATGTTGTTGAACTGTCAAAATGAAAGCCATTGCTACTCTTAGTGTGTTACGCAATTAACCTGCTGATTAAAGCCTGCTTGCACCACAAATCACTTTAATGCATTTAACGCTAAACTACAACTAATTTAAAATATCGTTCTGATACTGTTATTAATCGTTTGAAAATGACAAACATAGAATGATGTTTTAAATACGTTTAACGTTAATCGCATTTAGTGGTTTGTGGTGCAAGTGAGCTTTAATCTTTTCTTTGTGTCGCTGGCACGAATGTATTTTAAATGTTTTTGTTTGGAACTCACAAGGGTGCTTGTGACATACGACGTTACGGATCTGAGTTATTGTAAAAAATAATGACCCTACATACTCTAATCGTATTGTTAAGTATCAAAGTTGATGCAGTGAGCGGCATTTATTATGTCGAATAAATGCAGACAGCGTTTAATTTCAGTCACCTTGAAACATTTTACCAAACTGAACTAAGGTAGTTTGGTAAGCTGCCTCCTACGTGTTATTCTGCGTCTTACTGCACTGCGGACTTGACTCAACCTACGTTCATATTACTATGGGCAAATAAATCGTTTTAGAAAACTTAACGTTTAAAACCCTAACATTAATTATCCTCAGGTTCGGGCCCGTGACTTCGGCGAACCGTCCTTATCGTCGACAGTGCCGGTGACGATCTACGTTCAAGACGTGAACGATCACTCGCCTCTGTTCCAACAGATGATGTACAAGCGATCTATACCAGAGGACATGCCGGGAGGAACTAGTGTGCTTGAGGTAGGTAACTAATGTTTAAATTGATGGCAATAAACTTAAAGTTTATTACTCGTTTTAATTTGATAGTAACTATCTATCTGTTATCTTTTCACGCATTAGCGGCCGATTTCGGTGAAATTTGGCACCTCTGTAGTGTCAACAGGGGTGCTAAATTTCACTGTACACTATGACCTGGGTTGGGATTAGGACATTGATAATTTGCGACCATCACGCAAGCGAAACCGCGGGTAACTGAATCGAATACAAAGATACTTCAGTGCATCTGAACCATTAAACAAATCTTAATTAAAACTGTATTCTCTTCTCAGGTTAAAGCTCGTGACGCAGACGGCTCATCCCCCAACAACCGCGTAGTATACCGCATACAGCGCGGCGCCAGTGACAAGTTCGTCATAGAGTCCCGTACGGGAGTAGTGTCAGTTGCTAATGGATCTACACTGGATCCTGATAAGACAACGCCCAAGAGCAATAGATATACACTTACTGTGGTACGTATATTTTCTATTTAGGGCTGATTTTTCCAACGGCAGATAATTTTATCGGAGGAATAATTTTGAATTTTTGACAGTTCTTCCATACAAAAACTGTCAGACGTCAATTTTATTCCACGAATAAAAATTATGTGTCGATTGAAAAATCAGCCATTAATTAACTTACATCTCCCAATAGCAGTCTGAAAAGGTTCGAAGAGACTTCTTTAGACCTCTGATTTTAATGGCATAATTATATTAATTTGTATATTTTAGTATTGAACTGTTCTTGATCATGCTCCAAAAATATTCTATCCAAAGCATAAAAATTCTGTCCCTATCCAAAACATGGCGATAAAAGTTACCTATATAGTCGTTCTTGCAGTTTTTGGGCTGAATTACGCTGTACTTGTTCTGAAATCTGTTATTTACCAGAAACTCTTTGGTATTCTGAAAACGAGACACTGTATGGGTCTCAAGGCAGCTTCCTTGCGAATACAAATAGCTATTGTGTTACATTTAAACAAAATATTAATAGAAAAGAAAGAAAATCAGTTAATTCTGCACAAACGAAACTCAAATTACAAACCTATACACTAATAAAATACTAATCCTACTATCATATCCTACTAATACTTATTATAAACGCGAAAGTTTGTATGGATGGTTGTTACTCATTCACGCAAAAACTACTCAAAAGATTTGTATGAAATTTGGTACACAGATAGTTTAAAACCAGGATTAACACACAGGATTTTTATCCCGATATTCCCACGGGATAGAAACTTATGCGTGTGAAACCACGGGGCGCAGCTAGTAATGGTATAAAATATACTATAGGTGGCGTTAGACGGCGGTATCGGTGACCAGCAGCTAAGTGCGGCTGTGTTAGTGAACATCACCATAGTGGACGTGAACAACAAGCCGCCGGTGCTCGTGGAACCTGGCACTATCACCGTCAGGGAGAACACACAGGTGACTAGTACACTCTTTATGCAACACTGATAAGGATCTGTTTTCTTCTTCTTCGTATAGCTGGCACGACTGTATTTTAAATCTTGTTTTCCGGAAACTTTGCCAATTCTACGGCGTTGTCCGTGGCAGCGAAGAGGTCACTTTGACTGCATGTTTTGGGACACAGAGGGCAGGATAGGAGGTCGAGCACGGTTTGTGACATAGCTCCACAATCCCACCCTACTGCCGTTCTGACAAGGTAGCACTTACCAGGTTGGACTTACATCATCCCACTTTTGTGGATCAAGGATTTGTTACATGCGTATATGATATCAGCCTGTCACTGTCTCACTGCAGGGCAAAGGCCTCTTCTCAAAGAGCGCTTCTCATACGTACTAATTTGTAAGATTAGTAATGTTGTACTCGTGCTCTCCTAGATTTCGATTCGAATTTGTAATAACGTTATCCACATATTATGTGGATAACGTAGTTAGTTACGCACTGATATATCTAGATTATAAGCTATTATTAACCATGTATAGTGTGTAATTGTTGGTTTTCCATAATAAATAAAATAAAATATCTGTGGCGTAGAACCGATAAGAAATGTATCGTGATCTGTCCAGAGTTAGTGCAGTTGCAATAATAATCTGGAACACTATGAAATGCTCTTGTGTGCCTGAATAAGGTATCCATACTATTTCAAGCAAGTTTATCGCTTCAGGTAGGAACCCAGATATACCGCGCAGCTGCCCACGATCCCGACGACCAGCCAGTGTTACGGTATGCCATAGACAAGACCGGCAGTGTTGCCAGAGATGAAGACGGCATTCCTATATCTATGGCGGAGTATGATTTTCTGTCTTTATGGGACTTGAACGCGGTTGATGGGACTCTGAAGGTTATCAGGTAAATAAACATGTTGTTCATTCCAAAATATTTGTAGTATTTTTTTCTAGGTGGATTAAATGTAAATGTGTGGACATAAGCAAAGGATATGCCATTCTATTATTCCATGTAGAGTTTTATAACGTGACAAAGATTCTAATATGAAATGAATTGGTAACATTAGACTAAGATTCTGATATCAAATTAATTGGAATGTTTCTTTCTATACCAAGAAACACCGACAAACAAGAAGCTATTGAAAGCAAATATATTTGGCCATATTCGACATTTCAAACAAGGCCAGAATATAACATGTGACAATACACAAAAAAAAATCCTTAAATCAAAGTACACCCTAAAAAATAATTTTCTTAACACCAACTTTTTTCCCCTTATAGACTTTTAGATCGAGAAAAACTCGAAATAGTGAAACTAGTGATAACAGTTGAAGACATGGCAGCCATCGACGGTGGTCCTCGACAAACTGCATCAGCGACCCTCACGATAATAATCGACGATGAGAATGATAACAACCCGGTGTTCAGAAAACCTCTCTATAAGACCTCTATCACTGAGAACTCGAAGAATGGAGTTAATATAGCAACACTGATCGCTGATGATGCTGATAAGAATAAGAGTATGAATTACTTTGTTGAAGGCAAGTATCCATTTTTGTTTAACTATACCCAGCAACCTGCTGGGACATCAACGCGCAACATTTTACCATGGATTCAGTATATGATTAGACCTCCCTGCGTTGTTTTTTTTTTTATAACTGAAGATAAATTTAATCGCTTCCCATCCACAAAAAAAAAAAAGGGGGATGGCCGCAATTTCATCTAGAATCATGTTCTGAATCTATCGTGACAGGTTGCGCGTCAATGTCCCTGCAACCCTGTATTTAACAGTATATTTCTATCCCTTCGATGTACTGAAGATGTGAAGAATAAATGGCAAAATAAACTGGATTTTTTTCTGGCAGACTGTTCCTTTTCTGTTGTTATTAAATGTCGCACAAAATTGCGCAATTTTCTTTTATTTTGATAAACCTATCAAAACGAAAATGTTGAACTGTAGATTAGATATATTTAAGAAACTGGTGATGAAAAGAGATATTCCGTTTATCCATCCCAAAAAATCCACCCTGAGGTGGATAAGCGGGAACGTATATCCGAGAATTCACCCTAGGCCTATACTCTGTCCACTAGGTTTACCGTTTTTTGACAGATCGAACTAGTGAGCAATCATAATATATATTTTTTGTCAAAACTGATACATAATGTCTGTAAGAAGCTATAAATAAGATAATACAATAAGCCCAGTTCAATTTATATATTTATTTTATTACGCATTTTAAAGTTACCTTTTACGTAATCTGGAATACGTACGTTATAAGACAGCTGTCAAAAAACGGTAACCTAATGGACAGGGTATAGTTGGGTAAACGGAATTTATAGGCTTAGGGTGGACTTCTATTATGTCTCGGTGTCCTTCAATAGGTTAAGGTGGATTTTTTGGGATGGATAGACTGAATAACACGATGAAAACCACGCTAGCTAGAACGAAAAAAAACATATATTTTAACTTAAACAGAAAAAATAATGGATGACAAACTATAATATTTTTACCAACAGGTCGCGACGAGCTTCTAAACCTAGTTCACATGGACAGCAAAACCGGCGAGGTCGTAGTAGCGAGCAAGATAGACCACGAACTGTATCCGTGGATCAACCTCACTGTCAAAGGAGTTGACAGCGGTATACCACCACGGTATTCAGTCGTCGACTTGTTCATTCAGGTAAATGAAAGAAAGAAAGAAAATACAGTTATTTTCATTAAATGTGAAGCATAAAGGAAAAAACAAGGAGAAATATGCGTCTTATACATACAAAAAGGCCACAGTTCAGCATAATGCAGTGACACTTTGCGAGACAGCGATAGTTTAATAACAGCGCTGATATTACCCAAAGGGTTAAGCAGGGGTGTTAGTACATCCACATTTTGCCATTTATTTAAACTAAAAAGGGGGGCGACCTGATTTAGCAGCTTATATAATCGGGTCAATATTACCTCAACCATAAAGTAAACAGAAACTACCTAAGTCACCTTATTTGTAGCTTTACTGTATTGAGGTATATCCAATGACACAGTCATACCTATTTTAGAATCCTACATATATGCCGTTTTAGGAGGAAAAATAACAGAATTATAAAGTATAAATAGAAAATATACAATTATGTACTTAAACGGCCGTATCGGGACAAAAAACCCTATTAGATGCCATTCACCCTCATAGTAATTTAACACTTATTAGCTTATAGCTAATAAGCTAGATGTGAATAAAAAGAATTTATTTGCGGAAAAAATGACGCAGAGAAAGAAAAAAAATAACAAGTTGGGGGAAAATACGCGTCACATCCAACTCCACTGCGATACTTTACAAAAATAAAACCATTTACACTCAAGATTATTTCTAGGTTCTAGACGAAAACGACAACAACCCGATATTCGAGTCTTCAGCATTCGAGTACCGAGTTCTAGAAGACGTAGAACCTGGGACCACCATTGCTAACATTCTAGCACGAGACGCCGATTCGGGCGAGTTCGGGAAAATCACGTACTTACTCGATCGGATGTCCACGCAGGTAAGATTAATAGGGGAATACTATAGCTGTAAGACATTTATTATATTCCTTCATTGACAGACAATGCACAGCCTAACCCGATGGTTCTAGCAGCATTAAATTGTAAAAAAAAATCCTTTTAAAAAGAGCCCGTAAAGTTCCTACTGTAGGGACACATGCCTCCTCTCTTTTTGAGAGGGACGCGAGTCCTATACGGATGTTTATTCTAATTAGACTAAAAACAACTAGAACATTACAACAGATTTTTTTTCAAAATTAATTTTCCTTTCTCTTCAAGTGGGATTCATCAATAACACTCTTCCGCAGGGCAAGTTTTTGATAAACGCAGACACAGGTGCTTTAACAGTCTCCGATTGGCTGGACCGAGAGACTCAAGCGACATACAACCTTGTCATAGAAGCCTGGGACAACTATCAGTTTGGATACCTTAGTGGAGAGAGTCGTAATGCTTTTAAACAAATTGTGTGAGTAATAATAACTTTTTTCTTTGCAAGATTCGTCATTAAGTTCCCACTACCCTCAAAATTCATATAATCGTATTAAATGACTATTTCATGTAAATATAAATCAATAGGATTAAATGAACTTAAGGGTTGAATTGGTGATTTTAATTATTATAACTCTATAAATACATACTTCTTATTGTCGCGAATCATATTTTGTGCAACATACAACCTGACACTTGCCTGCAAATTACAAAAAAAACGTAAGACAATTTGAATTTCTCGGCCTACCCTGGCGCTACCCCCTTTATCATGTATTTTTTGAGCATAAAAAGCCCGGAAAAGAAAGATAACATGTGACGTTAAACCCGCCAAAAATGGAGTAGCATACTCTTTATTGAAAATAATGTTAATGTTGCAATATCTTTTGTCATTGTTTACTTATATGATTAGAAATACCTGAGTTACTATTTGTCTTTCGCTCGCGGAGGAAAGATGTGTCTTAATAATTTTATACGGACTCCTCTAAACAAAATTTTTCTTTTGCATTTGTGGTGCGAACAAAGTTTTCGCTACAAAAGAATCGATCTTTTTCTCCATTTCTTACCATTTTTTATTTCTCAGCGTCTACATAGAGGATGTGAACGACAACCCTCCAATACTGCACGTTCCCTCAGACTGTACCACTATAACGGAGTTCCACAACTATCGGGAACCTATCGTGTCTGTGTCGGCTACCGATGCAGATGATAACTCCGCGCCCAACGGACGAGTGCAGTTCCATTTAGTTGGCGGCAAAGGACATGGTATGCTATTATTATTTACTACTCTGCATGGATCACGGCAGTGCAAAGTTCATGCATTTCCCCCCACAGTTGCTTAGCTTTAAAGAGAGTCCTCACGCCCCCTCGATACTGTAATCTATAGTTCTAGAGAGCGTTGTTGGTCGACGAAGGTCGAAGCATAAACACGTGGAGGAACTTTACGAAGACTGACAGCCAAGTTAGGGATTAATCACACTTGACACTTCTATTGTAAATTATTGAATTGTGTCAACACTTAACAGATTTCAAACGAATTATTTCGATTACTCTTTTTACCTCTTCATTTCAAGAACTTATCCTATTGATACTGCACCCTCGATAGTGTAATCTATAGGTCTAGAGAGCAATGTTGTTCGACGAAGGTCGAAGTATAAGCAGGTGGAGGAACGCTATGAAGAGTGACAGCCAAGTTACGGAATTATCGCACTTAACACTTCTTTTGCAAATTATTCAATTGTGTCGACACTTAACAATAAATTATTTCTTACTGAAAGTTTCTAACGAATTATTTCGATCATTCTTTTTCGCCTCCTCTTGTCCTATTGATACTAAAAGCTGTCTTAAATCTCGCCTATTGACATTTGCCCTACGATGTTCCACAATCCTTTACCAGAAATACAATTTCCAACAGATTTATTTCGTTTCGAGCAAGTGGGTGGCGATGCAAACACGGGGCGTTTGTTTGCTCGGCAGTCGCTCAAGGATCGCTTCGGCAACTACTCACTGGTAGTAGAAGCCAGAGACTTGGGCATACCGCCCAATGTGGTGAGAGGGGAACTGAGGTTGTGTGTGACTGACTACAATGATCATGCACCTGTGTTCGTGCATCCACCTCAGAATGTCACTATCAAAGTACCTGAAGTAAGTTTGCGTTTCTGTCAAAAACTATAAGAATTTCGGATTAAAATTACTCTGAATGTAAGTCTGAATAACTGTAGCTTTTGCTAGCTGACCATATGATGAAACATTCATTGCTTATCCGGTTAAAATTACACCCCATTTTGCACTTTTTTTTCCAGAATGTATACATTTGAAAAACATATCTTTGTGTCCCTTGTCAACTAAATAATTTAAAACTTTTTCTTAGAACGCAACAATAGGCACAACAGTCGTTGAAGTCCGGGCAATAGACGCAGACATTGGTCCAAACGGTGCCGTACGTTACCGAGTACGACAAGACGCGTCGGGAGCGTGGCGCGCCTTCACCGTGCACGCGACCAGCGGTGCGCTCAGAACTACGCAGCCGCTAGACAGAGACAAACAGACCACGTACCAGGTATGTTAGACAGAGACAACAGTTGTAGAGCTACGTGCGACAAGACGCAGCCGGAGCGTGGCGCGCCTTGACCGTGCACGCGACCAGCGGCGCGCTCAGAACTACGCAGCCGCTAGACAGAGACAAACAGACTACGTACCAGCTATGTTAGGCAGACAAAAACAGTATACGTATCAGAGAAGTCGGGAAAGACCCCAGCTGCTGAAAGGTTCATGAGATCATCTGATTAGTCTTATACAGGGTTTAAGGGTCATCGACGGGCAAGCTGATACCATATAACAATTCGTACATGATTCTAGACCCACTCGCGTTGAAATCGTGTATATCTGCTGTCCGTTATGATATATGAGAGAAATAACAATAATCTCGTGAGGTTTGGTACCGGCTTTTAAAACTGTAGCTCATTTAATCCAATTCTGCAAATACCTACGCCTACCCTAAAAAGATCACTATTATTAAAGAAGACAACTAGAATGTGAAACTTGTCTTGTTTTCACACAACACAAAAACAAAGCGAGTGAGCCTGCTAACCTTTAAACAAGACTGAAACAAGTTGTAGTTCCTCGAAGGCGGGTCAGGGTCAGGGGACCATTATCATCTGACCCTGAAGCGCCCTTACCGTATAAATAAAATAGCATTTTACTATAAATAAAAACTATTCAAAATATTAACCATTCATCATCCTAACTGTGTGCTAC
Source organism: Apamea crenata (assembly GCA_949629185.1). Lineage (NCBI taxonomy): Eukaryota > Metazoa > Arthropoda > Insecta > Lepidoptera > Noctuidae > Apamea > Apamea crenata. The sequence continues at coordinate 6,154,158 of OX451360.1, read as the reverse complement.
ATTGCCAAAACGCGGTCGCCAGTTGTTACTGGACGTCTGTGATTTATTTCTGGTTTTACGTCTTATTTTAATATATGTTGATCGCAGTTGATAACGTCATCACATGACGTAGCATACAATTGACGGACGTGTAGCGATAACCTGACATTGTTTTCCGGATCATTGGTTTTAATTGACAGCACGGTTGGCGCAGTGATTAAATGATTGACTGCTGCGCTGCGTGTCGCGGGTTCGATTCCTCGCTCGGAACAAATATTTGTATGACCTACAAGTAGTTGTTCCAGGTCTGGCTGTTTGTGTGTGTGGGTTTACATGTTTGTAAACGCACCCACGATACATGAGAAATTCCTAGGGTGGGGCAAATATTAAAAAAAAAAAACCAGGACGCTTGACTAACATTGATTTACGCGATTTACCTTGGCAAGCTTGGCAATTAATTATTTAGTCTAGCGTACTGTTGACAACGCCTAATTAGATTACAAAGATAATATATCTATGTACCTATAATGCAATAATGTTAGTGGGAGCTCAAGAGAATAATGGGTGTCATCATTCTTCTGACCATGATCCATTTATAACACGGGGACGCGACTATAATGGTTGGTTTATACCAGCCCAAACATCCAATACAAAATTTAAGCTGGTCGAGTTCCCCCGTTGATTGCTAGAATGCCGGTTGTCAAGCGTCCTTTTATTATAAAATTATGTAAAGTCTGTCAAGGCACAGAATAGTAATCAAGGGCAGAAATATGTACCAACACATTTAACGAATTTCAAATGCCCTTTTCAGCAAAACTATATTTTGAAATGGTATGATATTAAATGTGCATTGCCTGCCAACAATAAAGTTAAGCAAGTTACTTTTATGACGAATATAATATTTCAGACAACTTTTAAGGAAATTGTTCAGGAAATATCTTTGAAATTTGATAAGTGTGTCCATAGGTTAGCGACTGTTACCAGGACACATCACATACAACGTTACCTCTATGTCCTCAATTATTATTGATTATTCCACAGCTCAGAATAGAAGCCTACGATCTCGGGTTACCAACGCCTCTTAGCTCGGACCTGGACCTCACAATATACGTCCAGAACGTGGACAACTACCGGCCACGGTTCCCTAGCAAGCACATACATATAAACTTCACAGAGAATGCGCCAAACAATGGGCTATACTTGCCCAGTGTTATAGAGAGAGATGAAATAGATCGCGGCGATGAGCCTATTTTACCGGTGTGCTATTTTATCGTGGGTGGTGATGAGGATGCTGTGTTTGAGCTGCAAAGGAGTACGCATAGGTAGGGAATTGTGGTTATTTTTACATTAAATTGCGAGGCTCCTAATTAAAGTTTTGAACACAAGTCTCCCCTCCCTATATTAGCATCCTTGTGTTTTCTTATTTCTTTTGTTACCTAGTCTGTTTGCAGAAAGTTGTATGCTTACCTACACTAATTACAATTACCTATTATTAAAATTGTTCCACTATAGTTAATCATTATTTATCAACCAGCACCCCTAATTTCGTAACACACTATCAATCACAATCAGACTAATTTTGAAGAATATTGCTAGGTAATCCATTGTTCTTCACAATCATGTTCGCAAAATTTGTCTGTTACGCAATTACCCCGCTGTTGTCGCAAGTCCTCAAACTTATAGATTTATTTATTCATTCAGTAAAGCAGTCGGAACGTTCACAAACCAGAATGATAAAGGAATTCATAATTTTCAGACTATCAACCCAAAAACCTCTAGACCGCGAACAGAAATCAGAGTACACTCTCACAATACTAGCATCAGAAGACTGTTTAACTATACCAAAGTATAAAGAAGAGGTAGACGGAATCAGTACACTGAAAGTTCACGTGATTGTCAATGATGTGAACGATAATGCGCCAAGGTTCACCAGTAACATATTCACTGGGGGAATTACTACGGAAGCTGACTTTGGAATTGAATTTATGCATGTGAAGGTATTATTTTCATCTCATAGTTCTTTTATGTCTTCTGCTAATCTTCTTTCACTCACAGCCTTGAATGATGCACCAAGTTGCGTAACTCGAGGGGTCAAAGAGTTATAAAGGTTGACCTCTCTTTTCGCTATTTTAATTAACATTTCTGCGTTTCGATTCTAACACAAAACTCCGCTGTATAATTTTGCTATTTACAGAAAAGATAAAACGTACGATCTTTCATAAATTGTACTGCAGTCTGCAAGTCGATATTCTTCGATACCTACGAGGCGTGGCATTGCGGTTCACGTTAAAACTATTTTGTTTATCTTTTGATGTAAGAGATGATTCTTTTATTTTCGTTCTAATTTTTATTTTCAGGCTGTAGATCTAGATGAAGATGAAAACGCCAAAATAAGTTATTATCTTATTGGAGATGTAAAAGAAACCTTGACAGAAGGCCTAGAGAACTTAGCCGTGTCGCCGTTTCTAGTCAATGTCGAAACTGGCGCGGTTTCCTTGAACTTCGACCCTCAGAAGGGGATGAAAGGTTACTTTGATTTTAAGGTAAAATTTCTATTTTTATATTATTTGTTTATCTTCCACACCCGTTTACAGTCGCTCGACCATAAAGCGCCTGTCAAAATAAAGATAGGAACGGCCGCGACGCGCATGCGTGCTGGTGACAATTATATTTATTACCGCGTGGCTACGTTGCGAATCAATAGTGCTGAATGATAAATAGCTGGAAGTTCATGCTGTATCCAATTATTGTATTGATGTTTCATTTTCCTTATCATTTTATCTTTCGAGTCGTAAATGACAAAATTATGGATAAGAATCGTCCTCAATGCCTTTATAACGAATGCAATCCATAGATATCTGCGTATGAAATCATAAGTGGATTGCTTTCTAAAAACGTGACATACGCACTGAAAATCCGCAATAGAGGTTCTAGACTCACAGTGTAACAACACGTGATCTTTTAAATCACGCAATGTGACCAGACAAACATTGAGAGTTCCAAATTAACAACTCTAGCTTAGCAACAGTTTAGATTTGGAAACATGCCTAATAAAGGGCCAATACCCTTTACCCCTGAATTAACTCTGCCAAACCTTTTGGATCAAGGCGTTATATTACATTCATACTGACGCACACTATTTCTTTACTTCCAGGTTTTAGCAAACGACACAGGCGGCTTACAAGACGAAGCTCACGTATTTATCTACCTACTCCGCGAAGACCAACGCGTTCGCTTCGTCCTTCGGTCCCATCCGTCCGAAATACGTGACAAGATACACGTATTCCGAGAGCGTTTAGCACGAGTAACCGACTCCGTCGTAAACGTAGATGATTTAAGAGTACACGAAAATAAAGACGGCTCAGTGGATAATACGAAGACTGATTTGTACTTACACCTTGTGAATGGTCAAGATCATTCGGTATTAGAAGTTGAACAAGTTCTCAAATTAGTGGATAAGAATATTGAACAGTTGGATGATCTTTTCAAGGTAGTGTAAACATTTTAATGGATTTTTCTTGGCCGTTTTACTGGCAATCTTTGAATTACATAGGTATTACTATTAGCATACTAAATGTGATGTGGCGTTATCATGTTGACACTCAACATAGCTCAGTAGGTAAAGAAAAAAAATACGAGCCATGATTCGACATTCCACTTACCTAAAATTGTGAGCTTGAACATCCGGTCCAGGATTCATCTATGTTAGAAACAGCACACAGAGCGACATTTGCCCCTACGTCAAACCTATTATCAGCAATGTATCCGAATTATCTTCGATCACTCTAAGGGGGTTGGCAGAACCCCCTTAGAGTAAAACTGACTATTTTTAGAAGTATACCTACCAATCTTTTCTTCCCTATTTTGTAGGAGTTCAATGTCCTCGATACTCAGCCTGCCGAGTACCAGCCCCTCACTGCAGAGACGCTCTCCTCCAATCAGACAGTGTTCTGGCTAGTGTGGACCACGCTGTTCCTCACCGTATTACTCGTACTGACAGTCATGATGTGCCTGTCGCAGCGGGCTGACTATGTGAGGAGACTGAAGGCAGCCACAGCAACGGCTTATTGTAAGTATTTAGTTGTACTACCTCACCAAGAAAACTAGAACACTGTCAGTATTTTTTTCCTGATGTCTAGATGTCTAATTTTCTTAATTGAGTAGTTTTTGTTAGTGAGTTAGGTATGTTGTGTGATATAAATAAAGTTGATGAATTAGTGTAGTGTGTAGTAGTACTGTAAAACAGCCAGTGTTGGCTCTATAGATAATGTCCTAATAAAGAGTAGACGGTCCACAACTTCATTGTTGCTTGATAACATACTGCAAATCACCATCTTCGGAAAGTGACTGAGGTCGCCAGTCGACTTTTGCGGTCTAATAAACATCATGTTTTTTTACTTTTATTTCATAAAACACAATTTACGAAGGATTCAATCATTTATTTTATAATAGTTAAAGTGTTTAACAATATTTTGGTAGTGACATAAATATGCAAATAATTGTTTTTCTGTGCAGCTTCCCCGACCCCCGGCGAGTCAGACATGACCATCCGCAGCTCCGGCGGCCGGGTGCCCAACACAAACAAACACAGTACAAAAGGATCCAATCCAATATGGCTTCACGCTTATGAAAATGACTGGTATAAGTCAGAAGACCAACTCAGTCGCTCCGAACGCGACTCGCTAGACGAAAACGCCGTCGACCAAGACTTATCGAATGAAAAACCCTACTTTATAACCACAGGCGCTTTCCCCTCAATAGAATCCAACGAGACCGAAGCTCAAACAAATCAAGCGAAATACGACTTCTATCAACAATTGGAACAAATGAAAAACGCTAAAAATATGGAAACGACTGAATTATAATCCCTAGTGTTAAGTGTAATTATACGTTATTGATAATTATGTGCCTTTGTAAATTATGTACCTCCATTATTTTCTGAATACATTTTGTGATTAACTGTATGACATATGGACAATTTTTTTACTGCAAGCAAGTAATTTTATTTTTCCTGTACCTTTATTAGGAAAGAAGGTAACGCTCAGGATGACCTGACCACGTGCGTTTATTAGGAAGTAAGCATTCGAGCAAGCACGAGCTGATTCGTTCCCGACATTGGGAATTCCACATAATATTATTGAACTACATAAATTACAAAAATCCAGCATCGTGTCTCATCTCTGTTCCAAATAACATTCCAGCAATCTCCTTTCTTTACACAAAGACTAATTTATTTTATTAATAATAATCAATATAATAGATAGAGCGTTCCTATTGTAAACTATGCGATATTTAAAAGATATTTTAAAGATTCTGAATTGATAAGATATAAAATCAGTAATCATGCTCATATAGCATTATGTACCTATTCGAAGACGTAATAAATAGTAGCTATAATATATTTAGTTTTTTTTTTGTATTCTTGGAAATTTCGATAAAATATTATCACCCCATATGATTTATTTAGAACTTAAGAAAAATTATTAAAATTAACAATCCTACTTTATCTTAATTTTTATAATGAGAAAGTAGTGATTTTTTTACGGCGTAACAGATTTGGAAGCAGTTTGGCGCACTATCATGACCTGGATTAGGCATAGGATACTTTTTACACCGGTAGTACATTCCCGTGAAATATTTATAACTCTCCTTTGGTCGTTTTCTGAACTCCACGCGGGCAGAAGCTAGGAATTTTAATAGAGCTGGGCTATAGATGCAATTTCTCTATTCTAGTCTACAAAGGTTAAAACGCAATGATATCGCACCAATTGGTATCAATGAATAATGGCTTTTACAACAAACCAAAAAATGAAATCCTCTTATCAGCGTTGCTTCACAATACAAACGCCCTTATCTTCATAACACAACAGAAGTACTAATATCTGCAAGTCATCAGTGATTCAAGCCATGGGAAGTCATTGTAACGCACCTGTCATCACTAAGATAACAAAACAAAATAATTTTCTATGTAACTTCCTCCCAATGATTTCGGGGTTAAGGTATTAATTTACTTACTCCAGGCACAGGGGACTGCAATGGAGCATCCAGGATTCACTTTCAAGAGAATGTATTTGTGTGTGGCTTATTAGTGTATGTATGTTTGTGAATGCTATTTGTGTAACTGCAAACACATGGAATCTGTTGGTGACTGGAAATCAGAGCTATGAATGGGGAGCATCACTATTATAAGTATTGCAGGTCAGCTACATGCTTGATAGAACGATTTCATTTTCGAGCAGCACAATGGAACATATCAATTATGTTTTGATAGTACAATATACGGTAAAAGATATTATTGTTGTAACTAGCGATTTCAGACGCCGTCTTGCAGTCTACAGTGAAGTCAAGATTTTTATCTTTTGTATTGCGATTATTTTGGCAGATTCTCAGTCAGTGACCCAGTAACCAACTAAGTATGTCAGCTAATTAAACTCGAAATGAATATTTACAGCTGCTTACGTTTACCAGGAAATTGCCTAAATAAAGCTCAAGGTGTTATTTACATACACAATAATTTATTGTTTCTTACAATTTAGTGAAGCTAAAATACAAGTTGTTGGTTGATTACAATTTGAAAAGCTTTAAATTTGAATCTCCCAGTGACAGATCAAGTGAACAAAGCTTCCTCTTGCCTGCAGCTGTAACGTTAACACACCCATGCTAGCCACTCGTACCGTGACGTTGTTCACTTCAATTAGTTTTGTTCAATTACTCAGAGGAAACGAGGATGGTTCATTGGATAGGATATTCGTGGAAATCACAACGCAAGTATCCTTACAACCACAATATATATTAGATAAAATTATAATATAAATCGCCATATTGAAAAAAATCTAGATTAATCGTAACTTATCATCTTATGAGATACACTGTAATTTATACTGAATGTTGTAACTATTGGAGCGTTTTCCATTGTCGTAAAATATTGTGGATGAAAGAAAACTGACCACTTCAATCAACGTCAGTCTGGTCTGTAGCACGCTACATTTACTAACTTAAAAAAAAAGTTGTTTTCTAGTAAAAAAAATCAACACTCACTCTGTCAACGAGCTCATTTTGTGATACCACTTACTTACATTACCCAAAATGTTCTTAACACTTATGAGCTTTCCTTACATTTCATTGACAAAATTCCTAAGTGAACCGGACAATTAGTAAGTTGTAAGCAAGGAACGCTCCATTTCCTAACATAATGGCTATTGTACAGTTTTACAATGCAATTTAGATCTAGTTAAAGTACAAATAGTTTAGGAATTACATAAATTCAATTGATGTAAATTTAACTAATCTTTAAACTTCAACTAAAGGAGTGTAAAGATATCTACTGACACATCAATGTAAAACAAAAAATAATTTTGCTCTTATAGAAAATGTTTCTTATTAAATAAAAACAGAAACTATATTTGCACATGGGAACCGTGTTACTTAGATGCAATAAATTCGCATATTAATATTATCAGATAAGACAGAAATTAGGCTGATCCTAGAATGACCATGAACATTTTTACAATCTCCAGTAAATTTACGTTTGATGGGGAAAACAGAGGATTGGGGGGTGGAGCGGGAACAAGGGAAAGGGAAGGGGATTAGAGCCCGGGCTGTGGCGATGTGTGTGTGTATGTTTGCTGACGTCACAATTGACTCATCACATGGCATATTTCCTCGTCCACTCACGGGCTAGTTCATTGTACTTTTCTCTGTCCGTTTTGTAGATCCTAGCAATTTCTGGCACCAACGGGTCATCTGGGTTTGGATCGCATAGGAGTGAGCAGATTGAAAGCAACACTGGAATTTAAAATATTATTGATCAATTTACAGTCTCCTAAAATGAGGGCCAACAACAAATATTTTAGAGAACAAGAAGAAAAACTGAATTATATATTATGTCAAAATATTACCTTTGGATATGGTGAGTGCTGGAGACCACTGTGCACGCAGAATGTCAAGACAAATGGAACCATTACTGTTTATGTTGGGATGGTAAATACGTGTTGTGAATGCAACTTTTGGTGGTTTGAATGGGTAGTCTGTTGGGAAATGTATGGTCAGAAAGAATACTCCTCCTTGATAAGGACTGTCGACCTGCAAAGAAAAGAGTAACATATTTAATTGTGGTACTGATTTATAAAACCATTAAATTAACGATTCAATTAATAACAATAGAAAGTATCAAAACTACTTACTGGACCCATAATTGTGGCTTGCCAATGGAAAACTGAAAACACAAAAATAAGATTAAGAGCAGGGTTACAAAAGCTGAAAAAAAAAACAAAAGGAGAAACAGTTTCTAGTAGTTCAGAAGGTCAAAACAAAAAATAAGTTAAATCATTGATGTATAAACAAGGTCATTGACATGAAATGTCATTGTAGTAAACAGCTATGTCCAACACAAAGAAAATTTGAGAAAATTAATTGTAGTTCATAATTAGTATCTCCAATAGGATTTTTTTTTTATATATTTTATTTGTTGCTAGCTTTAGTTTGATGCAGTTTTGACACATTGTATACTCAGGGTTCATTATCCTTTGTACACAGTAGCCTTTTACCATAGAAACTGCCTACATTAAAATGAGTCATTCTACAAAGGGTAAAAATATGACTGAGTCAGGAAACTCTGAGCTCAGTAACTTAACACTATTTATTAAATATGAGGTTTGAATCAAGATCCCACTATAAGAACATCAAATAGTGATACCAGCCTTACTAGGTAATGTAAAAATCTGCTATTACTTACAGCAATCATCAAACCCAGGATGATGTTTTGAAAGATTAGCATGTTTATCAAGATACTATTATATTTTGATGAATTGTGAGATCATGAAGCCATAACAATTAATATAGCCCTTTCAGTAAGTTTAGCACCTACATAAAACATGACTACATTATGATTTCTGTTACATCTTGCAGAGATCACACTGTTCATTGACATTAAAAAAAAATCAATACTGATATCTTTCCAAAATCAACTCATCAGCTTCCATGACACTGTTTCACAGTGCCTATTATTATTATACAACACAATGAGTCACAAAAAATAAGTAGGCTGTAAATGAATAGGTACTTACGATCTTCACCGTGTGGGCCTGCAGAACATTGTGCTGGTGGATCTCTGCCCAGATCTTGTAATTCCTGAACAATAAAACAATATCATGTGTACACAACAACAAGGGAACACAATACCATGACGAGAACATGTCACATCATCACGTCGGAAAATAAATGGGGGTTGAACATATTGTTCGGAACGGCTACTATGATTCGTGATCGATGTTGTTTCTATCACTAATCGTTGCTGTACACCGAAATAATTCACATTTTCACGGCACAGATGCGTTTCATGACAAGAAAACCTCAAAATTGGCACATAATTCCGACATTTTATGTACGCCGTGTGCACAAAATTGTCACCTACATAAACCAGTAAAACACCGTTATCTCGTAGAAGTAACACTTGGAACCAATTAGATTAACCACCCAATGATTTCAATGAAATCATCACGCACACGGAATTATCCAGAAGAAATTTCGATAATAGGTATTCACAATGACGAAACATTCACTACGAAGTCTGATACCATTTTTACAACACTTCATTTGATACAGCATTAAATCATTAAAATATAGGACACAAATGCCAATACGTACCCTATTAATTCGTTTTAACGCCATTTGATTATTTTATGATGGAATAAACTGACTTTCAACTAGACAACGAAACTGTGAGCCAAGGACCTTTGATTAGAGATTGCAAGATGGCTCCCGTCTAAACGCAAAAGTACCACCTAAGTCGTTTTATGTAGTAATAATGAATTTCTACTATCGAGGATCAAACTTTAAACGCTTAAATAAAAAATAATAATAACTTATAATAAGAAAAAATAAGAACTAGAACAGAGCACGGATTGTAACAAAATTATACACTCTCAGCAAATGGAGAACAGCAAACAGGAAAATCGACCATTTACAAAGACCGTTCTGAATAGCACAGTTTTTAACGTGTAAAGTGCCGTTTATGGTTGCACGATTTTTTTAAATTAGGTATCTTTCCCTTTGATTATGATACGGGTTTAATAAATAGAGCAAATTTTAATCAGAAAAGGGATTTTTCAATCAGTATCTTAGCCAAATTGTTAATAATAATTCATTATAGTTTTTTGTTTAGAAACGTTATAATGATTATTGATTTTCCCGAACTATATTACGCTATGGTAACACTGAAAATAATAGGATGTGACGTCATACTCTGTAAAGAATTCTCCGGGGCGCTATTTTTGGATTATTTGTAGATATTCATTACTGAAGTAGGCACGCTAGCTATTTTAAAAGCACATTTTTGCAATTTGAAACTTTCCCAAGTAAAATACCTTGTTAAAGGTACGAAAAAAATGAAGAACATTAAAAAATACGTAATAAAGTATAATAACATTCCTTTGTGTATTTTTACGCCAATGGTTGCATTAACCCACATGGAATTGGTACAAAAAACTTGTGGGTAACCCCTCAATAGCAAATAGGCAAATACTAGTCATACTCCAAAAATACCATGTGTGGTTTCCTAAAATTGGTTTTTATGCTGGAAGCAAGAAGCACAGGACCGGTCGATGTGGCGACGCCGACGCTTGGGAGAGGCATATGTCCAGCAGTGGGCGTCTTTCGGTAGAAAATGATGATGATTAATTAAAATGTTTAGTAAATGGAATCCGTTGATGAGCCTTTTATACTATTGACTGTGGTATTTGCGTTCGTACATACATCGATATGATGATCAAGCAAAGGAACAGGAGGCTTACTATGTGGACCTATGTCTACTATGTGGTTGTCATCCTATTTTGCATTGCCCTGACCCAAGTTGGTACTGGCACCCCGTTTTTGATCATAGAATAATATAATAGTACTGACTGGTATCACAGTCTCCAAATTAATATTAGATAATAAAACTTAGTTTTAAGAAAACTTTTGCTGAAGTTTTATTCCATGTAATTCTATTCTGCCGATGATTAAAGAACTGAAAAGGCAAATACAAAGTGAAAGTAGGTGACTGCATCAAATCAAATAATGTATTTCGCGTGGGATGGATAGAGGAGTTAACGATAAAGACTTTTTTTTGATGATTATTATACGTTTAATTCTGAGAATAGACAATTTAAAACGATTTACAAACTAACTTCGGATTTTTTTTTGCCAAAAATTAAATACAGTGCTAGTCAAGAAACAATACCAAATATTTTGTTACCTGGCAACAATAACTCATATTATAAAAATGTAGTTCAATCTGCTCATCTCTCTTTCGGCTCTCGTTATTGTTTGAAGCTCAGCGGGCTAACTTATAGCAGTTAGAGAATATCTAACGTAGTTAAACTTTTAATACTGCAATATTATTAATAATATGAAACAGTCATATCCATATAACACCTACCCTATATTTCATTCCAGATTTCGAAGCGCGTCGTTTCGGCCGATTTGTATGAGGAAGCAATACTGCTTACTTTATTAAACTGTGCCTCAGTGTTGTTGTGGGCCCAGTCCTGGATTCGGGATAACACCAGCGCGAGGCAAAGCGATTCAAGCATTAGGCTGCCTAATTTAAACATATTTATTAAGAAGTCAATATTTGAGCTAAATTACTTTCTAGTAAATCCTAAAATATGGTATTTTCGCATGCCGATGTGTAATTAATGGTGATTTCTCTCTGAGAAGATTGGATATTGGAACCGGACAGAGTAGAGAACCGGCGCGGCACCGGTGGTAGTGGTGTATTGGCGGTATATAGTACCTACTAATTCCATGTCTGTTAATAGAATGGCTCATTGCCGTACTGTTATGTATTATCTATGGCCGTAGAGATAAAATTGGAAACTTTGGACATGCAATACCTAGTTTAAAGCCATTTAATATTAATTATTTTGTTGAGATTAACAGATTATAAAAAGACTCATCGATGATTTAAATATTATTGAACTGCAAATCAAATTATGAACGAAATATTTCCGCGATGCGCGGATGTCAATTTTGACGTTTTCTAGAGAGTGACGTTTCTCAATTTAAAAAAAAAATGTAGTTTGGAAATTATCACTTGAGGAGGTGGTTGTGCCGAAATATTTTTGTGTGTTTAATAATATTCGTTTTGTCGTAATTTTTAAATAAAGTTTACGGTCTTGAATCACATTAGCATACAATGTATACCTACTTATTATAATTTAGTTGATATTTAACATGTTGTTCGGTTTTATTTAGTTTGAGACCAAGCTTGTTGTGATTTTCAACATTCCAAAATGACTCTTACTATGACAAAAAAACTTAGTGAATGCCAAGCAGAAACAGTGCAATTTATGCCAATAGAAAAAGTAAGTGTATTTATTTATTAGAAGCAATAGTTTACTGCATATTGTTACAAGTTGTTTTATTTTTATCTCTGTACATTAATTAAAACTAAATTGGAGCACTCCATTCATTCTATCTTTATGAATGACAGTTGAAAAACCATAAAAAAAAAACTGGACAGTGTTGGTGGGTAGCTGAAGTTTTATATTCTGAATCTTTATTTTAACCTTAAAATCAAACAACTCATTGATTGAATCCTGTCCATAAAAAGAGTATAGACAATAATAATAAGTACCATAATTTATTTTTATAAATAAAATAAAATAAATATTTTTTATAAAAAAAAGGTAATTATTTGTTGCACACGAACTTAATGTATTTGAATATTCATTTTCAGATTAATATGTTTTTTTTTTTAAACTTCTTGATTTTGACTTTTTTTATGTTTATTTTATAAAGTGAGTCTTATTTGTGCGGGATTAACAATTTTCCCTTTATTTTCATAAATTAAATAACATTTTCTTCTAGAATCTAGATGGTTGGTGCATAAAGTATTAAAACACTAGTAACCGCTAAAAAAAATTGAATTTTTAGACTGTGAGACTTGGATTAAAAACTGTTTTCATACAATAGTTTTGATGGTTTTGACAGGGTGTGCCCACTTCTTCTATTCTAGTAGAATTTTTACTCAATTTGTAATTTAAGTGGAGGGGGTAAAAAAATATATTCAATGCTAAATACCAGTGTCCACAGGGGCAGTCTACCTTTAACCTTTTCAATTCACATGTTTTGTTGCATTATTTACTTTCGTCAACATTTTTGTTCTGACACTTGTTGAAGAAAGTAAATAACAAACTCCCCATTTTGTTGTTCCCCAGTTTATGCAATGGTTTGAATGACTTCATTCAAATCATTGCACAAACTGAACAGACACCTGTGCTGATGGGGAGTTTGTTACGCCACATCTTCCCAGCTAAAGCACTAGGAGACGGTGAAGGCTATTTTGGGGACCGTCTTATGTCATTTTGACATTCAAAAAGTGGTGATTCTCTGCCTAGTTTGCCAACCAATAACTGAACAAAACATAAAGCACCAGTGGCGTAGCATGGGTATCGGCTGGCCGGGGCGGAATACAATTTTGCTGCCCCCTTAATTAGGTATTTCAATTTAATGTATACTATACATTAATTCTCTCTAACTTTTCGGCAAAAACAGTCATCATTATTTTGCATTATACAGGTTACATTTTATATAAAAATGTTTATTTGTTTTACAATCACGTTTATACCTACCCCGCAAGTCAGTATGTAAAAAAAAACGTTGCCCCACACTAGGAATTTCTCCTGTATCGTGGGTGCGTTTACAAACATTTAAACTTACATACACAAACAGCCAGACCCGGAACACCTCCTCGTAAGTCATACAAATATGTTCCGTGCGGGAATTGAACCCGCGATACGCAGCGCAGCAGTCAATCGCTTAACCACTACGCCAACCGTGCCGTCAAACCCAAAGCCATTCGCTACAAAATATAATTCAAAGGGGAGTCCCCGATTTCGTCACAGAATAAGTAATGAAAAATTCCGTGCTCTTTTTAATCGGTCCGAATTTATAGTTGCGTTAAAAATATGAAATGGTTCAAATATTTACAAAATATATTTTATTATTTACTGTGAAATTTGGCCGCCCCTTAAAAAGTGCCGTTCGAACTACGCTACGCCACTGTAAAGCACATCTGCTTCATATTTTTGATGTTGAAAGTATTAATAAAGTAGACAGATAGATAGATAGAATTACTTAGGTATATCGTATTGTTAACCAAAATAAGAACAATTCTTGCTTGTAATATTAAAAATGCATATTTGTTTCAGGTAGAAGATGAAATTAGAACAGAGAGCTTCTGCCAAACGAATGGTCTGCTGCGAAGAGGGAAGAAACTGGAAGACAACAATAACTTGACCAAAGAAGAGGAGGAGTACATCAACTATCGGCAACTCCTCAAATATGAACAGGCACCAGAATATATTAAACATAACCAGTTCATTAGAGATGGCTACAGAAAGTTATTGCCCACCAAACTTTGTTGGGAAAGGTAAATGTTCTCATTATAATAATATTTTAAACTAAGGGCTGATTTTCCAACGCCAGATAACTTTATCGGAGGAATAATTTTGAATTTTAGACTGTTCTTCCACGCCACGATGCCTCAAATAAAAATTATCTGTTGATTGAAAAATCAGCCCTAAAGTTAACAATTCATTCAACATCTGAAAGTTAATTCCCGTAATTAAAAACATTCAAAATCTAGTCACAATCTCATCTCAGCGACAACCGTTTGTCAAAAAATACCTCTAAAATCCCTATATTTTTGACAAGTTTTTGACATTCAAAAACTTGTCAAAAATAAATATATAGGGATCTTAAAGGTATTTTTGACAGATTGAGCCTGATATCGGTCTGTGAACATTCTTATAATTACGAGAATGGCCCCTCTGGAATCCTGCTGGTTTTATTGATCTCTACTGTCAAAATAAATAATAATTCGGTTCTTGGAATTTTTCAATGAACAGAGCTAATAAAAGGATAAGCGCACGCACGGCGACGCGAAGCGATGCGCTTTTTTGACTGCGAAACAGGTATCAACATAAACAAAAATACCACAAACTTAACCATGCTTGCTTTGGTTTCTTATCGGCTTGCATTGTGCATGTTAGTACATACACAAACAAACAGGCTGACGGCACGCGGCCTAGTTATAAAATGTATTAGATTAGATCCTATAAAAATTCAAGATCTGCTCCTGACGATTGACCAATATTCATGCACGCAGGGTGCAATCTCCTACATGTCTCAATACCTACTTAAAAGAAAAGCAAAGGTACCCATTGTTCGCCCCAAATTATCAATATTTTTAGTTCACGCCTCCTCCAGATTCTTTCATTCCTTTCGGGTTTGATCCTTTCAATGCACACCCGAATGGTCCTAGATTAAAACTTGATCAGTTTACGTTCATATCACACGTGCTTGAGTAGGTACTATATTACAGATAACTTCGACATTATTCCCCGGGCAGTGCAGTACTTAGTCGCAGATAGTACTTGTAAAGGTTAGGAGTACACGCCACTACTGTATTAGTGTTTCTGCAACCCAATCTATGGAGGAAGGTGACTTCAGCAAACGCGATATACAATTTCCGGAAATATCATACAGCCTATTTGCGCTGAAAGGGGCCGCTCCACAGCAGGCCAAAGCTAAGCTACACACGTGTAATCTGCAGTCCCGACATATTCGCCAAAAATGTAAACAAATATGAGTTTATGGAAAAATAACTTTAATTCCTACAGAATAAAGTTCAGTTCACGCTAAAACTTCAAACATTTTTATAACTTTTCCAATAGTGCTAGTCACTCTGAAATCAACTTAATTACCATTAAAATAAAGTTGATATTTGTTTAACTTGAAATAACGTCAATTTGAAACAAATAAAATTTGAATAAATGTATTGTAGTGTAGGTACTTAATTTTGCTTTTTATAAAAATGTAGGCGGGATCGTCTACTGCGACCCACGACCACGGTTCACACCAGTGCGTGACTGACAAACAAATGAACCGCACAGATAACGTGGCAATCCTCTCCGACCACATCCTACGTAGCAGTAGTCGGTCGTAGACTCTTAACATGAGCTAGTCAAACCCGTTTTTTTGGTTTTCAAATGCATTTATAGTCTTAAGATCTGAACTATCGCCGTATATCTGAAGGCCAATTCTCGTAATTTGAAACGTTCAAAATCTAGTCGCAGTCTCATCTCGGCGACAAAAAAATGTCAAAATCCTGTCAAAATGTAGGGAAATTAGAGGTATTTTTGACAGATAGGTTTAAAGGACAGATGACACTGAGATCAGTCTGTGAACGTTCTTAAAATTACGAGAATTGACCCTCTGAGCAGAACGATGCGATGCACCGCAAGGCTTAAAAGTGTTCGTAATCCGTGGAAAACTCTTCTTCGAGAATTTCAGTTTGAGGTTTATGTAGCACCTGACCCTATGTTTGTAGGCCGCATTAACGCAGTTTCACATTACATTTCTAACTACAGTGTGTCTGTAAATGGAGAGACTATAATGATGCACAGTCATTACTATTTTCTCCGTATTACGTATTATTTATACACCCACTTTGTCATTACCGTTAGCCGAGAGCTCATAACGCAAGTTGAGACTATGTATATAGAGTTTCATGTTATATACTGTTGCATCACATAATGGTAACTCAGTACCTAATGATGCTAGCTTGTTAAGAAATAGTGCGATATATTTTTCATAACTGCTGTAGACCTCTTTACTGACCGAGCCGTGGCTTCCACGCATTGTGCTTACTTTCGTCTATTGGTTCTTCAAAACTATGCGACAGATGTGACCAGTCCAGTTTATTTTGATTTAACAGTTATGCAGCTGGTTATATTCAACTATATATTTTTGCCAATTACTGATTTAGATGCTAAAGGCATTTAAAGCAAAACTCCCTTGCTTAACATCAGCCAGGAAGGATAAAGGCTACTTTAAGTTCCGGGAAATCAACACAACTGCTGTCCCAGGGTAAATTAACGTACCTATTAACTATTACATTACCTACATACTTTGCTTGATTTCCATTCCAATGCAGAATTAAAGAACCTCCTTTAAATTATTTCATTCAATAACAGCATTCAAATGTTCCAACTAAATAACGTATTGTGACCTCTGTCCATTAGGTTAACCGGTTTTACAGCTGTCTTAGAACGTAAAACTTATCTTTAAAATGCATAATAAAATAAATATATAAACTGTCCTATCTTATTAAATTATCTTATTTATGGCTTCTTACAGATATTATAATACCTTACGTGTACCAATCAATGTATTGTGTCTTGCTGCAATCACTAGTGTCATCTGTCAAAAAACGGGTTACCTAATGGATAGGGTATAGTTGATAATAAAGATAAACAAATGAAAAACGATTAGGTCCGGTAGTAGATACTAACTGTGCCACAATATCGCAACAAGGATATACAATAGGCAAAAGGGAAACTATAAATAGAGGGAAACTAAAACAGAGGGAAAACACTGGTATGATAAATGTTGAAAAAAAAAATAATGGAAACTAACAAGTTTGTTTTGCATTATGACCGCTTTCAAGGTACCTAATGTTTCTAAAGATTGTTGTTGAATAATAAACTTTTATTTCTAAGACACAAAATGATTGAACATGCATGCATAATTATCTTTGCTTAGAGTATCTGTTGACAAAGGCTGTCCACTAAGGTCTATGTAACGCTGATCATCTCCCAGAAAGGTCCTGTGGTCAATCAGTTCTTATTCGCTCCTCCTTCATAATAGCATTCTTGTCCTGCCCAAATCCAAATTTCTTTGTGGTTGGCGCAGTGCGTCTTTTTCTTCCATACATATTTATTAGCCGTCATATTTGAGTTCACTTCCTTCCTAGCCATATCGTATTCGTTAGACATAATAAATCCAACTTGTCTGTTTTCTTTTAGTCATTGGGGTTTATTCATAAACGATGACTAAAGTTAAGTAACGTTTAAACGTCAAAAATGTATGGTTAAACAGTCGCTAATCACTGCTTAACTTTAAGCAACGTTTATGAATAAAGGGGATTATTTCCAAAATAATGTTGTTTCTGTTTTCTTCCGACTCATTCCTTACTTCCCGGATAGTTACAGATTTTGCAAACTCTCTCTATTTTGTAATCACCGTAAACATATACTGCAGTACCTACATGGGTAGATAGTACTTATATAAGTACCTACCCGTGGAAATCAGAGTGTAACTGTATAATGAAGTTTCATATAATTATTACAGTTGTTCCTATTTGTAAGAGTGATGAAGGTACATACAGTCACGAGCATAAATATGTATACACTTGGCTTTATCCAAAAGCGATTTACTCCTTTATTTTTGAATGAAACTTTATGTTGCTACGAACATAGTATTTTCGAACCCATAGGTTTTTGCAATGTGTCGTATTTCATTGTGGTTTTCGTTACTTCACGCAAAAATCGCTATTGAAAGTTTCCAAGTGTTGACATATTAGTGCTCGTGACTGTACACGCTAGTTTACAAGTCCTTTCTAAACTATATACGATGTTGTATGAATTTCCCTAACCATTTAATAATAATATAATAATAACGTTTATTTGGACTCAGTAAAATATAGTCTGATACAGTTATATTCCTAAATCCTAAGAACTAGGATACAAATAATGTAAGTGACTAGACTAAAACTAAATGAACCCCTGAATTCCAAACTAGGTAAAAACCTGTATCTTGGAAATCAGTGCTCTTCCGTGGTAGATTAGTACTACGATTAGGTACTAGAACTATTCCCTAACCATAACAGACAGAATGAAGAATAATTTCTGGTGCTTGAATGTCTTATGATTTACCTTACTGTATCTATGTATGTAGGCTAGCTTTTGTAAGTCCAATATTTCGCAATATCAAAACGTACCGAATCGAAGATTTCGGCCATACATATATCTGTTGAATTTTCCACATGCAAAGCGAATGAAAATGAAATACACTGGTGTCTGTCCAAGCGGTACTATGAAGACGATTAAATGAACTTTAAAATGTCGCTCTGCCTATAATAGTCCCCTACTAACCATAGAGGTCTCGGCCTCTTCGAAGTTGCGCCACCAGCCCACCGCAACCGGACCTTCGCCTTCCGATTTAAAAGATTTACGTACTAACACCAACTATTTCACGTTCTTGACATACAGAGTGTATCTCTTACGAGAATTTCCGAATTTCCCTTATATGAAGAGTGGAACACTACTCTGCAGATACAATTTGTTGCGCTTACCGGTTGTAACCACACGCATCACTAACCGGTCGCCTTTAAGGTCGAGTGTGGTTTACCGGTTCATTTCTTATAGCATGTATGGACTTATACAATTAACTCGTAACTCGTAAGATGAGCATGAGATCAACTAATACACTGTAGCTTCGAATCTTGGCTGATTTCTAAACGGAACGATAACATACATTCTACGTAGGAAGACTAAAGCAAGTCGATAAACAATTATTTATACACACAATAAATCTCTGACCTCCTAACCGTCCAAAAATGTGCTATTATGCAATGCAAATTCTACTACGTTTTAAAGTTTCCTAGTCCCAAATGTGACCGAATTTTAATTTTGTTTTAGCATATTCTGGTGGACGAATGAGACTATGAACATATGGACGCACATATTCGGCTTCTTCTTGCTATTGTTCCTGACGATCAACGACCTGGTCATCATAAACATTCACGCTACAGTCACAGACAAGATCGTCGCTGGGTTATTGTTCTCGTGCTTTCTGGTAAGTTTGCTAATTACGTGTTACGTCACTCGGTTTAAGGTGCGTACATTTGCGCACCATGTGCATTCGGCTACGAATTTTTACACTGGGTACGTTGAACCGAGCAATACAAAGCTCGCACTCGAGCACAAAGTTGTTTTTGCCAGGAAACTTCAACGACAGTATGTACCTGTCGAACCACTCAAATGTATGATTGACTCGGAATTGAATTAGGTAAAAACACAAACACATTCTTTCGAATGCTCGTTAGCTTCTCTAACAACTGCTAGCAGTGTGGACGTACCTTTAGATTAATGATGTTAATTACCTTTTTTATCGAGATCATAATGTGCTGCTGTTGCTGTCAGAACAAGTCCAACAAACTTATCTAATCATTGTTATGTCCATCCTACAGTAGCTACACACCATGTGTTTATTTTCATTACTTTTTTAATGGTTATTTAACCACAACTCAAGAGAATTTATGATTTTGTATTTCATTAAAATCTGACCTTAAAAACCAGCTGCTCAAGAGATATGCATACATCGTTCTTTAGTTTGTGCGTCACTAAAAGAGCAAAAATCATGTTTGCACTATCAACACAAGGTTTATTGCCCCCTCCACCAGTTTAGCACTTAGAAATGGACATGAGAGCGGCGTAATACAATATTTCCATGTCTGTCGTGACGTGGCTATTACGAAATGAGCTCTACACCATTGGCCGGTGGACGACGTCTTGAAAGTTTGCGGCTCAGATGTTCGACCCGCTTTTCTCCCGTAAGTGAAAGTAAGAAATTATAAAAAAGAACGTTAATGACTAGCAGTGCAGTCTGTATAGGTACTGTTGCAAAAAGATTGTTTTTGTTTCAATGGACATTGTATTGAAACCTAAGTTGACCTAGGTACGTTATTTGTTTCATTGCATTATAATTGGAATTCATTGTGACGACTTGTATTTTTTGCCCTTTGGTAACAATGAGTACAAGATATAGAGTAAAACATATAGTCGGTATATGTAGCTACTGACTGACTTACTGAGTGATGTAATTACTGAAACCCTAGAAACAAACTAATTATTATATATATAAGTATGTATATAACTGACCGGACGGACATTGTCCTGTTTCCTAGAACTCGATCACAGCGCCACCTACCGGGTCCAATTGGGAATATAAACCACCCAGGAATTCACTCAAACACACACAAAAAACATCAAAGTCGGCCCAGCCGTTTAGGAGTAGTTCAGTGACAATATACACGAACAGAAATATAATGAAGATATAAATCCCCGAATGTTTTTATGTAAGTACCTACTTACAAAAAAATATACAAAAGGCAGAAACAAATTAATATTCCTCATCCGTAGTTATTTGTGTGCAAACTTCTTGCCTTGAAATAAATATTGTATAAAATTAATTAAACATTGTAAAGAACTCTCCAACTGGATTGACACCGCTGTTACATGCGGGAGATTGTTAGTAAATCTGACTACTTATGAAAAGCTTTCACTGTCAACATTACATGCCGAGATATAAGGAGATAGGTCTGCTATGTTGGTATGTTCATAATGCGAATCTAACTCGTCTTGATTTATTTAATCACAGTATCAAAATTACATGCACGCAGGTTAGAATCTATTAAATTGGAAATAGTCGTAAATCAAAATGTTACTAGAATAATACTTTTTGTTTTGCAACGTTTCTTATTATATAAATCATTTCAGATTATATTGTAAAGTATTTTATATCCTTAGTAATATTATAAATTCGAAAGTACCTCTGTCGGTATGTTACATTTTAACGCTCAAACCACTGAACTGATTTCAATAAAATTTGGCAAAGAGAGATGACATCCCGAGGAAGGACAGGCTACTTTTTGTCTCAAAAATAATCCTAAAGTGGGTGATATAGGGAATGAAAGTATGTATGGGAAATTGGGAACCCAGCATTTAGGAATATGAAAATTCAAACTTATGCTTTTGATAAGAAATAAAGAATTACGTGTTTCAGCGTTTTTGTAAAATCATCCCGCAAGGGGGCTAAATAAGGGATGATTTTAAAATTAACATGTACTAAATATTGAAATTTTTGTATTCCTCTTTTTAAGCGATCTGATCTGATAACTTTTGATGCCTTAACGGCTGAACGGAATTGGATAACAGGGTTAGGACATGGGATACTTTTTATTCGGGTAGTGAATTCCCGTGGGATAATCTCCGACAATCACACGGGCGAAGCCGCGGGCAAAAGCTAGTTGGTATATGAAAGCAGAAGTTCACGAATCTCACACAGGTTGTACTTAGTAGGTCGATCATTGAAACACAGAACGACGAACCGTCTTTCACTGTTTACTATGCCTTATTTATGCTACAAGGTTTAATAATTAGCATGAGATTGGACAACGAAATTCTTGTCGAAGAAAGCAGGTTTATCGATACAAATGGTTTTTTTTTGTGTGTTTATGTTCTTTTTTATGCGTCATGATTGCTGCAAATAAATGTATTTTCTTTCTTTCTTCCTAAGTAGACAATTGAGTTGACAGTAAAAACGAGTAAACATCCAACAAACGGTAGGTCGTAAAGCAACAACACAATTACTCAAGTGAATGCTGGCAACAAGACTTTTATTTTTCATTCTTGTGTCAAAGTGTGTTGATGTTTTTTATAGCGATATAGAAACCTACTGTACTGTCTATAGTTGGTCGTGTTGTTTCGATTTTGCAACGAAGCGAAGGCTGTAAATAGTGGCATGATGTAGTGGGGCGACGAAGAGGCACTCTGTGTGATAGTTAAAGCAAAAACCTGGTTGGGTATGCTATAGAGATTGTCGATAGCTTTGTATGGTAATATTCGTTTATTTTGGGCACAAAGTATACTTCCTTTACCTACAAGTTTTTTCGGAAATGTTATTGTCAACTCAACCTTATGTAGGTAGGTATGTTAAAATAAAAGTTAATTTCAATACATTAGAGAAGATAATATAGTAAGCTGAAACTTTAAGTCGTATCGAAGGTTTATAGCGCAATATGACGAGACCATTGATTTTCACATAGGTACAAGAAAGTGCATATTTAATGACATTGAGCGATGCCTATTATTGTTAAGGACATCGATTTTCTTTCTAAGTATTCGTAACGTATAATTTTTATAATAGATGATACTGTCGGCCTTTCAACGTGACTACGCACTGCCTTATTATATAAGTGGCTTGGTACGATGCTACTATGGTTAATGATTTCTTAAACTAGTTCTTAGAACATTACGAATAGGTAAATTATAAAATGTGTTCTATGTTTTTTACGTTTCGCTATTGTGGGTGTAACAAGGTTAGTCCAAATATTAACAAATTCGTATGCTTCCGCGTAAATTCTAAATTGGCTTCCCTTATTTAGGTGATTGAACTTTGACGTTAGCAATGAAATATTAATGATTCAATGAATTTGATAAGGTAAATATTAAGGTCTAATCCAAGATTTAGGCTAGGATAACAAAAATGGAATTGTTTAAGGAAATAAGAAGTTTAAAAAAAAACAAAGGAAAAAAAATATTAAAAAAAAATATTACTAAAATATAAAAAAATATTTTGGTAGGTACTGGCATCCTAGTTAAACCAATCCCGTAATTAACAAAGTTTTGTGCCAATTCTAGGCAAAGTTTGGACCAACAACCCCGTATATTGGGTAGCTGTCAAAACCATTTTCCGAATCAATGTACCTTATCCGGAATGTTCGTTTTGTTCAAATAGAGCAGTGCCATGCTTGGCTTTGAGCCATATTGAAATGAAATAAGCTTGTCTACATAATTTCATGGAATTCTGTTGTTAACGTAGAATAACATAAGAGTTAGTAGATATGGACGGAATATGTAAAAGTTAATAATGGAAAGGGAAAAATGACAAGAACTGAGAAAACTGCCCCTAAATTCGCGAAATAAAAATCTGGTGTTACCTACATTTTCACGAGTTACGAACATAAATGTAGGGAACAGCAGATTTTTTATTCGCGCTTTCAGGTTTGATCCCATAGTAAAAGTTGTTCATAATGATGAGTACAACGACCCCCTAGAGTTATGGGATATAAAAAAAAAAACCTATAAAAATGAATCCCTATTTCCCCTGGTCACGCCATAACTTGAGAACGACTTTGCTCATTTCATCCATATTCTTTTTAAGTTTTCTTTTACTTTGTAGAAGGTTCTTGCGGAAAAAAAAAATAAAAATAAAGTTGCTTAACGCGGACGAAGTCGCGGGCAGAAGCTAGTGAATAAATAATTTTATGTTAAGTATAATTTTACATAAGTACATAGATTATCGCACGCCTTCTTCCCATTGGGGTACGCAAAAACTACAGACCGCCATCCTGCTACGATCCTCGGGTCACACACGCACGCTGATAATAATTTACATAATAATATTTTTTTCGCTGTTTCCAGGTATGCATGTTACTATCAGCCCTGTACCACACGTTTTCTTGCCGCTCCGAGCACGACTACAACACGTTCCTCATGTACGATCTCTTCGGCATCGCGCTCTCCTTGCTGGCCATCTACACTTCCGGAGTTTATTACGCCTTTTGGTGTCATTCTGTAAGTTAACACCACATTCATAACCAGTTTAACCACCTCCGCTTCACCTGTCAGATCACTAGGTTGCGTTTTCACTGAACCGGAGACGAGCGGAGAGGGGCGAAGACATGCAGGAATCGACTAATCATACCAATGGAGTCCAAATCTGAAATAAAAACAAAAAAATCAAAAGTTACTCAAAAGTCATTCAAATTAGGATGAGAATCAGCACTTTTCGAATGTCAAAATTACCTAAGACAGTCCAAAACACCCACCCTTCGCGTAACCATACATACAATTCTGCTCCATTTTTAATTTACCTGGTTGGTGGAGATATTGTGCTTATCCGGACTTTGTGAAACAAGAACTTAATGTCATATTGTATGCTGCTATTCCACTTAAACATTTCTGACATTGTGATTTATGATGTCGCGTGTTCGCGTGTCATGTTATTGAGAAACTTGTGGAAGGAAGGGTTCTTCGCTTAGAAATCAATGATTCAATAATTGACTGTGGATGCTGGAAAATATAAATATTTAGTTTAGTTAGCCTCCGTTTTGAACTGATTTTCAAATGGATTGATGACGTTGGTTGTCGCTGCTGTAAGAGTTCCGTTTATCGAAGACGTTAGCCCATTTATCGAGGTAGCAGCCAATGTTAATGATGCTGCTTAGCGCCAACTCCACGGGTGAGAGTATCGCAGCGATAGTCACAACGTGGCATCAAATTCAATAAAAACTGTATGAGACCATCTTCACTAAACACGCTGTTATCAACGCGGCGACACTATCGCCGCGATTTTCTCGCCCGTGGAGATTTTTGAATCTCCACGGGCGAGAGAATCTTCAATATGAATCATAATGTAACCTCTTTGTCGCATAAGCTATCATTCCATCAAACGCATACCGACCATAATTTATGGAGCTATAATACCGACATTATGGTAAGTTTTAGGTATATATTGCATTCCATGCAATGTTGCATTTCCAAAGAAACAATAAAGTAGCGTCCATGCAAAATTCTTCACACTCTGATTTACTTCAGCGACAACACAAAATCGATAAGAATTCCTAACCGCCAGCAGTGGTTCCGGATGAGCATTCCACGATCTATGAACAATGCATTTAAAGACATGAAATCTCATTCGCTTTCTAAGACTTTCGTTGTGCTGCAAACAATATGTCTAGAACTCTAGCCTTTAATCAATGACACTAGATGTCCATGTACGGTTCCTATATTTGACTTACAGTAAAAGAGAAAGCCCCAACGCTTTGAACGGTTCATAAAAAAATATCACAAAAACTTGTGCGTATCTGAACTTGGTATACTTTCACTAAGACAACGTCTCATTTCCTATAATTTTGGTATATAGGCCGAACTTAGCCTACTATTTCCACTTCCACTCATTATTTTGCAATTGAGTGCATTTTGAATTAAGTTTGGTAGATTTCAATGACGGTTTGAGGCATGGTCTTGCTATAATTATTCATGCGCGATCATTCACGTTACTGGTTTATCTCTTGTCGGAAAAAATGAAAGTAGTTACTTGTCTCTCAGTGATGCATTGCTATTTTTTGCTCAGAATCAATTTGAGTTGTTGTAGTTTTTTTGCTCTCACAATGTTCTTTGTTCCTTTAATGACAGTTGACCTGAAAGTTTAGGAAACTAGTATGTCTTAACACAAAGCCACACACTAACCTAACCATACTGCTTACAAACACGTGATAATTTTGTTGTTTGCAAGAAAACTTGACTTACCAGCACATCTCTCAGCTTCCTTATTGAAAGTCATACTGTTTAATTTTTTAATTGACTATGTCGTTATGTAACGTTTAATAAAACAAAAAAGTGTAGATGTAGGCATCACACGATTGCAAATTTGTAATCCTACCTCGCATACCTACTAGATATAATTGCTTGTGCAATTACCGTTGCATTATGGATTCTTAAATAGTACCTTAGACTTGTAGTCTCTAAGAAGTGATTATAGAAAATGCTAGTTTACGTGTACGTTGTTGTTTTTCTAGTTTAACACGTTGACTGACAGACAACAGACACAATAGAAAATCTATGGTTGGCGGTTACCGGTGATCGCTGTGGCAGTCAATGCCTTAAAACAAGTTTACAGAGAAGCCTTTTGTCTTGAGTCAGTTCGAAAGTTCGAAAATTATCAACTATGTAAATTGTAAAGTATGAAAGCAATAGCAGAGTTTCATACGTCACCTAAAAATGTCTGATTAGCACATCTTTAACTGTAGAAAGTGTACACTTTCTGTCTCTTCTGATCAAACTTGTTTTGACAAACAGTCTATACCTACTTAATCTTTTAATTTGTTAACTGTCATTTACACTTGTAATATCCTATTGTCTTCACAATTGTTAGTAATTAATAGGTACACTAATTATTTAAACTCCCACGTGGACTTTCCACTGACGCTGCACTAACGTAAATTCTAATCGATACGTGATCAAAATGATTAATGAATAAAAACCGTCAATATGTGCACATAATTAATTTCTTTGTTTCGTAAATATTTTAAGGTCAAGAGCTCGGGCAGTAGGCTCGGTACACACTATGCGACTCAATGAGACCTTTTTGTATGCACATAAGGTCCATCTTTTGTAACTTGTGTTGCAAAACAAAGAGCCAATGACCTTCTCATACCATCCTAGTCGGTTTACTCGAATTTAAATTGTTATTTAATGTTTATTGAAGTGTATTCGCTTTAATTACGTTAGATGAGGTAACTGAACGGACCGCACATGTAGGAAATGCGTGGTCTGAATATCGGATTAGATGTATGAGGTGTTTTTGTATCTTTTACTTGTCTTGTGAGTAGTTGTGACCGTTGAGTTTCTTTTGTCGAACTTGCATAAGTCGTTAAAGAACTGGCACTTAAAAACTATGAATAGAGAATAATCTCTGTACTTATTATAGTATTATAATTTATAACACCTATGTTTAACAAATAAAAACTTTGACTTTGACTTTCAAACAGTTCAAGACCAGAAGAAAGAAGTAGTTTTCAGGCTAGGAATGATACGAATATTCCCGATCGTAAAAAAAAAGTTTCGTTCGTCAACACTGTGAAAGTCAGGGTAATACTGTAATGTCTGTTAGTTTTGTCATGGTCTGACAGTTTGAGTAATTTATGTGGCCTACCCAAATGTCCTTTCTTTGGTATTGTTCGCCGAATCGTTGAGCTCCTTAAGTTTTGAGTTGAGCTGCACGATTTCTGACAAATGTGTGCAATGACTGGACATGTCCTCTCAATCTGTGTGGTTCTTTCCTCAAAAGACCATCTCAGACATCGATCTACATGGTCTTCATATGATCTGGCCAAGATTATGTCTGAACTTTAAAAGAGACTGTGACCTCTGAGTTTTTTCGGCCTTTCTTCTCAGACTAGTCAGATAGGAAACGCCGACCTCATGTAGTTTTTAAAATATGATGGACGTGTAAAAGTGTTTGTACAAACATACTTACTAAATAAAATCATTTAAGTATCATTTACTGATCGGGATAATCGAAAAAAAAAGGAAAAAAAACCCGTTCGACCACACTGAACGAATAAAAATGTTTTTCCCGATCGTTAACTGTGTTGATGACAAGGCGTTAGGTATTGATCAACTGATCGGGAATATTATAATAATAATAATATCCCTGGACATTTCACACAGCACCATTTGTCCCAAGCTAAGCAACCTAATGCTTGTGTTATGGTAACAAGATGGCTGATAAACTACTTACCTATATACAATTTTTTTTTTTTTGTAAATACATACATATTATAGATAGAAAAACACCCAGACTCGGAACAAATACATGTAGGTCATACAAATATTTGTTCCGTGCGGGAATCGAACCCGCGACACGCAACGCAGCAGTCAATCGCTTAACCACTGCGCCAACCGTGCTTTCCAAATTCGGAATGATATATTATTATTTTTATCAATGGCATCTCGCAGTTCAACCTATGAGTGTGTCATCTGCTTAACCTGACTTGCCTGTGGATGCCTCCATAAATTAGGCCTCCAGTCAGTGTATTCGGAACGATACTAGCAATAGTTAATTTTATAGTTAGATATAGCAAGGGCATGTTGGGGGAGCGATACCGATCTTTGTAGCATGTTTTTAATAAACTGTTATAAAGGAAGTACGGTACAGTAGTTTGCACATCTAAATTGCTGCAATTTATCGTCACGTGTGTGGCAGGCATTATTATGCGCCTCTCAATTGATATAGACTGGTAGGGGAGAGCCAAAGAAGAATACTTACAACAAATAATACTGAAATGTTGTTTTTATTTTAACACACCTATTTAATTGGCCCCTTAATATCTTTTTCTGCATAAGAAGCAGACTTTAGAGTAGGTATAAGAAGGTATACTTTAGTCTGCTTCTTCCATCCTTCCAGAAAAGCCATGGACATCCATGGCTTTTCTATGTTTTAATACTGTGCTACCAAACAAAATATCTAAACTATTAGAATGATTAGAATCTGTAGGGTAAACCTAGGTGAATGATCCGGTTCTTTTAACCTTTGCTTACAAAATGAATTACCCACTTAAACAGGTTAATGCCTCGAATGTTAACAGGTATTATGTACTATATATAGACTATTTAGTGTAGCACCAACCTATACGTATGCTAAGTCATTCTGAACAAAAGAAAATTGTTTGTCTGGGCCTTACGCACTGTTCTTAGGCCGACATACTCTTTTTGCTTGTCTATGATCATGCATATCTTTTGTAAATAATCGCACTGGATGCAAGTACTACGAGCAGCAAGCATCGCAACCTTTTTTGCTTGACCAATAAGATCTGCGTTTGCCATTCTAAGAATGTCCTCTCTTACGTTCCCATGAATAAATAAATAAAAGTCTTTATTGCAAACCACATGATCCAAAAAAAAACATAATATAAATACACAATACCATCCAAAGGTTGTCTTTTAAATATCGTTTTCAGCAATAAGATCGCCCATTGTGTCACCTTTTGTAAAATTTCTACACTCATATCTGTAATATTTATGGTGTAAAATAAAGAATATTCTATTCTATTCAATAAACTGAACACAGGGTGGCAGGGTCATCGACTCACAAGCTGCTACTATGACTCTTGACCCTCCTGAGTTGAAAAATTTTCGTCGGTTATAAAAAAATCTTCTATTTCCTACAAAAGTGCAATACTTACGCGGTCGAAATCCATGGTAACAGGTTGCCTGTCGATACCTGCCACCCTGTATACTTACTAGTTATCAATGGCTCTCAAACATAAGCTACCACAGTGCGGCAAGTCCATAAGTAGATGGCCAGATAAAGTGGACTCCCAATTCCAGACTGCGTAGTAGGAATATTGGAAAGAGGCGACAATAGGAATGTAATACTTATTCTAAAACTTTCTTTTAACATTCCAGGAGCTAAAATCATTCTACATGACATCAGTAACAGTGATTTTCGTGGTGGCGATGGTGCTGCAGATCCCACGGCTGGGGGTTCCCTACCCGGTGAAGATGTGCGTGTTCATCGGCTGGGCAGCCTATGGCGTACTGCCCACGCTGCACTGGACATACACGATGGGAGGGTTCGATAACCCCATGGTGCAGGTCAGTAGATAAAACTTGTTTTGTTAAATAATAAGGTGCGTATACAAATATATTGTTGGCACTGAGAAGTGGTCGCTCACAATGGGCCGTATTAGAAGGTTAAAAGTCAATTTCACTTCAAGGGATCATGGGGTGTCAGGTCAATGAAAAACTCAGGTCAACGTTTTTATTAAATATTTACATAACCCATGTAATGACTACACTCATTTAGCGATCGTTCGAATCCTTTTGGATAAAAAAGTACCAAAACACCTTTATTTGATCTAATGCTCGCCATTTTAAAATGCGCAGTTAATAACTAGCATATTGTATCTATATTATCAATAAATACTTACTTGCTTTGTGTAATAAATAATAGAAATATTATCATAAGTGTATTTTTGTGGTTTCAGATGTTCTTCCCTAGAGTCATAGGGATGTACGTCATCAGTGGGACTGCCTTCGTGATATATGCCTTCAAGGTACGTTGTCCACCATTATTAACTGTCATTATGTAAGGTCCAGAAAAAGCTGACCTGGCGACTTGGCTTCGTTCATGAGAGATTCGCCAAAAAACGGCAACAGCGAGAGAGACTATAAGAATGTATGGGAGAGAGAGAGAAGTTCATGTGAGATTCGCTAAAAATGGCAAGAGAGAAAGAGACAGACTGTAAGAATCTATGGGACCTTTGCCCAACAGGACCGGCATTAAAATTGATAATGTTATAGTATATTAGTTGAGGTTTCTCACCAATTGACACTAACAGCGGATATTGGGGAATATTGCCATGAAATTAATTACTATACCCTGTCCATTAGGTAAACCGTTTTTTGACAGATGGAACTAGTGATTGCAGCAACACACAATACATTGACATGTACGGTATTATAATGTCTGAAAGAAGTCATAAATAAGATAAGGCAGTTTATATATTTATTTTATTATGCATTTTAAATTCACGTAATCTGGACTAGTTACGTTCTAAGACAGCTGACAAAAAACGGTCAACCTAATGGACAGGGTATAGGATTGATGATCCCAGTGTTTTGACCCGAAGAGAGCACTTCAAGGGGCACTCGCCTCCTATTACATGGGACTTAAACATAACTGGTGGAATGTAGGTGTACTACAGGTACACCGCTGCCTAACGACGTACACGACTGCTAAAACGGCAATACTGAAGTAATTGTATGCTAACATGACAGCTAACACTGACACACTGAGGTTATACCTATGCTAATTTTAATACTTGTTAATTGATTCTAAGCCGATATTACTGTATTTGTGATTGTACGACAAAGACTTCATTTCTATTCAAGGAAGTCTGTTTCTGTTGTAAATATGAGTAGGTGTTGATGTATGGCTATTAGTATTGTTTGCTATTTTTGTGACCTTGCCGTCTTCATTATCAGTCTACAGGAGTCCAGGGCTGGACATAGGCTTCTGCTATTGCACGCCATTCATCTCGGCAACTCTTATCCAGCAACTACCAGCCATCCTGCGAAGATCGTCGCTCCATCTAGCCTAAGGGCGTCCTACCTTTCGTTTACCGATTCGCGGTCTCCGCTCATGAACACGTCTACCCCAACGGTCATCGGTGTTCTACGGCTAATATCGCCGGCCTATCCGTATGTATTGTCGTCTTGCACGTCGCAAAATATCCGAGAAGTAGATCAGTTCTTTACATGTCACTTCGACTATTTTCTAAAATATTGATAAACGTATTACAAAACGGCCGCAGTATCTCCACTAGAAGATCATCATATTATTATTTATACACACCTATATACTTAGCGATATTGCGATGAGTTCCTATCCATACTATTAATACTATAAATGGGAAAGTAACTGTCTGTCTGTAACCTTTCACCATACAGCTCAACTGATCGTGACTGATAAGTAGCCTGGGAAAAAGGACATAGGTTTTTATCCTGAATAATTGTATTAGCTAGTCACTAATAGAACTTAAAGTTCTTACGTGAATGAATGAATTAGATGTTTATTTGCTAGATATATTCTAGCAAAAAAGGTTTAAAATACATACATATTATATGGTGGTTGCAATTTATTAAACGTTACACTATATCACATTCGACGTTTAGGTCGTGCAAATATTAAAGATATTCATACTAATATCCTACTTCCTACTAATATTATAAACGTGAAAGTTTGTATGGATGGATGTTTGTTACTCCTTCACGCAAAAACTACTGAACGGATTTGGATGAAATTTGGCACACATATGGATGGATTAACATATAGGATACATAACATTTTTATCCCGATAGTTCCGCGGGATCAAAACTTATGCGGGTCAAACCGCGGGGCGCAGCTAGTAATATTATAAATTCGTAAGTAACTCTGTGTTTGTATGTTACCTTTTCACGCCTGAACCACTGAACAGATTTCTATAAAATTTGGCAAGGACATAGATGGCATCCAGAGGCATAATATAGCACGTTCGCGAAGCCGCGGGGAAAAGCTATTTTAACATAAGTGAAAACAAGTGGTACAATACAGTTTCTTATAAGTCTTCGTCTCATTCCAGGTGCCAGAACGCTGGTTTCCTGGCAAGGTGGACTACATCGGCCACTCGCACCAGTGGTGGCACGTGCTGGTGTTAGGCGCGCTCTATTACTGGCACAACTCCGGCATGATGTACGTACAGTACCGCATGAACCATGGCTGTGCCAACACCATGCGGATCTTCTAGACTTAGAACGCACGTCACGAGGACTCCTACCTCATCGAATGAAGACCAACGTGTGCCCTTTTCAAAATAGAAAACTACAAGGATATTTTGGCGCCTGAATTACATTGCTTAATTTTGTGAAACTGTCACAGAAAATGTATTGAAAGAAAAAAAATATATACGTTTATTTCCGGCAAACATGACGCAGAAAAAAAACATAACACAAAAAAGACAAAATGGCGGCGCTAGTTCCGATTTTGGCCACGCGCCTAAATAACCTTGTAGCGTTGTAGATGCGAATTTTACCTGAAGCCAGGTTAAGTAGAAAGCAAAATAAGCCTTATTTTAAAGGTGCTTAAGGCCTTATTAAAATATAAATTGTTTTAAGTATTTTTAATTGTTAAGAGGCTGTTTTAAAGCATTTCAAATCTACCACTGCCTACTAAACTGTGGAGCAGTCAGGAAGGTTATAGAGATCACTCTAGCGAGAACTATTTCTAAGTTCTTTTCTATTTAATACTGAAAAATATACTCTATCTCCAGACAAACATGGGTTTAGGCCCTTATTGTCTGGGCTACGATAAAAAATGGCATGTTTAAAAAAATGTGATACTCTACTGCTCAATGTAACGTTTCTAGAAATAAAAAAAAAACTAGCAAATTTCGAAAAGGTTGTATTATCTCGATTTAGGAATATTATGAATTTATACTTTAATTTTATTGTTTGAATTTGAATCTATCATTAGAATCCTTGATTTTTAATAACAACGTCTAAATGAAACCATTTCTCATTCTTAATAACAATATTATGCTTGAAATAAGAGGAAATACTCATAAACTGTCGAGATACGTGCTGCATTCCGATTTAACAAAGTAAGACTGACATGGGTCCATTTATTTACATAACATAGTACGACACAACTTAAAGGTTCCATTGGTGTGCCTGTGGATGTAAGATGTAAATAATCAAACGGCCAACAAAAAACAAACGCTTATTTTTGCTCTACACCGAAGTTATACGTTCGTGACCCCTGAGATATAAAGCGTTTGACCCTTTCTGCCTAAGTTGGTGCACTAGTGGAAATGACCGGAACCTTGAAATTGTGTCGCACTGTAGCTTTTCATCACTCTTGCAGATGCATTTGTTTTTCTAAAAAAAACAATCGTACAATTATGCTCAGTTTCATGACATGTTATAGATCTGATTTTAAATTATGTACTATCATAGAATAAATATGAGACTAATTCGTTTTTATTGCGTTAAACACGCGTAGGTAGCTCTATTATATTATGGGCTTAAAGGCCTACTTATTTATATTTTTATCACGTTTGAACATTATTTTGTTTGTTTACATCTTAGATTTTTTGTCATCTGTGATTCGATTGTAAATGTGTTAAAGTTTTTAAATGTTATGTATGTATATGTTATCTACTTATTATTTAAATGATCTTAATCAAGTGATTGTTATAATTAGTTTTACATTTCTATGGTTTGGGAGTTGGGTTTTGTACGATGAAACATAAATTATTTAAAATTTTAAATGGTCTTTCTTTTTTTAAGGTTCCGTAGTCAAAAAGGAACCCATATAGTTTCGCCATGTCCGTCTGTCTGTCTGTCTGTCCGCGGTTTAGCTCAAAAACTATTGGTACTAAAAAGTTGAAATTTGGCATGAGTATACACGATAATGACGCCAAAAAAGTGGTTGTAAAATTGTTGTAAATATAAATTTTGAAAAAAACAATTATTTAGGGTACCTAGGGACGAAAAAAAAATATCAACCCCACTTTACATGTAGGGGACATGTAAAGTGGGGTTGAATTTTTTTTTTTCGTCCTTTAGGGGTTTGTGAAGACCGTTTTTTGATTAAGTAAACCGTTCGTAACTTATCAAGCTATAAAGTACCAATTTTCGTTAAGAGTCAAGTTGTAGTTAGAAATTCAAATGTCACGGCAGTAGTACCTATATAACGAAGTTTAAAGGAAAACTATCACACCTAAGTGGGCTTTACAAGCTTACGAGTAATAGTCGACCAAACAAGTCTTAACCAAATCTCAAAAAAAAAAAAAAAAACTTTCCGTGCAAAAATGTCGGATCAGGTGAGGCTTTGTATAGGAAGTCAAATTAGGTAGGTAGTCATGTTTGGCTTTTAGTTAGAGCATGGTACGAAACTATCAGTCAGCGAATACGACCCGCACTTGGTTGTTATAAACACTACGGAACCCTACACTGCGCATGGCCCAACACGCACTTGACCGATTTTTTATTCTTATTATCTTCCCGGCGTCTTGTATGCACTTACACATACACTAATTATTTTCAAATAATTGTGCTACGCATTGTTTAGTAACAATGAATGCCAGTCGAGTTATCCATGCGAAAGCAAAATATTGTACAATGCCCACAGCCTATCACTGTTACCTGGGAACCACCCACATATTAATATTATGATTTTTATAAAATAGGTAAAGACGACAAAAAGACGTCAAAGATTGCTATGGCTGGCTATCTGTTTCATAAGTGATTTTTTTAAATCATGAGTACATACCTACTTATTGTAGAGTAATAAAAACATGATTTAAGAAAAAATAAATATAAGGCCATCTAGTGTTGAATAGCTGAAACCATTTCAAAGTTAGTTGAATGACTTTTTGCGTGGTCTTGCTATTGACCGCTAGATGGAGTTAGCAGTATGATAAGTGACTAATTTCCAAGTTCAAAATAAAAATAATTTACGTCGAAATAAAATTGTTTTTTTTTTACTAAAGTTATCTATAGAAAAAGCAGAATTTTGAATTTAAAATACAATTTAGACCAACGTTGTGCGAAACTTCGTCGTAGGGTCTAGTGGTTGCGCGGCTGCCTAGCGCGCGAATTGAGATCCTGAGTTCGATCTCTGGGTCAGGAAAAGTTAAAAGACATTTAATCTGATTCTTTTCTTTCTAATGCGTTTGAAAATACATTGTATGTAACTAGTCGTATCTACCAATTTTATATTGAACCGATATTAATAAAATTTTGGTTCAATTCTAGATTTTCAACAAGTCCTATAGTTTTGTTGTTTGTTTTTTGTTACAGGTACCTAGAACCTACCAAGTACGTTTATTAAAATGTGGTAGCCGCAATAAATTGCTTGTCGTATTTCTAGGAAGGTCACGTTCCTTTTAATGTAGGATTTAGTAGGTAATACGATGTAGGTCTTGGTACCTACTTATTTACTTATCACCGACATAATTTAATCCAGTAGGTAACCTAGCAGTGTAGGTACATAA
Source organism: Apamea crenata (assembly GCA_949629185.1). Lineage (NCBI taxonomy): Eukaryota > Metazoa > Arthropoda > Insecta > Lepidoptera > Noctuidae > Apamea > Apamea crenata. Next base: position 6,118,406 of record OX451360.1, on the reverse strand, counting down.
TAATTCAATCCACATTCAACATTACAAACAGCATAAATACAAAAACTCATTTCAAAAATCTACAAACAAACAATCCAATCCATATCATAGCTGAATACTCAATACTCAAAAATAAAATTGAAAAGCTCAGCTCCATCAAACAAAATAGTGATTTCACATATCAGCGAGTACGTATCCTTTTAGTTGTTGCATAAATGAATACTGTCAGCGGGCATATTCGCGCTCACACACCGAGTAAACCGAAAGGTTTGGGAATGGAAAAACAAAAAGATAAACGATCCAATATTTTCATTGCGCCGATGAATGGCTCGAGTGTTGATTCAGCGTAGTGGAAAAATGATGCCTACAATGGATAGGTACCTTTTTTGTCGCATCGCGCGTAATTCCGTCTGCATGAGCGATGTTTAAAAGATTCGACGATAAAATATAATTGTTCTGTTGGTGACTTTATGTACCTACATACTTTGCTAGATTGATCTCTTGTCTTCAATCAAATATTTATTAAGGTGATCAACTTGTATCTAATCTGCTGGTAAAAGTATTACATTAAATATGTATGTATCTTCTATCTACGTCGTGATATTTTCTTAAGCTCCTGAAAAAAAAAACCTACCCAGATTTTTGAGATTGACGTCCTGAACCTGACTATAAGCTGATGAATGAAATGATCTTCTGAGCTGATGCTACAGCCCTGACAGCTCGCAGATTTTAATTCACTCCCATAGATGCCATTTCTTTCTAAACTTCCACATACCTGTTACAAAAGAAATCCAAATGATACTCGTAACAATGTAGGTAGATACAGCGGTTTTACCTACTCGAAGAAAAACTAAAATCGGAAAATTTACAGTAGGAGCTTAGGTAACATCGTCACTTGCAAAATTTTGATCAGAAGAATGGATATTTGATTGGCAGTTGCAAAAAGCTGCATGTGCGGTGTCACAAATTAGCTGGGTCAGTGCGCGATACTAATCGAGCCCCACGTCACATCGCCCGGCTCCCGCGGGACGTGCGCGCTGACGGATTGCCGCGCGATTGACGCCGACGTCGCCGCCACGTCGACGTCACGTGTCGTCCTCGTTCAGTGTTACATTACTGATAACATGTTTGATCTTGTATCTTTGCTGATAAGTAATGCAATTCGCAGTCCTTCCATCGATTACTATCTTCGAATACTTGCATAAAGTAGCGGGGTAAAAAACGCTGCAGGTTGATCTACGAAAATAAACGGTTAGGTACAATCTTTACCTATTTCGGTACCGACTTGTCTTTACGGGAACCCGCGTATTGCTGTTGACAGCGTTTGTTTTTCGTACATACCTTTTGATGTTTGAATGTTGATTCCCAATCATAAATTGGTAGGCACTTAGTGCATTTGTCAGTCGTAGCTCTTTTGTTTGTGTATAGAGGTACACCCAAGTATTTGGGCAAAGCTGAAGGTGTTTATCCACAGTTATCACTAATATATCCCGTAACTCTTCATAGCTCGTGACCGTAAGGCCCTTTGTACACGGCACGGTTTCTTTACGGTACGGCGTATAAACTGCGCCGTTGAAAAAACGCGTCAGTGAACAAGCTTCCGTATAGTGATCCACACAAATCTGACGACCGTGCCTACACACGGTGACTAAACTGTAATCTTTCACGGCAAGAAAAGCGTTACAAGGTGCTGCATTCTATCTCAGATTAGTTTCATGAGAAAGTCATTGTCATAAACATTTATATACCCTAATAGGTATTAAATTGTTGTTCGATAATGGACTCCTCAGTATCGACAAGTGATAAAGCATATAGCTTCCTCGCATACCTACACACTTGTAGCAAAAAGTAGGTAAGCACAGCGCTGCACTATCTCGGCAGTGCAGTGCCATTACAAGTTATCTGTTCGCTATATATTGCCATCTATCTATAAATTATAACTGTGTACGCTGCGTCATTGACTCTTGTAATAACATTCGCTAATCGCGGTTATAGCATCATTATTAGCATAAAACCGACATGCATCGCGTTCACGTCCGCCCACAGGCAGATGCACGATCAACCATTACACTTTATTGCTTCTCTATGCTAATTTACCTTTTTTTAATCCATCAAAGAATTTTCACTGAGGCTGTAAACTATTTTTTGTTAACATAAAAAAATTAGGGCACGCGACGACATCTCTGGGTGAGGAAGGCATAAATCATTCGACTTTTTTGTAATCAATTATTATAATTGATGAATCTAATTCTCCGGGATTTAAATGCGATTTAACGACCTTTTAGTTTATTTTAATTAGAATGGCATGAATGAAATAATATTTATCCGACAAAATCGTTTCTAAAGACTGTTTATGTAGGCAGTTTTAATGCTACGGAAATCTCTCGTAGCAACTGCTACGAAAACACGTAGATCGATGACCATTTAATTTGAAATAATGTGTGTATTATCATAAAAGTTGAAAAATTGAAAGAAAATCCCTACACCATCTTAATTTATTGCGAAAAAAAGGAACATAAAATTCAGGAAGTAAGTAGGCATTTCGCCGACAAATTACCACTAACGCTCGTAACTAATTTACTCGGCGTGTTTTAGCCAATAACTCACAATTTGAACATCGCAGTGGGTGTTTGTATAATAAACAAAGTATATAGGTACCTATGTAGTGTAGGTGTGTGAAGGGAGGTAGGTTCGCCATGATTAATCACGCCACATGAATATGCATAGGAGTTAGGGCTGTCAGCCGCCGCACCGTCTTTAAACAATATCAAATTAAACATGTAGGAGGTACGTGTACCTACCTACTCGCTACCTGAACATGAATCTACATAAAACATTCACGTTTTGTTCCTGATTTTGTTAAAGACTTAGGCCTTTTCAGTTTTATAAGAATATTAAACAGACTTTGTGAAGAAAAGCGGCTTTTCTAGTCTAATATCGTATACGTGTAATATTTTCCTTTGATCATGAAGCTTTTGACGTTTCTAAGTGAAGCTAGTAATCATTATTACATATTTAGTGAATTTGTTCTTAACAAAGTTTACTTGCAAATATTCTATTGCAACGTCTAGGCACGTGCAACGAGACATTTTTACTGCCCGTTGATTAGAGAAAAAATCTTATATTCCCAATGCTTTAATAAGGCTTATCACCATGCCAAGGCAACTCGTCTCCTCAAAACTAAAAACAAAATAAATTGGCAACACAAACAACCAGAGACAAGCACGCGCCCGCACACGGCACACCGCACAGTAAACACAACGCACGATCACAAACGCCTCCCATTATTATTTCTACGAGCATTATCATCTAAATCGCATCGCGCCACCATTTACGGTGTTTAGGTATTTGCACACTATTGTTAGTGGCGTTGTGTATAAAATAAACATTTGTTACGGCAGAAGGGACCGGCCAACAATATCGGGCGCGCGTATATCCCGAATTACCATTAGAATGGAGCCGCCTGATGTATGGCCGTTGCTTTACTTTGCACCAGGTTCGCGCTCTTTCATCATGAGAATCGGTTTTGGGTTATTTCTGTGGAACAACGTAAATATGCATGCACTTTGTACTGGTTTGCGGTATTATAAATAATGCTTAAGTACTTAATATTATATTATTTTTAATGTTCTCTCTAAAAATGTATGTGAGGTCCTCTACACACTGTTCTGCATCTCTTTTGAATCATACATGATAAATATTGTACATTCATCTTTTTTTCTAATTCGTACATAATATTTTCATAAGCTCCAGTTTTCATTAGTTATCTCAACATGCTCGTCATAGTTTCTCGAGTTTAAAAACCAGACAAAGAAATTATAGAGTTCAAAACCCGCGACATGAAAAAACAATTTCCTTTAGAAGATAAATACGAAACAAGAGTTGAACAATATTTGATGCATAATGGATCAAACAAGACTGTTCTCTTTGAGCGGCACTCGAAACAATTAAATAATAATGCAATCTGGGAACGATATTTGCTTTGTAAATGTCCTAACGAGGGGTGCTTGATGAAATCTAAACTGAATTTACACGGGGCGTTGCGTCTGTCGCTGATGACACGAGCCTTGAATGAGAGGATAGTTGTAGAATAAATAGAAGAGGGATGGATTGGTTACTTGGTGGCTGGCACGTGTGCGCCGCGTGGCCGCCGCGTGGCGTGGGATCGCCTCACGCCTCGCATTGTGCCCCTCGTGTCGCCTGCGGACATTGGCGGGAAATGAGGGTATTTATAATTCGAACAGGAAATATTACACGCTAATTTTGTCACATTCGGGGAATAGATTGATTTTCTGCGGCGTGTTAGGATTAAGTTATTTATGGATTCCGTACTGCAATGACATGTGATTTTGTTCGGTTATAATTAAATTTTCTGCAATTTTAGACATGATTGTAGTTTCTATAAACTAAGTATCTTTTTTAAAGTATTTATTTTAAAATCAATTCCTACCAAAATTAAAAAAATCTAACTGATAGTCCTTTAAAAGGGATGCTCATAAATATATTTACAGTCTTCTCGTGAAAAACCTATAGATATCAGAGGGGCAATTCTTGTAATTTTAAAAACGTTCACAGTCTGATCTCAGTCTCAATCTGTCAAAAATACTTCTAATTTCCCTATATTTTGACAAGTTTTTGACATTTGTTTGTCGCCGAGATGAGACTGCGACTAGATTTTGAACGTTTTAAATTACGAGAATTGGCCTTCAGGTAGCGACACGGATAATATAGTATACCTTAAGCCAATCTACACCATCCAACCACAAAACAAAGCAACATCAAACTCAAACACTAGTTAAAGACGACTACAATATACGCCATAAATTCAATCGTAATTATATGTAGTGGAAGTAACTACCCCGGGAACTACAGTTATGGCCTCACGAGTAGTTACGGGCCATGTGATTGAGTCCCACCAAGAATTTCATTAGACAGACCTCCCCCTTGCTCTGTACTCCGGGCAATTAAACTTTAGTCACTGTCTGCGAATTAAATAACTAATTAATTGTTTTAAAGACGTTGTAAATAGAATTTGTGTAGTTTGGCTACTAGACGGAGTAAGAGTAAAGGGGTAAGTTTTGATGGTCACTGTGCTTGATGGATTTATGACTTGAGATTTGAGTTTAGTGCTTCAGCTAAATGGTTAGTTTAGCTAATTGTTTAGGAGAGGTTTGTGGAAATTTATTGATTCTGTCCATTTGAATACTAGATTGGAGGAACCCACAGAAAATCTTGTTACCATTGTTCGGTCGAAACTATTTTCAGAGGGAAAAATCATGTACCCTAAACTGTTCAGTGTTCTCTCTCATAGCATTCAAGTTGCTTCTGCAAATATTTTTTTTCTTTGTTTTCATTAAAAGTTATAATTAATAAAAAAAAATAACTCTTCATCTAATTATTATGTAGGTATAATATACGTACCTACTATTTCTTTTTGTCGTCCTTTTGTAGATATCTCCGTACAGTACTAGATGACCTTAGATTATTGATTTCTTCCCGATTACACAGCAAAGGGTTCGGATCGGTAATGAAAGGCGATTCTGTAAATAAATCAACAACTGTCCGGCGGCGACCGCATTAAAAGATAACATCTCAATTTGCGAAGTTAGCGGAGGCTGGATAGCCTCGGGACTAATTAATTTAGGTTCTAAGAGTGCGCTGTACTTACTTCCTGTAAATCGATTAGGTAGCAGGAATAAGTAATAACAGCCGCACGGTCCATCGATCAGGTTAAGCTACACTTGCCGCGGTTGGTCCGTGGATGGGTGACCATCTTCGGTTACGGGTAGTCAGAAGTCCGAAAGTCCGACAACCAGTCTTATCAAGGGGACTTATTGTATTACCCAGTAGCTGGGTTGTGGAGGTCCGATTTGATAATGATTGTTTCTTGATTGATGATTCAGTGTTGATAATGATTATATTAGCAACTTGTACCTTCCGTGGGTCAGACAGGGCATGAGGGAATATTTTTATACTAAAAATTTGAAATTTTGCAAACTCAATCCAAAAGAGTATGCTCGAATGTATTTCTTGCTCTCATAGGTACGTACAAAAAGTTAGTTTGTATAAATATTACTGAGCTTTTTATAACTTTGGCAAACATGATTCTATTGTGAAAGTAATTATTTATTCACTACTCCTCGTTGACGTCATCACTATCTAGATTTGCGAACACAAATGTTCCTAATTCGCACGATATCGCCAATGTTGGCCACACCCATACACGTGACGACCGCACTGATAGTACCTACCTATGCGCATTTTTAGGTATTATATTGTGATCTGAGAATTAAGGTAAGTATCGAAGTTGTGAACTAAACTGCGCCTGATCGTCGTGAACTGAAGTAACTTTGGAAACTTAGGGAATCTATGACGTAGTCTTCTATTAGAAAGAAAGAAAGAAAATACTTTTATTTGCGGTAAACATGACGCAAAAAAGGACATAAAACACAAAAAAAAAACAATAAGAAATGGTTGAAACATGCGTTACATCCACGCAAAACGACAATCGCTCAGCATTATGCTGCGACCCTATGCAAGACAGAGCCCCAGCGCTGGTTTATACGTATCTATCAGGTACTCGCGTCTCTTGTTTTTGTAGGAGTTACCTATTGCTCTTATAGCATACATAATCAGCCTATAATGTTTGAGGGAATGGGCTGTAATCTACCACGCAGGCCCAGTCCGGAATGGTAAATGATAAATGATTTTATTTTGTAAGTAGGTTTGTAGGTACAAACACTTTTACACGTCAATCATATTTTAAAAACTAGATGAGGTCGGCGTTTCCTATCTGACTAGTCTGAGAAGAAAGGTCGAAACAAACTCAGAGGTCACAGTCTCTTTTAAAGTCCAGACATAATCTTGGTCAGATCATATGAAGACCATGTAGATCGATGTCTGAGATGGTCTTTTGAGGAAAGAACCACACAGATTGACCTGTCCAGTCAGTGCACGCATTTGTCAGAAATCGTGCAGCTCAACTCAAAACCTAAGGATTGGTAGATAACACAATGTCTTCGATTTTTTGGGTCTAGGACATGCCGGTTTCCTCCACGATGTTTTCCTTCACCGTTTTGAGAGCAGTGGTGATGAAATTATTTACACAAAGTAAAACGCCTGCCTGAGTTCGGACCTACAACTTGTAACTCAAGATCGTTACCGTTGGGCCACCACTCACTGGTCTCTCTGTTATAATAACGCTTTACTTTAATTACAACGTATGTACTGCGACTAACAACCATTTTGTCAACTCTAATGACCCGAAAGTATACCTCAACCAATAATTAAAGCGTTCTTTGAAGAAACTTGATTCATACAGAGTTACTAACTCAATCTTTAACAATTGGCAAAAGTAATGTGCATGCTGTGAAGCAGCACACGTAAAAGAACCTTTTTTTATTGTAAATTTCTATTGTATATGTTATTCCTTTGTTAGAGATCCTCAATAAATAAATAAAAGAGTTTAGCTTTTTTTAAAAATATACGTTGTTTCGCGTTTTTTTTTTTCTAACGAAACAAATTTCATCGCCTTAAATCTACTTACCTACATAACCATGTATTAAAAAGGTTCGTACATTATGTTGTTTATCTCAATAAACTAAAGAGGGCGCTTTGTGCGAATGAGAGCACGTAGGCACGCAGTGGAAGCCTTCATCTCTGAGGAGCCGCCAAAGATCGCTCCCATTGTGATACCGACTCGGAATCTGCATAATTTCCATTCATTAAAGGAACGAAATGATTAATAATAGGGATCTCTGGGTCTTGGTACTTCGGGTTAACCATGCAGCTCGGAGGAGGCGGACAAGAGTTGAACTGTGAATTTGAAATGCTCTTTGCCTGAAAATTATGCACACCTCTGTGTTGCTGTGCTGAAATCTTTCTCGGCATTACGTAAAACTTGAGCTTTAGTAAGTCGAATCTAAATAATGTGACGCTACAGCTTTGTCCTAAAGATTTTTACAAGTCATTTGGAGTGCCAATGATTGTACCCCCCTAGTGGTCATTAGGGGGGTACATCCAAGGCTCTCTGTTCCCACACTACTAATAACTACTTATACATTTTAATCAGGAGTAAATCATGTGCTATTTGTACATGTTGTTAGGTATAACAAATTGAGTAAATTTTCATAGAATTTAACTATTCCCGCCAAGAATCGTGGTCGCCACACCCCGAGACGTTACAATCGGCTGAGATTTTAGGCAAAATATTATCTTGCGAGTTCCTATTCCTATATTAGAAAATTAAACGAGTATTGAGGAGCTAAGGGTTTGAATATTCAAAGGGAATAAATTAAGGCTAATGTAGGCGCGGCGTCGTCAAACAAAAGAGGGAAAACAAATTGTTTTGCGTACATCATGACGGCGTTACTTTGTAGGCAGGAGCGGAAAGTGACGTTTTATACAGTCTGTGCTTATAATTTTCGTTGAGTTTTGAATGTTTGGGCCTTTGGGTGTTCCTGTGAATAATGCGGTTTCAAGTAATGTTTTTAGATGGTAAGTAATTGAAACAAGTTAGTGTTTCTTCTGAAAAGTCACCGTCTACGGTGGTTAAATCTAATTGAAATTCTCAAAAACTAAAATAATTTTCTTCAAAAAGGGATGTTGTACACATGTAAATAAGATACATTTTGATTGTTAGCTGCAAGCACCAGAATCCAGAACAGAAAAATCTCTTTAGTTACGTAGATATTCGGTATAATAATCTGAATTTGGTGAAAGGTGGAGCGACGATCTTCGCAGGATGGCTGGTAGCAGCTGGATGAGAGTTGCCGAAAATCGCGTTGAATGGCGAGCAATAGGAGAGGCCTATGTCCAGCAGTGGACTGCTATAGGCTGATGATGGTGATGAATCTGAATTAATGTACATTAGTATTATTATAGAATCAAATATTTACACTAGTTTTTCAATTAAATAACTAACCAGGTAATATATATAATTATATAAGCTAACATACTTAATATAATAAGTACATATAAATAAAACAAAACAAGAGTAAACGAATCATAGGGCATCAAAAAATTCGTCCGCATCGCTGTCAGCGGGAAAAGTGCCCAAAAGGCTGGCAGCATTGTCGGTTGTTTTTTTTTGTTGTAAAAAAGTTTTTATTTTTCACTTTTTAGTTGTACCTACCCCACACAAATTCATGTATACTCGCGTGTGTGTTCTTTTGTGCGTCATGTTTACCATTACCGCAAATAAACGTATTTTCTTTCTTTCTATCTTTCTTTCTTGCAAGATTAGAGGTACCCCAATAACAACTTTGACAGAAATGTAGGTGTACCGTGGTATACTGTACACATCTACGTACTGCGAACTTGTCCTCCTTTTTGTGAAGTCGGTTAAAAATTAACCAGGTACAGAAACAAAAAGAATAGAAAAGTTCGCTAACATTGTTCATCACCTAAAATAAAAGTCGCGCCTATTATATGTGAACAAAATACTGTATTCAACCTGACTCTGAAACTTCGTTTGCCTAAGTACGTCATCAGATATACGAAGCTCTACAAAGTATCTACGTGATGTAGAGTAAGTATAGAGTGAAGTTTAATGAAGTAATAAATTCCTCTCAAGAGACCTAGAGGTCTTACTGTAACGTTACATTCGTTTGTTAGAAATTGATTACATTTACATTACTTACCTATCGGATTATTAATTTAAAATAGTAAAGGATGTTCATACGAGTGAGAGTGAGAGTAGAGCGCTCTAAAAAAATATCAGCAGCGACGTTCTACTTCAAATAGATCATTATCCTAGCCTTTTCCCAAATATGTTGGGGTCGGCTTCCAGTCTAACCGGTTGCAGCAGTATTTTACATGAAGCGACTGCCTATCTGACCTCCACAACCCAGTTTCTGGGTAATACGATACCATACTTGGTAAGACTGGTTGTCAGACTTTTGGGCTTCTGACGACCCCTAAAGACGGCTTTACGTGCTTTCCGAGGCACGGAGGGTCTTGAAATGTAAAGATGGTCACCCATCCACGGACCAATCGCGGCAAGCGTAGCTTAACCTGATCGATCGAACCGTGCGGTTGTTATTACGTTTATATTTATCCATTGTAAAGTTTGATCATGTCTGACTGCACCTTAAAACAGGCTTTGAAGGCCACTCAAACTCAAACTATTTATTTCAAGTAAACCAATTACAGGCACTTCTGAATTGTCAAGGGTTGGTCAGTCAAAAAGATGAAGCTAGTTGCCCATTCCAAAGCGTAGTAGGTACCTATGGAGAAGAACGGGCGAGAAACTCCATGGACACTGAAGGCTGAACCTTTACCGATTTGTAGACGATTCCAAAGTCCTCCTGTCATAAACTATTGTGTAAGAGAATGTTTTGAAAATGGAGTTGGGCAGGACATCTGGCAAGGCGTAGTGATGACAGGTGGAGTAAGAGAGTGACCAAGAGGCGTCTAAGGACTGGAAGATGAAATGTCGGTCGTCTGGCGACGAGATGGGGAGTTAACATCGCGAGTAGAACCTATATCAGCCTGGCACAGCGGCGGGAGGATTGGCACATGAAAAGAGAGAACTTTTCAAAATCATAAAATCACCATCTCCAAGCCCAGGCTGTGGATGATGATTTTTTTATTTACTGTAAAGATAACAACCCCTCTAGAGTGCCAGTTTCAGCTTTATTTAAAGATAACTCATCTATCAAAGTAACCAAAATCCTCAACATTTATTACCCAAGTATGTAATCAATTATGTTATAAAATTGGTGAATAGTTTATGCAAGTACCTGCATACATACTTAATCATTCGCATGGCATTGAAGTTTGAAATATCTTAAGAAACAAAGGCATATTTGACCACAATCGTTGTCTGCTAGTCTGGCGCCAATAACTTTACATAAACCTTCTAAAAATCTGTACGTACACATACTCTGTTCCAAAAATATCTGCGAAAAGGTTAGGTGTTTCAAATGTAAACAAACCTTGTTCCGGTTAGATTCTTACGTTATAAATACAGATACATGTGTTAATAATTCCTTTTAATGAGTGATTACAGTGCAATCTCGATATAACAAATCGGAAGGGAACAAGTAAATATTCGTTATATCAAGTAATTCGTAACACATTCATCGGTATTTCAAAGGTTTCAATTTCATATCTCAGCACTTTTCCAACAATTATTGTTTGAATAACATTAAATTGTATTGAAAAATCATCGACGAAAATTGAGGTTATTGAATTATTTTCAAGTGTCAAATTAAAAACACTAAGGGCTGACTGTTCAATCGTCTGATAACTTTATTTGAGGAATACTTTTGAAATGTTGACAGTTATTTCACACAAAAACTGTCAAACGTCAATTTTATTACTCGAACAAAATTTATCTGGCGATAAAAAAATCAGCCCTAGGGTGATTTAAAATTAGAATTTTGTGGTTAACTATTCAAATAACCAAATCAGGGCACTACAAATACGCATCCACAAGAACGTTTTCTGATCCATTTGTCTACATTTTCATCAGATAGTTTTGGAACAGACCATAGTTCTGTCTCTTTATTTCCTTATTCATATTTTTCAGCAGTTTCGCAAGCCATACGTAAATATATTTGTACAATAAGGTAGCACGTAATGACATTGGTATCAAGGTATTAGTGCCCAAACTCAGTGGTAGAGATAACCGTTTAGATTTATTGCTCATTTATTGCCCTGATAACAGTGCAACCCGCGCTAATCCGAACCATGTGAACGTGTTATTGTTATGTAATTATGATAACTGGGCTTTTATTTTTCTTGGTATGTAATGCGGTAGACGGCGTTAAGGAGAAGGGATCTACTTGAGACGATTGGCTGTAACATTTGCCTGTTTTTTATACAAGTGGCGTTGCTCTGCGATCAGCAATGCTGCATCTGTTGATCATTCATCAATAAATTCATCATAGTTGGTATTCCTTATTAAACAGGTGATCTTTATTACTCAGACGAAGCGACTTTTTGTAGTGAGAATAAAATTAAATAAGGAAGTTCATATTGAGCAGTAACGTCTATACGTCGCCGCAATTCTTGTTGAATTCTCGTAGCATGATTTTAGGTTTGTCATTATTTTACCTAACTATAACTCAGTTAGTTACGGTTATTTCATATAGTATACCTTCTTTTTGAGTTCTGGGGGTGTACTCCGAAGTAGTATCAAACAATTTGTTACCTAACTGTACAACATTTGGTGAATTGAGAATCTGGTGAGTAGAGAATCGGGTAAGTTGAGAAACAGGTTAATTGATAATCTGGTGGGTTAAGAATCTGGTGAATTGAGAATGTGGTAAACTGCTCATGAGCCTATCGGCCAAATGTTCGGACGTTTCCTGCTACGAAGTTACTATTTGGTTCGGTCGGTCCCGATCCTACACTCCTACACTCTTTCGAATATTGACTATGGTCCCGACCCAACTGAGCCGATACGAACTTTTTTCGCATTTTTCAATAATATTCTGTTCGGCCATGTGTCGCTCCGATCCGAACATTCGCACTTTGCAATTCGGAGTAGACCCCCAGTTTCAAAATGTACTTAAAATCTTAATTTTATGTCAGTTTGAACAATTTATTACGTTGCGTTGTTGCTTAGTTGGCTACGCCGTAGCACCATTTCGTAGCCGACTCATATTTATTTTAGTTAACAATTTTTAACTGTTCTAGGTTCTCGCAATAAGTTTTCCTTCGTCATTGTGAAAAATCACGTGAAAAAACGATAGTTTGAAAAATTATGATTTAAAGAGAAACTAGTTTCTTGAGAGTGTCCGTGGAGTATCTTGCCGGTTTTTCTCCATACAGCTTACTACGCTTCGGAATTGGCAACTTGGCTGCATCTCTCTGACTGACCGACTCCTTGACAATTCAAAATTGCCTGCATAATCATAATCAGCTAATAATATCCCCACTGCTGAGACACAGGCCACCTCTCTGTTAGAGGGAGTGGGCCGTAATCAACCTCACGGGCCCGGTGCGGGTTGGTAGATGTCAGATGTCTTCGAATGGTTTGGTTGTAGGACATGCCGTTTTTTCTTTAATTGGTTTAATTTAAATATATGCTTTGAGTTTGACTTACCCTTTTAATGTTGAGTTTAAAGAATTGAAGATATTTCCTAAGAGTCAAGTTATGTGTTGTTTAACATCCTTAATCGTTTGTAATTAAACGTGATAAGCGATCAAGGATTAATCAACCAACGTGGAATGTCATCACAAATCCATTTAATCCGAAATATCTGCACGTAATCATTGATCAATGTCGATAATTGTTGAAAGTGCAATTGTCAGCAATGTTTCACCAATGCAATACCGAAGCAGTTTCTTGACATTTCTTTAGTTGTAAAGAAAGAAAAAGGTCACAGAAACACGTGCATAAAATCCATGCGTGGAAAAAAAAAACAACATATACCTTCATCATCACAATTTGCCTAGGTTTTTCCCGACTATGTTGGTTTCGGCTATAAAACATATACCATATAACAAAATATATATACCTAATCACGAGCACAAAGCAGAAATAGTCGACGGCTGCACGTCATGACTGTGACAAAAAGGCTTCCACTTAGCATGATGCTGTGCAGGGGACCCACAGCAACTCACCGTCCGATCAGGACCAGGCCCGTGCCGGACGGCGCGTTGTGTTCCACGCGCGCCTCAAAGAGATGTCAGCAGAGGACGGGGCCCGATAGGGCCGAAGCCTGCCAGGGCGGCGGAATCGTCCGAAAGGGTTACCGCTGCCCTGGAACAGAAAGGGCTAAGGAAGGAACACGGGTGGGTTTTAGTCAGTAAGAGTCTGATACTCCCTTCCGCTCCACCCAGAGCGGGAGGGGTAATTTGATGATTTCCCAGCCAAAAAAAAAAAAAAAAAAAGAGGTCCCACAGCACAGCGCCGATTTTCAGTCGTTACCCGAAGAGGACATACGGAAACCAAGTCAGATCAAAAGATTCGTACTATAGGTAACAAAATCAAATAAAACAAACGTTTTGTTTGTATGTATAGCTTGTTGATCTAGTGGTCGCTAACGCAAAGCGCGCTGTTTCATTGACGAAACCCAACTGGCGAAATGCTGATGCTGAGCTGATGAGCTCTTCTAAGGAATCAAACAACGTTATGATTTCTTTACGTTTATTTTTTTAGTGAACGTCTTTACATTTTCACGAATCAATTATCCCAGCACCCTAATTGCGTAACACACAATCAATCTCAATCTGAATCATTTTGAAGGATATTGCTAATCCATTGCTTCATATGTTTAAAAAATGCGTCATGTGTCAACAACGTAAATAACGCAATGAATGTTGTTGAACTGTCAAAATGAAACCGATTCCGATTGATCGTGTGTTACGCAATTAGGGTGCAGTTTTATTCTAAACAAAAAAAACCTAATACAAAATATTTGACACCTCGTTCTAACCTTGCTTGACTGTTTGAATGCGACCAGAGCTAATCTGTTGCCAGCCTGCACTAAATAAGGTCGACTTTACCGGACAACCTTTACAATACCTCAAATATAAACACAAAATTTTATTGTACTCGTGTGGTAAGTAAATGTTACACCAAGGGGTACAGGAACAGCGATTTACAAGGTATTAAAATTAACATGACTAAACATTTAGTTTAAGACTAATAAACACAAAGTACTAACATATCTAGATCTAAGTATATACTTCTATTATATCTGTTTTATATACCTCTCCGGGTATGTAATGCAGATGTGATGGATTGGCGTATGTATAGCATGATCAGCCTATAATGTTCCCACTGCTGGGACAAACACCTCCTCTTTTCGAGAGGGAAGTGGGTTACAATAATAATTTTAACGATATCGATGTATTTGCCCTGTCTAAACAAAAATTAAAAAAACAAATTATTAACCTCCTTGTTCAAAATGGTTAATTATTGTATTATTATAAAAAATAAAAAAAAAGTTTATTTCAATTACATTGGTCATTTAGATACATGTTTTTTGGAGATCTCCTTTTAAGCAAGGAATTGCTTGTATTAGGAGTCTCCGCACTTCCCACTTATCATTAATTACTATGCAATTGAAATGTAGACAAAGTAAAGTAAACAAGCAAGACTAAAAATTAAATGAATATCCTGACTAGCAGGTGTAAGCGTACGCTAAATAAAATAGAAGGTTGTTGGCCGTTGGCTAGCCCTACGACGATGTCTTGGGATCGAAAGAAGCGAAATAAGTCTTCTTTCACTAACCATGCGGAAAAAACGACCCGAGTGTAGCAACTTTGGTTATTTTAAAGTAGATACAATAGACTCAATATCGTCATAGGATTTAGTTTTAAGCCACTCGGTTACAACTTTTTTACAATTCCGGTACTTCATGGAATACATACGTATTTCCTTATTTAGCAAATTGTATAGGTGAGATGATTGCCTTGGGTATTATGTATGTATTAATTAAGTATGTATTACCTATTGGGTTTTAAGATAGCTAAATAATTGTATTGTTGTTATATATTGATCCTAATTAAATTTACCAAAACTGTATCATAAATTAGTAACATGTGGAAACGTAGTGGATTGTACATTTTACTTATAGCATACAGTATTTCTAGATATAATATACAATGTACGTTTGTTTGTTTTCCCAAAAAAAAAAAAAAATCTACCACGTGAGCCTAGTACGGGTTGGTAGTTGTCACATACCTTCGAATTTTTGGTTTTAGGTTATGCCGGTTTCCTCACGATGTTTTTTTTCACCATTTATGAGCGGTGGTCTTGAAATTATTTACACAATTATCAGGATTCGAACCCACGGCCTACAACTAAGTCGAGGCTGTAACCACTTGAGCCACCGCTGCTTTGTCTATGTGTATCTATGTCATCATCTGCCGTTTCCTATGTTGGGGTCGGCTTCCAGTCTAACCGGATGCAGCTAAATACCAGTATTTTTCATCGAGCGAATGCCTATCTGACCTCCACAACCCATTTACCGGGTAATACGATACCCTTTGGTAAGACTGGTTGTCAGATTTTCGGACTTCTGACGACCCGTAACGACTGTCAAAGATCCACGAATGAGAGCCGGGACCAACGGTTTAACGTGCTTTCATAGGCACGGACGGGTCTTGGTATGTAACCCATCCACGGTCCACCCGCGGCAAGCGTAGCTACGTACCTGATCGATCGACCTGTGCAGCTGTTGTATATAAATTATGCTATGTATAAATTAGAAGTAATCCTCCTTTAAACTTTGAAATGTAACTTTGAAAAAGTTTATATGTATTTTATAATTTACAGTTTAGATACAAACCTTTACCGTTCCTTATCCAACAATTCTCATTAAAATGACTACAACAATCGTAACACTTGCTCTCATCTACGTATAAGTAGTTGTAACATGTGCATGTCTCGGTCAAGTTCAGCCGGTGATGGCAGGCGCAGGATTATGGTCTTACGTCTAATCTGGAGGTAATCTTCACCCGCTGCAGCCGTAGGTAGGTACTTATGTGGCTCATACTTACGTCATTCGATGGAGTTGATGTGTGGTCAAATGTTTTATGGTGCTACTAGAATCTTTCCGAGCTCGAATGACGTTGAATTGACAATAATAATTTACTAATGAAAATTGTGAAATAGTTAAATTAAAAACAAAATGGCGGTGTTAGCTTTAATTTTGATTAGTCAATTATTATTTATTGTCTTTGCTCTAAATTATCAAAATCCGTTTCGTAGTTTAGAAGGACATTGCTGTTACACGATTTTGCTTTATAATACGCAGATCATTCATTCTCCTGCTTATGCGGATTTATTGGGGGTCGGCTCAACATGTCATAGATATGTATTTTAGTTTTTCATTAATCACAATACAACACACACACATGTATGTCACAACATTTTATGTTGTATGAGTTTTTTTTTATAACCTCTAATTTATAAAACGGATACACACTTTCCTATGTGTATTTCACACTTTCTATTCTAGCGTATGGCATTCGTTGGTTGCAGCTGAAAATCAGCGTCAGGCGGTACACCTGACGTTGTCATCTGACATTATGCTGAGCTGAGGCCCTTTTGGCATTATACGTAATCATTGTTTTCTGTTTTTTTTTATAGTTTTAAGGTGTATTTTTTGTTGTAATGTCAATAATCGCATTTTTCCTCATTCTTTCTAGTTCCGGTTTTGATCTCGCGTGAAAGATCCTTGAACAGTTTTAGTGACATTGGATTGGACAGATGTAAAAGGGTGTTTTGCTTTCCAATAAGTTTTCTGTAGGCATACTTACAATACTCTCATCAAACTCTAAATTGGTTTGGATAAAATGTTGTTCAACGGATTTTAGCACTTAACATTTTAAGCAATAATAGCTTTGGACCTAAGCTCGTAATTAGTCTAAAATATTTTTTTATTTTGAATTTAGGTTTTGGAATTACTTCCAAAGAACATGTCACTAAATCTAACTGAATAATTTTCAGTCCTGACGTTGATCGCCAACAGACTGGATAGCCATGCTTAAGACATTGTGAACTCATCTAATTCTGTGACTCGCCTAATTCGGTGATATTTGGTTTTGAATTTGAACTTTATCACAGAGGCTTAAGGTTGTATTTCAAACCATTGATTTCACTCGTATAGCCCTATGATAGCGCTCAAACCAAATATCACCGAATTAGGCGGGTCACAGAATTAGATGAGTTTACTATACCTTGTGAGTGTTCGTTTTTGTCTATGCATGTTATCCTGTCTGTGTCTTTTTATGTATCTGTTTGTATATGAGTCTTGGTACTTGAATTAAACAAATTTTATTTTAATTATTTAACATATGACATATGGTAATTGTTAAGTAGGTAATTATTAGATCTCAGATGTGACATGCCTTTATTGTTTGTAAGTATAGGCAATTTAGAATGTCTTCCCCGCTCTGGATTTATAGACGTGGGGTGAGTTCAGGACCTTAACATATTGTAAGTGTTTCAACTTCAATAAGTTAGGAACCTATCTGATTCCAGCTTTTACAAAAAAAAGTTTTTAGTAAAAGTTATAGGTTATTACAAAACGTGTAACTCTGGTCCAAACACCTTTCTGTAAATATTTGTATTTCGAACCTTATTCTTACGGAGGTAAAGTTCTTAATTCCAAATGGATAAGTTGGATTTCAAAGTATTTTTTGTATTTATAACTTTAATGTTGTCAGAATAAAGCTCGGAATACAAAAAATGGCTCGATGGTTTAAACCCGTCTTTAAAGATAAATCTCGTTTTGCAATAAGTCCATATAGGTTTTAACAATTAATTTTGGAAAATATATATTATTATATATATCTGCCTAGCCTTTTCCCAACTATCTTGGGGTCGGCTTCCAGTCTTACCGGATGCAGCTGAATACTAGTATTTCACGTGGAGCGACTGCCTATCTAACTCCACAATCTAGTTACTGGGTGATACGATACCCCATGGTAAGACTGGTGGTCAGACTTTCGGGCTACTGACGACCCGTAAAATCTGTCAAAGATCCGCGAATGACAGCTAGAAACAACGGCTTAACGTGCTTTCCGAGGCACGGCGAGGCCTTGGTATGTGAAGATCACCCATCCACGGACCAACCGCGGCAAGCGTAGCTTAAACTGACCGTTCAACCCGTGCGGTTGTTATTACTATGTCACAATTTTGGATAATAATAGTCACGAATTAAGTAAATAGGTAAATACTTATCTAGGTAGTAAAACGGGTGTAGAGTTCATAAAAATAAAACGCAATGATCTCATTGAACAGTATTAGCTTTATTGTTAAAAGGTCTCGGTCTATATTGGTTTCAATTTTATCAATCTTTTGTGATTTCTCCTTTTTACATGTGCCTCAAGGTTAAAATAGTTATAATCGAACAGAATGGTCACTAGGTACTTACATACTTACCCTTACCAAATAATGAACAGTACCTAATTTGTGTTTGCGTTGACAACATCTTTAGCAGTGTTCCTATAGTCAAGAATATAATAAGATTATTTCTTCAATTCATCATCTGCCTGGCCTTTATCCGAACTATGTTGGGGACAAAATCAAAAGTCATTTATTCAAATTAGGCTGAGAATCAGCACTTTTCAAACGTCAAAATTACATAAGACAGTCCCCCAAAACGCCCACCCTTCACCACTTCCTAGTGCTTTCGCTGGGAAGAAGAAGTGGCGGTGGTCGGCTTTCAGTCTAACCGGATGCAGCTGAATACATGGAGCACGTGCTTTTCTGACCTCTACTACCCACTTACTGGGTAATGCGATACCCCTTGGTAGGGCTGGAGGTTTCAATTATTGCCAATAAAATCTATTTCTAGAAAACGTTCGAAAGTCATAATATTATTCTATCCTTAATAAATCCGTGGAATATTGTCGTGAGTTTAGAACATAAATTTAAGTTTAATGCTAATGGGTTGTTGTAAAAGGGGATGTAAACACTATCAATTATATTTGTCAGGGGGAATGCAGACGGTGTTATATTTTCGATCATATTGGCGATGTTATTATAGATGCAAAGCTTATGCATAGCATATGTTTATAAAGTATACCGTTTTGCTGTTCGTAGGTACCAACATTCTGCTTTCCAACTGTTTTCATAGTAAGTCCCCATCATCATTTTAGCCTGTAAACTTACTTACTTACCAACTGCTGAAAATAAGTATGGTGTATGTACTTACATACATACTCGTACATAAACACGCCTTCTTTCCATGGAGGTAAGCAGAAACTACAGAACGCCATCCTGCTGCGTTACGTTTACTTTTGCTTCGTTTACGTTCATACATTTCAAACTCAAAGCATTCATTTCAATTAAACCATTTACAGACACTTTTGAACTGTTAAGGAGTCGGCCAGTCAGAGATATGAAGCTAGAACCCATTCCAAAGCGTAGGGGTAGGTATAAAAATATCTTATTATAATCTTGAGTAAACGTTAATAAACCTTTTAAATTTAACTTGCCCTAATGATTGGTGATCGATTTTAGCAGCAACTGTTGCAGCTCCTTAGTACCTTGAAGAATCTCTTTTATGACATCTTCGATCTTGTGGGAAAACACGGAATCGGCCAATTTAAAATTCATGCATTGTTCGTTAAATAAGGTTAAGTCGTCCATTTTGTTCAGCCTTCCCAAAATTAATGTACCTTCCTGGTGCTGTATTATGGCGGTTTAATGCCATCATGATTCTAGTGTAAGAAAGAGATGGAGCTATATATAATCGATAGCACCATCCTTTTTTCGCATTGGAATCATGATGGCATTCATACTTGTTACTAGTCGGACTGGCAGGCTCGAAATCCAAGTAGGTATCCAGCTAGATGCATTAGAGGAAAAAAACGATACATACTACTAGTCTATTAAAAGTTTGAAAGAATCTACTTAATAAAATTCTTAATTTCATTCACTGACAGACAGGGTTTTTTCACACGAGTTCCTTTTACAACGAAAGTGAGCACTAAAGGGTATTTGAAAATTAAATATTTAAATAGGGAGGAGCTGGATAGGTTCCGTCGAAAACTGGAAGGAGCGCGGGCTAGCGAAAGATGGAAGGACTGGTGGGAGGCCTTTGCCCAGGAGTGGGACAGGAAGTGGGATAGGTAGGCTGGTAAAAAAAAAGAATGAAAATGAAAGATTGTGTGGAAGTTGGTATTTTTTTTCGATGGGAAATTCCATCGGGCTTGTGTTAAAAGAAAACACTATCGAAACATATTTTGGCTGAACGAATTTTTGCCACTAACAGTTGTCCACATTAGAAGGGTGCGTTATCATTAACACACCTTCTACCTAGAGTAGTTAAATACATATTTATTTATGTAAAGTCACAACTTTACTGCAGTTACTCATTCTTCATTCAAGTCCTGTGTATGAGTACCTATAAATGTTATTATTTAAGCTATGTTTTAGATTACCGCGCGTTTTATCGTTGTTATAAATGTGAGTCTATTTTTGGCGACACATCTGTGGCTCTCGATTAAGGGCGCGCACAGACGATCGACATTACTGTCTGAAGTAGGGTTACCATTTCGAAATTAGAAAAATCCTGACATTTGCAAGAAAGTCCGGACATTTTACTTTTAATATTTCTTTTCTCAGTAGATTTGTAGGTACTCATTAAGTTATTAAAAAAAAACCTCTTATTTTGAAAAGGCCGGCCATATTCCAGATGGAGGCCCAAAAGCCGGACATACATATATGTACAGACACATTCGGACGGATGCTAGATAACCCTAGTCTGAAGTGAATGAAGGTATGCTATATACCAATCTAGAGAACCTTGAACCACAACATTAAGAGAGTATATAAGTATAGACGGGCTGCATTCCAAATGGGATTAATATTCATTAAAGGAAGAAAGCTTTATACATACTTAAGAACCTGCCTACCTAGGCATTTATTTATTTATCAGAGCATGGAATTCTTAGATACACCAAAAAAAGTTGTATAAATAACATAAACATAATCAACGGGAAGTCAGTAACAAGTTAAGCCAATTTAAAGGTGTCAGGAACGCATTCTCTTGACGGCCGTACTGTAACAAGTTAAAATAATAATTAAAGTCACCTATAAAGACTAGCTTTATCAATAAGTACCTATCTATTGAACTACGATAGGTATATAGGTACTTCTGTTCAACAAATCACTTTTAAAGTATCAGTACTTAAGTATTATCTGTTATTATTTGCTCAGTTAAATCATCAAAATACTAAGATAACATTTTCAAAATACTCAGATAACATTTTCAAAATACTAAGATAACATTTTCAAAATATACCAATACAATGATTAACTAAGGTTTTGCTATTTCTGTGCATCGAAAGGGGGTAGGTGGGTATTTCCAGTATCCAGCCAGGTTAAGCAATTTATGTGGTTTATATTTTAAACTATCAAAAGAAAGGATACTTATCATTCAGTAAATTAAATCAAGATGAAATGATGTTTTTTTCTGAAAGTAGATCAAGAGTAAATTTTTTGGTCAATATTTTAAAACTAGACGGCGCCGGCATTTCCTGAAAAAAACTCAGAGGTCATGTATGGTCTCTTTTAAAGTCCAAACATTAGATACTATCATACATCCTTCAAGTGAAATACTTTTTTATTGGTAGGGTAGTACCTACTTACCTACAAAGGATTTAATTGACCTGCATCAAACCTGATGTTTAATGGTCATGTGGCCTGTCGACAGTCAATTCTAAAAGCAGATGTGCAATAAGTGTCTTTAATGAATAATTAAAATCTATAGCCTATCACTTTAATGAATCTGTAATCAATAAAAAATAAATGCCTATGACTTGATAAAAAAAAATTGGTAACTCTATGCATCCGGTTTTTATATAATAATGATATAGAAATAAGTGATTAAAGTGTTCTATTCTCTATACCTGTAAATATATAAAGTGTAGACCTTTTTTAAAAGACTCCACCGTCAAATATGCAGAATTGAGAGATTAGAAAATGATGCTTCAGTAACTTTGTCTAGCTTAAAAATTTATCACGACATTTTAAAATGAATTAATATGAAGGAATTAAACGCCGTAACAAGGTTTTATACCAAGAAATTGAAGAGATTTTGGTGTTGTACATATTTTTCACTAAACCCTCGATACTTATGATATTTAAAGCATCTGTATGTAGCCATAGTTGATTTTTAAGGAACATTCATTCGTCCGACGCTCGTTTGCCGTCGGCGAAAAGGCGACGGCCGGCTCGTTAGCCGTAGCGCCGCTCGTAGCGCGTAGCCGCCGCGTAGAGGCTGCGTAGCAGCTACACCCGCACCGCTGCCTGCTACAGTCACACTCATTAACAATGCCAAACTAATTAACCACTCGAAAACACGTGAAAGTCGACGCGTGAAAACAGACTGAAACAGCATGCACCGGCGGCGTGCGGCGAGCGTACAGGAGCGAGCGCTACAGGAAGGTTGCCGCCATATTGGCGGAAGCTCCGCCCCCCGCGCTCTCGCAACCATTCATTGGCCCAGTGCTGTATTATAGGCGGAGCCATCACTGGCTAAATGTTGCCAGCTTTTTGAATAAATAATTTCAGTAATTTAAGTAATGAAGGCAATTATGGCGTTGTTTAGCTAAGTTTGCGCGGCGGCGAGTGGGAACTTTATATTTATACCGCTCTCTTTATGTACGCCGACGCGCGGTTAATGCGCCCGATCTGTTTACGTTGCGAACCGGGAGCGAGCAGCGATTTATTGCGCCCGACTTCGGTGCACGCCACGCGATTTAAACTGCAATTATTTTACGCTATAAGGAAAACATATTGCACCCATTTAAATGAGTTTTTACAACACAATTTATTAAAGCAGATGATGTAGTCTTATTTACTTACCCCTCGTACGGGAAAGCCAAATTTTTAAATTATTTATCTCAATTAATCATATTTAAAGGAAGCATAGATAGGGATGAACATAGATGTTCATGCCACCAGTAAAAATTTTAAAAATCTCACCCAGAATAGTGGAAGATTTTTCAAACTCTATAAATCTGAATGCGGTTGCGTCACAGTAGTCCGTCAAAGATCCAGTGTCCACACTTCACGGGCAGAAGTAAACAGTGACGTCACGAAGCGTCATCGAGGCGATAAAAAGTCGATTTTATTCGCACAAGTTCGGCCAGCTGACTGCGTCCCCCCGCCCCGCTGCCCGCGGCGGCACGCACTGAATTTTCAGTGTGGCGAGATTTCAGGGCGATAGAGAGAGGTATTGGGGGAAGCGGTGTGAGTGAAAGAGACGACGGTATGAGCGCGCGCGGTTGTTGGACCGGCGCGGTGGGCGGGCGTCCTCCGGATGATGTATAGAGTGGTGGAGTTAGGTTCAAATTGGTCCGGGAAGTGGCCGAGATTAGAGCCAGCGCGGGCCGCAACGCGCCGCGTACGTAAGCCCACTTAAGACTGTTTTTAATACTAGTATTTTTTACGCGATCCCGACAGGATTTAGCGGATAAGCGACGTCGCCGCGATCGTGCGCTTTGATTTATCGGTATCGGATTCGTATTTGGTTTGTTCTCTGGTGTTTACGTTAGTGGGTGACGGCCGGGCGCGTGGACGCGTAATCCCGCGGCTTGTACCAGATTATGACGGATATCATCGGATTTCGTGTACACAAACTGTGAAAACCAGCGTTCCGAGGAATCATCGAACTCACCATCACCTGTCCGCAACTTCTCTGACATTTTATTAACTGTAAGTATGTCCACTGTCACATGTTCCACTTGTTTGGCTTTATTTATGACAGGTGGCTTGTAAAGTTCCTGTCTGGAAATAAATTGTTGAGGCCAGGACTGTTGCTAAATCCACACTGAATATGCCCTGAAATTATGACCAAATTCTGAATTAAAAACCGTGTTGTGTAACTTCCCGACAAGATGGTCTGAGTGCGTCGTGTTACTAAGATTCTTATAAGACAGCCGCGTATATTTAAGTGACCATGTAATCCCACTTAATTAGGTATTATTATGTGTGTAGTAGAAAGTATATCTTCGACAAACAGGTTACCTAGCTGCTTGCTTAGTAAAGCTGCTGCTTACTATTGTTTAACCTGGCAGAGGTGACAATATTTGCACTGGGAATATTATATTATTAAATTACTCTAGGTATATTGTTTTGAGCCAAGTAGATCCAGGTAAGTCTTGTTCAGTAATAAACTGGCTCCAGAATGACTTGCAAATAACGTCGTATTTAAATGCTTCTAATTTTTATTATACTTTTTGCTATCCACATTATTGCGTATCATAGTGCAGTACTAAACCGTAATATCACAACGAACTTATAACTTTGATTTTAATCAGTAATACCTAATCTCTACATTCTTTGTTTTAGGATTCCTAGGTATTTTAAAGATAATAATATACTAAATTGATTATTTTATTGTAATTTAATTCACAATTACAGAAAATAATATATCCTACGGTTAATTACAACGGCACCCTAACAGTTTCGGTCACGTTTACTAACATAATATCTACTTTGTTAGTTAATAAATAATACATATTACCACAATTTCACAAACGCCACAATCTCTGTCTTGCTAGACAAAATCAAACTGGTTGCTAATTTAATTGTAAATTTTATTATATTTTAGATATTGATTTTCATTCTGTAATTACTTGAACGCACACACTGACTTTACTTACGTGTTAATATTTTTATGAAAATCGTCTACTTTTACAATGTTTTGTAAATATGTGAGCACCAAGTATCTATCACATAATTAATTTACCTGTCATGGCTTAATTTTAATTTTTTTACCTATTGTGGTACCTATAGTAAATTTATTCTAGGTGCATCGTCTTCACATATAATTAATGTACCTATACAAAATATTGTAAAACATTATAAAAGAGTAACGGTGGATTTTCTTGCCCGTTCTTCTGCATACGAAAACTATATTTTGGAAGGGGCGACTAGAATCAATTCTATTTTATTGTTAATATTTTGACGTTCAAAAGTGCCTTTTATGTGCCTAATTTGATATAAATGCTTTGAGTTTGATTCAGGTGTTAATATTTATAAATCATACATACTGTGCCTCAAAATCTGTTGTTACAAAAAATGCGAAATAATATTATTTTAAAATCCTAAACAGTTTGTTGAAATGATTTATACATTTTACAGGAAATTTCGTACCTAACAGAGTATGAGTCGAATATTTATGGTAGTAAATGAAAAGTAAAAGATGGGTCACAATCCGTCCAAATCACATATCCGCGGTCACAATGATAAACGTTTCAGGACGGTCAAAAAATTGTTTTAGTATCTAGGTACTTAGATATGTTCAAACCGTCACTAAAAATGATCAAAATTGTAAAACTTGCAGATCAAGTTTTACAATAAGACAAGAGTCAATTGTTACACAGACATTTGAGGCCTTCCGTGTTCCAATAAACTCCCACATCATCATTCTTATTTTCATTAGAAACAGTCTTTGAAATAGGTACATTACCCTTTAATTTTTCACTGTATTCCCATAAAAATACAGTACAATGTGATTCTTAATCTATTATAGAACAGAGAAAAAACTAAAGACCGAAGAAGGCTTATAGATTTAACAAACAATGAGAGAAGAGGTCCTTCCGACAGGCCCCGAAGGAGTCGACTGGATTTAAAAGTATGTAGGTCCTACCTTATCGGTTGCTCCTAAATTTCTTTAAGTAGGCACTCCGAAAATATTTTTTAAGAGAATAGTCAAACCTTCGAGTCCACTAAATAAAATCTCATGATTAATAAATTATTATATGTAACGTATAAAGTTAAAATCGCAAAATCGTGTAGTAAATCTATACTTAATGTTTGCATGAAGTTTTTAGTTGAATATTATTTTGTTGGCTTGCTGTACGCTTTGGTGTAATCTTAGGTCGTATTCCACCAAACTTTTATACATAGAATAAGTCTTATACTGAGAATAAATTTTGAATTTTTGTCAATTTTTTCATATTTGGACTGTCAGATGTCAATTTTATTTCACGGATAAAAGTTATCTGACTTTAATAAAATCAGCCCTAAGTCATGTAAATTTCAAAATCAAAATCAAAAGTCATTTATTCAAATTAGGCTGAGAATCAGCACTTTTTGAACGTCAAAATGACAAAAGACAGTCCCCCAAAAACGCCCGCCCTTCACCACTTCCTAGTGCTATCGCTGGGAAGAAGAAGTGGCGCAACAAACTCCCCAGCAGCACAGCTGTCTGTTCAATTCAAAAAAATACTTGATTGTAGGTATACAATACTAGCTACCTATGTTCGGTAATTAACATTACAAAACCAGAACATAAAATTTAATTATATGTCAGCTAGCCACGCCAATATACCAACAAATACAATAAAAACTATACGTACTCAAGCTAAAAAATAATTAATTAAAATGTAAATAAAAAAACTTACTACCCAAATAAAAGCCTCCAGGCATAAAGGGCGTGACAGCTTACATATTTATGCATTGCTGGGTTCTGTTCACATAGCTGTCACTTGAAGTCACAAAAAGATAAACTAAGACCTGGCAGTAAGCTAATTCTGGAGAAAGAACATAAACATTGTCTTGCGTTAAACTAAGGTGACCAACTATTCTTATCGTCTAAGTAGTCGTTGATGGAATAGTATGCCTTTGAACAAAGGTTGGATTTTAGTTGAGCTTTAAACGCATTAAAAGGCAAGTCTAGAAAAGAAGAGGGTATCTTGTTATAAAAGGTTATACCAAGCCAACCAACAAATGAGTTAATTCAGCAAGCAATTGCTATTATCCTTTCTACTTAATATTATAAACGCGAAAGTTTGTGAGGATGAACAGATGGATGTTTGTATAGAAAAAAAAAATATGGAAGAAAAAGATTATTTTTAGCAGGCTGTCGAGAACCGAACTAGTTAGACGAGGTTAATTATTAAAAAAAATGCTTAGGTTAGGTTAGGTTAAAACTTTCCTCCTAAAACCTCCTACGCACGAGCCGAGCGAGCGAAACGAGTGATGCCACGGCAGTGGCCGGCGAGTGCCAAGAACGACTAGATTATACAGAAAAAAAATATGGAAAAAAAACAGGCTACCCGAAACTGAACTGAAAGTTAGACGAGATTAATTATTAAAAAAAAATGCTATACCTAAAAAAAATGTACCTACTACCAGAATAGTTAATATTATGTACCTAATATTACTATTACCTGGTTAGAATTTGTCCCAAGTAGAAAAAACACCCTTGTAATTAAACGTCTTCAAAAAAAAGAAATGGTAAATTGAAAACTGACGATACTAAATATTTGGCAAATTTAATTTTGCGTAAAATGAGTTATTCCAACTGAAATATTTTTGACTACATAAAAATTGGTAAAAGTACTAGTTGGTAAACAAGTGATTGTTTAAACGTTCACTTGCCAAACATTAGGTTTGCGTTACGATTATTTGTGAAGAGATTTTTTCCTACGTAATAATTTGGCAAATGAAATTATGCGGAAATTTTTTTGGGATGTGATAATTTGGCAATTTCTTTTCGATCAAACAAGGGAGACCCGCAGCTAGTACTTAAATAAATAAATAAATACAAGAATACATAGAATAGCATATAGGTGCCTTATGGGCACATAGGACTATGAAAATCTGTACCTACAAGTGTAGTAGATAGTAACTTCAGAACTGCTTGCTCGCTTCTTACACATTCCGTCGTTTTGCCAACTAACGCTCATGACCTACCTTCGTTCTCACATTATGATAGACTAGCTGCGCCCCGCGGTTTTACCCGAATAAGATTCGATCCCATTGGAATATCAGGTTAAAAAGTATTCTATATGTTAATCCTGGTTATAAACCATCTGCTGTGTGCTAATTTTCATCCACATCCGTTCAGTAGTTTTTGCGTGAAAGAGTAACAAACATCCATCCATCCATGCATCCATACAAACTTTCACGTTTATAATATTACTAGCTTTTGCCCGCGACTTCGTCCGCGTGAAGCAACTTTCTTACATTTTTTTCCGTAAGAACCATCCTCGTACTTCAAGGAATATTCTAAAAAAAGAATTAGCGAAATCGGTTCAGCTGCTCTTGAGATTTGCGCTTAGCAACACATTCAGCGATTCACTTTTATATTATAGATATACAACGTGTTTTTTTTATATCCCATAACTCTAGGGGGTCATTGTACTCATCATTATGAA
Source organism: Apamea crenata (assembly GCA_949629185.1). NCBI lineage: Eukaryota > Metazoa > Arthropoda > Insecta > Lepidoptera > Noctuidae > Apamea > Apamea crenata. The sequence goes on along the minus strand of OX451360.1, from coordinate 6,089,837 downwards.
CCACTTCTACTATGGGATCAAACCCGAAATCACGAAACAAAAATCTGGTGTTCCTTACATTTTGATGAGTTATACGAACATAAATACCTACCTATAAGTATAGATTGGCAACTCTGTTATTCCCTTTGAAAACTTCACTCTGTGTAAACCAGCATTGTTCCGAATTAAAATGACAAAAAAAACACTGTGTTTATGTTGATCAAGACAATGTTTTACTTGAGACGGGTAATAGGTACCTACGTAAAACAAATTAAATAATTGAATACAATACAATAAAAAATATTTTTATTAAATACCTATATACGGAAGTCTTTGTAAACAGGCGGTGTCTAATTATAGGCCTAGATTAAAATAAAATTGTCTACTGTTTGTAACTTCGCTGAAACCTATAGTAAAAATCTTTCATCCTTAGCTTAACACACACGAAAGTAAACATATACAACCTTAATATAACGTACCTCAATATAACGAATTCCTCGATTTAGCGAGTTCTTAGTAATTGCCTTGAATTGTCCATAAGAGTCAATGTAAAATATATCTTTACATTGCGAAGATTTTTTGCGAACAACCTCTTTATAATGAATTTTGACAACCCAAAATCTTTATATAACGTTCCCAATAGTATGTAATTCAGTCGCGACAGGTTTCCACACGTTTTTACCTCTTTATTAAAAATTTTAGACCAACCTAACCTCCATATAACAAACCTCAGTTTTACGAATTACTTGATATAACGAATATTTACTTGTTCCCTTCCGATTTGTTATATCGAGGGTGCACTGTATAATTAGGTATACAGAGTGGTGATTAGGTTATCACATTAAATAATACAGCGGTCATTACAAGTTGTTAAAAGTCTGTTAAAATAATAAAATTTAAATTTTACTAAAAATAGAAAAAAATAAAATAAAATAATTAGCGTAAAAATTGTCATGAAATAAACCATCCTTGATAATAAGTCACTAGACACGCGTGAGGCAATGGTATCAAGAATTCAACACAAACTTTATGTTATTGTTACTAAGTAAACACAAATTAAGTTTAATGTTGTTAGGTAAATACTGAAACGAAAAAAAGGTCCCACGACTAAAATGTTAATAGTTACTAATTCTTTTAATTGTGTATGTTTAATATACGTTATGTAGAATACGTGGTTTCAATTCATGTGATAACCTTATCACCACACTGTATGTATAACACCACACCTGTATTCCTGTAGGGTTAGACAGAGGTGTAGGAACACCTCTAGGAATGGTATGTACACCCTCATTTCGCCAGTCAAGTTTAAGTAAGGGCATAAGGGGTAAGGGGGGGGGGGGGTAGTGGGCATATAAGGGGTGAATCTATTGCCATCAAACGGGCGCCAATCCAGGATTCCAGGCTATTACTGAGAAATTCCAGATGAACAAACCCAATAACACCGCTCGACTCGGGAACTGAACCCATCGGTCCCAGGTCCTCGTGCTCATGAAAAGAAATGTATCTAAAAAATAATACCATACTACTACTTGAAAATTAAGAAATAGCTATTGAGAATGTGTAGTGAAGTATTTGTTGTAGACACTTACTAAAAATATCGTAAGTGTTATCGCTAGAGTAAGACTAAAACAAAAGTAGAATTTTGTGAAAATTGTGTTCTATCGTCATTATAAAATTCTGGAATTGACAAAAATAATTTCATCATGAAACATCTTTCTCATCATCTGCCTAGCCTTTTCCCAACTATGTGAGGGTCGGCTTCCAGTCTAACCGGATTCAGCTGAATACCAGTATTTTACATGGAGCGACTGCCTATCTGACCTCCACAACCCAGTTACTGGGTAATACGATACCCCTTGATAAGACTGTTTGTCAGACTTTCGGGCTACTGACGACCCGTAACGACTGTCAAAGATCCACGAATGACAGCCGGGACCAACGGCTTAACGTGCTTCCCGAGGCACGAAGGGGTCTTGGTATGTGAAAATGGTCACACATCCACGGACCAACCGCGGCAGGCGTAGCTTAACCTGATCGATTGACCCGTGCGGCTGTTACTACTTAGCCACAAGCCCCTCCCTATAAAAAATAATACCGAATTGTTCAAATTAGTGACCTAGCCGGCATTATAAGACAGTTGCTGAATCTATAGGTAGTGTGTCGGTATTTAACTCGGTATAAATAATTATGATGTACCTAGGTGCCCAACGACCGAACCCAATAACCAATTGACACATAGCTACTGATGGTAGCCAGTATAATTATAACTGTCAGTATAATATAATCATACTGATCGCTACTGATATAGATTATTGGGACATTAAAACCAGAAGTAGATAGGTTTTTCTACCTCCAGTATGCCAAAACTGGTGATAGATAGGTAATTGGGTTTGGCTTTAAGACTCCGGCGTCTAGGCGTCTACTAAAGTTCTAAAAATAAAATGTTTAATTTATTTTTAAAACTCTAAACCGGAAGTTTTAAGGATTTAACAAAATATCCTCATCGATAGTAGATATTATTCATTAGCTAAGCAGTTACCAACGAGTAATTAAAGCGGATTTGTCCGATGCACGAAGTGCTAAGCTGTTTCGATAAATATGTATTATCAACATTGATTAAACTGCTATTTTGGATGGCATTCTTCGATAATAATAAAATTCTAGCCGAAAATTGTACTAAATTAATATTTGGCACCTTATTGACGTGAAATTTATCAGGCACAGCTGTTGCCCGCGACTTCGTCTACGATCCAGGATGAAAAGTAGCCTATGTCCTTCTCTAAGACATGGTCTACCTATGTGCTAAATTTCATCCAAATCCGTTCAGCAGTTTTAGCGTGAAAGCGTAACACAAACACACAAGCAATCAATACACAAAAATACAAAAAATCTAATCATTTCTCTTTACAATATTATTATAAGTATAGATAACTTCAAAACTAAAGGCCTATGTCTTCTTCTGAACTGTGTCGGGAAAACCCGGTTTTAGTTATTTGCGAGGAAGATCCATGATATTATTATTTTATTACAATAGGTACTTATTAAAATAATAAAAACCCTCGGGCCGTGGGGTTCCAGTGCTCATGGTCTTTTAAGGAAATTTCGAAACGGCTGGTTGACACTTTCCGTGATCCAAGGGCTGGCTCTTTTCTAGGCCAGAGGCTAAGCATTGCCATACAAGGTGGTAATGCCGCCCTTGGGTTTACCATTAACATTACCAGTCGACAGCGATGCGGATGAATTATTCGACGCTATATTTTAGTTTGTGTATAGTTTTAGTTATGTTAGGATAAAATTTGGTTATTTTTATGAATTCATTAGGTTTTAGTTGTTATTTATTAACATATTATTTTAATTCTTAAAAAATAAACTACACTTAGGTATGTTGGTTTCAATATTGCTAGATCATCATCTGCCTAGCCTTTTCCCAACTATGTTGGGGTCGGCTTCCAGTCTAACCCGATGCAGCTGAATACCTACATAATAAATTATACATATAATAATACATATAATTAATTATATAATTATATGTGAAGACGATGCACCTAGAATGAAATTACCATACCACAATCAAATGGGTAAAAAGATTAAAAAATTAAGCATTGACAGGTATTATGGGATAGTTACATGGTGCTCACATATTTACAAATATTGTAAAAGTAGATGATTTTCCAAAAAAAATAACAAGTTTTAATTTAGTGTATGAGTTAAAATAATCACAGAATGTAAAATCAATGGCATAACAAATATGCAATTAAATTAGCAACCAGTTTGATTTTGACTAGACTCTACATTGTCCTATGTAGCAGGACCAGCATGTTTCCCATATGGGATCTATCTATTTGTATGGTGTACAATAAAGAGTATTTTATTCTATCTAATCCTCTAATTTGTAATATGCTTGTTTATAAATTGTACTTTTAATATGAGTTTTAAAATTTCTTTCATTTAATTGCAATACATCACAAGGTAACAGGATACCCCTTGGTAGAACTGGTTGAAAGGCTTTTGGGCTACCCGTAACGTTTGTCAAAGATCTACGTAAGAAGACATTCAGAAAAAAAAAACATGCATTCAAAAACATGTAACCACAGAGTACCAGAAACAGCTGTAACATTACAATTTGAGGTGTCGCGCCACGCTCCCATATCAGCCGAATGATAATTTTATCTGTGTGTTAAATTGATAACACGTAGATAAATTGACATGATGTCGGTTCATACCTGTACTTCTGTATTCGTGGTAACGCCCAAAATACTGAACAGTGAAAACAAAATGTAGGTACTGTAATTAATTGAGTAAACTTAGCTTATTTGTTCAGTTTGATCCTCTGTAACACGTCCTTCAATATGACCACAAATTTCTGATATGTCTTGAATCATGTGAAATTACGTTAGATTTTGGTAAGTTTCCTATAAAAAACTTCAGAAAAAAAAATATTCACCAAGATTACGAAAATTACTAGGAAATATGTACTTACGACATTACTTTACAAATTTTAGGAAGCAGGAGGACGGCAAGTTTTAGGAGTCACAAAACTAACACTAAATTATCTAGTCGAATAAAAAGAGACGGAACTGCTTCAAAATATTTGCGTATGTTAGAAAGAGAGGCAATATAGACATATCTTATTTATCAATGAAATACAAATGGCGAGCAAACACATTTACAAGGTATTAAAAGTGAAATTCTATTGATTGCAGTGAATATCCTGTGTACAAAAATGACAAATAAGTGTGATAATTGAGTACAAAACAAAAATGATAAGTTTCATGTGAAATGATACATTAAAACCTCATTAGAAGGATTTTTGGGTATGTAAAAAGGTGTGCATACCTACTAAACTATAAGTAATCGTTCAGTTTACTTCTGTGTTCTTGACTGTAAAACTTGTTTCAAAGTGTAGAATCTACATATATCTACTAATGATAGTTTGTAATGCTACTTACTTGTAATTTTAATCTGTGATTTAGTATTGATTTTTGATAAGCACTTACAGGTTCAGAATATAAAACTGATCCCTTCTCATTGACGCTGTAAATATCGGCAATTTCAGGCAGTATTTTTTTTAAAGGAGTAGGTAGCCTTTGGACATTCTAACCTATTATTACAGTCGACTTTACATACCAAGAAAATAACTTTACTTTCAATTTAGAATAGTCTGCAAACTAAATTCCTAAGCATAATATGTCACGGACACTTTTGCCTACCTGAACTCACATCAGACATTACAGTTTTGAAGGATCTAACAGGTCAACCAATATTTTACATGGAGCGGCTGCCTCTCTGACCTCCACCACCCAGTTGCTAGGTAGTTCCAATTTTCACATATATTTAAGCAAAAAACATCTAAAAATACTCTTACGTATACAAATAGACGTTATCTACAAATCGAACAGTTCCTTGTGTCGAGATGATAGCAGCCCATTGACAATGCCATAACATCATGTTATCCTATGTTATCACACAAATACATTCAAATATTTACCTGAGTGCTGTCACCCGTGTTACATGTGTTTTACATGCATTATTATTAGGGTTGACCGAGGTGAAATGTATTTTAGTATCCACTGATATGATATAGGAAGGTAGGTTTAACTGCAAATACGTTGATAGTGTAGAATATTTTTTCGTATTACTATATTGATTCTAATCAACAAAAGTTCCTCTGTACAGTCCTTAAAAAAGGGTAAACCCACGCTATTTTTAAAAGAAGACTAGTTTACTATGGAAATACAATTATGCAGGAAAATAGTCAGATAAGATAATTAAAAAAAACCCTAAAACCCTAAACCTAGTACAACACATATAAAAATCACAAAATGAAAATGAAATGGGTATTGGAAACATTTACATGCAACCTCTTTTCGGTAACATTGAAAAAATGCCGGCGATTTATTGTCAAAAACTCAATGATGCCATAAGAGTTTTTCTTTAATTATTTTTCTGTTTGTGATTAAATGGCTTTTATCAAAAGTTTTTGATGAGAAAAGGTCAGTATTTTATAGAATTAATTGAGTACCTAAAAACTTTTCACTTATAATTTAAATACATAAATATTCACCTGTCAAATGACAGGAAGCAGGCAAGGGAATTGATTATTTTGGAACAGATTAAATTATGAGGACCATGGAAAGAAGGAGAATGGAAATTGAATTGGTATAGATAGTTTAATAAAATGTGTACAGTAATGGGTATAGTATTTGATCATTAAATGCAACCTCTTTACAGTCCCTAACATTGATAAAACACTGGATATTTGTTGTCAAAAACTCAATAATGCCATAAAACATGTTTTTCTTTGTTTATTTTTTGCAATAAAACGGCTTTTATTAAAACATGCCAGTATTTTATAGAATAAATTGAGTACAAACTTTTTCTCATAATTGACAATATTTAAAAAATGTCAAATGACAATAAGCAAGGATTTTTTTGAAGCATAATAGTAGGTACTATTATTGATCGAAGACTAGGTATAGGGCATAGTTCCAGGGTTACTATTTTGATGAAATCGTTAACATGTGTATCGAATTAAGGTTATTTGGTCAGTGCTTTAATAAAAATACAATTTTAGCAATCAATTTTAAAGTAAGTGTCCGATAACTACTAGGTACAAAAAATAAGTCAAGACCAGCCCTATCAATGATGTGTAAAACAGTCAAGATAAGTCTTGTAACAGACGATATTGAAGTCAAACTATCTGTTCACATCTGTATCAACTTGTAATTCTGATGTGATTTGATTTTCATCTTGACACGTGTTAGCGGCATATTTCAAGAGATTGAGGTAGATTGATAAGACTGCCAATGATTGTTTTAAGCGGTCTGACGTTGAAGTTAAACCTCAATATACCTAAATGTGGTTAGAAACATGTGTAGGTATGAAAATGTAAAAGTAAAGGCTTAATACTTTTTAAGGTAGTTGATAATTTGTTGAGTCTTTAAGACACTTCATATAATTGAAGAAGAAGTAACATACGAAGTGACTATAATTCTTACTTGAACTGACATAATGCTGAAACTTAATCAAAACTAACTTTTCCACACACACTTTCTTGTATGTAGAATTACTGATATTCACACTCTAAACATGAACTTTAAAGTCCTCATAGCAGCAATCAAGCACTCGATATTTTAACATCTCACCAGTTACGACTGTCCCAAAGTACAGGCATCGACAGAAAAGTTCACGAACATCCGACCTTGCTCTGAGCACATCAAACCGTACCGACTTCCAAGTAAAATTCGAACCAAATGGCGTTTTAATAGAGCGAAGCACTTTCACCAACTTAAATCTTTGGGCTTAAAAAAGGCTTTACATCGGTTTAAAGGGATGAGATTGGCTCAAGCGGCTCGATTGCTGCCTTTAGCTTTGGCCAATTACTCACCGCCTAGTCAAGATTACAATCGCGTTATGTGAGCAACGATTACTCGCCCTGTCATATTTACTTTGGTTTATTTTCAAGATATTTTTAGAAAATTGTACAGAAATAAACTAACTTTGTGGAAAGTTGATGCATTTTTTTTAGCTTGGTCGTTTACCACAACAATGAATGGAAAATGTAACCAAGTTCTAAAAATGCAGATCAGAAAATAATATCTCAACCTCCTTGAATTGCAAAAAACAATTGTTTTTCTTAATTAAAATAGGAAAAAAAAGGTTACAACCTCTTTTGACTTAAACTTCTAACCAGCTGGTAAATTCGATAAAAGAACAATATTGGTTCAATTAACTTTAGACATTTGTTTTATTTAGCCACCGCGTAATATTTTGTCCAAAGTTATATTTTTAATTTTGTTATTTCAACTTTTCTTAAGTAGTTTTATTAATTAAGCTTAAGCAGTGAGTTTGTTTAATAGTGAGACAGAAAAATGAAAATGGTACGAATTCAAATGATTAAAAAGCTACACCAGACATTACAGTCTGGCGGGAAAATTGCAAAAAAAAAAACCGTTATTGGCGCTTCGACACAACTCTTTGCTTTTATTTCTGAATATTGAATTCCCGTCGGCCGCAGATAGGCAGTGCCGCGTAAAAAAGGCAATTAAAGCTATAAATCATTTGTGTATGCCCTTTTTTCCTACTTTTACCTTTCCTAGCCATAACGGCTGGTTTTATGTGCTCACTGAAACACCAATGCCCGGCAACTGACAACGCTATTTGAAATATGAAAGTTGTAAAGTGATGTATCTCCATCAGGCCATTTTTTATGGTGCCTATTTTTTTTACCGCTCAAACAACGTCGTGTGCCGCTCTAAATCAAGTTGATATTTTTACTAAAAATGATTTATTCGTGTTTTAAGAAATTTTGTACGACCAGGAAGTTTCTAGTTGTTGTACTTGTTCGTGTAGTAGTAACTTTACACAAATAAATGGCGCTAATAAATTGATGGGTGTTTGCTAACTATGTTGTAGTTATCTTGAGGTTTTGGTTTAGTGTTTTTGACACTTATGCGTTTGTTTTCGTAGGTTCTGAATAAATATTATTGATCTACAAATTGTCAAAGTCACTGATAGGTACCTAGATACCGACTGAATCCATTAAATTACACATAATTGTCTACACTTGTCATCTTATCTTAATTTTACTATTTATTAGTAGCCATAAACAATCATATTACAATTTTATTGCTCTGATGTAGTAAATTTATCCCTATCGAAGAATGCGGCATCCAGAAATGTAATACTAATATGTTTTGTTTGACTAAAAACTTCTGTTTATCATATTGAGATTCTCCAATAGGAATCCTGTGGGCATTCACCCACAGGATCTTATATTGTGTTCAAGACACCTTATTAATCAGTTTAATCTTGTTTCAGTGGACACAACAATGTGGACCCGCGTGTGATCCGTCACGGTCACCAGCGCGCGCCATTTTCGACCACCGTCAGAACAAGCATCATCATTCACCTCCGGGTGTACAAAGAGGCGCTAGCGGCCGGGATGGAGCCGCTAAGCGAGAACGGGCTCTGTCTATCCGAGCTGGAGCTCCACGGAGGCGGCCACTTGCACGAGTCTGTGGCCGCTTCCGTAGGCTCGGCTATCAGTAGCCTCATGGCCCCACTGCATCATGAGCCCCAGCATACGCCCTTGCATCATGCGCCGCCACTTCACCATGAACCGCTGGAGAAGCTCAAACGTGAGTAGTGTTTTGTTTTTATATTTTAAAATGTCCTGGAATAATAAATAGGTACCTATTGACAGGTAAAACCACCACTGTGGTTTATTGTTAGATGTTCATAATAATGATACAAGGAATGACGTGGTCTTCTGTCTAAGTTATAAAGCAATGATTTCTTTTAAAACGCTACGCCAAAATGCTACGGCGTAGCACTATTTAGCAAAACAATAAGATACTTATTCGGAAGTATTTTATAAATTCGTATCTTCCAATCACATTGATATGTTTTCGTATGGAAGAGAACCAACGAGGATCTCTTATATTGGCGAATAAATCCCGTTTTAAACTTCATCCAGCCAGTAAATAAAATAAAGGGGAGTTTTCGCGTTTCATTTCGCGACGCACGACTCGCGCTCTCATACGATCGAGTCATTCGCCTCGTTTTATTTTTATGAAGATATGTAGCTTCTCCTGTCCTCAGATACGAACCTACAAAGGATTTGGCGAGGTAAATAAATGCACTCTTTTCGCCTTTTATTCCCGATATAGGCGCTCTCGAATTTTATTGAAATTTCACTACATCTAAAGTTCGAGAATAACGTTTTTTGCATAGTAAATTGCGGTCTAGAGAATTTTCTTATCTGATAGAATCGGTAATTGAATTTAAATGTCTTCTACATATCTAACTCTGTGAAATAGCTTATTACTGTACCTAAGTGTATCAGATAAAGACTACCTCTGTCCTTGTTGGACCGTTTTTCCTTATATACTTTCCAATAGCGTTTTCGCATCGAACGCTATTATGTTTTGCAAAAACTAATAACGTAACAAAATGCTTCAATTTCACTTGTCTACATCGCAATTGTATTTATACAACAACGCAATAAAAATTATACGACTTTTGTCATCACTACTCGACAAAAGACTTCAGCGCACGTGGTACAGTCATCGATGACTTTATTTATGGAGTGACGGCGAGTAAAAAGCGGTGATCGTCACAGGCGATCGGGCGGGAGGACCGTGACGCGATGTGGGCGCACTTTGTATACAAAATTAGGGATTATTCACCTCCCGCCCGCGTGACATGCAATTCGCCTCTTTTGTCTACGTCAGTACCTACATGTCACGCTACACATCCCGATGCGCGTTTTTCGTAATTTCGCTGCTTTTGTTTGTTTAAATAAAGTGAGTATATTTTATCTAAATATCCTGAATATTATGAACATATTCAGAAACATTTCTGAAGATATTAAGAAAAGTAACTGTGTTAAAACAATGTAAGGATTTGCTATTGTGAATGAGTACAATAAGTACTTTTGCCATGGGGGTATGCAGTAACTACAAAACGCTCCCTGATACGATCCTTACATACCTACTCCTTTTGTAGTGTTTATAAGTAGGTAATATTTATTAAAACTTTTCAATACAATGATCAAAAGTGTCTTCTATTTTTCTTATACCTCATTATTAAAAACCTATGCTAGCTAACTGAATGTATATTCAATTTCAGTTCACACATTCAGTTAGTTAGCTTATTTCTTTACTTGTCGCGCCAGATAAATCTGTAAATCAATCTTATCAAAATGAAGTGGTATCTTTTATAACTTAACATACCTACTTAATCCGATTAAGATCGCTACCTGTTTCATAAATGAAGACATTACAATCGCATTCACAAGGAAACAATTTGTACAATATAATCACAAGCAAATCAACACGAGCTGGGGTGCAGGGGCTAATCGGATAGTTTTTACAAACACATCAGTATCGGATTACGCGCCCCCTATATGTTTAGTTACGCAATTAGTCATGCCCCTAGGGACCCGAACATTAAAACTGCGAGGAAGATGTTTTTTTTTTATAATTTTTCTAAATAACTAACAAAATTCCTAATAAAAGTTACTCTAAAATTAAATCTTTCACACAAGATGAGGAGGTTTGGAAAGAAAAAGGGGATACCTTTGCCCAGCAGTGAGAGACAATATACGCTATCAAAAAAAAGTATTTCTCTCTACCACATTATGATACCTTCTACTACTTACGTACTATGACAACAAGAAGTCGCTACTTTTTAAAATATTTATTTCTGTATAAAAATAGTTACTGTTCTGCATTTTGCACGTGAGGCTGACGTAAACGCAGCGATTTGCAATCCATCACCGTCGAACAAAAAGAGCAGCAGAAGCAATCATTTAAAGTCAATTTGAATGAATCGGGCATCATCCCTCTCTTTCACGACGCAACGTTTTTAATAAAACAAAACGTTTTGTCTCACTTGCTCACGAAAAAAACAACCCTCCGTAGTCGGTGGAGCATTATATTGCGATGATTAGGCTTGCACTTGCCGCTTTTGCCATTGAATTTAAATGGGGGATTAAAATGCTACTGTGTGCATTATATTATTAAAACTCTATTGTGCGTTACTTCATTACGCGATTGCTGTCGTCATACTGTCCTTATTTGTTTTATCAATTCTTATATAATTCAATTTCGTTGAGTTGTAATATTAAGCCTTCTATCTTGGGCATGTGCAAACACCTGTCTGATACCAACCTTTCTTGATTGGATCGTAAAAAGTCTTTGCAAAAATTGTGTCTCGATTTTTTTGCATAGATATGCGGTTAAAAAATCTCATCTGTTCTGCGTATGATATTGCTTCTCCAAGCTTATCCGTCGAAGATTGTTCCCATATCCCGAGATTTTTATAAAATAGGCGAAAAACACGTTTCGTGGCTTTAATTTTAAATTGATCTGGTTTTGCGAAATCTTATTAAATCCTCCTCGTTCGTTGATTCTGTCGATGCCTTTTTTCACCTCATCCGGCGCTAAACCGGGGGCGGATCTCATTATTTCCTTGGAACAAAATATGGAAAATTAATTACGCGGGATTTGAGCGCATTACTTTCTTCATGTACCTATATGTGAGAATAACTAACATTTTTCCTGGTTTACTGAAGAGTTGTGTAACGTTTCACGAATGTTTTGGTTTTGGAAATAAAATAAAGCTAATTCTAGGTCTAATATTGCGTACGTTTCAGAATAACTACTTAACTCTTGTTTAGAAAACTATACCCCATCAATTTCCCGTTCATCTAAATAACATTAGCTCAATTAATTTAAAGGCATTATAGGACATTAAGATAATCCTTAGTCATTAAATAAGCAAAACAATCGCTTAAGGAGTCGATTAAACATATTTAATAAGAAAAACAAACGTTCTTTTCATCGATTAAGCAACTTTGTGTTGGGAAGTTTGCCAAACAAAGAATTGGGAAGCTCGGCGCGCACGTAATCAACCATTTTGTGATGTGAAGGATTACAAGTTGCCGCCGAGTAAGATGTTTCGCTCATTTTGGACTAATATTCCAAGTAGGTTGATTAATTTACGATACTTTCCATTTGCGTTTCACTTTCATCAAGGATATACTGCCTAGTTCAAAGAACGTTAAATGTATTTTGATGTAGGCTTATCATCTTTTAAGTACAGAAACTAATGAGTTTTTGGAAATATTGTGCTTTGCTCATACCTACCCATCTAATATATTTCAGTACTACTAAAGAACTAATAAAAAGAGATATCATTTTATCGGTGTTCCAGTATGTAAATTGTGCATATTTCATCAAGTAGGTTGGTGTGTGCCCATGAGGTGTGAGGCCACGGGCCCAAACAAATATTTGTGGTGTTAGTTCACGTCTCAGGTCGAGATTACTGACTTTATCTAAATGTACCCAAATCTGACCGACGCACGCGCAGCGCAGTGTAACGAACACGCTTAGATTACATTAGAATGTTTCACTTGACGGAATTTATTAGTCATGGGTTCATTTAGCTGTTCTTTCTTTAAAAAATAAAACATTCCAGGTTAGGGTTGTGATTTGATGTCACACTTGGTAATGGAATGTTAAGCTCAATAACTAGGTACTTGGTACTAGGTAACGGTGAAGGAAAACATCGTGAGGAAACCGGCATGTCCTAGAACCAAAAATTCAAGACATGTGACATCTACCAACCCGCACTGGGCCCGCGTGGTGGATCACTCCCACTCCCTCTCCAGAGAGGAGGCCTGTGTCCCAGCAGTGGGGACATTATAGGCTGATTATGCTACCTAGTTAAGATTATCGATGTAATGGCAGAAGTATTTCTGTTCTCCGACAGGACTATTCTAAACAGTAAATTGAATAAATCATATTCAAATGAGTTAAAAAAAGTGAATCGCGTTCAGACGCCGTGAAACCGTAGGAACCGTTTGATCTATACTTTTTTTGTCCGAGCGGTTTTGTTTTACAAGTTATAAAATCACAGATAGACATTATTTATCTGTCTAGTAGCAAAAAAAAAATCGCAAAAACCCGGTGCCACAGTGTCTGCCTCTGTCGTGCAACCCTGCCGCGTTACTATAAAGTATTTTTTCTATTGAAGAAAAAAATTGCATCCCCCTGACACATGAGCCGAACACCGGGTCCCGTTGTCGCCTGCTTTGATCGCCGTCCCTGGCGATAAATTAATGTGTTTTTTTTATTATAATTGATGTTTAGAAAAAGATACTGACAAATTTTGTGATGCAAAAACGTAAAAGTTGTGGTGTGTGTAGCTGTTTCTGTAGAAATATGCAGTAGTACTCGTAGCATCAAATGTTCAGTGATAATGAAAATATTGCTGGAATATGAATGAAAAATTAGTATAAGAAGTAGGTATACCTCTCTACCTGTTCCTTCATACAATAATTGGTTGAAATGATTACAGCTTATACGTCTTAATTGCATTGCTCACTGGGGATTTGTGCTTTAGTAACATCACGCATAGTTGGGATAGTATATGGACACCACTTACATCATTCTATTTTCAGTGTCTATTAATAATTTGGCCATTTGATTTCATACATCACATTCCATAAACATAGCGAGCTTACTTATCCATTCATACTTTAATAGTCTAAAGTGTAAATCAAGTCAAAACTCATAATTACCTTACAAATTCATAAACACCTCAAGCAATTAAACATTGTCATCGACAATTAGTGAAGGCGAAACTAAATAAATAAAAAGCTCGGCATACCTCGCTAGACATGTGACACCCATTTTGAACGCCTGTTAACAAATTAAACCGATTTGTTCTGTTATTCTAATAGGGCGACTATGGGAAGTGTTTGTGTCGAGCATATTTTGACAAAATTTATTGCTACCACGCCTCCTCGACGGGCTTTTTTCTGGTTCCTCAAAGAGGGCGGATGCCGTGACATCTGTCGCGCAGAAAACGTTGTCACGCCCTCCCAGCGTAAAACTCATGAATTTAAAAAATATTGACTTACCTACACTATTTTATTGTGTCATACCAAAATGTTGACTAATTACCAGCTAAAGTCTAACAACAGCAGGTGCCTACCAAAACCAAACATAAAATCCCTGACATAGAATTAACATTAATTAATAAAAATAAGAAAACTTACGGTGAAAGCGAAATTAATCAATCTTTTATAGATTTTTGCATATACATATGACGAGTAACTGCAAATTGTATATAATATCGCAAAAGTTAAAAACAGTTTCACGCCTATCTATTTTAAATGATCCATCAATATTATGAGGAAATGATTGAAATTAATTAAATCCCTTCCGCGGCCACATTAGTTGTTGGCAAAAGTCAAGTAACGACACCTCTCAGCGTGAGTTCCACTGATGTATCGGCAAACAATAAGTCAACGGTACAAACACACAATATTTACAATGTGTGTGATTGATAGTGGATGACAGATGTCGGGTCAACCCTTGCGCTGCGACCGGCCCATCTGTCGTTGAGCCCCGCTATAATGGTCAGGGAGATACTGAACTGAACTATCTTTTTCGACACTTTCTCCCTTAAAATCAGTTTCTAAGTCATTCTTGCCTAAATGACTCTCGTTTACGTACTCAATTATTTGCAAACATCAAATAGCCGAATCTGATAACAATAAAATAAAGATCATTTGCAATTGACATTCCCCTTTTATCACCAATTCGAAAATGTATTTATTTCTTATCTTGAATAATGACGCCATAAAGATACGTTTTTATAACACGCGGGCAGGTAATATGTATCTGAAATAATGCTCTCATCTTTTGTATAATATTACTTTCCGTTTATACTCATTTTATTTGTTGCTATAAAAGGGAAGAGTAACGGTTGTTAAAACAGTATCTGTACACATTGTACAAACAGGAGACTTGGCAATAAATCTTTTTATTTTATGACAAATTGTTGTCTGAACGGTGGCTCAGTCACCCTCGCGCTAACAAAAGATCTAGAACAAACAGTAACATAATGCTATGATGGTCAAACACCGCACCACGACGTGAACTATTTGTAAACATATAAATACAATGATACCGCCCTGCTGCAATAACTGTTTGAAAGTACACAAAATACTGCATTGTATCAATCTGATTTATAGCTTTTAGGGCAGTTAGTACGTTGGAACTCTATATAAATTTCAAGAGAAAGAGCCGAAAGACAAAGAAAGCGTTTAATTGCAAGATAGTTGTACAGACCTTGGATGCAAAAGTGATATAAATACTCCCTAATAAAATATAATAAACATTGTTAATTTGGGACGAGTTGCAGCTATACGTGTGCATTTCATGTGGTATTAGTATAAAACACGGTGACACTAACGTGAAATATGATACGAGCATCTAACAAAAGCGAATGACGTCGCTTTATGAGCTGCGACGGTCGCCGGGACCCTGCCTGATAATTATAATATTATGACTTCACATTATTCTACAAATATGGTTGTACGGCTCAAACCCTTGGAGGTGGGAGAGATAACCTATTGTATTGGCACATTTACAACATAAAAGCTTATTACTACCCGCACCCCTTGATAAAAATTGTACATTTTATGCGTTCAATGTATTTTTCTGCGCGAGAATAGCAAAGAAAATGATGTTGCCGTGTTAACAGGGCTGAAATCTCCTACCAAAGTTGTAAGGGATAAATATAACGCTATAACTACGACCCCTAAACAGATCGTGGCTATAATTTTGTAATCACCATAAAATCTGTATCACCGCACTAATATATTTATGACATTACAGCTCCCACTAATATTTATGCAAATTGAAAACGTGCAGAATGGCATCGTTTACGCGACCCTAATCCATGTATAACGGAGACCAGCATCGACATATGTCGCTTTTGACTGTTAAATTTTATTCTACCAGTTGTATTAGATATTTTGTAAGGATTTCTATCGAATTTTAGTAGTTCTGAAATGGCGCACGTACAAATAAGAAGCTAACAAGAGAGTTACATTCACTGTCATGACATAGATATAATGTTTTCTTTCTGCATCTTCATTAGCAGGCACCATAGTCGTAGGATACTAAATTAGGAGTAGGTATTAAAAGCTGATATGGTACTTTTTTAAGGACTAAAGGTTTTTGAAATAATTTTACTGAATCGATCGAAGAGTTATTTCAAACATCTTTAAACTTCACCCCGATTCGTAATTCATTTGTAAACAGAATGCGGCAAACCACAACACCCTATTCCACTTGTCATCATAGTAGATTTGTGCACCAAATAGGAAAAGTAATTTGTGTCCATATGGGACCAGTGATTGCCTTCTGAACACTCTCACCCTCGACCGGGTCGCCGAATTGTCTTTTGGTGGCCAATTTCGACGACCCCAACTCATTTCCTTAGATCTCTTTTAATATCGCAGAACACGCTCCGATGTTCTTACATTGTGCTCGGTTTGGTTAGGGTTACGTACCATTTGGGTTATATCATAAATGGAGTCAATTTATTGGATATATGTATGCGTAGGTTTAGTATTGGGTATCGATTTATGCTAAGACCTTTGTAGATTAAACTCACGCTGTTCTTTTGAAACAATTGATAAAGTATATATTATGTATTTACTGCCGTTTATTATGGTCCAATCTTTAATGAATACCTACCTATGACGAACCAATACATCACACTAATTCAATTTCCCCGTTTTCTTTCCCCTAAGTTAAAAGGTTAATAGGAGCGAGGTAGCAGCTTGCGGCTAGTAAATAGTAATCATTTCGTGAGGCATTTTTACAAGTCTCAGGTGGTCGGTAATTTGCTTGCGGCAGAGGAAGGGTTACACTTGATTTATCTCGTTCGTAATGCGCGCCTGGGGACGCACTATTTCGCCCTGCCCTCTTCCCACAAACCATAAACACTAATTTATCTAGCACCGCAAATTAGTTGCTTTGTATGATATTCACTCGTGATTTAACGAGCTTGTTTTCTTTATGATGTTCATAACTAACCGATATAACTCCCACCCAGACGAAATACGGCTCCCATAATTTTAAATAACGTGAGTGAATTATATGAAAAGTGACTTGATAATAGAGCTAATGCGCCTTACCACACGCTGTAAAATGTGGAAACGTCTGCGTACGACCTTGAGACCGATAGACACGTGGCCAATAAACAAAAGGCGAGGAATCCTCGAAGCGTACGTGTCATGTCTCTTCGCAACAATAACGAAACATGAAAAATTTCCAGACGCCCACATCAGACTGATAAATGGCTTCCGAAAATCCAAAAGGAAGTTACAGCTTACTTGGGATTTGGTCTAGAACCTCTCACGTCCCATAACTGCTGCACTCCGCTTTATTACAATTACCATAAGCCTCAAAGTCCCGCACTCCACGGTCGGCGGGTGTGACTTCATCATTTTGAACCTACTTACAAGTGCGGTAAGACGGTTATTGCTTGGGTGAAATAGAAACCGTGACCGAGACGTACACTCTGTACAGTCGCAGACAACTTTAGCACTTACCCCTGTTCTTTTAAGATTGGAGTTGCAAGTGTACGAATGATCCGCGCGAAAGTTATGCGTCGTTCGTGCCGCCGAGCGGTCCACTCTTTACATTTTATGTACGTGTACGATATGTTGGCGGCTATTTGGAATACTAATTGAGCATGCCTACGGATTCCAAATCTTGTCTATTTACTTTTTCCGGGACGAAAAATAAGTTGTCGTAACACTCTTGTTGAGATTCTTTCTATTGGCGTTATTATCTCTCAATTGTAGTTTCTTCTCCATTTACTTCACACCACTATTAAACAAACAATTTGATCTCCCTTGTTTAAGTAAACTGAATAAACACAGGTAGTCCTAATTTATATTTCAAACACCGTTTTCGTCGACAGCATCCAATCTACAATTTGAATGGAAAACCAGTAAACCGCGAAATGATGATGAATCGCGCCAGAGAAAAGGCCTGCTAGAGCGAGATAGAGTCTAAACCCACCAGTAGGCGAGAGAAGGACGCAAGGTGGGGAAATTAGCTGATGCTTCCGTGAATTTGTGTACGTTTTCAATGAAGCCTCTTTACGGTAGGTAAAATAGGAATAAAATGGATGGGCCCTAATCCGCCGGCCATTTATAACTTACACGCCATTAATTTGAGTGATAATTCATGAATAGCGACGCGATTGGCCGTAGATATTGGATTCGGTAAAGTACACAGTAGCCGTGCCTACCGAAACTCGCGTATTACACTTCCTTATCGCTCCGGTAGGTGGGTAATCTAATCAAATTTTACAGTGAATGCTTTATGCATTTTATAATAATTTATATTCGTCCTATGTACCGAAAAGTAGCATAGGTAGGTATAGGTTTGTTTTCCAAGCTTTGTTTTACTAATGACAATATACTTAAGATAGTGAGTAGAGTTCAGGTACCTATTACATACCTACTGTTACATAAGTGATGGTGTTTGAAAACGGTCCTTGTACTATGCCCGCCTGTGTGCTATGGTTAATCGGGACACTCCTAGTTGAGTCACTGTGGCACGGACATCTCTCATTATTGTAATAACTCATCCATTACCGCACGTCACTGTGGGCTTACACGCTGTGATACTAAAGGTGTCTCAACATCTCAGCTCATACGAGTATCAACAACGTCACTTAAACCACACTTACCTACTGGGTATGACTTCAAGTTAACATATAGACAGCTACTTGCTTATTTAACGAGGTGGAAATGTCATTAATTTCCCAATACGTTTTCATTGAATCCTATATCCTCCTCCCTTTTATCCTAATAGCTTTTGCCCGCGACCTCGTCCGCGTGTTCTTGTTCCTTCGACCCACCCTGTCGCATCGCTTCGCATGCCCGCGCTATTAATTCGTTTTTGCTCAGTTCCTAAGAGTCCTAGCGAGATGGTAAATAGGCTATAGTCTTTCTCAAGAATTAGGCTATCAAATGCAAAAAGATTTTTTCAAATCCGACTGCTCGTTCCAGAGATAAGCGCGTTCAAACAAACAAACAAGCAAACCCTTCAGCTTTATTATTAGTATTGTTATCCTCCAATAGTTTTCATAGGATTACGTAGAACAGTTTAATACGTAATCCTATGAAAACTTCGCAACGAATGGCAAATTTAATTTTGTGTGACCTTTACCCTTAGCTATCTCTATGCTATAGGTAAATTGCAAGTACATTATTGTCTAATATGCAAATCACATCTGTCAATCTTGACAGTTCTATGAAATGGCTAAGTATAACACGGCAAAGAGACGTAGGGTGTCCATTTGCTTAACAATTAATTTTCCTCACTACCAGCATGGGGTTTTAACTACATACATACTTAAGTAATATGCTCCAGTTCTCTACTTTACTGAACTGCTAACTCAAGTAGCATGATTGACGTCACTAAAGACATCGCGTAGTCTGACAACATCACCAAACATCTCATCCACATCCGTGGACCACCTCCAGTGACCTCAAGTCACTACAGTGTACACATACGGTATAGCCCATGTGTAGCCGGAAGTGGGTGCTTGTAGTCAGCCGTCAGTGCTTCCGTCTCGGCTATCGGGATTATGTTATTAAGCAGACGCCATCGCCCACCGCGGTGGTCGCTGATAATGGCTGCTTAACATTTACTAACAATCCCATTGAGTGCTATGAACGATTAACTAGAGTTAATTGTACTAAATATGGTATTGAGTGTATTGATAAGTTTTGGCTGCTTTAAGTAGATGAAAATATATAAAACTTTAACATACCTATGAAAATTGATTGGACCAATCGGAAAATTATAGCATTGAAAATTGAATTGAGCAATATGCCGTCATAATCTATACAAATAAATAAAATTGAAGTGTCTGTACGTAATGTCAAAATAACAGCTTTTTACTTAATGTATATGATACTTTCATATGCACTAAGTAAAAAGCTGTTATTTACGATACTTTAACAAAAGAAAAAAAAAAATTGTCTGTCTGTTTGTTCCGGCTAATCTCCGAAACGGATAAACCGATTTTGACGGGACCTTCATTGAAAGATAGCTAGTGTTATAAAGAGTAACATAGGCGACTCGATACTTTAGAAAAAGAATTAAGGTTCCGCGCAAAAAAATAAACCCCATTAAATCCAATTTATTTTCCGACATGTACGCGAACTAGTTGCGGGCACAGCTAGTATCTAAATAAAATCCTTGAAAAACGTGGTTTTACACAGAAATCTACAAAAATACAACGTAGATAATTTGTAAAGTGCGGAAATCGGGTACGATTTCCGCACTTTACGAAGCTCATTAAGAGGTCGATTAAATAGATATCATTCCAAAGAGTTCATTAGTGTGATCAATACAGTTAACAATAGTACGTTAGATCTATTTTCATAGCCATGTTTTACTCATGTGTTCAAAACCGCCACAATGGATTAATTCTGATTTCGAGTGCTCTACAGTTAATACGAGAATTAATATCAGTTATCTATTTATGTCGCTAAGACAATAAATATTTATTAGTACATATTTATTGTCGATCGTGACTTTTATTAATAGGCTTGTTTGAAGAAGTCATTCATACTGCTTAGTTGTTTAAATATTGCCTATCATTAATCTAGTTTCTTTATAGAACATATACTATTGCACAAGTCATCTAAAAAAATAAAGTGCAAGTGGGAATTTCTTTGAAAGAATTTAATTTGGCAGAATACATCTGTTATGTAGATAATTTATCAACTTTAGGATAATCAAATCGCAATGAAACGTTTTTGGACACAACGCAACTACATAAAACGTTTGCCATTTGTCCATAATTAAAAACTTACATTAGCCTTCTGTTCTCATGTTAACTTCTACGTCTGACTCTCTTAAAAAAAAAAGAAGGAGGTATGAGCCAGCAGGGCAGCGCTCGTAAATTACCAGCACTTATCTATATTTACCTCGCGCGACTATCTGTCTTTAATGTAAATACAAAATTCTCTGTTTATATTCTTCCACGTTTTTTCTACAGCCTCTAAAATGTATAACTTTACGACTTCGGGACGTATCTCCTTGCTGCAAAGTTTGATGTTCGTGCTAAATTAAAAATAATGGAATAATATTTTTTTTTATGAGATGGCGGAGGGATTCTCAATTTATTAATCTAGATCAGGCTTTTCCGGGAGAAGCGTCTTTAATCCATATTTGAATTGTATAGAGTTAAATTCAGAACAGTTTATTCTTCTTAGACATCAAGCTTTCTTAAAGGCAACACAGGAACGTACTACCGGGATAAAATTATTCCATGGCCGAATCCAGGTCCAAGCCTTGTGCCAAACACCTCAATCCGTTCAGCCGCTAAGACGTGAAAACGTAACAATCAGACTAAGTTACTCTTGCATTTATAATACCATATGAATGTGTCAATTAGTAGGTACTATACCTAGGCACCAAATATCTATTTAAACTTATCAATATTGCCTGATATAACTTCATTGTTTGACACAGTTCTGCGTCTAATCTAGTTTGTGTGTAAATAGAAAGCTAACTATCGCGTGTTATCCTGAAGGCGTGAATTACCTCGTGTTTGTAGTAGTAAAATAGCACTTTGTAATGTTCCGCTATAAACTGCGATATGAACTCTGTATGATGATACTCTTGGCAGAATGTCTATTGCTGTGACTAGTGGAAAGTACAGTCGCTTACGTATATGATAAACATTGCAGAAACATTGAGTCACTACATGAATTATGTCTGCTGCATACCTACATAATATTAGGAAAATCAAAGATGCATCTAAGGAAAAATTTTGAAGAAGTAAAGAAGGACGCGTATAACCGTAGCCATTGAGTTCCGTGATATAATAAGTAGCTCGTTTCATATGCTTGTAGGTGTTCTTATTTAATATCAAACACATTATCAAAAAGTCTCGTCTCTAATTAAATAAATATTTAAGAACTTTGTTCCGAACCTACGTGTGGCAATACACGTGGACAAAGTGTTGTTTATTCAATGAATTTCGATGCTGTTGACTAATTTTATACTTATTTGCAAAAAGAGTAACGTCTCCATCTAAAGAAACAATCATGATTTTGGTAAATATGTTCATCATCATCATTTGTATTTACTCTCATTTTTGTGCTATCTTGTCTTATTATTTGTATCTGTCATTCTTTTTGTAGCATTCAGGAATGAATCTGGTTTTAATTAAATAACTATGGGAACCGTTTGACGCGCTTTAATAATTTTCTAAAATTCAATATACCGTTGCGTACGTTGGTAGTTGCACTGTTTCAACTACCAACGTAACTTATAACAACTTCAAACTAAAGTTAAACCTAATATAACATTTAATATTGTCCTAGAGCACTACAAGACAAATATAATTAAGTAAATATGATACACCACAGCCGCTTGATGTCGTGTATGGAATATAAAACACTTTTATGTGCGATTGCGTCCACAGTTGATCACATTTAACGAGAGTGTAGAGGAGACGGTTTAGAGCCCCCAATAAAACAATAAACGCGCTCTTATCACGCGTTATCAAACGCAGCAAACATTAAATTTATTTGTACGCGTTCCTTGTTAATGTACTCGTAAATACGTTTGTACGGACCGACGTTTGTTCTACACTGACATGATAACGTACACTAATTATCTTCCTTTTAAAATTACAACAGGTATGAAGGTGGTTATGCTAAATTAATTGCAAATTCTACTTAACAGTTCTCCTATGCTGAAGGTAACCATTATTATGTTTTGTTTGTTTATCGTTTCGTTTTTAAGTTCATATAATCCTGTTGATTGATATTTCATTAAATAGTAATTTAATAGGATTATATGAACTTAGGGTGTTGCATTGATGATTTTAATGATTATAATTATGTAAAATCATATTTGTTACGGTCGCGAATCATATTTTAATCAACATACAACCTGATACTTTTTTTTTTGTTTTTTTGGATGGAAAATCATCAAATGACACCTCCCGCTCTGGGTGGAGCGGAAGGGAGTGTCAGACTCTTACTGACTAAAACCCACCCGTGTTCCTTCCTTAGCCCTTTCTGTTCCAGGGCAGCGGTAACCCTTTCGGACGATCCCGCTACCCTGGCAGACAACCTGACACTAACCTGCAAATTGGAAAAAAGCCTTAGCGCATCCCCTTTAATAGAGTCAGAATAACTAACTAAAATAATTGGAATTTGGCTTTCTAAATATGTATCTAGTATAAGGTATCTTAGGTATCTATATTTTTGGATGCACATTTTGGTGGATTATCAACAACATTCGCTCTCAAAACAGTGAAGGAAATTTATCGTGAGGAAACCGTCATGTCTTAGAATAAAAAATTCGAAGACATGTGATATCTACCAACCCGCATTGGGCCCGCGTGGTAAATTGCAGCCCACTCCCTCTCGAAGAGAAAACAACAACATTATAGGCTGACCATACAAAAACATTTTACAAGATAGTAAGTTATTGTTGTTGTACTGGGTAGGTGGCAGAGTTAGTAACTGAAACAAACTATCACCAGTTTTAAAATAAATGAGCGTTTCTCAATTTTCATCCTGCATGTATTTTTTTTAAATAGGTATTCAATTACACGAATCAGCCTGTCAATGTAAATGGCTAAATGTTTTCAGTACAGCATTTATTCTTTAAATTAAAAATAAACAGTACATTAAAATAAAGAAAGAATTACAATGCGGTCACATTTTTAATTGTAATTACTGACAGCATTCCCAGCTATCAATTGTACGGTTCGTGACTTTTCCCAAAACAATGGGATCAGAGCACGTTACAGCGAAGACGACGACTTAAAATAAACATCGATAAAAAATCAGTTATATTAACAATGGAAAATAACGTGCATTTCACCACGTTGTTGTAATTAAAATAAACTTGCTCTGAAGAGAATCTTCAAATGTAGAGCTGTCATAAAATATACTGAGGTAGTTGTCCATGATAGTTTATTTGTTGAACGTTTAAAATGGATCAGGATATTCTTCAATCCGATTAAAATATTATAAGTACACAATGATTTATTAATATCAGATTAGACATTGAAGTTTATTTTTTCAGTAGTTAAATTGTTACAAGCAATAACCACAACAACCGGTCAATAATACAAGCATTCTAAATTATTATTATCGTTCAATATAACATTTTTATTATGTTTTTTCACATTCACAAAATTTATTGAAAAGCATGCATGTGTTGGTCTCATATGGCGGGCGCTATAAATAAGGGCGCGCTCACACGGCCGCGTCTCCAGTGACTAATTTGTTAACAAGTGTTCGGGGACACTTAATTACGCTGCAAGCAGCGGGGCGTCATCGTCGTTCAACGAATACATTACTTTGTCAAGATATCCTTGTTAAATAATGCGGCTATTAGTAACCTTAATTTAATTTATGAAAGTATGCACGTTTCATGTTTTGCTTCCGTGATAACTTACTTGATGAGCTTTCTCTTGTGGAATTGGAAAGCGTAATTATAACAGATTGCCTAGCTGCAAATGAAATAACTTACATTGGGATTTAAGGGCAACATATTTAATAAGCTACTATAGGTATCAAACTTGTGTGTTGATGTTGTAACTTGCAAATCTATTAATAGAAATGTTTGTGTTATTAAGTTTATACGAGAACCGTTTAAATTTTACTTCATTCATACGATCAGATATCACCTAGTTTAAATAGTTATTTTAAGACAATTTACATTGAATGTCACACGAGTCTGTCATGTGAACTTGTTATCTTACATAATATTTCTCAAGGAAACGCAACTAATCACTATGACTGTTGCTGTTGATGTTTTCGTTGGTTCATTTATGAAAAGATCTATTTTAATTTTACACTGTGATCGGGTTATAAACGTTCAAAAGTTTGTTTCATCCAGGGATCGAAACCGTAACCCGTAAAATGTAACCCCAGAAACTCATCACAACCATTATTAACGCAGCTACTATGTAATAAATTGTTAGAGCGCCTCCTCAGCATCATTGACGGATGGTTCGTCAACCGTCGACCTCCGTCAGCGTCAGTCTCTCAAGTTTACTGTCGCCGAATTGCAGCTGACGGCTGACGTTGATGACGATCGACGTTTGCACTTATGTGTGTCATCTGTCTGTGTGGCTCGTTACAGATTACTGTTACTGTCAGCCTGGTTATTTTGACCCACATACATATTGGGCATACTGCAATCGTTGCGAGTCACGTCCTGTTTTTATATTTACGTCAGAGTTTTCGTTTTTTTTTATGTGGGTAACAGATACTGTGCTTCTTCCTATTATGATGATGATTGTACTAACATGTCATTGTTTGTCTAGTATGGGCGGAGACCGGCGAGTTCCGAGACAGTGGCCATTCATCACTAGCGTCAGTCGGCTCCGGAGTGGATCAGTCATCTCTGTACGCGCCACCACGACCAAGACGCGACAGGAAACCCACTGACGACAGTGAGTATTTTTGTAAGTTACCTCTCCATCTAAGTAATTCTGTATTTATTATGAAACACTACACTTTTTAGATTTAAGGAAAACTTGTGATGACATTCGTTATTGTAATAGTTTTTTTCACGAGATTCTGAAATTAGACTAAATATATATTGTTGTTTCTTATTTAAGTTCCAATCATAGAGCTTTCCTTTAAAATAAAAACCACGTCGTTTACAAGTACTTTTATTGATTTCTTTCCAAAAGCTTCTTACTGGTTCTTCACATTAGACTGAATTTATGGGTAGTTAACTTTACACGTAAACCAGATATCCATAGGCTAACAAAGTTTTTAGTGTACTTAAAAGGTTTCTTTAAAGATACACAAACGCGTGAACATGCTATCATGTTGCGGAGATAAATTCCTTTGACGTCAATCGAGCACGAGCATTTTGTTTAAATATAGGTACTATTTTCGCCTCGTTATCACTCAAAGAAAAAACACTACGTATTACAGTGTGAAAACAAAGCAATTAAACTGCTGGACCACACAAAGTGACAAGCTTAAAACTGAAAGTAAACCCAGTAAAGCGTAGGGAAATCTATGGCAAATACGGCCGCGCGTTATTCTAATGCTTTCACAAATAGCCGCGCGAGCACGGTGCGCGGTTACCTAACGGTGCGGTGTGGCGCGGCCCTAACTTTGTGCACTACGTCGGTCCACGTCGCTCTAATTGCTCTTTTATTTATACTGGCTGATTTGATTAGCGTTCTTTGTGGAAAAAGAAATGTTAATTTTATTCTACGGTTGGCGCCGTGCGCTAAATTGTTCGATTTTGTCATTGCTTTTGTTCACTTTACGTTAGTTAAGTTATCTATGGTTGGATCACATACTTACTTAATTCAATCATTCATTCAACAACTGAGTTGTACTGCCCACAATAACAATAAGCAATTGCGAACTCTCGCTATATTGTATGTAATTAATTAATATAATGTGTGTAATGTTCTAATAAGACAATTATCACCAAATTAATATTACGTGATTGAGACGATGTCCACACGTTTGCGCAATTACCGGATTGTCTTAACTGTCTGCATTATGATGCTATAGTATTAAGCAATTAACTGCATGTTGGTGCAGATGTTGTATAGAGATAGGTACTTGTTACTGAGTTGTGCATGACTAAACAAATATATCTGCCATCTATCTTTTGATATGCTGCTTGTGTTATTATAATACTTGAGGTTTTTTTGCATCATAATGTACGACTAATCGAACTACTGTCAAAATAAATGGAATGATAAAGTAAAGCCATTTAAATCCATGTAAGTATGTAGTATATAATAATCGTAGATAGCTACCTTATTCGTAGTTATCATAAAAATCGTAGCGGCTGTGTACTACGCACATCCTACTTTCTGAAGCCCTTCGATAACAATCATTATATAGTAAGAATATACACTCGTTGTAAACTATTTGAAAGTAAACACATTAAAGGAAATGTTGCGATGTTTTATCAAAATCGAGTGTCGGCTTTGAAGTGGCAACATGTTCTGATATCGGTAACACATGTAACTACGCTGTTTACCAACCCGCTCTTGTCATGTCGGCCAAACGCAAAGGCATAGATTAAATATGTTACCTACTAACGCAAAGGTTAGTTCGAAATGATGGATGGGTCGGCGAACGCTCAAAGCGTATCGCTGATAAACGCTATCGACGCGTTATCGACGCGTATCGGACTTATCTAGGGTTGTTACAACCTCAAGCGAGCGACAGACGATTCAACTTTATATGGTCCGTGGCCTTGTGTACTTTCTGAAGTTTCAGAATAAGTGATAATAATAATAATAGTTTATTTCTCTCTCCACAATAAGTGGGTGCCGTTTGTCAGTAGTCGTACTTTACGGGCATAAATTGTTGAGCGAAAATTAATTTATGTAATGATTTACCTACCCATAAAGTTGATAAGTTACACTGAACAAACGCTGTTATTTACCTCTACATTCCACCCGCGTTTCAGGTATAATGGCATTTTTCTGATATCGTTGGCAGCCCTAGTACATAGTATCGGCGGATAATGATCGTGGTATAGGATGGCATCGGTAGCCGGGTGCGTAACCTCTGAGACCATAATCCCGCCTTGTTCATTATACACCAATAAGATTGACGAGTCCCACAGATTTGCGCTTTTCACTTTTCATACACTTGGACTTTATCGCAGTGTCTACATAAGACTTATGTACCTATATTCTGTTTCCGTTTTATGGGATTCTCAAGTTGTAGTTTTTATTTCAAACTAGCTTCTGCCCGCGACTTCGTCCGCGTGAAGCAATTTTATTACATTTTTTTTTTCGTAAGAACCATCCTCGTAGTTCAAGAAATATTCTAAAAAAGAATTAGCGAAATCGGTTCAGCTGTTCTCGAGATTTGCGCTCAGCAACACATTCAGCGATTCATTTATATATTATAGATAGCTAAGGATGTTATTTCTTTCAAAATAAAAAATAAATATCACAGAATGTAGTACCTAATAATAATAAGTCTGACAATAAGTCTGACGACGAATCAATTTAGATAGAGACGCAATGAGTTACTATTGTATTGAAACAGACCGGTTTTCAATCATTTCACCTCAATAATTCAATAACGTGTGCGCTTTTCGAACACTTTTGAGCGTTATTTACACTTTTGTACCTAAGCTTAAGGTAGGAGAGAACAAAATAAACCCACGATAGGTATTCATTAATATTTTTGATAAGCGTTGCTTTAAAATATTTAAATTTTCAAGTACTAGCAATTTTAATAGCCTGATGTAGGTATAATATCGAACAGCAATGATTATTTAACAATGTTCAATCAAGATAAGCGTATGCAATAAAAGTGTAAACGTTAATCCGATATGTAATAAACGAAATTACAAGTTAAAACAATTTATTATCAATGTAAAACACGCAATTTTATTCATAACCCTACTGTTCGTGTCGAAACTTTTGGATATTTATCTAGTGAAATGAAATATTAATTAAGCACAGTGATTTACAAGTAAAATCTATTTTTTTTTTGTTAATCTTTACATACCTCATAATTTGGTATTATTTATATTTGATTGATTAAGTAAATTGAAAGACAGATTGCCATATTTTGCTAATCACCAGGAAAAACCAGAATTAATTACCTACCTATAACATGCAATTGTTTGTTTTTCCAATTAATCAAATTTATCATAAATTTCTTAAAGATAACATTTGCAAATACTCGTAATTATTTAAAATAACATTATTTTAATGTTGAAGCATATCAGAACTTGCATTGGTGCTACATCAAAACACGTTTATCGATACAGCCTAAATCGTTTCATACAGTGTAACCGGGCTGCTTTTTGACACCGATGTTCATTCAGTAGTGACCTCTATTGCAGCTAGAGACAATAGGTACATTGACACAGGGATTTCGAGCAAAGCCAATATACGCGGCTTGATTGCGATCGACGCGTTATCAGTAACGAATTGATGTAATAACCACACCGTATCACTTGTCCCCTCGCACCGATACCGTTTTCGAGGGAATTTTAACGTTGTACAATCACACGGGTATATAGGACTTGCAGTAGTTGGGGTATAGCTGGTGGAAAAACGTGTTTAAGTCCATAGTATGTCGAGTCTTTTGTGTGGACGTTACGCTGCTTATGGCCTTTGGCTTTTGAGGGAAGGATGAGTACATGACTCATGATTCCTCTAGGGTAGTAATGGTTACATAATGTGTAATGTCATCTTATAATTTACAGCCATGGCTATATTCTGTACTGCATACAGTAGCTATTTGGTTTTTTTAACACTAAAGTCGACAGACGTTCATCAAAATAAGTTATGCAATGGCATAACTTCAAACATATCTGGGAGGTGATATGTCTGGGAATCCAGCTTTAAATAACCCAACTGCATTATTAATAGCACATCTGTCGTCAGTTCTTTACAATAACCCTATTTAAATATAGTTAAAATGAAAAAGTTAATTTATTACGGTCGTTAAAATGTTCCTGAATACCTCGACATTATTACATTTTCTTTTTCTTTCAATAAAATTCTTTATTTCCCCATTCTGATTACACGCTGATATAATTGCCCGTTAAAAATATGAACCGAAAATAGATTTTATTGCATGTAAGTGATATAAATTACGTGAAGTGTGACGTCGCTCATCGAGATCAACGAATTTACGGCACTGTCGTAAAAGTATTAGGTGCGCTTGCGCCTAATCCTCCGCCGCATTATGGGCTTGCTACCGGTACTTGCCGACCGTGGCCCTGATTCTATATTTTTATCTAAATAATATTGAATGGGAAAACCTTTTTATGTAATATGTTGTTATGATGGTTTTTTATAGTTTTGGGACTAATGTTATGTCGCAAAAACACCGTGTAATTACAACAAAACGTAATAGTTGTTGAATAAGGTATTTGAAAAGCCCAATTTGTTTGGTTTCTATGTGCTTGAAAGATGTCTGTCTGAAAAGGGTGTAATTTATAGATAGAGGTTTTATTTTAGAAAACAGCCTTCAGCACACATTCTCGATCTATGTATTTGGATAACTATTTTTCACCTTAACAAATCAAAATTAAATTCAAATCAAGTAAACTTAAAACATAACCAACAAACGTGATACAAAAACTTGTACTATACACACACGCAAAACTTCATCCCTAAACTACGGAACTTGGAACTAACTTCCACTATCTGTTCAGGCAATCGTCCGCTAACGTCTGAGCCGACGATAAAGACGGAGTCAACGACTCCGGGCGTCGGGCCCGACGAGCCCTCCATGGACGACAAGGGCGACAAGAAGAACAAGAGGCAGCGACGTCAGAGGACGCACTTCACCAGCCAACAGCTGCAGGAACTTGAAGCCACCTTCGCGAGGAACCGTTATCCAGATATGTCCACGCGTGAAGAGATCGCCATGTGGACCAATCTTACAGAAGCGAGAGTGAGGGTAAGAATCTTGATATATATCTACGTTTAGTTAGTGTCTATTTGTTTTGTAGCAATTCATAAATTAAGAGTAATATGATTTATACCTAGGTATTGCGATTAGAATTATATTGGACAACGTTCGTATCGCTATTGTATTTGTATTTAAAATGTAAATTGGGTGTCATATTGGGTATTTTCAGCCACAAAATAGTTAATGGCAATCCGCTTTTTATGTCCTTGCAGCAACGTGACAGGAGCCCGAGTGCATTACAATATTAACGAGCTAGATGTTTAGGCTAATCGTCGCATCCGGCGCGTCTTCGGTATTTTTGTGCCGTGCCGGCCGACGGAACATGGAATCCCTTAATCCTCGAGGATTTGATGCGTCTATTTCGGTCTCTTCATAATCCCCGGCTTAAGTCTGATCGCATCCACACTCACTGTCAATAGTTTTGGAAGGCCCCTGTTAGAGATTCTGCGGTTGCAGCCGAGTTTGTAGTGTTTAGCTTGTACTGAATTCATAAAATAGTTTACGGTTTCTTTGGCATGTGGAGTGGTTAGTTCGGATAATCTCTTGAACATGTGTATCGAGCAAATTCTTAGAATTTATTTCTATGCATTTTTTAAACCAATTTACTTGAATGTTAGATTTTTTATTCGTTCTCAGTTTCATATGGAAGAACTTTGAATTGTTTATTCTCGAGTATTTCATCGTGACATGATAAATTGAGTTTTAAATGAAACAACTGAGATAAATCACTGTATCTTTTTTCATTTCCATCGGAGAAAATCTCCAAGAATTTGGCAAGTGTCGTTTGTCATCAATTATTTACGGGTACTGACTCCAGTAACGTAGTAGTGGAAACAGATAGTAGTTTTAATTATTTTTCATAATATACTTAATTGCAAATTACTTAGTTAATAGTAAATATGTTTGTGGGTAACCTTAAGTTTCTCTTGAATATGTAGACAAATGTTTGGAAGTATAAACCGAACGTATCCTTCATGAAGAGATTACAGTTAAAACACCGTTACACAGTCAAATTCGATGAATATGACTGAAAATTCCAGCGGTACAATAATTTCAAGCTAACCGTAACATTGCGAAGAGTGATCCCGCCACAAATACACCGTGGGCAATTAATTACTCGGTTATCACATGCAGATACGTGTAAATCGATACTTTATGAGTCGAGCGCGTTGCTTCAAGTGTTAGGTATTCGTTTCAGTGTACTCGACTGCACTGGATCATACGCGTGTGTTCTTCAAAACATTCCCATTTGTATGCGCTAGGGCTGTGCGCCGTGCGGTGCGTCTCAAGTTTTATCGTAATTGAAGTTGAAGTAGTTTTCTCGAGTGCCAGTTATCATTTCCGTTTGGTTTTTCATGTACCTAGAGCCTAGAACTGATAGATAGATAGGTTTTTACAGCTTTTCGGTATTATGAAGGAAACTTATTTTTGCTAGATCTTGTTTCTTTTCATGTGTTACTTACTGAAAACGAAATCTCAATGACAAAACAACGAAAACGGGTTGTCGTATCGTTAATCAAGAGCTAAGAAAATAATAATAATTGTTCGTACCTACCATATCCACATGAAAAATTTTATAGAACGAATTACCTTCCATGAAATTAGCACATGTGTACCTTTTCAAAAGTTTTTGACTTGCTGCATCCTAAATTATTAGTCCGAATCGCCTTAAGAATGATCTTAAGGCGATACGGACAAAAAAAGTATAAACATTTCTCGCACCAGCGATTTTCAGGAATTTTCTAGTAATGGCCAGGATTCAGATGTAGAGCCGGCTTGTCAATAATAGTTAACGTATTTAAGGCATACGATGATAAATAACAACAACATTTTATTTATTTATTTCCCACCATACAGGTATACATACAGGTTTGTCACTTAGTGCGATAATGTAGACAACTTACAAACTACAGTTACACAGTTACAAACTAATAATTCTTGATCATAATTATAATGATAATTATGCAATATTCTAATTCAGCCAGCCCTAATCAGGGGATTATGGTTCGTTCGTCCGCGCAGCGCCGCCGCGCCGCGCGCCGTCTAATAAATCTGTGCGCGCGCGCACCGATAAATCGTTGAACATTATTTTTGTTACCAACTCATTAGGGTCATTGCCTGCTTATTGACTCAATTAGCGTTCGTTAAATATGATACGTTTTGCTTTGTATTTTCTTAAACACGTATTTCTGTGCAAATTATATTTGTCAAATCAAACCACATTTTGTGTTTATGTTGTTACTTTAAATGTTTTATTATTTTGCGACATTCTTGTTCTTTTACAACTTCTTTTGATATAACGAGTTCAGTGACAGATAATCACCATTGCTCAAAGCGAGTGAGTAAGTGCAAGGTAGAACATTAGCAAAGGTTACGATTTTCCAATAGTCAAATATATGTTATACAAAACTGCTTTTTTTGTCCGGGTATCACAAGAGAGTTATTACAAACATCACTAATTTGGGAACAGTTTTTGCTCCACAGCAATTTGTAAACGTAAAACCGCCCTCTGGCAGTTTTCCGTTCTGAGAAACGAAGCGACACGAGCCGCATCGTCGCGCGTCGTCGCCAATCGTCCGTGAAACAGATCTTGACACATTTCATTTGACGCGATCGAGACCGCCCCGTCTGTTGCGTGACGTCGAATTAGAACATCCATCTTACACACAAATAGATTATTTCACTATTGACGTATTAGTGTAATATTATTGTAAATTGAACTACTTGTTTTGATGTCTAGTGAAAACATATAATATTATTTCGTGAAATCTTAGGTGGTCTAGAATAGATGTCGATAATCCATAGAAGTAGTCGTTGCGTCAGAGGAAAGCGAGTATCAATACTTTATGAACTAAGCTTCCTCCACTCTCATTCTCTTTCGTTGTCTTTGTTTCTTTGTAACAAAATATTCATTCTTTGTTGAAGATATACAGACGTAAGAAGTCATGCCAATTGTCAGTAGACTCTTTTCAAAAGTTACAAGAATACGACTCAATGAAACAGAAAAAACATAGGTTCATATATATATCAAAGCAATAGTTGTAAGATGTGAAAACATTTTAGTGTGTGGATGTGTAAAAAAGGCGTGTATCAAACGCGTCCGGTGACAGGGCAGGCGGCACGAAACATTATTTATTTTACGTGAAAACGGCTCGCCCCAGCGGCTCTCGGTCTGTTTTTGCGATGCTTTTAGTGCACGTCCCTGTCGCCTGTCTCGTTGCATGCAAACAGTTTAGCGAGATTTACCTTGTTTTTACACACTGGCCACGCGTGCAAGAACTAACTCTGTGCTTGGATATAGCCGTGTTAGCAGCGCACCGTTTCTATCCTCCATTATTTTGTGTGCACTGAACCAAATAAATCGTTCTACTGGCTTCGATTGCACCTACATAAATGCATGAGTATCTAACTAGAGACACTTCATTATAATATAGCTTTATGAGTTTATTTCTATCTAATCATAATATTGCATCTTTGTTTAGCCTTCTCTTAATCAACATAATACTTTGTTTATACGCAGAAAGTCTAATACTTTTGATTTAAAATACGAGCAAAATAATGTAGTCTAACTAAAATGAGTCATCTAACTAATCATGAAATAAACTTCCTTGACATCGCTAAGTCCGCTAAGGCATCCCATCAATATTGACATTTACAATACAAACAAATGTTGCTATAATTAAATTATTAAATAACATTGTCATGTTCTAACCACGGCTGGCCCGATCCCAACCGGTAGTCTCCGTAATAATCTTACACGAAGAATTTGTTTCAGTAAACAAGAGATACGGTATTAACGCATTTCAATTACAAAATTTATTTCACTCTGAGTATTCCTGCCAAGTATTCGTATTCCCGGAGAGTTTACTTTGTACGCAAAGTTTTAGAGTTTATTATTGCAAGTCGTTCGTTAAGTCGAGGTTGAGCGGCTGGCATACTAGATGTCCAATGAGTTATCCCGATTATGTTTTGATAGGCTTACGGTATAGTGTTGTGATCCCGCGGACTTTGCTCGGCGTTAGCATGGAATTTATATCAATGAATGGGTGCTAAGCACCTCACTGCCACACTCAGATACTGCGGTTGTATAACTGTCGATTTTGCGCCAAATCAACTTCAGTAATCTCTGTTTTCTAAACACAGAAGAATTTTTCACAATTATTGTCTTATTTTTTAGTAATTTGTGGTTTAGTTAATGTATGTAAGTGCCCTACATATTTCGTTTCGCACATTTTTGTTTTCAAAATCTTTTGTTCAATATATTATTTCAGCGTTGTGTAACAATTAGAACACGATTTCGTCGAAACATTTTTAAGACGTTCTGTGGTTACTTTTACTAGAGTATTGTCCATAATATGGAAGTTACTGCCGCTTGGCTCGGCAGGGTGCATTTAATAATCTACTCAACGCTAGGGGCGTCAGCGACTGGTCACGACAGATTAACAGCGGCTAGGCCACAGCTCTAACATCGCTGTTTGTTCGAATTAACTATGTAGCAAGGCTATGCACTTTACTGGGCAAGGCTAACGCTTCTAATAATCTAGTGATATTTTGACCTGTGACTAAAAATGTTTAAGGATTTAGAGATAATTTAAAAAAATATATATTTGCATCATTGCATATACCTACGTAAAAATAAGTTCTAGTAGTGATAGTTTTACCAATAACAGTAAAGTTCAGTAAAAAATCATTACCTGAAACTAGAAATGTCTTCCGTTCCCATGAAGATAAATTACTTCTTATTATTATTTCGGCACTACGGATGCATTGGCAACCCTGACTCAACACGAGTCAATCCCGAGTTTATTATGCTATATCCATTTATGCGAGCGCGTGTTTATTTGACTTTGGAATAGTCTCGGACCAAATCGCACCAGCAATAATAGTTCCACTTGCTTACGACATAAGAACTGTAATCCAATGTCCGTAAACTATGGCCATCCTGTCGGATAAACCGTAGTTTGATTGATGACACTAATAAAACTGTGATTCCAGTTTAATTTAAATTTAAGGCAATTTAGCGACCCTGTGGTTCTGCTGACCGTAAAATAACTTCATTACTGGTGCTGGGGTGTGCCATCATTCATCACTAGTAACCTAATGAATTTAGAAATTCCACAATTTATTCGGCACGTGTTAATATCTGATATTAAGTTGGATAGAGTTTCATTACCTAAAGATTCTGGTTTTCAATATTTCGGAAAAGGTATAACCAAGAAATTATTGGCACATATTTTTGCCGTTAAAGGACAATATAGATTAGATAACTAGTAATTTATATAATTACACGGCACATAATCTGGAAGTAGTACCGAGTAACCGATTTATTGGTTCCATTAAATATTTACAGCAGGAGCTTTTCATTGCTATCCGCTATCCGTAGGAATAGGAGCACAACTTCTTAATCATGTCGGTTCACTTATTTTAAACGTAGTTTTTAAAGACTTTATTTGCAAAATAATGACCACGTAGCGACTTCGTAACTTTGAAATTTCAAGTTCTACGAATTTTCGTAGCACTCGTAGCAAGTGTTACAAATACTTACATGATTACAGTGTTATGATTCCCGTGCAGATACTAACTATATGCTATGCACAAACAGCTCAGGCACATATTGAAGTTATTCCAAACTTAAATGCCTAAATTGTCTGAACCGGTAGGCAAAGTTTATAATACACTCTATTATCAACTTTGCCTACCGGGTCATACAATTTAGGCGTGAATATATATTGTTATGTCCTTCATGATGATAGAGCCGCATTAATGTTAATGTAAATGATTTTCCTAAACGATTGGCTTTCACATTCAAATTCCAGGGTCTACGATGCGTCGTAGCAACCGTAGCACTTGCTACAAATAATTGGTATTGATAATATAATTTCCCGAAGACAGAATATACTGTGCTCTTTGCATCCATGCGTCAGTGGGTATTCGGACAAGAAGCTCTTATGAAACTTATACGATACTTGACTGCCGAGTTTATTTTATTAACTCTGGCTACCCCTTCGAAGGGTTTAGGCTAGAAGTTATGTTATGACTCCACTAATGTTAATGTTTTGTCTAAATAATTGGTTACCTGGCTCAGAAACTACTTACCACTTTCAAACTCCAGGGTCTACGAATCTTCGTAGCATCCATAGCAAGTGCTACGAATAATTGTTAGGGGTATTATAATTTCCCGAGCAGATACTCGTAATATGCTACGTTCGTTGAAGGCATGTGTCAGAAGGTATTCGGGCGTGCTCGCAGGCTCACATTAATCTTGCGTTACATGCGCTGCCTGCCGCATGATAACTTGATAACCCAGACATCTACCGTCAGGCTGCCCAACGACACGTCACGTTGGTCGACTGACGCCTTTTCATCATTGAACTCTTGTTTCGATATCGTAACAAGTTTCCGGAAACTGCTAATAGTAACCTGTTTTTTATTTGTGGTTTTCAACCCACATAACTTTAATAGCGCAGCCGTTATAGAGACACTTTTAGTGACCGTTTTTGAAGGCCATTGAAAGCTTTTATATTCCTACCATTTGTGTTTTTATTAGTTATTTCCATGGACAGGACTGAGAAAACAATATTTTTCTAAATTGCTCATAAGCCAGTAAGCTAGTTGTACGATAAAATAAATTCTATTTTGGTATGTAAGAATCACATTATCGTATTTGTATCGAATCCGACCTAGCCATAAAGGCTGTAATAAGGACTTGCGTAATGCACACATTTGTATTCGACTTTGCGACTATATAACGCGAATTTACTTACCGTTTTGAGGAAAGTAGGCTTAATTTGCATTAATTGCAATTTTGCGATTGCACAGGTATTTCTCATTGAGCATTGCTTACAAATTATATTCAGGACTAAGGACAGGATTAAAAAACCGGCCAAGTGCGAGTCGGACTCGTGCACCGAGGGTTCCGTACAATTACAATTTACGATTTATGACGTATTCAAAAAACTACTTACTAGATCTCGTTCAAACCAATTTTCGGTGGAAGTTTACTATCCATAGATACCCCACACGTATGGGTTTGATGAAAAAAAAATTTTTGAGTTTCAGTTGTAAGTATGGGGAACCCCCAAAATTTATTGTTTTTTTTTCTATTTTTGTGTGAAAATCTTAATGCGGTTCACAGAATACATCTACTTACCAAGTTTCAACAGTATAGTTCTTATAGTTTCGGAAAAAAGTGGCTGTGACATACGGACGGACAGACGGACAGACAGACATGACGAATCCATAAGGGTTCTGTTTTAGCCATTTGGCTACGGAACCTTAAAAATGACCAGGCAACAAAAATCCAAAGAAATATCAACAATATAAGCAATAGCTGTTTGTTTGTACCTACTTGCTTTTGTTACTCGTACAGTCGGTATCAAATAGGTGTCTCTTGGGTAATATCATTTCAAATCATGCGTGAAACCACTAATAGAATTTGTCACAATCTTGCGTAGGTGTTAACCCTTCAAACGCGACAAACAACCGGCTCATGGAATAAATTAAAGCGAACACGCATTAGTATCGATTTCGGAAGCATTAAAAAGTGTCGGGGAGTCTCCTAGCCGGGTGACGGAGGGCGCGGGTCGGTCACCATCCTGCAATAATATATTTAAAGGATTAGCCCCGCGTCGCGCGGCGCAATATCGCGACCCTCCTCGGGTCCCGGCGCCCCGCCGCGCGCTCGCTGTCCGCCGCTATTCAAATAATGGAAATTATTTCCACATATGTGCACCTAAATAAATATCATTCAGACGTCATTATTGAACACCCCCGATGTTTCTGTGGAGTTATTTTCACCCGTTTGTTCGCGGTCTGAATGGGAAATAGCGGATGTGTGAAGCTTTTTGTTTTGGTAATGGAAGTGCCCACATATTGGTTGGTTTCAATACCATTAATATAATCTGTAGGTATTTGAAATTGTTAAAAATGTCGAGTTCAAAATCTTTACATCTCCACGTGCGTGTGTATTTAGATAGTAAAGCGCGGTTTACCTGTGTCACCCTGTGTACGAAACATGCGCTCATGCGAATTTGTGAAATTTATGTTTCGAAAAATAAACGATTGTATATGGGGTGGAAACGACCGTTTATGTTCACTTAACCGAGGAAAGAGGGTATTATTTACCGTTTCGGCTGGGTGAACCCGCCACAGTGAGTGAGACAAATACCGCCGGCGGCACAATATTTATTGCAGTCGCTACGTGGATTGCGCAATTTATCGCGGAGGTGTCGTCGGAGCGATCGATCGCCGGGTGACGGACGCGCGCCATACATCAGCGCGCGCGTTATCTGCGCTCACGGCGACTTATCACCGCTCGCACTCCGCCTCCACACTGCAACACACAGCGGCTCCTCGGCGTGCTGCCCCCAGTAGCCGCTCATTTATTGCGGCTCGATCAAGTCGCGGCGAGTGGCGGCACCCGTCCCGCCCAATCGCGACGCTCGTTTATCTTCATTTCGCGGCCGCAATTAGACGGGTCGTTGGCTGCGGCGTGCGGCGGGGCGGGGGCTCGGCCTCTACGTGGCTCGAATACGCGCGCCACCGCCATCGCCACCGCCACGACGCTCTGTCAACTTTGTAATGAGTAAAGTTGATAACTACGCAACGCAAGTCGCGTCCACATTCTGAATCTCGTTAAAACTTGTAGAATCGCCATGAAATCACCGGACACCCAATTTACCTGTCTCCAATAATTTACCTCTTACCCCAAAAAAGGTTGCATTGCCTAAAACTTTTTTCTTTTTTATATTTTAAAAGACAAGACAGAAATAACAAACGTAGCTAATTAAAGATACGAGTATTACCCATACTAACAATATTTCTTTATTGCAGGTTTGGTTTAAAAATCGAAGAGCGAAATGGCGGAAACGGGAAAGAAACGCTATGAACGCTGCAGCAGCCG
This sequence comes from Apamea crenata, assembly GCA_949629185.1. Taxonomy (NCBI): domain Eukaryota; kingdom Metazoa; phylum Arthropoda; class Insecta; order Lepidoptera; family Noctuidae; genus Apamea; species Apamea crenata. The sequence continues at coordinate 6,050,142 of OX451360.1, read as the reverse complement.
CCGCCGCGGACTTCAAGAATGGCTTCAGCACTCAGTTCAACGGCCTCATGCAGCCCTTCCCCGACACGGACGCCCTGTACTCGTCCTACCCGTACAACAACTGGGCCGCCAAGGTGCCTAGCCCGCTCGGCACCAAGAGCTTCCCGTGGCCCGTCAACCCCCTGGGCGGTGTCGTGCCGGCCAGCCACCACCAGGGCTCCGTGAACTGCTTCAACACGCCCACGTCCATGGGCGGCGTGGGCGGCGGCGGCATGGGCGGCGTGGCGGGCTCGGGCGGCGTGGGCGGCGGCGTGGCGCCGTGCCCCTACACGCCGCCCAACCCGTACAGCATGTACCGCGCCGAGCCGTGCGTGGCCATGTCGTCGTCCATCGCGTCGCTGCGGCTGAAGGCCAAGCAGCACTCGTCGGGCTTCGGCGGCGGCTACGGCGGCGTGTCGCCCGTGGCGCGCGCGGGCTCGGCGCCGCTGTCGGCGTGCCAGTACGCCGGCGTGGCCGAGCGGCTCTGAGGCGAGGCGCGCGGCCGCGACGAGCGCGCGGCCTCCTAGTCGCCGCCGCTGCCCGCGCCGCCCGCGCCGCGCCCGCACCCGCTCTACTCGCACCTGTGGGACTGGTTCGACTAGCGCGCGCGCAGCGGTTTGTGCAGCAGACTATACACGTTCCATACGAAACCCGGGCAATAAAAACCTAACGATGACGTTCTAAAGTTACTGTAAATATGTAGTTATGTATGTACGTATACCAAAGCGATGTGTGCAATTTTTACAAGCTTACAATGTACTTAGATTATGAAATGTAAGTGTTTAGTTTAATATCGAACATTGTACATAAATAAACTTGATAATTTATTTGAAGAAGAAATAACGAGCATTTGAAATCGTAATAGTAATTAATATAGCAATCATAAGTTAATGTTGTTGTTCCAAATGTTTCTTTTGTTGTGTTTTATTAAGAGGAGCTGAACTGACTGTATGCTCAGCCTCTGCACTTAAAATTTCGTGCTACGCATTTAATACATGCATATAAAACATATGAATGGAAGTGCTCCCAATGTGAATTGTATACGCGAGCACTACTGAAATTGTGTTACAACACAACATTTCCTACCTACATGTTATTATAATAGGATTATCCTGAATTCTCATTCAAAAATAAATTCACAGATTGTTGCTCTTTAAGTATAAATTATAAAAAATATAACGTTTAATTGACGTGTTGCAACAGTTTGATTTGAAATATACCTTAATAATGTAAATATAGGGTATTATGATAATAAGATTGTAATTGAGTACATTTTAAACGGACGATTTTAAACCTTACCTTTAACTAAAATAAATGGTAATCAAATAAATTCAATGCAAATAGGACACAGTATAAAATACCTATTTGGCAATCTTGATAACAATTTAAGACGATGTCGATTTTTTATATATTTTTTTTTTTTTCAAGAATAAGTCGGCTTCACTTTCTCATAACAATATTATTATGAAAAGTTTGCTGACTAAACGATTCGCTGAACCTTTGTCATAATCTTTCCATACAAACCCATTGCAATATTTTTTTGTGTATCAGATTTTAATATACTGGAACCATCCCCTACTATTTTTTTAAGAGCTCATTTGAACTAATCTTACCAGAGATAATATCTCTTTACGAATTAATTTTCTCGTTCCATCAGTATTAGACTGAATTGCCAAAATCTGAAAACCACAGTAATTTAGTTTAACTGTGTCTAGACATTTTTATTACTTCCAGTGTGAAATTATGTTGAGATTCAATTACCTACCTTTTTATATTATAAAGTGCGGTTGGCAGCCAAAGAAGTTACTTGTTTGATAGTGTTGAGGACTTTGAATATGTAAATATTTCTCTACACTTGCGCCTACGCGCTACGGCGACTACGACAAATGCTACGCGGCGCTACGACGATGCTTGCGTAGCTACGAACAGTTTTTTACTCACCCTGATTTGTGCCGTTATTGTTTTGAAATGAAGTGAGAAAATGGGTGTTTTTATTAATAGGTACGAATTCGAAACTAAACTCTGTGTTATAAATATTTCAATCTGAAAGTTTTGTTCGCCACTTATTTGTGAAACTACCGTTCGTCGTCGTAGCCAACGTGTCTAAATCCTATTAACGACCAGCATTATGTTTAATAAGATTTCGCAGAACATCCATTGCTAGAAATAGCTGCTTACACAATGAGATTAACGTAACCAGGATCTCAATATTTATTAAAATATTTATAACTTAACACCGTTTATGGATGTAATAATTGTAAAATATTGTAACTATTTAGATGTAAACATTCACTAGTTTTAACATTTAGTTTAATACACGAATTAGTATATCCTACTTCCGTGTGCCTACCTAACAGTGAAGGAAACACTAAATTATGAAAATAAACTATGTAAATATATAGATTTGACTTTAAATAATAATTGATGTGAAATTCGAGGTTTTCATTTTATACATATCAGAACAAAATATCTGCGAAACGAATAGTTTGTTGAAGTTATTTTGTGAGTAACAATTAAGAGGATACCGATTGTTTTGTAAGTTAAAAAAACCTCTAGTCATAATAAAAGATATCACAGAGTATTTTTGGTTTTAACTATTCATTCTTCGTTCCCAACTCCTTACGTACAGAAAATCCAAGCGTTCTACAGTCTTTAGCTGTTCATAGAATTCAGGCACTAAGACATGTAATTCTTTACCATCAAAACGAAAGCCTATTTCACCCAGTACTAGAAAACATCTCATCACAGAACACATCCATAATGACGGAGGTCACGAGGATATTACTGATATGAACACACGACACGCGGATTGGTTTCCGTGAGATGTTATTAGGTACCCAGACGGCTAGCCCTTTATCCGTCATACCGGAAAATGAAAGGCTTACTATCCGTGAAAATACATACTACAGATATTGCGTTTATAAGATGTTCCTCTATGTCTGATGATATGACACCGAGGTGCCGGTAATGAAGGTGTAAATCCGAAGGGTAAGTATAAAATCAGATAAGATACCTTTTCACACATCCTGTGGTGTTTAAAAACAAATCGCAGAAATATGGTTTATTGTGGACAGTACCATGATAATTATTATTAGAGTCGGAAATAGGGAAATTCACGGACAGCTCACAAACTGCGATTTTCCTGCGAGTTCTCTCACTACGTGGTTTTTCCGCTAAGCCTCAAAAGACTGAAACCTCTTGATTAGAATAAATTAAGTAACAAACCTAAACCTAGATTTATTATCCTGACTGTGTTGAGAATGTTTTTCAGCCTGAGTAGATGCTGAAAAGTAGGTTATCCATCTAGATTAATTTTCACTTGAACATTGACTGATTAATATTAAAGGCAGTCTCTACAATCAACAACGATAAAAGATTTTTTTTTCAGCAAATGTAGTAGAGTAGGTACCTACTCAATATCAAAGTAACTACCGTAAACATTTAGTAGTTTACATTATAAATGATTGATAAAGTGTGTTATTTCGAGTGGCGGAAATACACAATGAAGTCAATTGGATAGTATAACTCAATTATCACGCAGGTTATCTTAATTATCTTTCGCTTAATATAATATTCAGTTATAATATGTAAAGGCTTATAATTAATGGATGTGGCGCTAATACTCGGAGGACGAATAACCTTTCATATAATCTGATGGTTAGGTACAGTTGATATTCTGATTTTTATTAAAATATAAGTACAAGGGATAAGTAGGTACTGTCTACAGAAAATTTTCGATGCCTTAAACATTCGGATTACCTGGCTCACGGGAGATCGCAGTTTGTTCTAATTAAGAAACAAACAGGAAGATGGAAGGTATAAATGAAATCAAAACTGTTTATTTGCATAAAATGTGATGGTACGAAAGATGTGACATATAAAATTCAGTGCAAAGACATCTGATCTCATCTAAGAGTAGTACTATACTGCAATTAAATCTACATCCATACCTTCAGGACTTGCAGCCAATGCCGCGATGCTGGCGAAGAATCTGACGACTCACTGTCTGATAACTAAACATGCCTCATGAGGGGAAGTGACAGGTAGCGGAACGACCAGTAAAAATTAAATAACAATCAACCTCTAAGTCTAAGGACAACAAGAGAGGCCTTACTGTAGTCGAATGAACTACACTTTGAACAATTCTTTATATCCTGCGCAAATGCACTGCCCAAAGAATACTCCAGATTCCATTAAATCTCTCATAAAGCCGCCTGGAAATTATTCAAAGTGAATTTTAAAACAATATAGGTAATACAGAGTAAAATAAAATATTCGAACGGAACTAGGTCTCTCGAATGCGACACGATAAAGTCACGTCTAGAATGTTGCAGCGAAAGATGTGCATTATAGTGAAATGGAAATAAATTTCACGTTACTGTAAGCTATTTTATAGCGCGACCGACGACGGCTGCCAGCGTGGGAGATAGATTGCGTTGTCATGGCAACGCAGTCCTAGCCGCCTCCTAGCCGCGCAGACTTGGAAAAAAATTAAATGAGCTTAATATACCTACGGAAGTGTAGGTGCAAAGGTAGCCGAATTTGCAATCTCAGGTCTGCTGCGAAACCTGTTACGGTATGTGGTTTACCACAGGAATTATTGTTTATCTTTTCACGACGTTGCTAATATTATTTTTTTGTCAAAATTGCTTTGTAAAACCGTGGTAAGCATTATAAAAGGCGCTAAGTAATTAGAAAAATCCCAACAAAATTCAAAGATTAAATCTGGTCCTAAGCTCCGAATACCAATAAATTGCCAACAATTGATTCATGAAAATCTGTAACATTAGCCGGAAAGTATACAATAATCCTGCGAATGATTATCGGCGCGGCGGCGGCGCGGGCGCGGTCTCGGCGCGGACTCGGCGCGGCGCAAACACACAGTTTCCAGGTGCTCGAATCCGAGCGCTTTAAGGATTTAGCCGAGGATTTGCTTTCAATATTAGCCGCCGGCCGCCGGGGCAGGCCCATTCCGTTCCGCCCGTACCTTTTTTATTATTTTGTCGCATCGTTTTGGCTCTAAATGGAATCATTCCGCCATCTACATTTTTATTTTTCAATTGCTCCCCGATTAGTGGGATTAGCCGTATCGCTTTCCGATTCTTTGCTCCTTTTGGTGGGAGCTTTCGCGGACTAACGCGGCCGCGCTGTCGCCCGTTCTAATCGCTTTCGGTTTGGGACGCGATCAAGCCATATTCGGGTGGCGCGTTGATTGTGCCGAACGGGTTTGACGTCAAAGGTCGGTTTCCGCCGGTGTGTACAGCATTGTGTTAGTCGACGCTGTCATTATCAGAGAGTCAATGTCGAGTTTTTATTATTTGATGTTTAATTAGGGTACATAGTATTTGTTCACGGTTCTGTGTGTACGCAAGCACGAGTGTGCGGTGGCCGCGACTGGGGCCCGCGCGTCGCGGCGCTTATCTTTATGATGTCAAACATTAGCGTGGCTTTTTATTTTATCAAGGATCGCCTTAGTCACTGAGGTCCGGAGTCTACGCAGTGCGCATGTGAGCACCTTATCACATCAACCCTATATAATATTTAACTGACGCCAACATAAGATGTAATATTGTACGTAATGCACGCACACGGAGACAGTCGATGCGTCGCTAGTCAGCATGCGTGTGATGGAAGTTTGTAGACTTGATGACAGTACCATACGTAGTGTAGGTACCTACTGTCTAAGCTATCTAGAAAATATTATTGTTCGATTCTAATCAGAGAACATTATCATCGCTGTCTGTGATCATATCTCAATAATTATGTGAATCAGCATCGTATTTTTAAACTTTAAAAACTTACAACGATCTATTATTATTTTCATTCTGCCAGATGTTAAAACAATATCTTTGTCACCGGCGCTATATTTAGTTAAAGAAAATCAGCAATGAGAATATTTTTGGTTAAAGTTAACTTGATGATATGTCTAATTTGAAATAGTTTATTCTAGTTGTTTAATTGTATTTTTAGGAGTAAGAGTTTTTAATTAAGCTTTAAAATTTTTAGTGGGAACCCTAAAATGATATTTTGTTTTAAACTTTTTACCATAGACTTGAGTTTCTTATCTGTGGATAAGAATCTGTATTTAGAAGAATAATTCTCAAAAACGAAGTTCTGCAATCTACCACTATACATTAAAATGGTTTCTCTCGACTACCCCTTAAAATGCAATTACGTTTTTCCATGTCGATATGATTACGTCACACAAACATAAAGGTAGGCACGCATGTCAATAGTTAGAGAACGTAGAGGGTTAGGTTTTGGGTGGAAAGGATCAAAACGGGATTAGAGGAACGACAACCAATCAAGGGTAACTGGACTGTTATACCTACGCGAAATAAATGCGGCACATAAAACTTATTCGTTGACAAAGTATTTTGAACTCTAAGTTGGTAACACAGGCTTCAAAATCGGTTGTTTCGTGGAGTTTATTGATGTTTTGTTTCGAAGGGAGGGTGGATGGATGAGGAGGGCGAGAGTAGCGAGTGCAACCTCCGCAGACAATCTTACAAGTTAATTGTGTTCCGTGCCTGAAGCCGCCTGACTACGGAATAATATCGCACTCACTACGTTGTACGTCTATATAACTGCGACCGGAAAATGTACCTACTACCTACTTTCAGCGGAATTGAAAACTTGTTTGAAATAAGTTTCGTAGTCTCGATACATTTACTAAGTAATGAGACTTCAGGATATTTCATTCGTTGTTTGATGATGATTGATAGATACATGATTTATAGCTTTTTTCGTTTACAAATTACTTAAACACTTACCCCCTTATTACAAAACAAGGTTTTTCTTTCGATCAGGTTTAAACCACTGGCCCAGTTATTGAATTAAGAACTCAACTGATAGAGAAATGCCGTTCTTTATACAAAAATGACAGCTTAGTTCGGTGCTAATTTGTCATTTTAGTATTAAGAACTTTGCCTAAATCGAAATAAAGCTCAATAGTTTAGGCTAGAACTAAAGTTAGGTTTCGTTTTGTAATAAGACGGTTAGGGCTTGCATATCATATAACTTGTGATTTTAAAAGATTTTAAATACAAAACCCTTTATTTTAAATCAGAGAGAATACCTTTTTGTTGAGGCTTAAAATTCTGGCCAACAAGTTACTGTACAAGCCTCATGTCACTTAATACCTTTTAACTTATCAACATAAAACATACTTTCTCATGAATAAACAAGCACCTAGTTTACATCATATGACATACAGGGAGTTTAATAAACTTTCTAGACATATTACATCGTGCATCGCGTAGGGCGGACGACTTGGGCGGGCGGGTGCTACGCCCGGGGGTAGGGCGGGGGATAGCAGTAAATAAATACACTGCGACACGGATTTATTGCAAACACTACTCAACTCATGCAGATATGTTTACTTCATAAAGAAGTTGCCAGTTGAAGGCTTTTGTATCCCTAACTTACAAGGCAATACTTGGAATATTTTGCAGTTATTTTTCCATTTTCCTTCAGCTTATGTACTCTGAATTATATATTTGAAAGTTTCATGAACAAAAGTATTCAGTGCAGTGCGATCTCTGGGCTTTGTAATGGTCTATTCAATATGCTACGTTGCTACGGGAGTTCGTAGCGTTAGTTCCAAATTCATTCAATCGTTAGTAGTCGAATACAGACTTGGATACTGTATTTACTCGGGTTCTTTAGAAAAGTTCTTTGTTTTAATTTTATAGAAACAAAAGCAAACTATACAAACTACCGATTTTAAGATAAAAAATCGTTTTTTATTTGATTTCCTCTTAAAACGACGATTGAAACATCCAATCTAATTTTTGGTACGATAATACTTAATACCTTCATATCAAATTCTATATTACATATTATCGCACAAAATATAACATAACCCAAAAAAGGTGCATCGTGCCCTTGAATAAAGTTTATCAAAGCAGGTGAATTGTAATAAGAGATGTGAATTATGCAACGCGATTTGTACGTTTGCGTCAGTCAGGTATTTCTATATGTTTTGAAGAGATTTTTGAAAATAAACCCATTGGAGCGGCAGCTAAAGAGCGAATATTTATCAAATCATAGGCCCATAAATGCGTGCGGTAAAATAATGACAGACTATCCTTCAAGAGATAGTAAAGTAATCAAAAATAAAATAACTTAACTTAAAAATGTAAAGGCCTTCTTACATCATAATCACAAGCTTATTAACATGTTCCACATATTACGTATTCTGAAGTGTCTCCGAAAATACTTGAGGCTCCATAAACCTTGCATTTAAATACTCATCACGTCAACACTAACGTATTATGATATGTTACGAGACGAGTATATCCAAGGTTCGAGTGGTGGGAAGCCGAAATCAAGAGCTGGGGGGTGCCTCGCGGCGCGGGGGGTGGGGAATGAAGATTTACGATCGAGGCATAACGAGCGCTAGATGAGGCGTAAAGAAGCCCAATTCCGGTTATTATACTTACAGCCCTGCTATAGACTATGTTTATACAATTTTATACCTTATGGAACTTATATTGGTTGTCTTTGGATTCTAAAACTAAATGGGAGTTTGAAAAACGTTTTAGGGATCATTTAATTTTAGTGTTGCTTAAATTGAAAGAAAGGACTTCGAGATTTTTAACACTAAATTATCGAGGTCTTCGAAGTTCTGAATCTAATCTATATCATTAAAAATGTCCAGAACTCTACGGTTAAGTATAGAAATGGAATATCTACACGGTAACCTTGCTATTCCTTTCAGTGACTGCAGTTTATAATGATCTCATGTACATTTGAACAGTGTATGTCTGCATCATCATCATAATTATATTTAAAGGCACACGAAATTGAGGTCAACTGTAAGGTAGTGAAACTTGAAAACTGTATTTAAGAAAAAAAAACATTCTGTATTTTTCTGTATCTAAAGGTTCGCTAGGAGAGGGCACTGAAAAAAGTTATTGTCCTAACGTACTGAAGGACCACTTGCGCCACTACATAATATAACCGTAACCAACTACTTACCTCACCTAAACCTCCAAAATAATACATGAACCTACCTTGTACATATTGTGTGTTCCTCGAATATCTAATTCACTGCGGTACAAATACCTGCAGACGGAATATGAAACTCGGATGCAGCGGTATTTAGCCAGGCCAGGCCCCAGGGCCCGAGAGTACGTCGAGGGGTACGGGAGGAGGCGTACGTAACTAATTTCTGGATTAAGCACATTTGCAAATGTAATTTGTATTCATTAAAACATCGCAACATCGTACGTGTAATGTTTTTAAACGGAAAAACCGGTGCGACATTTCATTACGGACCAGGTTTGTACTTTGTAGTCGAAATAACCGAAATTGTGTGTTTTGTTGTTTGTTGGTACTCGTATTGCATTAATAATGAAACTAATGAAAGGAATTTCTGTTTGAAGTTTTCATGTTTTCAGCTGAAAATTTTCAGCACGATTAGGTTCATAGAACAAATCGAGTTGTGGATTTGCTCATAAATTTATTATGAGTTAAAATAACAAATTAACATGAAACCCCTGAAAACTGATGTAATTAAATATTCATTTGCAGTTGGATAGTTGGATAGTTTCAGATTAAAGGACCATTCTTTGTAGTCCATATAGATCTGATTATAAAATATCTTTCTATCATTAATTTTGTTCAATTTCATTCAATATTAGCGTATCAATTAAGGTTCCACTCATTCAAAATTCATTCCACATTCCCACTAAAGCAGCATCCCAAAACAATATGAATCACTAGCATACATTGTTGGTACTGAACAAACATCGCATAAACCGTGTTCAATATAAAATTTATAAACAAAACATTGGCGGAAATCAAATGAGCGTATATCAGAGGAGGGCACGGAGCGACGGAGCGGAGCGAGCAAAGCGGCTCGTCGCCACTCAAACGACTTTATTGTGCTGTCGTTCAAACGCGACAGAACCTAATAGAATTAAATTGGGAGACGCTGCTCCGTTATGTGGAAAATAATAACACCGAGTGGCTGCTATCTCCGTAGGTTTCACGCGCCGGTGGCAGGGGCCAAACTAATGGAAATCCAGCCAATGATAATCTGTTTTCTACACCATTAATCCTGAACTAAGTCTGAGTACAATCTGTGGCGTCTCCGGGAGAGCGACTCGAGTTTTATGCCCTCGTTAAGGTCCGCAATTTGTGGAGTCGGGCTGTTAAGACGGTTTGCCCTCATTCGCTCCCAAATCCTAATTCCGACCGTGGACTTTCTTAATCTTACGATATTGAGCTGGAGGTAATTGTTTCAAAATTGTAGCTCGGATAGTTGTTTCTCGACGGTTTAGTGTTGTCCGCTAATGTATGGTGTTGTTCCCTTGAGTTACGTCGGGTGATTGCTGATTTATAACATTATATTCTACCAGGCATGGCTAATTGGATCTCCTTAGCAATACTGTTTAGAAACCGGAATTCTGTGGAATTGTAGCAATTCAGCTGCAACATTACGTAATTACTTAATAGCCCGGAGTATATGTAGGTACATGTATCGAATTTTGCATAAGTGAATATTCTGAAAGTGAATTCCCAATAATACGTTTTTATATCCCTGCTGCGAGAGCGTTATTTAATTCGAGATACATGTTTATTTAGTGTGCTCGGCTTATCCAAATAACCGATACTTTAAGGGAATAGAGCCGTGAAGGAGCACAATAAAAACGAAAGTAATCATGCAAATTGGTGAAGGAGGAAAGTTGAATTAAAAAGCGGGTCTGTGCGGGCGGCGGCGGGAGGCGGTGTGGTGCGGGGCGGGGTAATGTGTCTTAATGACCGCAATGGATGAGCACCGTAATCCGCCCTCCAGCGGCGGCGCCCGCAACCTTTTGCTCCTGCTCGTTAGCTATCTACTCGCTGCTACAACCCTGCCCTCCTACTCAATTGTTTTAGATATACGCGCCGCGCCGGGATATACTGTAATGTTTATTCCTCCATCGCGCTGAATAAACAAACACTAAAGCAGATTTCATCGAGCTCCGGCGAAGCTACAAATCTTAGACGAGCGGGCGGCAATAAAAGTGCAAGTAATCAAAAGCCGCTCGTACGACGGGACGCTGACGTCGCGACATCATGTCATGAACGATAAAATTCAGGTCAGCAATAAGCAGTGCGGGCCGTGAGCGACGCGACACGACGCGGCAGGACGCGGCGCGACGTCGTGTCGCACGCACGACGCGCACAGACACCACATCATCAAATCAACATTTGCAGATTCGCGAAGCTTTGCCTGGGAGATTTAGAGGTGGAAGGAAAATAAAAAAGTTCGTAGAGGAATCCGGCTTGATCCCTGTTGCCTTTATGGTAATGCCGGGATGCGTGTATTCGACTATTCAATTTATATTTTTTTCCCTTTCGCCTTATTTCTTTCTCTCCGAAATTATCTATCCTTCGAATTTCGTTTCGCACTGTATTGTATACGGGATTCGATGTTTGCGAATAAGGTACGACTTTGCCTGAAAATATCACGAATAACCGCGGCGGATTGGCTTTGTTCACGACTTCAAACAAGTTTTCTTTTCGTATAAATATTATGTGTATAAAGCAGGCCGCTCGCTGAGTGCCGTGGGGCCGGCACACACACAGCCACACAAACTTCCCTCCTTGTATATTGCACTCGCTACCAGCTTTAGAATTTTGTAAGCACTGACAAAATGGGTACATTTACAACGGATTCTACTGCTTTAAGATTACACTTCTAAACCTATACCATTTGGAAATGCTGTTGGTTCTTTGTCCAATACAGCTTTTTACTGGAAAATAATTATATTCTCACCCATGCTTTAGTTAAAGTATCATTAATTTGAAAATAATACATCATAACATAAAAACACAATCTTTCCGTCGTTGCTACGCGCTTACCTCGTACAAATGCCACACAACTCATTTTCCTCAATTTCTTTGAGCCTTATGTTACGTAGTTTGTCTTTAAAATAAGGAGGCTATTAATCGTCAATATTAATGAAGTCATTGCATGTGTATATTCATTATATTTATCAATAAATCTTTATGAAAAACAAATTACTTAATAAACCGCTTGACATTTTCTCCTAAAATGCGTCCGTACAAGTAGGCATGTTCAAATTTAACATTGTTCTTCCCTCATGAATAAATCATAAGAAGTAAGCGAGGGCTCTACGCCTTTATAATTCTACATAATACATTAAAACGTTGTACAGATTGCCTTCTACTTTAATAATATCAACTTAATGGGTATTAGTACCTATGTGTAACGGAAAATGCTTGCCGACTATATTTTTGTTATGTATTTACTTTACATAATATTAAAATCTACCAAAGTTCGGTATTATTTTACCCTTAAAACATTTGTTTATTTAAAGAAATCATTTTACAAAATGTGGATCGTTTATCGTGCATGTTTTTAGCGAATCGTGTGATATGATTTAGTGCACTCCGCGACATTAGGTGGACTAGAGTCGGGCGGCTCCTAATCTTGAGTAATGTGCTCCATTTGTCTTCGCGACCGTTCACGTGTAATTGGACGGTCACCGTTCAGAATCACTGCTTCAATATTCATCGCGGGAAAAATTACTGTTTATTTATCTTTAGTTGGAGAGCATTGTGCTGAACCAAGTAGTTAACTGACGTTTTCTGTATATAAGAAACACATGGTTAAAGTAGATTCAAATTGGAATCCGTGTGCACTACATGCTTATTTTTAAAGATGATCAAAAATTACACTTTGGTACATAAATATTGTCTTTCCAAACAAGCTTTCAATCTCACTGGAAAACAAGGCACTATTTAGCAATTAGTAATACTTAAAGCAGTTATAACAAAGTAATATTTGTTACAAGACTGTTTTCTTTATTATCTTGAGTTGCTTTTCTTCATTAGCCGTTCAATATACAATTTATTAATTGCAAACAAAGAAAAGAAAGAAAAAGACATCCATGGCTGCCTAAAGGCAGTCATGAACTTGAAACATTTTCTTTCAGTTTATCTTGGACATTACTGACATCGGTAAAGGAATAACATCCTACTTCCAACTAATCCTACATAATACTCGTATTATAAACGCGAAAGTTTGTGAGGGTGGATGGATGGATGTTTGTTACTCTTTCACGCAAAAACTACAGAACGGATTTAGTTTAAATTTGGCACAAAAAATAGCTTAGAATCAGGATGAACACATAGGATACATTTTCTCCCGATATTCCCATGGAATGGAAACTTATGCGGGTGAAACCGCGGGGCGCAGCTAGTCATACCATATAAGTAAGTCTGATATTGCCAACCCGTCTTTAGCAAGCGTGGTAATCAATGCTCGTGAATTTTTTATACATGAAGAAGCCTCTGCGCAGCATTGGGACAGTAATAGGTTGGTATTATACAGAATGACAGGGAAACTCTACGTATTCCTTGAAAGGCGTTATACTAGAGGTCATTAGCAACAAATTTAATCCAGTTAACTAGGGTTCAAAACTGGATGGTTACCGAGCTGTGTCGGTTCCTCGATTTTTTAGAAGTGTTCTGACTTGTTACCAAAAACAATGAAAAAACTACTTCACTTCAAACATTCAATTTATACTTTTCTGAATGTTGAAATATGAGGGATCATTTAAAATGCTTGCAAAACTTACATAATCTGAGAAATAAAAGGTCTTTAATAGCAAAATTTTTATTTTTCAACCACCAGGTTCCCTGTCACCCTGTTTATATTTTTTATTTGTTAACTGCACTAACTTAACATTCGTCGAATACAAAGGTTTGTTACGACGTTGGTTTTCTACAGATTTTTAAAAGAAAGTGTATTATGCTCTAGTAAGTAAAAGCTTACCTATGCTAGACTTTAAGTACTTCGTTAGGCTTCCATAGATGTAAGCTTATTCATAAGCTTGACGTCGTCTGGGGTCGCGGCATCGTGAATATAGCTTGTAGATATTATGTGCTTTAAGACAAGATAAGATGGGGCCAAAAAAATATAGGTTTTTGTTTTGGTTTTATTAGTTTGTTAGTATTTTGCATTCCAATGAACTGTAGTTAAAATAGGTATGCAAATACAGATTGCAGACACAACACTATCTGGTAGAACCTACCGTAAAGTTTACTTACTTGACTAACGTTCATTTTATTTTTCACAAAAGCAGAGCTAGTTTTCTCAGATCCAGTGAAAACTGAAAAGCCATCAAAATGCACTCTCGTCTTTATATGCCCATTTAGTAAATAGTTACCGACGTGCACTGCAATCATATTTTTTGATCCTCAATAAATTGACAATTTTATCTTACGCCAGTGATTCAGGGGGACTGGAGAGCCTTTTAAATATATCGAGTATTTCAGTGCAACGATACAGCGAGTTGTTTACAGTGGGGGGTTGTGGTGGGTACACGTGGGGGTCGCGGGGGGGTGCGGCCCGGAGGGGAGGGTTCAAGATGGCGGCGTCGCCAAGGCAACGGTGCAGTCGCTTCCTTAATCGACCGTCGCAGGCCCGCGCCTTCTCCGGCCCACTCTCATTTATGTATTGTATTGCACTTGAGGACTGACTTGTGTTTTATGATGTTCGCGCCGCCTATGTACTATCCTAAATGGGTTTTTGTAGAAAGATAATTGGATTTCAGTTGAGGAACTGAGATACATTTATGCGGGAATAGAGTCTACGCTGATATAACAATTCAATTTATGAAATATTCAGGTAGAGGCTAAGGAATAAAGGTTTTAAATACTTAAAGTTTCCGCCGACATTTCCCCCAATAGCCGACCTACATCGGTCACTGGCCCACCTTACTCCACTAGCTCACAAACAAGCATCTTGCGATCCCGATTTGTAAATAACGTACGTTCAAGAGTCGTTAGTTCTCCGATCAGTTAGGTCAGTCCATAATCCAGTGGCCGCCGGCGCTGCAACCGCCGCGGAGCCAATAAAAAAGAGTTATAGTTGAGAAGAAAAGGAAAGTCTCGCGTCTCAGGCCGTTAGTTAGGGATCAAGGGCTCAGCTCGCGCCGGGCGATAATCATAATTTTTACTTACAAGAGCAAGAGTATAAGGCATTAGTTGGCGGGCTCGCGACAAATCTTTCCTAACTGCGGCCAACTTTGCGACTCCACTCGGTGTTAGCTCTCGACACTATATTTTGTAGACTACAGGTGCTTCGGACGCGATGGACTACGCGAATGCTGAATGTGGTGCGCTGGTGCTGGATCTAGGCTGCAGGTTTTCTTTTGGACATTTTACTTCACGGATTTATTCGTTGGAAAAATGAATGAAAGAATATGTGCTTATTAAAAATCACATTTTCTTTCAAGTTACAGATTCGTGTTGTCATACAGCAAGATCCATCTCCAATCCATATATTTCTCAAGAGAAAATATGGGCAGCTACAAGGGTTCCCATACAATTATGAGGTCCTCCTATTTCTATATTTTTGTAGTAAGTTGACCTTTCGTAGGTAATCCTACGAAAGGTCAACTTACTACAAAAATATTCATAACTGCTTACACGTACAGATATTGAGGTCCAAAATTACTTTGTATGGATTAGATAGTTCTCATATTCTCTTGTAAAGGTAAGGTACTAAGGAAATGGTCTCCATATAAACATAAAGGATACAAAAAGGACGTCCTAAAACAGCACATAACCACGTCCCCGCCATTTACAAAGTCACCGTTGTTGCCCGATTTGATACACAAACAAAGTGTCGTGCGAATGTAGTCTCGTCACGTGGGCGGCTAGCGGGCGAGTGGGCGAGTGGGCGAGTGGCCAGTGCGTTAGGACGCGCTATTCAAGTGTTATTCTGAATATTGTGAACATCGCGCACGTGCACAAAGCTGTGGAGAGGCTGCTGAGGTGAAAAAAGATCGTGTCGTTCGATACCGGTGCACGGTACCCACTAACAAGTTTGATGGTGTTTAACTGTTTGACGGTAGAAAATGGAAATACTGGCAATCGACTCACTGTGATTGTTTTCAGTTTTACCGCACCAGGTATGAAAAGACAACCATGCAAAAGGATTTATGTCCTGTGACAGTCTAAGTAAGTCGTATAAGGTTCCAAATGGATCGGCAACCTGAATGTGACCTGTTTGAATGCGGAAGGTGGAGAAACGGTTGATATGGCGTAACTTCGGAGAGGCCTTTGTTCAACGGTTCCTACAGTCCACCGTTGAACAAAGGCCAACAACAACAACCCAACGGGAGAGACCACATGAGACGGACATTCGTCCGTCTCATGTGTCTTTTCAGATGCAGAAGCAGGGTTGACTGGCTGTTCTGTTTGTATATTTAGGGTGATTTTATAAAGCTGGTATTCTGGCAGCTGTTGACATACCTAAGTAGCTCATTCTTAGTAATTCCAGCATTGACCCTTTTCCTGATTGCTCTGGGGCTCCTCATAAAACCAAAATTAAAAACCAATTATTCAAATTAGGCTGAGAATCAGCACTTTTTAAACAACAAAATTTTACAAGATAGTACACCAAAACGCCCACCTAGTGCTGTAGGTGGGACGAAGTGGCGTAACTAACTCCCCAGTAAATCAATAATTTTTGAAGATCTAAAAATATGCATAATTAGTCTAATCTAACTCTAAAACATACCTATATACATCTACTTACAACAAAAATAAAGAAGGAAGACGTCTCCACAGATGTATGTGTATGTGCTAGTCCTCGCGGGCCGGCTCGGGTCGGATTTGTTTTATGCCGCCCGAAGACATCGACTTACCGCGACCGGCCGGCGTCTCCTTAATTTTATTACAAGACCCCAACTCCAACAAAATGTCCTAATTGTGTCTCGAAAAACCAACCTGGAGAATGGAATTACCAATTTTGTTTCGTCCTTTTCTATGGGAGTTCGACGTCTTATTGGGTCGAGGTTCCTTGTCTTGGATTTTGTGGACGGTTTCTTTATATACTTAGCTAGTTACGAGTATTTACTTGTTTCTGTTATCAAGCTGTGGTGGTTTATTTTGCGTTGGCTTAATATTACATAGTAAGTGTTTCAGAAGAAGTAAAATAAACTGAAAATGAATGAATACTTAATTACTTCAGTATAACTTGAATGTACCTAGGTATTAAGTAGTTATCGACTGGTACATAAAATGTAATTCCTACGACAGATTAACATATTCCAATACCGTCCCAGCTATTGCAATCCTTCTTCTAATTATTTTCCTATATTTAGACGGTACTTACCTAGTATAAAGTTACATGAATTCCGACATTGATGACGTATGGACAATCGGGGCACTCCATCAAGAGGGACGTGGTCTGCAGATGTATTCTGTAAAAATCTCACCGCGAGAACTCAGGTAAAGTGAGATTTAAGGGAGCTGTCAATAGTGTCAATCCCCAGCATCAGGTGGGATGACAGCTCCGCAATTCAAGCTCACTTCACCTTAGCGTTCACGGTGAGATTTTTACAGAATATACCGGCTGATGCTGTTGCTTACCTGACAGTTCACTTCACCTAAGTTTTCACGGTGAGATTTTTACAGAATAGATCGGCTGGTCAGCCTCAGGAGCACTGCACTCATACTGGGTGTTGGATGTTTCAATTCTAACTTGCTAATCCATCCGACACCTGGAGAGGTGTCATTGCTTACTTCTTGTCAGTAAATGGCCGCTGCGCTCTTCAATAAGTCATAATCAAAATCCAAGAATAGGAACCTCATCGGTTGTTGACTGTTCTGTAGGTGCACATACTACCGACGTCGTATTCTTATGACCTGGACAAAAATTGAAGTCAGGAACAGCATGTTTTTCTTCTTTCTGAAAACTTGTTTAAAATTGCTTTAAAATTACGTCCTATCCTAATTACGAGTATGTCCTTTAGTCAAATCTCCAAGTATTTGTCTAGCAGCTAAGTATAGTTGGAGGACAGGTCGTTTTATTTTGTTGGATTAGCTGCTTCGAGAACATACAGCCGCATCATGGTAAGACGAAAGTTTACCTTTTACCAAGTGTTTTCTGATTAGGTAAATACCTACTTTGAAATTCAGTTCCACTCACCAATCCAAAAAGAAACAACTTGTTCATTACCTATTCTAATGAGCATAATCAGCCTATACTTAATGTTACCACTGTTGGGGCACAGGGAGGCCCCCTGTGCCCCAACAGTGGGAACAAAAAGGCCACTCTAAGCAATACATCTAAAAGCTATTCATTTCCTGAATTCCCAGCAGATCATTAGCAATTCCTCTAATTTTCGTTAAATGGTTACACATATTAGTTTAATCACCTACAATTCATTTCATACGATATCAATCATATTTGGTGTAAACATTGGTGGACCATTTTAAGAATTTCCATACAAAACTGTCAAACAGGTAAATTGCGTGACATGAATTGCACACAGATCATATTATAAATTTTCAGTTTGTGACCATTTTACGATTTTTAATATGTTTCATATTGTTATCCTATTATGATTCTGCCAAAGTGGCCTTTTTATGCCCCTGGCCTCCTCTCAGTGAGACGGAGTAGGCCGTAGTTAAACGCGGGCCCAATGCGGGTTGGAAGATGTCACATGTTTTCTTTCAGAGTGTTGAGAGCAGTGGTGACTTACACAAAGTAAAGCGCCTGACTAAGTTCGAACCTGCGACCCGCAACTCGTAAGTCGTTGCCACAGGGCCACCACAGCTGTCTTGTATTTATGTAGTTTTTGTATCACACTGAAAAGTAAAACTTTTTATCTACATTTTATTAAAACTTCCCGCCGAGCTCCGCACTCATAGCCATTTAAAAAAAATGAAAACGGGCATTACTATCAGTTTGGAATTAATTTTGTATCTTACATTCATTCTAAAATCAAGCAGGTGGCGGTTTGTGATCCACTTTTCATTTACATGAAGACGAAACTATGCCAGGTAATGCCATCTATTGTTGAATAGTGACAGCTATTTTACAAACTTTTTGAACTGAAATATTTACAACAGCGCCATCTAGCGTTAAGTAGCTTCAGCACTTACAAAATCTTGTGCCATATTAGTACTTAAAACATTGCTAGATGGCGCTGACATAAATAATGTACATAGTGTTGTCGCATTAGTTCTCCGAATAACGTGTTGGCGTAGCGTAACAGGTTTATAATTAAACGTTTAGAATTTTTCCAATAAAAGCCTGTACGCGGCCGTTATCATTTTAGAATAAATTTAAAAATTAATAAACGCGTTACCGTAAATAGTCGTATTCAATTTCGATTTCTTTAAAATTACTCCTTTTATTCATCAACAAACAGCAACCTATTATTTTGTTTCGCTGGAACATAAGTGCACGAATAGGAAAGAATAACCATTTATTGTTGTAGAATTACAAAACTAAAATTGAACTCGGATCTTGATTTCGGATTGGACGTAATATGAAACCGCTCTAAAGCGCTTATTACACTATCCAATTTTAAGGAATGTTAGGGAAATCGGCAGATGTAATCGCAGTTAGAACAGATTGGATCCAATTTAGTGTAAATTGGAGGTCCAATCGCACTACTTCCTAAATTGTGTACAATCGCTCTTCACGAATGCGTCTGCATGCGTCGTCTGACCGATTTAGAATCCAATTTAGTGTAGTGTAATCACTAGCTTCCGATTTCCTAGTTATAGTGGTCCTAGTTAGTATTACTTAAATTGGATAGTGTAATAAGCGCTTAACGGTTACCCGTAACGGCGTTTCGTTTTGGCAGCGCCCAACACTACAAGTTTGACAGCAGCAGCGTTGCAGACGGACGTTGTCGGTCGACTGAGTGACTTGACAATTGTTTATCAATCGATACGTAATAACTTCCAAACAAAGTGAAATTATACAGTATTTGTTTAGTATTTTGTACGAAGAGAACGAAACTGGACAGCACGAGATAAAACGAAAACTTTAAAAATGACAAACACCTTCGTGGTTTGTCTAGTAGCACTCTTTTGTTGTACAAGTGAGTAAACTACTTATTACTTACCCTGAATCGTATTTGTAATTATTTTCGTCCTTGTAATATTTGTAAACCTTTAAGTAAATAACATAATAACGCTGCTTGGACTTTTTTTATGCAGTTCTCACAGGCTGCATGCAAAGTGCCCTCTACCTATTGTTGTTAATTATTTTCGCGTTACATAGTGATTTCATCGCGGTATTACGAATGCAGGCTGATTAGTAATTGTCGGATCACTGCTGGAATTCATGCCAATTAAATTGGTACCTAGTTGCTCTTTAGTTCTAGTTGTTCATTGTTCTAATACTATTATTAATAAGTCCTGGTGTTCTGGTGACCTTAGATTATTCTCGAAAAACAACTAGCATTGTTTAGTTATACAGATGTAGGTTTATCTATTGTTGATCTAACCAAAGGTACCTACTTGCCTAGAAATAATTTAATTATCACATGTTTGTTAATTAACTTGAAATAGTCATATTTGAACTCCTATTATTTATATGTTACAATGTAATACAATCCTAACCTGTAGTAGTCAGTAAATGTTATCAGTAACTTTGTTGTGTAGTTGTGTGTTAGGGATCATATTTCCTGCTTTTAATCATATTGGTAGCGGCTATATCATGTTATATACTTTTATTATTATTTCCATATAACAAAGTGCTGAACTAGGATATTTAGTACTTTTTGTAATTCAGTCACAACTGGTAAATATAGATGAAATACATGCTCACCTCTATGTATAACTATGTATACAATGTGACTGGGTAACCACAATACTACCATTCAAAGTAGAATAGCCATAACATTAAAAGATGTGGCGTAGTTCATATGTTGCATGTTACAAATTGTGTACAAGTATCTACTAACGTTTGTAACAAATGATCTAGCAATCTGTTTCATTTAAGTAGTCTTGTCTACTTAAATAATAAAATAGTGGTAGTTGCACAATATCGACGCTGTAAAGGAAAAATTATCCAAGAGACATCAGACTAACTTTACAGAAGAGCTGTTTAAAGTTTGAATTTTCAGAAAAAAAATCGTGTAAATTCTTGTAATGGTCCAAAAAGCCTGATTCTTAGAAATTTATTTGGATATTTTTTTATCTACATTATAGTATACCTACATAACTATTAAAAATAATGCTTAGTTTTAAAGTTAGTGTCGCTTAGTAAAATTTTCCCTAAAAGTAGAAATGGGAAAAATTTACTAACCAACAAGCTTTGATTAAGGAAGGTACGGTAAAAATGTAATATCTTTTTTTAGAATTTATACCTATCAGAGTAAAAGTTGCCTTACCAAAATAAAAAACATGTGGAAGTTGAGGCAAAACCACCTAAATATTAATTTAATAATTTTTTGTTTCCGTAATTTTGACATGAATGATATTTTTACTGAAAATTGGATTAATATTTCATTAAAGAATGTAAATAAAATGCACCTAAACTGTCTTGAGTTTTATTAATTTTAACAAAGCAACTCTAAGGTACACAGTATTAGCATTAGTTAGGTATTATAAATCTACTAGTATATCACAATAATAATACTATGTATTTTAAGAACATTGAGATCACAAATTTAATAATGAACCAGTTGAACATTAAAAAACGAAAACTGCCAATTTTAACTAAACGCCATGTAGGAAAAAAACCAAATAAGTCAAAATTACCTAAGTGATAAAAGAACAAATCTTTTCTGAGGAAAAAAATATACTATGCGCCTATACTACTACTACTATATTGCCAGATGCTGGAAAAATTAACTAAGTGGAGTAATTATCGTACGAACAGAAATGTCAAACTTGACCAAAGGCAAATTTAGCATTTCACAATTACGACAACCACCAAATTTTCAAAAATGCTCTAAAATTTTGTCGGTTAGTAAGGAAAAAAAAGTGAACTCTCGCGAACTTCAAAATGTCGAAGCGACATCAAAAGTCGACGTAGAAGGACGTGAGTAAGACCAAACGACGCAGAAAAATCAGGCGATTCCAACAATGTATATAACTCAAATGGCCAAAAATGTCGCTTGGTTAATTTTTCCTTTCCAGCGTCGATATGGTTTAATGGAATATTTGAATCTATTTGTTGTAGATAGGTCAATCAGTGGCAATATTTCAACTATATCTGGAGCACCCTGGGCAGTTCCGCTACTTCCCGCTGAGGCACTGACTGTCGTGATATTTTTTGTCTGAAATTTGTTACAAAATGTTTCTGTTGTTATTCCATTCCCAGGAACAGTAAACACAGTAAACTAGTATGTTCTACGTGTCCTCTTTGTTCTCTTATCAATATCAGTGTTCACTTTATTAATTGTGAAGTAGTTTACAGTGATAAACAGCTGACCCCGCCCGACTTGTTTTGCTGGCGTAATTTTTATTATTTGTCATTAAACAGAGATAAGCTGACTTATATTATTGTGTGACACTTTATTACAGTTGTGATGTTTTGTTCCCAGATTTGTCGTTTGCACGGCAAGTACCGAAGGAGTGTGCGAAGGGCCCATCAGTATGGTGTCAGAGCCTCAAGTAAGTTTAATTGCACAGTACATAATACATTTAAGAAAGGTCAGAGGGGCAATTCTCATAATTTTATGAACATTCAGTCTGATCTCAGTATCAATTTCTCAAAATTCTTTTTTTAAATTCCTCTAATTTCCCTACATATTTGACAAGTTTTTGACATTTGTTGGTCGCCAAGATAAGACTGCGACTAGATTCTGAACATTTTAAGTTATGAGAATTCAGGCCTTCAGGTGCATAGTACTCGCAACCGGCGTGTATGGTCAGACCAATAAACGTAAATGAGGCAAAAGGAGTATATAAGGATCATAGCAGGTGGCATTCTGTAGTTTCTACCTGCCCCCATAGAAAGCCGTGAGTTTATGTATGTATGTATGTAGGTATACATGTAAAACTTAAAACTAAACTGATAAAGTCAAGAACACAAAGATGTGTATACAAAGGTAGCTTGAGTGGGTATTTGTACACGTGGTTTCACAAATAAATTCACTTATAGAAAATATGTTCTTGTATATTTAATGAATTACATATTATTTATTAATTTGTTAGTAATATTTATTAATATTACCGACAAATTGTTACAAACTGAATAACACAGTTCTGTTAGAACCTACAATCTACATAAACAAGTCTTTTACCAAGTACTTAGATGTTGGTCATTAAAGTGCCATCAAAATAACGTCATTGTGTCGATATTTCCATTATAATATCATTAGATGCTTATATCAGAATGAACAAATATTTGTTTTTATTAATAGATATTCAAATTGATTAGTTCTGATTATATTGCTCTAATCCAGTGTTTTTCAACCTTTTTCATAGAGCAGCCCCCTTATTATAGAAAAATATTTCGCAACCCCCTTCCCTAACTTGGAATTCAAGTCTGTCACTTTGGGTACCTTTTGGTTAAGCAGAATTCCCACAATCATCCACTGAAGCTTTGAAATGTTTGATTCCATTTGGAACGGCGACCCCCTTTAAGGGGCTTGGCGACCTAGGGGTCCCGACCTCCACGTTGAAAAACACTGCTCTAATCTAACATTGTTTCTGTTTTCATAAATATCTGTAGAGTGATTTTGTAAAAACATGTTGGTGTGAAATATATGCATAACATCTCTCTTACAGAGGAGGCCTGTGTCCCCAGTAGTGGGAACTTTATAGGTAGATTAAGCTATGTATATCTAACTAATATTATAAGTACGGTGAAAATATCAGATTTTTTATGTTTGTTTGTTACGCTTTCACGCTAAAACGGCTAAACGGATTCGGATGCAATTTGGCACATGGGTAGACCATGACCTTGATTAGGACAGAGAATAGTTTTTTTTATTCCGATATTCTCACGGGATCGAGACTTATGCTGGTAAAACCGCGGGACGCAGCTAGTGCATATATCAACACAAAGTCATACCAATTGAATGATTATTGACAATCTGTTACCTACGTCCGCGTCCGTTTAGTCACACCGCAAGGGGGAGATGTAATACTTTTGCATATTGGATGATTGGACTGTGTGTCATACTTTATGTGAAACAAATAAATAAAACAGTCAAACTCAATTTTGCCATAGGCATTGAGCTTGTGGAGTTAAGTCAAAAAGGGAAGAGGCTTATTAAATACTATACTTATTAGCTTTTGCCCGTGGCTTCGCCTGAGTGGAGGTCGGAAACTATCCCATGGAACGTACTACTGGGATAAAAAGTAGTTCTAACACTCCGTGTGCCAAACATCCAAATCCATTCAGCCGTTCAGGCGCGAAAGGATAACAGACAGAGAGACAGACAGAGTTACTTAGACATATTTTTATTGATGATGCTGAACAACTGCAACTGCTGATATGATATTTAAGTTTTTTATTAGTCTGTAAGCTTTCTTTAAAATAAAAATAAATAAATCTATATATATAAAAATCAATTGCTGTTCGTTTGTCTCGCTAAAACTCGAAAACGGCTGGGCCGATTTAGCTGATTTTGGTTTTGAAACGTTTGTCGTAGTTCGGGAAGGTTTAAACGGTCAGAAAATATGGAAAAAGGAGTAGGGTAGGAGTAGGTTAGGAGTAGGGTTGGAGTATGGTAGGAGTAGTGTAGGAGTAGGGTAGGAGTAGGGTAGGAGTAGAGTAGGAGTAGGGTAGGAGTAGTGTAGAAGTGGGGTAGGAGTAGGGTAGGAGGTAGGATAGGAGTAGGGTAGGAGTAGGCTATGGGGTAGGGTAGGAGTAGGGTAGGAGTAGGGTAGGGGTAGGGTAGGAGTAGGGTAGGAGTAGGGTAGGAGTAGGGTAGGAGTAGGGTAGGAGTAGTGTAGGAGTAGAGTAGGAGTAGGGTAGGAGTAGTGTAGGAGTAGGGTAGGAGTATGGTAGGAGTAGGGTAGGAGTAGGCTAGGAGTAGGGTAGGTGTATTGTAGGAGTAGGGTAGGGGGTAGGATACCACGCGAACGAAGTAGCGCCGGGCAGCTAGAAATTATTTATATGGCAAAACAACGTTTGCCGGGTCAGCTAGTAAATATAATAAAATTTCAACTTCATCATTCATCATTTTCCTGCCCTTATCCCATGTTACTTGGGGTCGGCGCAACACGTTTTCTTCTTCCATTCTCCCCTGTCAACCGTCACGCTATCATTCACTCCCTTCTCTTTCATATCATTCCTCACACAATCCATCCATCTTTTCTTCGGCCTTCCTCTCCCTCTCCATCCATCAACATGTATATTCATCACTCTTTTAGTCACATGCGTTTCATCCCTTCTCATCACATGCCCATACCAAGCTAAACGATTTCCTTTCAACTTTTCTGTCACTGGCGCCACTTTCAAACTTCCTCTTATATACTCATTTCTTACTTTATCCATTCTCGTCACTCCACACATGCATCTCAACATTCTCATCTCCGCTGCATGCAATCTTCTTTCATCCGTCTTCTTCACGGCCCAGCATTCAGACCCATACAGTACGACAGGCCTTATCACAGACTTATAAATTTTCCCCTTTAACTTGAGGGGCATCCGTGGGTCGCAAGTTGTTCCTGTGACCTGTCGCCATTTCATCCATCCTGAGTTGATCCGATGCGTTACGTCTCGGTCTACTTCGCCATCTCCTTGGACAAGCGACCCGAGGTACCGAAAGTCGGAGCAGATCGATAAGGGCGTTCCGGCGAGAGACATGGGCCAAGGACTGGAGAGACCGCCAAAATCGCAAAACAGATACTCCGTTTTGGTCCGACTTACTCTCAGGCCAACGGTCTCGAGTCTTTCCCACCACCCTTCCAATCTGCTCTGGACCTCTAATCTGCTCTGGACCTCTAATAAAATTTCAACTTATTTTAACTTATAGAACTAGTAATATAGTACGTACAGTCACCAAAGGAGATAAGTAACGAGGGTCGTCGGATATAGTTGAAGTTTAGTAAGAAACCGATGGATGTTTTCGAATGAAATTTAATTTGATAAATGAACTGTTTGTTTTCTATTAACTAAATTAAATTTTAACCCAAACTAACGACTCTACATTTCTACTATCCGTTGTTAGCCCCTCTAACTAAACTAAAAGGAAGTATTTGTGTTAAGATAACATTATTAGCGCTACCTACAGGAAATTTCATAAAACCTTTGGCCAGTCCAACGCCTCACCTGTTGTGCTATTTCCGCTTTGTGCTGATTAATAAACAGTTAGGTAAGCAAAATCACGTGAATCATCGCCTTTACGCTAACAGCAAAAAAAACAACATCGTGCATCGTAAGATACCTTTATACCTACTTAACAACACACTTCCTTTTCTGAGTCACGTCAAGAGGCCATCCAGAAAGTACGTCACGCATTAAGGGCGAGGGCGGGGGTCTAAAAAGTGAGACCTTGTGTGATAAGGGGAAGGAGTCGGAAGGAAGAGTCGTAAACTTCGTGATGTACAAATCATGGTGGTCACCTCATCTTCGTGGTCTTCATGTACAAATCTAAATTATTCAACCTAACTTTAAATCTAACTATGAACTTTAAAATATTACCAACTCTATCAATATTATAATAAAGTTTAATTTAAAATTTCAAAATATGTGACGTCACACCGGGGGGGGGGGGGGAGTCACAGAAATATGACCACCTTTTACAAGGACGGGGGCTCTAACATCATGACATTTATGTGACGTGATTCATTCCCCTAATTACGTTTGTGTGCGCAGGCGCGGCGCTGATTGCGGGGCCGTAGGTCACTGCACATCTACAGTGTGGGAGAAACAGGCTGAGCCGGTGACGGCCAATGATGTATCTAACAAGTTCATCAGGCTCTTCAGGCAACTGAAGGATGTCAGGGAACTCATTAATGAGGTTGGTATTGGTTCAAATGTTGGTTTACGGTTTATAGGAGTTGAATGTTGGTTTAATTGACACATTGATTTTTTTCTCGGGGCTCAATAGGCGTTGACGCTAATGTCAGTGTGCCTTTGGGTCAACATGCGGGTATGGGGATTTGTATTAAAGATTGAGATAGAATTGGAGCTGATTGAATATGCTACATGTAATTATTCGGAGTGTGTGTGAATAATGCTACATTTGTTCACTCAGTTAATAAAATTATCTGTGCATCTATTTCAGTACATTATCTTGGTGTCTGCAATAAAACATCCCTACCAAACGTGTTTTTTGACAGATTTTGTTACTTACTGCACATAAAAACTTTTAATGCACTCTCACTGTTACACCCATCCACGTCAGCCCACCCCACACACCGGTCTGTTTGACTTAATTCCATTATCTACCTTATCTACAAATATGACCCAACATCCTAAAACTTTCTTATTATCTTTCCTTACTCACATTCTTAGGACACGATCCTTATCAGTGTAGTGTGCCTGGACCTGGGTTTGAATCCCAGGTTGGGTAATTTGATATTAGGATTATAAAATACAAAAAAAAAATGCCCTCCCTTTAACTCAGAGTTGTGCCTTACCAGTCACATTATTACATGGGTCATATCATTGTTAGACGTGACGCACAAGAATGTCAAAATACCAGTAAACAAAACATTTAGTAAAAATGAGCATACTTAGTAGGGCTAATCTTATAGGTAATTTACAATACAAATCCCTTCTAACCATAGGACTACCTGGCGTCGCGAGTATCATCAGAATGCCAAGATGTGGAGTACCCGGCCATCGCCAGGATCTGCAAGGAGAACACGGCGCAGCTGCAGCAGTACATCAACCATGTGCTGCAGTCGGACACCTCGGCCGAAACCATGTGCAAACTCATCGGCATGTGCAACAATGACAAGATTGATAATATCTTGTCTATGAATGTAAGTGTTAAGCTAAGCGTACATTACAACCGTGTCGGGCCGCAGCGCATTGACATTTAATACAAAAAAACGTCGAAGATAAAAGCGTTTCTTGTATGGTCTCCATACAAGAAACGCTTTTATCTTCGACTTTTTTTTTTTTCTCCCTCTTTAATTTTTATTAACTTTATTTTATTATTTGTTGTTTTTGTTTGTTGTCATAATGGCAACAGAAATACACACTGTGAACATTATTTTCATTTTGTCTATTTATTTATTTATTTTATTGGTTCACCAACAATTATTGTTTGCACAGGTTGTATGCTAAAAAGTAACATGCAGAAATGTAAATGCAACAGTGCAACAATCACTTATAGGTAAACTCCGCATGAATAAAGAAGTTGTACAGTTTTATAATATTAATCTAGATTAAAAAAACGAAAAATACTAATCTAAAGGACTAAATAATATAACAACTTATGGAACTAATTACATTTAAATATATTCTCTCTCAAACGAGAAAATTAAAAGGTAAAGGTATTAAGAAAGGTACAATTTATTATATTAATCTAGTTTATAAAAAAAATGCTAATCTAAAGGTCTAAGTAATCAATATAGGTAACATCATAAGGAACTTGTCTACTGTCATATAGTATCGTACTGTCGATACAGTCCCCTGCATGCTTCTTGTATGGGAGAGACAGCCCGCTGATATTCAGACGGGACGGACAGAGGAAGCAATTAATAATTCTCAAATAATTTCTCGTTGGCACCCTTTGTGTATGAAACCCTAAAATGCGCGGTGCGGCCCGCCAGTAGTGCGCGATAGTTCATACAAAATGTTCGAAAGTGATGTAAGTGGATTATTACTCTGCAACTACAAAGTTTTACATAAAACCACACAACCCACCCTTGTGCAATCCGATATTCTGAGGTAGACCCAACAAATTCAGCCTTTCTATAATGACTGTCATAGATAGATGTTCGTCACCTGGGAAAATACACCCTATGTTTATCGGTCACTGCTATGTTTACCAAATGTACCTATAATATCTATGAACGTGTTATGGGGACCGTAATAACGAAATGTACAATATTATGTGCGTGACAACTTCAATGAATGGTGTTTGTAGTAGTCGTGTGTCTTGTTATTACTGCGGGCGAATGGCGTGGGACCGGCTCGTCTGAAGCCATTTACAGCCAATTGAAAAGTCACAAGCCTTCCTAGTTCCGTCAATAAGTTGAATTTTACATTTGATCGTACAGACGCCAGAACACCAAGCTACCCGAAACTGTCAATTTTTCCCAATCAACCTTGAACCTAATGCTTTAGCGATAAAGTTGAAATTAAAGAAATTTGACAGATACACGTACTGATTCAATATTTTTTTTCGCAGAAGAAGAAACAAGTAGTGCCAAAACACAACAAACACAAGGGTAAGTTTTTCGACAGTTTAGTTATATTTTTTTTTTCACATTTTGTTAAAAGCTCTATAATCCTCGGTAGGTAGTCTGTCTTTCCATTTGCTACAAAAACAGCTAAACTACCTTAATTCAGTTAGCCTTTTAGGAAAATTAAAATCTATAAGCGCAGGCGCAGCCAGACTTTCTTAATAAATCACTGGACCTACAATATCCCACGAAGCATTTAGCATCCACCAAAGTCAGGTAAAAGTTTTTTGTTTCTCTCATTGATACAGGAAAATGGCATTGTTCAGTTCAGCGAAAAATCAAGTTGTTGGCTCGTTATAGCTGTAAGATAGCAGTAATATTACCGGAAACACTTTTTATCAGTTAGTTCATGCAATACGTAATTATTGGCCTGTTCTCTGGTGCAAAATTTTTAGCAACACTTTGGAATGACTGACAACTACAATCAAATAAATTTTATGTCTTTGATTGTAGGTAGTTTGACTCTATCTCTAGACTAGACTGACAGAGTCCTGAACAAGGTAATTTTTGATCATCAACGTCAACTTGATTTATAAAAAACATATTCAGCGGCCATGTGCCTAGTTATTGATTCAAGTGTAGGCTCAAGGCCTTTACAGTAATTTTCAGAACAATAAGCTTGAAAAATAAATTTTAGATGTCGTAAAATTTTAGTAAACCACGCCTTACGTGATTTTTAAACTTTTTGCAATAAGGCTTAATCAAAGTGCTATGAAATTAATTACCGCTTAATCACTAATTACCTATTTAACTACTTCAATTAACGAAATAGGTACTTAATTAATAGTAGGTACTTTTCACAACATTTTGCAGCATGTTTCCATAATAGCTATTCACGTGTCAGAACATGTGCCAAGACATGACTTTCATAATTTTTCAGGAGCACTTACTTATATGTTCCCATAATGCTTGTTTACAAATGTTGTTGAATCTATATTTAGTACGGCTGATCTTTTAATAAATGCCCTTCCGAATTATTATTATTTTGCCAGATCAGGCCACAGGTATAAGAATCACCGATCTGTTCCACTTCGATGGACACGCATAGTTGTATGAGCGTGACCTACGACAGTAAAATTATATTCACACTATTTTCCCAACTATGCTAAGGTTAGCTACCAATTCAAAAAGATTTGATATGACACGCGAGCCAACTAAAATTAATTCTGTAAAATTGTCCATCTATGTATGTCTATGCTTGTGGTAATGGAGTAGATTCATGGGAATAATGGAATAGGTGGTGTGGTGGGATTATAATTTACGAAATCTTGCTCGCCATTGCGATGTCCTAGACGTTGGTCTATTGCTGCTAAATAGGGTCTACTGTTTATCTTGGGAATCACTGACATCGATGAAGGAAAACAACGTAAGGAACCCGGCACCATAATTGAGTAACACACGATCAATCACAATCTGAATGATATTGAAGGATATTGCTAATCCATTGCTTCATATGTTCGAAAAAGTTGTCTGCCCAAAGTACTAGCCATTGCTCCTGATAATGTGTTACGCAATTTCCCCGTAGGACTTTTATTTAATAAAGGACTGAAATCGCCAATCCGCCTCGAGCAAGCGTAGTGATCAATGATCATGTCTTCTCTGCTTGAAAAGAGGCTTTTGCCCTGCAGTGGGACAATAATAGGCCAGTATTATTATTTACTAGCTTTTGCCCGCGACTTCGTCCGCGTGAAGCAAGTTTCTTTTTTTTTGTTTTTCGTAAGAACCTTCTAAAAAGTATAAAAAAACTTAAAAAAAAAGATGGATGAAATCGGTGAAGCCGATCTCAAGTTATGATGTGACCAAGGGAAATAGGGATTCATTTTTATATTATTATTTATTATATTTATTTCTTAGCTTGTAAAATGGGGGAGGGCGAGGCTTACAGTGGGCTATAACGTTGTGGATGATGATCATGGCGAAAGTATCTACTAAACATGCTCTTTTATTTCAGGCAACCTGTTAGGCAGCTCCCAATGCACTTGGGGACCGTCTTACTGGTGCAGTAATTTCAGGTAAATATACAAGAAATAGTTAATGTTAATGTTTTTCCTGCTGTAACCGCAATTTATATGCACAAAGTAAAAACTAGTGGTATTTACAGGTGGTTTTATTTAGCGGGGTTTATTAGCTCTGTCGTGGTCAATTTATATTTGTGTCTTACGTAAACTGTAGCTGGTATTCAACATTGCAATAACAACAAATAAGGATGAATTTGAATTAGTTTGCACGGATAGGAAATTGCCACCGAATTAATTTGTTAATGTAATATATATTAAGTAATAATAAAATATGTCAGTCATATTTAATTAAATGCTCAACAACAGGAAAATACTCCTAATATAATGGTTGGGGAAAAAGTCTTTTCGCATTATAGTATGTATGAAGTTGTAATAAAATCTCTTTGGCTATACTATTTGTATCTGGCTGGTTTTGGTATCATTGAAAGTTTAAATTTTAAAGAATATAATTCCAAATTCAAATTAGGAAAATTTGTGATTTTTATTTGTTTTTCGTACTGTCAAGATGAGTGAATCTTATGAAGAAATTCGATACATTTTAAAATTTTACTACAAAAAAGGTAAAAATACAACGCAAGCCGCGAAAAAAATTTGCGATGTTTATGGACCTAGTGCAGTGTCTGTGACAGTAGCACAAATTTGGTTTAAGCGTTTTCAATCCGGAAATTTTGATGTCAAAGATGCACATCGCTCCGGTCGCCCTATTACGGATAAAATGGTTGCCATTTTTTAAAAAGTGGAGCAAGATCGGCGGCATATCAGTAGTTACGACGTAGCTGAAGAACTGGGAATTGACCACAAAACAGTTTTGGCGCATTTGAAAAAAACTGGGTACACCAAAAAGCTCGATATTTGGGTACCTCACGAGCTCACTGAAAGAAACCTAATGAACCGTGTACTCATTTGTGATTCTTTATTGCGACGTAATGAAACCGAACCATTTTTGAAGAAGCTGATAACTGGTGATGAAAAGTGGATCACGTACGACAAGAACGTGCGAAAAAGGTCGTGGTCAAAGGCCGGTCAGGCTTCACAGACTGTGGCGAAACCCGGGTTAACTCGCAACAAGGTGATGCTGTGTGTGTGGTGGGATTGGAAGGGCATTATTAATTATGAGCTACTGTTACCACCTGGCAGGACCATCGATTCTGAACTCTACTGCGAGCAACTGATGAGATTAAAGCAAGAAGTTGAGAGAAAGCGGCCGGAATTAATCAACAGAAGGGGTGTGGTTTTTCATCATGATAACGCTAGACCTCGCACATCTTTAGCCACTCAGCAAAAATTAAGAGAGTTTGGCTGGGAGGTATTAATTAATGCATCCGCCGTATAGTCCTGACCTTGCACCTTCAGATTTCCACCTGTTTCGGTCTCTTCAGAATTCTTTAGGCAGTGTCAGGTTAACATCACGAGAGGACTGCCAAAACCACTTGTCGCGGTATTTTGATCAGAAGTCCCAAAATTTCTATAGCAATGGGATCATGTCCCTACCTACAAGATGGCAAGAAGTTATCGAACAAAATGGTACCTACATACTTTAGTTAAATGTAAATAAACTATATTAAAAAATGTTTTGAATTTCTGAAAAATGCGAAGAAACTTTTTCCCCAACTTAATATTATATTTACCATTGCATAACATATAGTATAATTTCATTATGAATCAAACCACAGCTAATTATGTAAGCTGCAGACGATGGATCGAAAAAAAACCAAAGTTACTTTAAAACTAATTTATTTAAATGGAAATTATTACAATTAAAATTGGTGAAAACTATTCGATGCTAGAATATGGAATGACAAAAATATGTATTAAAAATAACTAATAGCTAATGTCGAATTTCGCCGCGTCGGCGACGCGTGGCTGGGCGGATGTCATCAATGCAGTTTAGTTAGTCGCTCGGCGTAAACTGAAGGAATTGTAAGGTCGGCGATATCCATTAGGGATCCGTACTTAACAAGCTTAACAATATAAATATATATAAGCTAAAGAGTTTGTTTGTTTGAACGCGCTAATCTCGGAACCACCAGTCAAATTTGAAAAAATCTTTTCGCATTTCATAGCCCAATTATCTAGGAAGGCAATAGGCAAAAAAAAATCAGCTGTTCTCTACATTTATGTTCGGTTAACTCGTAAAAATGTAGGGAACAACTGATTTTTTTTTCGCGATTTCAGGTTTGGTCCCATAGTAAAAGTTGTTCATAATGACGAGTACAATGACCTCTTAAGAGGTTGTTGGTGTTTTTCCAATAACCCTGTATATTATCAAAGACCGTTAATTTTACTTCAAATGGACAAAAAACAAGAAATAATCATAACATTTTCTTCACCGTGTCGCTGGCACGACGGAATTTTAAATCTTGGCCCAAAACTTTGCCACTTCCACAGCGTTGTCTGTCAGTGGCAGCGCAGAGGTCACTTTGACTGCACGTTTGGGGACACAGAGGGCAGGATCGGAGGTGGAGCATGGTTTGTGACATAGCTCCACAGTCACACCCTGCTGTCGTTCCGCGTGTTTTCATAACAAACATGCAAATATGTTTTATTAGCATCTTAAAGCATTTATAGTATCCGTTGTCTGACCATTGTTTCTATATAAACGGTACAATCCGTTAGAACAATTATTCAATTATGTTGCACAACATCTATTGCCATAGCAAATCGCCTTAGTAATGTTTTTGTAAGCAAAATTGCATTATGATATCCGCAAAATTATTTGGCCCCTCTCATCTTAAGTGTCGTAAAAGGCAACTAGGGGATTTAGTCATAAAACATACCAGCATTGCAAAGATTGTACGATCTCCCTTTAGCAAGCGACGTCGTTGGTGATTAGAGTAGTTTACCCTCACTTCCGTTCACCTGGGAACCTAGGCCTGCTGATAAAGAGTTCAAAAGTTCCTATAAAAAAATTATTTCTACATATCCTATAACGTCTCTGCCTTTCTGTTAATGGTCCTTTTAACTGGAGATTAATAAATATGATTTACTTAGGTCACAGTGTGTGGCTAGGTCATTTGGTTTTGTTGGGAAAATATCTACTTGAAAAAAATCTTGAATTGTTTCACTCACTGACAGACTGCTCACAGCCTAACAGCGGTTAGGCTGTGAGCAGTCTGTCAGTGAGTGAAAGAATTCAAGCAGAAGAAGACGCAGCGGCGTCTAGAAGCATGAAATATTGCACAAGAGTAACATATATTATGAAAGTACGGAAGGATGTTTGAAAATTCACCCCCATAAGGGGGTTAAATACGGGATGAAAGCTTGTATGGAAGCTCATCATTTTTGCCGATTGGAATTCTTATCGAACACAAGGCTGTAGAGAATAAGCAGCGTGCGAAGCCGAGTGCTCAGCTAGTTATTGATATTTATTCTTAAGAACAATAGTTCAATCAGATTGCACAATAACTAAAGCCGTACTAAACTGTACTACGTTTATGCAGACCGCTAATTGGCAATACAACAAGCGGTTTGCAATTCGTATCGATTCTCGTATTCTGGTACAATCGATTGTAAAACTGTTTACATAACTGCGTTGTATAACCCGTTCGCTGTCTAGTTACATTGGTAACGAATAATCGAATAATAAGCATCGAATTCATTTCAACAAGTTTTCATTGAATTTGTTGTTTCTGGTTGTAGTACGGTTGATGAAAATGTTATACTTTAGATTAAAATCTTAATTTAATTTGAAACAACAATTATGAAACATTATGGTTAGATAACAAATATGAAGATTGTAATAATATTTTATGTAAAATCAGCCATCCAAAAACAGAATAGGATGATTATTTTTAAAAGTGTGACTGTCTGTACATAACCCACTTTTAGCCGTGACCTACTACTGCACCCTAATGATCACAATCGTAATATTAATATTATGAAACAAAAAACAGTATTAGACAAATAAAATTTAATCTTCTAACAATATTTAGTCTGATGTAGAAAAACTTGCAAGATTTCAGGATTAATATATTTTTCTGATAAAGGAACCGTCAATGCCGGATTAAGCCAGCGCGGGGCCTGTAGCACATTAATTAACCTACAAATTTTATGGTAGAACTTAGTTTGTTTAAAGTTCTAAAGTTTACAAAATAAAACAGAACTTTATCAAAATAGTTTTGATTGTGTATTGATTTTCACTAGTCAAATCTCTCAACAAATACAACAACATAATGTTCTTTTCCGTTCCATATCAGCTGAAGTAATTGAACCAAATTACTTTGGTCAAACAATGCTCAATAAAGTAGGTACTTTTGTAAAAACCTACAAGATTCATTTTACGCATATCGCGTGATTCAACAGTGATTAAGTACAAGTTCTGAGATAGTATGCAAGAGCGAGCGAAGCAAGCTCGAAAATTATCGGTAAAACGGGGTGAATAGGGATGCAGGGGTGAATCGAGATGAAACTTTAAAATGGATTTGAAATTTAAAATAATACAGTTTGTTGCTAACAAGGATTAAAAAACAGTAAACACATTGGAGTCTTTTGTGGCAACAAACAATATTATTATTTCAACGTTAAAATACATTTTAAAGTTTAGTCCCGATTCACCCCTGCATCTCTATTTACCCCGTTTTACGGTATTAGCATTCAGCCTCGGAGAGCTTAGGTTTCTTTTGACCATTCTTATCTAATATTTCAATAGACCTAACGGCGGTGTAGGGTACCATGACATGTTTTTTGTACGTCCAAGCTCGGGGCATTTGCTACACCTGCTACGTGGGCTAATCCGGCACTGGGAACCCTCATTTTATATTCTGCAAAACTTATAAAAAGCCACGCTTGGCATACCTCGCTGATTGGTCATCCTATGAATGCGAAGGTCGCCCGTTACAATACAAAACTCCGCTGTAGCCCGACTTCATTTTGAAATACACTAGTGCTTGGTGCCCCTAAATTACCTACTAGCTATTGATTTGACATTCTTATCTATTTAAGCGAGTTTCTTTCTCGATTTAGTGTTCAGAAACGTGATATAGAACAAACACTACATACACTTTGGTTATAAAACCAGAAGGCAGAAACCGAGCATAATTATGCCGCCGTCTTCTACTGCCGCGGCAGAAAGCACAGGCGGTTTGCTGTGCCTCCATGTCGCACACTGGCGCGTTCTAAGTCCCCTATACCACGTACTCTGAATCTCTTGGACTCGCAATCCAACAAACGATCCTGTTTGCGGACGAATGGACGAAGATTTTGTCGGCATGTCAAAAGTACTGTGAGAGGGATTTATGAAAGTGTTGTTTTACTTGATGATTTTATATTTTATGATTTGTGTACTTTTATCTTTTATTTTATTATGTGTTCGTGTGTATACAAATTGTATGTTTAATTACTGTTATTGGTTTTAAACCGTTTTAATTAAACTAATAAATAAATTCTACTTAATAAAAAGCGTAAATTCTAATCCATTTAGTGACAGACAACGCACAACCAACCGCTGCGCTGGGTCCAAAAGCATGACATTTTGTACAAGATTAGTTCCTAATATAACGGAGAACAGAACAAAGGAAGGATTTTTGAAAATTCATCCCCGAAAGGGGTTAAATAAGGGATGAAAGTTCGTCATTTTTGCTAATGGGACATCCCATCAGACACACGGCTTTTTACAAATAAGTCCCGTTTCCTAACATCACACCTTTCTTCTCCAGCACCGGTCGTGAATGCCGGGCGACACACCACTGTGTGACCAAAGTATGGCCCAAGATGGCGGTCGCGGAAGACACCGACAGCATCTGCAAGATCTGTACCGACATGGTGCAACAGGCAAGAGACCAACTGCAGAGCAACGAGACACAGGTAAATATCTTCTTTCAATAATTTTGTAGGTATCCTTAGGTTTAGGTACAGGCTCATGAGCAATTTCTGCTTTGTCTCTGGAATGGCAACGCATCTGTGGTGCCTCTAGTACTGTAGATGTCCATCAAGTCAGCTTGTACGCATCCCATACATAAAAAAAATCTATAAAACATTGATAGAATGCGGGCTTTTGCTGTGTTGTTGTTTCCAATTCAACCTAATAACTATTGGGTAGCCGGGAATCGGTCTGAATTCTATTGGAGCTCGATAGTGAAGCATGACACGAGATCCATACTAAGCAGTTTTTATTAGATAAGGAAGTCGATATTTTTTTTTTTATTGTTCAAAATGTATACCTATCGCAGAGTTTTAAATTTAAATTCAAACAGTAATTATTTTGTTTGAGTTCGTCTACCTTTCATGGTGCCGCTGTTTTGCTTGAGACCATAACCTACCCAAACTTATTCATGCTTGCAAAAACGTTACAAACGAAAAGTACAAAGAGTTGTAATATCAATATGTAAATATCAAGACTTTTAATGACTTTATGTAGGTATAGTCACTCGAGATGATTATAACCATATAAAAAATATTACTAGTAGTAGAAAACTTCACTATTCTATTATTAAAAAAACAGTTGGCCATATTGCCATATCTAGGACAGTATTCTTTTGTCAACACTCGCGACTTGCGAGTCTCCCATTATCTTAGAGCAAACAAAGGTTGAACTTACACTTTGTTGAGTGTAAAGTCATTGTCCGATAGTAACACGACGCCCACGTAACATTGTTTTATAAATACTGAACAATTATCAAAACGAGGCATGATCGGGGGATCGAAGAATCACCGAGTAGGTATTGGCTACCTTTTATTACTTAGTATAATCAGCTTGTAACGTTGTCAGTGCTGGGACACTGGCCTCCTCTCTGAGAGAGGGTGTTTGAGACTATTTAAACCTCTTAGACCGATCTATCTAAATAATTTATAAATTTGTAAATCGAGTCTAGATGAGCCATCTAATCTAACTTGGCTTACATCCAACAGGGATAATTTTTCCAAAAAAAAATGTATGCACAAAACCAAAAAAATAATTAAGGAATAAGGAAGCGAGTTTCTGAATAAAGTATTGTCTTATTATTTATGCAAACAATTCACCCGTAAACGTCTTTCCTTTGTTTTTGCTACTGTGACGAACTGGATACATTCATAAAAAGTATCACAAAGTCAACACAGTTGATGCGTACGATTTCATTGTTTCAAAACATTGATTCTCTATTATTTCCTGTGATTGGCTTTAGGTAATAAATAAACACTGCTAACATTAACTTACATAAAAATGATTAAGCAGTATAATTAAAAAAAAAGTCGGCCAGCATTATCATTAAAAAAAAAAAGTAAAACATTCTCACATTCCTATTTTAAAAACTCTTGTATTTTGTTTTCTTTTATTTTGGTCTTATGAACTTATTGCATTTAGCCAGCAACTTAGTTATTTTGACCAATGAGAGACTTTGATCTCTAACTGACCTCTTACTTGATAGATGGAAACAAAGAAAGAAATTCTATGAATTATATTAATGCATATGTTTTCAGATTCTGCTCTGGGCATTGAATTTAATAGTAAGTCTGTATATTCCGCTAACGTTAGTAATTAGCGTGATGTTGTTTATGCATACAAGATTCTCTTTGTTGTAGATACTTTGTGGTTAATTATTATGAAAGTGTAGCCATAGGGAAAAAAAAGGAAATGTAGGTATACAGGGTGGAATTTTGTAATGCCACCTGAAGGGAAAGTACTCTTAATACTGTAGATAGAAAATTTTACTCAAAGAAAACATTCCTTTATTTTTGAACAGAAAGAAAACTGCATTCAAAGATTTTCGAAAATTTGCTTGCCACACCCGGGAATCGAACCGACTAAAATCTGTAAAAATTACACCCTGTACTTTTATAGCATTGATCGTAAGGATCAATTATAAGGATGAAATCTCTCTAACAAACTTGATAAATAAAATGATAGGAAAACTATAAATCTTAAATTATTTGCACGAAATGGGCTCCATTTTCTTGGATACACAAATGTATTCTTCTAACGAATTCATTTCTAGTAACCTTTAATAACGTGTTGTGGTGAATGTTATAAATCGTATTCTGAACTTCAACTCTCAACTCGTTTACATTCGCATAAGATTTAATGTAAATTTGATTTTTCACATATCCCCAAAAAAAAAATCTAAAGGGGTGACATCTGGTGATCTCGCAGGCCATCTGATTGTGCCGTTTGTACCAATCCAGGTATTAAAATGGTTATTAATGTAGGCAGTAGTGATTCTGCTGTTATGGGCTGGAGCACCATCTTGCTGTAGAATTATTTGGTTTCGCTCTTGCTCGGGGAAACCATTTAACTCATTTCTTAAGAGATCTAATATTTCAAGATACTTGACAGTGTTTAAATTACCATGACATGCTAATTTACAATTTTTTGTAAATAATTAAAATAATTTAAGATTTTATAGTTTTCCTATCATTTTATTTATCAAGTTCGTTAGAGAGATTTCATCCTTATAATTGATTCTAACGATCAATGCAATATAAGTACAGGACGTAATTTTTACAGATTTTAGTCGGTTCGATTCCCGGGTGTGGCAAGCGAATTTTTTAAAATCTTTGAATGCAGTTTTCTTTCTGTTAAAAAATAAAGGAATGTTTTCTTTGAGTAAAATTGTCTATCTACAGTATTAAGAGTACTTTCCCTTCAGGTGGCATTACAAAATTCCACCCTGTATATGTAATGGTTTAGCTTTAGATTAGATGTAGCTTTATCTTTGTTCATAGAAATGTTGTTTTTTTTAATTATTGAATCATTAGTTATTATTTTATTAGGCTTTGGTCAAACAACTCAGCCTATTGCAGTCCACTACTGGACATAGGGTGTTGTGGCGCAACCAGGGGGAGCCCAGGCTGTCCCAGCCACCTTCTTTAGGTCGTCCGTCCATCAAACTGGAGGGCGTCGCACACTACGCTAGACGTAGGTTTTTTAGACTTACTATAGCCAAATTAATGTGACTCAGGATGGCTGGAAAAATCTTTAAAATAGCTCGCATTTAACTAGGTCAATAGGGCACTTTATGTGACGGCTACACACCCTTATTTCAGAATTTGTGACGCTACAGAATCTTAGATAATCGATCGAAAACGTGTCCAGTCAGCTTGAGAAACCACTTTTCGCTGGTCTCTCAATCTCGGTAACGGATGTGATTTTGACCACTTTTTGCATCCATAAAAGATGATCCTAAAAGTAACTCAATCCACATGATCTGTTTCGCCTTTTCCCAACTATGTTGAGTTCGGCTTCCAGTCTAACAGGGTGCTGAATAACAGTATTTTACACGGAGCGACTGCCTATCTGACCTCCACAACCCAGTTACTGGGTAACACAATATCCCTTGGTAAGACTGGTCGTTAGACTTTCTGGCGTCTGACTACCTTTAACGACTGTCAAAGATCTTACTTATCCTTTTCCAAATACAACTTATTTAAAATTTCATAAATCATTACAGGAGGAACTAAAAGAAGTGTTCGAAGGTTCCTGCAAGCTGATCCCTCTGAACATAGTCGCGAAGGAATGCATGAAGTTGGCTGATGACTTCGTGCCTGAGCTGGTTGAGACCCTGGCTTCCCAGATGAACCCCCAGCAAGTCTGCTCTGTCGCCGGCCTGTGTAACAGTGCCAGAATTGATGACATGCTTGAAGACTTTGTAAGTAGAACTTTTTTAACTACTTTTTAGAGCTGATGACGTTTTTTTAGTTTGTGGCTGTGTGTAAGACTCGTGGAATGAAACAGCTCACTTCACCTTAGAAATTTTGCAGAACAGACCGGCTGCTCACTTCCTCATTCGATTAATGAAACTGATAGCATTTCACGCTGCTTAGGTATTTTTATACATAGGAGCAGGTTCGGTAAGGAGGTGATTTTGTCAACGTCATACGGTTGTGTACACTTTCTTGTGCGCTATTTAGTCTTTCTTTGGCCCGGTTATACTTTGTTAGTAAATTCTTATTAGCTCAAATACAATCTCTTCTCTCTTCTTCGCAATCATAATTATTAGTGTGGATGTGGAATTTCTTGCCCATTCTTCTCCACACGAAAACTACCTTTTGGACTAGAATCAATTTTTGTTTATTGTAATTTTTGAAGTTCAAAAGTGCCTTTTATGTGACTATTTGAAATAAATGCTTTGACTTTAGTAAATACACTAATAGCAGCAGAATTAGCAGTAGTAACCTCGTCTTTGTCTTGTTCTTTGTGATTATCAAAGAGTAAAATCAGCTACCTTTTGTCACAAAGTACATGCGCACTTTGTACTGACCCAGTTGTGTGTCAACGATGAACTAAATGCGTCATTGAGATTATCTCCAATTTGTAAGTTTAATATAAACAAA
The DNA here is from genome assembly GCA_949629185.1 of Apamea crenata. Lineage (NCBI taxonomy): Eukaryota > Metazoa > Arthropoda > Insecta > Lepidoptera > Noctuidae > Apamea > Apamea crenata. Next base: position 6,008,761 of record OX451360.1, on the reverse strand, counting down.
TCTATAATGATGTTATACTTACGAGTATAACATCATTATAGATTTGTTTACATTAAAAAAAAAATAACACCACGTCTCAAATTATGTTTTATTTAATTATAACTTTCATAATTTATAACCCTCTGTCATCTGTGCTAACTATTTATTTAGCCCGTAATGTCCCAACACTGGGTGAACAATAAAGCGGGGGGCCCTCTTTATTGTTTTCAAATATGATGTTTTATATTGTGATCTACAAAAACGTTCCGTTTAATTCAGTAAAATCTTTACTTTGAAGCATTATTTGGTCTCATGACTCAATAAAAATTCGCTGTAATACAAATAATGATTGATGTCATCAATTTATTACCTATACCTGCGCTATTCTTCGTAAAATTAATCAGGAACACGCGATAATGATGTTCTTTAAATTTTTGTAACGAGTTAAAAAAAACTGACAACAAAAATAAATGTTATTATTATTTATGTTAGGCCACATAAGTAGTGCACTTGACGCGGCAAATATCAACAGAGGAAATGCGAATAACGTAGGATGCATCACTAAGATATCCAATTGAAATATAACTTGAGTGATATATTTTGTTAAACTGGAGTATGTTGGAAAAATGCAGAAACCAAAATATATATCCATCATTATGATGGACACAAATGCGATACACAAGCAACTGTTGTAATTTATTTGACAAGCCACGTTGACATTCATTAAAATTAATTAACTAACAGAATGAAGATATAGCAAAATCTATTTCTTTGTTAAATCTTTGCAGGAAACGTATACAGACGCTAGCACATCAAGCTACTACAATCTGTCAAATTTATTTAATACATTTTCAACTTTGTCCCTAATCCATTAAAGTTTAAGGTTGATTGGGAAAATTTGACAGTTTCGGGTAGCTTGACCTGCTGGCGTCTGTAAATTAATGTATTACTCAAATTTATAAACAGGGAAACAGTAATCTCGTTCACATTAGTCACATTTCATAACGACATTATTATCAGGTTATCGCGATAACATTAGACGGAATGACCTTCTATCACGCCACGTTCGTAAATATTGCAAATAAATGTTTTATTGTGCCTATAAATGTCTCTAAAATTCGCATTTTGTAAATTAATTTCATGTACGGTCACCAAAGGAGATAAGTAACCAGGGCCGTCGGATATAGTTGAAGTTTGGCAAGAAACCGATGGATGTTTTCGAATGAAATTAAATTTCATTAATAGAAAACAAATAGTTTATTTATCAAATTAAATTTCATTAGATAATATCCAACGGTTTCTTACTAAACTTCAACTATATCCGATGCCCTGGTTACTTATCTCTTTTGCCGACTGTACCTTCGTTTTTTTTCCTTTGTTATAAGACTCTCATTTTAAAAACGATGATGTTACAACCCCATGCAAAACGTTTTCTTATAATTCAGTTGTTTTCAGGAATTTATAGTTCGAGATCTATCTACATATACAATGAACTAACCAGAAATCGGATCGAGACCTTTCTTGGTACACGCGATCACAAAAGCTTGAGCATTTTGTAAATAAGCCAAATATGATTTAAATTAATTTCACAAACACAAATGCTAATAAAAATGTCTTAAATCTATTGTAGATGCAATGGAAAGTAAACCGTGTGTCTTAAAAATAAGATTCTAAATCCAACAAGTATTAAAAGTCATGTTTACATTGTTACAGTACACCCAAATGAGCCTGCGTGTGGAATGCAACAACTGTCAGCGAACCGTCGGCGTGTTGAGGAAGAAGTTCGACGCCGCCAGCTATGAAGACTTCCTTCTTGGACTATTGCAGGTACAATTATTAATAGCAATACTTGTTTATTATTATATATTATTTCCAGCTTGTATTTATTTTCGAGTCGACTGGCAACCCCTCGGTTTAACATACCTTACCTATGTGGGGTAACCATTAAGCTCTTGGTGACGTTGCGAGGGCAACATATTAGACCCAGCTTACGTGTCTTCTTTGAAAAAACACTAAGTGAAATCGAAGTAGTAACACGGGTGAGCGATGGGACGCGACGCGATGGACCAAAATTTCACGCGGACGAAGTCGCGGGCAAAAGCTAGTTCAACAATAAACTTAAAAAAACTTGTAACATTAGTATTCATTATTCTTCAATTAATCTTCCCCAGGTGTGCCGCAAGATGGACTCTCTTTCCGACTCCTGCTCGATGCTGGTCTTCAAGTACTACGAGAACATAGTGCAGGCGGTGAAGCAAGACTTCACTCCTCAGAGCATGTGCCACGTCAGCGGACAGTGCGCGTACAAGTTCCATCAACACGACGAGTTTACCTTCCCTGCACAGTTTACCGACTTCAGGCCTACTGAGTAAGTCACCTTCATGAATAACTGGGAAACTAAAATTGTTGACTACTTCGTTGGTCTGGCCGCAAGCGCTACTGCTGAACATGAGGTCCTGGATTCGATTCCCACGCCGTTCAAAGTGTTATTGAGTTTTTTTCTATCAGGAATCACTCAGTAGCCGCCCGGAGTCTTGATTCATGTCCGGTTTACATGGGACTTAACCATAACTGGCGCAATGTGGGTGTAGAGATCGTCTAAGCTGAAATGACGCGCCCCACTACTTAATTTGTTTATTTAGATGTGCGAGTGCAAATATTACTTCATCTGTGTGGGAGCGTCGATTGTTCAGTGAACTATGATCTGTATGTGTAATTTCATGTTTATGTGTATTGCGTCCATATTTGAAATTTGCTTGTGTGCGTAAATGCGGAGGTGGGGTCTTTTCAGCTTAGACGATCTCTACCATAGGTACCCCTCTGCCTTACCTTTTGGGGACGACATGCGTGATGTTATGTTCATGTTATGTAAAATTTTAAGTTGCGTTATGTATCAAGACAGTATTTACGCCCTATAGTAGCGTATTAAAGTACTCTAGCTACAAGCTCACTTATGCATGTTTCCCGTTTGTCGCGACAAGTCAAACAAAGCTGATATAGTTCTTTCCTCAAAAAGGTGATCCCCAGGCTCCTCCACTATTTGTTGCTTCCAAAAAGCCGACCGAAACGGAGAAGTCCGAAACTATGCTTACGGTATTTCTAGATGTGCAGAACGTATTCTTACTTAAATTACTATCATCTTTATAAAATTATCAGCATGATAAAGTATTTTCTTGTTTTAATATGATCGTATGTTTGTTTGACAGTGACGTGCCTTGCGAACTGTGTGAACAGCTGGTCAAGCATCTGCGTGACGTCATGGTCGCCAACACCACTGAGCTCGAGTTCTACAAGGTGCTGAAAGGTAACGGTTTCAAATTGTCAACAAAGTAAATTCAAAGTAAACGCTAGGTTATTTCTAGTTCATTTCGTAAGGGTTTATAAACATAACTATTCACGAAATAAACAAAAAATCCACAACAAAATTGATTCTATCATAATCTTTAACCGTCTTATTACAAAACGAAACCTAATTTTAGTTCTAGCCTAAACTATTGAGCCAGTACTTGTATTTCGAACTTTATTTCGATTTAGGCAAAGTTCTTAATACTAAAATGACAAATTTGCACCGAACTAAGCTGTCATTTTTGTAAAAAGAACGGCATTTCTCTCAGTTGGGTTCTTGACACTGTAGTCTAATTCAGAAAATTTAGTTTATCATCACACATTTCGTGAACGTCTTTTTAGCCTTTGGGAAAAGGGAGAGACGGAATAGCAGTATGCAATTGGATTACGAAAGTATCTTTAATGGTTATCATCATCATAATTATAACTAAAGGAGCTCTGGCCAAAAATAACACCCACACGGGTCGATCGATTAGGTTAAGCTACTCTTGCCTAGGTCGGCCCGTGGATGGGTGACTTTGCATACCGATACCCCTCAGTGGTGGAAACCCGGTTTAGTCGTTGGTCCCGGTTGTCATTCGTGGATCTTTATCAGTCGTTACGGCTCATCAGAAGCCCGAAAGGCTGACAAACAAACTTACCGAGTGGTATCGTGTTACTCAGTAACTGAGTTGTAGAGGTTAGATAGGCCGTCGCTCCATGTAAATACTGGTATTCAGCTGCATTTTTGGTTAGATTGGAAGCTGACCCCAACGAGGTTAGGAAAAGGCTAGGCAGGCATTATAATTAATACTACAATGTTTCTTTCCTGCAGGCCTCTGCAAACAGACAGGCAACTTCAAAAGCGAGTGCCTACACTTGGCCGAACAGTACTACCCCATCATCTACAAGTACTTAGTCCAAGACTTACAAGCCGACTCTCTATGCGCTATGATAGGCGTGTGTGGCAACAAAACGGATGAACCTATTGCTCCATTGATGTCAGGAGAGCTGGCCGTTAAGACTGTTTCCAAGAAGCTTATTGGTGACGATAAGAAAGATGCTGCCTCTGATAAGGTGAGAAATTGCATTGTATTGATAGTTAGACTAACTTTTTTTTAATGTTTGGCGATACGTAACGTCATTGATTAGAAGTTGCAGCTGAAAGTAAAACTATGTATTTAGCTTGTTAGAATTAGTGTCTACTACATGGTACGCTCCACAATGACATTTTCTGTGTTCATAGTCGAAAATAACAAGCATCTTAATTGCGTAACGTACTATCAATCACATCTGATTCATTCTGATTAATTTTGAAGGATATTCCTAATCCATTGCTTCATAAGTTTGAAAAAATTGTCTGCTTAACAACGTAAATAACGCAATGAATGTTGTTGGAACTGTCCAAATTAATGCCATTCCTGCTGTTAGTGTGTTACCAAGGCAAGGTCTGCGTTTCTTAATGTAAGCAATAACAAAATAAATTATTATAATCCGCCAAGTTGTTGCTGAAGAAATGTCATTGTGTTCCTATCAGTACAAAACATTTACATTTAAATTATTATTCATTTGGTGTAGGCTTGATCTACCTTCAAGCTTCAACATTATTCTTCACTTCTCAACTTCAATTACTCATCTTGTCTTCACTCTCTCCACAGTTGGTCCGCATCCCAATTGCCAAACAAACCAACGTGCGCGTCCTACCAGCGGAAATAGCTCCTCTGCCAATTGAGCGTATGTTCGTGTCAGTACCACAGCCACAAGGGAAGGCGGCCTGTTCCTTCTGCCAGTACTTCTTACACTACCTGCAAGTTGAGATCAGTGACACTAGGACCGAGGTACGTACACAATAGCTGCCTATCCTTGAACTGGAACGTCTGCTCTGCCAATTGAGCGTACAATTGCAACTGGAAAATCTGCTCTGCCAATTGAGCGTATGTTCGTGTCAGTAGTAGCTGCGAGGCAAGGTGACCTGTTCCTTCTGCCATACTTCGAGATCTGAGTTGAGCTACACGATTACTTACAAATGACACTGACTGGACTGGTCGACTTAAATCTGTGTGTTTCATTCCTCAAAAGACACTAATCTACATTGTCTTCACATGATCTGACCAAGATTATATCTGGATTTTAAAAGAGACTTTGACTCTTGAGTTGGTTTGGCCACTTCTTCTCAGAAGTAGTACAGTCACGAGGAAAAGTATGTATACACTCGGCTTTATTCAAAAGCGATTTAGTCTTTTGTTTTTGAATGAAATATTATGCTGTTACGAACATAGCATTTTCGAACCCATAGGTTTGTGTATGTGTCGTATTTCAACGTTGCATTCGTTATTTCACGAAAAAATCGCATTTGAAAGTTGCCAAGTGTTGACATATTGGTGCTCGTGACTGTACATGTCGACTACATTAGCAACTTTTATACACTAACGTTTAAAAGCGATTCCAAAATCCTATTTACAGAATAAACAATTTCTTTTATACCATCGATCGAATCGAGTTAACACTTAAATATTTAATTGCTCAGGAGGAGATCTTCGATGCAGTAGACAAGGCGTGCGACAGACTGCCGCAGTCGGTCAACGGAGAATGCAAACAATTCGTGACGCAATACGGACCAGCCGTCGTCGCATTGTTGGTACAGAGGATCGACCCAGCCACCGTGAGTATACTTCATCAAAAGTATAACTACCCGAAGGTCATCATAATCAGCCTATAATGTTCCCACTGCTGGGACACAGGCCTCCTCTCTATGAGAGGGAGTGGGCCACCACGCGGGCTCAGTGCGAGTCGGTGGATGTGATCTTCGATTTTTTGGTTCTAAGACATGCCGGTTTCCTCATGATGTTTTCCTTCACCGTTTTGAGAGCAGTGGTGCTGAAATTAAAGTGCCTATCTGGGTTCGAACTCACAACCTAGGACTCGTAAGTCGAGGCTGATACCACTGGGCCACCACTGCTCTCTCCCGGAGGTATAAGGCAGAATATCCAAGATGTTCAAGTAGAAGAGTGGCAACAAAACCGGCTTTATTTATTTATCGCTGAATAGGTCTGCTCGTGACCTCGATCACGACTGATGGAAAGCGATGGATGAGGCCTATGATGTAACGAGCGTGCTCAGAAGATGCCTCTTCACTGTGGCATTGAAGGCGGGTTAAAGGTGGAAGGTAACACAGACGCTTGTAGAGATTTCCACACTTTTGCTGTGCGCATAATAAATGTTGAGGAGAAGCGCTGAGTACCGCTGGTCGGGATATCAACCAAGTGCGGATGATAATCTGCAGTACGTCTGGTATTCCGGTAGTAAAAGGGCGATGGTGGGATCAGGTCGTGGAGCTCCTGCGCCCACTTTCCGAAGAAGTAGAAGACCGACAGGCTTGTACCTACGACATCACATCTCAATGCTGGCAATTTATTACGAATAATTCGTTACTTCTTTATCTGTTAGAATCGAAACGGCCGAACGCCCAGGGGCTGCAGTCTCGACAATCATAGCGATCGCTTTACGACCGAATTCGGTCGCAAAGTCCTGTCACTCCATACATTACACCTGTCAATCCGGGACTTTGCGACCGAATTCGGTCGTAAAGCGATCGCTATGAATGTCGAGACTGCGGCCCCAGGTTAGCTCAGTTTATCTTAGCTTTATATACTATAATAAGTATTATTTCTTTTTATTGTGTGTAGAACGGATGTTATCTCTTCGTTCATGATGCGAATCCTAAATAAACTTTTAATTTACAAATTTTACTTAGCTTCAAAGTATGTTTGCTGTGCAGATCTGTCCCGCGCTCAACATCTGCCCGCAGGCGGGCGAGGTGCGGCGCGTGGACATCAACTCGGACAAGTCCAACTGCCCGCTGTGCTTGTTCGCTGTTGAGCAACTCGAGACCATGCTCAAAAATAACCGCACTGAGGTATGCTGTGTTTGAATAAGAATTATTGTTTACTGACATTTTGTGTTTTATGTCGTCATAACATCGTTGCGTTAAAATTTTCATCAATTATTTAAAAAAAAAATGCTCTTCCATACATTTTGACCGCGTAGGTTGCACTTTTATATGCAATAGTTGTTTTTTTTATAACAGATAAAAAATCTACCCTAGGGGTCTATAATTATGTGCTGAGTTTATGGTAACGGTCTGCTCGTCGATGTCTACCACCCTATATTTAGTTTATTACTGTTCAGTAGAATGTAACAAGGCAGTTAGTACTGACTGACCTTACGTATCCTACTAATATTATGAATGCGAAAGTTTGTATGGATGGATGTTTGTTACTCTTTCACTAAAATACTACTGAACGGATTTGGATGAAATTTGGCACATATAGGATACTTTTTATCCCGATATTCCCACGGGATCGAAACTTATGCGGTTGCAGCTAGTCCTACATAAAAAAAGTCTACTGTATTCGGCATATTTATGGCTGATCGAGATTAAAAAGAAAATATATAACTGTCGTGCGTGTATGACCGCAAAACGGAGCAAAGGAAGTATGTAAGGATCGTAGCGCGTGTCGTTCTGTAGTTTCTGCCTACCCCCATGGGAAGAATGCATGAGTTTATGTATGTATATTTATTTATTTATAAGTTGTATTATATTTTGAAACCTAACACAATCATCATTCCACAGGAAAGTATCCGCCAAGCCCTAGACAATCTTTGCACGCATCTCTCAACGAAACTCCGCACGCAATGCGTAGACTTCGTGGACACATACGCGCCACAGTTGGTCGAGATGTTGGTCGCCGACATGAACGCACAGGAAATCTGCGTGTATCTCAAACTGTGCAAGGATGAGGTCAAGGTAAGCAATATTCTTCTTTTCGTTTCGGCTATAATGTTTTCTACTAAAATAGTGCCTACAGTTAATCCATAAATAAATATTTCATTCTCAGGACCCGTTGAAGATCACCAGCCACAGTGCCATCGACAAGTTCCACGAGAAGCCGCAGCGGATGGCTGACAGGAACAACTTCAGAGGAAAGTCGCTGCTGCCTACCAACATGTTGGTAGTTGCGAACAAGGATCGTGATATCGGTGCGCTGGTTTTCCATGATTTTTCTATAGGTTACTGTAGTTTTAAAGAAAGAAAATACATTTATTTGGCACAAACTAAAAGACACAATACATCAGATACATACATCAGATAAAACAAACAATAAAAAAAAAAGATTAAATAAAAGTGTGAAGTCCGAAGTAAGAAATTAGCAGGAAAGTGCCTCACGGCTGCGCCAAAATTTTTAATGACATTCATTTCGGTCGTAGGAACCCAAGCAGGCACTTTATTTTGTGTAAATCATATCATCACCACCACTCAAAATGGTGAAGGAAAATATTGAAAATATTGTGAACATGTCCATGAACTAAAAATTCAAAGACGTGGGACCGACAAATCTACACTGGGCCCATGTGGTGAATTATGTCCCAATCCCTCTCACAGAGAGGGGGCCTGTGTCCCAGCAGTGGGAACAATAAAGGCTGCTTATGCTATATGTAGTTTCTTGCTCGTAAACATTAATTTAAAAGCAATCTTAGCCTTTCCAAAGATACATTATTCGTGCTAGCAGTACATTATCTCATATATGATAATTATTGGCCCAAAACTTTTTAGAAGTTTTGAGCCATATATATGGTCTTCTGAAAAGGCAGGAAGTGTCAAGGAAGCGGCTTCTAGTTTCAAACGTCTGGCTATGAACTGACCCGTGCCATATTTAGTGTGTCGTAGGATTAGAACCGTTCATTTTATTGATAGTTTGAAAAAGAAATACGTTTAAATTGGCGGCGCAGAGAAAGAAAACACAGAAAAAATAAAAATAACAAGTTGGGGGAAAATATGCCTCTCATCCACGCAAAACGGCCATCGCTCAGCGTACATGCTAAGACCCTATGCGAGATAGAGCCCCAGGGCTGTTTTTCAGCGACAGCCGGCGTTGACGTGATCAACATCGTCATCGTGTGTCGAGTTCGATCCTTTGATGGTTTCCTTTAAAATACAATGTGTGACATTTCCAGAAACGAACGAGATCTACGACAACACAGTGAACGGCCGCGTTATAAGTGCTCCAGTGTCGCAGAAGTCTGTCTGTGTTATTTGCCAGTTTGTGCTCAGAGAGATCGACGACGAGATCAAGGACAAGCATAATGAGGTGTGTACAACTATTCAACTAACTGTTCACTGTTTTCAACTTTAGACCCACGGTTTTTCTAGCTGCGTTTTATCTATTTGTTCGGTGGATGTGACGAAGAGACACAAAAGGACGATTCTTTCAATTTTATCGTATGCTTTAGCCAGTGCTAAGGCATACAATAAAATTGAAAGAACGGCCACCACTGCTCAGTACATTACCAATACCGACATTAAATTTATTCGACAATTTTGGGAGTACACATTCTAACATCATACATTTTCCATCCAGGATGAAGTCAAAAACATAGTCCGCAACGTATGCAAGCGCTTGCCGAAGTCTGTCCGTTCTGAATGCGACCAGTTCGTGGAGAAGTACGCCGACATGGTGATCAGTCTGTTGGTGCAGGAGCTGGAGCCGGACCAGGTGTGCCAGGAACTCAAGCTCTGTGATAGCGCCAGTGTGGCTTCTGTTAAAGGTATGGGTATTGAATAGTTGGTAGTTTCAATTATTTTCCTGTAACAAACTCATAGCTGTGCAATTTCTCAAGCTTGCACTCCGAAGGGGACATTCTATTTTGAGATTGGTATTTATCGTCCCAGTGAGCTAAACTATTCATAAATATCATGCTTATGTCATTAGAATGCCAAAAAAGACGGGGCATTGGACTTTAAGAGCGTTGACAACGTACGGCATTTCATACAAACTTTCAAGTCCTTGTTCTTCGAAAGGCATGAACTGATTTTAATGAAACTTCATACGAATAAGCAGGAAACATAGGTCTAAAAAGTTAGTTAAGAACATTTTCGAAATGTCTTATTTAAAAAAAGATAATTGGAAATCTCTGTTTCTATGGAAAATTTAAAATCGGTCGAATTTACATGTAACACTATTTTTCGAAAATGTTCTCAATTAACTCTTAGACCTATATATCCTGCTTATGCGTAGGAAGTTTAATTAAAATCGGTTCATGCATTTCGAAAAAAAAGGACTTGAAAGTTTGTATGAAATGCCGTACGTTGTCAACGCTCTTAAGACTAACCAATATACCAAATTAAGACTAGACCTCATGAGGTATAAGGAACATACCTCATTAGGTCTAGTCTTAATTTTATGTAACAGCTGACTACGGGGTCAACGGCCACTTGTAGTGTAGGTAGTTACTTCAAATCTTGAGATTCGTTTTTTTTTTCTTTTGTTTTAAGTGTCATTTGATACCGATACCCATCACATCTGCGGAGTTAGACTAAGTAATTGAATTTGACCCTGTATATTAATAATGAGATTCCTTGGTCGCCTTTCACGACAAACGTAGTCGTCACTCAGATATAAAATGAGTTATTCTCAGAAACTACACTTTTTGCGGCAAAGTTTGTTCTAATTCCCTTATACACAGCGCTGTATGAAAAACGTGTCCGTCAACAAGCTTCCATAGTGATCAAACCTGCGAATAAACCGCAGGTTTTCACGACAAGCAAAACGTGTGTGTACTATCGCCAAAACCTGACCATTTTGAAAACAAAATCTCATGCACACGATGACCACAGCTGCGTCCGTAAGTAAAACAAAAGAGGATCCTTTTTAGGTCGACTAATAATATGCGCTGCAAGCAGGAATAGTCCTTACGGTAGTCAGATATAGATTTTGGCGATAGTACACACACGTTTACAATTACTCACTTACTTACACCAAAAATATTTCTACAGCTGAGATCCTAGACTGCGCAGTATGCGAGGCAGTGGTGATGGCGGTACACAAAGTGCTCAGCAACGACAGGGTCGACCGCAACATCGTGCACGTCATCGAGAAGTCTTGCGCACTCCTACCGGCCAAGTATAACGACAGGGTGAGTACCAAATAAAATATTTTAAAAGATAAAAAGTACGTTCATCTTGTACTGAAACTTCGCAGAAGCGTAACATTACATGGAAATGCTCGAGAAAATGTTCTAGTATACACTAGAACATTTTCACTTTAGAGTCACGGCATTTAGCAGCAGATGCACTTTTCCAAAGATGATGTTGGCATCGGGAAGCTGCGGATCATACAATCCACTCACCCCCATACGTCACGAATGACCTAGATAAACGTTTGATAAATTGCCCAATGTGTGACCTACATTACACCCCTTTTTATAAATCTGATATTGTAACCTCAATCGGGTTCCAATTATTATTATGAAAGGGTAGATAATGCTCGCGGAAATATAAAGAGAGAAAATATGTTTTGTATAATTCCGAATATATTACAATAGAGATACATAATAAATACAGGTTAGTGAAGTTGAAAGTGGCCTGCACACAATGATCCCCGAACAAAATATTTTATGTCAGTTTTAGCTTAAAATTTTAGCTTGCAATACTATAAACTCGACTATAAAACGATAAACTTTACAATTCTCTGCTATCTACTCAAGTTATCCATACAAACAATCACACCCTTTTTAAATAAAATATTTCATGAGCATACGCGACTGTAAAATCCTTTGTACGCGGCACGGTTTCTTTACGGTACGACGTATAAACCGCGCCGTAGAAGAAACGTCTGTCAACAAGCTTCCACAGCGATACATACAACAATGACGACCGTGCCTACTCACGGCGAATAAACCGTAGTTTTTCACGACAAGAAAGACGTGTGTGTACTGAGGGCCTTACTATATGTATCGCTTTAAAGATATTTTATTCTCATAAAGAACACAAACAGTTCACTTAAAATATGAGATTATAAATAGATCATACACTTACACTATTACATCATGACTGCGTGAGTCGACAAAATAAACTGAGAGCGATCGATCTTTACTACCAATCATAAAAAGATTTTAGCATTTACTTTATCTAAATAACCGGTGTTTATTTAAAATATAGCTTTGTAAATGTGAATAAATACCGTTATCTTAAATAATGCTTCAGTGTTTATTAGAAGATGATTACGATAAGTAGATTAATAATAAGGATGATTATGTGATACTCGTAGACCTATTATTCTAACTATTAAAAAATATGATATCCTTAATAAATACATGTCACTAGTCAACAATGCATGACAATCTTGTTGGAGGAAAATCACATTTTTTAATATGGTTTTGCAGTCATCAATGATATTATGTCATAACGATATATTTTATATCTTGCACTAATGACTGAAACGCACTACAAGTTTGAGGACATATACGAAACTTGTAAAGGCAATTAATCAAATCCTAGAGACGTGACGAGACCAAATTTAATAATTTGTAATAATAAACAAAATATTAATAATACAATAAAATATAATATAAAAATATATGGAATACTTATGTTATATAATTATAATTATACAAAAATACCTGTTTATGGACCATTTGCCGAAATTATATACCCTCTCTCCTACTACCTCTGCTGTGCCCGACAGGGTCCTTAGTGATTCTGCTATATTTTTATTTATAAGACCTAATGTACACTATGGAACGCAATAAAGTATTGAGTATTGAGTAAATTATTTTTAAGTAGGTAGGGTATAAAGAGTCTAAAGCTCCATACTCTATGGAAACGAAAGTTTCAAAACATTTTTTGTGTTGCGTGAAACATAGCTTAGCAACATGGAATGTTTCAGTGTCGCTGGCATGTAAACACAAAACATACTTGGTAAACAAATAGTGCAATTGATTCTCAACTTTATTTCCAATTAATACGATGCTTTTTTAAATTGTTTCCTTCTCTATCGCCTATTGATATCCAGTCTGTATTATACTTATTCCAATGTGATGTTTTCCTTGATCAGTGCCACTCGATGATGGAGATTTACGGCGACAGCATCATCCACCTGATCGAACAGATCGGCACGAAGGGCGTGTGCAAGAAGATCGGCATGTGCTCGACTTCCGACGCCGCCTACGTGCACATGTACCGGGAGAAGAGGAACTAACTGTGTGAGTATACTTGTATATTATCAGCAAACGCATGACGCTGCGTTTACACGTGTATAAATATATATTCTACATATTGTGTATACTGTTTTCATTTGGGCTTAAAGATTCTTTATTTATTCTAAAAGAACATACATTGTTCACTTAGCGAATAAATACATAACTAAGGTATGTGAAATCCAGAAGCCTAATAGTTTTGTTTTTTTTTTATGTACGGTCAACAAAGGAGATAAGTAACCAGGGCCGTCGGACATAGTTGAAGTTTTGTAAGAAACCGATGGATGTTTTCGAATAAAATTTAATTTAATTAATAGAAAACAAACAGTTCATTTATCAAATTAAATTTCATTCGAAAACGTCCATCGGTTTCTTACTAAACTTCAACTATATCGGACGACCCTGGTTACTTATCTCCTTTATGATGTCGCATTTTGTGCTTGCTTAATAGTCCAAGATCCCAGAGCAATCAGACATAACTTATTTTCACACGGATGAAACCTGAAGTTTTCAGTAGCGTCTCGTGTGCCTTGAATACCTACGCGCTTTGTGGAACTTGCCGAGTGACACCTGGGCAGGTACCAGGTGAGAAAGGTAACTAAAAATAAGAATTATTTAACTTAAATTCACATGGCTGATTTTTATATATGTCATGTAGAATATTATTTTAAAGTAATATCATAAGTGTCAGACACTTTTGATGGACCAGAGCTTTTGTCAGACGCTTATAAGCTACCCAAAAAATAAATGAACTTTACTTATTTTTACATGTCTGATTTTTTAATATGTTATTGAAGTATTTATTTAAAAGTTATATTCAATCAGTCAGACAAATTAGAGTGACCAAACATCCCCTAAGACAAAAATTATTCAGCCAGAAGTATGAGGGCGAGAGCACTATGCATGCGCTTCAGAGTGAGTGAGACGTCCATAATAACTCGGTTCCCCTTCTTAAACTCACCATCTGTTTCAATCTACTGTATATGTGCTGTTTGCGTGTAATATAACTTATAGTATACAGTTGATGACATTTTATATGAATATTCTAATTGACATTTTTTGTGATAGTAAATTGTTAAATCTGTTACACATTGTACTTTCTCAATTAATTCAGCTGAGTCATCCTTTTCATCATTCAATTTTTTCAAGAAATCGCGTTTTTCGCACGAATGTAACGGTAGTCTTTTCAGTTTATATCGTTTAGTCTGTTGATTACAGTATATACATTTCTGGTTTCTGTCTATATCCACGTTACTTTTAAGAGAAATATTTTCAGAAGAGAAATTATCATCACGTTCAGAAGGTTCTTCACCATCACATGACACCGGTTCAACTGATTCTAAGTCAACACTTGACTTCACATTTGGCTCAACACTTGGTTCAGGCATTGAATTAGCTGGACTTGAGTTTGACACTACATCTAAATCTGGAACTGTTGAATTATTTTGTTGACTTGAGGTAGACGCTGTACATAGGTCATCGTTAGTACTAAGATTACAAGGTTGGCTTGATGTCGATGCAACTAATGAATTTTCAACAATACTCGATGATTTTTTTTCAGCATTTTTTGGTTTTTCTGGTATGGCGGAAAAATATTTTTTTGGCAGAGCAGTAAAATTTTTATAACATTCTCGATGGTAACCACTGTCATACAAGTCATCCGGTAAAACTACATCTTTGAATTTGAGGTTATGGATTATTCGCTGTTTTAAAATGTTTTTGTACTTTTTCAATATTTCTTCGGAGAATAATATACCTAAGTTTATCATGAGATTTTTTACAAAATATACATTTCAATTTCTCTTCTTCCATGATTATCACTATTACAAACAACTTAATAAAACACTCACAAATAACCTGATGTAAACAACAAAAACATGTGCTCTCGCAGGCTCGAACTATACTGTATACTATAAGTTATATTACACGCAAACAGCACATACACAGTAGATTGAAACAGATGGTGAGTTTAAGAAGGGGAACCGAGTTATTATGGACGTCTCACTCACTCTGAAGCGCATGCATAGTGCTCTCGCCCTCATACTTCTGGCTGAATAATTTTTGTCTTAGGGGATGTTTGGTCACTCTAATTTGTCTGACTGATTGAATATAACTTTTAAATAAATACTTCAATAACATATTAAAAAATCAGACATGTAAAAATAAGTAAAGTTCATTTATTTTTTGGGTAGCTTATAAGCGTCTGACAAAAGCTCTGGTCCATCAAAAGTGTCTGACACTTATGATATTACTTTAAAATAATATTCTACATGACATATATAAAAATCAGCCATGTGAATTTAAGTTAAATAATTCTTATTTTTAGTTACCTTTCTCACCTGGTACCTGCCCAGGTGTCACTCGGCAAGTTCCACAAAGCGCGTAGGTATTCAAGGCACACGAGACGCTACTGAAAACTTCAGGTTTCATCCGTGTGAAAATAAGTTATGTCTGATTGCTCTGGGATCTTACTCTATAAGTCGTTAACTTATTCATTTTGTGTTGTTAGTGACGTACTGCTTGAGTTTAGCTTTAAATTGTTGTGTACTGTTTTATTTGTCGTTTACACTTAAAGTAGTTGTATACAAAACTTGTTGAAAACAAGAAAAATGTAAAAAAGATTAACAAAATACATAGTTAGCAATACATGACCGAAACAACGTCAACAGACATTCCGTGAAACGACGTCAGGGCAGTCACATCCACAGACACGAAAAGGGACTTTAATTTATAATATGGATGTAAAGATTTTTCAAATCCGACTTGTAGTCCGTAGAATAAAGCGTTCAAACAAACGAACTCTTTAGCTTCATTAGATTAGTACAGAAGTGTGGATTATTCTAATAATGTGTTTTTCTATTTCAGATGGGGCACTCCCGTGTTTAGCAGATATTCGTAATCTCCTATAATATTAATTTTACTTAAGTCATGATTTTTTTTTACCAAATCCGTGTAGTGATAAGTTTGATTCATTTAAACAAAAAATGTTGTGACTATTATTACGATTAGGTGATTTTATTAAGTGTGAAAAGACTAAAAATAAATTATGTGAAATGTTAAAAGTAATTAAATAATTAATGGAAAAAAATAGCAAAGTATTTTTGTAATAAAAAGATGACGCGGAGAAGTGTACTTATATGCGAAATAAATAGTCACAAACATGTTTTGTTTCATGTTGTTGCTTCATAATGTTGTTTAGCTAACTTACGTAAAAATATTTATTAATTGTGAACCGGCAGAATATGTATTAGAAAAACAGCAAGTAAGAATTATCTAAACGGCATTCCGAAGTAGACATGATTTTAAGTGTATTTTGATTTTAGTTTTTTTAAGTTAATCAAGACAATTTATAACCGTCATGAGTAACCAGTAACAATTGCTATTAACTTCATAATTTTATTATAGGTACTTGCAACGACATTGTAGTTACACGCCTGTGATAGCTCATTTGTAAACTGTTTCTATAAATAAAGTTGGGAAAAGTAAACGATTTTTTTTTCATTGTAATGTTCACTGTATCCACCAACCCGCACTGGGCCCGCGTGGCGGATTATGACCCACTCCCTCTCATAGAGTGGAGGCCTTTGTCCCAGCAGTGGGAACATTATATATGCTGATCAGCATCATCAGCGCTATGTTCACTGTAAGAGGTTTCTGACGCCTAGAAATGAAAATGTCGTAGGTACAATAGGCTATACGCCAGCACGCCCAACTCATAGCGACGGCGACGTGTACTATAGCGTCTCAACCGCGAGTTTAATATTGTTGGGCCCACGTACACATACGTAAGCAACAAACACTTGCCACTTTATAATACGAAGTCCATTTGCAGAAAAAAATACCAGTAACATGCCAAATTATTTATGAATCAAAATAAAGCTATTGGTACTGAAAACAAAATCACGAAATTCAAGAATCTATTTGACAAGTGATTCTTCGGAGGGTTTAGGTGTATGACATCGTTTGTCCTCCCTTTGCTCCGGCTGCTGAGGCGCGAGCTCGGGTTCGTTCGGGTTATGCCTTCGGAGATGGTCGGCCAGCCATAGTATGGGCTCCGCTGGTCGCTCGTGGGCCAACGCCGTCAAAGCTGGCAGTAAGGTCGGCGTCAAGTGCTTCTGTATGTAGTCGTTTACTTGCCAGTGACGAACGAGCGGCCCTACTATCACTGTGGAAAGAAGATAAGTTTTAATTGTTGGTATAACAACTGCTTAACGCTTGTAGGTCTGTATAATGACCGGCACGAGTCGTGAGCACAGATGGGCAGTAGTGGGGGCAAGCTCGCGCATTGTACACTTTCGGCCAAATTTATTTAGTACCGCTTTTGCTCAAATTATTGATAGCTGTACTTACGCAAACTATAATTAAAATATTAGTGGTACTTGAAATTTTACTTTGATACAGTAATGTTGTAGGCCTTTGTGACTTACGGCCAGTTTCTTCATCAACACAATCAGTCAAAGTATTAACTTTTACTTGACCTTTACTGATACAAATAGCAAATGTTTTCTTCGTTCAAGTAACTGATAAAATAGTGAAGAAACAAATTTAACCGTTACTTTGTCTTAACAAATACAAATTAACGTAACTCATTTAAAGTGCACGAAAGTGTACAGTAGCCGAATGACACGTGAGAGTCCAATAGACGACGAGCATCGACAGACGAACCAATCGCGTGCAGCCTCGGTGCCCCCCGCCTTCTTCATTCCGCCAAAGAGACCGCAAAATGAACTACTGCGCAGGTGTCAGTTTGTGCTCACGACTCATGCCGGTTACTATACCTACAAGCGTAAATCAGTTAGCTAGATTTACATAGGTAAAGAAAAAGTATGCGCTTCGGTAATCTTCGTGTTTCCGAGTGAGCACGATAGGCACACCACAGAGTACCTACAATATTTCGTAAGTTTTGTACTGCCGCGCTTTGTATCGTCGCTGAGTAACATATTTTCATTCAAAAAGTTTTGACAAGTTTTTTGGCAACTGTCTAAAGTTGTTAAACTATAGTTTTATATAGTCATGGTAATACAAAAGAGGCAAACTCTTCTATGGTCGTTACTGCTCTATATTAAATCTCATCATCACGCGTTCATATTTCCCAAGAGAGACGGTGATTCCTGAAGCGCATAATTATTATCCTTGGAGATCTGTAGGTACGCATGGTCGAAGCCTTTGAGTGAACAGTGGAACAATCGTTTTTGAACAGCAACTACGAGTAGGTCAAAGGAACGTAAGGGTAAGAAGTTACTGTTAGGAAAGAAGAAATGAATCTCTCGGAGTGCTTCAGCGTGGTTCTCACTGCCATGAAGGCCATTGAAATAGTCTCCATACTTAGTGCGACGACCGTAGCACGCTCGCAAGCTATCTGGCCAGTACGCTTGAGCCTCCAGTACCCTAAAACAAGAAATACATTTAAAAAAGAAAACAGGAAAAGACGATCGAACCTTTGTAGGTAAGTTTGACACGATCCAGGTGGACCATGACCGAATCCCGGATAAAACAGCACCCCAATTGCGTAACACACAATCAATCGGAATCTGAATCATTTTGAAGCAAATTGCTAATCCATTGCTTCATAAATTCGAAAAATTTGTCTGCTCAACACGTAAATAACGCAATGAATGTTGTTGAACTGTCAAAATGAAACCGATTCCGATTAATCGTGTGTTATCCAATTAGGGTGCAGGTTTCATTTGTGCATTTTTTTCACTGAAGCGTTAATTGGATCCTTTGAGTTACAAAGCTCAAAATCTACGGAATATGACTACAAACGAAAAAGTTCTACTTTCTTTACGATGCTTTCCTATCATCGTTATCACCAAGAAGTCCACAGCTGGACATAGACTTTCCCAGTCGCGATTTATTTAACTCTACAGGGCTACTGTAATCCAGCTGCTACCCGCCACCCTGCAAAAATCGCCGTTTTACCTAGCTTGAAGGCGACCTTACATAACGATTGCCGCTTCGCGGTCTCCACTCAACAACACCTCTACTCCAACGGCCATCAGTTCTACGATTGATATGGCCGGACCATTTGCTCTTCAGCTTGTTTATTCTGTGGGCTAAGTTGTTACACTGGTTCCCTGCCGGCTCACCTCATTCTCGATAAGATACTTTAACAATAAAGCTTTGGTTTCCAAGGAAAGCAGTTCCGTAATATTAAAACGGCCGTAATGAAAATCTGGCATTTACACCAGTATTTGACATTAAGTCAAACCCCGATGCCTAAAGATTTAAATCGCTAGATTTGCTCTCACCGTAGGTACTTAGTCACGTGAAAGTGTCCATAGTACCTATGGACAGTTTTTTCGCACACTCTTCTGAGAGAGCTCACATATTATCAAATCGCGTTTATATGAAAATCAAGTCAAGTCACTGCGTCGGAGGCGTCAAAACGAAACAGAAACGCGACTATCTTTTGACGCGGTAGAGCGAATCTATCGATTTAAATCTTTGTCGCTGTCATCATTTTCATGACAACCGTCACTGCGGCCGTTAAGTGCGGTCACCGCTCTTCTAGGAAACCGTGGCTTTATCTTAAAAACCTGAACAAAAAACTACCACACTTAAAACTAAAATACCTGAAAAAACCTACATAGCAGGTCCCATAAGAGTCCTCCACTTGGTGATGCAGTTCTTAGTGGCGAGGACAAGCGCTATGATTGGTCCGCTCGACATGTGCGCCACAAGGTGGGGGAAGTGATGGGTGCCGTAGTGGCCTCTGTACAGCTCGGCTGTCTGCTCAGGAGTTAGGCGAACTTGGCGCTTCTGTGGGGTATGATAGAACTTTTTGGGTTAAACTAATAAGGCGATAGTCAATGTGAAATCGTATATTTCAATTAAAGAGTATTTAAAGGCACTTTTGAACCTTATAAATGAGAAGAAAAAAGAAGGTAGTTTCGTGTGGAGAAGAATGGGCAAGAAAATCCATAGTTACCTACTCTTTAAAAAAAATGGGTTTACAATATTTCGTTCGTATTTAAGATCGATACCTACCACGTATGGTCAATACATGTGTTTAAATAGCTACTTACGGAGCACTAGTTTTGTTGATTTTAGATACTCAATACATTTATTTGCATTCCACAATGTGAACTTAGGTGGTAGGTAGGTACATTATAAAATATACATAATTTTAGATCATTGTGTGACTGTCGGGCACAGCAAGATAGGATAGAGGAAGGAGGATCTCCCTCATTATGTAGATAGTTTGGCTAGTAAACAAATAATGCCACTAACAGTAACATGACAAGTAAAACCGTAAACCAGGTCCGGTATAAACCGTTCCGAAAAGTAACATAATATCACGAACGTTTGCACTATTTAGTGCGAGCGTTCCTTAGACTAATAACGAAATAGTACGAAATGGAGACGAAATTAATTAAAATTATAATTGTCTCAGACACTATTTCAAACAACTTCATTACCAACTTACAAACTCAAACTATTATTGCACGTCGAGATCGTAGCGCGTAGCAGCCTACGAGCCTACGACGTAGCCGCTCATTTTCTTTCAAATCGCTACACAGTTGCTACGCAGACGTAATACATGTATAAGCTAGGGGTGCGTCACATATTGTTTGGGGAGATTAATTAAATGAGACAGATCTAAAGAACACACAGAATTACAAATGCAAGCAGTCTTTGAAATAATGACCTTGTTCCCGAATCCCGGTACGGGTGTGAGCTACAATTTTTTATATTCAAATATTTAAAATTGTAATCATATTAAATGAATAGGTAAAGTGTAATTTGTTTTTGTTAAATAACATTACACTTTTTTTTTAAATTGCTGTTTATCAAATCGTACATCTGGATGCAATTGATTCAGATTCGATTAAAGCCAGTCGTAATCAGTAACAAAATACTATTACTACAGTGCGGCCGACGAAAGAAGGCGTTCTTGACACCTGTCAATTTCATACAAACTGAATGTTTTGCGACTTTGACCTTTATTAGCTACTAGAATTGTCGCACGCATTCTATCGACGGCCGGACTGTAATAACACGTCTGTATTTGACATGAAGAAAATGTGTCTAGAAAACATGAACAAGTTCCATATTTTTTTGACACTTTTCTATTGGATATAAAACGAAGCGAATGCAAATAGCAATTATTATCATGTGCGATAGTAAACTTGTCCCCTTCAAACATCAATGGGGAGTCGTAATTAGTTTTTTTCTATGGTTTCTATAGATAACAGCGATGACCGACATGAGAGCTGGGGCTCAAAGATCTGCTGTTGACGTAGGGTTGTCGAACACACGGTTATTATTATTACTTTCTTCTCTTTTTCTTAAATCTGTTTTGAAAGGTCGTACGATTACGCAACTTAAACCGTCGCCATCTACTTTTAAAAATATTATTACCTACTTACAGAAATAAATATCATTTATTAGGGGAAAATATTACAAAAAAAAAAAAATATTCTGTTTGAATTATCTATACTTACCGTAATTTACCGTATATATACGTTGGAATATGTCCTACTTATCATGCCGCGCAATTGCAGTTTTAGGCAATAATATTACAATAGTTATCATTTTAATAAGGTTAAGCTTAAGGCAATTAATAAGGTTCACTTGGGAGAGGCTCGTGGCTAAATGATAACAGCCGCACGGCCCGATTGTAGGTTAAGCCACTCTTGCCGCGGTCGGTTCTTGGATGGGTGACCATCCATTATATATCGAGACCCCTCCTTACTTCGGAAAGCGTGTTAAGCCGTTGGTCCCGGCTGTCATTCTTAGATCTTTGACAATCGTTACGGGTATTCAGAAACCCAAAAGTCTGACAACCAGTCTTACCAAGGAGTATCGTGTCACCCAGTAACTGGGTTGTGGTTGTCAGATAGGCAGTCGCTCCATGTAAAATACTGGCATTCAGCTGCATCCGGTTAGACTGGAAGCCGACTCCAACGTACTTGGGAAAATGCTAAGCAGATTGATTGAATAAGGTTCACTTGAGTATAAAACGAATTAAAATATAATCATTCCAAAAATAACATTTAAGTATATTTAACCCACTCAAGTTCTCCATACCAAAGTTAACCACCACAAATCTCACCACCCGAATAATAATTCTCATCAACGAAAGCGTGTCATCCCTATTTTTAAAGAGGGTTGCATGTGACGCGGAATAATGAAGGCGCCCCTCTTCAGCTCTGCTAATGTCGATATGAGTTTTGCATATCACGAGCAACCCTTGCAAAGCCCGCGGCACGCGGCCAGTTCAATTCGGACATGAGGGGATGACCGGACGACGAAAGAATGCGAAATGCGAAGGAGGGAGAGTATTTGCGATGTTGCTATGGAATGGGTTTTTTCTAAAACCTTCTGAAATATTAGAAAAACACCTATTCAAAATCAGCGTCTACCTTCATTTGAGGTTGAAAATGAGAAAACTTAACTCGAGCTTTAGCAGCTAATCAACGTAAGCCTCTTCCAAGTTGCGATACAGCAACCGAGTTTTGGACAACGAAAAAGCTTATAAGAGGGTACTTAAATACATACCTAGATTATTATACAAGCCATGGGAGCAAAAAATACAAACTTCCATACAAACTTTCACCCCATTTATAAGGGTATAAACCCTTTAGGGGATGAATTTTCAAAAGCCTTTATAGTGCTCACCTCCGTTAGAAAAAATCTCACGCTAAATTTCAAAAAATTGAAATTTACGTGCTTTTAGACCCAACGGCAACGGTTTGAGTTGTACGTTGGGTGTCAGTGAATGTATTTAAGATTTTTATTACTTAGAATTTTATATTTATGATTTTGTATAGCGATCGCTCACACTTATTTTCGGTTCCGTAGTGATCAAACACAAGAATAAAAAAAAGTTTCCTATTCCAAACCATTTTTATTGACAAGTAGCTTCTGCCCGCTAATTATTAGAAAACTTAAAAAAAAAGATGGATGAAATCGGTAAAGTCGTTCTCAAGTTATGACGTGACCAAGGGAAATAGGGATTCATTTTTATATATACAGATTAACGTCCACTACACTCTTGCTAAATGATATATATATATATATATAAAATCGATATGAGTTTGCATATCGCACACAACCCTTCCGATGCCCGCGGCACGCGGCTAGCGGAGTTTGGACTTGAGGGGATGGTCACTCTCCTTTTATTGTAATTGACGTGCTCTCATGTTCTGTTTTTTGTACTCGTTCAAATAGATTTTAGGGTAGTATAACAGACAGACACTGGTGTCTTTGATAAATTTCCAAAACATTGCAGAAGGGATTTGGAAAATCATGCATACATAGACGTAAATAAACTCACACCTTTCTATGAACCCCCAGGCAGAAACTACAGAACGACACATGCTACGATCCTTTTGTGCCTCGTCTACGTCCATGCATACATCAGCCGGTCGATTCTGTAAAAATCTCACTGTGAAAACTCAAGTGAAGTGAGCTTGATCTGAGTTGTCAGTAGTGTCAATCCCTAGCATTATTTGGAACGACAGCTCACTCCACGCTCACTTCACTTAAGTTTTCACGGTGAGATGGTTACAGAATCGCACTGCTGGTCATACACGTACGCTGGTTGAGAGCACTACGCACGTGACCTTTCAGAAGAACAGCACCAAATTAATAGGATTTAAAAAATCATACCAATCAAATTGACTTTAGGTGAATTTTTGATCTTGGATCTTCAAATTGTTACAAGGAACTTTTTACTTTTATTAGACTGACCTTTACTCACTAAACCTTCAGTTCATAGGTAGGCATTTTCTAAATTTGAAGCTGAACATCGCCGCGTCGATATAAATTTTGTATATTAGAACCACTGTGAAGTTGAGTCAAGAGGGGATAATCTTCGTTAGTTGCAATGCAGGAGAATACAAGATTTTACCGTTTACCGTCTATTTTAACAATACTTAAGCACCTACTTTTTAGAGCTGCAGTGTCATACACCCTTAAAATTAACAAACATCTTTTTCACCAAGTTACTTTTAATGTTCAAATCGGTCCTAAAAAAACATTTATAAGTTGCGTACTTATCTGGCGAATAAAAACGGTTAAAAAGGAAAAAGAGCTCCGTAAATACAAAACCCCCTACCGCCACGGGCGGGTGTCGTTTGAAGCGACTGCGGGGATGGGCAGGAACCCTCCTGTCTATTAATAATGTTACAGCGATCACCCATCCGTCTGCTTAGTGGCCTAGAAAGGCCGATGTGCTGTGATAGAAGCTGAAAGGTAGCTTGTTGTGGATACTATAACAATTTTGTGCATCTATTTAAATAAAAATTAAATTCTTTTCGTTGGTACGGCTGGACAGATTTGTTTTTTTTTTAAGGTTTAGTAAGAGCTTGGGTTGGGTTTTTTTTTAGGGAATTGTAAAATTCGGGGAATTCAACGTGCTATTTCGACGAGATTATTTTTAAGAAATAAAAAATTACGGACTAAATAAATTGTAGTATGGTGGAGGTATACAAAGTCTATGGTTATTATTTATTTATAGCCTATATTGTCCCACTGCAGGACAAAAAAAAGGGAGGCTCCCTTTCTACTAAGTCTAAACTCTATAGTTGTAACAATTTTTTTTAAACCCTTTTTTTTGCAGATAAAGTCGCGTAACCCCGTTTATGCCGTTTATGTACGAGCAAATCCTATAGCATAAATAATAAATACAAAAATAATTTATTGGCATAAAAAATGTGTATAAACAAAGTGAAGCCCTGACTCCTGCGCTAGGTAACAACACCTGTGTTACAGGATGAAGAATAGATATAGAATATGTAAGAGTCATGCCTATAAGAAAACCGTTCAAACTGTAATATCATGTGAACTTAATTTAAACGGTTTAATATAACTAATTGTGCCCTACATAAACTTAGTTAATATGTCGTTAATAAAACACTGTAGCACTTGCGTGCGTCGCGACATTTGTGTTTAATAGTTCAGTAATAATGGAGCGACAAGATTAATGGCAAGATAAGGCTACCATTATAATATTATCTACAGTATTGTTTTGTTTGTATACCTTTGATTGTATTGATACCACGTTCAACCTATTTTTAGACGCTTTTGGCGTTCTAGTGATCGTAAATTTTATACTGGAAGACGTTGCGTTGGAAGGCCTCCCACAAAGTGGACCGACGACCTTGTGAAAAGGAAGACTGCAGGAACCCGTTGGGTGCGAGAAGCACAGAACCGGTCGAAGTGGAGGTGCTTGGGGGAGGCCTATGTCCAGCAGTGGACGTCTTTCGGCTGAAATGATGATGATGATGATATGTACACACATACACAGACAAGAAGAAAGGAGCAGAAAAATACGTAGGTACACACGGCGACACATCATGATGTGTCGCCGTGTGTACCTACGTATTTTTCTAGCTTAGCTATATATTTCCAGTTTTAGCTGACCTCGCTTTGTATAGGTTTTTCGTACAATCAGAGGTCAGCTTATACTGGTTTTGTATAGCTTGATGTGTAGCCGTGCGTTCAAAGGTGATGCTTATTTCTAAAGAAATCTCTTCCAGCATCAGGTATGCTGCGATAGGAGAAAATATAAAAAGAGATGTAGAGAGCGTGAGTAAAAGTAGAAGGGAAGACAAAACACATAAAATCAAAAACAATTCTCTAATTTAATAATTAACGTACAATATGAGAATACATTTACATACGTGGTTTTGGGTTTTCTGTCCCAACACCAACGAGAAAGCAACTAGCTAAAGACTATTCTCATGCTCAAGAAACGTACAATAGAGCAAGTTCTCGCTAGCAGTGTGGACAATCAGCGATCAACTTTAATAAATATACCTATGTACCTATCTCTTTTACACGCGAACTACATCTATTGTAAGTTTCTTGTGCGAGAAAAAGAGTTGATAGCTGGCCGTCTTCTAGTCGGTGGACTGGTGCCTGTTAATACTACCTATAGACCGACCGCTTAACTGAGACGTTGCCTGAGGTTGCGGTGCGGGAGGGATGATAGTTGCCACAAGTTGACGAATCACTGAGCACTCGCATCACGTCACCACACCCCTCCCGCACCGAACTGCTACCTCAGGCAACGCGAGAGTTAAGCGGCTGGGGTTATGTTAGCGCCTACGCACATGAAGTCGTAGAACCATAGCTATAGAGCTATAGTTATATGACTTCATGTGCGTAGGCGCGCTAACATAAGCTGCATGGGCAAGGTGTACTCGTAGTACTTCTCGTAGCGTGATCGTAGGCGTGTACGAGAGACATTTTGCCTAGCAACACCTACAGGGCGCGTGCTGGTTATAGTCTGGTGCAAAAATAGTGTTATAGCTATTTTAAGGGGATATTTATTTATAGTGAACAGTACACACGACAACATATCAAGCTATACAATTACAGTTTTAGCTGACCTCGCACTGTATAGGCTTTTCGTACAGTGAGAAGTCAGGTTATACTGGAAATATATAGCTTGATATGTTGTCGTGCGCACTAAGGGCATAAATAAACTCATACACACGATACGACGTCGCATTGTGGCACGTTCGGACCGCGACACTGTTAAATGTTTAGATAAATGTTTTGTATAATTAATAACTAGTCTTTACAACTTGTTTTATGCGGAAACGGTAAACGAAAATAGTAGATATAGTTACCAATAAAAAATAGTAATCTAAACATTCTGTAGCAACGTCTGTCGCAACGTGACACGATGCGACGTCGTATCGTGCGTATACATATGTTTTGGCCCTAAATTACTAGGTTGTTTCAATATTTACTGTAGAACAAAGTTGAATGATTCATAAAACTTTGTCAGTCAACAATCAGTTATTTTCAATCATAATTGAGAATAACAAAAGCTCCAAAGCTCCGTAAGGCCAAATGCTCGGTTCCTATAAACAAAAACGAATCGTTTTGCTTACCAACAATGGTTGCATTTTTTATTTGTCGAACTGGGCATAGAAATAGATTCGTAAGCTAATTTTACCTGTGAATGCCTTTGATAGCTACTTCCATATAGGAGGGTCTACTATGCAAAGCTATGAGGTCTTTGCATACTAGACCATTTGCTTCGCTATTGGTAAAGATACAGGGGGTCTACTCCGAAGTGCAAAGTGCGAATGTTCGGATCGGACCGACACATGGCCGAACCGAATATTATTGAAAAATGCGACAAAAGTTCGGATCGGCTCAGTTGGGTCGGGACCATAGTCAATATTCGAAAGAGTGTAGGAGTGTAGGATCAGGACCGACCGAACCAAATAGTAACTTCGTAGCAGGAAACGGCCGAACATTCGGCCGATACTACTTCGGAGTAGACCCCCAGGAGTCTTAATTTTAACCTTTATCGGTCGGTTAATTATAGGAATCGGCCACAAGCCGCAAGCTCAAGTACCAATCTAATATTCGTCGTTTACATTATTAACGTTAATACTTGCAGCTAAAGCTTGCATTATTTGCCTAAGCTTCTTATGATAATTTTGTAAAATATTGATAAACAAAATTTCTGTTTATGTAGTAATTCTGGACACAGTGTAGAACCGGTCGTTGTGTCGGTTACTTGTAGTAGCTGTGGTGAACGTCTATTGGCTCAGAAAATGATTATAAAGTATGTACTAACCGCAAGAATATTAAAACCATGATCTAGGATGGTGTTCTCAATCGCCTCAGCATCTTCATACGCTTCCGGTTTAATGATAGCCAGGGTACGCTCCGAATAAGCTTGATAATCCGAATCAGTTTCCGAGGAAGCATTAGACATGATTATAAAATTATATTTCTGTGTTGTTTTCGTATAAAATTATGATGAATAATGACAGAACTCTTGACGTTTGTAGGTCGTGAAAAGAGGTCGGATGTCCACAACGACCAATATGTCTTGACACTTTGGCGTAGCACTGCTTGTCAAGAGAAATGTCAAAAGTATGTCGAATTCAACTCACAAATGTAGTTCGTTATGGAGCCGCAGACCAAGTTATTCTGGTTAAAGTAGGCCTTAATATAATGTTAATGGATCGTGAATATGTTAATAAGGTCGTGTACAGGCTTTTGCTGTTTGCTTTTGAAAATGTTTTTTGAGACACTTGGAAGACGATTTGTAATGTATGAAGTATAGAAATGTTTTTACTGTGTAGATTATGTGTACTTTAAACTGCTTCTTTGGTTAGGCAAATTTTTGAGTAGAGTTTTGTGAAAAATCTGAAATAGAAAAATATTTATTTAATCGAAAATATTTTTGGCAATATTGGTTGTGTTTCCTTTCGATTTACTATAGATTCTTATTCCTACTATAAATATAGCTATGTGAACTACATTAAACAACCTACACAGTATGCTCATTCCCATAGCCAACACAACTACAAAGACAGACAATTCCTACACAAACAAACAATAAAATCAATTGCATATCGATAAACAGACATTCTGAGACACTAAATGGGAAAACTGGCGTTTTCCGCGGACGCCACCCCGAGTGCGGAGGGGGCGCGGGGCTGCGTGCGGCGCGGGGGCGCGAGGGGGCGAGGGGGCGAGGGCCCGGGGGCGTAGGGGCCGCGCTCGGGCCCCAGTGCCCCCCGGACGCAGCGGCGGAGCGACGCCTCCCCGAGCCTGCACCCGCGACATGCGACGCTGACCCTGTCTCCCGCCACCCGAGAACCACCGCCGTATACATGGACAACTCCTGCCTCCTTGACCTCCTCATCAGGTGCTTCGCGATGACCGAGCCCGAGGACCTCAACTTCACGGCGTTCACCGACCTGTGTCGGCTGTGCTCCCTGAAGAGCGGTCCCAGACTTCATATCTTCGATAAGGAGTCGGAGCAGCGCCAGATCTTGTTTAAACTCAGGACCTGCCTGCCGACTATGGTGAGTAAGCCCTTTGTACTGTTTGGACTTATGTCCTTGACATCCCAGTGACTTGCAATATCTTAAGAAATGTGTTAATCTTTATAATAATAAATTAAAATCAGTTCATTCGTTGACGTAATAAATGGTTTTGTGGTGAAGTGTAACGTAAACAGTGGCTTTGTGGTTCGGAGAAGTGCAATAATGGTGCTACGTAGCGGCCGGACGTAGCCTCGTAGACGCCTGCGCGCTACGATGCGCTACGAACGGAGCACAACAAGGAATACCGAAATCTCACAATACCTGTTGAGTTTTTTTTATGCATAAATTATCGTTTTTGAGACAGATGATTCATCTAATCTTAAATATGAATGAATTAAATCAATATTGACAGTTTAAATGGCTACATTTTCCTTATGATATTGCAGACAATTCGTGAAATAAAATTTGTTCGTCGTACTAAATAAATACTGAGATAGTTTCATAAATAATCATTAAAGTTCGTGTACTTTTTAATTGCAAATCATTTGTTTTTAACTAAGCGATTCCTCTAAAAAAAGTTTTCATATAGGTAGAACATGAATTGCCAACAAATAATCCAGTTTCGAAATAAATTTGTTGAGTGCAGTTTAAATTACGTTAATATTTAAGGCTTGTTTATTTTTATAAAGAAACCCGCCAATTTATCCTATATTCAAACAGTAAAGACTATTAATTATATTAAACAGAGTATCGATTGTACGAACGAGCAGGTAGCACAAAAAATACAAACAAAACAAAATTATAAAGAAATATCATAAATTCATAACTCACGAACTTGGCAAGTCATATTTAAAATCAAAGAAGCTATCGATTCTTTCTTTAATGATGCATTCGTAAGGCCGAGCTCAGATCAACGACCTCGCAAAGTCACAGCTCACCGGCCCACGTACCCGGCTGAAGTAGGTCAGACCACCGGCTTACTGCGAATCCTTGAGGGCCTTATATTAGCAGACATGGTGCTTTCACGATCAGCGATTTAATCGCTTTTCAGTATTTGCTTGACACAGCGGCTTACTGACTGACTTTTCAATACAAAAACATCTTTTGGAAGTGGCAAATAGAATTAATTATATTTTCTGGTAAATGTTGACATTCTAAAGTTCCTTAAAATGGCTTAAGTACTTCAAACGCTTGAATTTGACAAAAAAACTGAAGGCCAATTCCCGTAATTAAAAACGTTCAAAATCTAGTCGCAATTTCATCTCAGCGACAATAAATGTCAAACACTTGTCAAAAATATAGGGAAATTAGAGGTATTTTTGACAGATGGAGACTAAGATCAGAAGGCCAATTCCCGTAATTAAAAACGTTCAATATCTAGTCGCAATCTCATCTCGGCGACAATCAATGTCGTAAACTGTAGGGAAATCAGAGGTATTTTTGACAGATTGAGACTGAGATCAGACTGTGAACGTTCTTAAAATTACGAGAATAGTCCCTCTGATTCAAACGCAAGTCGCCAAAACACGATGCAGCATCGAAACAATCGTTAAATGCGTAACTTTGCTATGGCGACCGATGCAGACCGGCCAAATCACGATGCAACATTTTATGAAGTTGCAAAATTGCCAATTGCCGATCATCAAAGTAGCATGCCTGCTAAGGCCCTTCGGGAACCAAGGATTATCAGACATGTTCATAAGGACCACCACGTGCCATTTAATTCCTTTTTCTAGTTGTGTGACTTTTACTGTGTGGGACTTAAATGTCGAAGTTGAATGAACGAGCTCCTTGATTAATAGTGGTCGTCGATTACGGATTATTCAATGAACGATTTATTACGGTTGTTATTGTGGGGTAATGAGATATTAACACAAGGATATTAATGTATTTTGTTATTGCAAATATTGATGCTAGAGCTTGCTAGGGCGTAGATTAAATGTTTGCAAAAAATATATTCACTCAGGCATGTTTGTTATTAAAGAAAAAAATATTTTTTAATCTGGTTTTTAAGTTTCCAAAACGTATGCACATAGCACACTCCGAATCAGATAAAAATCAATTAGTATGATGAAACCTTGGGAGGCGATGCAGAAACTGTATTAGATGACCTTCAATTCTTAAAAAATGAACTTCTTTCATTAGTATGGCTCATTTTCATAATATCATATTATTAGGTAAGTACACCGTACTTACCTAATAATATTAGGCACTTATTACGCACCATCTCAGATTCCAACGTCCCCTTTTTACTAGACTGCCGTGAAGCCCAAAAAAAGAGTTTGGTGAACACGCCATACAAGTAATCATGATGTGATCAGACAATCATTATCTGCCTAGCCTTTTAACAAATGTGTTGGGGTCGGCTTCCAGTCTAACCGGATGCAGCTGAATACCTAGTATTTCACCTGCAAGACAATGTGGTTTGCCAAAGTATTGCCTATCATTGAGACACAACCGAATCACGGAAATAATATGTACTCCCAAGTCAAGTTCTTTTAACAAGAAGCGTCTTCTATCCATCCCCTCTTTCCAATTTATACCCTAGAATGTCTGTCTAACAACTTTCCCCGTAAATCCAGCAGATATCGAAGGACGACTTCCTGCCGAAGAAGATCTGCGAGCGCTGCGTGACTCGGCTGGAGCAGCTGTACGAGTGGCGTCAGAGCTGCCTCAGTACCGACTCCGTGCTGAGGAACTACGCGGAGTCCATGAAGATCGTCACCTCCACTATCAACTTTCAGGTCAGTGGATGTAGCATGCATAGACATACAGCATATAACGTTCCCACTGCTGGGACACAGGCCTCCTGTCTGTGAGAGGGAGTGGGCCATCCACCACACGGGCCCAATACGGGTTAGCGGATGTCTCATGTCTTCGATTTTTATGGTTTTGGACACGACGGTTTCCTCACGATGTTTTCCTTCACCGCTTTGAGAGTACTGGTGATGAAATGAAATACACAAAGCATTGTAGCCTACTTGCTATTTCGTTCTACAACGCAGATCGTCATTTGTCACTCTAAAGTTTTGAAAAGTTTTTTGGAACTGCATAGAGTAGATAATCTATAATTTTTTAATTATAGTAATGCGAAATAGGCAAGTACTTCCATGGTTGTGTCAGCTCTCATCATCGCGAGCTCTTATTTCCGAATTATTTGAATGCATTAAACGCACACTATGTAGGCAAGCATATTATAAGTTAGATGAGTATATCGTAGATAAAAATGCTTGGCTTAATATTGGTCCTGCTCTACAATTTCTATATTTGGAAGAGATGCTTCCTTTTTTTTTTTTAGTGTTTCTGATATTACGAACTTAAGGTTTATTTTATTCAATCAAGATTTAAGTCTACTTGAATTACTTCAATATTAAATGCCTCTTCCTGATTGGTAGTATTTTTTTTCTCTTCTCATAAATAAATTGCAAACTATAGTGTTGTATAATTTAGAAGCATTTTTTAAATTTTGTAAATGTAAGAACCATGGATCCGTTTTTATGATATTTTGATGTTGACTTGAAAGAGCATGGCAGTTGAGAATATGTCATGCTCACCTAAATGTCTCACTGGTGGTGGCGCGTGTGTTCGATCATTCGGTGCCCTACAAAACGGTTGAGCTGGGTGGTACTGATCCACGCGTCATGTTCGTGAACGGGCGACGTCGGTTGAGACTGGTCATCTCTTAACTGCCAGGGCTTATTTTTAATTTTATATTTTAAATTGTTTCTTTTTTACATTGTTCTCACATATAGAAGCAATAAGAATAATATTGTACCTAGGATTTTGTAATAATATCTTGATTTAAAAGAGTGTCCGTGGTGTTTCTTGCCCGTTCTTCTCCATAGAGATTTACGTTTTGGAATGGGCGACTAGCTTCAACTTGCTGACTAACTGACTGGCTATTTAATTTTGACAATTCAAAAGTGCCTGTAAATGGTTTGATTGAAATAAATGATTTGAGTTTGAGTTTAAAGTTAAAAAGGTTCAAAACCACAGACTTATAAGTCTGTGTTCAAAACTGTACAATCAAGCATGCGGCCCTAGATAAGTGGTCAGCATCGCCCATGGACATCTGCAATACTCATGACTAAATATCTTAAATCAATTAGCCGGAAAAACCTACGCAAGATGTTCCGCTGTCTCGGATTTTACTTAGAATAGCTACAATTTATTCTAGGAACAGTTGCAGATAACGTTGAACTATCACAAGGTCAATATCCTGCTATAAAAAGCATTCCCACGCAGACAGACCGTTAGATAATCTAAGATTATCATTATTTGTTTACTAGTTCCTGCCCGCGACTTCATCTGCTTGGCATTTCATAGTCCCCCGACCCACCCCGTCGCATCGCATCGCCTGCCAGTGCTATAACTTCGTTTTCGCTTAGCGGTCTTTCAAAGAATCTTTTCTTTTTGCTCGGCTCATAAGACTTCTAGCGTGATGTTAAATAGCTTATAGCCTTCTTCACGAATGGGGCTATCAAATTCAAAAATAATTTTGGCAGTAGGTACCAGAGATTAGCGCGTTCAAACGCACAAACAAACACTTCAGCTACCACAGACCACAGACTAGGTCTGGGTTATTTTTAAATCACGCACCAGTCTAAAGATAGATGGTAGTATAGACGCTATTTCCCGCTTCGAGCAGGGAGATGCAGCGTGGGTCGCGCCCCCACGGCGAGACAACCTGGTGAAGGCCGTGGGGAGCGCTGG
The DNA here is from genome assembly GCA_949629185.1 of Apamea crenata. Classification (NCBI taxonomy): domain Eukaryota; kingdom Metazoa; phylum Arthropoda; class Insecta; order Lepidoptera; family Noctuidae; genus Apamea; species Apamea crenata. The sequence continues at coordinate 5,974,955 of OX451360.1, read as the reverse complement.
ATGCAACGCCCTTGAACCCACATCATAACATAGAACCTCTTCCTCTTTCCATAGGAAATTCTGTGGGAGTAAGTGCCTAAATATACTTATGTGCCAGCGAACACTTGCGGCGCAATTTAGGAATTATATTAAAATCACATTTCAACGTACAAGTCTACGTTGAAATGTGATTTTAATATAATTAAGAACGAAAAGGTTTAACAAATTTCAAAAACGTGCTTTTTACGGATCGCGAGGACATGTCGTCGTTCTAATAAAAGTAATCACGTATAATTTTATTCGTGATTTTAACATAGAAAATATCTAAATATGTATAAGAACGAATGAATCTTTCTAAGTGTTTGTGTTCTTTGCAAACAGCAAAGAAACGTATTTTAAACCCTCATTTTTAACGTATTTTTCTTACTTTCTAACATACATTTTTGTTTTATTTATTTTTAATTACGTACCAACGTAAATAAAAATAAATAAGATAAAAATGTTTATTGAAATTACATAAAATGCTTTACACACATGAGTTGGAGACTTGGAGATCACCCTTCAAGCAAGGAGATGCTTGTGTTAGGTGACTCCGCTTTTCCGCTTAACATTTATAATGGGTATGCAATTGAAAAACAATAGAAAGTAAATAAAATAAACAAAAAGTAATGTAAAAAGAAAATACAATAATACAACGTTATCTGAAAGTATATCGTTTCTTGCAATATACTTGCATAAGACACTTCTAATTTTGTATTACTAACATCGTTATCATCATAAGAAAAATTACACAAATGCAACCATTTTCGTAACACACAAAACACACGTCCTATTGACGTAACTATTTGGAAACCAGCCAGACCGCTCCCGAGCTTAATTGTCACCTTTTGTCCATTTGAACAAGCTACCATCGTTCAGAAAGACATAAACGATTATATGCTACAATCTGTAAAGCGCTAAGTACGGTTACCAACTGTAGCAGAAAAGTGTTGTTGTTGTTGGTGTTGTGTTACGTTGCTAGCAGCTATACTCCATTCGGAATAAGATTAGACATTTAAATAAACATTTTTTACAGTCCGTTCAACCGATTTTGACTTCTATTGCGTTGGGGGCGTGACAAATGGCAGCTGCAGCAAATATGTAGTTGGTATTGTAACCACTTTTTTGCTTTTAATGCCATCCTTATGCCTACGGAATAGAAGTTAAAATCGGTTGAACGGACTGTACAAAAGGTTTGTTCAAATGTCTAATCTTATTCCGAATGGACCATAGATGGTTCGATTTTTACAAAAGTGCTTGTTTAGCACTTCTTCTGTTACATGTTTTTACATTGTATACGCACTTAAGAGTTACGATAATGTTGTGATGTTGTTATTACGCAACGGAAAGCAGGTAGATAATCTTTTGGGTGTAAAGAAAATCTAGAATAACTTACTATTATGTTACATTATTTTTAATTTTTAATAATTTCTAATTAGGTAGGTAATATTTACAAACCAACCAAAGAACTGTCGACCTATTCTATAAAATTTCACCGTGAAAACTTAGGTGAAGTGACTTTCAAGTGAGTTGTCAGTCCACCTGCCGATCGATTCTGTAAAAATAGCTTGTGTAAGTGAAGCTAAGAGTGCGCTCTCAATAGTCTCAATCCCTAGCATTACAATAGTTGGAATAACAGCTCACTCCACGCTCACTTCACCTAAAATTTCACGGTGAAAGGTTACAGAATCGCACTGCTGATACTGATGGGATTGACGACTTTTATTATTCGTAGCACTATTGATAGCTCACTTCACCAAGTTATCACGGTGAGTTTTATACAGAATAAATCGATTGTTCGTAACCAAACAAATGATTCAGAAACAAAAAACCGATCCATATAAATTAGTCACGGTCACATTCCCAATTTGGATCATCACTCTCTCTCTCAAAATGGCGGCTGTATTAATAACTAACGAAGAGCCTCTATATGAACGTCAAGCTCTGTTTTGGCTCGTAAAGGTCAGGCTATATTTGGGCTTCCAAGGGCGGTTCAGTGAATACCTGTCAACTGGAATGTGAGAACAAATAATGCTTATGTACTTTCGCATAGGTATCGGGGATAACCTTTATCTTTTAATCATATGGTTTTTGGAAATTTATTTCTCAAAAAAAAAATACAATTGATTATTCACTTATTGAGAAACACTGGTTGCATACATATATACTAAACGTTTCTTGGAACGAGTAACGGAACGGTATGTTTAAAGTTAGACATAGGGGTAATCGTTAGTTCGCCTTTATACAAATTTTAAGATATGTGATATATCGTCGAGTTCCGTGCGTAAATTGAACAACCAAAGAAACACATATGCAATCTCTGAGGGGTCTGTCGATCACGTATGACGTAATGTAGGGAAGCATCGAGGCCTCTTACTGATTTTGAGGATCAAGAAAGACTTATAACAGCTACAGACAAACTGGCGAGAGGTCGTTAATTCGATTACACTCTAGGAGAGTGAAAGAGTAGGTAATTTTAGCATTAATCCAAGTAAAAATGGGCTAACAGCAACCCACGTATAAAGCACCCATCAATGTTAGTGACACATGTCATAACAAACTATGTATCTACATATTGGTTCAAGAAAACACCCATATTCATAATGAAACACCCGTTCTTATTCAGCTAGTACTTAAATGACTTAGCGGCATTGTTAAATGGGTAGGTCATCTAGTATTTGCTGTGCTCAATCCTCGGTTTGCGAGGAAAACGAAGAAGAAACAAACAAGCGAGTCAATGAGAACTTATCGAAGAATGAAATGAAGAAGAAACGAGAGAGAAGTTATAGAACTAAGTTAACTCTGATTTTTCTTTTGCTAGACTAAAATGACAGTTAATATACACTAACAGCCGAACCCAATTAACTATTGACAGATAGCTACTGAAGGTAGCCAGTAATTATACTGGACAGTAGCGATCAGTATGATTATATTATACTGACAGTTTTAATTATAAAACTGTCCGTATAATATAATCATACTGGTCGCTACTAATATAGATTATTGGGACCAGAAGTAGATAGGTTTTTCAACCTCCAGTATGCGAAAACTGGTGATAGGTTCTGCCGTAAATAAATGTCATTTTGACAAAAAAAGGTCGATCGCAGCTGTCATTTTAATCTAACAAATTAATGAGAGCTTAGTTGTAGAAAACTATATTTCCGAATTTTAAAAAGTAAAACACTACTGCCTAAATACCTACATAATAATCACTTCATCAATCATTTATCCGAAAAGGATAACACAAGGACACAGGACACAAAATGTGCTTATTTTCCCACGCAGATTACGAGAGTCAAATGGGGTCTGAGGGGATCGGTCGTTTTATTTTTACCCAAAAGATTATCTACCTGCTTTCCACTGCGTAATAACAACATTATCTTTATCGTAACTCGTAAGTGCGTATACAATGCAAAAACTGAAAATCATGTCCTGATAAAACAACCCAATGTTATTATTGCCCGGGTCTTCGCTCGCACAGCTTTCTGCCCGCGGCTTCGCCCGCGTGGATGTCGGAATTCATTCCACAGGAACATGCTTCCGGTACAAACATTTTTTTTAATATATACCTACTTTCATACGCATTTAGTACAAAAGCTAAGTAAGTTTTGAAAGACACTTCAATTTTATTTATTTACATAGATTGATTAGTCTGAAATAGCCAATCCGCCTTGAGCAAGCGTGGTGAATAATGCTCATGCCTTCTGTGTATGAGAAGAGGCCTTTCAGACAAGTCTATCGGCTATCTTTCAAAAAACTGTCCGTTGATCTTCAGTTAACAGATACTCCAAAGGAAGAGTCAAGGAATTCCTTTAAATTATTTCTTGACTACCTACATACCTGTTACCTACGTACGTATGTACTTATGTACCTACGTACATGTAACCAAATAGCATTGTTCCTATCGTAAGTACAGACACAATGTACAAACATGTCGCAACAATTGTCATTCCGAATTCTGCTTGACCCCATCCCTCGGGGAAAACAACATGACGGTTGCATGCATATTTTAACATCATCACAAATTCAACCAACCGTAATTTATACATCGATATTATGGCTGTATCTATAATATCACCTTGCGTTAGTCAGCAATCCATTCCACGCTGGATTAGATAAAGAAATATCGATCCGCATAACCTACATGATATGTTCTATTCAAACATAACCCATTTTTCCATCATTGATAAGTTTAGTGACTGTAGTTCTGTTTCCTCGATATTCTCAGAGACCGTTTTCTCAGAAGCTGAAAATCGCTCCGGAGAAAACGGATGCGCCATTGTACTAGTGTCCTTGATGCAGCGAGGAGATTTAGGAAGATGACTGAATATAAACATATTCTAATGCTTCGGATCTTCCTCTCGGCTCGTCAGCTATGTTAGCTCAGATTTCACAAGATGTTCCCCCATTATTTGTTGACAAAGTAAGGCACTTAGATATGAAATGTATTGTTGTCGAGTGTGTAGGCACGCGGCGGGCGATGCACGGTCCGTCGCCGGGTAGCGCCCCTCTCCACGATCGATCGGCGCGCCCGACGCCCGGCTCGTATCGACCCACTGCCACCCACCACCCAAGCCAGCTCCTCACGCAAATCTCAACCATATCCCCTTAAGTTAACGGCAAAAGTTCCGTCTCAGAATTCCCAAAAGGAAACACAGTACGTTCATCAAATTTGAACCTTAATAGAGACGTTATGTGAACTATTACTGAACGCATATATTCCATTTCTACGTAGCCGGTTAAGTTAATGAATTATCTGCTCTAAAGCGATAGTTATAAGGTTGCTCGCGATGTTGGCTGCGCAATACGACTGTTGGCAACGCGGGAATTGGCTACGCATGTCCATGGACGTTTTGTTTTTATGACGCTCCCTGTAATTTACTTACATGAAAGTCTGCTTGTGGCAGATTATATGTTGGACTCTTGCGATCGAGGAACTTTTGAACATAATTTTAAAGTTACTGTTCGTGGCGCTCCTGATGTAAATGAATTGAGGAACGATAAAGTTCTCTGAATCACTATTCTTGGTGATTCGACAACTGTTATCCTTTACATCCACCAAGCTTTAAGACAAGTCTATCCTCTACCTCACGGGTGCGGTAAGCAGTGTATATTAGTGTGTATGTACAAAATGCATTACCGCACGCATCCCATCCAAGGTCGAAGGTGGCTCCGTCACCCGAGCTCGGGGGTACCGTTAACCCTGACCTAGCGCGGGAGGTGAAGGATATTCCTACTACGGCCTCCCTCCGCCTCGCGGGGGACCGCACGACCTACCCTGAACACCACTTGCACTGAAACGGTTGAAGCCTTCCCCTCGTCACATCACATGGCTTTCATACAACTGAAACAGATTATCTAAATACGCAACTTTATTACGGCAGTGAAGTTTAAACTTAGCGGAAGCACGAAACTATAAACTTAGGAAGGAATAAATTGGTCCTCTGAAACGCAATGTTACAATCGCGACTAACTTATCGCGTTCAAACGATCTTAGTCAAGGGAAACGTTTTAAAAGAGGGCCGTAAAAGAGCATTATTTTATAAAGTTCAGTGGATAATGTTTCCTATTCATTTCCGGTTACATCTACATTACTTCCGCACGCCATCGTTTCTGACGAAAGAGGAATTATTTTTTAATCTTTTGAGTGAACTTCTTAGACCAATCAGTTTACTGGAATGAGCTTGCGTTGCCCCCTGCAGGAAAAAACTGGAGGGATATTCGTAGTTTCAGCATTATTTTTGTCACTGTAACCTGAAGTACCTTGTTTCGAACTTTAATAAAGTTTGAATTCCTACTAACGATCGCGACAGGTCACGTTTCTCAATTTTTATGATTACATTTCTCACATGTGTACGCTCTATGCAACATGTATTTGTAATGAATATACTTTTATCTTTAGCATGTACAGTCACGACCACCAATATGTCAACACTTGGCAACTTTCAAATGCGATTTTTTCATGAAATAACGAATGCAACGTCGAAATACGATACATTACATAAACCTATTGGTTCGAAAATGCTGTGTTCGTAACAACATAAAATTTCATTCCAAAATAAAGGAGTAAATCGTTTTTGAATAAAGCCGAGTGTATACATACTTTTGCTCGTGACTGTACCGTATTTTGAGCGCAAGTACGAGTATAAGGAACCTCTTTCATAACGAAACTTTCAGCCTCATTTGTATCCCTAATCATTAACTTATTATATTATATCCTATAGGCTTAACAAAAACGTTTATCATCATCATGTATTAACCCAAAAAAAGTCATCCTCATGTTGATAAGATAAAAAGATATCTGCTAAATTGATTCGCGTACGTTTGCCATATTATATTATCTTATTCAATACGAGGCTTAGGAAGAACATTTGTTCGTCTATAAACTTGTATCTTTTCAAAGTATACAAATTATAAATATAGATATCGTATGGAAGTAACAAATGCCTTTTTAATCATCGTAAAACAATGAAACAAAAAAAAATGGAAATATTTTAACGTTTTTTCATTTAAAAAGCAGTTCCTCTATACTCGTGTCTAACTAAAAGAGATGAAATACATTTAAGCCTGATAAGCGCGAGGAGATCTACCCTGCCGTCGAGAAGCCAGATTGTCCGTGCGGGAGACTCGTATACGAAAATCGCAAAGCACTCAGTGTTTACATTCAACGAGTAAAATGGAAACTCGTAACTTACAAGTTTAGCTTCATCTCAACAATCGTCTACGGCGTAGACTATACGCGATTGTGGTCTACGGCGTAGACCTAAAAGCGGACCGATTAAATACAGGCGCTATCATCTCTCTTCTCCTAATGTACCACAAAACACGCAATTTCACTATGAAAACAACGATAAAACAGAAATTTCAGGTTTACAATGTAAAGTATTAAAAGTTACGACCATGACTTGTGAGCCATAAAGTCGGATAAGTTATTCAACACAATGAGTGTTTTGAATTAAACAAACATGTTACTTTCTTTGTTTTGTTTTCTGCTTAAAACAAAGAACGTATTCTATAGCTATAGTATAGTAAATAATGAAGGTGTCATAAAGTTTGGTATTATAATTTAACTTTTATTGATTGCCTGTCTGGACTTTAAAAGAAATATCGACCACTTCGGCATTCCTTCTCAGAGGAAGATAGAAAGTGTAGACTTCAGCTAACTATTAAAAAAAAATAGTCGCGTAATAGTAATTTACATATCTAAGTTGTCTGTAATTAGCATACACTTCTTAGCTAACTAATACATTAATCAATAATTTCCTCTTAACTAGTATATTTATTAAGGAGTAGCAGGTGGCGTTCCGTAGCTCCTGCCTACCCTATGGAAAGAGGGCGTGAATGTATGTATGAATGTAGTATATTTATAAAGAATTTAATTTCACTTCGCCTGTATAGCCAAGGGCTCATTGAAATAGTTTGCACCTGTTTACCATG